>CM066031.1:1219866156-1222843811 GCA_033557465.1 Ichthyophis bannanicus
CCACCGTACCACATTCAACAGAATAAGATTTCCGCAGATGAACACAATTGAAGTCCCCAAGTTTCTAACAAAATGTACAAAGTCAACAGCCAACAGAGCATTTTCTATTTTTGCACCGATTGCCTGGAATGCCCTCCCAGCAGAACTCCGAGCCATCCAAAACCTGGTGGTGTTCCGGAAAGCCCTAAAACACCATCTGTTCATGCAGCACTACCCGGCCTCCCAGTTTGAAAAGCACACACCCACCCCTCGGACCCCCCACCTAACCCCACCCACTGAACACCCCCTCACTGATAATGGCTAACCAGCTTCCTTCCTCCCCCCCCCACCCTGTCACATGTGTACTAGTATTCGTACAGTCTCCTTACATACCCACTGAGATTAATTGTTACTGTAACATGTACATAAGCTGTATATAGTTCCCCCCTAGTTCCTCCAAGTTTTTGATTATCCTGTTCTATGTAAGCTCAATGTGCCATTACATTGTAGTTCGTTTGTTTTTACTGTAAACTTCACTGATTATAATAGCGCGGTATATAAGAAATATAAATAAATAAATAAAATAATAAAATAAATCTTTCCTTTCCTCTCTCTCTTTGTCTCAGCTTTAAAACTTAACTGAGGAGAGGCAGTTGGGAAAGGCGGGAAGGCAGCACGCAGGCGTGGTGGGATGCTTCCAAAAGCTCTTTGATTGGACGCTGGGAAGTTTTCCCGCGCAGACTCCGTTGGTACCGACGTACCCATATGTGAAGACTTATTCCTGTTGTTCCCAGAGATCACTTGTTACAGTTAAGTAACTGTGCTGTTCCTTGTGGCACTCACCTCGGCTAGGCGGGTGAGTGAGCTTCAGGCCCTGGTCTCGGATAGGCCGTATACCAGGTTCTATAGGAACAGGGTAGTCTTGCGGACTCATCCTAAGTTCCTTCCAAAGGTAGTGTCCTCCTTCCACCTCAACCAGGAGGTGATCCTTCTGACGTTCTTTCCCAGGCTGCACGCCAGTAGGGCCGAAGCTGTCTTGCATACCCTGGATTGTAGAAGGGCGCTGTCCTTTTACCTGGAACGTACGCAGGGGCATAGAAGGGCTTCTCAGCTCTTCATTTCCTTTGACCCTAATAAATTGGGGTTGCCTGTCACTAAGCGTACGTTGTCCATTTGGGTGGCAGACTGTATCGCCTGGGCGTACAGGGCAGCCGGCCTCTCCCTGGAGGGTCGAGTCACGGCCAACCGGGTCAGGACGAAGGCCGCATCAGTAGCTCACTTCCGTTCTGTTCCGTTGGCAGACATCTGCCGGGCCGCTACTTGGTCTTCAAGCCAGTCTTTTGCGGACCACTACTGCCTCGAGAGGGAGTCCCGTAGGGACAGTGCTTTTGGGCAAGCGGTACTCCGTAATCTCTTTGAGGTTTAGGCAACTCCTACCCTCCGGCCCTGGTGTTGGGCTACTGTTCAGGTGTGGTCTCAGAGAAGATTCTCTCACTGTTGCTGGGGCCCTAGAGGGAGCTCTATTTTTCAGCCTGGGCTCCTGGTAGCCCAGAGCTAGGGAGTCACCCATATGTGAGGACTGACTTCCTGCTTGGTCCTGGAGAAAGAGTAGTTACTCACCTGTAACAGGTGTTCTCCAGGAGCAGCAGGAATCAGTCCTCATGACCCTCCCTCCTCCCCTTGGAGTTGCAGTTGTATATAGTTCATTTTCTTTTTGTGCTGTCTTTTAGCTATGTCATTAGACTGAGCAAGATGTCATCTTTGGGCGGGAAGGGGACCGCACATGCGTGCCTGCATTCCCAAAGGCTTTCTTTGAAAGCTGGGGAAATGCTCCGCATGGGGGCTCCGTCGACGCCGACGTCACCCATATGTGAGGACTGATTCCTGCTGCTCCTGGAGAACACCTGTTACAGGTGAGTAACTACTCTTTCTGGACTTTCTAGTCTTTTTTTCTATCGGGTGCCACGCGCCATTTTGGGCACTAGGCCCAACTTTTCCTTCAGAATGGAAAAACCTGCCTCGGGTTTTAAAGGTATTCCAAGTGTGGCGGTAACATCTCCATCTGCAACACCCACGAGTGGTGCCCTAAATGTTTAGGTCCTGACCACTCCATATCGGAGTGTGTCTGAACAGCATCCGTGGCATCGATGTCTTCCAGGGCTTCGTCTTCCTCCCATAGATCTCAGGTAACCAAACATAAATCTGGCCGGTCCTCAAATGGTAGATCTCCTTCCAAGCATCAAGATGCCTCTGGCTTTGCCCTTGAGGGACTTGAACCGGCAAAATTACCCCGGCAGCAGGCTTCGGCTTCCAAAGCACTATCGGGGCTCCAGGTTGTTCTCGAGGCCGCAACCTCGGCAGAACTACTGGTGCCATGCTCTGGGGTACCTGCCGCTTCGTTTGGTACCGATACCCAGGCATCGGCAGCGTCAATAGACCAGAGGTTCTTGGCTATTGAACGCAGTCTGGCGGCTTTCCTTGCGGCTTCAGTGCCTTCGGTACTGCTTCAGATGGTTCAACCGGTATTGACACCGGTTACGGCACCGGTACCGGTACCGACAGCATCGTCATCGGCGACTGTGCTACCGACACAGAGTCATGCTGTTTCCTCCGGTATCGACAGGCCAGTACCGGACCCTTCCGGTACCGACTTCGATCGGTACCGGTATCGTGCTTTACAAGAGCACCCGGACAGGAGATATTTTGAATCCTCCGATGAGTCTGATGATTCTGACAGCTCTGTCGGTACCGGAGTACTTCTCTCTGAGGAGCCTTCCTCTCCTAAACGTAGGATGTCTCCTCCAGAGGATATATCCTTTCAGGGTGTCATCTGGGAGGTGGCTAGAGGTCTTTCCATCACAGTGGCTCCTGAAGCAGAGCTCAGAGCAAAGGAATTGGAGATTTTACAACATCCTAAAGCTCCCAAAGAGGCAGCCACTTTGCCTATTCATGAGATCTTGCATGATCTCATGCTAAGAATGTGGGAAACACCTCTTACCACCTCTCCTCATTCTTGTAGGCTTGATACCATGTATCGAGTACCTCCTTGTCCTGGATTTCAAAAATCCCAGCTACCACACCACTCCATGGTAGTGGAATCAGCTATGAGAAAGGATCAAGAGTGCAAAAAGACATGCATCTAATCCGCCAGGACGTGAATGTAGGACTCTTGATGCCTTTGGGCATCGAACCTTCCAGGCCTCTATGCTTTCTGCCAGGATTAGTTCCTACATTCTATATATGGGAATGTTCCTTAAGGAGGTTACAGGAGATCTAGAGCTTATGAGCCCTCTCCTTCCTGATAAGAGGCAAGATTATCTTACACTTGTCAAACATGCCCAAGATGTTTCCAAGTTAGTTAATCGTGCAGCTTTTGACTGCTTTGAGTGCATAAGCAGAACCTCTGCCATTGCCATAGGTGCTTGTAGGATTGCCTGGCTCCAGGCATCTGACTTAGAACTCTGGGTACAGGACAAACTGGGGAATATCCCTTGTACAGGCGAAAATCTCTTTGGCAAAAATTGGCAAGAGAAAGCTAATGAGCTGGATGCTGATAACACCACTTTGGATAGACTATCCAAGGCTACAGCTGATCCTGCAAGGAGAAAATCCTTCAAGAAACCATTCTTCTCTAAAAAGAAGAGGTTTTACCCCTCCTATACCCAGCAGGGGCATTCTGCAAGTCAGTCTGCCCGAAAGGGACAGCAGCCACCAAAACAAAGGAAAACTAAGTCTGCTAAGCCTCAACTGGCCCAGCAGACTCAGCCTCCACAGGGGCTTTGCCTCCCTTCTAGAGAACTTGGCCTTCCTGACCCTCAACGGGCCAGAGCCCTCCACCATTCCAGGAAGGTTGTGTCATTTTGCCCCCAGATGGGAGCAGATAACAGCAGAAGAATGGACTCTCTTCATTGTAAAGGAGGGGTACAAGCTTCATTTCCTCAACATGCCCCCTCCTACAGTTGTAAGAGGGTTCAATTCTCAGACTTCACTCGAAAATCAGTTGGCTCAAGAGGTCAATTTACTTCTTGCCCAGGGGCAATAGAGGACGTACCCATTTCCCAACAGGGTACGGGGTTTTACTGCCCCTATTTCCTTATTCCAAAGAAAACAGGGGGACACAGACCCATTTTAGACCTCAGAGAATTGAACAAATTCCTGTTCAAGGAGAAGTTCAAGATGATTTCTCTAGGAACTCTTCTGTCATACCTTCAGAGTCAGGATTGGCTTTGTTCTCTAGATCTCAAGGATGCGTACGCCCATGTTCTCATCCATCCAACTTACCGAAGATTCCTTCGGCTTCTATGTCAGGGGAAGCACTACCAGTACAGGGTTCTTCCTTTTGGCCTGGCCTCAGTACCAAGGGTGTTTACAAAATGCATGGCTGTAGTGGCAGCATTTCTTCGCACTCTAGGAATATTCGTCTTCCCCTACTTAGACGACTGGCTCATTCGAGCCCCATCAGAGTCAGAGGCCAGAATTTCCCTATCTTGCACAATGCATTTCCTTCAGTATTTGGGCCTGGTTATAAACATCCCAAAATCCAAACTAACTCCCACTCAATGTCTAGAGTTTATAGGAGCCATGCTGGATACCAGGAAAGCAAGGGCCTATCTCCCACAGCCCCGCTGCTTTTGCATTGTGCAGTTGGCTTCCCAAGCAGTGTTAAAAGCTCATCTCATTGCTCGGGAAATGTTACAATTGCTAGGCCACATGGCATCTACCTTGAATGTGGTTCCCTATGCTCGCCTCCATATGAGAGTAGCCCAATGGACTCTATCCACTCAGTGGACTCTATCCACTCAGTGGACTCTATCCACTCAGTGGACTCTATCCACTCAGTGGACTCAATCATCAGGCTGCCTATCAGACAAAATAGCAAACTCAAGTCGCCTTATTTTGTCCCTACAATGGTGGCAGTCAACCCAAAACCTGTTGGTGGGGTCCCCTTTCCAACAGCCCCTACCCCAGATCACTCTAACAACTGACGCCTCACAGGTGGGTTGGGGAGCTCACCTGCAAGATCTCTCTACCCAAGACACCTGGACTCCACAGGAGACCCATCTACACATCAATCTCTTGGAACTCAGAGCAATCTTCCTTGCTCTTCGAGCATTCCACACCCAGCTCAGCTACAAGACAGTCCTAATTCAGACGGACAATCAAGTAGCGATGTTCTATCTGAACAAGCAGGGAGGAACAGGCTCTCTGTCGCTTTGCAACGAAGCTTTGCGACTATGGGCCCTCACCAGAGAGCATCAAATTCATCTCCTTGCGGTGTATTTGCCAGGCATTCAAAACTCTTGGGCAGACACTCAGTTGAGTTCTGCTTCCACACGAGTGGTCTCTTCGTGCAGACCAGGTAGCAAAAATTTTTAAAATTTGGGGGACTCCGGACATAGACCTCTTTGCAAGTCCGTTGAATGCCAAACTTCCCCGATTCTGTTCCAGAATTCTGCTCAGGGTTCTCAGGCCAGGGATGCTTTCCTCCTCCATTGGGGTTAGGACTTCCTATATGCCTTTCCACCCATTCCCCTAATTCCCAAAACCCTATTCAAGCTTCAGAGAGACAAAGGCCACATGATTCTCATAGCTCCACATTGGCCACGGTAGGTGTGGTACCCTCCGCTCCTACATCTCTCTCAAGCTCCATCTCTGGAGTTAGGATCTGCTCAAGATCTCCTGTCTCAGGAGGACGGGATGTTGTGGCATCCCGATCCCCACTCCCTTCATCTCAGGGCCTGGTTGCTGGGGGCCTAGACCTTCATGGTCTTAACTTATCTCAACAAGTAAAGGATATCCTTTGTGCTTCTAGAAAGCCTTCCACAAGACGCTCTTATGCTTTCAAGTGGAAAAGGTTTTCCATATGGTGTTCGCAGAAGGGTCTTGACCCCCTGGCGATACCTCTGGAATCATTATTGGAATATCTCCTTCATTTATCTGATGCAGGGCTTAAGACTAACTCAGTACGAGTTCATTTAAGTGCTATTTCAGCTTCTTTCAAGCCTTTAAATGGACAACCTATTTCCTCTCATCCTCTCATAGCGAGATTTATGAGAGGCCTCCTTCTAACTAAGCCTCCCATTAGGCCACCACCGGTAACATGGGACCTAAATCTGGTTCTTGGACAGCTCATGAAGCCGCCTTTTGAACCTCTAGCTACTACCTCCTTGAAATTCCTTTCCTGGAAGGTTGTCTTTCTCATTGCAATCACATCAGCACGTCGCATTAGTGAGTTGCAAGCATTAGTGGCTGATACTCCTTATACGAGGTTTGTCAGACGGCTGCCTGGGTGAGAATGTTCACAGTCTTGGCAAGTGCATATATCAATATGATTTGCAAGGGATTGTGAGAAATGCAGTCCATTCACACCAGACACAGCTGCTCACAATAATTAGTTGTGCTTAAGTGTAAAGCCAATAAGATATTTATTTATGGGGTTATTTCTCCCAACACAGATATGCTTGGTAGCACATAAAACAGGATACTTGCTTTCAGTGTTAAACTTAGAAAAACAAAATCAGGAAAACAACAGCTGAACTTGTCAGGCAATCAAAGCAAAAGAATAAAGACCTGGTTGGTAACAAACTGGTCTTTTCTGTAGGCTTTAGCTAATATTTTCTTAGCAGTGTATCAAACAACAAACAAAATCCACAAAGAAGGGAAAAACTGTTCTTTTCAGGTTAACTTCTTATATCTTCCCACATAGACTCAGAAGTGATTCCCTCAGAGCTCACAAGCAATTAGGTAAGGCTCAATTGCTAGCAGTTACCCAGCTGAAACCCCTTAGCTGGCTTGCTTTCTACTGCGTGGCTCAAATCCTACTTCAGGAGCTTTTCTGAGTAGATTAAAGAACAAGTTTGTATTTCTTTGTGATGGTTGCTGTACTTTGTAACAGAAAATTACCAAAGGAGTTTAGACAGAGAGCAATCCATGTATTCACAGCCTGTATCTAAGACTCCTCCCCCTTCTTCAACAATCATGGGTTCAATATCATGGATTGGCACAGAGGAATTTCTCATTGGAGCACTTTCAGGAGAATACTTGTTTCCCTGCTATCTTTCAAGGTTATAGCTAGGGCATAGATCAGTGTTCATACCTGAGCTTCCATTGCTGTTAGAGTTCCTCTCTAAATAGCCTGGCCAGAATGTAGTCCAGTTCTTATGTCCAGCCTTCCATTCCAGATCCCTGGACACTGGATCTCTCTTCACATACCTTCTGGCACATACCTTCTGCAGCACCACTCCTCTGGTTTTCCCCAGTCCAATGGTGTACGCTGGCCTTTTGAATGTCTCCCAGTATACGTACTGCTCTGGACTCCTTTAGACCTCCCAAATGCTTTTCTCTTCTTTCTTCCAAAGGGTTTCTTTCCCTCTCTGGCCGTCCGTTCTGGCTTCTGCTTCTGATGATCCTCCAGATGATGAAGACCTCCAAGCTGAGGATATCCCAGCTGATTCTGAGGATGAGGATAATTCTCTGTAGAATAAACTCTACCTTTATTCTGCTTTGATGAGTGCTCCACCTTAGCACAGCGCAGCTGTGCTGAATCAGGCCCTGCCCTTTGAGATGAGTGCTTAGGGATTACCTCATAGCTCTCCTGATTGAACACACGTTTCCCCACTTCAGCTCCTCTAATGGCTGTTGGAAACCTGGTGCATTCTGGGACTGGTAGTCTTTTATGGAAATATTCTGTTTTCTCATTTCTACCAGAACTGACAGGTTGCTTGTTCAGAGTCACTTCACCTTTTCTATAGCTCCTTCCTGAGCTATGATAAGCTTCCTTATCACAGGTTCCATCATGATAAGTTAGTCCTTAGGACTCATCCACACTTTATGCCAAAGGTGGTCTCACCTTTTCCTTTAAACCAAGCAGTTTACCTGCCTGTATTTTTTCCAAGGCCTGTCAGACGGCTGCCTGGGTGAGAATCTTCACAGTCTTGGGAAGTGCATATATCTATATGATTTGCAAGGGATTGTGGGCAATGCAGTTCATTCACACCAGACACAGCTGCTGACAATAATTTAGTTGTGCTCAAGTGTTAAAGCCAATAAGAGATTTATTTGTGGGGTTATTTCTCCCAACACAGATATGCTTGGTAGCACATAAATCAGGTTACTTGCTTTCAGTGTTAAACTTGAAAAAAACCCCAAAATAATCAGGAAAACAACCTTTAAACTTGTCAGGCAATCAAAGCCAAAAGAAATAAGACCTGGTTGGTACAAACTGGTCTTTTCTGTAGGCATTAGCTAATGTTCTCTTAGCATATATCAAACAACAAATCAAAAGCCACAAAGAAAGAAAAAAAACTGTTCTTCTCAGGTTAACTTCTTGTATCTTCCCACCTAGATTCAGAAGTGATTCTCTCCTAGCTCACAAGCAATTAGGTAAGGCTCAATTGCTAGCAGTTATCCAGCTGAAACCCCTTAGCTGGCTAGCTTTCTACTGCGTGGCCAAAAATCCTACATAGGAGCTTTTCTGAGTAGATTAAAGAACAAGTTTGTATTTCTTTGTGATGGTTGCTGTATTTTATAACAGAAAATCACCAAAGGAGTTTAGACAGAGAGCAGTCCATGTAAACAGAATCTTCATCTGCTATCATTTCCCCTTCTTCAACAAGCATGGGTTCAATATCATGGATTGGCACAGATGAATCTCTCAATGGAGCACTTTCAGGAGAATACTTGTTTCCCTGCTGTCTTTCAAGGTTATAGCTAGGGCATAGATCAGTGTTCATACCTGAGCTTCCATTGCTGTTAGAGTTCCTCTCTATATAGCCTGGCCAGTATGTAGTCCAGTTCTTATGTCCAGCCTTCCAATCCAGATCCCTGGACACTGGATCTCTCTTCACATACCTTCTGGCACGGGTCTTAGGGTCCCTTCCACGTGCAGCCGTCTCCCTCACAGGTAGCGTCTGGAGATTCCTAGCTCTGCAGCACCATTCCTCTGGCTTTCCCCAGTCCAATGGTGTATGCTGTCCCTTGGAATGCCTCCCAGTATACGTACTGCTCTGGACTCTTCTAGACCTCTCAAAGGCTTTTCTCTTCCTTCTTCCAAAGGGTTTCTTTCCCTCTCTGTCCATCCTGTTTGGCTTCTGCTTCTGATGATCCTTCAGATGAAACTGATCAAGCTCAAGCTGATTCTCAGGATAATTCTCTGTAGAATAAACTCTACCTTTATTCTGCTTAGATGAGTGCTCCTCCCTAACACAGCGCAGCTGTGCTGAATCAGGCCCTGCCCTTTGAGATGAGTGCTTAGGGATTACCTCATAGCCCTCCTGATTGAACACACGTTTCCCCACTTCAGCTCCTCTAATGGCTGTTGGAAGCCTGGTGCATTCTGGGACTGGTAGTCTTTTATGGGAAAATTCTGTTTTCTTATTTCTACCAGAACTGACAGGTTGCTTGTTCAGAGTCACTTCACCTTTTCTATAGCTCCTTCCTGAGCTATGATAAGCTCTCTTATCACAGGCCTCATGCTTCAAATGCAGAAAGGAATCTTCATACTATGGACTGTAAAAGAGCACTTGCTTTTTACTTACAAAGGACTCAGCAACATAGAAAGTCCTCTCAACGTTTTGTTGCTTTTGATCCTTCTCATTTGGGACTTCCAGTCTCTAAGAGAACATTGTCCAATTGGATTGCACAATGTATTTCTTTTACCTATCAGAGTAAAAACCTTTCTCTGGAAGGCCATGTCACAGCTCACAATGTGAGAGCCATGGTAGCCTCAACGGCTAATCTACACTCTGTGTCTATTGACGACATTTGTCGAGCAGCTACTTGGGCCTCGGTTCATACCTTCACAGCCCATTACTGCTTGGACAAGGACTCCCGCCGGGAAAGCTTGTTTGGTCAGGGTGTTCTATGATATCTGTTCCATACTTAATCAACTCCTACCCACCATTCCCGGTAGGATGCCAGAGATCCATGTGGGGAAGTGGAGCCCTTTCACAGGGGCACACAACTTCTGGGGTCTCTCCCTGGCATCTGTAGCTAGGGAGTCCCCATATGTGAAGACTACATTCCTGCTTGTTCCTGGAGATAGCATAGTTACTCAACTGTAACAGGTGATCTCCGGGAACAGCAGGAATTTAGTCTTCACAACCCACCCACCTCCCCTAGGAGTTGTATTTCTTTTCTTTTATTTCCCTCTCTCCCTCTCTTTTTCTCAGCTTTAAAACTCAACTTGAGAGAGGCAGTTGGGAAAGGCGGGAAGGCAGCACGCAGGCGCTGTGGGATGCTCCCAAAAGCTTTCTAATTGGACGCTGGGGAGCGTTCCCATGCAGGCTCCGTCGGTACCGACGATACCCGTATGTGAAGACTAAATTCCTGCTGTTCCCGTAGATCACCTGTTACAGGTGAGTAACTACGCTTTCTCTGTTGTTGCCTAAACATTTTTACATAAGACTAATAAACATCTTTCACCCCTCTTTTTGTTTTTTGGTTATTTTCAGAAACCTCTTTCCATGTGGTGATTCCATGGTTTGCATAATTGATGACCGGGAAGATGTTTGGAAGTTTGCTCCTAATTTGATAACTGTGAAGAAATATGTGTACTTTCAGGGCACTGGAGATATCAATGCACCTCCTGGATCACGAGAAGCTCAGAGTAAAAGGAAAGGTACTTGGGAGCTATTTTGAGATTAATAATTTTTTTTCTGTTCTCACATTCTTTGTGCACATTATCAAATGCTTTATGGTTTACCAGCTGCTTGATTGGATGCATTATGTGAAAAGCTGGGAAAGTAGAAATGCATTGAAGACATGGGGCAGGGTGCTTCTGTCTTCCAGGATGATTTACTTTAACCATATAATCCTTTATTCTTGATTATAGTGAGACAGATATGTAATGTAGTTTAAACTCATTCGAATATCTACAGTGAGACTCACTATTACTGTGGTAGGCGAAGGCCTATGATCCATGGTGTCTGAAATGAGCAGAGAGGCCTAAGCAGCTTGACCTGTAAATGAAGCCTGTGGAGAGGCCCAAAGGAATTACACATTCCCCTGAATGCTGCTACCATAGAATCGAAACTTAACTGAGCACAATTAAGTATAGCTAAGCAGAATCGAAACTTAGAGAATATAGAAAAACAAGTTTAATTGGTATTGATAAGAGAGTGAAACTTCTATGGAATTAATTAACTCTGCTGAAAGAAAAGTTACAGTGCCCTGCTTTCCCACATGTTCTAGTTAGCTAAGTGACCTTGGAGGAGAAAAGTATCAAAGCTGGGAGAACTGACCATTGTAATTGGGACTGTAAGGGGGGGTAAGCAGGTGCTGAGCCCAGTCAAAGGTCCTCATTGGATGACTACGTAACGGTACCGGGACCAATAGATGAGGTGAAAGGGGTTACCGGGACCAATGAGAAGTTTGCCTATACCTAGAATGGACAAGAAAAGTATAAAAGTTGTTGTTTTACTAACAGCCATTGCTCAGCCATTTTGAATTTGATTCTGCTTGAGACTTGTGCACAAATAAATGATTTGGACCTTCTGAACAGACTCCTGGTATTATTGGTTTGTCTGCGCTCTGCTGCTACATATTCTTGGTGCGTTGACCGGGAAGGTGTGGTAATAGAGGGTATACGGGGCAATATACCACGACTTTCCGCCTCTACAGGTTTGGTCCTGCCGGGATCGTGCCCTCCCGACGTGGGCTCGCTCTCTGACGCCACCGGTCCCTTGCATCGGAGGGAGCTGGCCAGACCTCGGCTGGTGCCGGACCCGGACGGAACCAACACCTCGAACCCGTGAGGGGAGTCCGAGGTCCAACTCATGCGCTTGCTTGGGAAAGGGGACCGGATCCGGTGAGTATAGTTTTGATTTGACTAGACATAAGAGTCAGAGCAGAACTGTTGTTTGAACTTTGGAACTTTGGAATTTGATATTTGGTAAGAGAGTTTGATCACCTCTCAAGACGGTCCGATTAATCCCGCATGAGTATGCGCGGGGCGAAACCATCGTCTTTTTGATTTAGATTTTGAAATTTGATATAACCTAGTCAGCAGAGACAGGATTGGGCTGTTTTTGGGATACGTTGCTAGCATGATTGTGTGAATGGAGTGTGAATGAGAGGTCTTGCAACAAAGACCAAGCGAAGGCGGACTCCTGAGTAACGCATTTTCTGGCCGGGCGACCGTGTTCAGATCGTAAAAAGGAGGAAGCGACCGTCGTCTTGTCTTGTTGTTTATTTATTTATTTATTTATTTATTTATTTAACATCTTTTATATACCGCACTATTTATAATCAGCGCGGTTTACATAGAACAATAAAACATCAGATAAGATACATATTATCTGTTTTTTACATGGAACAGGGACAAAAACTTGGGTAACCGGGGTAATTATTTACAATGAATAATAGTAATTGAACTATTTACATACATACATATTTACAACTATTTACATTTGTTTCCCTTAAATGTTTCTAGGGCCGTGAAGACCCCTTACCCACTATCCGCCTTCCTTTCCCTTCTGTTTGTTGTTGCGCGCACACATCGATATGGGAGGGGCAGGGTCTACTAGGAACACTCCGTTAGAATGTATGATCAAGTATTTTAATAAAGGATATTCAGGGGATTATGGAGTAAAACTGACTGCCTCACGATTACAGCTTTTGTGTACTAGGGAGTGGCCCGTCATAGATCCCATGTGGCCTCGAGAAGGAACGTTTAACCTAGGAATTATTCAGTCAGTTCATCCGGAAAGTGCGAGTAGCGCACCCCGATCAGTATCCCTATATAGACTCTTGGTTAAGTATTTGTGAGGATCCTCCCCCCTGGGCAAAGCGCTGTTATGAAGAACAGTGCAGGATAATGTTAGCATTAACAGACCAGACCCAGAAAACAGGGACAGTTGAGAAACCTAGTCAGAAACCTGTTCTTGTAGATCCTGAGTCCCCAGGAGCTGTAACTAGACAGCCCCGAGCCCACCATCCAGTGAAAGTACCTCCGCGTCCTGCGGCAGCACCGCGGCGACGGCGGGACCCATCCCCAGAGTCAGACCCAGACCTCGAAGGGCATATAGATGATCCCCCTCTTGATGAGGATGCTGACACGCCCAAGACTGAAGAAAAAGCTGAGTCAGAGGAAGAAGAAGAGGAAGAGACCTCTCAGGGCAAGGAAGATAGCGTAAAATCAGTTGTCAGTGTCAGTTCATCTGTTGCGAGCGAGGCTCCCCAGACTAAGCGAGTCTCGAAGTTGAAAGCCCTCACCAAGATAACGAAAGTCACTACTAAGAAGCAGAAAGCTCTCCCAAAAGTAATAGCCCCCCTGCGACAAGTCCCGGGACTGCCCGTGCGAGATGAGCATGACCAGATAGTAGCAGGACCCTTGAGTTTAGTATATGTGCCTTTCTCCACTGCTGATTTGTTGAACTGGAAATTGCATTATGCTTCTTACACTAATAAGCCCCAAGAATTAACAGAATTAATGCATACCATTATGGAAACTCACCAACCCACTTGGGCAGATTGCCGTCAGCTCCTCTCTACTTTATTTACTACTGAGGAGCGGACACGAATTAAGCGAGCAGCTATTGACTGGCTCGCAGACAGTCCCCTGGTAGAGAGAGCGGAAGCAGGAATAGACAATCGCGAAGCAGCACAAAAGGAATTCCCTAACGAAGACCCCCCAGTGGGATCCGAATACAGAGAGAGGATCCAGAGCCCTATCACTGTTCCGCCAAGGCCTCATGCAAGGTCTGAAAAAGGGGGGTCAGAAAGCCATGAATCTCTCTAAAGTGACCGAAGTTAATCAGGGCACATAGATGAATGCCCAGCAGTATTCTATGAGAGATTGACTGAAGCATATAGAATGTATATTCCCTATGACCCAGATGCCCCAGGAAGCCTATGCATGGTGAATTCTGCTTTTGTGAACCAGTCACAACCAGATATTAGACGTAAGCTACAGAAATTAGAAGGGTTTGTGGGCATGAATGCAACACAGTTACTGGAAGTCGCTCATAAAGTGTATGTGAATCGTGATAATGAAAGACAGAGAGAAAGTGATCGAAGGATGAAGAAGAAAGCAGATTTTCTGGCTGCGGCCATAGTGGAACAGAAAAGGGGAGGTGTCCCTAGTCGAAGGAGCAGAGGAAGAGGGCGGGGCCGAGGAGATGACCGGCCCCCATTAGGCGCGAACCAATGCGCTTATTGTAGAGAAGAAGGACATTGGAGAAATGCATGCCCGCGACTCGAAGAGGCCTCCCAGAATGAAGGGGAACACGCCCCTTGGAGGGAAAGAGAGAGAGGCCGACCCCAGAATCGCAGGGGAACCAATCGAGAATATTTTCAACGAGAACGGGCAGAGGCCATACAGGGAGTTGCAGCAGCAACGGCCTCCGATTTAGACGAAGCAGATTAGGACAGACCGGGCTCCGAATTCGCTTTAGGTCTCCAGGAGCCTATGGTCAGTATACAAATAGGAGACCAATTTATGGACTTTATGGTTGATACTGGAGCAGAACATTCTGTAGTAGATAAACAAATAGCCCCGTTTTCCACAAGAGCAGTTACCATTGTGGGAGCGACTGGCGCAAAAGCCACAAAGCCTTTTTTCCAAAACCGCATATGTAATTTAGGAGGACAGCAAATAACGCACCAATTCCTTTATATGCCTGAATGCCCAGTGCCATTACTGGGACGAGATATGCTAGCCAAGCTGCAGGCCCAGATATCCTTTACTGAGAAAGGAGAAATGCAAATGACAGTAAATTCCCAGTCAAAACCTGCTGGACTAATGGTGCTGACTGTTCCTCGAGAAGAAGAATGGAGATATTACAGTACTGAGCCAATCATTGATACCTGTTTTGAACCTACTCTGAAAAGCATTGATGCCCCTCCTGGAGTATGGGCAGAGGGCAATCCACCAGGCCTGGCTAAACATATAGCTCCAATAATTGTGAATCTCAAGCCTAGTGCACAGCCAGTACATGTCAAGCAATACCCACTTCCAAGAGCAGCAATTGAAGGCATCCATCGCAACTTGTTAAGGCTACTGGAGTATGGCCTACTCAAAGTTTGTCAGTCACCATGAAACACACCCCTCCTGCCAGTAAAGAAGCCTGGGACAGGTGACTACCGCCCAGTGCAAGATCTAAGGAGGCCCTTACGGTCTCTGCTCCCTCCCCTCCTCCATTCTCGGTCGACTCCTTCTCTGGATGTGGGAGACACTGGCATTGGTGCCGATCATTAGCCGATGCATGGACATCATGTACCAGGTCCATCGAGGTCTGGGGTTCTGGAAGGCACAACTCCCTCACATCTCCATGATGGTCGAGTCAGCCATGCGTTGACAAAAGAGTCTGAAGACCCACTCATTGGTGCCCCTGGGCAGGGAGTCTCGTGACGCCCTCAGATGAAAATGTTACCAAGGGCTCGATGCTAGCATGCTGCATACAGACCTATCAACTGTATATTGGCAGGTTCCTCAGAGACCTCACTAGGAAACTCAGAGGCTTCACGTCGGGCATCGATGGAGAGCACCTCCAGCTCTTTCAGACCCTCACGAGGTCTGTCGGAGACTGCTCGAAGGACCTGTCTCGAGCAGCCTTTGACAGCTTCGAGTCCAGCGTGAAGGTAGCCGCCACAGGCATCGGCACCCAACACCAGGCTTGGCTCCAGGCAGTGGAGCTCGAGCAGTGGGTCCAGGAGAAACTCCTTGACGTCCCTTGCTTCAGGGAAAACCTTTTCAGCAAGCCGATGGAGGACAAGGTGGCAGAGATCGAGAGAGTATGTCACCAGGACTCTGCTCTCGAGGAAGACCTTCAATCTTTCTGGGAAAAGGCCTCCCTTCCACATGAAGGGCCAGCCCTCCAGAGGCTATCCTCCATACGTGGTCACCCAGAACCCCCGCCCCCCTCCACAGGGTTCATCAAGGCAAGGGAACAGGCAGGGCCCACGTAAGCCCAAGGGCCCCAAGCACCAGACACTGGCCCCAGCACAGGCTAGGTCAGAGTTTTGACTTCCAAGACATAGCCTCTCTACTCATGGGGGATCAGCTACCAACAGGGGGGCGCCTGGCTCATTTTGTCCACCGGTGGGCTGCATCACCACAGACTCCTGGGCACTTCAGACTCTGCTCCACCTTGGACCAATTTAAACATCATGCACGCGAACTGACAGCGCGGCTGCTTGCCAAGGGTTACCCTCAATCGGTGGTGTTTAGGGCCTATCGTAGAGCACGGTTCACTCATCGTGAATGGATTTTGGATCCGGTTTCTTCTTCTCATGTCCAGACTGTGTCACCTCACGAGTCCCCTGGTGGGGATTGGTTCACCGGGGTTTTACCTTATATGAGCCATTTGATTTCTGTGACTAGGATTTTGCAGTGACATTGGTCAGTGTTGTCACTGCACTCTTGCTTTAATAGACCTTTACGGGTGGCCTATTCCAGGGGGGTCAATTTACGTGACATGTTGGTCCGATCTGCCACGTCCATGGAGCGCCCGGCAAAGGGGGCGGGTGGACATTTACCATGCAATGCCTGCAGTTACTGTGCGTCCACTCTTCCAGGTTCGTCCTGGGCAGATTTACGCACTGGCCGGATTTTTTATCGCCGGTGGAACACCATATGTATGTCTACTTTTGTAGTTTATTTTGTGGAGTGTCCTTGTCCGCTCCGGTATGTGGGCAGCACTATTAGAGCTATTAAGGTGCGTTTAAGTGAGCACTCTTCAAGGTTGCGAAATTCCGTGCAGACTGCCCCGTTGGTTCAACACTGTTTGGACTTTAATCATGCCTTTGAACATCTCCGCTGGTCTGTCATTGACTATGTTCCATTAGATCCTCGAGGTGGTGATCGCCTGGCTAAGTTGCGTAGCCTTGAACAGCGGTGGATCTTTCAGCTACGTGCCGTTTCTCCATTGGGGCTCAATCATGAAATTGATTGGTTGGGTTTCACTTGACCAGTTTCCTCCCACATTTGGGGGTTCCCTGATGAGTGGGACCTCCCAGTGATGTGATGTCAGTTCTGTGGGTGTGACTACTCTGCGGTTAGCCAATCTGGAATTAGTATCCCTTATTTCATCAGCCTGCCTTTCGGCGTTTTTTGACGGTTACTTTTGAGAGAGTGACACTTTGGATCACGTTGGAGCACTTGATACAGGGGTTAGGATGGCCCCGAAACGTGCACGTCATGTGATATGATCAGATAAGTGTAGTTTTTAAGAATTAAAATTTTAGTGTTTATTATTTTTGGTGAATAAAAGTGATTAAAAGGGACATGTACTGTTTTGGTGGGGGCAATTAACCATATCCTCCTCCTATGGTTTATGTCCGACAAAAAAGATTCAAGGGTGAAGAGGGTTACTTGCGGTATTTTCCTTGAGGATTGTATATCATAGACTACCGTTGGGGGTTTGCTTTTGTGGTGTTCACAAAATGCATGGCAGTAATAGCAGCATTCCTGAGAACTCTGGGGACATTCATCTTCCCCCTAAGACAGCTGGCTCATCCGAGCATCAACAGCTCCAGAAGCCAGTTTCGCTCTCTCCCGTATAATAGAAATCCTGCAGTACCTGGGTCTGGTCAGAAACCTCCTAAAATCTCATCTCATCCCTTCTCAGTCTCTAGAGTTCATAGGGGCTCTTCTGGACACAAGGCAGTCAAATGCTTTCCTGCCACATCCACGTTGTCTTCAAATATTGCAGCTGGCCTCCCAAGCAGCTATGAAGACTCTTCTAATTGCTCGAGAAATGCTCCAGCTGCTGGAGCATATGGCATCCACTGTCCATGTGGTTCCCTATGCTCGACTACACATGCGAGCAGCCCAGTGGATCCTAACCTCTCAGTGGACACAGGCCTCGAGTTGCCTCACAAATCAGAAACTCGACACATCTCATCTCGTCCCTACAGTGGTGGCAATCGCTGGAAAACCTTCTCGTAGGATCTCCTTTCCAGCAGCCACTAACCAAGTCACCTTGATGACAGATGCTCACTTGGACAATCTCTCCACTCAGGGTATCTGGACCGAGCAAGAGGCTTGTCTTCATATAAACCTCCTGGAACTCAGAGCCATCTTCTATGCTTTTCAAGTATTTCAGACCCACCTGAGCTACAAGACAGTTCTGATCCAGACTAACAATCAAGTAGCCATGTTCTATGTGAACAAGCAGGGTGGAACAGGTTTTCAGGCTTGTGCAGCGAAGCTCTACTCCTATGGGCTTTTGACAGGGATCTTCAAATCCACCTATTAGTGGTGTTATCTCCCAGGCACACAAAATCTCTTGGCAAACTCAGCCAAGTATTGCTGCCACACGAGTGATCTCTCCATCCAGAGCAGATTGCTCTAATTTTTCAAATCTGGGGAACTCCAGATATAGACCCCTTTGCAAGTCCTCAGAATGCCAAACTTCCCTGGTTCTGTTCCAGGATTCCGGCTCAGAACTGTCAGGCAAGGGATGCCTTCCACCTCCACTGGGGACAGGACTTCCTCTATGCCTTCCCACCCATTCCCCTCATTCCCAAAACGCTAGTCAAGCTTCAGAGAGACAGGAGCCATATGATCCTCATAGCCCCACGCTGGCCACGACAAACGTGGTATCCTCTGCTTCTACGTCTCTCTCAAGCCAGACCTCTGGAGTTGGGATGTGCTCCAGATCTTCTTTGCCAGGAGAACAGGGCAATATTACACCTAAATCCTCAGTCTCTACACCTCAGGGCGTGGCTGCTGAGAGCCTAGAATTCCAGGATATCAACCTTTCTCAACAGGTTAAGGATATCCTTTTGGTTTCCAGAAAACCTTCCATACGACGGGCCTATTCCTTTAAGTGGAAAAGATTCTCTGTCTGGTGTTCTGAAAAGGAACATAATCTCTTTTTAGTGCCAGTGGAGGCGTTACTGGAGTTAACTACTCCATTTATCATCCTCTGATCTTAAGACCAATTCAGTAAGGGTCCACCTTAGTGCCATTGTAGCTTTCCACAAGCCCTTAGTTGGACAGCCTGTTTCCTCTCAACTACTTTGTAGCAAGGTTTATGAGAGGTCTACTCTTGACTAAACCTCCCATTAAGCCACCACCCATGGCATGAGATTTGAACCTTGTCCTTGGGCAGCTCATGAAACCACCCTTCGAACCCTTAGCCACTACATCTATAAAGTTTCTTTCTTGGAAAGTAATCTTCCTAATTGCTCTCACTTCTGCAAGACGCATCAGTGAGCTCCAAGCTTTAGTGGCTGATCCTCCTTATACAAGGTTCCACCATGATAAAGTAGTTCTTAGGACTCACCCTCACTTTATGCCAAAGGTGGTTTCGCCTTTTCATTTAAACCAATCGGTTTACCTTCCTGTATACTTCCCTAGGCCTCAGGCCTCCAACGCAGAAAGGAATCTTCACACTCTGGATTGTAAAAGAGCCTTGGCTTTTTACCTTCAGAGAACTAAGCAACATAGATAGGCTTCCGAGCTTTTTGTTGCTTTTGACTCTAATCATCTTGGATTGCCAGTTTCCAAGTGAACTTTGTCTAAATGGATTGCAAATTGCATATCCTTTGCATATGAGAGTAAAGGACTTTCTCCAGGACCAAACAGGAAGTCAGTCCTCACATATGGGTGACATCAGCGCCGATGGAGCCCCCGTGTGGAGCATTTCCCCAGCATTCAAAGAAAGCCTTTGGGAATGCAGCGCACATGCGCGGTCCCCTTCCCGCCCAAGGGTGTCATCTTGCTCAGTCTTCTTTTTTCAGTGGAGCCCGACAGATGTATTTTCGTTTCACCCGAGGAAAAAGTTGATTTTATTCTGAGTGAACCTGTTTTTCTTCGGTTCGACGCCGGTTTCCATTTCCCACCTGGGCCCGATACGCCGGTATCGAGCCCGGATCTCTTTTTTCAGTTTTTGTCCTTAGTGACTAGCGTTCGTGCCATTTTTTCTGTTTTCACTTGCAGCCCGGTCTTTTGACCTCGCAGGGGCCCTTTTTCCCCCGATGGCTGCCAGCGGGCTTAGAAAGTGTGATCGGTGTAAGAAACCTATGTCTCTCACCGACACACATGACTGCTGCCTCCGGTGCCTCGGTCCCGATCATGACCCGATCTGTGGTCCGTGTGGGAAAATGTCCTCTAAGGCGTTAAGGAGTCGGCAGCACCAAAAGGAAAGAATCTTCTCTGACTCCGCGTCTGGTCGGGCCCGGACCTCGTCAGAGGCTTCGACATCTCGGGACTCCGGCCCCGAGCAGTGTCGAGGCTCCTCTGAGAGGGGGTCTCCCTCACGGGAGCATCGCAAGAAGAAAAAACCCGCGAGAACGGCGTCGGTGGACTAACTTGGCTCCTCGAGGGCCAAGTCGCATAGCCCCGAGCGCTGTCCCGAGTCTTCGGAGTCGGAGAGGCCTGCAAAACAACCTCGTGTGGAGATGGAGTCCCCGGGTCACGTGAGTACTGTAGTCCTCGTGGACTCTCCTCCAGGGGAGCCGACGTCGGGCCCGACGCCGTCGGTGCCCCAGTCGGGGGCTACTGAGTCTCCTGAGCTCGGACTCAGGTTGATGGCCTTGGAGAGCAGCTTGGCTGCCTTCATGGAACAGCAGCGGGCACTGATTGCCGGTCTCACCGGTGCATCTGCCCCGACCACCGGGACATCGACGTCCAAGTCGACCCCGGAGGCCGAGCCGATCTCCGAGTCCATGCGCTCTCGAGTCTATCCTCGGCCAAGGTCTCCCTCTGCCTCCCGTTCGGGACCGAGGTCATCGATGCCAGTACCCTCAGCGTCAGGGTGGATGGCATCGATGCCTGCCCGACTGGATCCGCTTGATTCCTCCTCTGAGGAGTCCGGCTGGGAGACGGAGGATGAGGAGTCACCCGACACCTTTCGGACTCGGTGCGTCCCTTCGAATGCACCCGAGTCCGAGCCTCGGAGAAGATCCCCACTGGAGAATACCCGGTTCTCGGACTTCGTGCGGGATATGGCCAATGCTTTGGCATTCTCCGCGGATCCCGAGGAGGAGCCTCGAGGCCCTACAGTATGACTCTCCTCCGAAGGAGGCCTTTACTGTTCCGGTTCCTCTGATGCTGGAACGGTTGCTCTTCCGCATGTGGGAGGCGCCGGCGTCTACGCCGGTTTTAAGCAAGCGGGTCGATTCCATCTATCGAATCCGCAAGAGCCCCAGGTTCCAAAAGGCACAATTACCACACCACTCCATGGTTGTGGAATCGGCCATGCATCGTCTGAAGAGTCAGAAGATGCACTCCTTGGTGCCTCCTGGCCGGGAGGCCCGGAACCTGGATGCCCTCGGTAAGAAGTGCTTCCAGGGCTCTATGCTTGCTTGCCGTGTCCAGACCTACCAGCTGTACATGGGCATGTACCTTTGAGGCCTGGCAAAATAAATTGCTGGGTTCTCTGCTGGTCTCTCCGAGGAACCTTTGCAGAGGTTCAATGGTCTGTGCTCGAAGTTTATCTCTCGAGCAGCCTATGATGGCTTCGAGGCTTCGGCCCGGGTAGCTGCAGCCAGCATCGGTGCACGCCGTCAGGCTTGGCTACAGTCATCGGACCTCGAGCCATGGGTGCAGGACAAGTTGGTTGATGTCCCCTGCCGAGGTGAAAACCTCTTTGGCAAGCCCATGGCTGACAAGGCTGCAGAACGTGAGACCGAGACTCTTACCCGGACAAGGCTGTCCAGAAAAACCTCTGCCCCTTCTCAGAAGAAGAAGGGCTCGGGGAAAAAGAACTTTTACCTGAGGAAGTCATCTGCCTATAAACAGTACCCTCATTTTCAGGCCTCTGTAGCTCCCCAACAGGGTCAGCAGGCCAAGGGGCAGGGACATGGGCCCCGTAGGCAGAAAACCCAGAAGCCACCAGCTCCGGCTCCTGCACAGCAGGGAGCGGGGTTTTGACTCCAATGGCATGGCCTCTACTCCTCAGCTGGCCCCTATCAGCACTGGAGGCCGGCTGGCCCTGTACGCCCACAGGTGGACAGCCGTCACAAGGGATACCTGGGTACTAAGAATAGTCCAGAAGGGCTATCTCCTCCACTTCCACCAGGTACCCCCCCTCCTATTTTCCAGGGGAGCCTCCCAGACTTCCTCTGCACAGGGACTTACTCCTGCAGGAGTTGGCAAGTCTTCTAAAGTAACAGGCAGTGGAGCTGGTGCCCCACCACTTGAGAGGTCACGGCTTCTATTCCAGGTACTTCCTGGTACCAAAAAGAACAGGAGGCCTCAGGCCCATCCTAGACTTGCGAAATCTGAACAAGTTTCTGGAGAGGGAAAAGTTCAAGATGCTTACCCTTGGAATTCTGCTGCCCTACCTCCAGCAGGGAGATTGGCTATGCTCCTTAGACCTAAAGGATGCTTATACTCACATCCTCATTCATCCAGACCACAGATAATATCTCAGATTTGTAGTGGGAGGAAACCACTATCAGTACAGAGTACTGCCTTTCGGCCTTACATCCGCCCCCAGGGTATTCACCAAGTGCCTAGCGGTTGTGGCGGCCTACCTCAGGGTTCAAGGCCTCTTTGTCTTTCCATACCTGGACGATTGGCTCATCAGGGGTCAATCCCCGCAAGAGGCCAATCAAGCCACCCTTCGCACTGTCGCTCTGCTTCAGCACCTGGGGTTTGTAATAAACTTTGCAAAGTCCAGTTTGCACCCCTCCCAGAACATGGAGTTCATAGGAGCTCGACTAGACACCTTTCAGGCAAAGGCCTTTCTACCAGTGAACAGGGCCCACAGATTGATGGATCTAGCCAGGCTATTCCACAGCAATTCTCTGGTCTCCACCAGACAATTCCTGAGGCTCTTAGGCCACATGGCATCCACGGTCCATGTAACTCCAAATGCCCATCTACACATGAGGCCAGCTCAATGGGGACTCAGGACTCAGTGGCACCAAGCCACAGGAAGCCTCACGGACAAGGTGAGGGTATCCAGCCTACTACAGTCTTCTCTGCAGTGGTGGCTTCATCTTCCAAATCTGCTGCAAGGGGTGCCTTTTCAAACACCTCCACACTCTCAGGTGCTGACAACCGATGCTTCTCTTCAAGGTTGGGGGGCACATTGCCAAGGCGCATGTACTCAAGGCCTGTGGTCTCCTTGGGAGGCCGCCCAGCAGATCAATTTCTTGGAGCTGCGAGCTATCCGCTTAGCCCTGAGAACTTTCTCCCATCTCACCTCTCGCCAGTCCGTCCTGGTTCAGACGGACAGTCAAGTTGCTATGTTCTATGTGAGCAAACAGAGGGGCACAGGGTCCTGACTTCTATTTCAGGAAGCGCAGAAACTGTGCTCCTGGGCAGTCACTCATGGCATTCTTCTCAAAGCGGTCTATCTCCCAGGTCAGGAAAATTACCTGGCGGACAGATTGAGCAGGATCCTGCAGCCGCACGAGTGGCAGTTGAATCCTCTAGTAGTTCAAATGATCTTCCTGAGATGGGGTCTTCCAACCATGGATCTCTTTGCCAGTCCTCTGAACCGTCAACTTCCCAGGTTCTGTTTCAGGCAACCGCATCCTCTCAGAGTTGCAGCGGATGTGTTTCTCATTCCATGGTCTACAGGCCTTCTATATGCGTTTCCTCCCACGCCTCTGGTGTCCCAGACGCTATTCAAGGTGCTCAGGGACAAGGCCTCGTTGATCCTGGTGGCCCCCAGGTGGCCAAGGCAACCCTGGTTCCCACTACTTTTACAACTAGCGGTGGACACTCCTCTTCCTCTGGGGACGCAACCCGATCTCCTGTCTCAGGAGTAGGGATCTCTCTTACACCCCAATCTCCAGTCCCTCAGTTTGATGGCCTGGCTGCTGAAAGGGTAGTTCTAGCGCCTTTACTATTGCCTAAGGAAGTGGAAGACGTAGTCTTGGCCTCTAGGAGGCAGTCCACCAGAAAGTCTTATGCCCTTAAGTGGCGTAGATTCTCTACCTGGTGTACTCAACACAACGAGAATCCTTTCTCATGCCTGGTACCAGTGGTGCTGCAATATTTGCGTCACCTGTCCAACCTAGGCCTTAAGTCCAATTCTGTTAGAGTTCATCTTAGTGCTCTTTCAGCACACCACTCACAGGTGGAGGATCAGTCTCTATCCAGCCATCCTTTGGTGGCTCGCTTCCTCAGAGGCCTGCTTTTGCTTAAGCCTCCAGTGCGTCCAACTGCCCCTGAATGGGATTTAAATGTGGTCTTGCAACGGCTTACTTGCCCACCATTTGAGCCTATGGCTACTTGTCCTTTGCGCTTTCTCTCCTGGAAAGCGTTGTTTCTGGTAGCCCTTACCTCAGCAAGGCGAGTGAGTGAGCTTCAGGCCCTAGTATCAGAACCACCATATACTAGGTTTTATAGGAATAGAGTAGTCTTACGGACTCACCCTAAGTTCCTTCCAAAGGTTGTCTCCTCCTTCCACCTCAATCAGGAGGTGGTTCTTCCGACTTTCTTTCCCAGGCCTCATGCCAGCTGGGCTGAGATGGTCTTGCATACCCTGGACTGTAGAAGGGCGTTGTCCTTCTACCTTGACCGTACGTGGGAGCACTGGAGGGCAGTTCAGCTCTTTGTCTCTTTTGACCCCAATAAGTTGGGGTTGGCTGTCTCCAAGCGTACTTTGTCCATATGGGTAGCTGACTGTATCGCCTGGGCTTACAGGGCAGCCGGCCTCTCGTTACAGGGTCGAGTTACGGCTCATCGTGTCAGGGCGAAGGCTGCGTCACTGGCTCATCTCCGCTCTGTTCCGTTGGTAGACATCTGCCGGGCCGCTACTTGGTCTTTAAGCCAGACTTTTGCGGCCCACTACTGCCTTGAGAGGGAGTCCCGCAGGGACAGTGCTTTCGGGCATGCGGTACTCCATTGAAACTAGTTGGGTTTACATTGCAACTAGTTGTGATTGTCAACATTCAGTGACTATTTACAGGTACAATGAAGTTAATGGCAGATATCTACATTGCTGTTAGTAGGTACATTGGATGTATCGAGTGCATGGTTTATTTATGGTGGTTGTATAATTGATTGTAGGATAAGGTGGTATAGAAATACTGTTAAATAAATAAATAATTGAATCTGCTTTGTGTGACCCTTAGTGTTCTGTAAACAGTAGTGTCTTAATTTTTTTTCTGAAATCAGCAAGGTCTTTTATATCTTTTATTTTTGGTGGGAGGGAGTTCCATAAGATTGGTGCATAATATGAGAAGGCTCTGCTGCTTTTTGATTTGTTGGTTTTGCAGAAATCAGCTGGGATGGTTAGGGAGTTTTGGGTGCATCCTCTTATTAATGCAGGAAGGTGAGAGGGTGATATGTTGTAGAGCAACTTGAAGATAATGATTAAGTTTTTTTGATTGCTTCTATTGGGGATAGGAAGCCAGTGTAGCTTGTGCAGATTGGAGTGATGTGTTCAGATCTAGATGCCCGCATGATTACCCGAGCTACTGTATGTTGTGCCAATTGCAACTGTGATAGTGCTTGTTTGGATAGACCCTGTATTATGCTATTACAGTAGTCTGTGTGGGGTTTAATCATTGCCTGTATGACCGTTCTGAAATCTGATGGGTCCAGTAGGGGTCTTAGCAGTTGCAACATCTTAATTTTTCTATAAATAGCTTGGGTGGATTTGTTTGTGAGATGATAGGCTCAGGGTTTTATCTAGGATAATGCCTAGGTATTTCCCCTCATCTTTCACCCCTATTGCTTCTCTAAGCCGATTGTGAGGTGGGGGGATGAATTCTTTGTCCCTGGAAATGAAGATTCTTCTGTTCTATTGAAATTTATTTTCAGATTATTCATTGAGAGCCACTGGGAGGCTTCATCGAAGCTTGTCACAATTTGTTTGAGCTTAACTTTTGCGTTACTAATTGGTAGATAAATCATTATATCGTCAGCATAAATGTAATTCACTTCAAAAAATGTTGCAGATTGGTTGGAGGTATATGTCAAACAATAAAGCAGAGCGGAGCCTTGAGGAATTCCTTGGTTTTAGCTAAATGGTTTTGATGTGTTTTGACCAATTTTTACCTGTTGCATGCGGTCCTGCAGGTATGATATGAACCAGCTGAGGGCAGTTCCGCAAACTCCAATTTGTTGCAGTCTTGATAAGAGTATATTGTGACTGATCGAGTCGAACGCTGAAGCGATGTTGAGGAATATCATTATGAATGCAATCAGGTTATCGAATAGAAATATGATAAGGGTTTGAATCCCATGGTGAATTCTGAATCCTTACTGGTGTGGATTCAGTGGGGCATTGGCATCTAAGTGGTCTTGCAGCTGATTTTGAATTATTTTTTCTATGTAGGGGAAGCTTGATATTGGGTGGTTAGAATTCAGTTATAGTCTGTCCAGTGTTTTACATTTGAGAATTGGGCAGATAGAAGCCTGCTTCAGTGTCTTTGGCATATAGCCTTGGGATAGCGAGAGATTAACTATTTTTAGCATAGCTGGTGCCAGTTCATCACGGGACATTTTTACCCAACTGACAGGGCATTGATCACCTGGAGATGTGGTAGTGTTTATTGCTATGATTATTTGGTTCAGATGTTCTAAATTGACTGTGGTGAGGGTATGCCATGCCAGTATGTTGAGTATAAGTCCTGGTTTATCTGTTGGTGAATTGTAGGTATGGAGAGATAACTTGTACTGTAGAAGTTAGCTAGTACTTATGGGCTGCTGTAGTTGGAGCATCCTCTCTGTGTGGTGATTGGTTTAGTGACTTCACAATGTCAAACAGCTCTCTTGGCCTATTGAGTGATTTCATTAGTAGCCTGGTATGATTTTTTTCCATTTTAATGCTGTTGATGGCCTCTCTGTAGGATTGTAGTGTATTCATATATTTTCCCTGCCATCCGTGAGTTTGGATCTCCTCCATTTTCTCTCTAGTTTGTGCAGGACTCTCTTTAGGGACTTCAGCTCGTTGTACACGTGTTAGACTTTCTAGTACTTCATTTATATGAGTTTGCTGAGGCAGCTACAGCTTTAGTACAGAGTTCCAGGTATCCAGTAGGATATTTATATCTAAGGTGTCATGTTTCAGTTGTGGAAGTATATCTTGTAGGAATGAGTCTGTTGCATGTTTTAAAGCGTGCCTTAGTAGTGGGTTTGGGTATTTGTCTGCTAGCTGTGTTCTGTGGCATCTTGAAGGTGATGCTGAAGTGGTCAGACTACGGGACACTTTGGATTTGGTAGAAGGGGGTTTGTCTTTCTAATGGTATACTTCAGATGAATATTAGATATAGCGTGTTTTCCTTTGCTGTATGTCACAGAGTTTACAATTTGCGTGTAGTACTTTTCATTCATAGCTCTAACGAATGAATATGCTTGTGTGGTGTGGATTGAGGCAAGATTAAAGTCACCTAGGAGGATTAATTCTTTGTTAGGGGGTGTGTGGGTGCATACCGCTTTAAATATTGTACTTAGAGCATTGGGGTCTTGAGATGGGGGTCTATATACCAGACAAAATGTGGCCTCTTTGGTTTCAACTATGAGGGTGTCCAGGCCTTCATAACTATTATTGGCTATTAGGGAGAGCTTTAGTTCCTTCTTTGCTAGGATGAGGACTCCGCCTCCACGTCTATTTTTTCTAGGGGTGAAAGATCTCATCATTAGGTTGCTTGATTTGATTAAGCAGGACTGTGTCTCTGTCAGCAAGCCATGTCTCGGTGATTAGCATGATATCTGGGTCTTTATCATGTATGTAATCTAGTAGGATTGGGATTTTATTTTTAACCGATCTAGCGTTAATTAGGAAGCAGTTTAACGTAGTAGGGCTATGGTGATCGGCTATCTGGATATCTGGGGCATGGGCAATTTATGTAGATAAGACCCTGGCTTGAGTTGTGTGTTGTACCTAGTGATCTGTATCTAATTACTGTTCCTTTTGAGCGGTACTGCTATTGGATTATGGGTATGCTATAGTTTTGTTGTGCTGGATCAGTTGCATGGTACATAGCTGGAGTAGACAGACTAAACAGTGTGGCTGTACAGAGAAGTGTTATACATGCCTTCAAATCCATTTCTGTGGTCCTAAGGGTTGGTGTATGCTACACAGGGTATTCTGAGTGAGCAGTTTTGCATAAAGTAATCAGATGTAGACAGCGATTTGCACATAGAGATGTAGGTAGTTTGCACAGAGTAATCGGGGTAGGCAGAGTGTTGTATAGATATGTGCTGGATTAAGTCAGGATAGCCTGCATTAAA
Source organism: Ichthyophis bannanicus (assembly GCA_033557465.1). Classification (NCBI taxonomy): domain Eukaryota; kingdom Metazoa; phylum Chordata; class Amphibia; order Gymnophiona; family Ichthyophiidae; genus Ichthyophis; species Ichthyophis bannanicus. The sequence goes on from CM066031.1 coordinate 1,219,894,223, forward strand.
TATGGTTGTTGCACTATTCTCCTTAACTACTATATCCGGCTTCCTCACAGCCAGCTTTTTTTCGGTCAGAATGGGAGTATTCTAGGTGATAGTTCTTTTAGGGTCATGATCCCAGTGCATTTTGGGCACCGTGATGTTGTAGTGCTTACAGAGTTTTAAATGGATGAGATGCGCTTTTTTATTATGTGTTTCTGTATAGAAATTTTCTGTCGTCAGAACTTCACAACCAGGTGAGTCACGGTTTCCAGGTCTTTCTTACAGAATCGACAGATGTCTGTGTTGCCAGTTTTTCAATGCTCTTTGTAAACCATTTTGTCCGTAAGCCCCTGTCCTGGGCTGCAACTATCAATCTGTCTTCCTTCAGTTTCAGTTCACCCCTCCTTAACCATTCATCTGATGGTTCTTGATCGACAAAGAGTTCCTGGAGTAACACACTGTATTTTCTCACTGTATTTGTGCATCTGCCACTTGTTTTCCCTTGTTTGTTCTTCCTGTAGGCGGCAGACTCTGTTTTTTCTACCAGGAATGGGCCTGTGTGATCTTGGATTGCTGGGTGCTAGAAATTATTCAGCATGGCTACATACTGGAATACAGGAATCCCATTCCAGATGCCTTTGTGATGTCGCCATGTGGTTCTTTGGCCAAGAAGACCCTGAAAAGACTTTTCAACCTTCAGGATGTCGTGCCGGTGTCATCTGCTGAAAGAGGCAAGGTCTGGTATTCCATCTATTTCATGGTGCCAAAGAAGGACTGATCCTTCCAGCTGATCCTCTATATCAAGGGCCTTGATGCTTATCTGAGGATCTTTCAGTTTCGCTTAGAGATGGTGAGGTTGATCATCCGGACAGTTCGTTGTGGGAAATTTCTTGCGTCCCTAGAGCTGGTTGAAGCCTATTTCCACATCCCTATCTACAAGGATCGACAGCATTTTCTGCACTTCACCGTTCTTGACTCTCATATGGAAGGACAGACTAGCTAGGCCATGTGGTCTTTTTCTGTCGTCATATTTCTATGTTTCTCATTTTTAGTTCTATGTTCTCCCCTTCAGTCTCTCCATTGCCTCAAGGATGTTCACTAAGATAATTATGATAGCATTTGCTGCTCTGCATCATGAACGGATTTGCATTCATACCTGGATGACTGGCTTATCCAAACTGGGTTGCTTTTGGGAGTATATTGGTTGATTGGCCAAGTGGTGTCGTCTCTGGAGAGTCTGATCAACTACAGCAGGAGCAATGTATAGCCTAACCATTCTCCAGAATACTTTGGTGTACAGTTTGAAACCAGCACTGGCAATGTCTTACTGTCCAAGAAGAAAGTGGAGAAGCTGTTGTCTCAACTGATATCCTTTTTGAAGCAGCGGGCTCCCAAGGTTTGGGATAACTTAAACTCCTCAGCTCAGTGATGGCAACGATAAAGATAGTCCCTTGGGTGATGAGTTGCATAAAGCTGCTGCAAAGGTCTATTGTTTTGTTTGTTTCCTTGCTCTCAGGACTTTGAGATTAAGCTTCCCCTTCCCTCGTCAGTAGTGGCCAGCCTGCATTGATGGGAGCAGTTTGGCCTGTTGAAGGGTCTGTTCCTGGACGATCCCCCTTCTATCTACAGAGCTAGACCGGGGAGACCATTCTGAGGGGCAGACATCTCAGGGCCATTGGAACAGTGGAAAAGCAGTGTGGCTTATCAGCATACCCACAGGGACAGCATACCCACAGGGACTCACAACGTTCTCCTATAACAAAGAGACAAGCAAAACACAAGTCCAACATACACGCCAAAACAAAGGAACCACACAAGACACACAACACCCCAAGACCAATAACAATTGAGCTCATAAACGCCAGGTCAATATGCAACAAGATCTATACCCTAGTTGACCACATAGATGACCATCAGCCCGACATACTCTGCATCACAGAAACGTGGCTCAGTCCCACTGACAAAGTCCTACTCAATCAATTAGTGCCCGACGCATACACAGCATACAACTGCCCACGCACTTATAGGCGAGGAGGAGGGGCACTCATAATAGCAAAGAGCAGCCTAAAATTCAAATCAAAAAGTAACATGGACACCCAACACTCTAACACCATCTCGATAGAGAACAAACATATGGCCATATGTCTCACCTACAGAGCACCCCATGCGCCACCTGAAGAACTAGCATCAACTCTAGAGACAGTCTGCGCAGTGAACTCCAGCCACAAACCCACAATACTCCTAGGAGACTTCAACCTTAAGTCCACCAACAAAAAAGATGCAGAAGCTTTTCTCCAAGCAATGCGTTCACTCCAATTCACGCAAATAATCACCACCCCGACACACAGACATGGATCCTCACCAGACCTTATTTTTGCACCCAACTACCTAACCTCAAGAGGCCTAATATCAACACCCATCACTCACCAGTACCATGGTCTGACCATCACTTAATTGAAGTAAAAATTACACCTAATGAGGAGATACTAAACAAATATCCGGACAACACCCCCACACAAAGAAGATTTACATGCTTCGACAGAGACCAGTTCCTACAGGACACAATACAAAACCTAAACCATGAAACAGATGACCTAGATGCACTAATCACCAACTGGAACACCACCATATACAACGCTGCCAAAGCAACAGAATATAGACACAGGACACCTCGCTGCAACAAACTACAACACAAACCATGGTACTCTAAAACTATAAGAAGCGAAAAGAGGAGTCTCAGAAAAATAGAACGGAGATGGAGACAGAACAAGTCACCCGAGAACCAGGAACTGTACCTAACAAAGCAAAAACAATACAACGAATGCATCAACCAAACAAAAAGGGAATACCATACAAACCTCATACGCAACTCCAACAACAAACCCAGAGAACTATTTGAAATCGTAAAAGCCCTCACCAAAGTCCAGGATACCGAAGACAAAGTGCAACTGGACCCACAAAAATTTGCAGACCACATCCAAGAAAAGTTCCACTCAGCAGAACAAACAAGACCCAGCCCAATCCCAAAGACTATCACACCCTTGAACACCTGGGGAACATTCAACACCTCATCCACGGAGCAACTCTCCCACATCATCTCAGCAAACAAGACAAGCACTGCCCCCACGGATCCCTGCCCAGTGCCCTGGATCAAGGCCACCAAATCGAACTTCATCCAAACCATCCACAAGATAGTACATTCCTCCCTAACCCAAGGGCGCATGCCAAATCAATTGAAGCTCGCAACAATAAGACCTATTCCGAAGAAATCCACACTTGACAAGAACAATCCAGCAGCATACGGACCCATCTCCAGCATACCACTTTTAGCAAAAATAATCAAAAAAACTGTACAACACCAACTACAAGAACACATAGACAACCACGCTCCCCTGGACAACAATCAACACGGGTTCCGCCCCAACCACGGGGTAGAAACTCTTCTGATATACCTCTTCGACAGCGTCCTCCGCATCATAGACAACACCAAGAAAGGCATACTCATGATATTCATTGACATCTGTCAGACGGCTGCCTGGGTGAGAATGTTCACAGTCTTGGCAAGTGCATATATCAATATGATTTGCAAGGGATTGTGGGAAATGCAGTCCATTCACACCAGACACAGCTGCTCACAATAATTAGTTGTGCTTGAGTGTAAAGCCAATAAGATATTTATTTATGGGGTTATTTCTCCCAACACAGATATGCTTGGTAGCACATAAAACAGGATACTTGCTTTCAGTGTTAAACTTGGAAAAACAAAATCAGGAAAACAGCTGAACCTTGTCAGGCAATCAAAGCAAAAGAATAAAGACCTGGTTGGTAACAAACTGGTCTTTTCTGTAGGCTTTAGCTAATATTTTCTTAGCAGTGTTTCAAACAACAAGCAAAACCCACAAAGAAGGGAAAAACTGTTCTTTTCAGGTTAACTTCTTATATCTTCACACATAGACTCAGAAGTGATTCCCTCAGAGCTCACAAGCAATTAGGTAAGGCTCAATTGCTAGCAGTTACCCAGCTGAAACCCCTTAGCTGGCTTGCTTTCTACTGCGTGGCTCAAATCCTACTTCAGGAGCTTTTCTGAGTAGATTAAAGAATAAGTTTGTATTTCTTTGTGATGGTTGTTGTACTTTGTAACAGAAAATTACCAAAGGAGTTTAGACAGAGAGCAATCCATGTATTCACAACCTGTATCTAAGACTTCTCCTTCCCCTTCTTCAACAATCATGGGTTCAATATCAGGGATTGGCACAGAGGAATTTCTCAATGGAGCACTTTCAGGAGAATACTTGTTTCCCTGCTGTCTTTCAGGGTTATAGCTAGGGCATAGATCAGTGTTCATACCTGAGCTTCCATTGCTGTTAGAGTTCCTCTCTAAATGGCCTGGCCAGTATGTAGTCCAGTTCTTATGTCCAGCCTTCCAATCCAGATCCCTGGACACTGGATCTCTCTTCACATACCTTCTGGCATGGGTCTTAGGGTCCCTTCCAAGTGCAGCCGTCTCCCTCACAGGTACCCTCTGGAGATTCCTAGCTCTGCAGCACCCTTCCTCTGGCTTTCCCCAGTCCAATGGTGTATGCTGGCCCTTGGAATACCTTCCAGTATACGTACTTCTCTGGACTCCTTTAGACCTCCCATATGCTTTTCTCTTCTTTCTTCCAAAGGGTTTCTTGCCCTCTCTGTCCGTCCGGTCTGGCTTCTGTTCCTGATGATCCTCCAGATGATGAAGACGTCCAAGCTGAGGATATCCAAGCTGATTCTGAGGATCTCCCAAATGAAACTGAGGATGAGGATAATTCTCTGTAGAATAAACTCTACCTTTATTCTGCTTTGATGAGTGCTCCACCTTAGCACAGCGCAGCTGTGCTGAATCAGGCCCTGCCCTTTGAGATGAGTGCTTAGGGATTACCTCATAGCCCTCCTGATTGAACACACGTTTCCCCACTTCAGCTCCTCTAATGGCTGTTGGAAACCTGGTGCATTCTGGGACTGGTAGTCTTTTATAGAAAAATTCTGTTTTCTTATTTCTACCAGAACTGACAGGTTGCTTGTTCAGAGTCACTTCACCTTTTCTATAGCTCCTTCCTGAGCTATGATAAGCTTCCTTATCACACATCTCATCTGCATTTGACACAGTTAACCACAAGACTCTATTGGATAGACTATAGAACATCGGTCTACACGGTGCCACCCTGAATTGGTTCCATTCATACCTAACCGACAGACAAATACAGGTCAAAGTAGGACACAACACATCTCGACCCATAAAAGTCAAACAAGGAGTGCCACAGGGATCGGCCCTTTCAGCTCTCCTATTCAACCTATACATCCAGCCAATATGTGCCATCATGAAAGAGCACCACATACATTATACAATCTAAGCAGATGACATCATGATCTACACACCCATCTCAGTCGACAACCCGGACTTCACCAACATAACAAACTGCCTCACCCAAATGGCAAACTGGCTTCAGGAAAACAACCTATCAATCAACTACAGCAAGACGGAGGCACTGATCATCACGCGAAACCCAGCCTTTATCCCCCCACCCGACATCAAGATAAGAGATGCACTCATACCCATAAAATCAGAAGTTAAGTACCTCGGAGTCATCCTGGACAAAGAACTTAACCTCCAAGCACACATAGGCAGAGCAACCAAAAGTGCATACCTAAGAATGTGACTCATCAGAAGACTCAAGCTCCTTCTCGACCCAGAGCACTTTCGCACCGTTTGCCAGGCGCTGATAACCCCTCTACTAGACTTCTGCAATCCAATATTCACCGGGCTACCAAAGCAGACCCTCAGACCACTACAACTAGCTCAAAACACAGCTGCCCGCATAATAGCCGGTACTACAAGATACGATCACATCACACCCATACTGAAAGAACTGCACTGGCTCCCAATCATCTCACGCATCAAATACAAGACTATCATAAACATATTCAAGATCAAACAACACTCCTCCGCCATAAGCCTACACACACTCATACAACCCGACACAAGCACACGGCCAAGAAGAGGCACCTCCAATCGGGTTAACACTCCAAAAGACTTCGCCAAGACCCGCAAAGACATCACACAATGAGCAATCTCCCTGGCTGCTCCATCCATATGGAACTCCCTCCCAGATGATCTGAGACTAACCACAGAAATCAAGGACTTCCGAAAACAGCTGAAGACAACCCTGTTCATCGATTACTATGGACATACCCCCTGAACCAGCATACAAGTCAGATCATCAAACCCCCCCCCACCACCACCCCAAGACTGTATATAAGACTATATAATAGCTCATGATGTATAATAGCACACTATGTAGATAAACCAAATCTAATCACATCCCCGCCAACACATACACACCACTCTGTACACTGCATGAAAACATTTGCCCACTTGATTGTTTGCCGTGGAAACCGCTTTGATTGAATAAGGCGATATATAAATACCATTAAATAAACTATCTTAAGGCGAAGGCCATTCGTTTGGCCCTCTTTTATCTCTGGACCTTAGTTCAGGGCAAAGCGGTCTGGATCTTCTTGGACAATGCCACAGCTGTGGCATATGTGAACAGATAAGGGGACATGAAGAGTTTTGGACTGGCCCTTGAAATGGCCCTCTCTTTTTTTCCTGGGTGGAGAAGAATCTCCTAACCTGAGCACAGCATATTGCAGACGGGAACAATGTGGAAGCGGACTACCTCTGTCACCATGCCCTCGATCCCAAGAGTGGGAATTGAGCTGTATGGCATTAGAGTATTGTGGACAGGTAGGGTCGCCTGAGTTGGATTTGATGGCAATTTGGGCCAGTGCAAGTGTGAGGTTTCTTCAGTTGCTGCAAAGAGACACTCTGAGGCTCTTGGTTCAACCTTCCCCAAGGCAGATTGTGCTGTATATGTTTCCTCCATGGCCTCTCATAGAGCACATGCTTCATTGTATATAGCACTTTCAGGGTTTGGTGGTTCTGGTAGCATTGGGTTGGCCAGGGAGACTGTGATATGCGGATCTGATGTGCTTCTCACCCAGATGTGGCCTGTTTCCTTCGGAGAGTTAGACACTTGCATCTTCCTCTGTGGCCAATCATTCCTTCATGGGATCTCATCTTAACTCTTCAGACTTGAATTAAGTGTCCGAGCCTTTTGAGCCCTTGAGGAGTGCTATGCTTAAGGATTTGTCTCTCAGGACTACCTTCTTGGTTGTGGTCTGCTCGGTGAGGCATATTTTGAAGTTGCAGGACTTGCTGTGCCAAGATCACTATCTGTCATTCTCGGAAGAGGCTGTGTATATTAGGCCCTTTCCTTCCTTCTTGCTCAAAGTATTATCTTTTCATGTCAGTCAGGCAGTCTTCTGTCTTCCTTGCCCAAGGAACAGTGCCAGGGGAAAGATAAGGAACTTCATCTGGTGGATGTCAGGAGGGTGCTTCTTTGGTACCTTAAGGTTACTAACTCCTGAAAATTGCACAGGCTTTTTGTCCTTTTTGCAGGCCCATGTAAAGGTAATTATAGCCATAAATTCTACCCTGTGCCGTTGGATAAAGGAGATGACAGCCTCACCCTATCTGTTGAGGGACTGGCGGTTCTGGTGGGTTTGCATGCACATTCCTTCTGCATAGCTCTCATTCCCTTAGACATTTGTCAGGATCCAACGTGGCCATCACTTTCCTTATTTGTCAAGCATTATTGCTTGGATGTCCAAGTTCAAGGAGATATGGCCTTTGGTGCAGAGATTTTTTAAGGCAGTCATGTGTCTTGCTCAGTGGAGTTGAAGCTTGCTACTTGCTTGGATTGAAGTATGCTATGGAAAGTGATATTTTACTTACCGGAGAATATCCTTTCTTAGAGTCCTGATAGACTAGTCAAGGACACCCCTACCTCCACCCTCCGTGGCCTGCTATATTCTCTGTGGTTTGGCCCTGCGGGACCATAACCCTCTTGACAGACCACCTATCCAAAGGTATAGTTCCTTGTTCTGTTGATCCTTGTTACTGTCATTTGAGGTTTTGTGCAGTCAGGAGTCATTAATTATAACTTGTGTATGAATACTGGCATGTACTCTTAACTGCATCAGCTATAATAGGATGAGGTCATTTTTCTTCTGTCTCGACCTCTGCTAGCAGGGGAGCACAACTCACTTATCTGAAAAGGTTTTAGTAAGACTCTAGGAAAAGACATTATCCGCTAAGTAAATTGTCACCTTTTTTCCCCTTGGACTTCAATGGCAGGTAATTGACTCTGTGCTGCTATGAGTAAAGCAGCCTCAAATTGGAAATAAAAAAGACAGTCATTGATAGCTGGGCCTTCCCAATTGCATTTCCATGGTCAGCCCAACAGGACTCGAGATTCCCAGCTATCAATGACTGTCTTTTATATTTCCAATTTGAGACTGCTTTACTCATAGCAGCACTGAGTCAGAGTAACACATAGCACAGAATCTTGTTTGCTGTGGCTTGGTATCTCCAGGAACAAGCAGGAATGTAGTCCTCACATATGGGTATTGTCGGTACCGATGGAGCCTACACAGGAATGCTCCCCAGCATCCAATAGGAAAGCTTTTGGTAGCATCCCACGGCACCTGCGTGCTTCCTTCCTGCCTTTCCAACTGTCGCTCTCCAGTTCTTCATTTTCCACGGAGCCGACAGGTCCCATACCCTGTCACCGCAGAAAATTTTCTTCTTTAAGCTTTGTTTTTTTGTGGTCACTGCCTTCCCTTGACGCTAAACCGGTACCGCCGATTCATTCTTCTTTCTTCTTAAAGAAAAAAACAACAATAACAACAACAAAAAAACAAACCCTATAGTTTCTGAGCTATTTTACTTCAGAAACTTTTTTCCTTGGTGCTAGGCGCCATTTTGGGCACTAGGCCCAATTTTTCCTTAAAAATGGAAAAACCAACATCTGGTTTTAAAAAATGTTCTAAGTGTGGCAGTACCATCTCTGTCACCAACACCCATGATTGGTGTCTCAAATGTTTAGGTCCTGACCACTATACTTCGGAGTGCCTCTCCTGTGGAATGATGACAAAAAAGGGGTCGGCAGAATCGAGCTGCAAAGCTTAGCACCCTTTTTCCCTCAGATGCGTTGTCTGTTGCATCGACGTCCTCCAGGGCCTCCTCTTCCTCCCATGGATCTCAGGTAACTAAACATGAATCTAGCTGGCCCTCAAAGGGGTAGATCTCCTAAGTATCGAGATGCCACTGGCGTTGCCCTTGAGGAATTTTCACCAGCAAAACTGCCCCGGCAGGAGGCTTCGGCTTCCAAAGCATCAACGGGGCTCCAGGATGTTCTCGAGGCCTCATCCTCGGCAGAACTACTCACGCCACGCTCTGTGGTTCAGGCCGCTTATACCGGTACCGACACCCAAGCATCGGCAGCGTCGATAGACCAGAGATTTCTTGCTATCGAACGCAGTCTAGTGGTTCTTCTCACGGCTTTGGTACCGTTGAAACCGTTTCAGACACCTCAACCGATACTGGTATCGACACTAGAACTGGTACCGGTACTGACGACATCAACGTCGATGGGTATGCCACCCATACCGAGTCATGCATCTGTCTCCAGCATCGACAGATCGGTACCAGAGCAACCCGATACCGACTTCAATCGATACCAGTACCGTGTGCTGCACGATCACCGGGATCAGCGGTATTTTGAATCCTCTGAGTCTGATGACTCCGAAGACACTGCCGATACAAGAGTACTTCTGCCAGAGGATTCCTCTTCTCCTCAGCACAGAATGTCTCCAGAGGATATGTCCTTTCAGGATTTTATCCATGATGTGGCCAGAGGCCTTTCCATCACAGTAGCTCCTGAAAAAGAGCCTAGGGCAAAGGAGTTGGAGATTCTCCAATACCTAAGGCTCCCAAGGAGGTAGCTACTCTTGCCTATTCATGAGATCTTACATGATCTTATGCTAAGAATATGGGAAACACCTCTAACCACATCTTCTCATTCTCGGAGACTAGATACTATGTATCGAGCTCCACCTTGTCCTGGCTTTCAAAAAACTCAATTACCACACCATTCAAAGGTAGTGGAATCAGCCATGCGTAGGATGAAAAGTGCAAAGAGACATGCATCCAATCCTCCAGGTCGTGAATGCAGGACTATCGATGCCTTTGGGCGTCAATGTTTTTAAGCTTCCATGCTCTCAGCTAGGATCAGTTCCCTATATCTTGTATACGGGAATGTTCCTTAAAGACGTCACAGGAAACTTGGAGCTTCTGAGCCCCCTTCTTCCTGATGACAAAAGACAGGAATATCTTACTTTTGTCAAACATACACAGGATGTTTCCAAGTTTGTAAATTGGTGCAGCCTTTGACTGTTTTGAGTGCATAAGCAGAATCTCTGCTATTGCCATTGGTGCACGTTGGATTGCCTGGCTTCAGGCATCCGACTTGGAGATTTGGGTACGGGATAAATTAGGAAACATTCCTTGTACAGGAGAAAATCTATTTGGCAAGAATTGGCAAGAGAAGGCTAATGAGATAGATGCAGACAATATCACTTTGGATAGATTGTCCAAATCTACAGCCGATCCTGCAAGGAAAAGATTCTCTAAAAAAAAAACATTTTTCAATAAGAAAAAGAAGTTTTATCCTTCCTATACCCAACAAGGACACCATCCAGGTCAGCCTGCCCAAAAGGGACAACAACAACAACCTAGACAACAAAAAAAAAAGCCAAAAGCGGTAAAACCTCAGCCAGCTCAGCAGGCTCAGCCTCCTCAGGGGCTTTGACTCCTCTCTAGAGAACTTTGCCTTCCTGCCCCTGAAGGGTACAGAACCCTTGGACATCCCAGGCAGGTTATGTCATTTTGCCCACAGATGGAACCAAATAACAGCAGAAAATTGGACTCTGTCCATTGTATGAGAGGGGTGCAAGCTTCATTTTCACAGCATGCCCTCTCCTACAATGGTAAGACAGTTCAATTCTCAGACCTCTCTCTACAATCTCTTAGGTCAAGAAGTCACAACACCCCTTGCGCAAGGAGCAATAGAGGAAGTACCCATTCTGCAACAGGGTACAGGGTTCTACTCCCCCTATTTTCTTATTCCAAAGAAAACAGGAGGATACTGGCCCATTTTAGCTCTCAGAGAACTGAACAAAAATCTGTTCCGGGAGAAGTTCAAAATGGTCTCTCTAGGAACTCTGCTGCCATACCTTCAAAGTCAGGATTGGCTTTGTTCTCTAGATCTCAAGGATGCGTATACTGATATTCTCATCCATACAAATCACAAAAGATACGTCTGATTCCTGTTTCAAGGAAAGCACTTCCAGTATAGGGTTCTTTCCTTTGGCCTGGCTTCTGCACCAAGAGTATTCACAAAATGCATGGCTGTGGTAGCTGCATTTCTCCACACTCTGGGAATATTCGTCTTCCCCTACTTAGACGACTGGCTCATTCGAGCCTCTACAGTGCCAGAAGCCAGCTCTGCTTTGTTTTGCACAATGCGAATCCTTCAGTATTTGGGACTGGTCATAAGCATCTCAAAGTCCAGTTTGCTCCCACTCAATCCCTAGAGTTCATAGGAGCTCATCTGGATACCAGACAGCCCTGCTGTCTTCGCATAATACAGCTAGCTTCCCAAGCAGTGCTCAAACTTTATCTCACTACTCGAGAAATGCTACAACTGCTGGGCTACATGGCATCCACCGTGCATGTGGTTCCTTATGCTCATCTCCACATGCGAGCAGCCCAGTGGACTTTATCCACTCAGTGTACACAGGCCTCAGGTTGCCTGTCTGACAAAATAACAGACTCAGACCATCTTATTTTGTCCCGCCAATGGGGGCAATTGCTCCAAAATCTTCTCGTGGGGTCTCCTTTCCAGCAACCCCTATTCCAAGCCACCCTAACAACAGATGCATCTCAGTTGGGATGGGGAGCCTACCTGCACGATCTCTCTACCCAGAGTACCTGGATTCCACAGGAGGCCTTTCTTCACATCAACCTCCTGGAACTCAGAGAAATCTTCCTTGCTCTTCGAGTATTTCACGCCCAGCTGAGATACAAGACAGTCCTAGTTCAAACGGACAATCAGGTTGCCATGTTCGATGTCAACAAGCAGGGCGGAACAGACTCTGTCACTATGCAACGAAGCTTTGCGACTATGGGCCCTCGCCAGAGAGCATCAGATTCTTCTCCTTGCGGTGTATCTTCCAGGCATTCAAAAGTCTTGGTTAGATAAACTCAGTCGAGTTCTGCTACCACACGAATGGTCTCTCCATGCAGACCAGCTTGCCCAAATATTTCAGATTTGGGGAACCCCGGACATAGATCTCTTTGCAAGTCCGCTGAATGCCAAACTTCCCCAGTTCTGTTCCAGAATCCTGGATAGACATTGTCAGGCAAGGGACGCCTTCCTCCTTCACTGGGGTCAGGACTTCCTATATGCCTTTCCCCCCATCCCTAAAACACTATTCAAGCGTCAGAGAGACAGAAGTCATATGATTCTTATAGCTCCATGTTGGCCACGGCAAACACGGTACCCTCTGCTTCTATATCTCTCTCAAACTCCACCTCTGGAGTTGGGATCTGCTCCAGATCTTCTCTCCCAAGAGAACGGGACGCTGTGGCATACCAATCCCCAGTCTCTGCATCTGAAGGTCTTGTTGCTGAAGGCCTAGAGCTTCAGGATCTCAACTTTTCTCAACAGGTAAAGGATATCCTTTATGCTTCTAGGAAACCCTCCATAAGACGCTCATATGCCTTTAAGTGGAAAAGATTTACCATACGGTGCTCGCAGAAGGGTCTTAACCCTCTTGCGATACCTCTGGAATCGATACTGGAGTATCTCCTTTATTTGTCAAATGCGGGTCTTAAGACAAATTCAGTAAGAGTCCATCTTAGTGCTATTGCAGCTTCTTACAAGCCTATTTCCTCTCATCCTCTCATTGCGAGATTTATGAGAGGTCTTCTTTTAACAAAGCCTCCCATTAAGCCACCACAGGTGGCATGGGACTTGAATCTGGTGCTCGGGCAGTTCATGAAACCGCCCTTTGAACCATTAGCCACTACATCTTTGAAATTCCTTTCCTGGAAAGTCATCTTCCTCATTGCAATCACATCAGCACGTCGCATCAGTGAATTGCAAGCATTAGTGGCTGATCCTCCTTACACAGGGTTCAACCATGATAAGAGAGTTCTCAAGACTCATCCACACTTTATACCAAAGGTGTTTTTGCCTTTCCATTTAAAACAAGTGGTTTGGCTTTTGTCCATCATCTCCTTTCGAGGCGGATCCAAGATGGCGGGGGAGTAGGACGCTGAGTTGGAGTGCGTGGAACTAGCTCTGCACCTTCCTTTCGATGGGGAGGAAAAGGAAACAGCACATCCAAAAAACCCCTGAGGCTTCGACTCTGTCTGGAGGTTTGGTGCAGTCATCGATAGCTGGTTTTTGCGTTCCCTCGGCACCCATGGCTTCGGCAGATCCAGTGGACGTGTCATTGGATCTGAGCGTTGATGGGGTGGAATTAAGCCCCTTACAGGCGCCGCCAGCTCAGCCTGGTCCCCGATTCACGGAGGGGCAGGTCCGCGGTACTTCTCCAGGACAGGAGGCATCCGCGGCTGCGGGGGGTTCCCCCGTGAAGAGAGTTGCGACGGTAGTGATTGGTGGAGCCGCTTCAGGGAGTTGAGTGGGATTTTCCTCCTCCACTGGCAGCGGGGGATTGATACAGCTGACGCCAGACTTACCCGGCACTTTGGAATCCAGGCCTTCTGGCTTTGTGGAAAAACCGGCGCTGGTTACCTTAGACAGCTTGTGGGCGGCTATCTCTGCCGTTCAGCAAACCCTTTTACCCTTTGTGACTTCTTTTTCGCAGCAACTTTTGGATATTAAAGCGCAGTGTTCCTTGTCAGACTCCGAGCTTGTGGCTCACTCAACTAGGCTTTCTCATTTGGAATCCAAGGTGGAGAGACTAGAGTCTCTTAGAGCTGTTAATGAGAAAGACCGGTTAGTTCAGGCACGGAAAATTGAATATTTGGATAACTGTCTCCGTAGGAACAATTTGAGGTTTTTGAACTTTCCTCGATCGCCCTTGATAGCTACTATGGACTTGGTCCGTAAATTTTTCATTGAGGTTTTGCAGCTCCCTGCTGATTAGTTGCCTCCTGTGGTGAAAGCTCAATATGTATCCTTATCTCCAGTTGAGCCCGGGGTACAGCGGGCCCCTGGAGTGGATCTTGTCGCCCCAGTTAGATTTATCAGCTTTTTTGGAGAGTTCCCTGGAGGTGGTGACCAGCAGGGCAGCATTACTAGTTAATTTTGCCTTTGAGTCGGATAGGAATATGGTGCTTAAATTGTATTTTTGCAAATTGTCTGTTACTCAGTTTATGGGCGCTAAAATATTAATTTTTCCTGATTTGGCTAGGGATGCGCAGAAAAGGCGAAAGGCGTTCCTGGCTTTACGCCAGAGAGCGGTAGCCTTGGGTGCGCTGTTTAAACGAAGATATCCTTGTAAGTGTATGATTAATTATAAATCTTGTCAATATATTTTCTTTGAGCCCAGACAACTGTTACAATTTATTGATGCTAGGGAATAGGGTGGGGGTGGGGAGGCTCCCATACCGGCAGCCATGTAATGTAATCTATGCTCCTATGATATCTTTATTTTCTTTAAGTGGTGATTCACTTATGTAGTTTATTTTCTTTTCTCTTGGATCATATTGTGGGGTAATATATTGGGGTTTATGCCAGGGTTATGATTTTTTCTTATATTGAGAACTATTTTAGGATGGATCTCTATATTGGGTTTACTTTTTCTTTTGTTATCTGATTCAGATTGAGAGTTGTATTTCTGGATTGTTTTGTAAAAATGATAAATATAAAAATTAAAAAAAAAATAAAACAAGCGGTTTACCTTACTGTATTCAAGCTAGGTCATACATACCTAGTAGTTTCCCCAAAAGACACAGGTTCCACAATGCTTGTACTGGTTCAAGCATTGATATCCTGGGTCCCTTCTTAATAGTGGTTTATGGACCTTTCCTCCAGGAACTTGTCCAAATCTTTTTTAAACCCAGCTACACTTACAGCCTTTACTACATCCTCCGGTAACAAATTCCAGAGTTTGATTACACATTGAGTGAAAACATATTTTATTTTATTAGTCTTAAATAGTTTACCCTGTAGCTTCATTGCATGTCCCCTAGTCTTTCTATATTTTGATAACGTAAACAATCCACTCCATTCATTAATTTATAGACTTCTATCATATCTCCCCTCAGCCGTCTCTTTTCCAGGTTAAAGAGCCCTAACCTTTTTAGCCTTTCTTCATAGGAGTATCCTTCCATCCCCTTTACCATTTTGGTGGCTCTTCTCTGAACCTTTTCCATTAACACTATATCCTTTTTAAGATACGGTGACCAGAATTGCACACAATATTCAAGGTGCAGTCTCACCATGGAATGATATAGAGGCATTATAATATCTTTTGTTTTATTTTCCATTCCTTTCCTTATGATACCTAGCATTCTATTTGTTCTCTTGGCCGCCGCTGCACACTGGGCCGAGGATTTTAACATGTTGTCCACAATGACGCCTAAATCTTTTTCCTGGGTGGTGGTTCCTAATGTGGAACCTTGCATCGTGTAACCATAGTTTGGGTTGTTCTTCCCTAGGTGCATAACTTTGCACTTGTCCACATTAAATTTCATCTGCCATTTTGATACCCAGTCTTCCAATTTATCAAGATCCTCTTGCAATTTTCCACAATCCTCTTGGGTTTTAACAACTTTAAATAGTTTTGTGTCATCTGCAAATTTGATAACCTCACTCTTTATTCCCTTTTCGAGGTCATTTATGAATATGTCAAAAAGCAGCGGACCCAGCATAGATCCCTGGGGTACACCACTATTCACCTTTCTCCATTGGGAAAATTGGCCATTTAGCCCTACCCTCTGCTTTCTATCTTTTTTTTTTTTTTTAAACTTTTATTTTCATTTTGGAACATCGAAACAAAAGGACATACAGAATAGAAGACATGAACAAATAATATTATACAATCACGGACAGTAAACCCCCACCACCCCCCTCCCCCCCCTGCTTCTTCTCTGGGATACGTAACAATCCAGTATCGGGTGTATATACACATTATTATCTTTCGAGATAATATAATTATCTGCAACATGATGAGTGTAGCTATACGGCTATATTGGAACATCTGGCAATCTGAACATAGTCATTAAGCATCTGCCACTTAGACAAGTGAGAGCAGTCC
Source organism: Ichthyophis bannanicus (assembly GCA_033557465.1). Taxonomy (NCBI): domain Eukaryota; kingdom Metazoa; phylum Chordata; class Amphibia; order Gymnophiona; family Ichthyophiidae; genus Ichthyophis; species Ichthyophis bannanicus. The sequence goes on from CM066031.1 coordinate 1,219,910,426, forward strand.
TGAACCTGGAATGCCATCCGACGAGGTATCTGCTCATATGTACTATATAAGCAGACAGAATTCCACCATTCGGTAAAAGTTAGGCGGGAGCCATTCTTCCAATTTTTCGTGACTAAGCATACAGCCATACCCAACATAAAATCCAGGAGGAAGCGGCCTGTCCTGGGAAGAGAGGGGATCCCCGCCACAGAGCGGAGTCCCACAATCTTCCAAGAAAGGGGCTCCCGGAAGTGTAGGATACTTTGTATCCGGTCCCAAACCCGCCCCCAATATTGCTGTAGTGCTGGACATTCATAGATAACATGGGCGAAGGTACCCACCGCTGTATGGCATGACCAACATCGATAGCTTGTATTGACATTCCATTTGGCCATCTTCTCAGGAGTATAAAAGCATCTGTGGGCAAAATAGAAGAGCGTTTGAGTGACAGAGGCGGATCTAGAGACCCGCACCACTTTGCTCCAGACTATCTTCCATTGCTGGGGAGTTAAAGTGATGTGCAATTCGCGCTCCCATGCCTGCTGGGCCCTAGGGGTGTCCCTGCCTGGACTATGAGTGAGTATTTTATAAAAGTTAGATGCCACCCCTGGTAGACTCCCGATACAACGAATCACCTCTGACAGCCCTTCCACGCTAGTATCAGAGCGCGGAATGACCCGAGCGCCTTTAAGGCAATGTTGGAGCTGCACCCATTGAAAGTAATATTTCGCTGGTAGACCAAATTCCGTTTGTAAAGCATTAAAGGTTTTCCAGCGATCCCCAGCAAACAGCTGCTTAGGTGTCCAAATCCCCCTGGAGTACCAGGGTCTCCATGCTATCGTTTTTTTGTTAATTTGAAATCGAGAGTTATGCCATATCGGGAGATGGTCCAGGGGGCACGCCTGCGGACCCAAAGATTGAATGAGGGCATTAAAGGCCACTAGAGTGTCTACAACCATTGGTGAATGGCGGGAGTCTGAATGATGGCACATTCCGGGGAAGTAGGCCAGCGGAACTGGTCCACTAAGCTCTTCTTCAATATCTAGCCACACCGGGCGGCCTGCTGCCGGGGTATCCAACCAACGGGCACCTTGCTTTAAGAGGAAGGCTTTATGATATTTGAGAAAATCTGGAAATCTAGCTCCTCCTCTCGCTTTATCAGATTGCAAGTGTTGTTTAGCTATCCTGGGTGTTTTACCCTGCCATAAATAACGGATAAGAAGGCCTTCTATATCTTTGTAGATGTGTCGGGGCAGTAAACATGGTAGCATTTCGAGAATTTAGTTCACTTTAGGAACTATCATCATTTTCACTGTTTCCAAGCGGCCCCACCATGTAAGGGTTAGTGGAGACCACCGATTGGTAAGTTCACGGACTTTGGAGATTATCGCCTTGGCGTTGAAACTAATAGTGTCCTCTAAAGGATAGCAATAATAGACCCCGAGATATTTCACCATACTATGCTGCCAGAGAAAGGGAAAGGCTTGCATGTCGGCCGCATGTACCCGGTGGTTAAGTGGGAAAGCAACCGATTTGGTCCAGTTGATCTTATAGCCCGAGAGCTGCGAATACCTGTCTAGTAATTCTAAGACTACTGGGACCGAGTCCAAAGTTATAAAAAGCATAAGATCATCTGCATAAGCGGAGAGTTTGATCTCTCTGTGTCTAAAGGGGGCACCTCGGATGTCTGCGGACTGCCTAAGTAACAGGGCTAGAGGTTCGAGCGCTAAGTCAAAGAGCAGAGGAGATAGGGGGCACCCTTGGCATGTACCTCTTTGAAGGCTGAATGGCTGAGATTTGATAGCATTCACACATATACTGGCTGTGGGTTCGGCATACATGACTTGAAGAAACCGGAGAAAGCCCTCCCCAAAGCCGTACCAACGGAGAACAGCAAATAAGAAGGGCCATTCTAGACGGTCGAAGGCTTTCTCGGCGTCTAGGGAGAGGCCAACTAGTGGTAGATCTAGGCTCGCAGCATTAGTCAAAACATGACATAAAGTCCTAGCGTTGTCGGCAGTGGATCTTCCGGGTATAAAACCACATTGATCAGGGTGGATTAGTGTAGACATTTGGTCAGATAGTCGAAAGGCTAAGATAGTCGCAAAAATTTTATAGTCTGCGTTAAGAAGGGAGATTGGGCGGTAGTTAGCTGTTAACAGCGGATCCCTCCCTTCTTTTTCAAATACTACCACATTCGCAGCCGAAAAGGATCCCAAGCAAGATGTGTCTTCAGCCAGAGCAGTGAAATAGAGTTTTAGGTGGGGGGCTAGATCAGCACTGAACGTTTTATAAAATTCGGCCGGAAGACCGTCAGGGCCTGCGGCGCGTCCCGAGGCCACACGTTTAAGGGCAGAGTGAATTTCATTAGTAGAGAAGGGTTTATCCATCGCAACCCTATCCTCTTCAGAGAGGGTCGGCCGTTGGATTCCGGATAATAATCGCTCAAAAGCCTCTGACGTGAAGTCACATTCTGATTTATAAAGACGAGTATAAAAATCCCGGAAAAGCTCTACTATCTCTGTATTATTTGTCACTATGTCCCCTCCTACCGGGTTTCGGAGAGCCGCTACCCGTTTGGCTTCTTTTTGACCTTTCAAGGCATTAGCTAAGAGTCTACCAGCACGGTTGCTTTCCCGATAGTACATCCCTTGCTGCGATGCGATATTTTTAGAAGCTGCAGCAGACAGGATTGAGTTATATTGAAAGCGTAGGCGTTGCAATCGTAACAACACACAAGGATCAGTGCGGGAAGTAAGAACCCGTTCCCCAGTTTTAATTTGTTGCTCTAATATTAATAACTGTTGCTTACGCTGTTTCCCCAAGCGAATTTGATAGCTAGTAATGGTTGCACGAATGGCAGCTTTAAAGCCCTCCCACCAAGCCCAGCCCATGGTATCATGTGGTAAGTTAAAATGGAAATAGTCCTGAATGGCGGCCCGAATGTCTAACTGAAACTCTTGTTGCTCTAGCAGGGTCCTATCAAAAAACCAATTTCCCGGATTCCCACTGGGCAGGTTAGCGTGCAACTGGAAGGAAATGGCAGCATGGTCTGAGATATGTAATGGGTGAATCATCGCTGTGTCTACCTGAGATACCAGCACTTTAGATATTAGGAAAAAATCTATTCTGGACTGTGATAGATGGGGGGGAGAATAGAAAGTAAATTCCAGTTCAGCAGGATGCAACAATCTCCAAAGATCCACTAAAGCGAGATCTTTGATCAAGGAGGTGAGTGTGAGGGAGCTCTTGGGCAGGCCACTCGTTCTAGGCGGTTGCCTGTCTATCAGAGGATCGACGACTTGATTAAAGTCGCCACCTATTATCAGTGAGGTGCTAGCAGAGGCCTGCGCAACCTGAGCAATGGTAGCAAAAAAGGCAGGATTATCCACATTGGGGGCATATATACATATACATGTTAGTTCAAGGTGTCCAATTTTAAGATGGACGCGGGACCATCTGCCCTCCATGTCAGAGCTAGTGGCAATAATGGTGACAGGCAAGGATTTCCTCACCAGAATAGCTACCCCACATTTCTTAGAAACAGCCGGAGAGTAGGCAGCTACCATGTAAGGTTTAATATTGAGTTTCAGAGTTTCGGTAGAATTTAAGTGCGTTTCCTGAAGAAAAACCAGATCCGCCTTTTCATGACTCAAATAACTAAGGATTTTCTTTCTTTTAATCGGGTTGTTGATTCCCTTTACGTTCAATGAAAAAACCTTACATAGGGCCATAAGACATTGTCATACATTTGAAGTAAAAGCGCAGGCGAGTATGGAATATATACCACATCTGTACATCTATATCATACACATCAATTAAGATACCAGATACACCCCATATGAGAAAACAAGCACCGAAGTGCCCCAGAGAAGAAGCATAACCCCAAATATAAATGGCGACCATATGTCTGCGGGAGGAGGCCCAAGAGAGTGCGATTGTAATATTTGAACCCTTCTGTTATTATAGTCTCCGATCTCCACCGAAGTAGCTGTGGGCATGATAGAGCAGGGCCATCAAGGCTAGTGAAAGCCAAGGCTGTGAATTGCCAAGGCAATCTCTAAGGTAGAGAGCGTCCGAAAACAAGATGGCGGGTTTTACCAATATAAGGTCAATTAGCTAAGTGTTCCTTGGATCAACGCATCTGATCTGCCTCTTTGGACTCCAAAAATTCCGCAAGTAATTCAGGATCATCAAATGTTCTGGTCTGGTTGTGCAGCGTTACCCTGAGTTTAGCCGGGTACATCAGGCCATAGCGAGCTTGCAGTTGTTGTAGCCTCGGTCGAAATTCCAGGAATCGCTTTCTACGATCAACCGTGGGCTTAGCCAAATCAGGAAAGAAGGATATCCGGTGGCCCTCAAACTCGATGGGGCCTTTTGCGCGAGCGGCATTCAGAATTTGCTCAACATGTTGGTATCTTAAGAGCCGAAAGATAATAGGCCGCGGGGTCTTCCGATTGAGCGCCATATTTGAGGGCACTCGATGAGCCCGGTCAATCTCCAGGTCTTTAGCAAATGTGATCCGAAGTAGGGAAGGAAGCGCCTTACAAAGAAACTCCTTCATGTCTCCAGACTCAGCTCCCTCCGGTATGCCCACGAGCCGTATGTTATTGCGGCGGGCCCGATTGTTGCCATCTTCCACTTCTTTCTGAAGGGCCCGTATCTGGCGCTCTACTTTGTCAAGTTTCTCCAACCGGACCGTGTGTGAGTCCAGTATGCCTTCCATTTTGTCTTGTCGTAGGGAAAGCCCTTCAAGTTTGCTTTGCAGTATGCCGAAATCTTCACGCAGCGCTCGGAGTGACTCCCCGTTGGATTGCACAAGGTCTTTTACCCCTCGTATTTCAGTGAGGATCTCCTGTTGCATCTCGGGACCTTCCCGAGGTGCGGGCTGCTTCTGCGGAGACGGGGGCTCGGTTTTGGAGCGTTTACCATGGGAATTCGTTGGGGTCCCGAAATCTAGACGTGCTGGTTTGGTCCCCGCCATCACCCCAAGCTACCCCGGTAGAGTCAAAGCAATATTCAGAATTAAAACGGTTCAAAATTCAGGAGTCTTGGTAGGCCTCTCGGGAGCCTCAGCGCTATGCGACTATCCCGCTGGACATCAGGCTCCGCCCCCCTGCTTTCTATCTTTTAACCAGTTCCTGATCCACAATAGTACACTGCCTCCTATCCAATGACTCTTTAGTTTTGCCAAAAGTCTCTGATGGCACCCTTTGGGACATGCCACCGCACATGTGTGATCCCCTTCCCGCCCAAGGGTGCCATCTTACTCGGACTCTTTTTTTTTTTTTTTTTCCATGGAGTCCAACAGACATCTGTCTTTTTTCCTCAGAAAAAGTTGATTCAATTGTGTGAAAACCTTTTTCTCTATCCAGTTGTGACCGGTCCCTTTCCTGCCTCCTTGCACGCATGCCTCAGCATTGCATCCTGTAACCATACCAGGTTTTTTTTACCTGGCACGATTCTCACCTTTTTCCATCCGCCAGCCGCTCTTAGGGTCTTCGACCTCGCCCAAGGTACTCTTTCCCCCAATGGCCAATGGGGTCAAATAGTGTGATCAGTTCGCTAAAAATGTGTTTCTCCAGGACCAAGCAGGAAGTCAGTCCTCACATATGGGTGACGTCGGCGCCGACGGAGCCCTCGCGGAGCAATTTTCCCCAGCTTTCAAAGAAAGCCTTTGGGAATTGCAGCGCGCATGCGCGGTCCCCTTCCCGCCCAAGGGTGCCATCTTAGCCAGTCTTCTTTTTTCCGCGGAGCCCTACAGAGGTGGTCTTCTTGTCCCCGTTGAAAAAGTTGATTTTCTTTGTTTAATTTCTCTTTTTTCTTCGGTTCGACGCCAGTCTCTTTCCTGCCCGGACTCGCGACGCCGTTGCGAGTCCTTCTCTTATTTTTCGGTTTTTCTGACTTTTTCTTGTCAGTTTCGTTTTTCGGTTTTTTCGCTGGCAGCCCGGTCCTTTGACCTTGCAGGGGCCCTTTTTCCCCCGATGGCTGCCAGTGGCTTCAAAAAGTATGTTCAGTGTGACAGAAATATGTCGCTCACTGACACACACGATCATTGCCTCCGCTGCCTCGGCCCAGATCACGAGGAACTGATCTGTGGGGCCTGCAGCAAAATGTCCTCCAAAGCTTTACGGAGTCGGCGGCATCAGCGGGAAAAAATCTTTGCAGATCCCACCCGTACCCGGACCTCGTCGGAGGCCTCGGCGTCCAGAGGCTCCAGCTCTGAGCATCGCCGGAGTTCCTCCGACAGAGGTTCTCCCTCCGGGGATCATCATCGGAAGGCGAAACCCGCGAGGGCGGCGTCGGTGGACGCTCCTGGTTCCGCGAGGGCCAGGTCGCATAGCCCCGATAGCCGTCCCGGATCTTTGGAGAAGGAACGTCTCACGAAGCGACCTCGTTTGGAATCGGAATTGCCTGCTCGGGTAAGTCCTGTAGTCCTCCTGGACTCTCCTCCGAGGGGTCCGAGTCGGGGACTGCTGAGTCACCTGAGGTCGGACTCAGGTTGACGGCCTTGGAGAGCAGACTATCTGCCTTCATGGACCAGCAGCAGGCACTGATCGCTAGCCTCGCTGGCGCCTCTGCCCTGGCCGCCGGGACGTCGACGTCTAAGTCGACCCCGGAGACCGAGCCGATCCTCGAGTCCATGCGGGCTCGAGTCGATCCTCGGTCGAGGTCTCCCTCGGCCTCCCGTTCGGGACCGAGGTCGTCGACGCCGACTCCCTCGGCGTCGGGGCGGCTGACGCCTCCGCCCGCCCGAACCGACCCCACCGATTCCTCCTCGGAGTCGGCCTGGGAATCTGAAGTGGAAGAGTCACCTGATTCTTTTCGGACTCGGTGTGTCCCCTCGGACTCCCCTGAGTCCGAACCTCGGAAACAGTCCCCCCCGGAGGATGCCCGGTTCTCGGAATTCGTCAGGGATATGGCCAAGGCTTTGGCCTTCCCTGCGGATCCCGAGGAGGAGCCTCGAGTCGAAGAGCTCGACGCCCTTCAGTACGACTCTCCAGCAAAGGAGCACTTTACTGTACCGGTTCCTCCCATGCTGGAACGACTACTCTTCCGCATGTGGGAGAGTCCGGCATCGTCGCCGGTCTTAAGCAAGCGGGTCGATTCCATCTATCGAGTCCGCAAGAGCCCTGGAAGCACAGCTACCGCACCATTCCATGGTGGTGGAATCGGCCATGTATAGGCTCAAGAGCCAGAAGATGCACTCCTCGGTGCCTCCCGGCCGGGAGGCCCGCAACCTGGATGGCCTCGGTAAGAAGTGTTTCCAAGGCTCTATGCTTGCTTGTCGGGTCCAGACCTACCAGCTCTACATGGGCATGTACCTTAGAGACCTGGCTAAAGAGATAGCCGGCTTCTCTGCTGGGCTGTCCGAGGAGCCTTTGCGGAGGTTCCTAGCCTTGTCCACTGGAATTCGAGAATGCTCCAAATTCATTTCTCGAGCAGCCTATGATGGCTTTGAAGCATCGGCTCGAGTGGCCGCAGCCGGCATCGGTGCCCGCCGACAGGCTTGGCTTCAGTCGTCTGACCTTGAACCCTGGGTGCAGGACAAGTTGGTCGATGTCCCCTGCCGAGGTGAGAACCTCTTTGGCAAGCCCATGGCTGAGAAGGCTGCGCAAATCGAGACGGAGACTCTCACCAGGACTAGGCTCTCTAGGAAGACCTCTGCCCCTTCCCAGAAGAAGAAGGGCTCGGGAAAGAAGTCCTTTTACCCGAGGAAGGCGGCTGCCTATAAACACTACCCTCAATATCAGGCCTCCGCAGCTCCCCAACAGGGTCAGCAGGCCAAGGGACGGGGTAACGGATCCCGTAGGCAGCAAACCCCCAAGCCTGCACCACCGGCCCCTGCTCAGCAGGGTGGGGGTTTTTGACTTCATTGGCATAGCCTCTCCCCCTCAGCTGGTTTCTCCCAGCACAGGAGGCCGGCTGGTCCACTTTGCCCACAGGTGGTCCAACATCACATCAGATGCCTGGGTGCTTCATGTTGTGAGAGAAGGCTATCTTCTCCACTTCCACCAGGTCCCTCCCTCCTATTTCCCGGGAGAGCCTCCACGACTCCCTCTGCACAGGGACTTACTCCTTCAGGAGTTAGCCAGTCTTCTTCAGGAACAGGCTGTGGAACCGGTGCCCCACCACCTGAGAGGTCAAGGCTTCTATTCCAGGTATTTCCTAATACCAAAAAGAACGGGAGGCCTCAGACCCATCCTGGACTTGCGCAACCTCAACAAGTTCCTCGTGCGGGAGAAGTTCAAAATGCTTACCCTTGGAATCCTTCTGCCCTACCTCCAGCAGGGAGATTGGCTATGCTCCTTGGATCTAAAGGATGCCTACACTCACATCCTCATCCACCCAAGCCACCGCCAATACCTAAGGTTTGTGGTGGCAGGAAATCATTACCAGTACAGAGTACTGCCCTTTGGCCTATCCTCCGCACCACGAGTCTTCACAAAATGTCTCGCGGTGGTGGCGGCTTATCTCCGGCTTCAGGGCCTCTATGTCTTTCCTTACCTAGACGACTGGCTCATCAGAGCATCGTCCTCTCCAGAAGTCGCAAAAGCCACACACCGCACTGTGACTCTTCTCCAGTACTTGGGCTTTGTCATAAACTTCGCAAAGTCCACTTTGCTCCCCTCGCAAGATCTCGAGTTCATCGGCGCAAGATTGCACACTCTTCAGGCGCGAGCTTTCCTGCCTCTCGACAGGGCTCAACGGCTCATGGACCTGGCCGGCCGTTTTCGCAGCCAGTCCCTGGTCTCGGCCAGGCGCTTCCTGAGACTACTCGGCCATATGGCTTCCACCGTCCACGTGACCCCCAACGCCCGCCTGAATACGCGGCCTGCTCAGTGGTGCCTTCGCAAGCAGTGGCAACAGGCCACAGTCGGCCTCGCCGACTTAGTGCAGATCTCCAAGCCGCTGGCCTCTTCTCTGCAGTGGTGGCTTCATCAGCCGAACCTAGTACTCGGAATGCCTTTTCAATCTCCTCCGCCTGCTCAAGTGCTGACGACCGATGCTTCTCTCCTGGGATGGGGAGCACATTGCCAAGGGGCACGTACTCAAGGTCTCTGGACCTCGTGGGAGTCTGCGCAGCAGATCAACTTCCTGGAGTTCAGAGCAATCCGTCTGGCTCTCAAGGCTTTCTCCCACCTGACTTCTCACCGGTCCGTCCTTGTCCAGACGGACAATCAAGTTGCCATGTTCTACTACGTGAACAAACAGGGGGGCACGGGCTCCTTCCTTCTCTGTCGGGAAGTGCAGAGGCTCTGCTCTTGGGCCGTCAGCCGCGGCATTCTTCTCAAGGCGTTTTATCTCCCAGGCCAAGAAAATTGCCTGGCGGACAAACTCAGCAGAATCCTCCAGCCGCACGAGTGGCGACTGGATCCCTTGGTAGTTCAGAAACTTTTTCTGAAGTGGGGCCTCCCCACGCTGGATTTTTTTGCCAGTCCTCTCAACCGGCAGCTTCCTCGTTTCTGCTCTCGGCAGCCGCATCCCCTCCGGGTAGCGGCGGATGCTTTTCTGCTCTCATGGTCGAAAAGCCTTCTGTATGCCTTTCCTCCCATACCGCTAATCTCTCGGACTCTTTTCAAGGTTCTCCGAGACAAAGCTTCCATAATCCTGATAGCTCCTCGGTGGCCCAGACAGCCGTGGTTTCCACTCCTGCTGCAACTGGCGGTGGAGGCTCCGTTCCCTCTGGGGTTTCAACCAGATCTCCTAACACAGGATCAGGGGTCCCTGCTACACCCCAACCTCAGATCTCTACATCTGATGGCCTGGCTGCTGAAAGGGTAGTCCTTGCTCCCCTTCTCCTGCCGGCAGAGGTGGAAGAGGTCGTCCTAGCTTCCCGGCGACCTTCTACCCGCAAATGCTACGCCCTTAAATGGCGTCGTTTTTCCGTTTGGTGTACCCAGCAGTCTCAGGATCCCTTCTCCTGCTCGGTGTCGGTGATCTTGCAGTACTTGCTCTACCTCTCTAATCTGGGACTTAAGTCCAACTCCGTCAAAGTTCACCTCAGTGCTCTTTCCGCACATCATGTGCCGGTGGACGGCAGACCTCTTTCCAACGACCCTCTCGTGGCCAGGTTTCTCCGAGGTCTCCTTCTACTTAAACCACCTCTGCGCCCGCCAGCACCTGACTGGGATCTGAATGTGGTTTTACAGCGGATCACCTGTCCGCCTTTTGAACCTATGGCTACCTGTTCTCTACGTTTTCTTTCTTGGAAAACCTTGTTCTTGATAGCCCTCACTTCCGCTAGACGCGTAAGTGAATTGCAGGCCCTCGTGTCTGATCCCCCTTACACTCGGTTCTACAAAAATAGGGTAGTCCTACGGACTCACCCTAAATTTCTTCCAAAAGTGGTCTCCCCTTTTCACATCAATCAGGAGGTGGTACTTCCGACCTTCTTTCTCAGGCCACACTCCAGCCGAGCTGAAATGGTCCTGCATACCCTGGACTGTAGAAGGGCGTTGAACTTCTACCTTGACCGTACGCGGGAGCACCGTAAAGCTGCTCAGCTTTTCGTGTCTTTTGACCCCAATAAATTGGGGCTCCCTGTCTCCAAGCGTACTCTGTCCATCTGGGTTGCTGACTGTATCGCTTGGGCTTATGGGGCAGCCGGACTCTCGTTGGAAAGTCGGGTCACGGCTCATTGTGTTCGGGCGAAGGCTACGTCAGTGGCTTACCTCCGCTCTGTTCCATTGGCAGACATCTGCCGGGCCGCTACTTGGTCTTCGAGCCAGACTTTTGCGGTCCATTACTGCCTCGAGAGGGAGTCCCGCAGGGACAGTGCTTTCGGACAGGCAGTCCTCCGAAATCTCTTCGAGGTTTGAGCAACTCCTACCCTCCATCCCGGATGAGGGCTACCGGTGGGTAATAATTCAGTGAAGATTCCTTCCTTCTGTGCTGCTGAGCTAGAGGGAGCTCATTTTTCTGCTTAGGCTCTCCGGTAGCCTTAAGCTTGGGAGTCCCATATGTGAGGACTGACTTCCTGCTTGGTCCTGGAGAAAGCGTAGTTACTCACCTGTAACAGGTGTTCTCCAGGAGCAGCAGGAATCAGTCCTCACAACCCTCCCTCCTCCCCTTGGAGTTGCAATCATCTGCTTTAGTTTTTTTGCAAATTTTTATGCTGTCTTTTAGCTATGTCATCTGACTGGCTAAGATGGCACCCTTGGGCGGGAAGGGGACTGCGCACGCGCGCTGCAATTCCCAAAGGCTTTCTTTGAAAGCTGGGGAAAATTGCTCCGCGAGGGCTCCGTCGGCGCCGACGTCACCCATATGTGAGGACTGATTCCTGCTGCTCCTGGAGAACACCTGTTACAGGTGAGTAACTACGCTTTCTTACTGATACGCAGGATTGCTACCTCTGGTGTCTAGTGGCCGACCACGACCTGGAGGTCTGCTCCCTCTGTAAAAAGATGTCCCCGAAGGCTATTTGGCATCATCAGCAGAAGCAGGACGACATCTTCCACAAGTCAGGCTCTACCCTGTTATCCCTGGTAGCCAAGGCCCCGCATGGGTCCTCAGAGTCACATAATGTCCCCTCGGCGCCCATCCGGGATTGCGGACACTTTGATAAGGGTTCCCCGGAGCGGGAACATAAAAAGAAGAAGAAATCCTTGAGGACCTCATCCCAGGACTCGGACACACCGGGAAAGTCCTGCGCTAGGTCCTGCAGCCCATGGAGGAAACTTGAGGTGTCTGAGCAGGAGTGGCCAGCCAAAGATCCCCGAATGGACATGGAGGCTTCCAGCGACAGGTCCCTGACCCCCGATACCTGTCTCATTGAGGACTCCCTCTCCTCACCGACGCCGGTCCTGATGACCCTGGTGTCTGCGTCGAAGGCTGCACCTCCTGAGTGTGAAACCAGGATGATGGCTCTGGAGCATAGTCTCACTGCCTTCTTTGCCATGCTGAAGGCACCGATACCCAGTACCACTAGTTTGTCTGCTGAGGCCGCAGGCATCTCATCACCGAGGCTCACCCAATCGCCAAGCCGTTCCTTTTGAGCCTGAAGCCTCTAGATGATCCTCAGAAAGGGTCTTGATTTTGCTCCTTGTGAGTGAGATCCACCCTGTCAAATGCTCATGGCTCTGGCCATGTAGCTTCCGTGGGCTATTGGGCCCCCAACCCGGGTCCTGCATCACAGGCTTTTGGTGGCTGCCGAGTCCTCCACTGACTACTCCAACTGGGAGTTCGAGAATGAGGCACTCCCAGAGACCCAGAAGTACCATGACCTCCCATTGGACCCGTCTCCCCTAACATCGCGGCGTTGGTCCCTGCCCTAGGACACATAGTTCCTCGAGTTTTTTTCGGAATAGCTCAAAGGCTTTGTCTTTCAACACTGAGTCGGAAGAAGACCCTTGTACGGAGGAACTCTAAATCCTCCAATACAATTCCCCACCCATGGAAGCCATGACGGCTCCTGTCCCCGCCATCCTTGGGCAGCTCCTCCTTCACATGTGTGAGATACCAGCATCTGTGCCCTTAATTAGCAGATGCCTAGACACCATATACCAAGTACCAGGTTCCCGGTAGCCTGTAGCGAGGGAGTCCCATATGTGAGGACTAACTTTGTGTTTGTTCCTGGAGAAAGTGTAGTTACTCATCTGTAACAATTGTTCTCCAGTGACAGCAGGAATCGATCCTCACAATCCTCCCTTCTCCCCTTGGAGTTGCTGTATTTTGCTTTCTTCTTTGTAGGTTCTAGCTATGTCACCTGATTAAGATTGCACCCTTGGGCAAGAAGGGGACTGCACATGCATGATGACATCTCCCAAAGGCTTTCTTTGAAAGCTGGTGAGATGCTTCCACGAGGGCTCCGTCGGCATCAACGTCATCCCTTATGTGAGGACCGATTCCTGCTGTCCCTGGAGAACACCTGTTATAGGTGAGTAACTACTTTTAACGGGTTTTATACTGCTTTTTCATTAAGCCAAAGCGATTTACAGTACAGCTCAGCTCTTGGGTTACATTACAACATGGGTAGCAAACTTGAACTTTTAGCAAGGGTGTCAAAATAGGAGGCCAACAGTATCTGAGGGGAGACACTGTTTGTGGTTCATGAGATGATTAGTGGTTTAAGTGATACTTCCTTAATGTTCAGTGAATAGATTCTTGTGGAAATCTTATATCTGCAGTCATCTTAAGGTTCTCTGGTAAAATGTTCCATATTGTTGGTGCTGCTATAGAAAATGTCCTGGTGCAGGTTGTCTGTTTGCTCTTGTTTTGCTTTTGGGGACTATTAGGTGTTTTTTGCTATTGGGTCTCCTTGGTTTGGTTTCCGGGTCTCTTATTTTGAGAGACTGGAGTGTCTGCAGATGTATAATGTATGATTTTGAATGTAGGGAGTATGGTCTTATATTTGATCCAAGCATGTATTGGGAGCCAGTGGAGTTTTTCAGGATGGGGTAATGTTTTCTTGTCTTGAGATTCCTGTTATGATGCGTGCTGGTGTGTTTTGGGTAATCTAGAGGGGGAGTGTAAGGTGTGTATAGGTAGTCCTTTAGATATTAGATTGCAGTAGTCTAGGATTGGCATTATCGTTGCTTGGCAGACAATTCTAAAGTCAACCTGGTTGAGTAGGGGTTTGCGTTGTTGTATTAGTTTCATCTTGTAATAAGCTCTTTTTGTTCTCCTTATGTGTGGCTGGAAGCTTAGGTTTTGGTCCTGGGTAAGTCCAAGGCACAGTATTTTATTTCTTGCTTGACTGTTACGACGTGTGCCATCTGTATGATTTATGGTGGTGTGAATGTTTTGTTCCTTGTAATGTGTAGAGAGCTTCCTTTTTGTTGTAGTTGATGCTCAGGTTGTGTTGAGCCATTTTGTCATTGCTTGTATACATTCTGTTTTTGGGTAGTCTGGTTTATTTGTATTAAATGGAGTGTTTCTCCAGGAACCAAACAGGAAGTCATTTCTCACATATGGGTGACGTCTATGCCGATGGAGCCTGTGCGGTAGATTCTCCCCAGCTTTCAAAAAAAAGCCTTTGGGAGATACACCATGCATGTGTGGTCCCTTTTCTGCCCAAGGGTGCCATCTTGCCTCAGTCTCTTTTTTTTCCGTGGAGCCCACCGGATGTGTGTCTATTTTCCCCGGAAAAGGGTTAGTTTTTCTCTTGAATTTTTCTTTTTCTCCAGTTGTGTACCGATTCCCTTTCTCATCCCCGAGCTCGCTTGCCTCATCATCGGGTCTGTTTTGTTGTTCATGTTTTCTCATCCTGCTTTGCACCTTTTTCCCTGGCTGAGCCTGAGGCTTTCGATCTTGTGGGGGCCGTCTTTCCCCACCATGGTCTCTGCCTGTGGTTCTAAACACTGTTACCGATGTGCCCATACCACTCTGATCCACATGACTGCTGCCTCCACTGCCTGGGGCCGGACCATGACTCCTTGGACTGTTATGTCTGCAAGAAGATGACCACCAAAGCCATCAAGAGCCGTCAGCAGTAGTGGGAGTCTTTCTTTCACAAGATGGACTCTGCAGTGGAGTCTCCTGCAATATCGCGTTCCAGGGCACCCTGCAGAACCTTCAGGAGACCTTGCTGCCTCCGAGGCCGCGAGTCCTCCAGCCAGAACAGCCTAGAGGAAGAGCGCAAGAAGAGCGCAAAGACCGTATCGACTGAGTCTGGGAAAGTGGGGAAGTCCCATGGGCCCTGGACCTGCAGCCCCCTTGTGAGCCCGAGTAGAAAGAGCAGGAGCAGCTGACCAAAATACTACGATAGGAATCATTGACATCTGGTGACCGATCTCAGACCTCTGAGGCCATCCTGGTCAAGGACTCACCCTTCGACAGCGCCGTGCCAGAATCCCTTGGTGCCCGTGCCGAAGGCTGTGGAGCTACCTGGACCTCAATACCAGGCTGGCAGCTTTGGCGTGCAGTTTGTCTCCTTCATGGCCCAGCAGTGGGCTCTGATGTTCGGCCCATCAGTGTCATCACTCCCAACTATCAGGCCCTCGACCTTGAGGACTTCCCCAGATATCGAGCCGATCCTCGAGCGTCACCAACCTCTATGTTCCTTGACACAAGTACCGATTTCAGTCCTGGTCCTCGGGAGCGAGGCCATCCCTGATGAGTGCCCATGACTCCGACTGCAGGGCCTCCGAGGGGCAGGGGCTGTCTGTCTCAGGGCTTAACCCTGGAGCCCAGACTGCCCTTGACACCTCCACCAACTGCAAGTCTGACTTTGAGACCAAGGACAAGGAATTCCTGGACACCCGTCATCACCGGGATGTCTTCTGACCAGTCTCCCCCCGAGACCCAGTGCTGGTCCCTGATCCAGGATATGGCTTTCCTCGACTTCATGTGGGAAATGGCAAGGCACTGGCCTTCGAGATAGAGTTGGAGGAGGACCCTCGGACTGAGGAACTTAAGATCCTTCAGTAGGAGACCCCTCCGAAGGAGGCACTCACAGTGCTTGTTGCCCTGATCCTGGAACAGCTGCTACTCTGCATGTGGGAAACTCCCGCATCAGTGCTCATAGTGAGCAGATAGCCGGATTCATTGTACCCGTTCCACCGGAGCCCTGGCTTCCTAAAAGCAGAGCTGCCACACACTCCATGGTGGTGGAGTTGGCCTTGCGTCGCCTCAAGAGCCAAAAGATGCACTCCATTATACCCCCTGGTATGGAGATCCATGCCTTGGATGCCCAGGGCAGGAAGTGCTACCAGGGTTCGATGCTCATTGGTCAAATCTAGGCATACCAGCTGTATGTGGGCATGTATCTGAGGGACCTGGCGAAGGAACTCGCTGGGTTCTTGACTGGTCTCTCCAAGGAACCCCTGCAATGGTTCCAGACCCTGTCCTCAGGTGTTAGAGTGCTCCAAGTTTGACTTGGGCAGCCTATGACGGCTTTCAGTTGGCAGCTAGAGAAGCTGTGATAAGAATTGGTGCCTGACACCAGGCTTGGCTACAGTCCTCCGATCTGGAGCAATGGGTTCAGGACAAACTG
This sequence comes from Ichthyophis bannanicus, assembly GCA_033557465.1. Classification (NCBI taxonomy): domain Eukaryota; kingdom Metazoa; phylum Chordata; class Amphibia; order Gymnophiona; family Ichthyophiidae; genus Ichthyophis; species Ichthyophis bannanicus. Next base: position 1,219,926,342 of record CM066031.1, read on the forward strand.
GTCGATGTCCATTGCTGGGGAGAGAATCTTGTTGGCAAACCCATGACTGATAAGGCTGCAGTGTTGGAGTCTGAGTTCCTGATGAGGGCCAGGCTCTCCAAGAAGATTGTTGACCCTTCCCGATGGAAGCCTTTGGGTAAAAAGTCCTTCTACGTGAAGAAGGCGTCTTATGGAAACTACCCTCAGTACGAGGCCTTCCCATCTCCCCAAGAAGAGCAGCAGGCCAAGGGACAAGGGCATGGCCCTCGTAAGCCTATGGTTCTTCAACCTTGAAAAGAGACGGCTGAGGGGAGATATGATAGAGGTCTATAAATTAATGAAGTGGCTTGGGTAAACGTAGATCGATTGTTTACGCCATCAAAATATAGAAAGACTAGGGGGCATGCAATGAAGCTACCTATTTAAGACTAATAGGAGAAAATATTTTTTTCACTCAACATGTAATCAAACTCTGGAATTTGCTACCGGAGGATGTAGTAAAAGCTGTTAGTGTAGCCCGGTTTAAAAATGGTTTGGACAAGTTCCTGGAGGAAAGGTCCATAAACCATTATTAAAGTGGACCCAGAATATCCACTGCTTGACCCAATACAAGCATTGTGGAACCTATGTCTTTTGGGGAAACTGGTAGTTACTTGTGACCTAGATTGGTCACTGTTGAAAACAGGATACTGGGCTTGATGGACCTTGGTCTGACACAGAATGGCATATCTTATGTTCTTATGTAAACCCCAAGCACCGGCTCTGGTCCAGCCTTGCAAGAGTTTTTGACGACTTGGGCATATCCTCTCTTCCCCCAGGGGGCTCAGCCCAATCTCCCACAGGGGGGCGTCTGGTTCTCTATGCCCAGTGGTGGCCATTCATCACCACCAACTCCTGGGCACTGCAGATGGTGAGGGAGGGTAACCTTCTACACCTGGCACAGACACCCCTCCATTCTTTCCAGGAGAACCCTCCAGGACGCCCCTCCACCAGAGCTTGCTACTGCAGGAGCTTGCAGGCCTTCTCAAGGACAGGGTGGTGGAACTGGGGCCTGCACACCTCAGGGACAAATGGTTCTACTCCTTCCTCATACCCAAGAGGATCAGAGGCTTCTCCAGGACCAAGCAGGAAGTCAGTCCTCACATATGGGTCACGTTGACGCCAACGGAGTCCTCGTGCGGAGCATTTCCCCAGCTTTCAAAGAAAGCCTTTGGGAATGCATGTGCGGTCCCCTTCCCACCCAAGGGTGCCATCTTGCTCAGTCTTCTTTTTTCCGCGGAGCCTGACGGACGTGTGTCTTAGTCACCCGGTTCAAAGTTAATTTTTCCTTCGAAGATTCGTGTTTTCTCCAGGACCAAGCAGGAAGTCAGTCCTCACATATGGGTGTCATTGGCGCCGATGAAGTCCCAGCGGAGCATTTCCCCAGCTTTTTATGAAAGCCTTTGGGAATGCAGGCACGCATGCGCGGTTCCCTTCCCGCCTAAAGGTGCCATCTTACCTCAGTCTCTTTTTTTCCGTGAAGCCCACCGGACGTGTGTCCTGTTTTCCCGGTTAAAATTAGATTTTTTCAGTGTTTTCGCTATTTTTTTCTCCCGGTTCGACGCCGGTTCCCCTCCCGCCGGGTTCGGTATACTGGTATCTTCTTTTTCAGTTTTTGCCCTTCGTGGCTGGCGTTCACGCCCTTTTTTTTCTATTTTTCCCTGGAAGGCCGGTCCTTTGACCTCGTGGGGGCTCTTTTTTCCCCGATGGCTTCCAGCGGTTTTAAGAAGTGTGATCGGTGTAAGAAACTAATGTCTCTCACCGACACACACGACTGCTGCCTTCAGTGCCTCAGCCCCGACCACGATCCTAAGTCGTGCGGGGCATGTGGGAAGATGTCTTCCAAGGCACTCCGAAATCGCCAGCAGCAAAAGGAAAGGCTTTTCTCGGACTCAGCCTCCGGCTCGGCCCGGACCTCGTCTGAGGCCTCGACATCTCGGGATTCCGATCCTGAGCGCCTTCGAAGCTCCTCGGACAGGGGGTCCCCCGACCGGGAACGCAAGAGGAAGAAGCGGCTCACGAGGGCATCGTCGGAGGAGGTCCCTGGCTCCTCGAGGGCCAGGTCTAAGACCCCCGACCGTCGCCCCGGGCCCGTGGAACAAGAGAAGCCTGCCAAAGTTCATCGCGTGGAGCCGGAGTCTTCTGGACACGTAAGCCCCGTAGTCCTCGAGGACTCTCCTCCCAGCGAGCCGACGTCTGGCCCGGCGCTGCCGGGGCCCGAGTCGGTGGCTTCTGCGTCTCCCGAGCTGAGTCTCAGGATGACAGCCTTGGAGAGCAGATTTTCTGCCTTCATGGAGCAGCAGCGGGCACTGATGGCCAGCCTGTGTGGCGCATCTGAACCGACCACCGGGACATCAATGTCGAAGTCGACCCCGGAGGCCGAGCTGATACTCGAGTCCATCGTGGCTCGGAGTCGTCCTCGGTCGCGTTCTCCCTCGACCTCCCGTTCGGGACCGAGGGTGTCGATGCCGGTGCTTCCGGCGTCGGGCAGGTGCTCCAGGGCCCCGCGGGGTCGGACCCTGACTCTTCCTCGGACGAGTCAGCTTGGGAGACGGAGGACTAGGAGTCTCCTGATACCTTCAAGAATCAGTGCGTCCCTTCGGACTCACCGCAGTCTGAGCCCCGGAGTAGGTCCCCCCCGGAGGACACTCGGTTCTCGGAGTTCATCCGGGATATGGCCACTGCCTTGGCTATTCCGGCGGACCCCGAGGAAGAGCCTCGAGCTGAAGAGCTCGAGGCGCTGCAGTATGACTCTCCTCCGAAGGAGACCTTTACTGTACAGGTTCCTCCGATGCTGGAACGGCTCCTCTTCCGTATGTGGGAGGCACCGGCCTCGGCGCCGGTTCTAAGCAAGCGAGTCGATTTGATCTATCGACTCCGGAAGAGCCCTGGTTTTCAGAAGGCACAGCTACCACACCATTCTATGGTTGTGGAATTGGCCATGCATCGTCTGAAGAGCCAGAAGATGCACTCCGCGGTGCCTCCTGGCAGGGAGGCCCGAAACCTTGATGGCGTCGGCAGAAAATGCTATCTCCAGGAATAAGCAGGAATGAGTCTTCACATATGGGTATCGTCGGTACCGACGGAGCCTGCGTGGGAATGCTCCCCAGCATCCAGTAAGAAAGCTTTTGGGAGCATCCCACAGCGCCTGCGCGCTGCCTTCCCACCTTTCCCAACCACCTCTCTCCAGTTCTTCTTTTCCGCGGAGCCAGCAGGTCGTGTTCCTGCACCGCAGAAGAATTCTTTATTTTTTTCTTTATTTTTCTGTATCGCATCTGCCTTCTTCGACGTCAGACCGGTACCGCCAGTCTTTTCTTTTCTTTCTTAAAAAAACCCCAAAAAACAAAAAAACTTTTCTTTCTTCAGCTGTGCATTTTCGGTTTGGGCCTTAGGCCTGAACATATTTTCTCTTCATGGAGAAGCCCGCTTCCGGGTTCAAAAAGTGCACAAAGTGTGGCGGTACTATTTCTGTCACCGACACCCATGACTGGTGTCTAAAATGTTTGGGTCCTGACCATTCCATCACGGATTGTGTGTCCTGTACCATGATGTCTAAAAGAGGTCAGCAGAACCGAGCAGCCAAGCTCAGTACCCTGTTTCCCTCTGATGCAGCCTCGGTGGCATCGACGTCTTCCAGGGCTGCTTCTTCCTCCCATGGATCTCAGGTAGCCAAACATAAATCTAGCCGGTCCTCGAAGGGCAAATCTCCCTCTAAGCATCGAGATGACTCCGGGCTTGTCCTCGAGGATTCCGCACCAGCAAAATTACCCCGGCGGGAAGTTCCGGCTTCCAAAGCATTGTCTATGGGGTCACAGGTTGACATCGATGGCTCGGCCTCGACCGATCACCTGTTGCCGTGTTCTGGGGTACCGGTGGCCTCCACTGGTACCGACATCCAGACTCTGGTGGCGTCGATGGATCAGAAGATTCTTTCCATTCTCCAGGACGAAGCAGGAAGTCAGTCCTCACATATGGGTGACGTCGGCGCCGACGGAGCCCTCGCGGAGCAATTTTCCCCAGCTTTCAAAGAAAGCCTTTGGGAATTGCAGCGCGCATGCGCGGTCCTCTTCCCGCCCAAGGGTGCCATCTTGCTCAGTCTTCTTTTTTCCGCGGAGCCCTACAGACGTTGTTTGTGAATCCCCGCAGAAAAGTTGATTTATTTCTCTTTTCGACGCCGGTTCTTTTCCCGCCCGGACTCGCGACGCCGGTTGCGAGTCCATTTTTTATTTTTCGGTTTTTTGTCCTTCGTGACAGATTTCGCGCCTTTTTACTTTTTCACTGGCAGCCAGGTCTTTTGACCTCGCAGGGGCCCTTTTTCCCCCGATGGCTGCCAGCGGGTTTAAAAAGTGTGACCTCTGTAAGAAACTCATGTCTCTTACAGACCCACACGACTTCTGCCTCCGCTGCCTCGGACCCGATCATGACCCGATGATCTGTGGTCCATGTGGCAAAATGTCCTCAAAAGCGTTGAGGAGTCGGCAGCATCAGCGGGAACGTATCTTCTCTGACTCCAGCCGGGCTCGGACCTCGTCAGAGGCTTCGACGTCTCGGGATTCTGGTCCTGAGCATCGTCTAAGTTCCTCTGAAAGGGGGTCTCCTACCCAGGAACATCATCGGAAGAAGAAACCCGTGAGGGCGGGATCGGTGGACGCTCCTGGTTCCTCGAGGGCCAGGTCGCATAGCCCCGATTCCCATCCCGGGTCCTTGGAGGTGGAGAGGCCTTCAAAACATCCTCGTCTCGAGATGGACTTGCCCGCTCACGTGAGTACTGTTGTCCTCGTAGACTCGCCTCCGAAGGAGCCGACGTCGGGCCCGACGCCGTCGGGGCCCGAGTCGGGGGCTGCTGGGTCTCCTGAGCTCGGACTCAGGTTGACGGCCTTGGAGAGCAGTCTGACTGCCTTCATGGACCAGCAGCGGGCATTGATCGCTGGCCTCGTCGGTGCTTCTGCCCTGACCGCCGGGACGTCGACCTCCAAGTCGACCCCGGAGACCGAGCCGATCCTCGAGTCCATGAGGGCTCGAGTCGATCCTCGGTCGCGGTCTCCTTCGGCCTCCCATTCGGGACCGAGGTCGTCGACGCCAACTCCCTCGGCGTCGGGGCGGATGGCATCGATGCCCGCCCGACCGGAGCCGCTCGACGACTCCTCCGAGGAGTTGGCCTGGGAATCCGAGGACGAAGAGTCACCTGGTTCCTTTCGGACTCGGTGTGTCCCATCGGACTCCCCCGAGTCCTAACCTTGGAGACGGTCCCCCCCCGGAGGATACCCGGTTCTCGGACTTCGTGCGGGATATGGCCAAAGCCTTGGCCTTCCCCGCGGATCCCGAGGAGGAGCCTCGAGTCGAAGAACTCTATGCCCTCCAATATGACTCTCCCCCGAAGGAGGCCTTTATTGTACCGGTTCCTCCGATGCTGGAACGACTTCTCTTCCGCATGTGGGAGAGCCCGGCGTCGTCGCCGGTATTAAGCAAGCGGGTCGATTCCATTTATCGAGTCCGCAAGAGCCCCGGCTTCCAAAAGGCACAACTACCGCACCATTCCATGGTGGTGGAATCGGCCATGCATAGACTTAAGAGTCAAAAAATGCACTCCTCGGTGCCCCCCGGTAGGGAGGCCCGAAGCCTGGATGCCCTCGGTAGGAAGTGTTTCCAGGGCTCTATGCTTGCTTGTCGAGTCCAGAACTACCAGCTCTACATGGGCATGTATCTCCGGGACCTGGCTAAAAAAATAGCCGGGTTCTCTGCTGGTCTCTCCGACGAACCTTTGCAGAGGTTCCAAACCTTGTCAACTGGTATTCGAGAGTGCTCAAAGTTTATCTCTCGAGCAGCCTACGATGGTTTTGAGGCATCGGCTTGAGTAGCCGCAGCCGGCATCGGTGGACGCCGCCAGGCTTGGCTTCAGATGTCCGACCTCGAGCCATGGGTGCAGGACAAGATGGTCGATGTCCCCTGCCGAGGTGAAAACCTCTTTGGCAAGCCCATGGATGAGAAGGCTGCACAGATCGAGACCGAGACTCTCACCAGGACTCGTCTCTCAAGGAAGACCTCTGCCCCTTCTCAAAAAAAGAAGGGCTCGGGGAAAAAGCCCTTTTACCCGAGGAAGGCGGCTGCCTATAAATAACTACCCTCAGTATCAGGCCTCAGCAACTCCCCCACAGGGAAATCAGGCCAAGGGACGGGGTAATGGGTCCCGTAGGCAGCAAGCCCCCAAGCCTGCACCACCGGCCCCTGCTCAGCAGGGTGGGGGTTTTTGACTTCATCAGCATAGCCTCTCCCCCTCAGCTGGTTTCTCTCAGCACAGGAGGCCGGCTGGTCCACTTTGCCCAAAGGTGGTCCAACATCACCACAGATACCTGGGTACTTCACATAGTTCGGGAGGGCTATCTTCTTCACTTTCACCAGGTACCTCCCTCCTACTTTCCAGGGGAGCCTCCGAGACTCCCTCTGCACAAGGACTTACTCCTTCAGGAGTTAGCAAGTCTCCTTCAGGAACAGGCTGTGGAACCGGTGCCCCATCACCTGAAGGGTCAAGGGTTTTACTCCAGGTACTTTCTGGTACCAAAAAGAACAGGAGGCCTCAGACCCATCCTGGACTTGCGAAACCTCAACAAGTTCCTTGCAAAGGAAAAGTTCAAGATGCTTACCCTTGGAATCCTGCTGCCCTACCTCCAGCAGGGCGACTGGCTATGCTCCTTGGATCTAACGGATGCGTATACTCATATCCTTATTCATCCAGACCACAGACAATATCTCAGGTTTGTTGTGGGAGGAAATCATTACCAGTACAGAGTACTGCCCTTTGGCCTATCCTCCGCCCCCAGGGTGTTCACCAAATGCCTGGCAGTGGTGGCGGCCTCTCTAAGACTTCAAGGCCTTTTTGTGTTCCCATACCTGGACGACTGGCTCATCAGAGCCCAGTCTTCCCAAGAGGCCACTCATCGCACTGTGACTCTACTCCAGCACTTCGGATTTGTCATAAACTTCGCAAAGTCCACTTTGCTCCCCTCTCAAAATCTCGAATTCATCGGCGCCAGGTTGGACACTCTTCAGGCGCGGGCCTTCCTCCCTTTGGACAGGGCCAAGCGGCTCATGGATCTCGCCAGCCACTTTCACAACAATGCCCTGGTCTCGGCCAGGCAATTTCTGAGACTGCTCGGCCATATGGCTTCCACGGTCCATGTGATCCCCAATGCCCGCCTGAACATGCGACCTGCTCAATGGTGCCTTCGCACACAATGGCATCAGGCCACTGGGAACCTAGCGGACTCCGTACAAATCTCCGACCAGCTGGTCTCTTCTCTACAATGGTGGCTTCATCTGCCAAACCTAGTACTAGGAGTGACTTTTCAGCCCCCTCCGCATTCTCAGGTCCTGACGACCGATGCTTCTCTCCTGGGTTGTGGAGCACACTGCCAAGGGACATGTACTCAAGGTCTCTGGACTCCTTGGGAGTCTGCTCAGCAGATAAACTTCCTGGAGCTCAGAGCCATCCGCCTAGCTCTCAAAGCATTCCCTCACCTGATTTCTCACCAGTCGGTGCTGGTACAGACAGACAATCAGCTTGCAATGTTCTACGTGAACAAACAAGGTGGAACAGGCTCCTTCCTTCTTTGTCGGGAGGCACAGAAACTATGCTCTTGGGCCGTCCACCACGACATCATCCTCAAAGCTGTCTATCTCCCAGGTCAAGAAAATTACCTGGCCGACAAGCTAAGCAGGATCCTCCAGCCACACGAGTGGAGATTGGATCCGATGGTGGTTCAGCGGATCTTTCTCAAGTGGGGCCTCCCCACCATGGATCTGTTTGCCAGTCCTCTGAACAGGCAACTTCCCAGATTCTGCTCTCGACAACCGCATCCTCTCAGAGTAGCGGCGGATGCTTTTCTGATTCCCTGGTCCACAGGCCTCTTATATGCCTTTCCTCCCATGCCGCTGGTGTCTCGGACACTCTTCAAGATTCTCAGAGACAAAGCCTCGATGATCCTAGTGGCTCCCCGGTGGCCGAGACAACCTTGGTTCCCGCTTCTAATGCAGCTGGCGGTGGACACCCCTCTTCCTCTGGGGTTTCAGCCCGACCTCCTGTCACAGGATCAGGGGACTCTCCTGCACCCCAACCTCCGGTCCCTTCATCTGATGGCCTGGCTGCTGAAAGGGTAGTCCTTGCTCCCCTCTGCCTGCCTCCAGATGTGGAGGAGGTCGTCTTGGCCTCCAGGCGGCCCTCCACCCGGAAGTCCTACGCTCTTAAGTGGCGTCGGTTCTCCGCCTGGTGTGCTCAGCAGTCTCAAGATTTCTCCTATTCAGCATCAGTGGTCTTGCAGTACTTGCTTTCCCTCTCCAATCTTGGACTTAAGTCCAACTCGGTCAAGGTCCACCTCAGTGCTCTTTCTGCGCATCACGTGCCGGTGGATGGCAGACCTCTTTCTAGCCACCCTCTGGTGGCTCGTTTTCTCAGAGGCCTCCTTCTCCTTAAACCACCTTTGCGCCCACCAGCCCCGGACTGGGATCTCAATGTGGTTTTACAGCGGATTACCTGTCCGCCTTTTGAGCCTATGGCTACCTGTCCTCTTCGTTTTCTTTCTTGGAAAACCTTGTTCTTGGTGGCCCTCACTTCTGCTAGACGCGTTAGTGAGCTGCAGGCCCTGGTGTCTGATCCTCCGTACACTAGGTTCTACAAGAACCGGGTAGTCCTACGGACTCACCCTAAGTTTCTTCCCAAAGTGGTTTCCCCTTTTCACATCAACCAGGAGGTGGTGCTTCCGACCTACTTTCCCAGGCCACACTCCAGCCGAGCTGAAATGGTCCTGCGTACCCTGGACTGTAGAAGGGCGTTAACCTTCTACCTTGACCGTACGCGGGAGCACAGAAGGGCTGTTCAGCTCTTCGTCTCTTATGACCCCAATAAGTTGGGGCTCCCTGTCTCCAAGCGTACTCTGTCCATCTGGATTGCTGACTGTATCGCTTGGGCTTACGAGGCAGCCGGCCTCTCGTTGGAAAGTCGAGTCACGGCCCATCGTGTTCGGGGCGAAGGCTACGTCAGTGGCTTACCTCCGCTCTGTTCCATTGGCAGACATCTGCCGGGCCGCTACTTGGTCTTCAAGCCAGACTTTTGCGGCCCATTACTGCCTGGAGAGGGAGTCCCGCAGGGACAGTGCTTTCGGACAGGCAGTCCTCCGTAACCTCTTCGAGGTATAGGCAACTCCTACCCTCCATCCCGGATGTTGGGCTACCGGTTGGAGACGTATTCAGAGAAGATTCCTTCCTTCTGGGCTACTGAGCTTGAGGGAGCTCCTTTTTGTGCTTAGGGTCTCCGGTAGGCTTAAGCTTGGGAGTCCCATATGTGAGGACTGACTTCCTGCTTGGTCCTGGAGAAAGCGTAGTTACTCACCTGTAACAGGTGTTCTCCAGGAGCAGCAGGAATCGGTCCTCACAACCCTCCCTCCTCCCCTTGGAGTTGCAGTTCTATGCTTTCGTTTTTTTGCTAATTTTTTGCTGTCTATAGCTATGTCATCAGACTGAGCAAGATGGCACCCTTGGGCGGGAAGAGGACCGCGCATGCGCGCTGCAATTCCCAAAGGCTTTCTTTGAAAGCTGGGGAAAATTGCTCCGCGAGGGCTCTGTCGGCGCCGACGTCACCCATATGTGAGGACTGATTCCTGCTGCTCCTGGAGAACACCTGTTACAGGTGAGTAACTACACTTGCAGCGCACCCTAACGGCGTTTATGCAGGCTTCAACGCCTCCGGTACCGCAACAGTCTCCGTTGCTGGTACCGACTCTGGCACCGGCATCGTTCCCGGTGCCGGTACCGATTGTATTGACATCGGCTTCGGTGTCGACTGCAACTGTACCCTGTCCTATGATGCCCATCGGTACCGAACCGGTACCGCTTACTCCCGATGTCGATCCCACTTGGTACGCGTATCGGGCTTTACAGGAGCATCCAGACAGGCGATACTTCGATTCCTCCGAAGACTCTGATGAGTCCAAGGTTTCTGTCGATGCACCGGTACTTCTTCCTCAGGAGTCTGATTCTCCAAAACGAAGAATGTCTCCTCCAGAAGACTTGTCTTTTCAGGACTTCATTAGGGAAGTGGCTAGGGGCCTCTCCATTACAGTGGCCCCTGAGTCAGAGCCTAGAGCCAAGCAACTAGATATTTTGCAATATCCTAAGGCTCCTAAAGAAGCAGCTACTTTACCTATTCATGAGATTCTCTATGATCTCATGTTGAGCATGTGGGAGATTCCTCTTACCACCTCTCCTCATTCTCGTAGATTAGACACCATGTACCGTGTCCCTCCTTGTCCTGGCTTTCATAAGTCTCAGCTTCCTCACCACTCTATTGTGGTAGAGTCTGCCATGAGGAAAATAGAGTGCAAAGAGACACTCATCTAATCCTCCAGGACGTGAATGCAGGACCTTTGATGCTTTTGGCCGAAGGGTTTTCCAAGCTAATATGCTTGCTGCCAGAATCAACTCCTATAGTCTCTATATGGGGATGTTTCTAAAAGAAGTCACAGATCATCTGCAGACTCTAGCCCCTTTTATTTCAGAAGATAAAAGGCAGGAATTTCTCACTTGGCTTAAACATGCCCAAGATGTTTCCAATTTTTCCAACCGTGCAGCCTTTGACTCTTTTGAGTGTGTAAGCAGAGCCTCGGCTATTGTCATAGGTGTATGCAGAATTGCTTGGTTACAAGCGTCTGATTGGGAACTTTGGGTCCAAGATGAACTGGGAAATCTTCCTTGTACAGGTGAAAACCTTTTTGGCAGGGATTGGAAAGCAAAGGCCACTCAGATGGATGCTGAGAACTCTGCTTTGGATCGACTTTCAAAGTCTACCTCTGCTCCTGCTAAGAAAAGGTTGTTCAGAAAGACAACTTTTTCTAAAAAGGGAAGATACTATCCTGCTTATGGTCAGCAGGCATCTTCTGCAGGTCGTTTTGCTGCAAAGCATCAGCAACCACCTAAACAGGCCAAGTCAAAGGCTGCCAGGCCTCCCACGGCTCAGCAGCCTCAGCCTCCCCAGGGCCTTTGACTTGTAACTAGAGAACTTAGCCTTTCTGGCTCTGGAAGAACCAGAGCCCCTCACCATTCCAGGAAGGTTGGCTTAGTTTGCTCCCAGATGGGAGCAAATTACAGCAGAGCAATGGACCCTCTCCATTGTAAGGGAAGGGTACAAGCTTCATTTCTTAAACCTTCCTCCCCACACCATGGTGAGACAGTTCAATACTCCAACATCTCTCCTCAACCTTCTGGGTCAGGAGATTGCTACCCTTCTTGCCCAAGGGGCAATAGAAGAAGTACCCCTTCTTCAACAGGGCTCAGGGTTCTACTCCCCTTATTTTCTTATTCCAAAGAAAACAGGGGACTACAGACCCATATTAGATCTCAGAGAATTGAACAAGTTTCTATTCAAAGAGAAATTCAAGATGATTTCTCTCTCGGTACTCTGCTGCCATACCTTCAGAGTCAGGACTGGCTTTGTTCTCTAGATCTCAAGGATGCATACACCCATGTCCTCATCCATCCAACACACAGAAGGTTCCTTCGGTTCCTTTTTCAAGGAAAGCACTACCAATACAGGGTGCTTCCTTTCGGTCTGGCCTCTGCACCAAGGGTGTTCACGAAATGCATGGCAGTAGTAGCTGCATTTCTACGCACTCTAGGAATATTTGTTTTCCCATATCTGGACGACTGGCTCATTCGAGCTCCATCCCAGTCAGAGGCCCTGATTTCTCTAACCTGCACAATGCGTGTCCTTCAGTATTTGGGACTGGTAATAAACATCCCAAAATCCCATCTCACCCCTACTCAGTCTCTGGAGTTTATAGGGGCCTTGCTGGATACCACAACGGCAAGGGCCTATCTTCCTCGGGCCCGTTGTCTACGCTTGGTGCAGTTAGCCTCCCAGATACAGTTAAAACCCCATTTAACTGCTCAAGAGATGTTACAACTATTAGGCCACATGGCATCCACCGTGCATGTGGTTCCATATGCTCGCCTTCACATGAGGGCAGCTCAATGGACTTTGTCCACCCAATGGACTCAGGCATCAGGTTGCCTTTCAGACAAAATAGCAAACTCCAGTCGCCTATTTTGGTCTCTCCAGTGGTGGAAGTCCCCTCCAAATCTGTTGCTGGGGTCCCCTTTTCAGCAGTCGCTACCCCAAGCAACTCTGACAACAGATGCTTCTCCAATGGTTTGGGGAGCTCATCTGCAGGATCTCTCCACCCAGGGCATCTGGTCTCCACAGGAGACTTCTCTGCATATCAATCTCTTGGAACTCAGAGCAATATTCTTAGCTCTCAGAGTGTTCCATTCCCTGCTCAGCTACAGGACAGTCCTCATCCATACGGACAACCAAGTAGCCATGTTCTGTGTAAACAAGCAGGGCGGGACTGGCTCTCTGTCGCTTTGCAACGAAGCTTTGCGACTGTGGGCCTTCGCCAGAGAGCATCACATCCATCTTCTGGCAGTATATCTTCCAGGCGTTCAAAACTCTTCGGCGGACAGACTCAGTCGAGTTCTGCTTCCACACGAGTGGTCCCTCCACATGGACCAGGTAGCCAGGATTTTTCGAATTTGGGGATCCCCGGACATAGACCTCTTTGCAAGTCTGTGGAATGCCAAACTTCCCCGGTTCTGTTCCAGAATTCCGTGTCAGGGAGTTCAGGCCAAAGATGCCTTCCTCCTTCACTGGGGTCAAGACTTCCTTTATGCCTTTCCACCAATTCCCCTAATTCCCAAGACACTATTCAAGCTTCAGAGAGATCAAGGGACCATGATCCTCATAGCACCACATTGGCCACGCCAAGTGTGGTACCCTCTTACTTCTGCATCTCTCTCAAGCTCCTTCCCTGGACTTGGGCTGTGCACCAGACCTTCTGTCCCAGGAAGAAGGAACTTTGTGGCACCCAAACCCCCAGTCGCTCCATCTCAGGGCTTGGTTGCTGAGGGCCTAGACCTTCAAGATTTTCATCTCTCTCAGCAAGTCAGAGATGTTATTCATGCCTCTAGAAAGCCTTCTACTAGACGTTCCTATGCTTTCAAATGGAAAAGATTTACCATTTGGTGTTCAGGGAAAGGTCTAAACCCTCTTGCAATACCTCTGAATTCTCTACTAGAGTATATCCTGCATCTATCCCATGCAGGTCTGAAAACGAATTCAGTAAGAGTCCATTTTAGTGCTATTGCAGCGTCCCTCAAGCCTCTCAATGGACAACCTGTTTCCTCTCATCCTCTTATAGCAAGATTCATGAGAGGCCTTCTTTTAACTAAACCTCCAGTGGCATGGGACTTAAACCTGGTTCTTGGCCAGCTTATGAAGCCACCCTTTGAACCTTTAGCCACCACCTCCTTGAAATTCCTTTCTTGGAAAGTTATTTTTCTCATTGCAGTCACCTCAGCATGCTGCATCAGTGAGTTGCAAGCTTTGGTGGCTAATCCTCCTTATACAAGGTTCTATCATGATAAGGTAGTCCTCAGGACCAATCCACACTTTATGCCTAAAGTGGTGTCACCTTTTCATCTGAACCAAGAGGTATATTTACCTGTCTTTTTTCCAGGACCTCATGCATCAAATGCAGAGAGGAATCTTCATACCTTGGATTGTAAGAGAGCTCTCGCTTTTTACTTACAAAGAACACAGCAACATAGAAAGTCTTCTCAACTCTTTGTTGCTTTTGATCCTTCTCATTTAGGACTTCCAGTCTCTAAGAGAACACTGTCCAACTGGATTGCTCAGTGTATTTCTTTCGCCTACCAGAGTAGGAACATTTCTCTGGAGGGCCATGTCACAGCTCACATTGTGAGAGCCATGGCAGCCTCAATGGCTTATCTAAACTCTGTGTCCATCGACCAAATCTGTCGAGCGGCCACCTGGGCCTCGGTTCATACCTTCACAGCCCATTACTGTTTGGACAAGGACTCCCGCTGGGATGCCTCGTTTGGTCAGGCTGTCCTCAAACACCTGTTCCATTCCTAATCAACTCCTACCCACCTACCCTGGTCGGATGCCAGAGATCCATGGGGGGAGGTAGAGTCCTTTTCATGGACACACAACCTGGGGTTTCTCCCTGGCATATGCAGCTAGGGAGTCCCCATATGTGAAGACTCATTCCTGCTTGTTCCTGGAGATAGCACAGTTACTTACCTGTAACAGGTGATCTCTGGGAACAGCAGGAATAAGTCTTCACAACCCACCCACCTCCCTTAGGAGTTGTATCTCTCTATCTATCTCTTTTCCTTTCCCTCGCTCTCTCACTCTTTGTCTCAGCTCTAAAACTCAACTGGAGAAAGGCAGTTGGGAAAGGCGGGAAGGCAGCATGCAGGCGCTGTGGGATGCTCCCAAAAGCGTTCTAATTGGACACTGGGGAGCGTTCCCGCGCAGGTTCCGTCGGTACCGACGATACCCATATGTGAAGACTTATTCCTGCTGTTCCCAGAGATCACCTGTTACAGATAAGTAACTGTGCTTTACTCACCTGTAACATGTATTCTCCGGGGACAGCAGGAATCTCAACCTACCCACCTCCCCTATGAGTTGTATCTCTCTATCTCTTAACTTTCCTCTCTTTCTCTTTGTCTCAGCTTTAAAACTCGAACTGGAGAGAGGTGGTTGGGAAAGGTGGGAAGGCAGCGCGCAGGCGCTGTGGGATGCTCCCAAAGGCTTTCTTACTGGACGCTGGGGAGCGTTCCCGCGCATCTCCGTCGGTACCGACTATACCCATATGTGAAGACTTATTCCTGCTGTTCCCAGAGTTCACCTGTTACAGGTAAGTAACTGTGCTTTCAGGGCTCGATGCTTGCTTGCCGTGTCGAGTCCTACCAGCTGTACATGGGCATGTACTTGCGGGATCTGGCCAAGGAATTGGCCGGGTTCTCTGCTGGTCTCTCCGGGGAACGCTTGCAGAGATTTAAGTCCTTGTCCTCGGGGATTCGGGACTGCTTGAAGTTCATGTCCCGCGCCGCCTACTATGGCTTCGAGGCTTCGGCCCGAGTTGCGGCAGCAGGCATCGCGGCTCGACGCCAGGCATGGCTGCAGTCATCGGACCTCGAGCCATGGGTTCAGGACAAGTTGGTCGATGTCCCTTGCCGAGGTGAAAACCTTTTTGGCAAGCCCATGACCGAGAAGGCCGCTCAGCTCGAAACTGAGCGCCTCACACGGACAAGGCTGTCGAGGAAGACCTCTGCCCCTTCTCATAAAAAGAAGGGCTCGGGTAAAAAGCCCTTTTACCCGAGGAAGGGCACTGCCTACAAACCGTACCCGCAATATCAAGCTGCCCCCCACGGTCAGCAAGCCAAGGGCCACGGTAATGGGTCCCGTAGGCAGAGGACCCGCAAGCCTCAGGCCCCTGCTACCACTCAGCAGGGTGGGGGTTTTTGACTCCTTGAGCGTAGCCTCTCCTCCACTGCTCTCCCAACCCTGCACAGGAGGTCGCCTCACCCTCTTTGCCCACCAGTGGCCCCTTGTCACCTGGGACAGTTGGGTGCTGGAGATAGTCCACAAGGGCTGTGCCCTCCATTTTCACCAACTGCCTCCACCTTATTTTCCAGGGAAGCCTCCAAGGCCTCCCCTGCACACAGACCTTCTTCTACAAGAGCTTCATGGCCTGTTGGTGGACAGGGCGGTGGAGCCTGTGCCTCCCCACTTACAAGGTCACGGTTTCTACTCCAGGTATTTCCTGGTGCCCAAAAGAACCGGTGGCCTTCGACCCATTCTAGTCCTCAGGAACCTCAACAAGTGCCTAGTGAAGAAGAAGTTCAAGATGCTTACTCTTGGGACTCTTCTGCCCTACCTCCAGCAGGGAGATTGGCTATGCTCCTTAGATCTAAAGGATGCGTACACTCGCATCCTCATTCATCCATACCACAGAAAGTACCTCAGGTTCATTGTGGGAGGAAACCATTATCAGTACAGAGTGCTGCCTTTCGGCTTCACCTCCGCCCCCAGAGTCTTTACAAAGTGCCTAGCAGTGGTGGCGGCCTACCTGAGAAATCAGGGAATCTTTGTCTTCCCCTATCTAGACGACTGGCTCATCAGGGGTCAGACGTGTCAGGAGGCCAATCAGGCCACCCTCAGGACTATTGCTCTTCTACAAAGCCTGGGGTTTGTCATAAACTTCGCAAAGTCCACTTTGCTCCCCTCCCAGAACTTGGAGTTGATAGGGGCAAGGTTGCACTCCCTCCTGGCAAAGGCATTCTTGCCAGAAGACAGAGCCCAAAGGTTGATGGCCTTGGCAAATCAGTTTCTCAGCAGGTCCCTGGTCTCCGCCAGACTCTGCCTGAGGCTTCTAGGCCACATGGCTTCGACAGTGCATGTGACCCCCAATGCCAGGCTCCATATGAGGCCTGCACAGTGGTGTCGTCGGGCTCAGTGGTCACAGGCCACAGGCAGCCTCAGAGACAGGATAAGAGTGTCCAGACCATTTCTGCACTCCCTCAACTGGTGGCTACACCCACCCAATCTGCTGAAGGGTACACAGTAGTGCTAACAACAGATGCCTCCCTGCAAGGCTGGGGAGCTCATTGTCTGGGTAAGTGCACCCAGGGCCTCTGGTCTCCCTGGGAAGCTGCACAGCAAATCAATCTCCTAGATCTCAGGGCTATTCGAATAGCCCTCAAAGCTTTCACTCCTACCCTGACTCACCAGTCTGTCCCGATCCAGACAGACAACCAAGTTGCCATGTTTAATGTGAACAAACAGGGCGGAACCGGTTCCAGGATCCTTTGTCGGGAGACTCAGGACCTTTGTTCTTTTGCCCTCAAGCACAACATGCTCCTCAAGGCTGTGTACCTTCCAGGCCAGGACAACTACTTGGCAGACAGATTAAGCAGAATATTGCAGCCCCACGAGTGGCAGCTCCATCCTTTGGTAGTTCAAAAGATTTTCCTAAAATGGGGACTTCCATCCATAGACCTGTTTGCCAGTCCTCTGAACAAACAGCTGCCAAACTTCTGTTCCTATTAATTTTATGGAAATCACTCCAAATAAACAAACTGTGACAGAATACAAGGGAGGGTTATAAAATTCAATATCGAAGTATTTCAATCGAACCAAGAGACCGTCTCAGACCAAGCGGCAGCCTATATGCTGGGAAAGGGAATTCAGATTCACCAGCGGCGCCTTTAGCATCAATGACAGGTTTTTGGTATATTTTTCTTTTATATTTAAACCCTCTCTCCACTGTGTTTTGAAAAATATGCTTAAACAAAATGACAAACAGTCTCTGTGAAAACAGGTACTTAGCTTTTCAGTTTCTGCAATGGAATCTTAAATGTAGTAATATTCCAACGCTCTCCAGAAACCGTTTGACTTAGTAATTCAGTCCTTCTCAATAGCCTTTCTTGTAGTTGAAAACAATGTGCTTCAATTTCCCAACGCCTTATTCATAACGTTACTTCCGTGTTTCTCTCTGTATCTCGAGGTTCTTCAGGGGATGAATCACTTCCAACTGGCTTTTGACCAAAATTGACCGAAGTTGCATGTAGTTCAGATGGTATGTCTTTATTCTCTTTATAATGAACTCTTTGCTTGCAATAAAGCTCATCCAAAAAACGCCACATTGTTCTCATTTTGTTTAAGCATATTTTTCAAAACACAGTGGAGAGAGGGTTTAAATATAAAAGAAAAATATACCAAAAACCTGTCATTGATGCTAAAGGCGCCGCTGGTGAATCTGAATTCCCTTTCCCAGCATATAGGCTGCCGCTTGGTCTGAGACGGTTTCTTGGTTCGATTGAAATACTTCGATATTGAATTTTATAACCCTCCCTTGTATTCTGTCACAGTTTGTTTATTTGGAGTGATTTCCATAAAATTAGTGCATTATATTACTCCATAAGAAAGACCCTGATTTTTTGTAAGGAAACTTCTGTTCCTGGCAACCGCATCCTCTGCGGTTAGCACCGGATGCTTTTCTGATATCCTTAGTCTCAGGGCCTCCTGTATGCGTTTCCTCCCACGCCCTTAGTGGCCCGAATTCTCTTCAAGATTCTTCAGGACAAGGCCTCGGTCCTGCTGGTGGCTCCCCGGTGGCCGAGACAGCCTTGGTTTCCTCTTCTGCTTCAACTGGCGGTGGATCCTCCACTACCTCTGGGGTTGCAACCGGACCTTCTCTCACAGGAGCAGGGTTCTCTTCTGCACCCCAATCTCAGAGCTCTCAATTTGATGGCCTGGAGGCTGCAAGGGTAGTCTTGGCTCCCTGGGGCTTGCCTCAGGATGTTGAGGAGGTTGTCCTAGCCTCTAGGAAACAGTCCACTAGGAAAACCTATGCTCTCAAATGGAAAAGGTTTTCTGTGTGGTGTCAGCTCCGTACAGTTGATCCTTTCTCCTGTACTGTGCCAGTAGTCCTTCAGTACTTACTGCACTTGTCCAATGAAGGCCTTAAATCCAATTCTGTTTGGGACCACCTCTCAGCTCTAGCAGCTCACCACTCTTTGGTGGAGGGACATTTTCTATCTGGTCACCCCTTGGTGTCCCGCTTTCTTAGGGGCTTGCTTTTGCTCAAGCCTCCCATCTGTCCTCCTGCCCCTGAGTGGGAGCTGAATGTGGTCTTGCAGCAACTGACTCGCCCACCTTTTGAGCCCATGGCTACTTGTCCACTATGCTTCCTCTCCTGGAAGACACTCTTCCTGATGGCCCTTACCTCGGCTAGGCGAGTGAGTGAGCTTCAGGCCCTAGTCTGTGATAGGCCTTACACCAGGATTTACAGGAACAGGGTAGTCCTTAGGACTCATCCCAAGTTCCTCCCTAAGGATGTCTCCTCTTTCCACCTCTACCAGGAGGTGATTCTTCCAACATTCTTCCCTAGGCCTCATGCCAGCCAGGCTGAAGCAGTTCTGCATACCCTGGACTGTAGGAGGGCCTTATCCTTCTACCTTGAGCGTACGCAGGGGCATAGAAGGGCTACTCAGCTCTTCGTCTCCTTTGACCCCAATAAGTTGGGGTTGGCTGTGTCCAAGCGTACCTTGTCCATCTGGGTAGCTGACTGTTTCACTTGGGCTTATAAGGCGGCTGACCTTCCTTTGCAGGGTAGGGTTACGGCCCACCGAGTCAGGGCAATGGCTGCCTCCGTGGCTCATCTCCGCTCTGTACCCTTGGTAGACATCTGCAGGGCTGCAACTTGGTCTTCAAGCCAGACTTTTGCGGCCTATTACTGCCTGGAGAGGGAGTCCCGTAGGGACAGTGCTTTTGGCCAAGCAGTACTCCGGAATCTCTTTGAGGTTTAGGCAACTCCTGCCCTCCTACCCTCTGTTGGGCTACCAGTGGAGGTTGTGTCCTTGAAAAGCCTTTCTTTGCAGCTGGGACTAGAGGGAGTCCTCTTGTTCAGCCTGGGTTCCTCGGTAGCCCAGAGCTGGGGAGTCACCCATATGTGAGGACTGACTTCCTGCTTGGTCCTGGAGAAAGAGTAGATCTCCAGGAACAAGCAGGAATGAGTCCTCACATAGGGTACGTCGGTACCGACGGAGCCTGCGCGGGAACGCTCCCCAGCTTCCCAAAAAGGAAAGCTTTTGGGAGCATCCCACAGCGCCTGCGCGCTGCCTTCCCGCCTTTCCTAACCAACTCTCCTCAGTTCTTCTTTTCCGCGGAGCCAGCAGGTCGTGTTCCTGTCACCGCTGAAGAAGTTCTTTATTTTAATTTATTTCTTTGGTCGCGTGTCTGCCTTCCCTGACGCCGGACCGGTACCGCCGGTCTTTTCTTTCAAAAAAAAAAATATATTTTTTTTTTTCCTCACTTGGTGTATTTTTCTTCTTAGGCCTCCAGGCCCATAAAAAAATTTTCCCTCATGGAAAAACCAGCCTCCGGGTTCAAAAAATGCACTAAGTGTAGCGGTACAGATTTCTGTTACAGATACCCATGAATGGTGTCTTAAATGTTTGGGTCCTGAACATTCCATTCCGGATTGCCAGTCCTGCTCTCTTATGTCTAAATGAGGGTTACAGAACCGAGCAGTCAAGCTCCATGTGCTGTTTCCCACGGATGCACCGGCGGTGGCATCGACATCTTCCAGGTCTTCCTCTCCTGATGGGTCTCAGGTAACCAAACATAATTCTAGCAGGTCCTTGAAGGGCAAATCTCCCTCTAAGCATCGAGATGCCTCCGGGCTTGCCCTCGAGGATCCTGCCCCAGCCAAACAACCCTGGCGGGAAGCTCCGGCTTCCAAAGCTCCTCCTATGGGGTTACAGGTTGACATCGATGGCACGGCCTCGACCGATCACCTGTTAAACTGCTCTGGGGTACCAGCACTTTCTCACGGTACCGACATCCAGGCAGTCTTGGCGTCCATGGATCACACTGTTCAATCCATGCAGCAGGCTATAATGGCTTTTATTAAAGCTGCGACGCCGACGGTACCGCAACGAGTTCCGTTGTTGGTGCCGGTGCCGGTACCGGTACCAGCGCCGATACCGGTACCGACTGCATCGACATCGGCCAGGATACCGACTCCGGTTCCTTGTCCAGGGCTATTTCTCGGTACCGATCCGGTACCGGGGACGCCCGATGTCGGTACCGATCGATACGCGTATCGATCGTTGGAAGCGGACAGACGATACTTCGATTCCTCTGATGATTCTGATTCATCAGATGAGTCTCCTGAAGTATCCATTACCCTTCCTGAGGAGCCTATTTCTCCAAAAAGGAGAATGTCTCCTCCAGAGGATTTGTCCTTTCAAGACTTCATAATAGAAGTGGCTAAAGGACTTTCTATTTCAGTAACCTCTGAAACAGAGCCTAGAGCAAAAAAGTTAGATATTTTAGGATACTCTAAGGCTCCCACAGAGGCAGTCACCTTGCCAATTCATGAAATTCTTCATGAACATATGATTAACTTATGGGAGACTCCTCTCACCCTTTCTCCTCATTCTCGCAGATTGGACACTATGTACCGTGTCCCTCCTTGTCCTGGATTTCAGAAAACTCAGCTTCCTCACCACTCCATTGTGGTGCAGTCAGCTATGAAAAGGATAAAGAGTACCAAAAGACACACTTCTGCTCCTCCAGGAAGAGAATGCAGGACCTTGGATGCTTTTGGTAGGAAAATCTTCCAAGCCAGCATGTTTATTGCCAGAATCAACTCATATAGCCTTTATATGGGTATGTTTCTAAAGGAAGTTGCACAAAAGCTGCACAACTTTCTCCCTTTTCTTCCAGAGGATAAAAGGGATGAGTTCTTCCTTTGGCTTAAGCATACTCAAGACATTTCAAAGTTTTCCAACAGGATACACAAGGAGGAGCAGGCCTCCTGCAAACAGTACCAAGGAACACAAAAAGCAGGAGACGTTGGATGAACTGATGAGTCTTTTAATAGTAAGGACCCCAACGCGTTTCGGCAACGCCTTCTTCAGGGGAATTGTCACTAGGACACTGGTTACTGTGTATATTTAGTTGAAAAAGCAGTGACCCATACGGATCGCTTCCAGAACAGCATACCTGTCTATTCATTTGTTTCTGACGGAAGATCATTGGCTTTTTAAGTCACTGCTTTTTCAACTAAATATACACAGTAACCAGTGTCCTAGTGACAATTCCCCTGAAGAAGGCGTTGCCGAAACGCGTTGGGGTCCTTACTATTAAAAGACTCATCAGTTCATCCAACGTCTCCTGCTTTTTGTGTTCCAAAGTTTTCCAACAGGGCAGCCTTTGACTCCTTTGAAGGTGCCAGCAGAGCCTCAGGCATTGCCATAGCTGCTCGCAGAATTGCTTGGCTCCAGGCTTCTGATCTAGAGCCCTGGGTTCAGGATGGCTTAGGAAATCTGCCCTGTACGGGTGAAAATCTCTTTGGCAAAGAGTGGCAAATAAAAGCCACTCAAATGGATGCAGGAAATTCTGCTCTGGATAGACTTTCCAAGTCAACCTCCATTCCAGCCAAGAAAAAACCTTTCAAAAAGCCTTTTTACAAAAGGAGCAGATTTCCTTCCACTTCTGGCCAACAATCTTCTACAGGTCGCTTTGCTACTAAGCGTCAGCAACCTAAACAGGCCAGGCCTAAACCTGCAGGGGCTGCTACAACCCAGCAGTCCCAACCCCCTCAGGGTTTTGACTTGATACTAGAGAACTTAACCTTTCTGGCTCTACAACAGCCAGAACCTCTCACCATTCCAGGAAGGTTAGCTCATTTTGCTCCCAGATGGGAGCAAATCACATCAGAGCAGTGGACCCTCTCCATCATAAGAGAGGGCTACAAATTTCATTTCTCAGACCTTCCTCCCTACACCATGGTGAGACACTTCAATTCTCCCACATCTCTCCTCGACCTTCTGGATCAGGAGGTGACTACCCTTCAGGCCCAGAGGGCCATAGAAGAAGTTCCTCTTCTTCAACAAGGGTCAGGGTTTTACTCCCCCTATTTTCTCATTCCAAAGAAAACAGGGGGATACAGACCCATTCTAGATCTCAGAGAATTGAACAAATTCCTATGCAAGGAGAAGTTCAAGATGCTTTCTCTAGGCACTCTCCTTCCATACCTGCAGAGTCAGGATTGGCTTTGTTCTCTAGATCTCAAGGATGCGTACACTCATGTCCTCATCCATCCATCTCACAGAAAATTCCTACGTTTTCTGTTCCAGGGAAAACATTACCAATACAGAGTGCTTCCTTTCGGTCTAGCCTCTGCTCCAAGAGTGTTCACCAAATGCATGGCAATAGTTGCTGCATTTCTACGCACTCTGGGAATATTTGTCTTCCCATATCTGGACGACTGGCTCATCCGAGCTCCAACCCAGTCGGAGGCTCAGATCTCCCTGAACCGCACCAGGCGCATTCTGCAATACCTGGGACTTGTGGTAAACCTCCCAAAGTCCCAGCTCACCCCTACTCAGTCCCTGGAATTCATAGGGGCCTGGTTGGACACCACTTCTGCAAGGGCCTACCTTCTTCAGGCCCGTTGTCAACGTCTAGTGCAGTTAGCCTCCCAAATTCAGTCAAAGAGCCACTTAACTGCCAGGGAGATGCTACAGCTGCTAGGCCATATGGCTTCCACAGTACATGTGGTACCCTATGCTCGCCTACACATGAGAGCAGCTCAATGGACTTTGTCCACCCAGTGGGCTCAAGCTTCAGGAGCTCTCTCAGACCAAATAGCAACCTCCGAACGTCTCTTTTGGTCTCTCCAATGGTGGATGTCCACTCAAAATCTGTTGCTGGGGTCCCCCCTCCAACCTTTGTTACCCCAAGCAACCCTCACAACAGATGCCTCCCAAACAGGTTGGGGAGCTCATCTACAAGACCTCTCCACCCAAGGCACTTGGTCCCCACTGGAGACCTCTCTTCATATCAACCACTTGGAACTTCGAGCAGTGTTCCTATCTCTCAAGGTCTTTCATACTCTCCTCAGCTACAAGACAGTCCTCATTCATACGGACAACCAAGTAGCCATGTTTTACATAAACAAGCAAGGAGGAACTGGCTCTCTGTCGCTTTGCAACGAAGCTCTAAGATTATGGGCCTTCGCCAGAGAGCATCAAATCCATCTCCTGGCAGTATACCTCCCAGGAATCCAAAACTCTTGGGCAGACAGACTCAGTCGAGTTCTGCTTCCACACGAATGGTCCCTGCACATGGATCAGGTACTCAGAATCTTCCAAGAATGGGGAACCCCGGACATAGACCTCTTTGCAAGTCCGTGGAATGCCAAACTTCCCTGGTTCTGTTCCAGAATTCCGTGTCAGGGAGTTCAGGCCAAGGATGCCTTCCTCCTTCATTGGGGTCAGGGCTTCCTGTATGCCTTTCCACCCATTCCTTTGATTCCCAAGACTCTGTTCAAACTCCAGAGGGATCAAGGATCTATGATCCTCATAGCTCCACGCTGGCCACGCCAAGTGTGGTACCCTCTACTTCTGCATCTCACCCAAGCCCCCTCCCTGGACTTGGGAGCTGCGCCAGATCTTCTGTCCCAGGAGGAAGGGACTTTGTGGCCTCCAAACCCCAAGTCCCTTCACCTAAGAGCTTGGTTACTGAAGGCCTAGACCTTCAAGACTTCAATCTTTCTCAGCAAGTGAAGGATATCCTCCATGCTTCCAGAAAACCTTCCACTAGGCGTTCCTATGCTTTTAAGTGGAAAAGATTTTCCATTTGGTGTGCTCAAAAGGGTCTTGACCCTCTGGCACTTCCTGTGAATTCTCTATTGGAATATCTCCTGCATCTCTCCAATGCAGGCCTTAAAACGAATTCAGTAAGGGTCCATTTGAGTGCTATTGCAGCATCCCTTAAGCCTCTCAATGGACAACCTATTTCCTCTCATCCTCTTATTGCAAGATTCATGAGAGGCCTAACTTTAACTAAACCTCCCATTCGACCTCCTCCGGTGGCATGGGACTTAAACTTGGTTCTTGGTCAGCTTATGAAGCCACCTTTTGAACCCTTAGCCACTACCTCCTTGAAATTTCTTTCCTGGAAGGTTATTTTCCTTATTGCAATCACTTCTGCTCGCCGCATCAGTGAACTGCAGGCCTTAGTGGCTAATCCACCTTATACAAGGTTCCATCATGATAAGGTAGTCCTAAGGACAAATCCTCACTTTATGCCTAAAGTGGTCTCACCTTTTCATCTTAATCAAGAGGTATATTTACCTGTCTTTTTTCCAGCTCCTCATGCATCCAGTGCAGAGAGGAACCTTCATACTCTAGATTGTAAAAGAGCTCTTGCTTTTTACTTACACAGGACACAGCAACATAGAAAGTCTTCCCAGCTTTTTGTTGCTTTTGATCCTTCTCATTTAGGACTTCCAGTCTCTAAAAGAACACTGTCCAATTGGATTTCTCAGTGTATTTCTTTTGCTTACCAGAGTAAGAACCTTTCTCTGGAGGTCCATGTCACAGCTCACAATGTGAGGGCCATGGCCACCTCTATGGCTCATCTTCATTCTGTGTCCATCGACCAGATTTGTCGAGCAGCCACCTGGGCCTCGGTTCATACCTTCACAGCCCATTACTGTTTGGACAAGGACTCCCGCCGGGATGCCTTGTTTGGTCAGACTGACCTCAGACACCTGTTCCATTCTTGAACAACTCCTGCCCTCCTTCCCTGAATGGATGCCTGAGATCCATAGGAAGACGAGGAACCCTTCAGGGTCTCATACCCTTGGGGATCTCCCAGGCATCTTAGCTAGGGAGTCCCCATATGTGAGGACTTATTCCTGCTTGTTCCTGGAGATAGCGCAGTTACTTACCTGTAACAGGTGATCTCTGGGAACAGCAGGAATTAGTCCTCACAACCCTCCCACCTCCCCTAGGAGTTGTATCTCTCTCTGTCTTTCCTTTCCTCTCTCTCTCTATTGTCTCAGCTTTAAACTCGAACTGAGGAGAGTTGGTTAGGAAAGGCGGGAAGGCAGCGCGCAGGCGCTGTGGGATGCTCCCAAAAGCTTTCCTTTTTGGGAAGCTGGGGAGCGTTCCCGCGCAGGCTCCGTCGGTACCGACGTACCCATATGTGAGGACTAATTCCTGCTGTTCCCAGAGATCACCTGTTACAGGTAAGTAACTGTGCTTTGCTGTAGTGCACATTTCATAGAGGAAAAGAGTTCTAATGGAAATAAAGGCTACTTGAAATGTTTATTTTCAGTTACTCATGCTCCTTACAACAGTTTCTCTGTGACCATTGTGTCCTATGTGAGAAAATCAGGTTTCTAGAAAGAAAGTTGTAGATGAAAAATTCTTGACAAATGTTCAAAGTTACAGACATTGGGATACAGCCCTGGCAGTTCCTTTGATTTGTGTATGCTGTGAATGATGATTTATATCAAGGATTTTCCTCCCTTTATTTTTGGACTTTATCCTGTCATGTAACCCCAGAACAGTCTGCAGAGAGGCATGGACTGTGGCTTCCTCTGGTAAATGGCACATGAGTATCTTTAAACCAGCTATTGCACAATATCTGAGTCTTGCTTTTACTTTTTCTCGGTCTTCCCTTCTTACCCCCCACCCCCCATTCAGGTTTATCTCATATATGTTCATTGTGGATATCCTGAAAATATGGCTATTCTGGGATCCTGTAGGAACCATTGATATGGGATATTGTCGATTATAGATCTTTAGAAGAGCAACATTTCTTAACATGTTTCTTTTTTTATTTTATAGTAAACCATTCTAAAACAACTGAGGCCTT
This sequence comes from Ichthyophis bannanicus, assembly GCA_033557465.1. Lineage (NCBI taxonomy): Eukaryota > Metazoa > Chordata > Amphibia > Gymnophiona > Ichthyophiidae > Ichthyophis > Ichthyophis bannanicus. Next base: position 1,219,952,458 of record CM066031.1, read on the forward strand.
TGAACAATCATCAACAGCAGCATCCTTGGTGGAAGAACAAAGCAATGGCCTTGGGCAACCTAAGGAGGAGATGAATGGTGGTGGCACTGAAAACAGTGAATCGTCTAGTTGGGAGTTAAATGCAAGTGATAAGGTATGTGAGAGAGACTCCTTACCCACAACTGAGAACATTAAAGAGGTGGCCAGCGCTAAGGATTTGATGGTCACAGATTCACATACTTCTCAAGATATTAGGATGGTAACAGACAAGCTGCCTCCCAAAGATATGTCAGTCAATGATTTGGATTTTGAGTTGTCCAGTGATAGTGACAGTGAAGAAGACACTAGAAAATCCTCTTCCTCAGATACTGAAAATGTAGAGAAGAGAAGCTTGAAAAAACCAAAGGCAGTGATCCAAGAAGCACTTCAGCAGCAAGCTTGTACTGATATCAGTGAAGATAAAAATCAGAGAGAGAACAGCTGTGGGGAAGAGTCCTCAACTGCTAGTATAAAACCTCTTGACAAGCAAGCAGCTGATCTTGATGTTCAGGAGGAAGGTGAACAGGATAGCCTTTGTGATCTAGGGAATGGATGCACTGATAAGAAAGAAGCAGAGACAGAATCCCAAAATAGCGAGCAGTCTGGGATTACAATGGGTGAATCTTTAGACCAGAGCATGGAGGAAGAGGAAGAGGAAGAAGACACAGATGAAGATGACCACTTGATTTATCTTGAAGAGATCCTTGTTCGGGTACACACTGATTACTATAGCAAGTATGATAAGTATCTGAAAAAAGAGATCCAGGAAATTCCAGATATCCGTAAGATTGTTCCAGAATTGAAAAGGAAAGTACTGCAAGATGTTGTTATAACCTTTAGTGGACTTCATCCTACAAATTTCCCTGTAGAACGAACAAGGGAGCATTATCATGCAAGAGCACTTGGAGCTAGAATAAGCAAAAATCTCATCTTGAATCTTGAAGGTCCTGACAGAGTAACTCACCTTATTGCAGCAAAGGCAGGTCAGTACATGAATTTTATGTCTTGTGTACATTACTGTGGCAAATCACTAATTTTAGTTTCATAAACCTTCTCCATGGACACAAAAGATAATGTTTTCACATATGGGTAGTGTCATCAACTGAACCTGAGCTTGGGAGCAGCATCCCAGCTATCTTCTAGAAGCTTTTGGAAAAGTTCCATTGTGCTTATATGCTGACTGTCTGTCTTTTTTTCACAGAGTTAGTCGGATGTATTTCCAGGGTTAAAAAGTTTTTTCTCCGGAACCAAGCAGGAAAGAGTCCTCACTTATGGGTGACGTCACTGACTGAGCCTGAGTGGTAACTCTCCCCAGCTTTTGAGGAAAGCGTTTGGGACATGAACCATGCATGCTTGGTTGCCTTCCTGCCCAAGGGAGCCATCTTACCTCAGTCTTCGTTTTTCCACGGAGCCCTTCAGTTGTCCATCTGCACCCCGGAAAAATGTGTTTGTGGAATCTGCATTTTTTTTGTCATTCTCGTTCTTCTCTTTTTTTTGGTACGCGTACCCTTGCCTTCCTGCAATCCAGGAACCGTTGGTGTCTTGGCGCCGTGCTTTTTTTCTCGGGTTCTGCTTTTTTTCTCTTTACCATTCCACCAGTGCGTGGGTTTTTCCTCATGCCCCCCTGATCAGTACAATAGAGTTTGACCTCGCTGATATTGTTTTCCCAGCTATGTCCTCAGTCTATCATTTTCCCAGTGCCCCCGATCCTCGAGCACCTCTTGTTCAGGATGTGGAAGACTCCGTTTATAGTGCCCATAGTGAGCAGATATCTCAATTCAATGTATCGAGTCCACAAGAGCCATAACTGCCACACAATTCCATGGTGGTTGAATCGGCCGTGCGCTGTATTAAGAGCCAGAAAACGCACTCCTTGGTGCCTTCTGGCTGGGAGACCTGCACCGTGGATTACTTTGGTAGGAAGTGTTACCAGGGCTTTGATGCTCATTGCCCGTATCCAGGCGTACGAGCTGTACATGGGCATGTACCTGTGAGACCTAGCAGGGGAGTTTGCTGGGTTCTCAGCTGGACTTTCTGATGATCATCTCCAGTACTTCAAGAACCTTGGCATGCAGGATCAATGCCTTCCTGAAGCAGCAGCGGGCGCTGGTATCCGGCACATCCGGTTCCTCTGCCCTGACCACCGGGGGCTCGACGTCAAAGTCGACACCGGAGGCTGAGCCGATCCTCGAAGCCCTGTGGGCCCAAGTAGATCCTCGGCTGCGGTCCCGCTCGGTTTCCCGTTCTTCGGGTCCTATGTTGTCACTGGCGAGCCAGTGAGCACCGGGGCGGATGGCGCCGGACCCCTTGGAGCCCAAGGAATGCCACCCATCTTCCTCAGAGGCCTCTGCTTGGGAGTCCGAAGACGAGGAGTCACCGGACACTCGCCGCCACCGAGATGTTCTGTCCAACTCCCTCGGAGAAGGCCCCTTCCAGAGGACATGAGCTTTCGGGACTTCGTTCGAGACATGTCCAAGGCTTTGGCTTTCCCAACGGAGTCCGAGGAGGATCCTCGAGCAGATGAACTCGAGATCCTCCAATACAAAGCCCCCCCCCCTTGGGAGACCCTCACGGTGCCCATATCTCCTATCCTGGAACACCTTATGCTCTGCATGTGGGAGACACCGGCATTGATTCCAGTGATCAGCAAGCAGCTGGACTCGATGTATCTGGTCCGCCGGAGCCCTGGGTTTCAAAAGTCACAACTGCTGCACAATTCCATGGTGGTGGAATCGGCCATGCGTTGACTAAAAAATCAGAAGACATTCCTCGAAGCCACCTGGCAGGGAGGCCCGCATCTTAGATGCCCTCGGCAGGAAATGTTACCAGGGCACAATGCTGAATTGTTGGATCCAGGCCTATCAGCTGTACAGGGGCATTTACCTGAGGGACCTGGCGAAGGAGGTCACCAGGTTCTTGGCTGATCTCTCAGAGGAGTCTTTGCAGCGCTTCAAGGGCCTATTCAGAGCCATCAGTGAATGCTCCAAGTTCGTCTCGGGCGGCCTACGTCGGCTTTGAGTCTGCGGCCAGGGTAGCAGCAGCGGGCATCAGTGCACGCCACCAAGCCTGGCTATAGTCATCGGACCTCGAGCAATGGGTACAAGACAAGTTGGTCGATGTCCCATGCCAAGGGGAGAACCTCTTCGGCAAACCCATGACTGACAAGGTCGCCGAACTGGAAACGGAGCTCATGATGAGGACTAGGCTCTCTAAGAAGACCTCTGCCCCTTACCGAAAGAAGGGCTCGGGTAAAAAGCCCTTCTACCCGTGGAAGTCCACTGCCTACCGAAACTACCCCCCTTATCAGGCCTCCCCAGCAGGGGCAGCAAGCCAAGAGGGACAAGGCCATGGCCCGCATAAGCTGATGGCTCCCAAGCCCCAGGCTCCAGCCCAGTCCAGGGGGAGCTTTTGACTCCTGCAGTATGGCCCCTCTCCCCACTGGACCTTAGCAGCCCACAGGAGATCGGCTCACCTGTACGCCCACAGGTAGGGAGATACCACCACCGATGCATGGGCATTACAGGTGATCAAGGAGGGTAGCCTCTTCTGCCTAGCCGAAGTGCCTCTGCATTATTTCCCCGGAGAGCCCCTCCGGCCTCCCCTTCACCGGGACCTTCTTTTAAAGGAGTTGGCAGGTCTTCTTGAGGACCGAGTGGTGGAACCAGTGCCCCACCATTCAAGGGCAAGGAGTTCTACTCCAGGTACTTCCTCATGCCAAAGAGGACAGGGGGCCTAAGGCCCATCCTTGACCTGCGCACCCTCAACAGATTCCTGGTGAGGGAGAAGTTGAAGATGCTCTCCCTTTGAACATTAAAAATGGCAAAGTTGGAAAATTAAAAGGGAAAGACATTAACAAACATTGCTGCCTTACCTCCACCAGGGAGACTGGCTATGCCCTTTAGACTTAAAGTATGCTTATACACACATCCTAATCAACCTGAGCCACAGGAAATACCTACGTTTTGCGGTGAGGGGCCATCATTTTCAATATAGGATGCTTCCCTTTGGCCTTGCCTCGGCCCCCAGTGTATTCACAAAGTGCTTAGCGGTTGTCGCTGCCTTTCTCAGGCTTAAGGGGATCGTTGTCTTCCCCTCTCTCAACGACTGGCTTATCAGGGGCATCATGGCCCCCAAGGCACAGCAGTCCATGGCACGCACTATCCGGATCCTTCAGCACTTGGGTTTCGTTATCAACTATCCCAAGTCCAGCCTTTGCCCGACTCAAGAGCTGGAATTTATTGGGGTAAGGATCAATACCCTTCACTCCAAGGCCTTCCTACCTGCAGACAGGGTAGACAGGCTCATGGCGCTGGCCAAAGACATACAGCGCCGTCCCTCAGTGCCAGCAAAACACCTGTTGCGCCTCCTCGGGCACATGGCTTCCATGGTCCATGTCATGCTGGATGCCCCCCTCCACATGCGAATTCCGCAGTAGTGCCTCAGGGACCAGTGGTCCTAGGCCATGGGGCATCTCCAGGACAGAGTCAAAGTGACCAGGCACCTGGCGCAGTCCCTGACCTGGTGACTCTCGCCCCATCACTTGGAAGCAGGGATGCCTTTTCAGGCCCCTCACCAGTCGAGGGTCCTCACCACAGATGCCTCACCACAGATGCCTCCCTGCTGGGCTGGGGAGCCCACTGCTAAGGATACCGCACCCAGGGCATTTGGTCCCCAGACAAGAGAGCTCAACAGATCAACCTGTTGGAACTGTGTGCAATCCATCTCGCCTTAAAGGCGTTCCAGCAATCCCTGAGCCACAGGTCCATCCTGGTCTGGATGGACAACCAGGTCGCCATGTTCTATGTGAACAAACAAGGGGGCATGGGGTCCCGCACCTTCTGTCGGGAAGCCCTGGACTTGTGCTCGTTCGCAGTCCGACAGGGCATTCTCCTCACAGTGTACCTGCCGGGCCAAGGCACCTGACTGGCCGACAGACTCAGCAGGCTGCTCCAGCTGCACAAGTGGCAGCTGGACCCAGAAGTGGTCTGCGGGCTTTTCCAGATCTGGGGGGAACCGGTGATGGACCTGTTTGCCAGCCCGGACAATCGCCCGTTACCCCGCTTCTGTTCAGGCAACCACACCCTGCCAGGGTGGCCGCTGATGCTTTTCTAATTTCATGGTCAGTGGGTCTTCTGTATGCATTTCCCCCGACACCTCTGATCACCAAGATCCTGTTCAAGATTCTTCGCGACAAAGCTTCAGTCATTCTGATAGCCCCACGGTGGCCTCGGCAACCATGGTTCCCAATTCTCTTGCAGCTAGCAGTGGAGACCCCCATCCCTCTGGGGGCAGCTCCGCAGCTCCTTTCCCAGGAGGGGGCTCTCTCCTGCACCCCAAACCCAGCTTCCATTCGCTGAAGGCGTGGCTGCCGAGAGGGTGTCACTAGCTCTGCTCCTACTTCCGAAGGACGTGGAGGATGTTCTGCTGGCCTCACGCAGAGTATCTACCAGACGGGCTTACGCCTTTAAGTGGCACAGGTTTGCACTTTGGTGCGTGGCACGGGGGGTTTGACTCCTTTTCTTGCCCGTTGTTTACGGTGTTGCAATACCTTCTCCACCTCTCCAGCACGGGGCTCAAGTCCAACCCTGTCAGGGTGCATCTCAGTGGCCTAGCAGCGAACCACCATCAGGTGGATGGGAAGCCCCTCTCAGCTCACCCAACGGTGTCCCGGTTCCTAAAGGGCCTACTCCTATCTAAGCCCCCGGTCCGCCCCCCAGCGACCGAATGGGATCTCATTGTAGTGCTCAGACAACTCACCCTGCCGCCTTTCGAACTGATGACTATGTGTCATCTCCGCTATCTCTCCTGGAAGGTGGCTTTCCTTGTCGCACTCACTTCCGCCCGAAGGGTGAGTGAGCTTCAGGCCCTCGTAGCGGAGAGGCCTTATACCAGGTTCTACAAGAATAGTGGTGCTTCGCACACACCCCAAGTTCCTTCCGAAGGTGGTGTCCTCGTTCCACCTCTACCAGGAGGTGGTCCTCCCTACCTTCTTTCCCAGACCGCATGCCGGTCAGGCTGAGGTGGTCCTGCATACCCTGAACTGTAAGAGGGCCTTATCCTTCTACATTCAACTTACTCAATGCCACCAGAAAGCCTCTCAACCTTTTGTTTCCTACGACCCCAGTAAGCTGGGGCAGGCGGTGACCAAGCGTACGCTGTCCACGTGGGTGGCAGACTGTATTGCCCGGGCTTCTGAGGAAGCGAAGCTTCTGTTGGAGGGCCGTGTCACGGCTCACAAGGTCAGTGGCTCATCTGCCCTCCGTTCCTCTGGCAGACATCTGCCGGGCTGCCACTTGGTCTTCGGTTCTCTCGATGAGGGAGCCTTTTGTTTTTGGGCTTTAGGTTAATGGTAGCCTTTAGCTGGGGAGTCCCATATCTGATGACTGACTTCCTGCTTGTTCCCGGAGAAAGCGTAGTTATGCACCTGTAACAGGTGTTTTCCGGGGACAGCAGAAATCAGTCCTCACAACCCTCCCTCCTCCCTTTGGAGTTTCAGTCCTCCTATATTTAGTGTTTTTTTGCCGTCTTTAGCCATGTCATTTGACTGAACAAGATGGCTCCTTTAGGCAGGAAGGGGACCACGCATGCGTGGTAGCAACTCCCAAAAGCTTTCTTTGAAAGCTGGGAATTTGCTCCACATGGGCTCCGTCGGTGTCAACGTCACCTATATGTGAGGACTGATTCCTGCTGTCCCTGGAGAATACCTGTTACAGGTGAGTAACTACACTTTATTTGCCAAGTGGCCAGAGGTGGTCTGTTGGTGCAGAGCCCTCTGGCCCCATACAAATGGATGTACTGAATGTATCTGCTATGTTGGAGTCTTCGGACTCTAATGCTACTGTACCAGCGACATGTTTAGTGACCTTGGCCCTGGTGTCTGACAGAGAATTGGTTCCTCATACTGTTTTTTAGGAAAAGGCATATAATGCTTAAGGGGTCCAAATTTTTCCAGATCTGGCCAAGGAGCCCGTGATGCAGAAGAGTTTTTAATTCTTTGTCATCGGATCTTACAGGCTGGGGGATTATTTTTCCAAAAATACTCCTGCAGGTGTTTAGTAAAACTGCAGGGTAATTCTTATGTCTTTTTGTATCCCTCACATTATTTTCTTTTGTGAATGTTAGGAGGCCCACCGGGGTGGAATAGGTTATCTCCTTTGTTGCACTATTAATGATGCAATTGTTTAATTACTGCAGTTAATTTTTTTCTGCTGGATTATAATGTTTTCTTTTTTCTTTGATTTCTCTGTTTGTTGGCTAGGCGAGGGGCTCCTTGATTATTTATGTATTCTTTTTTTTTAATATAATTTCTTATTGTATTGTATTTACTGATGGGAGCTCGCATTTCATGCAAGTGAGATTGTAACTTGTATATTTTGTTTGAAATTATAAATATTAAATAAAAAAAGAAAAATAAATTTGAAGATTGTGATCGCCAGTTAGCTACAGTTTTATATAAGCTTGGCTCTGATGAAAGATAATATTTTGCAAAGACTTAAGCTTGAAACTTTGGAAAACTCTGTTCGTGCAGTTAACTTGCGAGTTTTGAAATTTCCTAGAACAGCTGGAGTCTCCGCGATGGAGATGTTTAAGAAGTATCTTTTGGAGGCCTTGTTGGTTCCTTTGGATCTTATGCCACCAATGACTAAACCTTACTATTTAGCTGTGGGTTAAAAAGAGCCATCCAGTTCATTGATTGATGCTAACATAGAAGTGTTGAATGTCTCTGAAGTATTGGATATCTCGGGACGTGGGTCTTCCAAGCCTGCAACTTTACTTGTTTCATGTGCTCTAGCAGCAGAGAGAATACTTAATATGTATTTTAAAAAGCAATCTGTTAGTTTTTATAAATTCTCTGTCTATATTTCCATACATTTCATGGGAGACACAAAAACGTCGCAAGCAATTTCTTTTACTTAAACTTGGGATGATACAACTGTGTTCTATATTTCTTCTACATTTTCCTTGTAAATGTTTAATTGTGCATAAATCAGTTACATATATCTTTTTTTCAAACAGGTGAATTGCTTGCCTTAACACCAGGTTACTGGTATCATCTAATACTGCTGACCTTGTGAGTTGATACTTGTGCTAAATGTAATGTTCCTCGGAACCCTCTGCAGCCATTTGTTTCCTTTTTATAGGTATCCTGGTATTTTCAGGTTCGATCCTCCCTTCTGAATAGTTTATTTCTTTACATACCCCCTTATATAAATTGTGGACTGCAAGGTATACTTTTTCAAGTTTTCTTTCTAATTGTCCTTTGCTATTTTCTTAAGCATTTCCTTTTCCTTATCGTCCCTCTAGTTCCGTCCCTCACCTCTGGGTAGTGCACCTCCTCTCGCAGCATGGAGACTGGGCATGTCCGATTTGTGACACCACTGTATATATCCTGCTGGCACCTCCTACCATCTCCCAGTGTGCTCAGTCTCCATGCAGCTGGAGTAGGTAGTGAGCCTAGGTGCTGGGCTCACTAGAGAAGCAGATAAGGAGCTTTAGGCAGATTAGATAGGCTTTTGATCATTTATTCCTATAACTTAATTCTTTTGGTTTGGATTTGTAAAGTTGAAAGTTCATTGGAGAAAAAAAAAGGTGACGAGAAACGGAGGGAATTGGGAAGGATTGCCTCTCACTCTCCCAGTTATTTCTGTTGGTTCTGTCTGCTCTCCCCTTTTGTTTGCACGGAGGGGAGCTGTCCAGCAGTCTTGCCTTCCTTGGGCTGGCTCAGTTTCAGCACTTGCGATCTTTGCTGAAACCGTCGTCGGGGCTCTCTGCCTGCTGCAGCTGCTGGTTTTCAGTGTGATCAGAGCTGTGCTGCATTGAGCTTCCGTAGAGAGGAATTGGTGGCACTCATCACGGAATCCCTGCTAACGCTGAAATTAGCCACGGAACAGCTGGTAGATGATGAAAGTGGCGAAGACCCGATTATACAGGCTGTGATACAAGCGCAGGTGGTGTTTCCCGTCCATAGCATGGTTGACCAAATTATCCAAGATGAGTGGGATCTTCCGGAGGCAGGGCTCAGGGGGATTATGACTACCCCCCGGCAGATAAGGACAAGTAGAAATTTCGGTCCCTGAAAATTGATGCAGCGGTCTCGGCAGTCACTAAGAGGATCACCATTCCGGTAGAAGGTAGTGCGGCACTGAAGAATGTGCAGGATAGGAAGGTGGACAGTTTGCTGAAGCAATCCTTTGAAGCGGATGCGTTGTCATTGCAAGCTTCCATTTGTGGAGCTTGGGTGGCTAGGGCTTGCCTTAGATGGTCTCAGAGCTTAAGGCAGGTGACTCAGCTAGAGCAAGAGGGGCTGCGAGAGTTAGATCGCTTGGAGTCCGGAGCGGCTTACTTGTCCGATGTACATTATGACCTGACCCGAGCCCTGGCTAACAGTATGGCTTTGTTAGTAGCCGCCCGCAGGTCTTTGTGGCTAAGAAATTGGGCGGTGGACGGAGCTTCCAAGGTCCGGCTCAGCAAGCTCCCGTTTAAAGGGACATTACTCTTTGGAGAGGATTTGGACAAATTGGTTAAGGATTTGGGAGAGTCTAAAGGGGGCAGACTCCCGGAAGATAAACCTAAACAGGGGAAGTCCTCGACGGCCTTTCGGGGTCAGTTTCGGGATTTCCGAATGTTTCGGACTTCTCATTTGGGGGGCTCCTAACGTGGAATATTTGCCTCTAGAGACCAGGGGTTTCATGGCTTTCGGGGAGGCAATAGAGGTTTTGCAGCGGCAGCCACAGCACCCACCAGAAAATCGCAATGAAGGCCGGTGGGCCTCGGTAGGAAGTCAGTCGATAGGAGGGAGGCTTCGAAGGTTTCTTCCTGCCTGGGCCCAGATAACGACAGACCAATGGGTGTTGGAGATAGTTTGGGATGGTTATGCGCTGGAGTTCGCAAAGTCGGTGCAGGACGCCTTTGTGTTGTCGCCCTGCAGAGGACAAAAGAAGGCCCTGGCGATCCACCAAACTTTAGACCACTTGTTGCAAATTGGAGCAGTCATCCAGGTGCCGAAGGGGTCGATACTCCATGTATTTCGTAGTGCCAAAAAAGGACGGGTCGTTACGTCCTGTATTAGATCTCAAAGGAGTGAACCGATGTCTCCGAGTGTCCCACTTCAGAATGGAGACTTTAAGGTCCATCATTATGGCAGTGCGAAAGGGGGAGTATTTGACATCTCTTGATCTTACAGAGGCATATCTGCACATTCCCATCAGGAAAGAGCATGAAAGGTTTCTTCGCTTCGCTCTGCCGTTGGGACATTATCAGTTCCAGGCATTAACCCTTCGGTCTCCCAACGGTGCCCCAAACTTTCACCAAGATCATGGTGGTGGTGGTGGTGGTGGCGGCGGCCTTGAGGAAGGAAGGAGTTCTAGTACATCCCTATCACGACGATTGGTTAATTCGAGCGACATCCGAAGCCGAGAGTGTGCGGGTCACGACCAAAGTGGTACGGTTCTTGGAGGACCTCGGCTGGGTTGTCAACTTAGCAAAGAGTCATCTGGTGCCTTCCCAGGATCTAGAGTATCTGGGGGTACGTTTCGACACTCGGAAGGGAGCTGTGTTTCTGCCGGCCTGTTGGGTGCAGGGCTTGACAACTCTAATCCGCCGGTTCATAGTCACGCCAGCTCCTTCGGCTTGGAGTTATCTACAAGTACTGGAGACCATGGCGGTGACTTTGGAGGCGGTTCCATGGGCCAGGTTTCAAATGCGTCCGTTGCAGGGGCGCTGCTTCGCCGCTGCTCCCATCAGAACGATCCACTGAATGCAAAGCTTCCTTGTCCTCTCAAGGTCAAGAGAGCACTATGCTGGTGGCTGATCCCGAGATCTTTGACGGTGGGGGATGTTCTTGGAACAGCCAGAGTGGCTCCCTTTGTTGACAGATACAAGCCTCGTGGGTTGGGGAGCCCATTGAGGTCAGGCCTGCACGCAGGGGCTCTGGTCGGCTCAAGAGTTCATGTGGTCGATCAACAGGTTGGAGCTGAGAGCTGTGGCGCTGGCGCTGCGACCATTCAAGTCCACCATGACGGTAAGAGCGGTTCGAGTACTGTCAGACAATTCCGCAACAGTGGCCTGCATCAATCACCAGGGAGGCACGGGAAGCGTGGCCATGGCAGCAGAGGCGCTGTTCAAGTGGGTGGAAGCTCGCCTGGTAGCGATTTTGGCTGCACACATTGCAGGAAAGGACAATGTGACAGCGGATTTTCTCAGCAGAGTACAAGTGGATGCAGGAGAATGGGAGCTGCATCCGGACGTCTTTGCACAGATAGTTCAGAGATGGGGTCCGCCAGTCATGGACCTCGTGGCGAGCTTTCACTCAGTCGGTTCTACAGCAGACGCCGGGAAAGGATGTCAGAATCGATGCGCTGATGCAGCCATGGCCGTTGTCAGGTCTCCTTTGTGTTTCCACCGTGGGCCCTCATAGGACGAGTAGTACAAAGGATCGAAGCACATCGAGGGCGAGTGTTGCTGGTGGCTCTGGACTGGCTGAGGCGGCCGTGGTACGTGGACCTCATTCGGCTTCTCAGTGGAAGTCCTTGGAGGTTGCCGGTGTCAGAGAGTCTGTTACTGTAGGGTCCGCTACGAATGCCTCAGGTGGATCGGTTCTCACTTACGGTCTGGCCATTGAAAGGGCAAGGTTGAGAAAGAAAGGTTATTCGGCGGCAGTGATCTCAACTTTACTCAAAGCAAGGAAGAGGTCTATATCTTTCGCGTACATCCGCATTTGGCGGGTATATGAGGATTGGTGTTCTAGATGTAAAGTCCGTGCGGCAACGACGTCGGTTTCCGTGATCCTCAGTTTTTTGCAAGACGGGTTTGAAAAGGGCCTAGCTTCTAGTTCCTTACGGGTTCAGTTAGCAGCTCGATGCTGCTATAGGGCCAAGGTGCAGGGCGTGGCGCTCTGAGTGCATTCAGATGTGCTACGTTTTCTGAAGGCTGTAGCCAAACTCCATCCCTCGCGCAGAATGATGGTTCCTCCGTGGGATCTCAACTTGGTGTTAGGGGCGTTGTCTAAGGAACCCTTTGAGCCTTTGCATAAGGCGTTGGTAAAGGACTTAACTCTAAAGACGGTGTTTTTAGTAGTCATCTGTTCAGTGAGGCGAATTTCGGAGCTTCAGGCGTTGTCTTGTAGAGAACCGTTTCTGTCATTTTCTAAGGAAAAAGTGGTTCTGCGGCCGGTGCCTTCCTTTTTGCCTAAAGTGGTTAGGCCCACTTTCCTGCCTGGAATCTGCAGCTAGGAAGTCCCCATATGTGAAGACTACATTCCTGCTTGTTCCTAGAGATAGCATAGTTACTCACCTGTAACAGGTGATCTCTGGGAACAGCAGGAATTTAGTCTTCACAACCCACCCACCTCCCATAGGAGTTGTATCTCTCTCTCTTCCTCTCATTGTCTCAGCTTTAAACTCAACTGGAGAGGGACAATTGGGAAAGGCAGGAAGGCAGCACGCAGGCGCTGTGGGATGCTCCCAAACGTTTTCCTATTGGACGCTGGGGAGGAAGGCAGGAAGGCAAACGTGGTACCCTCAGCTCCTACATGTCTTTCAAGCTCCACCTCTGGAGTTGGGATCCGCTTCAGATCTTTTTTCCCAAGAGGACGGGATGCTCTGGCATCTGAATCCCCCAGTCTCTGCATCTCAGGGCCTGGTTGCTGAAAGCCTAGAACTTCAGGATCTTAACCTTTCCCAACAGGTAAAGGATATCCTTCATGCTTCTAGGAAACCCTCCACAAGAAGCTCATATGCCTTTAAGTGGAAAAGGTTTATCATATGGTGCTAGCAGAAGGGCCTTAACCCTCTTGCAATACTTCTGGAATCGATACTGGAGTATCTCCTTCATTTGTCAAATGCGGGTCTCAAGACAAATTCAGTAAGAGTCCATCTTAGTGCTATTGCAGCTTCTTACAAGCCTCTAAGTGGACAACCTATTTCCTCTCATAGCGAGATTTATGAGAGGCCTTCTTTTAACAAAGCCTCCCATTAAGCCACCACCGGTGGCATGGGACTTAAATCTGGTGCTCGGGCAGCTCATGAAACTGCCCTTTGAGCCATTAGCCACTACATCTTTGAAATTCCTTTCCTGGAAAGTCATCTTCCTCATTGAAATCACATCAGCACGTCGCATCAGTGAATTGCAAGCGTTAGTAGCTGATCCTCCTTATGCAAGGTTCCACCATGATAAGGTAGTTCTTAGGACTCATCCAACTTTATTCCAAAGGTGGTTTTGCCTTTCCATTTAAACCAAGAGATTTACCTTCCTGTATTCTTTCCAAGGCCTCATGCCTCCTGTGCAGAAAGGAACTTTCATACCTTGGACTGTAAAAGAGCGTTGGCCTTTTACTTGCAAAGGACACAGCAACATAGAAAATCTCGTCAACTCTTTGTTGCTTTCGATCCTATTCATTTGGGACTTCCAGTTTCCGAAAGAACTCTATCTAACTGGATTGCTCAGTGCATATCCTTTATCTATGAGAGTAAGAACCTTCCTCTTGAAGGCCATGTCACAGCTCACAATGTGAGAGCCATGGCAGCCTCAATGGCTCATCTTCACTCTGTGTCTATCGACAACATCTTTCGAGCAGCTGCTTGCGCTTCGGTACATACCTTCACAGCCCACTACTGCTTAGACAAGGACTCCCACCGGGATTCCTTGTTTGGCCAGGCTGTTCAACACCTTTTTCAGACTTAATCAACTCCTACCCACTGTCCCTGGTAGGATGCCAGAGATCCATGGAGGGAAGTGGAGCGCTAACAACTTCCTGGGGCCATTTCCCTGACATCTGCAGCTAGGGAATCCCCATATGTGAAGACTACATTCCTGCTTGTTCCTGGAGGTAGCGTAGTTACTCACCTGTAACAGGTGATCTACGGGAACAGCAGGAATTTAATCTTCACAACCTGCCCACCTCTCTCTCTCTCTCTCAGCTATAAACTCAAGTGGAGAGGGACAGTTGGAAAGGCAGGAAGGCACCTCCCATAAGCTTTGCTATTGCACGCTGGGGAGCATTCCCGCGCAGTCTCCGTCGGTACCGACGATACCCATATGTGAAGACTAAATTCCTGCTGTTCCCGGCGATCATCTGTTACAGGTGAGTAACTACGCTTTACAAACTTTATCCGAAAGACCCCCGGGCTTTAGCCTGTTTATCCTTTATGACTGTTTTTTTTTTTTATACAGGTTTTGTATAAAATGTTAGAAGGTTTTAGATAGTGTATGTATGTATTTTTTATTTAAGCTGTAGCATTAAGTCTTGTGACATTTGTTCAGTTTTAAGTATTTTTATGTTAATGATTAGATTTTATGTGATTGTATATTGTATTTCTATGATTTTATTCATTGAAGTATTATGTGTTTTTATTTGTTTATTCGTTATTTATGATTTTAGTATACCAAGTGAACCCCTGAGGAAGGCATAACTGAAATAACGGCCTGTGTCAGGTCGACTTGGCTGTTATACCCCTAGTGGGGGTTTCGCATTGTACCCCTGTTCAAGTAACTCAATAAATTGGTTCCCTGTTTTGCCACGTTTGGACTGGGTCTTCATTGATTTACGTGGTATCGTGCTTTTTTGTTGGACATTTGGATGCTCAGCACTGGCATAGATATCGGCACCGACATAGACGCCCTCAATGGGCTCCATGGAGGGCATCGTGCGGTGCCCATGCTCACTTGGAGCCGAGGAGCTGTAGCAGCATGGATTGGAGGCTCTCCGTCTACGTCCTGTTGGAGCCTCGGAAGGACTCATCGTCTGCCCTGTCAACATCAGAGGGGATGGCCAGAGAATGTACTAAGCACAGGCATTGACCCCGGAGCCCCTCTCGGCGTTACCTTGAGTGTAATGGCCATGGATGGCCTGCAAAGGTGTCCCGGCAGGAGGAGTAGACTCCCAGGGCCATTGCTAATCTCCCAATGATCTTACCATCATGGTGTCCACGGACGGGCCCCGGAGTTGGCGGCCGAGGTCATTGTACAGGCCCCAATGTCCTCTGAGACCACAGTGCAGACTGAGCACCTTCGTGCCCTTGAACCGCACTTGACAGTTCTCCTGGCTGCGTGAGCCCCAGTGGCCCCGCCTTTCATGGTGGTGTCTCTTCCAGCCATGCAGTCTATTCTTGACACTCATGCTCTCCCCGCCAAGCTAGGGTCAGTGGTTGGAGTCCACCTCTGGCCTGACCGTGATATCCCTCTCCAGTGTCTTGGGCTCTGGTGCCCAGGGGAGGACCACCCCTGGTCCTGCAGGCACCTATCATCTCCACTGGAATGGATTTGAGGCTGGGAGAAGGCCAGGAGATACTTTGACTTCCTCTCGGAGTCGGACTCCAATGGATGGGAGACAAAGTAGGAGACAGTCACTGAGAAGGGAGTCCCCAAATATCTCCTCAGAGCCACCCCTGGAGGACATGTTCTTCCAGGATTTCGTCCGGGATATGGCGAAGGCGATCCTCTTCTCTCTGGCGGTAGAGGATGAGCCAAGGGCAGAGGAACTGGAGATCCTCCAGTACCCCTCAGCTCCAAAGGAGGCCGTCATGGTGCCAGTGCACCACATATTATAATAGCTCCTCCTTAGAGGGTGGAAGAGCCCTATGTCTGTGCTGACCATCAGCCGCCGACCCAACTTGATGTACTGGGTGCAAAATTCCCCCAGGTTTGAGAAGCTCCAACTCTTGCACCACTCCCTGGTGGTTGGAGACTGTTATGCGACGAGTCAAGAGTTCCAAGACCCATTCGTCAGTGCCCCATAGCAGGGAGCAGAGGACCCTCGATGTCTTTGGGAGGCACTGCTTCCAGGGCTCCAGGTTGATCTCCTGCATCCTGTCTTACTAGCTGTACATGGGGATGTTCGTAAAGGACATTATGGAGGACCTGAGTGAGTTTGGCTCCCTCATCCTGGCCGAGTGCTTGGAGGCCTTCTATGCCCTGGTGGGCCATAGAAAGAACATCTCCAAATGCATGGTGTGAGCCAACTACGATGCCTTTGAGTCGGTGGGCAGAGTGGTGGCAGATGGCATCGGGCCGCGCTGGCTGGCCTGGCTCCAGTCTTTCAATTTGGAGCAGTGTGTCCAGAACAAGCTGGCAGACATGCTGTGTACAGGTGAGAACCTCTTTGGCAAGCCCATTTAGGAAAGGGTGGCTGAGATAGAAACCAAGCAGGTGACCATCTCTCGTCTCTCGTGCAAGACAACTGACCCCGCCAAGAAGCAGCACCAAGACCAAAGCACTGGTATTAGAGCCCCCAAGGAGCTCAGCTCAAGGCGCAGGCCCAGCAGCAGTAGCAGGCCAAGCCTCTGAAGGCCTAGCCTACACCTCAGCCACATCCGGGGGCGGGCTTTTGTCACCTTTGTCCGGAGCATAGCCAATCCCCCACTTGCTGAGGGGGTGCCCTCTGAGATGGGTGATTGACTTGTCCATTTCACACACAGGTGGCCCCTCATCACCACAGACACCTGGATGCTACAGATAATTTAGAACAGATACCTGCTGCATTTTGCCCAACTTCTGCCCGTCCCAGGGTAGTACCCTCTAGATTCGCACCTTTGCGGTATCCTCCAGGCAGTGGTCACCACCATACTGGCCAAACTGGCCATCAAGCCGGTACCTCTGGCTCAGTTCAGGAGAGGCTTCAACTTCTGGTATTTCCTGGTCCCCCAAAAGAATGGGGGTGGGGGGATGGGGGGTTGGCGCTTTCTGGACCTCAGGGACCTAAACCATTTTCTGATTCGAGAAAAGTTCAATATGTTCTCCCTAGGTACCCTGCTCCCATAACTCCTCAAGGATTATTGGTTATGCTCCTTGAATCATCCCAATCCATCATCTTCACAGGAAATACTCGCGGTTCGTGCTGGGCGGCCAGCACTTTCAATACCAGGTGGTACCCTTTGGGCTGTCGTTGACCCCCAAGATCTTCACAAAGTGCCTAGTGGTCATCACAGCTTACCTCCGGATCCTGGGGGTCTTCATCTTCCCCTTCTTAGATGACTGGCTGGTAAAAGCCTCTAAACTGGATGGCATGCGGCGCTCAGCTCACCTTGACAATTCAGGTGCTCATTTGCCTCAGGTTTGTGGTAAACTACCCCAAGTCTTATCTACAGCCGTGCAGCAACTAGAGATCATTGGGGCCCTCTTGGACACCACATGGGCCTGGGCCTTTATCCCAGTGAACCGCTTGCAGTGGCTCACGGAGGTGGTCTCTGCTGTCCGTCAAAGATGGTACACCACAGCACAAGGAATGCTGCACTGGCTGGCCACATGGCCTCCATGGTGCACGTGACCCAGATGGCCTGGCTCAGAATGCACGAGGCCCAGTGGACTCTCAACACCTAATGACAGCAAGCCATGGGCCACCTCAGGGTCCATGCAGCGATTACCATGCCCCTCGTGGAGTCACACAACACTTGCTCCAAGGTCTCCCCTTTCAGTCAGCGCTGCCCCACAGGATGCTCAGCACAGATGTTTCAAAATTGGGCTGGAGCACACACTTGGATGGCCTGCGGATGCAGGGCCTATGGTTGGAGCAGGAGAGCCTGCACCAGATCAACTTCCTGGAGCTGTGGACTATCGCTAATGTCCTCAAAGCCTTCTGACACTCCTGGCCAACCAGGTTGTCCTTATTCAGACTGACAATCAAGTGGTGGTGATGTATGTCTACAGGCAGGGGGGCATGGATTCATACCTTCTGTGCTAGGAGGCGGTATACATCTGGAAGTTTGCAGTTGCTCATGGCATGAAGCTCAAGGCAATGTACCTGCCTGACGAGTTCAACACTCTAGTGGACCATTTTAGCCAGGTCCTCCAGCCCCATGAGTGGACCCTCCACAGGAGGGGAGGATGATGGAGTGCATCTTTTACAGTGAGGCACACCACACAATGCCCAGGTTGATCACTTTTTTTTCTCATGTGGCCTCCAGGGACTGGTTGATCCTCCAACACCTTCTTCCTGAACTGGAGTGTGGGCCATCTCCGCTCAGGCACTTATGGCCCATTTCATGCAAGGCCTTCTCCTGTTGAAGCCCCAAATTAAGCCTCCACTGGTCATGTAGGATCTGAATGTGGTGTTTGGGCAGCTGTTAGTGGTGCCTTTAGAGCCACTAGCTTACCTGCCCCCTGAAATTTCTGTCCTGGAAGGTCATCTTTTTTTGTGGCTCTCACCTTCAGGCTCAGGTGGCTCACCCTCCATACATGAGATTCCAAAATAACCGGGTGGTGCTTCTTGCCTAAGGTGGTCTCGGTTTTCCACCTCCACCAGTCTATGGTGCTGCCCACCTTCTATCCTAGGCCTCGTGCCAAAAGGGTGGAGGCTCAGCTGCACACTGTCAGTCTGTGTACCTTTTCGTCTACTCTGACCACAGCAAACTGGGCGTGGCTGTCTCCATGCACATGCTGTCCATCTGGGTGACAGATTGGATATCTTTTGCCTATGCTCAGGCTGACCTGAGCCTCGAGGGTCATGTCACGGTCCACAGTGTCTGGGCTATGGTTGCATTCGTGGCCAATCTGCACTCTGTCTCCATGGAGGAGATTTGCAGGGCTGCCACATGGTCCTCTTTCCACACTTCTACAGCCCATTGCTGCCTGGATGGGGATTCCTGGCATGACAGTAACTTAAGCGAAGCTGGAACTTAGGGACTACATATGTTGTTTCTCCTGGTTCTTGTTGCCCCTGTTTTTTGTGTTCGGTAGCCAGTAGCTTGGGAGTCCCATACTTTGAGGATGACTCCCTGCTTGTACATGGAGAAGGCATAGTTACTCACCTGTAGCAGGTGTTCTCCGTTAACAGCAGGAATAAGTCCTCACAACCATTCCACCTCCCCATGGAATTATTTTGACTACTAGCTTTTGTATCTTGCAGGAAAGCAGGTGCGCATATGTGATGGAGACTCCCAAAAGCTTCCACTTGGAAGCTGGGGAGCATTCCAACCTGGGGCTCCACTGGGGGACATCGCCATACATGAGGACTTATTCCTGCTATTCACGGAGAACACCTGCTACAGGTGAGTAACTACACTATACCTCCATTGCTATTCTCATCCCTTTAGTACACACCAGGGTGTGACTAAATATTATGGAAGTTTGAGACTTTCTTTGGTGTTACATGAGTGGGAGGCCATGGGTTTAGTTGGAGTAGATTTTGAGTATTGTAGGTCAAACAGATTGAGTGTATGCGAATGTGCTGTGTGGAAAATTTGAATGAAGTTGTGGTAGTCGTGTTATAGGGCGGGGAATATGGTTGTGGTGAGTTGCTGGGTACTTTTGAAATGAGGAGAGAACCTGTTTTAGAAGTACTTAAAGCCATATGTTTAGAAAGCGCTAGAGAGTTTTTGTATGTTTATAAATTCAATAATTCTAGACAATAAATGGCACATTCCTAAGTGTCCCTCCAGTCCAGTCCCTTACCTCTGTGTTGTGCTCCCTTTCCAGCAGCTTGGAGACTGAACACTTCATCTTTTTGATAACACCTAGGATATAAATACCACTGGCACCACCAACCAGCTCCAGCATGCTCAGTCTACAAGCAGCTGGAGGTAGCAGTAAGCCAGGGGTTAGGCTCACTGGAGAGACTCTTAAGAAATAGTAGGGTTTTTTTCTCTTTATTTTAAGATCATTTTGTTTAATTTATTTCTGTTTAGTTGAGTAGAATTGGGAATTTTTGGTTCCTGACTGCTAGAGCAGTTAACTGTCCTTTGGGGCTGGTGGGAGTTCTGCCGCCCCCCCCATCTTCCAACTCCGGGATTCAGGAGGAGGCTTAGAAGAGCAGCACTAAGGGGAAGCATCGCAGTTCCCGAATCCGGCAAGGGCGAGGAACTGTCTGGGAACTTGCTCCAGTAGGGCCTACCACTTCCTGTTTGTCCTGCCTCGCTGCTGAAGCCCTCAAGGCGGCTGAGCATGAGGGCGGGAGGACAGAGCCGGACAGAGCAGGAAGGAGAAGCGGCATCGGAGGAGAGACGCTTAGGAACTCAGATGAGCACGGCAGCGAGCCGCGTGGTGCAGTAAGTTGACCATATGGTCGTCTGCCGAGCATTACTGAAAGGCCTGCCGCCTCTGGAGAGAGCTGCGGTTCGGCGGAGGCAGGTAGGCTGTTTCCTTTGGCACACGTTTTTCGCGCGCCTTTGATAGTGCAGGCGCAAAGGAGGTTTTCTTCCCAGCGATCTGCTGTGTCTTTATTGAAACTTCGTTCTAAAAAAAAAATAAATAATTTTTTTTATATATATACCTCTGCATTCCCATTTTGGGATATCTAGATTGTTTGCTGCATATAACAGGAAGCGGATTAGGTATAGAGGACCCTACCACCATGCCGGCGAGACCGCAGTGTTTGGTCTGCGGGACCCGGAGGGGAACAGTCTCAGAGGCTGGCATATGCAGGGGCTGCGCAGCAGAGGCTGCATCCGTGGAACAGGGTATCCAATCCAGCATAACTCAGGATCCTTTATCTTCCCGTCACAGGAGGCAGGAGAGCCTCTGGAAGCATCGGACTCGCCTCTGGCTCGTCTCTGCCCTCGGGGGTCAGAACAGCTGGCTCTTCCTCGGTCTCAGCCCAGGCCCTCCACTTCGTCGGGAGTACAGGAAAGGGGAGGCTGGGGGGGCTTCTCCCCAGAATTGGTCTTGTTGCTGCATAGGGCGTTCTGTCTGCGTCAACAGGGAGCGCATGGGCAGGTGGCAACGCAGGGACGCATGGCTTTGCGGACAGCGCAGCCCAAGGGGCCGGAGAATGCAGAGGTACTGCCTAAGCGGGCTAGATTGGTAAATGAAGAAGATCTCCACTCTCCCCTGTCGGAGGTCCTGGAAGGGGAGACCTTGGACCGGAGGTGGGAGAAGACGAGGAGGATTCAGGAGGTCAGAAAGTCACAGAAGGTCTTCCCGGTTCACCCAGTGGTTCGGCAGATGATCCAGGAAGAGTGGGATAAGCTGGAGTCCGGTTTAAGGGGTGTCCTATCTATGACACAGTTGTACCCTTTGCCGGAGTTAGAGAAGGAGTCGCTTCGGTCACCCAGAGTGAATGCGGTTGTCTAGGCTGTTACCAAGAACACAACCATACCAGTTGAGGGCAGCATGGCTATTAAGGATGCCCAGGACAGGAAGCTGGATACATTATTAAAGCAAGCCTTTGACTCTTTGCCTTAGCTCTTCAGGCATCTGTCTGTGGAGCTTGGGTAGCCTGGGCTTGCCTCCGATGGTCTCAGCAGCTCCAGTTGCCAGGTGGCCAGCCAGGCAGACCGGTGATTGATGCTGCAAGAATTGAGTCTGGAGCGGCCTACGTCGCAGATAACCAATATAATCTTATCAGGAGCTTAGCCAAGAGCATGGGTTTGGTGGTAGTGGCTTGTCAGTACATTTGGCTCCGCAACTGGGCAGCAGATGGTTCTTTCAAGGCCCGCCTCAGCAGGCTCTCCTTTAAGGGAAAGCTGCTGTTTGGGGAGGAGCTGGACAAATTGGTAAAGGAACTGGGGGGTCTATGAGAGGCAGGCTCCCAGAGGACAGGCCAAAACAGGGTTGCAACCCCACTCCTGTGCGGTCTCAGCCATGGGGGAGTCCCATAAGTTTCGGATGGCTCGGTCGGCGCCCTTTCAGAAAGGATGCCTTCCCCTCTAGGGGGCATAGTTTCCAGGGATTTCGAGGGGCAGGAAGGGGATTTAGTGCCTCTTCCTCCGCCTCCGTTCTTAGGAAGGCAAAATGAGGCAAGGTGGGCCCAGGCGGGAGTTCTGCCAGTGGAAGGACGCCTATGGCACTTCTCTGCCTGGGCCTGGGTCACGTCCGATCAATGGGTTCTGGAGGTGGTTCGAGAAGGGTATGCCCTCAAATTTGCCAGACCAGTCCTCCCATCGTTTGTATAGTCTCCTTGCGGATCTCCGGCCAAGGCCACAGCGGTTGCGAAGACTCTGACACGGCTTCTGTTGTTGGGGGCAGTCGTGCCGGGGCCCACAGACCAGTGTGGCTGCGGTCGGTACTCCATCTATTTTGTGGTACCAAAATAGGAGGGCTCCTTTCGGTCCATCCTCGATCTGAAGCGAGTCAATCGTTGCCTCAGGGTACCTCATTTTCACATGGAAACTCTGAAGTCAGTGATAGTGGTGGTTCGACAGGAAGAGTTACTAACGTGTCTCAACCTCACAGAGGCGTACTTAATATTCCCATTAGCGAGTCGCATCAGCAGTTTCTGCGGTTTGCGGTCCCAAAGGGACACTTCCAGGTTCAGGCATTGCCGTTTGGCTTGGCGACCGCACCTCGCACCTTTACCAAGGTCATGGTCATGGTAGCAGCGGCTCTACGCAAGGAAGGGGGTGCTGGTCCACCCGTACCTCGATGACTGGTTGATCCGGGCCAAGTCCAAGGAGGAGAGTCTGAAGGCAACAGCCAGAGTAGTCCGTCTCCTCAGGAGTCTAGGGTGAGTGATCAATCTGGCAAAGAGCAGATTAGTACCCTCTCAGGAGATAAGAGTACCTGGGGGCAAGGTTCGACACCAGCAGGAGCAGGGTGTTCTTGCAGGCTCAGACAGCGTTCGAGCTACGGCGCCTGGTGCACCAGTTTCTAGCCATGAAGGTACCCTCCGCTTGGCATTATCTTCAAGTGCTGGGGACCATGGCGGCGACAATCGAGTTGGTGCCCTGGGCCAGGGCACACATGAGACCGCTACAGCGGTCGCTTCTCCGTCGCTGGTCCCATTAGTGTCAGCCCTTGTCCACAGCACTGCCCTGTCCCCCAGTGACCAGGGGGACCTTGCAGTGGTGGCTCCATCCAGGGAATCTGGAACAAGGCATGCCCCTCGAGCCCCCGCAGTGGCTGCAGTTGACGACGGATGCCAGTCTGGTCGGTTGGGGGGCTCACTGCAAGGGACATTTTGCCCAGGGTTTCTAGAGTGCCCGGGAAGCCCGGTGGTCCATCAACAGACTGGAAATGTGGGCGGTGGCTTTAGCCCTCAAGGATGTTTGACCGTTGGGTCCGTCAGCAGGCGGTCCGGGTGCTATCGGACAACGTGACCACGGTGGCGTATATCAACTGTCAAGGCGTCACGGGCAGTCCCTCCTTGGAGGAGGAGGCAGAGAGCCTGATGAAGTGGGCCAAAGCCCGACTGCAGGCCTTGTCAGCGACACATATAGCCAGAGTAGAAAACATCATGGCGGATTATCTCAGCAGGTTTAAGGTGGATCACAGCGAATGGGAGCTCTGTCAGGAGGTGTACGAGCAGGTCGTGTGCCGATGGAGGTCTTCTATCATGGATCTCATGGCGCAATGGGAGTTGGCCAAAGTGAGTCGCTTCTTCAGCAGAAGAAAGGAAAGGATGTCGGAAGGCCTGGATGTTCTGGTTCAGAGGTGGCCCACGGGGGGAGGGGGGGGGCTGCTGTATGTGTTTCCTCCGTGGGCGCTCTTAGGCAGGGTCCTCCAGAGAGTAGAGGCCCACCAAGGATGGGTAATACTGATAGCCCCGGACTGGCTACGGTGTCCGTGGTAAGCTGGCCTCATTCGGCTACTAGCCGATGATCCCTTGTGTCTTCTGGTGAGAGACTATCTTCTGGCTCAGGGCCCCATGCGGATGCCACAAGTGGATCGGTTCTCGCTTACGGCCTGGCTATTGAAAGGGCACGGCTGCGTAAGTGAGGCTATTCTGGCCCAGTGATCACCACATTGTTGAACGCTCAAAAGCGTTCGACCTGCCTCTCCTATGTTAGGGTCTGGTGCATTTTTGAGAGCTGATGTGTGTAAGATGTGGTCAGGTTACTCTCCTGTAGGTCCTGGGTTCATTTCACTTCACAGAGGCAGTAGGGCTTGTAATAAGACAACCAAACACGGGTGGCTTGGAGAAGGGTTTTTTTATGTAGAAATAGGCTTATTACATAGGTATTGAACAGAGGTATATAGTGATTGTTACAGAGCTGCTTCAGTGTGCCTCAATGAATCTGTGTGTGTGTGTGCATGTGTGTGTGTGAGAGAGAGAGGTAAGAACATGTGGGTCAGAGCCTCATGGCAAGGTGTAGTGGAAGAGAGAGAGAGAGCGGGGAGGGGTGAAGAGAATTAATCAGAGCCTCCTGTCCTTCATGTCCAATGAATGGTGGAAGAGATAGAGCAAGAGGAAGTGTTTCTGTCCTTTATAGTGAATTCTCTAGCAACTCCCTTTGAGGTCTGCTATTGTTTCTAGCCACTCCCTTTGAGGTCTGCTATTCTTGATTTAGCAGGGAGGGGCTGCAGACCATTCTCAACAGGCCCTGAGACTGACCTCAACAGGGGGTCAGAGTTAAACTGCCCTATTACCTTTGGAGACTGAAATCACCAGAGTAGCACAGCTGCATGAAATCCAAGGTCTGGGGAAAAAGCCATGACTCCTATGTCATGTATGCTGACAATGTGCAGCTCAGGAGAAGAGGCCTATGGCCATTTCAGTTCCAGAGGTACTGGACTTCTTACAGACAGATGGGGGTCTGACATGGATGGATGGAGGGTGGGAGGGGGCTGACAGGGAGGGAGGGGGGCTGATATGGATGGATGGAGGGAGGGGGGCTGACATGGACAGAGGGGAGCTGACATGGAGGGAGAGCGGGAGGGAGGGAAGGGGGCTGACATGGACAAAGGGGAGAGACGGGGACATATTGGACAGAGGGGAGAGACAGTGGGGGTTAGGATTATAATGGGCTGATAGGGGAGCTAGCACTGGTAATGGGCAGATGGGGGGGGGCTAGGACTGGTAATGGGTTGATTAGGGAAGGCTAGGACTGGGAATGGACTGATCAAGGGGGGATTGGGACTGGTAATGGGCTGATAGGGGGGTAGGATTTGTAATGGACTGATGGGGGGCTAGCAATGGAAATGAGCTGATCGGTGAGGTTAGGACTGGAAATGGGCTGATTAGAGGAGGCTAGGACTGGTAATGGGCTGATGGGGGGGGGGGGTAAGACTGGTAATGGGCTGATTAGGGGAGCCTAGCACTGGAAATGAGCTGATTAGGGGAGGCTAGGACTGGTAATGGACTGATGGGGTGGGGTAGGACTGGTAATGGACTGATGGGAGGCTAGCATTGGAAATGAGCTGATCGGGGGGGGGGGGGCTAAGACTGGTAATGAGCTGATTGGGGGGTAGGACTGGTATTGGGCTGGTTAGGGGAGGCTAGCACTGGTAATGGGGTTGGGGGGGACTAGCACTGGAAGTGAGCTTGATTGGGGGGCTTTGACTGGGAATGGGATGATTGTGGGGAGGGGAGGATAGAGCTGCTGGCCCTGGAAGAAAACTGGGGGCTAAGGCTACAAATGGGCTGATACGAGGGGATGGGAGAATGGAACTGGAAGGGAGTGGATCTGAGAGGGGCTGCCATGGTATTTGTACTAGAAGGGACCGGTCAGTGGGGAAGGAGGGGGACTGGAAGAGAATGGACACCAGTGGCATTCATGGGAATGCAAGTTGACATTGGAAGGTACTTGGGAGTGAGAACTGGAAAGGGGCTGATACTGGGGAGGGTTACGGGGGCTGGAAATAGGCTGATGGAAAGAAGTGAAGAAAACGAAAGAAGAGATAAGAAATGGCAGATGGACCATAGACCACAGAAAGAGAGCTAAGAGAAGACAGGAAAGCAGAAGCCTCAGATCGGGACCAGCATGATCAGAGAATAAACTGGTTAGATAACAAAGGTAGAAAAAATAATTTTATTTCATATTAGTGATTTGACTACAAAATCATAATAATTTTGAAATCAAATATTGTTGCTTGTTATTGGGATTAATTATTGTTTAAATAAGTAAATTTTATAAATAAAAACATAATGCAAAGGCCTATAATATATTAATAATTCAACAAATGATTACAGCGACAATGCTTTAACCGTAAAGGAAGAGAGACGCATTTGATTTTATCATTGGGGGTCATCACAAGTTGACCAATGGTAAAAGGGGTCATGGTACAAAAAAGGTTGAGAACCACTGCTCTAAAGGGTCCATTTTGCCGAGAGGTGGCAACAGATAACATCAGAGCATTGTAACAGAGGGATACAAACTCCATTTCCACAGTGTGCCCCCTCCCACCATCACAAGACAGTTCAATTCTTTGGCCTCCTTCACCACTCTCTTGTGTCAAGAGGTCACCTCACTACTTGCTCAAGGAGCAATAGAGGAGGTACCTGTGTCCCAACAGGACATGGGTTTCTATTCCCCCTACTTCCTCCTTCCAAAGAAGACAGGGGATACAGGCCCATACTGGACCTCACGGAGTTAAACAAGTATCTGTTCCGAGAAAATTCAAGATCTCTCTCGGAACACTTCTTCTTACATTCAGAATCAGGATTGGCTATGTTCTCTAGATGTAAAGGATGCATACACAGATATCCTCATCCATACAGAGCACAGGAGGTTTCTTCGATTCTTCTTTCAAGGGAAGACATTACCAGTACAGGGATCTACCCTTTGGACTGGCTTCTGCCCCGAGGGTCTTCACAAAGTGCATGGCAGTAGTAGCAGCATTCTTGAGAACTCGGGGGATATTCGTCTTCCCCTACTTAGACGACTGGCTCATCCGACCATCAACAGCTCCAGAAGCCAGCTCCGCTCTCTCCTGTACAGTGAAAATCCTGCAATACTTGGGACTGGTCATAAGCCTCCCAAAATCTCATCTCACCCCTTCTTAGTCCCTAGAGTTCATAGGGGCTCTTCTAGACACAAGGCAGTCAAGGGCTTTCTTGCCACAAACACATTGTGCTCGAATACTCCAGCTAGCCTTTCAAGCAGGTATGAAAACTTTTCTAACTGCTCGAGAAATGCTTCAATTGCTCTGGCATATGGCATCCACTGTTCATGTGGTCCCCTATGCTCACCTACACATGCAGGCACCCCAGTGGACCCTGGCCTCTCAGTGGACTCAGGCGTCAGGTCGCCTGGGGGACAAAATCAGAAACTCTACATGCCTCATTTGGTCCCTACAGTGGTGGCAATCGCTGAAAAACCTTCTCGTAGGGTCTCCTTTTCAGCAACCATTACACCAAGCTACCTTGACGATGGATGGGGGGATCACATGGACAATCTCTCCACTCAGGGTATCTGGACCGAGCAAGAGGCTTGTCTTCACATAAACCTACTGGAACTCAGAGCCATCTTCTATGCTCTTCAAGTATTTCAGGACTGCCTGAGCTACAAGACGGTTTTTGTCCAGACCGACAATCAAGTAGCCATGTTCTATGTGAACAAGCTGGGTGGGACGGGCTCTCAGGCGTTGTGCAGCGAAGCTCTGGGCCTTCACCAGAGGCCTTCAAATTCACCTACTAGCGGTGTATCTTCCAGGCACACAAAATCTCTTGGCAGACAAACTCAGTCGAGTACTGCTGCCACACGAATGGTCTCTTCATCCAGAGCAAATTGCTCGAATCTTTCGGATCTGGTGAACTCCAGATATAGACCTCTTTGCAAGTCCTCAGAATGCCAAACATCCCCGATTCTGTTCCAGAATTCCGACTCAGAACTGTCAGGCAAGGGATGCCTTCCATCTCCACTGGGGTCATGACTTCCTCTATGCCTACCCACCCATTCCCCTCATTCCCAAAACTCTATTCAAGCTTCAGAGAGACAGGGGCCATATGATCCTCATAGCACCACGCTGGCCACGACAGACGTGGTATCCACTGCTTCTACGTCTCTCTCAAGCCAAGTCTCTGGAGTTGGGATGTGCTCCAGATCTTCTGTCTCAGGAGAACGGGACCCTATTGCACCCGAATCCTCAGTCTCTGCAACTCAGGGCATGGCTGCTGAGAGCCTAGAATTCCAGGATATCAACCTTTCTCAACAGGTTAAGGGATATCCTTTTGGCTTCAAGAAAACCTTCCACAAGGTGGGTCTACGCCTTTAAGTGGGGAAGGTTCTCTATATGGTGTTCAAAAAAGGAACTTAATCCTTTTTCAGTTCCAGTGGAGGCGTTACTGGAGACCAATTCAGTGAGGGTCCACCTCAGTGCCATTGCGGCTTTCCA
This sequence comes from Ichthyophis bannanicus, assembly GCA_033557465.1. Taxonomy (NCBI): domain Eukaryota; kingdom Metazoa; phylum Chordata; class Amphibia; order Gymnophiona; family Ichthyophiidae; genus Ichthyophis; species Ichthyophis bannanicus. Next base: position 1,219,980,397 of record CM066031.1, read on the forward strand.
CAAGCCCTTTGATGGAAAACCTGTCTCCTCTCAACCGCTTAAAGTGCAGTTTATTAGAGGCCTACTTTTAACTAAGCCTCCCATTAAGCCACCACCTGTGGCATGGAATTTGAACCTTGTCCTCGGGCAGCTTATGAAACCGCCCTTCAGACCCTTAGCCACTACACCTCTGAAGTTTCTTTCTTGGAAGGTAATCTTCCTAATTGCCCTCACGTCTGCAAGGCGCATCAGTGAGCTACAGGCTTTAGTGGCTGATCCTCCTTATACAAGGTTCCACCATGATAAAGTGGTTCTTAGGACTCGCCCTCACTTTATGCCAAAGGGTGGTTTCTCCTTTTCATTTAAACTAGTCTGTTTACCTTCCTGTCTTCTTCCCTAGGCCTGATGCCTCTAGTGCAGAAAGGAATCTTCACACTCTGGATTGTAAAAGAGCTCTAGCCTTTTACCTTCACAGAACTAAGCAACATAGAAAGGCTTCACAGCTTTTTGTTGCTTTTGACTCCTGTCATCTTGGATTACACTGGTCAACAAATGTTTACAAAAGTCATGTTACTGAAATAAAAATAGTAATTTCTTATCAATTTTTATATGCTGAACATGGATATGGCAGTGAAATTGCAAAGTTGGCTGTAGTTTTTTTGTAATCTACAAGAATTAATGTTTATATCACGAAATGCATGTTATTAGTAAATATGATAGGCCTTCGACTAATACCTGTAAAAAATCAAGTCATAGACTACTTCTTAGATTTTTTTGCCTGTCTTTTGTACAGCTGTTCGGGAGCTTCTCTGGGGAGTGTCCAGCAGTAGTCAGCCAGCATTGTAGTGGACCATTTTCCCTGGTATATTTGCTCCATCGTTGCGATATCCTGGTGAAAACGTTCGCCCTGTTCATCACTAACCATACCACAGTTGTCAGGAAAAAAATCGAGATGAGAATCAAGGAAATGGATCTTTAGAGACATATTGCAGCCAGGTTTCTGATACTGCATCAGCATGTCTTCTACTAGTTCCTTGTCGTTTTCTGCCCTAACATTCCCAAGAAAGTTTGTTGACACTAGGCGAAAAGCATTCCATGCTTGTTTCGCATCACCCTGCAGCAAGTTGTTGAACCGGTCATCTTTGAAGAGCTCTCGAATCTGAGGACCCACAAAAACTCCCTCTTTAATCTTTGCTTCGCTGAGTCGAGGGAATTTTTCATGCAGGTATCGGAAAGCTGGCGAAGTGCGGTCCATGGCTTTTACAAAGTTTTTTTCATCAAACCTAGTTTGATGTGAAGGGGTGGTAGCAGGATTTTGTGAGCCTCAACCAGAGCTGGGTGCTGGATATTCTTCTCTCCAACTGTTACATTTTGTCTGTGATTCCATTCATTCCGCAAGTAGTGCCAATCCCTTGCTCGGCTATCCCACTCACATAAGAAACACATGTATTTTATATATCCCTGCTGCAGTCCCATTAAAAGGGCAACTACCTTCAAGCAGGGGCGGCCCAAGGGGGGTGCGGGGCCATGTGCAGAGAATCGGTGCGGGGCCTCATTTGCATAAATATTTGCATAATGTTACCATACACTAACTTTTAGTAAACATGCCTCTTAATGAGTGTATGGATAAAGAAAGACTAAAAGATTACTACATTACTATAATCCAGTGCCAACCGTCAGGCACATTAGGAACTACTACAAACACTGCCCATTTAGAACCCATTCTAAATCCTGAATCTCGTATGTCTCCCACATATATAACCAACAGACTTAGAGAAACATTCACACATACATATTTTTGTTGGAACTCACACTTTGAAAGACAATCCTTCTCGTGGCGTGCTGTTCCCTTTTATTCTTTATATAGGGACACAACCCTAACATGCGTTCAAAGGGGATATCTATCCCTCAACATCAACCAGTTAACATTCATTCAGGAAAAACCCTCTTAGAAGCCACTTATCTGAACGGAGACTTTCCACAGTTCATAGGCCCAGCTCATAGATAGACTCTATTCAAGTAGCAACCATACGAGAGTCTGAAAATGACAGAAAATGAGGGGAGACTCTCGTATGGTTGCTACTTGAATAAGTCTCAGAAGTCATAACGGATGACCTTCCCTGTTGGTTACATTGATTTGGAGGTGTTGGATTTTACCCGGTATCGGCGGCTGATGAAGAGACTTCTCCATTTACCATCAGGAGTGGACGTTGAGTCTATCTATGAGATGGGGAAGACGCCGAGTTGCCTATGAACTGTGGAAACTCTCCGTTCAGATAAGTGGCTTCTAAGAGGTCTTTTCCTGAATGAAAGAATGTTAACTGGTTGATGTTGAGAGGTAGATATCCCCTTTGAACGCATGCTAGGGTTGCGTCCCTATATAAAGAATAAAAGGAAACAGCACGCCACGAGAAGGATTGTCCTTCAAGGTGTGAGTTCCAATAAAAATATGTATGTGTGAATGTTTCTCTAAGTCTGTTGGTCATTTAGAACCCATAGCAAACCCGCCGTATCATAACAGCACTACCAGGACTCACAAAGCACCAGACCCTACCTATCAAAAGGCAACACTGCAAATATTAAACCAATACATTTCAGAGAATAACAATACATGACCTACTGGGGAAAGAGAACAAGTGGCAATGTCAAATAGGAATTACATAAACAGAATACCTCAGCTCAGTTACACATGCAGAATATAGACCATCACCAAGCAAGAAATCACAATTTAGAAACAGGAAGATAATAATTAAAATGGGAACCCCAGAAGCCAACTTAGAATGTACAGCAACACTGTAGAAATACAACTATAAATTAATTTCCTCTTGTACTAAACAAAGCATAGACGTTAATGATGCACATTTCCCAGAGCTGACATATTTCAGTTAATAAATTCAAAATAAAGAGATATTTTTCTACCTTTTGTGCATTTTTTTTTTCAGTTGCAATTGCTCCAGCCACTTTCTTCTGGTTTCTTTGTGTCTTCTGTTAACTCTCCATCATCTGCTGTCCATCTGTCCTTTCTTCTAGTTTTTTTCCATTCTCTCTCTACATCTGCTTTAACATACTAATCTTTCTCCTTTTGCTCTTTCCTCATTCCTATTTCATCCACTCAAATTTTATCCCTCCATCCTCAATCCCCACATACTCTCCTAATACCCGGCCAATTGTAGATTTTTCTTCCCTCCCACACAAAATATTTTTCCCCGTTCCATTTCACTCTCCCAGCCCCATCCCATTCTAATCCTCCCCCAAAATCAGCTTCCTTCTAGTTCCAGCCCCACCCAGCATCCGCTCCCTTCTAGTCCCCGCATCAGCCTATTTCCAGTCCTAGCCCCCCATCAGCCCATTTCCAGTCCTAGCTCCCCTATCCATTTCCAGTCCTATCCGAGTCCCTCCATCAGCTCATTTCCAATCCCAGCCCCCCATCAGCCCATTTCTAGTCCTTTTCTAGCCCCATCATCAGCCCATGTCAAATCCTAGCTCCCCTCCACTCAGCCCATTTCAATCGAAGCCACCTAGGAGCCTACTTCCAGTTCTAGCCCCTCCATGAGTCCATTTCAATGCAAGCCCCCCCACCACAGCCCATTTCCAATCTTAGCTCCCACCAACAGCCCATTTTCAGTCCTATCCTAGCCCCTCCATCAGCCCATTTCCGGTCCTAGCTCCCCCCCCCACTCAGCCCATTTCCAGTCCTAGCTCCCTCCTCTCACAGCCCATTTCCATTCCAAGCCCCCTCCCCATCAGCTATTTGCAGATCAAGTCCCCCTTCCACTCAGCCCATTTCCATTCCAAGGCCCCCTCCCCATCAGCTATTTGCAGTTCAAACCTACCCGACCACTCAGCCCATTTCCAGTCCTAGCACCCCGCCCCAACCCCGTACCAGCCCTAACCCCCCATCAGCCCATAGCACATTACCAGTCCTAACCCCATCAGCCCCCCTCAAGTCCTAACCCCCCCATCAGTCCATTTCCAGTCCTACCCCCCCCATAGCCCATTACCAGTCCTAACCCCCCCATCAGCCCACAGCACATTACCAGTCCTAACCCCATCAGCGCACCTCAAGTCCTAACCCCCCATCAGCCCATTTCCAGTCCTAACCCCCCCATCAGTCCACAGCACATTACCAGTCCTAACCCCCCATCAGCCCATAGCACATTACCAGTCCTAACCCCATCAGCCCACCTCAAGTCCTAACCCCCCCATCAGCCCATTTCCAGTCCTAGCCCCCCCATAGCCCATTACCAGTCCTAGCCCCCCCATCAGCCCACATCACATTACCAGTCCTAACCCCATCAGCCCACCTCAAGTCCTAACTCCCCCCATCAGCCCATTTCCAGTCCTAACCCCCCCATCAGCCCACAGCACATCACAGTCCTAACCACATCAGCCCACCTCAAGTCCTACTCTTCCCCCCCCCAGCCCACATCAAGTCCTACTCTCCCCCCCCCCCGGGAAAATTAAAACTAAAAAAAAAAGCTGGCTGCTGCCGCTGCCGCAGCGGTAGCAGCAATATCGCATGTCCCGCGGGGCCCCCCCTTGCCCGGCAGATCCCTTCCTGCTTGCCTGCCTGCTTGTCAGTTCTTCTCCGCTTCGGCTTAGAACCGCGAAGGGAGAGCTTCTCCCTCGTGACTCTGTTAAGCCCGCTGGGGCTTATGGGAAATTTCCCATCTGCCCCGGCGAGCTTAACAGAGTCGTGAGGGAGAAGCTCTCCCTTCGCGGCTCTGAAAGCCAAAGTGGAGAAGAACTGACAAGCAGGCAGGCAAGCAGGAAGGGATCTTCCGGGCAAGGGGGGGGCCCCGCGGGACATGCGATATTGCTGCTACCGCCGCGGCAGCAGCCAGCTTTTTTTTTTTTTTTTAAAATTCTACTTTTAAAGCAGAATGTTCTTTGCGCGGGGCCCCCTGAAACGCGGGGCCCTGTGCAAAAAACATTCTCGCTCAATGGACGGGCCGGCCCTGCCTTCAAGTCACCACAGAGGTGCCAGCTGTACTTGTTATAGTTAATGGAAGTCACTAGATGCTTTAAGTTATCGTATGTCTCTTTCATGTGGACGGCATGCGCTACTGGAATAGATGGAAGATGGTTTCCATTGTTCAAAAGCACAGCCTTCAGACTCGGTTTCGAAGAGTCTATAAATAGTCTCCAGTCTTGTGGGTCATGAGTGATTTTTAAGGCATTCATGAGGCTTTCAATATCGGAACAGAACACCAGATTACTTTCCTTTTTGAAGAAAGGCTCCAACTGCTGGTGGTGCTTTCGATATGAAGTAATGTTGACATCTTCTTCTAGAAGATTCCATTGTTGGAGTCTTGATCCTAACAATTCTGTCTTGTTCTTGGATAAGTCCAAATCACGAACCAGGTCATTTAGTTCTTCCTGTGTTATTCTGTGTGGAGTTGATAGTGCATAACCAGTGAAAATCTGGGTCACTGCGTGCTGACGGACCAGGAGAAGAACAGGTCGGCTCATCCTTGTCCTCATTAGATGAATCAAGAGAATATTCTGATGGAGGCTCTGGAATAGGAAGTCCCTCACCATGTGGAACTGGTCTCAATGCAGACGGAATGTTTGGGTAGACTATGTTCAACTTCTTTTGCTTCGTTATTCTGCTGGAAAGAGGAGGAACCAAGCAGAAGTGTAACAGTCATTTATGTGGTTGCTTTGCTCTCTCCACACCATGGGGACTGCAAACTGCATTGATGGTCTTTTGCAATTCAACCACTGTGAAAGCTGTGTTGTACATGTAGTGCAGCATATATGCGGGTCCCAAGGCTTGTCTTGGTCACCAATCTTGCATCCGAAGTAGAGATGATATGCCTTCTTCAGTTGAGAAGTGATACTTTTCTTCTGGTTGGCAAATGTCACTTCCCCACAAATGTAGCAGACATTGTCAACGGTATTAACGCACTTTTGTGGCATTACTGTTCTGTATTGTACCTAAATGGCTAAAATTATATGATTAATAAAAGTTACATGTAACAGTAGCTTAAACTGTCTCGCACACAGTCTGAAATATTTTAAATGCTCAACCTTTCCAACTGCGTATAGTACACTGCTGACGTCAGATGGCTTCAGCAGCCGTCTGGCAATAGTATTGCATTGCATCAGAAAATGATGCAATCAACTCTGGATGATGTGTGCATGCTGGTATTATGCAGTATGATGCAATATTACATCATTCAAGGCTTATTTAGGATGTTGTTGATGTACTGGATAAATTTACATGGTGAAATGTCAAAAATGAACTACATGCAATATCTTCAAAACGAGAGCCAATAATTTTTTTTTTATGTTATATTTGTGTTCAGCTCACCAAGATACTACAGATTAGGGCCTTTTAAAGTCAGTAACGATTTCAATGTTGACCAGTGTTACCAGTTTCCAAGAGAACTTTTTCTAAGTGGATTGCAGATTGCATATCCTTTGCCTATGAGAGTAGGGGACTTTCTCTCAAAGGTCATGTCACAGCTCAAAATGTGAGAGCAATAGCAGCCTCTATGGCCAACCTTTGCTCGTTGTCCATTGACAACATTTGCAAAGCAGCCACTTGGGCTTCGGTCCATACCTTTGCAGCCTACTACTGCTTGGACAAGGACTCCCGTCAGGATGCCTCGTTTGGCCAGGCTGTTCTCCAATATCTCTTTCAGACATAGAACAACTCCTACCCTCCGTCCGGGTTTTGATGCCAGAGAACCTTAGGAGGAAGCATGACCCATCTCAACCTGGGTTTCGCAGCTTTCTGGGGTCATCTCCCTGGCATCTCTCAACTTGGGAGTCCCCATATGTAAAGACTACATTCCTGCTTGTTCCTGGAGATAGCGTAGTTACTCACCTGTAACAGGTGATCTCCAGGAACAACAGGAATTGAGTCTTCACAACCCACCCACCTCCCCATGGAGTTGTATTTCTATTCTCTTTTTCTCTCCTTCTCTCCTTTTGTCTCAGCTACAAACTCAACTGAAGAGGGAGAGTTGGAAAGGCGGGAAGGCAGCGGCGCAGGCGCAGTGGGATGCTCCCAAAAGCTTTCCTATAGGACACTGGGGAGCGTTCCTGCGCAGGCTCCGTCGGTGCCAACGATACCCATATGTGAAGATTCAATTCCTGCTGTTCCCGGAGATCACCTGTCCAAGGTGAGTAACTACGCTGTATGGGAGATTGGCAATGGATCCCAGGCTCCCCTCTTCTTTCCGCCTTTTCAATGCTTTTCGCTCACCACCCCTCCCCTGCTGCTTTAATATTCTTCTGTAAGGCATAAAGTTGCTATTTAAAGAAAAGGTGTGTGTGTGTGTGTGGGGGGGGGGGGGTTGATGCAGAAAGGCTAGATGAGAGTCAATAGGGAGATAGCTTCTAAAGTGGTCACATTTGTGGGGAGGTGTCTGAGGAGAAACTCCACTGCAGCGGTTCCTGTGGTAAGTGCTATGCAGAGGCCGAGAGTCAGCTTCATGCTGGATCGTGGCAGGTGGCGTTGGGCCTCTGGGGTAAGTGCATTAGTAGTGCAACTGGCTTCTGCCCCTCATGTGATGAGTGGACGTTTGGAGCATTGATGTCGACTTACCCTGCAGGAGCCAAGCCTCAATTAGAAAATGAGCTGAGGTCTCTTTCTGATTTTATACTAAAGTCCGTCCCTTCCCTTATGATGCTTGCCACTCAATTGGTCCCTTCCTAGATCTCTTGAACTGATTGGGCCTTGTAGAAGGCTTACACTGATTTTTTCATTGCACAAATATACACATCATCTTCCCTGTCCTCTGATCTCTTGTGAGCTTTCTTAGTGCCTTGTTTTCCACTGATTCTTATTACCGACTTCAGTTTGTCTATCAGTAATGAACCTACAGCCTACTCCAACTTCTGCCTGCTCTTGTACGCCACCTCTGTGTATTGTTTTGATTAGTTTTCTTCCCAGCACCACTTATACCACCTCCTTGGCCTGATGATACTGTTTGGGAACCTTCTTCCCTGGAACCCCTGTACTTTAGGTCCTCTTTCTGAAGGGAAAGGGAGCTATTATAGATGAAGCTGCACATATCCAGTCCCTGGTGTCCCAGCTGTGACATTTGGGAGTGGACAGTGGGAGACTGTCTTCAGCTGGCAGTTTAGGGCCAGATCCTGTTGCGATAGTGATACTCACCCTGGCTGCCAATTGCTTACCTATGGGAATGGTTGCCATTTTGAGCTCTGTCTGCATGTCACTCACTTGATGGGAGCCAGTGGAGTAGCTACATAGTGATCTAGTGAAACTTCTGGAACTAGTCACCCAAGCATGAGTCCCGCACATGAGGCAGTTGCGGGTGGAAGGGGGTGCTACCTCTCTCCTAAAGCCTCAATTTGTGTAGAAGCTGGTAGGTTTTCTCCAACAGGCACCATATGCCTTGCAGGTGCACCTAAAGTAAATGGTCTGGTATGTTCCCCTTCATGGGGATCGGATAGGACCCTGGGGCTGACATGTGGGGCTCAGAGGATTAGTTGTTTTGGAGAGCTCAGGGTTGAATGCCAGGGTGTCATCCCTTTTTCTTTTGTGGAAGAATAATGGGAGGCTGGTGATGGGGAGGGGGGGGTAGCCTTCTTGGTAGCCTATCCCAAGAGGAGGATGAGCTCTCTATAGGTCAAGGTGAGGAGTCTGTTATACATTGGTGTAGACTGGAAGAACTGGCTGCTTTCATTACCCAGGTCATTTCATCCTGCTAGATTGCAGAGTTAGTGAGTATGGAAACCATGGATGGGAACACCGTTCTGGAAGGTCTTCGAAAGTCGTCAAGAGCCTTTTCACTCCACAGGGCCCTCAAACATATGGCTCTTGCAGAGAAGTGGACTCCAGAGGTAGTGGTAAAGAGGAATAGAATTCTAAGAAATTTTTCCCTCCTGTTTCTCAGGAAGATTTGGAAAATGTTTACCTTTTGAAGTCTCCCCAAGATGAATGTGACTCAGGGCCACCATACCAGTGGAGGGTGGTTTGGCTTGGAAGAACTGTCAGGATAGGAAGAGAGAGGTTCTTCTAAAAACAGGCTTTTTCTGTGGTGGCTTTGGAGTTCTGGGCAGCAATGTGTGGGGGCTATATAGTCTTGCTACAACTGCTGGAAAGTTCAGAGATAGCATGCCTGGAATTGGGCTGCCTTCCTTGAGGATACTCTAACCTAGTTTAGAGGTTCCCAAACCTTTTAGTCGTGTGGATCCCCTTATTAATCTCCAAAAGATTCTGGGACCACTTGTTCATCCCAACCACTCTAACTGTACTCCTTTCCTCAATACCAAGTCTATGTCCACAACCAGTCTCCATCAGTGTCTCTCTCTTCCCCTCCCCCTAGTCCTAGCAGTCTCTATCTCTCTCCCCCTCCCCAGCCAATTACCAGCATTCAGTCAGCCTCCATATTATTTAATTACATCATTTGTAGTCTGCTTGTACAATCAAAAAGATGTACAAAGCAGAGTATAGCATAAAAACAAACCTCATATCATATGCAAAATCCATTTCTGGCACATTAAGTACACACCCAAATTTCTACCCTCTAAAGTGTATCAAATTAAAAACAAAACTATACATAAAATCCCTTAAACAAAGTAAATGCTGAATGACCCACCAATCCTAACGTCCATCATTTCTTTTCTTTACCAACATCCTAATACTGGTTAAAATATCTATAAATAAGCTAGATTTTCAATTTGCGATGAAACTAAAGATATGAGTGGAGGAGTGGCCTAGTGGTTGGGGCAAGGTACTTCAGGCCGGAAGGTCGGGGGTTCAAATCCCACTAGAGGACAGCAACCTCGGGCCGGAAGGACTGGGGTTTCTAGTCCCACAGGTGCTCCTTGTGGTCTTGGGCAAGCCACTTAACCCTCCATAGTCCATGTTCCCTGTAAAATAGTTATCTCCAAGTTATAATGCCCTGTTCAATGTAATTTCAGTTTGTTCAATGTAAACCGCACTGATGCAGAATAGCGCGGTATATAAGAGAATGTAAATAAAATAAATAAATAAAATAATATTCATCCATCTCTCTTAATTGAATTGGTAGATCATTCCATAATCTCTAGGGAATGCCCCAGAAAAACACCTGTGTCTAATTTTTACAGGGGAAAATTCTCAAGCAGCTGGCAATCCCAAAGCACAGTGCTAAATACAGCGCAATGTCCTCACTAAAGAGTACCTAACTTTTCTGTTTGATATGGGAGACCATTGCTATAGCTAGCCTTAAAAAACAGTTATAAAATCTTAAATTTAACTCGGGCTTCAAAGGGGAGACAGCACAAAGAATAGTAATGGGGTTAATCTATCCCCTGTACATACTATAAGTAATCATCTTGGCCTACTACATTTTGAACATGCAGAAGCCTACCCAGCAGCTTCTTTGGAAGCCCAAGATAAATCACATTACATAGTCCCAATGACTTACATGATCATCTGGACCATCATGCGAAAATTGTGTGGGCTATTAGAAAAGAGCTAAGCTTCCGGATCCATCTTTTATCAATACGATATATATGGGGTGTTTTTGAAACCCCATCTACTTAGATTCACAATTGACATTTGAGGCCCAACACTAGACGCAGGCTATAGAACTCCTGAAATAATATATCATTTCCTGAGACATTCATTGGCTTCTATCCTACAGGCATAGGCGATCTCCCAGCTTGTTTATATCATTAGTATCTCTCTCCCTACTCACCACCTAATGTTGCACTGTACTTCCGAGGTGCTGCAGGCTGATGCTAATCCTGGTTCCTGCTTCTGGCCGCCTCCACTGCCTCTAATCACACCTCCATTGCTGCCACTGCTGGCCCCACCCCCATGACAGTTTCTGTTTCTCATCTGTACAGCTGCCTCCACAGCTGTTTCTTTTGTCCCCTTCAGTTGCAGATGCTACTGCTGTCAATTCCACAGTCACTGCTGATCCTGCATTTACATCAGCCATTGTATTCTACAGTACTTTCTTGGATTATACCATATGAAAATATATCTTTCTCCAGGAGCAAGCAGGAAATCAGTCCTCACATATGGGTGATGTTGATGCCGGCAGAGCTCTCGCGGAAGCATCTCCCCAGCTTTCAAAGAAAGCCTTTGGGAGATGCCACCACACATGCGTGGTCCCCTTCCCATCCAAGGGTGCCAACTTACTCAGTCTCACTTTTTCCACGGAGCCCTACAGATGTTCATCTCTCTTCCCCGGGAAAAAGTTAATTTCCTTGTGCACTTCTGTGCATCATCTGGTTAGCACCGGTCCCTTTCCTATCTCCAAGCCCTGGCATCGGGACTTGGAACCTATTAGTTAGGATTTTTTCCACCCAGCGTGGTTTCACATCTTTTTCAACTGCTGGCCGCATCTAAGATCTTCGACCTTGCTGGGGCCCTTCTTGCCCCAATGGCCACTGGGTTTAAGAAGTGTGATCGGTGCTTTAAGAACATGTCCCTTACCGACACACATGACTGTTGCCTCAGGTGTCTGTGTGCCGACCACAACCCAGAGGCGTGCTCCCTGTGCAGAAAGATGTCCACTAAGGCCGTCTAGAGTCGCTGATAGAAGCAGGATGACATCTTCCACAGGTCACACTCCAACCCAGTATCTTCGGTAGCCACATGCTCTAAGGCCCCGCACGGATCTTTGGAGTCGCATAAAGTCCCCATGGTGCCCGAGCGGGCACACGGACACTTGGACCAGGGTTCCTCAGAGCGAGAGCATAAGAAACAGAAGAAATCCTTGAGGACTTCTTTCTGGGAAGCAGAAACACATAAGTCTCATGCGTGGTCCCACAGCCCTCAGAGGATATTCGAGGAGTCTGAGTGGGAGCAGCCGGTGAAGGTACCCAGGACAGACGCCGAGGCCTCTGGTGATGGATCTCAGACTCCCGAGGCCCATCCTATTGAGGACTCCCTCTCCTCCCCAACTCCTGACCCAATCACGTCGGTGTCAAAGGCTGCAACCCCCAAGTGGGAAGCCAGGATGATGTTGGAACGTAGTGTTTCTGCATTTCTTGCCGCACAGCAAGTGTCGATGCCCGGCCCCACTGGTGCATGTGCTAAGACCACAGAGATCTCAGTGCCAAGAACTCCCCAGGCCGCCAAAGAGATCCTCAAGAGCTCCATGCCTCGAGTCAATCCTCAGCGAGGGTCTCCATTCTGCTCCCTGTCCTTGGGAGCAAGATCCTCCCCGGCAAGCGCCTCTGGCTCGGTCAAGCCTCAGCCGTGATTCAATGAAGGCCGGTTTCAATGACGCCTTTAAAACCATCGGGCCTCACGTCTTCGATGGACTACTTGGACTGGGAGTCGACTTCGAGACTTTCCTAGAAACAAGAGCATACTGTGACCTCCCCTTGGATATGTCTCCGCCAGCGTCGAGGTGCTGGTCCCTGCCTGAGGATACCTCAATCTCCAGGAACAAGCAGGAATGAGTCTTCACATATGGGTACGTCGGTACCGACGGAGTCTGCGTGGGAACGCTCCCCAGCGTCCAATCAGAACGCTTTTGGAAACATCCCAACATGCCTACGTGCTGCCTTCCCGCCTTTCCCAACTGCCTCTCCTCAGTTTTCGTTTTTCCGCGGAGCCGGCAGGACGTCCTCCTGTCACCGCAGAAAATTCTTCCTTTATTTTTTGTTTTTTCTTGTGGTCGCGTCTACCTTCCCTCGACGCACCGGTACCGCCGGTGTTTTCTTCTTCTTTTCTTTTACAGATATTTCCTTCTGTAGGAAATTGTTTCCTATTTGGTGCCTGACAGGCTTCGGCCTGCTAGACCTCTCCATTTCCCTCATGGAAATTCTAGCCACTAGAAGTGTTGTAACTCTGGCACTACCAAATTACTTTTAGACACCCATAATTGGTGCCTTCCATGTTTGGGACCTGAACACAATCCGCTGGACTGTCCCTCCTGCACTTCTATTTCTGCAAGAAGTTTTCAGCATTGAGCTCAACTCGATACGCCATTCCCCTCAGTCCTGAGGGTACCAGCTCCATCTTTTTTTGCAGGATCAGGTAACCAAACAAAAGTCTGTAAAGACTAGCCAGTTCTCGGGTGGTAGATCTCATGTCCTTCATAGAGATGCCTTTCGGCTTGCCCCCGAGGACATTTTGGCTTTAAAACCCCGGCGGGAGGCTTCTGTCTCCAAAGCACTAACGGGGTTTCAGGTTGTTCCCGGGGTTTTTACCTCGGTGAACATGCCTGAGCCATGCCCGGTGGTGGTATCCGCTTTGAGCGGTGCCGGTACCCCGGCATCGGCAATGGTGTTGGATGAAACATTCCACACCGATGATCGCAGTCGAGCGCTCTCGGTATCTTCGGTGCCGCTAGAGCCGCTACTGACCGATCTTCCCACATCGGTCCCGGTACCGATGCTGGTATCCACGTTGGTACCCTCCCGATATGCATCGATAGACTCGCTTCTTTCGATACCGAGTCTAGAATCGATCTCTAGTCTGGATGACTGGGTACCGACTCGTCTCGGTACTGACTTCAGACTGTACCGTAGACATTCCACTGATGATCAAGGTCTGCCACATTCAGTTACCACGGTACTGATAGTGCCATTACAGACTGATCTTCATATATCGGTGTCACCGACGGTACTGATCACGGTACCGGTATCGTCATCGGTGTCGGTACCTCCCATGCTAGCCGGCTCGCTTCCTTCCATACCGAGTTTGGAATCGATCCCTAGCATGGACGACTTGCTACCGACAAGTTGTGGTACCGGTTTTCATCAGTACCCACAACTATCTTTCAAAGATAATCCGATGCTCCACCCCTCCAGATCTGCTATTCCACAGAATCTGAATGAGCAGGTGGCTGCTAGAGCTAGTTCTTCAACAGATCTAGTTCTTCCTCCTCTTCCTCGAGGACTCCCCTCTGGGGAGATTTCTTTTCAAGCTTTTCTGCTTGATATGGCGAAGTTACTTGCCATTTCTATACCTGGTCTAGTCCCTGCACCAGGGGATCCACAACCTATACAGATCCCCTGCAATCCAAAGGAAGTCATTATGTTTCCTTTGCATCAGACCTTGCAGGATCTCCTATTTAGAACGTGGGAAACTCCTTTAATGGTATCCCCACCTTCTAGGGCAACTGATCTTCTATACAAGGTGCCCCCTTCTCCAGGTTTTCAAAAGCCTCAACTCCCTCATCATTCTCTGGTTGTAGAATCAACAATGAGGCGTGTTAAGAGTACTAAGAAGCACTCTTCTTATCCGCCAGGTCGTGAGGCTAAGACTTTAGATGCCTTTGGATGTCAAACTTTCCAGGCATCCGTGCTTTCAGCAAGAATCCTTTCATATATTTTCTATATGGGATTATCTCTTGAGGAGGTCACAAAAGATTTATTACTTTTGACCCCTTTCCTCCAAGAGCCTAAAAGAGCAGATTTTTCTATGCTAGTCAATCATGCTCAAAATATTTCTAAGTTCCTTACTCGTGCTTCCCTAGACACTTTCGAGTCTGTTAGCAGAACTTCTGCTATAGCCATAGGAGCACGATGTAGAGCCTGGCTCCAAGCTTCAGACTTGGACAAATCTGTACAAGATAGACTGGGAAATGCTCCTTGCACTGGAGAAAATCTCTTTAATAAGGAGACTTTACTCCAGGCTGCTCAGTTTACCACTGACACTATTGCTTTCAGAGGCTTGTCTACGCCTTCCTCTATCCCAGTTTGTAGAAAGTCTACTACTAAGCTTTGTTCCCCTAATGGGAGAAGGTTTTATCCATCTTCTACCCATTATACAGATGTTTCTAGGCAGGGGAATCACCCACTCAGGCTCAGGAAACCATAACCTCAACGGGTTCAGCAAACCCAGCAGCCGCAAGGTTGCTGATAAACTCTTCCCTGAATCCTTTTTTCCTCTTGAGGTTTAGATCCTGTAGTTTGCTTCTTACCTCTACAAGCATCTACATCGGTTCCATCCTAAAATTTACATATGTCCCTCTCAGGGACACATCCTAACTATCAGCTCAATGAGCTTCTTGAGATGATTATGCTTTACAGGTACTACAGTTACTCCTCGTCCTCTGAACTACACAGAGGAGTAACAGCTGTCAATAAGGTCACCATCCCTTACCTTTGACTTTTCTCCTGTATCAGCATCTTTATCTTTATTAAAACATTTTATATACTGCTCACACACAAGGTACCAGAGCGGTTTACAATAAAAAAGAAATTAAAATTAATATTAAAAGGCTGCAGAAAAGGAAAAGAACGCCATAAATAACAGGAAAGAATAGTACGAGATAGGATAGAATAAAAGAGAAATAAGACAACAAGCACAGGTGGGATTAAGAGATCAACGGTGCAGGGGAACAGAGAGGGCAGGGGTAGGAGGAAGGTTGAAAGCTGTTCAGAACAGGTGGGACTTCAACAAGGTCTTAGTTTTTGTAGGAAGGTTCGTGACGGAGGGCCAGGGGGAGCGAGTTCCAGAGCCTAGGACCTAAGAAGAAAAAAGCAGAAGAGCGGGTGGATTCAAGATGGGCCTGTGACGGAGAAGGAAGGGACATGCGATTCAGATGGACCAACCGAAGAGAACAATTTCCTCCACAATAAGTCTTCTTTTCAACTCTGCCACTCTTTCCAGGACATTTGGTCTGTAAGAGTGATACCACTTTCCTGAGGGCTTTTTCTTAAGCCCCTAACTGTTTCTTTCAGAGTTGTCTCCCCCTTACATTCTTAGTTTTTCCTGGCAGCTTCTCAGACAGTAGCGGAGTCTTACTTCTCCTACTTCTGTATTTCTTTCCCAACCTTGGGACCTTCTGCTGCCCTATCAATAGTTAGAACTGCAGGGGCTCTTACTGCTTAGACCACTGACTTGCTGTCCAAGCAGCCAGGGTTTGTTTCTCCAATTTCAATGGTTTCTGGCCTTGCCACTAAGTCCCAGACGGTTTAAGAACCTTTTCTGGCTATTGTTGCAGAACTTACCTTTTCTCCTTAGCCTCCCCAATTCTTGGGTTTGGCGGAGTAGTTCATGCTGCCTCTGGGCTCTTGAACATCAGGTTTTCTTCTAATTAACCTGCAACATGCTCTCTGCATCTCTACGGAGCAGCTCTACACTATGGGGCCTTGTTAGAGAGCACATAATGTCAGATGGTTAGGAAGGGTTTTACCTAATCAGGCTTACTGGATTCTCCTTGCCCTTACCATTTCCATTAAATGCTTCTTAAATAAAGGTCACAGGCCTTTAATTAAGAGAGGACCTAAAGAATTATCCAATTCCCTGGTTTTCTTCACATCTCCAGGGGACCCCTTCACCAGAGATGGTTTGTTTCTTTCAGTATAGACCATCCCTGTCTGGTTTTTTCCTTCCATCCTCAATTCTTCATGGCGTGATCCATGTTGAGGGTAAATATAGTATTTTTATGGCATCTTTTTCTCCAGCTACCTGCTGGAGTTATGGAAGGATTCAAACTCACTGTCTGCAGATTAAAAACATCCTCTGCATTTTCCAGGTATGTCTCCATTCCTGGTTTTTCTGGGGCAAGAGTTCTTAGAGGACTCTAGACTTCTCTTGCCAATGAGAGAACTCCCTGCGCTTCCTACCCTTAACCAGGAATTAGGGATTTTCTGAATATCTTCTCAAGCAGGTACCTCCCTTCTTGTTGTTAGATAAATATATATATATATTTATTTATTTATTTTATTTATTTAACAGTATTTCTAAACCGCCTTATCATAATAATCAAGGTGGTATCACAGCAAACAATCTGGTAGTGTGAGTGTTGATACATGCAGTGAGGGTGGAAAGTTCGTTGGGTGTGTGTTGTCTTGTGTGCTAGATTGGTGTGAGCTATGTACAATGTGGGCTATTTACAGTGGTGCTAAAATCATTTTATATACATCTAGTATATATATATATATATATGTTACATGTATATGGACATCTGCACGTCTATGCCCATATCTATCTATATATATACATATGTGATGTATATATCTGTATTTACCTATCTCTATAGATATGTATTACAAATATGATAGTGGGTAGGTATATGTCTATATACTCTTTCTGTCTGTCTGCCTAGATATACATATATATATATATACCACCACAGACCGACAGATACTCTCTATCCCTTTCCATGCTGTCCCAGCATACTTAGGGTTCTCCATAATCAACCACTTCCTGTGGTAGTTCAGGAGTTTTTGTACCATGACCTTCAGTTTGGGTACACCTGAAGCCCTCCACATACTTTCCTTTTCCATTACGAGGGACTTTTTTCTAAATCTTCAGAAAATGGGAGGCTACAATGCCTCATTACTCCTATCCTTCTTGTTATCGGATATGGAGATCTTTGAAGCTCCCTCTCCTATAAGAACTAGGTCTCTTAAGGTCAAAGGAGTTTTCAGTTTTATCCAATGGAGACTTCTGCGTTTTCCGCTAAGTCCTACCTCATTGAACTACCCCAGTTCCACTGGGATTGTTTCTCTCACCCTAAGGGTTCTACCTCAGCCTGTTTTTTGCACAGTTGTTTACCTCTTCTTACATTGAGGTACCCCCTGGGGATATTCTGTTGGTTCATATTCACAAATCCTCATGAACCTCCATATACCCTTCTACAATGCCACCTGGTGAGGTCCATATTGGTTTATTGCTCTTCAATATTACCACTAAATGTCACCTGCACAGCGCCTATCTAGGCATCCTGTTTGGTCCAGCTGTTCCACAGCACATCTTTTTAGCTCAACTCCTACCCTCCATCCCTGGAATGCCTGGGGGTTCGGTAAGATAGCATGGCTCTCAAACTCGCAACATGCTGGGACTCCTCCAGGCATCTTAGCTTGGGAGTCCCCATATGTGAAGACTCATTCCTGCTTATTCCTGGAGATAGCACAGTTACTTACCTGTAACAGGTGATCTCTTGGAACAGCAGGAATAAGTCTTCACAACCCACCCACCTCCCCTAGGAGTTGCATTTCTCTATCTCTGTCTTTCCCTTTCTTGCTCTCTCTCTCTTTGCCTCAGCTTTAAAACTTAACTGAGGAGAGGCAGTTGGGAAAGGCGGGAAGGCAGCACGCAGGCATGTTGGGATGCTTCCAAAAGCGTTCTGATTGGACGCTGGGGAGCGTTCCCGCGCAGACTCCGTTGGTACCGACGTACCCATATGTGAAGACTTATTCCTGCTGTTCCCAGAGTTCACCTGTTACAGGTAAGTAACTGTGCTTTCCTCGCGTTTGTCCGGGACATGGTTGAAGGCACTGTCCCTCACCATGGAGTCGGAGGAGGACCCTTGCACGGAGGAACTCAAAATCGTCCAATACTTTGAGTCCACACCCAAGGAGGCCCTCACAGTCCCCGTCACCATCCCCTCCATCCTCGGGTGTCTTCTCCGAATGTGGGAAACACCGGCATCAGTGCTGATTGTTAGCTGATGCCTTGACGCTATGTACCGGGTCCAGTGAAGACCCGACTTCAGGAAGGCACAGCTCCCTCACACCTCCAAGGTGGTCGAGTCAGCCATGTGTCGACAAAAAAGCCCGAAGATGCACTCCTCAGTGCCCCCGGCAGGGAGTCCTGCGCCCTCGATGCCCTCCGGCGTAAATGTTACCAAGGCTCGATTTTGTTGTGCCGCGTACAGGCTTATCAGCTTTATATCGGCATGTACTTCCAAGACCTTACCAAGGAACTTGGGGGTTTCTCGGCAGGTCTCAGCGGAGACCACAAAGTCTGTCTGAGAGTGCTTGAAGTATTTGTCTCAAGCGGCCTGCAATGTCTTTGAGTCTAACATGAGGGTGGCTGCCACAGGCATAGGTGCTCCACGCCAGGCCTGGTTCCAGTCATTGGACCTCAAGCAGTGGGTCCAGGAAATATTTCTCAACGTCCCTTGCCTTGGTGAAAATCTCTTCGGCAAGCTGATGGAGGACAAAGCGGCGGAGATAGAGACCGAGTATGTCACCAGGACTTGACTCTTGAGGAAGACTTCCACTCTTCCCAAGAAAAAAACACTGTGGAAAAGGCCTCCCTGCCACCAGAAAGGCCAGCTTTACTGAGGCTATACCTCATACTAGTCCCCCCAGACCCTTCAGCAGGGTCAGCAGGGTAAGGGAGCAGGCGAAGACCCACATAAGCCTAAGGGCCTCAAGCCCCAGATGCCAGCTCCAGCCCAGACTGAGACAGAGTTTTGACTCCCAGAGCATAGCCTCACCACCCATGGGGGACCAACTACCAATGGGGGGAGGGGGGTGCCTGATTAATTTTGCCCACAGTAGGCTGTCATCATCATCGAAGGTTACCTCCTTCACCTGGACCAGATGCCCTCCCCCTTTCTTCTTTCCAGGAGAGCCCTCTCAGACTACCCTGCACCAGGCTGTACTACTGCAGAATCTTGCAGGCTTCTCAGGGACAGGGCTGTGGAGCCTGTACCACACCACCTAAAAGGAAAGGGGTTCTACTCAGTACAAGCATTGTGGAACTTGTGTCTCTTGGGGAAACTGCTAGGTACATATGACCTAGATTGGCCACTGTTGGAAACAGAATACTGGGCTTGATGGACCTTGGTCTGACCCAGTATGGCATATCTTATGTTCTTATGTTCTTATACTCCAGGTCCTTTTTGGTCCCAAAAAGAACAGGAGGCCTAAGGTCCATCCTGGACTTGAGAAACCTAAACAAATTTGTGGTGTGGGAGAAGTTCAAAATGCTCTCCCTTGGAATATTGTTGCCCTACCTCCAGCAGGGAGATTGGCTATGCTCCTTGGACCTAAAGGATGCTTATACCCACATCCTGATCCACCTCAACCACAGGGCAGTACCTAAGGGGCAGTACCTAAGGTTCATGGTTGGGGACGACCACTACCATTACAGGGTACTACGTTTCGGCCTAGCCTCCGTACCAAGAGTCTTCACCAAATGCCTGGCAGTGGTGACCGCCTACCTCCGTCTCCAAGGGGTCTTCGTTTTCCATACCTGGACGACTGGCTAGTAAAAGGAGATACTGCCTCAGAGGTGCAACAGGCCACAGCCCGCACCATCAACATCTGGGGTTCGTGATAAACCACCTCAAATCCCACCTCACTCCAGCACTAGACCTGGAGTTCATAGGGGCTTGTCTGGACACTCTCCAAGCCAGAGCCTTCCTCCTTCTGAACAGGGAAGATCGCCTCAGCGCCCTGGCCACCGAGGTGCAGCACCATGCACTTTAGTCACCAGGCCAAATTGCTTTTACGGTCCATGTGGTCCCCAACACCCGCCTCCACTTGCGGGCAGCTCAGTGGTGCCTCGGCTCACAGTGGATTCAGACCATGAGCAGGCTCTGGGACAGGGTCTCGTTGTCCTTCCAAATAGCAGAGTCACTCAGCTGATGGCAGGACGCACAGCATCTGCAGAAGGGCATGCTCTTTCAACACCCAGACCCCCAGAGGTTTCTCACTATGGACTCCTCCCTACTGGACTGGGGTGACCACTGCGATGAAGTGTGCACACTGAGCAACTGGTCTCTCAAGGAGAGCTAGCAACAGATCAACCTGCTGGAGCTCAGAACCATTTTTCTGGTGATCACAGCCTTCCAACACCGCCTACAGCACCAGCCTATGCTGGTCCAAATGGACAACCAGATTGTGATGATTTTATTTATTTATTTAACATTTCTTATATACCACCTTTCATGATATCAAGGCGGTTTACATTGATTATATTGAACAGGGCATTATAACTTGGAGAACTATTTTTTTACAGGGAACATGGGCAATGGAGGGTTAAGTGGCTTGCCCAAGACCACAAGGAGCACCTGTGGGACTAGAAACCCCAGTTCTTCCGGCCCAAAGTTGCTGTCCTCTAGTGGGATTTGAACCCCCGACCTGAATGTTCTACCTGAATAGACATGGGGGCACAGGGTCTTACCGTCTCTGCCAGGAGGCAGTAGCCGTCTGCTCATATGTGATCAGTCGGAGGATGCTCCTCAGGGCGGTATACCTTCCAGGCCAGGACAATGCCATGGCGGACAGACTGAGTAGGGTCCTCCAGCCACATAAGTGGTGCCTAGACCCCAGGGTGGTGCAGCGGCTATTCTGACTATGGGGAGCCCCAAATTTGGACCTCTTTGCCAGCCCAGCTAATGCCCAATTGCCCTGCTTCTGCTGTCCCCAAAGCACCCATCCTGGGTAGTGGCGGACACCTTCCTCGTCTCGTGGTCTGAGGACCGTCTGTATGCCTTCCCTTTCAAACCATTAATTGTGCGGACTCTCTTCAAGGTCCAGCAGGACAAGGCTTCCATAATCCTGGTGGCCCCGCGATGGCCCAGACAGTCTTGGTTCCCCCTGTTACTCCCTCTCGATGGAGTTCCTGGCCCCCCTGGGAGTTCCCCAGGACTATTGACCCAGGAGGAGGGCTCACTTCTCTGCCCCAACCTGGGGTCCCTCTCGCTAACAGCATGGCTGCTGAATGGGTCGTTCTGGCGCCCTTCAACCTCCCCAGGAAGGTGGAAGAAGTCCTCCTGGCCTCTTGTAAGAACTCCATGATACGAGCCTAAGCCTTCAAGTGATGCAGATTCTCAGTATGGTGTGCAGAGTAACAGGTTGACCCCTTTCTCCTGCCCAGTTACACACGTTGCTGCAATACTTGCTCCATCTCTCACAGACTGGACTTAAGTCCAACTCCATCAGGATACATCTAAGCGCGCTCTTCGCGCACCATCACTCCATAGACGGCAAGCCTCTTTCTATGCAGCCCCTTATTACCTAATTCATGCAGGGCGTGCTGCTCTCTAAGCCTCCCATCCTCTGGTGGAATGGGATCTCAACTTGGTTCTGATGCAGCTTACCAAGCTGCCCTTCAAATCTTTGGCTACCTGTCATTTGCGTTACCTATCTTGGAAGTTGTCTTCTTGGTGGCGCTCACCTCTGCCCACAGAGTCAGCAAGCTTCATGCCTTGGTAGCGAGCCACCTTACACTAGGTTCTACAAGAACAGGGTCATACTTCGCACCTACCCAAAATTCCTTCTGAAGGTGGTATCGGCCTTTCACCTCAACCAAAAGGTGGTGCTCCCTTCCTTCTTTCCATGGCCCCACACCGACAAAGCAGTGGCCATTCTCCATATTCTGCACTACAAAAGAGCCCTGTCCTTCTACCTGCAGCGTACTCATGGCTACAACAAAGCCTCACAGTTTTTTGTCTCATATGACCCCTGTCGACTGGGGGAGGCTGTCACCAAGTGAACCCTGTTCATTTGGGTGGAGGACTGCTTCACCTTTGCCCACAATCAGACTGGGCTATCGTCGTAGTGCTGGGTCACGGTACAGTGTCAGGGCTATGGCAACCTCATTTGTGCTCTGTCCCTATGGCAGACATCTGCCAGGCCGCCACCTGGTCCTCAGTCCACACATTTGCAGCTTACTACTGCCTGGAGAAGAAGTCCCAACGGGCAGTGTCTTCGGCCAGGCTGTACTCCGTAATCTGTTCAGGGTTTAGGCAACTCCTGCCCTCTGACCCTTGTTGTTCAGGCTACAGGATCTTCGGTTCTCCCTGGACACTGGGGTCCTCAGTGTCTGTCTTCAAATACGTTTGCAGCTGCTCACGGCTGGGCTGTGTTTCTTCTTCAGGTTCCTGGTAGCCTGTAGCTCAGGAGTTCCGTATGTGAGGACTGACTTCCTGCTTATTCCTGGAGAAAGCGTAGTTACTCAACTGTAACAGATGTTCTCCAGGGACAGCAGGAATCAGTCCTCACAATCCGCCCTCTTTCCCTTAGAGTTGCTGTACAAATTTTGGCCATCTTCTTTTGTCTGCTCTAGCTATGTCATCTGACTAAGATGGCACCCTTGGGTGGGAAGGGGACCATGCATGCGTGGTGGCATCTCCCAGAAGCTTGCTTTGAAAGCTGGGGTGATGCTTCCGTGAGGGCTCAGTCTGCATCGGCGTCACCCATATGTGAGGGCTGATTCCTGCTGTCCTTGGAAACCACCTGTTACAGGTGACTAACTACACTTTTTCTTTTCTATATAAAGATTTCATATACCCCGGAGTGGAGGAGTAGCCTAGTGGTTAGAGCAACTGCCTAGTACCCAGAAGATCAAGGGTTCGATTCCCACTGGCACTCCTTATGACTTTGGGCAAGTCACTTTACCCTCCATTGCCTCGGAAGAAAAGGCTGGCAATCTACTTCTGATGATACATTGCCAAGAAAACCCAGAGGTAGCTGGGTCGCTATGAGTCAACACTGACTTGATGGCACTAAAAAAAAAAAATACCCCAATGGGTCCACAGATCACAGGTTGGGCACCACTGACTTAGTTTGAATTGGGTCTATTCTGTCCTGTTTATAGTGGCATGATGGTTGCTTTAGCTCCACAACTGATCATCAGACTCAGTTTCCCAAGCATGGTTCAGTAAGTTCCTATTCAGAAGCAAGTTGCGTTTTCGAGAAGATCTGGAGAACCTAGTGAAGGAGTTGGGTGAGGTGGAGAAGTAGCCTAGTAGTTAGAGCGACAGCCTAGTACCCATGAGATCAGGGGTTGATTCCCACTGGAATGCCTTGTGACCTCAGGCAAGTCACTTTTCATTGCCTTGGAACAAAAAGGCCTGACAGTCTACTTCCGGTCATACCTTGCCAAGAAATCCCAGGGAGTGCTGGGTTGCCAGGAGTCGGCATTGACTTGACAGGCACTTTAAAAAATAAAATAAAATCTTCAAAGACTTCCCAGGGATGAATCGAGCCTGTCAGCAACAGGTGCCATGGGGCAGGCTTGCCTCAAAGACTGGAAACCATTTAAGTCAGAAAAACAATCTTCTCATTTATTCTATTCATTGTACAAGTTTGAGAAGAATCAGCTCTTTTAGGGTGCCTAAAAGCTGGGCAGTGGTGAGAGCTTCCTTTCTGGGCATGCACAGTGACCCTAATGACTCTCCATGGGCCCACTCTAAAGTAGTGCAGATAAGAGGTCACCTCTGTCTGTTTTATCTGAAGTGAGTTCATATGTACTGCTATTAGTGGATACTTGACTTGGTCCAAGACGTATAAGCTGGAGATGGGGGATCCATTTTCTGATACCTTTATCGTGTCTCTCTGCAGATCTAGGGGTGGTGGTTCCAGCCTCTGTGGAGGAGCACAACCAGAGTCGCTATTCCATTTATTTGAAGTTCTCAAGATGAGTGGAACCTTCCGACATTCTCGATCTTGAAAGGATCAAACCTTCTCTGAGAGTTCCCCATTTTCGTATGTAGACTTTGCAGAGCGTAATAGTAGCAATCTCATCCCTGGACCTCACCAAGACCCATTTTCACATTTGGAATCTGTGCAAAATATTTCTTCATGTTTGCATGCTGAAGAGGTATTTTTGGTTCTGAGACCTTCATTTAGGCTTAGCCACGGCACCAAAGACCTTTTCTAAGGTAATGGTGGTAGTGGCATCCCTCCACAAGGAAGGCATCAGGGTATATTCTTATCTGGATGACTGGCTGATCATCCATGCTGAGTTGGAGGAGAGTGGCTGGAAGGGCACTGTCAAGGTTATTCTGGTACTAGAAGGCCTTGTATAGGTAGTGAATTATACTAAAAGCAGTCTCATTCCCTCTCAGTCATTCAGCTATCTCAGAGCCCACTTCATTATCAAGATAGCAAGATTTTCCTGACACAGAAGGGGATTTGCAAGCTTCCTTTTCAATTGCAAGAGTTCTGCTCGTGAACAGCTCTCCAGGCAATTGGGACTGTCTTCAGCCAGCAAGGTTGATGGCAGCAGCCCTGGTGTTAGGGGAATTTGAGCAGGCCTGTTGAATGTGCCTTAATTTGTATCTGATATGGTATGGGTGTGCTAAAAAGTTGTACAGAAAAACTGCTGTGTTGGATAAAAAATATTATGAATGCTATGTTTAGTCCCTGGGTAGCTTCCCAGAGCTATTGGAGGAATTAGAAGCTACTCTGATATTTGTGATGAGGGGGAAAGGGACCGGTAATATCTCCTTATGTGTTTAAACTAAATCTATCTCTATCTTGTTTGTTATGGACAAATTGATTGAGAAGGAAATGGATTATCAGCTTGTCTGTTTTCTTTAAAAACTATTGATGCTTTTGATGAGGGGCAGGTAGTTTTTGAGAGAAGACCTGAGACAAGGTCCTTGTTGAATTGAGTACTAAATTCTATTTGCCATTCTTTGGATAAAAAAGTAAATATTTATTACAAGTTGTCTTGGATTTAGGTTATGCTTTAGATTTGGTTCTGCTCTAATGGACTTATTTTCAATGTACTGAACTGTTATGTTTTGGAGAATTGAATGGGCTAAGGTTATCTTTGAGACCACAGCTTAATGATGTGGTCCAGGGCCGACCCAACCCATTAGGCAAGACTAAGCAGTTGCCTAGAGCAGCAGTCAAAGCAAGACAATAGGGAGGAGTGGCCTAGTGGTTGGGGCAAGGTACCACAGGACGGAAGGTCGGTGGTTCAAATCCCACTAGAGGACAGCAACCTTGGGCCAGAAGGACTGGGGTTTCTAGCCCCACAGGTGCTCCTTGTGGTCTTAGGCAAGCCACTTAACCCTCCATTGCCCATGTTCCCTGTAAGTATTAGTGTATGTGTCTCATATCCCCTCGTGTTAAATGTATCCCCCAACCGCTTTGACCCGGTGAAAAGCGGGATATAGAAACATAGAAACATGATGACAGAAAAAGACCACATGGCCTATCTAGTCTGTCCTTCCATAACAACAACTACAACAGTCCACTTTTTACCTTTAGAGATCCTCTGTGTTGGTCCCATGCTTTTTTGAATTCAATTACTGTCCTCATCTCTACCACCTCCACTGGGAGACTATTCCATGGATCCACTACTCTTTCCGTAAAGAAATATTTCCGCATATCACTCCTGAATCTATCTCCCTTCACCCTCATCCCATGTCCCCTCGTAGCAGAACTTGCTTTCAATTGAAAGAGGCTCTCTCCCTGAACATTTATGCCACGGAGGTATTTAAACATCTCAATCATATCACCTCTATCCTGCCTTTCCTCTAAGGTGTACATATTAAGATCCTTAAGTCTGTCCTCATATGCTTTATAATGAAGCCCATTAATCATTTTAGTAGCAACCCTCTGCACCGACTCCATCCTGTTCACATCCTTTTGAAGGTGCGGTCTCCAGAATTGCACACCATACTTCAAATGAGGTCGCACCAAAGACTTATACAGAGGCATTATCACCTCCTTTTTTCTGCTAGCCATTCCTCTCCGTATGCACCCAAGCATATAATGCAGCTATAAATGCATAATGCAGATATAAATGCAGCTAAATAAATAAAATAAATAAGACAATAGAGTCTGACATCCACACATATTCAGAGCCATCAGCACATTCTTATCTCCAGGAACAAGCAGGAATGTAGTCATCACATATGGGTATCGTCGGTACCGACGGAGCCTGCGCGGGAACGTTCCCCAGCGTCCAATTAGAAAGCTTTTGGGAGCATCCCACAGTGCCTGCATGCTGCCTTCCTGCCTTTCCCAACAGCCTCTCTCCAGTTCTTCTTTTTCCGCGGAGCCAGCAGGTCGTTGTTCCTGTCACTGCAGAAGAATTCTTCTTTCTTTCTTTCTTTCTTTTTTGTGGTCGCGTCTGCCTTCCTCGACGCTTTACCGGTACCGCCGTTTTTTCTTCTTATTTTCTGTCTTTTAAAAAAATATATATATATATATACTAGGACTTTTCCTATTTTTCCCAGATGCACGCACCTTTTTGGGCCTTAGGCCCAAAAAGATTTTCCTACTATGGAAAAACCTGCCTCAGGTTACAAAAAGTGCACCAAGTGTGGCGGTACCATTTCCGTCACCGACACCCATGAATGGTGTCTAAAATGTTTAGGTCCTGACCACTCCATCACGGATTGTATGTCCTGTGCCATGATGTCTAAAAGAGGTCGGCAGAACCGAGCTGCTAAGCTCAGTACCCTGTTTCCCTCTGATGCAGCTTCGGTGGCATCGACGTCTTCCAGGGCTTCCTCTTCCTCCCACGGATCTCAGGTAACTAAACATAAGTCCAGCCGGTCCTCAAAGGGTAGATCTCCTTCTAAGCATCGAGATGCCTCTGGCGTTGCCCTTGAGGATTCTGCACCGGCAAAATTGCCCTGGCGGGAGGCTTCGGCTTCCAAAGCATTATCGGGGCTCCAGGATGTTCTCGAGGCCTCAACCTCGGCAGAACTACTGGTGCCATGCTCTGGGGTACCGGCAGTCTTCTCCGGTACCGACATCCAGGCATCGGCAGCGTCGATAGACCAGAAAGTCCTGGCTATTGAGCGCAGTCTGGCGGCTCTCCTTGCGGCATCGACACCCTCGGAACCGTGACAGACAATCCGGCCAGAACCGGTGTCGGTATCGGCCCTGGCACCGGTGTCAGTACCGGTACCGATAGCATCGGCATCGGTGTCTGCTTTGCCAGTACCCAGTCATCCGATGCCCTTGGGTACCGATACCCCTGTACCGATTACTCCCGGTACCGACTTCGGTCGGTACGGGTATCGGACTCTTCAAGAGCATCCAGACAGACGGTTCTTCGAGTCCTCAGAGGAATCTGAGGATTGTGACAGTTCTGTCAATGCAGGAATGCTTCTCCCAGAGGAGCCCTTCTCCCCTAAGTGCAGGATGTCTCCTCCAGAGGATATTTCCTTCCAGGATTTTATCAGGGAGGTGGCTCGGGGTCTGTCCATTACTGTGGCCTCTGAAACAGAGCCAAGAGCTAAGGAGTTGGAAATTTTACAATATCCCAAAACTCCTAAGGAGGCAGCTACCTTACCCATTCATGAGATTTTGCATAATTTCATGTTAAGGATGTGGGAAACACCTCTTACCACCTCTCCTCATTCTCACAGACTGGATACTCTGTATCGCGTCCCTCCTTGTCCTGGTTTCCAGAAAACTCAGCTTCCTCACCACTCTATTGTAGTGGAATCAGCTATGAGAAGGATCAAGAGTGCAAAGAGACATGCCTCTAATCCTCCAGGATGTGAGTGCAGAACCCTGGATGCTTTTGGACGTCGTGTCTTCCATGCTTTCAGCCAGGATCATTTCCTATAGTCTTTACATGGGAATGTTCCTGAAGGAGATCACAGGTGATTTAGAGGCCTTGAGTCCTATTCTTCCTGAGGATAGAAGACAGGATTTTATCACTTTGTTAAAACATGCCCAAGATGTTTCCAAATTTAGCAATCGTGCAGCCTTTGACTGCTTTGAGTGCATAAGCAGAACCTCTGCCATTGCCATAGGTGCACGTAGAATTGCTTGGCTCCAGGCATCTGATCTGGAGCTCTGGGTACAAGACAAATTGGGAAATATCCCTTGTACTGGTGAGAACCTGTTTGGTAGAGATTGGCAGGAAAAGGTCAATGAGTTGGATGCTGACTACTCTACCTTGGATAGATTATCCAAGTCCACAGCTGATCCTGCTAGAAAGAAATCGTTCAAGAAAGCATTCTTTTCTAAGAAGAAAAGATATTATCCTGCTTATGCTCAGCAGGGACGTTCTGCAGGTCAGCTTGTCAGGAAAGGTCAGCAACCACCCAAGCAGAGAAAAGCAAAGACTGCTAAGCCTCAACCGTCTCAGCAGTCTCAGCCTCCTCGAGGCCTTTGACTTTCAGCTAGAGAACTTAGCCTTTCTGGCTCTCGTAGGACCAGAGCCTTCCGCCATTCCAGGAAGGTTATGTCACTTTGCCCCCAGATGGGGGCAGATAACACCAGAGCATTGGACATTTTCCATCATAAAGGAGGGGTACAGGCTTCATTTTTCAAGCATGCCCCCTCCCACAATAATAAGGCAGTTTAATTCTCCGACACTTCTCATCAACCTGTTAGGTCAGGAGGTCTCTATCCTTCTTGCCCAAGGGGCGATAGAGGAGGTACCCATTCCTCATCAGGGTACGGGGTTTTACTCCCCCTATTTCCTTATCCCAAAGAAAACAGGGAGATACAGACCTATCTTGGATCTCAGAGAATTGAACAAATTCCTTGTCAAAGAGAAATTCAAGATTTCTCTCGGAACTCTGCTGCCATACCTTTAGAGTCAGGATTGGCTTTGTTCTCTAGATCTCAAGGATGCGTACACCCATGTTCTCATCCATCCAACCCACAGAAGGTTCCTTCGGTTCCTTTTTCAGGGAAAGCACTACCAATACAGGGTGCTTCCTTTTGACATGGCCTCAGCACCAAGGGTGTTCACGAAATGCATGGCTGTTGTAGCAGCATTTCTCCGCACTCTAGGGATATTCGTCTTCCCCTACTTAGACGTCTGGCTCATTCGAGCCCCAACAGAGTCAGAGGCCAGGACATCTCTATCCTGCACAATGCGTATCCTTCAGTATTTGGGTCTCGTAATAAACATCCCAAAATCCAGTCTAACTCCCACTCAGTCTTTGGAGTTCATAGGAGCTTTGCTGGATACCAGAAAGGCAAGGGCCTACCTCCCCCAGGCCCGTTGTCTTCGCATGGTGCAGTTAGCTTCTCAAGCAGTGCTAAAGTCTCATCTCACTGCTCAAGAAATGTTACAACTACTAGGCCACATGGCATCCACCGTGCATGTTGTGCCCTATGCTCGCCTCCATATGAGGGCAGCCCAGTGGACTTTATCCACTCAATGGACCCAGGCATCAGGATGCCTGTCAGACAAAATAGCAAACACAAGTCGCCTTATTTTGTCCCTCCAGTGGTGGAAGTCCACTCAAAACCTGTTGCTGGGGTCCCCTTTTCAACAACCTTTACCCCAAGCAACTCTCACAACAGATGCTTCTCCGATGGGTTGGAGGGCTCATCTGCAAGACCTCTCCACCCAGGGCACCTGGTCTCCAAAGGAGACTCATCTACATACCAATCTCTTGGAACTCAGAGCAATCTTCCTTGCTCTTCGAGTGTTCCATACCCTGCTCAGCTACAAGACAGTCCTCATTCATACGGACAATCAAGTAGCCATGTTCTATGTGAACAAGCAGGGGGGAACAGGCTCTCTGTCGCTTTGCAGCGAAGCTTTGCGACTATGGGCCCTCGCCAGAGAGCATCAGATTCATCTCCTAGCAGTGTATCTTCCAGGCATACAAAACTCTTGGGCAGACAGACTCAGTCGAGTTCTGCTTCCACAGAGTGGTCTCTGCATGCAGACCAGGTGACCAAGATTTTTCAAATTTGGGGAACCCCGTAAGAACATAAGAACATAAGACATGCCATACTGGGTCAGACCGAGGTCCATCAAGCCCAGTATCCTGTTTCCAACAGTGGCCAATCTAGGTCATACATACCTAGCAATATCCCCAAAAGACACAGGTTCCACAATGCTTGTACTGGGTCAAGCATTGATATCCTAGGTCCCTTTTTAATAGTGGTTTATGGACCTTTCCTCCAGGAACTTGTCCAAACCTTTTTTAAACCCAGCTATACTAACAGCCCTTACTACATCCTCCGGTAACAGATTCCAGAGTTTGATTACACGTTGAGTGAAAAAATATTTTCTTTTATTTGTCTTAAATAGTTTACCCTGTAGCTTCATTACATGTCCCCTAGTCTTCCTATATTCTGATAGCGTAAACAATTGATCCACGTTTATCCGTTCCACTCCATTCATTAATTTATAGACCTCTATCATATCTCCCCTCAGCCGTCTCTTTTCCAGGTTAAAGAGCCCTAACCTTTTTAGCCTCTCTTCATAGGAGTAGCCTTCCACCCCCTTCACCAATTTGGTTGCTCTTCTCTGTACTTTTTCTAATAACGCTATGTCCTTTTTAAGATACGGCGACCAGAATTGCACACAATATTCAAGGTGCGGTCGTACCATGGAGCGATACAGAGGCATTATAATATCCTTTGTTTTATTCTCCATCCCTTTCCTTATGATACCTAGCATTCTATTTGCTTTCTTGGCCGCCGCTGCACACTGGGCGGAGGGTTTTAACATGTTATCCACGATGACTCCTAAATCTTTTTCCTGGGTGGTGGTTTCTAATGTGGAACCTTGCATTGTGTAACTATAGTGTGGGTTGTTCTTTCCTAGGTGCATAACTTTGCACTTGTCCACATTAAATTTCATCTGCCATTTGGATGCCCAGTCTTCCAATTTATCCAGATCCTCCTGCAGTTTTCCACAATCCACTTGGGTTTTAACAACTTTAAACAGTTTTGTGTCATCTGCAAATTTGATAACCTCACTAGTTATTCCCTCTTCCAGGTCATTTATGAATATGTCAAAAAGTAGCGGACCCAGTACACATCCCTGGGGTACTCCACTATTCACCTTTTTCCATTGGGAATATTGGCCATTTAGCCCTATCCTCTGCTTTCTATCTTTTAACCAGTTCCCGATCCACAATAGTACACTGCCTCCTATCCCATGACTTTTTAGCTTCGCCAAAAGTCTCTGATGGGGGACCTTGTCAAAAGCTTTCTGAAAGTCCAGATACACTATATCAACCGACTCACCTTTGTCTACCTGTTTATGCACACCTTCAAAAAAACATATCAGATTAGTAAGACAAGATCTTCCTTGTCTAAAGCCATGTTGGCTGTCTCCCATTTGGCCATGACTATCTACATGCTGTGTAATTTTGTTCTTTATGATGGTTTCTACCATTTTCCCTGGTACTGACGTCAGGCTCACCGGTCTGTAATTTCCCGGGTCACCACTGGAACCCTTTTTAAAAATTGGTGTTACGTTGGCGACCCTCCAATCTTCAGGTATTACAGATGA
The DNA here is from genome assembly GCA_033557465.1 of Ichthyophis bannanicus. Classification (NCBI taxonomy): domain Eukaryota; kingdom Metazoa; phylum Chordata; class Amphibia; order Gymnophiona; family Ichthyophiidae; genus Ichthyophis; species Ichthyophis bannanicus. The sequence continues at coordinate 1,220,011,973 of CM066031.1, forward strand.
TTTTAATGAAAGTTCACAGATTACCAATAGCAGGTCTGCAATCTCATATTTCAGTTCTTTCAACACTCTGGGATGTATACCATCCGGTCCAGGTGATTTGCTACTTTTCAGTTTATCAAATAGTTGTAATATATCTTCCCGATGTAGCGATATTTCTCTCAATTCCTCTGCAGTATCACCTTTAAATACCACTTCAGTCTTGGGTAACATCCCTACATCTTCCTCAGTAAAGACCGAAGCAAAGAATTCATTCAGTCTCTCTGCTATAGCCTTGTTTCCTCTTACTGCCCCTTTTACCCCTCTATCATCTAATGGTCCAATTGACTCTCTCACAGGCCTTTTGCTACGAATGCACTTGAAAAAGTCTTTATTTCGTGTTTTTGCTTCCGTAGCAAGTTTCTTCTCAAATTCCCGCTTTGCCTGCCTTATCAGTGCTTTGCATTTAACTTGCCAGTGCTTGTGCTGTTTCCAGTTTTCATCATTTGGCTCTTTTTTCCATTTCCTGAAGGTTGCTTTTTTGGCAGCAACAGCCTCTCTGACCTCACCTTTAAACCATGCTGGCAGTTTTTTGGACTTTCTTCCACTTTTTTTAATGCGTGGAATACAGCTGGTCTGGGCTTCGAGGATAGTATTTTTAAATAACACCCAAGCGTGCTGTAAGTCTTTAACCTTTGGAAGCGCTCCTTTTAGTTTTTTCCTAACTATATTCCTCATTCTATCATAGTCTCCCTTTCGAAAGTTAAAAGGTAGTACTGTGGATTCCTTTACTATCTGTCCTCCACTAATTAAATCAAACATGATCATACTATGATCACTATTGCCAAGTGGTCCCAACACCCTTATTTCTTGCACCAGATCTGGCGTTCCACTAAGGACTAGGTCCAATATGGCTTCCCCTCTGGTCGGTTCATGAACCAGCTGCTCCAAGAAACAGTCATTTATTTCATCTAGAAACTTTATCTCTTTAGCTTGTCCTGCTGTGACACTGACCCAGTCGATACCGGGGTAATTGAAATCACCCATTATTACTACTCTGTTGTGACTTTTGTTAGCTTCCTTGATTTCTTTGAGCATTTCATCATCCATTTGTTCATTCTGGCCAGGCGGTCGATAGTATACTCCCACTGCCATCACCTTCCCCTTCATAAATGGAATTTCAATCCATAGAGATTCTACAGCAAATTTTGTTCCCTGCAAAACTTTAATCCTTTCTGACTCAATGCCCTCTCTAACATAGAGCGCAACCCCTCCACCAATTTGATCAGCTCTATCATTACGATATAGTTTGTATCCAGGTATCACAGTGTCCCACTGGTTATCCTCCTTCCACCATGTCTCTGAGAGTGCAATCATATCTAACCTCTCATTTAGTGCTATATATTCTAACTCTCCCATCTTATTGTTTAGACTTCTAGCATTGGCATATAAGCATTTTAGAGACTGTATTTTATTAATATTAATCTGGCTATTGGTAGGCATGGGTAATTTGGAATCTTTATGCTCTGTCTGCTCCTTACTCAAGGGCATTTGGGCTACTATACTCCCTTTTGGAACCTCACTGCTTTTGGTAGTATCCTTCAAGGATACCTTCGTCAGAACCATGCGCTCCTGAGTGACTGTCGGCTTTCCCCTATTTTCTAGTTTAAAAGCTTCTCTATCTCTTTTTTAAAGGTTAATGCCAGCAGTCTGGTCCCATCCTGATTAAGGTGAAGCCCATCCCTTCAGAAGAGCCCCCCTTTCCCCAGAATGTTCCCCAGTTCCTAACAAATCCAAAACCCTCATCCTTGCACCATTGTCTCATCCACGCATTGAGACTCCGGAGCTCTGCCTGTCTTTTGGGTCCTGCACGTGGAACAGGAAGCATTTCGGAGAATGCTATCCTGGAAGTTCTGGATTTCAACTTCCTACCTAATAGCTTAAATTTAGCCTCCAGAACTTCCCTACCACATTTTCCTATGTCATTGGTACCAACATGTACCAAGACAGCAGACTCCTCCCCAGCACTATCTATGATCCTATCTAGGCGGTGCGTGAGGTCCGCTACCTTCGCACCAGGCAGGCATGTTACCAGGCGATCCTCACGTCCACCAGCCACCCAGCTATCTACATTCCTAATGATTGAATCACCGACTATAACAGCTGTCCTGACCCTCCCCTGATGTGGACATGGCCCTGGAGAAACGTCCTCGGTGCGAAAGGGTTTTACATCACCTGGAGGACAGGTCCTAGTTACAGGATCATTTCCTGCCACACCAGGGTGATGCTCTCCTGTCACGTGACCTCTCTTCTCCATGGCAACAGGGATGCTGCCAGACTGGAGGTGGGACTTCAGGACTATATCCCTGTAGGTCTCGTCCATGTACTTCTCTGTCTTTCTTATGTCTTCCAGGTCTGCTACTCTAGCCTCTAGAGAACGGACTCGTTCCCTGAGAGCAAAGAGCTCCTTGCACTTAGTGCAGACGTAAGACCTCTCACCAACTGGGAGAAAATCATACATGTGACACTCAATGCAAAAGACCGGAGAACCCCCATCTCGTTGCTGGACTTCTGTCTGCATCTTAGTTTAAAGCTTGTGTTTAGGTCTTTTAAATTCTGTATATAATAAGGATTGGTGTAGATGCCTATACTAATAAAAGTGTATCTAATACCCCTAATACACCTTGTGTACCTGAAGCTTAATTATTTAATCTCAGGTCCTCCGTGTATGACTGATTTGGATAAAGAGCTGCACCTGAGAGCAGCCCCTTTCCTCTAAGATGTGCAAGTACCTATAAAACTACAATTACCCCAGGGGTGGGTGGGTGCTGGGGTGGGAGGGAGGGAGATAAGTCCTATTGAAGAGGGCAGTTACAAGGTACCCTGTCCTGAACCCTCAGCAGGGGGGAGGGGGGTACCACACAAAGCCCAGTTAGTTGAGAGAGTCAAGGTAAGTTGCAGCTGAGAAGGCTGAACTAGCACACCACTAAGACAAACAATAAATAATTAAATAAACAGTTAGACAAACAATAAATAATTAAATAAACAGCTAGAGCTCACAGCAAGGTGTCACAGGAGGCAAATATCCACCTTTCTAGCAGAGCACTGTAAAAGCACTGCTCTTCTCTGATCAGAGAAAAGCAAACTAAAACAGACTATGCACACGTGGAGGAAACAGGAAGAAGGCTACACAATACCTCAGCGGGGGGGAGGGGGAGGATTCACTCAGGCAGGCTAGGACAGGAAAAGGTTTAACACACAGCAGGTTCATAGACCTCTTTGCAAGTCCGTGGAATGCCAAACTTCCCCGGTTCTGTTCCAGAATTCCGACTCAGGGGGCTCAGGCCAGGGATGCTTTCCTCCTTTACTGGGGTCAAGGCTTCCTGTATGCCTTTCCACCCATTCCCCTATTTCCCAAAACCCTGTTCAAGCTTCAGAGAGACAGAGGGCATATGATTCTCATAGCTCCACATTGGCCACGGCAAGTGTGGTACTCTCTGCTTCTACATCTCTCTCAAGCTCCCTCCCTGGAGTTAGGGTCTGCTCCAGATCTCCTATCTCAGGAGGACAGAATGTTATGGCATCCCAATCCCCAGTCTCTGCATCTCAGGGCTTGGTTGCTGAAGGCCTAAGTCTCCATGATCTTATTCTCCCTCAGCAAGTAAAAGATATTCTTTTTTGCTTCCAGGAAACCTTCCACAAGAGGCTCTTATGCTTTCAAGTGGAAAAGGTTTACCATATGGTGTTCGCAAAAGGGTCTTAACCCCCTTGTGATACCTCTGGAATCATCGCTGGAATATCTCCTTCATTTATCCAATGCAGGACTTAAGATTAACTCAGTAAGGGTCCATTTGAGTGCTATTACAGCTTCCTTTAAGCCTCTAAATGGACAGCCTATTTCCTCTCATCCTCTTATAGCAATTTTTATGAGAGGCCTTCTTCTAACTAAGCCTCCCATTAGGCCACCACCGGTGGCATGGGACTTAAACCTGGTTCTTGGGCAGCTCATGAAGCCACCCTTCGAACCTTTAGCTGCTACCTCCTTGAAATTCCTTTTTTGGAAGGTTATCTTTCTTATTGCAATCACATCAGCACGTCGCATTAGTGAGTTGCAAGCGCTAGTAGCTAATCTACCTTATACAAGGTTCCATCATGACAAGGTAGTCCTTAGGACTCATCCACACTTTATGCCAAAGGTGGTCTCGCCTTTTCATCTGAACCAAGCAGTCTACCTACCTGTGTTTTTTCCAAGGCCTCATGCATCAAATGCAGAGAGGAATCTTCATACCTTGGACTGTAAAAGAGCTTTAGCCTTTTACTTACCAAGAACACAGCAACATAGAAAGTCCTCTCAACTCTTTGTTGCTTTTGATCCTTCTCATTTGGGACTTCCAGTCTCCAAGAGAACACTATCTGACTGGATTTCTCAGTTTATTTCCTTTACCTATCAAAGTAAGAACCTTTCTCTGGAGGGCCATGTCACAGCTCACAATGTGAGAGCCATGGCAGCCTCAATGGCTCATCTGCACTCTGTCTTTCGACGACATCTGTCGAGCAGCCACCTGGGCCTCGGTTCATACCTTAACAGCCCATTACTGCTTGGACAAGGACTCCCACCGGGATGCCTTGTTTGGTCAGGCTGTTCTCCAACACCTGTTCCATACTTAATCAACTCCTACCCTCCATCCCTGGTAGGATGCCAGAGATCTGTGGTGGGGGGGAATGGAGCCCTTCTCAGGGACACACAACTTCTGGGGTCTCTCCCTGGCATCTAAAGCTAGGGAGTCCCCATTTGTGATGACTACATTCCTGCTTGTTCCTGGAGATAGCATAGTTACTCACCTGTAACAGGTGATCTCCGGGAACAGCAGGAATTTAGTCCTCACACCCCACCCACCTCCCCTAGGAGTTGTATCTCTCTATCTATCTCTTTCCCTTTCCCTCTCTCTCTCTTTGTCTCAGCTTTAAATCTCAACTGGAGAGAGTCAGTTGGGAAAGATGGGAAGGCAGCACGCAGGCGCTGTGGGATGCTCCCAAAAGCTTTCTAATTGGACGCTGGGGAGCGTTCCCGCGCAGGCTCTGTCGGTACCGACGATACCCATATGTGAGGACTAAATTCCTGCTGTTCCCGGAGATCACCTGTTACAGGTGAGTAACTATGGTTTACCTGCAGTAAGAGCAGGCTCACATATGCATAAAAAGCAAAGTTTAACAACTCCACTGGATACCAATCATACTCAGAATATAATACAAAACCATAATTACTACATTCAAGATACTCCATAACGTCATTGGAATGAGCCTACAGACATTAATAATCAAGACACCAGACAACAGACCAAAAAGACTCACCAGCCAAAACCATCTCCTCATCCCAATCTCAAAGACAAAAAGCAAACAATATACCTGCAACAGAGTCTTTACCCTATATGCACCCTTCATCTGGAATTCTCTCCCAGATAACTTAAGATCTTCTACCACTGTGTCTGAATTCTGGAAAAAAACTTAACTTATCTTTTTTTCAGAAAACTTTGGAAAAAACACCTAAAGAACACCACCTAATTAATAATCCCTGACAAACAACTTGCATCTCCATGATTTTCTTTATTATCTTAGTTATGCAAATTGTATAATTGATTAATCCACCTTACCCCTACCCCTGTTCAGTGTAATTTCTCTAGTTCACATTTTATCTGTAAACCGTTTTGACTTCATGATAAAATGGTATTGAAAACCTGTTAAATAACATAAATATTTACAAATATGATGACCAATTATGCATTTTTACAGGATTGTTGTGGGAAGAGTAGTATTAGATGAACTTCTTATTTTTCCCTCTAAACCCTCCTCCCCCTTCCTCCTTTCTCTATCACTGTTGACAACACTTTTCTTCCTGTTTCCTTGGCCCGCAACGTTGGGGTCATCTTTGACTCCTCCCTTTCCTTCTCCACACATATTCAACATATAGCTAAAACCTGTCGTTTTTTTCTCTACAATATTAATAAAATCTGTCCCTTCCTCTCTAAATACACTACTAAGGCTCTTGTTTATTTATTTATTTATTTATTTAACGTTCTTATATACCGCACTTTTATCATCAGCGCGGTTTACAGTAAACATAAAATACTCACCGATAGCAACAGGCTGTCGTGAGTTTACATATAACAGGAAATCTAATTGGATACAACATAGGGGAGAACTTTGTACATATAAGTTATATAACTATATACAATTGTATTCTTCTTGTTGTACAGGGAGTGATAGATCGTTACATTGGATTGTAATGTGGTGTTGGCTATGTTGGAGTGGGGTATTGAGAGAAGTATGCAAGGAACAGGTGGTGTTTTATGGCTTTTCTAAATTGTTTTAGGTCTTTGATATCTCTTATGGTGGGTGGAAGATCTGTGGTCACCTCCCGTCTTGACTATTGCAACCTCTTACTTGCTAGTCTCCCTCAGTGTCATCTCTCTCCTCTTCAATCTATCCAGAACTCTGCTGCACGGCTAATCTTTTGCCAGCCCCGATACCCTCATAATAACCCCTCTTCTAAAATCACTTCACTGGCTCCCCTTCCATTTCTGTATCCAATTTAAACTTCTCCTTCTAACATATAAATGCATTCACTCTACTGCCTCTCATTACCTTCCCTCTCTTCTCCCTGTACCCCTCCTCATGAACTCTACTTCTCCTCTGGCTTTCTTCTCTCTATGCCCTTTTCTTCTTCTGCGAACTCCAGACTTCAATCTTTTCACCTTGCTGCTCTTTATACTTGGAAAAAACTTCCTCTATCTTTACATCAAGTCTCTTCTCTCCCCCTCTTCAAATCCTTGCTAAAGGCTGTGTTTGGATCCTAATCTTTTGCTCTCCTTGAATCTCCTTCCCTATTTGAACCCCCCTTATTTCTCTTGTATTCTTCTGTCAGTCTACAAGCAACGACTGCCTTCTTTATATGTTTGTACAGTGCTGCGTATGCCTTGTAGTGCTATATAAATGATTAATAATAATAATAATAATAATAGTAGTAGTAGTAGTAAATGATCAGATTGTTGTGCTTTAATTATCAAAATCCCAGGGGAAGGGTGTGAGACTGAAGGTTTATCTAAGGTACCCAATACCTTTACACAGGCTCCAGGATGGTCATACCTATCAAGGGCTCAATTGGAAATCTAGAGGACTCTTACAAACTCCAAATATCCAAAGCCACTCAATCAGATTAAAAGCTATGTTTGGTAAAATACCTCAAACCATATTTGAAAAATGTGGTGTTGCATTGTCATGCAAGCAATAGCCATCAGTATCTTAGATTATTGTAATAGACTTTATATAGGATTATTTTTCTAAAGCATTGGCGTAAACTACAGGTTGCTCAGAATATTGCAGCAAGAAAGTTAAGAGTGAAGAGTAGAGAAAGTGCTTGTCTTGCTCTGATTATGTTCCATTGGCTGCCAGTAAAAGAGCAAAGTTCAAGTCCAATGGCTTTAATGTTTCAAGGTGCTCATAATCAAAGACTCAAATCAGTGGTGTGCTGAGGGCCCTCATTGTTGCAGCGGTACAGGCCCCCCCCCCCAATTGTCATGGCGGTGCCTCCCCTTGTGCCAACGGCAAACTTACTTTAACTAACTTTAACTTACTTTAACCGATGGCAACAGGGTAGGATTGACGATAGAACATCAGATCCATTTCTGCAAGATCAGGGCGTACCGCAAGGCTCCTCACTTTCAGCATTAATGTTTAACATTTACATGCAACCTATCTGTGACCTCATCTGTTCTTTTAACGTTACATGCTTAGCCTATGCAGACGACATTCTCCTATACATGCCATTCTCCATCAACCATCCTGATTTTACGCCACTGGTAAAATGCTTCGAAGCAGTAGAAGACTGGCTCCTCACTCAGAACTTATGAATCAATCACAGTAAGACCGATGTTATGTTTATCACGAAGAATCAAAACTTCACACCCCCTGCTACATTAAAGATAAAGGACAAGGAATTGACAGTAAAACCTACTATACGATACCTAGGCATCATCCTTTACCAGCGTCTCAATATGAAAACTCACATAAAAAATATAACAAAGCTAATATATCACAAGATACGTACACTATGCCACTTACGACCGCTACTGGAACCCACAGATTTCAGAACCATCTACCAAGCCTTGGTGATGCCACACCTCGATTTCGCAAATGCAATTCTACACGGTCTCCCTCAATCAACTTTAAATCCTCTCCAATTGGCAATGAATACTGCCGCCAGAGTACCCGAAGGAATATCAAAGACAGACCACATAACTCCAATCCTAAAAAGATTCCACTGGCTACCAACCAATGCCAGAATCCAACACAAGATCATAATCACCACTTTCAAAGCCTTAAACAATCAAGCACCCTCAACCATCACTGACCTATTACACACCCAGACCCCCAACAGAGCCAGAAGATCAGCAGCAATAAATACCTTAACCGTCCCGAAAAAAACAGTCAGATCCACTAAGGAAACATCTAAAAGAGCCTTTAGCATTCATGCCCCAATAGCATGGAATGCCCTCCCACCAGAATTAAGAGCCATAACAAGTCTAAAACATTTCAGAAAAAAACTCAAGCACTACCTATTCTCAAGCTATTTTCCAGTATAAATTTTCCTAAGAGAAATAGTCACACCATGTTCAGACCTAGATAATTTCGACTGTGAATAATGTATATAGTTTACTGTATATAGTTTATATAGTTTACCCTGTTTCTTCCAAGTTCTCAAACCCCTGTTTCTTGTAAAATACACTACAGTTACCCTGTATGTATATGCTCTGTTCCATGTAAACCGCGCTGATGATAATAGTGCGGTATATAAGAAATGTTAAATAAATAAATAAAACATGTTTGTTGTGCTGCTTCCACTCTTTTAAGTTCCCGCCAGGCTGGTGGCTATTACTACTTGGGCTGCAGTCTTGCAGGTTGGCTGTTATTGAGAGACTTTGTCTCGGACCTGGTGGAAAGAGCAGAGGCAGCACGGTAAACCTGTTAGTTTGCCACTGTGCCTTACCACCTCTGTTTGGGCTGCCTTTCTGCCTGGGTTCCCTCCCCCAGTCACATTACAGGGGCTGCTTGGGCAGAATTTATGCCACTGGCCCAAATACTTCCTGAAATGGTATATGCCTTTAAGAGTTTTGTGGTCCTCTCAAGGATGCTTGTCAAACATTTCTTCTCACACAAATGGTGCCTTTTTGTTTCCTGCGGAAGTTTTATCTTGTTTCATTCAATGCCTTCCTTAACATATGGCATCATCTCTCCACCAATTTGCTCTGCCATATCACTGCAATATAATTTGTACTGTCCATTTGTTATCCTCCTTCATTTAGCTCTCTCAAATGCCAGTTATAGTTATCTCTTTATTTAATACTATGCATTTTAATTCTCCCATCTTATTTTTCAGACTTAAAGCATTCGCATATGGACATTTCAAACTATAATTTTATTTGTACTTACAATCTGCCTAACAGTTGACAGGGATTATTTGGAACATTTCCATTCTCTTTGCCTTTTACTCAGGGCTGGCCCCATAGTTGGTTCAAGGTGTTGGAGCACTAGGCAAACCTTATGCCTTTTGCCCCCCCCCCCCCCCAGGCTGTCAGAATCTGTTGTTTATTTTTGAATGCATTGCTCTTTGTTGCCATTGCCACCACCATCACCACCACCACCACAGAACTGCCTAGTTTGCCTAGGGGTTGGGCCAGTCCTGCTTTTACTTATGTTGATTATTCAATTACTTCCTGAGGGGATTGCAAATAAAGTGCTCCCTTCTTTATTAAAATCTCAAATTGACTTAAGAAAAATGTTCCTCTTAATTTTGGATACAGACTAAAATTAAGAAATGTGCTTGGGATTGTTTTGGGGGGAGGGGCTGTTGAGAAAAAAGACACAGAATCTGATGTGACCCCAACATTTGAATATAATTGTTTTTATATGTTGATTTGTAAAGTGGAACATCCTGCTTCAGCTCTGCACTCATTATTAGAGGGGGTCTTACTGGTTGGTCTGGGAATGTTCCATGAGAATAAATAATTGTAGGTGATATGATTTACTTTAGAAACATGTTAAAATGTTATTAATTTAAATTGAATTATCATGGCAGTTTTAGTGGGTGGCAGAAACTGGCTAGGGCTGGAATATGATCAGAATTTGCCAGTTGGAGCTAGGTTTGCATTTCCATTTCCATTGCACACGATGCCCTGTACTTCTTTCTCTCTTCCTAAGGGCTGTGACTGGAGATAGCTGAGCACTGCTGTTGGACTCATTGGAACAGTAAGGGGAACTTAAGAGGACGGATGCAGAGTTTGCACATGTATAGACGGACAAGGAGGCAGGGCTGGTGCAAAGGTCCTGGGCATCTGAGGTGATTCTTAAGCCTTCTGACCAATCCTGACTTCAACTTACCCACAAGCAGCAGCTCCAGCACAGCATCCCTTCTTTCACCATCCCACCCTTTTCCTAGCAGACTTCCTCTCTCCCTCTACCAGCAGCATATCCCCTTTCATACTCTCCTCCATCCTCTGCCCAACACGTCCCTCTGTCTGTCTTTCCCCACCCTCAGTGTGTCCAACCCAGCACTGCTGTTGTGCATATACTATCTTTTCTAAGTGATCAGAAGAAAGATGTCCTTCCTTGCTAGTTCTTACCTCTTACCACAACTTAACATTCCATTCCTCTTTTCCCCAGTATCTGCCCTCTTGCCTCCTTCGATGTAATCATGCTTCTTGTCTCTCCCACAGCATCTGTCCATTGCTTATTTCCCTCTTCCTTGTCGTCCCTGTAGACTAGTCCCGGACATCTGGGGTATAAGCACCTCTTCCTGCAGCCTTGGAGACTGAGCCCGTCACCATTTTTGGTGACACCAGTATAAATAGATGAGGAACCGCCCCCTTGCTCCAGTAAGCTCAGTCTCCAAGGCAGCTGAAGGAGGTGTGAGCCTCAGAAGGGCTCACTGTAGGAATGATTGAGGAGTTTTTTTGTAGGAAGTAGAATAGTTCAGATTAGGTTATAAAAAAAAAAAAAAAAAAGGTACTGCAGCTTTAAATTTGTCGGCAAGGGTTTTTTTCTGCTGAGTGGCTGCGAGAGTAAGATTTAAGCTTTCTCCAGGACCAAGCAGGAAGTCAGTCCTCACTTATGGGTGACGTCGGCGCCGACGGAGCCCTCGCGGAGCAATTTTCCCCAGCTTTCAAAGAAAGCCTTTGGGAATTGCAGCGCGCATGCGCGGTCGTCTTCCCGCCCGAAGGTGCCATCTTAGCCAGTCTTCTTTTTTCCGCGGAGCCCTACAGACGTCCCCGTCTTGTCCCCGCGAAAAAGTTGATTTTCCTCTTTATTTTATACTTTTTTCTTTCGGTTCGACGCCGATCGTTTTCCCGCCGGACTCGCGACGCCGGTCTCGAGTCCTCTTCCGTTTTTTCGGTTTTTCTGACTTAGTCAGCTTTCGTTTTCGTTTTCCCTGGCAGCCCGGTCCTTTGACCTCGCAGGGGCCCTTTTTCCCCCGATGGCTGCCAGTGGCTTTAAGCGGTGTGGTCGGTGTGACCGAAATATGTCACTAACCGACACACACGACTTTTGCCTCCGCTGCCTGGGCCCGGATCATGAGGAACTGATCTGTGGGCCCTGCAGCAAACTGTCCTCGAAGGCGTTGAGAAGTCGGCGGCATCAGCGCGAGAGAATCTTCGCTGACCCCAGCCGTACCCGGACCTCGTCGGAGGCCTCCGTGTCGAAAGGCTCCAGCTCGGACCGTCGCCGGAGCTCCTCCGACCGGGGTTCTCCCTCCGGGGACCATCGTCGGAAGGAAAAACCCGCGAGGGCGGCGTCGGTGGACGCTCCTGGCTCCGCGAGGGCCAGGTCGCATAGCCCCGACAGCCGCCCCGGGTCCTTGGAGAAGGAACACCTCCCGAAGCGACCTCGCCTGGAGTCGGAGATGCCTGCCCGGGTAAGTCCTGTAGTCCTTCTGGACTCGCCTCCGCGACAGCCGACGTCGGGCCCGACGCCGTCGGGGCCCGAGTCGGGGGCTGCTGGGTCACCTGAGCTCGGACTCAGGTTGACGGCCTTGGAGAGCAGACTGTCTGCCTTCATGGACCAGCAGCGGGCACTGCTCGCTGGCTTCGCTGGCGTCGCTGCCCCGACCGCCGGGACGTCGACGTCCAAGTCGACCCCGGAGACCGAGCCGATCCTCGAGTCGATGAGAACTCGAGTCGATCCTCGGTCGAGGTCGCCCTCGGCCTCCCGTTCGGGACCGAGGTCGCCGACGCCGACTCCCTCGGCGTCGGGGCGGCTGGCGCCGCACCCTGCCCGGGCCGACCCCACCGAGTCCTCGTCGGAGTCGGTCTGGGAGTCTGAGGAGGAAGAGTCACCTGATTCTTTCCGGACTCGGTGTGTCCCATCGGACTCTCCGGAGTCCGAGCCTCGGAAGCAGTCCCCCCCGGAGGATGCCCGGTTCTCGGACTTCGTTAGGGATATGGCCAAGGCTTTGGCCTTCCCTGCGGATCCCGAGGAGGAGCCTCGAGCCGAAGAGCTCGACGCCCTCCAGTATGACTCTCCCGCGAGGGAACACTTTACTGTGCCGGTTCCTCCTATGCTGGAACGACTACTCTTCCGCATGTGGGAGAGTCCGGCCTCCTCGCCGGTCCTGAGCAAGCGGGTCGATTCTATCTATCGAGTCCGCAAGAGCCCTGGCTTTCAAAAGGCACAGCTGCCACACCATTCCATGGTAGTGGAATCGGCCATGCATCGTCTTAAGAGCCAGAAGATGCACTCCTCGGTGCCTCCTGGAAGGGAGGCCCGTAACCTGGATGGCCTTGGCAAGAAGTGCTTCCAGGGCTCTATGCTCGCCTGTCGTGTCCAGACTTACCAGCTATACATGGGCATGTATCTCAGGGATCTGGCTAAAGAGCTAGCCGGATTCTCCGCTGGTCTCTCCGAGGAGCCCTTGCGGAGGTTCCTAGCCTTGTCCACGGGTATTCGGGAATGCTCAAAGTTCATGTCCCGAGCAGCCTATGATGGCTTTGAAGCCTCGGCTCGAGTAGCCGCAGCCGGCATCGGTGCCCGCCGACAGGCTTGGCTTCAGTCGTCCGACCTTGAGCCCTGGGTACAAGACAAGTTGGTCGATGTCCCCTGCCGAGGCGAAAACCTCTTTGGCAAGCCCATGGCGGAAAAGGCTGCACAAATTGAGACTGAGACTCTCACCAGGACCAGGCTTTCTAGGAAGACCTCCGCCCCTTCCCAGAAAAAGAAGGGCTCGGGAAAAAAGTCCTTTTACCCGAGGAAGGCAGCTGCCTACAAACCATACCCCCATTATCAGGCCCCTGCAGCTCCCCAACAGGGCCAGCAGGCCAAGGGACGGGGTAACGGGTCCCGTAGGCAGCAAGCCCCCAAGCCTGCACCACCAGCCCCTGCTCAGCAGGGTGGGGGTTTTTGACTCGCTCAGCATAGCCTCTCCCCCCCGCTGGTTCCCCCCGGCACCGGAGGCCGGCTGGTTCACTTCGCCCACAGGTGGTCCAGCATCACCGCAGATGCCTGGGTGCTTCAGGTCGTGCGAGAGGGCTACCTTCTCCACTTCCATCAGGTCCCTCCCTCCTATTTTCCGGGAGAGCCTCCGCGCCCCCCTCTGCACAGGGAGTTGCTCCTTCAGGAGTTAGCAGGTCTTCTGCAGGAACAGGCGGTGGAACCGGTGCCACACCACCTGAGAGGTCAAGGCTTCTATTCAAGGTATTTTCTGATACCAAAGAGAACAGGAGGCCTCAGACCCATCCTGGACTTGCGCAACCTCAACAGGTTCCTTGTGCGGGAGAAGTTCAAAATGCTTACCCTTGGAATCCTTCTGCCCTACCTCCAGCAGGGAGATTGGCTATGCTCCTTGGATCTAAAGGATGCCTACACGCACATCCTCATCCACCCAAGCCACCGCCAATACCTAAGGTTTGTGGTGGCAGGAAATCATTACCAGTACAGGGTACTGCCCTTTGGCCTGTCCTCCGCACCGCGAGTCTTCACAAAATGTCTCGCGGTCGTGGCGGCCCATCTCCGGCTTCACGGCCTCTATGTCTTTCCGTACCTCGACGACTGGCTCATCAGAGCAGCGTCCGCTCAGGAGGTCACCAACGCCACGTGCCGCACGGTGACTCTGCTGCAGCACTTGGGCTTTGTCATAAACTTCGCAAAGTCCACTTTGCTCCCCTCACAGGATCTCGAGTTCATCGGCGCAAGGCTGCACACTCCTCAGGCGCGAGCGTACCTACCGCTCGACAGGGCTCAGCGGCTCATGGACCTAGCCGGCCGCTTTCGCAGCCAGCCCCTGGTCTCCGCCAGGCGCTTCCTGAGACTGCTCGGCCATATGGCTTCCACCGTCCATGTGACCCCCAATGCCCGCCTGCATATGCGGTCTGCTCAATGGTGTCTCCGCCGGCAGTGGCGGCAAGCCACAGGCGGCCTAGCAGACCTTGTGCGCGTCTCCGAGCCGCTGGTCTCGTCTATCCGGTGGTGGCTCCGGCAGCCGAACCTGATATTGGGAATGCCTTTCCAGTCACCTCAGCCGACCCGGGTGCTGACCACCGATGCATCTCTCCTGGGCTGGGGAGCACATTGCCAAGAGGCTCGTACTCAGGGCCTCTGGACCAAGTGGGAGTCTGCTCAGCAGATCAACTTCCTGGAGCTCAGGGCGATCCGCCTAGCTCTCAGGGCCTTCTCCCACCTGACCTCCCAACAGTCCGTCCTTGTCCAGACGGACAATCAAGTTGCCATGTTCTACGTGAACAAGCAGGGGGGCACGGGCTCCTTCCTCCTCTGCCGGGAGGCACAGAAGCTCTGCTCTTGGGCCGTCAGTCACGGCATTCTCCTCAGGGCCAAGAAAATTGCCTGGCGGACAAACTCAGCAGGGTCCTCCAGCCGCACGAGTGGCGTCTGGATCCCTTGATCGTTCAGAAGCTCTTCCTCAGGTGGGGCCTCCCCACGGTGGATCTCTTTGCCAGTCCTCACAACCGGCAGCTTCCTCGCTTCTGCTCTCGTCAGCCACACCCCCTTCGGGTTGCGGCGGACGCCTTTCTGATCTCATGGTCGGGGAGCCTTCTGTACGCTTTCCCTCCCATCCCGTTAGTCTCTCGGACTCTTTTCAAGGTTCTCCGAGACAAAGCCTTCATGATCCTGGTGGCCCCTCGCTGGCCCAGGCAGCCGTGGTTTCCGCTCCTGCTGCAACTGGCGGTGGAGGATCCAATCCCTCTGGGGGTACAACCGGATCTCCTCACCCAGGATCAGGGGTCCCTACTGCACCCCAACCTCCGGTCTCTCAACCTCATGGCCTGGCTGCTGAAAGGGTAGTCCTTGCTCCTCTTCTCTTGCCGGCGGAGGTGGAGGAGGTCGTCTTGGCTTCGCGACGGCCTTCTACCCGCAAATGCTACGCCCTTAAATGGCGTCGCTTTGCAATCTGGTGTTCCCAACAGTCTCAGGATCCCTTCTCCTGCCCGGTGTCGGTGATCTTACAGTACTTGCTACACCTCTCTAATCTGGGACTTAAGTCCAACTCCGTCAAAGTTCACCTCAGTGCTCTTTCAGCACATCATGTGCCGGTGGACGGCAGACCTCTCTCCAACGACCCTCTCGTAGCGAGGTTTCTCCGAGGTCTCCTTCTACTTAAACCACCTCTGCGCCCGCCAGCACCTGACTGGGACCTGAATGTGGTTTTACAGCGGATCACCTGTCCGCCTTTTGAACCTATGGCTACCTGTTCTCTCCGTTTTCTGTCCTGGAAAACGCTGTTCTTGATAGCCCTCACTTCCGCTAGGCGCGTAAGTGAATTGCAGGCCCTCGTGTCTGATCCCCCTTACACTAGGTTCTACAAGAATAGGGTAGTCCTTCGGACTCACCCGAAATTTCTGCCTAAAGTGGTCTCCCCTTTTCACATCAATCAGGAGGTGGTACTTCCAACCTTCTTTCCCAGACCACACTCCAGCCGAGCTGAAACGGTCCTCCATACCCTGGACTGTAGAAGGGCGTTGAACTTCTACCTTGACCGTACGCGGGAGCACCGTAAAGCTGCTCAGCTTTTTGTGTCTTTTGACCCCAATAAATTGGGGCTCCCGGTCTCCAAGCGTACTCTGTCCATCTGGGTTGCGGACTGTATCTCTTGGGCTTATGGGGCAGCCGGACTCTCCTTAGAAACTCGAGTCACGGCTCATTGCGTTCGGGCAAAGGCCACGTCAGTGGCTTACCTCCGCTCTGTTCCGCTGGCAGACATCTGCCGGGCCGCTACTTGGTCTTCGAGCCAGACTTTTGCGGTCCATTACTGTCTCGAGAGGGAGTCCCGTAGGGACAGTGCTTTCGGACAGGCAGTCCTCCGTAATCTCTTTGAGGTCTGAGCAACTCCTACCCTCCATCCCGGATGTGGGCTACCGGTGGGTGATAATTCAGCGAAGATTCTATCCTTCTGTGCTGCTGAGCTAGAGGGAGCTCATTTTTGTGCTTAGGGTCTCCGGTAGCCTTGAGCTTGGGAGTCCCATAAGTGAGGACTGACTTCCTGCTTGGTCCTGGAGAAAGCGTAGTTACTCACCTGTAACAGGTGTTCTCCAGGAGCAGCAGGAATCAGTCCTCACTACCCTCCCTCCTCCCCTTGGAGTTGCAATCGTCTGCTTATGTTCTTTTGCAAATTTTTATGCTGTCTTTTTTAGCTATGTCATCTGACTGGCTAAGATGGCACCTTCGGGCGGGAAGACGACCGCGCATGCGCGCTGCAATTCCCAAAGGCTTTCTTTGAAAGCTGGGGAAAATTGCTCCGCGAGGGCTCCGTCGGCGCCGACGTCACCCATAAGTGAGGACTGATTCCTGCTGCTCCTGGAGAACACCTGTTACAGGTGAGTAACTACGCTTTCCCCTCTCTCCCCCCTCCCTGGAGGTACTGTGTTCAGGACTGAGTGCGGGAGCTGCTGCTGGGGCCTCCATCTCCTGAACCCGTGGATCGGGTGAGCAGGCGTTGAGGGAGTGGACACGCCGGTGAACGGAGCCGCGGTGGCAGCTGCTTTCGCTGCCATGGCAGGGTTCGCGGTGGCGAGTGAAGAGCAGAAGGGATGCCCAGTCTTCAGTCGGAGGTGAGAAATGCACTGTGCAGGCTCTCAGAGCACAGAGAGTTTGGCAGGGGGAGCAGGTGGTCCGAGGAGGCTTAGGATGTGCGGAAGCCTGAACAAAAAGTG
This sequence comes from Ichthyophis bannanicus, assembly GCA_033557465.1. Taxonomy (NCBI): domain Eukaryota; kingdom Metazoa; phylum Chordata; class Amphibia; order Gymnophiona; family Ichthyophiidae; genus Ichthyophis; species Ichthyophis bannanicus. Next base: position 1,220,029,159 of record CM066031.1, read on the forward strand.
TGTCAAAGTTTTGCGGCTCAGGTTACAGAGGGGGAAAGGCCTTAGCCACGTGGCATCTGCGCGGGAAGCCCTGGGGTGGCTTTAAGCAGGCAAGCAAAGGTTTTTGGAGGCCGCGGTACAGGGGTGCGCCCTTTGAGGAAGGCACCTGGGTTAGCAGAGTGAAGGAGCTGCATAAAAAAAAAAAAAAGAGAAAGCAGTTTTGTTCAACAGGATCTCTGCAGGTATTTGAGAACTTGCCAATATGCCCTCCAGGCCCCAATGTGTGGGGCCAAGAGAGGGTCTGTGTCGGAGGTGGTCTGTAAGGGCTGTGCACAGGAATCTGCGGCAAAGGAGATGGAGGCGGACGACGCAGCGCAGAGGGAAGAAGCGTCAGGCTCTCCGGAACCCCTCTCTCCAGCCGTGCCACTGCCGGCACCAGCACAAGGGCCATCCACGGCTCCGGAGCCCTCCACGTCCCAGCCGGTCTTACAAGGAGGGTTAGCGGCCATCTTTTCCCAAGATTTTATGTGTCTACTTCAGCAGGCCCTGGGAGGGAAGCATGGGGCTGCGGATGTAGAGTGGGGCCTTAAGCGAGCCAGAACTTCTCTGACCGGGGGGGCAGCCCGTGTAAAAAGCCTAGGTTGGGAAAGGATAAGGTAGCGGCTGTGGTTTCAGAAGATATCTCGGATGACCAGGATTCAGACGTGGATCTAGACCTGGAAGAAGGCGAGATAGCGGAGCAGGAGGATCAGGCAATGGGGGGAGGGGTCAGGGTCTTCAGGCAGGAAGAACTGGCAGCTCTTATTTCAGAGACTCTGAAAGCTCTTAACATGCCGGTGGCGGAGCACGATGTGGATTCGGCTTTGGAGGATCCGTTACTTCAGGCGACTCAAAAGTCCCAGAGAGTTTTACCAATGCATCAGATTTTTAGGGAAATGATCCAGGAGGAATGGGACACGCCGGAGGCTGGGCTGAAGGCTTCCAGGGTAATGGCACGGCTTTACCCATTGCAGGAGCAGGACAAGGATCTTTTCAAATCTCCTAAAGTGGATGCGGCGGTATCTGCTGTCACCAGAAAGACGACGATTCCGGTGGAGGGCAGTGCTGCCCTTAAGGATGCGCAAGATAGGAGGCTAGATACTCTGCTGAAGCAGGTGTTTGATGTCAGTGCTCTTTACTTGCAAGCTTCCATCTGTGGGGCGTGGGTAGCAAGAGGATGTCTACGATGGGTCCCAAAGGATTTCGGTAGACCAGGAAAAAGAGAAGGTGGAAGAAGCGGCCCGAATGGAGTCGTGGGTAACTTATTTAGCAGATGTACAGTATGATCTTATTCGGGGTCTGGTGAAGAGCATGGCGTCCGTGATAGCGGCGCAGGTATCTCTGGCTGCGTAATTGGGCGGCAGAATGCGCCTCTAAAGCAAGACTAGGAAAACTTCCCTTCTGGGGTAAGCTCCTTTTTGGAGAAGATTTGGACAAATTGGTAAAAGACCTCGGAGAGTCTAAAGGAGGGAGGCTGCCGGAGGATAAGCAGAAGCAGAATCGACCTCTCGCACCCTCCAGAAGCCATCAGAGGGAGTTTAGGAGATTTTGTACGCCAAGATTTGGTTAGTTTCAGAGAGGACATTTTCAGTATAGATCCCAAGGATTTCGGGGAGTGGGGAGAGATTTTGGAGCCTCCTCGGCCCTCAAGAAGCCCCAATGAAGCGAGTGGGACCCAGACAGGATTGGTACCAGTAGGGGGGCGGCTGAGAGAATTTTATCTTTCCTGGGTCCATATCACGTCGGATCACCCAATACCAAAATGAAAAGGGATATAATATAACACTTTGAGCTTAATACCATAATGACCCATGAAAACAGGACCATTTTACACAGTTTATGATGCTTGTAAATAGCTAACATCCTTGTTTAATTTCAACATCCGTTGATTGTACATAGTTCTCTAAAGTTTAAAGTTTAATTGTTAAGGTTAAGATGTACATAATTCAAACGATGTTTAATGTAAAAACAGATATGTTACACTGTTTCTTTACCTGTTTTTTGTAAACCGCACCTGATCTGTGGAAGGTAGCGGTATATAAGCGACTGTTAAATAAATAAATGAATAAATCGTTGGGTGTTGGAAGTCATACAAAAGGGGTATCCTTTAGAGTTCCAATGGCCCGTTTCCGACGCCTTCGTCCAATCTCCTTGCAGAATGAAGTCGAAGCGACGAGCAATGATAGAGACTTTGCAGAGGTTACTGGACCTCAAAGCAGTGGTACCGGTACCAGCAAACCAGTACAGCTGCGGTCGGTACTTGATATATTTTGTGGTGCCCAAAAAAGAAGGTTCTTAGCGGCCGATTCTGGACCTCAAAGGAGTCAACAGTGTCTCACTTTCGCATGGAAACTCTACGGTCCATTATAGTGGCAGTAGGGCAAGGAGAATTTCTCACATCCCTAGACCTCTCCGAAGCGTATCTGCACATTCCCATTCGGTTGGAGTATCAGCAGTATCTGCGGTTTGCAGTCCCGATGGGGCATTTTCAGTTCCAGGCGTTACCGTTTGGATTGGCGATGGCACTGTGGGCGGGGGGCGTTGTACAGAGACGGGGTGTTGGTTCACCCGTATCTAGACGATTGGTTGATTCGAGAAAAATCACAGTGCGAAAGCGAGGCAGCTACTCTCCGGGTAGTGCAGTTTCTGCGGAGCTTAGGATGGGTAGTAAACGTAGCAAAGAGCAAGTTGACACCATCCCAGGAGTTGGAGTACATGGGAGCCCGCTTCGACATGAAAAGAGGCAGGGTATTCCTGCCGCACGCCAGGGCTCAAGGGTTAAGGCTGCTCATTCGGGAATTCTTGAGGAGAAAAGCCCCTTCAGTGTGGCATTACCTACAGCTATTGGGTACAATGGTGGCCACGCTCGAGCTAGTGCCTTGGGTCAGGGCGCACATGAGACTGTTGCAGAGAGTGCTGCTCAGGCGTTGGTCCCATCAGTCAGATCAGTTGTCATGGAAGCTAATATGCCTGGTGCAGGCGAAGCAGTCTCTTCAGTGGTGGCTGTATTCCAGAAATCTAGAGCAGAGCATGCCACTGGAGTCGCCGGGTTGGAAACCCTTGACGACAGATGCCAGTCTGTTCGGCTGGGGGGTGCACTTCGAGCGGCAATTTGCCCAAGGATAGTGGACAGAACAGGAAAGACAATGGTCAATCAACAGGTTAGAACTAAGAGCAGTCACTCTGGCGTTAAGGCCTTTCCAGCAGCAGGTGCAAGGCAGCGCGATTCGAGTGCTGTCAAACAACGCCACGGCAGTAGCATATATCAATCGGCAAGGGGGCACCAGCAGTGTAGCTCTGGAGGCGGAAGCGGAAGAGCTACTAGGTTGGGCCGAGTTGCATCTGGAATCCCTAATGGCAGAACATGTGGCAGGAGTGGACAATGTGATCGCCGATTTTCTGAGTCGAGTCGCAGGTGGACCCAGGGAGTGGGTTCTCAATCAGGAGATTTTTGAGATGATAGTGTGTTGCTGGGGAATTCCTGGTGATTGATCTCATGGCGATGTTCACATCAGCGAAGGTAGAAAGGTTTTACAGCAGAAGGCGAGAAAGAATGTCCGAAGGCTTGGACGCCCTGCTGCAGAGGTGGCCGGAGGAGCAGCTCCTCTACGTGTTTCCACCGTGGGCCTTAATAGGTCAGGTAATTCAAAGAATAGAGAGACACAAGGGTCAAGTGATCCTCGTTGCGCCGGATTGGCCAAGGAGGCCATGGTATGCTGACCTGGTACGGATCCTAGTGGAGTCACCGTAGAAACTGCCGGTCAGGGAGGATCTGCTAGTGCAAGGTCCCTTGCTAATGCCTCATGTGGATCGGTTCTCGCTTACGGCCTGGCTATTGAAAGGGCAAGGTTGACGGCCAGGGGTTATTCGTCAGCGGTAATTTCCACTTTGTTGAGGTCCAGGTGTAGATCTACCTCGGTAGCATATATTCGCGTATGGCGACTCTTTGAGTCTTGGTGCGATGATAGGCGAGTGGTGACGCTGAGAGCCTCCATCCCACAGATTCTGCCATTTTTGCAGGACGGTTTTGATAAAGGCCTAGCGGCAGCGTCCTTAAGAGTCCAGTTGGCAGCACTTTCTTGTTATCGGGGAAAGGTGCAAGGGATAGTGCTTGGGTCTGATCCGGACGTGAGGCGGTTTTTGAGGGCGACATCTCTTCTGAGGCCGCCATGCCGGAGTCCGGTACCGACTTGGGATCTCAACTTAGTGCTGGAGGCGTTGATAGGTAGGCCTTTCGAGCTGTTGGCTAAGACAACGTTGAAGGGAGTATTTTTAGTGGCGATTTCTTCGGCAAGGAGAATTTCAGAGTTACAGGCCTTATCGTGTAGGGAGCCTTTTCTGTCCTATGACACGAAGGTAGTGTTGCGGACAGCGCCTTCGTTCTTGCCAAAGGTGGTATCGGTGTTTCATGTGAATCAAGCGGTGTCTCTGCCGGTTTTCGAGAATGATGTCAGGGACAATTCCAGGAATAGGTTGCATCGATTGGATGTGAGTCGAGTATTGCGGACGTAACGGCTGTATTCCGCAAGACGGACAGATTGTTTGTCTTGTTTGGAGGACCAAAGCAAGGGGAGCCGGCGTCAAAGGCTTCCATTGCAAGATGGATTAAAGAGGCTATTGCATCGGCATATATATTGAAAGGCAGATCTCTGCCGAATGGTTTAAGAGCTCATTCGACTAGAGCACATGCGGCTTCCTGGGCAGAGTGCAGTTTGGTGCCTGCGGCAGAGATTTGTAAGGCGGCAACCTGGTCGTCATTACATTCCTTTGTCAAACATTATAGGATTGATCTGCAAGCGGAAGGGGATGCTAGGTTTGGATCAGCGGTTCTTCAGGCTGGTCTAGCGGGTCCCTCCCGTTAAAGTGTTACTGCTCTGTTACATCCCCAGATGTCCAGGACTAGACAAGAGGGACGATAAGGAAGGTAAAATTAGACTTGCCTGCTAATTGTTGTTCCTTGAGGAACTCTAGTCTAGTCCCGTATCCCTCCCTGCTGTAGTGTTGGGTCCATAGCCTGAAGGAAGTTAACGGTATTTAATTGTTTGGCTACGGCAGCGCCTGGATGGCCTGTGATCCTTTGGTGGGGAGGGGGTAAAATACTTATGGGGCAGTATTTAACAGTATCTGCTAGGAGGTCCTAGAGAGGGCGAAGCAGGCCTAAGCGGACGCGTACATAAACCTTGCTTGGTACTTTACCAGGTACTAGTGTTAAGCAAATTTCTGCAGTTATTATATTTCAATAGTTAAAGTTTAAGAATGTTATCTCTACTTACTTATTGCTCTGGCAAGTCTGCTTTGTCAATAGGTTATTGGAGCAAGGGGGCGGTTCCTCGTCTATTTATACTGGTGTCATCAAAAAAGGTGACGGGATCAGTCTCCAAGGCTGCGGGAGGAGGTGCTGCTTATACCCCAGATGTCCGGGACTAGACTAGAGTTCTTCAAGGAACAACAATTAGCAGGTAAGTCTAATTTCACCTTCCTCCCTTCCCATTCAGCAATTGCTCCCCTCTCTCCCCTTTTCCACTCAAGGTCTGTCTCAATTTCACTCCCCCTTTCCCAAGTATCTACCCACTGTCTCTCTTCTCTTCCTTTCCTTTCCTTCCCTTCCCTCCCCTCTCTAACAAGCAACTATCCCTATCTCTCCTTCTCTTACCATCAAAAACTGGTGTGGGCCATTCTCGTGTTATGAGCCCTGATATCGCTAGGGTCCAAACCAAAAGATGAAGGGCACAGAAGCAAAATTTTGCATGGGTACCACAATCCTTTGAACCAGCCCTGGTATTTTGTGTCAATTACTGGTCTCAAAATAAGAAAATTGCACTGGTCCCTCAAGTTCCAGTGGAATCAGCCTATCCAACTTCTATCTACCAAAGTTTGTCATCTTAACTTCAGACCCTGTCGAAGAGAGAGCCATCCAAAGGCAGCCTGATGAGATATCCGTTTTGCACCTTTGGAATATTATTGTATTCAGGAAACAGATACTCCCAACATCGACTGGGAAGCCCATCTTGGCTTTTGTCTCATGCAGGGATCCTGGTCAGAGGCCAAAAGAATGCTCCATGTCAATCATCTAGAACTGAGAGTGATCTTTTAATACCTCTAAATGTTTGTCCATTTCTTTGGAATCAATTGTGCCAATTCAGACATACAACGTGAAGGGTTCATATTTTTTATCAAAAAGCAAGGCAGTGTGAGTTTCCTTTTGCTATTCTGGGAAGCAGCATGAATTTGGGACATTGATTTCCGTTTGCATGCAAATTCAAGCTGCTTACATACCAAGCAATCTGAACCACATAGCAGACAAGTTAATCAGAATGCTTCAGCTCCAGGAGTGGTCTTTAAATTCTCAATTACAGGATATAATTTTTTTAATGTCTGGGCACTCGTCAGATTAACTTGGCAGCATTGAAAACACGCAGCTGCCTCTTTTGTTGGTGCACCTGTCTTCAACTTACCTAGCAAGGCATGCACTAGCAATAAACTGGATTCAACCCATCCTTTACTCTTATCCACCCATTCCTCTAATGGCAGAATTACAGTATAAGTTTTAAAGAAGGCCCAGCACCATGATTTTCTTAGCATAGTACTAGCCTTTTCAGAACTGGTTTTCTCTTCTCAAAAGAACCTTGATTCATGCAACAGAGGAGGTTCCCTTTTGCATCTCCGCTTCAAGGCACTAGCACTGACAGTGTGGAAGTTGAACAATGCCTTGTAACCTCCTTGGACTGGCCTACCTCAGATTCAAGACACCCTGGTGACATGAAGAAAGCCTTTCACTTAGATGTGCAGATGTGTTTGACTGAAAAAGGTGTTTAGTTTAGTTTCATTATCTCCTAGATATCATACTTCAAAAGTGATGTCTTTATCATAGAGGGCTACAGATGTCCTGCACACTCTTAGTCTATCATATCCCCGTTGACAAGACCTTAGCTTCCCAATGTCCTGTCATTTCAGATTCATCCAAGGTTTTATTCACGTCAAACCATCAATACAGAAACCTCTTGTACCATGGGACCTCAGTATTGTTGCATCTATCATGAAACTTCCTGTTGAGCCGTGGAAATCCTCATTTCTGAATTGTTGAGATTGGGAAAAGAGAAATGGATTTAACTCATGCTTTTTCTCTGAAGTTTAAGATGAGTTGCATTCAGTTACAGTAGATATTTTTCCTGTTCACAGAGTGCTTAACAGTGCTTCCTTATCGTCTCTCCGGGCCTGTCCAGGAACAAGTGAGTGATCAACCTTCTCCAGCAACTGAGGACTGAAATCTCAAACTTTGAAGAGCTGGCATCTGGCTCCCTCTGCTGGCCACTGTCTTTTCAGTCCTCAGCAGCTGAAGGACGTGTTCCTGGCTGGCTCCCCCCTTCAGATGTTTAAGGCTTAGCAAATTTTATTTCTTTTGGTTTCTATTTGGTGTTTACAGAACCGGGGATCCTAGCAGGGTTCCTTCCAGTAGCGATTGCTGCCGACAGCTTTTTATCGGCGCTCAGAGGCACGGAGCTGAAGAGGCAGAGCCTGTCTCAAATTTCAGCTCCGTATAGTAGAGCAGAGAGCAGAGCGGTGCTGGGAGCCCCAGATACCTGCCTGCTGCCTCCGGTGCTCAGCTTTCTTCCCCACTAGCAGTGGGTGCCAAGAGCTGCAGGAGAAGATTCCTTTCTTCTTAAGGTTGGTCATTTTTGTTTTTTCAACTTGTTAGTCATTTTGTGTGTGCCGGCGGCCATTTTCTTTCTTCTCAGTTGGCTTTGGTTTTTCCCGCGGCGCTTCTGAGGGGCCGGTTTTCACGATGGTTTTTTTGTTTCATCCTCCGATTTTGCTGGGTATTAATGTTGGATTGAGTTGCTCCGCTTGGCATAAGGGCCTCTCGGGCATAGAGCCAACCTTCACAGCAGGCCTTCCAAGCGGTTCGTTTTTGGCGGGAACGGCAGCCCGGGCTGCTGCAGCGCCAATAGCCTGGTCTCTTCAGGTTAGATGACAGAGGACATGAGGAAAGGGGCGAAGGCTCTCATGTTCCTGGGTAAAGTGAGGAAATCTTTACCTCTGGAGCCCGTTTATCTGTCCTAGCAGGGCAGTTGGAAAACTACATAAGTAAATAAATAAATAAATAAACACAGGGCACGGATTACCATTATCATATTGCTACCGTTGGCGATTAAAGGGCAGCGTTAGTGCTGTAGACCTCCGGTGCTGTAGCCGTTTGCTCCTTTTGGTTCTGGAGGCAGAGCCTGCCTCACAAGAGAATTAGTCTCCGGAGCAGAGGGCTCATCCCTGGGAGTCCCAGTGGCCTTCTCTTTTCCTTTCATGTATAACACAGGCTCATCTATCCCATACGCTCTGTTTTTATTTATCTACATACACGTTTTTTTTCTCTCATGTTCCCTTGCTATCTTATCAGCATTTTTTATGGTTTCAACCAATGTATCTGCCTTTAAATTCTTTGGTTTATGCCTATGGCTTGTTTTCCAATTGTATTTCTATGCTTACTTCCCTCCTTCCATTTTGGTGTGGAATGGATCTTTAAATGACTCTCTAAATGGCTCTTGCCTTGGGCATAACATTCTTTCAAATGAACCTGACGCTTTCAGGGTTTCAGCGGAATCCACTACTCCATTTCATAGTTTTTAGTTTTTATATGCAATTTGTCACTTCCATTATGGTATTTTATTTTGCATTAAGTGGCCCTTCACTATGCCACGTTTGCTGTCTCTCGTTAGGCATTAACAGTTTCCTGGGTAAACCCGGAGTCTTTTACTTTCAGCTAGCTTCCGTGCACAGGATAGTGCATTTTTTTCGTTTGAATTTTTACTTTGTGTGTTCTTCATGCGTATAGTCACATTCCTATTTCTATAGGTGTGTGTTCTTATCAGGATGTGTGACTATTGTTTATGTGCCTTTTGTTGGTCTGTCCAATACACTTTTTGGCCTTGGTTCATTGCATTATTGCTTGATCTAGGTGGTTTATTGCCTTCATTCCTTTTCTAGAAAAAAAAAAAAATTAAACGGTTTTGTGTACTTTTAATATTGACTTTTCTATGGTCCAGTTCTGTATAGGTGGGGTCAATTTCGTTGTTCCCTGCTGGGGTTGACTATTAATGGCCCTTACAAGATACATGAATCGAGTCCGAACCCCATGGACCTGAGGGTTCACCGAGCCCAAAAGCCATATACTGTACATAGAATCCAATAGGTGAACTTAAAACACAGGACAAGTTTCTCAATCATTTGTTTTTGTTGGACCAATGATCCCCGCACCAAAGCTACTGTCAGTAAAAGCTATGGTAAAGGGAGACCAAGTCCTTTTTAATCATACAGCAGTGAAAATTCATAACTGCCAGAAATTCCTCTGGTCAGAGAACCTTTTACTTAATTGCAATGTTTTGGCAAAAATGCTGGCATAGTTTATCTCGTTTTTCTGGCCTTCCTGGTGTCCCCAACTGGGTATTTAGAGGATTCGCTTCTTCAAGGCTTCAGGTCGGACCACAGGTGCTCCCTGTGCGCAGGATGAAGTGACAGATGGTCGTGTCGGCATGGGAATGCCCGGAGGCTTCCTTGCGTGGGACACGGATTATGGGTCGCTTATTTCCACTGCCGCAAGGGGGCTAGACTCTTTTGCGCTTCCCTAAGGTGGATGTATTCGTGGCGGCCGTAGCTAAGTAAACAGCTAGGTAGCTGGTGGTGCCGCTCTACAGGACTGCGGGATAGTAGATTACAGTCTCGCTTGAAACAGGCTTTGGCGTCTTGGATTCTGTCGCTGAGGCGGCTGTATGTGCGGCTTCTGTTCCAGAGGCTCTCTTCAATGGGTTCGGGGGGCTTCACGTCCCCGCTCCGGGCCGGCGGCTAGGGCTCCTCTTCAGTCAGCGGCGGCATAGGTGGCCGCTCCCTTCTACACTCTAATGCGTTGTTCGTGACGTCCATAGCGACGGTGTTCGAGTTCCATGTCGGGTTACTTTTCCGGCCGGTTAAACAACGGGTTGAAATCTGGTCATCGATGCGGCTCCTCTTGCTTCTCCGAGCATCGACGGCGTGGCGCTATCCGCGGCTCCTCGGTTCCATGGCGACGCACTTCGTCTGCGTGCTGTGAGCAAGGATCCACCTATGGATGTTACAGCGAGCGTTGTTTTCGCACGGGAATCCTCATGACTTCCCCTGGCATGCCGATTGCCCCGGTTGAACGCCGTTTCCGACAGTCTCTAGGGGTGCCTGGCTCCGGTTCCTCTAAGTATGACTTTCCCTTACGTCAGCCTGACTAGGGGATGGTTATGGCTGATGCCAGTCTCGTCCGTTGCGGGGGGAGTGAAGGAGTAGCCTAGAGGTTACAACAGCTGCCTCATACCCAACAGATCAAGGTTCAATTCCCACTGGCACTCCTTGTGACCTTGTTTAAAATTACTTTAGAGCTCTTTGGCTGGCAACCTTAGCTCTGGGGTCTTGGCCGTCAGGGCTCCGGAGTTCTTCCCTCCCTCTGGTTGGGTTCCGGGCAGTGTTCTCGCGCTACAGAATTTTTTCTTCCCCTGATACCAGTCGAAGCGGTGAGTGGGTTTTTATCGCGGAATTGGACGTGGATTAGTATGCCTGTGTTCGGGAGTTCTTTCTACTTCATATTGTTGGCACGGAAAGAGAGTCTCTTCACATATGCTGAAGGCATTTTTTGGTTTAGAGGTGTCTTTGCAGGAAGAGGTGCACAACCATCTACTTTCCCATCTTGCGATAAAGGAGATTGCTAGGGCTCTGTTTCATACAGTGAGTCCGCACCCCGTCTGACTGCACAAAGATGGACTTTTATATTTTAAGTTCAACTAGCACCTGGTGATATGTCATACAGCTCTCATCCGCAGTGGCAATTGAGGCAGCAATAAAGAAGCTGAGAAACTGCAGTCAAGTTCCCATTATACCACCTGGTAAAGACTCCATTTTTAGACCACTGAAGCAAAAAAGCATGCGAGCGTGCCTTGTGTCCTGCCAGCAGCTGATCAAATTGAAGGGATTCAGTTTAGGCAGGGCATTTTCCAGAGATCGCAAGGCCCCTCATCCAGGCTGACTCCACATTCACAGTCTAAACTGGCAGTCACCTTGGCTGATGCCGTTCAGCGCGGAAAGCCATCTTGAAAGCCCAGCATATGAAGTATGCCTACTCGAGTCTGAGCCGCTGCCATTACTGCTAGAGAACTAGCCTGACTGCGTGCTTCTGGTCCCCCATTACGGCATTCGCTGAACACTAGCAGAGACTCTCCGTACTGGAGAACTGCTGATAAATGGAATGGGAGCATAGATAGCTTCAAAGGCCAGAGTTCGATTTTGCAACCCCTCTCCGCTGAGCTGCCTTTTCCATACGTAAAATTAAACCACATATAGCCAAAATTAAGGCATTACAAATCTACTGTAAAATCTTTCGAGCAGTTCAGTACTTTCGTTCCCCTCTTCGCGGTGTGGTTACACCGTGCCCTTGCATTGCGGCTTGAGGTGTTGCGCGACCTCTTTTTCGCCCAAATAGCGATATCTCACTCAGGGAACTTCTTGGGAAATGCCCTTCTGGGGGGGCCTTGTGTCCCTAGCCCTTTTGGGTAGGGCTACCTTTCTGCATTTGTCGGACGACAGGGTGCTGTTGCGGACGGTTCCCTCCTTTCTTCCAAAACTCTTCTCTGCATTCTATGTCGCTCAGTCTATCTCTCCCCTCTTTGTGGATCGCGGGCGATCCTTCCAGTGTCGACGTTCTCCGCTTGCTCCGGATATACCTCCGAAAGCCTGCGTCTTTCCGGGAGTCGGGCTGGTTGTTTTCTTTGCCGGGCCTAGGACGGACGCAGCCGCATCTCCGTCGTCCCTGGCTAGTTCGGTGAAACAAGCGATTGTGGTGTCCTTTCAGGACGCAGAGAAGGTCCCTCCGGGGGGTCTTCATGCTTATTCTACGCGCGGCCCAGCGATGTCTTGGGCGACGTCTCCTTGTGTAACGCCGGTGATTTTTCTCGGGCGGCTACGTGGTCGTCGCGTCTCACGTTTGCGGAACATTGCAGGCTAGATGTCTTGGCCAGGGGACATGCCGGTGTGGAGGCGTCGGCCGTCATAGCGGGCCTGTTCGGTCCCTCCCGTGGTTAGATACTGCTCTGGTACGTCCCACTTGTTCCTGGACGGGCCCGGAGAGACGATAAGGAAACAGAAATTAGACCTTACCTGCTAATTGTCTTTCCTTGAGCTCTCTCCGGGCCCGTCCAGGACCCACCCAAGTTTTTTGTCAAATTTCAGTGTGGCGCGGGAGCCTACGAAAACTCGGTTGATGGCGATGGAGTCCGCGCCACGGTTCTAGTGTGTTGTTTCTGTTCTCGTTCAGGGGTTGCCTTTTAACTCGTCGGTTGTTCTGTGCTAGTTAAAAAAAAAAAAAAAAAAAAAAAAGCGAACTTGGCATTTTTGCCTGTTAACTCATATTGCAGCGGAGCTGCTGTGGGTTCGTTCTTCCTATCAGCCTCATGGAAAGCTACTGTTTTTTGTTATCTTCCCTATTTTGTCTAGTTTCTTTTGGTTATTGGGCACTACTCTTCATCTGCTTTGTTAAGGTTAGACTGACAGTGGCCAGCAGAGGGAGCCAGATGCCAGCTCTTCAAAGTTTGAGATTTCAGTCCTCAGTTGCTGGAGAAGGTTGATCATCCACTTGTTCCTGGACGGGCCCGGAGAGAGCTCAAGGAAAGACAATTAGCAGGTAAGGTCTAATTTCTGTTTTTCAAACGTATATTCTGTATGACCCCATTTTAACAACTGAAAATTTACATGACTGCCAGATAATGAAATCAAGTTAGCAGGTCTCCAGCCTCCTTCCCCTCCCTCCACTCATCTAAAGCAGGAAAACAGCAGCAACGGTAGCTGCAGCAGCAGCAGTCAGCACAGGGTCCCTTATGTCAGTGTGTAGTGTGCACTTACAGACCCCAGGAGGGGGCAAGGGCCTATGACTGTTCACTGGCTCATATGCCATGTTCTAACTGGTAACTGCCACTACTTGGCATAGGTCACAGTGAAAGTCCAGGAGAAGGAGAAATGGCTATTTCAATGACCACATCCACTAATGATGTGACCCAGTCCCAATCCCAAGTTTGAGGACCACTGGCTTAGAGTGTAACTTTTGTACCTGAGGCAATGAAGGGTTAAGTGACTTGCCCAAGATCACAAGGAGTGGTGGTGGGATTCAAACCTGTCATTTTTTTCTTATAGTAGTTACTTTGACCTGAAGAATAAGTGAACTACAAGGCTCAGTGTATGACCCTTACACTTGTTTTCATAGTAGCACTGTGTACTCATCATAATGTTACAGCTGAAGGTGGTCATACCTTTTTATACAAATGAAGACATAATACCTCTAAAGTGGGTTTTTTTTTGCAGTGACACAAACATCCATACTCCACACTCTGGATTACAAACGGACTCTTAACTTAAAAAAACAGAATCCACCAAAATCTATTTAGCTATTTATCTCCTTTGACCCCCAAAAGACTTGGGCATTCTAGTGGTGGACCCTTGCTAATTATTTAATTGCTTGCATTCGTTTCTGTTAAGGAGCAGACCAGTGTCCCTCTAACCAATAGAGTAAAGCCTCATCAAATCGGACTAATTGTAGTTACCTTATCTCTTTTGAAACTGCTTTGCAGCATATGCAATGTGGCTATTTGGTCCTCACTCTTGTTACTACTTTGACCAGTCCTCCATTAGAGAATGCAAATCTGTCAGCGATTTGTGTGCAACTTTTGTTTCATCATCCGATTAGTTTTAAAAACAAAAAAGGAAAAACAGGTAATACCTCTTTATGTTTATGGTTTAGGCACTTAATATACCAGCCTAGTGGTTAGAGCAACTGCCTAGTACCCAGAAGATCAAGGTTTCGATTCCCACTGGCACTCCTTGTGACTTTGGGCAAGTCACTTTACCCTCCATTGCCTCGGAAGAAAAGGCTGGCAATCTACCTCTGGTGATATATTGCTAAGAAAACCCAGAGGTAGCTGGGTCGCTATGAGTCAACACTGACTTGATGGCACTAAAAAAAACCCAAAAAAACCTACCACCCTTTATTTCCGCATCAGAGCGGTTTGTATGTATGTATATACTAACAGATACTTTTTATTCCCTTGTCCCGAAAGGGCTCACAATCTAAGTGTGCCTGAGGCAATGGAGGGTTAAGTGGCTTGCCCAAGGCCTCAAGGAGTGGCCATGGGACTAGAGACCCCAGTCCCTCATGGGGGAATTGAACCTCCGGCCTAAAGTAACCTGTCCCAACCACTGAGCCATTCCTCCCTAACTTAATCATCTTATTTTCCTTTTTTTTTTTTTTTTTTCTTAATTACAAATAAAGTGGACTAACACAGCAACCACACTGAATCATCTTAGGTCAATCCTCGACATTGGCCAAATTATCTTTAGTTTCAAATCATCTTTATTAACAGCATAACTTTATACAGCTGGGAAATTTTTCTCTTCCCAGAATAATAAACATGTACATTTAAGCTGCCTTTATCCACTGGTGTTTTCCAACAACGTGCTCATGCCATACCAGCTGAATCTCCCAATATACCAGGTATGTGATTTTATTCCCCCCCCCCCCTTTATTGATCCTCTCCTCCCTCTAATCTCTCCCATCTCCCTTACTGCCCCAACTGCAAGGGTCCACCTAAGACTCAGAATTTCTATGGAGTCGAGATCCTGGTCGTGCAGTGGCTTTGACACCTGACCAGTCCTCACCTCACCCTGTAACCCCCCCCCCCCCTTTTCCGGTATCTGCCCTATCACTTATCAAGAGTTCCATGTTCCCCCCCCCCCCCTTCACTCCCTCCCTCCTGTCCTTGTCATTTATACATACTCTTTGCCCCTCTCCCTTTATACTTCTTCCACTCTGTATTCCGGCTATATTCCTCTGAGGGTTCCCGTCCCCATCTACAAAGTTAACAGCTCATTGCAGGTTAGCGGGGTCATAGTATCAATGTATCATCCCCAGAGTGTCAGAAAGCCCTCCCAGCGCCGCTTTCCTCCCCTGGACGCCAGACGCTCCATCAACATCAGCTGATGAAAGTTGTTACACCATTCCCAAAACGAGGGAGGTGTAGATTCTCCAGGACCAAGCAGGAAGTCAGTCCTCACATATGGGTGACATTGATGTCGATGGAGCCCCTGTGGAGCATTTCCCCAGCTTTCTATGAAAGCCTTTGGGAATACTGCATGCATACGCGGTCCCCTTCCCGCCTAAAGGTGCCATCTTGCTCAGTCTCTCTTTTTCCGTGGAGCCCGTCGGACGTCTGTCCTAGATCACCCGGAAAACAGATAGATTTTTCTTGCTATTTCCTGCGATTCCTTCGCGTTTTTTTCTCCGGTTCGACGCCAGTTCCCCTTCCCGCCGGGTTCGGTACACCGGTATTGAGCCCGATCACATTTTTTCGTTTTTTGCCCTTCGTGGCTGGCGTTCGCGCCCTTTTTTTCTTTTCCCTGGAAGGCCGGTCTTTTGACCTCGCGGGGGCTCTTTTTTCCCCGATGGCTTCTAGTGTTTTTAAAAAGTGTGATCTGTGTAAGAAACTAATGTCTCTCTCCGACACACACGACTGCTGCCTTCGGTGCCTCGGTCCTGACCACGATCCTAAGATCTGTGGACCATGTGGCAAAATGTCCACTAAGGCACTGCGAAGTCGTCAGCACCAAAAGGAAAGGCTTTTCTCGGATTTGGCCTCCGGCCGGGCCCGGACCTCGTCTGAGGCCTCGGGAGTCTGACCCCGAGCATCATCAGGATTCCTTGGATAGGGGGTCCCCCGAGTGGGAGCGAAAGAGGAAGAAGCGGCTCGCGAGGGCGGCGTCGGAGGAGGTCCCTGGCTCCTCAAGGGCTAGGTCTCGGACCCCCGACCGCCGTCCCGGGCCCGTGGAACAGGAGAAGCCGTCAAAAGTACCTCGTGTGGAGCTGGAGTCTGCTGGACACGTAAGTCCTGTTGTGCTCGAGGACTCTCCTCCCAGGGAGCCGACGTCGGGCCCGGCGCCGCTGCCACCGGGGCCCGAGTCTGTGGCTGCTGAGTCTCCTGAGCTGGGTCTCAGGCTGACAGCCTTGGAGTGCAGACTGTCTGCCTTCATGGATCAGCAGCGGGTGCTGATGGTCAGCCTTGCTGGCGCATCTGCCCCGACCACCGGGACATCGATGTCGAAGCCGGCGTCGGGGCGGGTGCTGCCGGGCCCCGCGTGGTCGGAGCCCGACTCCTTTTCGGACGAGTCCACCTGGGAGACGGAGGACGAGGAGTCCCCCGATACCTTCAAGACTTGGTGCGTCCCGTCGGACTCACCGCAGTCTGAGCCCCGGAGTAGATCCCCCCCCCCCCCAGAGGATACCCGGTTCTCGGAGTTCGTTCGGGATATGGCCACTGCTTTGGCGATCCCTGCGGACCCCGAGGAGGAGCCTCAAGCCGAGGAGCTCGAGGCCCTCCAGTATGACTCTCCTCCGAAGGAGGCCTTTACTGTGCCGGTTCCTCCGATGCTGGAACAGCTCCTCTTCCGGATGTGGGAGGCACTGGCCTCGGCGCCGGTTCTGAGCCAGCGGGTCGATTCCATTTATCAACTCCGGAAGAGCCCTGGGTTTCAAAAGGCGCAGCTACCACACCATTCCATGGTGGTGGAATCGGCCATGCATCGTCTGAAAAGTCAGAAGATGCACTCCGTGGTGCCCCCAGGCAGGGAGGCCCGAAACCTGGTTGCGTTTGGTAGAAAGTGCTTCCAGGGCTCGATGCTTGCTTGCCGTGTCCAGTCTTACCAGCTGTACATGGGCATGTACTTGCGGGACCTGGCAAAGGGGCTTGCCGGGTTCTCTGCTGGTCTCTCCGGGGAACCTTTGCAGAGGTTCAAGTCTTTGTCCTCGGGGATCTGGGAATGCTCTAAGTTCATGTCCCGTGCTGCCTACGATGGCTTCGAGGCCTCGGCCCGTGTTGCAGCAGCCGGCATCGCGGCTCGATGCCAGGCATGGCTGCAGTCATCGGATCTCGAGCCATGGGTTCAGGACAAGTTGGTCGATGTCCCTTGCCGAGGTGAGAACCTTTTTGGCAAACCCATGGCCGAGAAGGCCGCACAGCTTGAAACCGAGCACCTCACGAGGATAAGGCTGTCCAGAAAGACTTCTGCCCCTTCTCATAAAAAGAAGGGCTCGGGTAAGAAGTCCTTTTATCCGAGGAAGGTGACTGCCTACAAACAGTTCCCACCTTACCAGGCCTCCCCAGCTCCCCCACAGGGTCAGCAGGCCAAGGGGCAGGAACATGGGCCCCGTAGGCAGAAGGCCCCCAAGCCTCCGGCTCCTGCTCCTGCTCCCACTCAACAGGGTGGGGTTTTTTTGACTCCCAAGGCATAGCCTCTCCATCTCTGCTGTCCCACCCCTGCACAGGAGGTCGACTAGCCCTGTTTGCCCACAGGTGGCCACCCATTACAGGCGACAGTTGGGTCTTAAGCATAGTCCACAAGGGCTGTATGCTTCATTTCCATCAGTTGCCGCCTCCTTACTTCCCAGGAGAGCCTCCAAGGCCTCCTTTCCACACAGACCTCCTCCTTCAAGAGCTTCAGGGTCTGTTGCGAGACAAGGCAGTGGAGCCTGTGCCTCCCCACCTGCAAGGTAACGGTTTCTACTCCAGGTACTTCCTCGAACCAAAGAGAACCGGTGGCCTCAGGCCTATTCTCAACCTCAGAAATCTCAACAAGTTCCTAGAGAAAGAAAAGTTCAAGATGCTTACTCTTGGAACACTTCTGCCCTACCTCCAGCAGGGAGATTGGCTATGCTCTTTAGATCTAAAGGATGCGTACACGCACGTCCTCATTCATCCAGACCACAAAGTACCTCAGGTTCATTGTGGGAGGCAACCATTATCAGTACACAGTGCTACCTTTCGGCCTCACCTCCGCCCCCAGGGTCTTTACCAAATGCCTAGCAGTGGTGGCGGCCTACTTGAGAAATCAGGGTATCTTTGTCTTCCGCTATCTGGACGACTGGCTCATCAGGGGTCAGACGTGCCAGGAGGCCAGGCAAGCCACCCTCCGAACTATTTCTCTCCTTCAACACCTAGGGTTTGTCATAAACTTCGCAAAGTCCACTTTGCTCCCCTCCCAGAACTTGGAGTTCATAGGGGCAAGGCTAGACTCTCTGCAGGCAAAGACCTTCTTGCCAGAAGACAGAGCCCAAAGACTGATAGACTTGGCAAACCAGTTTCTCAGCAGGCCACTGGTTTCCGCCAGACTCTGGCTGAGGCTTCTGGGCCACATGGCTTCGATAGTACATGTGACTCCCAATGCCCGGTTCCATATGCGGCCTGCACAGTGGTGTCTCAGGACTCAGTGGACTCAGGCCATAGGAAACCTTAGAGACAGAGTAAGGGTGTCCAGACCATTCCTGAACTCCCTACACTGGTGGCTGCACCCCCCCGATCTATTGCAAGGGGTGCCTTTTCAGATTCCTGGGTTCACCATGGTGTTGACCACGGATGCCTCCCTACAGGGCTGGGGTGCACATTGTCTGGGCAAGTGCACCCAGGGCCTGTGGTCTCCCTGGGAGGCCACGCAACAGATCAATCTACTGGAACTCCGGGCTATTCGCTTAGCCCTCAAAACTTTCTCTCCAACTCTGGCTTATCAGTCTATCTTAGTACAGACAGACAACCAAGTAGCCATGTTTTATGTGAACAAGAAGGGCAGCACTGGGTCCAGGCTCCTTTGTCAGGAGGCACAGAACCTTTGCTTGTTTGCTCTCAGGCACAACATGTTTCTCAAGGCTGTTTATCTTCCTGGCCAGGAAAACTACCTGGCGGACAGGTTGAGCAGGATTCTGCAGCCCCATGAATGGCAGCTCCATCCTTTAGTGGTTCAGAAGATTTTCATGAAATGGGGACTTCCCTCCATAGATCTCTTTGCCAGTCCCCTGAAAAGACAGCTGCCCAGGTTCTGCTCCAGGCAACCACATCCTCTGCGGCTAGCAGCAGATGCTTTTCTGATTTCCTGGTCTCAGGGCCTCCTATATGCGTTTCCTCCCACGCCTCTGGTGGCCTGAACCCTGTTCAAGATTCTGCGGGACAAGGCCTCGGTTCTTCTGTTAGCTCCCAGGTGGCCGAGGCAGCCTTGGTTCCCTCTTCTGCTTCAACTGGCAGTGGACACCCCACTGCCTCTGGGGTTGCAGCCCGACCTTCTCTCTCAGGATCAAGGTTCTCTCCTGCACCCAAATCTCAAGTCTCTCAATTTGATGGCCTGGAGGCTGCAAGGGTAGTTTTGGCTCCCTGGGGCCTACCTCCGGAAGTGGAGGAGGTCGTCCTGGCCTCTAGGAAGCAGTCCACTAGGAAAACCTATGCCCTGAAATGGAAAAGGTTTTCTGTGTGGTGTCAGCTGCGTACAGAAGATCCTTTCTTCTGTGCTGTACCAGTGGTGCTTCAGTACCTGCTGCACTTATCTAATCAGGGACTTAAGTCCAATTCTGTTTGGGTCCACCTCTCAGCTCTAGCAGCTCACCACTCACTGGTGGAAGGACACACTCTGTCGGTTCACCCCTTGGTGTCCCGGTTCCTCAGAGGTTTGATCTTGCTCAAGCCTCCTGTCCATCCTCCAGCCCCTGAGTGGGAGTTGAATGTGGTCTTGCAGCAACTAACTCGCCCACCTTTTGAGCCGATGGCTACTTGTCCTCTCCGCTTCCTGTCCTGGAAGACACTCTTCCTAGTAGCCCTTACCTCGGCCAGGCGAGTGAGTGAGCTTCAGGCCCTGGTCTGTGACAGGCCTTACACTCGCTTCTATAGGAACAGGGTAGTCCTTAGGACTCATCCAAAGTTCCTCCCAAAGGTTCTCTCCTCTTTCCACCTCAACCAGGAGGTGGTTCTTCCAACATTCTTCCCTGGGCCTCATGCAAGTTCAGCTGAAGCGGTCCTTCATACCCTGGACTGTAGAAGGGCCTTATCCTTCTACCTTGACCGTACGCAGGGGCATAGGAGAGCTACTCAGCTCTTCATATCTTTTGACCCTAATAATTTGGGGTTAGCTGTGTCCAAGCGTACCTTGTCCATCTGGGTGACTGACTGTATCACCTGGGCTTACAGGGCGGCTGACCTTCCCTTGCAGGGTCGGGTCACGGCCCACCGTGTCAGGGCAATGGCTGCCTCAGTAGCTCATCTCCGCTCTGTACCGTTGGCAGACATCTGCAGGGCTGCAACTTGGTCCTCAAGTCAGACTTTTGCGGCCCATTACTGCCTGGAGAGGGAGTCCCGTAGGAACAGTGCTTTTGGCCAGGCAGTACTCCGGAATCTCTTTGAGGTTTAGGCAACTCCTGCCCTCCAGCCCTCCGTTGGGCTACCGGTGGAGGTTCTTTCAGTGAAAAGCCTTTCTTTGATGCTTGGGACTAGAGGGAGTTCTCTTGTTCACCCTGGGTTCCTCGGTAGCCCAGAGCTAGGGAGTCACCCATATGTGAGGACTGACTTCCTGCTTGGTCCTGGAGAAAGAGTAGTTACTCACCTGTAACAGGTGTTCTCCAGGAGCAGCAGGAATCAGTCCTCATGACCCTCCCTCCTCCCCTGGGAGTGCTGTTGTATATAGTTCATTTTACTTTTTTGTGTGCTGTTTTTTAGCTATGTCATTTGACTGAGCAAGATGGCACCTTTAGGCGGGAAGGGGACCGCGCATGCGTGCAGTATTCCCAAAGGCTTTCATAGAAAGCTGAGGAAATGCTCCGCAGGGGCTCCATCGACGTCGATGTCACCCATATGTGAGGACTGATTTCTGCTGCTCCTGGAGAACACCTGTTACAGGTGAGTAACTACTCTTTCCCGCCAGTGACAAAGCACAGTCTGCTTACCTACCACCCAGGGTTTCCGTATCAATAGTCTGTCTCCCCCCCCCCCTTCCCTTTGGACCTATCCGCGCCAGCTGATCCTGGACAACCAGTCATCCTGTCCAGAGTACCGACTGTCCCTCTACAACTTCCAGGTATCCTTGTATCTGACACCAATATCTCTGTATGTTTTTGCATTTCCACCACATGTGCCCTAGATTTGCATTGGGTATTCCACACCAGGGATACTGGCTACTGGAGGTCACCCACTCCGCATCGCACTCAATGGGGAGAATTGGGCTTGACAAATGGCTCTATATTGTATCTCCTGTAATTGGGCTGTTTTAACAAGTGCCAGAATGCAACTGCTGCTCCATTTCCAGTCCTCACTTTCGTTCTGTTATCGAGAAATCTGCAAGGGGAGCCCGCTGCTCCAACTTGCGATATAATTGTTCGATAAACGATCTCGGTCACGAATTTCAAAAAATTCCAACACATGTGCCGAGGCCTATGCCGAAGCCTATGCCGCTAGGTTTTCTGTTGGAAGTGATTGAATATAATGTCTCAATTGATAATAGGCGAAACAGTGTGATCCTGAAAGCTAATATTCATGCATCAGCAATGCATAAGGCTTCATTCCACCTTGTAGAGTCACCACATGTCCCAAACTCTGTATCCCTTTTCCCCCCATATCTTAAAAACCTGATTCTCTGAGCCTGGGGTAAAGTGGGGGTTTCCTCTGATAGACAAGAAACCAGAGGCAGTCGGAGAGACACACCACCGCCTGTACAGAAAACACCATACACCACCCCCCCATATTGGGACCACCAAATGGCTCCGGCGTAATCTCTTCGACAATGCCCCAGACTCCATATGGAGTACAGCCATCAGGGAGAGAGGACGCACAAAGTCCTCTTCCAGGTCTCGAGGGGTAAATACCTTGGTCTGTCCCAGCCAGTCTCTCAGGTGACGCATCTGGAATGCTTGCGTATAATGATGGAGATCTGGAATACCCAACCCTCCTCGACTCCAGTGGCTCCTTAAACAGACAAGTGAGATGTGAGCTAGTCTCCTATGCGAAAGAAATCTACATAGGTCTTATTCGTGTAATGTAAGATCCCTATGTATCATCCAAATTGGCAAAGTCTGCAACATATAGAGCAGTCTGAGGAACAGAATCATGCGGTAAGCCGCCACCTGACCCAGGAGTGACAACGGGAGGGCCATACACTCACTTGTAGCTTAGCTTGCTGTTAATTCATTACCTTAGTCCAGTTTGCCCGATAAAGCTGCCTTGGGTCTGCCGTTAACCGAATGCCTAGATACGTGAACGCTCGATCGGTCCACTGAAGTGGAAAACCTGTACCCCAGCGCTTCCTCAATCACCCTGAAACATACAGAGCTTCTGACTTTTCTTTATTAAGCAAAAATCCAGATATTTGTCCATACTGGTCAAACTTGTCCAGTAGATGAGGTAATGCCAATTTCATATGGGAAATGTGCACCAAGAGATCGTCGGCAAAGGCCGCTATCTTAAATTTCGACCTACCCATATTCCAGGAATGGCCTGGCAGCTCTTCACTGTATGAATAAAGGGGTCAAGGGATAACACAAAAAGTAGAGGCAAAAGAGGACATCCCTGCCGCGTTCCCCTCCCTAGGTCAAAGGTCTCTGAGAGATGTCCATTAACTAAGATCGCCGCTGTAGGGCTGACATATAGACACCATATCATTTGCAGATAGGTCCACCCTATCCCATAGTATGGAAGTAATCGAAACAAATAGTCCCACCCCACTCTATCAAAGGCCTTTTCGGCGTCAAAGCTTATAAGCAGCGACACCAGTTCCTGTGAATGGACTCATTTCTGGGAAGCTATGATCGATCTTAGGTTACTAGTTGCATAGCGACCCCTGACAAAAACCCTACCTGCAGGTCACATACTAAAGTAGGCAACATTGGTGCCAACCTTTCCGCTAGGAGTTTTGCTAGTAGCTTAAAGCAAAGTTGATTAACGATATAGACCAGTATGAGCTTGTTTGAAGCCGGTCCTTCCCTACCTTTCGGAGCAATGTGATAAAGGCACGATTGTCTCCCCATTTGAACCCCAGCTGGTGTGAGTGTTGTTGAAAAACTGTCTCCAGCGGGACCACCACCTCGACCTGTAAAATTCAGCTGTGATCCCGTCCGGACCCGGGGCCTTACAACATTGTACCTGTTGGATACCTGTAAATATCTCCTGGGCTGTGATAGGTGCCCCCAGCTGCTCTATCTGCTGCGTAGTCAATTTAGAAACATAGAAATAGGACGACAGAAAAAGACCACATGGCCTATCTAGTCTGTCCTTCAATTTAGGTAGGATTAGGCTCCCAGGATATGAATTAATCATCTCAGAAGGCACTTGTTGTCCCTTATAGAGATCCTGATAGTATGAGCGAAAATGTTGGGCAATCTCCTCCTCCGTTTTATGTAGTTTACCTGCTCCATCCCGTATAGCTGGTACCCAGCGTGATCCCTGGGTTACCCGCAGGCATTGTGCCAACAGCTTGCCCGTCTTATTTCCATGTTGAAAGCGTTTATATTTGTAATACATAGTAAATGACGGCAGATAAAGACCATTCTCCCGGACCAAGCAGGAAGTCAGTCCTCACTTATGGGGTGTCATCGACGCCGATGAAGCCCCAGCGGAGCATTTCCCCAGCTTTCCATGAAAGCCTTTGGGAATGCTGGCACGCATGCGCGGTTCCCTTCCCGCCTAAAGGTGCCATCTTACCTCAGTCTCTTTTTTTCCGTGAAGCCCATCGGACGTGTGTCCTTTTTTTCCCTGAAAAGAGTTATTTTTTTCTAGGCGTTATTCGCTTTTTTCCTTGGATTCGATGTCGGTTCCCCTCCCGCCGGGTTCGGTACGCCGGTATCGAATCCCCTCTTTTTCTTTTCGGTTTTTGCCCTTCGTGGTTAGGCGTTCGCGCCAAATCTTTTTTCTTTTCCCTGGAAGGCCGGTCCTTTGACCTCGCGGGGACCCTTTTTTCCACGATGACTTCCAGCGTTTTTTTTTTTTTTTAATTTAACTTTTTATTAACAACAAGTCCAACACAAGCACACAAACGTACAATCAAGTTAGCCATGGGGTGTCAAAACATCATAAGCATAATACAAAGCCATCATCAGGCTCCCTTCCTCTCTTGCACCCCTTCGATCCCCAGGCGGAGTTGTGTTTGTTTTTTATAATCCATTAGCAAATACCAGATATGGGCACCCCTATTCCCCCCCCCCCTTTCCTCCTCCCCCTACCCCCCCCTAACCCCCCCCCTTTGCCTACCCCCCCTGGGCCCCCCCTTCCTCCCACCTTCCTCCCCCCACCTCCCCCCACCCCCCCCAGCTCCCCCTTCTAGGACTGGATGTCGTTGCGTAGATAGCTCAGTACCTTATCCCACATCTGCTCAAATCTATCTACTCTTTGCCGTCGCGCTGCTGTCAATTTTTCCATCAAGTACACCTGTCTCAGGCGCTCTACACATTGCCCCACCTGCGGCGCTTCCCTCTGCCGCCAGCGGTAGGCCAGCTCACAGCGGGCCGCGCTCAGGCACGCCTGGATTTGCCACGTATCTTGGGTAGGCCCCCCTGCGCTCCACCATCCCATTAGAAACCCACCAGGGTGTAGCGGCACTTCTCGCCCCACCACCTCTGTGATCCATTCCCAGATCTTCCCCCAGAATGGCTTTATCCGCGGGCACTGCCACCAGATATGGTAAAACGTGCCCACGCCCCCACACCCCCTCCAGCACATATTAGACACCCTGGGATACATCCGGTGCAGGCGATCAGGAGTATAATACCACCGCATAACCACCTTGCACCAATTTTCCCCGGATAGCAATTGACAGGGGCAGCAACCGCAACTGGTCGAACACCATCTTCCATTGCCCCTCCTCAAGCACCATTTCCAAGTCCCTCTCCCATTCCCGCATGTATCTATGCTTCCCCCCCAGGGGCCCCTGGATCGCCCGATAGAGCACTGAAATAAGCCCCGGGGATGTCCGCTTCCCATACCAAACCACCTCCAAGGGGGTGTAATCCCGAGCCAACCCCTCTTTCCCTAATTTCTTCCGGAGGAAGGAAACCACTTGCCCATAGTAAAGACGGTCCCCATCCCGCAGCCCATACTGCTCTTGCAGAGTCTCGAATGGTACCCACTCGCCCCCGTCAATAAACGGATAGAAGCACTGCAGCCCCCCTTTTGCCCATCGCCGGAAGCCCCCCCGTCCCGCCCTGGCCGAAATTCCGCCGTTTGGCAAAGTTCCCTCATCAACGAAAAACCTCCTCCCCCTCCCTCCCCTGCTCCCCTTCGAATCTTGTCCCATTCCCCGAGCACATGGCTCACGTACGGGCTAACCCCCGCCCCCACCCCCCTTTCCCTGCTGCCCATCCAGGGAAGCCCTGCCAAGGACCGCCCCCCCCCCCCGCTGTGCTTCTCTAGTTCGACATATGTCTTTCCCTCCCCCCCACCCCGCCAGTCCATCACGTGTCGAGCCTGTGCGGCCCAGTAATAAGCCTGCATATTGGGCACCCCCAGCCCCCCCTCCTCTCACCTCCGGTACAGCACCTCCCGCGCTATCCGGGGCGGACGCCTCCGCCAAATATACTGATTCACCTGCCGCTGTAAACGCTGCATATGTGCTCCGGGAATGGCAACCGGCAAAGCCTGGAAATAGTACAGGACTCGTGGGAGGACATTCATTTTTACCGATGCAATCCTTCCCAGCCAGGAAACCTCGTATCCTACCCACTGCTGCAAATCCCGCTCTATCTCTCTCCATAGCGTACCATAATTGGCCTCATACATCCCACCGGGCTTAGGAGTG
Organism: Ichthyophis bannanicus; assembly: GCA_033557465.1. NCBI lineage: Eukaryota > Metazoa > Chordata > Amphibia > Gymnophiona > Ichthyophiidae > Ichthyophis > Ichthyophis bannanicus. Next base: position 1,220,054,812 of record CM066031.1, read on the forward strand.
ATATTGACCCCCAAATAGCGGATAGCCCCCTCTTTCCACCTAAATGGGTAGTCCCTCTGCAACCCTGCCAGCCGGGCCGATGACATATTGAGATTCAGGGCCTCCGTCTTATCCGGGTTCATTTTGAACCCCGACACCGCCCCATACTGTCCCAGATGCCCGAGGATCTCCGGCAAGGATTCTTCAGGCTGCGTCACCACCAGAAGGACATCATCCGCGAAGAGCGATATTTTATGATGGCCATTCCCCTTCTGCAGCCCCTGCACCCTCCCGTTGTCTCTGATAGCGCATGCCAAGGGTTCAATGGCAATAGCAAAGAGAAGAGGCGACAGCGGGCAGCCCTGACGGGTCCCCCTTTCCAGCTCCAGATCCTCCGTATACCGCCCGTTGATTTTAACCCTTGCCTTAGGGCCCCTGTACAGCGCTTGGACCCACCGCATGAACTTAGGGCCTATGCCCATCCGCTGCATCGTTTGAAAGAGAAAGCCCCAGTCCACCCTATCGAACGCTTTATCAGCGTCGATGGAGAACAACATTGCCTCTATCCCTTGATCTTGCACCCCCCAAACTGCTTCCAATACCCTCTTGATGTTATCTGAGGCTTGCCGCCCCATGATAAAACCTGTTTGGTCTATCCCTATCAACCCAGGCATCCTTGGCGCCAGCCTATTGGTCAATACTTTGGCTAGAATTTTGACATCTACATTCAGTAGGGAGATGGGCCTATATGACCCGCAGTGAAGCGGGTCTCTACCCCCCTTGGGCAGCACGGTTATCCCCGCTGTAAGCATGTCTGCCGACAGGTGCCCGCCCTCCCGTTGCACACCGTTCGCCACCCGGACCAACCGGTCAAGCAATTCCTCCCGGAATACTTTATAGAAGGCCCCCGTCAGGCCATCCAATCCCGGGGCTTTCCCAGCCGGCAGTGCCTTCAGGGCCTGTGCCACCTCTTCCCTGGTGATATCCTCCTCTAAAGCTTGAACCTCCCCTTCCTCCAGGCACCGCAGCTCAACCCCATCTAGATAAGCCTCCCGGGCCCCCGCCCTCTCCCCCTCCGGTTTCTTATATAAGTCTCTATAGAATTGACAAAAACGCTCCCCAATTTGCCTCTCCGTCTTCAGTCGCTCCCCATCCTCCCCCACCAACCCCACGATAGCGGCCTGGGCCTCCCGCTTCCGCAGTTTATTGGCTAACAGTTTCCCCGCTCTATCCCCCCATTCATAGTAACACTGCTTTAGCCTCGTCATCTGGAACCCTATCTCATTCACTTGTAATTTATTCAGCTCCATCCTCAGCTGGTTGAGGCGCTTGAGGTCCCGCTTGTTCCCCCACCCTTGATATCTCTCAGCCACCTGCTTGATCTCGATTTGGAGCACCTCCTCCCTCGCCAACCTCTGCTTCTTAAAGCGAGAGGACCACATCAATAGCCTCCCTCTCACAACCGCCTTCATCCCCTCCCACAATCCCACCTCCCCCGTGTCGTTTAGCTCCCAGTACTCCCTCAGGCAACCCTTGACATCCTGTACTACCTCCGCTTTCCTTAGTAAACTCTCGTTTAGTCTCCAAAATCGTACTCCCCCCCCCTTCCCTAGGGCCCCCCACACTCACCCAAGTGGGGGCATGATCCGACCACGTGATGTTCCCTATTGTCGCATCCTGTATCCTGGGTCCCCACCCCACTGGCAGCAAGATATAGTCAATCTGACTATAACTATCGTGGGGGGCAGAGTAGAAGGTATATTCCCTACTCCCCTCATGCAATTGCCTCCAGACATCGCTTAGGTGATATGCGTCCAAGATACGCTTCAGGATCTTGCGGACCTTTCCCTTCCCGTCTCCCCCCCCCCCCCCCGCTTGTCGATCCCATCGGGGGTGGAGAGCCAAGTTGAAGTCTCCCCCCAAAATTAACCTCCCTTGTACATGTCTGGTTAAGAAGGACTGCACCTCTCTCCAAAATTTCGCCTGCTGCACATTCGGGGCATAGATATTAACCAGAGTAACCTGTTCGCCCTGCCTCTCCCCTCCCAAAAGGAGCACCCGGCCTGCTTCGTCCCTCTCCACTTTACCCACCCTAAACGTACTATCCAGCCTGAGCAAAACCGCCACCCCCCCCCCCTTCTTGCTCGCAGCCATCCCCCTCATACTACCAAAATACTGATGTGGGTAGCGGGCACTCTTCAACAGCCCCTCGTGTTTCCTCCTCAAGTGGGTCTCCTGTATCATCACTACTTCCCAGTCGAGCCGTGCGGCCTCTCTGAACAGTTGCACCCGCTTCTGGGGATTATTGAGTCCTTTGACATTGAGGGATCCTATCCTCCCCATACCAAGCTATCCTGCACCCCCCTCTCTCCCCTCCCAGTACCTACACGCCCCCTCTGGTTGCCACCCCTCCCCTGCCCCCCCCACCTCCTCCCCCTTCCATCCCCTCCTCCCTCCCTGCATTACCACTCCCACCGGAGTATCCCGGACCCCCCAGTGACACTCCCGGGCGCTTCCGCTTGTCCCCTTACCCCTCCTTCCCCCACCCTACCCTTCTACCAACCCCCACCATCCCCGCTGTGCCCCTCTACTCCTCCCAGCCCACCCTCCGCCCCATTCCCCATTCCACAGCTCTCCATCCCCTTCCGCCCCCTTTACCCCCCCCCCCTTCGCACCCCAACATTCACCCAGCAGCCCATGCCCCCAGCCTCCCGCCCCGGCCCCCCCCCCCCCGCTCCCTCCATATGTAATCAGTATACACAAAAAACAGTGATTAGCATTCATTACAGCTATAAAACATTCTATAAAACAGCCTATAAAACAGCATATAGAGCAATTCCCCCCGCCGTCCCAGATTAGCTCCCCAGTGACCCCCCGGCCAAAGCATGTCCATCCTGTAGAATCTCAGTCCGCTACAGTCTTACCCAGCACTATGAGGATAGGCTATAAATTAAAGAATGTTACCCTCGGGCCGTGGCCCTCCGGGATGCAGTCAGCATAATTGCAAACCAACCTGGGGTTACCCCCCCGCATTGCTCCTTCCAGCTCGGGGGGGGGGGCTGTAATAGTAACCCATCGTAAGCAGAAAATATCAAACTGCAACACTGTCGGGTGCTTCGTTGCACCCCTTATCAGCCAGCTTCCTTTTAGTTGTCTCTTGGCCGTAGGACATTAGAGCCCCTATGTAGAGGACCCTGAGGTACAAACACACCTGGGCGCCCTGGTTATGGCCACCCCCAGGCAAGCCCTAAAGATCAACAACTGGTGCCCTGGGAAGACCCCAGATGAAAAAAGAAAAAGAAAGAAGCGTTCAGGGCTGTGCTCAGTCCCCTATTTCCCCCGCCGTCGATACTCGCTCTTTGCCACCAGAGAGCCTGGTTAGCCTCCGGCTCTTGCTAGCAACTCTCTGCCACTTCGTCCCGGCATTCCGCTCCGGGGGGCGTTGGTACTTGGGCCTCTCAGCTGTGCCTCCGGGATACTGTCCACTCCCATGTCCCGCAAGATCTGCCAGGCCCCTTCCGCGCTCTGGATACGGCGGGTGCTGCCCTTAACTGTCACTAATAAGCCAAAAGGGTAGAGCCATCTGTACCGCCAGCCTTCGCGGCGTAGCACTGATGTGACATCTCGCAGCTCCCACCGCCGTTGCAGCATGCCTGCAGATAGGTCTTGGTACAGCTCTATTTTGGCCCCCTCCCACTGATACGGGCCGAGCTTCCGCGCCGCAGTTAGGAGCTTCTCCTTCAATTTATAGGAGCTCAGGCAGGCAATCACATCCCGGGGTTTATTCTCTCTCGGGGGGGCCGAGGCTCCGGTGGGCCCTATCCATGGGCAACGGTCTTCCCACCCATTCCCCTTCGGGGTCGGCCTCCTGCAGGATGGCGGAGAATAACCGCGTCAGTGTCCCCTCACAATCCTGAAAGCACTGCTCCTCCGGGAGGCCCCGCACTCGCACATTGCTCCTACGCGATCGGTCCTCGAGGTCCTCCGTTTTCGCTTTGAGCACCTCCTGGGCTTGCTGCAATTCCGCCCAACCACTCCGCAAATCATTCACCATCTCCTCCTGATGCTCTAGGCGCTCCTCCGCCACCTCCACTCGGGCCCCAATCTCCTTCAAGTCCTGTTTAAGCGTGGTGAGCGTCTCCCTCAAATCTTTCTTGAAGGAGCCCATCTCAGCCTTCAACTCCTCCTTAAAGGCTGTGAGCCACTCTTTCAGGCTCCCCAGCGAATCAGGCCCGCCATCCGAATATCCGTCTGAGTCGGACCTCTCCATCTCCGCGCCCGCCATGCGGTAGGTGGGGCCTTTCTCCTCCCTCTCCTCCGCCGTAGCGTAGGAGGAGCGGAATTCTGACAGTCGCTTTTTCACCGACATCCTCTCCTTTGTCTGGGGTATTGGGCTCTGCCCGTGGGGTCTGCAAGAAGGGTAAGGGTCGCTCTAATTATAGCGAATTTCACTAGCGCCCCGGAGCTCCCTCAGAGAGCAGCCACCATGCTCCCTGACGTCACCGGAAGTCCGACTTCCAGCGGTTTTAAGAAGTGTGATCAGTGTAAGAAGATTGTCTCTCACAGACACACACGACTGCTGCCTTCGGTGCCTTGGCCCGGACCACGATTCTAAATCGTGCGGGCAGTGTGGAAAAATGTCTTCCAAGGCACTCCGAAGTTGTCAGCAGCAAAGTGAACGGCTTTTCTCGGACTCGGCCTCTACCCGGGCCCAGACCTCGTCTGAGGCCTCGACATCTCGGGACTCCAATCCCGAGAGGCGTCAGAGCTCCTCGGACAGGGGGTCCCCCGACTGGGAACGTAAGAGGAAGAAGCGGCTCGCGAGGGCGGCGTCGGAGGAGGTCCCAGGGCCCTCGAGGGCCAGGTCTAAGACCCCCGACCGTCGTCCCAGGCCCGTGGACTAGGAGAAGCCCGCTAAAGTTCCTCGCATGGAGCCGGAGTCTGCTGGACACGTAAGTCCTGTTGTCCTTGTGGACTCGCCTCCCAGAGTACCGACGTCGGGCCCGGCGCCGCCGGGGCCCGAGTCGGTGGCTGCTGCGTAACCCGAGCTGAGTCTCAGGTTGACTGCCTTGGAGAGCAGAATGTCTGCCTTCATGGACCAGCAGCGGGCACTGATGGCCAGTCTGTCTGGCGCATCTGCCCCGACCACCGGGACATCGACCTCGAAGTCGACCCCGGAGATCGAGCCGATACTCGAGTCCCTTGCGGCTCGAGGTCGTCCTCAGTCGAGGTCTCCCTCGACCTCCCGTTCGGGACCGAGGGTCTCAACGCCGGTGCCCCCGGCGTCGGGGCGGGTGCCTGGAGGCCCCGCGGGGTCCGAGCTCGACTCGACATCGGACGAGTCTGCTTGGGAGACCGAAGACGAGGAGCCTCCTGACACCTTCAAGACTCGGTGTGTCCCTTTGGACTCACCTGAGTCTGAGCCCCGGAGTAGATCCCCCTCCGGAGGACACTAGGTTCTCGGAATTTGTCCGTGATATGGCCGCTGCCCTGGCTATCTCAGCTGACCCCGAGGAAGAGCCTCGAGCCGAGGAGCTCGATGCTCTGCAGTATGACTCTCCTCTGAAGGAGGCCTTTACTGTCCCGGTTCCTCCGATGCTGGAACGGCTCCTCTTCCAGATGTGGGAGGCCCCAGCCTCGGCGCCGGTCTTGAGCAAGTGGGTCGATTCCATCTATCGACTCCGTAAGAGTCCTGGCTTCCAAAAAGCACAGCTACCACACATGGTTGTGGAATCGGGTTGTGGAATCGGGTTCCATGGTTGTGGAATCGGCCATGCATCGTCTGAAGAGTCAGAGGATGCACTCCGCGGTGCCTCCTGGACGAGAAGCCCGAAACCTCGATGGCGTCAGTAGAAAGTGTTTTCAGGGCTCGATGCTTGCTTGCCGTGTCCAGACTTACCAGCTGTACATGGGCATGTATTTACAAGACCTGGCCAAGGAGTTGGCCGGATTCTCTGCTGGTCTCTCTGGGGAACCCTTGCAGAGTTTTAAGTCCTTGTCTTCGAGGATCCGGGAATGCTCTAAGTTCATGTCCCGCGCCGCCTACGATGGCTTCGAGGCTTCGGCTCGAGTAGCGGCTGCCGGCATTGTGGCTCGACGCCAGGCGTGGCTGCAGTCATCGGACCTCAAGCCATGGGTTCAGGACAAGTTGGTCGATGTCCCTTGCCTAGGTGAAAACCTTTTTGGCAAGCCTGTGGCCGAGAAGGCCGCTCAGCTCGAAACAGAGCACCTCACGAGGACAAGATTGTCAAGGAAGACCTCTGCTCCTTCCTCTAAGAGGAAGGGCCCGGGTAAGAAGCCCTTTTACCCGAGGAAGGGAGCTGCCTACAAACAGTACCCCCAGTTTCAGGCTGCCCCAGCTGCCCCCCAGGGTCAGCAAGTCAGGGGCCGGGGTAATGGGTCCCGTAGGCAGAATACCCCCAAGCCTCCGGCCCCTGCTCCCATTCAGCAGGGTGGGGGTTTTTGACTCCTTGAGTATAGCCATTCCTCCCTTGCAGACCCAGCCCTGCACAGGAGGCCGCCTAGCCTTGTTCGCTCACCAGTGGCCCTTGATAACCCAGGACAGTTGGGTGCTGGACATAGTCCATCGAGGCTATGCCCTGCATTTTCAACAACTGCCTCCGCCACACTTCCCAGGGGAACCTTTCCGGCCTCCCCTGCATACTGCCCTTCTCCTTCAGGAGTTAAAGGGTCTGTTGCTGGAAAAGGCGGTGCAGCCTGTGCCTCTCCACGTCCAAGGTCACGGGTTTTACTCCAGGTATTTCCTGGTGCCAAAAAGAACCGGTGGTCTTCGACCCATTTTGGATCTCAGAAACCTAAACAAGTTTCTAGTAAGAGAGAAGTTCAAGATGCTTACTCTTGGAACTCTTCTGCCCTACCTCCAGCAGGGAGATTGGCTATGCTCTTTGGATCTAAAGGATGCTTACACTCACATCCTTATTCATCCAGACCACAGAAAGTACCTCAGGTTCATTGTGGGAGGAAACCATTATCAGTACAGACTAGAGTACTGCCTTTTGGACTAGCCTCCGCTCCCAGGGTCTTTACCAAGTGCCTGGCAGTGGTGGCAGCCTACCTGAGAAATCAGGGCATCTTTGTGTTTCCTTACCTAGACGACTGGCTCATCAGAGGCCAGACTTCCCTGGAAGTTCAACAGGCCACCAACAGGACTATAGAACTTCTCCAAAAGGTGGGCTTTGTCATCAACTTCGCAAAGTCCACTTTGCTCCCCTCCCAGAACTTGGAGTTCATAGGGGCAAGGTTGGATTCTCAGCTTGCAAGAGCATTCTTACCAGTGGACCGAGCACAAAGGCTCATGGACCTCGCCAGCAAGTTTCTGCACAGGTCCCTGGTCTCCGCCAGACTCTATCTCAGACTTCTGGGCCACATGGCGTCGACGGTACAGGTGACCCCCAATGCCAGGCTCAATATGAGACCTGCCCAGTGGTGCCTTCGGACTCAGTGGTCACAGGCCTCAGGCAGTCTCAGAGACAGGATCAGAGTGTCCCACCGTTTCCTGGCCTCCCTCAACTGGTGGTTACACCCCCCCAATCTGCTGGTGGGGGTGCCCTTTCAGATCCCACCTCATACAGTGGTACTGACCACCGATGCCTCTCTGCAGGGTTGGGGAGCACACTGCCTAGACAAGTGCACCCAGGGCCTCTGGTCTCATTGGGAGGCATCCCAGCAGATCAATCTGCTTGAACTCAGAGCTATTCGCTTGGCCCTCAAGGCCTTTACTGCTTCTCTGGCACAACAGTCTGTCTTGATCCAGACAGACAATCAGGTAGCCATGTTCTTTGTAAACAAACAGGGCGGGACTGGCTCCCAGCCCTTTGCCAGGAGGCCCAGGACCTCTGTTCCTTTGCCCTGAAACACAACATGCTCCTCAAAGCAGTCTATCTTCCAGGCCAGGAGAATTCCCTAGCCGACAGATTGAGCAGGATTCTGCAACCACACGAGTGGCAGCTACATCCTTTGGTGGTTCAAAAGATTTTCTTGAAATGGGGGCTTCCCTCCATAGACCTGTTTGCCAGTCCACTGAACAACCAGCTGCCAAGGTTCTGCTCCAGGCAACCGCATCCTCTGAGAGTCGCAGCAGATGCTTTTCTGATTCCCTGGACTCAGGGCCTGCTCTATGCGTTTCCTCCCTCCCCTCTGGTGGCCCGGACACTGTTCAAGATTCTCCGAGACAGGGCCTCAGTCCTCCTGGTAGCTCCCAGGTGGCCAAGGCAGCCTTGGTTCCCCCTCCTGCTTCAACTGGCAGTGGGTCTGCCTCTGCCTCTGCCTCTGGGATTGCAGCCCGACCTCCTCTCTCAGGATCAGGGCTCCTTGCTGCATCCCAATCTCAAAGCTCTCAATCTGATGGCATGGAGGCTGCAAGGGTAGTCTTGGCTCCCTGGGGCCTGCCTCCCGAGGTTGAGGAAGTTCTCCTAGCCTCCAGAAAACAATCCACTAGAAAGACCTATGCTCTCAAGTGGAAAAGGTTCTCTGTGTGGTGTCAGCTACGTGCTGAGGATCCTTTCTCCTGTACTGTGTCAGTAGTGCTTCAGTACCTGCTGCACTTGTCCAATCAGGGTCTCAAGTCCAACTCTGTTCGGGTCCACCTCTCTGCTTTGGCAGCTCACCACTCCCTACTTGAGGGCCATTCCTTGTCTGTGCACCCTTTGGTGTCTAGGTTTCTCAGGGGCTTGCTTCTGCTCAAGCCTCCCATACTTCGTCCTGCTCCTGAGTGGGAGCTTAATGTGGTCTTGCAGCAACTGACTCGCCCACCTTTTGAGCCTATGGCTACTGCCACCCACCCGCTCCCTAACCTTGAGGGTTTAAGGAGGGGTTGGCCTTGAGGTTGAGGTGGTAGTTGTGAAAGGTCAAGTGATAAGGCAGGCAAAAGAATATTTTTTTACATAAGGATTTATTTCTCCCGCTCCGCGGTGGAATGGAACAGACGTGAAGGAATATTTTAGCCAAAGTAAGAATAAAGCAAAAACAGGCTCTTCAATGTTGTGCTCAAATGTCCTTTAACGCTAGGGTTCACATTCAGTCATGTGACCTCTGTTTTTAAATCAAACAAACACTGGCAAAACAAGAATGTTCCTGAGTTGTGAACAAGATATGCTTTAGCTTATTTTTACTTCTTCATAAGCTCTTCAGCAAGGTACTCATACAGGATACGTTTAGTATATTATAGCATATGACCATTCAAGCTTTGCTTCACTTATCTCTGTCAATAAGACAGGTTGAACAGTCCATTGGCTGGTCTACTTCTATCATTGGTAAAGGACAAGCCAAGGGCATTTCTGCTTCAGGACTATTTTCTGGTTGTGCTAGCTTCTGGTCAGAAATTGCTCGTTTGTCTAAGAATTCCTTAAATTCTCTAAGGAGTAATTCAGCCTGTCTTCTAACTGGGCTAAGCTGAGGATCTGCTCCTTCCTTAGGTAAGCATTTGTTTGCAGTCCTTATTTCAGGATAGCTAGTAATGCCGTCTCTGGTAAAACAATCATTCAATGTGCTGAAGTTACCCCTCCCCCACTTGTCTCTGAAAGTAAGTGTCGGGTTACCAACTTCAGTTGTATGAGGAGTGCTTCTAAAGAGTGCTTCAAACGCAGGACCGTCTAACTTCTCCTGGCTTATTTCTCTGCCATACAGGTCAGCTGTTTTCTTCTTTCTATTAGCTTGCCTGCTAAAGCTTTCAGCTGTCTGGTGAGAATAGCTGGGACTGTTTAAACGATTTCCAGGCTGCAGCCAACTGCCTTCATATTGACTGGGTCTGTCCTGAGTTTTAAAATCAGCATTCACTCTTTCTGGCTTCTCATTATAAAGCTTGTCATCTGTATCAAACACACCATGTACCTTGTATTGAGGCTTGTCTGAGAATTCCTTGCCGCTCTGCCTTCCTTTCCACGGGTCAGCTCTCCCCTCCAGAAGCCTGGGCTTTATCCCTGGGTCTCTCAGTGCTTCAAACCTCTCCTGTTCACAGACGCTTCTATCAGCCTCTGAGTATCCCTGGTACCTGCTTCTTGGGTCTGAATCCCTTCTCCTTGGATTACAGCTGGGCAGTGTTTCTCTTTCCAAGTCAAGGATTTCTGAGTCAAAGGCTACTTCCTGCCTTCCTCTCTGCTTCTTTCTTTCTCCTTCCGGCTTCGCTCGCCCTTGCTTTGGTCTCTCTTGCTTTACTCCCTCTTGCTTTCCATCTTGTCTGCTTAACAAGCTGCCTCTGCTTTGGACAGCCCGCCTCCTGCTAGGGCGTGCCCAATCAGTAACTCTGCTTCTCCCCTCCCCCGAGGTGAGCTGTGTTAGCTGATTAGCCATGTGTTTCTTGTTCTGAGCAGAAAAAATCCTGCATTCACCTGCAGTACCAATACTTTCCACAGGGTCACCATCTGTTTCCATGGCTTCTGGGGATGCTACCACGTCACACTACTTTGCCCTCTACGCTTCCTTTCCTGGAAGACTCTCTTTCTGATAGCCCTTACTTCGGCTAGGAGAGTGAGTGAGCTTCAGGCCTTGGTCTGTGATAGACCTTACACCAGGTTCTATAAAAACAGGGTAGTCCTCAGGACTCACCCTAAGTTCCTTCCTAAGGTTGTCTCCTCTTTTCACCTTAACCAGCAGGTGGTTCTTCCTACTTTTTTCCCTAGGCCTCATGCAAGTCCGGCTGAAACAGTTCTCCATACTTTGGACTGTAGGAGGGCCTTATCCTTCTACCTTGAACGTACGCAAGGTCACAGGAAGGCTTCTGAGCTCTTCCTGTCTTTTGACCCCAATAACTTGGGGAAGCCGGTGTCCAAGCATACCTTGTCCATCTGGGTGGCTGACTGTATCACCTGGGCTTACAAGGCAGCTGACCTTCCTTTGCAGGGTAGGGTCACGGCCCACCGTGTGAGGGCCATGGCTGCATCAGTGGCTCATCTCTGCTCTGTTCCATTGCAAGACATCTGCAGGGCTGCTACTTGGTCTTCAAGCCAGACGTTTACAACCCACTACTGTCTGGAGAGGGAGTCCCGTAGGGACAGTGCTTTTGGCCAAGCAGTACTCTGGAATCTCTTTGAGGTCTAGGCAACTCCTGCCCTCTGGTTGGGCTACCTGTGGAGGTTATGTCCTTGAAAAGCCTTTCCTTGTTGCTGAGACTAGAGGGAGTTCTCTTGTTCAGCCTGGGTTCCTGGTAGCCCAGAGCTGGGGAGTCACCCATAAGTGAGGACTGACTTCCTGCTTGGTCCTGGAGAAAGATTAGTTACTCACCTGTAACAGGTGTTCTCCAGGAGCAGCAGGAATCAGTCCTCACTACCCTCCCTCCTCCCCTTGGAGTTGCAGTTGTACATAGTTTAATTTTTACATTTTTGTGTGCTGTTCTTAGCTATGTCATTTGACTGAGGTAAGATGGCACCTTTAGGCGGGAAGGGAACCACGCATGCGTGCCAGCATTCCCAAAGGCTTTCATGGAAAGCTGGGGAAATGCTCCGCTGGGGCTTCATCGGTGTCGATGACACCCCATAAGTGAGGACTGATTTCTGCTGCTCCTGGAGAACACCTGTTACAGGTGAGTAACTACACTGTATGGTCCATCTACTCTGCCCAGTAAGATGGCAGGAGTAGGTGCACCTGCCACTCTGTGCAGGCCACCCCTCCCTATGTCTTTGTTTAGGGGTGAACCCACTGCTCCATGTAGGACACCCCTATTTGTTGAAAAATTAGATGGTTCCGTTTATTTTGATTTTATCCTGTTGCTGTAAAGGGATCCACTATGTCTGTCTCATGCCATTTTTATTTCCGTCACTGTGTTTACCCCAACCACTTCCATCGGGAGGGCATTCCAAACATCCACCACCCTTTCAGTGAAAAACAATTTCCTGACATTGCCTTTCAATTTACCACCTTGCAGCTTCATGTTATGCCCTCTAGTTTTACAGCTTCCCCATCTTTGGACGAGGTTTGTTTGTTCATTATTTCTCTTTAAGTATTTAAAGGTCTGAATCATATCTCCCCATCCCTCCTCTCCTCCAAAGTGTACATATTTAGGTCTTCAAGTCTCTTCTCATAAGGCTTCTGACGCAGGCTCCAAATCATTTTGGTTGCCTTTCTCTGAACAGTTTCCAGTCTTTTTGATATGGTCTCCAAAACTGAAGTCAGTATTCCAAGTGAGGCCTCACCAGTGACTTATACTTATATCTGTTCCATATTTAAACGTTTCAAAATCAATTATCACATCTACGCAGATGACATTATGTTGTACTCACCATTTGATGTGTCTAACCCAGATTACTCCAACATTTGTCATTGCCTCGTTGAAGCTGAGCTGTGGCTGAAATCTATTAACATGTCTATTAATTTTAAAAAAACCGAAGCTTTATTTATAACAAGAAACACAAGCTTCACCCCTCCAATGGAAATCAACATTGGCAATAATTCTCTCCCTGTTAAAGATGAGATCAAATACTTGGGAGTCACTCTTGATAAGACCCTCAACCTCTCCAAACATATAAAACTAACTGTAAAAGCAATCTATTTCAAACTAAGGACAATCCAACAACTTAGACCATTACTAGAAAACACTGATTTCAGAACCATAGTACAAACACTCATTACACCACATTTAGACTACTGTAATGGTATTCTTCAAGGGACCTCAAAGAAAAATATCCACTCACTTCAATTGGCCCAAAATGTCACCGCAAGGATTATTTCCAAAGCAAAATTAACAGATCATATATCTCCGATTCTTTATTCTCTCCATTGGCTTCCAGTATCATGCAGAATCACCTACAAATCCTTAATCAATACTTTTAAGATTTTTAACAATATAGCTCCTTCCTTCTTATCCACTCTTATCAACATCCCGCTTGAAAACAGATCAAGAAGAAGAATTAACCTTCACATGCTACAAGTACCTGATTCTATCCGAAAAACAAGTCAAAAAACAAGCAACACAGCGTTCTCATACTTTGCTCCTATGTTATGGAACAACTTACCAGCTGAAATCAGAGAAATTAAGGATCTTCAATTATTTAGAAAAAATCTAAAAACCCACCTATTCACCCTATACTATAATAACCTCCACAAGGAAGATAACCCTAACTCAGAGAAAACTTCTGATCAACAGTCACTCACTGACCCTACCTAGACAGGCATAAAACCCTCACTCATTCACATTGTTCACCTAATTAAATTTTCTCTTTGAAAGCAAAATGTGAATAAGTGTAACTAATGTAATATATTCCATTGCCGATGATTTACTATTGATAGCCAGTTATTTCACTGTATTATTGAGTTGCAATTTTAATAGTTAAATGTTTACTTTTATAATTTTGTTCTATGTAAAAACTCTTGTTCTCCATTTACTGTTCTTTGTACTAAAACACGTTCTATGTAAAATAGTTCAAAACCTGTTTTATGTAAAATAGTTTCTAAACCCGTTCTATGTAAAATAATAGCATGCTATTATTAAACTTTGTTTACTTGTAAACCGCCACTGATCGCTGGAAGTGGCGGTATAGAAGAGATGTATAAATAAATAAATAAATACAGTGGTATTAGTACCTCTTCCTTTCTGCTGGTAATTCCTCTTTGTATGCAGTCCAACATCCTCCTTGCTTTTGCCACTGCCTTGTCGCACTGTTTTGCCACCTTGAGATCTACAGAAATAATCACACCAAGGTCTTTCTCCTGATCCGTGCACACCAATCTCTCACCCCCTATTGCGTATATTTCCCTTGGATTTCTGCTACCCAGGTGCATGACACTGCACTTCTTTGCATTAAATCTTAATTGCCAAGCATTAGACCACTCTTATAGCTTTTGTAGATCTTTCCTCATGTTAACCACTCCTTCGGGGGAGTCCACTCTGCAAATTTTTGTGTCATCTGCAAAAAGACAGACTTTTCCATTCAGTCTTTCAGCAATATCACTCACAAATACATTGAACATTGCCGGGCCCAGGACCAAACCCTGGGGCACTCCGCTAATCACCTTCCTTTCATCCGAGTGAGCTCCATTTACCATCACCTTCTGTCGTCTGTCAGTCAACCAGTTTCTGATCCAGTTTCCCAACTTGGGACCCATCCCCAAACTACTGAGTTTATTGATAAGCCTCCTATGAGGAACAGTATCAAAGGCTTTGCTGAAATCCAGGTAGATGACATCCATCGCATGCCCCTGATCTAGTTCTCTGGTCACCCAGTCAAAGAACTCAATCAGATTTGTTTGGCAAGATCGTCCTTCAGTAAAACCATGTTGCCTCAGATCTTGCAACCTGTTGGTTTTGAGAGAGTCTACTATTCGCTCTTTCAGGAGCACCTCCATTACTTTTCCCTGTAAAGTTTCAGAGGGAACCTCCATATAAGAGATTTTTTTGCACGCTGATGTAAAACTTCGTTCAGCGCTGCCTGGGATTCCAGGAGTCGTGCCCTGGTCTCTGTCGTTGCTTGGTGGGCATGACGTCTGCGATCCTGCACTACCTGCCTTTCTAATCTTAGCACCCGAGCATTAAGGAGGCGATGGCGGCGCTCAGAGTATGCCATAATTTCTCCTCGCAAGACCACCCTTGTAGCCTCCCAAAAAAGCTCAGGATCATCCTGATGAAGTGAATTGAGTCACATAATCCCTCCACTTCTCTTTGATATAAGTATGGAAACGCTCCTCTTTGTAAAGTTCTAGAGGGAACCTCCACATCTGTGGTCTTCCCAAGTTGAGATACCAATCTAGTGAAATCCAGATAGGTGCATGGTCGGATGTTTCCCCCGTTCCTATTTTTGCCTCTCCTATCCCCGCAAAGAAATTCTCGGATACAAGGATATAATCAATTTGAGCCCTAGTTCCATGAGCACAAGATAAATGGGTGTAATCTTTATCTGTGGGTTGCAGTAGTCGCCACAGTTCTTCTAGGCACCTCCGTCGACTGAATCTCTTCAAGATGCGGGTTGTCCCTGTCCGGGTATTTGTGTTCTGTTGTGATGTATCTATCATTTGGTCTAGGACCCCCATTCAGAGCCCCACCCACTATTAGCCTACTCTCCAGCAGCTGTTCCAATACTGAAGCCAGTTGGGCATAGAAAGGAGCATCGGGTGTCTCGGGGCCATAGATATACAAAGCACTACTGGATGACCCTCCAGATCCCTGGAGACTATTATAACGTCCCAGGGGGTTGCTTTTTTCAATCTTGCATTCGAACTGTACCCACTTGTGAACCAGAATAACTACGCCCCCTTTTTTCCTTGAGCTGCTGCCCCAAATACTTGGCTCACCCAATCTCGACTCAGATTTCCGTGTTCTGTGGTAGACTGGGGGGTCTCTTGAAAATATGCAATATCACAATTTAAAAGGGCTGCTGCATGCAGAATCTTATATCTCTTGATGGGAGATCCGATCCACACACATTCTATGAGAGTATTTTCAACCCTTCTCTCGATCTTTAAGGCCTGATGTCAGAATATGCAATATTAATATATTAGGGGGTCCCCCCCAGCCCAGGGACTACCTCGTTCTGTGATGCACCTCCCGAGTATGTATATTTGACAGTTGTTGCCCTCCAAAAAAGGAACTTTTCTCCCCCCTCCACTCCCCCTCCCTGGAGTTCTCTCTCCCCTCCCTCCCCACCACCTCACTTTCTCCTTCTGTGTGAGTCACTTCTACATGTGACGGGTCTCCCCCCTTCCCCCTCCCTCATGTCTCTGCCACTCTTCTGGTTTACACCTATTTACTACCTCTGTGCTAGCTTATCTTCCGGGCTCCCCCCACCCCCATAGCCCACTATCCAGGACCCTGGTCTTCTAAGCCCCTGTGGTATATTCTACTCTGCTCTTTATATTGATCTGCACCTATGTCTGCGTCGGTTTGCATTTCCTTTTGATCTGTGGGATTTTAAGCAAATGAAGCCCCAGCTCCCCCTCTCTGGAACAGGTTCCGTGAGGTTAGGGTCCATGCCCTACTTCTATTAGTCTGAAGGTAGGATATTTGGGTCGTTCTTGCTGAATCCCTCTACCCCCTATGCTTATCTCCCTGCGCTCCGCCCATCCCTTCCCTCTCCTCTAAACCTCCAATCCTAACCCCAGTTAGCTCTTCAGACCAGACCTCCAGTCCTCATAAGTTCATAGTGCCAAATATTAATTCACAATACCAAACAACTATATTTCACCCGCCACTCCTGTTCATCCACCATGCATGCACTTTGTGCTGCCAATCGGGCTTTTGAAAGTCACTTATCAGTTTGTAATTGTGTTAGTGCACAGTTTTGCACTTCTTTCCCCATGCCACAGCTGGAAAATGGCTCAGGAAAGGGAACTGATAGGCCAAACTTTTTACCTTCTCCTCTCCACCAACATCTCCCTCAAGATGTGTCCCTGTTTGGACCAGTAGTGTCCAATGTGTCCATGAACTGTTACTCAGTCTCCATTGTGTCAAATACCCGCTGAGCTCCATTATGATAGATTCCGAGGTGAGCTGGGTACTGCATGATGAATTTAATACGTGCATTGATCAGACGCTGACATACTGCCGTGAAGGACCTCCTCCGTTGATTAAGAGCTGCTGAATAATCCTGATATATGCTGAGTTTCAGTTGATTTTGTGTATTTGGACCCCGTTGTCGAGCGGTTTTCAGCACAGCATCTTTTTGCACATAGTTCAGAAAACGGGCCGGTACTAAGCGGGGGTGAACCAAATTATCTTTAAAGTTGAGCAGCCCTGAGCTTGAGTCATCTACTTTTGTGCCTGATTTATCCTTGCTGGTTGATGACAAAAGCAAAGTTGCTTATCTGTAATGGTTGTTTTCTGTAGACAACTTTAATAATCAGGCACACAATCCCTCCCACCTCTCTGAGAGTTGCATTATTTCTTGAGCTGTGGAACTGACTGAGGAGACTGTTGCACATAGGAAAAGCCGCACATGCTCAAAACTTTACATTAATTCTAGGCTTTAGGGGCTGTGCTCCATTCTGCTGTCATGTGATGAGACATCCCACTTTTGTGCCTGAGTAATCCTGCTGTCTACAGAAACAGTATTGCAGGTAAGCAACTGAGCAAAATATTTATTCAATTACATAAAATAATTACATTAACTAGTAACTTTCGTTCAGAAGGAAAATCACAAATTTTCAAGGCATATTGTGGATTCATTGAGGATTGTTACAGTGAGGAGTGCTAATTTATTTTGGAGATCTCCACGTATTTCAGAAATTGACATATACAGTCATACTATCTAATAATGCTTGCATTTTGTATCTCATTTGCACTAATATTTTGAACAGAGGGGCCTAAGGTGGATCCATAACAAGGAAGTTTGTTTGAGGATCCGTTTATTCCACAAAAATATGTGCACAATTACATCACTGAATGACTCTTCAGTTTTGCATGCAATCCACCAAATTTTCAGGAGTATTTTTGAAGAGAATCCATTATATCCTATGAATTATGCTAGTCAGTAGTTTGGTTTATCATCTCATTCACACCAGATTTTCAGGAGATGGTTTTTCATCCCATTCATGCAAAGTTTTTGGGAGATTCTGGTAGTGTTCAGAAGGGGATGGATTAAACACTAATATTTTTTTCCTGCATTCACCCATACCTGTACACATTTATAAGTGTGCCCACTTTCTGGGAAGTTAGTTTCGTTAGTTCTGTGTTGAATTTCTAGGTATATTTAATCTTAATATTTTAAGCTATTGGTAGAATTTGTATAATTGTGTATTTCTGCTTTCTGATAACAAATGGGTCTATTTACTAAAGGTTAACGTGAGTTAGGTAAAGTTAGCGCGCATTAAGTGCTTCCACTGCCCATTCATTTCAATGAGCCATTGCAGCACTTAATGCACGTTAACTTTATTTAACATGCATTAACCTATAGTAAACATAGACCAAAGTATCAGAAGGCAGTTAGGTTATAAGAAGATATCATAATTTAAGTGATGTGGTGGTGGTGGGGAGTATCAGTGGGGTGAAATGGTTATCTGCTGTTTTTTTTTTTACATTGAGCATGCCAAAATGTTAGGTACTATACATTTCTCTGTGGACCAGCAGGAATTAAGTCCTCACATATGGATGACATCCCCGATGGAGCCCCACGTAGGAACGCTCCCCAGCTTCCATTGGAAGCTCCATCATGCATGCGTGCCTGCCTTCCCCCCTGCCGTGGCACCATCTTATTTCCAGTTGTCCTTCTGCAGAGCCCCTAGGACATGTTCCTGCCATCGCTGAAAAAGGAGTATGATTTTTTTGCCTTCTTATGGGTCTTTTTCTTTGATAGTGATACCATCTGTCAGTTGCATCGGTTCCCTGCCGACACCACTTTTTCTGCATTTTCACTTTTTTCAAGATTTTTTTCTTCCCTTGCGGTTTTGCTGGCTGGCATCATTGAGCTGTAAGATCTCATTGTAGCCATATTCCTGGTCGTGCATAAGTCAGCCAATGGATTTAAAAAGTGCATTAAATGTGCACATTCCATCTTGGTCACTGACAGACATAATTGGTGCCCCCAATGCCTCGGGCCCAACCATGAGCCCCCCTTGTGCAGTCTGTGTTTGCAGATGATGAGGAAGGGCTTAAAGGACTGGGAGAAGCAGTGAGAGTCTCTCGTTGGGCCATCGTACTCTATGTTCTTGGCCTTGGCATTGATGTCCTCATGGGGCCCCACTGAGGCATCATCATCACGTGGTGCCCATGCTCACTGGGAGCCAAAGGGGCATGATGCCATGGAACAGAGACTGTTCATCAACTTCCAGTCGGAGCCATGGAAAGAGCTAACATCTGCTCCGCCGCAGTCGAAGGGGGAGCATGAGTACTGGGCTACGGGCCACGGACATCGACACCGAAGCCTTTCCCGATACAGTGTCAAGGGCGATGGCTGGAAGTGGCCTGCCAAACTACCTTGGTGGGAGGAATCGACTCCCAAGGCCCCAGAGGGCCATCGGCAGTCTCCCAATGCACTGACCATCATGGCGTCCCCAAGACAGGTGACAAAGTCTGTGGCCAAAATTGTTATCCCGGCCCCGATGATGGCATTGCTGGACGAGCACCTTCGGGGACTCGGGGTGCACTTGGTGGTGGTCCTTGCCACACGGGCCCCGGGGCTCCTGATGCCATTGGCATTGTTGCCGCATATATACAGCCCATCCTGGAGACTCACACACTCCCTGCTGAGACAGGTACATCGGGTTGGCGGTTGGAATTCACAACAGTTCTGACTGACATCTCCTTGTCTGATATCTCGGGTTCCAGTGCCCAGATGCACCGGTGCCCTCATTAGGTGCACCATCAGTCCTATCGGCGTCCGATTTTCCTGCCCGATTGGTGTCGGGAGGAGGCCTGTTGCTATTTTGACTTTCTTTCGAAGATGGAGGAATCTGTGGCCTCTGAGCAGCCAGGACCCTCTATTCCTTCGGGCAGAGATGCTTTCAGGGCTTCATGCTGGTTGCCCATATGCTCTCCTACCAGCTTTACATGGGTGTGTTCCTGACGGACATCATCGCAGACCTGAACGAGTTCAGTTCTCTCATACCAGCGAAGCACCTCAATTCCTAAAGTGCCCTGGTAGTCCATGGCAAGGATTGCTCGAAGTACAATTGTTAACATTATTGACACCCTTGAAGTTCAACCCCTTAATGTCCAATATCTCCTTAAAAAAAGTGGCCAGTGAAATGGCTTAGGGCTATATATGCCCACATATTTGACAAACAAAGAATCAAATAAAACAAGACAAATTAAAAAAGGAAATAGTAGGAAATGCTATAGAAACTGGGACATTGCCAGGACATGATTGGCACCCTTATTAACAATTAAAATCATTTTTATTTATTTGCATTCTCTTATATACCGCGCTATTCTGCATCAGTGCGGTTTACATTGAACAAACTGAAATTACATTGAACAGGGCATTATAACTTGGAGATAACTATTTTACAGGGAACATGGGCTATGGAGGGTTAAGTGGCTTGCCCAAGACCACAAGGAGCACCTGTGGGACTAGAAACCCCAGTCCTTCCAGCCCAAGGTTGCTGTCCTCTAGTGGGATTTGAACCCCCAACCTTCCGGCCTGAAGTACCTTGCCCCAACCACTAGGCTACTCCTCCACTCCTCCATTTTTAACAGAAGAACCACATTCCCATTGCAGTAAAATTAGATGCACCTGTGATGAATTGTCAATACTCACATGACTTGAACCAACCAATGAATGATGGCTCTAATGTTTAAAATGGCCACATTCACTCCCCGATCTCCAGGAACAAGCAGGAATAAGTCCTCACATATGGGTACGTCGGTACCGACGGAGCCTGAGCAGGAAAGCTCCCCAGCTTCCCAGAAGGAAAGCTTTTGGGGCCTCCCACTGCGCATGCGCGCTGCCTTCCCGCCTTCCTGACCAACTCTCCTCAGTTCTTCTTTTTCCGCGGAGCCAGCAGGTCATGTTCCTGTCACCGCTGAAGAAGTTGTTATTTTAATTTATTTCTTTGGCCGCGTGTCTGCCTTCCCCGATTCCAGACCGGTACCGCCGGTCTTTTTTCCTTTATTTAAAAAAAAAAATAAAAAAATCTTTTTTTTCCCTCACTTGGTGTGTTAGTTCTGTGAGGCCTTTAGGCCTTCACTAATTCTCCCTCATGGAGAAACAAGCCTCTGGGTTTAAAAAATGCACCAAGTGCAGCGGTACTATTTCAGTCACAGACACCCATGAATGGTGTCTTAAATGTTTGGGGCCGGACCATTCCATTCCGGATTGCCCATCCTGTTCTTTGATGTCTAAACGTGGCTTACAGAACCGGGCAGCCAAGTTTCACATGCTGTTTTCTACAGATACTCCAGCATCGACATCTTCCAGGTCTTCCTCTCCTGATGGATCTCAGGTAACCAAACATTCCTCTGGCAGGTCCTCAAAGGGCAAATCTCCCTCTAAGTATCGAGATACCCCTGGGCTTGACCCTGAGGACCCTGCCCCAGCCAAACAACCCCGGCGGGAAGCTCCAGCTTCCAAAGCTCCTCCTATGGGGTTACAGGTTGACATCGATGGCACGGCCTGATGCGATCACCTGTTAGACTGTTCTGGGGTACCGGCTCAATCATCCGGTACCGACATCCAGACAGTCGTGGCGTCCATGGATCATACAGTTCAATCCATGCAGCAGGCCATTTTGGCTTTTATTAAGGCTGCGACGCCCTCGGTACCGCACCCTGCGGTACCGACTCCGGTTCCGGTACCACAACCGATACCGGTACCCATGCCTTCCACATTGACCAGGATACCGATTCCGGTTCCCGGTTCCGGGGTTTTTCCCGATACCGATCCGGTTCCGGGTACCCCCGATGTCGATACCGGTCGATACGCTTATCGATCCCTGGAAGCAAACAGACGATACTTTGAGTCTTCTGATGATTCTGATTCATCAGATGACTCTGATGAAGTATCCCTTACTCTACCTGAGGAGCCCTCTTCTCCAAAGAGGGAGAATGTCTCCTCCAGAGGATTTATCCTTTCAAGACTTCATCATTGAAGTAGCTAAAGGTCTTTCTATTTCTGTATCCTCTGAAAAAGAACCTAGAGCAAAAAAGTTAGACATTTTAGGATACTCTAAGGTTCCCAAAGAGGCAGTCACCTTGCCCATCCCTGAAATTCTTCAAGATCACATGATGGACTTATGGGAGACTCCTCTCACCCTATCTCCACATTCTCGTCGTCTGGACACCATGTATCGTGTCCCCCCTTCTCCTGGGTTTCAAAAAACTCAGCTTCCGCACCACTCCATCGTGGTGCAGTCAGCTATGAAAAGGATCAAGAGTACTAAAAGACACTCTTCTACTCCCCCAGGAAGAGAATGTAGGACTCTGGATGCTTTTGGAAGAAAAATCTTCCAAGCAAGTATGCTTATTGCCAGAATCAACTCATACAGCCTCTATATGGGCATGTTTCTGAAGGAAATTGCATTAAAAATACGCCATTTTCTCCCCTTTATCCCAGAGGATAGAAAGGAGGAGTTCCTTCTTCTGCTGAAGCATACCCAAGATATTTCAAAGTTCTCCAACAGAGCAGCCTTTGACTCCTTTGAGGGTGCTAGCAGAGCCTCAGGTATTGCCATAGCGGCTCACAGAATTGCCTGGCTCCAGGCCTCTAACCTTGAACCCTGGGTCCAGGATGGGTTGGGAAATTTGCCCTGTACAGGTGAGAATCTGTTTGGTAAGGAGTGGCAAATCAAAGCCACTCAAATGGATGCAGAAAATGCTGCTTTAGATAGACTTTCTAAGTCTACCTCTACCCCTGTCAAGAAGAAATCTTTCAAAAAGCCTTTCTACAAGAAGGCCAGATTTTCCACAAATACTGGCCAACAGTCTTCTGCAGCTCGCTTTGCTCCTAAGTGTCAGCAGCCTAAACAGGCCAGGGCAAAACCTGCAGGGGCTGCTACAGCCCAACAGTCCCAACCCCCTCAGGGTTTTTGACTTAAAACTAGAGAACTTAACCTTTCTGGCTCTAAAACATCCAGAACCTCTCACCATTCCAGGAAGGTTAACTCATTTTGCTCTCAGATGGGGAGCAAATCACATCAGAGCAATGGACCCTCTCTATCATCAGAGAGGGCTACAAACTACATTTCTCCAACCTTCCTCCCCATACCATGGTGAGAAGTTTCAATTCTCCCCCATCTTTCCTAGACCTGTTGGGTCAGGAGGTGACCACTCTTCTCGCCCAAAAGGCAATAGAAGAGGTTCCTCTTCCTCAACAAGGGTAAGGTTTTTACTCCCCTTATTTTCTCATTCCCAAGAAAACAGGGGGGTACAGACCCATTCTGGATCTCAGAGAATTGAACAAATTTCTATACAGGGAGAAATTCAAGATGCTTTCTCTAGGCACTTTCCTTCCATACCTACAGAGTCAGGACTGGCTTTGTTCTCTAGATCTCAAGGATGCGTACACACATATACTCATCCATCCATCCCACAGAAAATTCCTACGGTTTCTGTTCCAGGGAAAACATTTCCAATACAGAGTACTTCCCTTCGGTCTAGCCTCTGCTCCAAGGGTATTTACCAAATGCATGGCAATAGTAGCTGCATTTCTACGCCCTGGGAATTTTTGTCTTCCCATACCTGGACGACTGGCTCATCCGAGCTCCGTCTCAGTCCGAGGCTCAGACTTCCCTGGATCGCACCAGGCGAATTCTACAATATCTGGGACTTGTGATCAATCTGCCAAAGTCCCAACTCACCCCTACTCAATCCCTAGAATTCATAGGGGCCTGGTTGGATACCACCACCGCAAGGGCCTATCTACCTCAGGCCCGTTGCCAACGTCTAGTGCACTTAGCCTCTCAGACTCAGTCCAGAAGCCACTTGACTGCCAGAGAGATGCTACAACTATTAGGCCACATGGCCTCCACAGTGCATGTGGTGCCTTATGCTCGCCTACATATGAGAGCAGCTCAATGGACTTTATCCACCCAGTGGACTCAAGCATCAGGAGCTCTCTCAGACCAAATAGCAAACTCCAATCGTCTCTTTTGGTCTCTCCAATGGTGGATATCCACTCAAAATCTGTTGTTGGGGGCCCCCTTTCAACCATTGTTGCCCCAAGCAACCCTCACAACAGATGCCTCCCAAACAGGTTGGGGGGCTCATCTCCAAGATCTCTCCACTCAGGGCATTTGGTCTCCACAGGAGACCACCCTTCATATCAACCACTTGGAACTTCGAGCAATCTGTTTAGCTCTCAAAGTTTTTCATACCCTCCTCAGCAACATGACAGTCTTTATTCACACGGACAATCAAGTAGCCATGTTTTACATAAACAAACAAGGAGGGACTGGCTCTCTGTCGCTTTGCAACGAAGCTCTAAGATTATGGGCCTTCGCCAGAGAGCATCAAATCCATCTCCTGGCAGTATATCTTCCAGGAATCCAAAACTCTTGGGCAGACAGACTCAGTCGAGTTCTGCTTCCACACGAATGGTCCCTGCACATGGATCAGGTACTCAGAATCTTCCAGAAATGGGGAACCCCGGACATAGACCTCTTTGCAAGTCCGTGGAATGCCAAACTTCCCCGGTTCTGTTCCAGAATTCCGTGTCAGGGAGTTCAGGCCAAGGATGCCTTCCTCCTACATTGGGGTCAGAGCTTCCTGTATGCCTTCCCACCCATTCCTTTGATTCCCAAGACTCTGTTCAAACTTCAAAGGGATCAAGGGTCCATGATCCTCATAGCTCCACGCTGGCCACGCCAAGTGTGGTACCCTCTACTTCTGCATCTCTCCCAAGCCCCCTCCCTGGACTTGGGAGCGGCTCCAGACCTTCTGTCTCAGGAGGAGGGGACTTTGTGGCACCCAAACCCCAAGTCCCTTCACCTCAGAGCTTGGTTACTGAAGGCCTAGACCTTCAACACTTCAATCTTTCGCAGCAAGTGAAGGATATCCTACATGCCTCTAGGAAACCTTCCACTAGGCGTTCTTACGCTTTTAAATGGAAAAGATTTTCCATTTGGTGTGCTCAAAAGGGTCTTAACCCTCTGGCACTCCCATTGAATTCTCTTTTGGAATATCTCCTGCATCTCTCCAATGCAGGACTCAACACAAATTCAGTAAGAGTCCATTTGAGTGCTATTGCGGCATCACTTAAGCCCATCAATGGACAACCTGTTTCCTCTCATCCTCTTATTGCAAGATTCATGAGAGGCTTAACTTTAACTAAACCTCCCATTCGACCTCCTCCGGTGGCATGGGACTTAAACTTGGTTCTTGGTCAGCTTATGAAGCCACCTTTTGAACCCTTAGCCACTACCTCCTTGAAATTTCTTTCCTGGAAGGTTATTTTCCTCATCGCAGTCACTTCAGCTCGCCGCATCAGTGAACTGCAGGCCTTGGTGGCTAATCCACCTTATACAAGGTTCCATCATGATAAGGTAGTCCTTAGGACAAATCCTCACTTTATGCCTAAAGTGGTCTCACCTTTTCATCTTAATCAAGAGGTATATTTACCTGTCTTTTTTCCAGCTCCTCATGCATCCAATGCAGAGAGGAACCTTCATACTCTAGACTGTAAAAGAGCTCTTGCCTTTTACCTCCACAGGACACAGCAACATCGAAAGTCTTCTCAGCTTTTTGTTACTTTTGATCCTTCTCATTTAGGACTTCCAGTCTCCAAAAGAACACTCTCCAATTGGATTGCTCAGTGTATCTCCTTTGCTTACCAGAGTAAGAACCTTTCTCTGGAGGGCCATGTCACCGCTCACAACGTGAGGGCCATGGCCACCTCTATGGCTCATTTAAACTCTGTGTCCATTGACCAGATCTGTCGAGCAGCCACCTGGGCCTCGGTTCATACCTTTACAGCCCATTACTGTTTGGACAAGGACTCCCGCCGGGATGCCTTGTTTGGTCAGGCTGTCCTCAGACACCTGTTCCATTCTTGAACAACTCCAGCCCACCTTCCCTGAATGGATGCCTGAGATCCATAGGAAGATGAAGAACCTTTCAGGGTCTCATACCCTTCAGGGGATCTCCCGGGCATCTTAGCTAGGGAGTCCCCATATGTGAGGACTTATTCCTGCTTGTTCCTGGAGATAGCACAGTTACTTACCTGTAACAGGTGATCTCTGGGAACAGCAGGAATTAGTCCTCACAACCCGCCCACCTCCCCTAAGAGTTGTATCTCTCTCTCTCTTCCTTTCCTCTCTCTATTGTCTCAGCTATAAACTCGAACTGAGGAGAGTTGGTCAGGAAGGCGGGAAGGCAGCGCGCATGTGCAGTGGGAGGCCCCAAAAGCTTTCCTTCTGGGAAGCTGGGGAGCTTTCCCGCTCAGGCTCCGTTGGTACCGACGTACCCATATGTGAGGACTAATTCCTGCTGTTCCCAGAGATCACCTGTTACAGGTAAGTAACTGTGCTTTCCATTTTCACAATGCTAAAGACAAGAGAGCTGCCTGAGAACGTCAAAAAAGCCATTATCATGGAACTTCAAAGAGGTACAAGGCCATATCCAAAGACCTTGGGATTTCAGTGTCTATAGTTTGCAATATTAAGAGGTTTTCTGCTTATGGAACTGTCAAGAACCTCCCAGGGTGTGGTGGAAAGAGGAAAATTTAATCCAAGAAGTCTTTGAAAGTTAGTGTGAACTGTTGGGGAAAAACACTCTGTACAACATCCAAAGAGTTTAAGGCTGACCTGGAGCAATCTGGAATGATGGTTTCAACCCGCACACCTGATCTTTGCCCAAACCCACCTTGAGAAACCACAATCCTTCTTGGAAAATGTTCTGTGAACAGATAAAACCAAGCTTGAGCTCTTTGTCAGTGCAGACAGGCAATACATTTACAGGCAAAGAAATGGAGCTTATAAGGAAAAAACGCCCTTCCTACAATTAAATATGGTGGAGGTTCCATAATGTTGTGGAGTTGTTATCTCCAGGAACAAGCAGGAATGTAGTCTTCACATGTGGGTATCGTCGGTACCGACGGAGCCTGCGCGGGAACGCTCCCCAGCGTCCAATAGGAACGCTTTTGGGAGCATCCCTCAGCACATGCGCGCTGCCTTCCCGCCTTTCCAACTGTCCCTCTTCAGTTCTTCGTTTTCCACGGAGCCGACAGGATCTATTCCCTGTCACCGCAGAAAATTCTGTCTTTAAATTTCTTTTCTTGTGGTCGCGTTTGCCTACCGTACAGCGCCTACCGGTATCGCCGGTTCTTTTCTTTCTTTTCAAAAAAAAAAAAAATTTAACTTAGGCTTTAGACTGTTTCTTTTCAGAAACTTTTCTCTTTGGTGCTAGGCGCCATTTTGGGCACTAGGCCCCATATTCCTAAAACATGGAAAAGCCAACTAGTGGTTTTAAAAAAAAATGTACTAAGTGTGGCGGTACCATTTCTGTCACTGACACCCATGATTGGTGTCTGACATGTTTAGGACCTGAACATTCTCCAACTGAATGTTTCTCCTGTATGGGGATGACTAAAAGAGGAAGACCGAACCAGGCTGCAAAGCTCGGTACCCTCTTTTCTTCAGATGCCAGATCCATTGCATCGACATCGTCAAGGGCCTCTTCTTCCTCCCATGGATCTCAGGTAACTAAACATAAAAGCCGGTCCTCAAAGGGTAGCTCTCCTGCTAAGCATCGAGGGGCCATTGTCATTGCCCTTGAGGGAACCACACCGGCAAAACAGCCCCGGCGGGAGGCTTCGGCTTCCAAAGCATCGATGGGGCTTCAGGATGTTCTCAAGGCCTCAACCTCGCAAGAACTACCTGTGCCATGCTCGGGTTCCGTCCGTCCTTACCGATACCGACACCCAGGCATCGGCAGCATCGATAGACCAGAGGTTCCTCGCTATCGTGCACTGCATCGCAGCTCTTCTTTCAGCTGCGGTACCGGTGGTCCCATGGGCACCGGTACCGACATAGACACCGATGCCAGTACCGACACCGGTACAGACACCAGTACCGACACCGACGGTACCGGCCCCGGTGGGAACTCTTCCCATGCCATCTCTGGCTGGAATTGACAAAGCGGTACCAGGTCAGCTCGGTATCGACTTCGATCGGTACCAAGATCGTGCTTTGCAAGAGCATCGGGGTCAGGAATACTTCGATTCCTCAGATTCCGAAGACTCTGGCAATTCTGCTGGCACTAGAGGGTTTCTCCTAGAAGATCCCTCTTCTCACCAACGCAGAATGTCACCTCCAGAGGACATGTCATTTCAGGATTTCATCCATGATATGGCCAAAGGTCTTTCAATCACAGTAGCTCCTGAAGAGGAACCCACAGCAAAGGAATTGGAAATTCTCCAATATCCTAAAGCTCCTAAGGAGGCAGCTACTCTGCCTATCCATGAAATTCTGCATAGCTTGATGCTCAGAATGTGGGAGACACATCTGACTACTTCTCCTCACTCTAGGAAACTTGATACTATGTATCGAGTTCCGCCATGTCCTGGATTTCAGAAAACTCAGCTGCCATACCATTCAGTGGTAGTGGAATCAGCCATGAGTAGGATGAAAAGTACAAAGAGGCATGCATCCAATCCTCCAGGTCGTGAATGCAGGACTCTGGATGCTTTTGGGCGCAGAACCTTTCAGGCTTCCATGCTTTCAGCTAGGATCAGTTCATATATCCTATATATGGGAATGTTCCTCAAGGAAGTCACAGGAGACTTGGAACTTATGAGCACATTTCTCCCAGATGACAAGAGACAAGATTTTCTTGCTCTAGTTAAGCATGCTCAAGATGTCTCCAAGTTTGTTAATCGTGCAGCCATTGACTGCTTCAAATGCATCAGCAGAACCTCTGCTGTTGCCATTGGCGCACGACGGATTGCCTGGCTACAGGCATCAGACTTGGAGACTTGGGTACAGGACAAGTTAAGTAACATTCCTTGCACGGGGGAGAATCTCTTCGGTAAGAACTGGCAGAAAAAGGCTAACGAGTTAGATGCTGACAATTCTACCTTAGATAGATTGTCAAAGTCTACAGCCACTCCAACCAAAAGGAAGCCTTATAAAAAACCCCTCTTTTAGGGGAGGCGGAGCCTGGAAGCTGGTGGAATGGACACCTAGGACGGAGCTCTGAAGGGCCTTCTGTAGAATCCGGTGTTTGCACTGGCAATTGCGAATAGCAGACCGTACAAGTGGGACGTCCTAAGTTTGGAGTGCAACTGGAGAATGGCGGGCTCAAAACCGACCCGTTTGGACTTTGCCGGGGGTCAGGCTTCTAGTGTTAAGAGATCAAAGACGGAGCCTCCGTCCCCCCGGAAAATGGCGGCGGGTCGTGAAGGGTCGGAGGCGATTCAAGAGATCCTTGCAGAAATCAGAGCGGTCAAAGAAATTATCACGTTAAATAGCGATTCGTTATTATCCATGCAAGGGGATATCAACCTCTTAAAACAGCGGATGGAAGCCCTCGTGCGTCAAGATAAAGTGGAGTCGAAAATGGCGGTGTATGAAGAGAAGCTGCAGGAAGTCGGCAAACATGCAAAACAAATCAAGGCACTACAAAGGGAAATTGAAGACAATAATAACAGATCCAGAAGGAACAATGTGAGGATTGTCGGGGTGCCTGAAGGTTCGGAAGGCAAGGATATGTGTGCTTTTTTGCAACAGCTTATACCAGCGGTATTGAAGATTTCATTTGAGTTACCATTTGAAATTGAAAGGGCCCACCGGGTTCCTTCGCAGGTCTCATTGAATAGCAAGAAAACTAGGCCAATCATTTTCTAAGTGTTGAGATTCCAGCAAGCAGTTAAAATCTTGGAAGCGGCACGGGTACGCTCGCCGCTGAACTATGAGAGCCACCGGCTGTTGTTTTTCCCGGACTTTGCAAAGGCGACAGTAGACAGGAGGAGAGCCTTCCTGTCGCTGAGACCAAGGCTCCAACATCTCCAAGCTAGATATGGTCTTCTGTACCCAGCTAGAATGAGGGTCACTCTCCACAATCAAACAAGGAACTTTGATGAACCGGAGGCTTTAAAGATCTTTTTGGATAACAAAGAAGCGTAGCTGATGTCCTGAATAATACTGTTGACGCCTAGTTAGGGGTGTCTGATATAGATTGGAGGGTGACAGTGGTTTGTGTATTTGCAAATACTGTATTAAGGTTTTTGGAGCTCATGATGGGTGGACTCCTAGAGTGTACGGTCAGAGTTGATGTGCTTATAGCTGCCAGCGCAAACGTGTTTGCAATGAGCGCCGGTCCTTGGGCCTTTTCTGCCCTATAAGGCTCACCTATTTCAGGGGTTGGTGTTATGCCCCCCCATAGGGTCCACTGGAATTGGGGCCATGGGTAAGATTAGTGGGGATTTTTCGTGTACTGTGTCAATGTGCAGTAAAGTTATCCAAGTTATTGGGGTGCTTCCAGGTCCATCATCCTGTGATGGGGCTGTTCTGAATATAAGGGAAAGTGCTGGTCTGTGGCAAATGCTTGAACATGTGAGGTAACAATATAATGGCACCTATTAAGATTTTATCTTTGAATGTCAAAGGCATTAACAGCCCTATAAAGCGGGAAAAAATAATCCAGTATGGCCAGCAGGAAAAGGTAGATATACTGTTGTTGCAAGAGACTCATTTAAATATGAAAGAGTCTTTTAAATTAAACATCAAGCCTTTTATGGTGGTGGCATTTTCTGCCACGGTACAGAAGCATAATGGGGTAGCGGTATTGGTGCGGAGGTCTCTTGTATCACAGGTAGTACAAGTACAAGCGGATCAGAGTGGGAGGTGGGTTAGAGTTCATCTTCGGGTGGGGCAAATGGAGTTGAATCTACTGAATGTATATGCCCCGAATAGTGACAACCCTGATTTTTTTTAGGACTATTGCCCAGGAATTGCATAAAGAAAGCGCGGTTCCGGTTATAGTCGGGGGGGGGGGGGATTTTAACCTTTTTCTGGACTCCTTAGTGGATAAGAAACACCCTAGAACTTGCAAGCCCTCTAGAGCCCACTCGGTGCTGGTCTCTCTCCTTCATGATGCTGGCTTGGTGGATATATGGAGGTTATTTCACCCCTTGGATCAGGAATTTACGTTCTACTCTCCTCTGCATAAGTTCTTGTCAAGAATAGATTTTATACTGCTTTCCAAATCCCTGATGGCTAGTGTCATAGCTGCGGAGATACATGCGATGCATTTTTCGGATCATGCCGCGGTTTCTATTCTGTTGAAGGATAAGTGGTCAGGGCACGCTCCGGTCAAATGTTTTTTTGATAGAGCCATCTCCAGGAACAAGCAGGAATGAGTCTTCACATATGGGGTACGTCGGTACCGACGGAGTCTGCGCGGGAACGCTCCCCAGCGTCCAATTAGAACGTTTTTGGGAACATCCCACCACGCCTGCGTGCTGCCTTCCCGCCTTTCCCAACTGCCTCTCCTCAGTTTTCGTTTTTCCGCAGAGCCGGCAGGACGTCCTCCTGTCCGCAGAAAATTCTTCTTTTATTTTTTGGTTTTCTTGTGGTCGCGTCTGCCTTCCCCGACGCCACCAGTACCGCTGGTGTTTCTTTTTTTTTTCTTGTAATTTTTCCTTTTTAAGGAATACTTTTTTCCTTGTTAGTGCCTGACGTTTTTTTTTCGGCCTGCTAGGCCTACTCACTTTCCTTCATGGAAGCGCCAGCCACTATCCCTAAGAAATGTTCAAACTGTGGCGGTACAAAATTGATTTTAGACACTCATAATTGGTGTCTACCCTGCTTGGGTCCTGACCACTATCCGCTGGAGTGTCCCTCCTGCAACAGTATAGTCGGAAGAAGTCTTCAGCATCGAGTTCACCTCGATACGCGGTCCCCATTCAACTTCAGGGCACCGACCACCGTTTCTTCTTCGCAGGATCAGGTAACCCAAAAACAGCCTGTTAAGACTAGCCAGTCCTCAAGTAGTAGATCTCATGCACAGCATAGAGATGCCTCTGGCCTTTCCCTCGAGGACACACTGGCTTTAAAACCCCAGTGGGAGTCTTCGGCCTCCAAATCCTTAATGGGGTTTCAGATTGTTCCTGAGGTTCACCCCTCTCCGAACATACCTGAGCCATGCTCGGTGGTGGCATCCGCTTCGAGCGGTACCCATACCCTGGCATCGGCAATGGTGTTGGATGAAACATTCCTCACCAAAGATCGCAGTCTGGCGCCCTCGGTTCCTTCGGGCCCGTTAGAGATGCTGCAGACCGATCTTCCAGTATCGGTATCGATCCCGGTACCTGCACTGGTACCGACGTCGGTACCCTCCTGATGTGCATCGATAGACTCGCTTCCTTCGATGCCAAGTCTGGAATCGATCTCCAGTCTGGATGACTGGGTACCGACTCGCCTTGGTACCGAAGGCACGGTTCCGATAATCCATGTCGGGCACTCTCGGTTTCTTCGGTACCGTTAGAGCTGTCACAGACTGGTCTTCATGTATCGGTACCGGATACGGTACCGGAGTCGGTATCGGTATCTGCATTGGCATCGCTGTCGTTACCTTCCATGCTTGTTTCAACAGGCTCGCTTCCCTCGGTACCGAGTTTGGAATCGATCCCTAGCATGGATGATGTGCTACCGACTGCTTGTGGTCCCGACCTCCTGCGGTACCGGCGACCATCCTGTAAGGACAGTCCGATGCTCCACCCCCTAGGGTCTTCTATTCCAATAAATTTGGATAGATCTCTGGGTGCCAAAGCTAGTTCTTCAACAGATCTAGCCTGTACTCCTCTTTCTAGAGGACTTCCCTCTGTGGATTTTTCTTTTCAAGCATTCCTGCTTGATATGGCAAAGTCACTTGCCATTTCTATACCTGGTCAAGATCCTGCACCAGGGAATACAGAATCTCTGTATATTCCCTCGAGTCTAAAGGAGGACATCATGCTTCCTTTGCATCAAACCTTGCAGGATCTGCTCTTTTGAATGTGGGAAACTCCTTTAACGGTATCCCCATCTTCTAGGGCAACTGATCTTCTATACAAGGTGCCCCCTTCTCCAGGTTTTCTAAAGACTCAACTTCCTCATCATTCCATTGTTGTAGAATCAGCAATGAGGCGTGTTAAGAGTACTAAAAAGCACCCTTCTTATCCGCCAGGTCGTGAGTCTAAGACTTTGGATGCCTTTGGACGCCAAACCTTCCAGGCATCCATGCTTTCAGCAAGAATTCTCTCATATATTTTCTATATGGGATTATCTCTTGAAGAAGTCACAAAGAAATTACTACTTTTGACTCCTTTTTTTCAAGAGCCCAAAAGAGCAGACTATTCCTTATTGGTTAGTCATGCTCAAAATATCTCTAGGTTCCTTACTCGTGCTTCCCTAGTCTCCTTTGAGTCTGTTAGCAGAACCTCTGCTATAGCTATAGGGGCAGGACGTAAAGCCTGGCTCCACGTTTCAGACTTGGACAAATGGGTGCAAGAAAGACTGGGGAATACTCCTTGTACTGGAGAAAATCTCTTTAACAAGGAGTCTTTACTCCAAGCTGCTCAGTTAACCACTGACATTGCTGTTTTCAGAGGCTTGTCTACGCCTTCCTCTTTCCCAGTTGGTAGGAATTTTCCTAACAAACTTTCTTCCCCTAGGGCAGCGATGGCGAACCTATGGCACGCGTGCCAGCTGTGGCACGCGAAGGCCTTGCAGCTGGCACGCGGGCCATAGGTCCGCAAAAAAAAGAAAAAAAGCTGTCTCTGACTGCTGCCGCGGACGCGGCAAGGGCAGAATGCAGCGTCCCGCGGGGCCCCCTCCGCCCGCTAAGCCCCTCTGCAAGAGCTTTCAGATTCGCGAGGGAGAGCGTCTCCCTCGCGTCTCTGTTAAGGCCCGCAGGGGCTAATGGGAAATTTCCCATCAGCCCCTTTAGACGCGAGGGACTGATGGGAAATTTCCCATTAGCCCCTGCGGGCTTAACAGAGACGCGAGGGAGACGCTCTCCCTCGCGAATCTGAAAGCCCTTGCAGAGGGGCTTAGCGGGCGGAGGGGGCCCCGCGGGACATTGTAATCTGCCGCGGCAGCAGCCAGAGCCTGCTTTTTTTTTTAACAAATTTGCGCGCGGGGGGGGGGGGGGGGGTTAGGACTGCTAATGGGCAGGAGGAGGGGGGGGGTTAGGACTGCTAATGGGCAGGAGGAGGAGGGGGGTTAGGACTGCTAATGGGCAGGAGGAGGGGGGGTTAGGCCCGCTCATGGGCCGGAGGCGGGGGGGGGTTAGGACTGCTAATGGGCAGGAGGAGGGGGGGTTAGGACTGCTAATGGGCAGGAGGAGGGGGGGTTAGGACTGCTAATGGGCAGGAGGGGGGGTGTTAGGACTGCTAATGGGCAGGGGGGTTAGGACTGCTAATGGGCAGGGGGGTTAGGACTGCTAATGGGCAGGAGGGGGGGTAAGGACTGCTAAGGGGCCGGGGGGGTTAGGACTGCTAATGGGCAGGGGGGGAGGGTTGGACTGCTAATGGGCAGGGGGGGGAGGGTTAGGACTGCTAATGGGCAGGCGGGGGGGGTTAGGACTGCTAATGGGCAGGGGGGGGGGGGGAGGGTTAGGACTGCTAATGGCAGGGGGGGGTTAGGACTGCTAATGGGCAGGAGGAGGGGGGGTTTTAGGACTGCTAATGGGCAGGAGGGGGGGTGTTAGGACTGCTAAGGGCAGGGGGGGGAGGGTTAGGACTGCTAATGGGCAGGAGGGGGGGTTAGGACTGCTAATGGGCAGGAGGGGGGTTAGGACTGCTAATGGGCAGGAGGAGGGGGGGTGTTAGGACTGCTAATGGGCAGGAGGGGGGGTGTTAGGACTGCTAATGGGCGGGACGGGGGGGTTTAGGACTGCTAATGGGCTGGGGGGGTTAGGACTGCTAATGGGCAGAGGGGGGGGTTAGGACTGCTAATGGGCTGGGGGTTAGGACTGCTAATGGGCGGGCGGGCGGGCGGGCGGGGGGGGGTAGGACTGCTAATGGCTTGGGGGGTAGGACTGCCAATGGGCGGTGGGCTGATGGGGGCTGTCTGGAAATGGGGTGATGGGGGTTTAGGGCTGGAAGTGAGTTGATGGGGGGGCTAGGACTGGTATTGGGTTGGGGGGTTGCTAGGACTGGAAATGGGCTGATGCAGGGACTAGAAGGGAATGGATGCTGGGTGAGGCTGGAACTAGAAGGGAGCTGATGTTT
This sequence comes from Ichthyophis bannanicus, assembly GCA_033557465.1. Taxonomy (NCBI): domain Eukaryota; kingdom Metazoa; phylum Chordata; class Amphibia; order Gymnophiona; family Ichthyophiidae; genus Ichthyophis; species Ichthyophis bannanicus. The sequence goes on from CM066031.1 coordinate 1,220,089,314, forward strand.
GGGGGAGGATTAGAAAGGGATGGGGCTGGGAGAGTAAAATGGAGAGGGGAAAAATATTTTGTGTGGCAGGGATAAAAAATCTACAATTGGCCGGGTATTGGGAGAGTAAGTGGGGATTGAGGATGGAGGGGTAAAATTTGAGTGGATGAAATAGGAATGAGGAAAGAGCAAAAGGAGAAAGATTAGTATGTTAAAGCGGATGTAGAGAGAGAGAATGGAAAAAAACTAGAAGAGAGAAGAAAGGACAAATGGACAGCAGACGATGGAGATAGCAGAAGACACGAAGAAACCAGAAGTGGCTGGAGCAATTGCAACTGAGCTGAGGTATTCTGTTTATGTAATTCCTTTTTGACATTGCCACTTGTTCTCGTTCCCCAGTAGGTCAGGGTTGGTTATTGTCTGAAATGTATTGGTTTAATATTTGCAGTGTTGCCTTTTGATAGGTATGGTGTGGTGCTTTGTGAGTCCTGGTAGTGCTGTTAGGATACGGCGGGTTTGCTATTGGTTCTAAATGGGCAGTGTTTGTAGTAGTTCCTAATGTGCCTGGCGGTTGGCACTGATTATAGTAATGTAGAAATCTTTTAGTCTGTCTTTATCCATACACTCATTAAGAGACATGTTTACTAAAAGTTAGTGTATGTTAGCATTATGCAAATATTTATGCAAATTGACGTGCTGGCACTTTGAGGAAATTCTTTGGTTTTGTGCGGCAGTTTGGGCACTCGGGCTCAAAAAGGTTAGCCATCACTGCCCTAGGGGGAAAAGGTTTTATCCATCTTCTACCCTTCATACAGATGTTCCCAGACAGGGGAAACATCAAACCGGGCTAAAGAAACCACAACCTCAACAGGTTCAGCAAACCCAGCAGTCGCAGGGTTTCTGATAGATTACACAGGTACACTAAAAAAATTTTTTTTTAAACTGCCTCTAATGTTTCGATTGATTTTTATGTTTTTTGGTGCGCTGAATCCAAATCTGGTAACCAATTTGCTCCATCACGTACAGATGTTTTGCTACATTGGGTTAGCAGTTTGAGGTGAACGTTTCAGATTGAGTGCGATCGAGATAAAAGTTTCTTGGATGAATTCTTTATACTAATTGTTTAGTAGTTATTCAAATAAGAATAAAGAAAATTGTAACAAGGCAGCACATAAGAATAGAGTAATGTCAACAAAACACACTGTGATGGTAGCAAAATTGTCTGCACTTAAAACAGCCACATACATGTGCACAAACATTGAGCATATAAGAGCGAGGTTAGACACAAAGCAAAGCAAAGAAATGTGCAAAAAATGTTGTACAGGTATGTATGTAAGAATAGAAAACGCAAACAGCACCATTGCAATACATGAAGACAAACACCCGATGGTGTGAAAATAAAATTCTAATAAATGAGATCCGACACTGTGGTAATAACTAGCAAATTTTTATTTCAAAGTTTAGTAAAAACACGATATTTGTCAACACAGTTTAGATTTTAAAGTCATTCTTGGGTCAATCTATCTCCTGGTGGGCCCGTTTCTTCTTCCCCCGAATGCTTCTCTTGGTGCGCTGCTTGGCGTATTTTTCATCTGGGGTTTCCCGCAGCAGCAACCAGCAGAAATCAGCCACCATAGTGGTGTTCCATCTTCCTTGGTACCTTCTCTCTGCGTCCTTGATGTCCTGGTGAAACCTTTCACCTTGTTCTTCACTGTACGCCCCCAAGTTTTCGGGAAAGTAGTTCACATGGGAGTGCAAGAAATGGACTTTCAGGCTCATGTTACAGCCTTGTTCTTTGAAGGCATTGAGCATCCTGGCAACAATATCCTTATAGTTCTCATCCCGCCTGTTCCCCAAGAATTTGAGAACAACATCCTTGAAGGAATCCCAGGCTTCTTTTTCCTTCTCAGACATCGTTTCAGCGAATGCTCCATCTGAAATAAGTTTCCTTATATCAGGGCCAACAAACACTCCTTCCTTTAGCTTTGCTTCAGAAAGTCGGGGGAACTTTGAGCAAAGGTACCGAAAGCACTCACCATCTTTTGGAAGGGACTTGATGAATTGCTTAATGAGACCCAACTTAATGTGGAGAGGTGGTAATAGAATTTTATCACGAGGTACCAAGCTCTCATGAAGAACATTTTTCTCACCGGGTCTCAAATACTCCCGAATTGGCCAGTCTTTTTTCCCCCAGTGTAGGTCGCGGGCCCGGCTATCCCACAAGCAAAGGAAGCAGGGATATTTGGTGAAACCGGATTGCTGCCCTAATAGCATGGATAGAATTTTAAAGTCTCCACAAATCATCCACTTATGCTCATCATAACGAATCTTCTGAAGAATCAGGGCCAAATTCTCGTATTTTTCTTGGAGAATAACAGAGTGAGCAATAGGAACTGAAGCGAATGTGTTGCCATTATGAAGAAGAACACCTTTTATGCTGTCTTTTGACGAATCAATGAACAGCCGCCATTCAGCAGGATCATACTTGAGTTTAAACTTTTCCATCACTCCGTATATATCGTTGCAAAATACCAAATCTTCCTCTTTGCTGAAATACTTCAAAAATTGTGTCTCGCGGTTGCGGTACCAATAAAAAGTTGTTCCTGGTGACAATAGATTTTTCTGTTTAAGCCAAGAACCTAGCAGTTGGGCAGCATCTTTTGGGAGTCCTAAATCCCGGACTAAATCATTCAATTCAGCTTGAAAGAAAAGTTCAGGTTTCGGATCTGGTTCAGTTTCAAACTCGGAAGTACTGGACTCATCGGGAAAAGCCATCTGATGAGTCTCATCATGATCAGAACCGTCCACACAAATATGATCCAAAGATTTTGGTGGTTCAGGCACAGGTACTTCGTTGCTATGAGGCATAGGCCTAATTGCTGAGGGAAGGTTGGGGTAACTTATTACGTTCTTATTTTTTAAGTTGTATCCCTTCACAATGCAAGAGCAAAAATAGCAGTCACTGCTGTGGTCTCTTTGTTCACGCCACATCATAGGTATTCCGAAACGAAATGCTTGTTTTTTACCTTTCATCCATAAGCGTAGATCTTCCTCACATGTCTTGCACATTTTGTGAGGAGCCCACGGTTTGTCTTGATCGCCTAACTTCAAACCGAAATAGGCGAAATATACTTTTTTAATAAATGCAGAAATGTTCCTCTGCCGCTTTTTCACGGTATATTCCCCACAAATAAAACAAAAACTGTCCGGAGAGTTGACGCAACCTCTGGCTCTGTGAGCCATCACAAATACACAGCACTGCAAACTACAACTGTAGTGAACCACTTCGGAATAAAGCTGGATTACGACTGAGCAAACAAAAGGTAATAATGAACTTGCAAGAAACTGAAATTTGACAGGAACGTTCATGTCGCAACCACCGTGTTTGAGCGAGCGAACGAGGCGAGGCGAACAGGAAAGAACATGCGCCAGCGCGAGTACTGGATTTAGCCCCCCGCCTCCCAATTGTCCTGTTAATGTATAAAATGAATACAAAACACTCTAAAATATCATGAGGGAGTGTTTCTAGTTAGTTAACCATTACAACCTCTATTTTGGGCCAAGAAAATAAACTGCAGTCGGCTAAAAAGAAATTATGTGAACATTCCTAATATGGGTAAGAAATCTAATTTTGCAAGAAAACGTGACGTGATGGAACATTTTGGCTATTTTTCCTGGATTCAGCACCCCAAAATCTATAGGAATCAGTTGCAAAACTGGAGGCAGTTTTTTGGTAGTGTACCTGTGTTATCATTACATCTCCTGTTTGGGGGTTAGAGTTTGTAGTCTGCTTCTTTTCAGTTGAAGCATCTACACTAATTTCATCCTAAATTCTCATGGATCTCTTTTCACGAGCCATCCTTTCTTTTTGCTCTAAGAGTTTTTATGATGATCATGCCTATAGTTAACAGGTTTCTCTTCCTCCTACTGGGAAAAAGAGGTGTAACAACTATTTATTTATTTAACTGTATTTATATTCCGCTTTTCACCAGGTAAAAGCGGTGACCTATCAATAAGACGGTTTTCCCTGTACTAGCATGTTTCTTCTTATGTTTCAGAGACTCACTACATCGTCAGTCTTCTTCAACTCTATCTTACCTGCCCTCTTACTACAACATTCGGTTTGTGAGAGTGGTTCTATAACACTGGTAAGCCCCTATGGTTCTCTACCTATTCCAGGAAGGGGTTTCCTTTCCAGAGTTGTCTCCCCCTTTCACATTCTTACTTTAGGGCAGCTTATCAGACAATAAGGAAGTCTTACCACTCCTGCTTATGTCTGTTGTGTTTCTTTTTCCAATTTAAAAAGAGAAAAAGATTTTTTTTCCCGCTGCCCTGGTAATTGCTGCAAATGCAGCAGTTCCTAGTGGTTAAACCACTGGTTCTGTTCACCACACAACCAGGGTTTGTCCTCCACTTGCAATCCTTCCGGCCTGCGTAGTAAACCCAAAACAGGTTATCAACCTTTTTTGGAAACCCCATTATCAAAGGCATGTTGGTTTGACTTCTATTCTTCGCCATCTCCAATTCCCTTGTTTGTGGCAGAATTGTTTGTACCTACTGGCTTTAAGCAGCCAGTTTTTTCTTCTAACCAACTTGCAACATGCTCTCTGCAACTCTACAGAGTAGCTTTGCACTATGGGCCCTTGCTAGAGAGCATTAGTATCTTGTCTAGCAGATAATCCCAGATGGTTAGGAGGGGTTCACCCAGTCATGCTCCCATGACTGGTAGGTGTTCCCTATCCTTACCATGTCATCTAAAATCTCTTTTCGAAACAAAGAATCTCCAGGAACAAGCAGGAATGAGTCTTCACATATGGGTATCGTCGGTACCGACGGAGCCTGCGCGGGAACGCTCCCCAGTGTCCAGTAAGAAAGCTTTTGGGAGCATCCACAGCGTCTGCGCACTGCCTTCCCGCCTTTCCTAACCGCCTCTCTCCAGTTTGGTCTTTTCTTTCTTTATTCTAAAAAAAAAAAAAAAACGATTCTTTTTTCTCACTTCAGTGCATTTTTCTTTCTGAGGCCTTAGGCCTACGAAAATTTTCCTCATGGAAAAGCCCGCCTCCGGGTTTAAAAAGTGCACGAAGTGCAGCGGCACTATTTCTGTCACCGACACCCATGACTGGTGTCTAAAATGTTTAGGCCCTGACCATTCCATTGCGGACTGTGAGTCCTGTTCCATGATGTCTGAGAGGTCTACAGAATCGAGCAGCCAAGCTCAGTACCCTGTTTCCCTCTGATGCAGCTTCGGTGGCATCGACGTCTTCCAGGACTGCTTCTTCCTCCCATGGATCTCAGGTAACCAAACTTAAGTCCAGCCGGTCCTCGAAGAGTAGATCTCCCTCTAAGTATCAAGATGCTTCCGTGCTTGCTCTCGAGGAATCCGCACCAGCAAAATTACCCCGGCGGGAGGCTCCGGCTTCCAAAACTTTATCTATGGGGTCACAGGTTGACATCGATGGCTCGGCCTCGACCGATCACCTTTTGCCATGTTCTGGGGTACCGGTGGTTTCCACTGGTACCGACATCCAGACATTGGTGGCGTCGATGGATCAGAATATTCTGACCATGCAGCGTGCCATCACGGCATTCATACAAGCTGCGACGCCTTCGGTACCACAACAAACTCCGTTGTCGGTACCGATTCCAGTGTCGACTGCAGCGGTACCCTGTTCTGTGATGCCCATCTGTACCGAATCGGTACCAATCACTCCCGATGTCGATACCACCCTGTACGCGTATCGGGCTCTGCAGGAGCATCCAGACAAGGCGATACCTCGATTCCTCTGAAGACTCTGATGAATCAGAGGCCTCTATCGAAGCATCGGTAATCCTTCCTCAGGAGCCCTCTTCTCCAAAAAGGAGAATGTCTCCTCCAGAAGACTTATCTTTTCAAGACTTCATTAGGGAAGTGGCCAGGGGTCTTTCCATCTCAGTGGCCCCTGAGACAGAACCTAGAGCAAAAAAATTGGATATTTTACAATATCCTAAGGCTCCTAAAGAGGCAGCCACTTTACCAATACATGAGATTCTTTATGATCACATGTTGGGCATATGGGAGACTCCTCTCACCACCTCCCCTCATTCTCGTAGGTTGGACACCATGTATCGTGTTCCTCCTTGTCCTGGCTTTCATAAGACTCAGCTTCCTTACCACTCCATTGTGGTGGAGTCTGCTATGAAAAAGATCAAGCGTGCAAAAAGGCACTCTTCTACTCCTCCAGGAAGAGAATGCAGAACCTTAGATGCCTTTGGCAGGAGAATTTTCCAGGCCAGTATGCTTGTTGCCAGAATCAACTCCTATAGTCTCTATATGGGGATGTTTCTAAAAGAGGTTACAGATCATCTGCAAACTTTGTCTCCTTTTATTTCAGAAGATAAAAGGGAAGAGTTTCTCACCTGTCTTAAACATGCCCAGGATATTTCCAAGTTTTCCAACCGTGCAGCCTTTGACTCTTTTGAAGGTGCCAGCAGAGCCTCGGCTATTGCCATAGGTGCACGCAGAGTTGCTTGGTTACAAGCTTCTGATTTGGAACCCTGGGTTCAGGATGGACTAGGAAACCTTCCTTGTACAGGTGCAAACCTTTTTGGCAAAGATTGGCAAGCAAAGGCCACCCAGATGGATGCTAAAAATTCTGCTTTAGATAGACTTTCAAAGTCTACTTCTGCTCCTTTTAAGAAAAGGTTGTTCAAAAAGGGATTTTTCCCCAAAAAAGGGAAATATTATTCTGCTTATGGTCAGCAGGCATCTTCTGCAGGTCGTTTTGCTACAAAGGGACAGCAACAACCCAAACAGGCCAAGCCTAAGGCTGCTAGGACTGCTACGGCCCAACAGCCTCAGCCTCCTCAGGGCCTTTGACTTACAACTAGAGAACTTAGCCTTTCTGGCTCTAGAACATCCAGAGCCTCTCACCATTCCAGGAAGGTTAGCTCACTTTGCTCCCAGATGGGAACAAATCACAGCAGAGCAATGGACTCTCTCTATCATAAGGGACAGGTACAAGCTTCATTTCTTAAACCTTCCCCCTCACACCATGGTGAGACAGTTCAATTCTACAACATCTCTCCTCGACCTTCTGGGTCAGGAGATTGCTACCCTTCTTGCCCAAGGGGTAATAGAAGAAGTACCCCTTCTTCAACAGGGCTCAGGGTTCTACTCCCCCTACTTTCTCATCCCAAAGAAAACGGGGGGCTACAGACCCATTTTAGATCTCAGAGAATTGAACAAGTTTCTGTGCAAGGAGAAATTCAAGATGACTTCTCTCGGTACTCTCCTTCCATACCTCCAGAGTCAGGACTTGCTTTGTTCTCTAGATCTCAGGGATGCGTACACTCATGTCCTCATCCATCCAACACACAGAAGGTTCCTTCAGTTCCTTTTTCAAGGAAAGCACTATCAATACAGAGTGCTTCCCTTCGGTCTGGCCTCTGCCCCAAGGGTGTTCACAAAATGCATGGCAGTAGTAGCTGCATTTCTACGCACTCTAGGAATATTTGTGTTCCCATATCTGGACGACTGACTCATCCGAGCTCCATCCCAGTCAGAGGCTCAGGCTTCCCTGGCCTGCACAAGCCATATCCTTCAGTATTTGGGACTTGTAATAAACATCCCAAAATCCCATCTCACCCCTACTCAATCTCTAGAGTTCATAGGGGCCTTACTGGATACCACCACTGCAAGGGCCTATCTTCCCCAGGCCCGTTGCCTACGCTTGATGCAGTTAGCCTCCCAGATTCAGTTAAAATCCCATTTAACTGCTCGAGAGATGTTACAATTGTTAGGCCACATGGCATCCACTGTGCATGTGGTCCCTTATGCTCGCCTTCACATGAGAGCAGCTCAATGGACTCTGTCTACCCAATGGACCCAGGCATCAGGGTGCCTGTCAGACAAAACAGCAACCTCCAGTCGCATTTTTTGCTCTCTCCAGTGGTGGAGGTCCACCCAAAATCTGTTGCTGGGGTCCCCCTTTCAACAGGTGCTACCCCAAGCAACTCTTACAACAGATGCCTCCCCAAAGGGTTGGGGGGCTCATCTACAAGATCTCTCCACCCAGGGCATCTGGTCTCCACAGGAGACATCTCTACATATCAACCTCTTAGAGCTCAGAGCAATTTTTCTAGCTCTGTCTTCCACACCCTGCTCAGCTGCAAGACTGTCCTCATCCACACGGACAACCAAGTAGCCATGTTCTACGTAAACAAGCAGGGGGGAACTGGCTCTCTGTCGCTTTGCAACGAAGCTCTGAAATTGTGGGCCTTCGCCAGAGAGCATCAAATCCATCTCATGGCAGTGTATCTTCCAGGGGTTCAAAACTCTTGGGCAGACAGACTCAGTCGAGTTCTGCTTCCACACGAATGGTCCCTCCATGGGGACCAGATAACCAGGGTCTTTCAAATTTGGGGAACCGCAGACATAGACCTGTTTGCAAGTCCGTGGAATGCCAAACTTCCCCGGTTCTGTTCCAGGTTTTCGTGTCGGGGAGTTCAGGCCAGGGATGCCTTCCTCTTTCATTGGGGGCAAGACTTCCTCTATGCCTTCCCACCCATTCCCCTAATCCCCAAGACTCTGTTCAAGCTTCAGAGAGACAAGGGGTCTATGATCCTCATAGCACCACGTTGGCCACGCCAAGTGTGGTACCCTCTACCTCTGCATCTCTCTCAAGCTCCCTCTCTGAACTTGGGATCTGCTCCAGACCTCCTATCCCAGGAGGAGGGAACGTTGTGGCACCCAAATCCCCAGTCTCTTCATCTCAGGGCCTGGTTGCTGAAGGCCTAGACCTTCAAGATTTGCATCTTTCTCAGCAGGTGAAGGATATCCTTCATGCTTCCAGAGAGCCTTCCACCAGACGTTCCTATGCTTTTAAATGGAAGAGATTTACCATTTGGTGTGCAGAGAAGGGTCTTAACCCTCTTGCAATACCCCTGAATTCTTTACTAGAGTATTTACTGCATTTATCCCATGCAGGCCTTAAAACAAATTCAGTAAGAGTCCATTTGAGTGCTATTGCAGCATCACTTAAGCCTCTCAATGGACAGCCTATTTCCTCTCATCCTCTTATAGCAAGATTTATGAGAGGCCTGTTTTTTAACTAAACCTCCCATTAGACCACCTCCAGTGGCATGGGACTTGAATCTGGTTCTTGGCCAGCTTATGAAGCCACCCTTTGAACCCTTAGCCACTACCTCTTTTAAATTTCTTTCCTGGAAGGTTATTTTTCTCATTGTAGTCACTTCAGCTTGCCGCATCAGTGAGCTGCAAGCCTTGGTGGCTAATCCTCCTTATACAAGGTTCCATCATGACAAGGTAGTCCTCAGGACCAATCCACACTTTATGCCTAAAGTGGTTTCACCTTTTCATCTGAATCATTAGGTGTATTTACCTGTTTTTTTTTCCAGGACCTCATGCATCAAGTGCAGAGAGGAATCTCCATACCCTGGATTGTAAAAGAGCTCTTGCTTTTTACTTACAAAGGACACAGCAACATAGAAAGTCCTCCCAACTTTTTGTTGCTTTTGATCCCTCTCATTTAGGACTTCCAGTCTCTAAGAGAACTCTGTCCAATTGGATTGCTCAGTGTATTTCTTTCGCCTACCAGAGTAAGAACCTTTCTCTAGAGGGCCATGTCACAGCTCACAATGTGAGGGCCATGGCAGCCTCTATGGCTCATCTAAACTCTGTGTCCATCGACCAAATCTGTCGAGCGGCCACCTGGGCCTCGGTTCATACCTTTACAGCCCATTACTGCTTGGACAAGGACTCCCGCCGGGATGCCTTGTTTGGTCAGACTGTTCTCAAACACCTGTTCCATGCTTAAACAACTCCTACCCCCCATCCTTGGTTGGATGCCCGAGATCCATGGAGGGAGGTAGAGCCCTTTTCAGGGACTCACAACCTTGGGGAGCTCCCTGGCATCTCTAGCTGGGGTGTCCCCATGTGTGAAGACTCATTCCTGCTTGTTCCTGGAGATAGCACAGTTACTTACCTGTAACAGGTGATCTCTGGGAACAGCAGGAATAAGTCTTTACAACCCACCCACCTCCCCTAGGAGTTGTATCTCTCTATCTATCTTTCCTTTCCTCTCTCTCTCTTTGTCTCAGCTTTAAAACTCGAACTGGAGAGAGGCGGTTAGGAAAGGCGGGAAGGCAGCGTGCAGGTGCTGTGGGATGCTCCCAAAAGCTTTCTTACTGGACGCTGGGGAGCGTTCCCGCGCAGGCTCCATCGGTACCGACGATACCCATATGTGAAGACTTATTCCTGCTGTTCCCAGAGATCACCTGTTACAGGTAAGTAACTGTGCTCACAGGCCGTACATCACGTGACAACCTAAAGAATGGCCAATTCCCTGGCTTGGTCCACATCTTCTTGGACTTCTCACCAGGGATAGTTTTCTTTTTGTTGCAGCTCGTCCTTATATGCTTCCTTCCCAATACTTCAGGGGACGCTCATGTTCAACTGAAGGACGCATGATACCCATCTTGCCCTCATAGGCGGGTCAATATGGTATCTTATTCCATTGGCATCCTCTATCCATTTACCATACTGGAGTTCTAGAGAGATCTGGACTTGCTGCCTGCAGACTGAAGTTGTCCTCTGCATTTTTCACGTAGGCCAACCTGGTTATTCAAGAGCTCGAACTCTTAAAGGAATCTAGACGACTCCTTGTCAGGGAGACCATTCCTCTGACTCTGTCAATCATAACCATGGAAAGAAGATTCTCTATGCATCTATTCAAGCAGGTATCACCCTTCTTGCTATTAGATGAATCTTTCTCTCTTCCCATTTTCCTATGGGGATCTAGTTATATAGCCATGTCTCCATCTACATACGTGGAGACATGTGTCTATATGTCTACATATTTATATATATATATGTATCTGTGTATCTTCTGCCCATGTATATCTCTGTATATATATATCTTTTTAAATATATATATACCTATATATTGTGGCGGTCGCGCCCCTACCAGGCGGTCGCCTAGTAGGGACGGGAAGCCATCTTGAATTCCTCTTTACCAAGGATTGTAGTTGTGTATAGAGATAAATGAACCAAGTGGTGGTTTTCAAAGCACACAGGAATTTTATTAGCTTCCGTGGCAAGCGGATAACGAATCTTTAAAGCAGTTGTACACTCAAGTCAAAGAAAATAAAGGATAATCTTCTCCCATTAAAGCAAAGCTTACAACCAGTGTTGTAGTAGAATTATTTACACAGGCTTTCTTTTCTTTTCCCTTTATGATGCTTCTCAATTCCGTAATCATAAAGCACATGTATAAAGCAGTTCCTAACTTCTCACTGCTCTCAGGCTTTCATTACTTAGCCACAATGCACATATCACAGTCCATCTCAGATCAAGCTGAAGTCAGGTCACTTTCTTTACCTTCTACCTCCATGCTTTCTGCTGAGCTGTATCTTGGCAAAGTTTGAAAACGCTCAGGCACTTTATGCTTAATGTTCTTTAACAGGTTAAACAGCCTATTCCACTGAATGGCCCCTTCTCCTCTAGGTAGGACTTCAACGGGCTTCTCCTGTTCAGTTTCTCCTGACAACCCCATCTTCCTAATCCGGGTTTTCTCAGGCCTAAACCTCTCTTCAGAGTCAGAGCAAGAAACACAGGGTTTTGGCTTTACTGCTTTCTTTCTCCTACCTTGGAGTCTTGTTGCAGCACCTTCCTGGCTGAGGCTTCTGTGGCTTGTGACTCTCTCTGCCTCTGAGCTAGACAGGGAATCAGGGTCAGACCTCCACTTCCCTTCCTGGGGCTTCTGCTGCCTGCAGACAGACCCTTCATCAGAGGAGTCTAAGCACTCTTGCCTTAGCCTTCTCAAAGCCAACCTTTTCTCTCTCTCCCTCTTGCCAGTCTGTTTGGTCCTCTGCCTGGAACCTTCTCTGTAGCTTCCTTGGCTGCAGTGCTGGCTGCTCTTGTCTCTGCTGCTGCTCTCTTTGTGGCTGCTTCTCTCTTGGCTGCATCTCCCTTGACTGCTTCTCTCAACTTTGTTTGTTTTCTCAAACTTAAACGTTGAGCAGGGCACCTCCCTCTCTGACTCCACCCACTTGTACCTCCTACTCTTACCTGGGGTTGTCCTGGAGTCTGGGAGTGGCTTAAACCTAGCTCTACCCTCTTGGTTTCTCTCAGGGATTTTGCTGTGATGTATGTGTTCTAGTGCACCCATCCCCCGAAAAGAAGAAAAAGTTCTTCTTTCTCTTTTATTTCCATGCTGAGCTGCACTCTCCTTACCACAATATATATATATATATATATATATATATCTGTCGAGATATATCTTTCAGGTAGATATGTATCCACGTACTTATCTGTCTGTTTAGGTTCATATATCCATATATTCCTATATCACTCTGACAGATGGGCACTACCCCTATCAATGCTGTGCCAGCATGCTTAGGGTTCTACACATACAACCACTCCCTGTGGTAATTAGAAAATATTTTTGTTCTTCTTACCATAACCTTTCAGGGTTAGGTACCTCTGAAGCTCTCCATGTACCCTTTCTTTCCTAATTGTCCTCATTTAGGAAAGACATTACGGATCTTCAGTTAATCTAAAGCTTTAACGCTTCATAAGTCTGTCTTTATTTTGTTATCGGATACAGGGGTTCTCCATACCCCTTATCTCCTATATGGACTATTTCTGTTGTCAGTCCAAATCAGTCAGACTTATTTTCCTTTTGGTCCTAGGACTGTACTGTTCTTGGGCCAAAAGAGCTTAAGCTTTGTTTAATACTACCTTCTGCGTTTCCCGCTGAAGCCCTACCTCATTGTGCTACCCCAGTTTCCCTTGGGGCTATTTTTCACCCTGAAGGGTTATGACCTCCACTTGTTTTTTCTACAGTTTATTACCTCTACTTCTCAGTGGGGTAGTCCTTGAGGATCTTCTACTGGGCTCTTCTAACAGATCCATATGAACCTCAATGAACTTTTTACAATACCACCAAGGGAGGTCCATATTAGAATATTGTACTCAATATTTTTACTACTAAATATCATCTACACAGGGTCTTCCTCTATAGAAGTCCTGTTCTAGTCCAGCTGTTCCACAGTCCTGTTCTAGTACAGCTGTTCCACAGCACCTTTCTGTAATTCAACTCCTACCCTCCATCCCCAGGATGCCTGAGGTTCTGTCGAATAGCATGGCCCTCTCTGATTCGCAACATGCTGGGACTCCTCCAGGCATCTCAGCTTGGGAGTCCCCATATGTGAAGACTCATTCCTGCTTGTTCCTGGAGATAGCACAGTTACTTACCTGTAACAGGTGATCTCTGGGAACAGCAGGAATAAGTCTTCACAACCCACCCACCTTCCCTAGGAGTTGTTTTTTCTCGCTCTCTATCTTTCCTCTCTCTCTCTTTGTCTCAGCTTTAAAACTTAAGTGAGGAGAGGCAGTTGGGAAAGGCGGGAAGGCAGCACGCAGGCGTGGTGGGATGTTCCCAAAAGCGTTCTAATTGGACGCTGGGGAGCATTCCCGCGCAGACTCCGTCGGTACCGACGTACTCCATATGTGAAGACTATTCCTGCTGTTCCCAGAGATCACCTGTTACAGGTAAGTAACTGTGCTTTATTGGAGAATGTTGACTTTAAGGCCAAAATACGGTCGGCTATTAAAGATTATTTTCACTTTAATCCGCCTCAAGCAACATCAGGTTGGGCGAGATGGGAAGGTTTTAAGGCCTCCATCAGAGCTGTGATCACGAGTTTTAGTATCTATCAGGCTAGACACCGTAAGATGCAGCTGGCAGAATTAGATTCGAAATAAAGGCGGTAGAGCGTATTTTGGTTAAGAGACAGGACCCACGTATCTTGCTTCGTTTACAGCGCTTGAGATACAAATACAATCAGTTGCTCTCCAATGAGGTTTCCCAACATATCAAAGCTCAGGAAGGGCTACATTATTGGGAAAATAACAGGGCAGGGCGGCTTTTGGCCAACTTGCTAAAGGCGAGAAAGGAGGCCAGGCGTATAGCAGCCATTAAGGCCGAAGGAAATCCTGCTTTGTTGGTTGAGGACAAGGACATAGTTGAGGCTTTTCGGTCCTTTTTCATAAACCTTTATTCCTCTTTAAAAAGTTGTTCACGGGAAGCCTTTGCCCGCTTAGTGGACAAGGTGGATAGGCCACTACTGAACAAAGACATGGGGGAATCTCTGAATAGTCCAATAACTTTGGAGGAAATCGAGCAGGCAATCAATTCCCTACAGCCTGGCAGGGCTGTGGGGCCAGATGGTCTGCCTGCTGAGTTCTTTCAGGTGTTTGCCAAGGATTTGTTGGTTTTTTTTATGCAGGAATATTACCATGCTTCGGTGGAGGAAAGCCCTCGGGTGGGCACTTTTGCAGCAGCTAGAATTATAGTCCTGGAAAAACTAGGGAGAGACTCGCAGGTAGTAAGCAATTACCGCCCGATCTCCCTTTTAAATGTAGATTATAAAATTTATGCTACAGTGCTGGCGCGGCGGTTGGCTGCAGTGGTCCCCAGCTTAATACACCTGGACCAATGTGGGTTCGTAGAAGGGCGATCTACAGCGGATAACGCTAGGTTATTGTGTCATGTTTTAGCGGGCGCAGAGTCTTAACGAGCCGATGGTAGGTTTGTCATTAGACACCGAGAAGGCTTTTGATCGTCTAGAGTGGTCGTTTTTATATTTGGCTCTGGAGTGGTTTGGGTTTGGAGAGGGGTTCCTTAAACTACTTAAAGTCATGTATGAATGTCCCTCTGCTAATATCTGTATGAACAACACTCAGTCGGGGGACTTTGCGTTGTGTCGAGGTACGCGCCAAGGCTATCCCTTATCGCCCCTTTTGTTTAATCTGGCGCTCTAACCGCTGATCCTTCTCCTTAGACAGAATGACAATATTCAGGGTATTAGGCTTGCAGGGAGAGAGATCAAAGTTTCCGCTTATGCAGATGACCTCCTTTTATTTACCAACCCAGGTTCTGTGGCACATATTCTGGAGCAGATAGAGGAGTATTTCTCATTATCTGGATATAAAATCAATTGGACTAAATCAGTCGCCTTCCCCCTCAACCTACGAGTTCATAAAGTGGATTTGTCCGGGTTTCCTTTTGTATGGGAGCCAAATAAGATCAAGTATCTAGGCGCATATTACTGCCACTCTGATACGTTGAAGCATAATGCTGAGGTAGTTATGGTCAATATTCAGAACCTGACTACTACCGTGTTTCCCCGAAAATAAGACCGGGTCTTATATTTATTTTTGCTCCAAAAATAGCACTAGGGCTTATTTTCGGGGTAGGGCTTATTTTTTTACTGATACCGGTAGCACTTGCTGATTGGCTGCCATCTCCTGACAGTCAGCCAATCAGTGAAGTGTTACCACAGAGCGCACAGGGAAGCAGTGGATGCGGGCAGCGACAGCCCCTTGGAGAGAAGGAAGAGGCCTGCAGCGCAGAGACAGCACCAGCAGCTGATTGGCGTCAGGGTGTGGAGCAGGAGGAAAGCTCCTCCCTGGTGGGGACAGAAATTAAAGATGCGATTAGATTTAGGAGTCAAGCGACGCAAAGCGGTCAAAATGGGAAAACTCCGTTCAGCTCAAATATAAAAACAGACATACCGGTAGCAGCCAACACTGCATTCATTTCACTGGCTGTAAGGCAGGGAGGACACAACAGTGGCTTTGAAAGTAGGGGCGCTGCACAACCTCTTTCAGTATTCTCGTGCACGCTGAGAAATTCTTAAATGAAGCACTCACATAATCCGTATCATTGGCCGTAGACGAGACGCCCACCACCTTCTTCCGGCTCCCCCTGGGCTCTGGGCGCAGCACAGCACCGGCAGCTGATCGGCATCGGGGAGTGGAGCAGGAGGAAAGCTCCTCCCTGGTGGGGACACCCCCCCCCCCCCCCAGGTACCGAATCTGTCAGTCCGTCGATGATCTGCACTAGGTCTTAGTTTCAGGGTAGGGCTTATATTACAGAAATCACAGAAAAACGTGCTAGGGCTTATTTTCGGGGTAGGTCTTATTTTCGGGGAAACATGGTAGTGGAGTGGAGGAGTGGCCTAGTGGTTGGGGCAACGTACTTCAGGCCGGAAGGTCGGGGGTTCAAATCCCACTAGAGGACAGCAACCTTGGGCCGGAAGGACTGGGGTTTCTAGTCCCACAGGTGCTCCTTGTGGTCTTGGGCAAGCCACTTAACCCTCCATAGCCCATGTTCCCTGTAAAATAGTTATCTCCAAGTTATAATGCCCTGTTCAATGTAATTTCAGTTTGTTCAATGTAAACCGCACTGATGCAGAATAGCGCGGTATATGAGAATTAAAATAAATAAATAGATGGTCCCCGCTGTTGTTGTCTTGGTGGGGCAGATTGGAGACAATTAAAATGACCATTGTACCCAAAATAAACTATATATTAGAAATGGTGCCACTATATTTTCCTTTGCAATTTTACCGACAGATTGAGAAACTTCTAGCACTTTTCCTATGGCAGAACAAAACACCCAGGATTGCTCTTAAAAAGTTGAAGTCTTCTAAGGAAGGTGGGGGGTGGGTTTCCCCGATTTTCTAGCATATCATCATGCGTTCCTGTTGAAACAGGGTGTTAGATAGAGGGAGCAGTTATCTGCTCTGAGCCCGGTTTGGTTGGTCTTGGAGGAGAGGCTTGCTGCCCCATTCCCTCTTCATCTCCTTCCAGGGATGGTGTTTAGAGAGAATCTCGGCAGACCCAGGATGATCATAGATACTCAGAGAGCTTTTAGAACATTGGCCAATATGTTAGGGACCAGAGGGAGTTATTCTGTATGGCTCCCCTTGTGGTGCAACCCATCCTTTAAGATCCAACAAAGGACCTTTGCGTGGAAACATTGGTTTGAAAAGGGCATCTGGACGGTAGGGCAATTACCGGACGAGAATGTGTGGAAAAGCTTTGATAGATTGCAACAGGAATTTCAACTTCCTGGCATCTATTTTCAATGGCTTCAATTAAAACATTGCTTGGGTAAAGCTTTTGCAGGGTGTGAGTTGTTGCAAGATGAAGGGGAAGTGGAGGCCACAATCATGTGGGCTCAGCAGTCTGGCAAGGCTGCCTCCTTTCTTTATAAGGAATTACAACATGGGGCGTCCTTGCAATTACTCGGGCTGCAGAGAGTGTGGGAGCAAGACACAGGAGTCTGCTTGGATCAGCGTTGCTGGCTGAGATTCTGGGCACGGCAAGTGAGAGTTGCCAAAGCAGCCTCCATTACGCAGACCTTATTCTTTTTTGCACACAGGGCATATATAACACCCGTTAAATTAAGCAAATGGGACAGCTTGGTGTCTTCGCTGTGCTGGACGTGCTGTAAGCATAAGGGCACACTAAAGCATATGATGTGTGATTGCCCGGGGTGCAGGTATTCTGGGTGCAAGTGTGGGCTAGGATGCGAGTAATATTGGACCTTGATGCCCCCCTTACCTGGGGGTTGATTGCCTTTCGCTCGGCTATGCCCTCCCTAATTTGAATAAGGAGTACAGGTTCCTGTTAGATTTTTTGATGGGGGTGGCCATTTATCTGCTGGTCCGCAACTGGAAAAATATGGCAGTGCTGCACTTCCAAACTTGGTGGAATCAGGTCTGTGTTTTTGGTAAGTATGAGCAACTGCCTCGTAAGGGGGTAATCCACGGCCCTTCCAGTTTGCTGAAGTGGCGCGCCTTGAAGGAATTTGCTGTTACTGCGCATTGTCACAATGTTTAAGAGTTATTGATACTGCTTGCTGTCATTGTAAGTCTCCTGTTGTTTTACCCATGAGTATGGTTTATTTTTTCTGACTATGCATCGGGATTTCCAGTGACGGGTGGGAGGGCGGGGGGGGGGGGGTGGTGTCCTTGCTGGGGTGTAGTAGCTGGATAAGCATGCAATAAATAATACCCGGAGTCAGGCAAAGATTCAAGCCGGTTTAATGTGCACAGACTCAGATTGCAGTAGCATTCAAAATGGTCTGAGCACAGAGCTCAGAAAAATGACAGTTTATATACTTTTCTTCTCCAGTCTAATACAGGCAAAACTCCTCATTGGCCACAGTGGCCCACTTACTCTCATCCAATAGACATCTCTGACCGGGCCCAGGACTCGCTCCCCCTGCTTGGGTCTTACTAGCCACGGGTCAGCAACTAGACATAACACTAAACATAATACTTTTACTAAAGTATACAGTATATTTCGCTATTCTTGCAAGGTCAGTTAGCCACAAAGATAGTGGAAGGCATATCAGAAGCATTCTTAACAAAAGCAAAACAAAGCGAGGCCAAACATAGCAAGGTTAAGACGTATCTCTAGCCTTGGCTCAAAACACTAAACAATCTTCATAATGCTAGACAAAATATTCTTACACTGTTCAGTTTATCTGCTATATTTTCATCCTAATTACGAGGTCAGTGCACAATCAGCAAAGATACAGTGGCTCGGCATTCTACCGAAAGAGACATCTGACTTACCTAAACAATAAACAGTACCAAGGTTTAATTCTCTTATCTCCAGGAGAGCAGAACATGTTATCAAACCAGAATAGAACGGAATTTCTTTCTAACAGCTAACAGCATTCTGCAATTTTCCAAAATCAGCAATAACATTTTAAAGCAGGAAAAAGGACCTAGCTCTGCTACATACTAGGCCATCGCCTATCACATTCCCTCCTTTTGATTATTCACACCCGCACATGAGGAAGGGTGAGAATCAAATCACACATATAGTATGCCATACTAGGGTGGAGGGATCATTTTGTGGTATAGGGTAGTAGCCCTACGTTGCTAGGATTCGTGTAGCTGCCTTACGTTAAGTTTAATATACGTAAGCATAAGGGGAGGAAACATGGGATACATAAACAGCCACCATCAATAATACATTTGATACAAGTGTCTTTGTCAAATCATATAGCATACCTAGTGTATAAGCGGAGGGGCAGGAGACATAGGAGGAACAAATGACATATATACTGTTCATCATAGCAATAGGCCCGTTATCATGACCCACAAAATAAGAACCATTCCTATTAATAGCAGCACCTGTATCAGAGGTCGGTAGCAGTACATGTCAAAAAGGTAAGTAGCACATGTTTGAAAATTAGCAACACATGTACTAAAGTCCAAAAAATCGCAGTTCCCATAACAGGAGAGGAAAGACTCTGGCGGGGGTTGAGACAAGTCCGGGTACTCCCTGATGTGCAAATACTAGGTTTGCAGGCTGCACAGGGAAGTAGGGCAAGAGTCAATTCAAAGCACCCCAAGGCTGCCGCCAGAATGAAGCAATAATAAGAATTCATAAGGGGCATAGTCTCTGGAAAATTGGTGGAACTTTCGGCATCCATAACAGGTAGCAGACGTAGCGCTGATTGTAGGTCCTCAAGCTTCTGCCGTACGTAGACCTACCAGCTTTGTGGCAGGAGTAGGGCTGTAGATTCCAAAGTATCACTGTCCTCTGGGATGTCTCAGGCTCTTAAAATATCATAGTACAGTCTCTCAGGCTATTATTGCCTCCTTAGAGCAGTTCACTTTTTAGGAGATCAAAACAGTTTTTTTCTTTTTCTTTTTTTTTTCAGAGCATTTGAACACAGTCTCGTAGAGGACTCAATTTCTTAACACAACACAGTCTATTTCTGATGATTTCAGCTTTCTCCAGATGCGAGGCTTACCTTCGGATAAACAAACAGTCTTGAAATAGTGCAGTTTCCGAGGGACCAATAAGTCTTAGGTCCGTGGCTGTTGTCGTAGGGTGAGGCGCAATGGAGTCTCAGGATCATTTATGGAAGTCCACGACCAAGTTCAGAAGCGGCTGCTGGAATGCAAAACTGGAGGACGTCTGTTCTCTTGACATCCAGGAGCAGGTTGGTAAAGTTCTTACGATGACGGATCTTTTCTTTGCAGCGTGAGTCGCAATGGTGCTGCAGGATTGGCGATCGAAGTCCAGGGACGACTCTCAGGAACTGTGGCTGGTTTCACTCGACTTTGGTGGATCCAGGAGTCGATCTCGGCCACTTTAACTGCTGTTGGGGTTGATAACAAGATGACATATGGCCCTTTCCAATACGGCGCCAGCGGTGTCTTCTTCTACTCTGTCACCCACACCGAGGCTCCAGGCTTGAAAGGATGCAGGGGCTTGGATGGGCTGATCTCGTACTCACGCATGAAGACCCTGCAAAACAGAACTTAAAACCAATAGTGCTTATCTAGTAATTTCAGATCCTATCTGTCACACATCTCCTTTTACTCTCTATACAATAGGCTACAGAATCTCAAAAGGGGAAACTCCTAAAGACTTAGCAGGGGCTAAGTATATCCTATGAAGGGCTATAGGAAGAACCTGGGGCCAGGGCTGAGGACTTAACTACTAGATCAAGGGTCACCACTGCATATTTAACACAACTATGGGACATTGCCTTCCTCTTAATAATGGAGGTTCAGGCAAGCTGAAAAGAGGTGTTTTAACATAAACATAAAAAGAACTGAAGTAAAAAAAAGGAAATTATAGCACATAAAATTAACAACAAAAAAAATTTATGAAGACCGAGACTATTCAACATGGCTCAAGAGCTTAAGAGCTAAGTCCTTTTCTATTTTTTTGGAGAATTATAAATGGTTTCATTAGGTCTTCATTATTCCTAAGCCATTGATGTGATACACCCCTGCACGCACTCAAGAGATTATTTAATATTCTTTGATATTGTGGTGCTTTTGTGGGTTGTTTTCTGAGGCTTGTGGAAGACACTAAACTAGATGTTCATTTTGTGATACGAAGGTTAACTGTTGAATGAGTTTCCATTGACTGTATTGTATTTCTCATTCATAAAATTTGGCCGTTTGTATGCTTAGTACTCCCATTAAGCCATGACTAGCTACATGTTCAGCAATTTTGTTCTTTATGATGGTTTCTACCATTTTTCCCAGTACTGACGTCAGGCCCACCGGTCTGTAGTTTCCTGGATCACCCCTGGAACCCTTTTTAAAAATTGGCATTACATTGGCGATCCTTCAGGTATTACAGATGATTTTAATGATAGTTCACAGATTACTAATAGCAGGTCTGCAATCTCATATTTCAGTTCTTTCAACACCCTTGGATGTATACTATCCAGTCCAGGTAATTTGCTACTCTTCATTTTCTTAAATGGTTCTAATACATCTTCCCGGTGTATAGATATTTCTTTCAGTTCTTGCGCAGTATCACCTTTAAATACCACTTCAGTCATGGGTAACATCCATACATTTTCCTCAGTAAAGACCGAAGCTAAGAATTCATTCAGTCTCTCCGCTATAACCTTGTCCCCTCTTACTGCCCCTTTTGCCCCTCTATCATCTAATGGTCCAACTGACTCTCACAGATTTTTTGCTACGAATGTACTTGAAATAGTCTTTATTACGCGTTTTTGGTTCCACAGCAAGTTTCTTCTTAAATTCTCTCTTTGCCTGCCTTATCAATGCCTTGCATTTAACTTGCCAGCGCTTGTGCTGTTTCTTGTTTTCATCATTTGGCTCTTTTTTTCCATTTCCTGGAAGATGCTTTTTTGGCAGCAGCCTCTCTGACCTCACCTTTAAACCATGCTGGCAGTTTTTTGGACTTCCTTCCACTTTTCTTAAAGCATGCAATACAGCTGGTCTGGGCTTCCAAGATAGTATTTTTAAACAACACCCAAGCTTGATGTAAGCCTTTAACCTTTGCATCTGCTCCTTTTAGTTTTTTCTTAACTATTTTCCTCATTTTATCATAGTCTCCCCTTCAAAAGTTTAAAAGGTAGTACTGTGAATTTCCTTACTATCCCTCCTCCATTAATTAAACACGATCATGCTATGATCACTATTGCCAAGTGGCCCCAACACCCTTATCTCTTGCACTAGATCTGATGTTCCAGTAAGGCCTAAGTCCGAAATGGCTTCCCCTCTGGTCAGTTCATGAACCAGCTGCTCTAAGAAGCAGTCATTTATTTTATCTAGAAAGTTTATCTCCCTAGCATGTCCTGCTGTGACACTGACTCAGTCAATACCGAGGTAATTGAAATCACCCATTATTATTACTGTAATGTTTGTGAATCTCCCTGATTTCTTTGAGCATTTCATCATCCATTCGTTCATTCTGGCCAGGCAGTCAATAGTACAACCTCACTGCCATTGCCTTCCCCTTTTTACATGAAATTTCAATGCATAGAGATTCTACAGCAAATTTTGTTTCCTGCAGAACTTTAATCCTTTGTGACTCATTTCCCTTTAACATAGAGCGCAACCCCTCCATTAATTTGATCAGCTCTCTCATTACGATATAGTTTGTACCCAGGTATCAAAGTGTACCACTGGTTGTCCTCCTTCCACCATGTCTCTGAGATACCAAACATATCTAACTTCTCATTTAGTGCTATATATTCTAACTCTCCCATCTTATTTTTTAGACTTCTAGCATTTGCATACAAGCATTTTAGAGGCTGTATTTTATTCATATTAATGTGGTTATCGGTAGGCATGGGTAATTTGGAATCTTTAAGCTGTGTCTGCTCTGTACTTTTGTCTTTATTGGAACCTCTCTGCTGATGTGCCCTAACTTCATTTTCAGTTTATTTGCATTTGATATACCATCCTTTATTACATCAGGGCGGTTCACAGTCACATTAACAATCAAAAGGTGGCACAAAGGCCAGAAGAAAGAAAGGAACTACAAAATTAACAGGAAAGAGGAAATAGGAGAGAGCATAAAGACAAGACATAGAGAAGAGATTATAGACAAACAAGAATAAACCAGGTCAGTTTTGAGAGACTGGGAGGTTGAATGCAGTGGTAAACAGATTGGTTTTCAGCTGAGATTTGAAAGTAGTGTAATTTGTTTCTAGTCGGAGTGACATGGGCAGAGAGTTCCAAAGGGCAAGACCGTGAAAGAAAAAAGCAGAGTGGCGGGTGGATTGAAGATGTGCGCGTGAAGCTGAGGGAAGGTGAAGGCTTTTGATGTGTATGGAATGGAGACTGCATGTGGGAACGTGAAACTGAAGGAGGTCGGTGAGATACTGTGGTGTGTGTGTATAAATAGCTCGGTGCACCAGAATAAGAATCTTAAATTGAACACGAAATTCCACAGGAAGCCAATGTAAGTGAAACAAGAGTGGTGTAACATGGTCCCCACGAGAAGAGCAAGTGATAATCCTGGCCACAATGTTTTGTAGTAGTTGTAAGCGACGTAACTGAGTGCGAGTGATACCTGTAAAAACGGAATTGCAATAATCAAGCCGAGAAATAACCGTGGCTAGAGGTAAGGGTGGTCAAGGCAGAGGGAGAAAGGAAAGGACGAATAGAACATATCTGGCGTAGGTAAAAATAAGATGTCTTTGCAAGATGGGAAATATGATCCTTGAAAGTAAGATTGGAATCAAGCAGAACCCCGAGATATCGAAAAGAAGAAACCAGAGGAATTGTGAAGGTACCAATGGAGGGTGCAGATGGAGGGCAGGGACTCCCAAAGGTGAACCAGGTACAGGAGGTTTTAGTCAGGTTGTGGTGAAGGCAGTTGGAGGACAGCCAGCTCGCTACAAGGGTGAGGCAGGAGTTTAGGGGAGCGAGGTCCGGATGAAGGGGGTTTGTGTGGTGTAAGATGAGGATGTCGTTGTCGTAGAGAAAAGCTTAGAGACCTGATTGTTGAATACAAAGGGCAGGAGGTGCAAGGAAAAGATTAAACAAAAGAGGGGCCAGGACTGATCCCTGAGGGACACCACAAGGGAGAGGGGTAGGAGCAGGAGTGATATGAACCAGTAGATGAGGCCACAGAGAAAGAGCGGAAGGATAGGAAAAACTGAAACCAGCGATAGACAGTTCCCCTAAGACCAGCGTCCCAAAGACGTGAGAGGTGGAGGGAATGATCAACTAGGTCAAAAGCAGCGGAGAGGTCAAGTGAAACCACCACCGAAATGTCACCTCTGTCATGTGAGGAATGAAGATCATTGAGGAGTACTACTAAGACTGTCTCAGTGCTATGCCCCTGACAAAAGCCCAATTGTCACGGATGCAAAAAGTTTATGGAATGAAGATATTGAGAGAGTTGGGCGAATACAGTTTTTTTCTATAATCTTGGCGAGGAAGAGAAGGTTGGAGGCGGGGCGGTAATTATCTGGGATGAGAGGATCAAGGGTGGGGTTTTTTTTAGAATAGGACGAATGAGTGCGTGTTTCCAAAGGGAAGGGAAAGAACCGGAAGAAAGGCAGGAGTTGATAATAGTAAGAACATGGGGAATGAGAGCGAGAGAAGGTTCAACAAACCAGGTGGAGGGGATGGGGTTAAGAGGGCAAGCGGTCTTATGTGCTGAAGAGATGAAGGCTAGAAGCTCTGAGGTGGTAATAGAGTGGAAAGCTGACCAGCAATGAGAGAAGGAAGGGAGAGGAGAGGGGGGAGGGGGACGGAGGGGGGGGGACAGAGGAGGTGGGCAAGAAGGGAGGGCAGCATGCAGATCAAGAATTTTGCTTGAAAAGTAAGAGGCCAAGCTGGAGGGAGAGGGCATGGGATGAGAAGGACCAGGGGATGGATCAGAATGGAGCGAGGTGAGGGATTGGAGTATAGAGAAGAATTATCTAGAGGTGTTAGGGGCTGTAGTGATACAGTTTGAGAAAAAGGTTAATTTAGCCTGGTGGACAGAGGAACGGTAATGCCGGTGATGCTCGTGAAACTTTGCCAGGAGTGAGTGGTGGAATGCTTTCACCAGATGCGTTCAGCTCGGCAAAGGTGATGACGCAAAAGACGCAAACCAGTGTGAAACCAGGGTTGTCTAGCAGAGGGGTGTTTGAGCAGAGCTGGCTGAAGGGGGTGCAAGCTGGTCAAGAGTGGTGGACAGAGTGGAAGTCCAGATTGAGGCCTGAGTGTTTGGAGAGAGAGTCGAGAAGGTGTCTGGAAGAAACTGATGTGCAGGAGGAAAACATTGGAGGGTAAGGGGGGTAATATGGCGACGTAGAGGGATAGCAGAAGGGGTGGAAGAGGGATGGTCCGAATTTAGGGCTGGTTGGAGGGAAGGAAGGTCAAGCAGAAAAGCAAACAGTGATGATCGGTCCAGGGAAGAGGCTGCACCAAGAGCCGTGAGATTGAGAAAGGAGGGGATAATGGAATGATTAAGGGGTCAAGGGTATGACCTGCTAAGTGGGTTGTTCCGAACTATGTGCTCTTGGGCGACTATCTGCTCTCTCCTATTATCTAGTTTAAAAGCTGCTCTATCTCCTTTTTAAAGGTTAATGCCTGCAGCCTGGTTCCATACTAGTTGAGGTGAAGCCCATCCCTTCGGAAGAGCCCCTCCTTTCCCCAGAATGTTCCCCGGTTCCTAACAAATCCAAAACCCTCATCCTTGCACCATTGTCTCATCCACGCATTGAGACTCCAGAGTTCTGCCTGCCTTTTGGGTCCTGCACGTGGAACGGGAAACATTTCGGAGAACGCTACCCTGGAAGTTCTGGATTTCAATTTCCTACCTAAAAGACTAAATTTAGCTTCCAGAACTTCCCTACCACATTTTCCTATGTCATTGGTACCGACATGTTCCAAGACAGCAGACTCCTCCCCAGCACTGTCTAAGACCTTGTCTAGGTGGCACGTGAGGTCCGCTACCTTTGCACCAGGCAGGCATGTTACCAGGTGATCCTCACGTCCACCAGCCACCCAGTTATCTACATGCCTAATGATCGAATCACCAACTACGACGACTGTCCTAACCTTTCCCTCATGGGCACATGGCCCTGGAGAAACTTCATGGTGCGGGAGGGTTTTACATCACCTGGAGGACAGGTCCTAGCTATAGGATCATGTCCTGCCACACCAGGGTGATGCTCTCCTGTCACGTGACCTCTCTCCTCAGTGGCAACAGGGATGCTGCCAGACTGGAGGTGCGACTTCAGGACTATATCCCTGTAGGTCTCGTCTATGTACCTCTCTGTCTTCCTTGTATCTTCCAAGTCTGCTACTCTTGCCTTCAGAGATCGGACTTATTCCCTGAGAGCAGAGAACTCCTTTTACCTTGTGCACATTTAAGACCCTCACCAACTGGGAGAAAATCATACATGTGACACTCAATGCAAAAGACTGGAAAGCCCACATCTTGCTGCTGGACTGCTGTCTGCATCTTAGTTCTCAGGTTGTGTTTAGATATTTAAGTTCTTTCTCCAGGACCAAGCAGGAAGTCAGTCCTCACTTATGGGTGACGTCGGCGCCGACGGAGCCCTCGCGGAGCAATTTTCCCCAGCTTTCAAAGAAAGCCTTTGGGAATTGCAGCGCGCATGCGCGGTAGTCTTCCCGCCCGAAGGTGCCATCTTAGCCAGTCTTCTTTTTTCCGCGGAGCCCTACAGACGTCCCCGTCTTGTCCCCGCGAAAAAGTTGATTTTCCTCTGTATTTATCCTTTTTTCTTTCGGTTCGACGCCGGTCGTTTTCCCGCCCGGACTCGCGACGCCGGTCTCGAGTCCTCTAACGGTTTTTCGGTTTTTCTGACTTAGTCAGTTTTCGTTTTCGTTTTTTCCCTGGCAGCCCGGTCCTTTGACCTCGCAGGGGCCCTTTTTCCCCCGATGGCTGCCAGTGGCTTTAAGCGGTGTGGTCGGTGTGACCGAAATATGTCACTCACCGACTCACACGACCTTTGCCTCCGCTGCCTGGGCCCAGATCACGAGGAACTGATCTGTGGGCCCTGCAGCAAACTGTCCTCGAAGGCGTTGAGAAGTCGGCGGCATCAGCGCGAAAGAATCTTCGCTGACCCCAGCCGTACCCGGACCTCGTCGGAGGCCTCACTGTCGAAAGGCTCCAGTTCGGACCGTCGACGGAGCTCCTCCGACCGGGGTTCTCCCTCCGGGGACCATCGACGGAAGGAAAAACCCGCGAGGGCGGCGTCGGTGGACGCTCCTGGCTCCGCGAGGGCCAGGTCGCATAGCCCCGACAGCCGCCCCGGGTCCTTGGAGAAGGATCACCTCCCGAAGCGACCTCGCCTGGAGTCGGAGATGCCTGCCCGGGTAAGTCCTGTTGTCCTTCTGGACTCGCCTCCGCGTCAGCCGACGTCGGGCCCGACGCCGTCGGGGCCCGAGTCGGGGGCTGCTGGGTCGCCTGAGCTCGGACTCAGGTTGACGGCCTTGGAGAGCAGATTGTCTGCCTTCATGGACCAGCAGCGGGCACTGCTCGCTGGCTTCGCTGGCGTCGCTGCCCCGACCGCCGGGACGTCGACGTCCAAGTCGACCCCGGAGACCGAGCCGATCCTCGAGTCGATGAGAACTCGAGTCGATCCTCGGTCGAGGTCGCCCTCGGCCTCCCGTTCGGGACCGAGGTCGCCGACGCCGACTCCCTCGGCGTCGGGGCGGCTGGCGCCGCACCCTGCCCGAGCCGACCCCACCGAGTCCTCGTCGGAGTCGGTCTGGGAGTCGGAGGAAGAAGAGTCACCTGATTCTTTCCGGACTCGGTGTGTCCCATCGGACTCTCCGGAGTCCGAGCCTCGGAAGCAGTCCCCCCGGAGGATGCCCGGTTCTCGGATTTCGTTAGGGATATGGCCAAGGCTTTGGCCTTCCCTGCGGACCCCGAGGAGGAGCCTCGAGCCGAAGAGCTCGACGCCCTCCAGTATGACTCTCCCGCGAGGGAGCACTTTACTGTGCCGGTTCCTCCTATGCTGGAACGACTGCTCTTCCGCATGTGGGAGAGTCCGGCCTCCTCGCCGGTCCTGAGCAAGCGGGTCGATTCTATCTATCGAGTCCGCAAGAGCCCTGGCTTTCAAAAGGCGCAGTTGCCACACCATTCCATGGTAGTGGAATCGGCCATGCATCGTCTTAAGAGCCAGAAGATGCACTCCTCGGTGCCTCCTGGAAGGGAGGCCCGTAACCTGGATGGCCTTGGCAAGAAGTGCTTCCAGGGCTCTATGCTCGCCTGTCGTGTCCAGACTTACCAGCTCTACATGGGCATGTATCTCAGGGATCTGGCTAAAGAGCTAGCCGGCTTCTCCGCTGGTTTGTCCGAGGAACCCTTGCGGAGGTTCCTAGCCTTGTCCACAGGTATTCGGGAATGCTCAAAGTTCATGTCCCGGGCAGCCTATGATGGCTTTGAAGCCTCGGCTCGAGTAGCCGCAGCCGGCATCGGTGCCCGCCGACAGGCTTGGCTTCAGTCATCGACCTTGAGCCCTGGGTACAGGACAAGTTGGTCGATGTCCCCTGCCGTGGCGAAAACCTCTTTGGCAAGCCCATGGCGGAAAAGGCTGCACAAATTGAGACTGAGACTCTCACCAGGACCAGGCTTTCTAGGAAGACCTCCGCCCCTTCCCAGAAAAAGAAGGGCTCGGGGAAAAAAGACCTTTTACCCGAGGAAGGCGGCTGCCTACAAACAATACCCCCATTATCAGGCCCCTGCAGCTCCCCAACAGGGCCAGCAGGCCAAGGGACGGGGTAACGGGTCCCGTAGGCAGCAAGCCCCCAAGCCTGCGCCACCAGCCCCTGCTCAGCAGGGTGGGGGTTTTTGACTCGCTCAGCATAGCCTCTCCCCCCCCGCTGGTTCCCCCCAGCACCGGAGGCCGGCTGGTTCACTTCGCCGACAGGTGGTCCAGCATCACCGCAGATGCCTGGGTGCTTCAGGTCGTGCGAGAGGGCTACCTTCTCCACTTCCATCAGGTCCCTCCCTCCTATTTTCCGGGAGAGCCTCCGCGCCCCCCTCTGCACAGGGAGTTGCTCCTTCAGGAGTTAGCAGGTCTTCTGCAGGATCAGGCGGTGGAACCGGTGCCACACCACCTGAGAGGTCAGGGCTTCTATTCAAGGTATTTTCTGATACCAAAGAGAACAGGAGGCCTCCGACCCATCCTGGACTTGCGCAACCTCAACAAGTTCCTTGTGCGGGAGAAGTTCAAAATGCTTACCCTTGGAATCCTTCTGCCCTACCTCCAGCAGGGAGATTGGCTATGCTCCTTGGATCTAAAGGATGCTTACACGCACATCCTCATCCACCCAAGCCACCGCCAATACCTAAGGTTTGTGGTGGCAGGAAATCATTACCAGTACAGAGTACTGCCCTTCGGCCTGTCCTCCGCACCGCGAGTCTTCACAAAATGTCTCGCGGTCGTGGCGGCCACTCTCCGGCTTCACGGCCTCTATGTTTTTCCGTACCTCGACGACTGGCTCATCAGAGCAGCGTCCGCTCAGGAGGTCACCACCGCCACGTGCCGCACGGTGACTCTGCTGCAGCACTTGGGCTTTGTCATCAACTTCGCAAAGTCCACTTTGCTCCCCTCACAGGATCTCGAGTTCATCGGCGCAAGGCTGCACACCCCTCAGGCGCGAGCGTACCTACCGCTCGACAGGGCTCAGCGGCTCATGGACCTAGCCGACCGCTTTCGCAGCCAGCCCCTGGTCTCAGCCAGGCGCTTCCTGAGACTGCTCGGCCATATGGCTTCCACCGTCCATGTGACCCCCAATGCCCGCCTGAATATGCGGCCTGCTCAGTGGTGTCTCCGCCAGCAGTGGCGACAGGCCACGGGCGGCCTAGCAGACCTGGTGCGCGTCTCCGAGCCGCTGGTCTCGTCTATCCGGTGGTGGCTCCGGCAGCCGAACCTGGTATTGGGAATGCCTTTCCAGTCACCTCAGCCGACCCGGGTGCTGACCACCGATGCATCCCTCCTGGCTGGGGAGCCCATTGCCAAGAGGCACGTACTCAAGGCCTCTGGACCAAGTGGGAGTCTGCTCAGCAGATCAACTTCCTGGAGCTCAGGGCGATCCGCCTAGCTCTCAAGGCCTTCTCCCACCTGACCTCCCAACAGTCCGTCCTTGTCCAGACGGACAATCAAGTTGCCATGTTCTACGTGAACAAGCAGGGGGGCACGGGCTCCTTCCTCCTCTGCCGGGAGGCACAGAAGCTCTGCTCTTGGGCCGTCAGTCACGGCATTCTCCTCAAGGCAGTTTATCTCCCGGGCCAAGAAAATTGCCTGGCGGACAAACTCAGCAGGGTCCTCCAGCCGCACGAGTGGCGTCTGGACCCCTTGATTGTTCAGAAGCTCTTCCTCAGGTGGGGCCTCCCCACAGTGGATCTCTTTGCCAGTCCTCGCAACCGGCAGCTTCCTCGCTTCTGCTCTCGTCAGCCTCACCCCCTTCGGGTGGCGGCGGACGCCTTTCTGATCTCATGGTCGGGGAGCCTTCTGTACGCTTTCCCTCCCATCCCGTTAGTCTCTCGGACCCTTTTCAAGGTTCTCCGAGACAAAGCTTTCATGATCCTGGTGGCCCCTCGCTGGCCCAGGCAGCCGTGGTTTCCGCTCTTGCTGCAACTGGCGGTGGAGGATCCAATCCCTCTGGGGGTGCAACCGGATCTCCTCACCCAGGATCAGGGGTCCCTACTGCACCCCAACCTCAGGTCTCTCAACCTCATGGCCTGGCTGCTGAGAGGGTAGTCCTTGCTCCTCTCCTCTTGCCGGCAGCGGTGGAGGAGGTCGTCTTGGCTTCGCGACGGCCTTCTACCCGCAAATGCTACGCCCTTAAATGGCGTCGCTTTGCAGTCTGGTGTACCCAACAGTCTCAGGATCCCTTCTCCTGCCCGGTGTCAGTGATCTTACAGTACTTGCTACACCTCTCTAATCTGGGACTTAAGTCCAACTCCGTCAAAGTTCACCTCAGTGCTCTTTCCGCACATCATGTGCCGGTGGACGGCAGACCTCTCTCCAACGACCCTCTCGTAGCGAGGTTTCTCCGAGGTCTCCTACTACTTAAACCACCTCTGCGCCCGCCAGCGCCTGACTGGGACCTGAATGTGGTTTTACAGCGGATCACCTGTCCGCCTTTTGAACCTATGGCTACCTGCTCTCTCCGTTTTCTGTCTTGGAAAACGCTGTTCTTGATAGCCCTCACTTCCGCTAGGCGCGTAAGTGAATTACAGGCCCTCGTGTCTGATCCCCCCTACACTCGGTTCTACAAGAATAGGGTAGTCCTACGGACTCACCCAAAGTTTCTGCCTAAAGTGGTCTCCCCTTTTCACTTGAATCAGGAGGTGGTACTTCCAACCTTCTTTCCCAGACCACACTCCAGCCGAGCTGAGACGGTCCTCCATACCCTGGACTGTAGAAGGGCGTTGAACTTCTACCTTGACCGTACGCGGGAGCACCGTAAAGCTGCGCAGCTTTTTGTGTCCTTTGACCCCAATAAATTGGGGCTCACGGTCTCCAAGCGTACTCTGTCCATCTGGGTTGCGGACTGTATCTCTTGGGCTTATGGGGCAGCCGGACTCGCCTTAGAAAGTCGAGTCACGGCTCATTGCGTTCGGGCAAAGGCCACGTCAGTGGCTTACCTCCGCTCTGTTCCGCTGGCAGACATCTGCCGGGCCGCTACTTGGTCTTCGAGCCAGACTTTTGCGGTCCATTACTGTCTCGAGAGGGAGTCCCGTAGGGACAGTGCTTTCGGACAGGCAGTCCTCCGTAATCTCTTTGAGGTCTGAGCAACTCCTACCCTCCATCCCGGATGTGGGCTACCGGTGGGTGATAATTCAGCGAAGATTCTTTCCTTCTGTGCTGCTGAGCTAGAGGGAGCTCATTTTTGTGCTTAGGGTCTCCGGTAGCCTTGAGCTTGGGAGTCCCATAAGTGAGGACTGACTTCCTGCTTGGTCCTGGAGAAAGCGTAGTTACTCACCTGTAACAGGTGTTCTCCAGGAGCAGCAGGAATCAGTCCTCACTACCCTCCCTCCTCCCCTTGGAGTTGCAATCGTCTGCTTATGTTCTTTTTGCAAATTTTTATGCTGTCTTTTTTAGCTATGTCATCTGACTGGCTAAGATGGCACCTTCGGGCGGGAAGACTACCGCGCATGCGCGCTGCAATT
Organism: Ichthyophis bannanicus; assembly: GCA_033557465.1. Lineage (NCBI taxonomy): Eukaryota > Metazoa > Chordata > Amphibia > Gymnophiona > Ichthyophiidae > Ichthyophis > Ichthyophis bannanicus. The sequence continues at coordinate 1,220,121,037 of CM066031.1, forward strand.
CCCAAAGGCTTTCTTTGAAAGCTGGGGAAAATTGCTCCGCGAGGGCTCCGTCGGCGCCGACGTCACCCATAAGTGAGGACTGATTCCTGCTGCTCCTGGAGAACACCTGTTACAGGTGAGTAACTACGCTTTACTTACTAAGGGTTGCTGGGGATACTTATACTAATACAACTATACCTAATACATTTAATGTACTTTGTTCACCTGAAGTTTAATTAATCTCAGGTCCTTATTGTATGCTGATGAGAATAAGCAGCTGCACCTGAGAGTGAATAGGGCACCTCCTTTCCTTTACGATTATCCCAGGGGTGGGTGGGTGTCGGGGAGGGAGGGATGGAGGGAAAGAAGACTTATTAAAAGCTGACTGCTACACAGTACCCTGTCCTGTGCTTCTAAGGTAATCTGTGACCAATCTCCAGGGGGAGTCCCACAGCCCTTGCTTGGATAGAGGGAGTCTTGGGTTCTAAATTTAACCAGAAAGCTCTCTGTTGTGTGTTAAATTTAAACTGAAACCTCTCTGCTGCTACTAGGCCCTGACTGATTTAACAAATACGCTGGGTTCACAGATCAATCAGCTTTAATCTAAAGAATTCCTTTTTCTCCAAGATTTAGAAAAATTCCCAGAAGTAAATACTTATAATTGCACATCTCTCTCCAGAAGTAGCAGTCACCTTTTGTAGTCCTTCAAGACTTGTGAGGCTTACCTCTTTCTAAGTCCCTGATCAAGCCTTCACCATTATCCTGGGACCTCAATGTGGTTCTTGCGCAGCTTCTGTTGACTCCCTTTGAGCAGCTTGCATCTTGCCATCTGAAATTCTTGACTTGGAAGGTTGTATTCCTTGTGATGGTCACTTCAGCATGCCGTGTCAGCAAGCTCCAGGCCTAGGTGTCTCACTCACCATAGACGAGGTTTCACCAGAATAAGGTGGTGCTGCGTACACATCCCCGTTTCTTGTCCATGGTGCATGGTCCTCAATCAAGTCGGTGGTCCTGCCCACCTTTTTTCCCAGGCCTCATGCCAGCTTGCGAGAGGGGGTCCATGCTTCAACTTGTTGGACTGTAAACGTGTCCTAGCATTCTGCCTTTAACAGATGAGGGCACACCAGCGTTCCATCCAGCTCTTCGACTCCTTTGACCCCAGCAAGCTGACCACTGCAGACTCCAAATGCCAGCTGTCCATTTGGGTGGCAGACTGCATTTCTTTCGCCTACACCCAGGCAGGTCTGAGCCTTGAGGGTCATGTCACAGCTCACAATGTCTGAGCCAGGGCTGCTTCAGTGGCCAGCACTCTTTATCCATGGAGGAGATTTACAGGGCTGCAACGTTGGTCCTCTGTTCATACCTTCACAGCCCACTACTATCTGGATGGGGATTCCCGACTTGACAGCAACTTCAGCCAAGCTGTACTCTGGCATCTTGGACTTAGGTCAGCTCCTTCCCACTGGCCCTTTTGTCTGTCCAGGCTGCCAAAAGAGTCCTCCAGGTGTTGAGTCCTCCAGAGAGACTACCCACACTATTTCTTCCAGTTCTGCAGTTTGTTGTCCCTGTTGGGCTGCTTTCCTCTTTTTGTTTTTGTAGCCTGTAGCTTGGGAGTCCCATACCTGAGGACTGACTTCCTGCTTGTCCACAGAGAAAGCGTAGTTACCTGTAGCAGGTGTTTTCCGTGGACAGCAGGAATAAGTTTTCAGAATCCCCCCCCCCCACCTCCCTGTGGAGTTGTTTCTGGCTGCTAGCTTGGTTATCATACTGGAGATAAGATGATGTCATGGCAGGTGGGAATGCAGGCGCACATGCACAATGGAGCCTCCCAAAAGCTTCCAATGGAAGCTGGGGAGCATTCCTGTGTGGGGATCTGTCAGCGATGTCACCCATACTTAAGCACTTATTCATGCTGTTCACTGAGAACATCAGCTACAGGTGAGTAACTACGCTTTACCTGCCAATAGCCCAGAAAAGTTGTTACAGTAGTTAGCATTGTTAAGATGTGCTTGGTTTATAGTGTTGGTAAGTTTCTGTCTACCAGTAGTATAAGCATTCCACATCTTTGATGTTGAGAGCCATTTTCTTAACCTTTTTAATTGTGCTTAGAAAACGTTTGCCACCTATCATGTTTTCTGGCAGGGTTTTGCATACCAGAAGATATTGAGTATCTGCCTGCAAAATTCAGCTCTTCATAACATCCCTATTTCATTTGAGGAATACTGGTGCTTGGTATTATTTAATGCACCTCAAACATAAGAATCCATTTCAAATTTGTTGTTTTGCTCACTTCGTCTTTTAATCTCTTATACTCTAAAAATAAATCAACTTTCTTTTTTATAGGTACAGAAAAAGTAAGACAAGCTCAGGGCTGTGAGCACCTTCATGTAGTGAATCCTGACTGGCTTTGGAGTTGTTTGGAACGATGGGAGAAGGTAGAAGAACAACTATTCCCCTTGAAGGAGGATTACATCAAGATGCAAAGGTAAATGTAATGTTCCAAATCGAGACGTGATGAGGCAGTGGGCACAGCATCTGACTATATTACTGTATGTGATCAATAAAATATTAGTAACAAGGCTGACCCAAAGGTATCTGGTGTCCTAGGTGAACTTTCAACCATGTTCTTCCCCTTGCCATGTTCCCTGTTGCCACGTACTCCCCCTCCCCTCAACATCAATGCTGTCCCCATTTAATTTTGGGGAATATAAAAAATGAATGCATTATTTTCTTTGAGTAGGTTTTATAACTCGTGTTTCCAACCACAGAACTATTTAACAGCATTAATTGAAGAAACACTACCAGCTAAAATGATAGCTAAGGCAGCAGGACCAATTTCCCTTAACCTCTATGTGCTATGCAAAATGTAGAGGGCTGTGCTCACTGCCAAAACACAAAGATGGCACCTAAATGGCAAGAGGAGGCAGAAAACTACACGTCCACCTTTTAATCCTTTTACCCACCAAGATGAGTTGGAGGAGCCTAATGGTTAGAGTACTGGCTTGGCAACCAAGAGAACAGGGTTTTGATTCTCACTGTCACTCTTTGTGGCCTTGGGCAAGTCGCTTAACTCTCCACTGCCTCAAAAGAAAAGCCTGGCAATCTAATTCCAATCACACTGCCAAGAAAACCCAGTTCCTGAGCGGCTATCCAGTTTAGTCCTCCACAGCGGGTAGTGCACCTCCTCCTGCAGCTAGGAGACTGGACCAATCAAACTCTTCTCTGTGATGTATACTGTTGGAGCTCCCATCAGCCCCCCAGTGTGTCCAGTCTCCTTGCAGCAGGAGGCGGTGTGAGCCTTCTGTGGGCTCACTTAGGGGTCCTTATATCTATTAATTTCCTTTTTCTTTCATTTGTTATGCCTTTCTTTGTTTTTTTACAACTTAAGGGTCTGTACCTTTAAATGCTTTCATAGGAGGGAGCCGAGCTTGCACTGACCGTCTGCTCACTGCTCAGCTGAAGCAGGTCGGCTGTATTTTCTAGCCTGTGATCTCACCTCCAGGACAGATCGGAGGGAGGCTCTGGCCACCATCAGCATCTCTACCTCTCATTTTTTTGGGAGGATATTTTAAGGATGATGCACTTTCTGAGAGGAATCCTCCTCATTTAGGGTCCCTGTCAGTTTTATTTCTCACCGCGGGTCCATTGCTTCTCCCTTTCCCTCAGTCAGCTCCGGTGCTCTGCTCCTTCCTCGATTCGCGGTAAGTGTCCTTTTGGGCAGTTTTTTTCTTTTTCCCACTCTGCTTCGGCCTGCGATTTAGCTGAGGTTTATTTTCTATATTATTTTCCCTCATTTGCTTTGTTTTCGCGCCCTTTTTTCTTAGCCTCGTTGTGCCGGCGGCCATTTTGTTTTCGGCTCCGTTTTTCTTTTCATCGGGACAGGGCTGTGCAGGGTCCTGAAAGGTACCGTCCGACTACCTGGTGTATATTTTTTTACTTTCTTCAGGCTGGCAGCGCTATACAGTGTTACCCTGTGACAAAAAAAAAATATATATATTTTTGTACTTGATCTCCAGAAGGGGCTTCAGCCAAGTCCTCCATTCTTATTCCAGCCTCATGTCCCGGCGACCGCAGTGTGTTATCTGTGGCTCCCGTAAGGGCTCTCTTTCTGACGCGGGGGTTTGCAAGTGCTGCTCATGCGTTTCTTCAGGACTGCAGCAGCCCATGGACGCCAGTGACCCTCCAGAGTCGGGGGCTTCCCCAGTCTCAGGGGGAGTTGAGCTGCCTCCAGAGGCTCTCGTCCCTTCCCTTGCCCCGGTCTCCTCGGCGCCTGGGAGTGCTCCGGCTACGGGGGCTAGTGAGGTTCCCTGGGGTGATTTTTCTCCGGAGTTCTTTCTACTGATGCATCAGGCCTTTCAAAGGGGCCGCTTGGGGAAAAGTGCTGATCCCGGCACGGTCCCATCGCTCCCGCCGTCTATCCAGGTGGAAGAGGCGAGGGGAGGTGCCCCTAAAGCTGCTAAGCGGCCCCGTTTTTCTGACGTGGAGCCTTCGGATGCCCCTTGGCAGGAACAGGACTGGTCTGATGTGGAACCTGACGACCATGTCGAGGACTTGGAAGAAGGGGAGATTCCGGAGCCGGAGGAGCAGGCTCGGATTATACGAGTTTTTCGCAGAGAGGAGTTGCTTCCCTTGATCACAGAGTCTTTGCAAGCCCTGAATCTGACGGTCGGGCGTCCCGCGGACGATGAGATTGAGGACCCTCTTATTCAGGCGGTCCGTGATTCTCAAACAGTGTTCCCACTCCACCGAGTGGTCGACCAGATGATCCAGGCTGAATGGGATCGCCCTGATTCCGGGTTGAAGGGTATCCGAACGATGAATCGTCTTTACCCACTGGCGGACAAGGACAAGGAGAAATTTCGTTCCCCACGGATTGATGCTGCGGTTTCCACAGTGACTAAGAAGACCACCATTCCGGTTGAGAGCAGTGCGGCTTTGAAGGACACCCAGGATAGAAGGGTCGATGGCTTATTGAAGCAGGCATTCGAGACTAATGCCTTAGCCTTGCAGACTTCTATTTGTGGAGCCTGGGTTTCCCGAGCTTGCTTGCGTTGGGCTCAGCATTTGCGTCAGGACTCCCATCTCGACCAACAGGGATTGCTCGAAGTGGCCCGCTTAGAATCGGGTTCTGCCTATTTGGCTGATGTTCACTATGACTTGATTCGGACTTTAGCTAACAGTATGGCTTCTGTCGTCGCGGCGCGACGATCTATCTGGCTGCGTAATTGGGCAGCTGATGGCTCCTCTAAGGCGCGTCTCAGTAAACTTCCCTTTAAGGGCAAGCTATTGTTCGGCGACGATCTGGATAAGTTGGTCAAGGACCTCGGCGAGTCTAAGGGTGGTAGGCTTCCGGAGGATAAGCCTCGCCAACTTAGAGGTCTGTCTTCGGCTAGAGGTCAGTTTCGAGATTTTCACAGATTCCGGTCTCCTAGGTTTGGGAGTTTTCAAAGCGGACGCCTTGCCTCTCGATCCTCGGGATTTCGAGGGTTTCGAGGAGCGGGAAGAGGTTTCTCCTCTGCCTCCCCTTCGTCCTTTAATCGCAAGCCGCAATGAAGCGAGGCGGACCCCGGGAGAAGGCCCTGTGATCAGGGGTCGTCTTCGTCATTTTCTTTCTTCCTGGGTCCACATAACTTCGGACCAGTGGGTCCTCGAAATCATCCGGGAGGGCTACGCGCTGGAATTTGCGTGTCCTCTTCGCGATGCCTTCGTTCTCTCGCCTGCAAGGGTCCTCAGAAACTGTCCGCCGTACGCGAAACCTTGAACCGATCCTAGATTTGGGGGCGGTGGTGCCTGTTCCAGCTTCCGAGCTCTGAGCCGGTCGGTACTCTATTTATTTCGTGGTGCCAAAGAAGGATGGTGCTATTCGTCCTATTCTAGATCTCAAAGGGGTGAATCGTTGCCTTCGGGTGCCTCACTTTCGCATGGAAACTCTCAGATCCGTCCTAGTGGCGGTGCGTCAGGGAGAGTTCCTTACCTCTCTCGATCTTTCAGAGGCCTACTTGCATATTCCGATCAGAGCAGCTCATCAACGGTTCCTGCGGTTTGCTCTTCCGTGGGGACACTACCAGTTTCAAGCGCTGCCCTTCGGCCTGGCCATGGCACCTCGAGTGTTTACCAAGGTCATGGTGGTCGTGGCGGCGGCCTTGCGAAAGGAGGGGGTTTTGGTTCACCCTTATCTCGACGATTGGCTAATTCGAGCAAAGGACCAGGCAGAAAGTTTGCTCGCCACCAACAAGGTCATCGCTCTGCTACAGTCTCTCGGTTGGGTGGTCAGCCACAAAAACAGCCACTTAGTTCCAACTCAGTCCCTCGAATACCTCGGCATTCGCTTCGATACGGCGCGGGGACTGGTCTTTCTACCGGATCGCCGGGCTCAAGCCTTGCGCCTTCTGGTTCGGAAGTTTTTAGCCTTTCCGGCCCCGTCCGCTTGGTGGTACCTTCGGGTCTTGGGGACGATGGCGGCGACGCTAGATGTAGTTCCCTGGGCCCGGTTTCATATGCGTCCCCTGCAACGTGCGCTCTTGCGGCGTTGGTCGAATCAAACTGATTCAATGAGCAGGCGGTTGCCTTGCCCGAGACGAGTACGCCTGTCCCTCCGTTGGTGGCTCAGCTCGAAGACGTTGCGAGCGGGGGTTCCTCTGGAACAGCCGCTCTGGTTACCGGTCATAACAGATGCGAGCCTGATGGGTTGGGGAGCTCATTGCGACAATCGCTTCGCGCAGGGAAAATGGTCGCCCCTGGAAACGGCTTGGTCGATCAACCGTCTCGAGTTACGAGCGGTGAGGTGGGTGCTTCAGGCGTTCGAATCCTTAGTGATCGGCCGGGCAGTGCGAATTCTATCCGACAACTCTGCAACGGTAGCATATCTCAACCGTCAGGGCGGCACAGGCAGCAGAGCGATGGAGGAAGAGACCGATTTGTTGTTCCAGTGGGTGGAGCCTCGGCTTCTCGCGATTTCGGCGGTGCATATCGCAGGGAAGGAGAATGTGATGGCGGATTTCCTCAGCAGAGTGCGGGTGGATGCCGGAGAGTGGGAACTCCATCCGCAGGTCTACTCTCAAATAGTACGCAGATGGGGGCTGCCGATCATGGATCTCATGGCGACCTTTCAGTCGGCCAAGACATCTCGGTTCTTCAGCAGGCGCCGGGAACCCATGTCCGAGGGCATAGACGCTCTCATTCACCCTTGGCCGACCGCCGGGCTCCTCTACGTCTTTCCTCCGTGGGCGTTGATCGGACGGGTAATTCAACGCATAGAGGTGCATCCGGAAATGTTCTTCTGGTAGCTCCGGATTGGCCCCGCCGTCCGTGGTACGCGGATCTGATTCGGCTTCTCGCCGGAAAGCCATGGCGGTTACCGTCCTTACTGGATCTCCTGGTTCAGGGTCCGCTGCGGATGCCGCAGGTGGCTCGGTTCTCGCTTACGGTCTGGCTATTGAAAGGGCTAGGTTGAGACGGTGGGGCTATTCGGCGGCGGTTATCGCGACTCTCCTTCGTGCGCGTAAACCTTCTACCTCTCTCGCGTACGTACGCATCTGGCGCATTTTTGAAGATTGGTGTTCGTGGTGCAATCTTCGAGCCGCGACGGCTTCCATCCCGGCCATTCTCAGTTTTTTGCAAGACGGCTTTGACAAGGGTCTAGCTGCTAGTTCATTGAAGGTACAATTGGCGGCCCTCGCATGTTACCGGGGGAAGGTCTTGGGGATCCCCCTGGGGGGCCACGCGGATGTGCAGCGTTTCCTGCGGGCCGTGCTTCGTTTGCGTCTTTCACGAAGAGTTCTTGTTCCTTCCTGGGACTTGAATTTAGTTTTGCGCTCTTTAGTTCAGTGGCCCTTTGAGCCTATTAACCAGGCTTCTCTTAAAGATCTCACGTTGAAGACAGTGTTCTTGGTGGCCATCTGTTCGGCTCAGCGTATCTCGGAGTTGCAGGCGTTTTCCTGTCGTGAGCCATTCTTGTCATTCTCTAAGGATTGAGTGATCTTGCGACCTGTGCCTTCTTTCCTTCCTAAGGTGGTTTCCCCTTTTCATCTGAATCAGGCCGTTTTTCTTCCGGTCTTCGCCTCCCCGGATACGGCTTCGGCTCGAGAGCTGCATTGTCTGGACGTTCGGCGGGTACTCCGCCGATATCTCAGAGTCACCGAGTCGTTTCGTAAGACAGATCACCTGTTCGTTCTGTTCGGAGGTAAACGTAAGGGGGAGGCGGCGTCAAAGTCCTCTATTGCGCGCTGGATTAAAGAGGCGATTGCGTCGGCGTACATTTTGCATGGGAAGGTGGTTCCGCTTGGCTTGCGGGCCCATTCTACTCGAGCGCAAGCGACGTCCTGGGCGGAGCACAGTTTGGTTCCGCCAGTAGACATTTGTAGAGCGGCTACTTGGTCGTCGCTCCATGCCTTTACTAAACACTACCGGCTAGATGTCCTTGCTTCTAAGGATGCCGGCTTTGGTTCTGCGGTTTTGCGCGCCGGGTGGGGTGGTCCCTCCCGCTGAATACTGCTCTGTTACATCCCGCTGTGGAGGACTAAACTGGATAGCCGCTCAGGAAATAGAAATTACACTTACCTGGTAATTGTAGTTCCTGGAGGATCCAGTTTAGTCCTCACTCCCTCCCGCGAGTTTTCTTCTTCTGTCCGGCGCGCTGCCATCGGGTGAGCTTGAGCTGCTTATGTTGGTTGACTGAGCTTCCTCGAGCCCGGGGTTTTCCTCGCTCTTTGCTCCTGTCTTCCTTTCCCTTGATGGTGTCGCAACGCCTTTCTTTGGCTCAGTGGTCCAGGGCGACGCGATGTGCACGGTTCCGGCTCCCTCGTTTGGGGAAGGAGTCGGGTTTATTAGGGGAGGGGTTTTCTTTCTGTGTTATCTACCTTGTTCTCTTTAGTTTGCTTGTTGACAGTTCACTGGGGGGCTGATGGGAGCTCCAGCAGTATACATCACAGAGAAGAGTTTGATTGGTCCAGTCTCCTAGCTGCAGGAGGAGGTGCATTACCCGCTGTGGAGGACTAAACTGGATCCTCCAGGAACTACAATTACCAGGTAAGTGTAATTTCTATATGCTGCTGGATCATCAGGAGTCAGCATTGACTTGAAAGCACACATTGCATTTATTTTACCCGCCAAACTGCCTTTATCATAAGAGCCTGAAAAATGTCAGGGCAAAGTGTTTTCACCACCAGTCACCTGATAATGAAATGCTCTATAACACTGTAAAATGGGGACCTGGACATTAACCCGAATACCTATTATATTAAAACAATATAGACTCCCTTCTACACAGTCCCCTAAAATCTTTCCACCCTGGGTAGCTGCCTGCATTGCCTGGTGCTAGGGCCAGCCCTGATTAGTGATCTTGTTTGCAAAGCAATCAGATGATTCATTGGACAGATTTTTTTACAAAGTGATTTTGTATTTCTCATTTTATGTTATGAATAGACAACGCTAGCTCATGAATTTAAGTGTTAAAAGATTATCCTCTGTTATCTCCAGGAACAAGCAAGAATACAGTCTTCACATATGGGTATCGTCGGTACCGACGGAGCCTGCGCGGGAACGCTCCCCAGCGTCCAATTAGGAAACTTTTGGGAGCATTCCACAGCGCCTGCATGCTGCCTTCCCGCCTTTCCCAACTGCCTCTCTACAGTTCTTTGTTTTCCGCGGAGCCAGCAGATCGTTGTTCCTGTCACCGCAGAAAATTCTTCCTTATTACTTTCTTTTTTTGTGGTCGCGTCTGCCTTCCTCGACGCTTTACCGGTACCGCCGGTTTTTCTTTCTTTATTTCTGTTCTTTAAAAAAACAAACAAAAATATATATATACTTAGTATATAGAGGGTAGGGCTAAGTGGCCAATTTTCCCAATGGAGAAAGGTGAATAGTGGTGTACCCCACGGATCTGTGCTAGGTCCGCTGCTTTTTGACATATTCATAAATGACCTGGAAAGTGGAATAACGAGTGAGGTTATCAAATTTGCAGATGAGACAAAACTATTTAAAGTTCTTAAAACCCAAGAGGATTGTGAAAAATTGCAAGAGGATCTTGATAAATTGGAAGACTGGGCATCAAAATGGCAGATGAAATTTAATGTGGACAAGTGCAAGGTTGTGCACCTAGGGAAGAACAACCCAAACTGTGGTTACACGATGCAAGGTTCCACATTAGGAACCACCACCCAGGAAAAAGATTTAGGTGTCATTGTGGATACCATGTTAAAACCCTCGGCCCAGTGTGCAGCGGCGGCCAAGAGAGCAAATAGAATGCTAGGTATGATAAGGAAAGGAATGGAAAATAAAACAAAAGATATTATAATGCCTCTATATCGTTCCATGGTGAGACCACACCTTGAATATTGTGTGCAATTGTGGTCGCCGTATCTTGTCAGACGGCTGCCTGGGTGAGAATGTTCACAGTCTTGGCAAGTGCATATATCAATATGATTTGCAAGGGATTGTGGGAAATGCAGTCCATTCACACCAGACACAGCTGCTCACAATAATTAGTTGTGCTTGAGTGTAAAGCCAATAAGATATTTATTTATGGGGTTATTTCTCCCAACACAGATATGCTTGGTAGCACATAAAACAGGATACTTGCTTTCAGTGTTTAACTTAGAAAAACAAAATCAGGAAAACAGCTGAACTTGTCAGGCAATCAAAGCAAAAGAATAAAGACCTGGTTGGTAACAAACTGGTCTTTTCTGTAGGCTTTAGCTAATATTTTCTTAGCAGTGTATCAAACAAACAAAATCCACAAAGAAGGGAAAAACTGTTCTTTTCAGGTTAACTTCTTATATCTTCCCACATAGACTCAGAAGTGATTCCCTCAGAGCTCACAAGCAATTAGGTAAGGCTCAATTGCTAGCAGTTACCCAGCTGAAACCCCTTAGCTGGCTTGCTTTCTACTGCGTGGCTAAAAATCCTACTCAGGAGCTTTTCTGAGTAGATTAAAGAACAAGTTTGTATTTCTTTGTGATGGTTCTTGTACTTTGTAACAGTAAATTACCAAAGGAGTTTAGACAGAGCAATCCATATATTCACAGCCTGTATCTAAGACCGCTCCCCCTTCTTCAACAATCATGGGTTCAATATCATGGATTGGCACAGAGGAATTTCTCAATGTAGCACTCTCAGGAGAATACTTGTTTCCCTGCTGTCTTTCAAGGTTATAGCTAGGGCATAGATCAGTGTTCATACCTGAGCTTCCATTGCTGTTAGAGTTCCTCTCTAAATAGCCTGGCCAGTATGTAGTCCAGTTCTTATGTCCAGCCTTCCAATCCAGATCCTGGACACTGGATCTCTCTTCACATACCTTCTGCCACGGGTCTTAGGGTCCCTTCCACGTGCAGCCGTCTCCCTCACAGGTACCGTCTGGAGATTCCTAGCTCTGCAGCACCATTCCTCTGGCTTTCCCCAGTCCAGTGGAGTATCCTGGCCTTTTGAATGTCTCCCAGTATACGTACTGCTCTGGACTCCTTTAGACCTCCCAAATGCTTTTCTCTTCTTTCTTCCAAAGGGTTTCTTGCCTTCTCTGTCCGTCCGGTCTGGCTTCTGCTTCTGATGATCCTCCAGATGATGAAGACCTCCAAGCTGAGGATATCCAAGCTGATTCTGAGGATCTCCCAGATGAAACTGAGGATAATTCTGAGGATCTCCCAGATGATGAGGATAATTCTCTGCAGAATAAACTCTACCTTTATTCTGCTTTGATGAGTGCTCCACCCTAGCACAGCGCTGCTGTGCTGAATCAGGCCCTGCCCTTTGAGATGAGTGCTTGGGGATTACCTCATAGCCCTCCTTATTGAACACACCTTTCCCCACTTCAGCTCCTCTAATGGCTGTTGGAAACCTGGTGCATTCTGGGACCGGTAGTCTTTTATGGGAAAATTCTGTTTTCTTATTTCTACCAGAACTGACAGGTTGCTTGTTCAGAGTCACTTCACCTTTTCTATAGCTCCTTCCTGAGCTATGATAAGCTTCCTTATCACAATCTTAAAAAGGATATAGCGATTTTAGAAAAGGTTCAGAGAAGAGCCACCAAAATGGTAAAGGGGCTGGAAGGATACTCCTATGAAGAAAGGCTAAAAAGGTTAGGACTCTTTAACCTGGAAAAGAGACTGCTGAAGGGAGATATGATAGAAGTCTATAAATTAATGAATGGAGTGGAACGGGTAAACGTAGATCGATTGTTTACGTTATCAGAATATAAAAAGACTAGGGGACATGCAATGAAGCTACAGGGTAAACTATTTAAGACTAATAAAAGAAAATATTTTTTCACTCAACGTGTAATCAAACTCTGGAATTTGTTACCGGAGGATGTAGTAAAGGCTGTTAGTGTAGCTGGGTTTAAAAAAGGTTTGGACAAGTTCCTGGAGGAAAGGTCCATAAACCATTATTAAGAAGTGACCGAAGATATCAATGCTTGACCCAGTACAAGCATTGTGGAACTTGTGTCTCTTGGGGAAACTGCTAGGTACATATGACCTAGATTGGCCACTGTTGGAAACAGAATACTGGGCTTGATGGACCTTGGTCTGACCCAGTATGGCATATCTTATGTTCTTAGTATTTTTTCCCATTTTTCCCAGGTGCACGCGCCATTTTGGGCCTTAGACCGAAAAGTTTTTCCTACAATGGAGAAACCTGCTTCAGGTTTCAAAAAGTGCACCAAGTGTGGTGGTACCATCTCCGTCACCGACATCCATGAATGGTGTCTGAAATGTTTACGTCCTGACCACTCCATCACGGATTGTATGTCCTGTGCCATGATGTCTAAGAGAGGTCGGCAGAACCGAGCTGCTAAGCTCAGTACCCTGTTTCCCTCTGATAAAGCTTCGGTGGCAGCAACGTCTTCTAGGGCTTCCTCTTCCTCCTGTGGATCTCAGGTAACTGAACATAAGTCCAGCCGGTCCTCAAAGGGTAAATCTCCTTCTAAGCACCGAGATGCCTCTGGCGTTGCCCTTGAGGATTCTGCACCGGCAAAATTGCCCCGGTGGGAGGCTGAGGCTTCGGCTTCCAAAGCATTATCGGGGCTCCAGGATGTTCTCGAGGCCTGGACCTCGGCAGAACTACTGGTGCCATGCTCTGGGGTACCGGCTGTCTTCTCCGGTACCGACATCCAGGCATCGGCAGCTTCGATAGACCAGAGGTTCCTGGCTATTGAACGCAGTCTGGCGGCTCTCCTTGCGGCATGGACACCCTCGGAACCGCGTCAGACAGTTCAGCCGGTACCAGCACTGACTCCGGCACCGGCACCGGTACCGGTACCGATAGCATCGACATCGGTGTCCGCATTGCTGGCACCCAGTCACCCGATGCCCTCCGGTACTGATACACCGCTACCAATTCCCCCTGGTACCGACTTCGGTCGGTACGGGTATCAGGCTCTACAAGAGCATCCAGACAGAAGGTACTTTGAGTCCTCAGAGGAATCTGAGGATTCCGATAGTTCTGTCGATACCGGAGCACTTCTTCCAGAGGAGCCCTCCTCCCCTAAACGCAGGATGTCTCCTCCAGAGGATATCTCCTTCCAGGATTTCATCAAGGATGTGGCTCGGGGTCTCTCCATTACTGTGGCTCCTGAAACAGAGCCCAGAGCAAAGGATCTGGAAATTTTACAATATTCCAAAGCTCCTAAGGAGGCAGCTACTTTGCCCATCCATGAGATCTTGCATGATCTCATGCTCAGAATGTGGGAGACCCCTCTTACCGCCTCTCCTCATTCTCGTAGACTTGACACTATGTATCGAGTCCCTCCTTGTCCTGGTTTCCAGAAAACTCAGCTACCTCACCACTCTATTGTAGTGGAGTCAGCTATGAGAAGGATCAGGAGTGCAAAGAGGCATGCCTCTAATCCCCCAGGACGTGAGTGCAGAACTTTGGATGCTTTTGGACGTCGTACTTTCCAAGCTTCCATGCTTTCTGTCAGGATCAGTTCCTATATTTTATATATGGGAATGTTCCTGAAGGAAATCACAGATGATCTAGAGGTTTTGAGTCCTCTTCTTCCTGAGGATAGGAGACAGGGTTTTCTCACATTGGTCAAACATGCCCAGGATGTTTCCAAATTTGTCAACCGTGCAGCTTTGACTGTTTTGAGTGCATAAGCAGAATCTCTGCCATTGCCATAGGTGCACGTAGAATTGCCTGGCTCCAGGCATCTGATTTGGAGCTCTGGGTACAAGACAAATTGGGCAATATTCCTTGTACTGGTGAGAACCTGTTTGGCAAAGATTGGCAGGAAAAGGTCAATGAGTTGGATGCTGACAACTCCACCTTGGACAGATTATCCAAGGGCACAGCTGATCCTGCAAGAAAGAAATCTTTCAAGAAACCATTCTTTACCAAAAAGAAAAGGTTTTATCCTGCTTATTCCCAGCAGGGACGCTCTGCAGGTCAACCTGTCCGGAAGGGTCAGCAACCATCCAAGCAAAGAAAAGCAAAGACTGCTAAGCCTGAACCACCTCAGCAGTCTCAGCCTCCACAAGGCCTTTGACTTGCATCTAGAGAACTTAGCCTTCCTGGCTCTAAATGGACCAAAGCCTTCCACCATTCCAGGAAGGTTATGTCACTTTGCCCCAAGATGGGGGCATATATCAGCAGAGCATTGGACACTCTCCATCATAAAATTTCTTGAGCATGCCCCCTCCCATAATAGTAAAACAGTTCAATTCTCAGACCTCTCTCATCAACCTGTTAGATCAAGAGGTCACCATACTTCTTGCCCAAGGGGCAATAGAAGAAGTACCCATTCATCATTAGGGTACAGGGTTTTACTCCCCCTATTTCCTTATCCCAAAGAAAACAGGGGGATACAGACCTATTTTGGACCTCAGAGAATTGAACAAATTCCTGTTCAAAGAGAAATTCAAGATGATTTCTCTAGGAACTCTGCTGCCATACCTTCAGAGTCAGAATTGGCTTTGTTCTCTAGATCTCAAGGATGCGTACACCCATGTTCTCATCCATCCAACTCACAGAAAGTTCCTTCGGTTCCTTTTTCAAGGAAAGCACTACCAATACAGGGTGCTTCCCTTTGGCCTGGCCTCAGCTCCAATTGTGTTCACGAAATGCATGGCTGTGGTAGCAGCATTTCTCCGCACTCTAGGCATATTCGTCTTCCCCTACTTAGACGACTGGCTCATTCGAGCCCCATCAGAGCCAGAGGCCAGAGCTTCTCTATCTTGCACAATGCGTATCCTTCAGTATTTGGGTCTAGTCATAAACATCCCAAAATCCAGTTTAACTCCCACTCAGTCTCTAGAATTCATAGGAGCTTTGCTGGATACCAAAAAGGCAAGGGCCTATCTCCCCCAGGCCCGTTGCCTTCGCATGGTGCAGTTAGCTTCTCAAGCAGTGCTAAAACCTCATCTCACTGCCGAGAAATGCTACAACCGTGCATGTGGTTCCTTATGCTCGCCTCCATATGAGAGCAGCCCAGTGGACTTTATCCACCCAATGGACCCAGGCATCAGGGTGCCTGTCAGACAAAATAGCAAACACAAGTTGCCTTATTTTGTCCCTCCAATGGTGGCAGTCCACTCAGAACCTGTTGCTGGGGTCCCCTTTTCAACAACCCTTACCCCAGGCAACTCTCACAACAGATGCTTCACCAATGGGTTGGGGAGCTCATCTACAAGACCTCTCCACCTGGACTCCACAGGAGACTCATCTGCATATCAATCTCTTAGAGCTCAGAGCAATCTTCCTTGCTCTTCAAGTGTTCCATACCCTGCTCAGCTACAAGACAGTCCTCATTCATACAGACAATCAGGTAACGATGTTCTGTGTAAACAATCAGGGGGGAACAGGCTCTCTGTCGCTTTGCAACGAAGCTTTGCGACTATGGGCTCTCGCCAGAGCATCAGATTCATCTCCTGGCAGTATACCTCCCAGGCATATAAAACTCTTGGGCAGACAGACTCAGTCGAGTTCTGCTTCCACACAAAAGGTCTCTACATGCAGACCAGGTGGCCAAGATCTTTCAAATTTGGGGAACCCCGGACATAGACCTCTTTGCAAGTCCGTTGAATGCCAAACTTCCCTGTTACAGAATTCCGGCTCCGGGCTCTCAGGCCAGGGATGCTTTCCTCCTTCACTGGGGTCAAGACTTCCTTTATTCCTTTCCACCCATTCCCCTAATTCCCAAAACCCTATTCAAGCTTCAGAGAGACAGAGGGCATATGATTCTCATAGCTCCACATTGGCCACGGAAAGTGTGGTACCCTCTGTTTCTACATCTCTCTCAAGCTCCCTCCCTGGAGTTAGGATCTGCTCCAGATCTCCTGTCTCAGGAGGACGGAATGTTATGGCATCCCAAACCCCAATCTCTGCACCTCAGAGCTTGGTTGTTGAAGGCCTAGATCTTCAAGATCTTATCCTCCCTCAGCAAGTAAAGGATGTCCTTCATGCTTCCAGTAAGCCTTCCACAAGACGCTCTTATGCTTTCAAGTGGAAAAGGTCTTACCTCGGCTCACTTGTGTCAGCCCAAACAAATAACAGGAGCAGACGTTCCCCGAGCCTCAACACCCTACTGGTCCCCGGCCGCATGAGGCACGTCAATGTCCATACCAGCAACCGAGCATTCTCGTTCATAGCACCTCAACTCTGGAACAAGCTACCAGTCGATCTAAGAGCGTGCAGTGACTTACTGGTCTTCAGAAAACAACTCAAGACGTACCTATTCCAGTCACACTTCAGCACTACATAAGCACAACGCTCTCGGTTCATTGAACCCACAAAGCAAAATGTATGAATCATGTCAGCAATGAGCTCGCCACCACTAGCCTCACTGATGTGTGAATATGTAACTGCTTGTGTAAATATGTAACTGCTTTTGTAAATACTAATTGTAAATACTCCCTTCTCAATTTGTCTAAACCTTAACCCTGTGTGCTGTGAACTGTACCTTATCCACTAATCATACTGTGTACTGTGTGCTGTGAACTGTACCTCTTCCACTAATCATCCTGTGTATTGTAAATTCTGGCCAGTACAGCCACTCTATTTCTCTGTTGGAATACCGCTGCTGATCGCTGGAAGTAGCAGGATATAAGTGTACACTAAATAAATAAAATAAATAAATATGGTGTTCGCAGAAGGGTCTTAACCCCCTTTCAATACCTTTGGAATCATTACTGGAGTATCTTCTTCATTTATCCAATGCAGGACTTAAAACTAACTCAGTAAGAGTCCATTTGAGTGCTATTGCAGCTTCTCTCAAGCCTCTAAATGGACAACCTATCTCCTCCCATCCTCTTATAGCAAGATTTATGAGCGGCCTTCTTCTAACTAAGCCTCCCATCAGGCCACCACCGGTGGCATGGGACTTAAACCTGGTGCTTGGTCAGCTCATGAAGCCACCTTTCGAACCCTTAACTACTACCTCATTGAAATTCCTTTCTTGGAAAGTTACACAGGTACACTACCAAAAAACTGCCTCCAGTTTTGCAACTGATTCCTATAGATTTTGGGGTGCTGAATCCAGGAAAAATAGCCAAAATGTTCCATCACGTCACGTTTTCTTGCAAAATTATATTTCTTACCCATATAAGGAATGTTCACATAATTTCTTTTTAGCCGACTGCAGTTTATTTTCTTGGCCCAAAATAGAGGTTGTAATGGTTAACTAACTAGAAACACTCCCTCATGATATTTTAGAGTGTTTTGTATTCATTTTATACATTACAGGACAATTGGGAGGCGGGGGGCTAAATCCAGTACTCGCGCTGGCGCATGTTCTTTCCTGTTCGCCTCGCCTCGTTCGCTCGCTCGCTCAAACACGGTGGTTGCGACATGAACGTTCCTGTCAATTTCAGTTTCTTGCAAGTTCATTATTACCTTTTGTTTGCTCAGTCGTAATCCAGCTTTATTCCGAAGTGGTTCACTACAGTTGTAGTTTGCAGTGCTGTGTATTTGTGATGGCTCACAGAGCCAGAGGTTGCGTCAACTCTTCGGACAGTTTTTGTTTTATTGTGGGGAATATACCGTGAAAAAGAGGCAGAGAAACATTTCTGCATTATTAAAAAAGTATATTTCGCCTATTTCGGTTTGAAGTTAGGCGATCAAGACAAACCGTGGGCTCCTCACAAAGTGTGCAAGACATGTGAGGAAGATCTACGCTTATGGATGAAAGGTAAAAAACAAGCATTTCGTTTCGGAACCTATGATGTGGCGTGAACAAAGAGACCACAGCAGTGACTGCTATTTTTGCTCTTGCATTGTGAAGGGATACAACTTAAAAAATAAGAACGTAATAAGTTACCCCAACCTTCCCTCAGCAATTAGGCCTATGCCTCATAGCAACAAAGTACCTGTGCCTGAACCACCAAATCTTTGGATCATATTTGTGTGGACGGTTCTGATCATGATGAGACTCATCAGATGGCTTTTCCCGATGAGTCCAGTACTTCCGAGTTTGAAACTGAACCAGATCCGAAACCTGAACTTTTCTCTCAAGATGATTGAATGATTTAGTCCGGGATTTAGGACTCCCAAAGATGCTGCCCAACTGCTAGGTTCTCGGCTTAAACAGAAAAATCTATTGTCACCAGGAACACTTTTTTATTGGTACCGGCAACCGCGAGACACAATTTTTGAAGTATTTCAGCAAGAGGAAGATTTGGTATTTTGCAAGGATATATACGGAGTGATGGAAAAGTTTAAACTCAAGTATGATCCTGCTGAATGGCGGCTGTTCATTGATTCGTCAAAAGACAGCATAAAAGGTGTTCTTCTTCATAATGGCAACACATTCGCTTCAGTTCCTATTGCTCACTCTGTTATTCTCCAAGAAAAATACGAGAATTTGGCCCTGATTCTTCAGAAGATTCGTTATGATGAGCATAAGTGGATGATTTGTGGAGACTTTAAAATTCTATCCATGCTATTAGGGCAGCAATCCGGTTTCACCAAATATCCCTGCTTCCTTTGCTTGTGGGATAGCCGGGCCCGCGACCTACACTGGGGGAAAAAAAGACTGGCCAATTCGGGAGTATTTGAGACCCTGTGAGAGCTTGGTACCTCGTGATAAAATTCTATTACCACCTCTCCACATTAAGTTGGGTCTCATTAAGCAATTCATCAAGTCCCTTCCAAAAGATGGTGAGTGCTTTCGGTACCTTTGCTCAAAGTTCCCCCGACTTTCTGAAGCAAAGCTAAAGGAAGGAGTGCTTGTTGGCCCTGATATAAGGAAACTCATTTCAGATGGAGCATTCGCTGAAACGATGTCTGAGAAGGAAAAAGAAGCCTGGGATTCCTTCAAGGATGTTGTTCTCAAATTTTTGGGGAACAGGCGGGATGAGAACTATAAGGATATTGTTGCCAGGATGCTCAATGCCTTCAAAGAACAAGGCTGTAACATGAGCCTGAAAGTCCATTTCTTGCACTCCCATGTGAACTACTTTCCCGAAACCTTGGGGGCGTACAGTGAAGAACAAGGTGAAAGGTTTCACCAGGACATCAAGGACGCAGAGAGAAGGTACCAAGGAAGATGGAACACCACTATGATGGCTGATTTCTGCTGGTTGCTGCTGCGGGAAACCCCAGATGAAAAATACGCCAAGCAGCACACCAAGAGAAGCATTCGGGGAAGAAGAAACGGGCCCACCAGGAGATTGATTGACCCAAGAATGACTTTAAAATCTAAACTGTGTTGACAAATATTGTGTTTTTACTAAACTTTGAAATAAAAATTTGCTAGTTATTACCACAGTGTCGGATCTCATTTATTAGAATTTTATTTTCACACCATCGGGTGTTTGTCTTCATGTATTGCAATGGTGCGGTTTGCGTTTTCTATTCTTACATACATACCTGTACAACATTTTTTGCACATTTCTTTGCTTTGCTTTGTGTCTAACCTCGCTCTTATATGCTCAATGTTTGTGCACATGTATGTGGCTGTTTTAAGTGCAGACAATTTTGCTACCATCACAGTGTGTTTTGTTGACATTACTCTATTCTTATGTGCTGCCTTGTTACAATTTTTTTTATTCTTATTTGAATAACTACTAAACAATTAGTATAAAGAATTCATCCAAGAAACTTTTATCTCGATCGCACTCAATCTGAAACGTTCACCTCAAACTGCTAACCCAATGTAGCAAAAAATCTGTACGTGATGGAGCAAATTGGTTACCAGATTTGGATTCAGCGCACCAAAAAACGTAAAAATCAATCGAAACATTAGAGGCAGTTTAAAAAAAATTTTTTTTAGTGTACCTGTGTTATCTTTCTCATTGCAATCACATCAGCACACCGCATCAGTGAGTTGCAGGCACTAGTAGCTGATCCACCTTATACAAGGTTTTATCATGACAAGGTAGTCCTTAGGACTCATCCACACTTTATGCCAAAGGTGGTCTCGCCTTTTCATCTTAATCAAGCAGTCTACCCGCCTGTGTTCTTTCCAAGACCTCATGCATCAAATGCAGAAAGGAATCTTCATACTTTGGACTGTAAAAGAGCTTTAGCCTTTTACTTGCAAAGAACACAGCAACATAGAAAGTCCTCTCAACTCTTTGTTGTATTTGATCCTTCTCCTTTGGGACTTCCAGTCTCGAAGAGAACCCTGTCCAACTGGATTGCACAGTGTATTTCTTTTGCCTATCAGAGTAAGAACCTTCCTCTGGAGGGCCATGTCACAGCTCACAATGTGAGAGCCATGGCAGCTTCAATGGCTCATCTACACACTGTGTCTATCGACGACATCTGTCGAGCAGCCACTTGGGCCTCGGTTCATACCTTCACAGCCCATTACTGCTTGAACAAGGACTCCCGCTGGGATGCCTTGTTTGTTCAGGCTGTTCTCCAACACCTGTTCCATACTTAATCAACTCCTACCCGCCATCCCTGGTTGGATGCCAGAGATCCATGGGGGGAAGTGGAACGCTTCACAGGGACACACAACTTCTGGGGTCTCTCCCTGGCATCTAAAGCTAGGGAGTCCATATATGTGAAGACTACATTCCTGCTTGTTCCTGGAGATAGCATAGTTACTCACCTGTAACAGGTGATCTCTGGGAACAGCAGGAATTTAGTCTTCACAACCCACCCACCTCCCCTAGGAGTTGTATCTCTCTATCTCTTTCCCTTTCCCTCTCTTTGTCTCAGCTTTAAACTCAACTGGAGAGAGGCAGTTGGGAAAGGCGGGAAGGCAGCACGCAGGCGCTGTGGGATGCTCCCAAAAGCTTCCTAATTGGACGCTGGGGAGCGTTCCCGCGCAGGCTCCGTCGGTACCGACGATACCCATATGTGAAGACTAAATTCCTGCTGTTCCCGGAGATCACCTGTTACAGGTAAGTAACTATGCTTTCTCTGAAAAAAACCTTAAAAATGGTTTGATTGCTAAATGCACACATAAATATTGGTCTGGCTTTCATCCTCTAGATTTTACTGAAACTGCTTTTGCCAAAGTCTCCTGGCCAAATCCAAGGGCCTTTACTTGATCCTCATCCTAATTGATCTTTCTGCTGCTTTTGACACCATTGATCACCACCTTTTTCTTGATACCCTATCCTCTCTTGGATTTTAAGGCTCTGTTCTGTCCTGGTTCTCCTCTTCTCCCACTGCACTTTTAGTGCATGTTCTGGTGGATCCTCCTATACTGCTATTTCTCTCTCAGTTGGTGGACCCCAAGGGCTGTCTTGGATCTCTCCTTTTTTCTCTCTACATCCAATCTTTGGTGCACTCATCTCCTCCCATAGTTTTCAGTATCATCTTTATGCTGATTCTCAGATCTGCTTCTCTGTGCCTGAAATCTGGCCAGGAATCCAGGTCTGTATCTTTGTCTGCTTATCTGACATTGCTACCTAGATGTCCCACCACCATCTGAAACTGAACATGGTCAAAACCGAGCTTCTTATCTTTCTCCCAAATTCACCTTCCCCCTTTCTCCTTTCTCTGTTTCTGTGGCTAACACTCTACACCCTGTTTCTTTGGCTCGCAACCTTTGGGTCATTTTTGATCCTCCCTCTCCTCCATACACATCCAACTGATAGCTAAAACCTAATTCCTTGTCCCTCCAGTCCAGTCCCTCACTTCTGGGTTGAGCCCCTGTTCCAGAGGCTTGGAGACTGTGCACGTCATCTTTTTGATGATCCTAGCATACATATATCTCTGGAACCTCCCACCAGCTCCAGTATGCTCGGTTTCCAAGTAGCTGGAGGGAGCAGTAAGCCAGAGTGCTAGACTTACTGGAGAGAACTAAGGAGAGAGTAGAGTATTTCCCTTTCTTTCTTTTTTTATTCTCAGTTTATTTACATTTTAATTATTTATCCTTTGATCTACATTTCATTTGCCTTCTACATTTTTTCTTGAGAGGCCTGGTTGAGTCCTGCAGCCGGCAGGCCTTCTCGGCAGACAGAAGAGCTTGGGGCTGCGGAGAGGGACCACCACCTCCACATTTCCTTCAGGCCAGGGAGAAGGAAGAGGCTCTGTGGGTGAAAAAGAGTGCCGGACAGAGGCCTGGTTGTGCGTGAGCTGCTACCAAACCTGTTATCGGGTGAGGAGCCACTTGCTGGGAGCACAGGTGCCTGAAAGTAGGGGCAGCACAGAACGTACCTTACTTCCTTGCTGCCGAAGCCCTGACATACAGCTGAGCGCGGGTGCAGAACTGCAGTACAAGGACAGCTAACCGGAGATAAGGGAAGCGGAGTCTTCCTCAGCGGCAAGAAAGTTGGCTGTGGCGCTCTGTGGTTGGGGAAGGATTCATAGCTGCCAACTGCATGGTGAGAGCGGTCTGGCAGCGTAAGGGAAGCACGTTTAGCAGTTCCTGAGCGGTCCTCCAGTTTAGTCCTCCACATCCGGGTAGTGCACCTCCTCCTGCAGCATGGAGAGACTGGACCAATCAGAATCTTCAATACATCAGGTTGTATACTGCTTGAGCTCCCATCAGCCCCCAGTGTGTCCAGTCTTCATGCAGCTGGAGGATGTGTGAGCCTGGTTCTGGGCTCACTTAGGGGCTTGTGGGCAACACTAGTTAGCCTTATTTTGGGGGTTTGGTTTTCCCTTCCCTTCATTTGTTTTATTTTCTTTAGCAGCCTATATCTTTAAATTAAAAAAAAGAAAAAGAAAAAAAAGAAATCTGAGGAGCCGAGACGTCACTGCCCTTCTTCCCCCCTTACTTCTATGGCACTTCTAATGCAGGCGGCAGTATTAGATCACTCCCCCTAGACGGTATGGGGGAGAGATCGTATAATAGCACCAGCTGGCTCTGTGACACAGAGGGTTTGTTCTGGAGCGCTTGGCTGCAGCGCAGACTGTAAGGTGCTCAGCTTACCGGCGTTTGCTTTAGGCAGCCGGTACAGCAGCTCTACACCACTCAGGATTCGAGCGGTTTTTTTGCTGGCCATTGATCTTTGGATCCAGACGGGGTAAGTTGGTTTTTCTTCCCATTTTCATTTCGGCGGTCAGTTTTTCGGTCCCCAGCGCTGCGCTGGCAATTTGTTTGTTTTTTGAGTTTTCGCGCCTTTTTTTTTCGCCGGTCCCGGTGGCCATTTTGTGCCTCATTTTTTCCGCGTGCACGGCACGGCCTGGCAAGTCTGTGTAAGTAGAGCTCTTAGCGCTTGGGCAGGCACATGCTCTCTTTAGTTGAGCAATTCTCAGGTAGTTAAAAAACCAAAAACAAAAAAAAAAACGTTTTTGTTTCATTTTTGCTAGTAGGTCAGCCAGCCAGATCTCCCTCCCCCCCCCCCCCCAGGGTTGTTACCTTTGCTATTAATGTTGGCGAGGCCGCAGTGCATGGTCTGCGGTTCTCGCAGAGGCACAGTGTCAGATTCGGGGATTTGCAGGGGCTGTGCTGCTGTCTCCTCTGACATAGAGCAGCAGATGGAAGGCAAGACACTGCCAGACCCATTGGACCCTGCATTGGCTGCTGAGGGGGATTCTTCTCCTAGTTCCCTTGTGCCTCAGGTTCAAGTTTCTCCTAAGGCACAGGGGACTGCACTGCCAATGGGGGAGGCGGAGTCGTCTTCCTCCTTGGCAGATTTTTCTCCAGACTTCATTCTCCTTATGCATTAGGCTTTCAAATTCGGGCGTTTAGGTAAGTTGCCAGAAACCTTCGCGACACCAGCGTCTGACACCTCCCACAGCGGAGGGCGCCGGTCAGAGCTTGCCGAGGCCGGCTAAAAGGCTTCGGTCTTTGGAGATCGAGCAGGAGGACATGGAGTGGCAGGAACCAGAGGCTGAAGTGGAGCCTGTGGACGTTTTTGATGATCTAGAGAAAGGGGAGATTCCTGAACCCGAAGATCAGGCTATGATCATCCGAGTGTTTTGTAAGGAGGAGCTGGTGCCCCTAATTACGGAAGCCCTTCAGACTCTCAATCTCACCACAGCACGCCCGGCTGAGGAGTAAGGTTTGGAGGATCCCCTCATTCAAGCGGTGTGGGAATCTCAAGTGGTGGTCCCGGTGCATAGGGTTGTAGACCAGATGATTCAAACTGTAGACATGGACAGATAAAGGGGATACCAGAATCCCCAATATGTAATTGAAGATGGATGAATTTCTTAATACAGAATGTGTTTAGAAGTTTAGCTTTTCACCTACTTCCTCTTAATAGAATAGGATGTCATGATCACGAGTTCTGTGTAACCGTCTCTAAAATAGTCTGGAACACTGTTAACGCAAGCATAAAGGGTAAACATAGGCTATGAACTGTGCAACCATAGCTCATTGTTCAGTCAACTGGAAGTCCCTGCTGACACAACATAATTTTTGCAACTTTTGCAATTATAAATAATTTTGTCATAATCAAGTAAATTTCATCTAATACACTGTAATCAGATCTTACTCTGTAAAAAGAACTTTGGCGACACCTTGTGTTATTTCATGGTTATAATAAATGACTGTTACTTCCCCTTTTTCTTTAATAAAAGGAGCTTTTTAGGAGGAAGAATTTGAATTCGTCAGGCATGGAACTGTGCGTGTTCACAGACCGCTTGTCGTTTTCCCTCTGAGCTCAAAGAAAATGGCACTTTGTCTGTGTGATTGTGTTCTATGTTACTCTCTGCTTATTTCTCACTACTTGAGGGACCAGAGATCGAAAGGGCCGTGGTATTGTGGCCAGATCACGGAGTTTTCTTCACAAACCGAGTGGGATCAATCTGAATCAGGTCTGAAAGGTATACAGACAATGAACCACCTCTATCCGTTGGCGGACAAGGACAAGGAGAAATTCAGATCGCCTCGGGTAGACGCGGCCGTGTCTGCAGTTACCAAGAAAACGACAATTCCAGTTGAGGGGAGTGTTGCCTTAAAAGACACACAAGACAAAAAGGTGGATGGCTTATTAAAACAGGCCTTTGAGACCAATGCCTTGTCTTTGCAGGCTTCTATTTGTGGGGCCTGGGTGGCTAGAGCCTGCTTACGGTGGGCTCAGCATTTGCATCAGGACTCCCGCTTAGACCAGCAAGGTTTGCTTGAGGTGACGCGGTTGGATTCTGGTTCAGCACATTTGGCAGACGTTCACTATGATTTGATCAGAACTTTGGCAAATAGTATGGCTTCCCTGGTGGCGGCGCGGAGATCCATCTAGTTGCGAAATTGGGCGGCCGACGGGTCTTCAAAGTCTTGCCTAAGTAAACTCCCTTTTAAAGGAAGATTGTTGTTCGGGGACGATCTGGATAAGTTGATAAAGGATCTTGGAGAGTCTAAAGGCGGTAGGCTGCCGGAGGATAAGCCTAAGCTGGGTAAAGGCTTGCCGGCCACTCAAAGTCAATTTAGAGACTTTGGGAGGTTTTGGTCTTCCCGCCTTTGAGGTTCCCAATGCGGCAGGCTGGGATCAAGGTCACAAAATTTCCGAGGTTTTCGAGGAGCGAGCAGAGGTTTCTCAGCTGCGTCGTCCTCCTCTTCCTCTTCCTTTAGTCGCAAGCCGCAATGAAGCGAGGTGGACCCTGGAGGGAAGACAAGTGATCGGAGGGCGCCTTCGGGACTTTCTTCCTTCTTGGGTCCAGATAACATCAGATCAGTGGGTGCTCGAGATTGTCAGAGAAGGTTATGCGCTGGAGTTTGCTTCCCCGCTCCGGGACTCTTTCGTGTTGTCACCCTGCAAAGGGCAGCAGAAGGAGCGGGCAATTCGCTCAACGTTGGAACAACTTTTGGCGTTGGGGGCGGTAATTTCCGTTCCGGAGTCCGAGCGCGGGGAAGGTCGTTACTCCATTTATTTCGTGGTGCCAAAGAAAGATGGGTCTCTCCGGCCTATCTTAGATCTCAATTGCGTGAATCGTTGTCTCCAGGTGCCGCATTTCCGCATGGAGACCTTAAAATCCGTCATTGTGGCGGTGCACCAAGGAGAGTTTTTGACTTCTCTAGACCTCTTGGAATCCTATTTGCATATTCCGATCAGAACGGTTCATCAGAAGTTTCTGCGCTTCGCGTTTCCGTGGGGTCACTACCAGTTTCAAGCATTGCCGTTCGGGCTAGCTACAGCTCCACGCACCTTCACCAAGGTCATGGTGGTGGTCGCGGCGGCCTTGCGAAAAGAAGGTATTTTAGTCCACCCTTTTCTCGAGGACTGGTTGATTCGGGCAAAGTCCGAGACGGAGTGCTTGCAGGCCACGGACAGGGTCTTACGGCTGCTGCGGAGCCTCGGCTGGGTGGTCAATGCGAAGAAGAGTCACTTAGTTCCTACACAGTCCCTCGAATATCTTGGGGTAGTTTTCGACACTGCCAGAGGCTTGGTGGTCTGCCGATTCGCCGTGCCCAAGCATTGCGCCGCCTGGTGCATACGTTCTTGGGGATTCCCGCACCGTCCACGTGGTGGTACGTGCGGCTACTAGGAACAATGGCGGCAACTCTGGAGGTGGTTCCTTGGGCCAGGTTTCATATGCGGCCGCTTCAGAGAGCCCTCTTGCGTCGGTAGTCGAACCAGTCGGACTCATTGAACTGCCGGTTGCCCTGTCCGAGGCGAGTTAGGCTGTCTCTGCGATGGTGGCTATGCTCGAAGTCCCTGCAGGCGGGGATGCCCTTGGAACAGCCGGTATGGATTCCTTTGATAACAGGTGCGAGTCTGGCGGGATGGGGGGCACACTGCCAGGACCGTTTCGCGCAGGGGAAGTGGTCAGCCCAGGAGTCCTTGTGGTCGATCAACCATCTCGAGCGGTGAGGCTAGCGCTGCAGGCCTTCGAGGCGTCAGTATTGAGGAGAGCGGTAAGAGTCCTCTCGGACAACTCGGCTACGGTGGCGTACATCAGCCGTCAAGGAGGCACAGGAAGCGTAGCCATGGAAGAGGAGGCGGAGGCACTGTTCCTGTGGGTGGAAGCCATTTCGGCAGCGCATATCGCGGGAAAAGACAATGTGATGGCGGATTTTCTCAGCAGGGTACAGGTAGACTCCGGGGAGTGGGAGCTGCACCCGCAAGTTTATGCGCAAATAGTTCGCCGATGGGGTCCACTGGTCATGGACCTCATGGCGACCTTCCAGTCAGCAAAGACGGGTCGGTTTTTCAGCAGACGGAGGGAACGCATGTCCGAGGGAATCGACACCCTCATCCAGCCATGGCCCGAGTCTGGTCTTCTGTATGTCTTTCCTCCGTGGGTGTTGAACGGCAGAGTAGTCCAGCGTATCGAGGTGCACTGTGGGAAAGTTCTGCTGGTGGCGCCAGACTGGCCCCGGCGGCCTTGGTATGCAGATCTGGTCCGGCTTCTCGAGGGTGTCCTGTGGAAGCTTCCTCTCTTGGTGGACCTGCTAATTCAGGGTCCACTGCGCATGCCTCAGGTGGATCGATTCTCGCTTACGGTCTGGCCATTGAAAGGGCTAGGTTGAAAAGGAAAGGTTATTCGCCGGCAGTTATTGCCACTCCTCTTCGAGCTAGAAAGTCTTCAACCTCGTTGACGTATGTCTGAGTTTGGTGAATCTTTGAAGATTGGTGTTATAGGCATCAGATTCGGGTGGCGGCGGCTTCGGTCGCCGTAATCCTCAGTTTCTTACAGGATGGTTTTGACAAGGGTTTAGCGGCCAGTTCCCTGAAGGTTCAGCTGGCGGCTCTCGCGTGTTACCGGGGCAAGATTCAAGATCTTCCTCTTGGAGCGCACTTGGATGTGCAGCGGTTTCTTAAAGCCGTGTTTAGGCTGCGGCCTTCGCGTAGAGTGTCTATTCCCCCGTGGGATTTGAATTTGGTTTTGCAGGCCCTGGTTCAGAAACCTTTTGAGCCTCTTCGCCAAGCTTCGGTGAAAGATTTAACTCTAAAGACGGTGTTTCTGGTTGCCATTTGTTCGGCAAGGCGAATTTCGGAGCTGCAGGCCCTGTCTTGTAGGGCTCCGTTCTTATCTTTTTCTAGGGATAAAGTGGTTCTACGGCCGGTTTCTTCCTTTCTTCCTAAGGTGGTGTCTCCCTTTCATGTGAATCAATCCGCTATTCTACCAGCATTTCATGCAGACACAGCACAGGTTTCGGACAGCGGTTTCCATCGGCTGGATGTTTGCCGAGTGTTGCCGTCAGTATCTGAAGGTCTCCGAGACTTTTCGTAAGTCATATTGCTTGTTTGTGCTCTTCAGGGGAGTTTGAAAGGGGAAGCGGCGGCAAAATCTTCAATTTCTAGGTGGATTAAGGAGGCTATTGCCTCGGCTTATATTTTGCATGGCCGGTCTGTTCTGTTAGGTTTGAGAGCTCACTCTACTAGAGCGCAAGCGGCGTCGTGAGTGGAATATAGTCTTGTCCAGCCAGTGGAAATTTGCAGGGCGGCTACTTGGTCGTCTCTCCACGCTTTCAGTAGACATTACCGGTTGGACGTAGCAGTGGCTCGGGATTCTTGTTTTGGTTCGGCGGTGTTGCGCGCCGTTTGGCAAGGTCCCCCCTGTTGATAACTGCTCTGTTACATCCCGGATGTGGAGGACTAAACTGGAGGACCGCTCAGGAAATGGAAATTACACATACCTGGTAATTGTAGTTCCTGGAGGGTCCAGTTTAGTCCTCAGTCCCTCCCAAGAGGCAAATTTTATTTTTCCTGAATGGCGCGCTGGAAACAGTGTGAGGGAGAGCGCGTAAGTAAATTTCTTAGGATCCTCGTGGTTGGAGTTCTTTCGCTCCCTCTTGTTAGAGAGGGAATTTTTATGCTTGCTGCTGATTTTTGCCGATTACTTCAGGTAAAGGGGGCAGAAGCAAGGTGCAGAGTTCTGGCTCTCTCGTTTGGGGAGGGGTTCAGCTTATAGTTCAGGGTATTAAGTTTTGTTATAGTTAACTTTTTTCATTCATGTGTTGCTTCTCTGAGTCTTCTTTGTTAATAGTTCACTGGGGGCTGATGGGAGCTCCAGCAGTATACAACCTGATGTATTGAAGATTATGATTGGTCCAGTCTCCATGCTTCAGGAGGAGGTGCACTACCCAGATGTGGAGGACTAAACTGGACCCTCTAGGAACTACAATTACCAGGTACGTGTAATTTCCATTTCGGGCAGCTCAGGCCTTACTCATTCGTGCTGTTTAGAGCTTCTCCCATAGGTTTTCACATTTAGCAGGCACTTCAATTTGGTTTTCCCCAGAGGCCTCTGAGGGGGCCATGAAAGTTTTATTTCGCCTTATATTGTCTTTATTTTATCTTTTTGTATCTTACAAAAAAAAAAAGACAGAAGGCAGCACAGTATTGCGCCATGCCAGCGAGACCGCAATGTTTGCTGTGCGGGACCTGGCGAGGAGCAGTCTCTGATGTGGGCATTTGCCATAGCTGCGCCAACTAGGCCACATCAGTGGAATATGGCATGCAAGCGAGTACAAGCCAGGAGTGCTCGCTCCCCTTGTCCCAGGAGTCTAGGGACTCCTCAGAAGCGGAGGCCGGAGCAGGGAGCCCCACATCTGCATGTTGAAGCTGCCAGCCTGCCCCAACCCTCTCCCAGATCCTCCACTTCTCAGGGTGTGGAGGAAGGAGAAGGCTGGGGAGATTTCTTGCCGGAGTTCGTCTTACTATTTCATAAGGCGTTCTGCCTGCACCAACAGGGAGCATAGGGTCACGCACTGGCGCAGAAGCGTGCTGTAAAGCCAGACCGTAGACCCGAAGGAAGTTGGGTATGTAGCAGAAGCGGCAAAGTGAACCAGCCTCGTTGATGACGGGGTGGAGCTGTCCCCACATTCCGATGCCCAGGATGGAGAAGACCTAGACCCGGAAATGGAAGTGGAGGATGAAAAGCTAGAAGAGGATGAGATTCTGGACCAGGAGGAGCAGGCGCGGAATCTTTGTGTTTTCCACAGGGAGGAATTGCCGGCGCTGATCGGCAAGTCCTTAAAGGCCCTTTATATCCCCACAGGCTTCCAGACAGAGGAGGAGTCACTGGAGGATCTGCTGCTCCAAGCAGTACAGAAGACACAGAAGATTTTCCGATTCCATCGGATGGTCAAGTAGATGATCCAGGACAAGTGGAACCTGTCAGAAGCTGGCCTACCCGGGGGGGCGGGCGGGGAGGTGGGGGGTGCGAACTATGTCACGCTTGTACCCGTTGCCTGAGCAGGAGAGAAAACTGCTCTGGTCCCTGAAGGTGGACGCTGCAATGTCAGCAGTGACTAAGACAGTGATCCCAGTCGAGGGCAGCGCAGCACTCAAGTATACCCAGGATAGGAAGCTGGATACCTTATTAAAACAAGCCTTTGATATTAACGTCCTCGCAGTTCAGGCGTCGGGCTGTGGGGCCTGGGTGGCCAGGGCCTGTTTCCATTGGTCACAAAGGATTCAGCGGCCAAGCAACCTGTCCAGGGGACTTGTGGGAGAGGCTGCAAGAATAGAGTCGGGTGCAGCCTACCTCATGGACACGCACTACAATCTTATCAGGGGCCTTTCAAAGAGCATGGCCTCGGTGGTGACGCCGCTACCTCTGGCTCAGGAATTGGGCAGCTGATGATTCCTCCAAAGCCCATCTCAGTAAGCTCCCCCTTCAAGGGGAAGCTGCTATTCAGTGAGGAGCTGGACAAGTTAGTAAAGGAATTGGGGGATTCAAAGTGCGGACGGCTCCCGGAAGATAAACAGAAGCAGGGCCGCAATCCCCCTCCTGTGCGGACCCAGCCACGGGAATCCCAGAGATTTCGGGCGACCCATTTTTGCATCCTATCAGAGGGGGCATTTTCCCTCAAAGGGTCAGGGCTTTCGAGGGTTTGAGGAGCCAGTAGGCAATTTAGTGCCGCCTCCTCGAGACCTAGGAAAACACAATGAAGCGAGGGGGGGGGGGCCCAGGTGGGGGGTGCAGCTAGTGGGAGGTCTGTTGCAGGAGTTTTACTCTGCTTGGGTCTGGGTCACGTCCAATCAGTGGGTCATGGAGGTCATCCGGGATGGGTACGCCTTCAAGCTAGCATGTCTGATTCTCCCATCCTTCATTCAGTCTCCCTACAGGGCCCAAGCCAAGGCCACAACAGTAAAGGGCACCTTAACGCGTCTCATAGTCTTAGTGGCACTACTGCCGGTGCCTGAAGGCCAGTGCGGCTGAGATCGACACTCCATTTACTTCGTCCAGTCCTCGACTTTAAGCAGATCAATCGTTGTCTGCAGGTGCCACATTTTCATATGGAGAGGCTGAGGTCAGTTATAGTGGCAGTTCGCAAGGAGGAGTACTTAATGTCCCTCATCCTCACAGAAGCGTATCTGCATATTCCCATTCGGCCAGCTCATCAGCAGTTCCGTCAGTTCCAGTGGGCCACTTCCAGTTTCAAGCATTGCCGTTTGGCCTGGTGATGGCCCCTTGTACCTTCACCAAGATTATGGTCATGGTGGCTGTGGCACTTCGTAAGGAGGGAGTTCTTGTACATCCATACCTTGAAGACTGGTTGATCAGGACCAAGTCCAAGGAGGAGAGTGAAAGGGCGATGACCAGAGTGGTGGAACCCCTGCAGAGTCTCGGCTGGGTGATTAACCTGGCCAAGAGCAGGTTGATTCCAGCCCAGGAGACTGACTACCTCAGAGCGTGATTCGACACCCGCAGAGGCAAAGTGTTCTTGCCGGATCACCGCACGCAGCGGCTTCAGCGCTTGGTGCACTAGTTCTTAGCAATGGTGGAGCACTCAGCCTGGCATTATCTCCAGGTGCTGGGGACCATGGCAGCAACACTTAAGCTTGTTCCATGGGCAAGGGCTCACATGGGGCCATTGCAGGGGGCTCTACTCTGTCCCTTGTCCCACCAGTACCATCCACTGTTGAGGAGGCTCCCCTGTCCGCCGGCAACCAGAAGGGCACTTAGGTGGTGGCTCCGTCCAGGGAATCTGGCGGCAGGCATGCCCCTCGAGTCTCCACAGTGGATCCCGCTGATGACAAATGCCAACCTGTCCCAATGGGGAGCCCGCTGCAAGCGACACATTGCCCAGGGATGCTGGGGCCCTCATGAAGCCCGCTGGTCTGTCAACAGGCTGGAGATGCGGGTGGTGGCACTGGTTTCAGGGAAAGGCAGACCTTCTAGCGCTGGTTGCAGGGAAAGGCAGTCTGGGTTTTCTCAGACAATGCGACCATAGTGGCCTACATCAACCATGAGGGAGGCATGGGCAGTGCCTCCTTGGAGGAAGAGGCAGAGAGATTGATGGAGTGGGCAGAGGCCTATCTTCAGGCATTGTCAGTGCCGCATGTTGCGGGGGTCAAAAACATCACAGCAGACTACCTAAATTGGGTCCAGGTGGATCATGGCGAATGGGTGCTCTGCCCGGAGGTCTTCAAGCAGGTGGTGAGCCATTGGGGCCCTCCAATCATGGACCTCATGGCAAGGTGGGGTTCAGCCAAGGTTAGCTGTTTTTTTCAGCAGAAGGCGAGACAGGATGTCTGAGGGCTTGGATGCTCTGGTTTAGAGGTGGCCCACAGAGGGGGGTCTACTGTATGTATTTCTCCCATGGGCACTCATAGGCAGGGTCGTCCAGCGAATAAAGGCTCATCAGGGCTTGATCATCCTAATAGCCCTGGAATGGCTAAGACGCCCATGGTATGCTGACCTAGTTTAGCTGCTAGCGGATCGTCCATGGAGGCTTACAGCATGGCTCTTGAAAGGGCAAGGTTGTTGAAGAGAGGGTACTCGGAATTGTTAATTTTAACCTTGCTGAAGGCTCGGAAGAATTCTATCTGTCTCTCCTACATCAGAGTATGGCGCATCTTTGAGGGGTGGTGCGCAGACTGAAAGAGCCAGCCTACTGCGGCAACCATTCCAGACGTCTTAGCATTCTTGCAGGCAGGCTTTGAGAAGGGCTTAGCTGCCAGCTCTTTGAGGGTGCAATTGGCAGCAATTTCCTGTTATCGGGGAAGAGTCCAAGGGAAGTCATTGGGCAAACACCCGGACGTAGTGCGATTCCTGAAGATGGTGGGATGCCTTCGTCCTCCTCAGAGGATGGTGGTCCTGCCCTGGGATCTCAATTTGGTGCTACCGTCTCTGACAGGGGAGATCTATGAACTGTTGGGGTGGGCTTCCCTGAAGGATTTGATGCACAAGACGGTGTTTCTGGTGACGATTTGCTCGGTGAGACGGATTTCAGAGCTCTAGGCTCTGTCCTGCCAGCCTCCTTTTCTTTCCTTTTCTAAAGAGAAGGTGGTCCTGCGGAGACACTGCTCTCCTTTTTGTCCAAGGTGGTATCTGCTTTTCATTTAAATCAGGTGGTCTCCCTACCGTCTCTGGTGAGTGTGGGAGAGAAACATAGAAACATGATGACAGAAAAAGACCACATGGCCTATCTAGTCTGTCTTTCCATAACAACAACTACAACAGTCCCCTTTTTATCTTTAGAGATCCTCTGTGTTTGTCCCATGCTTTTTTGAATTCAGTTACTGTCCTCATCTCTACCACCTCCACTGTGAGACTATTCCACGGATCCACTACTCTTTCCGTAAAGAAATATTTCCGCATATCACTCCAGAATCTATCTCCCTTCACCCTCGTCCCATGTCCCCTTGTAGCAGAACTTGCTTTCAATTGAAAGAGGCTCTCTCCCTGAACATTTATGCCACAGAGGTATTTAAATATCTCAATCATATCACCTCTATCCCGCCTTTCCTCTAAGGTGTACATATTAAGATCCTTCAGTTTGTCCTCATATGCTTTATAATGAAAACCACTAATCATTTTAGTAGCCACCCTCTGCACCGACTCCATCCTGTTCACATCCTTTGGAAGGTGCGGTCTCCAGAATTGCACACTATACTCTAAATGAGGTCGCACCAAAGACTCATGCAGAGTCATTATCACCTCCTTTTTTCTGCTAGCCATTCCTCTCCGTATGTACCCAAGGGAGGAGTAGCCTAGTGGTTGGGGCAAGGTACTTCAGGCCTGAAGGTTGGGGGTTCAAATCCCACTAGAGGACAGCAACCTTGGGCCGGAAGGACTGGGGTTTCTAGTCCCACAGATGCTCCTTGTGGTCTTGGGCAAGCCACTTAACCCTCCATTGCCCATGTTCCCTGTAAGTATTAGTGTATGTGTCTCATATCCCCGCGTGTTAAATGTATCCCCCAATTGTGTTGTGACCGCTTTGATTGAAGGATAAGGCGGTATACAAAAAAAAAAGCATCCTTCTAGCTTTTGCCGTCGCCTTTTCTACCTGTTTAGCTACTTTAAGATCATCAGACACAACCACGCCTAGGTCCCGCTCTTCTTTAGTGGACAAAAGTACTTCACCCCCTATACTATATTGCTCCCTTGGGTTGATGCAGCCCAAATGCATGACCTTACATTTTTTAACATTAAATCCCAGCTGCCAAATTCTAGACCATTCTTCAAGTTTAGCTAGATCCCTCCTCATGTTATCTACACCTTCCTGGGTGTCTACTCTATTGCAGATTTTGGTATCATCTGCAAAGAGGCAAACCTTACCTGAAAGCCCTTCCACTATATCACTAACAAAGATGTTAAAAAGAATCGGACCAAGGACAGATCCCTGGGGCACACCACTGATAACATCCTTCTCCTCAGAGTGAGCTCCATTTATTTGTACTCTTTGTCGCCTCCCACTCAACCAATTTCTAACCCAAGCAGTAACTTTAGGATCCATCCCTAGGGTGCTCAGTTTGTTTATAAGTCGCCTGTGAGGAACAGTGTCAAAAGCTTTACTGAAATCTAAATACACCACATCTAGGGCTCTCCTTCGGTCCAACTCCCTGGTCACCCAGTCAAAGAACTCAATCAGATTTGTCTGACAAGACCTGCCTCTGGTGAATCCATGCTGCCTCGGATCCTGTAATCTGCTGGACTCCAGAAACCTCACTATTTCTCTTTCAGCAGCATTTCCAATAATTTACTCACCACTGAAGTTAAACTAACCAGCCTGTAGTTTTCAACCACATCCTTACTTCCGCTTTTGTGTAAAGGCACCACATGAGCCTCTCTCCAGTCCTTTGGCACCACTCCCGACTCCAACAAGGCATTGAAAAGGTCAGTCAGTGGAGCTGCTAGAACGTCCCCAAGTTCCCTCAGTATTCTCTGATGTATCCCATCCGGTCCCATCGCTTTGTCTACTTTAAGTTGAGATAGTTTCTCACGAACACAGTCTTTTGAAAATTGTTCAAGATGTCCTTTGCTTCTGTTCCTATTTGTGGGTGTTTTCTGAGGTCCTGCTCTTGGTTCTTCATCTGTGAACACAGAAGAAAAAAATATTTGTTAAGCAATTCCGCTTTATCCTTATCAGCTTCTACATATTCCTCCCCTGCACCCTTGAGTCTGACAGTACCACTTTTGCCCTTCCTCTTCTCACTAATATATCTGAAAAATGTCTTATCCCCCCATTTTATTGCATTGGCTATTTCCTCCTCCTTTTGAATCTTTGCCTTTTTGACTACTTTGCTAGCTTCTCTAAGTTTTTCCAAATACAGATGCCTGTCTTCCTCTCTCTGTGATCTCTTGTATTTCATGAAGGCCTCCCTCTTTCTTCACTTTATCAGCTACTTCTTTCGAAAACCATAGTGGTCTCCTTTTCCTTTTACCTTTATTTACCATTTTAACAAAAAGGTTGGTTGCCCTTAAAATATCCCCTTTCAGTTTTTCCCACTGTTTTTCTACATCCCTCAGCTGTTCCCATCCCACTAACGACTCCCTGAGGTATTGGCCCATCTTTGCAAAGTTAGTCTTCCTAAAATCTAAGATCCTCGCCTTTGAATGGATTCTAACAGCCCTAGTCCTAATACTGAACCACACCATCTGGTGATCACCGGATGCAAAATGATCTCCCACTACAACATCAGAAATACTTTCACCATTGGTAAGCACCAAGTCCACGTGTGGGGTCTGTTACCAATTGCCTGAATAGTTCTCCCTGTAGAGAATCCAGGATCTCCTTACTTCTAGATGATACTGCAGCAGGAATGTGCCAATCAACATCTGGCATATTGAAATCTCCTATCAGTAGCACTTCCTCTTTCCTAGCTATGCTGCGCATGTCTTCAATTAACTCTCTGTCCACCTCCTCCTCTTGTGAGGGAGGTCTGTATATCACACCAATGTAAATAGATTTTCCTCTTTCTAGTTTAACGCACAATGCCTCCCCTTTCCCTTTTAAGCTCTGTAATTCCAAAGCTTTAATAGTAGTTTTTACATATAGTGCCACTCCTCCCCCTAGATTCATGGCTGCGTCTCTTGGATGTTTGGAGAGTGCTGAGGCAATACTTAAAAGAAAACAGTGTCGTTATGCAGATTGGATCGACTGTTTGTGTTTGGGGAATCGCGCAAAGGAGAGGTGGTGGCCAAGTTCTCCATTTCCAGGTAGATTAGGAAAGTGTTTGCTTAGGCGTACATTTTGAAGAGCAAGCCAGTCCCGGTGGGCTTGCAGGCACATTCCACGCAAGCCCAGGCGGTCTCATGGGCAGAGTTTAGTGCCGCCAGCCGATACATGTAGGGTGACAGCGTGGTCCTCCTTGCATACCTTAGCTAAGCATTATTGCTTAGATGTCCAGGTGGTGGGGGAGTGCCTATTTCGGTGAGCAGTCCTACGGACCGATCTCATAGGTCCCCCCCTGTTGATCGAACTGCTTTGTTACATCCCAGAAGTGCGGGACTGGACTGGAGGGATGGCAAGGAAAGAGTAATTAGACCTTACCTGCTAATTAGCGTTCCTGAAGAAACTCCAGTCCAGTCCCGGATCCCACCCTGAGTGGGTCCGTATGAGACACTGTTAATGCGACCCCGAGCCGAAGGATAAAGTTCAGGGCTACAGGGGTCAGGAAATTGGTTCTGCATGCTTTGTAGGGCAGGGGCGGTGAGAGCGGAACGGATGAGCTGTCTGCCCCTTGCTGTTTGGCCTTGGTGGCAAGTTAAATCGCAGGTAAGCTTCCTCTTACTGGGGGAGGGGGGGAACGGAGCTTTGTTCTTAAAGTTGCAGTTAGGTTTGTTTGACTACTTATTTGTTTCTCCGCTGAGTCTGCTTTGTCAATAGGTTACTGGAGCTGGTGGGAGGTGCCAGCGGCATATGTATTCACAAACTAAAAAGGTCCGTTCTGGAGTGAAAAGCAAATGACAAATCCAAAAAATCACCCTACCAATGCATACAAAAATCACATCGGGTGTCTGTATTGAAATTTTCACATGTAAACATGGAAGGAGAAAAGAGCCTCAGAATCCAATGAGGTGAATTAACACAAGCTTCACACATTCAAAGCCATACCTCTCAGCATAAGTGGCTCTAAAAATAAACTCCTCCCACATTGACAGTTTTTCTTT
This sequence comes from Ichthyophis bannanicus, assembly GCA_033557465.1. Taxonomy (NCBI): domain Eukaryota; kingdom Metazoa; phylum Chordata; class Amphibia; order Gymnophiona; family Ichthyophiidae; genus Ichthyophis; species Ichthyophis bannanicus. The sequence continues at coordinate 1,220,158,582 of CM066031.1, forward strand.
TTCAATTATAACAAGCTATGATTTAAAACACCTGCAATCTCTCAAAGCATGGCTTGGCTGAACATGAGCCAAGGTGGAAGGTGGTGGACGTATCCTGGTTAATTCTTACATATTGGGAGCGATTGGAGATATAGGATTGGAACCATTTTAGCGCCATTCCTGCAATGCCTATGTGAGCCAATCTTAACAGCAGTACAGCATGGTTGACATTGTCGAATGCTGATGAGATGTCTAAGAACACCATGATGTAAGCTTGGTTGGGATTGTCTAGACCTCATATGAGGGTGTCAAATAATGCTATGAGGAGGGTTTCCACTCCGTGAGAGGGGTGGAAACCATACTGTTGAGGATCTAGAGGTGCATGGGTGTCTATGTAGTCCTGGAGTTGGAGTTGGATTACTTTCTCAATAATCTTTGCTACGAACGGGATACTGGCTATCGGCCTGTATGAAGAAGGATAATTTTTGATGAGTGTTTTGTTTTTTAGTATGGGGCGGATGATGGATAGTTTTAGGGTGTCTGGTAGTATACCCTGGAGGAGGGATTGATTTACTATGTTCAGTATCACCGGAGCTAGCTCAACTTTTACCGCCTTAATCCAGGATACTGGACAGGGGTCTAAGTAAGAGGTGGTGGTGTTGATTTTGGTGATGGTTTCAAGGAGCTGTTTTTCCCTAATCTGGTAGAAGTTGTGCAGGGTGTTAGGTGTTATCCATGGGGTCATTACTAGGGCATGTATTAGGGGTGTATTTTTTCTTTAACTTGAGTGCCAGGTGGTCTGCTATGAATTGTGGGCTAATGTCTGTGGTGGTGGTTATGATTGTGTGTGTTTTGATTAGGGATTTAACAATACCAAAAAGTTCTCTGGGGCGATTGATAGCCTTATTGAGTACAATAGTGTGGTGAACTTTCTTTGCTTCAAGGATTGCATCCTTGTAGGAGTTTAATGTTGTGAGGTAGAGTTCTTTATTTTCGGATGTTTTGTGGAATCTCCACTTTTTTTCTAACTTACATAGTGTCTTTTTGAGGTTATAGAGATCTTTGGTGTACCATGTCTCAGTTTGTTTTTTGTGTGATCTTTTGGGCAGGGAGGTGGGTTTAGCTGCTTTATTTATAGTTGTGATCCAGTTCTCTATTGTCTCGTTAAGGTCTTGGGGTTGGGTGTGGAGAAGGGGGGCTATTTCAGAGAGGAATGTGTCTTTGTCAAAGTGTCTGAATCTTGGGGTAGGAAGGGGTGTTATGTTTTCTGTCTCTATTGTTAGGGATATTGTTAGGGAGGAGTGGCCTAGTGGTTGGGGCAAGGTACCACAGGCCGGAAGGTCGGTGGTTCAAATCCCACTAGAGGACAGCAACCTTGGGTCAGAAGGACTGGGGTTTCTAGTTCCACAGGTGCTCCTTGTAGTCTTGGGCAAGCCACTTAACCCTCCATTGCCCATGTTCCCTGTAAGTATTAGTGTATGTGTCTCATCCCCTCGTGTTAAATGTATCCCCCAATTGTGTTGTGACCACTTTGATTGAAAGATAAAGTGATATACAAAACTGTCTAAATAAATAAATAATGGCAGACATTCGTATTATGAAATGATCTGACCATGGTACTAGGTTTTATTTATTTATTTATTTATTACAGTTTCTTATATACCGCGCTATTTAGAATCAGCGCGGTTTACATCATAACAAAACGACCATAACGAAAAACTGTCAGGTTTTACATTGAACAGGAGTACAAACAAGGATAACTGGGTTAACTATATACATAAGCTATCTACACTGTAGATATAAGTTGAGAGGGCATTTCTAGACTGGGTCATTTCTTGGAAGGGATATCTAGTTCAGTTGCTGTCTGGGAAGTATTGGCAGAAAAGGAAGGTTTTGAGAGCCTTCCTGAACTGATATAGATTGGTAATGGCCCTAATGTCGGGGGGTAGAGTGTTCCAGCATTTGGGGACATAAAAACGGAATGCTCTGTTTGTGGTATTCGTGTTGGACTTTGTCGCAGCCTTTGGTATAACTAGCAGGTTTACAGCTGATGTTCTTCTTGATCTGTTGGGGGGGACCATGTGGATTAGATGCGTGAGTGAGAGGGATGAAGTACCTTTGATTGCCTTGAATGCTAGTAAAAGGGATTTGAAGGTGATTCTCCCGTGGATCGGTAGCCAGTGCAGCTGTTTGAGAATAGGAGTAACGTGGTCATTTCTGGATGCACCATAGAGGACCCTAGCTGCGGCATTCATGGCCAACTGTAAGGGGGTTAGTGTGGATTGGGGGAGACCTTGTAAGATGGCATTTGCAAAGTCAAAATGCGGCAGGATCAGCGCTTGATATATGGTTCGGAAATCGTTTGGGTCCAGCAGGGAGCGAAGGTGTTTGAGGGAGCGGATTTTGAAGTAGATGGCTTTAACTATGTTGCTTATGTGGCGTTTCATGTCTAGATGCTGGTCCAGGGTAACTCCCAAATATTTTATTGCATCTTTAGTTTGCAAATCAGCTTCCTTGACACTGACGTGGGACGGGGGCGTAAAGTTGGAGTCTCTGGTGATGAAAAGGACCTCTGTTTTTTTATGCTGGATACGTAGGTTCTGTGTCAGGAGCCATGTTGAAACTGCATTGAAACAATCTGTGAGTGGGGTCAGGTCCATGTGGGTTGTGGAGAAAGGCATGTACAAGAGAATGTCATCTGCATAAATCATGCAGTTTACGTTGAATGATCTTATGATATTGCAGATGGGCTGCATGTAGATATTGAAGAGTAAGGAGGATAATGAGGATCCTTGAGGTACCCCTTGCTTTTGATGGAAGTGGCTTGACTTTTCTGATCCAGACTTCACATATTGCCATCTATCGTCCAGATAAGACTTACACCATTTTAGTGCATTGTTGCAGACACCCTTTTCTTTTAGGTTGGCAGTGGGATATGTGAAGCAGGGGTGGGTGGTGAGTGATGTAGGGTAAAATATTAGGTTGAGGGTGTTTCCTTTAATATATGTGGGATGGTTCATTATCTGAATGAAATCTAGATCATCCATAACGTCCAGGAAGTCTGCAGATTGTTGTGGTGGGAGAGATGCTAGATTGAAATCTCCCAGTATGATGTGTGTTTTTTTTTTTATTTGAGAGGCACAGGCTGATTCAAGTATGGTGGTCAGATTTAGGTGATTGTTGTTAGGAGGACGATAAAGGAGACAGATTGCAGTGTATCTGTTTTCCATTTTAATTAAGTCTACATTATCAGTGTTTGTGCAAATGCTTGTGGTCATGTTGAGGCGGGTTTTGGTCATGATAAAGACTCCACCTCCTCTCTTAGTGTCTCTCGGGCAGTTAAATATTGTGTATCCGTCTTTGTGTAACTGGTTTATTATGACAGAGTCTTTGTCTGTGAGCCAGGTTTCTGTGGTACACAGGAAGTTGGGGGACTCATCAATAATCAGGTCTCGGATTACTGGTAGTTTGTTGCGTATGGAACATGCGTTTATTATGATGCCCTGAAGGCAGGAGGTGGTGTTCTGCGAAGTGCTGGAGGGGGTAATTGGGATATGGACTAATCTACGGTGTTGCCTGAATTTCTGGGAGTTGGCACTGTATGACTGGTTGTTTCTGGTGGGTATTAGATTGTAGCAAAAGAGGGGCTGAGAAAACTGGAAGGGGTGTATAATTATGGGTGTTTGGTGTGTCTGTAAGGTGTAGGAGCTTGGAGCTAGGGTTTTGGTGATGAGGTAGCAGCATAATATTTTCATTATAGTGTTCATTTTAGATTTGGAAGGTTGAGTGTGCAGAGAAAGGGAATTGTTTAGCACCTTGTAGTAGGTGGAATTGTTTAGCAAGTAAGGCTCAATCTGCTTCTTGAAAAGATCTATGAGTTTGCAGTAGAGCAGAAGTACTCAAATCCAGTCCTGGAGGGCCACAAACCAGTCAGGTTTTGGGGATATCCCTAATGAATAAACATGAGAGAGATTCAAATACAGTGGAGGCAGTGCATGCAAATATATCTCATGCATATTCATTAGGGATATCCTGAAAACCTGACTGGTTTGCGGCCCTCCAGGACTGGATTTGAGTACCTCTGCAGTAGAGTATATAGGAGAGTGAAGAGCAAGGGGGGGGGGGGGGTGACCTAGAGAAGTAACCTAGGGATATCAGTGGAATCCAATTAAAAGCTTACAAGATTTCTATCAAATACAAATCCTACATCAATTTTTACCATGAAGTTCTTTTGAATGGCGTTGAATATTAGCCTGTGATTGGTGGACGATCATGCCTCTGGGCCATGCCTAAGGGCCACGCCAAAGAGCCCTCTGGCGAGGCCCTTGGGTGCGGGCCCGCCTGTGCCGTGCTGGCTTTTAAATGCTGTCTATGTGGGTGGAGACAGAGCTTTGTGGGCGGAGCTTGCTGGTAGAGTGCAGAGTAGGAGCAGGAAGAGGCAGCAGGATGGAACAGCACACACAGTTTGTCTCACCTCTTTGTTTCTGCAGATTGCTGGACTTGTGCTCTTTGTGCAGGCAGTGACTAGGCAGAGAAAGAATGTGTTGCTTGCCTCAAGGGGGTCTCAGATCGAGATTGCAGTCCCCAAGGTGGATCATATTTTCTTTGAGCTACTTACTTTATTCACGTAGGCTTAGTGTGCCCTAAACACGGGAACTTTGAATCTGTTGTATGATTATTTTTTGCTGCGGTGACTGGGTTCTTTTTCCTTTTTTGTAAAATTTATATATATTTTTCTCTTTGCTCCCCCCCACCCAGTTGAGGGTTTTATTGAATGTGTAGGTAACATGATTTATTTTCCTCCTTTAATTTTTTCTGTAATGATTAGTTCTCTGGCATCAAGCAGGAAGTCAGTCCTCACATGTGGGTGACATCTATGCCGACGGAGCTGTGCACGAAAGCTTCTCCCCAGCTTTCAAGAAACCTTTGGGAGATGCACCACACATATGCGGTCTCTTTCCCGCCCAAGGGTGCCAGCTTGCCTCAATCTCCTTTTTTCTGTGGAGCCCACCAGGCGTGTGTTTGTATTCCTTGAAAAAAAGAGTTCATTTTTTCTTGGAATTTTTCTTTTCCTCAGTCGCGTACCAGTTCCCTTCCCTGCCCCTGAGCTCGCTTCCCGCAACATCACATCTCGGGTTCGTATTTTCTTTTCTTGTTTTTGACTGGTGCGATTTTGTGCCATTTTCACTGGCAGAGCCCCTGGACTTCGACCTTGCTGGGGCCCTTTTTCCCCCCATGGCCTCTGTCAGAGGTTTCAAGAAGTATGATCGGAGTTCACGGACCATGTCCCTCACCGACACACATGACCGCTGCCTCCATTGCCTCAGGCTAGACCACGACCCCTTTGATTGTGGTCCCTGTAAGAGGATGTCCCCCAAGGCCATTAAGAGTTGTTAGCAGCAGCATGAGATCATCTTCCAAAGGTCAGACTCTGCCCGGCGTCTCCAGCGATGCCACGCTCCAAGGCCCCATCCGGGATCCTAGAGCCCTGAGGTGACCCCGCTGCCTCCGACAGAGGCCATGGGTCCTCCATGCGGAGCACCCCGGAGGTGGAGCACAAGAAGAAGAAATCCTCGAGGGCAGTGTCTGTGGACACGTCAGGGAAGGCAGGTAAGTCACGTACCTAGTCCCGCAATCCATCACAAGTCTGGGGATCAGAACGGGAGTGGCCGAACAAGGTCACCTGAAAAATATCATTGGCCTCCAGTGATCGGCTTTGGACCCCCGAGGCCATCCTAGTCGCATGCTCACCCTCATTGGATCTGGCGCCGGGCTCGAGATCCTCGGTGCCTGCGCTGAAGGATGCGGAGCCATCTGGACTGGAGACCAGAATGGCAGCCTTGGAGCGCAGCTTGTCTGCCTGTATGGCCGAGTTGTTGGCCCTGATGCCCATTTCTGCCAGGAATCTGCCCAGACCACCGGAGTCTTAATCTCAAGGACATCCCTGGACGTCGAGCTGATCCTGGAGCACCATTGGCCCAGAGTTAGAACATAAGAACATAAGATATGCCATACTGGGTCAGACCAAGGTCCATCAAGCCTAATATCCTGTTTCCAGCAGTGACCAATCTAGGTCACAAGTACCTAGCAGTTTCCCCAAAAGGCACAAATTCCACAATGCTTGTTTTGGGGCAAGCAGTGGATTTCCCGAGTCCCCTTTAATAATGGTTTATGAACCTTTCCTCCAAGAACTTGTTCAAACCTTTTTTAAAATCCAGCTACACTAACCGCTTTTACTACATCCTCCGGTAACGAATTCCAGTGTTTGATTACACGTTGAGTGAAAAAATATTTTCTCTTATTAGTCTTAAATAGAATAGCTTCATTGCATGTCCCCTTGTCTTTCTATATTTTGATGGCGTGAACAGTCGATCTACATTTACCTGTTCCACTCCATTGATTAATTTATAGACTTCTATCATATCTCCCCTCAGCTGTCTCTCTTCCAGGTTGAAGAGCCCTAACCTTTGTTAGCCTCTCTGCATTTTGGTGGCTCTTCTCTGTACCTTTTCTAATAGCGCTATATCCTTTTTAAGATACGGTGACCGGAATTGCACACAATATTCAAGATGCTGTTGTACCATGGAATGATAGAGTCATTATAATATCCTTTTGTTTTATTTTCCATTCCTTGACATTGACATCGGTCTCGATCCCAGTCCCGATCCTCAGGACGAAGGTCTTCCCTGATGATTGGCCACGGCTCCGCCCGTAGAGCCTCCAAGGGACACGGACCATCGGGCTTGGGGCCCAACCTTGCAACCCGTCCCATCCCTGACTTCTCCACTGATTATGAGTTGGACTGGGAGACCGAGGGTGAGGAATCTCTGAACACCCGTCGCCACTGCGACGTGCCCTTGCACTCGTCTCCATCTAACACCTGGCACCGGTCCCCGCCTGAGGATATGGCATTCCTCGGCTTCGTGCAGGACATGTCAAAGGCATTGTGGTTCGACATCAAGGCGGAGGAGGATCCTTGCATGGAGGAGCTCAAGATCCATCCCCCCCCCCCCCCCACCCTGAAGGAGGCACTTACAGTGCTCGTTCCCCTGATCCTGGAATGGCTGCTCCTCTGCATGTGGGGAAACATCGGCATCAGTGTCCATCATGAGCCGACTGCTTGACTCAAATGTATTGACTCTGCCAGAGCCCAGGTTTCCAGAAAGAACAATTGCCACCCAGCTTCATGGTGGTGGAATTGGTCATGTGTCAGCTCAAGATGCACTCCTCGGTGCCTCCAGGTAGGGAGATCCACACCTTGGACTCTCTGGGCAGAAAGTGCTACCAGGGCTCATGCTTATTAGCTGGATCCAGCATACCAGCTGTACATGGGTATGTACCTGAAAGACCTGGCGAAGGAACTCGCTGGGTTCTCGGCTAGTGTCTCCGAAGAACCTCTCCACCGGTTCCTCAGCCTGTCTTCTACCATCGGAGAGCATGCCAAATTCATGGCCCTCGTAAGCGGAAGGCTCCCAAAATCTAGGCACCAGCTTCGGTACAGCCTGGTGGGAGTTTCTGACTCCCCAGACATAGCCTCTCCACCCCCAGGAGGCCCATTCCAGCAGTCCACGGGGGACATCTCTTTCTGTTTGACCACCGGTGGCCAACCATCACCACCAACTGCTGGGCACTCCAGGTGGCTAGGGAAGGCTACCTCCTCCACTTGGAGCAGACTCCCCCCCTCCATGTTTCCCGAGAGGACTCACCAGGACTCCCTGCCAGCAGACCTTGCTAAGAGGAGATGATGATAGTGATGAAGATGGGAAAATAGATGAACCGTTGGCTTCTCAAATTTTAAAATTAGGGAATGTGCAGCACAGACTTCAGTTCTATATTGGTGATTTTTTGCAGCCATATGACTTGTATCAGGCAGGCAGGCAGTCAATTCAGTGCTTAGGCCAAAGAGGAGAGGAAATCTGCAGATAACATGCAAAGTTATGCATTCGGGGAAGAGCAACTCAACCTATAGCTACATGATGCAAGATTCCACATCAGGAAAAGGATCTGGGTATCATCTTGGATAATATGTTGACGTCCTCTGATCAGTTTGCTGCAGCTGTCAAGAAAGAAAATAAACTTCTAGGAATTATAAAGAAAAGAATGGAGAATTAAACAATGGATATCAGAATGCCACTGTATCGATGCATGGGTGCCATTGTACTTTAAGTATTTGATGCAAGTCCAGTCGCTTGACCCTTTAAAAAAAAGAAGCAGAATTAGAAAAGGTACAGAAAAGTAAGGCCAAAATGATATAGGAGATGAAAGGATATCCCTCTAAGGAAAGACAGCTGAAGGGAGGGATATGATAGAGGTCTATACACTAATGAATAGAGTGGAATGAGTAAATGTGAATCAGTTGTTAACGCCTTCAAAAAGTAAAAAAGGCTAGGGGACATGCAGTGAAACTACAAAGTAGTACATTTAAGACTAATTGGAGAAAATATTTTTTCGCTCAACGCATAATTAAGCTCTGGGATTCGTTGCTGGAGGATGTTGTGCAAGCTGTTCTTTCTCTGGGAACAAGCAGGAAGTCTGTCCTCACATATGGGTGACATCAGTGCTGACGGAGCCTGCCCCGTAGCTTCTCCAAAGAAAGCCTTTGGGCGATGCACCATGGATGTTTGGTCCCCTTCCCGCCCAAGGATGCCATCTTGCCTCAGTCTCCCTTTTTTTGCAAGGACCCCACTGGACGTGTGTTTTTTCCCTGCAAAAAGTATTACGTTTTTCTCTTGAATTTTTCTAATCTAGTCGTGTACCAGTTCCCTTTTCCACCCCTGAGCTCACTTGTTTCGACTTCGCGTCGCGGGTCCATTCTTTATTTCCTTCTATTTTGAGAGCTTCTTGACCGGCTTAGTGCCTTTTTTTGTCCCTGGCTGGGCCTGAGGTTTTCTACTTCACAGGGGCTGTTTTCCCCATCATGGCCTATTCATGACTTTAAGAATTTTCCAATGCACCAAAACAATGTCACGTGCCAACTTACACAACTGCTGTCTTCGATGTCTAGGACCAGACCATGACACCCTTGGACTGCAAGACAATGACCTTCAAGGCCATCAAGAGCAGTCAGCAGCAGCGGGAGTCCTCCCATAAGATGGACTGTGCACCAGAGTCTCCGGTGGCACCGCGCTCCAGGGCCCTCTCTGGAACTCCAGGGAGACTGGGCTGCCTTGGAACCCCAAGGCCTTGGGTCTTACAGCCGGACCCCGGAGGAAGAGCCTGGGAAGTGGGAAAGTCCCCACTTGCAAGTCCAAGGGGAAGGAGCGGGAGTGGCTGACCAAAATACACCGACGGGAATTGTCTGCATCTGGCGACTGTCCTCAGACCTCCGAGGCAATCCTTGTCAAAACCTCACCCCTCGATGGTGCCGGCGTCAGGCCCAAGTCCCTCGGTTCCCATGCCGAAAGCTGCAGAGCCATCTGGCCTTGAGACCAGGATGGTGGCCGTGGAGCACAGTTTATCTGCCTTCATGGCTGAGCAGCAGGCTCTGATGTCCAACTATGCCCGGTTTAGACCACAGAGCTTCTGGGGGCCATGGCCCATTGGGCTTGGGGCCTGACCTGGGAGTCCGGATCGCCCTCAACACCTCCACTGATTACAAGTCAGACAGGGAGACCAAGGATGATGAATCCCCGGATACCCATCGTCACCGGGACGTGCCCTCCAACCCATCTCTCACCGAGGCCCGGCGTCAATCACCGCCTGAGGACACGGATTTCCTAGACTTTGTGCGGGACATGGCCAAGGCGCACTGGCCTTTGAGACAGAGTCGGAGGAGGACTCTCGGACCGAGGAACTCTAGATCCTCCAGTATGAGGCCCCTCCGAAGGAGGCACTCACGGTGCTCGTTCCCCCTATCCTGGAATGACTGCTCCTCCACATGCGGGGGAGACCCTCATATCGGCGCCCATAGTGAGCAGATGACTGGACTCGATATACTGGTTCCACCAGCACCCTGCCTTCCAGAAAGTACATCTGCCACACAACTCAAGGGCAGGGTAGGAAGAAGGGGAGGAGGAGTGGCACTATATGTAAAAAAAATATTAAAGCTATGGAAATACAGGGCTTAAAAGAGAGAGAAGAGACACTGTGGGTTAAACTAGAAAGAGAGAAAGAGAAATCTATTTGTATTGGCGTGATATATAGACTTCCCTCACAGGGAGAATAAGTGGATGGAGAGTTAATTGAAGACATATGCAGCATTGCCAGGAAAGGAGAAGTGCTACTGATAGGGGATTTCAATATGCCAAATATTGATTGGCACATCCCTGCTGCAGTGCCTAGAAGTAAGGAGATTGGGATTCTGTACAGGGAGAACTATTCAGGCAACTGTTAACAGAACCTACATGTGAAGAGACCATACTGGACTTGGTACTTACCAATGGTGAAAGTGTTTCTGATGTTATAATGGGAGATCATTTCGCATCCAGTGATCACCAGATGGTGTAATTCAGTATTAGGACTAGAGCTGCTAAAATCCATTCAAAAACGTGGGTCAGACTTTAGGAAAACTAACTTTGCAAAGATGGGCCAATACCTCAGGGAATCAATAGGGGGATGGGAACAGCTAGGGGATGTAGAAAAACAGTGGGTAAAACTGAAAGGGGATATTTTAAGGGCAACCAACCTTTTTGTTAAAATGGTAAATTAAGGTAAAAGGAAAAGGAGACCGCTATGGTTTTTGAAAGAAGTAGATGAAAAGGTGAAGAAAAAGAGGGAGTCCTTCATGAAATATAAGAGATCATAGAGAGAAGAAGACAGGCATCTATATTTGGAAAAATTTAGAGAAGCTAGCAAAGTAGTCAAGAAAGCAAAGGTTCAAAAAGAGGAGGAAATAACCAATGCAATAAAATGGGGTGATAAGATATTTTTCAGATAGGTTAATGAGAAGAAGGAGGGCAAAAGTGGTATTGTTGGACTCGAGGGTAAAGGGGATGAATATGTAGAAACTGATGAGGATAACGCGGAATTGCTTAACAAATACTTCTTTTCTCTGTTCACAGATGAAGAACCAGGAGCAGGAACTCAGAAAACACCCACAAACAGGAACAGAAGCGAGGGGCATTTTGAACAATTTTCAGAAGACTGTGTTCATGAGAAGCTAACTAAACTTAAAGTAGACAAAGCAATGGGACCCAATGGGATACACCCGAGAATACTGAGGGAAATGGGGATGTTCTAGTAGCTCCACTGACTGACCTTTTCAATGCATCAGAGTCGGGAATGGTGCCAGAGGACTGGAGAGAGAGGCACTTTTGTGGTCCCTTTACACAAAAGCGGAAGTAAAGATGTGGTTAAAAACTACAGGCCAGTTAGTTTAACCTCGGTGGTGAGTAAATTATTGGAAGCGTTGCTGAAAGAGAAAATAGTGAGGTTTTTGGAGTCTAATAGATTACCGGATCCGAGGCAGCATGGATTCACCAGAGGCAGGTCTTGTCAGACAAATCTGATTGATTTCTTTTACTGGGTTACTTGGGAATTGGACCGAGGGAGAGCACTAGATGAGCTAGAAATTAGTTGAGTGGGAGGCAACAAAGGGTACAGGTAAATGGAGCTCACTCTGAGGAGAAACATTTACCAGTGGTGTGCCCCAGGGATCTGTCCTTAGTTCGATTCTTTTTAACATCTTTGTTAGTGATATTGCGGAAGGGCTGTCGGGTAAGGTTTGCCTCTTTGCGGATAATACCAAAATCTGCAATAGACTGGAAGGTATAGATAACATGAGGAGGGATCTTGCTAAGCTTGAAGAATGGTCTAGAATTTGGCAGCTGAGATTTAATGTAAAAAAAAAACAAATACAAGGTCATGCATTTGGGCTGCAGCAATCCAAGGGAGCAATATATAGTTTCACTGGGAATGAGCAGGAAGTCAGTCCTCACACACAGGTGAAGTTGGCACCGACGGAGCCCTCGCAGAAGCATCCCTCCAGCTTTCAAAGAAAGCCTTTGGGAGACGCCACCATGCATGCCTGTTCCTCTTCCCGCCCAAGGGTGCCATCTTGCTCAGTCTCCTTTTTTACGCGGAGCCCTTCAGATGTTCATCTAGCTTGTCCCTGAAAAAAGTTGATTTTTTTTTCTCTCTGAGTTTCATACTTGCCTCCGGCATCGCACCGGTACTCATCCTGCCACCCGACCTCGCTGCCTCTGCATCGCGTTTGGGCCTGTTTTTTGTAGTTTTTTTATTTTCATTCTCTGGCATCTTCTCGCCTTTTTTCCCAACTGGCAGCCCGGCAAGTCTTTGACCTCGCAGGGGTACTTTTTTCCCCCATGGTTACCAGTGGCTTTAAGAAGTGTGATCAGTGCTCAGAAATTGTCTTTGACTGACAAACACAACTGATGTCTCCGCTGCCTCGGGCCTGACCATGACCTGGCAGCCTGCGGTCTCTGCAAAAGGCTGTCTAGCAAGGCCCTCAAGAGCTGCCAGCAGCAGCACGATACGTTTTTCCCCGAGTCCCCGGTGCCTCCAAAGACTGGGACCTTGTCTGAAGCCCCAACACCTCGGGCGGAACCTCTGAGCCCGAGCCCCATCGTGGGTCCTCAGAAAGGGGGATCTCCCTCAAGGGAACCCAGGAAGAAGAAGAAATCCTTGAAGGCGGTGTCCTTGGACAGTTCCAACCGGCCAGGTGCCCCCCCCCAGGCTCGGTCCCGTAATCCAAGACGCTCATCCGAGGTATCTGAGAAGGAGCAGCCTGCAAAAGTCCCCCGGAAGGACTTGACTTCGGACTGGCCTTGATCCCCAGACCTCATCCTCGTCGAGGATTCCCCTTTAGGGGAGCCGGCGTCGCGCCCGAGTTCCTCTGTGCCCACGCCGAAGGCTGCGGATCCTTCTGACCTGGAGTCCAGAATGGCAGTCATGGAGCACAGTTTGTCTGCCTTCATGGACCAGCAGTGGGCACTGTTGTCCAGCATGACCAGTTCATCTGCCCCGACCACCAGGCCCTCGATGTCAAAGACGTCCCCGGAGGCCAAGCCGCTCCTTGGCTGAGGTCTCGATCCGATTTCCACTCGATGGGACTGTGATCATCCCCGGCAAGTGTGCCAGGAGCCGGTTGCAGAGCTTTGGAGCCCCGAGGCCCATGGAGCAGCACTCTTACGAGTTCTCAACGGACAACTGTGAGTGGGAGGATGAGTAGTCTCCCGACACCCGTCGCCACCGTGACATCCCATCTGACTCTCCCGTCTTAGAGCCTCGACGGCGGTCCCCGCCAGAGAATATGGGCTTCCTTGATTTTGTCAAGGATATGTCCAAGGCCCTGGCGTTCCCTATGGATTTGGAAGAGGACCCTCGGGTGGATGAGTTAGAAATCCTCCAGTACGAAGCTCCTCTGAGGGAATCGCTCAGGGTTCCCATCACTCCCATCCTGGAACTGCTGATGCTCCGAATGTGGGAGACACCAGCGTTGGTACCAGTGGTGAGCAAGCGGCTTGACTTGATGTATCGAGTCCTCTGGAGCCCAGGCTTCCAGAAATCACAGCTGCTGCATAACTCCATGGTGGTGGAGTCGGCCATGCGTCGGCTGAAAAGCCAGAAGACGCATTCCTCGGTGCCTCCTGGCATGGAGGCCCACACCCTGGACGCCCTCGGTAGAAAGTGTTACTAGGGCTCAATGCTCATCGGCCGCATCTAGGCCCTACCAGCTGTACATGGGCATGTACGTGAGAGACCTGGTGAAGGAACTTGCCTGGTTCTCAGCTGGTCTCTCCGAAGAACCCTTGCAGCTGTTCAAGAATCTAGCCAAGGCAGTCAGTGAGTGTTACAAATTCATGTCTCGAGCAGCCTATGACTGGTTCAAATCAGCGGCTTGAGTAGTGCCGGCAGGAAAGGGGCTGCTTACAGAAACTACCCACCTTATCAGACCTCCCCAGCTCCCCATCAGGTTCAGCAGGCCAAGGGACATGGGCACAGCCCTTGTAAGCAGAAGGCTCCAAAACCCCAGACATCCGCTCCGACCCAGCTATGGGGGCATTTTTGACTACTTGAACATAGCCTATCTACCCCAAGGAGATCAGCAGCCCACAGGGGGACATCTGGCCCTCTATGCCCAAAGATGGCTGACCATCACCACCGATTCCTGGGCACTTTGAGTAGTCGAGGAGGGTTACCTCCTCCATCTGGCTCAGACACTTCCCCTTTATTTTCCAGGAGAGCCCCTCAGATCTCCCTTCCACTGGGACCTTCTACTGAAGGAGTTGGCAGGTCTTCTCGAGGACAAGGCACTGGAACAAGTGCCCCACCACCTTAATGGCAAGGGATTCTACTCCAGGTACTTCCTCATGCCAGAAAGAACAGGAGGCCTAAGGCCCATCCTCGACCTGTGCAACCTTAACAATTCCTTGTGAGGGAGCAGTTCAAGATGAAACATTGCTGCCATTCCTCCAGCAGGGAGATTGGCTATGCTCCTTAGACCTCAAGGATGCCTATACCCGGCTAATGCTCAGCTGCACCGCTTCTGCTCCAGGCAGCCACACCCATCCCAGGTGGCAGCGGATGCATTCCTCATCCCATGGACGGAGGGCCTTCTCTACACCTTCCTGCTCACTCCACTGATTGTCAATACCTTGTTCAAGGGTCAGTGTGATGGGCCATCTCTGATACTAGTAGCTCCTTGGTGGCCCAAGCAACCGTGGTTCCCACTGCTCCTTCGCTTATCCTCTGTGCCCTAGGTCCCTCTGGGGAGTGCTCTGAAGCTGCTGTCGCAGGAGGAGGGCTCCCTCCTACACCCCAACCTGGAGTCTCTGACACGTAATGGCCTAGCTGCTGAAAGGGTAGGCTTGGATCCTTTCAACCTTTCATGGTAGGTGGAGGAGGTGCTCCTGGCCTTCTGTAGGACCTCCACAAGACCGGCTTATGCCTTTAAATGGCATAGATTCTTGGTGGGTGTATGGAGCGACGGGTCAACCTGTTCTTGTGCACTGTGCAGCTTGTGCTGCAATATTTGCTTCACCTATCTCAGGCAGGACTGAAGTCCAACTCTGTCAGAATCCTCCTGAGTGCACTTGCGTCGCACCACCATCTTATCGAGGGGAAGTCCCTCTCCGTCCAACCTCTTGTGACCCACTTTCTGCGAAGTCTCTTGCAGTCCAAGCCTCCTGTCCACCCGCTGGCGGCAGAATGAGACCTCAGTGTGGTGCTGTCGCAGCTCATTAGCCCACCGTTTGATCCCTTGGCTACCTGCCACCTGCGATACCTGTTCTGGAAGGTTGTGTTCCTGATGGTACTCACGTCAGCTTGCAGAGTCTGCAAGCTCCAGGCATTGTAGCAGATATGCTACATGAGGTTCTTTAAGAACAGGGTCATGCTTTGCACTCATCCCATGTTCCTTCCCAAGGTGGTGTCCCCCTTCCACCTCAGTCAGGAGATGGTGCTCCCCACCTTTTTTCTGTGTCCTCATGCCAGCAGGGCAGAGACCATTCTTTACACTCTGGTCTGTAAGAGGACCCTGTCTTTCTACCTCCAAGAAACCCAGGGCCATCGCAAAGCCTCACAGTTTTGTCTCCTATGAGCCCCGTCTGCTGGGGGCAGCAGTGACCAAGCATACTTTGTCTACCTGGGTAGCTGGGACTGCATTGCCCTCGCCTACGAGTAGGCTGGACTTTCGCTGGAGTGCCGGCTCACAAAACACAGCGTTATGTGGCAAGCCTGCATTCCATTCCCTTGTCGGAAATCTGCTGAGCTGCCACCTGGTCCTCAGTCCATACCTTCACAGCTCATTACTGCCTGGAGAGGGAGTCCTGCAGAGACAGTGCCTTTGACCAGGCAGTACTCCGTCATCTATTCAGAGTGTAGGTAATTCCTGCCCTCCAACCGTTGTGTGTTCAGGCTACCGCAGTGCTGGTTTTCTCGCTGGACACTTGGGCCGCTCGGGAGTCTATCTTTTATTGCTATTCCTTACAGCTCACCTTTTTCTGGTCACCTATGGCTTTTTACAGGTTTTCGGTAGCCTGTAGCTATAGAGTTCCATATGTGAGGACTGACTTCTTACATGTTGCCAGAGAAAGCGTAGTTACTCACCTGTAACAGGTGTTCTTCCTCCTCCCCATGGAGTTTCTTTTGCGTCATTTTTGCCTTTGAGCTATATCCTACTGAGGCAAGATGAGATTGGAGGAAGAGGATCCATTGGTGTTCTGTCTCATTCATAAGAAGAACCTTTTCTCCCTTATTCAGGGCACCATGACAGCTCTGCACATTCCGGTGGAGGATTCACAAGTGGACCCTATCCTAGAGGGGTTGCAGCATCCCTCTGGCATCCTTCCCTTCCTGGAGCCCTTTCAAAGCTTCATGTTTTCTCAATGGGAGGCACTTTTCTTTCTTTTTCTTTATTAAACATTTGATATACCGTCCAAGCAGCCCTGGCATCAGAGCAGTTTGCAACAATAATAAAAATAGTGGCTGTGTGGAAAAGTGAAAAGGAATGCCAAATTTTGATAGGACAGTATAGAAAGGAAAGAGCAAGAGAGAAAACAGAAGATGAGTGATAAGAGCAAAGGAGAGATGCATCAGATCTCGGGGGGGGGGGGGGAGGCCTAAAGGTGTCCTGCTGAGAGTTGGAGTGAGGGAGATCAAAAGCAACATGGAAAAGGTGGGTTTATAGCAGCACTTTAAACTTGGGAAATGAGGTTTCGGAGCACAGAGTAGGAGGCAGAGAGTTCCACAGTGCAGGGCCGAAATAGAAGAGGGCAGATTTCCGGGTATGTTCCAGATGTGCTTGAGAGTCTGTCTGGAGAACTGGGCAACTGACGTGCATGGATCTGAGGATATGGTGGTGAATATGAAACTGGAGCAGGTTTGAGAAATACTGTGGGGTGCTAGAGTACACAGTTTTGTGGACAAAATGAGTATTTTGTAGTCAACACAGAACTTGAGAGGAAGCCAGTGAAGGTGAATAAGAAGTGGAATGACGTGATCGCGCCATGAGGAGTGAGTGAGTATACATGCAGCAGTATTCTATAGGTGTTGAAGCCGATGGAGCTGGTATTGAGGAAGACCTGCGAGTGTGACATTACAGTAGTCTAACCTGGAAATGACCAATGAGAGGAGAAGAGTCTTAAGGGAGGGGACTGTGAGGAAAGGGCGAACTGCACGGATCTGGCGGAGGCAGAAAAAAGAGTGCTGAACCAAGGAAGACAGTGGGATACCGAAGCGACTAGGCTAGGGGGACAGGAGTGCAGAGAATCTGAGGGATGAGTGAAGGGCACGGTGTGTGGAGACCAAACCAGATGGTAGCAGATTTTGAAGTGTTGCGATGGAGACAGTTTGTGGACAGCCATGTATGAATGTCTGATAGGCAAGAGTTCATAGGGGCAAGATCGGGAGACTGGGAACTGGTGTGGTGAAGTAGGATATCATTGGCATAAAAGTAAGAGGAGATACCAGATTGCTGAATAAGTAGGGAAAGAGGTGCCAAGAAGATATTGAAAAGAAATGGTGCTAGCACAGAGCCCTGGGGAGCACCACATGGGAGAGAGATAGTGAGAGAGTTGGACGACCCGCAAGATACAGAGAGAGAGAGAGCAAAGAGAGAGAAATGACTTAAACCATTGTAAAACGGCACCATGAAGCCTATAACTGTGAAGACAAGAAAGCAAGAGAAGGGTGATCAACCAAGTCAAATGCCGCGGAGAGATCCAGTGAAACAGCGAGAGTAATGTCACCCCAGTTGTGCAAGACGTAAATTTCATTAAGCAGTGAAAGAAGGATAGTTTCTGTGCTGTGACCGGGTCTAAAGCCTGATTGCCATGGGTGAAGAGCATTGGTAGAATCTAAGTCAAATAATATCTGAATGGGAGGGTTCTGAGATCCAGTGGGGAGGAATAGGGTCAGAAGGGCAGGTAGTCTTAGATGAAGTGATAGGTGTGATGAGCTCGAACATAGTGTGGTTCAGGTATGGAAGAGAGAGTTACCAGAATTTGGGGATGAGGGAGATTGAGGAAGTGGTAGTGGACCAGCTGGAAGGGCAGAGCAGAGTGCAGTGATCTTCTCCAAGAAAAAATGGGCCAAATGGTTCGGGGCTGGGGAGAGAGTGGTAACAGCAGGAGAGGTATGAGTGGAAGAGAGAGAGAGCAGAGTATTGAAAAGAGTTGATTAGAGGAATTAGCAGCAGAGGAAATCTGATCAGAGTAGAAGGTCTTCCAGGCAGCATGCAATTGTTTGTAGTGCCGATGCTGGTGACGGATACACCTCAGAGTATCTGTGGAGGGATGGCTGTGCCAGAGGTGCTCCACTCTGCGGAGCTGCATTTTTAGTAGCACAAGACCGGGACTAAACCATGGGTGGTGCCAAGGACAACGCCCAGCTGGGGGGTGGGGAGAAGGGGTGCTAGCTGATCTAGTTGGTCAGTCAGATATGTGCCAGGTCTGGACTTGATTGTCAAGAGAGAGAGTGGAAAAATCTGCAGGGAACAGAGTATCTGCAGGGGGAAACTGCGTTAAGGTAGCATTAGTGAGCTGACAACTCATCTGGGGTTGCTCAGAGGCGGAGAGGGGTTCAGGCACAGCTGAGGTGAGAGGAATGGTAAAGAACTCGCTATAGTGATCAGTTCAAGGTAGTGTTAAGGTGGAAATATTGCTGGGAACAATAGGGAATGCAGACGGATTAAGGAGAAGATCAAGGGTGTGGCCCACTGTGTGAATAGGGAAGGAAATGTGCTGAATAAGAGAGAGGTCAGAAAGTAGTGTGAGAGAAACCCTATCCTTAGGCGTAGAAGGAGAGTCGCTGTGAACATTGATGTCCCCAAGAATAATTAAGCGAGGATAGATCATAGTGGCCTCCGAGATGGTAAAAAAGAGGGAGTTCAGAGATCAGAACAGATGGACGGTGGTGCATCCAGCAAAAGGAAATACATGGGAGGGTAGAGGCGAGACAGAGTAGCAGAGCCTCCAGATAGTGAGATCTCCTGGAAAAGGAGAGAAGACCAGTATAGCCCAGCCAGGCCGCCCCCATAGCAGCCGGAACGGGAAACTGCCAAGGCAGAGAAGCCGGGAGGCAGACAGCGGTTGAAGAGGAGATCTTCTCCTTTACGAAGCAATGTTTCAGAAAGAAACAAGACATCAAGGGAGTTCTGAAGCAGTATATCATGTATAAGCGGTGTTTTTGAGCATAGTGAGCGGCAGTTAAAGTACCTCGCTCATTCTCATAGTGAGCAGAGGCAGTGCACAGTTGAGCTGGGGGAGTATGTATGGGACGGCAGGGAATGAGATTCAGGGAAGTCCTGGCTAGGGGACCAGGGAGCAGAAAAGGAGATGGCTGAGGATGCCATCCACAATGAACGGGGATTACTGACATGGAAAGTAAATGAGTGATACAGTTAGTCCACAGAAGGACAGCCAAGGCAAAGAACACAAACAAAGTGAACTTGCCAGTGTTAGAGCAACAGTGAGGACCGAGGAAGAGATGTGAAAACCACATGCAGTGTTTATCGAATGGGCAGGAGTGAGTTCTCTGATTCCCACAATGGCCCTCGCCCAAGACTTGCCCCAAGGAGCACGTCCTGCTCCTTCAGCACAGAACTGGAACTGGGATTGAGGGGTACTGAGCTCCTAGCTTGACTATATTCTATACCCTAGAGCAGCGATGGCGAACCTATGGCACGCGTGCCAGCTGTGGCACGCGAAGGCCTTGCAGCTGGCACGCGGGAAGGTCCGCCATCGAAAAAAAAACAACAACCCTGTCTGCTGCCGTTGTCGGGGCCGCCGCGGCAGAATCGAGCGTGCCGCGGGGCCCCCCTGTACCCACCGGCAGAGCCTGTCCTCCCCGTAGCAGCTCTCTCTTTGGAGCTGCAGTCAGACTCGCCGGCTTGCAGAGCGCGAAGGGAAGAGTTTCCCTTTCGCGACTCTGTTAAGCCCGCGGGGGCTGATGGGAACTTCCCATCAGCCCCCGCGGGCTTAACAGAGCAGCGAGGGAACTCTTCCCTCGCGCTCTGCAAGCCGGCGCGTCTGACTGCAGCTCCAAAGAGAGAGCTGCTACGGGGAGGACAGGCTCTGCCGGTGGGTACAGGGGGGCCCCGCGGCACGCTCGATTCTGCCGCGGCGGCCCCGACAGCGGCAGCAAACAGGTTTTCTTTTTTTTTTTAATTTTCCCTGGGCTGGGCTGGGGTGGGGGGTGGGGGTTAGGAGTGGTGCGGGGCTGGGCTGGGGGGCTTAGGAGTGGTGATGGGCTGGGCTGGGCTGGGGGGGGTTAGGAGTGGTGATGGGCTGGGCTGGGCTGGGGGGGGTTAGGAGTGGTGATGGGCTGGGCTGGGCTGGGCTGGGGGGGGTTAGGAGTGGTGATGGGCTGGGCTGGGCTGGGGGGGGGGTTAGGAGTGGTGATTGGCTGGGCTGGGCTGGGGGGGTTAGGAGTAGTGATGGGCTGGGCTGGGGGGTGTTAGGAGTAGTGATGGGCTGGGGTGGGGGGGTTAGGAGTGGTGATTGGCCCTGGGCTGGGTTGTTAGGAGTGTTGATGGAAAATGGGCTAGCTGGGGGGGTGTGGTGATGGGCACTGGGCTGGCTGGGGGGGTTAGGAGTGGTGATGGGCGCTGGGCTGGGGGGGTAGGAGTGGTGATGGGCACTGGGGGGGGTTAGGAGTGGTGATAGGCGCTGGGGGGGCTAAACTAAAAATTGAGTGATGGGGGATTAGGACTGGGAGTGGGCTGATGGGGAGGTTAGGACTGGAAATGGGCTGGTGGGATTAGGGACTGGGAGTGAGCTATGGGGGGCTAGGACTGGTAATGGGTTGGGGGGTTGCTAGGACTGGAAATGGGCTGAGTGGAAGGGGGCTTGAACTGCAAATAGCTGTTGGGGATGGGGCTTGGAATGGAAATGGGCTGAGGGGAAGTGGGGGGCTTGAACTGCAAATAGCTGATGGGGACGGGGCTTGGAATGGAAATGGGCTGAGGGGAAGTGGGGGGCTTGAAGAAGGGAATGGATGCTGGGTGAGACTGGAACTAGAAGGGAGCTGATGTTGGGGGAGGATTAGAATGGGATGGGGCTGGGAGAGTAAAATGGAGAGGGGAAAAAATATTTTGTGTAGGAGGGATGAAAAATCTACAATTGGCCAGGTATTGGGAGAGTAATTGGGGATTGAGGATGGAGGGGTAAAATTTGTGTGGATGAAATAGAAATGAGGAAAGAGCAAAAGGAGAAAGATTAGTATGTTAAAGCAGATGTAGAGAGAGAGAGAGAATGGAAAAAAAAAAGGACAAATGGACAGCAGACGATGGAGAGTTAGCAGAAAAACATGAAGAAACCAGAAGAAAATGGCTGGACCAATTGCAACTGAAAAAAAATGCACAAAAGGTAGAACGATATCTCTTATTTTGAATTTATTAACTGGAATATGTCAGCTCTGGGAAATGTGCATCATTAACATCTGCGCTTTGTTTGGTACAAGAGGAAATTCCTATTTGACGTTGCCACTTGTTCTCTTTCCCCAGTATTCACTGAAATGTATTGGTTTAATATTTGCAGTGTTGCCTTTTGATAGGTAGGGTATGGTGCTTTGTGAGTCCTGGTAATGCTGTCAGGATACGGCGGGTTTGCTATGGGTTCTAAATGGGCAGCGTTTGTAGTAGTTCCTAATGTGCCTGGCGGTTGGCACTGGATTATAGTAATGTAGAATCTTTTAGTCTTTCTTTATCCATACACTCATTAAGAGACATGTTTACTAAAAGTTAGTGTATGGTAACATTATGCAAATATTTATGCAAATAAGACCACTTATGCAAATGACGTGCTGGCACTTTGAGGAAATTCTTTGGTTTTGTGCGGCAGTTTGGGCACTCGGGCTCAAAAAGGTTAGCCATCACTGCCCTAGAGGGACATGAAACAGCTTATCAGGGTCTCTGAGATGGATGCCTTGGTTATGGCATTCCGGTGAAGGGTGGCAGTGCACTGAAGGGCAGTCATGATAAGAGGGTAGAAGCTCTCCTCAAGAATGCTGTCAATGCTTTGGCTTTAGGTACTGAGCAGCTCTTTGTACGGGTGTGGTGGCCCAAGTGCATTTATGCCAGATCCAGGAATTGCCGGACAGTCTGGAGGTAATGAGATTGGAATTGAGAGGATCATTTCTCCATGAACAAGCAGGAAGTAAGTCCTCATGTATGGGTGACGTCACCGTCAGAGCCCCTCTTGAAACACTCCCCTTTGGAAGGTACACTGCACATGCATGCCGCCTGCCCTTCAGGACTGGTTTTTCCTCTGTTTTTTCTAACCGTCGGTGGTTAGTTTTGCTGATTCAGTGGGTTGTTTTTTCTTCTTGCTTTTAGCAGTTTTTTACTCCTTTAGGGTGGTTTTCCTGCCCACAGCAGCTCTCCAATTTAATTTTGCTGAGACGGTATTTTCTGGCATATCTAAGACAGCTAGTGACTTTAAGAAATGCACCAAGTGTTGCAAGACCATTTCTACCACTGACCGCCGCAACTTGTGCTTGCAGTGCCTTGGACCTGATCACTAGCTGGCTTCCTTTGTTTTGCTTGCAGATGATGTGCCGCTGACTGAAGGGTCGTAAAAAGAGGAGGAGCCTCTCTTCGGCTCATCGGATTCAGCACTCTCAGCCCCAATCCCCTCATCAATTCATGCCAAAATTTCTGAGGCATCCCAAGGGAAAGCAGCTGCATACCCAGTCGGAGCAGGGGGGGCCTGAGCAGAGAGAGGAGACTCTCTGATGAGACCCTGTAGATGTTGAAGGATGAGCACCGAGAGAAATTCCGGGTGCAGCATCATCACAACCCTTCTCGACGTTATGCGGAGAGCAATGGCTGGAAGTAACCAGCCAAGTTTCCCTAGTGACAGAACTTGACCTGGACAGTGGAGTTGACTCCCATTGCTCAGGAGGGCAGCTGGATGTCCCCACCAAGGTGCTGATTATGGTGTCTGCAGCTGCGGCATCTGCCCCTCGCAGGTGGTGGTTCTGGAAGAATGCCTTTGAGCCCTTGAAGCTCACTTGGCAGCAGTGGAAGCCTTGCAGAGAACTTCGTCATGGCACCCCATCCACCCTATCCTGGAGGCCCATGCCCTGCCCATCAAGGTGGGGATGTCAGGTGAGAGATCAGAATCTGCTTTTGGAACCGGAATTATCTCCTCTTCCAACGTGTTGGAGTCTGAGGCCCAGGGACATCGCCATCGGCACACCGAGCAACATGGGGCCATTGGCACCCATCTTCTTTCAAGCCACGGAGGCAGGAGTATACTCAGCACTACTTCAATTTCCTCTCGGATTCCGAATCTGAATGGGAGACCAAGGAGGAATTGACAGTTTTGGGCTTTCTGTCAGATCTGTTGCCAAACCCCCCTCCCCCCCCCCCCCCGAGCAACGCAAGTCGCCACCAGAGGTCATAGCCAATGCCCATCCCTTTTTCCCTGGAATCAGATGAGGAAGTGAGGTTGGTAGAATTGAAGCTTCTCCAGTACCCCTCAACCCCCCCCCCCCCTCCGGCTGGTCATGGTTCCCATGCACCATGTCCTACAGAGGTTGCTGCTGCAGTTGTGGGAGATACCACTTAAGTTTCCCATCATTAGCCACAGGCTCGATTACCTGTATTGGGTCCAGAAGGCCCCGGGGTTTGAGAAACCTCAGTTATCCCACAGTTCCATTGGGCTTGAAACATGCTGCCAGGACTCACTCTTCGATACTGCCAGGCCACGAGGCTTGCACCCTGGATTTCTTCGGGAGGAAATGCTACCAGGGTTCCATGCTGGTCGCTAGAGTTCTGGCCTATCAGACTTATATGAGCATGTTCCTTGGACCTGGAGGACTTTGCCACCCTTGTCCCTGAGGATCGTTGAGAGACATTCGGGGCCTGGTGGCTCACAGAAAAAACTGCTCAAAACCCGAGGTGCGAGGTGCCTGCAATGCCTTTGAATCCACAGGCAGATTGGTGGCCGTGGACATTGCCGCTCGCCAGATGGCATGGCTGCAGTCTTCAAACCTGGAGCAGTGGGTCCAGGACAAGATCACCAATGTCCCCTGCTGAGGGGAGAGCCTCTTCGGGAAACTGGTAGAGGAGAAGGCATTGGATCTCGAGAAGGAGCATGTGACTCCCTTGAGGCTCTCCAGGAAGACTGTGGATCCCGCATGGAAGAAACACTAGGCTAAGAAGGCCTTCTATCCACGTCCATGCTGGTATTACCTGTCCCAGCCACTGGTACAGCTCAAGGTGCAGACTCCCCACCAGCAGAGGAGGAAGAAAACCTTGAAGGTGCAGGCCGCCCTACAGCCAAGCTGGTTGTGAGGTTTTGACAGGTTCTTCAGGAGCAGACCGCTGTCTTATCAAGGTATCACCACAAATAGGGGGGAGCAGCTCGTCCAATTCACCCACCCGGTGGTCCCTCGTCACCTCAGACATCCCTTAAAAAGAAAATAGACCTGGTGGCCTAGTGGCCCCCTGAACCCTCCCCCTTCCTAACTAAAAAGAAACAAATGTCCCTGGTAGCTTAGTGGCCCCCCACCCCCTCCCAACTAATAAAACAAATATACCTGGTGACCTAGTGGCCCTCTCAACCCCCAACCACCTCCTGATTAAAAAAAGAAATAGACGTGGTGGCCCCCTGAACCCCCACCCCCTCCCAACTAACAAACAAAATAGACCTGGTGGCCTAGAGGCCCCCTGAACCCCTCACCTAACTAACAAACAAAATACAGGATGCACCGTGCGGGTCCAGGCGCTGTCATTTTTGAAGATGGCAGACCATGAGCAGGGATGCGTAGGCAGTGCTCCTGCTCATTTTGAAAGGTACCGGGGGGGGGGGGGGATTCAGGGACCTCTAGGCCACCAGGTCTATTTTCATTTTACGGGGGGAGGGGGGTCCAGACTGCTAGGCCACCAGGGATTCACTATCTGTCAGGGCACTGGCCCCCTGACAGTATTTTGATGGCATTGGGAAAAGCCCCCGATGCCGCAATTGTCCCGATGCCATGAAAAGACTGTTGGGTGGGGGGATCAGGGCTGCTGGGCCACTAGAGATTCATTGTTGGTGCACATGTTTGGCGAACTCGGGGAAATTTTAGGAACGGGTTTTGGCGATCCAGCTGAATCCCACCACTGGATGTATCCCATCCGGTCCCATGGCTTTGTCCACTTTCAGTTTAGCAAGCTATTCAAACACATCATCTTTTGTGAATAGTATAGTAACTACTCCATTCCCATTTGTGTATTTGTCAATCACAGGTGGTCCTTCTCCAGGATATTCTTTTAGTAAAAACAGAACAGAAGTAGTTGTTTGGCATTTTTGCTTTTTCAATGTCACTTTCCATGACTCTATTCGCTGCACTTTTGAGTCTTGCAATTTCACCTCTGATCTTCCTCTTCTCCCGAAGATACCGGAAAAAAGTTTTGTCTCCTTGCTTCAGATCTTTAGCCATATTTAACTGCCTTTGCTTTTGCTATCCTTATTTCTTGTTTTGTCTCTGTTAGCTTTATCCTGTATTCTTTTCTGTGTCCCTCTGTTTGCGAACTTCTGAATTTTGTGGAAGCTGTGTTTTTTAAACTTTATTTGTGCAGCCACGTTTTTGGAGAACGATATAGGTTTCCTTTTCCTCTTGTTTTTATTTACTTTCTTTACTTATGTATCTGCCCCTTTTATTGCCTCCTTTAGTTTAGCCCACTGCAATTTCACTTCTCTTACCTCCTCCCACCAACTCCTCCTTCAGGCACTTGGCCATTTTACTGAAGTCAGAGTTTTTGAAGTCTAGGACTTTGAGCTGGCTGTGATTGGCTCTGCCTTTGTTTTTATCTCAAACCACTCCATGTGATGATTACTGCTGCTCAAGTGGACACCTACCCAGACATTCGACACGCTATCTCCATAGGTGAGTACTAAATCCAGCATCAAACTTTCTCTGGTCGGTTCATCACATTTGTCTAAGCATTGCTTCTTGGAAGGCATCCACAATCTTTCTACTTCTTTCCAGATTTGCAGAAGGAATCCTCCAATCCACATCGGGTAGATTAAAGTCACCCAATATGATCACTTCCCCCTCCATGGCTATCTTTGTAATATCAATAATCAAGTCTCTATCATTTTTTTGGTTTGAGTTGGAGGCTTGTAGACTACACCAGTATGGATGATAGTGCCATCTCCTCTTTCCAGCACAGTCTACAGTGCTGTTGCTTTTCCCCACGTCCCCTGCATTTCAGCAGCGTTAATATTGCTTTTGACATGTAGGGTTACTCCTCCTCCTCCTTTTCTGCCTTCTCTCTCTCTTCTAAATAAATCATAATCAGTTATGGCTATATCCCATTCATGCAACTTGTTAAACCATGTGTTTGTGATGGCCATAGTGACCGAGTCCATTTCCACCATTAGGGCTTCCAGGTCAGAAACTTTGTTGACTAGGCTTCAAGCATTTGTGCTCATCGCTTTCCAGCATTTGTGGACTAGCATGCCTGTATTTTGCATGGATTTTGTTCTACATGCCTCCTTCCACTTGCCATTGATGTGTGGGTTAATAGTGTAGCTGTTTCCAGTGTTATGTTTTTGCTGGGAGTGATGTCCTGAACTTGTTTTGTTCCATCTGTCACCCCCTTTCCCTAGTTTAAATGCCTGTCCACATATTGCCTGAATTTTTCACTTAGGATCCTTTTCCCTACAACAGAGAAATGTAGTCCATCAACATAGTATACTCTTGTTAGCAGCTTGTGCACCTGTCCATACAGTTACATAAGCAAAATAAATAAAGGCTTACCATTCATTCCACTGGTGACTTTTTCGTTCTTCCAAAAATATTTAAACTGAATTCATCCCAGATAGAGGCAAAGGAAAAACCTACAACATTAAGAATGAGAACAGTTTTTAATTTAATGAGAAGTTAGATATATGCATCTTTATATGTTTCATACTGGGACATGGTAAGACCTTTGGCATCGTTAATGCTGAATATTGTAGAGTCTTTTTCAAACATTTTGTCAGCTGTGGGTGGATTAAATGTAGAAAACAAAATGTATTTAAAAACAGTTTTGCTTAGTTTGTAGTGTTTGTTACTCAGGTTTGAGGGCAGGTATTGGTTTATTAATACAGAACCCCTACATGAATCAAACTTTTGAAATTCATTTTTCAGAGTGACAAGTCCTGCTACATTTCCTGATATCCACAGTGCATTTCAAACGCCTCTTTTTCATCCGACCCCTATCCATCCAAAAAGCCAGCAGGGTCCAGAGGTTCGGACATATGACCCCAACACTGGAAAACTTATCCGCAAAAGCTCACAGAATTTGGGACAATCTCTGTACATCCAAGCACCAGCTCCTACCCTGACATTACCCGTGCATGGGGAACATTCCTCTTTCAGGTACATGAAATGGTAGCTTAACAGCTAAAATCTCGGTATTCTATTTTAATGAGCATTTTTCTGTCATTCTAAAATTAAACATGCATTTCTTGAAATAAACAAAAGGGGTTATTTGGACTTAAAGAAATCAGCCTCTTATATGTTTAACCAGCATTAGGCAATTGATCCTCCCTTTTCTACCACTTCCAGAAATGGTGTCATTGAATGTGCTGTGCTTTAAAAATTGTATTTCCTGATATTCTGGAATATTGACAAGTGTTTATATTCTTTTCTGAGTTAAGCTTGCTTTGTTCTGTTACTAACAGGCAGACTTAATTTATGATCGTTTTAAGGATGATTACTTATATATTGTAATTCAGATCACAAATAAATCTGTCCTGTTGTAGTTTGCAATGTGCATATGAATTTACAGTTTTGTTTTTATTTGTGTTTTCTCTTTATCTTCATTCCTTGGATAATTTTTAATGCCAATTAGATCTTTTTTCCAGCTAGGATTAGAAGGGAAGATATTTCTAAGACTGAACCCACTATTACTGTTCTTTGTTAGATGCACCCTTGTAATGGGAATGAGTAACTCTGCTATTCAATAGCTTGATTTCTCGATAGAGATTTTGCTTTATGGTAGTTTACCACAGTTACAAAAAATATCATTTTGTGGGTATTTTTTTCAGAACTGAAATGTTTGATTAATATCCTAGTAGTCTGAGATCCTTTCATTAAACCTAGCAGATAACATGTTTTTATTTCACTTTCATAGACTATATGGAATTGTGCTGCTTTAGTACTGTCTGTCTGATTTTATAAATTTGAGTAGTTTAATTGCTCATTGTAACTGGTCTACTCTTTCCTTCCATTCTCACTATTCTGAGCACTAGCTTCTCCTCTGGTACCTTCCCTGCTCTATGGAAGCACGCTCTGATCTGTCCCGTCCTCAAGAAGCCTTACTTTGATCCCGCTGACTCTGTATAATCTCCAGGAATAAGCAGGAAGTCGGTCTTCACATATGGGTGATGTCAGCATTGATTGAGGCCTGGCGTGGGAACACTCCCCAGCATCCAATAGGAATGCTTTTGGGAGCGTTCTTCCACACATGCATGGCTGCCTTCTTGCCCTTCCCACAGGTCTCCTCAGTTGTCTTTTTTCCGCGGAGCTGTTAGGACCTCATCCCTATTCCACCGCGTTAAGAGACTTTTTTGAGTATTAGCCAGTACCCCTTTTTTTGCCTTCCCGTCAACTGACTCGACACCCCGTCGACTGACTCGACTCCCCCATCAATTCCGGGTCCCATTTTGTTAATTTTCTTTAATTTCCCTTCATTAATTTTTACTAAATTCTTAGTTTTATTTTTTAGGACTAAGGCCTAAGTGGGCATCATTGCCCAATTCAATATTGCTTCCCTACTTTTCCACAAGATGGATAAGCCCAAGAGCGGATTTAAAAAAATACTCTTAACTGTTCCAGTACAGTCTCAATAGATGAGCATGACTGGTGCCTAAAATGTTTGGGCCCAGACCATGATGCCAAATCCTGCATTTTTGCTTTCACATGACAGCCAGAGGTAGGAAGAACCATTACAAACAGAAGGCTAAGCTGTTTCCAACAAATTCAGCTCCTTCGGTGCACTCCTTCCAAGTAATCCCATGCTTCCAAATCATCATCTTCGTTGAAGATGAAAAAGCATAGACTGGAGTCCTCGAAGCGTGACACCAAAAGGACATCGGCATCGAGGTCAAGGGCATCTCATTCCTCGAGGTAGGCATCCTCTGCATCGGCATTCTTCCCACTCCGATGCATATTGCCTAGCAAAGCAACCCCAGGGAGGATACACCCTCCAAAGCCTCAAAGGGCTTCGGGGATGCCCCCAAGGTTCAGAGCCCCCCAATAACTAGCATCAGGAGTTGTAGCCCAATCCATAGTGTCTGGAGCTATTCCTCCTCCTGTACCAACACTTGATGACTGAGTCATTGCTATTGAATAGAGCATCACAGCTATCTTGGCGGCAGTGGCGCCAGCGGCCACCACTTCACCCGGCCCGGCATCGACATTGGCGATGCCCATGACCTCTGCAATGCAGCTTGATGCACCTCCGGTCCCTTGGACATCAGCAGCTTTGCATCGCTCGTTGGAACTACTGATACATCAGACTCTTCTGCAGTTGGGTCCATCACAATCCTCGCAGTGCCTGCAGTCTGCACACCGAGGTTATTGAGGCCGGAACAGAGATTACTTTGAATTTTTACCAGACTTTAATACCGATTCAGAGGTCTCTGAACTGGAATCGATCGATTCCGGTGCACATCAAGATGTCCTATCGGATCCATTGCCTCCATATGAACGTAGATTGTCACCACCTGAGGACATGTCTTTTCAGGATTTTATTAAAGAGATGGCAGCAGCACTCGATGTATTGGTAACCACCGAGACACAACTGAGGGCGGAGGAACTCGATATCCTTCAGTACCCCTTGGCGCCCAAGGAAGCTGCTATTCTCCCGATGCACAATATCCTAAAGAACATCCTAACTAGAATGTTGGAAGCCCTCATCTCAAAATCAGCAGTTAGCAAACGTCTAGATACCCTATATAGGGTTCCACCATCTCCTAGATTACAGAAACCACAACTTCCTCACCATTCCATGGTGGTAGAGACTGTCATGAGGCACAGTCAGAAGAATCATTCCTCTGTTCCCCCAAGCAGAGAGGCCAGAACCCTCGATGCTTTTGGCAGGAAAGCATTTCAGGCAACTATGCTGGCCTCTAGAATAGA
Organism: Ichthyophis bannanicus; assembly: GCA_033557465.1. NCBI lineage: Eukaryota > Metazoa > Chordata > Amphibia > Gymnophiona > Ichthyophiidae > Ichthyophis > Ichthyophis bannanicus. The sequence goes on from CM066031.1 coordinate 1,220,188,582, forward strand.
TTCATACATGCTCTATATGGACATGTTTCTAAGAGACATCTCTAGAGAGCTGGCAGAGTTCACATCCTTACTGCCCACTGATATGCAATCAGCTTATCAAGTTCTAGTGGCCCATTCACAAAATACTTCCAAATTCCTAACAAGAGCTGCATTTGATGCTTTTTAAGCCAATAGCAGGGCAGTTGCTGCCTGCATTTGAGCCAGAAGAATAGCTTGGCTCCAGGCTTCTGACCTGGAGCAGTGGGTCCAGGACAAACTCATCAATATCCTTGTAATAGAGAAAACCTGTTTGGACATCGCTGAAGAGAGAAAGCAGAAGAGATAGAGACAGATGATCTCACAATGAAGCATATCTCAAATATGGGGTACTCCACTATTCACCTTTCTCCATTGGGAAAATTGGCCATTTAGGCTTCCCTCTGCTTTCTGTCTTTTAACCAGTTCCTGATCCACAATATTATACTGCCTTCTATCCCATGACTTTTTAGTTTTGCCAAAAGTCTCTGATGAGCGACCTTGTCAAAGGCTTTCTGAAAGTCCAGATATACTATATCAACCGACTCACCTTTGTTTACCCGTTTATTCACACCTTCAAAAAAACATAACAGATTAGTAAGCCAAGATCTTCCTTGTCTAAAGCTATGTTGGCTGTCTCCCATTAAGCCATGACTATCTACATGTTCAGTAATTTTGTTCTTTATGATGGTTTCTACCATTTTTCCTGGAACTGATGTCAGGCTCATCGGTCTGTAGTTTCCCGGATCACCCCGGAACCCTTTTTAAAAAATGGTGTTATATTGGCCATCCTCCAATCTTCAGGTATTCCAGATGATTTTAATGATAGTTCACAGATTACTAATATCAGGTCTGCAATCTCATATTTCAGTTCTTTCAACACCCTTGGATGTATACCATCCAGTCCAGGTAATTTGCTACTCTTCAGTTTATCAAATAGTTGTAATACATCTTCCCGGTGTATCAATATTTTTTTCAATTCTTTTGCAGTATCACTTTTAATCCATCATGAGTAACATCCCTACGTTTTCCTCAGTAAAGACCGAAGCAAAGCATTCATTCAGTCTCTCCGCAATGGCCTTATTCCCTCTTAGTGCCCCTTTTACCCCTCTACCATCTAATGGTTCAACTGACACTCTCACAAGTTTTTTGCTATGAATGAACTTGAAAAAGTCTTTATTATGCGTTTTTGCTACCACAGCAAGCTTCTTCTCAAATTCTCTCTTTGCCTGTCTTTTCAACGCCTTGCATTTAACTTGCTAGTGCTTGTGCTGTTTCCATTTTTCGTCATTTGGTTCTTTTTTCCATTTCCTGAAAGATGCTTTTTTGGCAACAGCCTCTGTGACCTCATCTTTAAACCATGCTGGCAGCTCTATTCCGCTTTTCTTAAAGCGTGGAATAGAGCTGGTCTGGGCTTCCAAGATAATGTTTTTAAACAACACCCAAGCTTGATGTAAATCGTTAACCTTTGCAACTGCACCTTTTAGTTTCTTCTTAACTATTTTCCTCATTTTATCATAGTCTCCCTTTCAAAAGTTAAAAGGTAGTACTGTAGATTTCCTTACCATCCCTCCTCCATTGATTAAATCAAACATGATCATGCTATGATCACTATTGTCAAGTGGCCCCAACACCCTTATCTCTTGCACCAGCTCTGGTGTTCCACTAAGGACTAGGTCCAAAATGGCTTTCCCTCTGGTCAGTTCATGAACCAGCTGCTCCAAGAAGTAGTCATTTATTTAATCTAGAAACTATCTCCCTAGCATGTCCTGCCGTGCCACTAACGATAGTCAATACCGGAGTAATTGAAATCACCCATTATTACTGTGCTGTAACTTTTGTTAGCTTCCCTGATTTCTTTGAGCATTTCATCATCCATTTGTTCATTCTGGCCAGACGGTTGATAGTACACCCCCACTGCCATCACTTTCCCTTTTTTACATAGAATTTTAATACATAGCGATTCAACAGCAAATTTTGTTTCCTGCAAAACTTTAATCCTTTCTGACTCAGTGCCCTCTCTAACACAGAGCACAACCCCTCTACCAATTTGATCAGCTGTATCATTACGATATAGTTTGTATCCAGGTATTACAGTGACCCACTGTTTGTCCTCCTTCCACCATGTCTCTGAGATACCAATCATATCCATGCTCTCATTTAGTTCTATATGTTCTAACTCTCTCATCTTATTTTTTAGACTTCTAGCATTTGCATACAAGCATTTTAGAGACTATTTTATTTCAATTTAATCTGGCTATCGGTAGGCAGGGGTAATTTGGAATCTTTAAGCTCTGTCTGCTCCGTACTCAAGAGCATTTGGGCTACTTTTGTCTTTATTGGAACCTCTCTGCTGATATGCCCTAACTTTATATCAACCAACTCACCTTTGTCTACCTCCTCCACTTGTCTTCATCTTGTCTAAAAACTAACTCAATATGAGTACATCTGCCATATCGGTGTCTCACCAAACTTTGGACAACTGCCAGGTGTCCTTACACCCATTGGTCTGAAGATTTACGAGAGGTTTTCTCTTAACCAAACCACCCCTTCGCCCACCGGCCACAGCATGGGATCTCAATGTGGTATTGGTGCAGCTAATGCAACCTCCCTTTGAACCTTTAGACTCAACCACTTTAAAGTTTTTAACACGGAAAGTCCTTTTCCTAGTAGCCTTGACTTCAGCCCGAAGAGTAAGTGAACTCCAGGCATTTGTGGTTATGCTTCATATACCAGGTGTCACCAGGACAAAGTTGTCCTACAAACACATCCTAAATTTTTACCAAACGTTACTACTCCTTTCCACTTGAACCAGTCCATTTTAGTACCAACTTTATTCCACAAGCCTCACAGCTCCCCTGCTGAAGCAAAACTACATACTCTTGATTGCAAGGGAGCAATTACCTTCTATATCAGCCACACCAAGCATCATCATCAATCCTCTCAGCTGCTTGTCTCTTTTGACCAGAGCCATTTGGGTTTGTCAGTTTCTAAGAGAACTCTTTCTAACTGGATTGCAGACGGCATATCTTTTGCTTACTCGCAGGCTGGTCTCTCTCTTCAAGACCATGTCACAGCACATAACTGCATCTTATAGGCCCATTTCCAGTGTTCTCCAGGACCAAGCAGGAAGTCAGTCCTCACATATGGGTGACGTCGGCACAGACGGAGCCCCCCTGCGGAGCATTTCCCCAGCTTTCAAAGAAAGCCTTTGGGAATGCAGTGAGCATGCGCGGTCCCCTTCCTGCCCATCTTGCTCAGTCTTCTTTTTTCCGCAGAGCCCAACGGAAGTGTGTCGTGGTTACCCGTGAAAAAATTGATTTTTTCAGTGTGGATCCGTGTTTTTTCTCGGTTCAACACTGGTTCCCTTTCCCGCCTGGGCCCGGTACACCGGTATCGAGCCCGGACTTCATTTTTCGGTTTTTGTCCTTAGAGACTAGCGTTCGTGCCATTTTTTCATTTATCCCTGGCAGCCCAGTCTTTTGACCTTGCAGGGGCTCTTTTTCCCCCGATGGCTGCCAGCGGGTTTAAGAAGCGTGATCAGTGTAAGAAACTGATGTCACTCACCGACACACACGACTGCTGCCTCCAGTGCCTCGGGCCCGACCATGACACGCTGGTCTGTGTCCTGTGTGGCAAAATGTTCCAGTAAATAAGAAGAATCTTTTGGCCACATAGTTTTGACACAGCAAACAAGATAAGAACATCTTTATTGTTTTAACATTATGAGAAAATGAGTCGGGTATGCAAACATTCACTTAAGTCAGAAGGAAAGAGTTGAAGGTACACCTCGTTAATCGAAAGAACGCAAAATAAAGGTCATTGATGCAAATTGAGTGTGTCACCCAGCGAAGGTCCCCAGAGGCATAAGCATGAGTATTTCACTGGGGCTTATCTTAAACCAGAAAGGGGAGTGGTGTAGAGGGCCCTGCACTGCCCTCTGGGTGTTGTAGTCCCACGAGCTAGTAAAGAAGTGAGCTGCAGTCGGGTGGTAAGGTTTTAGACAGGACTTTTATTCCCCTTCCGGGTGGATTTTATATCAGTGGAAACAAAGACAAAAAGACCATACTTCTGGTACAAAAGAAAGGAAACAAACAGGAACCAAAATATTGCTTCTATCTTCAGCTTCTATGAACAGAACAATAGGTAGCTCAAAACAGTCCTTTTTATAAACAGGTAAGTTTCTCTATTTCACTCCTGTTATTAGAAAGTCTTAACAGCCTCTTCAGCATAAAGAGGTAATATGGTCAGCAATAATGAGTGTACAATCCATGCAATCATCTGAGGGTTGTTCCCCATGAATATCAAGTTGCATTTCCTCACATTCCCCTCCAGACTGTCCTTCTTTCGGATTGTAAAAAGTGCTATTGCCAAACAGTCTCTCCTCACGGCACTGAGACTTCCCCTCCCTCAGTAACAGAGTGGAATGGAAGATTGCCACATTCTTTATAGTTTCTTCCCTGAGGGCTCCACAAACTCTGATAACTGCAGGGAAAACCTCTGCATTCAGCTTTCCTTATATTAGAATTAAACAGCCTACCTTCTAGCTCCCTTAGACCGGAGTTTTTCAGTACAGTTGAGTTAACAGGGCTTGGCCAGGACGGAAGGTTCCTACTGCCTTTTCCTTTCAGCTTTTCCTCTGACATGAAAACGTCTTCAGGCCAGAACTCCTTTTCCCTTCTGTGCCTGCAGCTGGGGTGGCTAGCTTCCTCGGCTTTCCTAAACCTGGCTCCAAGACAGTGTTCTCTGCTACCTTCATGGTAAATGTCACTGAGCTTGTGCTTGTCTGTATGCTGCTCTCTGGAGCAGTCTCTGTGGTTGTCCCTTGTTGCTCTGGAACTGGATCTCTCAGCTCTCTCAGCTCTCCTGGATCCACACCTTGTTCCACCACTTGTCCTCTCGGCTCCACCACATCTGGTTCTATCAGCTCTGCCCCTTCTAACTTCAGGTGAGTTAGTTTTATGTGCGTGTGTCGTAGTGTCTACCTGAACTCCGCCCCCTCTCAGCTGCCCTTCATTATCTAATGAATCCTGAGCCTGCTTGCTGCTTGGGCGTGTTCTCCCACCTTGTGACATTGTTTGTATACGTTGCCTACAGCAACTCTGGGCCATGTGCTTCTCTGAGCTGTCAGTGTCAGATCCATTCTCTGCAGTTTTACCTATCTCCATAGGTTCTGATAGATCTTCACCATGACAAGTGCCATTATTTGTCAGTTTTGGCTACAGCACCATTAAGTCTGAGACCTTGCGTGATCGATTGTGGCAGTACCCTAAAACACGGAGTGTCTGTTTGAGAGACTTGGAATACATTGTCTACTATTTTTGTTATATTTTGAGTGTTTTTCAGTGAGATTAGTTATTGTACACTCTATAAAACAGACCCACTACTAAGTGTCTATAAAATGTCCAACAAGGCATTGAGGAGCCGGCAGCATCAACGCGAAAGGATCTTCTCTGATTCCACGTCCGGCCGAGCCCGGACTTCGTCAGAGTGAAGGACTAGAAAGGGGGACTGTTACTTCTGGAGAGAAATCTGCAACTGTGAGTATATACTTCTGGTAATTTTCTAAAAAGAATTCTTTGTATTAAAGCTACTTAATCTGTGAACCCACTGTTTTTTGTTGGATCAGTTAGGGCCTAGTAGCAGCAATTAAAGTTTGAATTTAAAACACAGAGGAGAACTTTCTGGTTACATTTCATACCCAGCAGAGAGCTTGTAGTTTAAATTTAATAGTCACTCAGGGCCAAGTAACAGCAAAGTACTTTTAGTTTAAATTTAACACACAGAAGAGAGCTTTCTGGTTACATTTGGAACCCAGCAGAGAGCTTGTAGTGTACATTTAATAGTCACTCAGGGCCTAGCATCAGAAAAGTACTTTTAGTTTTAAAACACAGAAGAGAGCTTTCTGGTTAAATTTAGTACCCAGCAGAGAGCTTGTAGTTTAAATTTCATAAGAAGTTAGAGCCTAGCAGCAGCTAAGAGCTATAATTTAAATCAAATCAGAATTTAGCTTACCTCAGCAGCACAAGACAGGGTACTGTGTAGCAGCCCTCTTTTAATAAGTGTTTTTCCCTCCCTCCCTCCCCACCCACCCCTGGGATAATCATAGCTTTATAGGTACTTACACATCTTAAAAGACAGGAGGTGCTTTCAGGTGAAGCTCATTACCCAAATCAGTCATACACTAAGGACCTGAGATTAATTAAGCTTCAGGTGAACAAGGTATATTAAACGTATTAGGTACAGTTTTATTGGTATAAATACCCATAGCAACCCCTAGTAAGTAAGAACTTAAAGATCTAGACACAAACTTAAAACTAAGATTCAGACAGCAATCCAGCAGCGGGATGGGGGCTTTCCAGTCTTTTGCATTGAGTGTCACATGTATGATTTTCTCCTAGTTGGTGAGAGGTCTTACGTGTGCACTAGGTGCAAGGAGCTCTTTGCTCTCAGGGAACAAGTCCGTTCTCTAGAGGCTAAAGTAGCAGACTTTGAAAACATAAGACAGACAGAGAGGTACATAGACGAGACCTACAGGGATATAGTCCTGAAGTCCCACCTCCAGTCTGGCAGCACCCCTGTTGCCATGGAGGAGAGAGGTCACGTGACAGGAGAGCATCACCCTGGTGTGGCAGGAAGTGATCCTGTAACTAGGACCTGTCCTCCAGGTGATGTAAAACCCTCTCGCACCGAGGAAGTTTCTCCAGGGCCATGTGCCCATGAGGGGAAGGGTTAGGACAGCCGTTATAGTTGGTGATTCGATCATTAGGCATGTAGATAGCTGGGTGGCTGGTGGACGTGAGGATCGCCTGGTAACATGCCTGCCTGGTGCGAAGGTAGCGGAACTCACGCGCCACCTAGATAAGGTCTTAGATAGTGCTGGGGAGGAGTCTACTGTCTTGGTACATGTCAGTACCAATGACATAGGAAAATGTGGTAGGGAGGTTCTGGAGGCAAAATTTAGGCTTTTAGGTAGGAAGTTGAAATCCAGAACTTCCATGGTAGCATTCTCCGAAATGCTTCCTGTTCCACGTGCAGGACCAAAAAGGCAGGCAGAGCTCCGGAGTCTCAATGCGTGGATGAGACAATGGTGCAGAGATGAGGGTTTTGGATTTGTTAGGAACTGGGGAACATTCTGGGGAAAGGAGGGGCTCTTCCGAAGGGATGGGCTTCACCTTAACTGGGATGGAACCAGGCTGCTGGCATTAACCTTTAAAAAGGAGATAGAGCAGCTTTTAAACTAGATATTAGGGGAAAGCCGACAGTCGCCCAAGAGCAGATGGTTCGGAAGAATGTATCCTTGAAGGATACTACCAAAAGCAGAGAGGTTCCACAAAAGAGTAAAGTAGCCCAAATGTCCTCAAGTATGGAGCAGACAGAGCTTAAAGATCCCAATTTACCCATGTCTAACAATAGCCAAATTAACATGAATAAAATACATTCTCTAAAATGCTTGTATGCAAATGCTAGAAGTCTAAAGAATAAGATGGGAGAGTTAGAATATATAGCACTAAATGAAAGGTTAGATATGATTGGAATATCAGAGACATGGTGGAAGGAGGACAACCAGTGGGACACTGTGATACCTGGGTACAAACTATATCGTAATGATAGAGCTGATCAAATTGGTGGAGGGGTTGCGCTCTATGTTAGAGAGGGCATTGACTCAGAAAGGATTAAAGTTTTGCAGGAAACAAAATCTGCTGTAGAATCTATATGGATTGAAATTCCATATAAAAGGGGGAAGGCAATGGCAGTGGGGGTGTACTATCGAGCACCTGGCCAGAATGACCAAATGGATGATGAGATGCTCAAAGAAATCAAGGAAGCTAACAAAAGTTACAGCGCAGTAATAATAATGGGTGATTTCAATTGCCCCGGTATCAACTGGGTCAGTGTCACGTCAGGACATGCTAGGGAGATAAAGTTCCTAGATGAAATAAATGACTGCTTCTTGGAGCAGCTGGTTCATGAACCGACCTGAGGGGAAGCCATATTAGACCTAGTCCTTAGTGGAACACCAGATCTAGTGCAAGAGATAAGGGTGTTGGGGCCACTTGGCAATAGTGATCATAGCATGATCGCCTTTGATTTAATTAGTGGAGGAGGGATAGTAAGGAAATCCACAGTACTACCTTTTAACTTTCGAAAGGGAGACTATGATAAAATGAGGAAAACAGTTAAGAAAAAACTAAAAGGAGCAGTTGCAAAGGTTAAAGACGTACATCAAGCTTGGGTGTTGTTGAAAAATACTATCTTGGAAGCCCAGACCAGCTGTATTCCACGCTTTAAGAAAAGTGGAAGGAAGTCCAAAAAACTGCCAGCATGGTTTAAAGGTGAGGTCAGAGAGGCTGCTGTTGCCAAAAAAGCATCTTTCAGGAAATGGAAAAAAGAGCCAAATGACGAAACCTGGAAACAGCACAAGCACTGCCAAGTCAAGTGCAAGGCATTGATTAGGCAGGCAAAGAGAGAATTTGAGAAGAAGCTTGCTGCGGAAGCAAAAACGCGAAATAAAGATCTTTTCAAGTACATTCGTAGCAAAAAACCTGTGAGAGAGTCATTTGGTCCATTAGATGATAAAGGGGTTAAAGGAGCACTAAGAGGCAACAAGGCGATAGCGGAGAGACTGAATGAATTCTTTGCTTCGGTCTTTACTGAGGAAGATGTAGGGATGTTACCCATGACTGAAGTGGTATTTAAAGGTGCGGAAGAATTGAAGGGAATATCGATACATCGGGAAGATGTCTTACAACTATTAGATAAACTGAAGAGTAGCAAATCACCTGGGCCGGATGGTATACATCCAAGGGTGTTGAAAGAACTGAAATATGAGATTGCAGACCTGCTATCAGTAATCTGTGAACTATCATTAAAATCATCTCTAATACCTGAAGATTGGAGGATCGCCAATGTAACACCAATTTTTAAAAAGGGTTCCAGGAGTGATCCGGGAAACTACAGGCCAGTGAGCCTGATGTCAGTACCAGGAAAAATGGTAGAAACCATCATAAAGAATAAAAATTACTCAGCATGTAGATAGTTACAACCTAATGGGAGACAGCCAACATGGCTTTAGACAAGGAAGATCTTGTCTTACTAATCTGTTATGTTTTTTTGAAGGAGTGAATAAACAGGTGGACAAAGGTGAGTTGGTTGATATTGTGTATCTGGACTTTCAGAAAGCCTTTGACAAGGTCCCTCATGAGAGACTTTTGGCAAAACTAAAGAGTCATGGGATAGGAGGCAGTGTGCTATTGTGGATCAGGAACTGGTTAAAAGATAGAAAGCAGAGGGTAGGGCTAAATGGCCAATTTTCCCAATGGAGAAAGGTGAATAGTGGTGTACCCCAGGGATCTGTGCTGGGTCCACTGCTTTTTGACATATTCATAAATGACCTGGAAAGTGGAATAACGAGTGAGGTTATCAAATTTGTAGATGAGACAAAACTATTTAAAGTTGTTAAAACCCAAGAGGATTGTGAAAAATTGCAAGAGGATCTTGATAAATTGGAAGACTGGGCATCAAAATGGCAGATGAAATTTAATGTGGACAAGTGCAAGGTTATGCACCTAGGGAAGAACAACCCAAACTATGGTTACACGATGCAAGGTTCCACATTAGGAACCACCACCCAGGAAAAAGATTTAGGCGTCATTGTGGATATCATGTTAAAACCCTCGGCCCAGTGTGCAGCAGCGGCCAAGAGAGCAAATAGAATGCTAGGTATGATAAGGAAAGGAATGGAAAATAAAACAAAAGATATTATAATGCCTCTATATCGTTCCATGGTGAGACCGCACCTTGAATATTGTGTGCAATTCTGGTCTCCGTATCTTAAAAAGGATATAGCGATTTTAGAAAGGTTCAGAGAAGAGCCACCAAAATGGTAAAGGGGATGGAAGGATACTCCTATGAAGAAAGGCTAAAAAGGTTAGGGCTCTTTAACCTGGAAAAGAGACGGTTGAAGGGAGATATGATAGAAGTCTATAAATTAATGAACGGAGTGGAATGGGTAAACGTAGATCGATTGTTTACGTTATCAGAATATAGAAAGACTAGGGGACATGCAATGAAGCTACAGGGTAAACTATTTAAGACTAATAAAAGAAAATATTTTTTCACTCAACGTGTAATCAAACTCTGGAATTTGTTACCGGAGGATGTAGTAAAGGCTGTTAGTGTAGCTGGGTTTAAAAAAGGTTTGGACAAGTTCCTGGAGGAAAGGTCCATAAACCATTATTAAGAAGTGACTGAAGATATCAATGCTTGACCCAGTACAAGCATTGTGGAACTTGTGTCTCTTGGGGAAACTGCTAGGTACATATGACCTAGATTGGCCACTGTTGGAAACAGAATACTGGGCTTGATGGACCTTGGTCTGACCCAGTATGGCATATCTTATGTTCTTATGAAGCCTCGACGTCTCGGGAGTCCAACCCCGAGCGCCGTCGGGGCTCCTCTGAGAGGGGGTCTCCTTCGCGAGAGCACCGCAGGAATTAGAAACCCGCGAGGGCGGTGTCGGTGGACGCTCTTGGCTCCTCGAGGGCCAGGTCGCATAGCCCAGACTGCCGTCCCGGGTCTTCGGAGTCAGAGAGGCCTGCTAAACAACCTCGTGTAGAGACGGAGGCTCCACATCACGTGAGTACTGTAGTCCTCGTGGACTCTCCTCTGGGGGAGCCGCCGTCGGGGTCCGGGTCGGAGGCTGCTGGGTTTCCTGAGCTCGGACTCAGGTTGACGGCCTTGGAGAGCAGTTTGGCTGCCTTCATGGAACATCAGCGGGTACTGATTGCCGGTCTCACCGGTGCATCTGCCCCGACCACCGGGACCTCGACGTCCAAGTCGACCCCGGAGGCCGAACCGATCCTCGAGTCCATGAGATCTCGAGTCGATCCTCGGCCGAGGTCACCCTTGATCTCCCGTGCGGGACTGAGGTCGTCAACGCTGGTGCCCTTGGCGTCGGGGCGGATGGCATCGGTGCCCGCCCGACCGGAGCCGCTCGACGACTCCTCGGAGGGGTCGGGATGGGAAACGGAGGATGAGGAGTCCACGGACACTTTTCGGACCCGGTTCGTCCCTTCTGACTCACCGGAGTCTGAACCTCGGAGAAGGTTCCCCCCCCCGGGAGGATACCCGGTTCTCGGACTTCGTGAGGGACATGGCCAAGGCCTTAGCTTTCCCCGCGGACCCCGAGGAGGAGCCTCTAGCCGAGGATCTCGAGGCACTGCAGTATGACTCTTCCCCCCCAAGGAGGCTTTTACTGTACCGGTTCCTCCGATGCTGGAACGGTTGCTCTTCCGCATGTGGGAGGCGCCGGCCTCGACGTCGGTTCTTAGCAAGCGGGTCTATTCCATTTATCGAGTCCGCAAGAGCCCTGAGTTCCAGAAGGCACAGCTGCCGCACCACTCCATGGTTGTGGAATCGGCCATGCATCGTCTGAAGAGTCAGAAGATGCACTCCTCGGTGCCTCCAGGCAGTGCTTCCAGGGCTCTATGCTTGCTTGCCGTGTCCAGACTTACCAGCTGTACATGGGCATGTACCTTTGAGACCTGGCAAAGGAGATGACCGGGTTCTCCGCTGGTCTCTCCAAGGAACCTTTGCAGAGGTTCACAGCCTTGTCAACTGGGATCCGAGAGTGTTCGAAGTTTGTCTCGAGCAGCCTTTGATGGCTTCGAGGCTTCAGCCTGAGTAGCCGTGGCCGGCATCGGTGCACGCCGTCAGGCATAGCTACAGTCATCGGACCTTGAGCCATGGGTGCAGGACAAGTTGGTCGATGTCCTTTGCCGAGGTGAAAACCTCTTTGGCAAGCCCATGGCTGAAAAGGCTGCAGAACTCGAGTCCGAGACTCTCACCAGGACAAGGCTGTCCAGGAAGACCTCTGCCCCTTCTCAAAAGAAGAAGGGCTCGGGGAAAAAGTCCTTTTACCCGAGGAAGTCATCTGCATACAAATCTTACCCTCAATAACAGGCCTCCACAGCTCCCCAACAGGGTCAGCAGGCCAAGGGGCAGGGACATGGGCCCCGTAGGCAGAAAACCCCAAAGCCACCAGCTCCGGCTCCTGCACAGCAGGGAGCGGGGTTTTTACTCCAGTGGCATAGCCTCTCCTCCTCAGCTGGCCCCTCTCAGCACAGGAGGCCGGCTGACGCTGTACACCCACAGGTGGTCAGCCATAACGGGATACCTGGGTGCTCAGCATAGTCCAAAAGGGCTATTTGCTCCACTTCAACCAGTTACCCCCCCTCCTACTTTCCAGGGGAGCATCCAAGACTCCCTCTGCACAGGAACTTACTCCTTCAGGAGTTGGCAAATCTTCTAAAGGAGCAGGCAGTGGAACCGGTGCCCCACCACCTGAGAGGGCAAGGCTTCTATTCCAGGTACTTTCTGGTACCAAAAAGGACAGGAGGCCTCAGACCCATCCTCGACTTGCGAAATCTCAACGTTCCTGGTGAGGGAAAAGTTCAAGATGCTTACCCTTGGAATACTGCTGCCCTACCTCCAGCAGGGAGATTGGCTATGCTCCTTAGACCTAAAGGATGCTTATACTCACATCCTCATTCATCCAGACCACAGACAATATCTCAGATTTGTAGTGGGAGGAAATCATTTTCAGTACAGAGTACTTCCCTTTGGCCTGACCTCCGCACCCAGGGTTTTCACCAAATGCCTGGCGGTGGTAGCGGCCTATCTCAGAGTCCAGGGCATCTTTGTCTTTCCATACCTGGACGACTGGCTCATCAGGGGTCAGTCTCCACAGGAAACCAGACAGGCCACCCTCCGCACTGTCTGCCTTTTACAGCATCTGGGGTTTGTCATAAACTTCTCAAAGTCCACTTTGCACCCCTCACAGAACACAGAGTTCATAGGAGCAAGACTGGATACCCTTCAGGCGAAGGCTTATCTGCCTGTAGACAGGGCCCACAGACTGATGGACTTGGCCAGACAGTTCCACAGCAATTCTCTGGTTTCCGCCAGGCAATTCCTGAGACTATTGGGCCACATGGCATCCACGGTCCATGTTACTCCAAATGCTCGTCTGCACATGAGGCCTGCTCAGTGGGGCCTCAGAACTCAGTGGCTACAAGCCACAGGACACTTGAGAGACAAAGTAAGGGTGTCCAAACTGCTGGCGACCTCCCTGCAATGGTGGCTGCATCTCCCGAATCTAGTGCGCGGAGTGCCTTTTCAGCCACCACCACAAACACAAGTACTGACAACAGATGCTTCTCTTCAGGGTTGGGGTGCACATTGCCAGGGGGCATGCACCCAAGGCCTCTGGTCCCCTTGGGAGGCTGCGCAGCAGATCAACCTCTTGGAGCTGAGAGCTATCCGCTTGGCTCTCCAAACTTTCTCTCATGCCCTCTCTCACCAGTCTGTTCTGGTTCAGACAGACAATCAAGTCGCCATGTTCTGTGTGAACAAACAAGGAGGCACAGGATCCCGACTTCTGTGTCAGGAGGCTCAAGCCCTATGCTCATGGGCAGTCCAACAGGACATATTTCTCAAGGCGGTTTATCTGCCCGGCTAAGTGAATTACCTAGCAGACAGGTTGAGCAGGATTCTGCAGCCACACGAGGATTCTGTTGAATCCTCTGGTTGTCCAGTGGATCTTCCTAAGATGGGGTCTTCCAACCATTGATCTCTTTGCCAGTCCACTCAACCGTCAACTACCTAGATTCTACTCCAGACAACCGCATCCTCTGAGAATAGCAGCAGATGCGTTTCTAATCTTTTGGTCTACGGGCCTACTGTATGCGTTTCCTCCCACGCCTCTAGTGGCCTGGAACCTTTTCAATGTGCTTTGGGACAAGGCCTCGGTGATCCTGGTAGCCCCCAGATGGCCGAGGCAACCGTGGTTTCCACTCCTTCTGCAGTTGGCTGTGGAAACTCCACTCCCTCTGGTGGTGCAACCCGATCTCCTGTCTCAGGATCAGGGATCTCTCTTGCACTCCAGCCTCCAGTCCCTCAATTTGATGGCCTGGATGCTGAAAGGCTAGTTCTAGCTCCCTTACTGCTACCTAGGGAGGTGGAGGAGGTGGTCTTGGCCTCTAGGAGGCACTCCACTAGAAAATCTTATGCCCTCAAGTGGCATAGGTTCTCCACCTGGTGTGCTCAGCACAAGGAGGATCCTTTTTTGTGCCTGGTGCCAGTGGTGCTGCAATATTTGCCTCACCTGTCTGACCTGGGCCTTAAATCCAACTCTGTTCAGGTCCACCTCAGTGCTCTGTCAGCGCACCACTCACCGGTGGAGGGTCACTCTCTATCAGGCCACCCTTTAGTGGCCCGCTTCCTCAGAGGCCTCCTTTTGCTCAAGCCTCCGATTCGTCCACCTGCACCTGAGTGGGATTTGAATGTGGTCTTGCAACGACTTACTTGTCCACCTTTTGAGCCTATGGCTACTTGTCCTTTACTCTTTCTTTCCTGGAAGGCGTTGTTTTTGGTAGCTCTTACCTCAGCCAGGCGAGTCAGTGAGCTACAAGCTCTGGTCTCAGAGGCACCATACCCAAGGTTCTATAGGAACAGGGTGGTCTTACGGACTCACCCAAAGTTCCTTCCTAAGATTGTCGTCTCCTTCCATCTCAATCAGGAGGTGGTTCTTCCTACTTTCTTTCCCAGGCCGCATGCCAGCCGGGCTGAAATGGTCTTGCATACCCTGGACTGTAGGAGGGCGTTGTCCTTCTACCTTGACCGTACGCAGGGACACCGAAGGGCTGTTCAGCTCTTCATATCTTTTGACCCTAATAAGCTGGGGTTACCTGTCTCCATGCGTACCTTGTCCATCTGGGTGGCAAACTGTATCTCCTGGGCGTACAGGGCAGCCGGCCTCTCCTTGCAGGGTTGAGTCATGGCCCACTGTGTCAGAGCGAAAGCCGCATCAGTAGCTCATCTCCGCTCTGTTCCGCTGGCAGACATCTGCCGGGCCGCTACTTGGTCTTCAAGCCAGACTTTTGCGGCCCACTACTGCCTCGAGAGGGAGTCCCGCAGGGACAGTGCTTTCAGACAGGCGGTACTCCGTAACCTCTTTGAGGTATAGGCAATTCCGGCCCTGCTGTTGAGCTACCGTACGGGGGCGTTCTCAGAGAAGATTCTTTCATGCATGCTGGGGCTCTAGAGGGAGCTCATTGTTCAGCTTTAGGTCCCCAGTAGCCTGAAGCTGGGGAGTCCCATATGTGAGGACTGACTTCCTGCTTGATCCTGGAGAAAGAGTAGTTACTCACCTGTAATAGGTGTTCTCCAGGAGCAGCAGGAATCAGTCCTCACAACCCTCCCTCCTCCCCTGGGAGTTGCAGTCCTATAATTCATTTTGGTTTTTTGCTGTCTTTTAGCTATGTCATCAGACTGAGCAAGATGGCACCCTTGGGCGGGAAGGGGACCGCGCATGTGCGCTGCATTCCCAAAGGCTTTCTTTGAAAGCTGGGGAAATGCTCCGCATGGGGGCTCCGTGTCACCCATATGTGAGGACTGATTCCTGCTGCTCCTGGAGAACACCTGTTACAGGTGAGTAACTACTCTTTCCTTTCCTCAAAGAGATCATTGAGAAAGCAGTGCAAATTCATCTCCAGGAGCACCTGAGAGATATGCTCCTCTCGACTACAATCAACATGTCTTCCATCCCTTCCCCACTGCTGAAACGCTTCTCACATCCCTCCTAAATACACTTATATCTGGAACAGAAAAACCCTGCTCTGGATTTATCTTACTATTCCTTGACGTATCTGCAGCTTTTGATATGGTATCCCACCAAATTCTCATCACTCAACTTAGCATCATTGGCATCCAGAGCACCTCACCCAAATGGATTCACTCCTACCTCTCCCAGCGAACCCAACAAGTAAGAACTGGCAACCAGTCCACATCACCTTTCACCCTTCTTCAAGGATCCGCTCTCTCTTCCCTCTTCTTCAACATCTACATCAGACCCCTCTGCCATGTCATTCAGAGCTTCAATGTCGGATACCAATTATATGCAGACGACATAATGATCTTCATCCCTTTAACACTACCTTCCCTGACTACTCCACCCTCACCACCTGCTTCACTAAAATTATCCCATGGTTGCAACAGCACAACCTCACAGTCGATCTCAGCAAGACAGAGCTCCTTCATGTCTCCAGGGATCCTGATTTCACTCCCCCACAAAGCCTCAATCTTGGCGACACTCAAATTCAGGTCAAATCCCAGATAAAATACCTGGATGTGACTCTTGAGCACCTCCTGAACTTCCAACCTCATATCAGCAACACCACCAAAAACATCTGCTTCAAGATCCAAACCCTTCGTAACCTTTGGCCCCCTCTTACTCTGACAGTTTCTGCACCATTTGCCAAGCCTTCATCACCCCACTCATCAACTACTGCAATTCCATCCTCCATGGGCTCCTCAAGACCATCCTTGCTCCCCTTCAGCTCACCCAAAACACAGCTGCACACCTTACTGCCAGTGCCCCCAGACATTCCCACATTACCCCCATACTAATCCCTACACTGGCTTCCAGTTGCATCACGTATCAGGTTCAAGACTCTTATCACCCACAGAACCCTCATCAACACCACTGTGGAACAGCTACAATCATTAATTAAATGTCCCCGACAACAACAGACTCTGGTGTCAAAATGCATCAAATCATCTCCTTCCACCAGCACAGAGTAGCAAGAGACCTCAGCACACCTTTACAAGAGCCTTCCAATTCTGTACTCCCACTAACTGGAACAAACTGCCCTCCACAATACATTGCTTCCAATCCCATACCCTCTTCAAAAAACACCTTAAGACCTTTCTCTTCGAAGAATATTACAATGCATCCACCTCAGCAGACCCCCAGCAAGAAAATCTCCCACCCCTCCCTCCTAATCCCATGACCCACCCCCCTTATCCAGCACCTTCCCTCGTCATACCTCATTGCTCCCTTCCTCCCTACCACCTTTGACACCCTCCAACTATCCCCCCTCTCCACACCTCCTCCACCTCATCCCCCCGCCCTCCTCCAGCTACCCCCCCGCCCAAAGTTGTCTACAATGACTAGCCTCTTAGTTTCTAAGCCACCAGTAAATAGTTTAAATTTATCCCATTCTAGCACACTCGTGTTTTATGTTTAGTTATTTTGTATCAAAGTTGCCTGTACATAGTTCTAATTGTTCAATGTAAACGTTCATTTGCTGTTTTGTGTAAACCGTTTTGCCTTGTAGAAAAATGGTATATAAAACCAGTTAAATAAATAAATAACGTCTGTGCCATGGCTGCTACAGTAGCCAAACACCGTTCTGTGTCTATTTCAGAAATCTGCCAAGCAGCCACATGGTCGTCACTGCACACCTTTGCAGCTCACTACTGCCTCGATAAGGACTCCAAGAGTGATGCTCAATTTGGTCAATCTGTTCTACGTAACTTGTTTCAAATTTGACCAACTTGGCCACCGCCCATTCGACCACCTTCCTAGGAGTGCTCTGAATGAGCTGAACCTGTTGAATCCCTGTTGCTACCTCTGTGGCGCAGGAATCCTTCCTCTCTTAAGGCGGTCATGTGCTAGGGAGTCTGACTTCCTGCTTGTTCCTGGAGATAGCATAGTTACTCAACTGTAACAGGTGATCTCCGATAACAGCAGGAATCAGTCTTCACAACCCACTCACAAGTTGTTATCCATTTTTTTCCTGTCATAAACTCTTCTCTGCTATTCACCTGACTGAGGAGACCTGTGGGGAAGACGGGAAGGCAGCCACATATGTGCGGAGGAACACTCCCAAAGCATTCCTGTTGGATGCTGGGGAGTGTTCCCATGCCGGGCTCAATCTGTGCCAGTGTCACCCATATATGAACGCTGATTCCTGCTGTTCTCCAGGACCAAGCAGGAAGTCAGTCCTCACATATGGGTGTCATCGGCGCCGATGAAGCCCCAGCGGAGCATTTCCCCAGCTTTCTATGAAAGCCTTTGGGAATGCAGGCACGCATGCGCGGTTCCCTTCCCGCCTAAAGGTGCCATCTTACCTCAGTCTCTTTTTTTCCGTGAAGCCCACCGGACGTGTGTCCTCTTCTCCCGGTTAAATTTAGGTTTTTTTTCTATGATTTTCGCTATTTTTTTCTCCGGTTCGACGCCGGTTCCCCTCCTGCCGGGTTCGGTACACCGGTATCGATCCCGATTCTTCTTTTTCGGTTTTTGCCCTTCGTGGCTGGCGTTCGTGCCCTTCTTCCATTTTTCCCTGGAAGGCCGGTCCTTTGACCTCGCGGGGACTCTTTTTTTCCCCGATGGCTTCCAGCAGTTTTATAAAGTGTGATCGGTATAAGAAATTGATGTCTCTCACCGACACACACGACTGCTGCCTTCGGAAACTCGGCCCCGACCACGACCCTAAGTTGTGCGGGCCATGTGGAAAGATGTCTTCCAAGGCACTCAGAAGTCGACAGCAGCAAAAAGAAAGGCTTTTCCTGGACTCAGCCTCCGGCCGGGCCCGGACCTCGTCTGAGGCCTCAACATCTCGGGATTCCGATCCCGAGCGCCGTCGAAGCTCCTCGGATAGGGGGTCCCCCAACCGGGAATGCAAGAGGAAGAAGCGGCTCGCGAGGGCGTTGTCAGAGGAGGTCCCTGGCTCCTCGAGGGCCAGGTCTAAGACCCCCGACCGTCACCCCGTGCCCGTGGAACATGAGAAGCCTGCAAAAGTTCCTTGCGTGGAGCCAGAGTCTGCTGGACACGTAAGCCCCGTAGTCCTCGAGGACTCTTCTCCCAGGGAGCCGACGTCGGGCCTGGCGCCGCCGGGGCCCGAGTCAGTGGCTGCTGCGTCTCCCGAGCTGAGCCTCAGGATGACAGCCTTGGAGAGCAGATTGTCTGCCTTCATGGAGCAGCAGCGGGCACTGATGGCCAGCCTGTCTGGCGCATCTGCCCCGACCACCGGGACATCGACTTTGAAGTCGACCCCGGAGACCGAGCCGATACTCGAGTCCATCGTGGCTCGGAGTCGACCTCGGTCGCGGTCTCCCTCGACCTCCCGTTTGGGACCGAGGGCGTCAACGCCAGTGCTTCCGGCGTCGGGGCGGGTGCTCCAGGGCCCCGCGAGGTCAGACCCTGACTCTTCCTCGGACGAGTCAGCTTGGGAGACGGAGGACGAGGAGTCTCCTGATATCTTCAAGACTCGGTGCGTCCCGTCGGACTCACCGCAGTCTGAGCCCCGGAGTAGGTCCCCCCTGGAGGATACTCGGTTCTCGGAGTTTGTCCGGGATATGGCCACTGCCTTGGCTATTCCGGCCGACCCCGAGGAGGAGCCTCAAGCTGAAGAGCTCGAGGCCCTACACTATGACTCTCCTCCGAAGGAGGCCTTTACTGTTCCGGTTCCTCCGATGCTGGAACAGCTCCTCTTCCATATGTGGGAGGCACCGGCCTCGGCGCCGGTTCTCTGCAAGCGAGTCGGTTCGATTCGATCTATCGACTCTGAAAGAGCCCTGTTTTTCAGAAGGCACAGCTACCACACCATTCTATTGTGGAATCGGCCATGCATCGTCTGAAGAGCCAGAAGATGCACTCCGCGGTGCCCCCTGGCAGGGAGGCCCGGAACCTCGATGGTGTCGGTAGAAAGTGCTTCCAGGGCTCGATGCTTACTTGCCGTGTCCAGTCCTATCAGCTGTACATGGGCATGTACTTGCGGGATCTGGCCAAGGAGTTGGCCGGGTTCTCTGCTGGTCTCTCCCGGGAACCTTTGCAGAGATTTAAGTCCTTGTCCTCGGGGATTCGGGACTGCTCGAAGTTCATGTCCCGCGCCGCCTATGATGGCTTCAAGGCTTCGGCCTGAGTTGCGGCAGCCGGCATCGCGGCTCGACGCCAGGCATGGCTGCAGTCATCGGACCTCGAGCCATGGGTTCAGGACAAGTTGGTCGATGTCCCTTGCCGAGGTGAAAACCTTTTTGACAAGCCCATGACCGAGAAGGCCGCTCAGCTCAAAACTGAGCACCTCACACGGACAAGGCTGTCGAGGAAGACCTCTGCCCCTTCTCATAAAAAGAAGGGCTCGGGTAAAAAGCCCTTTTACCCGAGGAAGGGCACTGCCTACAAACAGTACCCGCAATATCAGGCTGCCCAAGCTGCCCCCCAGGGTCAGCAAGCCAAGGGCCAGGGTAATGGGCCCCGTAGGCAGAGGACCCCCAAGCCTCAGGCCCCTGCTACCACTCAGCAGGGTGGGGGTTTTTGACTCCTTGAGCAGCGTAGCCTCTCCTCCACTGCTCTCCCAACCCTGCACAGGAGGTCGCCTCGCTCTCTTTGCCCACCAGTGGCCCCTTATCACCAGGGACAGTTGGGTGCTGGAGATAGTCCACAAGGGCTATGCCCTCCATTTTCATCAACTGCCTCCACCATATTTTCCAGGGAAGCCTCCAAGGCCTCCCCTGCACACAGACCTTCTTCTACAAGAGCTTCATGATCTGTTGGTGGACAGGGCGGTGGAGCCTGTGCCTCCCCACTTACAAGGTCACGGTTTCTACTCCAGGTATTTCCTGGTGCCCAAAAGAACCGATGTCCTTCGACCCATTCT
Organism: Ichthyophis bannanicus; assembly: GCA_033557465.1. Lineage (NCBI taxonomy): Eukaryota > Metazoa > Chordata > Amphibia > Gymnophiona > Ichthyophiidae > Ichthyophis > Ichthyophis bannanicus. The sequence goes on from CM066031.1 coordinate 1,220,209,101, forward strand.
GGACCTCAGGAACCTCAACAAGTTCCTAGTGAAGGAGAAGTTCAAGATGCTTACTCTTGGGACACTTCTGCCCTACCTCCAGCAGGGAGATTGGCTATGCTCTTTAGATCTAAAGGATGCGTACACTCACATCCTCATTCATCCAGACCACAGAAAGTACCTCAGGTTCATTGTGGGAGGAAACCATTATCAGTACAGAGTGCTGCCTTTCGGCCTAACCTCCGCCCCCAGAGTCTTCACAAAGTGCCTAGCAGTGGTGGCGGCCTACCTGAGAAACCAGGGCATCTTTGTCTTCCCCTATCTGGACGACTGGTTCATCAGGGGTCAGACGTGCCAGGAGGCCAAACAAGCCACCCTCAGCACTATTGCTCTTCTCCAAAGGCTGGGGTTTGTCATAAACTTCGCAAAGTCCACTTTGCTCCCCTCCCAGAACTTGGAGTTCATAGGAGCAAGGCTGCTGGCAAAGGCTTTCTTGCCAGCAGACAGGGCCCAAAGGTTGATGGCCTTGGCAAATCAGTTTCTCAGCAGGTCCCTGGTCTCCGCCAGACTCTGCCTGAGGCTTCTAGGCCACATGGCTTCGACAGTACATGTGACCCCCAATGCCAGGCTCCATATGAGGCCTGCACAGTGGTGCCTTCGGGCTCAGTGGTCACAGGCCACAGGCAGCCTCAGAGACAGGATAAGGGTGTCCAGACCATTTCTGCACTCCCTCAACTGGTGGCTGCACCCACCCAATCTACTGAAGGGGGTGCCTTTTCAGATTCCAGGGTACACAGTAGTGATGACCACAGACGCCTCCCTGCAGGGCTGGGGAGCTCATTGTCTGGGCAAGTGCACCCAGGGCCTCTGGTCTCCCTGGGAAGTTGCACAGCAGATCAATCTCCTCGAACTCAGAGCTATTCGATTAGCTCTCAAAGCTTTCACTCCTACGCTGGCTCACCAGTCTGTCCTGATTCAGACAGACAACCAAGTTGCCATATTTTATGTGAACAAACAGGGCGGAACTGGGTCCAGGATCCTTTGTCGGGAGGCTCAGGACCTTTGTTCTTTTGCCCTCAAGCACAACATGCTCCTCAGGGCTGTGTACCTTCCAGGCCAGGACAACTACCTGGCAGACAAATTAAGCAGAATACTGCAGCCCCACGAGTGGCAGCTGCATCCTTCAGTAGTTCAGAAGATCTTCCTGAAATGGAGTCTCCCTTTGATAGATCTCTTTGCCAGCCCAATGAACAAGCAGCTGCCAAAGTTCTGCTCCAGGCAACCGCTTCCTCTGAGGATAGCAGCGGATGCTTTTCTGATATCCTGGTCTCAGGGCCTCCTCTATCTGTTTCCTCCCACGCCCTTGGTGGCCCGAACTCTCTTCAAGATTCTTCAGGACAAGGCCTCTGTCCTGCTGTTGGCTCCCAGGTGGCCGAGACAGCCTTGGTTTCCTCTTCTGCTTCAACTGGCGGTGGATCCTCCACTACCTCTGGGGTTGCAACCCAACCTTCTCTCACAGGAGCAGGGTTCCCTTCTGCACCCCAATCTCAAAGCTCTCAATTTGATGGCCTGGAGGCTGCAAGGGTAGTTTTGGCTCCCTCGGGCCTGCCTCAGGATGTTGAGGAGGTTGTCCTAGCCTCTAGGAAACAGTCCACTAGGAAAACCTATGCTCTCAAATGGAAGAGGTTTTCTGTGTGGTGTCAGCTACGTACAGAAGATCCTTTCTCCTGTACTGTGCCAGTAGTCCTTCAGTACTTACTGTACTTGTCAAATCAAGGTCTTAAATCCAATTCTGTTCGGGTCCACCTCTCAGCTCTAGCAGCTCACCACTCTCTGGTGGAGGGACATTCTCTGTCTGGTCACCCCTTGGTGTCCCGCTTTCTTAGGGGTTTGCTTTTGCTCAAGCCTTCCATCCTTCCTCCTGCCCCTGAGTGGGAGCTGAATGTGGTCTTGCAGCAACTGACTTGCCCACCTTTTGAGCCGATGGCTACTTGTCCACTACGCTTCCTCTCCTGGAAGACACTCTTCCTGATAGCCCTTACCTCGGCTAGGCGAGTAAGTGAGCTTCAGGCCCTGGTCTGTGATAGGCCTTACACCAGGATTTATAGGAACAGGGTAGTCCTTAGGACTCATCCAAAGTTCCTCCCTAAGGTTGTCTCCTCTTTCCACCTCAACCAGGAGGTGGTTCTTCCAACATTCTTCCCTAGGCCTCATGCAAGCCAGGCTGAAGCAGTCCTGCATACCCTGGACTGTAGGAGGGCCTTACCCTTCTTCCTTGACCGTACTCAGGGGCATAGAAGGGCTACCCATCTCTTCGTCTCCTTTGACCCCAATAAGTTGGGGTTGCCTGTGTCCAAGCGTACCTTGTCCATCTGGATAGCTGACTATCACCTGGGCTTATAAGGCGGCTGACCTTCCTTTGCAGGGTCGGGTTACGGCCCACCGAGTCAGGGCAATGGCTGCCTCAGTGGCTCATCTCTGCTCCGTGCCCTTGGTAGACATCTGCAGGGCTGCAACTTGGTCTTCAAGCCAGACTTTTGCGGCCCATTACTGCCTGGAGAGGGAGTCCCGTAGGGACAGTGCTTTTGGCTAAGCAGTACTCCGGAATCTCTTTGAGGTTTAGGCAACTCCTGCCCTCCTGCCCTCTGTTGGGCTACCGGTGGAGGTTGTGTCCTTGAAAAGCCTTTCTTTGCTGCTGGGACTAGAGGGAGTTCTCTTGTTCAGCCTGGGTTCCTTGGTAGCCCAGAGCTTGGGAGTCACCCATTTGTGAGGACTGACTTCCTGCTTGGTCCTGGAGAACACCTGTTACAGGTGAGTAACTACTCTTTCCCAGAGATCACCTGTTACAGGTGAGTAACTGTGAGGAGTGGAGGAATAGCCTAATGGTTAGAGCACAGGCTTGGGAACCAAGAGACCAGGATTTGATTCCCACTAGCACTCCTTGTGGCCTTGGGCAAGTCACTTAACCCTCCATTGCTCAGAAAAATCCAAGTTATCAATGTCCCTGTTTAATGTACATTACAAGTTTAAGTTATAATATAAACCGCTTTGAATGAAATGATAAAACGGTATAAAAAAACCTGTTAAAAAAAGCTATGCTTTATCGTCCTGTATCCAGTCTCCCCTTTCTCCCTAAGATCCTAGAAAAGTGTCTTTTCACAGTTTTCTTTCCACCTCAGTTCCTTTCACTTTCTTCATCCTCATCTATCTGGTTTCAGGCCCAGTCATAGTACCAAAACCATTCTGTTCTCCTTCCTTAATGAATTTCACATGACCATGGTGATGTTTCAGTAGCTGTCTCACTGGATCTTTCTTCTGCTTTTGATTTGGTCAGCCATTTTACTTTCTCTCACGTCTCTGTGAAGCTGGCATCCACGGTTCAGTTCTCTGATGGTTCCATTCTTTCATGTCGTTAGTCTGTCTATCATCTTGGATACTGCTTCTTCTGTACCCACATTACTTCCCTGTGGTGTACCCCAGAGTTCTAGGCTGGCCCGCTTCTTTTCAACATTTTTCTGATACCCCTCGCTCTGCAAATCCAACAACATGGGTTGTCCGCATATTATTATGCTGACAATATCATCTTTCTATACCACACCAGCCCCTCTGTCCCAGTTTGTCCCCATTAAATGCATGCCTCTCACAAGCTGCACACTAGCACTGTCTTCTAATTTTCTGCACTTAAACATATCCAAAACCGTGGCTATTTGGTTCATGTTCGGTGGCTCTTGTCCCATTCTGGCCCCCTCTCTTCTGGATTCCCCTATTCCCTTGGTCCCCCTCGATTCGTTATTTAGGCATCACACTCTGCTCTCTTTTTTCATGATCACCTCTCCCTGCTTATCTATTATTCCTTCTATTCACTTAGACAGATTTGCGCTGTTTATCCCTTTCTGCTTCCTCATCTCTGACCACCCTCCTCTTGTCCCTTGTCATGTCACATAGATTATTGCAACGTTGTCCTCACCGGTCTCCCCCAATACCAGCTTCGTCGTCTTCAACTACTTCAGAACACTGCAGCCTGGATTATTTCACATGCCACTTGCTCTGACTATATCACTCCATTACTCATCTGTCTCCACTGGCTCCCTATCAAGTTCCGCATTCACTACAAAATCCTCATTGTAGTCCACAAATCCATCCACACGCATACTCCACTGTACTTCTCAGACTCTTTTCACCTCTATGTTCCACTAAATCTTCTGTTCTATACATGCAAATTGCCTACACTTCCCCCCCCCCCCCCCGCCTCACTCTGAATCAACCCGTCACTCTGCCTTTTCTTTCTGGGCCCCTCCCTTTGGAAATCTTTACCTGCTGACCTCCGCCTTGAGCCTTCCTTTCAAAAATTCAAATCATTACTGAAAACCCACTTCTTCCAGTCTGCCTTTGACCTCCCCTCATCTAACTCCTGATCTTCCTCCCCCAATCTCCTTCTCCTCTTTTCCTTTTTCCTCTCCTCCTCTCCCCACCTTTGTATGTGCTGTCGTTTCCTGTCTATTAATGGTGTTTCTTTCTTTTCTGCTGGCAGCTGCTATTTTCACTTTGTAAACTGCCTTGATGTCTGTGAAGGCACGGTATATTTTTTTGAAATACAGATAAAGACTGATCTTAGAATTGGTCTCTTTGTTTATCTGTTTAAATTCATTTTTTTCTTCTCTATGTACATGCATAATGGAAGAACTTCTGAGAGGCGTTAAAACGATCACAGTTGATGCCTGCTAGAGGGAGTTTTACTCCAGCCTGAAAACTTGATTTAAGCAATTTGATTATGATTTTAATTAGCATAAAAAGCACTGTATGTCAGGTCTTGACACATTTTCTTGGAATCTAGGAGCCAGCTGAAATCAAGACCCCTGTCACAGTGCCCCTCCATCCTCGAAAAGGTATCACATCTCCTTTTTTAAGGCCTGGTTTGCTGTTTTCTCATTTTCTTTTTGCCAACATTTTTTTTATTGAGAGTGAAAGTCACATTACAATATTCTAAACATCATCACAACCATTGTATAGCTTTATATTTCACAGTTAACAGGGTACTAATACATCCATCTTCCTATCCTGTACAGAGTCCTGTTTGAGTCCCACCTCCCCTGGAATGGCCAGTCGCCCAGTCAGGCCAACTGTCTGCTATCTCCTTCTCATCTGTGCAGAGTTTTCTCTGGCCCCTAGGGCCCTCTAAGTACACCACTCCGCCTCTTGTTGGTTGCTCTTTCCCTTACTCCCAACCTTCTGAATCCAGCGCTCCATCGTCCATTACAAACATGATCCACTTACCATTGGATTTTACATTCAGGTGGTCATCTGTATCTACACATATAAACTTTAAACCCTTAAATTCTATGACTGCATCAAGGGGGAGGGGCAGGGCGGTTTCTATTCGATCATGTAAAGAAGTACTGTAGTTATCTTTATAGTCTACCTTCACAAGAAATTCGCTAGATGTTGGAGTCATGGAGAGCCCATCACTTGAAATGTGGAGGGCAGCCTTCCCTTTCCGAGAGGAATGAGCTCCAAACTTTCTGGAACATCCATCCCTTCCCCTGCAGTTCATATGGTAGCTTATCAAATTTCACTGCATCCTCCACTTTCTGGTACCAGTCTGCAACAGTAGGGCCACTACTTGACTTCCACTTCCATGTAATGATCACCTGGGCAAGGAATAACAGCTTTCCTTGTAATAGTTCTCCAATTTTCGGAGCAAGGGGGGGGAGCCCCAATAACATACATGGTGGAGTAAGTCCCCACCCTCCCCAGTTCCTGGCAGTCTGTTGTATATTTTTAACCAAACTGTTCAATCACAGGGCAATCCCAACGCATATGGTAGAAGGACCCAACCTGGGTACATCCCCTCCAGTACTGCCCGGAATCACTCATCATAGTTCTGTACATTTGAAGTGGGGTGGTGTACATTCTGTGAATGATCTGGAATTCAGTCTGCCTCCAAGAGGTGATCCATGTATATTTGCATATGCCCTGATGTATCCTTTCCCATTGCTCATCTTGGTAGTCTACCTTGAATCATTGGTGCCATCCTTGCATATGTAATTGTGGACTGCTATCCACTTTTTCTAATTGGACCCTATAGAGTTTGGCTAGTATTGCCTTCATCCCCTTCCCCTTATATAGAGCAGTCTCCATAGTAGTACTCTTTCTATTCCAGTTGCGGCTATGTTCCCTATAGAGAATAAAATGCTGAAGCTGAAAGTATTGGTAGAATGGGATTCTCCAGCCTATCTTTTGTTCCATTGCTTGGATGGATGTCATCCCCCCTGCTGTTGCTAGCTTTGAAAACCTGGTTACTCCATGATCTCTGCACCAGGTCAACAGCATTGCAAAATCCTGACCTGAGTGGTCCGCTATCTTGGAGCATTCTTATTTAAAATCAGTAAACCACTCAACTTTCTTTCCCCAACGAGAGATCTGTCGAAGCAGCACCAAAAAAGGGTGATGCTCAGTCAGAGCCTCCTTGCCCACCCCATCACCCTCATCCTCCATCCACCGAATATGGATTGAGGAGAGGTCAACAAGCATTCCAAGTCCATCCAAAGTGCCTCCGGCAAGTGGAGGTAGGGGCTCTGAGTGCCAGGAGTACAGCTGCTCTATAGTACCATTTTAAAGCTGGGAACCATAGCCCCCTTGCTTTTTTGAGCAGTATAATCTGCTAACCCGTTTCCTAGCCCTCTTACCATCCCATATGAATCTTTCCATCCTCTTTTTCCCATTTCCTCAGCGCAGTCTGGGATATGGCTATTGGCAATTGTACAGACATAAAAAGGAACCTGGGAAGGATGTTTTCATTATAGCCGCTGATCTGCCGACCCAACTGAGGTGTAGCTTAGCCCAGGAATCCCCTGCCAATTTGGTCATCAGAAGACCGTAATTCATATCGTACAACTCTGCCGGGTCCGCAGAGGTCTGGATCCCTAAATATTTTAGTGCTTTATCTGCTCAAATGAAAAGAGAATTGGGGCAGTTCATTTTGTTTCAGCCCCCCCTGCCAGCGCTTCAGTTTTTGTCAGGTTGACTTTTAAACCAGACACTCTGGCGAAGCTGTCTATTTCCAACAGTAATGCCAGGAGGGAATCTCCAGCATGGGACATGAAAATTAATGTGTCATCAGCCTAAAGCAGTATTTTATGCTGGGACCGCCCTACCACTACCGGACAGATTCTTTCATTCTGTCTTACTTGGGCTGCAAACATCACAATTGCGAATAACATTGGGGAGAGTGGGCACCCCTACCGAGTCCCTTTCTGCAGCCTAAATTCCGGAGATTGCTGCTCATTCACTAGAATGCAAGCTTTTGGTAGGTCATACAAAGCCTTGATCCCCTGTACAGAATGTTCTCCTAATCCCAGCCTTCTCATCATTGCAAATAGAAATGGTCATTCCACTCTGTCAAATGCTTTTTCGGCATCTAATGCCATGCAGAGTGTAGGGTCCTGTCTGGCTTTGACAAGATGGGTGAGACCCACTACTCTTTGCACATTGTCAGAGATGAGGCACCTTTAGATAAAACCTGTCTGATCTGGGTGGATCAGGTTTGGAAGAGCTCTCTCCAGGTGTGATGCCGACCTTGGCATCAGTTCGGTGTCGCTATTTATGAGGGTTATTGGGCGGTAGCTCCCACATTGATCTGGCGGTCTGCTTCCCTTAGGGAGGACTGTTTTATTTGCCTGTGTCATTGTAGTAGGTAAGGGCTTCCCCTCCACCTAGCCTGTGAACAACCGCGCCATTAAAGGGGCTATTTCCTCCCACAGGCCTTGATAATATTCTATAGGGAACTCATCCTCTCCCGTAGCCTTCCCTTTAGTCATTGATTTCAGTGCCCACACTACTACTTCCTTATCAATAGGACCCCCCCCCCCAATGCTAGTTCTTCCGCCGGGTCTACTTTGGGAAGATTAACGCTGTCCTGGTAGGCTGAGATCTGTTCGGAAGTACCTTCCCCCCCAGTCTGGTAAAGCTGGTCATAGAAAGCCCAAAAAGCACTTGCTATGTCCTCATTACGCATTGCCCTCTGCCCATTCCATGATTTCCACCACTAGACTCTCCCATTTCTTTCTCGATTGCCATGCTAATGATTTACCTACCTTGTTGCTGCTTTACATGTACTATCTCCTAGTGGCCTGCATTTTCTCCGGGAGCAGTAGGAATCAGTCCTCACATATGGGTGAGGTCAATGCCGATGGAGCCCGCACGGAGCAAATCCCCAGCTTTCAAAGAAAGTCTTTGGGATTGCTACCACACATGCATGGTCCCCTTCCTGCCTAAGGGTGCCATCTTGCTCAGTCTCCTTTTTTCCGCGGAGCCCATTGGACGTAGTCTGTTCCTGTCCCAGAAAAAGTTGATTTTTTTGTGCCTTTTTGGCTGTCTCCGGTCTCGCTCCAGTGCCCTTTCCCACCCTGACCTCGGTACCTTGATATCAGGTCAGTTCCTCCTTTTTTCTACTTAAGTTTTATTTTCCTTTTCTCTTGGGCGTCTTCGCGCCCTTTTCTCCTCACTGGCAGCCCGAAGGGTCTTCGACCTTGCTGGGGTTCTTTTTCCCCCCATGTCTACCAGCGGGTTTAAAAAGTACGATCGGTGCGGGAAGATCATGTCCCTCACCGATACGCATGACTGGTGCCTAGGACCAAGACCCGGCGGTCTGTGGCCTGTGCAAAAAGATGTCCTCAAAGGCCTTGAGGAGCCACCAGCAGCAGCATGATAAAATCTTTCCTAATTCACCCATATCTCCGAGAGCCAGGACCTCGTCTGAGGCCTCCATGCCTCGGTCCTTGGAGAGGGGGGATCTTCCTTGAGGGAACCGAAAAGAAGGAAGAAACCCTCGAAGGCGGCGGCGTCTCTGGACGGCTCCGATAGGCCGGGCTCCTCTCGGGGCCGGTCATAGAGCCCCGAGCGCCTGTCTGAAGCGTCAAAGGAGTGTCTAGCCAAGGTTCCTCGAAAGGACCCGGTCGCGGATTGGCCTAGGCCAAGTACACACTGTCCTAGTTGAGGACTCCCCTCCAGGGGAACTGGCTTCAGGCCCGAGTGCTTCAGTTCCCGAGCCACAGGCTGCAGAGCCTCTGGGACTAGCGTCCAGGATGGCGGCCTTGGAGCGCAGTGTCACTGCCTTCTTGGAGCAGCAGCAGGCGCTGATTTTCGGCACATCCGGTTCCTCCGACCCGACCATCGGGCTTTCGATGTTGAAGACGTCCATGGAGGCCGAGTCAATCCTCGGCCGAGGTCGCGCTCGGCCCCTGCTCGTCGGGACCGAGGTCGTCGCTGCGAGTCTGCCAGCATCGGAGTGGATGGTGCCGGGCCCTCGAGGTCCAAAGAGCTCCACGAGTCTTCCTCAAAGGCCTCTGCCTGGGAGACTGAGGACAAGGAATCCCCGGATACTTGTCATCATCAAGACATCTTGTCTGATTCCCCGGTATCTGAACCTCAGAGAAGGGCGCGATGCTGAATTGTCTGATCCAGGCCTACCAGCTGTACGTGGGCATGTACCTGAGAGACCTGGCAAAGCAGCTCTCCGGGTTCTCGGCTGGTCTCTCCAAGGAGCCTTTGCAGCACTTCAAAGGCCTGTCCAAAGCTGTCCATGAATGCTCCAAGTTGATGTCTCAGAAGGCCTATGAGGAGTTTGAGGCGGCGGGCATCGGTACATGCTGCCAAGCTTGGCTACAGTCGTCGGACCTCGAACAATGGGTACAGGACAAGATGGTCGATGTCTCATGTCAGGGAGAAAACCTGTTCGGCAAACCCATGACCGATAAGGCCGCTGAGCAGGAGACTGAGTTCATGACAATGACTTGGCTTTCTAAGAAGACCTCTGCCCCTTCCCAAAAGAAGGGCTCGGGTAAAAAGTCCTTTTACTCAAGGAAGTCCACTGCTTACCGAAACTACCCCCTTAGCCAGGCCTCCCCGGCTCCGCAGCAAGGGCAGCAGGCTAAGGGACAGGGGCATAGCCTGCGTAAGCAGAAGGCTTCCAAGCTCCGGCTCCAGCCCAGCCTGGAGGGAACTTTTGACTCCTGCAGCATGGCCCCTCTCCCAACCAGAGTTCAGCAGCCTACAGGAAGTCGGCTCACCCTGTATAACCACAGATGGGGAACTACACCGATTCCTGGGCATTGCAGGTGATCAGGGAGGGTTACCTCTTCCATCTGGCCCAAGTGCCGCCACCCTACTTCCCAGGAGAGCCTATCAGGTCTCCCCTTCACCGGGACCACCTTCTGAAGGAGTTGACAGGTCTTCTCGAGGACTAAGCGGTGGAACCAGTGCCCCACCACCTCAAGGGCAAGGGTTTCTACTCCAGGTACTTCCTCTTGCCAAAGAGGACAGGGGGCCTAGGGCCCATTCTCGACCTGAGAAGTTCAAGATGCTCTCCCTTGGAACATTGCTGCCTTACCTCTGCCAGGGAGACTGGCTATGCTCCTTAGATTTAAAGGATGCCTACACACACATCCTAATTCACCCAAGCCACAGGCAGTACCTACGCTTTGTGATAGGAGGCAATCTTTTCCAATATAGGGTGCTCTCCTTCGGCCTTGCCTCAGCCCCCAGGGTTTTCACAAAGTGCCTAGTGGTGGTTGCCGCCTTTCTCAGGCTTCACGGGATCTTTGTCTTCCCCTATCTTGACGACTGGCCCATCAGGGGCACTACAGCTCCCGAGGTGCGACAGACCATGGCACACACCACCCAGGTCCTTCAACACTTAGGTTTCGTTATCAACTACCCTAAATCCAGCTGTTGCCCGTCACAAGAGCTGGAATTCATTGGGGCAAGGATCAACACCCTTCAGTCGAAGGCCTTCCTGCCTGCAGACAGGGCAGGCAGGCTCATGGCGCTAGCCAAAGATATACAGCACCGCCCCTCAGTGCCAGCAAGGCATCTGCTGCGCCTCTTCAGACACATGGCCTCCACGGTCCATGTTACTCCGGATGCCCGCCTCCACATGCAGACTGCGTAGTGATGCCTCAGGGACCAATAGTCCCAGGCCATGGGACATCTCCAGGACAGGGTCAGGGTGACCAGGCGCCTGGTGCAGTCCCTGACCTGGTGGCTCTCGCCCTGTCACTTGGAGGCGGGGATGCCCTTCCAGGCCCCTCACCACTCAAGGGTCCTCACCACAGATACCTCTCCACTGGGCTGGGGAGCCCACTGCCAGGGTGTTTGGTCCCCAGACGAGAGTGCTCAGTAGATCAGTCTATCGGAACTGCATGCAATCTCCATCTCGCCATGAAGACTTTTCAGCAGTGCCTGGGCCACAGGTCTGTCCTGGTGCAGACGGACAACCAGGTTGCCATGTTCTGTGTGAACAAACAGGGGCACGGGGTCCGTGCCCTCTGTCAGGAAGCCCTGGATCTGTGCTCTTATGCAGTCCAGCAGGGCATTCTCCTCAAGGCGGTATATCGGCCAGGACAACTGGCTGGCCAACAGACTCAGCAGGATGCTCCAGCCGCACGAGTGGCAGCTGGACTTGGAAGTAGCCAGCGAACCTTTCCAAACCTGGGAGGGAACCGGTGATGGACCTGTTTGCAAGCCCGGACAATCACCAGTTACCCCGGTTTGCTCAAGGCAGCCGCACCCTGTCAGGGTGGCCGCTGATGCCTTCCTAGTCTCATGGTCGGAGGGTCTTCTGTATGCTTTCTCCCCCGACACCTCTGATCGCCAAGACTTTGTTCAAGATTCTTCAAGACAGAGCTTCGGTCATCCTGATAGCCCCACAGTGGCCCAGGCAACCGTGGTTTCTACTTCTTCTGCAGCTAACGGTGGAGGCTCCCATCCCCTTGGGGTCAGCTCTACAGCTCCATTCCCAGGAGGAGGGCTGTCTTCTGCATCCCTACCTCGACTCCCTTTTGTTGACGGCGTGGCTGCTGAGAGGGTGACTCTAGTCCCGCTTCACCTTCTGAAGGAAGAGGAGGATGTTTTGCTGGCTTCACGCAGAGCATCTACCAGGCGGGCTTACGCTTTTAAGTGGTGCTGGTTTGCACTTTGGTGCGCTGAATGGGGTGTCGACCCCTTTCTTGCCTGGTGGTTGTGGTGTTGCAATACCTTCTCCACCTCTCCAGGACGGAGCTTAAGTCCAACTCCATCAGAGTGCATCTCAGTGCCCTAGCAGCGAACCACCATCAGGTGGATGGAAAGCCCCTCTCAGTTCATCCAGTGGTATCTCATTTCCTTAAGGGCCTACTCTTGTGTAAGCCCCCGGTCCGTCCTCCGGCAACCGAATGTGGTGTTGGGGCAGCTCACCATGCCGCCCTTTGAACTGATGGCTATGTGCCACCTCCTTTATCTCTCCTGGAAGGTGGTTTTCCTGGTTACACTCACTTCTGCCAGAAGGGTGAATGAGCTCCAGGCCCTCGTGGCGGAGAAGCCATATACCGGGTTCTACAAGAATAGGGTGGTGCTTCGCGCGCACCCCAAGTTCCTTTCAAAGGTGGTGTCCTCTTTCCACCTCAACCAGGAGGTGGTCCTCCCTACCTTCTTTCTCAGGCTGCACGCCAGTTGGGTAGAGGCGGTCCTCCATACCTTGGACTGTAAGAGGGCCTTGTCCTTCTACATTCAGCATACTCAAGGCAACCAGAAAGCCTCTCAGTGTGTTGTTTCCTACGACCCCAGTAAACTGGGGGAGGCGGTGACCAAGCATACGCTATCCACATGGGTGGCGCACTGTATTGCCCGGGCTTATGAGGAGGCGAGGCTTCCGCTGGAAGGCCGTCTCATGGCTCACAGGGCCAGGGCGGCATCAGTGGCTCACCTGTGCACTGTTCCTCTGGCAGACATCTGCCGGGCCGCCACTTGGTCTTCGGTTCATACCTTCGCAGCTCATTACTGCCTGGATAGGGAGTACCGACGGGACAGTGTCTTCGGCCAGGCTGTGCTCTGTAACCTTTTCGGGGTCTAGGCAACTCCTGCCCTCTGACCCTTCTGTGTTCAGGCTACCAGAGTGCTACTTCCCTTGGACACAGGGGTCCTAGTCTCTTTGATAAGGATTTCATTGCAGCTGCTTGCGACTCTCGATGAGGGAGCCTTTTTTTTTTCTTTTAGCTATAGGTTCATGGTAGCCTGTAGCTGTGGAGTCCCATATGTGAGCCCTGACTTCCTGCTTGTTCCTGGTGAAAGTGTAGTTACTCACCTGTAACATGTGTTCTCCGGGGACAGCAGGAATCAGTCCTCACAACCCTCCCTCCTACCCTTGGAGTTGCAGCCCTATTATCTTCATTTGTTTTTTGCTGTCCTTTTAGCTATGTCATTTGACTGAGCAAGATGGCACCCTTGGGCGGGAAGGGGACCAATCATGCGTGGTAGCAATCCCAAAGGCTTTCTTTGAAAGTTGGGGAATTGCTCCGCGCGGGCTCTGTCAGCGTCGACGTCACCCATATGTGAGGATTGATTACAGGTGAGTAATTACGCTAAACATGCCATATATGTTGTATCCAAAGAGTTGAGTTTGGCCATAGTCTGTATTAGGCTCTGATATGCCCTATTTCCCCCGGTTTGACTGTGTTCCTTTTGTAACCACTGCAGATTGTCCTGGAGTTGCGCTCGCTCCTTCTCATTTTCTCTCTTGTTCTGTGCCCCTATCTGGATTAGTACCCCCCTCATGCACGCTTTCCCTGCGTCCCAAAGTGTTTGGTCCTCCACTTCTCCTGTATCATTATTGTGGAGGTATTCCCAGCCAGGATTTCCAAAGCCTCACCAACCCCTTCTCACTCTGTATCTGTATCAGGATATATTTGCCCTCCAGACTCGCACCCTCATCCTTCGCGCCCGGCCCCCCCCCCCCCCCCATAACCAGTGATCATACCGGGTCAGAGATGAGTATGGGGTGAATTTTTACATTCCCAAGGCATCCCAATGGATCCCTTCATCCCATCAAGTAAACAATTCTTGAATATGTACCGCCCCCCACCTCCAGATTGCGACTTGTATACCTTGTTGGGCCAGTGTTCTTTAGTTTTAATAGATCCCTTCTTCTACAGACTGTTTCAGTGGCGACATCCGGGTATAAGAAAACTTTCCATTTTTGTAGGTGACATGCCCGGTCCTGCAAGCTGCTTGGATTGGAACTGGAGCATTTTGATAATGAATGCCTGATTCCTTGCTGTTGGTTCCGGTTGCGCTCTGAGCTCCCAATGAGTGTGCTCTATTTCATATGGGGTGGGGGATGAGCACCCGGGGAAGCTCTTCACTGTTTTCTGCTACTCCGTTCTCAGTGGACGATGTGGTTGACGCCCCGGCCTGTGCTCTCTCCCTCTGTTTTTTCACACCTCTTGCTTTAACAGCATGTAAATACCTTATTGTCAGGACAGACTTTGGCTTAGCAGCTTTAGGCATTTCCAACTTTAGAATATCTGTGCATGTCTCGCATAAAAGTAGGCACTATTTGTTTTGTGTACCTACTTTATATGTGCATATAGCTTCAGACAGTTTAAGAGCTTTCTTTGAGGGTGTAAAATGATGATCTACATACTCGGGTCTCTTTTATAAAATTACTCCTTGCTGTGCCATGCTCTCACAAGAAAACCTCTTCAGTTTTTTTAATTGTTTGCATAAAACATCCCTATCTTTCAAACAGAATGTTAACCCAGCTTTTGCCTTCTGTCTGATTATCTATCAAAAAATCTGCCTGCATTTCCTTTCTGAAATGGGCTATATTATTTGTCCTATCAGTAAAATTGGGATAGTGCTTCTTTGTAAAATGCTGATTAGTTTTCACAGTATGAATTGGTATCATAGCTATTTTGTTCTCACTAGAGAATAAATATACTGGAGGAATAACAAATGTTTAAAGCAACTGTTTTTCTAGTCATCTTTATTGATTTGCTATGTTGTGTCTTCCTTATTGCCTTGTTATTTTTGTATTTTTATCTGCCACAGAACACATCCTTATTTGTAACTCTGCAAACCAAATTTTTTTTGCCTCTTGGTAAAACAGGTTTTCTTTGCTCACACTCATATCATAATATAATTTTTATAGTGTCTTCTATCCATTTACTTAATAAACTTTTTTCCTATTTTCATTTTGTCTAAATTTGTTGTTTGTTTTCACATTTCGTATGCTTTAATAAAAATGCCAACCGATTTTTTTTTTTTGGCCTCTGAATTTGTAGGATTGGAGATTGGACTGTAAACCAGAAATGCTGGTCCTGATGTTAGAGGCAAATGAACCTGCAAAAGTCAGTAATCTGAGCCTCATTCTTGGGAGGTCATCTGGATTCAAGATGTTCTATTCAGCCAACAGTAGGAGAGGTTATAGAGAAGGAAGGACTTACCTGAGAATGGGAACTATTCCAGAATGTCTGTGAGGTTTATCAAACTACTAAAGAAAAAAATGAACCAATGGGTCTCAGCATCTAGGATGAACAGTTCTGCACCTGGTTCTATTCCTATAGGGGGCGTATTGTCCCTGAAGGGATAGCATGCATAGAAAAAGGAAATTGCCCTATAAAGGATTTGTCAGTTTAATTGAGCCCTTTTAATTCAATTTATGAATATTGCTGAACCCCAAACTTAAACAGATTTGTTGTACAGGATATTTTGGTATGAGATATCTTTCTTCCATCATTCAAGAAGTCAGACTGAAGGAGTTTGTTGGTCCTTGAAACCACAGAATGCCTATCTTCGGTTTCCTATATGACAGTATCACCAGAAATGTCTCTGCTTTGTAGTAGACAGTATTTCCAGTATCAAACCTTTCCTTTTAGCCTGGATTGGATTACTAGTGATTATTTTGTATATTGTATGGAGAGAGAGAGAAGATTGTCAAGTACAAAGCAATGTGGTCAGACAAGAAATTGTGACAGATAGAGATATTTCTCATCATATCGGATACCACAAGCTTCTTTAAAAGTAATTTCCAACACACCTTTTAATAGGTTGCTTATATATACTACATCCTAAGAACTCCAAACAGAAGCTTTCTTTGGCAAGATGCAAGTACTACAGCGTTAGCAATAAGTTTGTGAAATTGAGATAATTATTTACAAGCCCTGGCTTAGGAATGAGCTCATTACTGTCATGGTATGCACAAAATTAAACCAATTGAAGACATTGCTCTCATCCTAGTTATCCGAATAGAAACTCTTCAGGGTTGAAGGAGCTTTGTACCCTAATCTGGATGATATATCAATGAACCACATTATCTAATGCAGTAAAAGAGGTAGAAGGCAGGGTTGTGAGATCTCTGCAGGCTTTTGAGAATTGGTGCTCTCAGTTTGTTGCATCTACTGGTGAAGTTTGTCACGCAGAACCATATAGTAACGCTACAAGAGGGCAAGGTAATTTTGTCTTGCTGAGTCTAAGCATACAAGTTCTGAGTGAACAGTGCCTACAGATACTAAGATCCATCACAGTGATAATAGATGGTTCTGTGCATTCAGTTTCATATAACAGCCCTACATCATCTATTGTTAAAGCAATTGAAGCCTTTGAGAAAAGATATGGCATGGTTTTCAACTGTCTCAAGCAGCTTTCTAGTCCTTACCCTGGTGGACTTGAAGAAGCAGAGAGAAAAAGACTTTTAAGAGAAAAAAATGGATAAGATTTGATAGAAGAGAACTTGTTCAGATGGGGCTTTTAGTTGGGGCCTTTAGTTTCAGGATTTGGCCTTTAGTTTCAGGATTTGGCTATCAGGAAGAATTTCACATGAACGTTCTGGAAGTGGGAGCAGCAAGGAACCCTAATAGCAAAATATAATGAAAAAGACATTCCCATAAAATCTGTTAATTAAGTGTATAGACAAGCGGGAAAGGGGTAATGAGCCCCAAGATAATGGGACTCCTTTTGTGAATGGAAAGGGAGCTTTTCTGGTTTTGGCAATTCATTTAGCAGAGGCTGGTTGAGCCCGGCCATTGCCTACAACTAGAACAGTGGAAATAAACCAAGAGGTTTTCATCCCATATGTAGCGGAAAGAACATTCCAGTTCTAGATGTCACAGTGTCAGGTTTCAATAGAAAAGGTTCTTGGCTATCTCCAGGAACAAGCAGGAATGTAGTCTTCACATATGGGTATCGTCGGTACCGATGGAGCCTGGGTGGGAATGCTCCCCAGCATCCAATAGGAACGCTTTTGGGAGCATCCCTCAGCACATGCGCGCTGCCTTCCCGCCTTTCCAACTGTCCCTCTTCAGTTCTTTGTTTTCCACGGAGCCGACAGGATCTATTCCCTGTCACCACAGAAAATTCCGTCTTTAAATTTGTTTTCTTGTGGTCGCGTTTGCCTACCGCACGACGCTTACCGGTACCGCCGGTTCTTTTCTTTTCTCCAGGACCAAGCAGGAAGTCAGTCCTCACATATGGGTGTCATCAGCGCCGATGAAGCCCCAGCGGAGCATTTCCCCAGCTTTCTAAGAAAGCCTTTGGAAATGCAGGCACGGTTCCCTTCCCGGCTAAAGGTGCCATCTTACCTCAGTCTCTTTTTTTCCGAGAAGCCCACCGGACGTGTGTCCTGTCATCCCGGATAAAAGTTGATTTTTTTCGGCGATTCTCGCTGTTTTTTCTCCCGGTTCGATGCTGGTTTCCCTCCCGCCGGGTTCGGTACACCGGTATCGAGCCCGATTCTTCTTTTTCGGTTTTTGCCCTTCGTGGCTGGCGTTCGCACCCTTTTTTGCTTTTTCCCTGGAAGGCCGGTCCTTCCTTATCGCTTCTCCGGGCCAGTCCAGGGAATGATAGGGTAGTCAATCCCCCTTAGCAGCTGAGGACTGATGGCTTCAAGTTTTCTTGAGAGGTGAAGCCACTCCCCCTGAGGTCACCAGCCAGTCTTTCAGTCCTCAGCAGCTAAAGAGGATCGATTCTATTTTTTCTCCCTCTTGTGTTAGGTCCACTGTTTTATTTTATTAATTTATTTTATTAATTTATTTAAAGTTAGCTCTAGCAGAGCTGATTGTTTTATTAGTCCTGAGGAGTTCCGTTTTTACTCACGATTAGACAGTGTCAGAGAGGCTTCGCGGAGTTCTTCTCAGCGGTATAAGGTAGAGCCTGCCTTTTATATCCGCAGATATCTCTCTGAGCAGAGTGATCCTGGGGGCCCCAGTAATTCCTCTGTACTTAATATTAAGCGCACCTCTGCATGTTCTGCTAGCAGCGGAACGAAATCGCAGGTCGACATAACCTTTCGGGTAAGCTTAATATCCCTTGCTGTACAGCACTTTTTCTCCTTTTGATTTATTTTCGGATCGCGTTTGAGTGCGCCCAGCGGTTTAACTTCTCGGGGCCGTGGCACGGCAAGCAGAGAGGTTATCTTTCTTTTAAACGAGAGTAATTACCTGTTATGGCAGAGAAGATTGCTTCAGAGTCAGAAAAGCCGTTAGTTTCCGCAGAGCGAGCGGGAAAAACGGCCATTTTAAGCGCAACGGCAATCTCAGCATCAGAGGAGCACCGGCCTGCTAAACGGAAGTCTAAGGCCGGCAAGACCATTTCTCACAAAGAAAAACCTGCTCCTTCTCTTTCTGAGGTTCAGTCTGACGTTTGCTCATTTTTTTCGCCAGAATTTATTTTGGCGATGCACAGAGCATTTTTAATTAAATCTTCTCAGCCTACTCCTGTGGAAACCCTTCAAAGCGCTGCTCCTGTGGAAACCCTTCAAGGCACAGGGGCGCTCCAAATGGGTATTTCAGTGCCAGACGATCCTGCAGAAGGTACTTCTCAGCTACCGGAGTTTTCTAGAGATCCTTTGGATCCATTTTCTCCTCAGCTTTCAGGTCCATTGGGTCAGAGAGATTTAGAATTTCTTGCTGAAGCAGGTTTGGATTTGGCTCCAGAAGAGCTAGAGGAGGGTGAGATTGCACCCGGTGACGATCCTAATATATTTCGTGTGTTTCGCAAAGAGGAGTTGGCTGCGCTAATTTCTCAGTCCTTATCTGCTTTACATTTATTGCTTCCTTCAGTTTATTTATTTTATTTATTTATTTTTTATTTATTTATTAACAATTCTTATATACCGCACTATTAGACATCAGCGCGGTTTACATTGAACAGAAAACATCCGACAGTTTACATATGTCTGGTCATTACATTTAACAGGAAGAATAACTTGGCGAAATAGGGAAACTAAATACAATGCAGGGTTATCTGATAAAGGATATCCTGGTTAACTATATACAATAGTGGTACAATAGTATATGGAACAACTAGTTATTTACATTGTGAAGTTGGTCTGTTGCGGGAGTCTATCTGGTTTGACCACAGGAGCCCTTGGAGGATCCATTATTGCAGGGTTTTAGAGCAGAACATCGCTGTTTTCCAATGCATAGAGTTATAAGACAGATGATTGAATCTGAATGGGAATGTCCAGAGGCTACGCTCCATGGGAGCCGAGCCTTGGCTCGCCTTTATCCTATGCCTCAAGGGGAGAAGGAATTTTTGCGCATGCCAAAGGTGGATGCTATTATATCAGCAGTTACCAAGAAGACTACCATCCCGGTGGAAGGAGCGGCAGCGCTTAAGGACCTCCAAGATCGTAAATTGGAAATTCTTCTCAAGCAGGCGCTTGATTCGAGCGCTTTAGCTTTGCAGGCGGCTACTTGTGGGGCATATGTTTCTAGAGCATCCATTCGTTGGCTGCAGGGAGATGCGTCCACGGATGCAGCATCTGCACATGTTTCTGAAGGTCCAAAATTGGAATCGGCCGCGGCTTATATGGCAGATGCTTTTTATGACTTGCTACGTATAGCTGCTAAGACTATGGCATCATTGGTGGCAGCTAGACGTTTTTTATGGTTGCGTAACTGGTCAGCGGATGTTTCATCTAAATTGCGACTTAGTAAGTTGCCCTATAAAGGAAAATTGCTTTTTGGGGAAGCGCTAGAAAAGATTGTTAAGGATCTTGGTGATTCTAAAGGAGGGCGGTTGCCAGAGAATAGGCCAAAGCCTATGCGAGGAGCGGGTAGTCTACGAGGCTATAGTCGAGACTCACATAGATTCCGAGGGGCGCGTTTTATTCCCTATTCTAGAGGCCGTACAGGATTTAGAGGTCAGTCCTTTCGAGGAGCAAGAGGTTTTAACAAGCCTTACTTCGGTGCACCTCAGTCCTCTGCTAAAAAACCGCAATGAAGGTGTGCTGGTCCAGGTGTTAGGATTATCTATCAGCCTGGACCGCCATCACTGCGGACAAATGGGTTTTGGAGATAATTCAAAAGGGCTATGCACTGGATTTTGCTTGCCCTTTGCCGTCCGCGTTTGTAATGTCCCCTTGTGCGTCGGGTCTGAAGTCTCAGGCCGTATCAGACACGCTTGCTCGTCTCTTGCATCTTCGGGCGATAGTTCCCGTACCTCGAGACCAATACGGTCAAGGTCGATACTCGATCTATTTCGTGGTGCCCAAAGCAGGAGGTTCTTTTCGGCCAGTTCTGGATCTCAGGGGCGTCAACCGATCTTTGCGGGTGCCGCATTTTCGCATGGAAACGTTACGCACTGTGATACGAGCGGTGCGTCCAGGAGAGTTTCTCTCATCCATAGATCTCACAGAAGCATATCTTCATATTCCCATCAGGCCAGCTCATCATCGGTTTTTACGTTTTGCCCTTCCTATGGGTCATTTTCAGTTTCGGGCGTTACCATTCAGCCTCGCCACGGCTCCGCGAACCTTCACCAAACTCATGGTGGTGGTAGCGGCGGCGTTGCGAAAGGAGAGCATCCGAGTTCATCCGTATCTCGACGATTGGCTAATCAGAGCCGATTCTCTTTTGACCGCAATTTCAGCGACGGCTCGAGTTGTTCAGCTTCTGGAGCAATTAGGTTGGGTCATAAATCAGGCCAAGTGTCATTTGCAACCGGTAAGACAACTGACTCATCTCGGAGCATTTTTCGACACGGCGCTCGGCAAGGTTTTCTTACCTGCGGTCAGAGTGGAGAAGATTTTGCAGCAAGTGCAAGCGTTTTTAAGAATTTCGGCTCCGTCGGCGTGGACCTACTTGCAACTCTTGGGCTCCATGGCGTCGACTTTGGACCTGGTTCCGTGGGCCAGAGCTCACATGCGACCCTTACAACAGGCGTTGCTTTCCCAATGGTCTCCGCAACTTCACTCTCTCTCTCAACGGCTCCTTTGTCCGGAGTCAGTGAGACAAAGTCTCCAATGGTGGTTGAACCCGGTTCATCTAAGAGCATGGGTTCCTTTGCAGGAGCCATCATGGGTATTGGTTACGACGGATGCCAGTCTCGCAGGCTGGGGAGCTCATTGTCAGTCGCAGATCGCTCAGGGGGCTTGGTCTCCGGAAGAGAGCTCGTGGTCGATCAACAGGTTGGAGCTGCGCACGGCTCGGTTTGCCCTTCAGTACTTCGAGGCCTTAATCAAAGGGACTGCGGTCCGATTATTCTCCGACAATGCAGTGACAGTCGCATATATCAATCGGCAGGGCGGAACCAAGAGTCTTTCTCTTCTCGCCGAATCACAGGAGTTGATGGCTTGGGCCGAAGTCCATCTCTTAGCGTTGTCGGCTGCGCATGTCGCAGGCAAGCAGAATGTGCAGGCAGATTTTCTCAGTCGCAATATGCTCGATCCCGGAGAATGGAAGTTGAACGTTGCATTGTATCACGAACTGGTAGTACGTTGGGGTCAGCCAGTGATGGATCTTATGGCGACCTTCGGAAATGCAAAGGCAAACCGTTTTTTCAGCAGACGCAGGGAGCACATGTCAGAAAGATTGGATGCTCTAGTGCAACCATGGCCAGTGGACACTCTGTTGTATGTGTTCCCTCCTTGGCCGATATTGAGTCGGGTTATCCAACGAATAGCGGAACATCGAGGATCGGTAATTCTGATTGCGCCGGATTGGCCTCGACGTCCTTGGTATGCCGATTTGGTTCGGCTCCTGGTAGCTCCTCCTTGGCGCCTTCCGGATCGGATCAATCTGTTAAATCAGGGCCCGGTACTCATGCCACAAGTGCATCGCTTCTTGCTTACGGCTTGGCTCTTGAGAGGGATCGGTTAGAGCGTAAGGGTTATGCGACTTCGGTAGTAGCTACCTTACTTCGGTCTAGAAGACCGGGAACCTCTCTCGCGTATGTGCGCATATGGAAGCTCTTCGAGCATTGGTGTGGCCAACGCAATTTTCTTCCTAGGTTAGCTACCTTACCTCAATTGCTTTTATTTCTCCAAGAGGGATTGGAGAAAGGTTTGGTACTGGGTACTCTTAAGGTTCATTTAGCGGCGCTTACCTGTTTTAGAGGTTTGGTGCAGAATCGTCGGCTTTCCATGCATCCAGATGTACAACGTTTTTTTCGAGCGGCTAGGCTTCTCCGTCCTCCGCGACGTCAAGTGGTGCCTGCGTGGGATTTGAATATTGTTTTGGAAGCATTTTCCACGTCTTCGTTGGCATCCGTATCCTCAAGATCTTTACGTGAGTGTTCTTGGAAAACTGCTTTTCTCGTGGCTTTATGTTCAGCAAGAAGAATTTCAGATTTACAGGCTTTGTCTTGTCAGGAACCTTATCTGCAATTTCTTCCGGAACGGATATTACTGCGGACGGTGCCTTCTTTTTTGCCTAAAGTGCTGTCTGTTTTTCATGTTAATCAGTCAGTGGCATTACCTGTGTTTTCCAATTTGTCAGATTCACCGGTAGACCGAGCGCTCAAAAGGTTGGATCTTGGTCGTGTTTTAAAAGCATACCTTTAGATAGATTGTTTGTCCAGCATGCAGGGCCCAATAAAGGTCAGGCAGCGTCAAAGTCCACAATTGCTCGTTGGGTACGCTCCGCTATTGTAGCAGCTTATCAAGCCAAAGGGCAATCACCCCCAGAGGGTGTGAAGGCTCATTCCACTTGAGCTCAAGCGACTTCATGGCCAGAATTTGCTTTTGTTCCTCCAGTGGATATCTGTAAAGCAGCAACGTGGTCATCATTGCATACGTTTACAAAGCATTACCGTTTGGACGTTCAGGCCAGGGAAGATGCAAAAGTAGGGACGGCGGCCCTTATCATGGGCCTGGTGGGTCCCTCCCGAATTTAGGTACTGCTTGGGTACTGCCCTATCATTCCCTGGACTGGCCCGGAGAAGCGATAAGGAAGAAGAAATTAGATCTTACCTGCTAATTGTCTTTCCTTGAGCTGTCTCCGGGCCAGTCCAGGGTCCCACCCCTTTTAGAAGTACAAGTGTAATATAAGGTACAAGTGTAATAAAAGTTCAGATTAATCGGGTGAGTGGGGTATGTTGGGGCTTCCATGATCTTTCTCAAAGAAAGTCAATACTGTTTTAATATATATAAAAAAAATAAAAAAAATTTTGCGTTGTTTTTAATGCGCTTACCTTTTCCAAGGGACTATGGAGCATTTTCAGTTTTGGCAGGTTAACGTTGTGTTTGTTTATCAGTTCTTTCATAGTAATCTGCTTTGTCAGGGGAAGACTGGCTGGTGACCTCAGGGGGAGTGGCTTCACCTCTCAAGAAAACTTGAAGCCATCAGTCCTCAGCTGCTAAGGGGGATTGACTACCCTATCATTCCCTGGACTGGTTCTAGCGGCTTCAAGAAGTGTGATCGGTGTAAGAAATTAATGTGTCTCACCGACACACACGACAATTTATTATTCGGGAAGACAGAAAAATGGGCTTTGTGACATACTGCAACTGGAAAGTGGTGATTTTTCCAGATCTTTCTGTAGAGACATTACATCGGAGGAGGGACCTACTAAAGTATAAAGGGACTTTGAGTCAACATGGGATTCAGGCAGCCATTTGGTACCCAGCCAGATTTATTAAGGCGCTTACAGGGGAGTTCAAGGGGTCCTTCTCCACGTGCCAAAGTGCCAAAAGTCAATCACAAAGAATCTCTTGTTTGGTAATAACACTCAAACCAGAAAAATCACCAAACTATCCCTCAAAAACTAATTTAAATTACTTTTTGTCGGAATGCATCGAGGGAGGCTAGGCACTGAAATCGAACCACACCAGACGATGCACTTCCTTCAAATTTTTTTCGTGAATACTAACTCAAGGAAAATTCAAAACACTTTAACTTTCAATGTCCCCCAAATAACTGAATTAGGCAATTCTTGTTGCGGTATCAAATGTAGAGCACAACGTGCACGTTTCGGGATTCTCATCCCTGTACCAAGTGCTGTTTCCATCCAGTAATTTGAACCGCCATAAGATGCTGAGATGTAACCATCAGCAGTTTTCAAAGGGTACATTACTTTCAATTGGCTAAACAGTCTATCCTTCATACAGGAACCACCAATCAGACGATGGGAAAACCCCACAGTATCGGGAATTCCTCTACGTCATAGATGACCTCCAGCAAAGTATGCCATTCAACTTCTTTGTTTAGCCCCAAAAGGTGAACCGTATTTAATCTGAAAATCCATTTTTGTTCCTGCTTTTGTAGTTTTAGATCGCTGAACTCATGATTAAATGTCATACAATGATCAACTACAGTCGACATCTGATTATTTTGACACATTATGGGCACATCTTTCAGACAGCATACTTATAAACAACTTCAAGGTGATCCGACTTTAAAACTTCAAATGATAATTAGATCTTTGATTAATTCAGGTTTAACTAGGGGTTGGATTACCAAGAAGGAACATAAGTTTTTATTACCACCATATCCTAAAGTGCCAATTATTTATATGGTTCCGAAAATTCACAAGTCACTGGTTTCTCCCCCTGGTAGACCTATAGTACCTGTCAAGGGTCGGTTTTAGAACCCTTGTCCCACTTCTGTGATGTTTTTTTACAGAAAGAAGCGAGTTTGGTAAAATCATTTATAAGGGATTCTACTCATTTCATTCAACAATTATTGTCTCATTTTCTTCATGGGATTTTTACTTGGTCACACTAGATGTCACCGCATTATATACTAATATAGATCAAATAGAGGCGATGACATTATCAACAACTTCATTTGTGTATGCTCCTCCTCGCCTTCCTCGAACATTTTTGTTGGATGTGATTGAATTAGTGTTGACTCGCAATTATTTTTTGTCTGAAGGAAAATATTATCAACAAATTTTCGGAATAGCTATGGGGGCATTGGTAGCCCCCTCAATTGCTATTTTGTATATGGCCGAATTCGAAGAGAAACTTCTTTATGGGTCCTCTCATTTTATTCACATATCCTTTTGGAAGAGATTTTTAGACAATATTTTCTTTGTATGGAATGCCACTCGTTCCGAGTTACAAGAATTTATTTCATGGTTGAATAATTTAAAACCTAATATTACTTTTACTGCACATGTCGACCAACGTCAAATAGAATTTCTTGACGTTGATATTTAAGGATGGGGAATCTTTGAAAACTTCATTTTATCGGAAAAGTGTACAAAGGAACAGTCTACTTAAATACCAGAGTTTTCATCCTGGTCCATTGCGGAGAGGACTTCCGTTCGGACAATTTCTTAGACTACGTCGATTTTGTTCTTCACTTTCAGATTTCAAATATCATGCAATGGATTTGAAGACTCGTTTGCTTCATAGAGGATATCCGGTGAAAATATTAGAGACAGCTTATCATTGCGCTACCTATGTGCATCGAGAATGGTTGCTAGAAAACACTTCGGCAGAAGTGACATAGACTAAAAATTCTGAAACTTTTGTAGGTGTTCTTCCATACATGAATTTCAGTACAGATGTGGTTAACATACTTAAAAAAACATTGGCACATTCTGGGATTTACACCCTTGTTTTCAAAAATCTCTTATGGTAGCTTTTTCTCGAGGATCAAATTTACAAGATTATCTGGTTCATTCTGCAGCTTCTGTAGATAGACCACCTTCTCCATTTCCAGATAATCGGGGTCATTTTTCTTGTAATTCATGTATGCATTGCGCAACAACATTGACGGGTAAGACCTGGGTGCACCCTAAAATAGGTCGTGGTGTTCAACGCAAATGGATGACAAACTGCTGTTCCACTTTTGTAGTATATATTTTACAATGCCCATGTTTCCTATTATATATTGGCAGAACTTCAAGAGTGATAAAAACTCGATTGAATGAACATGCATCACGCATTCATCAGTGAGTGATTTCTGCTCTGATAGTTGAATATTGTATGACATTTAATCATGAGTTTAGCGATCTAAAATGGTCGCTTGATCATGTTCCACCGGACCCTAGGGGAGGTGATCGTATAGCTCAACTACAAAAGCAGGAACAAAAATGGATTTTCAGATTAAATACGGTTCGCCCTTTGGGGCTAAACAAAGAAGTTGAATAGCCTACTTTGCTGTGAGGTCATCTATGATATTGTGGGGTTTTCCCATCGTCTGATTGGTGGTTCCTGTATGAAGGATAGACTGTTTAGCCAGTTGAAAGTAATGCACCCTTTGAAAACTGCTGATGGTTACATCTCAGCGTCTTATGGCGGTTCAAATTATTGGATGGAAACAGCACTTGATACAGGGATGAGAATCCCGAAACGTGCACGTCGTGCTCTACATTTGATAACGCAACAGGAATTGCCTAATTCAGTTATTTGGGGACATTGAACGTTAAGTGTTTTGAATTTTCCTTGAATTAGTATTCACGAAAAAAATTTGATTAAAAGGGAGTACATCGTCTGGTGTGGTTGGATTTCAGTGCCTAGCCTCCCTCGATGCATTCCAACAAAAAGTAATTAAAATTAGTTTTTGAGGGATAGTTTGGTGATTTTTCTGGTTTAAAGTGCCAAAAGTGGCATTGGTGTTCGACAGGGAGGCCAGTCCAGCGGCGGCAGAGAACACGGGCCCAGGGATGCCCCCATCTCTCCGATGGGGGAGTCCAGAGAGGTTTCAACAGCTGGAACACAGGTGGGGGCTGCCCAAATAGACTCAGGCAGCGTGGAAGTTGGATAGATACGTAGTCCCACAGAGTTGAAAGGCTTGAACTCTGGAGTTCTTTGAATTGGAAGCATGGAGATGAACAGAGTGGCCATTAGTGTGGCTTGTATGCATTGGATTTGAGATATGGTAATGGTCTCCAGGGGGTGGCCCCCAGACTTGTGGTCAAGTCTGGCTTTTTGCTGGGATGGGCATGAGGGGTATAGCTCTGGCCGGTTGTACTCTAAGGGGGGGGGGGGAGAGGGCAATTTGCTGTGCGAGGGGGAGAGGGGCACGGGTTCGGGTGAAATGCAAGGGGAATTTTTAGAAGTCTGTTTGGAGGAAAGGAAGAGGAGATGGAGTAAGTAGGTTATGGGAGGAGATACGGAAGGTGTGTTATGTTTTTTCCTTGTTCAGTTGTACTGTTGCTCAGTGGTGTGTGCAAAGGAAGGAAGTGGGGTGTGGGAGGGATTGCATGAGGGGGAGGTGTGTGTGTGGGTTCCTGAGCATGAATGGCAGGGTATAAGATAGGCTCAGTTAATCGTCAGGGGATTAACCACCCCATTAAATGAAAGCAGGTGCTGGGGCTGCTGCACTATTTGTAAGTGCAAGAAACACACCTTACAAGGGCAGAATACGTGAAGCTGAAATGATAGGGATATGAACAGATGTACTGCTCTCCATAAAATTTCAAAAAGAGAAGGGTGGCTATAGCAATACATAAACGTGTCCCTTTTGTACTATATACTTCGGGAGGAGATTAACAGAGGAGAGCAGCCTGGATTACGGGGAGGGTGGAGCAGCATGAGCTTTGCATTCTAAATTTTTATGCTCCCAATGGACATAGTAACATAATAAATGACGGCAGATAAAGACCAGTATGGTCCATCTAGTCTGCCCAGTAAGATGGCAAGAGTTAGGTGTACCTGCTGCTCCGTGCAGGCCACCCCGCCCCATGCCTTTGTTTTAGGGGTGAACCCATCGCTCCGTGTAGGACACCCTTGTATGTTGAGAAATTAGTTAAGTTTATTTTGATTTTATCCTGTTGCTGTAAAGGGATCCACTGTGTCTGTTCCATGCAATTTTGAATTCTGTCACTGTATTTGCCCCCACCACTTCCATCGGGAGGGCATTCCAAGCATCCACCACCCTTTCAGTGAAAAAGTATTTCCTGCCATTGCCTTTCAATTTACCCCCTTGCAGCTTCATGTTATGCCCTCTAGTTTTACAGCTTCCCCATCTGTGGAAGAGGTTTGTTCATTCATTATTTCTCTTTTAAGTATTTAAAGG
This sequence comes from Ichthyophis bannanicus, assembly GCA_033557465.1. Taxonomy (NCBI): domain Eukaryota; kingdom Metazoa; phylum Chordata; class Amphibia; order Gymnophiona; family Ichthyophiidae; genus Ichthyophis; species Ichthyophis bannanicus. Next base: position 1,220,237,081 of record CM066031.1, read on the forward strand.
TCTGAATCATATCTCCCCTGTGCCTCCTCTGCTCCAGAGTGTACATATTTAGTTCTTCAAGTCTCTTCTCATAAGGCTTCTGACGCAGGCTCAAAATCATTTTGGTCGCCTTACTCTGAACAACTTCCAGTCTTTTTATATCCTTTGCAAGATATGGTCTCCAAAACTGAACACAGTATTCCAAGTGAGGCTTCACCAGTGACTTATACAGTGGCTTTAGTACCTCTTTGTTTCTACTGGTAATTCCTCTTTGTATGCAACCCAACATCCTCCTGGCTTTTGCCACCGCCTTGTTGCACTGCTTTGCCACCTTGAGATCCACAGAAATAATCACACCAAGGTCCTTCTCCTGGTCTGCGCACACCAATCTCTTGCCTCCTATCGCGTACATTTTCCCTGGATTTCTGCTTCGCAAGGACAGCCTCCTTTTTACCAAGAATGGCTTGGGGTATTTGCTAAGGTTTCCAAAGGGGATTGGATCATTGCAGGGTATCTGAACTGTGCATTGGGGGAGGCTGACTGCTCTAACTATGGGGGGAAGCAACATAATTTGGAGGGGAAGGAACTGTGCAGGTATCTAAAGAAATGGAGCCTGGTGGACCTTTGGAGGGAGAGAAATGTGGCTTGCAGGGAATATACGTGTTACTCCCTTCGTGTGGCTACATATTCGAGAGTAGATTACATATTAGTGTACAGGGATCAAATGGGTGATTCAATAGGTTGAAAATTCATCCACAGGTGATTTAGGATCACAGATTGGTTGAGGTGGTGGTGGAGACCATTTGGACCTAGGGAAAGATCTGACTGGTCCAACTGGCGGGCCAATGTCTCTCTTCTCAAAAGCGATAGAGTGGCAGCACTACCTGCAGGCTAATGACGCTGGGGAAGTCACTGACAGGTCTTATGGGATGGAGGGAAGGCCATGCTTAGGGGTCTCCTGATACAATTAGCTACTCAACAGAAAAGGGCTTGGGAGAGTGAGAAAGAGAGGCTTCTCTCACAAATTGAAAGTCTTCAGTTGGAACATACTAGATCTGGTAAGTGATTGGTCCTATGGCATCTGACCGCTGCCCACGCCCAACATCACACCTTAGAAGTGGAGCGGATTACCCATCTACTTAGACTAACAAAGTACAATTATATGGAACGGAGCTGGAAAACTATTAATCTAGCAGCTGCAAAAACAGCGGATAGAGAGGCTTGTGGCAGAGATTGCAGGAAAGAGGGATGCATGCGTATGCTCAACTAGTGGCATCTGTGCAGAATTTAGAGCTTTTTATGAAAAGCTATATACTTTGGTGTATACCGCTGGCAAGGAGAAGATAGACATATCTGAAGCCTTTGTCTCTTCCACAGTTGCGGGAGGAGGAAGCGATCCAGTTGAGGAGGCCAGTTACAGAGTTGGAGGTGAGGGAGGCCATTCATGCCCTTCCTAAGGGGAAGGCAGCTGGGGGGGGGGGCATGGGAGCGAGGATATCCTGCGGAAGTTTATCAGGCCTTGCAAGACGAGGTGACCATTCTCCTGGCCAGAGTTTTCACCAATGCCCTGAAGAGAGGCCCCCTACCAGAGACCATGGCACAGGCCAATATTATAGTCTTACCCAAGTAGGACAAGCTGAAGAATAATTGTGATAGCTATTGGCCTACAGCCATAATTAATAGTGATGCGAAGATGTTGGTCAAGCTCCTAGCCAGATGCGTGGAGGGTATTACTCCGCGACTAATCTACCCAGATAAGACCTGGTTTGTCATCTCATCTCTGACAATGTTCAGTGAGCATAAACCATAAACAACAGGACACCACTCCAGCATTATGTGTGGCCCTCGACGCAGAAAAAACTTTTGACCGGGTGGTGTGGGCTTTTTTATTTGTGATGTTGGAAAAGTTTAATTTGGGGGAGGGATTTCTTCAGGGGGATAAAGTTCTCTACCAGAACCCCATGGCGTGGATGCCAGTGAATGGGGGCTGTTGGGAGACCTTTTCGCTGTGGAGAGGCACAAGACAGGAATTCCTGCTGTCTCCACTCCTTTTTGCGATTGTTATTGAAGCTTTTGGCTAAATAAGGGGTTCTATCCTCTTAGGGTAGGGAAGTCTGAGCACGTGGATGGTACCCTAATGTTTATGACACGACCGAAGGAACCACTTCTGGAGTTGTTGTCAGAAATTCAACAGTTCTCCCAGGTCTCAGGATTCAAGGTGACTCTTGGGAAGACAGAGGCAATCTTGGGAATTTGTCCAGAAAGGTCTTACCCAAATTTCCATTTCAATAGTTTCAATAAATACTTGGGGATTTATATAGGGTGTAACCCTAGAGACCTTTCTCGCTTTGATTACTCCCCTCTGACCTCTCAGTTGGACACAGATCTACAGATGTGGGCAGAAGTGTTCTTGAGCTGAATGGGAAGGGTAGCAGCTTTGAAAATGAATCTTATTCCTAAATTTAATTTTCTGTTTTTGAAGTTGCCTATTGCTATCCGCACTCAGTTCTTGCATTGATGGGAAAAGAAACTTCTAAAATTTGTTTGGGGTGGGAAGAAAGCCCAAATAGGGGTGGACCGATTATCCAGGGTTGGGGAGCAGGGTGGGGTTAAATTCCCAGTACTGGGCCTATACTTTCGGACAGCGGTGATGCGGGCGATGCAGGTACATTATATATACGGCCTGACAATGCTTTATGGTTGATCTGGAGCGGGCGGCGTTATTCCTGTGTGGAGTGTTGGGAAGATTAGACACGAGGCTGAGGGAACGTGTAGACCATTCAATTTTGTTAACACGTTCCCATTTCATGTTGGAATGCAGATGCACTTGAATCCTTACAATTATTCAGAGAATCCCTAAAAGTACTTTTTTGGATGTTGGCAGTTTTATTAGATTTTTGGAAATTGTGCAATAGGTGAATTAAATTATAGAAGGATAGTGACCTATGATGTGAGCATATGCTTTTAACCCTATGGTGATTAATTTCGCCACGTAGGTGTAAAGCCATCCTGAGGTCACATATGCCTTATTGAATTGTGTAATCATTATTTGTTAAAGAGGTTGGTAGATAAGGTTTTTTGAATATTAGTGGATAAACGGTGTATATTAAGGGTATTGGTGTACATTAGTTTTGCACATACCATGAGTCCTGAACCTCATCTGTAAGCCAGGGTATGTGGAGTATGATCTCAGTCTCTCAAATTTTCTGCTAATGCTCTATGGTCAGGGGACCCCGGTGCCTCTTTGGTGTGGCACAATTGTGCACCTGTTTGGTCGGTCGCTTAGGGAGAACGCCACCACTACATATTTGATGTTGTGTGGTCCTGGATTGTTCGAGGACAGGGAGCCGAAGCAGGAGTGCTGCAAGCCTCTGGAGGCCATGGGCTATCGGGAAGGCCGCTCGGGGCAGAAGCCATCAGAGACTGCTTGGCTGCCATTTTGTGTCACTTTCTGCCTATACTCCCTGGAGTGTGATGTCAGCAGCCGCGGTCTCGAGGGCAGTGTGGACAGTGGTACCTGCAATCCAGAGTGGCTGGTTGTGCTGAGCTGGCTCCAACTTCCGAGGAATATGTTTTTGTGTCTGGTGGGGCCAAGGTAATTCCACGTTCCTGTGGTGCTCCCAGAACCCTCAAGAAGAGGAGTTTTAGCGGTATGTCAGGTGCGGCTGTCCCACAGATTGCAGTTTGGCTGAGAGGACAGCTATTTGTCTCGGACTAACCTCTGTGGAGATAGTTTAAGGTTTGTTCCCTCTGCGCACTCTAGGAGATTTGAAAAGTACATAAAGAAGTGAATAATAATAATAATACAATAAATGCAGAAAGAGCCCTTTGAGAACCTTTCATTTTGGATGAAGGTCTGCGTACCTGAGTTGTGTGTGGGACCTTGTTCCCCGTCCCTTTGTTTTCCACTATTTGCAGTTTTTATGGTGGGTGTTGCGCATAGCTGATTGTATTTGTCTTTTGCTGATGTTTAGAAAAAAAAAGTTAATGAAGGGTACTTATCAAGTCTCTAAGTATTGCATGAAGTTCAACTTCCTGCCTTTGCCAGGTGGTAGGGAACTGTAGTCTGCTTGGACTGGTTGGTGAGAAGGAGGTGCACTTTCCTTTAGTTGGGGTAGTTACTGTCTTTTAGTTTTTTGTCGTATTTCAAGGTTTGTCATGCCTCTTAGTAAGTGTATTTTTGTAGTTTTTCAAGGTCCTGGTTTCTGATAAAGGAGTCAGTTATGAATTGACCTTAATCTTGCATATTCCCTCATCGGTGACAAAATAGTGGTGCTGAGACATTCTCCTAGGCTATTTCTGCTCTTCGGTCTTCAACAATCTACTCTTCAGGGAAGATTATTTATTAATTTGATTTCTCTTATATACCGCGCTATTCAAATCAGTGCGGTTTACATATAACAGAACATATACAATGCAGGCGGGCTGTATTGTATTTACAATGAACAGGGACTATAACTTGGGCATAACTGGGGTAACTATCTACAAATTATTTAGTCAGAGTTTTGCTTTCAACAACTGTAGGAAAGCCTTATGTTCTCGCAGTGGGCTTGTCTTGTTGCAGCCGAGTGTTGGCAAGGTTAGGTTTCCCTTTTTGTGAGGGAGGAGTGGCTCAGTGGTTGGGACAGATGGCCTCTGGCCAGAAGGCCCAGGGATTCAATTCCCACCTAGGAACAACTAACCCTAGGCCAGAAAGACTGAGTCTGTAGTCCCATGGCCACTCCTTGTGGCCTTGGGCAAGCCATTTAACCCTCCATAGCCTCAGGTACACTTAGATTGTGAGCCCTTCGTGGACGAGGGAATAAACAAGTGCCTGTTAACATATATCTGTAAACAATTCTGATTCACAGGGTAAAGGATGGTATAAACCATAAGGATCTTTCTGCCTCAGGTGAGTGAGAAATTATCAGAAGGGATGGTTTCTCCGGTTCTCTCTCTCTAGGTTAGTAGGGTAGTAATGGTATCGAGCTTACAGTCTACCTTACTAATTTCTCTGCTTTAGTTTGGATAGGCAAGCAGTCACTGGTTTTATTTTTTTTCGTCCCTACTTGCTTTCCATGAAAATCATTCAGCAATATGGTGTGCAGTAATTAAAGAAATGCTTTATACAGTGTATTTGTCTGTCTGGTGGGTTAATGATGCTTGGGGGGAAGTCCTTAGTCTGTTAACTTCATTTCAAGGGAAGAGGTTGTCCTGGAATAGGGGTTATACCATAATGACTTTCTCTGTCAGTTGCCTGCTTTCTAACTCAGTGTCGCTGTCATGAGTTTTCTCTGACTGCTGGCTAACACGAAAAAAAAATAATGGCAAGTAACCACATGGCAAGTTGTGAGCATGTGTTCAGGACTCACCTGTGAGCTCTTTCAGATGCACATATATGAGGGGGGGTTTTGGGGTGTCCCTCCGATTTCCTAGGGTAGGAATTTAGGGCTGCAGGGGCCCTCAGGTTTATTGATGCCCCATGAGTGGAATAAGAGTGCAGCTGGAGCTGGCAACAGAGTTCTGCTCCTTGAAGGCAGAGGCCAATACATTCCTGGTCAGCAGTGGAGCTTATTTATTTATTTATTTACATTCTCTTATATACCGCGCTATTCTGCATCAGTGCGGTTTACATTGAACAAACTGAAATTACATTGAACAGGGCATTATAACTTGGAGATAAATATTTTACAGGGAACATGGGCTATGGAGGGTTAAGTGGCTTGCCCAAGACCACAAGGAGCACCTGTGGGACTAGAAACCCCAGTCCTTCCGGCCCAAGGTTGCTGTCCTCTAGTGGGATTTGAACCTCCGACCTTCCGGCCTGAAGTACCTTGCCCCAACCACTAGGCCACTCCTCCACTCCTAATTGTCTGAATTGGGGGCAGGATTGGCTCATAAGGGCAAGTTTCTGCCCCAAGGGTACATAGCTTGACTGGACAGCAATGGTGTGTGTTGAGAATGAGGGGCCTATCAGTGAAGGCCTAGGTGGTTGAATACATTGGACAAAGGTCCATGGTGTGATGGCCGGTGAGGTCATTGGACTGGTTGTAGTTCATGAATCCTTGCAACTCGGACATGTTGTGGTTACAAGTTGGGAGGAGGTGAGCCTGGGAGGACGAGAGCCTCATAAGAACATAAGAAATGGCATACTGGGTCAGTCCATCAAGCCCAGTACCCTGTTTCCAACAGTGGTCAATCTGGGTCACAAATACCTGGCAGATTCCCAAAAAGGTACAAAAGTTCCTCAATGCTTGTCCCGGGATAAGTAGTGGATTTCCCGGGTCCTCTTTATAATGGTTTATGGGATCTTTCCTCCAGGAACTTGTCCAAACCTTTTTTAAACGCAGCTACACTAACAGCTTTTACTACATCCTCTGGTAACGAATTCCAGAGTTTGATTATGCATTGAGTGAAAAAATATTTTCTCTTACTACCCTTAAATGGGTTACATTGTAGTTTCATTGCGTGTTCCCTAGTCTTTCTACTTTTTGATGGAGTAAACCACCTATCTGTTTACCCATTCTACTCTATTCAGAATGATTTGTGCCCTCAAGCCTATGCTGACTCCTGGCAACCCAGCAGCTCCTGGGTTTTCTTGGCAGTGTGACCATCACAGTACTACCACATTTGGGATTTATCATAAACGTTCCAAAATCCCAGCTCGTTCCAACTCAAAGACTAGAGTTTATCGGAGCTCATTAGTGAATTACAGGCGTTTTTGGCGCATCCACCATACACTAGATTCCATCATGCAAGGTTGTCCTCAGGACACATCCCCACTTCCTACCAAAGGTAGCATCGCCATTCCACATAAATCAATCCGTCATACTTCCGATCTTCTTCCCAAGACCTCATTCCTCCTGTGGTGAGGCCACCCTGCACATGCTTGATTGTAAATGAGCTCTAGCCTTCTACCTCCAGAGAACTCAGGATCTCTGCAAATCCTCACAACTGTGCATGTCATTTGATCCTATTCATCTGGTGCTTCCGGTAACTAAGCAAACTGTCTCCAGATGGATAGCAGACTGCATTGCTTTCGCTTATGATAAAGCAGGACTCTCCCTGGCAGGACATGTCACAGCTCACAATGTCTGAGCAATGGTGATCTCTGTAGCTAATGTACGCTCAGTAGCCATTGACAAAATATGCCAGGCAGTAACCTAATCCTCTATCCATACCTTGCCGCCTGCTACCGCTTGAACAAGGACCACCGTCAGGATGCGGCCTTTGGCCAGTTGGTCCTCCAGCATCTCTTTGGAACATAGCTACAACTCCACCCGCCGCCCACACTGTTCTCCAGATCTCCATGGCGGGGATGTCTATGTCCAGTTGAACTCAGTCCGACATCTCTGACCTGGTTTCCAACTCTCTTGTAGATTTGGGAGCTAGGGAGTCCCATATGTGAAGACCACATTCCTGCTTATTCCTGGAGATAATTTAGTTACACACCTGTAACAGGTGATCTCCAGGAACAGCAGGAATTTAGTCTTCATAACCCACCCTCTTCCCCATGGTGTTGAGGGTTATTTTTACTCTTCCCTCTCAGCTACAAACCCAATTGAGGAGAGAGAGTCAGAAGAGCAGGAAGGCAGTCATGGAGGCACAGTGGAGTGCTCCCAAAGGCTTTCCTATAGGATGCTGGGGAGAATTCCCTGTGGGCTCCATTGATGCCAACTTCACCCATATGTGAAGACTAAATTCCTGCTGTTCCCAGAGATCACCTGTTAAGATGAGTAACCATGCTTTCTTTTGGCCTGAAACCTTTAGTAGCCTTTTTGGGATCAAGCTATGGTTAAATAGCTGTTAAGATTCCCTTTCAAAGTGTTCCAGCTGATTTCACACAGAGGACTACTGGTTTCATAGGTAGCATGTTGTAGAAATGTTTTTGAATGTTCAAGTCACTTCAAACTCTCTCCTTTCGTATCTCAGTGGCTTGGCATTTCCAACAGGTTCCATGTCTGTTCCGACCTTTTGTCTTTAGTGTCTCATGGGCATCTTTAATCTCAGCTTCTGTATAACTTGGATGCCCGCCATTCCATCGGATTTTCTTTAAGGAGGCAGGAGGGTTTCATGCGAGCATTGCCTCTTAGTGTGGTTTATGGAGGTTTATCAGGATGAACCAGTTGTCAAGGCATCTAGGATCAGTTTCTTCTGGCTTGGGTTATGGTTCTTACCACCAGTTGCTTCATCAGCAGTACCTAGTTCAGTGATCTAGGAAAGGTATGTGCTACTTTCTTGTCATAGTAGCATTGCAAGGCTCTGCTACAGAGAGTAATAACTCCAAGTTAGATTACCTGTCCAATGTAATTTCTAAAAGTTGCAATGTTCTATGTAAACCGCTATCTCCAGGAACAAGCAGGAATGAGTCTTCACATATGGGTATCGTCGGTACCGACGGAGCCTGCGCAGGAACGCTCCCCAGCGTCCTGAAAGAAAGCTTTTGGGAGCATCCCAAAGCGCCTGCGCGCTGCCTTCCCGCCTTTCCTAACTGCCTCTCTCCAGTTCTTCTTTTCCGCGGAGCCAGCAGGTCGTGTTTCCTGTCACCGCTGAAGAATTTCTTATTTTCTTTAGTCGCGTGTCTGCCTTCTCGATTCCGCACCGGTCCACCGGTTCTTTTTCTTTCTTTAAAAAAAAAAAAAAAAAAAAAACTTTTCGGTGCATTTTTCTTCTGGGGCCTTAGCCCTACAGATATATTTTTCCCTCATGGAAAAACCCGCCTCCGGGTTTAAAAAATGCACAAAGTGCAGCAGCACTATTTCTGTCACTGACACCCATGACTGGTGTCTAAAATGTTTAGGTCCTGACCACTCCATTGCGGATTGTGAATCCTGTTCTATGATGTCTAAAAGAGGGTTACAGAATCGGGTAGCTAAGCTCAGTACCTTGTTTCCCTCCAATGCAGCTTCCGTGGCATCGACGTCTTCCAGGGGCTTCTTCATCCCATGGATCTCAGGTAACCAAACTCAAATCTGGCCGGTCCTCAGAGTTCATCTCCCTCTAAGTATCGAGATGCCCCCGGGCTTACTCTTGAGGATACCACACCGGCAAAATTACCCCGGTGGGAGGCTCCGGCTTCCCAAAGCACTACCTATGGGGTCACAGGTTGACATCGATGGCTCGGCCTCGACCGATCACCTGTTACAATGTTCTGGGGTACCGGCAGTTTCTACCGGTACCGATATCCAGACATTGGAGGCATCAATGGATCAGAATATTCTGACCATGCAGCATGCCATCACAGCATTCATTCAAGCTGCAACGCCTACGGTACCACAACAAACCCCGTTGTCGGTACCTGTACCGATTCCGGTACCGGACCCGATATCGGTTCCGATACCAGTACCGCTTGCATCAACATCAGCATCGACCGCAGCGGTACCCTATCCAGTGATGCCCATTAGTACCGGGCCGGTACCGATTACTCCCGATGTCGATACCTCCCGGTACGCGTATCGGGCTCTACGAGAGCATCCAGATAGTCGATACTTCGATTCCTCTGAAGACTCTGATTCTTCAGAGGCCTCAATTGAAGCATCGGGCATCCTTCCTCAGGAACCCTCTTCTCCAAAAAGGAGAATGTCTCCTCCCGAAGACTTGACTTTTCAGGACTTCATCAGGGAGGTGGCCAAAGGCCTGTCCATCTCAGTGACCTCTGAGACTGAACCTAGAGCCAAAAAATTGGATATCCTACAATATCCTAAGGCTCCTAAAGAGGCAGCCACCTTACCAATACATGAGATTCTTTATGATCACATGTTGGGCATATGGGAGACTCCTTTTTCCACCTCCCCTCATTCCAGAAGGTTGGACACCATGTATCGTGTTCCTCCTTGTCCTGGATTTCATAAGACTCAGCTTCCTCACCACTCCATTGTGGTAGAGTCTGCTATGAAAAAGATCAAGAGTACAAAAAGGCACTCCTCTGCTCCTCCAGGAAGAGAATGCAGAACCCTAGATGCCTTTGGCAGGAAAATCTTCCAGGCCAGTATGCTTGTAGCCAGAATCAACTCCTATAGTCTCTATATGGGGATGTTTCTAAAAGAAGTTACAGATCATCTGCAAATCTTATCTCCTTTTATGTCAGAAGATAAGAGAGAAGAATATATCACGTGGCTTAAACATGCACAGGATGTATCCAGGTTTTCCAACCGTGCAGCCTTTGACTCTTTTGAAGGGGCCAGTAGAGCCTCGGCTATTGCCATAGGTGCATGCAGAGTTGCTTGGTTGCAAGCCTCTGATTTGGAATCCTGGGTACAGGATGGTCTAGGTAACCTTCCCTGTACAGGCGAAAACCTGTTTGGCTAAGATTGGCAAGCAAAGGCCAACCAGATGGATGCTGAAAATTCTGCTTTAGATAGACTTTCAAAGTCTACTACTGCTCCTTTTAAAAAGAGGTTGTTCAAAAAGGGATCTTTCCCAAAGAAAGGGAAATTTTCCTCTTATGGTCAGGCCTCTTCTCAAGGTCGTTTTGCTACAAAGAGACAGCAACAACCAAAACAGGCCAAAACCCAGGCTGCGAGGACTGCTACGGCCCAACAGCCTCAGCCTCCTCAGGGCCTTTGACTTTCCACTAGAGAACTTAGCCTTTCTGGCTCTAGAACATCCAGAGCCTCTCACCATCCCAGGAAGGTTAGCTCACTTTGCTCCCAGATGGGAACAAATCACAGCAGAGCAGTGGACCCTCTCCATCATAAGGGAAGGGTACAAACTTCATTTCTTAAACCTTCCTCCTCACACCATGGTGAAACAGTTCAATTCTCCAACATCTCTCCTCAACCTTCTAGGTCAAGAGATTGCTACCCTTCTTGCCCAAGGGGCAATAGAAGAAGTACCCCTTCTTCAACAGGGCTCAGGGTTCTACTCCCCCTATTTTCTCATTCCAAAGAAAACAGGGGCTACAGACCCATATTAGATCTCAGAGAATTGAACAAGTTTCTATGCAAGGAGAAATTCAAGATGACTTCTCTCGGAACTCTCCTTCCATACCTCCAGAATCAGGACTGGCTTTGTTCTCTAGATGTCAAGGATGCGTACACCCATGTTCTCATCCATCCAACACACAGAAGATTCCTTCGGTTCCTTTACCAAAGAAAGCACTACCAATACAAAGTGCTTCCTTTCGGTCTGGCCTCTGCTCCAAGAGTGTTCACGAAATGCATGGCAGTAGTAGCTGCATTCCTACACACTCTAGGAATATTCGTATTCCCATATCTGGACGACTGGCTCATCCGAGCTCCATCCCAATCAGAGGCCCAGACTTCCCTAGCCTGCACAAGGCGTGTTCTTCAGTATCTGGGACTGGTAATCAACATTCCAAAATCCCATCTTACCCCTACTCAGTCTCTAGAGTTCATAGGGGCCTTACTGGATACCACAACTGCAAGGGCCTATCTTCCCCAGGCCCGTTGCCTACGCTTGGTGCAGTTGGTCTCCCAGATTCAGTTAAAGTCCCATTTAACTGCTCGAGAGATGTTGCAACTTTTAGGCCACATGGCATCCACGGTGCATGTGGTTCCCTATGCTCGCCTTCACATGAGAGCAGCTCAGTGGACCCTATCCACCCAATGGACCCAGGCATCAGGTTGCCTGTCAGACAAAACAGCAACCTCCAGTCGCCTATTTTGGTCCCTCCACTGGTGGAAGTCCACTCAGAATCTGTTGCTGGGGTCCCCCTTTCAACAGGTGTTACCCCAAGCAACCCTTACAACAGATGCCTCTCCAAAGGGTTGGGGGGCTCATCTACAAGATCTCTCGACCCAGGGCATCTGGTCTCCACAGGAGACATCTCTTCATATCAACCTCTTAGAGCTCAGAGCAATCTTTCTGGCTCTCAGAGTCTTCCACACCCTGCTCAGCTACAAGACAGTCCTCATCCACATGGACAACCAGGTAGCCATGTTCTACGTGAACAAGCAGGAAGGGACTGGCTCTCTGTCGCTTTGCAACGAAGCTCTGAGATTGTGGGCCTTCGCCAGAGAGCATCAAATCCATCTCATGGCAGTGTATCTTCCAGGGGTTCAAAACTCTTGGGCAGACAGACTCAGTTGAGTTCTGCTTCCGCACGAATGGTCCCTCCATGGGGACCAGATAGCCAGGATTTTTCGGATTTGGGGTACCCCAGACATAGACCTGTTTGCAAGTCCGTGGAATGCCAAACGTCCCCGGTTCTGTTCCAGGATTCCATGTCAGGGAGTTCAGGCCAGGGATGCCTTCCTCCTTCATTGGGGGCAAGACTTCCTCTATGCCTTTCCACCTATTCCCCTCATCCCCAAAACTTTGTTCAAGCTTCAGAGAGACAAGGGGTCTATGATCCTCATAGCACCACTTTGGCCATGCCAAGTGTGATACCCTCTACTTCTGCATCTCTCTCAAGCTCCCTCCCTAGACCTGGGGTCTGCTCCAGATCTCCTCTCCCAGGAGGAGGGAACCTTGTGGCACCCGAATCCTCAGTCTCTTCATCTCAGGGCCTGGTTGCTGAAGGCCTAGACCTTCAAGATTTACACCTTTCTCAGCAAGTGAAGGATATCCTTCATGCTTCCAGAAAGCCTTCCACCAGACGTTTATATGCTTTTAAATGGAAAAGATTTTCCATTTGGTGTGCAGAGAAGGGTCTCAACCCTCTTGCAATACCTTTGAATTCTTTACTAGACTATTTACTGCATTTATCCCATGCAGGCCTTAAAACAAATTCAATCAGAGTCCATTTGAGTGCTATTGCAGCATCCCTTAAGCCTCTCAATGGACAACCTATTTCCTCTCATCCTCTTATAGCAAGATTCATGAGAGGCCTTCTTTTGACTAAACCTCCCATTAGACCACCTCCAGTGGCATGGGACTTGAATCTGGTTCTTGGCCAGCTTATGAAGCCACCCTTTGAACCCTTAGCCACTACCTCCTTGAAATTCCTTTCCTGGAAGGTTATTTTTCTCATTGCAGTCACCTCAGCTCGCCGTATCAGTGAGTTGCAAGCTTTAGTGGTAATCCTCCTTATACAAGGTTCCATCATGACAAAGTAGTCCTCAGAACTAATCCACACTTTATGCCTAAAGTGGTCTCACCTTTTCATCTGAACCAGGAGGTGTATTTACCTGTCTTTTTTCCAGGACCTCATGCATCAAGTGCAGAGAGGAATCTTCATACCCTGGATTATAAAAGAGCACTTGCTTTCTACTTACAAAGGACACAGCAACATAGAAAGTCCTCTCAACTTTTTGTTGCTTTTGATCCTTCTCATTTAGGACTTCCAGTCTCCAAGAGAACTCTGTCTAATTGGATTGCTCAGTGTATTTCCTTCGCCTACCAGAGCAAGAATATTTCTCTGGAGGGCCATGTCACAGCTCACAATGTGAGGGCCATGGCGGCCTCTATGGCTCATCTTAACTCTGTGTCCATCAACCAAATCTGGCGAGCGGCCACCTGGGCATCGGTTCATACCTTCACAGCCCATTACTGCTTGGACAAGGACTCCCGCCGGGATGCCTTGTTTGGTCAGGCTGTTCTCAAACACCTGTTCCATACCTAATCAACTCCTACCCTCCATCCCTGACTGGATGCCTGAGATTCATGGGTGCAGGTGGAGCCCTTCCCAGGGACTCACAATCTGGGTGATCTCCCAGGCATCTCTAGCTGGGGAGTCCCCATATGTGAAGACTCATTTCTGCTTGTTCCTGGAGATAGCACAGTTACTTACCTGTAACAGGTGATCTCTGGGAACAGCAGGAATAAGTCTTCACAACCCACCCACCTCCCCTAGGAGTTGTATCTCTCTATCTATCTTTCCTTTCCTCTCTCTCTCTCTTTGTCTCAGCTTTAAACTCGAACTGGAGAGAGGCAGTTAGGAAAGGCGGGAAGGCAGCGCGCATGCGCTGTGGGATGCTCCCAAAAGCTTTCTTTCAGGACGCTGGGGAGCATTCCCGCGCAGGGTCCGTCGGTACCGACGATACCCATATGTGAAGACTTTATTTATTTATTTATTTATTTATTTAACATTTCTTATATACCGCCTTTCATGATATCAAGGCGGTTTACATTGAACAAACTGAAATTACATTGAACAGGGCATTATAACTTGGAGATAACTATTTTACAGGGAACATGGGCTATGGAGGGTTAAGTGGCTTGCCCAAGACCACAAGGAGCACCTGTGGGACTAGAAACCCCAGTCCATCCGGCCCAAGGTTGCTGTCTTCTAGTAGATAACATAAGGAGGGATCTAGCTAAGCTTGAAGAATGGTCTAGAATTTGGCAGCTGAGATTTAATGTTAAAAAATGCAAGGTCATGCATTTGGGCTGCAGCAATCCACCTGTTACAGGTAAGTAACTGTGCTTTGAATGCAAGAAAGGCAGTTTATAAAACTTGTTAAATAAATAAATAAATAAAATATGCTTTGTAACTAAAGGCTGGGCTGTTCTGTTCCCCTCCCCATTGTTTGGTACTGCTTTGATACATCCGACATATCTGGTCTGGACTGAAGGGATGATTAGGAAGGTGCAATTAGACCTTGCCTGCTAATTTTCTTTCCTTTAATCCCTCCAGTCTAGTCAAAGGACCCACCCTATGTTCTTTTTGGGTCATTTACATAGTAGCATAGTAAATGACGGCAGATAAAGACCAGCATGGTCCATCCAGGCTGCCCAGCAATACGGCAAGAGTAGGTGCACCTGTCGCTCTGTGCAGGCCACCCTTCCCCATGTCTTTGTTTAGGGGTGGACCCACCACTCCATGTAGGACACCCCTATTTGTTGAGAAGTTAAATGGTTCAGTTTATTTTGTTTTTATCCTGTTGCTGTAAAGGGATACGCTGTGCTTGTCCCATGCTGTTTTGAATTCTGTCACCGTGTTTGCCCCCACCACTTCCATCGGGAGAGCATTCCAAGCATCCACCACCCTTTCAGTGAAAAAATATTTCCTGACATTGCCTTTTAATTTTCCACCTTGCAGCTTCATGTTATGCCCTCTAGTTTTGCAGCTTCCCCGTCTTTGGAAGAGGTTTGTTTGTTCATCGTTCCTCTTTAAGTATTTAAAGGTCTGAATCATATCTCCCCTATCCCTCCTCTCCTCCAAAGTGTACATATTTAGGTCTTCAAGTCTCTTCTCATAGGGTTTCTTATGCAGGCTCCAAATCATTTTGGTCGCCTTCTTCTGAACAGTTTCCAGTCTTTTTACATCTTTTGCAAGATATGGTCTCCAAAACTGAAGACAGTATTCCAAGTGAGGCATAAGTACCTCTTCCTTTCTGCTGGTAATCCCTCTTTGTATGCAGCCCAACATCCTCCTGGCTTTTGCCTCCGCCTTGTCGCACTGTTTTGCCACCTTGAGATCATCAGAGATAATCACACCAAGGTCTTTCTCCTGAACCATGCACAGCAACCTCTCGCCCCCTATTGCGTACATTTCCCTTGGATTTCTGCTACCTAAGTGCATGACACTGCACTTTTTCGCGTTAAATTGTAATTGGGAAGCATTAGACCATTCTTCCAGCTTTTGTAGATCTTTCCTCATGTTATCCACTCCCTTGGGGGAGTCCACTCTGTTGCAAATTTTTGTGTCATCTGCAAAAAGACAGACTTTTCCATTCAGTCCTTCAGCAATATCACTCACAAATACATTGAACAGTGCCGGGCCCAGGACCGAACCCTGGGGCACCCCGCTAATCACCTTCCTCTCATCCGAGTGAGCTCCATGTACCATCACCTTCTGTCGTCTGTCAGTCAACCAATTTCTAATCCAGTTTACCATCTTGGGACCCATCCACAAGCTACTGAGTTTGACAAGCCTCCTATGAGGAACAGTATCAAAGGCTTTGCTGAAATCCAGGTAGATGACATCCATCGCATACCCCTGATCTAGTTCCTTGGTCACCCATTCAAAGAACTCAATCAGATTTGTTTGGCAAGACCGTCCTTCAGTAAAACCATGTTGCCTCGGATCTTGCAACTTGTTGGCTTTGAGAAAGTTCACTATTCGCTCTTTCAGGAGCGCCTCCATTACCTTTCCCGCCACCGAGGTAAGGTTCACGGGTCTGTAGTTTGACACTTCTTGCCTGCCACCACTTTTGTGTAGAGGTACGACATCAGCCATTCTCCAGTCCTGAGGAACCTCTCCTGTTTCCAAGGATCTGTTGAATACATCATTTAATGGCCCTGCAAGAACCTCTCTGAGCTCTTTCCTGGGATGTATCCCATCCGGTCCCATGGCTTTGTCTACTTTCAGTTTAGCAAGTTGTTCCAACACCTCATCTTCTGTGAATGGTGTGGTATCTACTTCATTCCCATTTTTATATTTGGGAGTCACAGCTGGTCCATCTCCAGGATTTTCTTTAGTAAAAACAGAGCAGAAGTATTTGTTTAGCAATTTCGCTTTTTCTATGTCACTTTCCACGAGTCCTTTCCCAGCACTTCTGAGTCCTGCAATTCCAACTCTGATCTTCTTCCTTTCCCAAATATACCTGAAGAAATTGCCACCCTTAACATCTTTAGCCATCTTTTCCTGTGCCTTTGATTTTGCTTTCCTTATTTCTCTTTTTGACTCTGAGTTTGATCCTGTATTCATTTCTGTGTTCTTCTGTTTGCAAGCTTTTGAATTTTGCAAAAGCTGTGATTTTTGCCTTTATTTGAGCAGCCACTTCTTTGGAAAACCAAATAGGTTTCCTTCTCCTCTTGTTTTTGTTTACTTTTCTTACATATTTATCTGTTGCCCCTTTTATTGCCACCTTTAGTTTAGCCCATTGCAATTCCACTTCCCTTATCTCCTTCCACCCCGTCATCTCCTCCTTTAGGTACTCGGCCATTTTATTGAAGTCAGTGTTTTTGAAGTTTAGGACTTTGAGCTTGCTATGTTTGGCCTGTACCTTGGCTTTTATCTCAAACCTCACCGTGTGATGGTCGCTGTTGCTCACAGGGGCACTCACGCAGACATTCAACACGCTATCACCGTTGGTGAGCACTAAATCCAGCGTTGAGCTTTCCCTGGTTGGTTCCATGACCATTTGTCTAAGTGATGCATCTTGGAGAGCATCTACAATTTTTATGCTTCTTTCCAGATGTGCAGAAGTAGTAATCCAATCCACATCAGGTAGGTTAAAGTCACCCAAAACGATCGCTTCCCCCTTTCTAGCTATCTTGGCAATATCTATAATCAATTCGTTGTCTATCTCTTCAATTTGAGTCGGAGGTCTGTAGACTACGGCAGTATGGATGACAGTGCCATCTCCTCTTTCCAACTCAATCCAGAGCGCTTCTTCTTTTCCCCATGTCCCCTGCATTTCAGTAGCTTTAATGTTGCTTTTGACATACAAGGCTGCTCCTCCTCCTTTTCCATTTTCTCTGTCTCTTCTGAATAGATTATAGCCAGCTATGACTATATCCCAATCATGTGATTCATTAAACTTTGTTTCTGTAATGGCCACAATGTCCAAATCCATTTCTACCATTAGGGCTTCCAGGTCTGGAACTTTGTTGGCTAAGCTTCGAGCATTTGTGCTCATTGCTTTCCAGCATTTACCTGGCTTGTGTGTATTTTGCATTGATTTTGTTCTGCCCACTTCTTCCCACTTGTTTTTGATGTGTGGTTTAAAAGTGTGGCTGTTTTTGATGTTCTGCTTTTGCAGGGGTGGCGTGCAGGTCTTCATCTTCCACATCCATCACCCCCTTTTCCTAGTTTAAATGCATATCCACATATTGCCTGAATTCTTCACTTAAGATTCTTTTCCCTGCGACAGAGAGATGTAGTCCATCAGCACAGTATAGTCTCTTGTTGGTCCATCTGTTTCCCCAGTCGCAAATAAATCTGAATCCTTGTTGTTTGCACCAGGTCTGGAGCCATGTATTAAAGCTGTTAATGTGATGCAGTCTTTTTGTCTCCTTACCAAGAACAGGTAGAACTTCTGAGAATGCAACAGTGTTAACAATGGGCTTGAGTTTCTCTCCCAGAGATTGGAAGTCCTTTTGGACTGTAGAGGCACTGTTTCTAGCCAGGTCATTTGTCCCAAGTGGATAACAACATCAAGTTTGGAGTGTTCACTTTTTGCGCTAAGTACTTCAACAACTTGGTTTGTATTCCTGCTGGCTGTCGAGCCTGTTAGGCACATGACTATCTTCTCTCCTTTGAACTGTGTTCCCAAGTTGGTGCCTCTGATGATGGAATCTCCAAGTAGTAGTAGTTTTCTTTTTGGTGAGGTTTTCTTCATATTTGGTGCTTTAGCAGGAGATTGGGCATTATCTGACTCATTTAAGGGCCCTTCAATTTCTTTGGATTGAGCATCCTCATTAGCCAAGGCAGAGAAGGCATTATGCAGGGATATCTCTTGATGTATAGGATGTCTCTGCGTTACAGGTTGCAATCTACCAGAACCCACTGTGATCCTTTTTTTCCTGGGGTGTTTGATTCTTTGTGGGAGCGATGGTGGACTTTGTTCAGTTTTTATCCTAGAAGAGGTGTGTTGCATTGCAGCCATTTCCTCCCTCAGTAGAGTCCCTTCTTTATGCATGGTAGCTAGGTCTTCCCTTAGTAGAGTCAGTTCGTCATGCATGGCTGCTGACATGAAGCACATAGGACAAGCTCTTAGGCTCCAAATGATTCGTCTTGGAATGAAAGTACTGCAGTTATTGCACTGAATACACGACATGTTGGTTAAGCAGTCCAAGAAGAGGAAGAATAAGAAGAAAGTTGAAGAAGATGTGGACTTTTAACCCAAGTAAGAAAGGATAGATGGCACGTATGTGACCACTATAAAGGCAATGTAGCCCCTGGGGTGGGTGGGGTGAGGGGTAGGGTGGGCGGGAACCTAAGTGTCTCTGGCGAGTAGGCTCTTCCTGAACCGTGGGCACACACAGATATCTGATGTAAGTCTATACAAGGAAAACAGTCTAAATGCCCCCAAGCTTAGTCTAAAACCACAGTTAAAAGCTATAATAGTAATACCCCCAAAAATCAACAGTTAGAATTTATAGTTTTAAGCCAGCAGAGAAGATAGAAAGGTTTTTTCTTAGCTTAATGGATGCTTCTCAGCTTCTGCAAACTGGCTCAGACCAGTGTCGTCAGGCCAGGTGTACGATGCTCTAAATCAGCCCCTCCCTGGGAATAGGGAGGGGCTGATTTGTGGCCTTAAATGATGGAAAGCATGCTGAGGCTGTTGAAGCAAGTGGTAATTTGAGTGTTCATCTCGATTGTTTTGGGCTCTTGGTAGATTGCATGGCTGAACTCGTGCATGGCATTGCAGTAACAGTCTGGAGAGCATTGCTTTATGTCTCCTGTTCCTGAAGTGCTTTGTAGCAGGAAAGCTTCTTTGGTAAGTATGCTGTTGTCAGTATGTATATTGAGGTTAAGCATTTAATAATCTCTGGTTCTGGAGTCTGCTTTGTTAGAGAAAAACTGGTTAGAGCAGGCCTACACAGGACCCCTTATACTGTGATATTCTGAAACCAGTGGTTCTCAGTCTCCATCTATTGATGGGCGAGCATAGCCTACGAGACTGGACTGGAGGGACTCAGAAAGAAAATTAACAGGTGAGATCTAATTTCACGACATCTGTGCCTGTATTCTATCAACTCTGTTCTCTCCACCCAAACTATGCCCCTCCCTGAAAGCCCCTACATATGGTCGACATGAAAGTATATGTAGCATTTCAGTGTTCACATACCCCTATACAATTTTATGATGCTATTTCTGCATATAAAATAGGTTTTCCACATGAGTACTATTTTATTAAATGGCATATTAAAAGAGTTGAGGTAGGTAAGGACAAATTGGAAAAAAACAAAGAAACAAAAAAAGACTCTCAATGTACAACAGCCTGAATTTTTACCCCCCACCCACATTCCTGCAAAGGACAAAAAAAAACAAGGAATAGGTGGATTATAGTGTGCCCTGTTAAGACAAGATCTGTGACACACACCCACATCCCGAACAGTACCTATAGAAAGTGCCTTCACAGCTATGGAATAAGATCTGAAGTGGTCTCTGAAATGAAGACAGATACCTATGGTACATATAATGGGCGTAACAGATATTAGATTTTTATTATTTATATAGTGCTACCAAATGTACACTGGTCTTTATAGGGGAGGTGGGGTGTGAAGGATCACAAACAGAGCAAGCACACTCGCAAGATATTGACATAAACACAAAGAAGCGAGTTGTGTATGGGTCCAAGATGCTTTATCGAAAAAAACCCTAAGCGTTTTGGCAAACGCCTTCCTCGGGGTGCAAACCTCAAATAAAAACAAAAATAAGATCATAAATAGTCAAATAAAAACATATAAAAACACATAAATAAATATGATAAAAAATATACTATTACTACTTACTATTTTATGGTGGTTTTATATACTTTTCATATTGGTTTGATGTTGCATTATATATATATTTTTTATCGTATTTGTGTTTTTATATGTTTTTATTTGACTATTTATTATATTTTTGTTTTTACTTGAGGCTTGCACCCCCTGAGGAAGACGTTTGCCGAAACGTGTAGGGGTTTTTTCAATAAAGTAGCTGTGACTCATACACATCTTGCTTCTTTGTGTTTGCCCTGGTCTTTACAGACACGCACAGTAGATAGATCTTTCTTCTTGAAACTTACAATATGATAAAGACAGATAAAAAACAGGCAGACCATGAAGGGGGGGGTGTCTTGGGGATAAAACAGAGGCCAGCTTCAAGACATGAAGCTTCTTTTCAGTATCAGGGCTAGAATACTGGGTGGAGTCAAAAAGAATACATGGACCACCCTACCCAATTAGGTGAGTCATCAGGAAAACCTTTGCCTTAGAAATTATGCCTAAGAAGTGCTGCACAAGGTGTGGGTGAGAGTGCAAAGATATAATGGTCATATTGCAGTTCCTGCAAATGAAGCTCATAATGTAATACAAAACCCAGCAGAATTGACAATTTTTAAAATTGCATGTCTGCATGTGTCCCAGCCGAAAAGTGGGCTGCAGAAATATTCTTATAAGATTGATTTTACACTTGACCATCCTTTTTCTGTTCACAAATTAACTCTAAACCTGGATATATCAGGTCATCCCATTCATATATTTGCAGCTAGGGAAGCCTCCTTCCGTTTCAAAGCAGTCGATCAAATGCCTGCCAGTAGCCTTGATTAACAAGAATGCAAGCCAAAATCTTAGTAATGTCAGAAGAAAGGATGACTCTGACCTCACTGTTATAATTTACCTATTGCCTAATGACCTGACTGGAAATGGCATCAGTGCAGTACAGAGGAAGTTCAGGAATTTAATCTTTAGCACCTTGAAAAGACCATAGCATTTTCCGAGATGCTTTATGTACTTGGCAATGGAGAGAAAAAGCTATGTGTTATAGCAAACTTTGATACATAGCTCAAAACCTGATGTATAAAAGACTTTAGGTATATTGAGGGCTGCCCCCTGTAAATGGAACAATAAAAGGCTATTCTTCAATGATGGGCCTGTAACTCTTTCGCTGGAAAAAGTATTCTACGTGAGGAATTCAAATTTGCCAGATGTTTAAACAAAAAGAGATGACAGATAGAAGCCCATTGATTCAGGTTGTAACCTCTAAGAAGGAACAGAAAACTTGGAGGGGGTGGGTGGTAGAATCAGGAAAGTGAGGGTTTTGTCGAGTTATTCTAGGTAACAAGGTACAAGAATAGGTATGATGATATACATGGTATAAGCAAGTAAAGGAGAAATAGCTAGAAAGTTAAGTTTTTCTATACTGCCTTATCTTATATTCAAGATAGTTTACATTATAACATTGAGCAGGGAGATATAACTTTGAAGTTTTAACATGGCTTTACATTGAACAGGGGGATGTAATTTGGAGGTTTCAACAGGATTAACATTGGTTAGGTAGAATTGTGTAACAGTTACAACAGTGGAGTTTGTTTTACAGTGTAGTAGTAGAGATTAGATTCCATATACAGGTCAGTTAGTTGTTACATTATGGTAATATGAGAAGTATACCTACAATGTGCTAACATTTTAGCAGTTGCATGAGTTAATTAACAGTCATTTGGAGGAGGAGGACTTGAAGAAAACCAGGTTATAAGCGCGTCAAGTAAAGCTCATGAATTCACAGCATTGCAGCAAGCCCTTATGGTAGCAGTTGACTTGGATATTGTTGCTGTCATGGAGATGTGGTTCAGTGAGACCCATGAATGGCATACTGGTATATCAAGATATCTTCAAAGGGAGGATATGAATGGCAGAAGTGTTATAGTTCTTCATGTTTTGAAAAAAAAATAGGCGACTGAAATGCAGGGAGAAGAGACATTGGGTGTCATCTTAAGGAAAAAGGCAGTAGTACTTCGGTCTTTAAATATGGTCCACAGACATTAAGATGGAGGAACTGGACAGAGATCTGGGAATGAAGGGGAGTGTGGTGGTGTTAGACTTTCTTTTGTTTTTTATTTTATATTTATAAATTTCAAAGTACAATCCAAGCATACAGTTGAAATGGAAATGGCAAGGTCATCGAAATAAAACACTACAAGAAAAACAAATTAAGGAAACACAAATATACATCTGTCCTTAACCTTCTAGCCCTATACTAAGAGGGGAAGTAAAGAAAAATATAAATCACTGAACATAAGAAATGAGGCAGCAAAACCAGTGCACCTATAATATATATGCTGTATACATAACCAACATCCTGAGAAGCTACCGAAGTGTGTGGCACTGAGAAAGGAAACTAGTTGGACAGGTTCTAGGAAAATATAACATATAGACTGAGCCTTAATCATGCATTTGCGAGGAAACTTAAAAAAAAAAAAGCCCACCCAGCTGCAAAACCCCAGGCTTCAAAAGAAGAAACTACCTCGGTTGTCTGAGTTTCCCTGCATAAATCAGGGAAAATACAGACCAAATAGCTTTTAAAGGAAACGGAGCATTTTTTAAAGTACATTTTTAGCAACCAGTCCTGATCAGAGTAATCAACAGAGTAGAAGGAGTCACTGACCCCACATCCAAGGACTCCAGGATAGCTGAGATATTTAAAGTAGCCATATGCTGAGCCTCCACAGTGGACGAGTGGTCCCAGCTAGCACCTGCTTACGGCCAGGGATATAGCACACCTTATATAATTGTGGCTGGGATTCTGGAGAAACCCCAAGCATTTCCTCCACATATTGTTTAAACATATCCCAGGCTGATATCAAAGATGATCTGGGAAAGTTAGTCAAGTGTAAATTGGAAGATTGAACTTAATTTTTCAACATCTCAAGTTTATACTTGGACACAGTCAGATCTTGTATAAGAGTGAGGTTACTGTCCTCCAATCTTTGTGACTTGGATGAAAGATTTTCCATAGACTCCTTTAATACTTTAATACCTCTGCAATCTGTTCTATGTAAACCAGTTTATTGTTAACGTTATATGTAAACCGCACTTATCTGAAAAAGCGCGGTATATAAAAAAAAATATATATATATCATCTACATTCTGGTTAATCAGAACGGAGTTACCTTGTACTTGAGCAGACAACTGATGAAACTGGAGAACCAGAGCTTCACCCAATTTAGAAATGGCACTACCCATATACATTCTAAAGTGAAATTCTCCAGTCATTCCAGTGCAAAAGACTGGCCAGAAAATGAGAAGATGCCATTCCCAAAGGGAGGAGAGGGTTAACTTGGAGATGCAGCCTGAAGTGTTATCACCGGCTGCATCTCCAAGCCCAGGCATTGAGAGTCTCCTACTGCCAATAATGATGTCTCCCAAGGCGTTTGTCCCAGTACTGCCACTGCAGTGGCTGCTCTGTTCCCCACCAGCACCACCGATGAATCCAACATGGGACCTGGAAGTCCAGGAGCCTCCATTGTAGTGATGTGTAACAGGGAGAGTAGGCAGATAGTGCAGCTCCAACGAGAGGTCGCAGCCCGATGATGCTGAGCCTTCCAGTCCTGGCATCGACACAGTCAGGAAACCGCCAGACAACGTGATCTGGCTCTCTGATCAGGATAGGAAAGCATCCAAAGGATCCACCTGGGCAGTAAGCTGTAGCAAATAGGTAGCTTTAGTAGGGGGGAGGCTTCTTGCCATGATTCCCTTTACGCTTTTGCATAGTCAAGGAGAGCCAAGCAGAGTGGTTGCTGCCTGAAAGTGCCATCTTGGATTCCCCCATTACTTGGAAACTTTAACTTCCTAATGTTGTTTGGAATACCTCACAATTGGTGAGAAGTAGAAAGATCTGAGTGCCCAGTCAGTATGGCATTGGAACACACAAGGGAAGGAGTGAGAGAATCTCAAATGTTCAGGCAGTGATCATCAGAGGATATGGTTTGATATAATGGCCAGAAAGGAGAGGAATTATATGAAACTCATGCAATGGAATGAATAACCTGAGAGAGTAAACCATAGGTTTTCAAGCCAGTCCTCGGGGAACCCTAGGCCAGTCAGGTTTTCAGGATGCCCAGAATGAATATGTATGAGAAAGATTTGCATGTTCTGCCTTCGTTGTATGCAAATCTATCTTATGCATATTCATTGTGGGAATCCTGAAAACCTGACTGGCCTAGGGTTCCCTGAGGACTGGGTTGAAAACCTATGGAGTAAACAATTGGAAATGATCTAAAAGAAAGCCTGAGGAGTAGTCAAATACTTGGCAGTTATAATTCAATGCAAAAAGGTAGTCTTGCATTTAGGTGCAGAAATCCGAAGAAGCAGTACACTAAGAGAAGTGGGGATTGAGAGAGGCAATAATGTCTGATCTCAAGTTAGCAAAACAGTGTGACAAGATGGTGGTTAGAGCCGGAAGGATGCCTATGGAGAGGCAAAAACAGCAGAAAATAGGGAACTTGTCTCATGCTGTTAGAAGGTTTATGAAGGGAATTAGCTGTACAAAAGACAATACCAAAATGAACAATAGGACTTGCAAGTAAAACGAATTCCTTATCCTGCTAGACCATTTCAAGCAAGTGGGTTATGTTCCCCAGCCAGCAGATGGAGGCAGATCAGAGCAGCTTTCATTGATGTCATCACTTGGTATGTCTACTGGTGCAGCACTAAGAGAAGCCAGTATTTGTCTACCTCTGGCAGGTGGAAGATGTCTTGACTAGTCGAGCAATACAGATAAAGCCACAGGACCATGGACTGGGCTAGGGGAGCCAGACCTATCAAACTGAGATTAATGGGCGCAATGTTTGCTTGGAGTTCGGGTTTGCATAGAGTCAACAGCTGCCTTATGAGTTCCAGTGCTGTTGGGAAAGAGAGTGGGCAGGAGGACCCCACAGGACCCCTGAAGGGGGGTTGGTAAGTTGAACCCAGCCCCCCCCCCCTTCTCCCTTGCTGTCCTCTATCTTGCTGTGATTTTTCTGCTTTTTGTTTTTTTTAATTCTCCCCATTATTTTAATGGACTTCCATTTTGCTCTTTGTTGCTTGCAATAAAGTAGCTATAAATTTAAAAAAAAAACAAAACAATCTTTGCTTCTGCAGCAGCAGGACTTCTCAGGTCTGCAGTGGCAGTGGGGACAGCTTGAGAGCTTGATTGCTCTTTGGGGGTTCTCTTTTTTTTTGCTGTGTTTTTTTTTCCTTACCAATGATACTTTTCATGTTTTTTTTTCTTTTTATCGTCTGCAGCCATGCCAGGTGCTCAGTGCTGTTCCTCTTGTGGCTCCCGCCAGGTCAGCTCTGCAGCTGGTTCCTTTTGCCCCAACTATGAGGGAGACTCCTCGGGATCCATATTTTAGAGACCCCTCATGGGGGGCTCGAAGCTGATCTTCATGCCTTTGCTGTATCTCCCATGATTTTCCTGCCAACAGGAACAGCATGCTCTCAGCAGAGGGGGAGCATAGTGAGGAGATAAGCTTAAACTGGCAGGCCTCCTGGGATCCTTTGGTGGGCCCCAGGGTTCTTTCTTAGCTGGCTTTGAGCAGCAATTGCTGAAAAAGCTCGTGGGCTATTTTCAATCTCTGGTAGCTGCTTGGCAGCCCCTACCCTAGAAGTCCAAAGCCATGATTTCCCCTGTCAGAGACTCTGGGCCCTCTGGCGTCTCTCCTGCTGGCAGCAACAGGGTTAAACACCCACATTCTGTTCTTTTGCCTGTCTGTTCATCTGGGAGCCCCACTTAATCTCCTATGGGGGTTAGTTGGGATGGAGCTATGACTTTGCTGCCCTGGATGACCCTGATCTCAGAAACTAAGCAGGCTCAAATCTGGCTAGTACTTGGATGGCAGACCATCTCACAGTGCTAGGTCTTGTAGACTTACCGTGCAGAAAAGGCCTGGCAATCTACTTCTGGTCACGCTTTACCAAGAAAACTCAGGGGCCAGTTTAGCAGGAGTCAGCATTGATTCGACAGAACACACTTTCACTTTCTTGGGATGGAGAAGAGGATTCCTCATCTTCAGTGGGTGAGTCAGAGAAGGAAGGAGAGCTTTTTGTACTAGAAAGCAAAGATCCATCTGTGATCCGCCTGTTTCACAGGGAAGATCCTCTACATATTCATTCAGGAAGCTATGGCGACCTTGTACATTGTAGAACTTGTCTCTGAACAGATCTCCCAAATGGAATCTGTCTGTGTTTTCCCCCCTTCCAGAGCCTACGCGTCAGCTTATAATTTCCTGTGGGAGATGTCGTCACTCGATTGGACCCTCTGCCTCAGGGCAAGCCGAGTCAGCTGTTTGGGTTTCCTTGCTGGATACTCTGGTCACGTAACAACAAGAGCATTCTGGTGGAAGAATATGCTGCACTGAAGGAGTGGAAGCCTTCTTCAAGAATGCCTTTACAGCTTTTGGCCTTGGGTACTCAGGCGGCTCTGTATGTGCAAGCTTGGTGGCCAGAACCACCCTCTGCTGGGTCCAGCAGTTGCTAGACATCCCCAAGGTAGCAAGACTGGAGTCTGTAGCTTCATATGTAGTCAATGCTCTGTACAATGATCAGGAGTTCCTCCAAGTCCATGGTGGTAGTCATAGTGGCCAGGCAGTGGCTGTGGCTCTGCAGTTGGGTTGCAGATGCTGTTTCCAAGTTATGCCTGAACAAACTTCCCTTCAAAAGCAGAATGCTCTTTGGACCTGGAGAAGTTGGTGAAGGACCTCATCAAGGCTCTAACCAACAGAGGCTTCTGGAGCATATGCCCAGAGGTATCAGGAGTGCCTCTCAGAGGACTCTGTGTGGTTCTTGGAGATGCCCTGAGGCAGGTTAGAGTCTGGGTGGGGTCTACTCCTCTTATCTGGTTTAAATCCAGAAAGGGGCAACCCTTTCATGGCTCCCAACACACTCTGTAAATGGCAGCAGCTCCATTGGAAGCTAGCCAGTAAGCTCCTGCAGTGATATCTGGCAGGTTGCTTCCAATATTCAGCCAGTTGAGGACATCTGCGGCTGGTTTTCCTGGAATGGATCCATATAACATAACACCAAAGGGTCCTGGAGGTCCTCGGTCATGGTTGGTCACTGGAGTTCGCAAAGCCTCTTTAGAGCTGCCTTTCTGGAGTCTCCCTGTGGCTCCCCGCTCAAGTGGGTGACAATCAAAGAAACTGCAGAGCCGCTCGCAATAGCAGGTTATTGCATCCGTGCCCTTCATAGAGCAGCAACAGGGCCATTGCTCCATGTACTTTGTGGTACCCAAAAAGGATGGCTCTTTCCAGCCCATTCTGGATTTGAAGGCAGTCAGTGTCAGGCTTTGAGTGCCTCACTTCCCCATGGAGACCATCAGGTTGGTCATTGTGTCAGTCCAGCAAGGCGAGTATCTTCCCTGGATCTTGTTAAAGCATACTTCCACATAACTGGCAATTTTCTTTCCTTGAATCCTGCTAGACCAGTCCAGAATCCACCCTGGAAGAGTATTCCTACAGGTTTGGGAGCCCTTCTGCTTCTTCATGGTCTGTTTCTGTTCCCAATTCAGAATTGAATTTGCTGAAAGAGCCAAATGGTTTGTACATAGTTATGACATCTGTTATTACTTACATAGTTTCTCTTAGTTTTCTCTGTGTTTTTCAGTTTCCTTACTGCTGGGAAAGTTTCATACTGGCTTCCCTTAGTGCTGCACCTGTAGATATACCAAGGGATGACGTCACTGAAAGTTGCTCTTTTTTGCCTCCAACTGCTGGCTGGGGAGCATAACCCACTCACCAGGAATGGTCTAGCAGGATTCAAAGAGAAAATCATCAGGTATGTAAATTTTTTTCAGAATTCTTAGAAGCCAGAAAATTACATAAACGAGCTTATTATAAATGGCCATTGTAGGAAAAGAGCAATTATAGAAATACCAATACCAATCTGGAAACCAGAGGAATCATTTGGACTAATCTTTATTGTTACCATAAACTGCAATGAAAAACCACTGAAATTCTTATTTGTTATACAAAATGGATTTATGCAGATGTTCTTTGCTGTGCTAGGGATCACCAGAGTTTACATGCAAACTTGAAAAATAAGATTATACAGCTTATCCTTCAAATAATACATAGAATCTAGCTCTTACCCTGCAAATTACTTGAAGACTATCATGTTAAGGCAGGCAGAGAGGAGTCAGATCCATCTTTGGCCAGGATGTCTTCATATTTTCTTTTGTCTTGAGTCATGATTATCATGTGCAGTTAGCATGTACATCCATCATGGATGATGTAGAAAATGCAGCGTATTGCTATACCTTTCCACTGACATTTTTCATAAGGAATTTTTTGTCTTCACCAGCACCCTGATCTAGTGTTTTTGGAATACGAAAAAAAAAACATGACATTGTAGCTTTGTACCAAATAACTGTATTTAGAACAGCTGACTCTGTCCCTGAAGGGTCTGCAAATTCAGCAGCTTTTGTTAACTTCTGTCTTTGTTAGCAAATGTTATCATGAGTTTAATCTGTATTTACCTGATGCCTGAATAGTTTTAAGCATTATTAGGCAATCTATTACAGAAAGCTTAAGTGATTAAAACATTGCTTCTGGACAGGTTATTGGTAAGACTTGTCTGGGGGTCCTGTTCATTTCTGGAGCCTATATCTTTAAAAAAAAAAAAAAAAGTTTTTCCAGAGAGAAGCAACCAAAATTGGTGTGGAATCTATATCACAAGTTCTGTAAATTGATTTAGGGGATTCTAAATATGTACACCTTAGCAGAGAGACAGGATGATATGATAGAACAGTGCTTTTCAAATATTTGACCCCATTTTAATAGTGAAAAATCACGTGACCTTAAATGATGATGAAATCAAACTGGCAAATCTTCCATACTTCTTCCCCTCCCTCCACTCATCTAAAGCAGGAAGGTGGCAGCAGTAGTCAACACAAGGTTCTCTGTGTCAGTGTTCAGTGTGTGCGTACAGATCCTAGTACTCAGCATGGGTTTCCAGCCTAATACAAAGCATACCCAGGAAGGACAAGGGCTTGTAAATGATCACTGACTCATAGCCCACATATTGATTGGTCACTTGGCATAGATCACAGTGAAAGTCCAGAGAAATGGAGAAATGGCCATGTTTCTATGACCCCATCCTTTGATGTGACCCAAATTTGGGAACCACTATGACAGAGGCATTGAAATGAAACTCAGGAAAAAACACTCCACTGGAAACATAAACTACGAGAACCACGGGCAACACAAAGGCATGCAGGAAAAACCTGTAAGCCACTGCCCCCTCACATCAACGACAATCCCATCCACCCTCCCAGAGTGCACACACATAATCAAACAAATGCTATTTTCAATGACAAGACAATGGATCGAAATATTCCACACTTAACTTCAGCAATATTCCACACTTAGCTGCAGCAATGTATCACATCGTAACAGGATTGTGCCCCAATGCCATACTCTTTGGCGCCATATAAGCGTTTCGCAAAAAAATGCTTCTTCAGGGGAAAGCCAATAACTGCCATGAAAAAAATGAAAGTTAAAAACATACACTGTTCAACCCTCTATTAGTCCCATAGTACCCAAAAACCTTCAAATAACAAACACCACTTACCGCACTGTAACACATATGCAGAGAGCCTATTCCGGATGCCTTAGTCATCTTTCCTTGCGGCTCCACGGCCAAGAGAGCCACAGTTCAGTGTATCCTGGAAAGGCTTCTCTGTCTACGGACTGTCCAGGGCCAATACTCATCTTCTTTGTGGTGCCAAAGAGAGTCTGTTTTTTTCGGCCAATCCTTGACCTCAAGGGAGTCCATGTTCACCTGCGCACCTTTCACTTATGGAGACCCTGTGGTCAGTGATCTGGATAGTGCACCACTCCAGAGTTTCTTTGTCTCTGGATCTAGCCAAAGCTTATTTCCACTTCCCTATCCATGAAGATCATTAGCGCTATCTCTGTTTTACCATGCTTGGCTCTCATTTTCAATCTGATGCTCTTCCTTTTGGCCTACTACCCCAAGGATGCTCTCAAAAATTATAGTGGTAGCAGCTGCTGTGCTGAGGCACCAAGGAATCTGTGTTCCTCCATATCTGAACAGTTGGCTCATTCAGGCCAAGTCACAATCCAAAATAGCTCATGTTTCGGCCCATATGGTGCAGTTCCTAGAGAGTCTTGGTTGGGTAATTAATCAAGGAAAGAGCTACTTGGGGTCTTCCTAATCACTGGAATTCCCGGGAGCATCTTTTGACGCTTGGATGGGCAGATCCTTGTTGCCCGAAGAGAATGTGAATAAATTGCTGGCCCAGTTGGCAGTCTTCTGGTCTCAGAAGGCTCCCAGAGTTTGGTAATATCTACAATTTCTCCACTCGATGGCAGCGTCACTCAGCATGGTGCCTTGGATGCAAGCTTATATGAGGCAGCTTCAGAAATCCTTGTTTTCTCAATGGTTTCCCAGCTCTCAAAAGTTCAAGTTCAGGCTGCTTCTCCGGCTGGAGACGGTCTCCAGCCTGCGGTGGTGGCAACAGCTGCAGCACCTGAGAAAGGGTATGCCATTGGATGATCACTCATGGCATCTCCTGTCGACAGATGCCAGCCTGTTTGGCTGGGGAGCTCATTATTTGACCCAAACAGTTCAAGGTTGTCGGAACAGCTGCAAGTTGGCATGGCCCATCAGCCACCACAAGGCAAGGGCCATTTGGTTGGCCTTTCTACACTTCTGAACCCTGCTCAAGGACAAAGCGATGGCAGTGGCATATTTCAGTTCAGGCAATGTTTTCTCAGTGTATCTGTTGTGGAACTGGCCAATTATGGAAGGTTTGGGTGCATAATCTACTTCAGCGCAAGCATTTTTGTGGGCAGCGTGTAGTTCGGTCATCCCCTCAGACACTTGTCAGGCAGCAATGTGGGCATCACTTTCCGCTTTTATTGAGCACTGATGTCCACGCTCAGGTGGATACTGCCTTTGGCTCAAAG
This sequence comes from Ichthyophis bannanicus, assembly GCA_033557465.1. NCBI lineage: Eukaryota > Metazoa > Chordata > Amphibia > Gymnophiona > Ichthyophiidae > Ichthyophis > Ichthyophis bannanicus. The sequence continues at coordinate 1,220,268,283 of CM066031.1, forward strand.
GTCTTAAAAGCTTCCGTGTCTTCTTCCCACCCAGTGCAGTCATAGCTTTGGCACATCCCACTTGTCTGAACTGGTCTTGCAGGACGATATGGAAGGTGACGTTTTACTTACCAGATAATATCCTTTCCTTGAGTCCTGTTAGATCAGTCTATGACTCGCCCCTGGAACCTGTTTTGCTCTGCTGTACTCAGTGGTTGGCACTGTGCATCATACCATTCTGACAAGCCTTCTCTTGAAGTTGGTCCTGTACATAGTTATGGTTCCTGTTCTGTTGAACCTTGTTATCTTCATTATGGTTATGTGAGGTTAGAGATTCTTGTCCATATGCTTGGGTACGAAAACTGTAATCTCCAGGAACAAGCAGGAATGCAGTCTTCACATATGAATGACATTGACATTGATGGAGCCTGCATGGGAACGCTCCCCAGCATCCAATAGGAAAGCCTTTGGGAGCACTCCACTGTACCTGCAGGCCTGCCTTCCTGCCTTCCCATCCCAACTCCTCAATTCTTAGTTTTCCACTGAAAAACTTTTTTTTTTTGTGTGTGGAACATTGTGCTTCTGCCTTCCCATCAACACTGGTCTGTCGAATCCGAGGCTGGTTCTGATAATTCTTTTTTATTTTCATTTTTACCTTTTCTTTTTTCTTTCACGTGGTTTTCACCTCTAAACTAGACCTTTAGGCCTCCATGGCCTCATCTTCATTCTGAAGATAACTTTTTTTAGGCATGGAAAAGCCAACTAGTGGTTTTAAAAAGTGTACCAAGTGTGCTGGTACCATATCAGTCACTGATAAACATGACTGGTGTCTCAAATGTTTGGGGTCTGAGCATCAACCCAATACTTGTCCTTTGTGCCAACAAATAACTAAGAGGCCTAAAGAACTGAGCCAGATAGTACGGATCATTGTTTGCCTCTGACTCAATGTCGGTAACTTCTGCTTCTTCGAGGGAATCATCTTCCTCTTATGGGTCTCAGGTTTCTACAAAATCCATACTTCCTAATCTTTCTTCTAGGCCAGTCCAATTCATGCTTGGGAAGTCACCATCCTCCAGCAGCTGCTGAGAACTGAGCATTTCAGAATTCTGACCTTCCAGTAGAAGAGCTCCCCCCTGAGCCTCAGCCACCAGGCTTCAGTTCTCAGCAGCTGTGGAAAGAGCTCTCCCATGCGGACCTCCTGTAGAGACATTTACCCTAAGAGGTTTAATTAAAATAATTCAGTAGTATTGGGACACATTTTAATGACAAAGGATTTCCTAACTACTTCACAGAGGCTGAGCTTCACTACCATTGGAGTGGTGGTAAGGTGGCAGACAGTGTGGCAGGGCCTGCCTCTCCTCCTTGAGCCCTCTGGGGTTCAGAGTCTGCTTGGGGTAAAACTACCTGGGAGCCCTAGGTCCCTTTCCCCACTCAGCAAGATATCGCAGACCCTGTTAGCGACAGGAGTCTGGATTCCTCTTATCCCTGTGCTGCTGTACTTCGGATAGAGAATATTAGGACTAGTGGGAAGGCTCCAGTTCTCCTTAGTGGCAGCAGTTGTGAGGGCCAAGCAGTGCATGCCAGTAGGAGCATTGCAGGAGTAAGCCCTTTGCTTTGGCTTCCTTAGGCGCTGTTTCTAACCCCCCCCCCCTCGGTTTCGTTGCGGCACGCACGGTACAGTGTATGCTGCTGCAGCCACTGTTCTGTGTTTTGTGTGCTAGCAGGTATTTGACGGTTTTGTTTTTGTCGCGGCAGAGGCTTCATGGTAGCATTCAAGACCATAGCAATGGATTCGGCAGAAGGCGGTATGGAAACTAGGGGGCTCACATATGTGGCGTCGGAGACCGTGGGAAACTTGATGGAAGATGCGACCATTTTGGCTCCAGTGGCCATTTCCCTCGAGGCTGAGGTGAAGCGCAACTATCGGACATCCCTTCGGACCCTTCACCGCCTCAGGAACGGTGTCGGTCCCCACTAGAGGATATCTCCTTTCAGGACTTCATACATATCTTGGCCGCAGGGCACGCCATTACAATCACCTCAGAAAAAGGAACCGAGGTTGGAGTAACTGGAGATACTCCAATACCTTCCCACACCCTAGGAGTCAGCTTCATTGCCAGTGCATTGGATCCTACAAAATCTTATGCTCCGCATGTGGGAAGCCCCGCTCACTGTTCCACCTGTCAGCAAGAGGCTTGATACCATGTACCGAGTATCAGAGTGCCCAATCTTCCAGAAACCTCAGCTCCCCCATCACTCCATGGTGATGGAATTGGCGATGCGCCTCATGAAGAGTTTGAAGAATCATTCATCCATGCCATCTGGCAGAGACTCGAGGACACTCGATGCATGTTGGCCTCCAGAATAAGTTCGTACATGGGCATGTTTCTGAAGGATGTCACCAGGGGCCTGGAAACTTTCACTCACATGCTTCCTGAGGATAAACGCTTTCCAGACACTCGTCAAGCAACACCAAAATACTTCTAAGTTTCTTACTAGGGCCTCTTTCAATACCTTTGAGTCAACCGGCAGAGCTTCAGCAGGCATCAGATCTTGCGCATTGGGTTCAAGATAAACTTGCTAATATCCCATGTACTGGAGAAAACCATTTTGGAAAAGGTTGGAGGGAAAAAGTAGGAGAAATTGAGATGGATGATATCAATCTCAAATGCCTTTCCAAGAAGACAGCTGACCCATCCAAGAGGAAGACTGTTAGCAAGAAATCTTTCTATGCTAAAAATAAGAGATGCTATTCTTCTTACCCGGCGTCTGCTGTCTAGCATACTCAGCAGAGACAGCACATGAAGCCAAAGGCTCCTAAGCCTCAACCAACTCCACAGGCACGACCTGTGCTTGTTTTTTGACTCCTTCCAAGAGAATTGCCAATCTGCCCCTGGAGGGCTCTCAGCCCCTCCACATAGCTGGCAGACTCTGTCACTATGCCCACAGATGGCGTAACATTAGAGTAATGGACACTCCAGATTGTCCAAGAGGGTTATCAGCTTTACTTTGAAACCGTATCCCCCCAGCAGCTTTACAGGGGTTTACCCAACACAACCTCTTCAAAACACTTTCTTAAAGTAAAAGGTGTCTATCCTCTTCTCCCAGTGTGCCATAGAAAGAGTTCCTCCTCCACAAGAAGAGATGGGCTTCTACTTTCCATATTTTCTCATGCCAAAGAAAATAGGAGGCTTCAAGCCCATCTTGGATCTCAGAGACCTAAACAAATTCATGGTCCAAGAAAAATGCTAAATGATTTCTCTAGGAAGTCTTCTGTCTTACCTCCAGAGACAGGATTGACTATGTTCTCCAGACCTAGAGGAGGCATACACAAATTTACTGATCCATCCCTCGCACAGGCACTATCTGCGTTTCATGTTTCAGGGAAACCATTATCAGTACCGGATTCTCCTCTTTGGTGTCGCCTCTGCCCCAAGAGTCTTCACAAAATGCATGGCAGTAGTCACTGCCTACTTACATACCTTGGGGGTATTTGTCTTCCCTTACTTAGATGACTGGCTGATCAAGAGAGACTCCCCTCGAGAGATAGGACTTTCCCTTCATCGCACCATCATGGTGCTCCAACACCTGGGCTTTGCATAAACTTCACAAAGTCCCACCTCGCTCCAACCCGATGACTGGAGCTCATCGGAATGCTCTTAGACACTCAGTAGGCATGAGCTTTCCTTCCACAGGAATGCTGTGCCCGCCTAATCGAGCTGGCAAGCGGCTTCAACAACAGAGCCAGGCAGAGCTCAAGAAATGCTACGGCTATTAGGGTGCATGGCTTCCACAGTCTACGTCATCTCCTGTGCTCACTTACACATACGACAAACACAATGGACCCTGTCTTCTCAGTGGATGCAAGCAAAGGGGCGTCTCAGAGACAAGATCCACATCACCCCTCAACTGATCAAATCCCTTCAGTGGTGATACTCTCCACAGAACTTTCTCGTCTGGTCACCTTTTCATATGCCTCCACTTTGATGTACCCTGATGACCGATTCTGCCAAACTGAGTTGGGGGGTGCATCTGAACAACCTAACACAGGGTCTGTGGACACAACAGGAGTCTGCCCTGCAGATCAACCTCCTAAAACTACGAGCATTGATAAATGCTGTTTGGGTTTTTCAACCCCAACTTTCAGAGCAACCTTTTCTAGTCAGAGCAGAAAACCTAGTTGCCATGTTCTACATGAACAAACGGGGTAACAAGATCCCGTCCCCTCTGCAAGGGAGCGCTTCACCAGTGGTCCTTCACACCATATCACACTACATTCACCTCAGAGCGGTATATCTTCTGGGCGAATTCAATGTCCTTGCAGACAGGCTAACCTGTATCCTTCGTCCACACAAATGGACCTTGCATTGGCAGACAGTTACCTGGCTCTTCTGCACATGGGGGACCCTATTCATAGATCTTTTTGCCACGCTGCAAAACATACAACTTCTGCTCTTTTGCTGGAGGCTTCTGTCGCTGCATAGACAGGTCCAGCATGCCTTCTGTTTACATTGGGGACAAGGACTGCTCTACGCATTCCCACTCCATCCCCTTGATACTCAAGACTCTTTTCAAGCTACAAGCCGACAGGGGCTCCATATTCCTCATATCCCCCTTTTGGCCTTGACGACCGTGGTTTCCTCTGCTTCTTTGACTTGTGCAGGCTCAACCTCTCAGCCTTGGATTTGTGCCTGAACGCCTCTGTCAGGACAACAGGGTGCTCCTCCATCCCAATCTTCGCTCCCTATACCTAACAGCATGGCTGCTGAAGGGATAGTGCTCACTGACCTCGACCTGCCACAGATGGTCAAAGATGTTCCCCTTGCATCACACAAGATTCTACCAGGTGATCTTATGCCTTTAAGCGGCGTAGGTTTGCCCTCTGCTGCTCCCCAAAGGATATTGTCCCCTTTTTTTGCCCGGTGGAGTCCCTTCTACAATATCTTCTCCACTTATCCATAACAGGTCTTAAGATAAACTCAGTGAGGGTTCACTTCGGTGCTGTTGTGGCCTCTCTCAGCCTACTGGATGGACAGCCTATCTCCTCACACGCCTTAGTAGCACGCTTCATGAGGGGTCTGCTGCTGTCCAAGCCGCCCATTAAGCCGCCTCCAGTGCCTGGATCTCATTGTGGTTCTTGCTCAACTTCTAAAGCCTCCTTTCGAACCTTTAACCATCACTTCACTGACATTTTTATCTTGGAAGATAATCTTCTTCATAGCCCTCACCTCAGCTCACCGCATTGGTGAGCTGCAGGCTCTGGTGGCGAATCTGCCCTACGCCCAGTTCCACCATGACAAGGTCTGCATACCCATCCGCATTTCCTTCCGAAGGTTGTCTCCTCCTTCCATCTAAACCTGTTGGTCATCTTACCAGTTTTCTTCCCTAGACCACATGCATCTCAGGCTGAAGCAGCGCTACCCATCTTAGACTGCAAATGAGTGCTGGCATACCACTTGAATAGAACGAAGGGTCACAGAAGATCCTCTCAGTTATTCATCTCCATTCATCCTAGTCACCTAGGCTTACAGGTGATGAAGCGTACTCTATCCAGATTGATAGCAGATTGCATTTCTTTTGCTTATCCACAGGCAGGACTCTCTATAGAGGGTCATGCCACTGCTCATAATGTTTGGGTTATGGCAACCTCTGTAGCCAGTTTCCATTCAGTATTCATTGAGGAGATCTGTCAGGCAGCTATCTGGTCCTCCATTCATACTTTTGCTGCACACTATTGTCTGCACAGAGACTCTCGTCGGGATGCTGTCTTTGGCCAAGTTGTGTTCCAGCACCTCTTTGGGACTTAAACTCAATTCCTACCCTCCGTTCCAGACTTTTACAAGAGGCCAGACTGTCGTGGAGGGAGTATCACCTCCTGGAATCAAGTTCAATGGCCCACAACTCTTCCAGACTCTTAGGCTGCAATCTTTTAGCCTCAGGGATCACGCTGCTCTCTCCCCCATACCAGTCTGGTACCTGGGAGCTAGTGAGTCCCATATGTGAAGACTGCATTCCTGTTTGGTCCTGGAGATAGCGTAGTTACTCACCTGTAACAGGTGATCTCCGGGAACAGCAGGAATCAGTCTTCTCAACCTGCTGTCCTCCCCTAGAGATAGTTTTCCCTTCCTCTTAATTACAAACTCAACTGAGAAGAGGAGTTGGGAAGGCAGGTACACAAGTGCAGTGGAGTTACTCCCAAAGGCTTTCCTATTGGACGCTGGGAGTCTGTTACCCATATGTGAAAACTGATTTCTGCTGTTCCTGGAGATTACCTGTTACAGGTGAGTAATTACGCTTTATGCCCCTAGGGGGTGCAGGCTGTTAATGGGACAGTAATGTCATAAGAAGCCTCTGGAACTTTTCTCTGTCTCCACATCTGCTGGTAGAGGAACACAACCCACTTGAGCAGGACTCAAGGAAAGAACATTATGTGGTAAGTAAAATGTCACCTTTTGTCAAACTGTTTGCAGTGTAAATAATCAAAGTAGTCAGAAATGTTTGCCTTAGAGAAATGGTTCCCAAACTTGGGGTTGGGACCACAAATGTGGTCATATCATCAGTGGATGGGGTCACAGAAACATGTCCATTTCCCCTTCTCTCTGGACTTTGACTGTTTAGTGTATTTATTTAACAGTATGTGTATATACCACCTTTTCCATAAATCAAGGTGGTTTACATTGTAACAATACGATTTAACCTCAACTCTTTAGTTTGGATACACTGAAATTTTGGGGAAGGGATGTACATAGGGGGAGGTCATAAGCAATCATTAACAGTTAAATTCTTAATTTATTTACAAGTTTAACTTATTTACAATTGGGGTGATCCTTTGTGCTTATGTGGTGTTGGTCATTATTCATTGTCTGGTGCCTGAGTGGAGGGGAGTGTTTGTATTATTCTATGTGATGTTACCAAAGTGTTCAATAAACAGGAATGTTTTTAGCTTTTTCCTGAAGTCCTTGGTGTCCTTCATAGTTCTGACATCCTCAGGGAGGGCGTTCCATACTCTTGATGCATATAGTGACAAAGCTCTGTCAGATGTGGTCTTCCTTGTCTTTGGGAATTCAGTTGGAGTCCAATAGGAAAGCTATTGTGATTTTGCTGTTTGTTCTCGTTGTACGGCTTTCAGAATATCTTGTTATTAGTCCCTCAAGTGACTCAGCTGATTCATTCTGTAGTATTTTGAATATGTTCATTGTTGCCATGAATCTTGCACGATTCTCTATCGGGAGCCAGTGTAGCTGAGCCAGTATTGGGGTTATGCTTTCTTGTTTGTTCCTGTGAGGATGCAGACTGCAGTGTTTTGTATCATCTGCAGCGAGTGGATGGTAGTAGCTGTGGTAGGCCGTGATACAATGAGTTGCAAAAGTCAAGCAGTGACATGACTATTGCTTGTAGAACTGTTCTGAAGTTGTTGTGACCTATTCCAAGTAGTGGTTGTCAACATGTGACCTGTGAGCCAGTGAATGTTTATAGGCCCTTGTTCCCCTCTTGTTAGACTGGACCATGCTGAGTACTGTGGTCTGTAAGCCCACACTGACACAAGGGAACCTGAGTTGACTGCTTCTGCTGTTGCTACTATTGTTGCTGCTGCCTTCCTGTTTTAGATGAGTGGAGGGAGGGGAAGGAGTATGGAGACCTGCTTTTTTGATTTCATCATCATCTGGGGTCACGTGAATTTTCAGTTAAAATGGGGTCATACAGGATAAAAGTTTGAAAAGCCCTATCTTAAAAACATATAAACAGTACCTAAGTGAATATAAGCTGGTGCTACCTCTGCATAGTATACGTTAAACATGACATATTTCAGTAGTTTTTAATGCTAAAGTACTATGTATTTGCTGTTCTTAACAGATCAAAACTAATAAAAGAAATTGAATATTGCAGATGAAAAGATTGTAAGCCTTCCAGTTACATAGAAACATAGAAATATGACGACAGAAAAAGACCACATGGCCTATTTAGTCTGTCCTTACATATCAACAACTACCAGTGTCCCTTTTTTTCCTTTAGAGATCCTCTGTGTTTGTCCCATGCTTTTTTGAATTCAGTTACTGTCCTCATCTCTACCACCTCCACTGGGAGACTATTTCACGGATCCACTATTTCCGTAAAGAAATATTTCCGCATATCACTCCTGAATCTATCTCCCTTCACCCTCATCCCATGTCCCCTCGTAGCAGAACATCCCCTCGTAGCAGTTGATTCATTATGACTTTTTTAAGGTTGTTAAGGCCCAAAACGTTGATAGATTCATTAGGCCTTTAGTTAATAAAGGCAATACCATAGCAGAGCAAATACTTTGACATTTATTCTGGTCAATTTTTATTGAAGCACTATAATACACGTTTTCTCAAAATGCAAATTAAGAAAATTTCTGCAATTCCCAAGTTGGTGATCCAAGAAACAAAAATATTCAAATTCCAGTTAGTAAATCTTAGCAAAAATTACAAACTAGGCTCTAAAATCCTGACCAGGATTGGGTGACAAACTTTGGTGATCTATTTTTAAAAAGTTGGACATGAAATACAAGATGCCAACCCCTTTTAAAGGTGCAGTCTCCAGAATTATCCTGTATTTTATGGGATCTCCCCCTGGCATCTATAGCTAGGGAGTCCCCATATGTGAAGACTCATTCCTGCTTGTTTCTGGAGATAGCACAGTTGCTTACCTGTAACAGGTGATCTCTGGGAACAGCAGGAATAAGTCTTCACAACCCACCCACCTCCCCTAGGAGTTGTATCTATCTATCTATCTTCTTTTCCTCTTTCTCTCCTTTTGTCTCAGCTATGAAACTCAACTGAGGAGAGGCAGTGGAAAAGGCGGGAAGGCAGTGCGCAGGCGCGAGGGATGCTCCCAAAAGCTTTCTGATTGGATGCTGGGGAGCATTCCCGTGCAGGCTCCGTCGGTACCGACGTACCCATATGTGAAGACTTATTCCTGATGTTCCCAGAGATCACCTGTTACAGGTAAGTAACTGTGCTTTACTAGCCAATCAGTCTCTCTGAACTAGCAATTCTCGCAACTGCTTATGAAGGCTGCTGTAAAGACTAAAACAATATATATATCATGGCCAATCCTAAGCTTAGGAGTCGCCCACTTGTGTGCCTGACTCAGTCTTCCTTGTCAACAGAAAAAAAAAACATTACTCACCTGTAACAGATGTTTTCCGTAGACAGCAGGATAGATAAGGCACATAATCCCTCCCACCTTTCGAGATTTTCTTCCATTGAACTTTGAAACCTTATGAGGAACCGAGAAGACCACTATGCACTGGAAGGGCTGCATGTGCTTTGAGAGAGCAGTTCCACCTAGCACCATTGGATGATATTAGTCCTGCTGTCTTTGGAAAATACCTGTTACAGGTGAGAAACATTGTTTTCTCTTCTGTTACCCCAGCAGGAGAGAAATAATGTGCCCAATGAGACCATGATAGATATGGCAAGCTTCTTAGACAGAGGGCTACAATTAAGGAAGAAAAATTGCATAGTCTCCATAGACAAACAGGGCAAGTGCTCACATTTGGGTGATATCACTAACTGAGCCCATACAGGAACTCTCAGAGCTACTGTTCCAGAAATATTTAGAAAGTTCTCAGCACATGTGTGCTTGTCCCCCACCCACCACCACCCCACCGTACTTGAGGAACTCAGTCTTTCATTTTCCACGGAGCCTGATGGACAGTCACTATGCAATAAGATTTCATTAGAGGTGTTGCTTTTTATATAGTTTGTACGTTTTTTCTTCAAACATTTCTTCTCCGTTTCTGCTGCCGCTGCTTATACTTTCCTCTGTTATATCCGTAGTTTGTTTTTCAGCCATTTTTCAGTTTCCTTGCTTTTCCTTTGGCATCACACAGGCCGCTTTAGGTGTTAGGCACACTCGACCTTGTGAAGTATTTTTTTTTTTTTTTCATCATTGAGCCATTTGATTTTGCTTTGACAATTATTTATTTTATTTTCTTTGAGCAATGTGTCATAGAAATCTGGTAGCAGTTTCAAGAAGTATGCCTGGTGCTCTAGGACCATGTCTGTCACAGACACTCATAAATGGTGCCTAAAGTGTCTGGGACCTGTCCTAATACCTTTGTTCGTGTACTCTGTTTGTAGATGCCTGGCCAATCTTGATATTGAGAACATTGGGGAAGCTCCATCCCCGAAGCATCTGAGCAGATTTGGTGCATCCTGACTCCCAGAGGAGATCAGATTCCACAGTGACTCGGAGACCAGTCCAAGCAGAGACTCTGACGTCCATGGAGTACTCTCTGAGTCTGACTCCAGGCATTACTAGGAAACTGACCAAGACTCCAAGTACTACTCGGAGGAGAGGTCCCCTGAGTTTACTGTCAGACCCCTCTTCATGAGCATTATAAATCATCACCTGAGGACATGTCATTCCATGATTTTGTTCAGGATATGACCTAGACCATAAGTTAGATACTGAGGGAGGAACCAGGGCAGAAGAAATGGAAATCTTCCTAAGGAGGTAGTGACAGTGCCCGTGCACTGCATCCATCAGAGGCTGCAGATGAGAATGCAGTAGACCCACCATCTCTGTGCTTCCTGTAAGCAAGAAGGTACATTCTATACATAGAATGCAAAAGGCTCCCAGATGGAGAAGCTCCAGTTCCTTTACCATTCTGTGGTTATCAAAACCGTCCTCAAAAGGGTTAGTAGTTTCAAGTCATACTCCCGGTTAGTGCAGCATGTACAAGTGGTTCAAATGAGTCAGCAGGTCTTAGCGAGAACCATGTTGAAAATGTTGGGTCATATGTACTCCAAAGTTCATCATTCCCATGGCTCATCTACATTTCAGGCAATCTCAGTGGACTCCGTCCCTTCACCATCTCTGTTGTAATTTGTAATCTCCAGGAACAAGCAGGAATGTAGTCTTCACATATGGGTATCGTCGGTACCGACGGAGCCCGCGCGGGAACACTCCCCAGCGACCAATAGGAAAGCCTATGGGAGCATCCCACAGTGCTGTCTTCCCGCCTCTGTACCTTTCTTACTTCAGTTCTTCATTTTCCGCAGAGCCGACAGGACATGGTACCCTGTCACTGCAGAAAATCTACCACCTTGTTTTTTGTGGTTGCGTCTGCCTTCATTCGATGCCTACCGGTACCGCCGGTTCTCCTCTTCTTCTTTCTTTAAAAAAAAATATTTTTTTTTTCTTCAGGGATCTTTCCCTGTTTCTGGTGCTAGGTGCCATTTTGGGCACTAGGCCCATTTTTCTTCAAGCATGGAGAAACCAGCTAGTGGTTTCAAAAAATGCTTAAAATGTGGCGGTACCATCTCCGGCACCGACACCCATGATTGGTGTCTAAAATGTTTGGGTCCTGAACATTGTCCAACAGAGTGTCTCTCCTGCACGAGAATGACCAAGAGGGGCCGGTAGAATAGAGCTGCAAAACTCGGTACCCTTTTGCCTCCGACACGATGTCAATTGCATCAACGTCTTCCAGGGCTTCATCTTCCTCCCATGGATCTCAGGTAACCAAAAGTAAAACTAGCTGGTCCTCAAAGGAAAAATCTCCTTCAAAGTATCGCGATGCCTCCAGCGTTTCCCTCGAGGATACTTCACCGGCAAAACAACCCCGGCAGGAGTCTTCGAGCTCCAAAGTATTAACGGGACTCCAGGATGTTCCAGAGGCCTCGACCTCTGCGGAACTACTGGTGCCATGCTCTGGGGTCGTGGCCGCATCCACCGGCACCCAGGCATCGGCAGAAGCGATGGATCACAGAATCCTTGGTATCAAACGCAGTCTAGCGGCCCTCTTAGCAGCCTCAGTACCGCTAAGACCGCAACAGACGGTTCCACAGGTATCGGTACCGACAGTACCTCTTTCGACAGGACTGCTCCCCCCCATGCCGATATCCGGTATCGGGGATCAGGAACGAGACATTTTGGTACTGACTTCGAGCGGTACCGATACCATGCGTCACAGGAGCACCCGGTGCTTGAGTCTTCTGATTCCGATGACTCTGACGATTCTACCGGTACCAGAGTGAATCTATTAAAAGATTCAACTCCCTCTCCTCAACACAGGATGTTTCCTTCAGAGGATATGTCCTTCCAGGACTTCATACGTGATTTAGCAAAGGGTCTTGCAATCATTGTGATTCCAGAAAAAGAACCTAGGGCAGAGGAATTAAGAATTCTACAATACCCTATGGCTCCCAAGGAAGCAGCTATGCTTCCCATTCACAAGATCTTACATGATCTGATGTTGAGAATGTGGGAAACTCCTTTAACGATATCTTAACATTCCCGACGCCTTGACACTATATACCGAGTGCCAAGTTGTCCTGGTTTTCAAAAATCTCAGTTACCACACTATTCAATGGTAGTGGAATCGGCTATGCGAAGAATCAAAAGTGCAAAAACACACTCTTCTAATCCTCCAGGCCGAGAATCCAGGACACTCGATGTCTTTGACCGTCAATGTTTTCAATCCTCCATGCTAGGAGCCAGGATCAGTTCCTACATTCTGTTTATGGGAATGTTCCTGGAAGAAGTCACAAAAGACTTAGAGCTCGTTAGTCCTTCTGTCTCAGAGGAAAAAAGAGCAGACTACCTTATTCTGGTCAAACATGCCCAGAATGTCTCTAAATTCATGAACCGTGCTACCTTTGATTGTTTTGAATGTCTTAGCAGGAACCTCTGCTATATCCACAGGAGCACGTCGTATTGCTTGGCTTCAAGCATCAGACTTAGAACCGTGGGTGCAAGAAAAGCTAGGAAACATTCCTTGCACAGGAGAAAATCTCTTTATCAAGGACTGGCAGGACAAGGCTAATCAGCTTGAATCTGACAATACTACTTTGAACAGATTGTCAAAGGCTACAGCCAACCCAGCAAAAAAGAAAGCATTCAAGAAACCTTTTTTTCAGTAAGAAAAAGAAGTCTTACCAATCTTACACCCATCAAACTTGCTGTCCACTTCATATTTCCCAAAAGGGACAACAACAGAAAAGACAGCAGAGAAAGCCACAAGCTCAAAAAGCTCAACCGGCTTAACAGACCCAGCCCCCTCAGGGTCTTTGACTTCCACCTAGAGAACTTAGTCATTCTGCCCCTAAAAGGTCCAGAACCCTTGACCATTCCAGGCAGACTATGCCATTTTGCCAAAAGATGGCAACAAATTACATCAGAAAATTGGACTCTGTCCATTGTAAGATTGGGATACAAGCTTCATTTCCTCAACTTGCCCCCACCTACAATTCTGAAACAGTTCAATTCTCAGGGCCCTGCCACCGACCTCTTGTGGCAGGAGGTCACGTCACTTCTAGCTCAAGGAGCAATCAAAGAAGTGCCCATACCCCAACAGGGGACAGGGTTCTACTCCCCCTATTTTCTTATTCCAAAGAAGACAGGGGGACACAGGCCTATACTAGACCTCAGAGAATTAAACAAGTATTTGTTCCAAGAAAAGTTCAAGAGGATTTCCCTCGGAACACTTTTACCATACCTTCAAAGTCAGGATTGGCTATGTTCTCTAGATCTAAGAGATGCGTTTACGCATATTCTCATCCACTCAGAGCACAGGCACCGGAGGCAGCAGTCATGTGTGTCGGTTAGGGACATAATCTTACCACACTGATCACACTTTTTAAACCTGCTGGTAGCCATGGGGGAAAAAAGAACCCTAGCAAGGTCGAAGACCCTTCGAGCTGCCAGCGAAGAAAAAAGGCACAAAGATGTCCAGAAGAAAAATAAAACTTAAGTAAAAGGGAATCGACCAGATACCAAGGTCGGGGCAGGAAAGGTATTGGAACGACCGGAGACAAGCAGAATGCTCAAAAAAAATCAACTTTTTCCAAGACAAAAACAGATGTCTGGTGGGCTCTGCAGAAAAAAGGAGACCGAGCAAGATGGCACACTTGGGAGGGAAGGGGACCACACATGCGTGGTAACAATCCCAAAGGCTTTCTTTGAAAGCTGGGGATTTGCTCCGCGCGGGCTCCATCGGCGTCGACATCACCCATATGTGATGGCCGACTTCCTGTTTGTTCCCAGAGAGTAGAGCAATAATCTAAACTATTTAAAACAAGGGCTTCCACTGTGATCCTAAAACTATCAGAATCCAGATAAAATTTCAGAGGACGCACCATCTGTAACTTAAAACAAACTGCCTTCGTCACAGTTACCATCTGAGGCCGAAAAGAAAAAGAATGATCACGTAAAACACCCAAATACCACAAATCCTGCTGAATCGGTACATCCATAGTCCCTAACAGCACAGATTTAGGCGGGACATAGACATTATCCTGATGAAGCACTACATTCTCTATTTTCCTAATATTAATTATCAATCCTCCTCCTCCTCCTGCTCCTCACCAGTAGCCACCAATCAGAGCTGCTGCAAGGAAACATTTAAAAAACAGCGCACCACAGGCCTCACCAGAGGGCATTCTGGCACGGCCGTTAGACATGGAAATCAGGCACCGTAAGATTGCACTACCCAACCAAATGGTACATTATCTCTAGAAACCCTGAAAAACTCTGTATTAGAAGAAAGTATTAACCCTATTGATTTTGTAATTTGCTTTCTTTTGCTTTAATAATGAGTTAGCTTAAAACATAAGCCTCCATCTGAATGTAATATGCAATTGTAACCAAAGCCTATAACTTTTAAATTATTGACTAACCTATTTAAAAATTAGTACCTCACTCACTTATCTGTCACATTGTTTATCCTAATGAACTCATAGATGATTCTGTTGAAATGCAATACTGTTGCCATTCAATTATAGCAACAGCAGTGTTACATATGTACATCTATACTGTTTAAACTGTGCCATTGTATCCTTAACTAAACACTCCTTAAGGTTGAAATTTACTTAACTCATGCTCCTGATTTTTTCATCTGTATAATACCTAATTGAAATTCAGACTTAGTCACTTAATTCCCCCATCTGAAACTTCCCTAACGCTTCATTTACACTTCTTATTCAAATACATTACTCTTCACTCATCACTCTTCTTAGATTTTACCTTCTCACAGACTGGCTCGGGACCTCCTCTGCCTACTCTTCCTCCACCATTCATATCCCTATCCTCAAAAACCACGGAAAAAAATGGTCAAGTAACTCTTACCATTATCCAGCTAAGGAAGCTCGCATACGGCACTCCCACTTGATTCACATTGCATTACTCCAAACCAGTAACCCCAAGCAACAAGACTCCCCACCTTCCCAAAGCCTAAAATGTGCCCTTATAAACGCTCGCTCGATTAGAAAAAAATGGCCTGTAATCCAAGATATAGTTACCCATCACAATCTTGACGCACTCTTGATCACTGAAACTTGGCTATCAAAAGAAGATAATGTCCTCATTAACCAACTCATTCCACCAAATTTCTCCATACACACAACCCACAGAGAGAACAAGAAGGGAGGAGGAGCACTCATTCTCACCAAGTCGGAACTCCTTTTCAATACAACTAACTCCTACAGCTCAGACAATCTGGAAATAATCACCATAGTGAACAAGCAATGCTCCATCAACCTGATTTACAGAACCCCTTCAAGCTCCCCGGATGACCTTCCCACCATATTAGACATTGCTGCCAATACCAGCAACCTTAACACTCCAAACTGGATAATGGGAGATCTCAATCTCCCATCACTACAGCAACATCAGTCCTCTTCATTCCTCAATGCCATCGAAAGTCTTGGATATCAACAACTAATCATGGAGCCCACACACATCAAAGGAAACATTCTTGACATGGTATTCGCTCCACAATCTGCTTCTACACAAAACAGCAACATTATAAAATCTATCACTGATGTACCATGGTCAGACCACAAACTCATAATCCTACAAATTCCCTTGGGCAACACTCATTCCCTAAACAACAGAAACCTTGACAACACACCACGAGCCCCAACAAGAGGCTTTCGGCCCTTTAATAAGGATTTTATACTGACAAACACCCAACCACTCCTCAACAATACAACACTCAACCTGGAAGAAGCAATTGAAGCCTGGAATAATAGCCTCAATGCCATTGCTATTCTACCACACAAAAAAAACACATCAAGGAAAAGAACCTCCGCTCCATGGTTCTCTCCCGATCTACGATCTTCTCTTATGCACCTTAGAAGACTCGAAAAACGCTGGCGCCGATCACTGACCATTGATGATCATACAGCCTACAATCTCTATTTAGCAACTCACCGTGAAGCAATCACAACCAAGAGGAAGCAGTATCACACGGAGATGCTCAAAAGATCATTAAACAAACCTCGTGATCTTTTCAACCTAGTAAAATCACTATCAAATGAACCATCATCAGAACAAAAATATGATATTCACCCACAAGAATTTGCTGATTACTTGCAATCTAAACTTCTACAGACGGATGAGCTACAGAAAACAGATATCCAAGAAACAACCTGCCAAAACACCTTATCTTCACTTTCCGCACCCTCAGCTAAACAAATTGAAGACACAATCTCCTCACTCAATACCTCCACCGCTCAAACCGATCCTTGCCCAGCCTTCTGGATAAAGGACCTTAGAAGTGCATTTAGCCCGTTCATTGCAAGAATCATGAACCTCTCATTTACAACCGGATCCTTCCCATCTGCTCTAAAGCTCACATCCATCAGACCGCTATTAAAAAAACCCAAACTAGACCCAAAAAGGGCTGACTCATACAGGCCCATTGCTAGCATTCCCCTCCTAGCAAAAAGTTTTGAAAAAGAGGTGCAACGCCAAATTCAAGACCACATAGATTCCACAGCTCCTCTCGACTACTTTCAACATGGCTTCAGAGAACATCATGGAGTTGAAACACTCCTCACCACCCTCCTCAATAACATACTCACCAGCATAGATAACATCCGCCAAGGTGTTGTGCTAATCTTCTTAGATATAGCAGCAGCGTTTGATTCGGTAAATCACGAGATACTCATTACACGATTGAAGGAAAAAGGCATCGGTAGTTCAGCACTGGAATGGTGTAAATCTTACCTGGACACCAGAATGCAATATGTAAAATCTGCAACAGGAGAATCAAATCTCTTCCATCAAAAACAAGGTGTGCCACAAGGGTCATCTCTTTCATCTCTCATGTTTAACATCTACATGCAGCCTATCTGCAACATCATCAGATCATTCAACGTGAAATGTATGATATATGCAGATGATATCCTACTTTATATGCCATTTTCTACAATGCAATTAGATCTACTGCCCATAATAAATTGCTTCAATGCAGTATCAGAATGGCTTCTCTCACAGAACCTCCGCATCCAACACAAGAAAACTGAGGTTCTCTTTGTTACGAGAGACCCTAACTTCATTCCACCATCACACATAAGTGTTAAAGGAGCTGATCTATCCACCAAAGAAACAATAAGATACCTTGGAGTCACGCTGGACCACCGTCTCAATATGAAAACACACGTAAACAATATTACAAAAGCTGTGTACTTCAAGATACGCACACTCAGGCATTTACGCTCATTACTGGACCCAGATGATTTCAGAACCATCTTCCAAGCACTCATCTTACCGCATTTCAATTTCGCCAACTCAATTCTACAAGGTCTCCCACAATCCACCCTAAGTTCTCTTCAACTTGCCATGAATACTGCTGCAAGGGTTCTACAAGGAGCGTCCAGGAGTGATCATGTGACACCAATCCTCAAACAGCTTCACTGGCTCCCGATACAAGGCAGGCTCATATTCAAAACCTTAATTCTCACATACAAGGCCATCCATGGTTTGTCAGCAAACTCACTAACTGATCTCACACAAACATAACCACCAACTAGATCCAGAAGACAAATAGCGCTAAACACCCTAATAATGCCGAAGGCCATAACAACTTGTAGCCGTTCAACAGCGAACAGAGCCTTTATGTTTTGCGCCCCAAAACACTGGAACTCCCTACCACCCGAAATTCGTGCCATAACTGACATAGTCCAATTCAGAAAGGCCCTCAAACATAACCTATTCATCAAATACTACCCTACATAAGGTGCAAAATATTCACTACAAACTTAACCACATTCCCTCCTGTCCCAAGCACTATTGATAATTTTACGTAAATACTTCTCTCATGTGATCGATTTAACAGATCAATATTCTATGTATATAGTTCCCCCTTGTTATCCAAGTTTATCTTATCCAAGTTTATCCTCCTGTTATATGTAATACCGAACAGCCTGTTGTTCTGGTCTTTGGTTCTCTGTAAACCGCGCTGATTGTAAATAGCGCGGTATATAAAAAATTGAAATAAATAAATAAATAAAATAAAATTAGGAAACACTATACATTCTGCCCTAAAATTCATAGGACATATTCCAACTATACTAGACACATACTAGTGCTTTATCCCAGCAATTTATCGAGCCATCTATTACCATTGCATATACTGTTGGAGTAGTACTCGGAGTGGAGGAGTGGCCTAGTGGTTGGGGCAAGGTACTTCAGGCCAGAAGGTCGGGGGTTCAAATCCCACTAGAGGACAGCAACCTTGGGCCGGAAGGACTGGGGTTTCTAGTCCCACAGGTGCTCCTTGTGGTCTTGGGCAAGCCACTTAACCCTCCATAACCCAAGATCCCTGTAAAATAGTTATCTCCAAGTTATAATGCCCTGTTCAATGTAATTTCAGTTTGTTCAATGTAAACCGCACTGATGCAGAATAGCGCGGTATATAAGAGAATGTAAATAAATAAATAATAGCAAGGCAAGGGGACACCTCCAGGACAGAGTCCAAGTGACCCGACAGCTGGTGAAGTCTCTGATCTGGTGGCTGTCGCCCCAACGCTTGAAGGCATCGATGCCTTTCCAGGCTCCCGACCACTCGAGGGTCCTCACCACAGATGCCTCCCTGCTACTAGAAATTTCCCGCTTCATTTAGTAATCGTCTATTTTCATTTAATTTGATTAAAATCAATGTGTTGTACATACTGTATTCCGAGGTGTAGTCAAATTTTAAAGTATATAACTCCGAGTGTTGTTATGTGGAGCACAAAAATTTAACTTTCCTTCAAAAGCCGCACACAGCTGATATTTTATGTGCACACAGCCTACAGAAAATTAGAGGGAACATTGCTGGGGAGCCCAGTGCAAGGGCTACTGCATCCAGGGTACCTGGTCCCCGGACGAGAGCACTCAGCAGATCAACCTCCTGGAGCTGCGGGCCATTCATCTCGTACTTGAAGGCCTTTTATCATCGACTATGTCACCAGTCAGTCCTAGTTCAGACGGACAACCAGGTGGCCATGTTCTATGTGAACAAGCAGGGAAGCACAGGGTCCCATGCCCTCTGCCAGTAAGCCATGGATATGTGCTCTTATGCAGTCCAACAGGGCATCTGCCTCAGAGCAGTATACCAGTTGGGCCAAGACAACTTGTTGGCCGACAGACTCAGCAGGATTCTCCAGCCGCATGAGTGGCAACTGAACGCAGATGTAACCAGCAGGCTTTTCCAGACCTGGGGGAACCGGTGATGGATCTGTTTGCAAGCCCGGACAATCACCAATTACCCCGCTTCTACTCCAGGCAGCCTCACCCTGCCAGGGTGGCCGCCAATGCCTTTCTGTTCTCATGGTCAGAGGGACTTCTGTATGCTTGCTCTCCGACACCACTGATTGCCAGGACTCTGTTCAAGATTCTCTACAACAGGGCCTCTGTCTTGGTAGCTCCGAAGTGGCCCAGACAACCGTGGTTTCCACTGCTGCTATGGCTAGCTGTTGAGGACCCCATACCCCTGGGGTCCGTCCTCTGGCTCCTTTCTCAGGAGGGGGGCTCTCTCCTACATCCCAACCTAGGCTCCCTCTCGCTGACGGCATGGTTGCTGAGAGGGTGACTTTAGCCCCGCTCCACCTCCCTAAAGAAGTGGAGGATGTTCTGCTAGCCTCACGCAAGGCGTCTACCAGATGGGCCTACGCTTTTAAATGGCGTAGATTCGCACTTTGGTGCACTGAGCGGGGGGCCGACCCCTTCTCTTGCCTGATGGTCCGTGTTGCAATACCTGTTCCACCTCTCTCAGGCAGGGCTTAAGTCTAACTCTGACAGTACACCTCAGTGCCCTGGTGGCAAACCACCATCAGGTGGACGGAAAGCCCCTCTTGGCCCACCAAGTGTTGTCCCACTTCCTAAGGGGCCTTCTCTTGTCTAAACCCCCCGGTTTGCCCCCAGCGTCCGAATGGGTTCTCATTGTGGTGTTGGGGCAGCTCACCCTGCCACCATTCGAGCCCCTGGCTACGTGCCACCTTCGCTATCTCTCCTGGAAGGTGGTTTTCCTGGTTGCACTCACTTCTGCCCGTAGGGTAAGCAAGCTCCAGGCTCTCGTGGCTGAGGCACCTTTCACCAGGTTTTGCAAGAATAGGTGGTGCTTCGCATGCATCCCAAATTTCTTCTAAAGGTGGTGTCCTCTTTCCACCTCAACCAGGAGGTGGTCCTCCCAATCTTCTTTCCTAGACTGCACGCCAGTTGGTCGGAGATGGTCCTCCATACCTTGGACTGTAAGAGGGCCTTGTCCTTCTATATCCAACACACTCAGGGCCACCGTAAAGTCTCTCAACTTTTCATTTCTTATGACTCCAGTAAGCTGGAGGAGGCGTTGTCCAAGCGTACGCTGTCCACATGGGTGGCGGACTGTATTGCCTGGGCTTTTGAGGAGGCGAGGCTTCTGTTGGAAGACTGGGTCACAGCTCACTGGGTCAGGGCTATGGCGACCTCAGTGGCCTACCTGCGCTCGGTCCCGCTGGCAGACATCTGCCAGGCCGCCACCTTGTCTTCAGTCCATACCTTCGCATCTCTTTACTGCCTGGATAGAGAGTCCCGACAGGACAGTGCCTTCGGCCAGGCCATGCCCTGTAACCTTTTCGGGGTCTAGGCAACTCCTACCCTCCTCTCCTTCTGTGTTCAGGCTACTGGAGTGCTAGTTTCCTTGGACGCAGAGGTCCTGTTGGTCTGTTATACAGATTTCATTGCTGCTGCTTATGGCTCTCCACGAGGGAGCCTTTTTTGGTTATGGGTTCATGGTAGCCTGTAGTTGGGGAGTCCCATATGTGAGGACTGACTTCCTGCTTGTTTCCGGAGAAAGCGTAGTTTCTAACCTGTAACAGGTATTTTCCGGGGACAGCAGGAATCGGTCCTCACAACCCTCCCTCCTCCCCTTGGAGTTGCAGTCATACCATCTTCATTTGGTTTGCTGTCTTTTAGCTATGTCATTTGACTGAGCAAGATGGCACCCTTGGGCGGGAAGGGGACCACGCATGCATGGTAGCAATCCCAAAGGCTTTCTTTGAAAGATGGGGATTTGCTCCTTGCGGGCTCCATCGGCGTCGACGTCGCCCATATGTGAGGACAGATACCTGCTGTCCCCAGAGAACACCTGTTACAGGTGAGTAACTACGCTTTTTAGCAATAGCACAGGGTAATTGAGTCAATCCTCTCTTTTGATATAAAAATTCACTACAATACCAATAGTGCCCTACCATTGCTTTATAAATAGTATTTGTATCCCAGTTTTGTATGAAATGGTAGTTTCAAGTTTCAAAATCATGAGACCTATTGGTATATAACATGAAATGAACAGGGTCAAATTTGGTGTATTGTTTATCTTTCTACTACCATTTCGGTGTATAAACTCAATTTGTGTATTCCAGATTTTCTCAATCATTGTTAATGTATAACAAGTTGTATTTCCATCCACATTCGAGATTCTGCTACCTTACTGACATTCCACCTTACTACAGTGGGATCATATAAATATATGCAACGGAGGTCAATCTGATTAAGAAAGCCTACACAGTAAGTAAACTGCATAGGTTCAGATACACCTACAGGTATTGGAGTGGGATCATATAATGACACATTTGTCCAAGTTTTAAAGCAATCATGTAATTCCTAGTACCAACGTATTGGTTGGTCCATACAAGTACCTTTCTCCAGGAACAAGCAGGAAGTCCGTCTTCACAAATGGGTGATGTTGGTGCCGATGGTGCCTCATGCAGAGCAAATCCCCAGCTTTAAAAAAAAGCCTTTGTGAATTGCTACCACGCATGCACAGTCCCCTTCCCCTCAAGGGTGCCATCTTGCTCAGTCTGCTTTTTTCCACGGAGCCCTTCGGACGTAGTTTCTCCGTGTCCTGGAAAAAGTAATTGTTTTTCTCTGTTTTCTTTGCCGGTCGACACCGGTATCCTTCCGGCTTCGGTACCCCGGTATCGAGTTGGGTTCTTTTTTCCACTTCTTGAACTTTCTGACTCTGAGGCTCTTTCGTGCCCTTTTTGCTCCTTTTTTCCTCGCTGGCAGCCCATAGGGTCTTTGACCTCGCCGGGGTCCTTTTTCCTTCGATGGCTACCAGCGGTTTTAAGACGTGCGGGAAAATTATATCCCTCACTGACACTCGCAACTGCTCCCGCTGTTGCCTCGGGCCAGATCATGACCCGACAGCTGTGGCTCGTGTAAGAGGATGTCCTCTAAGGCCCTGAGGAGCTGCCAGCAGCAGCATGAAAAAATTTTCACCGAGTCCCCTGTGCCTCCGAGAGCCAGGACCTTGTCCAAGGCCTCGACATCTTGGGGGGAACTCTCCAAGCCCGAGCATCATCAAGGTTTCTCGGAAAGGGGATCTCCTTTGCGAGAGCACAAGAGGAAGAAGTAGTCCTCAAAGGTGGCGTCTCTGAATGGCTCTGGCATCGGGCCTTCTAGGGGCCAATCACGGAGTCCCAAACGCATACCCAGGTCATCGGAGAGGGAGTGGCCTGCTAAGGTTCCTCCACCTGACCCGGACCTGTCTAGGCAAGTACAGACCATTCTTGTTGAGGACTCCCCTCCGGGGGAGCCGGTATCGGGGGCCGATCGAGTCTGCACCCGAGCTGGAGACTGCAGAGCCTCCTGGACTCATGTCCAGGATGGCGGCTTTGGAGCACAGTTTCACTGCCTTCATCGCAGAGCAGCGGGTGCTGATGTTCGGCATGTCCGGTTCCTCTGCCCTGACCACCTGGCTCTCGATGACCAAGTCGACCCCGGAGGCCAAGCCGATCCTCGCTACCTTCCAGACTCGAGTCGATCCTTGGCCGAGGTCATCCTTGGCCTCCCGTTCGGGACCGAGGTCATCGCCGTAGAGTCTGCCGGCATCAGGGTGGAAGGCACCAAGTGCCTCGATGCCTGAGGAGCCCCCCCCCCCAGTCCTCCTTAGAGACCTCGGCTTGGGAGACAGAGGACGAGGAGTCCTCGGATACCCGCAGACATAGGGATTCCCTGGTATCCAAACTTTGAAGTGAATTGCGGTCCCCACCGGAGGATATGCGGTTCCTGGACTTCGTGCCGGATATGTCCAAGGCTTTGGTCTTCCCCACGGAGTCTGATGAGGAGCCTCGAGTCGACGAGCTCAAGATCCTCCAGTAATGATGCTCCTCGGGAGACCATCACAGTACCCGTTCCTCCGATCCTGGAACAACTTATGCTCCACATGTGGGAGACACTGGTGTCGACGCCAGTGATCAGCAAATGGATCGACTTGATGTATCGGGTCTGTCGAAGCCTTGGATTCCAGAAATCACAGCTGCCGCACAACTCCATGGTTGTGGAATTGGCCATGCGTTGGCTGAAGAGTCAGAAGACGCATTCCTCGGTGCCCCCCGGCAGGGAGGCCCATAACTTGAATGACCTCAGCAGGAAATGTTTCCAGGGTGCAATGCTGAATTGTGAAATCCAGGCATACCAGCTGTACATGGGCATGTACCTAAGAGACCTGGCGAAGGAAATCACCGTGTTTTTGGCTGGTCTCTCCGAGGAGCCTTTGCAGCACTTCAGGGGCCTGTCCACAGCCATCCGTGAATGCTCCAAGTTTATTTCTCGGGCGGCCTATGACGGTTTCGAGTCGACAGCTCAAGTAGCCACAGCAGGCATCTGTGCACGCCGCCAAGCCTGGCTGCAGTTGTCTGACCTCGAGCAATGGGTTCAGGACAAGTTGGTCGATGTCCCATGCTGGGGAGGAAACCTCTTCGGCAAACTCATGTCCGACAAAGCCGCAGAGCTGGAGACAGAGTACATGACGAGGACACGGCTCTCCAAGAAGACTTCTGCCCTTTCTCGTAAGAAGGGCTCGGGTAAAAAGCCCTTTTACCTGAGGAAGAGAGCTGCTTACCAAAATTACCCCCCTTATCAGGCCTCCCTGGCTCCCCAACAGGGGCAGCAGGCCAAGGGACAGGGGCATGGCCCACGTAAGCAGAAGGCCCCCAAACCCCCCAAGCCCCTGCTCCTGCCCAGCCTAGTGGGGGTTTTTGACTCCCTCAGCATGGGCCCCTCTTCCAGCCAGAGCCAGGCAGTCCACAGGAGGTCAGCTGACCTTGTTTGCCCACAGGTGGACATTCATCACCACCAATTCTTGGGCATTACAGGTAGTTAGGGAGGGCTACCTTCTGCGTCTAACCCAGGTGCCTCCACAATACTTTCAAGGAGAGCCCTTCAGGTCTCCCCTTCACCAGGACCTTCTTTTGAAGGAGATCTCCTCGAGGATCAGGCGGTGGAACCGGTGCCCCACCACCTGCAGGGCAGGGGTTTCTACTCATCGTACATTCTGGTACCAAAGAGAACAGGAGGCTTCAGACCCATCCTAGACCTGCGCAGTCTCAACAAATTCCTGGTACGGGAGAAGTTCAAGATGCTCCCTTGGAATATTGCTGCCTTACCTCCGCCAAGGAGACTGGCTATACTCCTTAGATCTAAAGGATGCCTATACGCATAATCTCCAGGAACAAGCAGGAATGTAGTCATCACATATGGGTATCGTCGGTACCGACGGAGCCTGCGCGGGAACGCTCCCCAGTGTCCAATCAGAAAGCTTTTGGGAGCATCCCAAAGCGCCTGCGTGCTGCCTTCCCGCCTTTCCCAACTGCCTCTCTCCAGTTCTTCTTTTTCTGCGGAGCCAGCAGGTCGTGTTCCTGTCACAACAGAAGAATTTCCTTATTTCTTTATTTCTTTTTGTGGTCGCGTCTGCCTTCCCCGATGCTCTACTGGTACCGCCGGTATTTCTTTTCTTTTAAAAAAAAAATAATAATAATAATTTATCTGTTTTTTCCTTTTCTTCAGGTGCACTCGCCTTTTTGGGCCTGAGGCCCTAAAAATGTCCTTAACATGGAAAAACCTGCTTCAGGTTTTAAAAAGTGCACAAAATGTGGCAGTACCATTTCCGTCACCGACACCCATGTATGGTGTCTAAAATGTTTAGGTCCTGACCACTCCATCACAGATTGTGTGTCCTGTGCTATGATGTCTAAAAGAGGTCGACAGAACCAAGCTGCTAAGCTCAGTACCCTGTTTCCCTCTGATGCGGCTTCGGTGGCATCGACGTCTTTCAGGGCTTCTTCTTCTTCTCGTGGATCTCAGGTAACTAAACATAAATCTAGCTGGTCCTCGAAGGGTAGATCTCCTTCTAAGCATTGAGATGCCTCTGGCGTTGCCCTCGAGGATTCTGCACTGGCAGAATTATCCCGGCGGGAGGCTTCAGCTTCCAAAGCATCATCATTAGGGTTCCAGGATGTTCTCGATGGCTCGGCCTCGACAAATCTCCTGGTGCCATGCTCTGGGGTACCGGCGGTTCTCCAGGACCAAGCAGGAAGTCAGTCCTCACATATGGGTGACGTCGGCGCCGACGGAGCCCTCGCGGAGCAATTTCCCCAGCTTTCAAAGAAAGCCTTTGGGAATTGCAGCGCGCATGCGCGGTCCCCTTCCCGCCCAAGGGTGCCATCTTGCTCAGTCTTCTTTTTTCCGCGGAGCCCTACAGACGCTGTTTGGGATCGCCGCAGAAAAAGTTGATTTTCTTTCTTATTTCTTATTCTTTCACGGTTCGACGCCGGATCCTTTTCCCGCCCGGACCCGCTACGCCGGTATCGGGTCCGTTCTTTATTTTTTGGTTTTTTGTCCTTCGTGACAAGCGTTCGCGCCATTTTTTATTTTTCACTGGCAGCCCTGTCTTTTGACCTCGCAGGGGCTCTTTTTCCCTCGATGGCTGCCAGCGGGTTTAAAAAGTGTAATCGGTGTAAGAAACCTATGTCTCTTACCGACACACATGACTGCTGCCTCCGCTGCCTCGGACCCGATCATGACCCGATGATCTGTGGTCCGTGTAGCAAGATGTCTTCAAAAGCGTTGAGGAGTCGGCAGCATCAAAGGGAACGAATCTTCTCTGACTCCGCGTCCGGCCGGGCCCTGACCTCGTCAGAGGCTTCGACGTCCCGGGACTCTGGTCCTGAGCATCGTCGGAGTTCCTCTGAGCGGGGGTCTCCTACCCGGGAACATCATAGAAAGAAAAAACCCGCGAGGGCGGCGTCGGTGGATGCTCCTGGTTCCTCGAGGGCCAGGTCGCATAGCCCCGATAGCCGTCCCGGGTCCTCGGAGTCGGAGAGGCCTTCGAAACATCCTCGTCTTGAAATGGAGTCGCCTGGACACGTGAGTACTGTAGTCCTCGTGGACTCACCTCCGAAGGAGCTGACGTCGGGGCCCGAGTCAGGGGCTGCTGGGTCTCCTGAGCTGGGACTCAGGTTGACGGCCTTGGAGAGCAGTTTGGCTGCCTTCATGGACCAGCAGCGGGCATTGATCGCTGGCCTCGCCAATGCATCTGCCCCGGCCACCGGGACGTCGACGTCCAAGTCGACCCCGGAGACCGAGCCGATCCTCGAGTCCATGCGAGCTCGAGTCGATCCTCGGTCGCGGTCTCCCTCGGCCTCCCGTTCAGGACCGAGGTCGTCGATGCCGACACCCTCGGCGTCGGGGCGGAGGGCATCGGTGCCCGCCCGACCAGAGCCGCTCGATTCCTCCTCCGAGGAGTCAGACTGGGAAACGGAGGACGAAGAGTCACCTGGTACTTTTCGGACTCGGTGTGTCCCATCGGACTCACCCGAGTCCGAACCTCGGAGACGGTCCCCCCCCGGAGGACACCCGGTTCTCGGACTTCATGCGGGATATGGCCAAGGCCTTGGCATTCCCCGCGGATCCCGAGGAGCAGCCTCAAGCCGAAGAGCTCGATGCCCTCCAGTATGACTCTCCCCCGAAGGAGGCCTTTACTGTACCGGTTCCTCCGATGCTGGAACGACTTCTCTTCCGCATGTGAGAGAGCCCGGCGTCGGCGCCGGTGTTAAGCAAGCAGGTCGATTCCATTTATCGAGTCCGCAAGAGCCCCGGGTTCCAAAAGGCACAACTACCGCACCATTCCATGGTGGTGGAATCGGCCATGCATCGACTCAAGAGTCAGAAGATGCACTCCTCGGTGCCTCCCGGCCGGGAGGCCCGGAGCCTGGATGCCCTCAGTAGAAAGTGCTTCCAGGGCTCTATGCTTGCTTGTCGAGTCCAGACCTACCAGCTCTATATGGGCATGTATCTCCGAGATCTGGCAAAAGAAATTGCCGGGTTCTCTGCTGGTCTCTCCGAGGAACCTTTGCAGAGGTTCCAAGCCTTGTCCACTGGTATTCGAGAGTGCTCGAAGTTTATCTCTCGAGCAGCCTATGATGTCTTCAAAGCATTGGCTCGAGTAGCCGGGGCCGGCATCGGTGCCCACCGACAGGCTTGGCTTCAGTCATCCGACCTCGAGCCCTGGGTCCAGGACAAGTTGGTCGATGTCCCCTGCAGAGGTGAAAACCTCTTTGGCAAACCCATGGCTGAAAAGGCTGCACAAATCGAGACCGAGACTCTGACCAGAACTAGGCTGTCCAGAAAAACCTCTGCCCCTTCTCAGAAGAAGAAGGGCTCGGGGAAAAAGCCCTTTTACCCGAGGAAGGCGGCTGCCTATAAACACTACCCTCAGTATCAGGCCTCAGCAGCTCCCCAAAAGGGTCAGCAGGCCAAGGGACGGGGTAATGGGTCCCGTAGGCAGCAGGCCCCCAAGCCCACAACACCGGCCCCTGCTCAGCAGGGTGGGGATTTTTGACTCCATCAGCATAGCCTCTTCCCCTCAGCTGGTTTCTCTCAGCACAGGAGGCCGGCTGGTCCACTTTGCCCACAGGTGGTCAGCCATCACCTCAGATACCTGGGTGCTTCATATAGTTCAGAAAGGCTATCTTCTACACTTTCACCAGGTACCTCCCTCCTACTTTCCAGGGGAGCCTCCAAGACTCCCTCTGCACAGGGACTTACTCCTTCAGGAGTTAGCAAGTCTTCTTCAGGAACAGGCTGTGGAACCGGTGCCCCACCACCTGAGAGGTCACGGCTTTTATTCCAGGTACTTTCTGATACCAAAAAGAACAGGAGGCCTCAGACCCATCCTGGACTTGTGAAACCTCAACAAGTTCCTGGCGAGGGAAAAGTTCAAGATGCTTACCCTTGGAATCCTGCTGCCCTACCTCCAGCAGGGAGACTGGCTATGCTCCTTAGATCTCAAGGATGCCTATACTCACATCCTTATTCATCCAGACCACAGACAATATCTCAGGTTTGTTGTGGGAGGAAATCATTACCAGTACAGAGTACTGCCCTTTGGCCTATCCTCCGCCCCCAGGGTGTTCACCAAATGCCTAGCAGTGGTGGTGGCCTATCTAAGACTTCAAGGCCTTTTTGTGTTTCCATACCTGGACGACTGGCTCATCAGGGCCCAGTCTTCCCAAGAGGCCACTCAGGCCACTCATCGCACTGTGTCTCTGCTCCAGCACTTGGGCTTTGTCATAAACTTCGCAAAGTCCACTTTGCTCCCCTCTCAAGATCTCGAATTCATCGGCGCAAGGTTAAGCACACTTCAGGCGCAGGCCTTCCTGCCTCTAGACAGAGCACACAGGCTCATGAATCTCGCCAGCTACTTTCACAGCAATTCCCTGGTCTCTGCCTGGCAATTTCTGAGACTGCTCGGCCATATGGCTTCCACGGTCCATGTGACCCCCAATGCCCGCCTGAACATGCGACTTGCTCAGTGGTGCCTTCGCACTCAATGGCATCAGGCCACGGGGAGCCTGACGGACTCAGTACAGGTCTCCGACCTGCTGGTCTCTTCTCTACGGTGGTGGCTTCACCTGCCAAACCTGCTACTGGGAGTGGATTTTCAATCTCCTCCGCCTTCTCAGGTACTGACAACCGATGCTTCTCTCCTGGGTTGGGGAGCGCATTGCCAAGGGACATGTACTCAAGGCCTCTGGACTCCTTGGGAGTCTGCGCAGCAGATAAACTTCCTGGAGCTCAGAGCCATCCGCCTAGCTCTGAGAGCCTTCTCCCACCTCACTTCTCACCAGTCTGTGCTGGTCCAGACGGACAATCAAGTTGCAATGTTCTACGTGAACAAACAAGGAGGCACAGGCTCCTTCCTTCTCTGCCAGGAGGCACGAAGACTGTGCTCTTGGGCCGTCCATCACGGCATCCTCCTCAAAGCGGTCTATCTCCCAGGTCAGGAAAATTACCTGGCAGACAAACTAAGCAGGATCCTCCAACCACACGAATGGAGATTGGATCCATTAGTGGTTCAGCGGATCTTTCTCAGGTGGGGACTCCCCACCATGGATCTGTTTGCCAGTCCTCTGAACCGGCAACTTCCCAGATTCTGCTCTCGGCAACTGCATCCTCTCCGAGTAGCGGCGGATGCTTTTCTGATTCCATGGTCCACAGGCCTCTTCTATGCCTTTCCTCCCATGCCGCTGGTGTCTCGAACACTCTTCAAAGTTCTCAGAGACAAAGCCTTGCTAATCCTACTGGCTCCCCGGTGGCCGAGACAACCTTGGTTCCCGCTTCTAATGCAGCTGGCGGTGGACACTCCTCTTCCTCTGGGGTTTCAGCCCGATCTCCTGACACAGGATCAGGGGTCTCTCCTACACCCCAACCTCCCGTCCCTTCATCTGATGGCCTGGCTGCTGAAAGGGTAGTCCTTGCCCCCCTCCAGCTACCTCGGGAGGTGGAAGAGGTTGTCTTGGCCTCAAGGAGGCCTTCCACCCGGAAGTCCTACGCTCTTAAGTGGCGTCAGTTCTCCATTTGGTGTGCTCAGCAGTCTGAGAATCCCTTCTCCTGCTTGGTAGCAGTGGTCTTGCAATACTTGCTTTACCTCTCTAATCTGGGCCTTAAGTCCAACTCTGTCAGAGTCCACCTCAGTGCTCTCTCTGCACATCACGCACCGGTGGATGGCAGGCCTCTTTCCCACCACCCTTTGGTGGCTCGTTTTCTCCGAGGCCTTCTTCTCCTTAAGCCTCCTTTATGCCCACCAGCCCCTGAATGGGATCTGAATGTGGTCTTGCAGCGGATTACCTGTCTGCCCTTTGAACCTATGGCTACCTGCCCTCTTCGTTTTCTTTCTTGGAAAACCTTGTTCTTGGTAGCCCTTACCTCTGCTAGGCGCGTTAGTGAACTGCAAGCCCTAGTGTCTGATACTCCTTACACTAGGTTCTACAGGAATAGGGTAGTCTTACGGACTAACCCTAAGTTTCTTCCAAAGGTGGTTTCTCCTTTTCATCTCAACCAGGAGGTGGTTCTTCCGACCTTCTTTCCCAGGCCACACGCTAGTCGGGCTGAGATGGTCCTGCATACCCTGGACTGTAGGAGGGCCTTGTCCTTCTACCTTGACCGTACGCGAGAGCATCGGAGGGCTGTTCAGCTCTTCGTTTCTTTTGACCCCAATAAATTGGGGCTACCTGTCTCCAAGCGTACTTTGTCCATTTGGGTAGCTGACTGTATCGCCTGGGCTTATGGGGCAGCCGGCCTCTCGTTGGAGGGTCGAGTCACGGCTCATCATGTTAGGACGAAGGCTGCGTCAGTGGCTCATCTCCGCTCTGTTCCGTTGGCAGACATCTGCCGGGCCGCTACTTGGTCTTCAAGCCAGACTTTTGCGGCCCATTACTGCCTGGAGAGGGAGTCCCGCAGGGACAGTGCTTTCGGACAGGCAGTCCTCCATAATCTCTTTGAGGTTTAGGCAACTCCTACCCTCCGGCCCTGGTGTTGGGCTACCGGTCGGGGGTGTTTTCAGAGAAGATTCCTTCCTTCTGTGTTTCTGAGCTAGAGGGAGCTCATTTTTCCGCTTGAGGCCTCCGGTAGCCTTAAGCTTGGGAGTCCCATATGTGAGGACTGACTTCCTGCTTGGTCCTGGAGAAAGAGTAGTTACTCACCTGTAACAGGTGTTCTCCAGGAGCAGCAGGAATCGGTCCTCACAACCCTCCCTCCTCCCCTTGGAGTTGCAGTCCTATCATTTCGTTTTTGCTAAAATTTTGCTGTCTTTTAGCTATGTCATCAGACTGAGCAAGATGGCACCCTTGGGCGGGAAGGGGACCGCGCATGCGCGCTGCAATTCCCAAAGGCTTTCTTTGAAAGCTGGGGAAATTGCTCCGCGAGGGCTCCGTCGGCGCCGACGTCACCCATATGTGAGGACTGATTCCTGCTGCTCCTGGAGAACACCTGTTACAGGTGAGTAACTACTCTTTTCCACCGGTACCGATTTCCAGGCATTAGCAGCGTCTATGGACCAGAGAATTCTGTCCATAGAACGCAGTCTAGCGGCTTTCCTTGTGGCATCGACGCCCTTGGCACCGCGACAGACAACTCCACCAGTATCGGTATCACAACCGGTACCGATAGCATCGGCATAGGTGTCTGCCATGCCGGTACCTTGTCCCCCGATGCCCGCCGGTACCGATTCCCCGGTACCGGTTATTCCCGATACCGATTTTGCTCGGTACGGGTATCGGGCTTTGCAGGAGCATCCAGACAGACGATACTTCGATTCCTCAGAAGAATCTGAGGACTCTGAAAGTTCTGTCGATGCAGCGATGATTCTTCCACAGGAGTCCTCCTCCCCTAAATGCAGGATGTCTCCTCCAGAGGACATGTCTTTCCAAGACTTCATCCGAGAGGTGGCTCAGGGCCTGTCCATCACTGTGGCCCCTGAGACAGAGCCAAGGGCCAAGGAGTTGGATATTTTACAAAATCCCAAAACCCCTAAGGAGGCAGCTACCCTACCCATTCATGAGTTTCTATATGATCTCATGTTGAGGATGTGGGAAACACCTCTTACCACCTCTCCTCATTCTCGTAGGTTAGATACCATGTATCGTGTCCCTCCTTGTCCTGGTTTCCATAAAACTCAGTTTCCTCACCACTCTATTGTGGGTGGAATCTGCTATGAGAAGGATTAAAAGTGCAAAAAGACATGCCTTTAATCCTCCAGGACGTGAATGCAGAACTCTGGATGCTTTTGGACGTAGAGTCTTTCAAGCTTCCATGCTTGCTGCAAGAATCAGTTCCTATAGTCTCTACATGGGAATGTTCCTAAAGGAAGTTACTGATCATCTACAGACTTTAAGTCCTTTCATTTCTGAGGATAAAAGGCAAGAGTTTCTCACTTGGCTCAAACATGCCCAAGATGTCTCTAAATTCTCCAACCTTGCAGTCTTCGACTGCTTTGAATGTATAAGCAGAGCCTCTGCTATCGCCATAGGTGCACATAGAATTGCTTGGCTCCAAGCATCTGATTTAGAGCTCTGGGTACAAGATAAATTGGGAAATATCCCTTGTACTGGTGAGAACCTGTTTGGTAAAGATTGGCAAGAAAAAGCCAATGAAATGGATGCTGAAAATTCCACTTTGGATAGACTATCCAAGTCTACTGCTGATCCTGTTAGGAAAAAGTTGTTCAAGAAAACACCTTTTTCTAGAAAGAAAAGATTTTATCCTGCTTATGGTCAGCAGGCATCTTCTGCAGATCAGTTTTCAACCAAACGTCAGCAACCACCCAAACAGAAGAAAACAAAGGCTGCTAGTCCTCAACCGGCCCAGCAGCCTCAGCCTCCTCAGGGCCTTTGACTTTCAGCTAGAGAACTTAGCCTTTCTGGCTCTGGAAGGACCAGAACCCTCCATCATTCCAGGAAGGTTATGTCATTTTGCTCCCAGGTGGGGGCAAATAACAGCAGAGCATTGGACACTCTCTATCATAAAAGAGGGGTACAAACTTCATTTTTCAAGCATGCCCCCTTCCACAATGATAAGGCAGTTCAATTCTCCGACCTCCCTCATCCACCTGTTAGGTCAGGAGGTTACCATCCTTCTTGCCCAAGGGGCAATAGAAGAAGTGCCTCTTCATCAACAGGGCACAGGATTCTATTCCCCTTATTTTCTTATTCCAAAGAAAACAGGGGGATACAGACCTATCTTAGATCTCTGAGAATTGAACAAATTCCTTGTCAAGGAGAAATTCAAAATGATTTCTCTAGGAGCTCTGCTTCCATACCTTCAGAGTCAGGATTGGCTGTGTTCTCTAGATCTCATGGATGCGTACACTCATGTTCTCATCCATCCAAACCACAGAAGGTTCTTGCGGTTCCTTTTCCAGGGAAAGCACTACCAATACAGGGTGCTTCCTTTTGTTCTGGCCTCTGCACCAAGGGTGTTCACGAAATGCATGGCTGTGGTGGCAGAATTTCTACGCACTCTGGGAATATTCGTCTTCCCTTACTTGGACGACTGGCTCATTCGAGCTCCAACACAGAGGCCAAGACTTCCCTATCCTGCACAATGCGTATCCTTCAGTATTTAGGGCTGGTAATAAACATCCCAAAATCCAATCTAACTCCGACTCAGTCTCTAGAGTTCATAGGAGCCTTGCTGGATACCACAAGGGCAAGGGCCTATCTTCCCCAGGCCCATTGCCTTCGCTTGGTGCAGTTAGCTTCTCAAGCAGTGCTAAAGCCCCTTTTAACTGCTCGAGAGATGTTACAGTTACTAGGCCACATGGCATCCACTGTGCATGTGGTACCATATGCTCGCCTTCACATGAGGGCAGCTCAGTGGACTTTATCCACCCAATGGACTCAGGCTTCAGGCTGCCTGTCAGACAAAATAGCAAACACAAGTCGCCTCATTTTGTCTCTCCAGTGGTGGAAGTCCACTCAAAACCTGTTGCTGGGGTCCCCCTTTCAGCAACCCCTGCCCCAAGCAACTCTTACAACAGATGCTTCTCCAATGGGTTGGGGAACTCATCTGCAAGACCTCTCCACCCAAGGCACCTGGTCCCCACAGGAGAGTTGTCTACATATCAATCTCTTGGAGCTCAGAGCAATCTTCCTTGCTCTGCGAGTGTTCCACACCCTGCTCAATTACAAGACAGTCCTTATTCAGACGGACAATCAAGTAGCCATGTTCTACGTGAACAAGCAGGGGGGAACAGGCTCTCTGTCGCTTTGCAACGAAGCTTTGCGACTGTGGGCCCTCGCCAAAGAGCATCAGATTCATCTTCTGGCAGTGTAACTTCCAAGCGTTCAAAACTCTTGGGCAGGCAAACTCAGTCCAGTTCTGCTTCCACACGAGTGCTCTCTACATGCAGACCAGGTAGCCAAGATTTTTCAACTTTGGGGAACCCCGGACATAGACCTTTTTGCAAGTCCGTGGAATGCCAAACTTCCCCGCTTCTGTTCCAGAACTCCGGCTCAGGGAGCTCAGGCAAAGGATGCTTTCCTCCTTCACTGGGGTCAAGACTTCCTGTATGCCTTTCCACTCATTCCCCTGATTCCCAAAACCCTGTTCAAGCTTCAGAGAGACAGAGGCCACATGATTCTCATAGCTCCACATTGGCCACGGCAGGTGTGGTACCCTCTGCTTCTACATCTCTCTCAAGCTCCCTCCCTGGAGTTAGGGTCTGCTCCAGATCTCCTATCTCAGGAGGACGGAATGTTATGGCATCCCAATCCCCAGTCTCTGCATCTCAGGGTTTGGTTGCTGAAGGCCTAGATCTCCAAGATCTTCATCTTTCTCAACAGGTGAAAGATGTTCTTTATGCTTCCAGAAAACCTTCCACTAGACGTTCTTATGCTTTCAAGTGGAAGAGGTTTACTATTTGGTGTTCTGAAAAGGGTCTTAACCCCCTTGCCATACCTCGGGAATTTTTGCTGGAGTATCTCCCCCATTTGTCTAATGCAGGCTTTAAGACAAATTCAGTAAGGGTCCATTTGAGTGCTATTGCAGCTTCCCTTAAGCCTCTAAATGGACAACCTATTTCCTCTCATCCTCTTATAGCAAGGTTTATGAGAGGCCTCCTTTTAACTAAGCCTCCCATTAGACCACCTCCAGTGGCATGGGAACTGAACCTGGTTCTTGTTCAGCTCATGAAGCCGCCTTTTGAACCTTTGGCTACCACCTCCTTGAAATTTCTTTCTTGGAAGGTTATCTTTCTCATTGCAATCACATCAGCACGCCGCATTAGTGAATTGCAAGCACTAGTAGCTAATCCACCTTATACAAGGTTCCATCATGACAAGGTAGTCCTTAGGACTCATCCACACTTTATGCCTAAGGTGGTCTCGCCTTTTCACCTCAACCAAGAGGTCTACCTACCTGTCTTTTTTCCAGGACCTCATGCATCAAATGCAGAGAGGAATCTTCATACCTTGGACTGTAAAAGAGCTCTAGCTTTTTACTTAGAGGACACAGCAACATAGAAAGTCCTCTCAACTCTTTGTTGCTTTTGATCCTTCTAATTTGGGACTTCCAGTTTCCAAGAGAACACTATCTAACTGGATTACTCAGTGTATTTCTTTTGCCTATCAGAGTAAGAACCTTTCTCTGGAGGGCCATGTCACAGCTCACAATGTGAGAGCCATGGCAGCCTCAATGGCTCATCTAAACTCTGTATCTATTGGCGACATCTGTCGAGCAGCCACTTGGGCCTCGGTTCATACTTTCACAGCCCATTACTGCTTAGACAAGGACTCCCGCCGGGATGCCTTGTTTAGTCAGGCTGTTCTCAAACACCTGTTCAATACCTAATCAACTCCTACCCACCATCCCTGGTAGGATGCCAGAGATCCAGGAGGGGAAGTGGAGCCCTTCTCAGGGACACACAACTTCTGGGGTCTCTCCCTGGCACCTAAAGCTAGGGAGTCCCCATATGTGATGACTACATTCCTGCTTGTTCCTGGAGATAGCATAGTTACTCACCTGTAACAGGTGATCTCTGGGAACAGCAGGAATTTAGTCCTCACAACCCACCCACCCACCTCCCCTAGGAGTTGTATCTCTCTATCTCTTTCCTTTCCCTCTCTCTCTCTCTTTGTCTCAGCTTTAAAACTCAACTGGAGAGAGGCAGTTGGGAAAGGTGGGAAGGCAGCACGCAGGCGCTGTGGGATGCTCCCAAAAGCTTTCTGATTGGACGCTGGGGAGCGTTCCCGCACAGGCTCCGTCGGTACCAACGATAACCATATGTGAGGACTAAATTTCTGCTGTTCCCGGAGATCACCTGTTACAGGTGAGTAACTATGCTTTATGATCCATCCCAGCCACAGGCAATACCTTCACTTTGTGGTGGGAGGAAACCACTATCTGTACAGAGTACTTCCCTTTGTCCTTGCCTCGGCCCCCAGGGTATTCACAAAGTGCCTAGCGGTGGTGGTTGCCTTCCTCAGCCTTCAGGGAGTTTTTGTCTTCCCCTATCCTGACGATTGGCTCATCAGGGGCACTTCAGTCAACGAAGTGTGACAGGCCACAGGCTTTACCATCCAGATCCTTTAGCACTTGGGGTTTGTAATCAACTACCCTGTCTCATCTGGAACTGGCCCAGGAGCTCGAATTCATTGGGCCAAGGTTCGACACCATCCAGTCAAAGGCCTTTTTGCCCGCAGACAGGGCAGAGCGACTCATGGCCCTCGCAAGCGAGGTAAGTCGCAGTCTTTCAGTGCCAGCAAGGCAATTGCTGTATCTTCTGGGCCACATGGCCTCCCCGGTTCATGTAACTCCAAATGCCCGTCTCCACATGCGAACTGCACAGTGGTGCCTCAGATACCAGTGGTCCCAGTCCTCAGGACACCCCAGGGACAGGATCAAGATCACCGAGGCCCTGGTGCGATCCCTGACCCGGTGGCTCTCCCCCCATCATCTGGGAGCAGGCATGCCCTTTCAGACCCTTCCCCACTCAAGAACCCTCACCACAGATGCTTCCTTACTGGGCTGAGGAGCTCATTGTCAGGGGTACCGTACTCAGGGAGAGGATAGCACACAGCAGATCAACTTGTTGTAGGTGCACGCCATTCGCCTCAGCCTTGCAATCTTCAAACCCTATCTGAGCCACAGAGCTATCCTAGTCCAAACAGACAACCAGGTGGCCATGTTCTACGTGAACAAACAAGGGGGTATGGGGTCCTGCATCCTATGTCTGGAAGCCCTAAGCTTGTGCTCCTTTACAATTCAACAGGGGATTCTCCTGAAAGCGGTGTACCTTCCTGGCCAGGACAACTGTCTAACCGACAGACTCAGCAGGATCCTCTGACCGCACGAGTGACAACTCGATCAGGAGGTGGCCCACCACCTCTTTCAGACCTAGGGGTGGCCATTGTTGGACTTGTTTGCCAGTCCAGACAACCACCACTAACCCTGGTTTTGTTCAAGGCAACCGCACCTGGCCAGAGTGGCTGCCGATACCTTTCTAGTCTCAAGGTCGGCGGGGCTTCTGTACGTATTTCCGCCGACCCCTCTGGTCGCCCGGACTCTGTTCAAGATACTTCACAACAGAGCTCTTGCCATCCTCATAGCGCCACGGTGGCCCAGGCAACCGTAGTTCCCTCTTCTCCTGCAGCTGTCGGTGGAGGTCCTCATTCCCTTGGGCTCATCCCCACGGCTCCTATTCCAGGAGCGGGGCTCTCTCCTACATCCCAACCTTTGTTCTCTCTCGCTGACAGAGTGGCTGCTGAGAGGATGACCCTTACCCCACTTCTCCTCCCAAGGGAAGTCGAGGAGGTCTTACTGGCTTCTCATAAGCCATCTACTAGACGGACGGACGGACGCCTTCAAGTGGCACAGTTTTGCTATTTGGTGTGCTGGGCGGAGGGTGGATCCCTTCTCCTGCCCAGTTGTTGTGATCCTGCAATATCTGCTCCATCTCTCTGACCAGGGCCTTAAGTCTAATTCTGTCAGGATGCGTCTCAGTGCCCTGGCGGAAAACCACTTTCTTGTAGATGACAGGCTTCTCTCTGCTCACCCAGTGTTGTCCAGGTTCTTGAAAGGCTTGCTTCTATTAAAGCCTCCGGTACGTCCTCTGGCGGTAGAGTGGGAACTTAATGTTGTCTTGGGACAGCTCATCCGGCTGCCCTTTGAGCCGATGGCCATGTGCCATCTTCGTTACCTCTCCTGGAAAGTGGTGTTCTTGGTGGCGCTCACCTCTGCCCGCAGGGTCAGTGAGCTCCAGGCCCTCGTAGTCAAGAAGCCTTATACCAGATTTTACCAGAATAGGGTGGTGCTCCGGACGCATCCCAAGTTCCCTCCAAAGGTGGTTTCTCCGTTTCACCTCAATCAAGAGGTGGTACTTCCCACCTTCTTCCCAAGACCACATATCAGTTGGACAGAAACGGTCCTCCATACCCTGGATTGTAAGAGGGCCCTGTACTCCTACATCCAGCGTACGCAAGGTCACAAGAGAGCTTCTCAACTGTTTGTTTCCTATGACCCCAGTAAGCTGGGGGTGGCTGTGACGAAGCGTATGCTGTCTATCTGGGTGGCGGACTGCATTGCCTGGGCTTATGGTGCAGTGGGTCTCCCACTGGAGGGCCAGGTTACGGCTCATAGGGTCAGGGCCATAGTGGCTTCAGTGGCTCACCTCCGCTCTGTTCCATTGGTGGACATCTGCCAGGCCGCCACCTGGTCTTCGGGGCAGACCTTTGCAGCTCATTACTGCCTGGATAGGGAGTCCCGACAGGACAGTGCCTTCGTTCAGGCGGTACTCCGGAATTTATTTAAGGTCTAGGCAACCCTCTCTGTGTTCAGGCTACCGGAGTGTCACTTTCTTGTTAGGGTTGTCCTTGCGGCCCTCCTAAGGGAGCCTTTTTTGGCTATAGGTTCCAGGTAGCCTGTAACTGGGGAGTCCCATTAGTGAGGACTGACTTCCTGCTTCCTGGAGAAAGCATAGTTACTTGCCTGTAGCAGGTGTTCTCCAAGAACAGCAGTAATCGGTCCTCACTAACCTCCCTCCTCCCCTTGGAGTTGCAGTCCTACATGTCATTGTTTTTGCCGTCTTTTTAGCTAGGTCATCTGACTGAGCAAGATGGGCACCCTTGGGCGGGAAGGGGGCCGTGCATGCGTGGTAGCAATTCCCAAAGACTTTCTTTGAAAGCTGGGGATTTGCTC
The DNA here is from genome assembly GCA_033557465.1 of Ichthyophis bannanicus. Lineage (NCBI taxonomy): Eukaryota > Metazoa > Chordata > Amphibia > Gymnophiona > Ichthyophiidae > Ichthyophis > Ichthyophis bannanicus. Next base: position 1,220,307,292 of record CM066031.1, read on the forward strand.
CGCATGGGGCTCCGTCAGCATCAAAATCACCCATAAGTGAGGCCTGATTCCTGCTGTTCCTGGAGAACACCTGCTACAGGTGAGTAACTACGCTTTCCCTACTAAGTCAGTTAGTGTAAGTGGCATTACCACTACTGGCACCCGTGTCATGGATCTTGGCCATGGTATACATATTATACAATCAGATAGGTTCAGCAGTCTTACTCCTTCTAACACAGTGTTCTGCCAGATTGGTATTTAAGACAGACTGTTTACCTCTATTTGATACATTTTCAATTGCATAGACACCATAAACAATGTAAGCCATATATAGTATAGCAAGCAGCAGTTTGATAAACAGAAACAATTGCATAATCTTCAAGGAAACCAATGGATGTTCACAGGACATTATGTGGGCTGGTAGCTCGTGCAGGCAAAATGTCCTTACATTGTATCCACACTGGGTTACCATTCAGCTGTATTGCAGTCGAAGTTACTGCAGTTATAGTATGTGGTCCCAAGTCTTGAATAGGGACCCTACGATAAACAATATCACAAAGCTCAAAGATATAGGACAATAATTCTGTTGAGGTGTGCGTGCTGCCAGTCATTGTTGAATGAAAGAACACTTGCTCCGAGTCCTGCAAGGTAAGCAGAGAAAATATCAAGCAGACTATCTGAATCACTTATTTTAATAGAACATAGACGTCTCCTTCCAGTAACCATCTCATGTGGTGTTAAACCCATTCTCTTTCATGGATTGTTCCTTAATAAATATGGACACAAAGGTAAAATTTGCAACCGAGTTTTCCCACTTGCCCTGATTAATTTTCTCAACGGTGTCTTAATTGATCCATTATATTGCTCAATTAAGCCATTAGAAGTGGGTGAATACACAGACACATATCTCCATTGTGTACTCGGTTTTTCTGGAAATTCCTTAGTTAACTGGTTTTGAAAATGTGAACCATTAACTTAACAGGATTTGTGTAAGAACACCGAAACGTGGAATAATGTGTTTCAACAAAGTCTTTAACACTTTTGCTGCTGTTTCCTTTTTTCATGGGATTGCCTCTATCCATTGCAAATAGGGGCATACTAGAACTAACGGATATCTTTTCCCTTGGCACGGTTTCTCCATATCTGTGAAATCAATGTACTACTACTACTACTAAAATGTGCCAATACATGAATGGACTTTGTGGTTGAGGGATAGTGCCAATAGGTTTAACTCCACATTTGTGTGCAGACTTGGAAAAACATACCTGGCAACTACCGTTTACTGTTTGAATCAACTTTCTCATATCAGGACACCAAAAATGACTACTCAATTGAGCAAATATGCTGGTTACACTGTTGTGGTCAGTATAATGCATTAAAGTAGCCAACTGTATCAGCGCACTAGCTGCTATACAGTCATTACCTAATGGATGTACCCAGACTTTGTTAACCTTTCTGCATCCTGCACTCTGCCAGCGCAGAAGCTCATTTTGGAGCACATCCATCTTGAATTCATTCAGTTTATAGTGTTGACTCTGGCTACGGGTGACAGGCATAATACTGCACTTCTCTGCTGTAGTGTGTGGTGCAAGCTGATCTGCTATTGAATTCTCAAATTGCTCCCATGTACTGATTGATTGGTGTACTCCAACCCATTCACAGGCTGTTATGTAGCCTTTGCCTGCTCTATCCCTTAGTTCTTCCAAGATTTCTGTGGCAATATTTATTTGTTGTAAGGGTTGGTCTTTTGCAGATAAGAAGCCTCTCCTTGCCCACACTGCACTGTGGGTGTGCAAGGAGCTTCTGACATAGTCTGTATAAATTCCCAAATGTTTGTCTTTATTCAGTCTCAAAACCTGTGCAAATGCAGCTATCTCAGCTCCCCTGTTCACTGTGACCTGAAGGCATTAGATTCTGAGCTTTCTGAGCTACAGTGCCCTAGAAAGTGATTCTAGAAATGGCAAACCCAGATCTGCCTTGCCTCTGTGAACCATCAGTAAACCAACATTCACTCTCCTTTGGTATGTCTGAGTGGGGAACTAATCCCAAAATTGGTCTTATATCTTCCTGAAGGTTTTGTAAACAGTCGTGTGGGGTAGGGGTCACTTGGAGAACATCATCTACATTTCTAAATGGGTTATTAGCGGGCATGAGCCGGTGCTCGACATGACTCCGTAGAAAATTTGCCATAAAATTTCCTAATCTCCAGGAACAAGCAGGAATGTAGTCTTCACATATGGGTATCGTCGGTACCGACAGAGCCTGCGCGGGAACACTCCCCACCGTCTAGTTAAAAAGCTTTTGGGAGCATCCCACAGCGCCTGCGTGCTGCCTTCCCGCCTTTCCCAACTGCCTCTCTCCAGTTCTTCATTTTCTGCGGAGCCAGCAGGTCGTTTTCCTGTCACCGCAGAAATTATCCCATATTTTTCATTCTTTTTTTGTGGTAGCGTCTGCCTTCCTCGACGCTATACCGGTACCGCCAGTTCTTGCTTTCTAAAAAAAAAAAAAAAAAAATTCTAATCTTTTATCAGGATTTTCCAGCCTTTTTTCTCTCGGGTGCCACGCGCCATTTTGGGCACTAGGCCCAATTTTTCCTCAACATGGAAAAACCTGCTTCGGGTTTTAAAAAGTGTTCCAAGTGTGGCGGTACCATCTCTGTCACCGACACTCACGAGTGGTGCCTCAAATGTTTAGGTCCTGACCATTCCATCTCAGAGTGTGTTGCCTGTGGGATGATGTCGAAGAGGGGCCGGCAGAACCGAGCTGCTAAGCTTAGCACCCTTTTTCCCTCCGATGCAGCATCCATGGCATCGACGTCTTCCAGGGCTTCGTCTTCCTCCCATGGATCTCAGGTAACCAAATATAAATCTGGCCGGTCCTTAAAGGGTAGATCTCCTTCCAAGCATAGAGATGCCTCTGGCGTTGCCCTTGAGGGACTTGTACCGGCAAAATTGCCCCGGCGGGAGGCTTCGGCTTCCAAAGCACTATCGGGGCTCCAGGATGTTCTCGAGGCCTCAACCTCGGCAGAACTACTGGTGCCATGGTCTGGGGTACCGGCTGCTTCATCCGGTACTGACACCCAGGCATCGGCAGTGTCAATTGACCAGAGATTCCTGGCTATTGAGCATAGTCTGGCGGCTCTCCGTGCAGCATCGGTGCCTTCAGGACCGCTTCAGACAGTTCAACCGGTATCGACACCGGTTCCGGTACCGGTACCGGTACCGACAGCATCGACATCAGCGAGTATGCTACCTACACCGAGTCATGCTATTTCCTCTGGTATCGACAGGCCGGTACCAACTTCGATCGGTATCAGTATCGTGCTTTTCAAGAGCACCCGGACAGAAGATATTTTGAATCCTCTGATGACTCTGAGGACTCTGACAGCTCTGTCGATGCCGGAGTACTTCTCTCTGAGGAGCCGCCTTCTCCTAAACGTAGGATGTCTCCTCCAGAGGATATATCCTTTCAGGATTTCATCAGGGAGGTGGCTAGGGGTCTTTCCATCACAGTGGCTCCTGAAACAGAGCCCAGAGCAAAGGAGTTGGAGATTTTACAATATCCTAAAGTTCCCAAGGAAGCGGCTACTTTGCCTATTCATGAGATTTTGCATGATCTCATGTTAAGAATGTGGGAAACACCTCTTACCACCTCTCCTCATTCCCGTAGGCTGGATACCATGTATCGAGTACCTCCTTGTCCTGGATTTCAGAAAACTCGGTTGCCACACCACTCCATAGTGGTGGAGTCAGCTATGAGAAGGATCAAGAGTGCAAAGAGACATGCATCTAATCCTCCAGGACGTGAATGTAGGACTCTTGATGCCTTTGGGCGTCGAACATTCCAGGCCTCTATGCTTTCTGCCAGGATTAGTTCCTACATCTTAAACATGGGAATGTTCCTTAAGGAGATTACAGGAGATCTAGAGCTTATGAGCCCTCTCCTTCCTGATGATAAGAGGCAGGATTATCTTACATTTGTCAAACATGCCCAGGATGTTTCCAAGTTTGTTAATTGTGCAGCTTTTGACTGCTTTGAGTGCATAAGCACTGACATTGCCATAGGTGCTCGTAGGATTGCCTGGCTCCAGGCATCTGACTTAGAACTCTGAGTACAGAACAAACTGGGGAATATCCCTTGTACAGGCGAAAATCTCTGGCAAAAATTGGCAAGAGAAAGCTAATGAGCTGGATGCTGATAACACCACTTTGGATAGACTATCCAAGGCTACAGCTGATCCTGCAAGGAGAAAATCCTACAAGAAACCATTCTTTTCTAAAAAGAAGAGGTTTTATCCCTCCTATACCCAGCAGGTGCATTCTGCAGGTCAGTCTGCCTGAAAGGGACAGCAGCCCCCAAAGCAAAGGAAATCAAAGACTGCTAAGCCTCAACCGGCCCAGCAGACTCAGCCTCCACAGGGACTTTGACTCCCATCTAGAGAACTTGGCTTTCCTGGCCCTGAACGGGCCAGAGCCTTCCACCATCCCAGGAAGGTTGTGTCATTTTGCCCCCAGATGGGGGCAGATAACAGCAGAAGAATGGACTCTTTCCATTGTAAGAGAGGGGTACAAGCTTCATTTCTTCAACATGCCCCCTCCTACAGTGGTAAGACAGTTCAATTCTCAGGCTTCTCGCAATACTCAGTTGAGTCAAGAGGTCAGTTTACTTCTTGCCCAGGGGGCAATAAAAGACGTACCCATTTCCCAACAGGGTACAGGGTTTTACTCCCCTTATTTCCTTATTCCAAAGAAAATAGGGGGACACAGACCCATTTTAGACCTCAGAGAACTGAACAAATTCCTGTTCAAAGAGAAATTCAAGATGATTTCTCTGGGAACTCTGCTGCCATACCTTCAGAGTCAGGATTGGCTTTGTTCTCTAGATCTCAAGGAGGCATACACTCATGTTCTCATCCATCCAACTCACCAAAGGTTCCTTCGTTTTCTTTTTCAAGGAAAGCACCACCAATACAGGGTGCTTCCTTTTGGCCTGGCCTCAGCACCAAGGGTGTTTACGAAATGCATGGCTGTAGTGGCAGCATTTCTTCGCACTCTAGGAATATTCGTCTTCCCCTACTTAGACGACTGGCTCATTCGAGCCCCATCAGAGTCAGAGGCCAGAATTTCCCTATCTTGCACAATGCGTATCCTTCAGTATTTGGGCCTGGTCATAAACATCCCAAAATCCAGCCTAACTCCCACTCAGTCTCTAGAGTTTATAGGAGCTTTGCTAGACACCAGGAAAGCAAAGGCCTATATTCCACAGGCCCGCTGCCTTCGCATTGTGCAGTTAGCCTCCCAGGCAGTGTTAAAAACTCATCTCACTGCTCGGGAAATTTTACAACTACTAGGACACATGGCATCTACCGTGCACGTGGTTCCCTATGCTCGCCTCCATATGAGAGCAGCCCAATTGACTCTATCCACTCAGTGGACTCAGGCATCAGGCTGCCTATCAGACAAAATAGCAAACACAAATTGCCTTATTTTTTCTCTACAATGGTGGCATTCAACCCAAAACCTGTTGGTGGGGTCCCCTTTCCAGCAACACCTTCCCCAGGTCACTCTAACAACAGACACCTCACAAGTGGGTTGGGGAGCTAATCTGCAAGATCTCTCTACCCAAGGCACCTGGACTCCACTGGAGACCCACTTACATATCAATCTCCTAGAACTCAGAGCAATCTTCCTTGCTCTTCGAGTGTTCCATACCCAGCTCAGCTACAAGACAGTCCTAATTCAGACGGACAATCAAGTAGCTATGTTCTATCTGAACAAGCAGGGAGGAACAGGCTCTCTTGTCACTTTGCAATAAAGCTTTGCGACTATGGGCCCTCGCCAGAGAGCATCAAATTCATCTCCTTGCGGTGTATCTGCCAGGCATTCAAAACTCTTGGGCAGACAGACTCAGTCGAGTTCTGCTTCCACACGAATGGTCTCTCCATGCAGACCAGGTAGCAAACATTTTTCAAATTTGGGGAACTCCGGACATAGACCTCTTTGCAAGTCCGTTGAATGCCAAACTTCCCCGGTTCTGTTCCAGAATTCCGGCTCAAGGTTCTCAGGCCAGGGATGCTTTCCTCCTCCATTGGGGTCAGGACTTCCTATATGCCTTTCCACCCATTCCCCTAATTCCCAAGACCCTATTCAAGCTTCAGAGAGACAAAGGCCACATGATTCTCATAGCTCCACATTGGCCACAGCAGGTGTGGTACCCTCTGCTCCTGCATCTCTCTCAAGCGCCATCTCTTGAGTTAGGATCTGCTCCAGATCTCCTGTCTCAGGAGGACGGGATGTTGTGGCATCCCAATCCCCACTCTCTGCATCTCAGGGCCTGGTTGCCTGGAGCCTAGACCTTCATGGTCTTAACCTTTCTCAACAAGTAAGGGATGTCCTTTGTGCTTCCAGGAAACCTTCCACAAGACGCTCTTATGCTTTCAAGTGGAAAAGGTTTTCCATATGGTGTTCGCAAAAGGGTCTTCACCCCTCTGCGATACCTCTGGAATCATTACTGGAGTATTTCCTTCATTTATCTAATGCAGGACTTAAGACTAACTCAGTAATAGTCCATTTAAGTGCTATTTCAGCTTCTTTAAAGCCTTTAATGGACAACCTATTTCATCTCAATCTCTCATAGCGAGATTTATGAGGGGCCTTCTTCTAACTAAGCCTCCCATTAGTCCACCTCCAGTGGCGTGGGACCTGAATCTGGTTCTTGGGCAGCTCATGAAGCCGCCTTTTGAATCTTTAGCTACTACCTCCTTGAAATTCCTTTCCTGGAAAGTTATCTTTCTCATTGCAATCACATCAGCACGTCGCATCAATGAATTGCAAGCATTAGTTGCTTATCCTCCTTACATGAGATTCCATCATGATAAGGTAGTCCTTAGGACTCATCCACACTTTATGCCAAAGGTGGTCTCGCCTTTTCATTTAAACCAGGCGGTTTACCTGCCTGTATTTTTTCCAAGGCCTCATGCTTCAAATGCAGAAAGGAATCTTCATACTTTGGACTGTAAAAGAGCACTTGCCTTTTACTTACAGAGGACACAGCAACATAGAAAGTCCTCCCAACTCTTTGTTGCTTTCGATCCTTCTCATTTGGGACTTCCAGTCTCCAAGAGAACATTGTCCAACTGGATTGCACAGTGTATTTCTTTTGCCTATCAGAGTAAGAACCTCTCTCTGGAAGGCCATGTCACAGTTCACAATGTGAGAGCCATGGCAGCCTCAATGGTTCATCTACACTCTGTGTCTATTGACGACATCTGTCGAGCAGCTTCTTGGGCCTCGGTTCATACCTTCACAGCCCATTACTGCTTAGACAAGGACTCCCGCTGGGATGCCTTGTTTGGTCAGGCTGTTCTACAGCACCTGCTCCATACATAATCAACTCCTACCCACATTTCCCGGTAGGTTGCCAGAGATCCATGGGGGGGAGTGGAGCCCTTTCACAGGGGCACACAACTTCAGGGGCTCTCCCTGGCATCTGTAGCTAGGGAGTCCCCATATGTGAAGACTACATTCCTGCTTGTTCCTGGAGATAGCATAGTTACTCACTTGTAACAGGTGATCTCCGGGAACAGCAGGAATTTAGTCTTCACAACCCACCCACCTCCCCTAGGAGTTGTATCTCTCTTTTCTTTTCTTTCCCCCCCTCTCTCTCTCTTTGTCTCAGCTTTAAAACGCAATTGGAGAGAGGCAGTTGGGAAAGGCGGGAAGGTAGCACGCAGGTGCTGTGGGATGCTCCCAAAAGCTTTCAAATTGGATGCTGGGGAGCGTTCCCGCGCAGGCTTCGTCGGTACCGACGATACCCCTATGTGAAGACTAAATTCCTGCTATTCCCGGAGATCACCTGTTACAGGTGAGTAACTATGCTCTCTCGCTGGGAGGAAATGCAATGTATTAGATTTCAAAATAGTTTAATATATGGTCTGCGAACAGGATGACACGCAATGGTGTTAGATAGCCATACAATTTTTCTATGGCAAAGCTTGCTGCCACAACCGCTTGTTCACATTCAGTGAAACCTATTCCACCAATGAAAAGGAATCTGATAGATACAATTTTCCCATCCCCTTGGGAAGCTACAGTGCCCATGTTGTTGAATTATGGAATGTGTATAATTCAACAGGTTTACTATGGTCTGGTAGATACAATGCTGGCATTTCATTTAAATCTTGTATTAGGGTCCTTAACTGCTGGACTACGTCTGCCTCAGCTAAAGTTACAGGTTGTCCTCCTTTCGGGTTACCTTTAAGATATTTTCTGAATATCTGGGTCTTTGCACTGTACGCCGGCACCCAGAGGTGGCTGTAATTTAGTAGTCCTAGAACAGCTCATAGTTCCTTAACAGTGCGTGGTTCGGTAATCTGTAACACAGCTTCTTGAAACACTGGACCAAGCATTTTCTCCTGCTCACTAAGTGTCATTCCTAAGAATTTCACTTGGGTTTTGCAAAACTGGAGTTTATCTCTGTTCACCCCTGTATCCACCCTTTGCTAGTTCCAACAATAGCTCTTCTGTATACTTTTTGCACAATTCCTCCGTGTCCGCAGTTAGCAATAAATCATCTACATAATGAATAAGTGACACTGACTTTGGTAACCTACGTTTAAAGTCTGTTAAATCTTTTTCTAAGCATCGTGTAAAAATTGAAGAACTTTCTGTGTATCCATGGGGAAGCCTAGTCCATTGAAAATGTTGGCCATCATATTGGAATGTCAGGAATGGACAGATATCAGGGTGGATTAATACCCCAAATATGCATTTGATAAATGCACTACTGTACTATAGTTCTTTAGAGGATTTTGTTGGAGAAGAGTAGCAGGGTTAGCCACTAGGGGGAACTTTGCTTCCACTACTGCATTTAAACCCCTTAAATCATGTACTACATGCCATTTCCCATTCGGTTTCCTCACAGGGAACAGTGGAATGTTATATGGAGAAGTGCTGGGTTCTATTTCCCATGCTCAAGTAATATATTACTTTCCTCCCTAGCTTCTGATAGGGCTTCTGGTTGTAACTGATACTGAGCTACTTTAGAGCCTTGGCATTATTTTTTTTTTTACTCTAATATGTATGGGTGAAGCAGACCTAATCATCCCAAAAGGTTTTTCTGGATTGCCCAGACTTTTGCTGGGACTTGTGAAGGGCACTATGACTCTCGTCCTCCGTTTGGAGAAGTAGAATGGTTGGTGTTGCTGAGATAAAGGTCATTTGTATCTCAAAGGCAGTTAGCAGATCCCATCCCATGAGATCCACTGGATAATGTGGTGTATACAGTAGAGGTTTACACACTCTGTTCCCCACTAACTCAATTTCTATTGGCATAGTCATCTGAGTAGTGGTTGGATCCCCATTAAATCCAGTAGTAACTGTAGTCTGTTGGAACAATTTCACATCTGGGGGTAAATGGTTAAATACAGATGCTGTGGCTCTGGAATCCAGCATCATCTGTACTGGATAACCATTTAAATGTACTTTAATTACCGGCTCATGTTCATTTAATACGGCCTGTATCACCATTGAAAGTCATTGTGGACTTTGGGGTGGGCTCCACTTTGGGAATCTACAAGGGCCCATATCCTGGGATATCCCTGCCCATGGAGAGCTGGCAGATGGTAACCTACATTCTCATTGCAAATGTCCCCTCTTCCCACAATACCAGCATGACAGGGTACATAAGAACTGCCATACTGGATTAGACCAAGGTCCATCAAGCCCAGTATCCGGTTTCCAACAGTGGCCAATCTAGGTCATAACTACCTAGCAGTCTCCCCAAAAGATACAGGTTCCTCAGTGCTTGTATTGGGTCAAACAGTGATATCCTGGATTCCTTTTAATTCTCCAGGACCAAGCAGGAAGTCAGTCCTCACATATGGGTGACGTCGGCATAGACGGAGCCCTTGTGCGTAGCAATTCCCCAGCTTTCAAAGAAAGCATTTGGGAATGCAGCGCGCATGCACGGTCCCCTTCCCGCCCAAGTGTGCCATCTTGCTCAGTCTTCTTTTTTCTGCGGAGCCCGACAGACGTGGGTCCTAGTCATCCGGTTAAAAGTAGATTTTTTTCTTCAAAGATTCGTAGTTTTTGCCGGTTCGACGCCGGTTCCCCTTCCCGCCTGGGCACGGTACACCGGTATCGAGCCCGGATCTGTGTTTTTTAGGTTTTTGTCCTTCGAGACTAGCGTTCGCGCTATTTTTCTTTTTCACTGGCAGCCCGGTCGTTTGACCTTGCAGGGGCCCTTTTTCCCCCGATAGCTGCCAGCGGGTTCAAAAAGTGTGATCGGTATAAGAAACTGATGTCTCTCACCGACACACAAGACTGCTGCCTCGGGCCCGATCATGACCCGATGATTTGTGGCCCGTGTGGCAAAATGTCCTCAAAGGCGTTGAGGAGCCGTCAGCATCAGCGAGAAAGGATCTTCTCTGACTCCGTGTCCGGCCGGGCCCGGACTTCGTCAGAGGCCTCGACGTCTCGGGAGTCCGACCCCGAGCATCGTCGGGGCTCCTCTGAGTGGGGGTCTCCTTCACGGGAACACAAAAGGAAGAAGAAACCCGTGAGGGCGGCGTCGGTGGATGCTCTTGGTCCCTCGAGGGTCAGGTTGCATAGCCCCAACCGCCGTCCCGGGTCATTGGAGCCGGAGAGGCCTGCTAAATTGCCTCGTGTGGAGCCGGAGTCCCCGAGTCACATGAGTGCTATAGTCCTCGTGGACTCTCCTCCGGGGGGGCCGACGTCGGCCCCGATGCCGTCGGGGGCCAAGTCGGGAGCTGCTGAGTCTCCTGAGCTCGGACTCAGGTTGACGACCTTGGAGAGCAGCTTGGCTGCCTTCATGGAACTGCAGCGGGTGCTGATCGCCGGTCTGACCGGTTCATCTGCCCCGACCACTGGGACCTCAACGTCTAAGTCGACCCCGGAGGCCAAGCCGATCCTCGAGTCCATGCGGTCTAGGGTCGATCCTCGGCCAAGGCCCCCCCCCCCCCGACCTCCCGTGCGGGGCCGAGGTCATCTACGCCGGTACCATCGGCGTCAGGGCGGATGGCATCGGGGCCCGTCTAGCCGGAGCCACTCGATTCCTCCTCGGAGGGGTCCCCAGACATTTTTCAGACCTGTTGCGTCCCATCGGACTCACTGGAGTCCGAACCTCGGAGAAGGTCGCCCCCCCCCCCCCCCGGAGGATACCCGGTTCTCGGACTTCGTGAGGGATATGGCCAAGGCCTTGGCCATCCCCGCGGATCCCGAGGAGGAGCCTCGAGCTGAACTGCTCGATGCCCTCCAGTATGACTCTCCCCCAAGGGAGGCCTTTACTGTACCGGTTCCTCTGATGCTGGAACGGCTGCTCTTCCGCATGTGGGAGGCACCGGCCTCGGCGCTGGTTCTCAGCAAACGGGTCGATTCCATTTATCGAGTCCGTAAGAGCCCTGGGTTCCAGAAGGCACAGCTACCGCACCACTCCATGGTTGTGGAATCAGCCATGCATCATCTGAAGAGTCAGAAGATGCACTCTTCGGCGCACCCCGACCGGGAGGCCCGGAACCTGGATGCCCTCGGTAGAAAGTGCTTCCAGGGCTCTATGCTGGCGTGCCATCTCCAGACTTACTAGCTGTACATGGTGTCACCAGGTGCCCCTAGTGGTTGGTTGGAGTAAGGGCATCTGGTGCATTTAATTAATTTTTAAGGAGTGATTGACCTAAAGGGCCTAGAGGATTCTGGTCCTTGTAGTACAGAACTCCTTATGAAGAACGATTCAAGCCGAAGTGTAGAGTAACAAGGCTTTATTTCCCCGGTCAACGCTAAGGTCCAGTAAGACACAAAGAAAGTAAATACAGTCCTTCTCTTTAACAAAAAGGTTCCACCAACATTTCAAACAATCAACTGTTGTAGGTTTCACAGTTAAGTGTAAGTCTGGGCTAAGGCTTCTTTTAAATCAAAACAAATTAATATATCAGCAGAGAAATGGTTACAAACTTCACCATCAGCAGAGTTCTTCTCTCTCTATAAATCCTGCAGGGAATTCATGCTAGCTGCTGAACAAAGATTACATTCCATCGGCTCCTCCTGAGGAATGGGAATACTGTTTTCATATTCAAAGTCCATTGACTCAGGGTCACTGCCCTCCTCAGATGAATGATAATTTTCACTCCCTGTTAACTCCTCACAGGGATTCTTTTGCTTCCCACAAAACTCTCTTACTAAGCTTTGGGGAAATGCTTTTAAAAGGTCAGTTTTACTTCTTCTCCCCTTATAAAGTTTAACTCTTTGAACAGGGTTTTCATCAGTAAAACTCTCTCTTAGAATTAAGGATTTTGCATACCTTGGCTTCTCTAAGCTGCCACACCCAGAGCTCTCCTTGTAACGTGCTTTCTCAGGCAGACAAGCTCTTCTATGCAGTGCCCTGCTTTCAGGGCTATCCGGCAAACCCGGTATGGATTTCCAACCTTTGTGGTTCTTAGCAAAGGTATCTCTGTAGTAGGAACTTCCCCTCCTTGTTCCTTGCTGGTTTGATACAATGAACTTACTTGGGCTAGGAGAGTTACTTTTATCCGGCAGACTGCTTCTTCTGTTTACTTTGCTATGGACTCTGTCCCAATATGTTTGGCCTCTCTGGACTCTATCCCTTTGAGTGAAACTCCTTTGGATTCTGTCTCTTTGAGTTGGCTGCACGTGGAAGCTGTCCTGTTCCAGGTTCCTTTTCCCACAGCTATCCAAACTGCTGCTCCAGACTGTGCTCCGTCCTGAGCCTCTTGCTGAGCCTCTTGCAGTGATACTTGCAGTGCTTCTGGCTATGTTCCTGGTTAGGCTACTTTCACCGCTCCTGTTGCTTCCACGGCTCTCCTTGCTGCTTTGCCAGCTCTTACTACTGCTCTCCTTGCTGCTGCCCCTCTCTTCTACCATCTGGTTTCCTTTATAAAGGGATTTTTGGTTTGAACATTTTGGGCTTGATCTCAGGTGAAACTGCTTGCTACTAATGCAGTCAGTGTCAGAGCACGTTGCTCTTGGCTGTGTGGAACTGCTCATACGCCCTCTGGCTGTGCTGCACTGGAACTGCGCACTCTGCATCTTCTCAGTTCCATGTAAAACAGGGTTTTTTTCTAAAACTATTTCCTTCATAGGTTCCGCGTTATGACATATCCCCAGTCTTAAATATTACGGGCTGAGTGTTCACCCTCACTACAGCTCGTAATTCTGGACATCGCGTCCGCGTTGAAGTGGAGCTTTCCAGCCCTGTGTTCCACCTTGAAATCATATGGCTGTAGCGCCATGTACCATCTAGTGAGGCGACTATTCTCGTTTCTCATATGGCTCAACCATTTGAGCGGAGCGTGATCTGTAATAAGGATAAATTTTCTTCCTGTTAGGTAGAATTTTAAAGCCTCTACAGCCCATTTTATGGCGAGACACTCGCGCTCAATAGTTGAATATTTCTGTTCCGCTTGATTTAACTTCCTGCTGAGGAAGAGAATCGTATGTTCCGCGCCCTCCTGAACCTGCGAAAGGACGGCTCCCAAGCTGATTTCTGACGCATCCGTCTGAAGTAGGAACTGTTGACGGAAGTCGACTCCTCGCAATATTGGTGCCCTGCATAATTTTTCTTTTAGGTTCTGGAAGGCCTCGTCTGCCTCTGACGTCCAGTGGAGCGTAGTTGGAGCGTTTTTCTTCAACATTCCAGTGAATAACGCGCTTTCCTCTGCGAAGTGGGGTATAAAGCGCCTATAGTACCCTATAAGGCCCAAGAAGCTTCGCAGTTGTTTTTTAGTTTGCGGAATGGGAAAACTATGTATGCTCTCCACTTTATCCAATAAGGGACGTACTGTGCCTCGGCCCACGATGTTATTTAGCTGTATTTTATATCCCGCTTTTCACTGGGTCAAAGCCGTCAATTAGGAGATACATTTAACACGAGGGGATATGACACACATACGCTAATACTTACAGGGAACATGGGCAATGGAGGGTTAAGTGGCTTGCCCAAGACCACAAGGAGTACTTATAGGACTAGAAATCCCAGTCCCTCCGGCCTGAGATTGCTGTCCCCAGGTGGGACTTGAACCGCCGGCCCTCCGGCCTGAAGTACCTTGTCCTAACCACTAGGCCACTCCTCCCTAAATATTTAACTTCTGTGTCCTAAATATTTAACTTCTGCGGCGGCAAACATACATTTTTCGGGGTTTAGAGTTAACCCGGCCTGCCGCATTGCTGTTAGCACCACTCTTACCTGGAGCAGATGTTGCTCCCAGGTGGGGCTATGGATAACCACGTCATCCATGTAAGCGGTGGCGTAGCTTTGATGAGGGCGTAAAACGATATCCATCAACCTCTGGCAAGTGGCTGCAGCCCCGTGTAAATCAAAGGGCATACGCCTGAACTGATACAGCCCAATAGGAGTACTGAAGGCTGTTTTGGGGCGCGCTTCTCTGGTTAAGGGCACTTGCCAATAGCCCTTTGTTATGTCCAATGTCGTTAGGAATTTGGCCTGCCCCAGCCTATCCAGCAGTTCTTCGATTCGGGGCATAGGGTAAGCGTCAAAAGTGGATATTTCATTAACCCAACGGAAATCAATACAGAAACGCATGGTTCCGTCAGGTTTGGGCACTAGAACGACTGGACTATTCCAGGGACTCCTGGATTCTTCGATTACGCCCATATGCATCATATCCTGGACTTGCGATATGACCTCTTGTCTCTTTGCCTCTGGTAGGCGATAAGGCCTTTGCCGAATAATTCTCCCGGGGGTCATGATTATTTCATGCGCCACTAAATTTCGTTTCTCCTGGAAGGGGTGTCAGTACATCCTTAAACTCCTTCAACAGGGTGGATAGTTGCTGATGATGTGCTATAGAAAGCTCCTCGCGGACACGCGGCACAGGATGGGTTTTGCAGTCAGACAAAATTGGACCTAGGTCTTCATCCAAGGGCTCCTTAGTCACTGCTACAAAACTTTTCACCTTGGCTTGGCCAGTGGAGCCAAAGGCCCCGACCCCGCGGCTTGTGGGTATTACCATCTCTATTTCTTCTAAAACCGGGAAACCAACCCGCTCGCAAATTATTTGGGCAATACGGTCTCCGGTTTTTACCTCAAAGTCCTCGTCAGCGAAATTAAATAGGAGGACCTTTACGACACCCCTATAGTCTGGGTCGACCACGCCAGCCCCAACATCAATAAAATGTTTAACAGCTAGACCGGAGCGAGGCGCAATTCTCCCGTAGCATCCGGGGGTAGTTCCAATTGAAGTCCGGTGTTAATCAGAGCCTTGCCGCATCTGGGAACAATTTTATTCTCTGCGCTGTACAGATCGTATCCCGCGGCTTGGGTTGACGCTCGACAGGGACTACGTGCGTGTTTGGAGGTCTTACAAAACCTCAAGGCGAACTTCTTTACCGGTTCCTCCGGTACCTTAGTTTTAGAGCCTTTGGGTTTTCCTAGAAGAGGACTAGGAATTGACGTCCCTTTAGAAAGAATGCTTGTAGATGCAAGAGCCTCCCGAGGCGTTAATCCCTCTTTCAACGCTCTTTTAAAGTGTGGCCAGTCTCGACCTAAGACTTACTCCTGCGGTGACTTGGGTACAACCGCTACTAACATTTTTTGTGTTATTCCCAAACCTTTTATAGTTAGGTTATAGACAGGATACAAAGTGGCAGTGCCATGAACACACTTTATTTTTACCTGGCGTTCTGGTTGATCCGGTGCGGACTCTGCTCGCTCCTTAATTATGGACCAAAGCTTGCGAGAGATCATTGTTTGATCCGCACCGGAATCAAGTAGAGCCTTGATTGGAACCCCTTGCACAAACACATGCAAGATTAAACCTTCACACGGTATCTTTTGGTTCTCTCCTAGGAGAGCCACACGTGCTTGGCACTCAGTTCTCACGTGACCGGTCTTTCCACAAGTAAAACATGTTTTATCAGCATTACTTGATAAAGCATTATTACATTTTACATTGTGTGTCTTACAATGAGAGAGAGCTCTTAAGGTCTGCTTGTACGCACCGCTTGCCTTTTCAGTAACCTCTTTAGAATTTTGGGTGGCCAAATCCGCCTCCAAATATCTTTCCGTCAAAACAATGGCGTCTGCTGTGTTGCTACAATTTTGTAGAATTAGGAAGCTCTGCACATTGCTGGGCACTGCATGCATAAACTGTTCTAGGACTATTTCATCCATAATCGTTTTAACATTTTTACTAGCAGGTCTTAGCCATTTTTCCGCTAAGCTCCTAAGCCTATGGCCTAATACTTTCGGAGTCTCACCCTTCTTAAGGCGTGCGGCTCGCAGCATGCGATTATATACGAGGGGTGTTAGGCCTAAGCACTACCGTATGGCTTTCACCACCTCGGTATAATCCACCGCTAATGCGGTTGGCATTGCCCGATAGGCAGACAGCGCCTCCCCCGTAAGAGAAGCTGCTAGCCTAATTGACCACTGTTCCTTAGGCCACTTTACTGAACTAGCTATCCTTTCGAAAGAGTCAATAAAGTCGTTGATATCATCGGTGGCTGCTAGTTTTCCTATGGTCAGAGAATCAGACGGCTGGTCCTACCGGCCAGTTGCCCAGTCCAGAAACCTGTCCCTGTTGATTGGAGGCTCCCTCCGGCACCTTTTGTTGCTGGGCTGCCCAAGCCTCCATTAGGTGTAAAAAGGGCTTCTGCTGTTCCTGCAACGCTAGTATGGCTTGTTGCTGGGTTTGACAGGCAAGTTCTCTCTGTTTCTCAAACTGCATCATCATCCACTCTATTAATTCCTTCTGCTCCATATTGAGGGAATTTACCTAGGGGAAAGAGAAAGAAAACAAAACAAAACCAAGTGTGGTCCACAAACCCTTAGCCCTTTTCTCCCTTTTTTTTTTCTCCTTTTATTCAATTTTTTTTTCCAACCAGTATCCAGACCACTCTACCTTTACCTGGTAGTAGAGTAGACTCGAGCTCCACGACGTAGCCCTCTACGACTGCTGGTAGCCACTGATAACCTCCGCTCCTGGTCTCATCTTCCTGGTCCTGGTTTTCCTCAAATCCAATCCGGATTTTTCTTGGTCCAGTTCGGGTTTTCCTGGACTCCAGTCCGGGTTTTCTTTTTGAATCCGGTTCGGGTTTTCTTCGAATCCGTTCCGGGTTTTTTCTCTGAATCTGGTACGGGTTTTCTTTTTGAATCCGGTTCGGGTTTTCTTCGAATCCGTTCCGGGTTTTTTCTCTGAATCCAGTACGGGTTTTCTTCGAATCCGTTCCGGGTTTTTCTCACCCAGCATTAGTGGTTTCTTCCTTTCTTTTTAGCGTCTTAGGGCGTTGTCCCAACATCCTGCCAACTACGCCATTATGTCACCAGGTGCCCCTAGTGGTTGGTTGGAGTAAGGGCATCTGGCGCATTTAATTAATTTTTAAGGAGTGATTGACCTAAAGGGCCTAGAGGATTCTGGTCCTTGTAGTACAGAACTCCTTATGAAGAACGATTCAAGCCGAAGTGTAGAGTAACAAGGCTTTATTTCCCTGGTCAACGCTAAGGTCCAGTAAGACACAAAGAAAGTAAATACAGTCCTTCTCTTTAACAAAAAGGTTCCACCAACATTTCAAACAATCAACTGTTGTAGGTTTCACAGTTAAGTGTAAGTCTGGGCTAAGGCTTCTTTTAAATCAAAACAAATTAATATATCAGCAGAGAAATGGTTACAAACTTCACCATCAGCAGAGTTCTTCTCTCTCTATAAATCCTGCAGGGAATTCATGCTAGCTGCTGAACAAAGATTACATTCCATCGGCTCCTCCTGAGGAATGGGAATACTGTTTTCATATTCAAAGTCCATTGACTCAGGGTCACTGCCCTCCTCAGATGAATGATAATTTTCACTCCCTGTTAACTCCGCACAGGGATTCTTTTGCTTCCCACAAAACTCTCTTACTAAGCTTTGGGGAAATGCTTTTAAAAGGTCAGTTTTACTTCTCCCCTTATAAAGTTTAACTCTTTGAACAGGGTTTTCATCAGTAAAACTCTCTCTTAGAATTAAGGATTTTGCATACCTTGGCTTCTCTAAGCTGCCACACCCAGAGCTCTCCTTGTAACGTGCTTTCTCAGGCAGACAAGCTGTTCTATGCAGGGCTCTGCTTTCAGGGCTATCCGGCAAACCCGGTATGGATTTCCACCCTTTGTGATTCCTAGCAAAGGTATCTCTGTAGTAGGAACTTCCCCTCCTTTTCCTTGCTGGTTTGATACAATGAACTTACTTGGGCTAGGAGAGTTACTTTTATCCGGCAGACTGCTTCTTCTGTTTACTTTGCTATGGACTCTGTCCCAATATGTTTGGCCTCTCTGGACTCTATCCCTTTGAGTGAAACTCCTTTGGATTCTGTCTCTTTGAGTTGGCTGCACGTGGAAGCTGTCCTGTTCCAGGTTCCTTTTCCCACAGCTATCCAAACTGCTGCTCCAGACTGTGCTCCGTCCTGAGCCTCTTGCAGTGATACTTGCTGTGCTTCTGGCTATGTTCCTGGTTAGGCTACTTTCACCGCTCCTGTTGCTTCCACGGCTCTCCTTGCTGCTTTGCCAGCTCTTACTACTGCTCTCCTTGCTGCTGCCCCTCTCTTCTACCATCTGGTTTCCTATATAAAGGGATTTTTGGTTTGAACATTTTGGGCTTGATCTCAGGTGAAACTGCTTGCTACTAATGCAGTCAGTGTCGGAGCACGTTGCTCTTGGCTGTGTGGAACTGCTCATACGCCCTCTGGCTGTGCTGCACTGGAACTGCGCTCTCTGCATCTTCTCAGTTCCATGTAAAACAGGATTTTTTTCTAAAACTATTTCCTTCATAGGTTCCGCGTTATGACAATGGGCATGTACCTCTGAGACCTGGCAAAGGAGATTGCCGGGTTCTCTGCTGGCCTCTCCGAGGAACCTTTGCAGAGGTTCAAGGCTTTGTCATTGGGTATTCGAGAGTGCTCGAAGTTTATATCTCGAGCAGCCTATGATGGCTTCGAGGCTTCGGCCCGAGTAGCAGCGGCCGGCATCGGTGCATGCCGTCAGGCCTGGCTACAGTCATCGGAACTCGAGCCATGGGTCCAGGACAAGTTGGTCGATGTCCCTTGCCGAGGTGAAAATCTCTTAGGCAAACCCATGGCTGAAAAGGCTGCAGAAATCAAGACTGAGACTCTCACCAGGACAAAGCTGTCCAGGAAGACTTCTGCCCCTTCTCAGAAGAAGAAGGGCTCGGGGAAAAAGCCCTTTTACCCGAGGAAGTCATCTGACTACAAATCCTACCCTCATTTCCAGGCCTCTACAGCTCCCCAACAGGGTCCGCAGGCCAAGGGGCAGGGACATGGGCCCCGTAGGCATAAAACCCCCAAGCCACCAGCTCCGGCTCCTGCACAGCAGGGAGCGGGGTTTTGACTCCCACTGCATAGCCTCTCCCCCACAGCTGGCTCCCCTCAGCAAGGAGGCCGGCTGACTCTGTACGCCCACAGGTGGTCAGCTGTAACAGGGGATACCTGGGTACTGAGCATAGTCCAACAGGGCTACTTGCTCCAATTCAACCAGTTACCCCCCTCCTATTTTCCAGGGGAGCCTCCAAGACTCCCTCTGCACAGCAACCTTCTCCTTCAGGAGTTAGCAAGTCTTCTACAGGAGCAGGCGGTGGAACCGGTACCTCACCACCTGATAGGACGAGGCTTCTATTCCAGGTACTTTCTGGTACCAAAAAGGACAGGAGGCCTCAGGCCCATCCTAGACTTACGAAATTTCAACAAATTCCTGGAGAGGGAAAAGTTCAAGATGCTTACCCTTGGAATACTGCTGCCCTACCTCCAGCAGGGAGATTGGCTATGCTCCTTAGACCTAAAGGATGCTTATACTCACATCCTCATTCATCCAGACCACAGACAATATCTCAGATTTGTAGTGGGAGGAAAGCATTTTCAGTACAGGGTACTTCCATTTGACCTAACCTCCATACACAGGGTTTTCACGAAATACCTGGCGGTGGTGGCGGCGTATCTCAGAAACCAGGGCATCTTTGTCTTTCCATACTTGGACGACTGGCTCATCAGGGGTCAGTCTCCACAGGAGGCCAGACAGGCCACTCTTCGCACTGTCTCTCTTCTCCAGCACCTGGGCTTCATCATAAACTTCGCAAAGTCCACTTTGCTTCCCTCTCAGGACATAGAGTTCATATGGGCAAGGTTGGATACCTTACAAGCAATGGCTTATTTGCCCGAGAACAGGGTTCACAGACTGATGGCTCTGGCCCAGCAGTTTCACAGTGGATCTCTGGTCTCTGCCAGACATTTCCTGAGGCTTTTGGGCCACATGGCGTTTACAGTCCATGTAACTCCGAATGCTTGTCTGCATATGCGGCCTGCTCAATGGTGCCTCAGGGCTCAGTAGATACAGGCCGCAGGAGACTCAAGGGACAGAGTAAGAGTGTCCATACTACTAGCGGCCTCCCTGCAATTGGTGGCATCATCTCCCCAACCTGATCAAAGGGGTGCCTTTTCAAGCACCACCACACACACAGGTGCTGACGACCGATGCTTCTCTTCAAGGATGGGGTGCACATTGCCAGGGGGCATGCACTCAGGGCCTCTGGTCCCCTTGGGAGGCCACAGAGCAGATCAATCTGTTGGAGTTGCGAGCTATTCGACTGGCTCTGCAGTCTTTCTCTCATGTCCTCTCTCACCAGTCTGTCTTGATTCAGACAGACAACCAAGTAGCAGTGTTCTATGTGAACAAACAAGGGGGCACAGGGTCCAGGCTTCTGTGTCAGGAAGCGCAGGCCCTGTGCGCCTTTGCGGTGAAGCAAGACATGTTTCTCAAGGCAGTCTATCTACCTGGCCAAGAGAATTACCTGGCAGACAGGTTGAGCAGGATTCTACAGCCTCACGAATGGCATTTGAATCCCCTGGTAGTCCAGCAGATCTTCCTCAAATGGGGTCTTCCAACCATCTATCTCTTTGCCAGTCCACTGAACTGTCAGCTGCCCAGGTTCTGTTCCAGACAACCGGATCCTCTGCGAATAGCAGCAGATGCCTTCCTAATCTCTTGGTCTACGGGCCTCCTGTATGCGTTTCCTCCAACGCCTCTAGTGGCCTCTAGGTTCTTCAGGACAGGGCCTCGGTGATTCTGGTAGTCCCCAGATGACTGAGGCAACCATGGTTCCCACTCCTTCTGCAATTGGCAGTGGACACTCCCCTCCCTCTGGGGGTGCAACCCAATCTCCTGTCTCAGGATCAGAGGTCTCTCCTGCACCCCAACCTCCGGTCCCTCCATTTGATGGCCTGGCTGCTGAAAGGGTAGTTCTAGCCCCCTTACTTCTCCCTAAGGAAGTGGAGGAGGTGGTTTTGGCCTCTAGGAGACAATCCACCCGGCAATCTTATGCCCTCAAGTGGCGTAGGTTCTCCACCTGGTGTGCTCAGCGCCAAGAGGATCCGTATTCTTGCCTGGTACCAGTGGTGCTGCAATATCTGCTTCACCTGCCAGACCTAGGCCAACTCTTTTCGGGTCCACCTCAGTGCTCTGTTAGCGCACCACTCCCCAGTGGAAGTCCAGTCTGTCGGTCCATCCCTTAGTAGCCCAATTCCTCAGAGGCCTGTTATTGCTCAAGCCTTCGGTTCGTCCACCAGCCCCTGAGTGGGATTTGAATGTGGTCTTGCAACACCTTACTCGCCCAACGTTTGAGCCGATGGCTACCTGTCATTTATGCTTCCTTTCCTGGAAGGCCTTGTTCTTAGTGGCTCTTACCTCGACCAGGCGTGTGAGTGAACTACAGGCTCTGGTTTCTGATAGGAAACACAACAGGAGCAACTGCTCGCAAAAATCTCTCAAGAAACACAAAAGGCGAGCAAGTATGAAGGTCACATGCGCTTTATTAAAGTTGATAACCCCAACGCGTTTTGGCGATTGTCTTCATCAGGGGGTACTGGAGGACAAACAAAAGTAATATAGTAAAATAATGATACATTATATAAAACAAATTAGAATATGAATTATAAAAACACAAAGTTAAAGAACATGAAATATTAAAACAATAAAAGTAAATATACAAGCATAAATACATTTAAATGACCATACTTATTATGGAAAAGGACAAACAAATATAATATAACAAAATCATGGTGTACTTACAAATGGTGTGTTTCAATATACTAGATGAAGCGCATAAAGTAGTAAAAATATAGCACAGGACCAATCGTATAGCAGACAGTGCTAAAAAAATATATATAGTGATACCATTAATAACATAAGAAATAAAAAAATAAATAATTAAGAAGTACCAACATAAACACTAATCATGAATATGAACAACGGGAAGCCCAGACCTAGGACGGAGCAGTACAATACTCCGAGAAAGAACCTCTTCTGTTAGGAAAACCTTTTCTAATGATGTCTATAAAACAACTGTGCATATCATATTGATAAATTGCTAAGACAGAGGCGAAGGAACATTCTTAAAATTGTACGTGTATTGTACAGTCGGAGGAAATCACACCGCATAGCTTGAAAAGTTAAAAATCAGAATGACGATGTGCAAAAGGCGCAAACGGGCACCTACATTGTTGCAACCCATCTAATATCCTAATTGCACGAAAATAAGGACTTTAATACACACTTCTTAAGAAGAAGACACAAACTAAAGAGAGTCAAGTAGTTTGTGCGTTAACCTTCTCGGCCTTCTCTAAAGATATTTCTAACATTCTCAGACGGGAGTGGCATTTGGCTGCATCACTTCCTGCTTTGGCACATAAATCCTTAATTATTGCACATAAAAGAAATCGCAATTTAAAGAATTTCTTAGTTCCCTCAGCTTTATCTAAGCCACTACCGGTTGTTAAAGTCAAAGGTCATTTTCAATGTGGGCGCTGTTCTGTGTGTTTGAATGTCATTACAATGAAGGATGTCTTTATACATCCAATTACTCAGAAAAAGTTTTTTTCTTAATCATTACTCTAATTGTATGACTAGCAATGTTATATATGTAGTCATGTGTCCTTGTAAGTTATTATATGTTGGCAAGACTACTCGCCCTATTAAGACACGTATTATAGAACACAAAAGCTGTCTAGGAAGACTTGTACCAGATAAACCAATGGTCGCTCATTGGATAGAAAAGGACCATCTTGTTTCTGACTTAAAATTTTTTGTTTTGAAAGTTGTACATCCACATTGGCGTGGAGGCACTATATATTCAATTTTACTCAAACTTGAACAGCGGTTTATTTATGAGTTACAATCCGTTGAGCCTCAGGGTCTGAACCAGGATTTAAATCTTGCGGTCTTTTTATAGCTTATGCAAGTTTTTTACAAGATTGGCTTCGCATATAGCTTTTCTTTCTATAGCCTTTATCTATTTATAACCCCTCTGGTTTTGCTGGAGGTTTTGCCCCCTCTCTTTGTTTGCAATGTGATTTTATAAGAACATATATGCACACTCACTAAGTGGTTAATTGTTGCCCTCACAGATATCATCTTACTGTAATATAATCATGAATATATATATACATATATTTATACTTTAATTCTGTACGTATGCACATTTTTTACCATTCCTTAAGAATTGCCGTTTATATTGCTTTTGGGTTCGCTCATGAGCTGCATCTTTTTGGAATTCTTAGAGTTGAGGTTACTTTGTTGCAAGTCCCCCTTATGTTGTGGTTTTTTTACATTATAATCTTCTTATTGGTATTATTTGTTTTTAAGTTATTTTAATGAGGTGCATTTACATTATGTCAGATTAGGGCTTTATTATACCTCAGGATTCAAATCTGGTGGTCTTTTTATAGCCTATGCAAGTTTTTTACAAGATTGACTCTACATAAAGCCTTGATCTATTATACTCCTTTCTTTGCCCCCTTTTTATAATATATAATTTTTTATAATATATATTGTTTATCAATCCCTTAAGAATTGCCGTATACATTGCTTTTACGATCGCTCATGAGCTTCATCTTGTCTGCAACACCTAGAGTTGTGGTTACTATGTTGCAAGTCCCCCCCCTCATGATGTTCCTTACATTATACTTCTTTTTATTTTTATTGGTATTGGTGCATTACATTATGTCAGATTAAGATTTTATTATACCAGTTTCACCCCCTTACCACGTGGAGCAAAATATGCCTCCTATATAATGTTTTTCTTACAGATCGCATTTTTAGTGACGTGTATCAAACTGCTTCGTCAATATTCAGGTTACCTCATACATATGCATTTCGCCCCTTTGACCTTTAAAGTGCGCCAATTTCAGCGTTCTCAAGAATTGTTGCTACATTTTGCTGGCAGTGCTGAAGGTACATATGCACATATTTTACCATCCCCTAAGAATTGCCGCTTACATTGCTTTTGTGATCGCTCATGAGCTGCATCTTGTCTGCAATACCTAGAGTTGTGGTTACTTTGTTGCAAGTCCCCCCTTATATTATGTTTTTTACACTATATTATTTATTTATTTTTTATCTGCATCAGTTATTTTAATGAGGTGCATTACATTATGTCATACTAAAGTTTTATTATACCGGTGCAAACTGCCTCGTAAATATCCAAGTTACCTCATACATATGCATTTTGTCCCTTTGACCTTAAAAGCACGCCAATTTCAGCGTTCTCAAGAATTGTCGCTACATTTTGCTGGCAGTGCTGAAGGTAATCGCTTCCATTAAGATTTCAAGTTTTTTAGTCAATATGGTTTTAGTTTTCCTTGAGTTTGGTGCCTGATCCAGTATTAAAATCCTTATTTTCGTGCAATTAGGATATTAGATGGGTTGCAACAATGTAGGTGCCCGTTTGCGCCTTTTGCACATTGTCATTCTGATTTTTAACTTTTCAAGCTATGCGGTGTGATTTCCTCCGACTGTACAATACACGTACAATTTTAAGAATGTTCCTTCGCCTCTGTCTTAGCAATTTATCAATATGATATGCATAGTTTTATAGACATCATTAGAATAGGTTTTCCTAACAGAAGAGGTTCTTTCTCGGAGTATTGTACTGCTCCGTCCTTGGTCTGGGTTTCCCGTTGTTCATATTCATGATTAGTGTTTATGTTGGTACTTAATTATTATTATTTTTTTTTTATGTTATTAATGGTATCACTATATATATTTTGTTAGCACTGTCTGCTATACGATTGGTCCTGTGCCATATTTTTACTACTTTATGTGCTTCATCTAGTATATTGAAACACACCATTTGTAAGTACACCATGATTTTGTTATATTATATTTGTTTGTCCTTTTCCATAATAAGTATGGTCATTTACATGTATTTATGCTTGTATATTTACTTATTGTTTTAATATTTCATGTTCTTTAACTTTGTGTTTTTATAATTCATATTCTACTTTGTTTTATATAATGTATTATTATTTTACTATATTATTTTTGTTTGTCCTCCAGTACCCCCTGATGAAGGCAATCGCCGAAACGCGTTGGGGTTATCAACTTTAATAAAGCGCATGTGACCTTCATACTTGCTCGCCTTTTGTGTTTCTGGTTTCTGATAGACCATACACACGGTTCTATAAGAACAGGGTGGTCTTAAGGACCCATCGTAAGTTCCTTCCAAAGGTTGTCTCCTCTTTCCACCTCATTCAGGAGGTGGTTCTTCTGACCTTTTTTTCCCAGGCCGCATGCCAGCCGAGCTGAAATGGTCTTGCATACCCTGGACTGTAGGAGGGTGTTGTCTTTCTACATTGACCGTACGCAGGGACATCGAAGGGCTGTTCAGCTCTTCGTATCTTTTGACCCTAATAAGCTGGGGTCACCTGTTTCCAAGCGTACCCTATCCATTTGGGTAGCAGACTGTATCGCCTGGGCGTACAGGGCAGCCGGCCTCTCCTTGCAGGGTCGAGTCATGGCCCATCTTCTCATGGCGAAGGCTGCGTCAGTAGCTCATCTCCGCTCTGTTCCATTGGCAGACATCTGCCGGGCCACTACTTGGTCTTCAAGCCAGACTTTTGCGGCCCATAACTGTCTCGAGAGGGAGTCCCGCAGGGACAGTGCTTTCGGACAGGCGGTACTCCGTAATCTCTTTGAGGTTTAGGCAACTCCTACCCTCCGGCCCTTGTGTTGGGCTACCGTTCGGGGGCGTTTTCAGAGAAGGTTCTTATCTCGCATGCTGACGCTCTAGAAGGAGCTTATTGTTCAGCTTTGGGTTCTCGGTAGCCTAGAGCTGGGGAGTCCCATATGTGAGGACTGACTTCCTGCTTGGTCCTGGAGAAAGAGTAGTTACTCACCTGTAACAGGTGTTCTCCAGGAGCAGCAGGAATCAGTCCTCACGACCCTCCCTCCTCCCCTTGGAGTTGCAGTCATATGATTTATTTTTTCTAATTTTGCTGTCTTTTAGCTATGTCATCAGACTGAGCAAGATGGCACCCTTGGGCGGGAAGGGGACCACGCATGCGCGCTGCATTCCCAAAGGCTTTCTTTGAAAGCTGGGGAATTGCTCCGCACGAGGGCTCCGTCGACGCCGACGTCACCCATATGTGAGGACTGATTCCTGCTGCTCCTGGAGAACACCTGTTACAGGTGAGTAACTACTCTTAATGGTTTATGGACCTTTCCTCCAGGAACTTGTCCAAACCTTTTTTAAACCCAGGTACACTAACAGCTTTTACTATATACTCCGGTAACAAATTCCAGAGTTTGATTACACGATAAGTGAAAAAATATTTTCTCTTATTAGTCTTAAATAAGTTACCCTGTGGCTTCATTGCTTGTCCTCTAGTCTTTTTATATTCTGATGATGTAAACAATCGATCTACGTTTACCCATTCCACTCCATTCATTAATTTATAGACCTCTATCATATCTCCCTTCAGCCGTCTCTTTTCCAGGTTGAAGAGCCCTAACCTTTTTAGCCTCTCTTCATAGGAGTATCTTTCCATCCCTTTTACCATTTTGGTGGCTCTTCTCTGTACCTTTTCTAATAACGCTATATCCCTTTTAAGATACGGCGACCAGAATTGCACACAATATTCAAGGTGCGGTCGCACCATGGAGCAATACAGAGGTATTATAATATCCTTTGTTTTATTTTCCATTCCTTTCCTTATGATACCTAGTATTCTATTTGCTTTGGGTTCTCACTACCTGAGGTGGGGTGAAACCTCATCCCTGTCCTCTATTATTCCATTCCTGTGTATACATACCAAAATTTGGCCAGGGGTCCCATTCTCCTGAGTCATACTCATCATCACTCTCTAACTCTTTTATTATTTCTCTCCTTTTCTTAGGTATGGCTTTCATGTTGGCCTTAGCCATCCCCTTCTCTTTTGGCATATCCTGTTCAGCTTACAACTCTTTTTTAATTGTAGTGCCATAAGTTTATTCTGCAATCCTTGCATATCTTTCTCAGATTTTGCCTGCTCTTCCTCAGCTAGTCTGATATAGTGATGAATATGTGATAGTTGTGTGGGCCAGGTTTCATCTTCAAGACCCACTATCACATCCAATTTAGATTGCACCGTCTTTGGGAGGGTTCGTTGCAAAGTCTGAAAGAACGATGGGTCACTGTATATGAAGCCTGTCTGTGTCTCCCACTGTTCTTGGAACTTTGATATATATGTAGACAAATCGTCTCCTAATTTAAAACGCATGCTGAGAAGGGGGCCTACGTTTTTCTGTGTTGGATTTAATTCCTGGAGGGCTGCCCAGAGACGGGGGCTGTGCGGGTTAAACTCAGCCCCATCGTAACCTACGTTGGTAATGGTTACTGCAGGTAAATAAGCTCTTTGAAACACCATATCTGTGGCATGCGCCCCGAGTAACCAGGCCAGCAAGGCTTTTAGATCACCTAAGCAGAGTGTATATCCTGCTGTAGCCTGTTCAAATGCCAGGATCCATGGGCTACCCCCTCTAGTTAATGGGGGACGTGCTTTAGCTATGCTTTCCATAACTGTGAAGTTCCATGGGACATATTTTACTGCACCTCCTATTGTATGCATTAAGAGCATACAGAAGATCTGCTCCTATTTTTCCCACACTTTCAACTCTTCACTGATATATTTCTGATCCCATTTAAGGTCTCCCATTTGCTTCCTAATGCAGAACCTGGCTGTATTCATGTGCATCATGTCCAAGAAACCCTCCCTGGGCCATTGTAACATCTGTTGCTGATTACCGAGGGTTTAGCCATAATGGGTGGTGCTACTACCAGGAGGGTCTGTATATCCTTGCGTGATCACTGCAGTGAGTGACGGATACAATCCCTCTTCCCTATTCTGGGCAGTTTGGCCACCTTCAGGAGTATATGATGGTTGCCAGAGATCAAAATGTTTCAGATCTTGTAGAGATTTGTCTCTCTTAGTTTCTCCTATTCTATTTAACAGCCCTAGCAAAACGTGTGGTTCCAGAGAGCCGGTTACTGACCAGATAAAGCTAGCATCTCTGGAAGCCCACTTATGCAATTTGTCACTAAAGTGCTGTATTGACTTTTTTCAGCAGTGGAAACTTTCCTATGACTAAATCTACTGAGGAAGACATACTTTCTATCTAACAATTAATACAAAAATCATAAAGAACAATACTTCTTACCACATCAGAAGTCTTCTGCACGAATCCAAAGGGTTCAAACTCTCCTTCTCTCCTGTACTTCTGACCAACGGGCATACTCTCCTCCTCACCTGTACCTTCGACCAGCAGGCACAAGAGAATCTTTCAATCACGTCTGGATAAGTTACTAAAATGCTGAGGGTTTTTCTTTGTTATAGTGCTGGGTGTACCACCTCAACATTAAATGTCTTGCCATATAAAATCTTTATCTCTTTCACAACAGCACACCGGACATTGAATTGATAACATAAGCAGCTAATTTATTGGTTGGTCTGCAGTAAACAAACTCAGCATTAATTTACATCTGCAGTTATAGTCAATCTTAGGCACCATTGAGTGTCTGTCACTGTCTGCCCCAGTATACAGCTTTCAGTTACTCCTTATATGTGCTCAAACTATGGAGCCTAAGTCCTTGGTGATATGTAGCCTGTAAATCAGTTTCCTTGCCTTGGCATGTTCTTAATCCCTCCCTCATTCAACTATCTGATCTCCTAATTTACTTTCTACATCTCCATACACGCCCTGGCTCCCCATTATCTAATCTTCTTGTTTGCTATGTCCGCTCATCTCAATATTGTTTTTAAACATGCCTCCAGCAGATTCCTTATCTCAGGAATTTCCTCTCCAGCTGGTTTTCTTTATACCCTTTGTGAGAGTAGGGCCCCATCTGACCTCTGGTCTGTGGTCCTAACAAATTCTGCAACGTTTGCTGTTCCATTGTACAAACTTCAGGTATCAGTTTTACATCATGACTTTTGGCACAGAAAAGAGAGTCTCATAGATCAAGAGAGACAAGATGGAGTCTGTAGGAGAGATTCATCCAGTCTATGGTAAGTCTATGGTTCTCTTGTTTAATGAAGTTCCCCTCGCTCCCTCCTCTCTAGTTATACATGTTCATATGGGATTTTTTAAAATGTGATATTGTTCTTGCCTGACTTATTCATATGATTCATATGAATTTTATTTTTTATTGAATTGTTAATTATTTATTGTCTTCTAATATTGACCTGATTCCTTTTTTGATTTTATATCTATTATTCTCCAGGAACAAGCAGGAAGTCAGTCCTCACATATTGGTGACGTCGACAAAGCCCCCATGCGGAGCAAATCCCCAGCTTTCGAAGAAAGCTTTTGGGACTGCATCACGCATGCGCGGTCCCCTTCCCGCCCAAGGGTGCCATCTTGCTCAGTCTCCTTTTTTCCGCAGATCCCAATGGACGTCATCCTAGTTTCCTTGTAGAAAAAGTGTTAAAAGTTGGAAAATTGTGTTTTTCTGTTTGCTAGTTTGACGCCGGTTCCCCTTCCTGCCTCGGCTTGGTACACTGGTATCGAGTCCGGTCTATTTTTTCGTTTTGTCCTTAGTGACTAGCATTCGCGCTCTTTTTTTTTTTTCTTTTTAGCTGGCAGACGGTCCTTTGACCTTGCAGGGGCCCTTTTTCCCCCAATGGCTGCCAGCGGGTTTAAAAAGTGTGATCGGTGCACAAAACTAATGTCTGTCACCGACACACACGACTGCTGCCTCCGATGCCTCGGGCCCGGCCATGACCCCGTGGTCTGTGGCCCGTGCAAAAAGATGTCTTCCAAGGCATTGAGGAGCAGGCAGCAGCAACATGACAGGATTTTTCCCTAGTCTGCACCCACCTGGGCCCTGACCTCGTCAGAGGCCTCGACCTCTCGGGAGCTGTCTGATCCCGAGCAGCATTGGGTGTCCTCTGAAAGGGGGGTCTCCCTCGCGGGAACACCGGAGGAAGAAAAAATCTGTCTGAGAGCTCCGAACAGCCTGGTCCCTCGCGGGCTCGGTCGTGGAGCCTGGCTCACCGCCCCGGATGCTCGGAGTCTGAGAGGCCTGCCAAACTCCCTTGAAAGGACCCAGAGATGCCCAGGAAGGTAAGCACTGTCCTCGTTGTTGACTCTCCCTCGGGAGAGCCGGCGTCCGGGACTAAAGCTGGGGGCTGTGGAGCCTCCTGAGCTCGGTCTCAGGTTGGTGGCCTTGAAGCGCAGCGTGTCTGCCTTCATGGATCAGCAGCGGGCGCTGATGGCTGGTCTTACACGTCCGTCCGCCCCGACCACCGGGGCTTCGACATCCAAGTCGACCCCGGAGGCCGAGCCGATCCTCGAGACAATAAGGTCTCAAGTCGATCCTCGGCAGAGGTCCCCATTGACCTCCTGTTCAGGACCGAGCTCATCGACGCCGATTCCCTCGGCATTGGGGTGTTCGAGACCGAAGCCCTCGAGGTTGGAGCCGATCGACTCCTCCTCGGAGTCCGGTTGGGAGACGGAGGATGAGGAGCCCCCGGGCACCCACCGTACCAAGTACGTCCCGTCAGACTCCCTGGGATCTGAACCTCGGAGACGGTCACTCCCGGAGGACACCCGGTTCTTGCACTTCATCTGGGACATGGCAAAGGCTTTGTCATTCCCGGCAGATGCCGAGGAAGAGCCTTGAGCTGAGGAGCTCGAGGTCCTCCAGTATGACTTTCCTCCAAAGGAAGCCCTTACTGTACCGGTGTCCCACATTCTGGAACCAAACCACAAAATCCCCAAATCAGTGTCAAAATCAAACCATGCAAAAGAGACCCTGATTCAGTCCATGCATGATGTAATAAATATTTTTTGTCGGATAACACCGAGGGAGGGTAAGAATGTTAGCTTAACCACACCAGACTGGTGATATCCTTTTATTCACTTTAGTCTGGTGTGGTTAAGCTAACATTCTTACCCTCCCTCAAAGTTATCCAACAAAAAATGTTTCTTACATCATGTATGGACTGAATCAGGGCCACATTCTGGTAGGGCTGATGCTCAGAATGTGGGAGACACTGGCCTCGATGCCGGTCCTCAGCAGGTGAATCGATTCCATCTGTCGAGTTCGCAAGAGCCCTGGGTTCCAAAAGGCACAGCTGCCGCACAACTCCATGGTTGTGGAATCGGCCATGCACCGGCTCAAGAGCCAGAAGACGCATTCCTCGGTGCCTCCTGGCTGGGAGGCCCGCAACATGGATGCTCTCGGCAGAAAGTGCTACCAGGGTTCGATGCTGTCATGCCGAATCCAGACGTACCAGCTGTACATGGGCATGTAAATGCGAGACCTGGTAAAGGAGTACTGCCGGCGGAGCACTGTCACAATGACATGGTCATACTGGCGATTTACCGATTATAGCTGGCAAATGCTGAATTAATAGCCTGGAAGAATAAAAGTCACGCTCTTATAGTTTAGCCTGCCCCTGAAGAAGGTAGCGAAACATGGCCTGTGTCGAGCCATAGGCTAAAGGTGGCCAATAAAAGAATTTCCTTCTCTCTGCTATCCACGTTTCCTTACTGGGTTCTGAGTACCTGACCTGGACAAGACTCGAGAAGAAGACTTCTGCCCCTTCTAAGAAGGGCTCGGGTAAGAAGCCCTTTTTCCCCAAGAAAAGATCAGCTTACCGAAACTACCCCATGTATCAGGCCTCCCCAGCAGGGGCAGCAGGCCAAGGGACGAGGGCAAGGCCCGCGTAAGCAAAAGGCCCCCAAGCTCCAGGCACCGGCTCCGGCCCATCCTGGAGGGGGCTTTTGACTCACAGAGCATAGTCTCTCTCCCAAAGGACGCAGGGCCCTGCACAGGAGGAAGGCTGACCCAGTATGCCCACAGGTGGCCAGCTATTACAACAGACAGCTGGATTCTCCAGATAGTCCAAATGGACTATCGGTTACATCTCAGCCAGGTGCCTCCCTCTTACTTTCCAGGGGAGTCTCTCAGACCCCTTCTTCACAGGGACCTCCTCTTGCAGGATTTAGCAGGTCTTCTCGAGGGTCAGGCGGTAGAACTGGTGCCTCACCACCTACAGGGCACAGGCTTCTACTCCAGGTACTTCCTGATACCAAAGAGAACTGGAGGCCTAAGACCTAGCCTCGACCTGCGAAGCCTAAACAAGTTCCTGGTGAGGGAAAAGTTCAAGATGCTTTCCCTTGGAATATTGCTGCCATACCTCCACCAGGGAGACTGGCTATGCTCCTTAGATCTCAAAGATGCGTATACACACATCTTAATTCATCCAGACCACAGACAATATCTTAAGATTTGTAGTGGGAGGAAACCATTTTCATTACAAAGTGCTTCCCTTTGGCCTAGCCTTGGCACCCAGAGTATTCACAAAGTGCCTTGCGGTGGTGGCAGCCTTTCTAAGGACTCAAGGGGTATTTGTCTTCCCCTACTTAGGCGACTGGCTCATCAGAGCCCAGTCATCTCTAGAAGCCCAACAGGCCACGTCCCGCACTATCCAATTGCTTCAGCACCTGGGCTTTGTGATCAGCTACACAAAGGTCAACTCTGGTTCCTTCTCAAGGACTGGAGTTCATAGGGGCAAGGTTAGACACCCTTCAAGCAAGGGCTTATCTGCCAGAGGAAAGGGCTCAAAGACTGGTAGCCTTAGTGCAGCAAGTGAGTCACAGATCCCGTATCTCAGCAAGATACTTTCTGCGCCTTCCTGGTCACATGGCCTCCACAGTGCATGTAACATAGTAATATAAGTAACATA
The DNA here is from genome assembly GCA_033557465.1 of Ichthyophis bannanicus. Classification (NCBI taxonomy): domain Eukaryota; kingdom Metazoa; phylum Chordata; class Amphibia; order Gymnophiona; family Ichthyophiidae; genus Ichthyophis; species Ichthyophis bannanicus. The sequence goes on from CM066031.1 coordinate 1,220,340,303, forward strand.
GTAAGTGACGGCAGATAAAGACCAGCATGGTCCATCTAGTCTGCCCAGCAAGATGGCAAGAGTAGGTGCACCTGTCGCTCTGTGCAGGCCACCCCTCCCCATGTCTTTGTTTAGGGGTGAACCCACCACTCCATGTAGGACACCCCTATTTGTTGAGACGTTAGATGGTTCAGAAGTTAGATGGTACCATTTATTTTGTTTTTATCCTGGCACCCAATGCTCGACTTCACATGAGAACAGCTCAGTGGTGCCTCAGAGACCAGTGGACACAAGACACAGGCAGACTCGGGGACAACATCAAGGTATCCCATCGCCTGATACAGTCTTTGAAATGGTGGCTTCAACCTCACAACCTTCTGGAGGGAGTGCCTTTTCAGCCTCCCACGCACTCGAGGGTGCTGACTACGGATGCATCTCTATTAGGATGGGGTGCACATTGCCCCAACAGGACTGCACTCAAGGTGTGTGGTCTCCGTGGGAGAGCACACAACAAATCAATCTCCTAGAACTTCGAGCGATCCGCCTAGCTCTTCGGACCTTCTGCCAAACCCTGGCTCATCAATCTGTCTTGATTCAGACAGACAAGCAAGTAGCAATGTTCTATGTGAACAAACAAGGGGGCACAGGCTCTCGCATCCTGTATCAGGAAACTCTGGACCTATGCTCTTTCACAGTCAGCCAGGGTATGTTCCTCAAGGCAGATTACTTACCAAGTCAGGAGAACTTCTTAGCAGAAAAGCTAAGCAGAATTCTCCAGCCGCACGAGTGGCAACTGGATCCCAATGTAGCCCAGCAACTCTTCCAGTGCTGGGGGCGACCATCCATAGATTTGTTTGCGAGCCCTCAAAATCACCAGTTGCCCCGTTTCTGTTCCAGACAGCCGCACCCACACAGGGTAGCGGCAGATGCTTTCCTAATATCCTGGTCGGTGGACCTCCTATATGCATTTCCTCCCACGCCATTGGTGGCTCAGACCTTATTCAAGATCCTTCAGGACAAGGCCTTGGTCATCCTGGTGGCCCCCAGGTGGCCGAGACAGCCTTGGTTTCCACTCCTCCTGCAACTGGCGAAGGAGAATCCAATTCCTCTGGGATTTCCGCCCAATCTCCTGTCGCAGGACGGGGGCTCACTTCTGCATCCCAACCTCAGGTCCCTCAACCTGATGGCATGGCTGCTGAAAGGGTAGTCTTTGCACCACTTCTCCCAAAAAAGATAGAGGATGTGCTGCTGGCCTCTAGAAGGCAATTGACTAGGAAAATCTATGCATTTAAGTGGCGTAGGTTTGAGATATGGTGTACTTGGCAGAGTGAGAACCCATTTTCCTGCCAGGTGGCTGTGGTGCTGCAGTTCCTGCTTCACTTTTCCGATTTAGGCCTCAAGTCAAACTCGATCCAAGTTCACCTTAGTGCTTTATCAGCACACCACTCTCCAGTGTAAGAGCACCCTCTCTCTGTACACCCCTTGGTGTCCAGGTTCCTGAGAGGTCTGCTTCTGCTGAAACCCCCGGTTCGCCCCCCCCCCCCCCCCCGGCTACTGAATGGGATCTGAATGTGGTCTTGCAGCAGTTTACTCGCCCACCCTTTGAGCCAATGGCTACTTGCTATCTTCGCTTCCTTTCTTGGAAGACGCTTTTCTTGGTGGCACTCATATCGGCTAGACCGTTCACACGGTTCTATAGGAACAGGGTGGTACTTCGCACACACTCCAAGTTCCTGCCGAAAGTGGTCTCCTCTTTCCACCTCAACCCTGGAGGTGGTGCTTCCGACCTTCTTTCCCAGGCCCCATGTCAGTCGGGCATAAGCAGTTCTGCATACCCTAAACTGTAAGAGGGTGTTGGCCTTTTACTTGGAGCGTACGCGGGGACATCGAAGGGCTCCTCAGTTCTTTGTCTCTTATGACCCCAGTAAGCTGGGGATGCCGGTCTCCAAGCGTACGTTGTCCACCTGGGTGGTGGATTGCATCACCTGGGCATACAGGGTGGCTGATCTTCCGATGCAGGGTCGAGTCATAGTCCACCGGGTCAGGGCTAAGGCCGCATCAGTGTCTCACTTCCACTCTGTTCCGCTGGCGGACATCTGCCGGGCCGCAACCTGGTCTTCAAGCCAGACTTTTGCAGCCCATTACTGACTGGATAGGGAGTCCCAACGGGACAGTGCTTTCGACCAGGCTGTACTCCGTAATCTGTTTGAGGTTTAGGCAACTCCTGCCCTCTGACCCTTTGGTGGCAGGCTACCAGAGTGTTATGTTCTCGGTTGAACTCCTATCATGGCTGCTGTGGCTCCTCTAGAGGGAGCCTATTTTTCAGTTATGGGTTCTCGGTAGCCTATAGCTAGGGAGTCCCATATGTGAGGACTGACTTCCTGCTTGTTCCTGGAGAAAGCGTAGTTACTCACCTGTAACAGGTGTTCTCCAGGGACAGCAGGAATCAGTCCTCACGACCCTCCCTCCTCCCCTGGAGTTGCAGTCCTTAGCTAAAAAGACCGCAAAAGGATAAAAATGAATCAATGTCATTTTTCTCCAGGACCAAGCAGGAAGTCAGTCCTCACATATGGGTGACGTCGGCGCCGACGGAGCCCTTGTGCGGAGCATTATCCCAGCTTTCACAGAAAGCCTTTGGGAATTGCATCGCGCATGCGTGGTCCCCTTCCCGCCCAAGGGTGCCATCTTGCTCAGTCTTCTTTTTTCCGCGGAGCCCAACAGACATAGTTCGTTTTTCCCCGAGGAAAAAGTTGATTTTCCCTATTTTTCTTCTTTTTTCTCCGGTTCGATGCCGGATCCTTTTCCCGCTCGGACCGATACGCCGGTATCGCATCCTTCTCTCTCTTTTCGGTTTTTGTCCTTTGTGACTGGCGTTCGCGCCTTTTTTCTTTTTCCCTGGCAGCCAGGTCTTTTGACCTAGCAGGGGCCCTTTTTCCCCCGATGGCTACCAGCGGGTTTAAGAAGTGTGATCGGTGTAAGAAACTTATGTCTCTTACCGACACACATGACTGCTGCCTCCGTTGCCTCGGACCCGATCATGACCCGATGATCTGTGGTCCGTGTGGCAAAATGTCCTCAAAGGCGTTGAGGAGTCGGCAGCACCAGAAGGATCGTATTTTTTCTGACTCCGCATCCGGCCGGGCCCGGACCTCGTCAGAGGCCTCGACGTCTCGGGACTCCGGCCCCGAGCAGCATCGGGGTTCCTCTGAGCGGGGGTCTCCTTCGCGGGAGCATCGCAGGAAGAAGAAACCCGCGAGGGCGGCGTCGGTGGACGCTCCTGGTTCCTCAAGGGCCAGGTCGCATAGCCCTGATAGCCGCCCCAGGTCTTCGGAGTCGGAGAGGCCTGCCAAGCATCCTCGTGTCGAGATGGAGTCTCCTGGACACGTAAGTGCTGTTGTCCTCGTGGACTCTCCTCCGAGGGAGCCGACGTCGGGCCCGACGGAGTCGGGGGCTGCTGGGTCTCCTGAGCTCGGACTCAGGTTGACGGCCTTGGAGAGCAGCTTCGCTGCCTTCATGGAACATCAGCGGGCATTGATCGCCGGTCTCACCGGTGCATCTGCCCCAACCACCGGGACCTCGACTAAGTCGACCCCGGAGGCCGAGCCGATCCTCGAGTCCATCCGGGCTCGAGTCGATCCTCGGCCACGGTCTCCCTTGACCTCCCGTTCGGGGCCGAGGTCGTCGTCGCCGATTCCCTCGGCGTCGGGTTCGGAGGACATCGGTGCCCACCCGGCCGGAGCCACTCGATTCCTCCTCCGAGGAGTCGGGCTGGGAGATGGAGGACGAAGAGTCACCCGACACCCATCGGACTCGGTGTGTCCCATCGGACTCACCCGAGTCCCAACCTCGGAGACGATCCCCACCGGAGGATACCCGGTTCTCGGACTTCGTGCGGGATATGGCCAAGGCTTTGGCCTTCCCCGCGGATCACGAGGAGGAGCCGAGGAGCTCGAGGCCCTCCAGTATGACTCTCCTCCGAAGGAGGCCTTTACTGTTCCGGTTCCTCCGATGCTGGAGTGGCTGCTCTTCCGCATGTGGGAGACCCCAGCCTCGACGCCAGTGTTAAGCAAGCGGGTCGATTCCATTTATCGAGTCCGCAAGAGCCCCGGGTTCCAAAAGGCACAATTACCGCACCACTCCATGGTTGTGGAATCGGCCATGCATCGACTGAAAAGTCAGAAGATGCACTCCTCGGTGCCTCCCAGTCGGGAGGCCCGGAACCTGGATGCCCTTGGTAAGAAGTGCTTCCAGGGCTCTATGCTTGCTTGCCGTGTCCAGACATACCAGCTCTACATGGGCATGTACCTCCGAGATCTGGCAAAGGAGATTGCCGGGTTCTCTGCTGGTTTCTCCGAGGAACCTTTGCAGAGGTTCCAGGCCTTGTCCACCGGTATTCGAGAGTGCTCGAAGTTTATCTCTCGAGCAGCCTACGATGGCTTCGAGGCTTCGGCCCGAGTAGCTGGGGCCGGCATCGGTGCCCGCCGACAGGCTTGGCTACAGTCATCCGACCTCGAGCCATGGGTCCAGGACAAGTTGGTCGATGTCCCCTGCCGAGGTGAAAACCTCTTTGGCAAGCCCATGGCTGAAAAGGCTGCAGAACTCGAGTCCGAGACTCGGACCAGGACTAGGCTTTCCAGGAAAACCTCTGCCCCTTCTCAGAAAAAGAAGGGCTTGGGAAAAAAGACCTTTTACCCGAGGAAGTCATCTGCCTACAAACAGTACCCTCATTATCAGGCCTCTGCAGCTCCCCAACAGGGTCAGCAGGCCAAGGGGCAGGGTCAAGGGCCCCGTAGGCCGAAGACCCCCAAGCCACCAACACCGACCCCTGCTCAGCATAGCCTCTTCTCCTCAGCTGGCTTCTCTCAGCACAGGAGGCTGGCTGGCCCACTTTGCCCACAGGTGGTCAGCCGTCACATCAGATACCTGGGTTCTTCATATAGTCGAAAAGGGCTATCTTCTCCATTTTCACCAGGTACCTCCTTCCTATTTTCCAGGGGAGCCTCCAAGACTCCCTCTGCACAGGGACCTACTCCTTCAAGAGTTGACAGGTCTGCTAAAGGATCGGGCTGTGGAACCGGTGCCCCACCACCTGAGAGGTCAAGGCTTTTATTCCAGGTACTTTCTGGTACCAAAAAGAACAGGAGGCCTCCGACCCATCCTAGACTTGCGAAACCTCAACAAGTTCCTGCAGAGGGAAAAGTTCAAGATGCTTACCCTTGGAATCCTGCTGCCCTACCTCCAGCAGGGAGACTGGCTATGCTCCTTGGATCTAAAGGATGTGTATACTCACATCCTTATCCATCCAGACCACAGACAATATCTCAGGTTTGTTGTGGGAGGAAACCACTATCAGTACAGAGTGCTTCCCTTTGGCCTCTCATCCGCTCCCAGAGTGTTCACCAAGTGCCTGGCAGTGGTGGCGGCCTACCTGAGACTTCAGGGTCTCTTTGTGTTTCCGTACCTGGACGACTGGCTCATAAGGGGCCAATCTTCCCAGGAGGCCAACCAGGCTACCCTTCGCACTGTGGCTCTGCTTCAGCACTTGAGGTTTGTCATAAACTTCGCAAAGTCCACTTTGCTCCCGTCCCAGGACTTAGAGTTCATAGGGGCCAGACTAGACACTCTTCAAGCAAAGGCTTTTCTGCATCTGGACAGGGCCCACAGGCTAATGGATCTGGCCAGCCAGTTTCGCAGCAATTCCCTGGTCTCTGCCAGGCAATTCCTGAGACTACTCGGCCATATGGCTTCCACGGTCCATGTCACCCCAAATGCCCGCCTGCACATGCGTCCTGCTCAGTGGAGCCTTCGCTCTCAGTGGCATCAAGCCACTTGGGGGCCTAGCGGACTCAGTGAGGATTTCCGACCTCCTGATCTCCTCTCTGCAATGGTGGCTTCATCTTCCAAATCTGGTGCTCGGAGTGGTTTTCCAATCCCCTCCGCATACTCAGGTGCTGACAACCGATGCCTCTCTTCTCAGTTGGGGAGCACATTGCCAAGGGACATGTACTCAGGGTCTCTGGACCCCTTGGGAGGCTGCTCAACAGATAAACTTCCTGGAGCTACGGGCGATACGCCTAGCTCTGAGAGCCTTCTCCTGCCTCGCCTCTCACCAGTCTGTACTGGTCCAGACGGACAATCAAGTTGCCATGTTCTATGTGAACAAACAAGGAGGCACAGGCTCCTTCCTTCTATGTCAAGAGGCACAACGGCTGTGCTCTTGGGCTGTCAATCACGGAATCCTTCTCAAAGCTGTCTACCTCCCAGGTCAGGAAAATTACCTGGCAGACAGACTGAGCCGGATCCTGCAACCACACGAATGGAGATTGAACCCATTGGTGGTTCAGCAGGTCTTTCTCAAGTGGGGCCTCCCCACCATAGATCTTTTCGCCAGTCCTCAACCGGCAACTCCCGAGATTTTGCTCCAGACAACCGCATCCTCTCAGAGTAGCAGCGGATGCGTTTCTGATCTCGTGGTCCACAGGCCTACTGTATGCGTTTCCTCCCACACCACTAGTGTCCAGAACGCTGTTCAAAGTCCTCAGGGACGGGGCTTCATTGATTCTCATAGCCCCCAGGTGGCTGAGACAACCGTGGTTCCCGCTTCTGCTACAGCTGGCGGTGGACACACCTATTCCTCTGGGGTTTCAACACGATCTCCTGTCTCAGGATCAGGGGACTCTCTTGCACCCCAACCTCCAGTCCCTTCATCTGATGGCCTGGCTGCTGAAAGGGTAGGCCTGGCCCCCCTACTACTACCTCGTGAGGTAGAAGATGTAGTTTTGGCCTCTCGGCGTCAATCCACCAGGAAATCCTACTCTCTTAAGTGGCGTAGATTCTCCGCATGGTGTGCTCAGCACAGCGAGAATCCCTTCTCGTGCTTGGTAGCGGTAGTATTGCAATATTTGCTCTACCTCTCCAATCTGGGCCTTAAGTCTAACTCTGTCCGAGTTCACCTTAGTGCTCTCTCAGCACACCACTCGCCGGTGGACGGCAGGCCTCTTTCCAACCACTCTTTGGTGGCTTGTTTCCTCCGAGGCCGCCTTCTGCTTAAACCTCCTTTGCGTCCACCGGCCCCTGAGTGGGATCTGAATGTGGTCTTACAGCGGCTTACTTGTCCGCCTTTTGAACCTATGGCTACCTGCCCTCTCCGTTTTCTCTCCTGAAAGACTTTATTTCTGGTAGCTCTCACCTCTGTTAGGCGAGTGAGTGAACTGCAGGCACTAGTGTCTGACCCTCCTTACACTAGGTTCTACAGGAATAGGGTAGTCCTACGGACTCACCCTAAGTTTCTTCCTAAGGTTGTCTCACCTTTTCACCTCAATCAGGAGGTGGTTCTTCCGACCTTCTTTCCCAGGCCGCATGCCAACCGGGCTGAGATGGTCTTGCATACCCTGGACTGTAGGAGGGCGTTATCCTTCTACCTTGACCATACGCGGGAACATCGGAAGGCTGTTCAGCTTTTCGTTTCTTTTGACCCCAGTAAGTTGGGGTTCCCTGTCTCCAAGCGTACGTTGTCCATATGGGTCGCTGACTGTATCACCTGGGCTTATGGGGCAGCCAGCCTCTCGTCGGAGGTTCGAGTCACGGCTCATCGTGTCAGGGCGAAGGCGACGTCAGTGGCTCATCTCCACTCTGTTCCGTTGGCAGACATCTGCCGAGCCGCTACTTGGTCTTCAAGCCAGACTTTTGCGGCCCATTACTGCCTTGAGAGGGAGTCCCGCAGGGACAGTGCTTTCGGACAGGCGGTACTCCATAATCTCTTTGGGGTTTATGCAACTCCTACCCTCCGACCCTGGTGTTGGGCTACCGGTCGGGAGCGTTCTCAGAGAAGATTCCTTCCTTCTGTGCTGACGAGCTAGAGGGAGCTCATTTTTCCGCTTGGGGTCTCCGGTAGCCTTAAGCTGGGGAGTCCCATATGTGAGGACTGACTTCCTGTTTGGTCCTGGAGAAAGAGTAGTTACTCACCTGTAACAGGTGTTCTCCAGGAGCAGCAGGAATCAGTCCTCACAACCCTCCCTCCTCCCCTTGGAGTTACAGTCATATGCTTTATTTTTGCTACTTTTTTTGCTGTCTTTTAGTTATGTCATCAGACTGAGCAAGATGGCACCCTTGGGCGGGAAGGGGACCGCGCATGCGCGCTGCAATTCCCAAAGGCTTTCTGTGAAAGCTGGGGAAATGCTCCGCACGAGGGCTCCGTCGGCGCCGACGTCACCCATATGTGAGGACTGATTCCTGCTGCTCCTGGAGAACACCTGTTACAGGTGAGTAACTACTCTGACTGAGCAAGATGGCACCCTTGGGCGGGAAGGGGACCACGCATGCGTGATGCAGTCCCAAAGGCTTTCTTCAAAAGCTGGGGATTTGCTCCGCATGGGGGCTCCGTTGATGTCACCCATATGTGAGGACTGATTCCTGCTGTCCCTAGAGAACACCTGTTACAGGTGATTAACTGTGCTTTTTTAACTAAGCCCTTTTATTAGCCCCTTTTTACTCACTTATTGAGTTTCATTTCTTTTATATGATTTTAATTCATGGTATTATTTATATGGTTTGCAGTTTTGATTATTTATTCTGTTTTTTTCCCCACATTTGCACAATATTCATTGTTCTTATTTTTAATGTTTAATTGTTTTTGTTCTCTTTGAGGTAACTCCCTGACGAAGGTATTGCTGAAACGTGGCCATGTTGGAGTAGTTAACAAAGGACTTTCTTGTATCACTTTCTCACCCTGTTGTCTTTCCATAGTTGTTCATATTTCTGTTTTGTTACCCTGAATGAAGCTATGTGCGTGCGGTCCGGTTCTTGACCATTTGCTTGGGTATAAATACTGAGGTATGCCCCTAGCTGTACAGGCTCAAGTAGCAGGATGATGTCACTAGATGTTTCTAGTTTTCTTTCTCCACCTCTGCTGACAGGGGGACACAACCCAGTTGTCTGGACTGGCCTAGCAGGATTCCAGGAAAGGATGAGGAACCACCGACTGACCATCAGCCAGGCCAGAAATATTGCCACCAATCTCCAAGGTTGGAAGCATATTGTAAACACATGGAATCCAGCAGCCCTACAGCAGCGTATTGGTTGAGAGGACGACTTGCTCCCCAAACACCAGCTAAGGATTAAAGAAGAAGAATATAAAGGCTATTACAAATAGTCTAGCATACTCCCCACTAGCGCCTGCATAACAACTAGAAGATCCAAATCATCCAAATAAGGTTTCAACTGTTTAACTAGATGCAATCTATAAAATGCTGATTGCATGACTTGTAGATAAAAAGTACAACCTTTATCCAATAAAGCCCCCAAATTACTGGAAACAAGCAGGAAGTCAGTCCTCACATATGGGTGAGCCCAGCACTGATGGAGCCCTCACAGAAGCATCCCCCCAGCTTTCAAAGAAAGCCTTTGGGAGATGCCACCACGCATGCGTCATCCCCTTCCCACCCAAGGGTGCCATCTTGCTCAGTCTCCTTTTTTCCGCAAAGCCCTTCAGACGTTCGTCTGGCTTGTCCCCAGAAAAAGTTGATTTTCTCTCCGAGTTTCATAGTCACCTCCAGTATCGCACCGGTACTCTCCCCGCCACCCAACCTCGCTGCCTCGGCATCAAGTTTGGGTCTAGTTTTGTAGTTTTTCACTTTCCTTAATTTTCTGGTGTCTTTCTCCATCATACCCATGCTTTCGGTAATGGTCCTATCAATTCTTGCCCTCCCACATTCTTTCCCTCCCCTCACATCCTATGTAGTAAGTTTATGAAATCCAAAGGGGTGCTGATATCCTTGCAGTGGCAAACTTTGACTTTCGTTAAGCCTCTTGTATGTATCGAATGAGTGGGGCTACATTGTACAATCATATATCTGGTAATCCTAGCACCCCTTTCTCTTAACCCAAGATAAGTTTGTGATGCCTTATATGTGGACCCTTTGCTCCTGCCCTCCCCCCCCCCCCTCCCTGATGAACTGTCTAATGGCCCCTCTAAAAAGCCAGTTTATTTATCTTTTTGATCCACACTGGAACCGTTGCAACACATATAGAAGCTTTGGTGCCAGCACCATCTTTACCAGTGCCACCCTACCATAGAACTACCAAGGTAACTCCCTCCATTTCACAGATTGCTTTGATTTGATCTATTTTTTATACTATATTTTTTTAATATTGCACTAGTCAATTCATACTTACATGTAGGCCCAGATATTTTAAGCTGCCCTGGACCCAGCTAAGCGGGTAGTCCGACGATTGGGACTGGAGACCCTGCCCCCTAAGTAATTCTGATTTTCCAGAATTCACTGCAAGACCTGAAAACTTCCCAATAACCCTCATTGCCCATCCCATGCTGTCTCTGGGATTGCATGTTGTCAGTAAAAAGGTCCTTCCCTATCTTAATGCCTGAGTATTCCAGAGTCTCCCTGATTTTGATGGCCAAAGTTTCTAGGGATAAGATACAGTTGTGGTCAACATTATTGGCACCCTTGCATTTCAGCCCTTTAATGTCCAAGATCTCAAAGAAAAGTGGCCAGTGAAATGGCTTTGGACTATATATGCACACATATTTGACACACAAAAGAAACAAATAAAACAAGGCTGATTAAAAAAGGAAATAGTGGGAAATATTATAAAAGCTGGGACATTGCCAGGACATGATTATTTTTCCATACATCAAAAATGCTCACTCATCCCACTTTAACATCTAACCATTGTTCTAAGAAGCCATATAGCTAAAATAAAAAACAGAGAGACCTTCAGATGTTCACTGTAGGACCATACTGAATTTTCAAGCCTCCAGTCAATATATCCCAGCATTCATTCACTGTTCACCGTTTCTTGTAAACCGCGCTGATACCAAATAGTGTGGTATAAAAAAGCAAATAAATATAAATAAATATTAAAGGAATTGTGAAGTGTCAGAGGACTACCAAGGTATTTTGGAGTGAAATGTGCTACCTAGTGTCAGAAAACTAGGTCTGGGTCAAAGGTCATGGGTTCTCCAGCAGGACAATGACCCAAAACATATATCCAAACATACAAAAGAATGGTTAAAAAGGAATAAATTGACTGTTCTAAACTGGCCAGCAATGAGTCCTGATCTCAATCCAATTGAGAACCTTTGGAAAGAGCTGAAATCTGCTATTGGTAAAAGGAATCCTGGAAACATTCATGAGCTGGAACAAATCAAAGTTGAAGAATGAGAGAAACTATCAGCAGACAGTTGTACAAAACTTATAGAGTCTACAAGAAATGTTTGGAGGCTGTCATCACTGCCAGGGGTTGTGCAACCAATTATTAGTGAAGGGTGCCATTATTCCTATCCAGGTCATATTTGTTTTTCTTCCAGAAATTGCTATGTCTGAATTTTAAAGAGATCTTTTTTTGTTGTATTCCTTTGAACATACTATTAAAATATTATGATGACATACAGTTAAAATATTTCCAATTCTTTCTCAAGACATTGTACACAACATACTTGAAATGCAAGAGTGCCATTAACCCTTTCATGGCTGTTGTTGCCATATGTCAACCTTCAAATATGATCTTAGATAGTGCTGGGGAGGAGTCTGCTGTCTTGGTACATGTCGGTACCAATGACATAGGAAAATGTGGTAGGGAGGTTCTGGAGGCTAAATTTAAGCTTTTAGGTTGTTGTTGTTGTTAAGTGCCGTCGAGTTGGAGTCGACTCATGGCGACCCTCTGGATAGCTATCCTAAATTGTGTTCGGTCTTCAGTCAGGTGGCTTATTGTTGACAGACTGGTACCCGTAGCTGCTGTTATTGTATCGATCCATCTCATTGCTGGCCTTCCTCTTTTGCGTTGACCTTCTATCTCGCCAAGCATGATGTCTTTCTCTAATGATCTCTCTCTCCGCATGATGTGTCCAAAGTATGAAAGTCGAAGTTTTGTCATCTGAGCTTCTAAAGAAAGCTTAGGTTTGATCTCCTCTAGTACAGACTGGTTTGTTCTTCGGGCAGTCCATGGTATACACAGTATTCGCCGCCAGCACCATAATTCAAAGGCATCAATTTTCTTCCTGTCTATCTTTTTCACTGTCCAGCTTTCACATCCATATGATGTTATTGAAAATACCATGGCTTGAACAAGTCGAATCTTTGTATGGAGAGAGACATCTCTGCTCTTGAGAATCTTATCTAGGTCTTTCATAGCCATTCTGCCAAGAGCAATGCGTCATCTGATTTCTTGACTGCTTGTTGCTTCTTTATTGATAGTTGATCCAAGTAGGTTAAAGTTATTCACGATTTCAATTTCTTCTCCTTCGATGATGAACCTGTTGATTATGCCAGTTGTCATGATCTTTGTCTTCTTTACATTAAGGTGCAGGCCCATTTTGAGACTGTTCTTTGATTGTGAGAAGCAAATGTTTCAGATCATCTTCACTTTCCGCCAGTAATGTGGTATCATCAGCATAGCGAAGGTTGTTGATGAGTCTTCCACCAATCTTCACACCTCTGTTGTCTACATACAATCCTGCTTCTCTGATGATTTGTTCTGCATATAAATTAAACAGGTAGGGGGAAAGTATGCAGCCTTGTCTTACACCTTTGCTTATTTTAAACCATTCTGTTTCTCCTCGTTCTGTTCGAACTGTTGCTTCTTGATCAATGTACAGATTGTGCAAGAGAACGATCAGGTGTTCTGGTATACCCATGCTTCTTAATGTGGCCCAGAGTTTCTCATGGTTTACACAGTCAAAAGCTTTGCTATAGTCGATAAAGCAGAAATAGATATCCTTTTGGTATTCTTTAGTCTTTTCAAGGATCCATCTCACATCCGCAATGATATCTCTCGTTCCTCCCCCTTTTCTGAACCCTGCTTGCACTTCAGGTAGTTCTTGTTCCAGGTATGATTGTAGTCTCTTTTGAATAATCTTCAGTAGAATCTTGCTGACATGTGGGATCAGAGCGATTGTGCGATAATTTCCACTGTCAGTTGGATCACCTTTCTTTAGTATTGGTATAAACACAGATCTTTTCCAGTCAGTTGGCCATGATGCTGTCTTCCATATTTTTAGGTAGGAAGTCGAAATCCAGAACTTCCAGGGTAGTGTTCTCCGAAATGCTTCCCGTTCCAAGTGCACGACCCAAAAGGCAGGCAGAGCTCCAGAGTCTCAATGCGTGGATGAGACGATGGTGCAAGGATGAGGGTTTTGGATTTGTTAGGAACTGGGGAACATTCTGGGGAAAGGAGCGGCTCTTCCGAAGGGATGGGCTTCAATTTAACCAGGATGGAACTAGACTGCTGGCATTAACCTTTAAAAAGGAGCTAGAGAAGCTTTTAAACTAGAAAATAGGGGAGAGCCGACAGTCGCCCAAGAGCGCATGGTTCGGAAGAAGGTATCTTTGAAGGATATTACCAAAAGCAGTGAGGTTCCAAAAAATAGTAAAATAGCCCAAATGCCCTTGAGTATGGTGCAGACAGAGTGTAAAGATTCCAAATTACCCATGCCTACCAATAGCCAGAATAATATTAATAAAATACAGTTTCTAAAATGCTTGTATGCAAATGCTAGACGTCTAAACAATAAGATGGGAGAGTTAGCATATATAGCACTAAATGAGAGGTTAGATATGATTGCAATCTCAGAGACATGGTGAAAGGAGGATAACCAGTGGGACACTGTGATACCTGGATACAAACTATATCATAATGATAGAACTGATCAAATTGGTGGAGGGGTTGCGCTCTGTTAGAGAGGGCATTCAGTCAGAAAGGATTAAAGTTTTGCAGGAAACAAAATTTGCTGTAGAATCTCTATGGATTGAAATTCCATGTATGAAGGGGAAGGTGATGGCAGTGAGGGTGTACTGTCGACCGCCTGGCCAGAATGAACAAATGGATGATGAAATGCTCAAAGAAATCAAGGAAGGTAACAAAAGTCACAGTAATAATAATGGGTGATTTCAATTACCCCGGTATCGACTGGGTCAGTGTCACGGCAGGACATGCTAGGGAGATAAAGTTTCTAGAGGAAATAAATGACTGCTTCTTGGAGCAGCTGGTTCATGAACCGACCAGAGGGGAAGCAACACTGGACCTAGTCCTTAGTGGAACACCAGATCTGGTGCAAGAAATAAGGGTGTTGGGGCCACTTGGCAATAGTGATCATAGCATGATCGTGTTTGATTTAATTAGTGGAGGAGGGATAGTAAAGAAATCCACAGTACTACCTTTTAACTTTCGAAAGGGAGACTATGATAAAATGAGGAAAATAGTTAAGAAAAAACTAAAAGGAGCGGTTGCAAAGGTTAAAGACTTACATCAAGCTTGGGTGTTGTTTAAAAATACTATCCTGGAAGCCCCAGACCAGCTGTATTCCACGCATTAAGAAAAGTGGAAGAAAGTCCAAAAAATTGCCAGCATGGTTTAAAGGTGAGGTCAGAGAGGCTGTTGCTGCCAAAAAAGCATCTTTCAGGAAATGGAAAAAAGAGCCAAATGACGAAAACTGGAAACAGCACAAGCACTGGCAAGTTAAATGCAAAGCATTGATAAGGCAGGCAAAGCGAGAATTTGAGAAGGAACTTGCTACGGAAGCAAAAACATGAAATAAAGACTTTTTCAAGTACATTCGTAGCAATTGGCCTGTGAGAGAGTCAATTGGACCATTAGATGATAGAGGGGTAAAAGGGGCAGTAAGGGAAGACAAGGCTATAGCGGAGAGACTGAATGAATTCTTTGCTTTGGTCTTTACTGAGGAAGATGTAGGGATGTTGCCCAAGACTGAAGTGGTGTTTAAAGGTGATACTGCAGAGGAATTGAGAGAAATATCGCTACACCGGGAAGATGTATTTCAACTATTTGATAAACTGAATAGTAGCAAATCACCTGGACTGGATGGTATACATCCAAGAGTGTTGAAAGAACTGAAATAAGAGATTGCAGACCTGCTATTAGTAATCTGTGAACTTTCATTACAATCATCTGTAATACCTGAAGTTTGGAGGATCGCCAATGTAACGCCAATTTTTAAAAATGGTTCCAAGGGTGATCCGGGCAACTACAGGCCGATGAGCCTGACGTCAGTACCGGGGAAAATGGTAGAAACCATCATAAAGAACAAAATTACACAGCATGTAGATAGTCATGGCCTAATGGGAGACAGCCAACATGGCTTTAGACGAGGAAGATCTTGTCTTACTAATCTGATATGTATTTTTGAAGGTGTGAATAAACAGGTAGACAAAGGTGAGTCGGTTGATATAGTGTGTCTGGACTTTCAGAAAGCCTTTGACAAGGTCCCTCATCAGAGACTTTTGGCAAAACTAAAAAGTCATGGGATAGGAGGCAGTGTACTATTGTGGATCGGGAACTGGTTAAAGGATAGAAAGCAGAGGGTAGGGCTAAATGGCCAATTTTCCCAATGGAAAAAGGTGAATAGTGGAGTACCCCAGGGATCTGTACTGGGTCTGCTACTTTTTGACATATTCATAAATGACCTGGAAAAGGGAATAACTAGTGAGGTTATCAAATTTGCAGATGACACAAAACTGTTTAAAGCTGTTAAAACCCAAGAGGATTGTGGAAAACTGCAGGAGGATCTTGATAAATTGGAAGACTGGGAATTCAAATGGCAGATGAAATTTAATGTGGAGAAGTGCAAAGTTATGCACCTAGGAAAGAACAACCCAAACTATGGTTATACAATGCAAGGTTCCACATTGGGAACCACCACCCAGGAAAAAGATTTAGGAGTCACCGTGGATAACATGTTAAAACCCTCTGCCCAGTGTGCAGCGGCGGCCAAGAGAGCAAATAGAATGCTCGGTCTCATAAGGAAAGGAATGGAAAATAAAACAAAGGATATTATAATGCCTCTATATCGTTCCATGGTGAGACCGCACCTTGAATATTGTGTGCAATTCTGGTCGCCGTATCTTAAAAAGGATATAGCATTATTAGAAAAGGTACAGAGAAGAGCCACCAAAATGGTAAAGGGGATGGAAGGCTACTCCTATGAAGAGAGGCTACAAAGGTTAGGGCTCTTCAACCTGGAAAAGAGACGGCTGAGGGGAGATATTATAGAGGTCTATAAATTAATGAGTGGAGTGGAACGGGTAAGTGTAGATCGATTGTTTACGCTATCAGAATATAGAAAGACTAGGGGACATGTAATGAAGCTACAGGGTAAACTACTTAAGACAAATAAGAGAAAAAATTTTTTCACTCAACGTGTAATCAAACTCTGGAATTTGTTACCAGAGGATGTAGTAAGGGCTGTTAGTGTAGCTGGGTTTAAAAACGGTTTGGACAAGTTCCTGGAGGAAAGGTCCATAAACCATTATTAAAAAGGGACCCAGGATATAAATGCTTGACCCAATACAAGCATTGTGGAACCTGTGTCTCTTGGGGATACTGCTAGGTACGTATGTCCTAGATTGGCCACTGTTGGAAACAGGATACTGGGCTTGATTGACCTTGGTCTGACCCACTATGCCATATCTTATGTTCCCCCAAATTTTTCACCGGATTCTATATTTCCAAAAAATCCGCACACTGTGTGACATGTGATGTGTATCTGTGCTTGACATCTGAAAAAAGCTGTTATTTAAACTATCACACCCAGCAGTAAATGAAACTGATGCCAAGACCGTTTTTAATTTTCAGCCATTCAGGACCGTAGTTGCCATATGGCAACAGTAAATATTGTTTCTTAGAAATAAAAAAAAAATTCAAAAAACCTTTATATTCTGCATCATTTAACTCAAATCTTAATAAAAAAAAAAAGAAAAATAATTTGTTACAAAACAATTATGTGGACGCGAAAGGGTTAATGTTGACCACAACTGTAAACAATAATGGAGACACATTCCCCTGTGCCAAAAGTATGCTCTCTGTCAACCACCCATTAAATAGAATCAGTGCTGTGGGCCCTTGATAGAGCATCCTAATCCACTCCACAAATCTGATCCCAAATTGCTGGAGAACCCACAGGAGGTAGTCCAAAGTAATTTTGTCAAATGCTTTCTACATGTCGAGGCTTGCCAGAACGACCTCTGAATTCCCCTCCCTTTTTGTATGCATGGCCAGCACTGCTCTCAGCAGATTGAGCAAAGCACACTACCCACTTACGAATCCTACTTGATCCTCATTTATCAAAACTAGGATATACTTTCCCAGTCTCCTTGCCAGAATGGGAGATCTTGGTTTAACAAGAAGATGGGTTGGTAGAATCCCATCAGTTCTTTCTCCCTCCCAGGTTTTGGTAACACTGCCAGGTGGATTTGATTCTCCAATTTTCGAAAAATCCTCCTGATACACAGTTGCCCCTTCCCACCGCTGAATCATAGTGGCCAATAATCTAAGATCGGATAAAATTCTGCCCCTAGACCATCAGGGCCTGGATTCTTGGTGAACATAAGCTGCTTTATTGTCCCTCATACTTCCTTTTCTGTCAGTGGCCTGTTTAGATGTTTCACTTGCTGTTGGGTTAGTTTGGGTACCTGTAGCTCTGTGAAAACGTGCTCCCTTGTTGCATCATCCTGTGGCCCTTCACTGTGTAAGTCTGTATAAAATTGCAAAAACTGTCATGCCACCTTTTCTGCCCCCATAAGAACATAAGATATGCCATACTGGGTCAGACCAAAGTCCATCAAGCCCAGTATTCTGTTTCCAACAGTGGCCAATCTAGGTCATATGTACCTAGCAGTTTCCCCAAGAGACACAAGTTCCACAATGCTTGTACTGGGTCAAGCATTGATATCTTCGGTCACTTCTTAATAATGGTTTATGGACCTTTCCTCCAGGAACTTGTCCAAACCTTTTTTAAACCCAGCTACACTAACAGCCTTTACTACATCCTCCGGTAACAAATTCCAGAGTTTGATTACACGTTGAGTGAAAAAATATTTTCTTTTATTAGTCTTAAATAGTTTACCCTGTAGCTTCATTGCATCTCCCCTAATCTTTCTATATTCTGATAACGTAAACAATCGATCTACGTTTACCCGTTCCACTCCGTTCATTAATTTATAGACTTCTATCATATCTCCCCTCAGCCGTCTCTTTTCCAGGTTAAAGAACCCTAACCTTTTTAGCCTTTCTTCATAGGAGTATCCTTCCATCCCCTTTACCATTTTGGAGGCTCTTCTCTGAACCTTTTCTAAAATCGCTATATCCTTTTTAAGATACGGCGACCAGAATTGCACACAATATTCAAGGTGCGGTCTCACCATGGAACGATATAGAGGCATTATAATATCTTTCGTTTTATTTTCCATTCCTTTCCTTATCATACCTAGCATTCTATTTGCTCTCTTGGCCGCCGCTGCACACTGGGCCGAGGGTTTTAACATGGTATCCTCAATGACGCCTAAATCTTTTTCCTGGGTGGTGGTTCCTAATGTGGAACCTTGCATCGTGTAACCATAGTTTGGGTTGTTCTTCCCTAGGTGCATAACCTTGCACTTGTCCACATTAAATTTCATCTGCCATTTTGATGCCCAGTCTTCCAATTTATCAAGATCCTCTTGCAATTTTTCACAATCCTCTTGGGTTTTAACATCTTTAAATAGTTTTGTGTCATCTGCAAATTTGATAACCTCACTCGTTATTCCACTTTCCAGGTCATTTATGAATATGTCAAAAAGCAGCGGACCCAGCACAGATCCCTGGGGTACACCACTATTCACCTTTCTCCATTGGGAAAATTGGCCATTTAGCCCTACCCTCTGCTTTCTATCTTTTAACCAGTTCCTGATCCACAATAGTAGACTGCCTCCTATCCCATGACTCTTTAGTTTTGCCAAAAGTCTCTGATGAGGGACCTTGTCAAAGGCTTTCTGAAAGTCCAGATACACAGTATCAACCGACTCACCTTTGTCCACCTGTTTATTCACTCCTTCAAAAAAACATAACAGATTAGTAAGAAAAGATCTTCCTTGTCTAAAGCCATGTTGGCTGTCTCCCATTAGGTTGTGACTATCTACATGCTGAGTAATGTTATTCTTTATGATGGTTTCTACCATTTTTCCCGGTACTGATGTCAGGCTCACCGGTCTGTAGTTTCCCGGATCACCCCTGGAACCCTTTTTAAAAATTGGTGTTACATTGGCGATCCTCCAGGTATTAGAGATGATTTTAATGATAGTTCACAGATTACTGATAGCAGGTCTGCAATCTCATATTTCAGTTCTTTCAACACCCTTGGATGTATACCATCCGGCCCAGGTGATTTGCTACTCTTCAGTTTATCTAATAGTTGTAAGACATCTTCCCGATGTATCGATATTTCCTTTAATTCTTCCGCACCTTTAAATACCACTTCAGTCATGGGTAACATCCCTACATCTTCCTCAGTAAAGACCGAAGCAAAGAATTCATTCAGTCTCTCCGCTATCGCCTTGTCGCCTCTTAGTGCTCATTTAACCCCTTTATCATCTAATGGACCAACTGACTCTCTCACAGGTTTTTTGCTACGAATGTACTTGAAAAGGTCTTTATTTCGCGTTTTTGCTTCCGCAGCAAGCTTCTTCTCAAATTCTCTCTTTGCCTGCCTTATCAATGCCTTGCATTTGACTTGCCAGTGCTTGTGCTGTTTCCAGGTTTCGTTGTTTGGCTCTTTTTTCCATTTCCTGAAAGATGCTTTTTTGGCAACAACATCCTCTCTGACCTCACCTTTAAACCATGCTGGCAGTTTTTTGGACTTCCTTCCACTTTTCTTAAAGCGTGGAATACAGCTGGTCTGGGCTTCCAAGATAGTATTTTTCAACAACACCCAAGCTTGATGTACGTCTTTAACCTTTGCAACTGCTCCTTTTAGTTTTTTCTTAACTGTTTTCCTCATTTTATCATAGTCTCCCTTTCGAAAGTTAAAAAGTAGTACTGTGGATTTCCTTACTATCCCTCCTCCACTAATTAAATCAAGGGCGATCATGCTATGATCACTATTGCTAAGTGGCCCCAACACCCTTATCTCTTGCAATAGATCTGGTGTTCCACTAAGGACTAGGTCTAATATGGCTTCCCCTCTGGTCGGTTCATGAACCAGCTGCTCCAAGAAGCAGTCATTTATTTCATCTAGGAACTTTATCTCCCTAGCATGTCCTGACGTGACACTGACCCAGTCGATACCGGGGTAATTGAAATCACCCATTATTATTACTGCGCTGTAACTTTTGTTAGCTTCCTTGATTTCTTTGAGCATTTCATCATCCATTTGGTCATTCTGGCCAGGTGCTCGATAGTACACCCCCACTGCCATTGCCTTCCCCCTTTTATATGGAATTTCAATCCATATAGATTCTACAGCAGATTTTGTTTCCTGCAAAACTTTAATCCTTTCTGAGTCAATGCCCTCTCTAACATAGAGCGCAACCCCTCCACCAATTTGATCAGCTCTATCATTACGATATAGTTTGTACCCAGGTATCACAGTGTCCCACTGGTTGTCCTCCTTCTACCATGTCTCTGATATTCCAATCATATCTTACCTTTCATTTAGTGCTATATATTCTAACTCTCCCATCTTATTCTTTAGACTTCTAGCATTTGCATACAAGCATTTTAGAGAATGTATTTTATTCATGTTAATTTGGCTATTGTTAGACATGGGTAAATTGGGATCTTTAAGCTCTGTCTGCTCCATACTTGAGGGCATTTGGGCTACTTTACTCTTTTGTGGAACCTCTCTGCTTTTGGTAGTATCCTTCAAGGATACATTCTTCCGAACCATCCTCTCTTGTGCGACTGTCAGCTTTCCCCTAATATCTAGTTTTAAAGCTGCTCTATCTCCTTTTTTAAGGTTAATGCCAGCAGCCTGGTTCCATCCCGGTTAAGGTGAAGCCCATCCCTTCGGAAGAGCCCCTCCTTTCCCCAGAATGTTCCCCAGTTCCTAACAAATCCCAAACCCTCATCTCTGCATCATTGTCTCATCCACGCATTGAGACTCCAGAGCTCTGCCTGCCTTTTGGGTCCTGCGCGTGGAACAGGAAGCATTTCGTAGAATGCTACCATGGAAGTTCTGGATTTCAACTTCCTACCTAAAAGCCTAAATTTTGCCTCCAGAACCTCCCTACCACATTTTCCTATGTCATTGGTACCGACATGTACCAAGACAGCAGACTCCTCCCCAGCACTATCTAAGACCTTATCTAGGTGGCGCGTGAGGTCCGCTACCTTCGCACCAGGCAGGCATGTTACAAGGCGATCCTCACGTCCACCAGCCACCCAGCTATCTACATGCCTAATGATCGAATCACCAACTATAACGGCTGTCCTAACCCTTCCCTCATGGGCACATGGCCCTGGAGAAACCTCCTCGGTGCGAGAGGGTTTTACATCACCTGGAGGACAGGTCCTAGTTACAGGATCACTTCCTGCCACACCAGGTTGATGCTGTCCTGTCACGTTACCTCTCTCCTCCATGGCAACAGGGGTGCTGCCAGACTGGAGGTGGGACTTCAGGACTATATCCCTGTAGGTCTCGTCTAAGTACCTCTCTGTCTGTCTTATGTTTTCCAAATCTGCTACTTTAGCCTCTAGAGAATGGACTTGTTCCCTGAGAGCAAAGAGCTCCTTGCACCTAGTGCACACGTAAGACCTCTCACCAACTGGGAGAAAATCATACATGTGACACTCAATGCAAAAGACTGGAAAGCCCCCATCCCGCTGCTGGACTGCTGTCTGCATCTTAGTTTTAAGTTTGTGTCTAGATCTTTAAGTTCTTACTTACTAGGGGTTACTATGGGTATTTATACCAATAAAACTGTACCTAATACGTTTAATATACCTTGTTCACCTGAAGCTTAATTAATCTCAGGTCCTTAGTGTATGACTGATTTGGGTAATGAGCTTCACCTGAAAGCACCTCCTGTCTTTTACGATGTGTAAGTACCTATAAAGCTATGATTATCCCAGGGGGGGGTGTGGGGAGGGAGGGAGGGAAATAACACTTATTAAAAGAGGGCTGCTACACAGTACCCTGTCTTGTGCTGCTGAGGTAAGCTAAATTCTGATTTGATTTAAATTATAGCTCTTAGCTGCTTCTAGGCTCTAACCTCTTATGAAATTTAAACTACGAGCTCTCTGCTGGGTTCTAAATTTAACCAGAAAGCTCTCTTCTGTGTTTTAAAACTAAAAGTTCTTTTCTGATGCTAGGCCCTGAGTGACTATTAAATGTACACTACAAGCTCTCTGCTGGGTTCCAAATGTAACCAGAAAGCTCTCTTCTGTGTGTTAAATTTAAACTAAAAGTACTTTGCTGTTATTTGGCCCTGAGTGACTATTAAATTTAAACTACAAGCTCTCTGCTGGGTATGAAATGTAACCAGAAAGTTCTCCTCTGTGTTTTAAATTCAAACTTTAATTGCTGCTACTAGGCCCTAACTGATCCAACAAAAAACAGTGGGTTCACAGATTAAGTAGCTTTAATACAAAGAATTATTTTTCATATGGAGGTTTCCCTGAGCATCCTTAATTTTCATGATCACACTTTTGACCTTCATACCCCTTACAAACCATCTTATCATATTCCCCTCTTTGTTCCTCCACCCATGTAGTCTCCATTTGTATATCCCCCTGGGCCCTTCTTTGTATCAGTTCTTTGACCCTCTTCCTCAACTCAGTGAACTTCTTCCACTTTACTTCCCCTATGCTACCAATGTGTCCTCTTCCAGGTCTCCTGCAAAGCACTTAGCTCCCTTTTTAACTCTTCTTCCTGTGTTTTTGCATATCCAAGTGGTGTAAGCCATAATCTTGTCTTTAAGTACTGATTTTGCTGCCTCCTAGTAATTAAGGAGGTCACTTTCCCCTTCCTCATTTTCTGCCTGATAACTCTTCTAAGCTTTGCACAGGAAGGCCTGGAAAACAAATTCCACATACCAAATAAGGTTCATTTTTCAGATTTTATCTTACCCGCCGATAATAACCTCAGCTTTGAGTACTGAAAAGTGATCAGAGATCGCTGACTCCTCTATCCTATATGTTCTTAACAGAACTATGTATACGGGACAAAACATACCTCTAGGTCAATATTTATTTATTTAACTGCATTTATATCCCGCTTTTCACCGGGTCAAAGCGGTGTTACATATAAGGGTGGGGAAAATTAAGTATCAGGGTGGGGCCATCACCAGGTGGTCAACGTTGATGATTTCGACATAAGTCAGACTTTAGACATGGACAGTATAGTGCAGTTGTCGCTCAGAGGTTCATGATGGGTGAGTTCAGGGGTTGGTGCGTTTTTTGCTAACATTCTAAACAGGAACAATGTTCAAAATAAAAAATTTTTGTTGAACTATCATATTCAAACCAACATTATCAACTAATTTGGAATAATGCCCAGTGTGTACTTTGTAATTTTTTAAAATAAACTTACGCTATTTCTTAAAAAATCATCAAATATATCCCTTATGAATTCCACTAACCAACTCAACATTGTGTTTTAAATTGAAGACGGCTAATTACCGTTCTGCATCAGGGTTTTATTAACTCATCTGAAAGTAGATTCTTTGTAGCACAATTCTTCCTGAAGAGTAACTTCTGATCTCCAGGAACAAGCAGGAATGAGTCTTCACATATGGGTATCGTCGGTACCGACGGAGCCTGCGCGGGAACGCTCCCCAGCGTCCAAAAGAAAAGCTTTTGGGAGCATCCCACAGCGCCTGCGCACTGCCTTCCCGCCTTTCCCAACTGCCTCTCTCCAGTTCTTCTTTTCCGCAGAGCCAGCAGGTCGTGTTTCCTGTCACCGCTGAAGAATTTCTTATTTTCTTTTCTTTTTCTTTTGTCGCATGTCTGCCTTCTCGATTCCGGACCGGTACCATCGGTCTTTTTTCTTTCTTTAAAAAAAAAAAAAAACTTCTACTCTCTTCAGTGCATTTTTTCTTCTGGGGCCTTAGGCCTACAGATATATTTTTCCTCATGGAAAAACCCGCCTCCGGGTTTAAAAAGTGCACGAAGTGCAGTAGCACTATTTCTGTCACTGACACCCATGACTGGTGTCTAAAATGTTTAGGTCCTGACCACTCCATTGCGGATTGTGAGTCCTGTTCCATGATGTCTAAGAGAGGGTTACAGAATCAGGCAGCCAAGCTCAGTACCCTGTTTCCCTCCAATGCAGCTTCTGTGGCATCAACGTCTTCCAGGGCTGCTTCTTCATCCCATGGATCTCAGGTAACCAAACTTAAATCTGGCCGGTCCTCAAAGAGTTCATCTCCCTCTAAGTATCGAGATGCCCCCGGGCTTACTCTTGAGGAACCCACACCGGCAAAATTACCCCGGCGGGAGGCTCCGGCTTGCAAAGCACTACCTATGGGGTCACAGGTTGACATCGATGGCTCGGCCTCGACCGATCACCTGTTACAATGTTCTGGGGTACCGGTGGTCACCACCGGTACCGACATCCAGACATTGGTGGCGTCAATGGATCAGAATATCCTGACCATGCAGCGTGCCATCACGGCATTCATACAAGCTGCGACGCCTACGGTACCGCAACAAACCCCATTGTTGGTACCTGTACCGATTCGGTACCGGACCCGATATCGGTCCCGATACCAGTACCGCTTGCATCGACAAAAGCACCGACGGCAGCGGTACGCTATCCAGTGATGCCCATCAGTACCGACCCGGTACCGATTACTCCCGATGTCGATACCTCCCGGTACGCGTATCGGGCTCTGCGAGAGCATCCAGACAGTCGATACTTCGATTCCTCTGAAGACTCTGATTCTTCAGAGGCCTCAATTGAAGCATCGGGGATCCTTCCTCAGGAACCCTCTTCTCCAAAAAGGAGAATGTCTCTTCCTGAAGACTTGTCTTTTCAGGACTTCATTAGGGAGGTGGCCAAAGGCCTGTCCATCTCAGTGACCTCTGAAACTGAACCTAGAGCCAAAAAATTAGATATCCTACAATATCCTAAGGCTCCTAAAGAGGCAGCCACCTTACCAATACATGAGATTCTTTATGATCACATGTTGGGCATATGGGAGACTCCTCTTTCCACCTCCCCTCATTCCAGAAGGTTGGACACCATGTATCGTGTTCCTCCTTGTCCTGGGTTTCATAAGACTCAGCTTCCTCACCACTCCATTGTGGTAGAGTCTGCTATGAAAAAGATCAAGAGTACAAAAAGGCACTCCTCTGCTCCTCCAGGAAGAGAATGCAGAACCCTAGATGCCTTTTGCAGGAAAATCTTCCAGGCCAGTATGCTTGTAGCCAGAATCAACTCCTATAGTCTCCATATGGGGATGTTTCTAAAAGAAGTTACAGATCATCTGCAAACCTTATCTCCTTTTATGTCAGAAGATAAGAGAGAAGAATATATCATCTGGCTTAAACATGCACAGGATGTATCCAAGTTTTCCAACCGTGCAGCCTTTGACTCTTTTGAAGGGGCCAGTAGAGCCTCGGCTATTGCCATAGGTGCACGCAGAGTTGCTTGGTTGCAAGCCTCTGATTTGGAATCCTGGGTACAGGATGGTCTAGATAACCTTCCCTGTACAGGCGAAAACCTGTTTGGCAAAGATTGGCAAGCAAAGGCCAACCAGATGGATGCTGAAAATTCTGCTTTAGATAGACTTTCAAAGTCTACTACTGCTCCTTTTAAAAAGAGGTTGCTCAAAAAGGGATCTTTCCCAAAGAAAGGGAAATTTTCTTCTTATGGTCAGGCCTCTTCTCAAGGTCGTTTTGCCACAAAGAGACAGCAACAACCAAAACAGGCCAAAACCCAGGCTGCGAGGACTGCTACGGCCCAACAGCCTCAGCCTCCTCAGGGCCTTTGACTTTCCACTAGAGAACTTAGCCTTTCTGGCTCTAGAACATCCATAGCCTCTCACCATCCCAGGAAGATTAGCTCACTTTGCTCCCAGATGGGAACAAATCACAGCAGAGCAGTGGACCCTCTCCATCATAAGGGAAGGGTACAAACTTCATTTCTTAAACCTTCCTCCTCACACCATGGTGAAACAGTTCAATTCTCCAACATCTCTCCTCAACCTTCTAGGTCAAGAGATTGCTACCCTTCTTGCCCAAGGAGCAATAGAAAAGTACCCCTTCTTCAACAGGGCTCAGGGTTCTACTCCCCCTATTTTCTCATTCCAAAGAAAACAGGGGGCTACAGACCCATATTAGATCTCAAAGAATTGAACAAGTTTCTATGCAAGGAGAAATTCAAGATGACTTCTCTCGGAACTCTCCTTCCATACCTCCAGAGTCAGGACTGGCTTTGTTCTCTAGATCTCAAGGATGCGTACACCCATGTTCTCATCCATCCAACACACAGAAGATTCCTTCGGTTCCTTTACCAAGGAAAGCACTACCAATACAAAGTGCTTCCTTTCGGTCTGGCCTCTGCTCCAAGAGTGTTCACAAAATGCATGGCAGTAGTAGCTGCATTCCTGCGCACTCTAGGAATATTTGTATTCCCATATCTGGACGACTGGCTCATCCGAGCTCCATCCCAGTCAGAGGCCCAGACTTCCCTGGCCTGCACAAGGCGTGTTCTTCAGTATCTGGGACTGGTAATCAACATTCCAAAATCCCATCTCACCCCTACTCAGTCTCTAGAGTTCATAGGGGCCTTACTGGATACCACAACTGCAAGGGCCTATCTTCCCCAGGCCCGTTGCCTACACTTCGTGCACTTAGCCTCCCAGATTCAGTTAAAATCCCATTTAACTGCTCGAGAGATGTTGCAACTCTTAGGCCACATGGCATCCACGGTGCATGTGGTTCCCTATGCTCGCCTTCACATGAGAGCAGCTCAGTGGACCCTATCCACCCAATGGACCCAGGCATCAGGTTGCCTGTCAGACAAAATAGCAACCTCCAGTCACCTATTTTGGTCCCTCCACTGGTGGAAGTCCTCTCAGAATCTGTTGCTGGGATCCCCCTTTCAACAGGTGTTACCCCAAGCAACCCTTACAACAGATGCCTCTCCAAAGGGTTGGGGGGCTCATCTGCAAGATCTCTCGACCCAGGACATCTGGTCTCCACAGGAGACATATCTTCATATCAACCTCTTAGAGCTCAGAGCAATCTTTCTGGCTCTCAGTGTCTTCCACACCCTGCTCAGCTACAAGACAGTCCTCATCCACACGGACAACCAGGTAGCCATGTTCTACGTGAACAAGCAGGGAGGGACTGGTTCTCTGTCGCTTTGCAACGAAGCTCTGAGATTGTGGGCCTTTGCCAGAGAGCATCAAATCCATCTCATGGCAGTGTATCTTCCAGGGGTTCAAAACTCTTGGGCAGACAGACTCAGTCGAGTTCTGCTTCCGCGCGAATGGTCCCTCCATGGGGACCAGATATAGTCAGGATTTTTCGGATTTGGGGTACCCCAGACATAGACCTGTTTGCAAGTCCGTGGCATGCCAAACTTCCCCGGTTCTATTCCAGGATTCCATGTCAGGGAGTTCAGGCCAGGGATGCCTTCCTCCTTCATTGGGGGCAAGACTTCCTCTATGCCTTTCCACCTATTCCCCTCATCCCCAAGACTCTGTTCAAGCTTCAGAGAGACAAGGGGTCTATGATCCTCATAGCACCACTTTGGCCACGCCAAGTGTGGTACCCTCTACTTCTGCATCTCTCTCAAGCTCCCTCCCTAGACCTGGGGTCTGCTCCAGATCTCCTCTCCCAGGAGGAGGGAACCTTGTGGCACCCAAATCCTCAGTCTCTTCATCTCAGGGCCTGGTTGCTGAAGGCCTAGACCTTCAAGATTTACACCTTTCTCAGCAAGTGAAGGATATCCTTCATGCTTCCAGAAAGCCTTCCACCAGACGTTCATATGCTTTTAAATGGAAAAGGTTTTCCATTTGGTGTGCAGAGAAGGGTCTCAACCCTCTTGCAATACCTTTGAATTCTTTACTAGACTATTTGCTGCATTTATCCCATGCAGGCCTTAAAATAAATTCAATCAGAGTCCATTTGAGTGCTATTGCAGCATCCCTTAAGCCTCTGAATGGACAACCTATTTCCTCTCATCCTCTTATAGCAAGATTCATGAGAGGCCTTCTTTTGACTAAACCTCCCATTAGACCACCTCCAGTGGCATGGGACTTGAATCTGGTTCTTGGCCAGCTTATGAAGCCACCCTTTGAACCCTTAGCCACTACCTCCTTGAAATTCCTTTCCTGGAAGGTTATTTTTCTCATTGCAGTCACCTCAGCTCGCCGTATCAGTGAGTTGCAAGCTGTAGTGGCTAATCCTCCTTATACAAGATTCCATCATGACAAGGTAGTCCTCAGAACTAATCCACACTTTATGCCTAAAGTGGTCTCACCTTTTCATCTGAACCAGGAGGTGTATTTACCTGTCTTTTTTCCAGGACCTCATGCATCAAGTGCAGAGAGGAATTTTCATACCCTGGATTATAAAAGAGCACTTGCTTTCTACTTACAAAGGACACAGCAACATAGAAAGTCCTCTCAACTTTTTGTTGCTTTTGATCCTTCTCATTTAGGACTTCCAGTCTCTAAGAGAACTCTGTCCAATTGGATTGCTCAGTGTATTTCCTTCGCCTACCAGAGTAAGAACCTTTCTCTGGAAGGCCATGTCACAACTCACAATGTGAGGGCCATGGCAACCTCTATGGCTCATCTAAATTCTGTGTTCATCGACCAAATCTGTCGAGCGGCCACCTGGGCATCGGTTCATACCTTCACAGCCCATTACTGCTTGGACAAGGACTCCCGCCGGGATGCCTTGTTTGGTCAGGCTGTTCTCAAACACCTGATCTCCAGGAACAAGCAGGAATACGTCATCACATATGGGTACGTCGGCACCGACGGAGCCCGCGCGGGAAAGCTCCCCAGCTTTTCAGATTAAAAGCTTTTGGGGCCTCCCACTGCACATGCGCGCTGCCTTCCCGCCTTCCTGACCAGCTCTCGTCAGTTTCTTTTTTTCCGCGGAGCCAGCAGGTCGTGTTCCTGTCACCGCTGAAGAAATTGTTAATTTTATTGTTTTCTTTAGACCGCGTACCTGCCTTCCCCATTCTGAAACCGGTACTGCCGGTCTCTCTTTCTTTCTTTTTAAAAAAAAAAATTTCTTTTCTTCAGCACAGCTTGGTACTTTGTTAGGCCTTCAGGCCTACACAATTTCTCCTCATGGAGAAGCCAGTTCCTGGTTTTAAAAAGTGTACCAAGTGCAGTGCAGTCATTCCTCTTACAGACACCCTTGAATGGTGTCTTAAATGTTTAGGACCTGACCATTCCATACCGGACTGCCCATCCTGCTCCCAGATGTCGAAACGTGGATTGCAGAACCGGGCCAACAAGTTCCATGTGCTGTTTCCTTCAGAAGCATCACAGTCATCCAGGTCTTCCTCTCCGGATGGATCTCAGGTAACCAAAACTCCAGTGGGCAAATCCTCTAAAAGCAAATCTCTTTCTAAAGATCGAGAGGCTCTCAATTCTGAGTTCGAGGATTCTGCCCAGGCCAAAAAACCCCGGCGGGAGACTCCGACCTCCAAAGCAATCATGGGGTCACAGGTTGACATCGATGGCGCGGCCTCGACAGATCACCTGTTGTACTGCTCTGGGGTACCGGCCCATACCGGTACCGACATCCAGGCAGCAGTGGCGTCTATGGGCAATACTGTCCAAGTCATGCAGCAGGCCATTCTGGCTTTTATTAATGCTGCTACGCCCTCGGTACCGCAGCCAGCGGTACCGGTCCGGTTCCGGTAATGGCTTCCATACCGGAACCGAGGCCATCGTCTTCCAAACGCAGATCGGTTCCGCATGCCGGATCCGGGCTTTTGCCCGGTACCGATCCCATACCCGGTACGCCCGATGTCGATACCGAACGGTATGCGTATCGTGCGTTGGAAGCACATAGAGGATACTCTGCTTCTTCAGAGGATTTTAACTCCTCTGATGATTCTGATGAGTTCTCCCTTGATCTTCCTGAGGAGCCTTCTTCTCCTAACAGGAGAATGTCTCCACCAGAGGATTTGTCCTTTCAGGACTTCATCATAGAAATGGCTAAAGGTCTTTCTATTGCTTCATCCTCTGAAAAGGAACCCAGATCAAAGAAACTGGATATTTTAGGATACTCTAAGTCTCCTAAAGAGGCAGTCACCCTGCCTATCCATGAAATCCTTCAAGAACACTTGATGGACTTATGGGAGGCTCCTCTAACATTGTCTCCTTCTTCTCGCAGGTTGGACACCATGTACCGTGTCCCCCCTTCTCCTGGTTTCCAAAAAACCCAGTTGCCTCACCATTCTATTGTGGTGAAGTCTGCAATGAAGAAGATAAAGAGTACCAAAAGGCACTCTTCTACTCCTCCAGGGCGAGAATGTAAGACTCTAGACTCTTTTGGCAGGAAAATTTTCCAGGCTACTATGCTTATAGCCAGGATTAATTCCTATAGTCTTTACATGGGCATGTTTCTCAGTGAAATCGCTCTAAAAGTTCGGCATTTTGCCCCCTTTCTCCCTGAGGATAAGAGGGAGCAGTTCATTTCCTTGGTGAAACACCTTTTGGATATTTCAAAGTTCTCCAACAGGGCAGCTTTTGATTCCTTTGAGGGTGCTGGTAGGGCTTCGGGCATTGCTATAGCAGCCCGACGTCTTGCTTGGCTCCAGGCTTCTGATCTAGAACCTTGGGTCCTAGATGGCTTACGAAATCTGCCCTGTACAGGTGAGAACTTATTTGGTGAGGAGTGGCAAATTAAGGCCACTCAAATGGACGCAGAAAATGCCACCTTAGATAGACTTTCTAAGTCTACCTCCACTCCTGCCAAGAAGAAGTCTTTTAAGAGGCCTTATTACAAGAAGTCCAGATTTTCTAC
This sequence comes from Ichthyophis bannanicus, assembly GCA_033557465.1. Taxonomy (NCBI): domain Eukaryota; kingdom Metazoa; phylum Chordata; class Amphibia; order Gymnophiona; family Ichthyophiidae; genus Ichthyophis; species Ichthyophis bannanicus. The sequence continues at coordinate 1,220,371,011 of CM066031.1, forward strand.
AAATACTGGCCAACAATCCTCTCAGCCTCGTTTTGCTGCTAAACGTCAGCAACCTAAACAGGCAAGGTCAAAGCCTGCGGCGTCTGCTACGCCTCAGCAGGCTCCACCCCCTCAGGGGTTTTGACTTGCCCCTAGAGAACTTAACTTTTCTGGCTCTAGAACAACCAGAGCCCCTCACCATACCCGGAAGGTTAGCTCACTTTGCTCCCAGATGGGAGCAAATTACATCAGAGCAATGGACCCTCTCTATCATCAGAGAGGGTTACAAACTCCATTTTTCCGACCTTCCTCCTTATACTATGGTGAGGCAGTTCAATTCTCCCCCATCTCTCCTGGCCCTCTTGGGTCAGGAAGTCTCCTCCCTCCTTGCCCAGGGGGCAATAGAGGAGGTCCCTCTTCTTCAACAGGGGACGGGATTCTACTCCCCTTATTTTCTAATACCAAAGAAGACAGAGGGCTTCAGACCAATTCTGGATCTGAGAGAATTGAACAAATTTCTTTTCAAGGAGAAATTCAAAATGCTTTCTCTGGGCATTCTCCTTCCATACCTTCAGAGTCAGGATTGGCTTTGTTCTCTAGATCTAAAGGATGCGTATACACACATACTCATCCACCCATCCCACAGAAAATACCTTCGATTTCTGTTTCAGGGAAAACATTTCCAGTACAGAGTACTCCCCTTCGGTCTAGCCTCTGCTCCAAGAGTGTTCACCAAATGCATGGCAGTCGTAGCTGCCTTTCTAAGAGGCCTGGGAATTTTCATATTCCCATACCTGGACGACTGGCTCATCCGAGCTCCCTCTCAGTCCCAGGCCCAAATTTCCCTGGACCGCACAAGGCGTCTTCTGCAGTATCTAGGACTGGTAGTAAACCTTCCCAAGTCTCAACTAATCCCTACTCAGTCTCTCGAGTTCATAGGGGCCCAGTTAGACACCATCACTGCAAGGGCCTACCTGCCTCAGGTCAGGGCCCAACGCCTGCTGAGTTTGGCCTCCCAAGCTCAGTCCAGCAGTCATTTGACAGCCCGGGAAATGCTGCGACTTCTGGGCCACATGGCCTCCACGGTACATGTGGTGCCCTACGCTCGTCTGCATATGAGAGCAGCTCAATGGACCTTAGCCACCCAGTGGACTCAAGCATCTGGAGCGCTCTCCGACCAAATACTCACCTCAAGCCGTCTATTTTGGTCCCTCCAATGGTGGACATCCACCAAGAATCTGTTGTTGGGGGCCCCCTTCCAACCTTTGTTGTCCCAAGCAACCCTCACAACAGATGCCTCCCAGACAGGGTGGGGAGCTCATCTTCAGAACCTCTCCACTCAGGGCACTTGGTCTCCACAGGAGGCCACCCTTCATATCAACCTCCTGGAACTGCGAGCAATTTACCTTGCCCTCAAGGTCTTCTATACCCTCCTTGTCAACCTGACTGTCCTAGTTCAGACAGACAATCAGGTAGCCATGTTCTATATAAACAAACAAGGAGGGACAGGCTCTCTGTCGCTTTGCAACGAAGCTCTCAGAATATGGGCCTTCGCCAGAGAGCATCAAATTCACCTTCTTGCAGTGTATCTTCTAGGAGTTCAAAACTCTCGTGCAGACAGACTCAGTCGAGTTCTGCTTCCACACGAATGGTCCCTACATATGGACCAGATACGCAGAATCTTTCAGGAATGGGGGACCCCGGACATAGACCTCTTTGCAAGTCCGTGGAATGCCAAACTTCCCCGGTTCTGTTCCAGAACTCAGTGTCAGGGAGCTCAGGCCCACGATGCCTTCCTCCTGCATTGGGGTCAGGAATTCCTCTATGCCTTTCCACCCATTCCTCTAATATCCAAGACTCTGTTCAAGCTCCAGAGGGATCACGGGACTATGATCCTCATAGCTCCCCGCTGGCCACGCCAGGTGTGGTTCCCTCTACTTCTGCATCTCTCCCAGGGATCCTCCCTGGACCTGGGAGCTGCGCCAGACCTTCTGTCTCAGGAGGAGGGGACTTTGTGGCACCCAAACCCCAAATCCCTACATCTCAGAGCTTGGTTACTGAAGGCCTAAGTCTTCAAGACTTTAATCTTTCTCAACCTGTGACAGATATCCTTCATGCCTCTAGGAAACCTTCCACGAGGCGTTCTTATGCTTTCAAATGGAAACGTTTTTCCATTTGGTGTGCTCAGCAGGGTCTTGACCCTCTAGCACTTCCTTTGAATTCCCTCTTGGACTATCTCCTGCATCTTTCAAATGCAGGCCTTCAGACGAATTCAGTAAGGGTCCATTTGAGTGCTATTGCAGCATCCTTAAAACCTATAAATGGACAACCTGTCTCCTCTCATCCTCTTGTTTCACGTTTCATGAGAGGCCTGACTCTAACTAAACCTCCCATCCGACCTCCTCCGGTAGCATGGGATTTGAACCTAGTTCTAGGTCAGCTTATGAAGCCACCTTTTGAGCCTTTGGACTCTACCTCCTTCAAATTTCTTTCCTGGAAGGTTGTTTTCCTTATTGCAGTCACTTCGGCTCGCCGCATCAGTGAACTGCAGGCTTTAGTGGCTCATCCACCTTATACTAGGTTTCATCATGATAAGGTGGTCCTTAGGACGAATCCCCACTTTATGCCCAAAGTGGTCTCGCCTTTTCATCTTAATCAAGAGGTATATCTACCTGTCTTTTTCCCGGCTCCTCATGCATCCAGTGCAGAGAGGAACCTTCATACTCTGGATTGTAAAAGAGCTCTTGCCTTTTACCTCAACAGGACTCAACCACATCGAAAGTCTTCCCAACTTTCCGTGGCTTTTGATCCTTCTCATTTGGGACTTCCAGTCACCAAGCGTACACTTTCCAATTGGATCGCTCAGTGTATTTCTTTTGCTTACCAGAGTAAGAACATTTCTATGGAGGGCCATGTCACAGCTCACAATGTGAGGGCCATGGCCACTTCTATGGCTCATCTTCACTCTGTGTCCATAGATCAGATCTGTCGAGCAGCCACTTGGGCCTCGGTTCATACCTTCACAGCCCATTACTGCTTGGACAAGGACTCCCGCCGGGATGCCTTGTTTGGTCAGGCTGTCCTCAAACACCTGTTCCATACTTAAACAACTCCTGCCCACCTTCCCTGGATGGATGCCTGAGATCCATGCGAAGATGGTTTACCCTTGGAGGGGGATCTCCCAGGCATCTTAGCTAGGGAGTCCCCATATGTGATGACGTATTCCTGCTTGTTCCTGGAGATAGCACAGTTACTTACCTGTAACAGGTGATCTCTGGGAACAGCAGGAATTAGTCATCACAACCCACCCACCTCCCCTAGGAGTTGTATCTCTATCTATCTTCCTGTCCTCTCTCTCTATTGTCTCAGCTTTAAACTCGAACTGACGAGAGCTGGTCAGGAAGGCGGGAAGGCAGCGCGCATGTGCAGTGGGAGGCCCCAAAAGCTTTTAATCTGAAAAGCTGGGGAGCTTTCCCGCGCGGGCTCCGTCGGTGCCGACGTACCCATATGTGATGACTAATTCCTGCTGTTCCCAGAGATCACCTGTTACAGGTAAGTAACTGTGCTTTCCATACCTAATCAACTCCTACTTTCCATCCCTGACTGGATGCCTGAGATTCATGGGTGGAGGTGAAGCCCTTCCCAGGGACTCACAATCTGGGTGATCTCCCAGGCATCTCTAGCTGGGGAGTCCCCATATGTGAAGACTCATTCCTGCTTGTTCCTGGAAATAGCACAGTTACTTACCTGTATCAGGTGATCTCTGGGAACAGCAGGAATAAGTCTTCACAACCCACCCACCTCCCATAGGAGTTGTATCTCTCTATCTATCTTTCCTTTCCTCTCTCTCTCTTTGTCTCAGCTTTAAAACTCGAACTGGAGAGAGGCAGTTGGGAAAGGCGGGAAGGCAGCGCGCAGGCGCTGTGGGATGCTCCCAAAAGCTTTCCTTTTGGACGCTGGGGAGCGTTCCCGCGCAGGCTCCGTCGGTACCGACGATACCCATATGTGAAGACTTATTCCTGCTGTTCCCAGAGATCACCTGTTACAGGTAAGTAACTGTGCTTTCTCCTGCTTCTCCTGAGTAAGCTGCAGGAAGCAGGAGAATAGAAGTTACTCTTCACGAAGAATTGTGCTACAAAGAATCTACTTTTAGATAAATTAATTAAACCCTGAAGCATAAGTGTGAAACACGACATTGTGTCGGTTGGTGGAATTCAAAAGGGATATATTTGATTATTTTTTTATAAATTACATAAGTTTATTAAAAAAAAAAATTAAAAAGAACCCGCTGGGCATTATTCCGAACTAGTTGATAATGTTGGTTTGAATGTGATGGTCTAACAATTTTTTGTTGTTGTTTTTGAACATCGCTCCTATTTAGTATGTTTGGGTGGTATATTGGCTCCTCTATCCTAACTTTTTTCATCTTTTCAAATACCTGTTCTGATATTAGAAGTCTATCTTCTTATATAATTTATGGCACTGAAAAATGCGTAAATTCTTTCTCTGTGTGGTGCAAAACCCTCCATGTGTTGGGTAGCCCCACTTCTGTTAAGAACCCCCCCTCCCCCCTTCCCTCCAGGTTCTTCTGTGGAGTTTTCTTTGGGCTGCAGTCTATGGTTGGGTTTGCTTTGATTTGATACTATTGTCCCTTTCCATCATTATTTTATATTTGATATCCCATCCCTCTTTGGCCACTAGTCCTGAGAAGAACTCATGACTGTACATATTTGAGGCATAAGTCCACATGTGCTCTCCATTTAGTATCCGTAACCAAAACGTATCTCCCCTTCTAGTCTGAGTTATCATATGGGTTTCATATGCCATTGGCCTACTGATCTTCCCAGCCACACTCCTTTGTCTATTACACTGTTCAACAGCCAAATTGCTTCAGCAACGAAAGTAGCTGTTCTAAACTGATTTAAGGTGGCTGAACACAGAAATCATAATGAAAATGGCTGATTAGTTGCTAAGATATATGCTATTAATTAGTCATTAGCGGCCATTAACTGTGTATTATGCAACATTTGCATGAGGTTGCATAATCTCTACTTGCAACCAATATAAATATCTGTCCAAAACCAGATGATGCAATCAGTATTTAAATTTGCATCACTTGACAGTATAAAACTTAAGGTGTATTAGTCGCAGAAAAATTAAAAATTAATTATTTTGCATTATTTTATGCCGATAGGTTAATCACAGTGTATTCGGCGATGCATCGTACTTGTGTTAATAATGCAGATAATTTCTGCTATATTTGTGGTGAAGTGACTTTTACATCACAAAAATGGAATATGAATGTGGCGATTAAGAAAGCCTACAACTTATATTTTGGCTGCAGAATAGAAGATTAGGATAACAGCTGGGCGCCACACATATGCTGCAATATATGTGCAACAAACCTCAGGCAATGGATGAATGGGAAAAGGCAATCAATGCCTTTTGCAGTTTCAATGATCTGGAGAGAGCCCAGAGATCATGTCATCAATTGCTACTTCTGCATGGTTCCTCCAATTCAGAAAGGCATATCCAGAAAGAGTACGTGAACAGTGCAATATCCAAACATTCCATCTGCAGTACGCCCAGTGCCTCATGGAGAAGGATTGCCGAGTCCCAAAATGTCAGAATCATTATCATTAGAATCAAGTGAGGAAGAGGAAGAAGTTTGTAGTCATGAACCATCAACCTCACGTGACCCAGAGTTTCTTCTGGCCACTGCTAATGAGCCACACCTCATAATGCAAGATGAATTGAACGACCTTGTCAGGGATTTGGATCTCCCAAAGAATAAAGCTGAGCTTTTGGGTTCCAGACTACAGCAGTGGCATCTTCTGGCTGGTGACGTTCAAATTTCTTTTTTCTGGAACCGTCAGAAAGACTTGGTGTCATTCTTTTTCAAAGAAGGTGATCTTGTTGCATGCAACAACCTAAAAGGTTATCTCCAGGAACAAGCAGGAATGAGTCTTCACATATGGGTACGTCGGTACCGACGGAGCCTGCACGGGAATGCTGCCCAGCTTCCAATCCGAAAGCTTTTGGCAGCATCCCTCGCGCCTGCGCAGTGACTTCCCGCCTTCTCCACAGCCTCTCTTCAGTTTTCGTTTTTCCGCGGAGCCGGCAGGACGTCGTCCTGTCACCGCAGAAACCTTTCTTTTTAATTACTTTAATTACTTTAGTTTTTTGTTTTCTTGTGGTCGCGGCTGTATTTCCCGCTGCCACCGGTACCGCCGGTGGATTTTTGACTAAATTCTGAGAAACCTTTTCTTCAGTTTTTTGCCTTAACTTCTTGGGCCTACTAGGCCTTTTCATTATGGAGCCTTCTTTTCCTAAGAAGTGCATTCGATGTAGAAACACCTGTTTCTTTTTAGACACCAATAGTTGGTGTCTCAACTGTATGGGTCCTGACCCTTTTTCCCCTGACTTGTCAGGGGATAATTTTGTGAGGAAACCTTCAGTTTTTAGAGTTTCCCTCGATACCGTTTTTTCCTCGGCAGTGAGGGTACCCGGTTTCTCTACTTCACAGGATCAGGTAACCCACAAACAGTCTGTTAAGACTAGTCAATGCTTGAGTGGTATGTCCCATGCCCAGCATGGTGACGGCTCCGGTCTTACCCTCAAGAATCCATTGGCATTACCCCTGCGGGAGTCTTCGGGCTCCAAAGCGTTAAAGGGGTTTCAGGTTGTTCCTGGGGCTCACCCCTCACAGAACATACCTGAGCCATGCGCGGGGGTGGTATCCGCTTCGAGCGGTACCGAGCCTCCGGCATCGGCACCGGTGTCGAGTGTTCCACTCTTCACCAGGGATCGTCATCGGGCATCCTCGGTACCTTCGGTACCGATCGATATGCACCGCATTGACATCTCTCAATCTCAGCCCTGCTCCGGGACGGTACCGGCATCAATCGGTTCCGATACCCTGGCATCGGCATCGAGGTGGACCGCCTTACCCCTTGGCAAGGGGGGGTTATCGGATATCCTCGGTACCGTTGGTACCGATCGATGTAACCCAGGCTGCCTTAGTGGTATCGGCATCGGAACCCTCGCGACATGCATCGATAGTCTCGCTTTTTTCAATGCCGAGTCTTGAATCGATATCTAGTCTCGAGGACTGGGTACTGACGCGTCCCGGAACCGACTCCTGTCGTTTCCAGATGGGCAGTTCTGAAGATCCTAGCCATAACTCCCTCATGATCTCGGTACCACTGCAGCAGTCCCCGATGGCAACTTCACCTACTGATCCTGTATCAGTATCGATGTCAATGCCTGTTCTTGCACCGATGCCTAGTTTGGAACCGATACCTGGCATTAATGCAGTACCCTCTACGTCCTCTGGTGCTCAAGCTCTTTCTTTAGCCTTACCAGGAATGGTTCCCATAGGAGATCAGTCTTTTCAGGCTTTTCTCCTGGATATGGCAACCTTTCTTAATATCTCTATCCCTGGTTGTGATCCTACTCATGGCTCCACGGCACAAATGGAAAATATTTATTTATTTTTATTTATTTAGCAAGCATTTGTAGCCCGCTCCTTCCAGCGATCAGAAGCGGGTAGGATTACTATTGTGAAACTGCCGAATCAAGGCAGGTACAAATTTTGTTTACATACAGATTGTCAGAAAAGCACATCATACAGAGTTAACACTTCTTAGCTATGGGGGAGTTCATTTACATATATACATAAATACATATATACAGGATAAGCTTTTTGGCCACAGTGGTCAGGGGCTGCTCCATCTGTGGATTTAGTTCAGGTTGAAATGAGATTGGAAAATGTGCGTTTTGAGTTTCTTTCTGAAGTCTAGAAGGTCATTGCTAGCTCGTAGTTCTGGTGGGAGTTGGTTCCACAGTGTTGGTGCCACATATGAGAAAGCCCTGTGGCTGGTGTTAGCTTTGGCAGATCTTATATCTGTTGGAGTGTGAAGGATGATGGAATTGTGGGTTCTTCTGTTTCGGGTAGGAGGTTGCGATCTTACTAGGTTGTTGAGGAAGGAAGGTGCTAAGTTGTGGATGAGTTTGAAGGTGGTTGTTAGTATTTTGTATTTTGTTCGAGCTGTTATGGGTAGCCAGTGTAATTGAATTAGCACTGGTGTGATGTGGTCACTTAGATTTTTCTTCATTATGACCCTGGCAGCTACATTTTGTGCCATTTGTAATATGTTTAGGGTTTTTTTAGGTAAACCTTGTAGGATGGCGTTGCAGTAGTCAAAATGTGGCATGATGAGTGCTTGGGCCACTGTTCTGAAGTCTTGGGGATCAATAATATTCCGAATGGGTTGGAGCACTCTAAGCTTGTGGAAAACTGCTCTGTTGGTCTTTCGGAGGTGTTTTTCCATCTTTAGGTCACAGTCAAATGTGACTCCTAGATACTTTATTTCTTTTTTTGTTTGGTAAGTGTTGTTACATAGTGTTATTGATGTGGGTGGGTCAAAATTCGGTTCTTTGGAGATATACATTACTTCGGGTTTTTTGTGATTAATTGACATACTACTTTGTTGCAACCAGTCTTGCATCTCTCTGATACATGTCTCTAGTGGGTTGTAGTGTGGGTTTTTAGTGTCTAGTTGTGAGTATAGCATGATATCATCGGCATAGATGTGGTAATTAATTTCGTGTCGTGAGAAAATTTTGCATAGTGGCTGCATATATATGTTAAACAGAAGTGCTGAGAGAGCAGAGCCTTGGGGGATTCCCTGCGTTTGGGAGAAAGATTCTGCTTTTTCTCCGTTGAATTGAACCTGTTGTGTTCGATTTGAGATGTAGGATGAGAACCATTTTAGTGGTGTTCCTGTTATTCCTATTGATTTTATCCTATTTATGAGGGTCCCATGATTGACTGTATCAAAAGCAGCGGAGATGTCAATGAATACAAGAATGTACATTTTCTTTTTGTTTTCAAGGCCCTTTAGGAGGTTGTTAAGTAGGACTAGTAACAGGGTTTCAACTCCATGATGTTGCCTGAAGCCATATTGCTGGTCATCAAGAGGAGCATTGTCAGTCAGATGGTCTTGGAGCTGTAGAAGGACCGTTTTTTCTATGATCTTTGCCAGGAATGAGATACTTGATATGGGACGGTAGGACGCTGGGTCTTCTCCGTTGAGTGTAGTGTTTTTTAGGATCGGTCTAATGACTGATTTCTTTAATTCTGAGGGCATGATTCCTTGTTGTAGGGATAGGTTAACTATGTGTGCTATGTGAGGTGCTATGTCTTGTTTCACTGCCTTGATCCAGGATGCAGGACAGGGGTCTAGTGGGGAGGTGGTGCTTTTTAGGCTTGTGACAATGGTTGTGATTTGCTGGGTTCCTATTTTGTGGAAGTGCTCCCATAACTGGTTTTGCGTCGTGTTATTCTCACTTCTGATTTGTGGTGTTGGTGGGGGGGGGGGGTGGGGGACTAGGGGCCGTAAGTTTGGTCGCGTAGTGGTTTGCCAGTGTTTGGACCTTGATGGAGTTGTTGAGGTTGGCATTTTGGTCGGTTTTGGTTAGTGATTTGACTAGTTCAAATAACTCTCGCGGGCGATTGATCGCCTTGTTTAGGATGTTGGTGTGATGTAATTTTTTTGCATTGTTCACGTCGTCTTTGTACTTTGCAAGATGGGCCATGTATTTAGTTTTGAGATCGGAGGATTTGGTTTGTCTCCATTTTCTCTCTATTTTACGGAGCTCCCTTTTTGATTTTATTAGAGTTCCTGTGTACCAGGGTTCCGAGTTGATCTTATGTGGGTTTGTTGTGTGTTTCAATGTTGGGTTAGATGTATTTTGGATGTGTGTGTTCCATCTGTTAGTTAGTTCGTCGAGGTCTGTGGAATCTAGGTTTATGTGGGATGCAATGGTGCTTATGAGGTGTTCCTCGTTGAGTTTGCTGAATTTCCTAATGGGGTTGGTCATTCTCATCTCCTTTGAGTTTTTGGGTTGGCACTGTAGTTTAAGTTTACAGTTGATTTGGTGGTGGTCTGACCATGGTACTTGAGTTATGTTTATTATAGGTGGTTCATTGCTTTGTTGTGGATTTCTGGGTATGAAAATCATATCTAGGATGTTGCCTCTATCGTGTGTGGGGTTGCTTACTATTTGTTGGAAACCCAATTGGTCTGGCTTCATAGAAGGAGTCCGTGTGGGACGGAGGAATTGATGCTAGGTTCAAATCTCCGAGGATGATTTGGAATTTTTTGCTTTGTGTGGATGTGATGGTTTCTAGTGCTGTGGCTAGTGTTTCGTGCTGTGGTGAGGGAGGTCGATAGATTAGGCAGATGGATAATGCCATGCTCTCGACTTTGAGTAGGTCAAGATCGGGATTTGTGACCGTAGATGTGGTTGTGAGTTGAAGGCTGGTTTTGGCTGCTATAAGGACTCCGCCTCCTCTTCTGTTGATGCGTGGGCAGTTGTATAGTTGGTATCCGGGCTTCTGTATTTGGTTCATTGTTGCAGGGTCTGAGTCAGTGAGCCATGTTTCTGTTATGCATAGGATATCTGGTTGTTCGTCAGTTAGAATGTTGTGGATAATATGCGTTTTATTCCTTATTGACCTAGCATTAATAAGATAATGTTACATGTGTGATGTTCTGGGTGTGTTGTTCGTGTGAGTTGTATTTGGGATCCAATAGTGTTCTTTGCTTTGGTTTTAGGGTGTTTTTGTGATCTATTTCCTTTGATATGGGTGTGTCGTTGGGGTAATTTGCTTGGCGTTTGTGTGGTGGTGATAGGATTTAAGTTGTATTGATGCAGGATGGGTAATGGTGGGGGGGGTGGAGAAGGTAGATTGGTGTATATAGTAGAGGAATGCAGTATTGTGAGTGTGGGATGGTTCTATATGAGGATGTCAGTATACACATGCACAAAATCAGGAAAGTGTGAGCAGGCTCCATTTTATGTCTGCCAGAAATACTTGGGTTTTTGGATTCGTGTGGCGCGGTGTGGGGTGTAATCAAGGCAGCTGGCCTAGAGATGGGTTAGTGTAGGCCGGCAAGATAGTTGTTGGGTACCAACAGTTTAGCAGGGATAGATGGGTTGGGGTACAGTGTTTCTTATTACTTTAAACAAAATAGGGATACAGTCCTAACGTTCCTTATCACTCAGTATAAACAGATACAGTATTGTGCGATACAGTCCTATCGTTACTTCTCACTCAGTATAAACAGATACAGTATTGTGCGATTCAGTCTTAAGGTTAGTGCAAGAAGGTTATTGGGTTACTGCATTGAAATGTAACAACTTGCTGGTTAGAGACACTTTGTTTCATTTAGCTCTAAATAAACAGTAGTAGTCTTTATAGTTGGTAGGGGTTTACAATGTAACAGCTGGCTTGAGGGGAACAAGGCTTGTGACAGTGGGGAATTTAACACATTATATATACAGTTGTATGTTGGCTCCTACTTGGGGGGGGTTAGGCCAGGGTTGCACAGTGGTCTTTTGCGTCAGGAGGTAGATAAGTCCAGTAATTGTTTTACCTGGGTGATATCGTTGTAGTTGAAAGCTCTTGATATCAAATTTTGGTCCAGCTATGTGAAACTCGTGGAGCGTGGTGGTCGGGACCGGCGAGCTCAGACCCGGCCTGGGGAGCTCAAGCCGTCAGTCATTTGAATGTTGCACTTTCGCTTTCTGGACGTTATCGGAGTTTTGGTCATGTGAGTCAGGCTTCTTGATAGCTTCCTTTACATCCTGCTTTGCAGGATCTCCTCCTGAGGGTCTGGAAATCGCCCTTACGACTTCCTCTACTTTCTACAGACATTGAGGTTCGGTACCGGGTGCCACCCTCTCCAGGGTTTCAAAAGCCTCAACTTTCTCATCGTTCCCTTGTAGTGGAATCGGCACTGAGGAAAGTTAAGAGCAAGAAGAAGCATTCTTCTTATCCGCCGGGTCGTTCTTCAAGAACACTCGATGCTTTTGGTCGTCAAGCCTTCCAAAACTCTATGCTGGCCTCCAGAATTCTTTCATATATTTTTCACATGAGTCTAACACTCCAGGAAGTCACAGAGAAATTGTCTCTTTTGACCCCTTTTTTACCAGAGCCCAAGGCTATTGATTATTCCTTGCTCATCAATCACAGCTGGAATATATCCTGGTTCCTGTCTCGTGCTTCTATAGACTCTTTTGAGTCCGTTAGCAGATCCTCTGCTATTGCCATTGCAGCACGTCGCAGAGCCTGGCTTGACGCTTCAGACTTGAGCAGATGGGCACAAACTATACTGGCTCATTCTCCTTGTACAGGAGAAGGTCTCTTCAATAAGGAGGCTTTACGTCAGGTTGCTCAATGCTCCACTGACTCTCCTTCCACTAAAGACCATTCTAAGCCACCTCCTTCTTCAAGGGGTAGGAAATGTCCTACCAAACCTTCTTTCCCTAAGAAAAGAAAGTTTCTTTCATCTCCTGCCCATCATTGGGCTGTACCTAAACAAGGGACGCCTCAGCCTAGCCTGAAGTCCTCCAGCTCTGGCCAGTCTCAGCATTCCCAGCAACCATAGGGGCCGGGAATTGTAATCTACAGTTCACTTCTACCCATTAGAAGTTTATTCACTGTGCTCTTCTTTTTCTGTATACTAACCTGTCAGAAAATTTTTGTTCAGGGACTACAGACTTCTCCTCTTCTTACTCCCTAGAAGAGCAGTTGCAACTATCCCCTGATAGTTCTGTCCCAACTGAACATTTTTTCCTTCAGTTGACTTACCCTATGGGTACGTCACCCTCCAATTACTTACTCTACCCTCTCAACCGGGTTTTTCCCCTGACTGAGGGGTACCATACTGAAAAGCTTCTCTAGCAAGCTCGTTCCTCAGACAAGGAGAAGGGATATCTCCTCTCTTTTCTTGTCTGTTTTTCTTATTGGGCACAGGACAATCTCTCTGCTGTTTCTGTCAGCAGCTGTGCCTGCAGGAGTTACAGTAATTGTATTACTGGTACTTTTTCCAAGATCCAGTCCCTTGTTCAAAATTTTCTCTAGCCTCAGTAGTGATTCCAAGCTATTCGTCATCTATCTTGGATCCTCCTACTCGTTTAGGCTTTCTCGCATTATTCTAACCATCTCCTCTCCTAGGATATGGCAACACACCTGACTTCAGTCAGTTTGTTTCATATCTCTTCTGCACAATGCTCTCTGCAGTCTTCAGAGAAGCTTTCTACTATGAGGGCCTTGCTATAGAGCATTGACCTTGTCTCTGAAGCTTCTCTATTAGTAGGGAAAAGCTTATAAACCCTTCCCATGCCTGTGAGGGTTCTCCACACCCTCTAGCCTGGGGTGTTAACACGAGATATCACTTCTTCTGCGTGAAAATCCAAGGCTGATGTTTACGCATGCTACCTCTGGGTCCCTCCAGTAGGTCCCTCTGGTATCATCTTCTGTGTTTCTCCACATCTGCCATGTCAGTGTTCTGTGGAACTCCCGCCTTGTTCCTTACAGATTCATATGATCATCTGTTTTCACGCGAACATCACGGTTATCTTGTTGGATTGCCTTCCTGCATCCCTCAATCCACGAAAATAGATTCTCTATACATATCCCAAGTGGGTTCGCCCTCTTGTAGAACGCAGAATCTTTTTCTTTTATATTCCCCATGTACAATTATGGGGCTGGGTGGTAGACAGGTATCTTCAACCTGTTTGGTATGTAGCATCTCCATATATGTCTACATACCTGTATCATTACTCTAGTGGTGCTAAACCATGCCCCACAACTTTACATATATTTAGGTATATCATATCTATCTATATATATATATATATATATATTTGATATATTTCACCACCCATATCCTAATATACACATCTGGACATATGTGTATATATATATATATATATATATTCCAGCCACATATATATATTCCTATCTATATAGGTGTTTGATGGGGGGCTTCTTAAGGGTTGGTCTGTCTTACACACTATCACCCTTACTGTCTATACTACATGTTTTACCTCCTAGAGGTTTTAGACAGTCTGTCACCCTACGTCCCATACCATATTACGATGCAGAAACTGTTAGGCACCAATAACCACTTTGGTGCTAACATCTTCCATTTTTTCTTTAACTCCTTGAAGCATCAAGCTTCAATATTTTTTCCTATCTCTCGCCAGCTAGGAAAAACAGTGTACATCTTTATCTTTGAGTACACAACTGTTTTCCGTGGGAATAGGGGTTTTTCCAGTCCCCCTCTTCCCGCCAGGACTGGGCTAGTTCTCCAACTCCGTCAGTCTTCTTCCTTTAGTCCTCAATGTTAATGACCTTATGCCTAAAGGAGTTTTCAGCTTTTCCCATAAAGCTTTCCATTGAAGACCTGATGTCTAATCCTACCCAGTTGACACCTGGATCATCTACTTCCTCCAGGTCTGGACCTTCATCCTCACTACTGAGAGGTCACCTTGAAGATTCCGCCACTACTTATCCAGTAGACTCCATCATGCTTTCTACTTCCTACAGTACAGTAGGTAAGCTGCATATTTTAAGTGTACATTAAATGTGTTTTAATGCTACTCATCATATCTACCAAGGACTCCTGTAGTCTGTAGAACACCTAGTCCTTGGCTATGCTATTTCTTTCCTCACAGCTCCTTTATTGTCAACTCCTACCCTCCATCCCACATTGGATGCCGGGGATTCCTGGAGACAAAATGCACCCCTGATCCGGGCACTTGCATTTTTATGGGATCTTCCCCTGGCATCTCCAGCTAGGGAGTCCCCATATGTGAAGACTCATTCCTGCTTGTTCCTGGAGATAGCACAGTTACTTACCTGTAACAGGTGATCTCTGGGAACAGCAGGAATTAGTCTTCACAACACTCCCACCTCCCCTAGGAGTTGCATCTTTTTTATCTTCTTCCTTTTCTCCTCGCCTTTGTCTCAGCTCTGAAACTCAACTGAAGAGAGGCTGTGGAGAAGGCAGGAAGTCACTGCGCAGGCGCGAGGGATGCTGCCAAAAGCTTTCTGATTGGAAGCTGGGCAGCATTCCTGTGCAGGCTCCGTCGGTACCGACGTACCCATATGTGAAGACTAATTCTTGCTATTCCCAGAGATCACCTGTTACAGGTAAGTAACTGTGCTTAATGGCAGCTCTCAATATCAATTACAATGCAGATGATTGGAGGTTCTTCATTGATTCATCCAAAGCAAGTCTTAAAGCTGTATTGCTGCATAATGGCAACTTGCTACCATCAATTCCTATTGGCCATGCAGCTTTTATGAAAGAGACTTATGAAAATATGAAACAACTTTTGAAATGTATAAACTATGATCAACATCTATGGTCAATCTGTGGTGACATCAAAGCGGTCGCCCTCTTGCTTTGTCAGAGTGGATACACCAAGTACTGCTGCTTCCTGTGTGAATGGGATAGTCGTGCTAGAGATTGTCTTTTCGTCAAAAGGTACTGGCTACTCCGTCAGTCACTGGATCCTGGAAGCAAAAATGTTCTGTTTCCAGCACTTGTAGACAGCAACAAGATTTTGATGCCTTCCTTACACATCAAGTTGGGACTAGTGAAAAACTTTGTCAAGGCGATGGATAAAACTAAACCTGCTTTCAGGTATTTTAGTGGTAAATTTCCTATACTGAGTGATGCCAAAGTTGCAAATGCAATGCAATGTGTGCCTTTGAGTCAGTCCTGACTCCTGGTGACCCAAGGAAGGAGTTTTTGTTGGCCCTCAGATTCGTGCACTACTTCAAGATGATGAATTTCTTCGTTTATTGCATGGAAAGGAAAAGGCTGCATAGATAGCATTTGAATCAGTGACACAAAATTTTCTTGGATACAACAAAGCAAATAATTACCAAGAGATTGTTCAAGATCTTCTCAAGACATACAGAAACCTGGGTTGCAACATGTCCTTAAAGATTCATTTTCTACACTCATCTAGATTTTTTCCCACAAAATTGTGGAGCAGTAAGTGATGAACATGGAGAACGATTTCACCAAGACATTGCAGTCATGGAAAAAGAGGTATCATGGTAAATGGAGTCCATCAATGCTTGCAGACTACTGCTGAACAGTGACAAGGGATATTCCATTGCTTCAGTACAAGAAACAGATCAGGAAGAGTCGTGAAGCCACTGAATGAGAACAAAACTTGCTAGAATGTACTTACAAATGTTCTTAATGAAAGTTAAATTGCAGACATAATTACTCCTCTGTTTCTTCTAAGTACATTTATGAACTATAGTTTATAAAAACATGCTTGTTATTATGCAATGTTTCATTTGTAATAAGATTTTGATTTACATCTAAGGATTTAGGCTCAATTTTCACCATACATAGTGGTAAAATGTAAATTCTTCAACATATCATAGAAACCGGAGCTAATTGACCAATTTCACTATCATATTTGAATTCAGCGTATCAAATTCATTAAGAAATAGCACATTTAATTTCTGAAGCAAACAATTTTTGAAAATTTGTAGAACAGTGTTATTATAGGCGGAATATATTATCTCCCATACCCAACCTAGCTTTACCTTTTGGTGTTCCTTCTGGTGTAGGTAGGTCTTTGGAAAGAAGTGTGTTCACTTTCCTGCAATGATTTAACATTCTGGTTTTATTTACAGGCACGTACAGGCCTCCCACATTGTGTCTTCAGGACAGTGTCTGTCTCTGTTACTCCTTTGTCCATTTTACTTTTACAATATAGCTGTCTTTGCCACTTCAGCATGAACCTTCCAGCTAAAACCACGCTGATTCTTTTTCTCTTCTCTTCCACTGAGCACTTCACTACCTTTCCTCTTACACCATGACCGCTATCCTCCTGTTCCTCGCTATTGACCCCCTTCTCTATCCCTATTCTCTGAAGTGCTCTCCATTTATTCATTCCCTCCCCAGCCTCTCATCAATGCCCCAACTTCTTACCCCATAGAACACCTGCACAAGCTCCCTCCAGCCTCTCTTCCTTTGCCTGGAAGGGAAATAGCTCTGCCATATATCTCCCCTCCTCCCCTGTCACCTTGGTTACCACTAGCCCTCAATTTACCCCCCCCCCCTTCAAAAAAGAAACGAGCCCCCCACTCCTGCTAACTCAAGCTATCTCAAACAAGCACATTTAGTCATCCTACCTCTTCCTGCATTCTCTCTCTCTCTTACATACTCCTCTGTAGGTCAGCAATTCAATTCCACAAAGTAATTATTTTCTTTTACATTTTTGACCTTGTGTAACTAGTCGCCATCTGGCTTTTTAATCAGGTGGCAAGTTGCAATAGGTAGCCCTCCTTAGTCCCGAACATGGGATTACCTCTGGAATGCTTAACCCCCCCCCCCCCTCTCAGTCATTATACTATTCCTCTTTGTATGATGGGTAATCATTAGCATAGTTCCATCTTGCATCATTCTTCACTTGCCAATGCTCTCCAAATTTGAACTCCAACCTCCCTCGTGTGATTGACTGGGGCTGTATCCCTAGGTCTGTTTCATCCCATATTGTCCAGACCCATTCTCTTATGTCAGGCTCAGGGACCCCAGTGACTCTTAACACAAACCAGGACCTTAAGAAATACGAAACAGCTTACTTAAGGAGCATGACAAATCTTGGATTAAGCGAGATAAACTAAAAGACAAGAACTACCCCAACTGATGGGAAAGTGCACCTCCTCTTACCACGCAGTCCAAGCAGACCACAGTTCCCTATCACCTAGCAAAGACAGTGTGGAAACCTGAGGTAGCCAAGGGTACTCGCTGCCATCCATAGTCTCTCAGAAGAGAGAGCTACGAGTGCCCCTCAAAGCCCACACAAACTGATCATGTGAAACTTATTAAAAACCAACACCCAGCATTGACCATGTAAGCCAAGAACAGAAACCGCAGTGCATAGAACTAAGGAAGTCTTCCTTGTCTGTCTTCTTATCCTGTTTTTATCCACTTATTAATATTTTGAATAATTGCTACTGTAGTAGTCTATACCTGGGTCATTTCTCTGATATTATGGATGATATACATATAGTATGATGTTGGCAGCAGTATACTGAACACTTCGAGTAAGGCTTGATGCAGTGAAAGATACTGAAAACATCGTGTATCTAGCTCTAGAAACCCATCATGAGGAGAGACTTTCCAGAATGAACATCATAATATGAAACAACTAGTGTTCTGAATGGGAGCAACTATATCCCACAGTGAAAGAGCAGCTGGAAAAAGTAAGGCTCCTGTTTTTTTTGGTTTTGGGGTTTTGTTTTTTTTTAAATTAAACGGAAAGCTTAAACAGCAAGCGTAAACATAGCAATAGCCTTCTCCCCACTAAAGGAGACATAGAAATATGACGGCAGAAAAAGATCACATGGCCTATCTAGTCTGCCCTTCCATATCAACCACTAAACAATCTCCTTTTTCCTTTAGAGATTCTCCGTTTGTCCCATGCTTTTTTTAATTCAGATACTGTCCTCATCTCTACCAACTCCACTGGGAGACTATTCCACACATATACCACTCTTTCCGTAAAGAAATAGTTCCGCATATTACTCCTGAGTCTATCACCTTTCACCCTCATCCTATGTCCCTTCGTAGCAGAGCTTGCTTTCAATCGAAAGAGGCTCTCCTCCTGTGCATTTATGCCATGGAGGTATTTAAACATCTCAATCATATCACCTCTATCCTGCCTTTCCTCTAAGGTGTACGTATTAAGATCGTTAAGTCTGTCATATACTTTATAATGAAAACCACAAACCATTTTAATAGCCACCCTCTGTACTGACTCCAACCTGTTTATATCCTTTTGAAGTTGCAGTTTCCAGAATTGCACACAATACTCCAAATGAGGTCACACCAAAGACCTATACAGTCACTATCGCCTCCTTTCTTCTGTTGGCCATTCCTCTCCCTATGCACACACACATTCTCCTAGCTTTTGCCATTGCCTTTTTTAACTGTTTAGCTACTTTAAGATCATAAGACAATCACGACTATGTCCTACTCTTCTTTTCTGGAAGAAATACTTCATCGCCTATACTATATCGCTCCCTTGGATTGCTGCAGCCCAAATGCTTGACCTTGCATTTTTTAACTTTAAATCTCAGCTGCCAAATTCTAAACTATTCTTCAAGCTTAGTGAGATCCCTCCTCATGTTATCTACCCCTTCCTGAGTATCTACTCTGCAGATTTTGGTATCATCCGCAAAGAGGCTAACTTTACCCGACAGCCCTTCCTCAATATTACTAACAAAGATGTTAAAAAGAATCAGACCAAGGACAGATCCCTGGGGCACACCACTAGTAACCTCCTCCTACTTAGAGTGAGCTCCATTTACCTGTACCCTTTGTCGCTCCACTCAACCAATTCCTAACCCAAGCAAGTAACTTTAGGGTCCATCCCTAGTGTGCTCAGTTTGTTTATAAGTTGCCTGTGCGAAACAGTGTCAAAGACTTTACTGAAATCTAAATGCACCACATCTAGGGCTCTCCCTCGGTCCAACTCCCTGGTCACCCAGTCAAAGAAATCAATCAGATTTGTCTGACAAGACCTGCCACTGGTGAAACCATGCTGCCTCGGATCTTGTAATCTGCTGGACTCCAGAAACCTCACTATTTTCTCTTTCAGCAGCACTTTCAATAATTTACTCACCGCTGAGGTTAAACTAACCATCCTGTAATTTTCGACCACATCCTTACTTCCACTTTTGTGTAAAGGGACCACATGTACCTCTCGCCAGTCCTCTGGCACCACTCCCAACTTCAACGAGGCATTGAGAAGATCAGTTAGTGAAGCTGCTAGAATGTCCCCAAGTTCCCTCAGTATTCTTGGGTGTATCCCTTTGGGTCCCATCGCTTTGTCTACTTTAAGTTTAGCTAGTTCCTCATGAGCACAGTCTTCTGAAAATTGTTCAAGATGCCCCTCGCTTCGGTTCCTGATTGTGGGTATTTTCTGAGATCCTGCTCCTGGTTCTTCATCTGTGAACACAGAACAGGAATATTTCTTAAGCAAGTCCGCTTTATCCTCATCAGCTTCTACATATTCCTCCCCTTCACCCTTGAGTCTGACAATGCCATCATCCATGGAGGTCTCAACCCCCAGATGGACACCCCATACGGGGTTTACTTCTTGGCTGAATACCCAGAGTGTCCTGCAGAACAACTGAGACCTCTGTCTCCTTGGTTCCTTCACCTGAGACAGCCATTGACCTCTCCCAGCTGCTTCCCAGAAGTTGGGGAAGAGGAAGGGAGGACACCATACACCCTGGATTTCCCCATGCTCCTTCCCAAAAACTGGAGGAGGGAGAAAGGGAATTGCCTCCATCCAAGCTACCCCATCAAATTTTCCAAAATATCTGAGGCATGGTGGATGAATAGGGGAGAAGGGGGAGAGACCTGTCACCACCAGGTTCTGCACCTCAGAGTCCTGTTGTCAACATTGGCCAAATATTGCCCCAGATTTCCTGTCATCCTCTACTTCAGACCAGTTCAGCCTGCACAGGTTTAACCAACCTGAAAACTGAGAAATACTGGTGAGATTAGGGCTGCACAGGACCCTTTATACCATGGCATCATCAAGCCAGTGATTCTCAGTCATCTGCTGGTAGGCGAGCATAACCTATGCGTCTGGACTGGACTGGAGGAACGATGAGGAAATACCCATTTCCTCTATCCCCCACCCCCCACACCCACTCACTGCGGTCCTGCATCCAGTCTCCTAAGACTGTCTTCGGAGCGTTCAGTTCTGCACACCTTCCAGTAAACACTTGTGTTATCATTCCATCCCTGTCGTCATTCAATTTTGCCATAACAGATTAAAATTCCTGGAGACTCAGGTAGTTTGTTCCAGGCATAAGGAGCAGCAAGATGAAAGGAGCAAAGTCGAGTTGCAGAGTAGGAGAGAAGGGCACAGATAAAAGCATTCTGACAGAAGAGCAGAATTCCTGAAGAGGGGTGTAGAAACATGATGGAACCTGTAAATGGTACAGGAGCAATTGTCATTTCTAGGTTCCAATTCAGAGAAAAAGAAACTCTGCAAACTCCTTGACTTCAAAACTTCAGCCAGGTTTAATCTTTTGTCCAGTCATACTTATAGCGCCCTCATCACGCTTCCATTCGCCAATCCTTGTTGCCTTTCTTCTCCTCTTCACCATGACATTCCCCACATTGTTCATCAGTCAAGTGTTATTTTGATATTATGGTTTATACTCCAATAAATATGCAAGCACCAGACCTCATCCCCATAACTAACTGCTTGGTTGAGATGATGCATGGCTTAATGATAACAACATGTCGATCAACTATAATAAGACAGAAGCTATGTTTATAACTAGAAGGGACAACTTTAATTTTCCATCTACGATCTGCATCCGGGACAAACATATTAAAGTGAAAAATGAGGTAAAATACCTCGGAATCACATTAGACACAAAGTTAAACCTCCATTCTCATATTCATAAAACTGCTGCAAAAGCTTATTATAAATTAAAACTCATAAGGCGGCTCAAACCGATTTTAAGCCAAGACCATTTTAGAACTATATGTTAAGCAATTGTCACGCCTATAATAGATTATGGAAACGTGCTTTATCATGGACTCCCTAATTAATCTATACACCCTCTCCAATTAGTGCAGAATACGGCAGCTAGAATCATCACAAATACTGTGAAATGCAATCATATCACTCCAGTGCTTCAGAACCTCCATTGGCTGCCCATCCAAGCTCGTGTAAAATTTAAGGCTACATTAAATATTTTTTAAATTATCAATAATATCTCAGCTGATGCCCTTCAGAACTTAATAATCAGGCATACTAGTATGAGACCACTTAGAACTAGTATGGACAACAAAATAGCCACTCCACCTGATTTCCATAAAACAAATCAGGCAACATCCAGAAGGGCTCCATCCGTTTACGCACCTGAACTATAGAATACTCTACCTGATTGCATGCGAGCAATGAGAGACTTAAAGGACTTTAGACAAATGCTTAAGACTATACTATTCACACAATTTTATGAACTACCTTAAGGTCTAATACAGTATAAGCTGTACTCTTACTAATTCTAATTTTTGTTTTATGTATATTCTTCCCTATACCTCCCCACTACCTTTCCTTGCTTCTACCTATAATTGTATACCCTGTGTTGTAAACCACTTTCATTGTAGGAAAAGGTGGTATATAAAACTGGTTAAATAAATAAGTTTTCCAGAAGTTTTTGTACTACTTCCCTATCTGCAGAAAGACATGACCTGCCGCCACCATCACCTTCAGCTTTACTAGGAAAAGTAGAGCAAACTGCACTCACTTCCTATATAGCACTGTGCAGATGGGTGCCATTTCTTTTCTCTGGGCTGCCACTTATGCCAAGTAATCACTGAACAAATTTGCAGCTTAGGGCCCTCATTGCAGAGGTCATTGGCTTTGAGCCTGATTCTATAACATGTACGTTTGGACCATGGACACGTCTAAATTAAAAACGGGCCCCATTTGAACCTAATTCCGCATCTGCGGCTCTAGTCGTGTCCGCAGGTCTGGAATCAGGGAGGTAGACGTATTCAGCACGGCCTGTGCACGCATCCAGTCCTCTACAGGCTCTGAAAAGTGCTAGGTAATCCCAGTGCACCCTAATATGGTATAAGAGAATGTAAATATGAACAAGTATGTCAAGACATACCTTGCATCAAATGGTACTTGGCATTAGGAACAGGCCCTGTGATTCCTGCCTTGGTCATCTCTACAAACACGCTTTAAACTGCTAAGGATGGACCCTTAGCAAAAGCACCAAACCCGAAACGAACATTGCAGTTCTGCAAAGGATGCATAATATTGCCGAGCAACAAATGTATGCCCTTTTTGTGCCTATGGCCTGTAAGTGCACTCATTCTGCTGCTCTGCACTACGTTTCCCCTCTTGTCTCTCCCTATACCCCTCCTCGGGAACTCTGCTCTTCTGTCAGATTGCATCTATCTGTGCCTTTCTCTTCTACTGCCAGTTCCAAACTTCATTTCTTTCACATTACTGCTCCTTATGCGTGGAACAAACTACCTGAGTCTGTACATCAGGGAGCTTCTCTAGCCCTTCTCATATCTAGGCTGAGTGCTCACCTCTTTGGTGCCGCTTCTGAATCTGATCCACCTAAGCTCTCTTCTTTTTCCTTACCATTCCCCCTAAATGTATCCTGTCCATAGCTTCTGCGTTGTCTGTCTAGACTAGATTGTAAGCTCTGCTGAGCAGGGACTAGCTTTTATGTGCGTCTGTGCAGAGCTGCATACCCCTTGTAGCACTATGCAAATGATTAGTCATAGTAGTAGTGGTAGTAGTATGGCCTTCTGGCTATGGCATCTGATTCCCACATATTTGGGTACTGACATTTCTCACAGCAGCTACATGTCCCATCGTGGCGTATGTTGGTCTGTATACATCTATCTGTGGGGCAATCTTGTCTGCCTTCCCTCAGTTTGCTTCGTGGCACTGCTCCTCTGGTTAGACCTGTGTAGGCATGGGAGTCAGATCCCGGTGCTATCATACCTAGGTAGCCAGCCTCCAGATATATTACCACTCTCACAGCTTGCATAGATCTTGGACTGGGGAAGGATGTAGGCCTCATGGCACAATCTGGGGGATGTTGGCACAACATCAGTCATGTTGCCCAATGCCTAGAAGAGCTGATGTATGCTCTATCACACTGGCACCTGGTGATACTTGTGGCCATCCATATTGTCGAGGTACCTGCCAGCCATTCATGGCCTCCTTGAATTGCAGAGCTGCACACCAGATCCTCCCATGCTACCCGCAAACCACACACTCTCACTTGCAGTCATAAAAGACATGATTCTACCAAACAAAACCTATGACTAATAGTTGCTATGCCATAATGGCATGATGTCCCAGGATTACACATGCAACATGATTTGTTTTCAGACTCAACAGTCCCAGTTTTCAGAACACAGGATTTGTTAGGGTCCCCTGGATCAGCTGTTTTAGCAGAAACAGCATCTTTCAGCATAGCCTGAATAAACACTATTACTCTTCTTAACATGTCTGTAAGGGTATTTATTAATGTTTCTTTACCTTACACCATTCCCTCACCTCTGCTTTCTGTTCTTTGTAACTGCATCTTGTGTTTTTCCAGACTCTAGTCATATCATTTCAACACATACTTGTCACAATCATTCTTCTATATGGGACGAATTGTAGAGCACAGCAGAATATTTTCTTAGTCTTGGCCTTATTCAACATTTCAGCAGGAATAACGTGGATGTTTCCGGGAAACACAATATATACACGGACCTTTCCTGAACATGCTTTATATGTCTCTGTGGCTGACCACGCCTCCGTTCCGCCCCTTCTGTACACGTTCTGAGATTCCCGTGTTTTTTTTCCTTTTTAATATTCCACCCTCCACATACTTAACCCGGCCATTGCGGTGACTGTCTTGGGCCAGCCAGGGGTCATTCGCATGGTTACTTCTAGAACCTTAGAAAAACCAGAAGCGGAACCCAAGGACCAGGCCTACACATGGGTGTAATATTGCAAACAAAGTTTATTGGCGGACCCAACTAAAATGTTTCGGCTGGAGGCCTTCTTCAGGGGTCTAAAAATCAAACAAAATATACATTAAAACATACATATAAAACTATAAATAATTATTATACACACAATATTGCATAAAAAAGGGGGATCTTTAAATATGAAAAAAGAGGGCATCTAAATTGGCAGGGCAAACAAGAAGTATCCATGTAAGAACATTACATAGAAACACATAGCTGGTAAAAACGTACAATACATTACCACAGGTAGTAGCAACAACGTGCAAACAAGCAAAATTGCTCTCCTCAATCTAAATAAATTAAAGGAAAAATAATAAAGTTGAAACTCATATTGTGTCATAATTGTTAAAAAACTTAAAACAATAAAAGATAAATAATACAAATGTAATTGACATTATCATATTGCTCAGCCGACATTGTGAAGGATCACGTAAAGTAAGGTAAACAGAGAAGCAATAAACCAAAAAACATGAGTGTTTAAGACAGCCGTATAGCAAACATCGCTAAGAAACGCTAAAAAACTTCTCTAGGGGTTGAAGATCCCAAGAGGGAAATATTATGTACACCTCAATTATAAAATTACAAAAGAAGGAAAGTGCAAACTAGAGTGCAGTGAGAGTTGAATAATGAGTCGGCGGATCAGATCGCTCTGCGGCAAGAGCAGCAATAAAAAACAATCGGGCACAATAAAGGTGTCTAACAGAAAAACACAAACTTAAGAAGAATGAATTATGTCATAATAAGTGAAAAATACATGTGAAAAACACTTATATATACAGAGGCTGCGAGTAGCACAATTGTAGTGTGTCATAGACCGAGAAAGCCAAACATCAATGGATGAAAACTGGCTAACGTCGCTGTAGATATTTGAGCTACAAAAACAAAATATATGCACGTAAACCAAGGTAAGGATGTCCTGCTGTAAAATTGTAACAGCATCTATCTAAAAACGACGGTATATAGACATAAGAAAGGACTAGGATAGAAGCCATAAAATTGCCGCTAAAACACAATAGAAGCTAACATGCATATCGCAAATTCTGAGGAGGAATTGTTACAAATGCCCCGTTGTTATAAAAAGGAACCATGGGCAAAAAATGATGAGGATATCTATATTATAAACAAGTTAATCTGTTAGTTTCAGGTGACATTGTAACATAAAAGAGATACAGTCAAGAAAGAATAAAGGAGCTGCAAACCTTACCGAAGTCGTTGCTATGAGCGGGAAACGCCGCGCAGAAGCAGACGAGATATTTAAATGATGGTGAAGTGAAACAGAAAGCTCTTTTCGAAAAAAGTTATGTAAGAGAGTTCGGAATTGTGAATGCAAATGCATACACTGTTGAAAGCAGAAGCGCATGACTGTCACAAATACAACTGCATTAAAATCATTGAAAGCAAGTATATGCAAAATCAAAAAACGGCAATATACATCTAACTGGTGTTATAACATGTAAAAACTGTCGATTATAGCTATTGTATTAAATGGGAAACAATCCACAGTAAGGACAAATAAACATTGTAAAGAATGAACTGTACAGATGCAACCATACTGCAAAAGACCATAAAACACAATTAAGCAGTAAATAAGAGGTAAACATACATAGATAAATGGGAGCATATTTGAAAGCACAAACGGCATACTGATGTATTATCCAAACACTGCTATAGAAGAAAATATTGTTTTTCAAAAAAGGATATATCTGTGTGGTGAACCATTTGACCAATAAAAGAAATCTTCGTCCAAAACGGTATGAGAATCTCAAACATGCTGTGACATAAATATAGCCACTCGTCATAAAACAAATAAAGGGGGGGGGGGGGGGCGTTGTGAAGTAAAAAAAGAGCATGGTATTAAAAAGTTAAAACAACAGCTATACAAGTAAAAGGGTAAAATATATAAGTGATTGGTTAAAACACTGCCAAAAGGGAGCATGTGATAAAAGGTAAAAAAGAAAAGAAATTGCAGTGGAATAAATATAGCCGCTCATCACAAGACATGATAATATGGTTAAAAAGGGGGGCATATTGAATTTAAAAACAAAGATAAAAAGGAGGAACATGGTATTAAAAGGTCAAAAACAGCAGCTATATGAATAAAAGGGTAAAAAATATATACATAAATAGTTAGAACACTGCCAAAAAAGAAGCATATGATAAGAAGTAAAAAGAAATTGCATTAAACAGTCGTCGTTTTTAGATAGATGCTGTTACAATTTTACAGCAGGACATCCTTACCTTGGTTTACGTGTATATATTTTGTTTTTGTAGCATATCAGCTCAAATATCTACAGCGACGTTAGCCAGTTTTCATCCATTGATGTTTGGCTTTCTCGGTCTATGACACACTACAATTGTGCTACTCGCAGCCTCTGTATATATAAGTGTTTTTCACATGTATTTTTCACTTATTATGACATAATTCGTTCTTCTTAAGTTTGTGTTTTTCTGTTAGACACCTTTATTGTGCCCGATTGTTTTTTATTGCTGCTCTTGCCGCAGAGTGATCTGATCCGCCGACTCATTATTCAACTCTCACTGCACTCTAGTTTGCACTTTCCTTCTTTTGTAATTTTATAATTGAGGTGTACATAATATTTCCCTCTTGGGATCTTCAATCCCTAGAGAAGTTTTTTAGCGTTTCTTAGCGATGTTTGCTATACGGCTGTCTTAAACACTCATGTTTTTTGGTTTATTGCCTCTCTGTTTACCTTACTTTACGTGATCCTTCACAATGTCGGCTGAGCAATATGATAATGTCAATTACATTTGTATTATTTATCTTTTATTGTTCTAAGTTTTTTAACAATTATGACACAATATGAGTTTCAACTTTATTATTTTTCCTTTAATTTATTTAGATTGAGGAGAGCAATTTTGCTTGTTTACACGTTGTTGCTACTACCTGTGGTAATGTATTGTACGTTTTTACCAGCTATGTGTTTCTATGTAATGTTCTTACATGGATACTTCTTGTTTGCCCTGCCAATTTAGATGCCCTCTTTTTTCATATTTAAAGATCCCCCTTTTTTATGCAATATTGTGTGTATAATAATTATTTATAGTTTTATATGTATGTTTTAATGTATGTTTTGTTTGATTTTTAGACCCCTGAACAAGGCCTCCGGCCGAAACATTTTAGTTGGGTCCGCCAATAAACTTTGTTTGCAATATTACACCCATGTGTAGGCCTGGTCCTTGGGTTCCGCTTCTGGTTTTTCTACCTTGCTTCTGCGGACACCTCATTCTTCTCCTGGTTTTACTTCTAGAACCTTGCAATCATGGATCCTGTAACTGGCTCCTAGGTGTAACCCTTAAGCAATGACTGCTCCCAGCTTGTGAAGAATTTCGCAGCATCCACTGTTGACCCAGGGAACAAAAGACCCAGCTCGGAGTTCGAACAAATGATCTTCCTCCTCATAGCATACAGCATTCTCTCTGGGACCCATCTATATTTGTTTTTAGATTAAGTATTTAACAGTATTTCTATACCGCCTTGATTGTAGGATAAGGCGGTATAGAAATACTGTTAAATAAATAAATAAGTTGCATAGTCAAAATGGAGTTGAACTAGAGTGAAAACTCTGTAAAGGGGTTTGCAGACTTAGAAGTGAGCATACTGCATTTTTGACTGGAACTGGAAGTTTTGAGATCATTGATGGAATTTAGTAGACTCATTTAACAGGAGCTCAAGAATAAAGTTTTAGAAGGGTATTTGTAAGAACATAGTACAGTAATCATGCATCTGATGTGAATCTGATGAGTCATTTGTAGAGAAGTATGGTTTAAATTGATTGTTTCTATTTGGAACCTATGTAATTTTGCAGAGTTGTTCAGCCACATCAGGAACAGATATTTGATGATGAAGAGATGACAGTAGGTGAAGATGAGGCACAACCTGGCCCGTCCAAAAGGAAACGCCAGCCAAGTATGTCTGAAACAATGCCGCTGTACACAATGTGTAAAGAGGACTTAGAAAGTATGGATAAAGAGGTGAGCTGAATTAATCCCACACTGCTGATTGAGATCTATATGATTTGACTTTGTGTGGAACAGCATTGAGAAGTGCTAGTAAAAGGATTATTAAGTTGCTTGAGAACCTTTATTTCATATGTGTTGAATATCAACTACAATGTAAGCAGCTACAATGTAGTTAAATAATAATAAATATACAGTGGAGTATTTAGAATGATCTATTAATGAAAAATATATATGGGGAGACTGAGGGAAAGAGCAAGTTAATTGCTATAGATTTGTAAGGGGATTGTTTCCAGAGATAGACTAACCCAGAGGAATCTGATATGAGAAGGTATTGAGGAGGGACTATTGGCAGCACTTGTTCTAATTGTGTTCAGGTTTTGTTGCAATTTATATGTTAAAATTTCTAACTTAACTGAGACTCACCAAGGAGTTAATTGGCTGCTAATGTCTTATTGTGGTGTTTTTGCTCTTATGTGAGGTATTATGCAGGGCTGTACCAAGGGCTGTGCGAGCAGAGTGCAAGCACAGAAGGGGGCACTGATACCATCTCTGGGATTCCAGGAAGTTCAAAAAGAGTGAGTTACTGAATGTGGCTGGGTGGAAGGGGACAACAAATTTGTTGATCGCACAGGGCACATTTCTAGCTTGGTATGGTCCTGCTAGTCTGAAACTTTTTTATGATTTATATTTAATGTATACTTATGAATTGTAGTTACATATGTTGTAACTGTCTTATGTGTATATACTGTAAGCCAATTTGGTTGTTCCTTTGGGTCCCATTGGTGGGACCCATAGGACCTACCAGTGGGACCCATAAAGAATTGAATAAGAAGATTAGTCTTGGACATTGGTACTAATTAGTTGTGCAGATTATTAAAAAATATTATGATTATACTTGTGAATATAGAAAAAAACACAGCACAGAGATCCAGAAATGGAAAGCAAAAGCATATAGAAAGCCAAGAAATCTGGTAGAAGTAAGAATTGTGAGTAGGTTTAGGAAGCCAAAAAATCCTGCTGCTTTCTATCTACTTTCATTCCCTGAAATGCCACATATTCAGAACATGCCCACCCTAGTAATTTAGGACAAGGGTTATATACACTCTAGTAACCATGGCCAAGATTGGAATAATCTGGTTTGCTAGAATATTTTATTTGGCATTATGGAAAATTTAACAGTAGTAATTATAACTTCTTTTCTCTGTGGACAAGCAGGAAGTAAGTCCTCATGTATGGGTGACGTCACCGACGGAACCCACGCAGAATGCTCCCCAGCTTCCACTGGGAGCTGCACTGCACATGCACACCTACCTTCCCACCTGCTGCGGCGCCATCTCCAGTCTGCATTTTTCCGCAGAGCCCATAGGGCGTGTCATAAGAACATAAGATATGCCATACTGGGTCAGACCAAGGTCCATCAAGCCCAGTATTCTGTTTCCAACAGTGGCCAATCTAGGTCATATGTACCGAGCAGTTTCCCCAAGAGACACAAGATCCACAATGCTTGTACTGGGTCAAGCATTGATATCTTCGGTCACTTCTTAATAATGGTTTATGGACCTTTCCTCCAGGAACTTGTCCAAACCTTTTTTAAACCCAGCTACACTAACAGCCTTTACTACATCCTCCGGTAACAAATTCCAGAGTTTGATTACACGTTGAGTGAAAAAATATTTTCTTTTATTAGTCTTAAATAGTTTACCCTGTAGCTTCATTGCATGTCCCCTAGTCTTTCTATATTCTGATAACGTAAACAATCGATCTACGTTTACCCGTTCCACTCCATACATTAATTTATAGACTTCTATCATATCTCCCCTCAGCCATCTCTTTTCCAGGTTAAAGAGCCCTAACCTTTTTAGCCTTTCTTCATAGGAGTATCCTTCCATCCCCTTTACCATTTTGGTTGCTCTTCTCTGAACCTTTTCTAAAATCGCTATATCCTTTTTAAGATACGGCGACCAGAATTGCACACAATATTCAAGGTGCGGTCTCACCATGGAACGATATAGAGGCCATTTTGTCGACGCCGGTCAGTTCGCCGGCAGAGCAGCCCCGGCCTCACAAAAGAAAGACTAAATCTTCTAAAGACGCTGTTCCTACAGATAAGCCTTCGCGTTCTCTTTCGGAGGCTCAGGAGAGCTTGGCTTCCTTTTTTTCGCCCGAATTTATATTAGCTATGCACAGAGTTTTTTTAGTTAGATCTTCTCAGCCTGATCGGTCTGCAGCGCTTTCCAATCCTGTAGCACTGCCAATTAGTTTGCAGGGGCCAGAGGATCCTGGTGAGGGATCTTCTCAATCTAAGGATTTTTTTAAAGAGCCTTTGGATCCTTTTGTTTCCCCAGTTTCTGCACTCCTGGGCCAGGGGGACACAGAACCTCTGACAGAGGCAGGCTTAGATCAAGATCCAGATGAATTGGAGGAAGGAGAAATTGCCCCTGGGGAGGATCCCAATATTTTCAGGGTCTTCCGCAAAGAGGAGCTGTCCGCTCTCATTTCTCAATCCTTAGCGGCGCTGTACCTGCTTCTTCCTTCTTCCTCTCAGGAACCTTTGGAAGATCCCTTGTTGCAAGGGTTTAAGACCCAGCAACGCTGTTTCCCGATGCATAGGGTTATTAAACAAATGATTGATTCTGAATGGGAGTGTCCAGAAGCTACCCTGCGCAGAGGCCGCGCTTTAGCTCGCTTGTACCCCCTTCCGCAGGAGGAAAAGGAGTTCTTACGCATGCCAAAGGTGGATGCCTTGGTATCTGCGGTGACTAAAAAGACTACTATCCCTGTAGAGGGAGCGGCAGCTCTTAAGGACCTCCAAGACAGGAAATTGGAAATTCTTCTCAAGCAGGCCTTTGATTCTAGCGCTTTGGCGCTACAAGCCGCGGTTTGTGGAGCTTATGTGTCTCGTGCATCCATTAGGTGGTTGCAAGGTGATGCTGCAGGGGAGTCCACTTCAGAAAGTCCAGACATTGCGAAGTTGGAGTCTGCAGCTGCTTATACGGCGGATGCCTTTTATGATTTGCTGCGAATTGCGGCTAAGACCATGGCTTCTATGGTAGCTGCCAGGCGTTTCCTCTGGTTACGTAACTGGTCAGCAGATGTTTCCTCAAAAGTACGCCTTAGTAAACTGCCCTTTAAAGGGAAGTTGCTTTTTGGGGAAGCTTTGGAAAAGATTGTGAAAGATTTAGGCGACTCAAAAGGCGGTAGATTAACGGAGGATAGACCTAAGCCGGTGAGGGGAACTGGTAGTATTCGAGGTTCTTCTCGAGACTCCCGTAGATTTCGTGGAGCGCGCTTTACACCCTATTCTAGGGGGCGCGCCAGTTTTCGTGGTCAGTCCTTTCGGGGAGCCAGAGGTTTTGGCAGGTCCTACTTCAGTGCATCCCAACCTTCAGTTAAAAAACCACAATGAAGGTCTGCTGGTCCAGGCGTTAGTTCCTGTAGGAGGACGCCTGCAGAATTTTTTGGCAGCCTGGACCGAGATCACGTCAGACAAATGGGTTTTAGAGATAATTCAGAAGGGATATGCTCTAGACTTCGCCTGCTCCTTGCCACCCGCCTTTGTGATGTCTCCTTGCGCGCCCGGTCTGAAAAAGCAGGCCATTTCAGACACCCTCTTACGTCTTTTACATCTGAGAGCGATAGTTCCCGTGCCTCTAGACCAATACGGTTGCGGTCGATACTCGATCTATTTTGTGGTTCCCAAGAAGGAGGGTTCTTTTCGTCCCGTGCTAGATCTCAAAGGAGTAAACCGTACTTTGCGGGTTCCTCACTTTCGCATGGAAACGTTACGAACAGTGATTCGGGCGGTGCAGCCGGGAGAGTTTCTCTCGTCCATAGATCTCACAGAGGCTTATCTTCATATTCCCATCCGACAATCTCATCAACGATATTTACGTTTTGCCCTTCCAATGGGGCATTTCCAGTTTCGCGCTTTGCCGTTCGGTCTCGCTACGGCTCCGCGGACGTTCACAAAGTTGATGGTGGTTGTGGCAGCGGCACTTCGAAAGGAAGGTATCCGAGTTCACCCATATCTCGACGATTGGTTGA
Organism: Ichthyophis bannanicus; assembly: GCA_033557465.1. Classification (NCBI taxonomy): domain Eukaryota; kingdom Metazoa; phylum Chordata; class Amphibia; order Gymnophiona; family Ichthyophiidae; genus Ichthyophis; species Ichthyophis bannanicus. Next base: position 1,220,403,434 of record CM066031.1, read on the forward strand.
TCAGGGCCGACTCTCACTTAGCTTCAGTGGAGGCAACAACTCGAGTGGTGCAACTTCTCGAACGGCTCGGTTGGGTGATCAATCAATCCAAAAGTCATTTAGTGCCGTTGCGGCAGCTGACGTACCTCGGAGCTTTTTTCGACACAGAGCGAGGGGCGGTCTTTTTGCCAGAGCTGCGGGTGGAGAAGCTGTTGCAACAAGTGCGAGCCTTTCTGCAACTTACAGCTCCGTCGGCGTGGACGTATTTGCAACTCTTGGGGTCCATGGCGGCGGCACTCGATCTAGTCCCGTGGGCCAAGGCTCACATGCGACCCCTGCAGCAAGCGTTGCTTTCCCGTTGGTCGCCGCAGCTTCACCCACTCTCGCAGCGCCTCTCCTGTCCGGACAATGTGCGACTCAGTCTGGAGTGGTGGTTAGTTCCAGAACATCTAACGGCGGGGATTCCCTTACAGGAGCCCTCGTGGGTTTTGGTCACCACAGATGCCAGTCTCACGGGCTGGGGGGCTCATTGTCAGACACGTTTCGCTCAGGGTGCTTGGTCTCCCGAGGAGAGTTCCTGGTCGATCAACCGTCTCGAACTTCGGGCAGCTCGTCTCGCCCTGCTGCACTTCGCGGACTTGCTCAAGGGGACTGCAGTCAAGATATTCTCCGACAATGCAGTGACAGTTGCTTATATCAATCGTCAAGGCGGCACCAAGTCTCTCTCTCTCCTTTCCGAATGTCAGGCTTTGATGGTTTGGGCAGAAGAAACCAATCTTCTAGCATTATCAGCAGCACATGTAGCTGGCAAAGAGAATGTGCAAGCCGATTATCTCAGCCGCAATATCCTCGATCCCGGGGAATGGGAGTTGAACGCGGCAATTTATCACGAGCTGACCTTGCGTTGGGGGCAGCCGGTGATGGATTTGATGGCAACGTGCAGCAATGCCAAGGCCAGCGGTTCTTCAGCAGGCGCAGAGAACACATGTCAGAGGGTCTCGATACTCTCGTTCAGCCGTGGCCTCTGGACTCTCTCTTGTATGTTTTCCCTCCTTGGTCAATGTTGAGTCGAGTCATCCAACGGGTAGCGCAACACCGGGGGGTGGTGATTCTCATTGCGCCGGATTGGCCTCGTCATCCCTGGTATGCCGATCTAGTTCGGCTTCTAATAGCTCCGCCTTGGCCTCTTCCGGCACGCATCAATCTCTTGCATCAGGGTCCCATTCTCATGCCCAGGGTGGATCGCTTCTTGCTTACGGCTTGGCTCTTGAAAGGGCTCGCTTAAAGCGCAAAGGCTATGCGAATTCCGTTGTAGACACCTTACTTCAGTCTAAAAGGCCGACGACTTCCCTGGTCTATGTGCGGTATGGCGTCTTTTCGAATCATGGTGTGGACAGCGCAATGTTCCTCCTATGTCGTCTACCTTACCTCAGCTTCTTCTTTTTCTCCAGCATGGCTTGGACAAAGGCTTGGCTCTTAGTACCCTTAAGGTTCATATAGCTGCGCTTGCCTGTTTCAGAGGATTAGTACAGCATCGCCGTCTTTCGGCGCTTCCGGATGTGCAACGTTTTTTGCGGACAGCGAAAATCATCCGTCCTCCAGTGCGCCCAGTCGTGCCTCCCTGGGACTTGAATATAGTTTTGGAAGCTTTTTCTCATTCGTCCTTGGCTTCCCTCTCCTCTCGAGAAATCCGAGAGTGTTCCTGGAAAACGGCTTTTTTGGTGGCTTTGTGTTCAGCTCGCCGGATTTCCGACTTGCAGGCCTTGTCTTGCCGGGAGCCTTATCTTCAATTTCTTCCGGAACGGGTGTTGCTACGCACAGTGCCTTCCTATTTACCTAAGGTACTGTCTGTTTTTCATGTTAATCAATCGGTAGCCTTGCCCGTGTTTTCTAACAATTCCGGTTCTCCCATAGACCATGCGCTCAAACGGTTGGATCTTAGCCGGGTCTTACGGACATACCTTCGGATTTCGCAGCCCTTTCGGAAAACAGACAGACTCTTTGTCCAGTATGCAGGGTCTCGTAAAGGTCAAGCAGCGTCAAAGTCCACCATAGCTCGTTGGGTTCGCTGTGCTATTGTGGCAGCTTACGCTGCCCGAGGAATATCGCCGCCGATTGGGCTGAGGGCTCATTCTACTCGAGCTCTAGCGACTTCCTGGGCGGAGTTTGCCTTTGTGCCGCCGATAGATATCTGCAGAGCTGCAACGTGGTCTTCATTGCATACTTTTACAAAGCATTACCGGTTGGATGTTCAAGCCAGAGACGATGCGAAATTGGGAGCCTCGGCTCTTATCGCAGGTCTGGCGGGTCCCTCCCATATTTAGGTACTGCTTTGGTACTGCCCTACCTTTCCCTGGACTGGCCCGGAGAAGCGATAAGGAAGATGAAATTAGGTCTTACCTGCTAATTGTCTTTCCTTGAGCTTTCTCCGGGCCAGTCCAGGGTCCCACCTCTTTCGGTTTGGAGTCTTTTTCGTGCCAACAGAATTTTACCATATTAGAGTGTGCGTCCGAGAGAGTGGACATAATTGGGGCTTTCAGATTTCATTCAGTTCAGACTAAAGTTATCTTAGTTTAAAAAAAAAAAAAAAAAAAAACCAAGACTCAATGGAAGCACGTTTGCTGGCTTCCGCATTTTTTTTTAAGGGACTATAGAATATTATCAGTTTTTAAAGGGTTAATCTAGTGTTTTTTCAGTTCTTTCGTTTTAGTTGCTTTGTCATAAAAAGACTGCTGGATTACCCTCGGGGGGAGTGGCTTCACCTCTCAAGAAAGCTTGAAGTCTTCAGTCCTCAGCTGCTATAGAGGATTGGCAACCCTACCTTTCCCTGGACTGGCCCGGAGAAAGCTCAAGGAAAGACAATTAGCAGGTAAGACCTAATTTCATCATTTCACTCACCTTTGTCCACCTGTTTATTCACTCCTTCAAAAAAACATAACAGATTAGTAAGACAAGATCTTCCTTGTCTAAAGCCATGTTGGCTGTCTCCCATTAGGTTGTGACTATCTACACGCTGAGTAATTTTATTCTTTATGATGGTTTCTACCATTTTTCCCGGTACTGACGTCAGGCTCACCGGTCTGTAGTTTCCCGGATCACCCCTGGAACCCTTTTTAAAAATTGGTGTTACATTGGCGATCCTCCAATCTTCAGGTATTAGAGATGATTTAATGATAGTTCACAGATTACTGATAGCAGGTCTGCAATCTCATATTTCAGTTCTTTCAACACCCTTGGATGTATACCATCCGGCCAGGTGATTTGCTACTCTTCAGTTTATCTAATAGTTGTAAGACATCTTCCCGATGTATCGATATTTCCTTCAATTCTTCCGCACCTTTAAATACCACTTCAGTCATGGGTAACATCCCTATATCTTCCTCAGTAAAGACCGAAGCAAAGAATTCATTCAGTCTCTCCGCTATCGCCTTGTCGCCTCTTAGTGCTCCTTTAATCCCTTTATCATCTAATGGACCAACTGACTCTCTCACAGGTTTTTTGCTACGAATGTACTTGAAAAGGTCTTTATTTCGCGTTTTTACTTCCGCAGCAAGCTTCTTCTCAAATTCTCTCTTTGCCTGCCTTATCAATGCCTTGCATTTGACTTGCCAGTGCTTGTGCTGTTTCCAGGTTTCGTCGTTTGGCTCTTTTTTCCATTTCCTGAAAGATGCTTTTTTGGCAACAACAGCCTCTCTGACCTCACCTTTAAACCATGCTGTCAGTTTTTTGGACTTCCTTCCACTTTTCTTAAAGCGTGGAATACAGCTGGGCTGGGCTTCCAAGATAGTATTTTTCAACAACACCCAAGCTTGATGTACGTCTTTAACCTTTGCAACTGCTCCTTTTAGTTTTTTCTTAACTGTTTTCCTCATTATATTCCTCATTTTATCATAGTCTCCCTTTCGAAAGTTAAAAGGTAGTACTGTGGATTTCCTTACTATCCCTCCTCCACTAATTAAATCAAAGGCGATCATGCTATGATCACTATTGCCAAGTGGCCCCAACACCCTTATCTCTTGCAATAGATCTGGTGTTCCACTAAGGACTAGGTCTAATATGGCTTCCCCTCTGGTCGGTTCATGAACCAGATGCTCCAAGAAGCAGTCATTTATTTCATCTAGGAACTTTATCTCCCTAGCATGTCCTGACGTGACACTGACCCAGTCGATACCGGGGTAATTGAAATCACCCATTATTATTACTGCGCTGTAACTTTTGTTAGCTTCCTTGATTTCTTTGAGCATCTCATCATCCATTTGGTCATTCTGGCCAGGTGCTCGATAGTACACTGCCATTGCCTTCCCCCTTTTATATGGAATTTCAATCCATATAGATTCTACAGCAGATTTTGTTTCCTGCAAAACTTTAATCCTTTCTGAGTCAATGCCCTCTCTAACATAGAGCGCAACCCCTCCACCAATTTGATCAGCTCTATCTGTCCTGCACCAGTGGAATAAACTTCTCTTCTTCCCCCTGCAGGTATATTTTTCTTAGTAATGTTTACCGCCTTTTGTTGGTTAGTCAACTTCTAGCCGATTTTTTTTCTTTTTCTTTTTGTTTTATGTAATTTTGGTGCTTTTCTGCTCCCGGCCTTTTTCCCACTATCATAATAGAGGCCTTTGACCTCGCCGGCACGGTCTTCCCGGATATGTCTAAGCCAGTAAGGGGTTTTAAAAAGTGCACAAAATATGACCGCACCATCTCGGTCACAGACAGGCACAACTAGTGCCTAGGGCTCGATCACCAGCCCCCTTCCTACAGCTTTTGCCTGCAGATAACAATGAGCCGCTGACAGAAGACGCAACATAATTTAGGACAGCTATCCAGAGGGTCACCATGAGTCAACACCGACTCGATGGCACTTAACAACAACAACAAGGAGGGACCTGAAGGGCTGGGAAAAGCAGAAGGAATCCCTCTTCAGAAAGTGGGATTCGGCATCCTGTGCTCCAGCAACAGTTCCGCTGAGGCATCAAATTTGGGGGATGCCCGGGTGCATTCGGAACTGAGGGGTCCAAGGTACCAAGTGGAGACCCTCTATTGATTCAGACTGGAATCAAGGAAGGACCCGTCAGCGTTAAAAGGGACATTCGAGCACCTGATCAAACCCAAGGTGCATCAGCACCGCAGCCCTTCGTGGTGAGACGTAGACAGTGAAGGCTGGGCACGGCCTGCCAAGCTTCTCCAGTGGGAAGAATCAACTCCCAGAGGGGAGGAATTGACCCCCACAGCCCTCGAGGACAGCCGGATGTCTCCTGATGGTCCCATCATAGTGGAGTCCCCGCTGGAGATATCCACACTGGTGGCCGATGTTGCAATTCCTTCATCAGTCCCCTCTGAGGCAGTAGTACTGGAGGAAAGCCTGATGGCCCTCGAGGCTCATATGGCAGAAGTCTTAGCCTTGTGGCATGCAGGCTAGGTAAATGACTTCGGCATCATCACCACACTCCATCCTGCCCATCCTGGAGACCCATGTGTTACCGGCAGAGGCAGGAGCATCAGGCGGGAGATTGGAATTGATGCTGGTTCCCACAGCAATCTCCCTATTAAGATTATTGGGTTTCAGTATTCCAGGACACCCCCACTCCTGCTTGAGACACCACAGGTCTCACTGTCGCCTGCCTTCTCCTCATGACTGAAGTAGGAGATGGGAGGAAACCCACCACTACGTCTGTTTCCTGTTGGAGTCCGAGTATGAGGACTGGGAAACCAAAGAAGGTTCTGCCATTTCAAACGTGTCTCCTGGCCTTCCCTCTGATCTGTCCCCTCAGTACGAGCAGCATAAATCTCCCCTTGAGGACATGTCCTTCCAGGACTTTGTAAGGGCCAAGGCCATATCTTTCTTTCTTCCTTGATGCAGAGGACAAGCCGAGAGTGGAGGAGCTCGAGTTCCTGCAGTATCATTCGGCACCCAACAAGGCAGTGATTGTGCCAGTGCACCACATCTTGCAAAAGCTTTTGCAGCAGTTGTGGGAAAATCTCCTCACGGTTCCTGCGTGTCCAGAAGGTGCTGGCTTTGAGAATCTCCAGCTACTGCACAACTCCATCGTGGTTGAGTCGGCTTTGAAGCACGTGGAGGACACCAAGACTCACTTCTTGGTGCACCTGGGGCAGGAGGCCATGACCCTGGACTCCTTCGGGAGGAGCTGCTACCAGGGCTCCATGCTTGTGGCTCAGATTCTTTCCTACCAGCTGTATGTGGGTATATTTCTAAAGGACATCATGTTGGACCTGGCGGAGTTTGCCACCTATGTCCCTCCTGACTGCCTCTACTCCTTCTGTGCCTTAGTAGGCTATGGCAAGAATTCCTCGAAGCATGCCATGCAAACCACATATAATGCCTTTGAGCCGCCTGTAGAGTGGCGGCAGTGGGCAACAGTAACTGGCCTGGATCCAGTCCTCTGACCTGGAGCAATGGGTTCAGGATAAACTGACCAACATTCCCTGTTGCAAGGACAACTTTTTCGGGTAGCCGGTTGAGGAGAAAGTGGGAGAGCTCAAGAAGGAGCATGTGGCGCTCTCTAGAATCTTGAGGAAGACAGCAGACCCTGGGCATAAGAACTACCAGGGTAAGAAGGTCTCCTACCCACGCCCACACTATGCTGTGCCCCAGAGTGCTCAACTGAAGGCACAGACCCTCACCAGCAGAGGCAGGGAAAGTATCAGAAAGCCCAACCCCACAACCCAAACCAGGAGTGGGCTTTTGACTGGTTCCCCAAGAGCATAGCCAGCCGTCCCATACCTGCTGGAGTTCCCACTCAGGCAGGGGCTGACTCATCCATTTCGTCCACAGGTGGCTCCTCATCACCTCTGATGCCTGGGTGCTGCAGCTCATCCAGCAGGGCTGCTGTCTGCCCTTCGCCCAGTTGCCGCTTCCCTTCGTCCAGGCTGAGGGGAGATATGATAGAGGTCTATAAATTAATGAATGGAGTGTGTAAACGGGGGCGCTGGGTGAGAATATCCACAGTCTTGGCAAAGGCAAATATTAGTATGACTTGCAAAGGATTGTGGGAAATGTAGTCCATTCATACCAGAATCAGCCGTTCACAAATAAATGAGTTGTGCTTGCTCGAGTGTTAACCCCATAAATAAAATATATTTTCTTTGCTTATTTCTCCCACACAGATTTACTTGGTAGCACAAAAGGATACTTGCTTTCAGTATTAAACTTAGGAAAAACAAATCAGGAACAACAACTGAACTTCTTATGCAATCAAATCAAACAATAAAGACCTTGATGGGAACAGAAAGGTCTTTCAATGGGCTCCTGCTAATACCTTTTAGCAGTGCTCCAAAAACAAAACAAAACCCAAAAAAAAGGAATCAAAAACTGTTCTTTTTCAAGGATAACTTCTTGTATTTTCACACACACCCAGAAGTGTCCTTTTAGAGCCCACGTGCAATTATGCAAGGCTTAATTGCTAACAATTAACCAGCTGCAAACCTCTTGGCTGGTTTACTTTCTATACGTGGCTCAAATCCTACCCAAAGGCTTTCTTGTAAACTTTTCTGGGTAGATAAAAGAACAAGATATATTTCTTTTTGATGGTTGTTGAATTTGTGAAAGTATATTACCACAGAAGCCTTGACAGAGAGCAATCCATGTAATCACACTGTTCATTTATAATATCTCCTTCCTCTTCAACTATCATAGAATCAATATCATGGACTGGCTCAGGGGAATTTCTTAATGGAGCACTCTCAGGACAATACTTATTTCTCTGCTGTCTTCCAAGTGAAGAGCTAGGGCATTGATCAGTGTTCATACCTGAGCTTCCATTGCTGTTAGAGTTCCTCTCCAGATATCCTGGCCAGTATGTAGTCCAGTTTTTATGTCCAGCCTTCCAATCAAGATCCCTGGACACTGGGTCTCTCTTCACATACCTTCTTGCACTGGTCTTAGGGCTCCTTCCAAATGCAGCCGTCTCCCTCACAGGTGCCATCCGGGGATTCCTGGCTCTGTAGCCCCACTCCTCTGGCTTTCCCCCAGTCCAATGGAATATGCTTGCCTCTGGAATGACTCCCAGCACACGTACTGCTATGAACTCCTTTATACCTCCAAGATGCTTTCCTCTTCTTTCTTCCACGCTGCTTCTTGCTCTCTCTGTCCTTGAGCTCTGGGTTCCTCTGCTGCCTCTCCTCCGTCTCTTTCTGATTCTGTGTAGAATAGGCTTTACTTTTAACTTGTTTAGAGGGATACTCCACCCTAGCACAGCTCAGCTGTGCTGAATCAAGCCCTGCCCTTGGAGATGAGTGCTTGGGGATTACCTCATAGTTCTCCTGATTGAACACACGTTTCCCCACTTCAGCTCTTCTATAGGGTGTTTGAAACCTGGTGCATTCTGGGACTGGTAGTCTTTTATGGAAACATTCTGTTTTATTATTTCTACCAGAAAAGACAGGTTGCTTGTTCAGAGCCAATTCACCTCTATTATAGCTCCTTCCTGAACTATGATAAGCTTCCTTATCACATACCCCCCTGCTTAAGTTATTACAGACTGGTGCAACTGGTGAAACTTCCTCTTTACAGTCTGTAATACGGGAAAGGGCATCCGCATTTTTGTGTAACTTCCCAGCACGATGTTCCACTTGAAAATCAAATGTCTGTAAGGCCATGTACCAGCGTGTCAACCTGGCATTGTGGTTCTTCATTTGTTGCCACCACTTAAGTGGGGCATGGTCTGTGACCAATTGGAACTTCCTCCCTGTAAGGTAAAACCTTAATGCCTCCACTGACCACTTTATAGCTAAACATTCTTTTTCTATTGTGGAATACTTTTGTTCAGCCGGTGACAATTTCCTGCTCAGGTACATCACAGGATGCTCCTCCCCTTCATGACATTGGGATAGAACAGCTCCTAGCCCTACATCCGATGCATCTGTTTGAACCAGGAAGGGTTTCCTGAAATCCACCCCTTTCAGTACTGGTCCTGTACACAATTTCCCTTTTAGGACTGAAAATGCTTTTTCAGCTTCAGGAGTCCATTTTAGCTGGTTTGGGCAATTCTTCCGCAGCATATCAGTGAAAATTGCACTTTTCTCTGCAAATTGTGGTATAAATCTGCGGTAGTATCCAATAAGTCCCAAGAAACTTCTCAGTTGTTTCTTTGTTGTTGGAGGGGGACAATTCCTGATGCTATCCACCTTGCTCATTAGAGGTTTAATTTTCCCTCTTCCCACTAGGTGGCCTAGGTATTTTATCTCCCTATTAGCAAAGGCACACTTCTTCGGGTTCAAAGTGTTTCCTGCTTGCTTCATGGAGCATAAGACTGCCCTGATCCTCTTTAGATGTTCCGCCCAGGTGTTACTATGGATTATGACATCATCCATATAGGCAAAGGCATAATTTTGGTGGGGTCGAAGTACCTGATCCACTAACCTTTGGCAGGTAGCTGCCGCTCCATGCAGTCCGAAAGGCATCCTCTTGAACTGGAAAAGGCCAACGGGGGTGCTGAACGCAGTCTTCGGCCTCGACTCCCTGGTTAGAGGGATTTGCCAATAGCCTTTTGTCATATCAAGGGTGGTTAAATATTGAGCTTGTCCAAGCTGGTCCAACAGCTCTTCAATTCTTGGCGTTGGATATGCATCAAAAACTGATATTGCGTTTACCTGCCGGAAGTCAATACAAAATCTTAAAGAGCCATCAGGCTTTGGCACCAGGACTATGGGGCTATTCCAGGGACTCTTCGACTCCTCTATTACTCCCATGTCCAACATTTCCTGGACTTGTGCCACTACTTCCTGTCTCTTTGCTTCAGGCAAGCGGTTTGGCCTTTGACGAATTAATTTCCCAGGTGGAGTTATTATCTCATGGGCAACCAAATGTGTCTCCCCAGGTATGGGAGTCAACACATCTGGGAATTCTTTAAGCAATTTCCTTATTTCTTCCTGTTGTACCACTGTCAGGTCCTCACCTATTTGGGGCTCTGACTTTTCTTTACAATCAGATACCTGGGGTCCCAAATCCTCCTCTTCATTCACCTCCCTTTCTCGGGCACAGGTGGCAGCTAGGCTTTTAGCCCCTTTGTCTTCAGTAGAACCAAAGCCTTTGGTTCCACGCTCAGAATTTGTCAGGGATGTGACCTCCTCCACTGGTGGGAAACCCAGTCTCTCACATATCAACTGAGCGATTCTGTCTCCCGTCTTCACATGGTAATCGCTCTGTCCAAAATTAAATAACAGAACTTTAAGATTGCCCCTGTAATCGGGATCAATCACTCCCGCTCCCACATCGATGAAATACTTAAGGGCTAATCCGGACCTTGGGGCTACTCGCCCATAGCACCCAATGGGTATTTCAACTTGGAGTCCAGTGTCAACCAGGGCTCTCCCTTGGCTAGGTACAGTCACATTTTCTATACTGCACAGGTCAAACCCAGCAGCTTGAGGGGTTGCCCGCTTAGGAGCTTGGGCCTTCTCTGTGACCCTATGGTACTTCAAGACAAATGTCTGCTTCTGGGTAGTTTGGTCTTCTGGACGCTTAACCATCTTTTTAGCTGGGGTCTGAGGACTTCCAAACAAAGGCCCGGGAGCTATTACCATCATTCCTTCTCCCTCCTTCTTTCCTAGTCCTTCCACTAGACCCTGCTTAAATCTTGGCCAGTCTCTTCCTAGAACCAAATCAAATGGTAGCCTAGGCATCACTGCTAAAAGAACTTCCTCTTGCTCCCCCAGGCACTTAACCATTAGCCTATAGGTGGGATATGATGTTGCAGCACCATGAATGCATCTGATGTGAACTTGGCTTTCAGGGGTCCTAGGCACAAATCCTTCTTGGGCCTCTATCCTCTTCGAAAGCCTCTTTGACAACATACTCTGGTCTGCCCCAGAGTCTAACAGAGCATTTGTGGTAATTCCCTGCACATCAACCATCAAAAGGAATCCTTCTTTGGGCTGTTTTAAATCAACACCCATCAAGCTAGTGTGTATCTGGCATCCCCTTTCCAAATGTCCCCATTTTCCACATTTTCCACATTTCTTTTTACTCCACTGTGTCATCTGGGTTGGCACAGTACATTTATTCTCAGAAACATTTTTAACCATTTTCTTTTCTGATACAGCACATCTTGCCTCAGCACCAACCTTCAGAGGGCCACACATTCTATGACAAGCCTGCGTGGCTTCCAAGAATCTCTCTGCTAGCATGGTTGCCTCTCCAAGATTTTGGCAATTTTGCTGTATAAGGAAAGTGTGCAAATCTTTAGGCTCAACAGACATAAATTGTTCAAGCATAATAATGTCTAATAACATTTCCACAGTCTTTCCCTCAGGCTCCAACCATTTTACAGCCAATTCTCTGACTCAGAGCCCTGGGTGTTTCACCCACTCTTAATGCAGTAGCTCTAAACATTCGCCTATACTCTGAAATAGACAACCCTAGGCGATCTCTAATAGCAGCCTTTACATCTTTATAATTCAAAGCCTGAGCTGCTGGCATTGCTCTATAAGCTGCAAGCGCCTCTCCAGTTAATGAGGCTGCCAGCCTTACTTCCCACTGGGTCTCTGGCCATGCTAATGCTTGTGCCACTCTCTCAAAAGATTCAAGGAAATCATCAACATTATCATCTGGAGTCAGCTTCCCAAAACTAAATGCCCCAATTCCCTGATTGAGTCCCACATTGTCCACATGCGGTATACCTGTTGTTACTGCTGGTCTTGCATCCGGTCCACTTTGTTTATGCAGAGCAACTAAGGCTTCCACCAGATCAAGCACTGGCTTCTGCTGGTCCATTAATGCTTTCATAGCAGTGTCCTGAGCCTGCTGCGCTAGCTCCTGTTGCCTGCTAAACTGGGCTGCCATCCAGCTGGCCATTTCCCTCTGATCCATCTTGAATCCCTGCAAGAAAAACAAAAGAAAAAAAAACAGAGCAGCACCCTCTACACATGTGTTTTTCTCCTATATTTTTTTTTTCAATTACCCCTGTGCCTTACTCCCATCCACCACTAGACGTGCCCAGGTACTTATTACCTTATGCCAGTGATGAATCCAGCTCTACACAGGGTCTTTTCCTCCTGGGACAGCTACCTGGATCAGCCACCTCTTTTCTCCAAAGTGTTGTTAAGGGAAAATCCTTTTTTCCAGCTTTTAACTTGAACTTTCTTTTTTTCTTCAGATTTCAGTTGTAATCCTTATATCATGTAAATCCTTTGCGCATAAGCAATCCGAAAAACTACGCCAACTGTAAACGGGGGAGCTGGGTGAGAATGTCCACAGTCTTGGCAAAGGCAAATATTAGTATGACTTGCAAAGGATTGTGGGAAATGTAGTCCATTCATACCAGAATCAGCCGTTCACAAATAAATGAGTTGTGCTTGCCCGAGTGTTAAGCAAAGAAAATATATTTTATTTATGGGGTTATTTCTCCCACACAGATTTACTTGGTAGCACAAAAGGATACTTGCTTTCAGTATTAAACTTAGGAAAAACAAATCAGGAACAACAACTGAACTTCTTATGCAATCAAATCAAACAATAAAGACCTTGATGGGAACAGAAAGGTCTTTCAATGGGCTCCTGCTAATACCTTTTAGCAGTGCTCCAAAAACAAAACAAAACCCCAAAAAAAGGAATCAAAAACTGTTCTTTTTCAAGGATAACTTCTTGTATTTTCACACACACCCAGAAGTGTCCTTTTAGAGTCCACGTGCAGTTATGCAAGGCTTAATTGCTAACAATTAACCAGCTGCAAACCTCTTGACTGGTTTACTTTCTATACGTGGCTCAAATCCTACCCAAAGGCTTTCTTGTAAACTTTTCTGGGTAGATAAAAGAACAAGATATATTTCTTTTTGATGGTTGTTGAATTTGTGAAAGTATATTACCACAGAAGCCTTGACAGAGAGCAATCCATGTAATCACACTGTTCATTTATAATATCTCCTTCCTCTTCAACTATCATAGAATCAATATCATGGACTGACTCAGGGGAATTTCTTAATGGAGCACTCTCAGGACAATACTTATTTCTCTGCTGTCTTCCAAGTGAAGAGCTAGGGCATTGATCAGTGTTCATACCTGAGCTTCCATTGCTGTTAGAGTTCCTCTCCAGATATCCTGGCCAGTATGTAGTCCAGTTTTTATGTCCAGCCTTCCAATCAAGATCCCTGGACACTGGGTCTCTCTTCACATACCTTCTTGCACTGGTCTTAGGGCTCCTTCCAAATGCAGCCGTCTCCCTCACAGGTGCCGTCCGGGGATTCCTGGCTCTGTAACCCCACTCCTCTGGCTTTCCCCAGTCCAATGGAATATGCTTGCCTCTGGAATGACTCCCAGCACACGTACTGCTATGAACTCCTTTAGACCACCAAGATGCTTTCCTCTTCTTTCTTCCACGCTGTTTCTTGCTCTCTCTGTCCTTGAGCTCTGGGTTCCTCTGCTGCCTCTCCTCCGTCTCTTTCTGATTCTGTGTAGAATAGGCTTTACTTTTAACTTGTTTAGAGGGATACTCCTCCCTAGCACAGCTCAGCTGTGCTGAATCAAGCCCTGCCCTTGGAGATGAGTGCTTGGGGATTACCTCATAGTTCTCCTGATTGAACACACGTTTCCCCACTTCAGCTCTTCTATAGGGTGTTTGAAACCTGGTGCATTCTGGGACTGGTAGTCTTTTATGGAAACATTCTGTTTTATTATTTCTACCAGAAAAGACAGGTTGCTTGTTCAGAGCCAATTCACCTCTATTATAGCTCCTTCCTGAACTATGATAAGCTTCCTTATCACAAGTGGAACGGGTAAACGTAGATCGATTGTTTACGCTACCAAAAAGTAGAAACTCTAGGGGACATGCAACAAAGCTACAGTGTAACCCGTTTAAGACTAAGAGAAAATACCTTTTCACTCGGTGCATAATCAAACTCTGGAATTTGTTACCGGAGGGTGTAATAAAAGCTGTTAGTGTAGCTGGGTTTAAAAAAGGTTTGGACAAGTTCCTGAAGGAAAGGTCCATAAGCCATTATTAAGGAAGACCCGGGAAATCCACTGCTTGACCCAGTACAAGCATTGTGTGGAACCTGTGTCTTTTTGGGAACCTGCTAGGTACTTGTGACCTAGATTGGCCACTGTTGGAAACAGGGTACTGGGCTTGATGGACCTTGGTTTGACCCAGTATGGCATATCTTACGTTCTTCCTGTTCTCCAGTTTTGGTGCCTTAGTTGGGTTTGGCCTCCTAGGGCTTTCGGTAGCCTGTAGCTTGGGAGTTCCATATGTGAGAACTTCCTGCTTGTCCAAGGAGAAAGCATAGTTATTCAGATGTACTCAGGAGCTGTGATTGAACAGCAGGAATAAGTCTGCACAACCCTCCCTCCTCCCAGGGAGTTATTTCTTGGCTACTGCTTTGAAATATGACTAGAGAAGATGGTGCTGCAGCAGGCGGGAAGGCAGGCACGCATGCTCGGTGCAGCTCCCAAATGCTTCCAATGGAAGCTGGGGAGAGTTCCGTGTGGGCTCCGTCAGTGATGTCACTCATATGTGAGGACTTATTCCTGCTGTCCATGGAGAACGCATACTGCAGGTAAGTAACTATGCTTTTCCCATGGTAATTGATTTGTTTGTTGCTCTCCTAATACTTTTTGCATAACATGTATTGTATACATGAAAGTAAGTAGTTTATGATCTGCTTATGAAAAAGGAGGTTTTTCAAAGGACCTGGCCAATTCTGTAGGTTGTGAAAAATCATAGGAATGTACACATCCTCATCAAAAGTAGCTTATATGTTCTTATTTTAGTGGAAACTCAGTTTTAAAAAGCTGCACACAGAGCAACTATGATAGACTCCTTCAGATTAGTTGTGAGCGTTAGTTGGATTTTGTTTGCTTTTCAACAGAATGAATATGTGGTAATGGAGAGGAGGATAGAACTTTGGAATATGATAGGAGTGTATTGGCAGTTGGGGCTGGAAGGAGAGGAGAATGCAGTCATCAGAACTGGAGGGTAGGAAGGAAAAAAGTGATAGCATTGGGAACTGGGGCAGGTGTATTTTTGTTAGACTAAAGCTCCATGTCTGTATACGTAGAGGCCTTGTATCTTTGTGGGAGACCCATGTCGCATCCAAGACTGTTTGCTCAAGTGGATGCAGGAGGCTAAAACTTTGAATGTATGCATATAAATTTGTGTGTGGTGTGTATGTGACAAGAGGGGGATGTGGGAGGGGATGTGACTGCATATATTATACAGCATCCTACACTACAATCTGTGAGCTATACTCAGATGTTTAGTAGTGTCTCATTATTGTACTGATAAATATTTACAGTGAGCATAATCAGTCTTATGCTATATTTCATGAGAACAAAACTGAATAAATAACTGATACTATGTAGGCTGTTTCTCATTTACTACAAATTGGGCAAAGCAGAAATGCACATTGCTTCTACATATTTTTCTAATTTATTTCATATATTTTATAGAATTGTATAAGATTTCAAAGTAAAGCTTTTTGGAATTTGTTTCAAATTTCCTTTCCTATGTTTAAGAAAGTATGATGATGTCTTTAAGCCAATTATTCATCAGAACAATTTTTATTAAAATAGAATTAAGGAATTAATAAAAGTAAAAATATCCTGACTGACTTGTGATAGAATTTGGGTTGCAAATAGTTTACTACCAGCTCTGGATGAAAGTTACTGAAATAAGCTATATTTGGTTTTCTTTTAGTTTTTTGATGCCCAGATGTGCAGGGAGGCAAAGTATTAGGGGTGTGTTTTCTAAACTGTGGTAGCTGTTACCATGGGGCTAATGCAGAAATACTATCTGGAGGTAGCAGCTAACACAGTCAAAATGCATATATTGCAGACTCTCTTCTGTGATATCTGCATTTCATGAAGTAGAGTCGGGGTGAGATCGAAGCAGACAGTAAGACCTACTGATGTCTGTCTAAATCAGCCTGATTGTGGCTGCAGATAACCTCTAGAGGTGGCGTACCTGCAGCCGATGCTACCAGGGCCGCCTTATCAGACCTGAATACCTCCTCAAGCCCAGATCAAGCCCCCTCCACTGCTGGTACCACAGATGCACTGATCCACGGCACAGACAGTGTAAAAGACTCGGACCCCCATCCGCCCTTCAGCACCTAACCCTTGGACAGCTTACAATCCCTATTGGTAACTAGTTGTCTTGGGGGAGGGATCAGGGCAACCCTGTCTAAGTTTCTACCAGCACCGAGGGCAGGAGAAGGGAGGACCATTCCTGTCCTCCGCCTCAGTAGACCACTGTGGATCTGAGAGGTAAGGGCTTGGGGTGGATTTGGGGGACCAGACAGCTTCCTTTTGCTGATGTGCTAGCTGGGTTGGAGTTATTGCAGTGGTTCGCAAACTAGTCCTAGGGGACCCCCAGCCCGTCGGGTTTTCAGGATATCCACAATGAAAATGCATAAGAGAAGTTTGCATGCCTACTTACTTCCATTATAGGCAATGTGCTGTCATACATATTCATTGCGGATATCCTGAAAACCCGATTGGCTGGAGGTCTCTCAGGTAGGTTTGAGAGACACTGAGTTATTATATGGGAGGATGGGAGGGGGCCAACTAGCTAGCCGGAGTAGCTTAAGTGAATGGGGATGGGAAGTGGGCTGTCTGGCTAGCCTGGTAGAAACTTGTAGACAGGATGGCCCCGATCCCCTCCCCGGACAGTTCCCAGTATGTTGATGCTGAAAGGGGGATGGAGGTCTAAGTCTTTTACATTGTCAGTACCGCAGATCGGTACATCTGTCGCATTGGACACAGGTTGGGGGGAGTCCTGATCTGGAGCTTGGGTGTGAAAGGATCAGGGGAACGGAGCACTTGCACTTTCCATTTGCCACGGATCCCACGATCCCTGCATCAGCAGCCACAGCAAGAGTTCCCACATTACCTGCCTATGCAGGGATTGTGAGTCTCCACAGTAAGTGCAAAACCTCCCTAGCACCTGCAGGAGAAAGGCTTGTAAATGCCCTCTGCAAATATCACAGGGTTTTTGCAGCAATCGCCTTACATTAGCTGTAGAAGACTACCATGCTTTAGTAGATCCCTAAGAGTTGGACTCAAGAAGATTATTATCTTTGTCCCTACTCAAGGAGCATTTTCTCCTCCAGGGGACATCCCCTTCCCAGAGTTTTGTGCATTAAGGTCATTCCCACTGATTAGAATATTTATATGACAGGTTACATTTTTTGCTGGAATATGCATTCTCATGGGGTTATGAATCTGCCATAAATTGTGTTTGTTTTTTTCTGCTATTTTACAGGTGAACCTCTGAAATAGTGATGAATTAGCAAATGCAGTATTTCCCATCTTTTTTGTAGCCTGTGGGTTTTACTTGCTAATTTGATCCACTGATTGTTTGATTTTTTATGGATAGGGTATTGTGTGTATTGTATGTGGAATTTGTATGTTGTTTATTTTTTGGATATATTATAAATTTATATAAAATATATGGAATTTGTTTTCTGACCTGATTCAAAAGTTCTGAGGCTATATGTTTTTTGCTATATTATTGATTTATTTGTAGCGATTTGGAACTATAGTAAAAAAAATTTTTGGGGGGGGGGGTGGAGGCTGAGGCATTGTGACATTAGGTCTCAACGGCCAGCACCAAAATTTTAGCCTGACTGCTAGATTCAAAGAAAATTTGTGAAAACCTGGCATAGATTACATTGGATTGGCATGGCTGTGAGCATCAGGACTTCATGAAAATGTATAAGAAAAGCTCAGTGAAGTGCCTTGTACAGACGGGAAAAGATAATGTCAAGGAGATTGTGGATCTCTTTCAAGAGCATCATACTGTGCTTTATTTTACAAAAATTTGAAAAGCACATCAGGAAATATTGCTATAACATTTGGAAAAATAGCACAAACACCAGGAAAAAAAGGAAAATCCTTATAAAAAAAATAATGACAATATAGCCCCGCAGGTCCATAATATAAAGAGAGACATCTACAATCAGGAAATTAAGAAGCAAGCATACCCCATATGCATTAACATTTAACAGTATTCCAAGATTTTCCAACCAACTGGAAACAGGTGGAAAAAGAACACACAGGATTACATTGATTGGTACTTAATGTCTAAGAAATCTTTCAACTGAGTTAGTACCAGTAAAGGAGTTATTTTAGAAGCCCTATTCGTGCTTTGGGCGCTTGAAGATGGATGCAGATGTCCAAATCAGAGCTGCTTCCGGAGTCATTTTATTTATTTATTTATTTATTTTAATAAACACTTATATACCGCATTTTCCAATAGATCAGGTGCGGTTTACAAATAACAATTTAAAGAAACAGAAACAACTAATAAAGCCTGTTCTTTTTACATGGAACATCAACGAACTATGTACAGTAGGCTTGTGCCTTAATACATAAAACAAGAGCAGTTAAAGGTCCAACTACTATATACATAATAACTTTTTGTAGAGTGCATCACAACTATGTACATAAGATCTGTTACAGTGTGTTTGGACTATATACATTTCAGTGCGGTTAGCCGAAAGCCATCATATGCAGACATATTGTTACCGTGATAGGAGAAAATGATTTAAGTTTTCATTCCTTATCGTTCCTCCAATTCAGTCCTCTACCTCTGGGTTGTCAACCTCCTCCTGCAGCTTTGGAGACTGGCATGTCAGAACTCTGACATCACTGCATATAGCCTGCTGGAACTCCCATCAGCCCCAGTGTGACCAGTCTCCTTGCAGCAGGAGGACGTTGTGAGCCCAGGTTGGGCTCACTGGAGGAACAGATAGGCATCTGTAGGATAGGTTATTTGTAGTTTGATTTCTTCTATTTTAGGTGATTTGGGGCGCTTAAGCAAATTGTGCCTTGTTTTGTTTGTTCTTCTGTTTTTGCTTGATTTTGGCGATTCCCTAATAGCGCAAGGGAGAGTTTGGTCAGATTAAAGAAGAGCTTCTGGGGGGGCTAGTGGGTGCGCACTAGAGGGGTAGGCACCAGGCCAGAGTGTTTTCTACCTTCACAGATTTAAAAAAAAAAAAGAAAGATATACAGGGGACAGCAAGAGATCCCAGGCCATTGAGACCAGTGAAGGGGACCAGGTTTCTGGCAGGAGGATGGCTGCGCGACCGCAGTGTGTGGTTTGTGGCACGCGGAGAGGCACGGTGGCTGACTCAGGTATTTTCCACGGCTGTGCTTCCCTTTCCTCTATAGTGGAATCTCAGATAGAGATCAAGGACTCCCCTGGGACGCAAGGAGCGTTAGCTGAGGGGGGGACGGAGCTGGTACAGCAGATGGTGCAGGGGTGCGCTCTGGAGGAGGCGGCAGGACCTTCAAGGGCCCTCTCGGTCCCAGGGCCGTCAGGCCTAGGTAGCTTTTGTCCTGATTTTATTTTGCTGATGCATCAGGCCTTTTGCTTGCAGCGACAGGGCAAGATAGCAGCGCCGGGGCGCCTCTCGGTTACATCTCTGCATTTGGACACTGCAGAAAAGAGCGAAGGGCCCTCGGCACCTAAGAGGGCGAGAAGCCCAGGCTATTTCCTCCCTGGATGGCGATTGGCTGGAAGTTGAAGATCCAGATTGGGAACGTGAAGAGCGATTGGAGGATCTCGAAGAAGGAGAGATCCAAGAACCCGAAGACCAAGCAAAGATCATAAGGGTTTTCTGCAGAGAGGAGCTCGTCGCATTGATCACGGAGTCTATGCAGATGTTGAATCTTGCGGCGCAACCGGTTAATGAAGAGGAGCTTGAGGATCCGGTTATACAGGCAGTAAGGCAGACGCAAGTGGTGTTTCCGGTTCATCGGGTCGTTGACAAGATGATCCAGGATAAGTGGGATCAGCTGGAAGCAGGACTTAGGGGAATACGCACGATGAATAGCCTTTACCCCTTGGCCGATAAGGATAAGGAACGGTTCCGCTTGCCTCGGGTGGATGCGGCGGTGGCAGCGGTTACGAAGAAGACTACTATTCCGGTGGAAGGCGGTTCTGCCTTAAAGGATGTTCAGGACCGTAAAGTGGACAGTCTGCTGAAGCAGGTTTTTGAGGCAGATGCGCTATCCTTGCAGGTATCGATCTGTGGGACTTGGGAAGCACGGGCCTGTCTGTGCTGGGTTCAGCAACTACGTCTTTCGCCACATTTAGAACAGGATGAGATTAATGAGCTCAGCCGTCTGGAATCGGGGACAGTGTACTTAGCAGATGTACATTACGACCTCATTCGGGCGCTGGCTAATAGCACGGCCTCAGTGGTGGCACACGTAGGTCAATATGGTTGCGAAATTGGTCCGCCGACGGGTCTTCCAAGGCCCGGCTCGGAAAATTGCCCTTCAAGGGTAGGCTACTTTTTGGGGAAGACCTGGACAAATTGGTGAAGGACCTCGGCGAGTCCAAGATTGGCAGGCTCCCGGAGGATAAGCTTAAACAGGGGAAGTTCCTTCCGAGTTCGCAGGGTCAGTTCCGGGGCTTCCAGAGATTTTGTGCGTCCCGCTATGGAAATTCGCAGAGGGGGCGTTTTACAACACGCAACCAGGGATTTTGGGGAGCAACTAGGGGCTTCGCCTCCAATTCCTCGGCAGTATCTCGGAAACCTCAATGAGATGCGGCGGGTCCCGGTGGAAGATCTCCCGATAGGCGGAAGGTTGACAGTGTTTCTTTCTGCTTGGACCCACATCACATCCGATCAGTGGATGTTGGAGATTATTCAGCAGGGATATGCGCTGGAGTTTGCTCGGCCGGTGCGGGATTCCTTTGTTATGTCCCCTTGCAGAGGGCAACAGAAAACCTTAGCTATTCAAAGTACGTTGCAACGGCTGCTCCAGTTAGGGGCTGTGGTGCAGGTGCCCAGGGCAGAATATGGCGAGGGTCGGTACTCCATTTATTTCGTGGTGCCAAAGAAGTGCGGGGCGTTGCGACCTATTTTGGATCTGAAGGGCGTAAACCGGTGTTTGCGGGTTCCACATTTTCGGATGGAGACCCTTCGGTCAGTGATTGTGGCGGTGCGGCAGGGAGAGTATTTGACATCGCTAGATCTCACGGAAGCCTATCTGCACATTCCCATTCGGGCAGCTCATCAAAGGTTTCTCAGATTCACCTTGCCTTGGGGACATTATCAGTTCCATTATCAGTACCTTTCGGCCTGGTGACGGCACCGCGGACTTTCACCAAGATCATGGTGGTGGTAGCGGTGGCCTTGCGCAAGGAAGGAATTCTGGTGCATCCCTATCTCGACGATTGGTTGATCCGAGTCAAATCCAAGGAGGAGAGCGTGCAGGCGACCAGCAGAGTGGTGCAATTCTTGCAAAGTCTGGGTTGGGTGATCAATCTGGAAAAGAGCCGACCCAAAACAGGCATCGTTCGCAGCCTCACAAAGTCTAGAGTATTTTGGGGTACGGTTCGACACAAAGAAAGGGCTGGTGTTTCTGCCGGAGCACAGGGCTCAAAGCCTCGGGGCTGGTGCGCAGGTTCAGAGCAACGACAGCTCCTTCGGCGTGGTCTTATCTCCAGGTGCTAGGGACCATGGCAGCGACTCTGGAAGCGGTGCCTTGGGCCAGAGTGCACATGCGTCTGCTGCAGAGGGCCCTTCTGTGCCGGTGGTCACAATAGCGGGATTCCTTGAGCTTGCGGCTTCCCTGTCCGGTCAAGGTCAGGCAGTCCCTTCGGTGGTGGTTGCTCCCAGCTTCTCTAGCGGCTGGAATGCCGCTGGAACAGCTGGATTGGCTGCCAGTGATAACAGATGCCAGTCTGGGAGGCTGGGGAGCCCACTGCGAGGGTCAGTTCGCGCAGGGGTTGTGGTCACCACTGGAGGTGTCGTGGTCGATCAACTGTCTGGAGCTTCGGGCAGTTTGGCTAGCTCTGCAGGCGTTCGAGTCGGCGGTAGTGGGTTGGGCGGTTCGAGTGCAGTCCGACAATTCGGCAGCTGTTGCCTACATCAACTGACAGGGCGGCACGGGGAGTGCAGCCATGGAGGAAGAGGCCGATCTCTTGTTCGCCTGGGCAGAGCAACGGTTAGTGATGCTTTCGGCAGCGCACATTGCGGGAAAGGACAATGTGACGGCCGACTATCTCAGCAGAGTCCACGTGGATGCAGGAGAGTGGGAGCTTCATCCGGACGTGTTTGCTCAGATAGTGGCTCGCTGGGAGGCTCCGATAATGGATCTGATGGCGACCTTTCAGTCGACAAAGGTCAGCCGTTTCTTCAGCAGGAGAGAAAGGATGTCGGAAGGCATAGACACGTTGCTGCAGCGGTGGCCAACCGCGGGTCTTCTGTATGTTTTTCCTCCGTGGGCATTGATCGGCAGGGTGGTACAGAGGATAGGAGCGCATACGGGCAGAGTTCTTCTGGTAGCACCAGATTGGCCACGACGGCCGTGGTACGCGGATCTGTTGCGTCTGTTAGCGGGAGTGCCTTGGCGGTGCCCGGAACAAGCTGATCATCTTCGTCAAGGGCCTCTGTTCATGCCACAGGTGGATCGGTTCTCGCTTACGGTATGGCCCTTGAAAGGGCCAGACTGAGAAAGAAAGGTTATTCGCCGGATGTTATTGCAACGATGCTTAAGGCTAGATCTCGTTCCACCTCTCTGGCGTATGTTTGTATTTGGCGGATCTTTGAGGATTGGTGTTCGAGGCGACAGATCCGGGCTGCAACAGTGTCCATTCCCTTGGTATTGGCTTTCCTTCAGGAGGGTTTTGAGAAAGGTCTGGCGGCCAGTTCTTTGCGCGTTCAGTTGGCTGCTCTCTCCTGTTTTCGAGGAAAGGTACAAGGCGTTGCTCTGGGGAGCCATGCGGACGTCTTGCGGTTTCTCAAAGCCATTTCAAGATTGCGTCCGACGCGTAGAGTGTCAGTTCCGCCGTGGGATCTTAATTTGGTGTTATCGGCCTTAACCAAGCCGCCTTTTGAGCCGTTGCGTCGGGCGTCCGTGAAGGATTTGACGTTAAAGACGGTGTTTCTGGTGGCAATATGCTCGGCGAGGCGTATATCTGAGTTGAAAGCGCTGTCGTGTCGGGAGCCGTTTCTGATTTTTTCTAGGGAGAAGGTGGTCCTCCGGCCAGTTCCATCTTTTGTGCTGAAGGTGGTTTCTCCCTTTCACCTTAGCCAAACAGTATCTCTGCCAGTTCTGGGCTCCTTACAAGGAGATGATCAAGAGCGTGGGCTTCGTCTCTTGGATGTGAAGAGAGTCTTGCGGCAGTATTTGAAGGTTTCTCAGTCTTTTCACAAATCTGACCGGTTATTTGTGCTGTTCGGAGGTGTACGCAAAGGAGAGATGGCGGCCAAAGCTTCCATTGCCAGATGGATTCGGGAGGCTATAGCGTCCGCCTATTTATTGCAGGGCCCGGGGGGTGCCGCTGGAATTACGGGCACATTCCACCAGGTCGCAAGCTGCTTCGTGGGCGGAGCATAGTCTGGTTCCGCCAGGGGACATTTGTAGGGCAGCTACTTGGACATCGCTGCATACCTTCAGCAAGCATTACCGACTTGATGTGGCAGCTGCGAACGATGCCTGTTTTGGGTCGGCGGTGTTACGTGCCGGCTGGAAAGGCCCTACTCATTGAGGACTGCTCTGGTACATCCCAGAGGTAGAGGACTGAACTGGAGGAACGATAAGGAAATGATAATTACACTTACCTGGTAATTGTAGTTCTTTGAGTGACGACAGTTCAGTCCTCATTCCCACCCGGGATGCGTTTCCAGAAGAGTATGTACTCGGCGGCGGGAGAGAAGCTTTACAGGTAGGTCTGTATTTCTCATTTGTTGTGTTCATTCTTCTTTTGCCTGGTGGGGTCAGCATGAAAGAGTGTAGCATGTGATTATCTGATGGGGTTCAAAAGGTTTTCGTTAGTTTTCAGTAGGTTTTGAAATGTTGGTTACGATGCTTATTTGTTGCTCTTTTGAGTCTGCTTTGTTAATAGTTCACACTGGGGCTGATGGGAGTTCCAGCAGGCTATATGCAGTGATGTCAGAGTTCTGACATGCCAGTCTCCAAAGCTGCAGGAGGAGGTTGACAACCCAGAGGTAGAGGACTGAACTGTCGTCACTCAAGGAACTACAATTACCAGGTAAGTGTAATTATCATTTATATGCTGTTACTTGGTTAGATGTTTAGACTTTCTTCTGTTATCCATTGTCATTAAGGGATATGGAATTAGTCTGTAAGCCATAGTGTGACATGAATAAATGAGTTTTTAGTTTCTTACGGAATTCCTTGAAATCAGTTACTGTTCTGATTTCCTCAGGTAGTGTATTCCATAGGATGGGAGCTGAATATGAAAATGCCTTGTTGTTAGTTGACTTTTTGGCTTTTATAAAGTCATTCGGAAACATAATTTTATTTGTATTTCTTTTCCTATGAACAGTTTTTGATGTTTCCATATTAATAAGCTTACCCAGAGACAGTGGTACCGTATTGTTTAATGCTTTGAATGTAGTTATTAGTATTTTGTAGTTTATCCTGCAGTAGATTGGGAGCCAGTGCAGGTTGACTAGAATGGGGTGTTATGTGTTCGAATGTATGAACCTTCATGATGGTTCTGGCAGCTATATTTTGTGCTAGCTGAAGTTTTTTTAGGTTCTGTTTTGTTATTCCTAGGAGAACTGTGTTAGCAAAGTCAAAGTGAGGTGTGATGATTGCTTGTAGTATGCTTATAAAGTCATGTAAATGTACTAGTGGGCGTAGTTTGGGTATCTTAAGCTTGTAATGGATTTTTTTTGTTATGTTTTTAATGTGGGAATCCATACTGAGTTTCTTATCTAGAATCACACGTCATTTTTAGTTTTAATCTCGTGATTCTGTAGGGTAATAGAAGATGGAGGAGTATATGATTGATTTTCTGTTACAAATAAAATGTCTGTTTTTGAGTAGTTGATGTGTAAATTGTGTTCTTTTAGCCATATTGTGAGTTCATTGAAGCACTCAGATATTAATTGTATTGGAGGAGTAGCGATCATGAATGGTATGTATAGCATTATATCATCCGCATAGATGTGGTAGTGGACATTGAACTGTTTAAAGATGTTGCAGACTGGTTGGAGATAAATATTAAAAAGAAGTGCCGATAGGGCAGATCCTTGTGTGAGACCGAGTTCCTGGTTGTATATATTAGATGTTTGAGTATTGATTCTTATTGTTTGTGTTCTGTTGCTTAAATATGATGTGAACCATTTATGTACTGTTGAATTTATTCCAATATGCTTGAGTCTATTAAGCAATCTCCAGGAACAAGCAGGAATGAGTCTTCACAAATGGGTTTCGTCGGTACCGACGGAGCCTGCGCGGGAACGCTCCCCTGCGTCCAGTAAGAAAGCTTTTGGGAGCATCCCACAGCGCCTGCGTGCTGCCTTCCCGCCTTTCCCAACCGCCTCTCTCCGGTTCTTCTTTTCCGCGGAGCCAGCAGGTCGTGTTCCTGTCACCGCAGAAGAATTCTTTATTTTTTTCATTATTTTTCTGTGTCGTGTCTGCCTTCTTCGACGTCAGACCGGTACCGCCGGTCTTTTCTTTTCTTTCTATAAAAAAAAAAAACAACAACTTTTCTTTCTTCAACTGTGCATTTGCGGTTTGGGCCTTAGGCCTGAACATTTTTCTCCTCATGGAGAAGCCCGCTTCCGGGTTTAAAATGTGCACAAAGTGTGGCGGTACTATTTCTGTCACCGACACCCATGATTGGTGTCTAAAATGTTTGGGTCCTGACCATTCCATCTCGGATTGTGTGTCCTGTACCATGATGTCTAAAAGAGGTCGGCAGAACCGAGCAGCCAAGCTCAGTACCCTGTTTCCCTCTGATGCAGCCTCGGTGGCATCGACGTCTTCCAGGGCTGCTTCTTCCTCCCATGGATCTCAGGTAACCAAACATAAATCTAGCCGGTCCTCGAAGGGCAAATCTCCCTCTAAGCATCGAGATGCCTCCGGGCTTGTCCTCGAGGAATCCGCACCGGCAAAATTACCCCGGCGGGAAGTTCCGGCTTCCAAAACATTATCTATGGGGTCACAGGTTGACATCGATGGCTCGGCCTCGACTGATCACCTGTTGCTGTGTTCTGGGGTACCGGTGGCCTGGCTATCTGGCTATCGGCTTCGGTGTCGACTGCAACGGTACCCTGTCCTATGATGCCCATCGGTACCGAACCGGTACCGCTTACTCCCGATGTCGATCCCACTCGGTACGCATATCGGGCTTTACAGGAGCATCCAGACAGGCGATACTTCGATTCCTCCGAAGACTCTGATGAGTCGGAGGCTTCTGTCGAGGCACCGGTACTTCTTCCTCAGGAGTCTGATTCTCCAAAACGAAGAATGTCTCCTCCAGAAGACTTGTCTTTTCAAGACTTCATTAGGGAAGTGGCTAGGGTCCTCTCCATTACAGTGGTCCCTGAGTCAGAGCCTAGAGCCAAGCAATTAGATATTTTGCAATACCCTAAGGCTCCTAAAGAAGCAGCCACCTTACCTATTCATGAGATTCTCTATGATCTCATGTTGAGCATGTGGGAGACTCCTCTTACTACCTCTCCTCATTCTCGTAGGTTAGACACCATGTACCGTGTCCCTCCTTGTCCTGGCTTTCATAAGTCTCAGCTTCCTCACCACTCTATTGTGGTAGAGTCTGCCATGAGGAAAATAAAGATTGCAAAGAGACACTCATCTAATCCTCCAGGACGTGAATGCAGAACCCTTGATGCTTTTGGCAGAAGGGTTTTCCAAGCTAATATGCTTGCTGCCAGAATCAACTCCTATAGTCTCTATATGGGGATGTTTCTAAAAGAAGTCACAGATCATCTGCAGACTTCAACCCCTTTTATTTCAGAAGATAAAAGGCAGGAATTTCTCACTTGGCTTAAACATGCCCAAGATGTTTCCAAATTTTCCAACCGTGCAGTCTTTGACTCTTTTGAATGTGTAAGTAGAGCCTCGGCTATTGCCATAGGTGCACGCAGAATTGCTTGGTTACAAGCATCTGATTTGGAACTCTGGGTTCAAGATGAATTGGGAAATCTTCCTTGTACAGGTGAAAACCTTTTTGGCAGGGATTGGAAAGCAAAGGCCACTCAGATGGATGCTGACAACTCTGCTTTGGATCGACTTTCAAAGTCTACCTCTGCTCCTGCTAAGAAAAGATTGTTCAAAAAGACACCTTTTTCTAAAAAGGGAAGATACTATCCTACTTATGATCAGCAGGCATCTTCTGCAGGTCGTTTTGCTGCAAAGCGTCAGCAACCACCTAAACAGGCCAAGTCAAAGGCTGCCAGGCCTCCCACGGCCCAGCAGCCTCAGCCTCCTCAAGGCCTTTGACTTGCAACTAGAGAACTTAGCCTTTCTGGCTCTGGAAGAACCAGAGCCCCTCACCATTCCAGGAAGGTTAGCTTACTTTGCTCCCAGATGGGAGCAAATCACAGCAGAGCAATGGACCCTCTCCATTATAAAGGAAGGGTACAAGCTTCGTTTCTTAAACCTTCCTCCCCACACCATTGTGAAACAGTTCAATTCTCCAACATCTTTCCTCAACCTTCTGGGTCAGGAGATTGCTACCCTTCTTGCCCAAGGGGCAATAGAAGAAGTACCCCTTCTTCAACAGGGCTCAGGGTTCTACTACCCTTATTTTCTTATTCCAAAGAAAACAGGGGGCTACAGACCCATTTTAGATCTCAGAGAATTGAACAAGTTTCTATTCAAAGAGAAATTCAAGATGATTTCTCTCGGTACTCTGCTGCCATACCTTCAGAGTCAGGACTGGCTTTGTTCTCTAGATCTCAAGGATGCGTACACCCATGTCCTCATCCATCCAACACACAGAAGATTCTTTCGGTTCCTTGTTCAAGGAAAGCACTACCAATACAGGGTGCTTCCTTTCGGTCTGGCCTCTGCACCAAGGGTGTTCACGAAATGCATGGCTGTAGTAGCTGCAGTTCTACGCACTCTAGGAATATTCGTTTTCCCATATCTGGACGACTGGCTCATACGAGCTTCATCCCAGTCAGAAGCCCAGATTTCTCTAACCTGCACAATGCGTGTCCTTCAGTATTTGGGACTGGTAATAAACATCCCAAAATCCCATCTCACCCCTACTCAGTCTCTGGAGTTTATAGGGGCCTTGCTGAATACCACAACTGCAATGGCCTATCTTCTTCAGGCCCGTTGCCTACGCTTGGTGCAGTTAGCCTCCCAGATACATTAAAGTCCCATTTAACTGCTCGAGAGATGTTACAACTATTAGGCCACATGGCATCCACCATGCATGTGGTTGCATATGCTCGCCTTCACATGAGGGCAGCTCAATGGACTTTGTCCACCCAATGGACTCAGGCATCAGGTTGCCTGTCAGACAACATAGCAAACTCCAGTCGCCTATTTTGGTCTCTCCAGTGGTGGAAGTCCCCTCCAAATCTGTTGCTGGGGTCCCCGTTTCAGCAGTCGCTACCCCAAGCAACTCTGACAACAGATGCTTCTCCAATGGGTTGGGGAGCTCATCTGCAGGATCTCTCCACCCAGGGCATCTGGTCTCCAGAGGAGACTTCTCTGCATATCAATCTCTTGGAACTCAGAGCAATATTCTTAGCTCTCAGAGTATTCCATTCCCTGCTCAGCTACAGGACAGTCCTCATCCATACGGACAACCAAGTAGCCATGTTCTATGTAAACAAGCAGGGCGGGACTGGCTCTCTGTCGCTTTGCAACGAAGCTTTGCGACTGTGGGCCTTCGCCAGAGAGCATCACATCCATCTTCTGGCAGCATATCTTCCAGGCATTCAAAACTCTTGGGCGGACAGACTCAGTCGAGTTCTGCTCCCACACGAGTGGTCCCTCCACATGGACCAGATAGCCAGGATTTTTCGAATTTGGTGAACCCCGGACATAGACCTCTTTGCAAGTCCGTGGAATGCCAAACTTCCCCGGTTCTGTTCCAGAATTCCGTGTCAGGAAGTTCAGGCCAAGGATGCCTTCCTCCTTCACTGGGGTCAAGACTTCCTTTATGCCTTTCCACCAATTCCCCTAATTCCCAAAACACTATTCAAGCTTCAGAGAGATCGAGGGATCATGATCCTCATAGCTCCACATTGGCCACGCCAAGTGTGGTACCCTCTACTTCTGCATCTCTCTCAAGCTCCTTTCCTGGACTTGGGCTCTGCACCAGACCTTCTGTCCCAGGAAGGGGGAACATTGTGGCACCCAAACCCCCAGTCGCTCCATCTCGGGGCTTGGTTGCTGAGGGCCTAGACCTTCAAGATTTTCATCTCTCTCAGCAAGTCAGAGATGTTATTCATGCCTCTAGAAAGCCTTCGACTAGGCGTTCCTATGCTTTCAAATGGAAAAGATTTACCATTTGGTGTTCAGAGAAGGGTCTAAACCCTCTTGCAGTACCTCTGAATTCTCTACTAGAGTATCTCCTGCATCTATCCCATGCAGGCCTGAAAACGAATTCAGTAAGAGTCCATTTGAGTGCTATTGCAGCGTCCCTCAAGCCTCTCAATGGACAACCTATTTCCTCTCACCCTCTTATAGCAAGATTCATGAGAGGCCTTCTTTTAACTAAACCTCCCATTAGACCACCTCCAGTGGCATGGAACTTAAACCTAGTTCTTGGCCAGCTTATGAAGCCACCCTTTGAACTTTTAGCCACCACCTCCTTGAAACTCCTTTCTTGGAAAGTTGTTTTTCTCGTTGCAGTCACCTCAGCACGCCGCATCAGTGAGTTGCAAGCTTTGGTGGCTAATCCACCTTATACAAGTTTCCATCATGATAAGGTAGTCCTCAGGACCAATCCACACTTTATGCCTAAAGTGGTCTCACCTTTTCATCTAAACCAGGAGGTATATTTACCTGTCTTTTTTCCAGGACCTCATGCATCAAATGCAGAGAGGAATCTTCATACCTTGGATTTTAAGAGAGCTCTCGCTTTCTACTTACAAAGAACACAGCAACATAGAAAGTCTTCTCAACTCTTTGTTGCTTTTGATCCTTCTCATTTAGGACTTCCAGTCTCTAAAAGAACACTGTCCAACTGGATTGCTCAGTGTATTTCTTTCGCCTACCAGAGTAGGAACATTTCTCTGGAGGGCCATGTCACAGCTCACAATGTGAGAGCCATGGCAACCTCAATGGCTCATCTAAACTCTGTGTCCATTGACCAAATCTGTTGAGCGGCCACCTGGGCCTCGGTTCATACCTTCACAGCCCATTACTGTTTGGACAAGGACTCCCGCCGGGATAAGAACATAAGATATGCCATACTGGGTCAGACCAAGGTCCATCAAGCCCAGTATTCTGTTTCCAACAGTGGCCAATCTAGGTCATATGTACTGTGATACAGTGGAGCCAATGGAGGTTAGTGAAAATACAGAACTCACCTCAAAATGGGCTAGGCAGAGAGATCCAGCATGGCTAAAAAGGGCTGAGCACCCGGTGCCATCAGCACAGGTAGGAAAGAAAGGGTTAGAACGGAACTTTCCTGTCTGCAACAGTGACGCAGTTAGAATCCAGGATTCTAATTACCAGCACCTGCCCCCAGGAGCAGACGTTACGTGCAGAGAGGGGAGGTACAAAGGGACCTGGTTAGAACCAGGAAGTCAGAACAGCCCTCAGAACAGACCTGAGAACAGCCCCGAGAACAGCCCCGAGAACAGCCCTCAGAACAACTTCAGGAATAAGGCTGAGAGCAACTACGAGAGAAAGTCTGGGAGACAGAACAAATACCTGAGAGCAAGTAAGCAGGACTCTGCAGGGGAAGGTGACACTCCGATGCAGCTAGAGTTTCAGCAGCAATCAGGCAAGTCACGGAAGCAGAGAGGGTTCCAAAGCTCCAGGAGAAGTTTTAATCCCAGGGAAAGCATTGAAGGTCTGGGAGGTCCAAAAGCTCTCAGAGAAAGCTCCAGGCAATTACCAAGGAGCGTTAGAGAAGCGTACCACTGGCAAGACAGCCCCCAGGAGGATTTCCTGGAAGGCAGGAAGTGGAACACTAGCCCCGAGAGTTTTTACAAACCTCGGAGGAACTTGCTACACGAGGCTAGAACTTTGCCACGAGAGAAAAACCCCACAGCTGATGCCTGCAACCTAGATAAGGTAAAGAAGATAAAACCTTACATTGTGGAAGGAAGTGAAACTGGGTGTTTTTATAGTCCTTATTGGCAGCAAGGTTTTAACCTGGGAAAGGGTTCCAACTTCCAAGTGAGAGAGCCAAGAGAGACTGGCTATAAGAGAACTGATTACAGAAGAGGTTTTTACAATCTCGAGTTAGAGCAGTGCCTGGGAGAGGGGAAAGTTTACCCTCCCCCGACCAGTGAAGCTACCACTTGTTATATGAGTGAGCCTGGCTGCGTCAGCTGCCAGCCAAGTATAAACCAAGATACAAGCAGTAATAATTACATTGACCAGGAGCCAATGGATTGTACAATTTGTCTGAATGATGAAATAACCTCTTTGCGTTAGACCTCTCTGTGCAAGGAACAAGAGAGAAGAAATATGCTCAAGCTGTGTTTTGTTTAAGTTCTGCATTTTTGTATTCCAAGCATTGATATTCGCCGGGGAACGGGAATAAACCCCACTTTACTTTATCACCTTGACTGTCTGACTCTCTGTCTTAAAAAGAAGTAGCAACAAGGTGACTCAAAACACCCTAGGCGACTGCCTAGGGCACTCACTGAGTCTCTCCCTACGAGGCTTGGTGACAGTACCTAGCAGTTTCCCCAAGGGACACAGGTTCCACAATGCTTGTATTGGTTCAAGCATTGATATCCTGGGTCCGTTCTTAATAATGGTTTATGGACCTTTCCTCCAGGAACTTGTCCAAACCTTTTTTAAACCCAGCTACACTAACAGCCTTTACTACATCCTCCGGTAACAAATTCCAGAGTTTGATTACACGTTGAGTGAAAAAATATTTTCTTTTATTAGTCTTAAATAGTTTACCCTGTAGCTTCATTGCATGTCCCCTAGTCTTTCTATATTCTGATAAGGTAAACAATCGATCTACGCTTACCCGTTCTACTCCGTTCATTAATTTATAGACTTCTATCATATCTCCCCTCAGCCGTCTCTTTTCCAGGTTAAAGAGCCCTAACCTTTTTAGCCTTTCTTCATAGGAGTATCCTTCCATCCCTTTTACCATTTTGGTGGTTCTTCTCTGAACCTTTTCTAAAATCGCTATATCCTTTTTAAGATACAGCGACCAGAATTGCACACAATATTCAAGGTGCGGTCTCACCATGGAATGATATAGAGGCATTATAATATCTTTTGTTTTATTTTCCATTCCTTTCCTTATCATACCTAGCATTCTATTTGCTCTCTTGGCCGCCGCTGCACACTGGGCCGAGGGTTTTAACATGGTATCCACAATGACGCCTAAATCTTTTTCCTGGGTGGTGGAATCTTGCATCGTGTAACCATAGTTTGGGTTGTTCTTCCCTAGGTGCATAACCTTGCACTTGTCCACATTAAATTTCATCTGCCATTTTGATGCCCAGTCTTCAAATTTATCAAGATCCTCTTGCAATTTTCCACAATCCTCTTGGGTTTTAACAACTTTAAATAGTTTTGTGTCATCTGCAAATTTGATAACCTCACTCGTTATTCCACTTTCCAGGTCATTTATGAATATGTCAAAAAGCAGCGGACCCAGCACAGATCCCTGGGGTAAACCACTATTCACCTTTCTCC
The DNA here is from genome assembly GCA_033557465.1 of Ichthyophis bannanicus. NCBI lineage: Eukaryota > Metazoa > Chordata > Amphibia > Gymnophiona > Ichthyophiidae > Ichthyophis > Ichthyophis bannanicus. Next base: position 1,220,435,961 of record CM066031.1, read on the forward strand.
ATTGGGAAAATTGGCCATTTAGCCCTACCCTCTGCTTTCTATCTTTTAACCAGTTCCTGATCCACAATAGTACACTGCCTCCTATCCCATGATTCTTTAGTTTTGCCAAATGTCTCTCATAAGGGACTTTGTCAAAAGCTTTCTGAAAGTCCAGATACACTATATCAACCGACTCACCTTTGTCCACCTGTTTATTCACACAATCAAAAAACCATAACAGATTAGTAAGACAAGATCTTCCTTGTCTATAGCCATGTTGGCTGTCTCCCATTAGGTCATGACTATCTACATGCTGAGTAATTTTATTCTTTATGATGGTTTCTACCATTTTCCCCGGTACTGATGTCAGGCTCACCGGTCTGTAGTATCCCGGATCACCCCTGCAACCCTTTTTAAAAATTGGTGTTACAATGGCGATCCTTCAATCTTCAGGTATTAGAGATGATTTTAATGATAGTTCACAGATTACTAATAGCAGGTCTGCTATCTCATATTTCAGTTCTTTCAACACCCTTGGATGTATACCATCCGGCCCAGGTGATTTGCTACTCTTCAGTTTATCTAATAGTTGTAATACATCTTCCCGATGTATCGATATTTCCTTCAATTCTTCCGCACCTTTAAATACCACTTCAGTGATGGGTAACATCCCTACATCTTCCTCAGTAAAGACTGAAGCAAAGAATTCATTCAATCTCTCCGCTATCGCCTTGTCGCCTCTTAGTGCTCCTTTAACCTCTTTATCATCTAATGGACCAACTGACTCTCTCACAGGTTTTCTGCTACGAATGTACTTGAAAAGGTCTTTACTTCACGTTTTTGCTTCCGCAGCAAGCTTCTTCTCAAATTCTCCCTTTGCCTGCCTTATTAATGCCTTGCATTAGACTTGCCAGTGCTTGTGCTGTTTCCAGGTTTCGTCGTTTGGCTCTTTTTTCCATTTCCTGAAAGATGCTTTTTTGGCAACAACAGCCTCTCTGACCTCACCTTTAAACCATGCTGGCAGTTTTTTGGACTTCCTTCCACTTTTCTTAAAAGTGTGGAATACAGCTGGTCTGGGCTTCCAAGATATTTTTTTTCAACAACAGCCAAGCCTGATGTACGTCTTTAACCTTTGCAACTGCTCCTTTTAGTTTTTTCTTAACTGTTTTCCTCATTTTATCATAGTCTCCCTTTCGAAAGTTCAAAGGTAGTACTGTGGATTTCCTTACTATCCCTCCTCCACTAATTAAATCAAAGGCGATCATGCTATGATCACTATTGCCAAGTGGCCCCAACACCCTTATCTCTTGCACTAGATCTGGTGTTCCATTAAGGACTAGGTCTAATATGGCTTCCCCTCTGGTCGGTTCATGAACCAGCTGCTCTAAGAAGCAGTCATTTATTTCATCTAGGAACTTTATCTCCCTAGCATGTCCTGACGTGACACTGACCCAGTCGATACCGGGGTAGTTGAAATCACCCATTATTATTACTGCGCTGTAACTTTTGTTAGCTTCCTTGATTTCTTTGAGCATTTCATCATCCATTTGGTCATTCTGGCCAGGCGCTTGATAGTACACCCCCACTGCCATTGCCTTCTCCCTTTTACATGGAATTTCAATCCATATAGATTCTTTAGCAGATTTTGTTTCCTGCAAAACTTTAATCCTTTCTGACTCAATGCCCTCTCTAACATAGAGAGCAACCCCTCCACCAATTTGATCAGCTCTATCGTTACGATATAGTTTGTACCCAGGTATCACACTGTCCCACTGGTTGTCCTCCTTCCACCATGTCTCTGATATTCCAATCATATCTAACCTTTCATTTAGTGCTATATATTCTAACTCTCCCATCTTATTTTTTAGACTTCTAGCATTTGCATACAAGCATTTTAGAGAATGTATTTTATTCATATTAATTTGGCTATTATTAGACATGGGTAATAACACTTATTAAAAGAGGGCTGCTACACAGTACCCTGTCTTGTGCTGCTGAGGTAAGCTATATTCTGATTTGATTTAAATTATAGCTCTTAGCTGCTGCTAGGCTCTAACTTCTTATGAAATTTAAACTACAAGCTCTCTGCTGGGTTCTAAATTTAACCAGAAAGCTCTCTTCTGTGTTTTAAATTTAAGCTAAAAGTACTTCGCTGATGCTAGGCCCTGAGTGACTATTAAATTTAGACTTCAAGCTCTCTGCTGGGTATGAAATGTAACCAGAAAGTTCTCCTCTGTGTTTTAAATTTAAACTTAAACTGCGGCTACTAAGCCCTGACTGATTTAACAAAAATAGTGGGTTCACAGATTAATTAGCTTTAATACAAAGAATTCCTTTTAGAAAATTATCAGAAGTATATACTCACAGTTGCAGATCCCGCTCCAGAGTAATTTGCTGTGGGAGGGAAAGAGAAGGCTAGCTTAAAAGATGTTAGTCAGGTACTTTGTTGTGCTTGACTTTGTTTTCTTGAGAATTTATTTTTCTTTTTCTAAATACTCCCCGTAATGTGGGCTGTCACACCTTGGAATTGCATTATTTTGTGTTGGTTATTTGATGGTTTATATATTGTTTTTTCTTTTTCTAATATGGTATTGTCAGAATGTAATAAATTTCAATAAAAATAAATTGCAAAAAAAAAAAGAAGTAACAGTCCCTTTTTCTAGTCCTGCAAGACAGAGGATCACAGAGCTCTGGTTGAGCTATTTATGCCTGTGCTGCTGAAGTAAGCTGTGACCAACTTCCTGGGTAATTAATTCATCCTGACTATACAGCAAACGTATTCTCTACTTCCCATTCCCCCTGCCTCAACTTTCCATTTGCTGCATTTCCTTGACCCTCTGGTGACTCATCCAGTTCCCTCTCTCCGAGGGGGCCGCTCTTAGGCCCTTCCTGTACACTTAATTCCTGGGGTCAACAAAACTATTGGTGGTCTGATTTTTTTTTTCTTTAATCCCTCCCTCTCCCCCACCCTCCTCCTTTACCCCTCTTCCGCCCCCCCCCCCCCCAAGACTGCCCTATCCCCTTTTTTTTGGTAGCAGTCATAGGGCCCTAAGGCATTTATCCCAGAGCTTTTGATATTGCTGCCACTTTCCAATATCCTCTGCCATATTCCCCACTTTTATCCAATCAGCCATCATCCGCATCCTCGCCACCCACTGTGCTGTTTCTGGTGCTTGTTGTGCTATCCACTGTACCAAAATAGTCTTCCTGGCTAACATCAAAGCCACCTGTGTGAACTTGCATTCAGAGTCCCCTTTAAGTTGTTTCCAGAGTCTCTTCATCTCCCCAAGGAGCAGAATCTTATAGGACCATTCAGGTTTTGTCTCCACTATGCATTCTATTCCTGATAACACCCCTGCCCAGTACCTCTGTAATACCTTGCACTCCAAAAATGTGTGAGCCCATGTCCCCTTATTCTGTTTGTACCTAAGACAATGTGTACTTTTCCAAATCTGCATCTTACTCCCCCTTTCCCTTGTCCAAGAAGCCCTGTGCAAAATCTTAAACTGTATCTCTTGCAGCGATGCATCTGGTGTAAGTTGTTTAATGTTTACAAAGAGTTCACTCATCTCTTTCTTCTACTGATTCCCCTGTCTCCTGTGCCCATGTCTCTCCTAATGCCTGTAGCCACTTCCTTTCTTGTGCCTCTATTCCCTCTCTATACCAATAGGCCAATGTATTTTTCTTTGCTGGTGTCAGGGCAAATCGCCTATCCAGAGATGTAAACCCTAGCCAGGCTGCATCTCGCATCTTACTTAACACATAATGCCGGCATTGTAAATATGCCATCAAATGCTTGTTTGGGATTCCCCATTGGGTTTTTAGCTGCTCAAAAGAGGGGAATACCTGCCCACCTCACTCCACAAGCTGACAACATATCTGCAGCCCCTCTGATACCAGTCTACAAATGCCGCGTTATCAACACTCAGTGCAAATTCTGGGTTTCCTGTAAGTATTTCAAATGGTGATCTTCCCACTGCCCCCCATACGTCTCTGCCACCACTGCCAGACCCGCCACAGTGGGTCTATGACCCCGTACAGCCATACTGACCTTCTATATCCCTGCTAGGTCTCCTGTAGTACACTAAAAAAAACTTATAAGGAGCACAGCTGTCATCCCAGAGACCTGTTGGGGCAAAGTGGTCCCCGCCTGCATGTCCCTCATGAATCCAATGAAGGAGCGCTGCAACATTATAGTGCCTAAGATCTGGCAACTTCAAGCCCCCTCATTCCCCGCTGCTCGCTAACTTATTAAAACTGACTCGGGCTGGTCGCCCCTTCCAGAGAAAGGACGTGATCACCTTGTGATACAACTTCTCCTCTCTCCCCTTCACCCACAGCAGTATCATTTGCAAAGGGTAAATCAGTTGCGGCAACATTGACATCTTTATCAATGCTACCCTTCCCAATAGCGAGAGTGGGAGACTCCTCCACCTTTCACACTGCTCTTTCCATTGTATCAACCGCTCTAATATATTCTTGCAGTACAGAGTCCCTAGGTTTGCAGCAAGATGAATTCCTAGATATTTCATTGTCTCTTTTGCCCACACTAACGGAAACTCCCCTCCCCCTTCTTTACTCAAGCAGAGTGAAGAGACTGCCATAGCCTCAGACTTGCTCCATTTCACTCTGAGCCCAGCAAATGTCCCAAAATGCGCAATCACCTTCATTACTTTTGGCATGGCCCTCTTAGTGTCGCTGATAAATAACATATCATCCGCAAATAAATTTATCTTGTATGTTGCCCTCCCTAATTTAATACCTTGCCATTCTGTCGTGTCTTGAATCTTAATAGCTAGCGGCTCTAGAGACGATATAAACAAGATGGGAGACAAGGGGCATCCGTATCTCGTCCCTCTCTGACAGGCGCCTGTTGACCAAGATTCTAGCCTTTGGCCCATTATAGAGAGTTCTCACCCATTCCAAAAAAGAGCCCCTGATACCAAAGTGTTCCACCACCCAAAGCAAATACTCCCAGGCAACATTATCAAATGCCTTTTCCGCATCTAGGCTAGATATTATGTCGTCCCCCCTTTGGCCCTTTCCTACCTGAAAAACAGCCAATGCCTTTACCAAATTGGCGGAAGCATATCTCCCTTGCACAAATCCCACCTGATCAGGGTGCACTACTCCCTGTATCATTTTCGCTAAGCGCCATCTTGGTTGAAAAGCAAAATGGGTCGATATGAACCCACCAGTGTGCTATCCAGTCCTGGCTTGGGAAGCACTACTACCATTGCTTGGTTTTGTTGCCCCCCCATCTCCCCGGTCTCTAGTGCCCTTGCGCACTGCCCCCGAAAGGGACTGACCATCCGCTCTCCCAAAATTTTATAGAACTCAGCCCCTCCTTAGAACAGATAGGACCTCCCCGTCACCGAAATCTGCATTCAGGGCCTGTTGCTCTACCTCAGTTACTTGGGGGATGTTGAGCCCTCTGAAAAATTCCTCCCTTTTTTCCACTTCCTCCGGTCCCCTCGCATACAGGGTGCTGTAAAATTGATGGAACCGTTGCCTATTTCCTTCTTTCTCCACTATGTTTCCCTGTGGCGTTCTAATCTTCTGGATCAGCGTCTTTCATTTCGACGGGCTGATCAAATGGGCCAACATCCTGCCACATTTATTCCATCGATGTAGCTGATATTTGTACATCCTAATATCCCCCTCTGTCCATTGATCCAGCAGTGCATTAATCTCTTTCTTTAACTTTGTATACTCATCCCTGTCCTCCTTCCTCCATTGGTCAGTATGCTTTCTCCTAAACACCTGCATCCCTGTGAAGAGTTCTAAAATTTGTGCATTCTGAGCCTTCCTCTTTCTAGCTGTATACGTTATGATGATCCCCCCGCATAGTAGCCTTAGCCGCCTCCTACAGAGTCCTAGGGTCCATCCTATCCTTCCCATTTTTATTCCAGTATTGTTGCCAAGCTTAAACGTAAATGTTCAGTAAATATCTTATCCTTATAAAGTGTGGGGTTCATCCTCCACATCTCTCCTTTCTGCTCATGCCTGTCCATCCGTAGCCTCATTAATACTCACACAGATCCGTGGTCCGACAGGGCCGTATCTTCAATCCTAGCTCTTTCTACATCTCTAAACATCTGCTCCGACACCAACAAATAATCCAACCGGGCATAACTATTATGGGGATGAGAAAAATCTTGTTCATCCGGATGTAGCACTCGTCACACATCCACTAGCCCCAATTCCTTCATCAGAAAATTGGCCCCCCTTTTCTGTGCTTGAGTGCCCCCCCCCCCTCTTGCTGGCTTACAATCGATCATTGGGTCTCTAGAGAAATTAAAATCCCCTCCCACTGTCAACTGGTAGCCTTCAAACTCAAGCAGCCTAGCGCTCAACATAGCGAAAAACTCATGACAATAACTGTTGGGTGCATAGATGTTGCATAAAACCACCCTCCTCCCCTCCAGTTCCCCACTAAGAATATGGAATTTGCCTTCCGGATCACCTATACTTTTATGATGTGTAAAAGAGATCCTACGGTGGATGAGTGTCGCCCACCCCTCTTTGTCTACCATTATAAGATGAATACCCTATATCTCCCACACAGCCCCTAACAGTTTTGCATGTTCCCTTGTTGTTAGATGTGTCTCTTGCATAAGAACCACATCAGCACCCTCCCTTCGAAAATGGCTAAGCAACTTAGTTCATTTCACCGGGGAATTTTCTCCAGCAACATTTAAGGTGATAACTTTCAGCTTATCCAACACCTGTGCGTTGGCTTGTCATTGTGTGCCAAACTCTTATTCTCTCCAAATCTGGGGTCCCCGCTTCCCAGCCGAGCAGTTTCCCCGTCATCTCCCCCCCCCCATAGACATCTCCCCTGCAATAGTCTATCCTACATGACAGTCCTCCCCTCCCCCCACCCCACCCCTCTCCCCCTTATTCCTCTCCCTCCACCCCTCTCCCCCCTTATTCTTCTCCCCCTCCCCCCTTATTCCTCTGCCCCCTTATTCCTCTCCTTGCTTCTCCTTACCCCTCCCTCATTCTGCCCAACCCTTCATTCCAACCCCTTACTCTATAAATCTGCCACTCACACGTCCAACTCAATGCCTCCACATCATCCACGCTCCCTTTCATCCCCTTTCCTCCACTTTCCCACCCATCCTAATGCTCTTACCAATATCATCCCCCCCTCCACCACCCCATACCACGTCATGAACACAGTTCTCAACAAGGATCACCAAGGATCTTATGTCTCCACTGCGCTGAATAGCCAGGCTGTCCAAACTGCCCAGTCCAACCATCTTCACCCAGGTGTTACTCTGTTGCCTCCATTGAAACATCTCCCAGCACATGATCCCCCATGACCCCGCCGACACTGCAGATCAGAGGCGGTGGGGGGGTTGAGAGACTCTTGGCCCCTTGTTCTTTTTTATGTATCTCAAACCCTGCTGTGTGTGCTCCAGTGGTCCTGTGTCCATCCCGCCAAGAAGTCTTTCCCTTAGTTTCTTATGGGAGGAAGAGGGTCTCTGTCTCCAACTTTGCGACCGTTTCTCAAGTCTTTCATGTGCATTGTTGAGTCACTATTGTGAGGCTGTTCACAAAATCCTTAAGAGCCTCTGGCATTTCAAAAAATTGTACCTGGTTGTTGTGACTCAATCGCACCCTCGCTGGATATTGCAATGCAAAGCGTATCCCCTGTGCAGCCAGTTGGGAGCAATAAGGCGCCATGGCTCTGTGCCACTCAGCAACTCGGGCTGAAGAATCATTTAACAGCAAGATTTTTATTTCTTTGTAATCCACTTGCCTCTGCACTCTGTAGCCCTTCATTAGCTTGTCCTTCTCCACAAAGTTCAATATTCACGCTATTACTGGCAGCGATCGTGCCGTCTGTTCCCTGCGCGGGCTGACCCTGTGCAGCCGCTCCACTTTCATGTGGGTCTCCTCCAGCTGTAGGCCCAGTTTCTTCAGGAGCCACTCTTCCACCAAGTCCCATATTTCAGTCTTTTTCAGCATTTCTGGGAGCCCAACAAGTCTTATGTTATTTCTTCTCCCCCTGTTTTCTTGATCATTCAGCTGGTCTAACAGTGCTTGTCGTCCTCCCTTGAGCTGCTGCACCCTCTGCTCCAAGGCCTCCACTCGGCCCTCTGCATGTTCTACCCATGTTTCCACTTGCTGCACACACGTGGCCTGAATTTCGAGGCTGCTCTTTAATTCCTCAAAAGAGGTGTGCAAGCGGGAGAGTCGTTCGTCTAAGACCGCTGTTAAAGATCAGGTTATTTCCCTCACTGCCTCGTCATGGAGCGCTACAAGAATTTGTGTCGTCTGATCCGCCGCCATTTTGGGACTCTGCTCCTTTGCAGGTTTCAACACTCTTGGGGGCATACCCTCTCATCTCCTCCTTCAACTCAGTTCACCCCTCGCTGCTCTTCTGTCTCCCTTCATCCTCTCGAGATAGGGGGCTCAATGTGGACCCTGAAAAGTGATTTTAAACCGAAGAAACCATGAGTCTGGAGTGGAGCTCTGCAGCATGGCACCCGCTCAGCATTACGTCATCACGTGGTTCCCCGGCAAGAGCAGTTTCTGTAGAATATAGTTTATAGTTTATTAGACTCGAGGACGAAAGCCAGATTGCAGTGGATCTCAAAGGCCTTGAGAAGACAGAAAGGCCAGACCAACGATGGTGACCCACACATTCAAGGAGTTTAGAAGCAAAGAGGGAGGAGGGATATGGGTCGATAATTAGGATGATAGGAAAGGTCTAGTGGAAGTTTTTTGAGGAGGGATGTAACCACAGCATATTTGAAGGCTGCAGGGACAGTTGCAGTGGAAAGCAATAGGTTGAGGATATGACAGACGGAAAGTAGACAGGTAGGCAAGGGATCAGAGGAACAGGTAGTAAGTTTGGAGGAGGAGAGAAGTTGAGCAGTTTCCTCCCTGGTAATTTTAGAAAAGGAAGAAAGAATGACAGAGGTTGAGAGAATGATTTGGGAGTGCAGAAGGGGAAAGGTGGGTGGAGGTGATGCTGTGGAGAACTCAAGGCTAATCTTGTGGACCATCATGGAAATAGTCAGCCAGAGCCTGTACGGAAAGAGAAGGAGGGTTGGAGGTGGAGGCACCTTGAGAAGAGAATTGGGTGTAGCAAAGAGGCAGCAAGGATTAGAAGAAAGTGAATTAGTCAGGTGGACATAGTACTCTTGCTTGGCAAGTACTATGGCTGACTGGAATGAGGTTAGCATGAATTTGAATTGCAGGAAGTAATCAAGAGTACGGAATTTAAGCCAGAAGTGCTTAACTGAGCAGGAACAGGATAGAAGTTAGCGGGTTTTAGAGGACAGCCAGGGTTGGGGTACAGTATGCCTCATAAGGTGAGGAACAGGAGGAGTGAGTGCATCCAGAGCAGAGGAGAGCATAGCGTTATAAGAAGACATAACCTCACTGGCAGATTCAGATGACGTGGTGGAGGAAAATGATGATGAAACAGCAATGGAGAGCACTGAAGAGTCCACAGCGTGAAGATTCCTAAATATGTTGGTGGAAATTGGACAAGACCAAAGTGAGGGCTTTTTAATAGTGAAGATTAGTAGGTGATGGTCAGATGAGAGAAGGAATGAGGTGGGAAGTCTGAGGGCAAGCAACTGGAGAAGAAAGTGAAGTCAAGGCAGTGGCCATGCTGATGAGTAGGAGCAGTAGAGCCCAGATGGAGGTTGAGTGAGGATGTTAGGGAAAGGAGTTTTAAGGTATAAAGGTCAGTGGGGTCATCAACATAAATGTTGAAATCCCTAAGAATAAAGGAAGGGGAAGATGCATCCAGAAAGAAGGAGAGCCAGGAGTCAGTGAGAAAGGTAGAGGTGGACTTGTCAGGGGGTAAATAAATGACAGCTACCCGGAGGGGTGGTGCTATACCAACAAATTTGTTACCACTTGTCAGAGTACTTATCTGGTGTATATGATATAGTGCCTGTGTGGGTTACTGTACGTTGTGCGCACTTGTCATGTGTTGAAGATTCAGTTGGGTGAACATCACTCCAAATTAAGAACTAAGACTTTGTCTGCACCTATGGGGCAGCACCATATTGATTGTGACCACATTTTTTCCCATTTGAAATGGCATGTAATTGATCATGTATTCTGTTGATGCATGGGGGGATTGTGACAGACTGCTTAATGAATGGATCTCTTAGTCTGTGGTTCTACTTCTTACCAAGTACTAAAACTTAACCTCGGTCCTTGGCTTCAATTCTCTAAATTCAACTGTAAATATGAAAGCACACAGACAGAGTTATATGAAACAGTACAACTTAAGCTTAAGTGAGGACATCACAGGTGTGCATACTTGTGCAGGTTCCCATGATTCCCTCCTCAAGCTATGCCATCGCACCTCCTTTTATTAGGGAAAAACTGTTACATGGTACAAATTCAGCTCTACGTCAAGTTTTGTTTATCTAGATGTTATAGGTCAGAGCACAAACATGTCTCAGCTCCAGCATTTTAAAAACAAAGCAATCTCCAGGAACAAGCAGGAATGTAGTCTTCACATATGGGTATCGTCGGTACCGACGGAGCCTGCGCAGGAACGCTCCCCAGTGTCCAATAGGGACACTTTTGGGAGCATCCCTCAGCACATGCGCGCTGTCTTCCCACCTTTCCAACTATCCCTCTTCAGTTCTTCGTTTTCCGTGGAGTCGACAGGACTCATACCCTGTCACCGCAGAAAATTTCTTCTTTAATCTTATTTTCTTGTGGTCGTGCTTGCCTCCGCACGATGCCTACCGGTACCGCCGGTTCTTTTCTCTCTTTTGTTCTAAAAGAAAAAAAAATTCTGAATTGTTTCTCTTCAGAAACTTTCTTTTTCGGTGCTAGGCGCCATTTTGGGCACCAGGCCCCATTTTTCCTTAAGGATGGGAAAACCAGCTAGTGGTTTTAAAAAATGCACTAAGTGTGGCGGTACCATTTCCGTCACCGACAACCATGACTGGTGTCTTACATGTTTAGGCCCTGACCATTCTCCATCTGAGTGCCTCTCTTGTATGGGAATGACTAAAAGAGGAAGACAGAACCGAGCTGCAAAACTCGGTACCCTCTTTTCTTCAGATGCCAGGTCCATTGCATCGACATCTTCAAGAGCCTCTTCTTCCTCCCATGGATCTCAGGTAACCAAACATAAAAGCCGGTCCTCAAAGGGCAGCTCTCATGCAAAGCATCGAGAGGCCATTGGCATTGCCCTTGAGGGAACCACACCGTCAAAACAGCCCTGGCGGGAGGCTTCAGCCTCCAAAGCATCAACGGGGTTCCAGGATGTTCTCGAGGCCTCGGCCTCAACAGAACTACTGGTGCTATGCTCAGGGGTCCCGGCTGCCTTCACCGGTACCGACACCTAGGCATCGGCATCGGCATCGTCGATAGACCAGAGATTCCTCGCTATCGAGCGCAGTATTGCAGCTCTCCTTACAGCTGTGGTACCATTGACACCGATGGTTCAACGGGCACCGGTACCGGCACAAATACCAGTACCAGCACCGACGGTATTGGCCCCGGTGGGAATTCTTTCCATGCCATCTTTGCCTGGTATCGAAAGATTGGTACCGGATCAACTCGGTACCGACTTTGATCGATACCGGGACCATGCCTTACATGAACATCGTGATCAGAGATACTTTGAAGCCTCCGATTCCGATGACTTTGATAATTCTGCTGGTACCAGAGTTTTTCTCCTGGAAGACTCTTCTTCTCCCCAACGCAGAATGTCGCCTCCAGAGGACATGTCCTTTCAGGATTTTATTTGTGATGTTGCCAAAGGCCTTTCAATCACGGTAGCTCCTGAAAGGAACCTAGAGCAAAGGAATTGGAAATTCTCCAATATCCTAAGGCTCCAAAGGAGGCAACCAGTCTGCCCATTCATGAAATTCTTCATGATTTGATGCTCAGAATGTGGGAGACACCTTTGACCACATCTCCTCATTCTAGGAGGCTCGATACCATGCATCGAGTTCCACCATGTCCTGGATTTCAAAAGACTCAGCTGCCACACCATTCCATGGTAGTGGAGTCAGCCATGCGTAGGATGAAAAGTGCAAAGAGACATGCATCTAATCCTCCAGGTCGTGAATGCATGACTCTGGATGTATCAGCTAGGATCAGCTCATATATCTTATATAGGGATTTGTTCCTCAAGGAGGTCACAGGAGATTTGGAGCTTATGAGCCCACTTCTCCCAGTTGACAAACGACAAGACTTCTTTATGCTTGTCAGGCATGATCAAGATGTCTCCAAGTTCGTCAATCGTGCAGTCTTTGACTGCTTTGAATGTATCAGCAGAACCTCTGCTATTGCCATTAGTGCATGATGGATTGCCTGGCTTCAGGCATCAGACTTGGAGATTTGGGTACAGGATAAATTAGACAACATCCCTTGCACAGGAGAAAATCTCTTTGGCAAAAATTGGCAGGAAAAGGCTAATGAGATAGATGCTGACAATATCACCTTAGATAGATTGTCAAGATCTACAGCCACTCCAGCCAGAAAGAACCCCTATAAGAAACCCTCTTTCAGCAAAAAGAGGAAGTTGTATCCATCCTATACCCAGCAAAGCCAAGCTCACAGTCAAGTTGCCCAAAAGGGACAACAACAGCAATTCAAACAGCAGAAGCCAAAAGGTTCAGCCCCCTCAAGGGCTTTGACTCCTTCCTAGAGAGCTTGACCTTCCTGCCTCTGAGGGGTCCAGAACCCCTAAATATTCCAGGCAGGCTGTGTCATTTTGCCAACAGATGGCACCAAATAACAGCAGAAAATTGGACTCTGTCCATTGTAGGAGAGGGGTACAGGCTTCATTTTCACAGTATGCCCCCTCCTACAATCTTAAGGCAGTTCAATTCCCAGACATCTGCAGACAATCTGTTGGATCACGAGGTCTCAACACTTCTTGCCCAAGGGGCAATAGAGGAGGTACCCATTCTCCAGCAGGGTACAGGGTTCTACTCCCCCTGTTTTCTTATTCCAAAGAAAACAGGAGGACACAGACTCATTCTAGACCTCAGAGAATTGAACAAATACCTGTTCCGCGAGAAGTTCAAAATGATTTCTCTAGGAACTCTTCTGCCATACCTTCAAAGTCAGGATTGGCTTTGTTCTCTAGACTTAAAGGATGCATATACTCACATTCTGATCCATCCAGATCACAGGAAGTTCTTACGATTCCTTTTCAAGGAAAAACACTTCCAATACAGGGTTCTTCCCTTTGGTCTGGCTTCTGCACCAAGAGTATTCACGAAATGCATGGCAGTAGTAGCTGCATTCCTGCGAACCCTAGGGATTTTCGTCTTCCCTTACTTGGACGACTGGCTCATTCAAGCCCCCACGGTTGCAGAGGCCAGCTCTGCACTGTTTCGCACAATGCGAATCCTCCAAAATTTTGGATTGGTAATAAACTTCCCAAAATCCCTACTTGTTCCTTCCCAGTCTCTGGAGTTCATAGGAGCCTGTCTAGATACCAGACAGTCAAGGTCTTTCCTTCCACAGGCCCGGTGTCTTCGCATAGTGCAACTAGCTTCTCAAGCAGCGGGAAAATTCTCCCTAACTGCTCGAGAACTGCTACAGTTACTGGGACACATGGCATCCACAGTCCATGTAGTTCCCTATGCTCGCCTCCACATGCGAGCAGTCCAGTGGACCCTATCCACACAGTGGACACAGGCCACAGGACGTTTGTCAGACAAGATAGCAAGCTCTCATCGGCTGATCTTGTCCCTTCAATGGTAGCAATCACTGGAGAATCTTTCAGTGAGGTCTCCTTTCCAGCAACCCCTATTCCAGGCCACCATCACAGGTGGGTTGGGGAGCTCACCTGCATCATCTCTCTACCCAGGGCACCTGGACTCCACAGGAGGCTTGTCTTCACATAAACTTCCTGGAATTAAGAGCAATCTATTTAGCTTTTTGAGTATTCCATGCCCAGCTTAGCTACAAGACAGTCCTAGTCCAAACGGACAATCAAGTAGCCATGTTCTATGTGAACAAGCAGGGCGGAACAGGCTCTCTGTCGTTATGCAATGAAGCTTTACGACTTTGGGCCCTCGCCAGAGAGCATCAAATCCACCTTCTCGTGGTATATCTTCTAGGCATTCAAAACCTTTGGGCAGACAAACTCAGCCGAGTATTGCTGCCTCAGGAATGGTCTCTCCACCCAGACCAGGTGACAAAGATATTTCACATCTGGGGGACTCCAGACATAGACTTCTTTGCAAGTCCACTGAATGCCAAACTCCCCCGGTTCTGTTTCAGGATTCCGGCTCACAATTGCCAGGCAAGGGATGCCTTCCTCCTTCACTGGGGTCAGGACTTCCTCTATGCCTTCCCACCCATTCCCCTCATTCCCAAAACACTTTTCAAGCTTCAGAGAGACAAAGGTTGTATGATCCTCATAGCGCCACGGTAGCCACGCCAAACGTGGTATCCCCTGCTTCTACAGCTCTCTCAAGCTGCACCTCTGGAGTTAGGCTGTTCTCCAGATCTCCTTTCCCAGGAGAGTGGGATGCTGTGGCACCCGAATTCTCAGTCCCTGCATCTCACAGCCTGGTTGCTGAGAGCTTAATTTTATTTATTTATTTATTTTATTTAGCTGTATTTATATCCCGCTTTTCACCGGGTCAAAGCGGTCAATTGGGGGATACATTTAACACGAGGGGATATGAGACACATATGCTAATACTTACAGGGAACATGGGCAATGGAGGGTTAAGTGGCTTGCCCAAGACCACAAGGAGTGCCTACAGGACTAGAAATCCCAGTCCCTCCGGCCTGAGATTGCTGTCCCCAGATGGGACTTGAACCCCCGGCCCTCCGGCCTGAAGTACCTTGTCCTAACCACTAGACCACTCCTCCCTAAAATCTTAAATCTTCAGGATCACAACCTTTCCCAACAGGTAAAGGATATCCTTCAGGCTTCTAGAAAACCTTCCACAAGACGATCTTACGCCTTCAAGTGGAAACGTTTTACTATATGGTGTTCCCAGAAGGGGTTAAACCCCCTGGTGATATCTTTGGAGTTGATACTAGAGTATCTACTTCATTTATCAAATTCTGGTCTAAAGACCACTTCAGTCAGAGTCCATCTTAGCGCAATTACAGCCTCCTATAAGCCTCTAAATGGACAACCAATTTCCTCTCATATCCAGATTTATGAGAGGTCTTCTTTTAACAAAACCTCCCATCAAACCACCACCGGTGGCATGGGATTTAAATCTAGTTCTTGGGCAGTTCATGAAACTGCCTTTTGAACCTTTAGCCACTACTACCCTAAAGTCTTTGTCCTGGAAGGTCATCTTCCTAATTGCAATCACCTCTGCATGTCGCATTAGTGAATTGCAAGACTTAATGGCTGATCCTCCTTACACTAGGTTTCCTCATGATAAGGTTGTCCTCAGAACTCATCCACACTTTATGCCAAAGGTGGTTTTGCCTTTTCATTTAAATCAAGCGATTTATCTTCCTGTATTCTTTCTGAGGCCTCTTGCCTCTAATGCAGAAAAGAACCTTCACACTTTGGACTGTAAAAGAACCTTGGCTTTTTACCTACAAAGAACACAGCAACATAGAAAGTCTTCGCAACTTTTTATTGCTTTTGATTCTAGTCATTTGTGACTTCAGTTTCCAAGAGGACTTTATCCAGATGGATTGCACAGTGCATATCCTTTGCTTATGAGAGTAAGAGTCTTCCTCTTCAAGGCCATGTCACAGCTCATAATGTGAGAGCTATGTCAGCCTCTATGGCTAACCTTCACTCTATTGATGACATTTGTCGAGCAGCCACTTGGGCTTCGATACATACCTTCACAGCCCACTACTGCCTAGATAAAGCCTCCCGTCGGGATGCCTTCTTTGGCCAGGCTGTTCTTCAAAATCTCTTTCAAACCTAATACAACTCCTACCCACCAACCCTGGTGGGATGCCAGAGATCCATGGGAGGAAGCATGGCCCACCTCACCATAGGTAGCAGCTTCCTGGGGTCATCCCCCTGGCATCTTCAGCTAGGGAGTCCCCATATGTGAAGACTACATTCCTGCTTGTTCCTGGAGATAGCGTAGTTACTCACCTGTAACAGGTGATCTCCAGGAACAGCAGGAATTTAGTCTTCACAACCCACCCACCTCCCCTAGGAGTTGTCTCTCTATCTGTCTCTTTCCTCTCTCCCTCTATCTTTTCACTCAGCTACAAACTTAACTGAAGAGGGACAGTTGGAAAGGCGGGAAGGCAGCGCGCATGTGCTGAGGGATGCTCCCAAAAGCGTTCCTATTGGGTGCTGGGGAGCGTTCCCATGCAGGCTCTGTTGTTACCGACGATACCCATATGTGAAGTCTAAATTCCTGCTGTTCCCGGAGATCATCTGTTATAGGTGAGTAACTACGCTTTCTGTCTCGTTCTCACAAAAAATGTCATCCCAAAGTACAACCTTGACTTTTATAACACATCTCTCTCCAGGCTGCTAGGCTTCAGACTATCAGCAACATTCCAAGCCATTCTCCATATGTATCCTTTTTTGAGGGCCATGGTACCCTACTTCAGGTTACTTTCAACACTTAATTTTAAAGAACCGTCTTGGATTTTTAGACTTCAGACAGTGCAATCTTCTAGCCTTAACTTGGAAATGGAGTGGCTGTCTTTAATATAATGACAGGTGTTTTTGATCATCCTATCTTGTGGCTTTATAAATGTGGTCTGATTGAGGTTCCGTAGTGGTTTAATCACCATGGTGTATATAAGAAATCAGGTTGTGTTTGTGAAGTGCACCCGTGAAGATAAAAGTTGGTGATTACTATGGAGTACCACAGAGTTATTGAGATAAGCACTTAGCCCTGAAGTAGAACTGTTTTTTTTGATACAGTTCAAAACACAGGCACCATGTCTGCATCTTTGTTATATGGTCAT
This sequence comes from Ichthyophis bannanicus, assembly GCA_033557465.1. NCBI lineage: Eukaryota > Metazoa > Chordata > Amphibia > Gymnophiona > Ichthyophiidae > Ichthyophis > Ichthyophis bannanicus. Next base: position 1,220,452,824 of record CM066031.1, read on the forward strand.
GGACATAGTTCATTTTAATTTAATTTATTAATGAAAGATTCAGTTTTTGAGCGGTCATACCTTTTGGAATGATCATTGGTGCTTATAGTCTGACAACAATATATTTATTGAGCTTGATACTGGGGATTTTGCCCTGTGTGGTTCCGGTGTGGATTCCTCAGTTGAGACTTTTTGTTTTGTTATGGGTCGTAACCTGCCAGAACTCGCTGTGATCCATTTATACTTAGGTTCCTGGATTTTTTGTGGGGAGTGGTAATGGATTGTTTTTAGGTTGTATCTTGTCTGAGGTTTGTTTTATTACAGCTAATTATTTTCTTAATTGAATCAATTCTCTTTCCATAGCAGATAGCTTAAGACGGATAGGACAAGCTCAAAAGCTCCAAATTGTTTTCCTGAGGATTAAAGTACCACAGCTATTGTACTGAATAAATCTCATTTTGATTAGTGTGTTAAATATGGGAGAGTTGTTAGATCAAAGCAACAAAGATGTTCTATCCACAAAATGAGGACAACCAACTATGTGTCTTAGGGAGTCTATTTAAGAAAATCCAGCCCTGGGGTGAGTGGCTGGCTGGATGAAGGGACTGAGTGGCAGGCTTGGATGCCTTGCTCCAAGTATGGCCCCTCCATGACCCCTGCTGGGCCGCATCTTTTGTAGGATTTGATCTCATTCAAACCTGGTGATTCCGGTCACTCCAGACTGGCCATGCAGGATCTGATGGGACTGTTAGTGAGGTCCCCGATCCAGCTCCCACAGGAGAAGGACCTTCTTCATTAAGGAAGCTGCTCCCTTCTTGCTTATGGCTTGGCCCTGGAGAGGTTTAAGCCGTCCAACAAAAGCTGTTCTGGTGCATTAGTGAATCCCCTGCTCAGGACCCATAAGGCATCAACCTTCTTAGCTGGTCTCTCTCTGAATCATCTCTCCCCTTCAATCTGTTCAGCACTCTGCTGCACGGCAAATCTTCCACCAGCCTCGTCATGCTCATATTACCCCTCTTCTCACGTCACTTCATTGACTCTATCCATTTCCGCATCCAGTTCAAACTTCTCCTACTGACCTATAAATGCATTCACTCTGCAGCTCCTCACTACCTTTCCTCTCTTCTCTCCCTGCACCCCTCCTCAGGAACTCCACTCTTCTGGCAAATCGCTTCTGTCTGTGCTGTTCTATTCGCTCCTTTCACCTTGCTGCTGCTTATGCCTGGAACAAACTGCCTGAGTCTGTGCATCAGGCGTCTTCTCTGACCCTTTTCAAATCCAGGCTGAAAACTCACCTCTTCGCTCCTGCTTTCGGATCTTGATTCACCTGATCTCCCTCATGTTTCCTTACCATTCCACCAGGATGTATACTATGTCTACAGCTACTGTGTTCTCTGTCTTGACTAGATTGTAAGCTCCGATGAGCAGGGACAGTCTTTTACATGTGTCTGTGTAGCACTGCGTACATCTTGTAGCGCTATACAACTGTTCAATAGTAGTAGTAGTTTTGATAGATAGTGGTGGTCTTGGACGTACTTGCCGTGGGCTTAGACTAGTGTTTTGTGCAGAACTCTAAGGTTCAGGTTGCGGCCTTGGTATGCTACCGAGGACATATTCATGTGTTGTGTGACCCCATGTATTCATGTAAAGGTGTGACCCCACAGGTCCCGTATAGGCCTTCGCCTAGGGCCCCGGGGTTATAGTTGCCTCCTATCTTGCAGAACAAAATAGTCTTCAGTCGAGTGTTAAGGCAAAACAAAGATAAGGGCTTTATTCCCCTTCCCTCAAGGATATCTTTTGTACAACAAAACTTGGAAACAAAAACAGTACTTCCAAAGAAAAAGATGCTCTTTTCCTTTGTAGCTTACAGGTCTTCAGCGCAAGGATTCAACATCATCCGACATACATAACGTACAGTCCATGGGAGCACATTCAGGAATATTGTTATTACTTTCCCACTGCATCAGCTCGCATTCACCCGGTGTTACACTTGGGTTTAAATCCTCATAGCTGTTTCTGTACAAGCCTCTCTCTGAGGATTCAGTTGGATTACAAGGGTACAGTTCTAAGCAAGTAGGTTTTGGAATACCTGTTACTGCAGTATGTCCTCTCTGGCTCTCCTCTTCTAACCTCCAATGGCTAGGAATTGTTTTATATCTTCCTGTAGTTAATTCATGCTCTGTGCACTGCTCTGACCCTCTGGTACAAACCGACTTTTTAGCTTTCCCTTTGATAAAGCTTGGTTCCCACCTGTATAAATGGTGAGGTCTTCTCTCTGGTAATGAGGACTGTGGACTCCCCTGCTCTCCCAGTCTGGACAGCTTTCTGACCTCAGCTTGGTCTCTCCTTCTCTCTGGAGTTATAGCGTCTACCTCTTGGCTGTAAGCAGGCTCCACCTCCGACCTCCAGTTGCTAGCACTCTGAGCACTTCGACGGCCACGTTCTTCTGAAGCCTTTCCCTTGCTGCTTCCTGTTCCAGGGCTACTCCCACTGCTTCCTGGATTCAGCAGGCTTCCCTCTCTGTGACCTCTGCTTCCTGCACTGCTGCTGCTCACACTGACACTGACCTCTGCTGGATCTACCCAGCAGCTTTTATCTCCCTCTCCACTACACGTTTCCTGTGCTTTCCTGGACAGGTGATAATAATCAGATCCTAAACTTCTTGCTGCGTCATGGCTTGAGTGTGGTAATCCTATTCCACTGTTTCTTTGCTCCTTCTGAGCTGTGCGTGCTGCCTGCCTAACAGGTTTTAAGGTAAATTTCTCTTTTTCCTCTATTATCATAGGCTCTGTATAGGTTTCCATGTCACAGTTGTTCATGATGGCTCACCCTGATGACTCTCACTTCCTCAGAAGGGTTAAACAGATTCGCTTTTCTGTGCATCCTCTAGTCCCTCAGTGGAGCCTTTCATTGCTGTTGAAGGCGCTGAAAGGTCCCCCTTTGGAGCCCATCCGAAAGGCCTCCCTCAAAGATTTGACTTTTAAGGTGGTGTTTCTGGTGGCTATTGTTTCTGCTGGACTGGTCTCAGAGCTGCAAGCCTTCTCCTGCCATAAACCCGTTTCAGTTATTTCGGCAACTTTTCACCTTGTGAACAGTACCATACTTCCTTCCAAAACTGATCTCTCTTCACCTTAATCAGGCAGTCGTTCTGCCCTCATTTCAGAGTTAGACCTCTGATCATATCCCTCTCTGCATCTTCTCAACATGAGGAGGGTATTGCTCAGATACTTTAAAAAGACCAACTTTCTTAATCAGTCAGATCATCTTTTTGTTCTCTTCAGTGGTCCAAAGAAAGAACAGGCAATTGCCAAGTCCTTAATTTCCTGCTAGATCAGAGGCTATTGGTTCAATATACCTTTTAGTCAGGAAGCAAGTACTGGAGGGAGTCTGAGCTCACTCTGCTAGGTCTCAGGCCTCCTCTTGGGCCGAGTCAGCCCTGTTGTCTCTGGAAGACATCTGTAAGGCGACTACCTGATCCTCTTTGAGTACCTTTAAGCATTACAGGTTGTATGTGGGAGCCAGTACTAATGGTGGCTTTGGCAAGGTTGTTCTGGCTAGAGGTTTGTCTTCATCCCACCCTGTGTCCTGACTGCTTACTTATGTCCCACTCATCTGGATTGGTCTAGTTTCAAATACATTCATATCAAAAGTCCTGTAAGAGAACCAATTGGACTATTAGATGATAGAGGGGTAAAAGGGGCGCTAAAGGCGAACAAGGCCATAGCGGAGAGACTGAATGAATTCTTTGATTCGGTCTTTTCTGAGGAAGATGTAGGGAAGTTACCCATGCCTGAATTGATATTTAAAGGTGTGATGTACAGGAAGAATTGAAAGAAATCTTGATAAACCAGGAAGATGTAATATAGTTATTTGATAAACTAAAGCATAGCAAATAACCTGAACCTGGATGGTATACATCCCAGAGTGCTGAACGAACTGAAAAACGTAATTACTAACCTGTAACAAGTGTTCTCTAGGGACAGCAGGAATCAGTCCTCACTTATGGGTGACGTCGGCACCGACTGATCCCATGCGGAGCAATTCCCCAGCTTTCAAAGAAAGCCTTTTGGATTGCTACTACACATGCGTGGTCCTCTTCCCACCCAAGGGTGCCATCTTGCTCAGTCAGCCCCTAGCTTGAGCCCTTAGCCCTTAGCTTGAGCCCTACCAAGCAGATGGCAAGGGAAGAACAAAAATTCAGCAACTCATCAGGGGAGGCGGGAGGGTAGTGAGAACTGATTCCAGCTGCACCCTGGAGAACACCTGTTACAGGTGAGTAACTAGGCTTTCTCCAGGAACAAGCAGGAAGTCAGTCCTCTCTTATGGGACTCCCTAGCTACAGGCCTACCAAACCTGTACCAAAAAAACGCCTCCGCGAGGCTTTAAGCAGAAGCCGAAGCCGAAGGCCGTGAAGAAAGATCGGAGGGCAGGAGTTGCTTATACCCCAAACAGATTACGGAGTGCAGCCTGGCCGAAGGCGCTTTCCCAGCAGGACTCGCTCTCTAGGCAGTAGTGGGCAGCGAAGGTGCTGGTGGAAGACCAGGTCGCTACTTGGCAGATGTCCATTAGGGGCACGGAGCGCAGTGAGGCCACCGAGGCCGCTTTGGCTTGGACCCCGTGTGTGGTGACTCGATGATCCAGTGGGACGCCCACCTTCACATGGGCGAAGGCGATGCAGTCCGCCACCCAAACTGAGAAGGTGCGCTTGATGACTGCTTGTTCCTGCCGATTGGGATCGTAGGTCACAAAAAGCCTATCAGACTTGTGATGAGTCTGAGTACGCTGCAAGTAGAAGGCGAGGGCCCGCTTGCAGTCGAGGGTGTGAAGAGCTGCGGACGCCTGGTCAGAATGGGGCCTCGGGAAAAAGGTTGGGAGCACTATCTCCTGATTGAGATGAAAAGTCGACACCACCTTAGGCAAGAATTTAAGATGGGTCCGGAGAACAACCCTGTTCCAATAAAAACCTAGTGTAAGGGGCGCCAGCTATGAGCGCCTGAAGCTCACTGACTTGGCATGTCGATTCCAGTGCCACCCGGAAGGCTACCTTCCAGGACAAATGCCGAAGCGAACATGTCGCCATCTGCTCGAAGGGTGGACGGGTGAGCTGAGTGAGCACCGCGTTCAAGTCTCATTCTGCTGGAGGGGGACGGATGGGTGGCTTAGATAGCAGAAGACCCCGCATGAAGCAGGAGACTAACAGCTGCCCAGAGAGAAGTTTCCCCTCGATAGGGAGATGATTAGCTGATATGGTGCTCAAATGAACTCTAACAGAGTTTGAATTCAATCCTTCCCTCGAGAGATGGAGGAGGTACTGGAGAACCCACCAAACTGGGCATGAGAAGGGGTCGATATGGTGTTGCGAGCACCAGCTGGAAAAGAGCTTCCACTTAAAGGCATAAACCCGCCTAGTGGCGTCCTTCCTTGAGGCAAGGAGGATTTCCTTGACCTCCTTAGGAAGGGCCAAAGAGGCTAGAGAGACCCGTTCAGCCGCCAGGCTGTGAGGGATAGGGAGGTTAGGTTCAGGTGGAGAACCCGACCCTCTTCCTGCATTAGCAGGTCCCTGGCCGAGCCCAGGGGAAACGGAGGTTCCATCGAGAGCAGGAGCGGGAACCAAGGCTGCTGAGGCCACAAGGGAGCCATGAGGATTAATGATGCGCCGTCCCGTTGAACCTTGAACAGAGTCCTCGCAATGAGGGTAAAAGGAGGGAATACATATAGGAGACTGGAGGACCAGTCTAGAAGAAATGCATCAGGGCCCTCCCTGTCCGGGTGTGGTAGCGGACCGCAAAAGCGAGGGAGCTGCATGTTCTGAGTGCTGGCGAAGAGGTCTATCACTGGAGTGCCCAGCAGAGAAACAGCCAGCCTGTCACTTTGGTATCCAGCCACCACTCGTGGGGGTGAAGGAATCTGCTCTTTATTATCTTTTATCTTTATTAAAACATTTGATAAACCGCTACTGCCGAAGCATAGAGCGGTGTACAATAAAAGGTCCACACTGCAAATCATAGAAAAGAACGCCATAAAAATGAAAGGAAAGTAAAACTCACAGCATCTAGCAATAAAAACCAAATAACTAAGCAACTAAATTAAAATGGAGAAAACTAAATATAAAACAAAAGAAAACAGGACAACAGACAAACAGCACAAAATCGGGGAACAACGCTATGTTCAAGGGGGGGTACTGGCAGGAAGGTCAAAAGCCTGTGTGAACAAATGTGTTTTGAGTAATGACTTGAATTGAGGATAAGAAGATTCTAATCTGAGGGAAGGTGGTAGAGAATTCCAGAGAAATGGGCCAAGAAAGAAAAAAGCGGAATGACGAGTCTGCTCCAAACGGGCTTGTGACGGGGAAGATAGTGATAAACGATTGGCATGAATAGACCGGAGTTGACGGAAAGGAGTGTGAAGAGAAACCAGATCTGCAAGATACAAAGGATGGCCAGTATAGATAGAACGGTGAATTAGAATCAGAAACTTATATTGATAGCGAAAACGAAGTGGCAGCCAGTGCAGGCGGAGAAGGAGGAGAGTGACATGATCAAACGGCCGGGAAAAAGTGATAAGGCGAGCTGCGGTGTTTTGAATGGATTGCAGTCGTTGAAGCTGATATTTAGGGAGGTTGGCTAAGAAAACATTACAATAGTCAAGTCTACTAACCACCAAAGCCAAGACCAAAGTAACCAGAGAATCAGGGGAAAAGAGAGAACGGGTGACCCGAATCTGCCGAAGAGTCACAAAGGACCGCCGAGTGAGAGAAGAAATGTGATCATGAAAAGAAAGTGTAGAATCAAGAATAACCCCCAGATAATGGAAAGAAGATACAAGAGGAATGGAAACTGAATCAATCGCAGGAGAGACCGTAGGACAGGAACCACTAAGAGATACCCACATAGCCGTGGATTTCAAGGGATTTAAGTGAAGAAAGTTCTGAGAGAGCCAAGATGCGATGTGGGACAAGCAGTTGTTTAATGGGGTAATATCCAAAGTGAGGGGAGAGACATGGTAGAGGAGAATAATATCATCCGCATAGATGTAAGGAGACACCGGAAACTGCTGAATTGCAAGAGGCAAAGGAGCAAGAAGAATATTAAATAATAAAGGTGAAAGAACAGACCCCTGTGGAACACCACAGGTAAGGGGGAGAGAGGAAGAAGAGTGATTACCCGAGTGTACAGTGAATGAGCGAGCAGTAAGGAAAGAACGAAACCATTGTAGAACAGGACCCCGCAATCTAATATCGAAAAGACGAGAGAGAAGTGTCCGGTGATCAATCAGATCGAAAGCCGCAGAAAGATCCTGAGAAACAAGAAGGGTAAGATCACCACGATCGTGAGCAACGTGAATCTCATTAAGAAGTGCCAGAAGAAGTGTTTCAGTGCTATGCCCATGACGGAAACCTGCTTGACGGGGGTGAAGAGTATGTGTAGCCTCGACATGTGAATTCAGTTGCTCGAAAACAAAGCGCTCCAAAAGTTTGGCCAAAAACGGAAGGTTGGAAACTGGCCGCCAGTTAGACAGAACAGAAGGATCCAGGGAGGACTGTTTAAGAAGGGGACGGACAACAGCAGACTTCCACAAAGACGGGAAAAGGCCAGAAGATAGGCTAGAATTAATAATTGTGGTGAGAATTGGAACAAGTTGTAGAGAAGATTCAGATAACCAGAGAGATGGAATAGGGTCTAGCACACAAGTCGTCTTTCGAGATTTAAGCAACATCTGCAGCACTTCCGCAGATGTGACCAGATGAAAAGTGGACCAGGTATGAGCAAGGGCCTGGTTAGGAGAGGAAGGAGAGGGAGGAAACCAGAAATCAGTAGACAAAGTAGGAGACCCTCCAGAGGAGGTATCGGGCAGAGGGGATAAAGGCGGAGGTGGGGAGGGAGTTGAAAAAGAGACTCGCAGCTTAAGTATCTTATCTGAAAAGAAAGTAGCCAGGAGTTGGAGGTCTGGCAGCCGGGATGCTGGGCCACAGCGAGAACTGGCAGAGGAGAGCTTCCGAAGAATAGAAAAGAGCTGTTTGGAGGAGTGTGCAGCTTCCGAGATCTGAGTAGAATAAAAAATACGTTTGGCAGCCTGGACCGCCAGACGATACGCAGTAGATAACTGACGAAAACGCAATAACAAATCGGGAGAGGGGCGGCTAGCCCAATGATGCTGCACCTGGCGGAGCTGAGTCCGCTGCAGGCGTAAAGAAGGATGGTACCACTGTGAGTGTTTGGCAGAACATTGCCTGGGAGCGGGACGAAGAGGCGCCACCTCATCCAGAGCACTAGTGAGCAGTGAATTCCAAAGAGAGGTCTGACATTCAAGGGAGCGTGAAGCAAAATCTGATGGAAAGAGCACAGAGGCAGAGGGAAAAGCCTGAAGAGCATCAGAAGTGCAACGACGGCGCAAAGGAGGGGGAGAGGAAGGTGCAGAGGCAAGAGTGAACGCAGGTGAAGAGGAGGATATCGAAAAAAATACACAGAAGTGGTCAGACCACGGAACAGCCACCAGGACGGGGGGTGAAATTACTGGGAACAGCGTGGGAGACGAAAGAACCAAATCTAAAGTGTGACCTGCTACATGAGTGGGACCAGAGACATGCTGGTGAAGGGAAATGTCGGGCAAAAGGTTCAAAAAGTCACGATCTTTTGATCTGGTAGGGTGATCCACATGGACATTGAAGTCCCCAAGAACTATAAGGTTAGAAAACTGCAAGGCCATATCTGAGAGCACTTGTAAAGTTGCATCCCAGCGTGCAGTGGAAGGGGAAGGAGGGAGATAGAGAAGAAGATAATAAAGTGAGGGGGATGAATTAAGACGTAAGAAAAGAGATTCGGAAAGAATGGCTGAGGGGAAAGAAATCTCCTCGATAGCAATAGAGGCCCGATGGAGCAGGGCCACTCCACCCCCGCCCCGACCTCGTCAGGGGGACGAGAGCGCTGAGTACCCGGGAGGAAGAGAGCTAGACAGGACAGGCCCATCGCCATCCTTCAACCAGGTCTCAGTAAGAAAGCAGAGATCAAGCGAGTATTGGGAGATAAGGTCATGGACCAGCAGAGACTTTGACCGAAGGGAACGGCAGTTCAGTAAGGCTAGGTTAAGTGTGAGAGTGGAAACAGCCATAGCACGCCCTGGAGAGGAAGGAGAAAGCCGAGGGGGGAACGTAGTGGAGTGACATGGTATTAAATTAGAGAGACAACGAGTGAGGGAACCCGAGGGGACAGAAGGTAAGGAAGGACAACGCCGACCCCAAAGGACAGGAATAGTTGCCATAGAAAGAAAAGTTAAACAGCAGATAAACACCCAGAACAAAGACGTGATACTCCGAGGGGGCCGAAGCCCGCCTCGGCAGAAAGAACAGCGGGTCAAATTGAACAGCCCCTCTGAAAAAGGCTCAGACATCACGGGCGTAGAAACCTCAAACCGCGCCCCTCGCTCGCCCCAAGGAGCTCGACCAAGGAGCAGGACCTGCTCCTTGGGCGCGCTCCTTCGGCGTGTGCCCACGGCGCAGAATGCCGCAGACAGCTTGTTTAAATGGGTGAGTGATTACCAGGGAAGGTCGCGACCACAGGGCGCAGTTGCGTCACTTCCGGGCGTCGGGAGGGCTCTGGGACACACAGGGAGAAGACTACAGAGACTACTGAGTCTGTCCGCCAGACCATTCTCCTGACCCGGGAGATACGCTGACCTGAGGGACATCCTTTGTCGGGTGGCGAAAGAGCAAATGAGTACCGTTTCCCTGCAGAGTACCGTTTCCCTGCAGAGGGAGCGCGACCCTGTGCCCCACTCTTTGTTTTTGTAGAACATTGCTACATGGTTGTCGGTCTGTACCGGAACCGACTTCCTGCTGAGGAGATCGAAGGCCCTCAGGACCCACCGGATGGCCTGGAGCTCGAGCAAGTTTATCTGCTGCTGAGCCTACATGGGTGACCATTGCCCCTGCGTGCAGAGAGACCCGCAATGGGCTCCCCACCCTAACAGGGAAGCGTCTGTAGTCAGCACCGCATCATGCTTTGGGGTCTGAAAGGGCGATCCCCGTGGGAGGTTGCAGGGGTTCTGCCACCAGTTCAGAGGCAAGCGGAGGTCGGGAAGAACCCTGACGGGGTCCCTGAGGTGTCCGAGGGACTGGCTCCATTGGGCATTGAAAGACACCACAAGCGAGTGTGGTTTATGGAGGTCATAAGTGCCTTTATTGCTCAAAAAACCCCTATGCGTTTCAGCATTTTGCCTTCCTCGGGGGGGAGGGGGGGATACAGCTTCAAACATAAAACGATAAAAATATATATTAAGATGAATCAAAAATGCATCAATAAAATATAAATAAATAAATTATAAAATAAAAGACAAATTAATAAAAATATAAGAGAACTATATAATAAAAAGAATGTGTATGCACATACTCTTTAATAAAAACATAAAAAGTTAAAATGCACAATGAGAAACATAATTAAAACAGGACACCAAAGTGCAGAGGGACACAGATAGTATATTAAGAATGAATGCATAGAAGAGATGAGGTATAAATACCAACCTAAAAGATTTTTAATTTTGTACTCACTAAAGCACTGTAAGTGACTCTGTTGGGAAGCCACTGAACTGAGAACTGATGGTATTTTTGTTACTGGACGCAAAATATAATAAGAGTTATATATAAAAGAAATCATATATAAAAGACAATTATCCAATAATACCAATTAATTTACGGAAAGGGGGAGAGAAGACTAGTATAGGTGATATACTTTTTAAAAACAAAACACAACAAATATTGAGAGTGACTCACCCAGTATTATATTATATAGTGATCTTATTGTTATAAAGTAATGATTCTATAGAGGTCTACATGGGAGTAATTCTGGAAGGGCAGTGATCAGCAAATATGTTAATTCAAATAAACATTGGAAGTGAGCATAAATTGAAAATAAAGGTAAAAATAAAGAATTAAAACATTTTTTTAAAGAAATTTTAGAAAGATTTGATACTCACAAAAAACATGTGAACAAAGCTTTATCAGTAGAGCAGCGTGCTATTGACAACTGTTAACTCGAGCCTGCTCCAATGGCGGACATTTGAGACACTAATAAAAAGAGAGCGACCAAAGGCTGTTTTAAATGTGTTTTCTTATTGCTGAATTGGACTACATATAAAGGAAGCCAACTTGATATTAAGAACAGTGTAATATAATATCTCCAGGAACAAGCAGGAATGAGTCTTCACATATGGATACGTCGGTACCGACGGAGCCTGCGCGAGAACGCTCCCCAGCGTCCAAAAAGAAAGCCTTTGGGAGCATCCCACATGCATGCGCGCTGCCTTCCCGCCCATTCACTTCCCTCTCATCAGTTTTCCGCGGAGCCGGCAGGACGTATTCCTGTCACCGCAGAAAATTTTTTCTTTCTATTCTTCTTTTTTTTTGTGGTCGCGTCTGCCTTCCTTCGACGCCACCGGTACCGCCGGTGCTTTCCTTTCTTTTTACTAAAAATTTCTTCTTTTCTATGGGAATTTTTCCTGTTTAGTGCCTGACGGTTTCTAGGCCACTAGGCCTCTATCCTTCCATTATGGAAAAGCCAGCCACTATCCTTAAGAAATGCTCAAAGTGTGGTGTTACAAATATATTTTTAGACACTCATACTGGGTGTCTAAAATGTTTAGGTCCTGACCATTGCCCATTGGAGTGTCTCTGCTGCTGGAGCTCAAACAGAAGAAGTCTTCAAGATCGAGCACAGCTCGATACCTGGTTCACATCGGACTCGATGTCACCAACCAGAATATCTTCTTTTTCACAAGATCAGGTAACCAAACAAAAGTCTGTTAAGACTAGCCAGTCCTCGAGTGGTAGATCTCCTTCTAAGCATCGAGATGCCTCTGGCGTTGCCCTCGAGGACATTTTGGCAATAAAGCTCCGGCGGGAGTCTTCGGGCTCCAAAGCATTAACGGGGTTTCAGGTTGTTCCCGAGGTTCTTACCTCCATGGACATACCTGGGCCATGTTCGGTGGCTGTGGCCGCTGCGAGCGGTACCGACACCCCAGCATTGGCTGTGGTGATGGATGAAATACTCCTCACCGATGAACATAGTCTAGCACTCTCAGCTACTTCGGTACCGCTAGAGTTGCTGCAGACCGTTCCTCGAGTATCGGTATCGACATCGTTACCGGTGTCGGTACCGTCGATGTTTTCTTCGACAGACTCGCTCCATTCGATGCCGAGCCTGGAATCGCTCTCTAGCATAGAGGATTCGGTACCGACTCATCTCGGTACCGACCTCGGGCGGTACCGAAAACATCTCTTTAAAGAAAATCCGATGCTTCATCCTTTCAAGTCTTCCGATCTCGATGACTGGGATGAATCCATCGGTGCCAAGGCTGAATTTTCAATACTTTCAGCTTTTACCCCTCATTTCAGAGGGTCCTTCTCAGGAGAGATTCCAAAGGAGGTATCATGCTTCCTTTGCATCAGATCTTACAGGATCTACTAGTAAGAATGTGGGAAACTCCTTTAACGGTATCCCCACATTCTAAGACACTTGACACTATGTACAAGGTGCCACCTTCTCCAGGTTTTCAGAAGACTCAACTTCCTCATCATTCTATTGTTGTAGAATCAGCAATGAGGCGTATTAAGAGTGCAAAGAAGCACTCCTCTTATCCGCCAGGTCGTGAGTCTAGGACTTTAGATACCTTTGGACGTCGATGCTTCCAGGCATCCATGCTTTCAGCAAGAATTATCTCATATATTTTCTATATGGGATTATCTCTTGAAGAGGTCACAAAGAACTTAAAGCTTTTGAACCCTTTTCTGTAAGAACATAAAAGAGCAGACTATTTCTTATTAGTCAGTCATGCTCAAAATGTCTCTAAGTTCCTTAATCGTGCTTCCCTGGACTGTTTTGAGTCTATTAGCAGAACTTCTGCTATAGCCATAGGGGCATGACGCATGGCCTGGCTCCAAGCTTCAAACTTGGACAAATGGGTACAAGAAAGGCCGGGAAATACTCCTTGTACTGGTGAGAATCTCTATAACAAGGATGCTTTATTCCAAGCTAATCAGTTAAACACTGATGTTGTTGCTTTCAGAGGATTGTCAAAACTTTCCTCTATCCCAGCTAGTAAAAAATCTCCTAACAAACCTTATCCCCCTAGGGGAAAAAAAGTTTTATCCATCTTCTACCCATCATGCAGATGTTTCCAAAGAAGGGCAACATCAAACCAGGCTAAGAAAATCAAAACCTCAACAGGCTCAGCAAACCCAGCAGTCGCAGGGTTTCTGATATTTTATTCATTAAATCTCTTTTTCCTGTTTGAGGTTTAGAACCAGTAACCTACTTCTTAGCAACAGAAGCATCTACAGTTCATCTCTTCCTTACTGACGCAATCCTCGACTCTAGGCATGAATCTCTTGCCACAAGAGAAATCCATTCTTTTAGCTCCAAGAGCTATTGAGGACAATCATGCCCTACAGGTAACAGGGTTCTCCTCTCCTTTTTGAAAGAAAAAGAGGAGTAACAACTGGATTTTTTTCCTACTTACCATCTTCCTTAAAATTTCCTTTTAAGGAAAAGGAACCAGGGCTTAGACCACGTGAAAACATAAAGAATTGCTCAATTCCCTGGGTTGTTCCACATTTCCAGTGGAACTCTTACAACAGGGATGCATTCTTTTTCACTGCAGTCGGTCCTTGTCTACTGCTTTCCTTCTAATTCCCAATACTTCATTGAAGCTTATGCTGAACAAAGAACACATGATACTCATATTGCCCTCATAGAGGGGCAAACATGGTATCCCCTTATATTGCGTCTTCTTCTCCAGGTACTGCACTAAAGTTATAAAAGGATCCAGACTTGCTGTCTTAAGACTAAGGATCTCCTCTGCACCCCTTCACGTAGGTCTCCATTCCTGGTTATTCAAAGGCTAGAATTTTTAAAGAAATCTAGACCTCTCCTTATAAGTGAGAGCATTCCACTGGTTTCCATGAAACCTTCTCCATGGCTCTTCCACTTATAACCAGAAAGAGATTCTCTATCCATATTCTCAAGCAGGTCTTACCCCTTCTTGTTATGTGAATCTCTCTCTCTCTCTCTCTCTCTCTCTATATATATATATATATATATATATATCTGACTCGGAAAGATTTGTGACTGTCCATATTGATGCTGTTCCAGCATACCATAGGGGTTTAAATTGACAACCAATTTCTATGGTAATTAGAAAATACCTTCTTTTACCGTAACCTTTCCGGTTACGTTACATCTGAAGCTCTCCATGTAAAGTCATTATCCTAAGTGACATCACTTAGGGAAGACATTACTGATCTTCAAGAAATTGGAGGCTACTCCGCTTATTACAAATGTTTTTTTCTTTCATTTAGATAAAGGGGTCTTAAAGACCCATCCTTTTTCTGCAAGGCGTATTTCTACCTTTTCGTCCAAACCAGTCAGATTTATCTCCTCTCTTTCCTAGAGTCTTATTCTGCTCCAAGGACAAAGAGCTTTAAACTTTGGCCTACAGAAGCTTCAGCTTGTCCTCCAAAGTCCAACCTCATTAAACTCCCCCAGTTGTTTCTTCTGGGATTAGTTCTAGCCATTAAGGCTTCTGACCTCTGCCTGTATTGCAAAATTTATTTTCCTCTACTTCACAGTGAGGTAATTTCTTTGAGGATAATCTACTGGCTCTTAGCAGCAGACCCATATTAGCCTCAATAAACATTTTCACAATACTTTTGAGTAAGGTCCACATTAGAAAATAGGAATTCAATATTTGCTAACAATTATGATCTACACAAGGACTGACTTCCTGCTTGTTCCTGGAGAATGAGATTTTAAACCTGCTATTAGTAATTTGTGAACTGTCATTAAAATCATGTGTGGTACCTGATGACTGGAGAATGGCCAATATAACAACAATTTTTAAAAAGGGTTCCAGGGGTGATCCAGGATATTCTCCATGACCAAGCAGGAAGTCAGTCCTCACATATGGGTGACGTCGGCATCGACGGAGCCCCTATGTGGAGCATTTCCCCTGCTTTCAAAGAAAGCCTTTGGGAATGCAGCGCGCATGCCCGGTCCCCTTCCAGCCCAAGGGTGCTATCTTGCTCAGTCTTCTCTTTTCCGTGGAGCCCAACGCAAGTGTGTTGTGGTCACCCGTGAAAAAGTTGATTTTTCCTCTTCGTCTCTCTGGGCCAGTCCAGAAGTGAGGGTTGTCAACCTTCTCCATCAGCTGAGGGCTGAAAAACTGAAGTTTTACTGAAAACAGTGTCTGGCTCCCCCTGCTGGCCGAACCTCAGTCTTTCAGTCCTCAGCAGCTGAAGGAGACGTTTGTTGTCTGGCTCCCGTTGTAAGAGATAGAACTTTTATTTGAAGTTTAGATTTAGTTTCTTTTTCTTTCGTTTTCTTTTTGCCTACTTCGGGGGGAAAGGGTTCTAGCAGAGCTCTCCCCTTCAGCCGCGCTATTTTTTCTTTTCGTTCTCCATGCCGGCTTGCAGCTCAACGGAGTGTTAGAGGCAGAGCCTGTCTCAAACTCAGCTGCAGTCTAGGAGGGGAGCCGGACAGTGGTTCTGGGAGCCCCAGAGACCATCCGACATCCCTCGCAGTCCCAAGCACTCCACCGCTAGCAGCGGGGGGCAGCTGCTTTGAGGGCACGTTTCAGCGAGCGCCAGATCCCGGCGAGGCTCAGGTCAGTCAGTTCGCGGCGGTTTCTTTTTTCCTGCTTGCGGTTTGCGGCGTGCGGGTCTGAGGCCCTTCGGCAGTTTCGGGGGGTTTCCGTGCCTCTGGGGTTCGGTGCAGCATTTGCTTTTCGTTATTTTGGTTTTCCCGCGCTTCGTGTCACCCGCATGGACACTAGATCTGATGCCTGTGAGCGCTTGGGGGGCCTTCCTTCTGCCTCAGAAACGGCGGGAACAGCAGCCATTTCTGCTGCAGCTGCTCTTTTACCCTCTACTCAAAAAAGCTCCTCGAAGAGAAAAGCTAAGGCTAAAAAGCCGTCTACAGTGGGGGAAGCTCCTTCACTTTCCTTGCCTGCGGTTCAGGAGACTTTGGAACCCACCTTTTCAGCTGATTTTATTCTGGCACTTCATAAGGCTTATTGTTTAAAGAGGCAGCAGGCTCAGGTTAAGGACTCAGCCACTCTTCCCTCCCAGAACCTGGATATCGGAGCTTCTTTAGTGGACCCGGGGGAAGGTACCTCTCTTTCGGTCCCTGGCTCCCAAGAGGTTACCGATAGCATCGGTCTCCCTCTCCCGGAGCTCCGGAGTGTGGAGGAAGGTGAGTTTTTGCTGGAGCCAGGTCTGGATCAGTGGGCTGCTGATCTTGAGGAGGGGGAGTTGGGGGTCAGCGAGGATCCTAGTCTTTTCAGGGTATTTAGAAAAGAGGAATTGGGTCCCCTTATTTCCCAGACGCTGGCCACCTTGAATATTGTGCTGCCTCCGGCTCAGGAACAGCCTTTAGAGGATCCTCTGCTTCAAGGTTTTAAAACAGAGCAGAAGTGTTTCCCGGTGCACCGGGTTATGAAGCAGATGGAATCGGAATGGGAATGCCCAAAAGCGACTCTTCGGGGGTCTCGGGCTATCGCTCGCTTGTATCCATTGCCGCAAGAAGAGCAGGATTTGCTTAAATTGCCTAAGGTAGATGCCTTAGTATCGGCCGTAACCAAGAAAACCATGATTCCGGTGGAGGGCGGAGCGGCCCTCAAGGACTTGCAGGATAGGAGACTAGAGACTCTGCTGAAACAGACTTTTGAGGCTTGCGCCCTATCGCTCCGAGCGGCTATCTGTGGAGTGTACGTGTCTCGGGCCTCCATTAGATGGATTCAAGGCGGGATCCAAGCCAAAGCTGAGGAGGAGGAAGGCGCGAAGCTGGAGTCAGCCGCGGCTTATCTAGCTGATACTTTTTATGACCTTGTCAGGATTTCAACGAAGTCTATGGCGACGGTTGTCGCTGCTCGGCGATTCCTATGGTTACGAAACTGGTCGGCGGACGTTTCGTCCAAGGCGCGCCTTAGTAAGCTTCCCTACAAGGGCTCCTTGCTATTTGGTGAAGCCTTAGATAAAATTGTGAAAGATTTAGGTGACTCCAAAGGTGGTCGCCTTCCAGAGGACCGGCCCAAGGGCCCGAGACCTTCCGGGGGCCACCGGCCGACTTCGCGGGAGACTCGCCTGTTCCGGGGCTCTCGGTTTGCCCCCTATCAAAGGGGGCGCTTTGTGGCTCGCGGGCAGTCCTTTCGAGGGGCTCGAGGGTTCGGCAGGGGTTATTTCCCCACCCAGCAGAACGCCTCCAAAAAGCCACAATGAGATGAGGTTGGTCCAGGTGGAAATTCCGGTGGGGGGACGGCTGCAGCAGTTCCTTTCTGTCTGGGCCACCATTACTACAGATCTCTGGGTCCTAGAGATTATACGCGATGGTTATGCTCTCGAGTTTGCTCGTCCGTTACGGGACGCCTTCGTGGCGTCCCCTTGTGGTTCCATGGAAAAAGCAAAGGCGGTGGACGAAACCCTTCAGCGCTTGTTGCGTCTTCGGGCGGTAGTTCCGGTTCCCTACGACCAGTTAGGATCCGGTCGATACTCCATTTATTTCGTGGTTCCCAAGGAGGGGTCTTTTCATCCTATTTTGGATCTCAAGCATGTGAACCGCTGTTTGCGAATTCCGCACTTTCGCATGGAGACGCTCCGATCGGTGATCTGCGCCATGCAGCCAAATGAGGTGCTTACCTCCATAGATCTGACAGAGGCCTACCTCCATATCACAGTCAGACAAGAGCACCAGAGGTTTTTACGTTTTGCGGTGCCCATGGGTCATTATCAATTCCAGGCGCTGCCCTTTGGGTTGGCTACGGCGCCACAGACCTTCACGAAGGTGATGGTGGTAGTAGCGGCGGCGTTGCGGCGAGAGGGCGTGTTAGTGCACCCTTACCGCGACGATTGGTTGATTCGGGCTCCGTCCATGGCGGAATCAGAAGTTGCAACGGCTCGGGTGGTCGGCCTCCTAGAACGCTTGGGCTGGGTGGTAAACCAGACCAAGAGTCAGTTGCGGCCAGTCCAGCGCCTCCTGTATCTTGGAGCACTGTTCGACACCAGCGTAGGAGCAGTGTTTTTGCCCGAGAACAGGATCCAAAAGCTCATGGGCCAAGTCACGACGTTTCTGCGCCTGAAGGCGCCAACGGCGTGGCGTTACTTGCAACTGCTCGGTTCCATGGCGGCTGCCCTCGATCTGGTTCCCTGGGCTCGAGCACATATGCGGCCGTTGCAACACGCGTTACTGTCCAGGTGGTCTCAGGCTCACCCCCTGTCGCGGAGATTACCTCGCTCGCAGGACATGAGCGACAGTCTGCTATGGTGGTTGGATCCCACACATCTCCGGGCGGGAATGCCCTTGCGATCCCCAGATTGGTTGCTCCTCACGACCGATGCCAGTCTCTCCGGCTGGGGGGGCCCATTGCCTGTCTCACATAGCTCAGGGAGTTTGGACACAGGAGGAGTCAGGATTGTCCATCAACCTCTTGGAGCTCCGGACGGTCCGCTTGGCGCTGCAAGAGTTTCGCCTTCTCGTCGAGGGCAAAGCGGTTCGAGTTTTCTCCGACAACTCGGTGACGGTGTCTTATATCAACAGGCAGGGCGGCACAGGCAGCGCTGTTCTCTTGGAAGAGAGTCAGCGGTTGTTGGCCTGGGCGGAGTCCCACCTGGTAGCTCTGTCCGCGGCTCACGTGGCAGGCCGCGACAATGTACAGGCGGATTACCTCAGCCGGCATGTCGTAGATCCAGGGGAGTGGGAGTTGAACGCGGCTGTGTTTCACAACCTTATCCTCTGTTGGGGACAGCCGGTAATGGACCTAATGGCCACCTTCGACAGTGCCAAGGCGGGTCGGTTCTTCAGCAGGCGCAGAGAACACATGTCGGAGGGTCTGGACGCTCTAGCGCAGCCATGGCCGTCGGTGGGGCTGCTCTATGTGTTTCCTCCTTGGCCTCTGATAGGCCGGGTCCTACGGCGGATCGAAAGACACAGCGGACAGGTGGTGCTGGTGGCCCCGGATTGGCCCAGGAGGCCGTGGTACGCGTATTTGGTCCGCCTGCTGGAAGACCATCCCTGGAGACTGCCGGCACGAGCCAACCTTTTGAGTCAGGGTCCCCTTCTCATGCCGGACGTGGATCGCTTCTCGCTTACGGCTTGGCTCTTGAGCGGGAAAGGTTGAGGCGTAGGGGTTATTCCCCATCGGTCATCGACACTCTCCTCCTGGCCCGGCGCTCTTCTACTTCTCTAGCGTACGTCCGTGTCTGGCGGATTTTTGAACGCTGGTGTGGCGAGCGCGGTCTGCGCCCGGGCAATTCCCTGGTGCCTGTAGTGTTAGCCTTTCTGCAGGGCGGTCTCGATAAGGGATTGGCTCTCGCCACTCTCAAAGTGCATGCTGCGGCTCTGGCTTGTTTTCGGGGTAGGATAAAGGGAATGCTGCTTTCTCGTTGTCCGGATATTTTGCGGTTTCTGAGAGCGGTCAAGAACTTGCGTCTTCCGGTGCGACCCCTCGTACCTGCTTGGGACCTTAATCTAGTGCTGGAGGCTTTGGCGAAGCCTCCCTTTGAGCCAGCAAGAGCGGTGCCATTCAAAGAACTTTCCTGGAAAACTGCTTTCTTAGTGGCCTTATGCTCGGCCAGAAGGGTGTCGGATCTTCAAGCACTTTCCTGTCGTGAGCCCTTCTTGCACTTCACACGGGAAAAAGTGGTGTTGCGGCCAGTACCCTCCTTTCTCCCAAAGGTGGTGTCCAGTTTCCATGTGAATCAGTCTATTTCCCTTCCGACGTTCCGGGTTCACCAGGGTGCCCCCATCGATGCAGTTCTCCGGAAGTTGGATTTAGGTAGAGTATTTAAATGATATCTTCGCCGTACTCAGCCCTTTCGCAAAACGGACAGGCTGTTCGTATTGTTTGGGGGGCCGCGAAGGGGGGAAGCTGCCTCCAAGGCCACCATAGCGCGATGGGTTAAATGCGCTGTCGCTGCGGCTTATCAGGCGAGCGGCAAGTCTCCGCCGGAGCCTTTCCGAGCTCATTCCACTCGTAGCCAAGCGACGTCCTGGGCTGAGCTGGCCCTGATTCCGCCGGTGGATATTTGTCGGGCGGCAACGTGGTCGTCGCTGCACACGTTTTCAAAGCATTATCGGTTGGATGTTCAGGCCAGGGGGGACGCAAATGTCGGAGTGTCGGCTGTCATTGCCGGTCTCGCGGGTCCCTCCCAGGGATAGTTACTGCTTTGGTACTTCCCTCACTTCTGGACTGGCCCGGAGAGACGAAGAGGAAGAAGAAATCAGACCTTACCTGCTAATTGTCTTTCCTTGAGCTCTCTCCGGGCCAGTCCAGGTCCCACCCTGTATTCATTTGCGAGATTTCGTTCTTGCCGTCTGCTTTGGCTCCACCTCCTATGTCGATCGGCACGGGGGGTTCTGAAGAGTCTGTTATGGATCTTCTTTCCGAAGACATTGGTCGATATGGTCTGTGGGGCTCCATCACCCCTAGTGGTACAGGTATAAAAAAAAAAAAATTTCAATAACTAATTACATATGTAAAAAAAAAAAAAAAAAGCCCATCGGGGGATGTCTCTTGGTTCGGGTGCAAAGGGTTCAAGGGAAATGGAGCACGTAGTTTTAAACGGGCTCAGTCGGTTTGTTGTGTTTTCCCGTGGTTGGTTTCTTTGCATAGTCTTTTATTTTATTTGTACTTCTGCTGCTTGGTAAGTTTAGACTGAGGTTCGGCCAGCAGGGGGAGCCAGACACTGTTTTCAGTAAAACTTCAGTTTTTCAGCCCTCAGCTGCTGGAGAAGGTTAACAACCCTCACTTCTGGACTGGCCCGGAGAGAGCTCAAGGAAAGACAATTAGCAGGTAAGGTCTAATTTCTTCTTTTCGGTGTGGATCCGTGTTTTTTCTCGGTTTGACGCTGGTTCCCTTTCCCGCCTGGGCCTAGTACAGTGGTATCGAGCCCGGGTTTCATTTTTCAGTTTTTGTCCTTAGAGACTAGCGTTCGCGCCATTTTTTCATTTTTCCCTGGCAGCCGAGTCTTTTGACCTTGCAGGGGCTCTTTTTCCCCCGATGGCTGCCAGCGGGTTTAAGAAGTGTGATCGGTGTAAGAAACTGATGTCTCTCACCGACACACACGACTGCTGCCTCCGGTGCCTTGGGCCCGACCATGACCCGCTGGTCTGTGTCCCATGAGGCAAAATGTCCTCCAAGGCATTGAGGAGCCGGCAGCATCAGCGCGAAAGGATCTTCTCTGATTCCGCGTCCAGCCGAGCCCGGACTTCATCAGAGGCCTCGACATCTCGGGAGTCCGACCCCGAGCATCGTCGGGGCTCCTCTGAGAGGGGGTCTCCTTCGCGGGAGCACCGCAGGAAGAAGAAACCCGTGAGGGCAGCATCGGTGGACGCTCTTGGCTCCTCGAGAGCCAGGTCGCATAGCCCCGACCACTGTCCCGGGTCTTCGGAGTCAGAGAGGCCTGCTAAACAACCTCGTGTAGAGACGGAGGCCCCGGGTCACGTGAGTGCTGTAGTCCTCGTGGACTCTCCTCCGGGGGAGCCGATGTCAGGCCCAACGCCGTCGGGGTCCGAGTTCGGAGGCTGCTGGTTCTCCTGAGCTCGGACTCAGATTGACGGCCTTGGAGAGCAGTTTGGCTGCCTTCATGGAACAGCAGCGGGTACTGATCGCCGGTTTCACCGGTGCATCTGCCCCGACGTCCAAGTCGATCCCAGAGGCCGAGCCGATCCTCAAGTCCATGAGATCTCGAGTCTATCCTCGGCCGAGGTCACTCTCAATCTCCCGTGCGGGACCGAGGTCATCGACGCCGGTGCCCTCGGCGTCGGAGCGGATGGCATCGGTGCCCGCCCGACCGGAGCCGCTCGACTCCTCCTCGGAGGGGTCGGGATGGGAAACGGAGGACGAGGAGTCCCCGGACACTTTTCGGACCCGGTGCGTCCCTTCATACTCACCGTAGTCTGAACCTCGGAGTAGGTCCCCAACCGGAGGATACCCGGTTCTTGGATTTTGTGAGGGACATGGCCAAGGCCTTGGCCTTCCCCGCGGACCCCGAGGAGGAGCCTCGAGCCGAGGAGCTTGAGGCTCTGCAGTATCACTCTCCCCCCAAGGAGGCCTTTACTGAACCAGTTCCTCCGATGCTGGAACGGTTGCTCTTCCGCATGTGGGAGGCGCTGGCCTTGACGCCGATTCTTAGCAAGCGGGTCGATTCCATTTATTGAGTCCGCAAGAGCCCTGGGTTCCAGAAGGCACAGCTGCCGCACCACTCCATGGTTGTGGAATCGGCCATGCATCGTCTGAAGAGTCAGAAGATGCACTCCTCGGTGCCTCCAGGCAGGGAGGCCCGGAATCTGGATGCCCTCGGTAGAAAGTGCTTCCAGGGCTCTATGCTTGCTTGCCGTGTCCAGACTTACCAGCTGTCACCAAGGAAAAGCAGCACACTGCCACGCAGACAAACAGCAAACAGTACAGAAACGTAGGCAGGTCTGAACTCTCACCAGTACTTTATTGATCCATACTTATTAAGGGAGACCAGACCCGACACAGGCCATGTTTCGAAAAACTCTTCTTCAGGGGTAGGCTCACCTTACACTAAAAACACATTATAAATAATTAAAACGCAAATATAAAAACATAAAAAGCTTATCATGAATGGAAAAATTGTAAGAACACGATAATAAATAAATAATATGTATCAAAAACACAAATATGATATTCATAACCCATAGGCGAAATCATATTCTGATATATATATCATACTAAGACATATAAAATCTGGACTTGATGATATTACTTATTACTACGGCAAATAAAAAATCTGAATTGTTTAAGATAGAATTAGATGAAAAACTAGGAGAATTGAAAAAATGTGATAGTGATTTTTAAAAAGTACATGCGGATTTTAATAAAAATATGTCACAGTTTCGAAAGGAGGTTAAAAATAAAAAAAGAGGATTACAGGGTGGGATATGTGTACCACTGGTGCAAAAAGGTTGAAAACGATAGACTATGGATTAAAAGAAGGTCTACTTTTTTTGACCGTAAAGACAGTGCATCAGAAGATACTTGCATATCTCCAGATAAAGATGTTTTTCGTGAAAAAGAGGAGCAGGAGTGAATCAGTAGGGAATCAAGATGCATCGGCATCTCTTTTTCCATCCTATAAAGATAAATCAGACCGTCCTATAGAAAAGGAGAAAAAGAAAACTTTTTTCGACATGAATCGCCTATGGAAGGGGAGGCGGGAGGAGCCACTCTCGGTCCAGTCTTCCATCAACCAAATTTTCGGAACAAGAACAGAATATAGGTTACAACAAGGCACAGTACAACGATCACAAAGCATCTCAAGGACAAGGCCGAGGTCGAGGCCGCGGTTGGGGGAGGGGGAGAGGGAAATGGATGGGGTAACGCACACACGAGAGAGAATATTAGATCCTAACAATGTTATTAATATTTCCGAATATAATCTCACGACTAATGAAATTTCCGTTTTAAATAAGGTATTATCATTTGTACCCATCAAGAAATACGATTCATTTCAAACTCAAATTGATTTGTATAAATTTTTTAGAAAAATATGCATACGTCATTTTTTTAATGATCAAATAGAATCTCATGGCAATATCTCAGTTGTTAGCAGACCATCCACTTGGGTCCCGCTTCCAAAAACGGATCCCCTTATTGAGGCCTTTGAAAACGTTGTGATACAACAGGTGGAACAGATTCATGAAAGTGACCGTTTACCCTTTCAGAACTTAACATTTCATGAACGACAGGCTCTTAAAGCATTACAGATGAATAGTAAAATCATCATAAAACCTGCGGATAAGGGAGATGCTGTGGTGGTTATGGACAAGCATAAATATTTAGCCGAGATTACTAGACAGCTTAATGACAAGAACCTCTATTTACGTCTTGACGGTGACCCCACAGAAGCATTGAAATGCACAATAGATAACATTGTTATCAGTGCCTTTGAGACAGGTCATATTACTAAAAAAGAGAAAGAATTTTTGATCGTTGAGAAACCAGTTATGCCCACTATATATGTGATCCCCAAGATCCATAAGTCCCTCACAGATCCTCCATGACGACCCATTGTATCGGCAATCGGGTCACTCTTGGAACCCATTTCTCAACTGATGGATATTCTTTTGAGGCCTTATATTACACGCATGTAGTCCTACGTCCGTGATTCATCACATGTTATCGACATTCTCTCAACATTTAAGGATTTGGACCCAGAGGTTTTATTGGTGACTTTAGATGTCGAGGCTTTGTATACCAATGTTCCACAGTCTGAAGCCTTAAGTATTATTGTAGTAGGTAGGAAAGAACATACACGCATTTCTACCTCCTTTCTTTTAATATTGGCGGAGATTGCATTATGTAAAAATTTCTTTTGTTTTAGAGATATATACTATCAGCAAATTAAGGGTGTGGCAATGGGATCAGCCATGGCACCAGACATTGCCAACCTATATATGTACAAATTTGAAAATACCTTTCTCAAGGTTCACCCTTTTGAATCCAGAGTCAAATTGTGGATTAGGTACATTCACGATATTTTTATTATATGGGATGGTTCCATGGAGGATTTGTCTGCATTCAACGTATGGATCAAAATTTATGCTTTCAAATCACCTATGATCCGGTGCAAATTCCATATTTAGACTTAGTAATTAAAAAGGAAGGGAAAGGATTTATTACAAAATTGTATAGGAAACCGACCAACAGAAATCAGTTGCTCCACTACCAAAGTTTTCATAACCCTGCATTAAAAAATAATTTGCCTGTCGGACAATTTCTTAGGGTTAGGAGAAACTGTACCAGCGATGCTGAATTTGAACTGCAAGCTAAAGACCTAAAGAAAAGGTTTGAAGCACGCCAATATCCTCAGCAATATGTTAATAAAGCCTACCTTAGAGCTCGTGAATATTCACGAATGATGGCAGATAAACCACATGATAACAAAAGTGAAAAAGACACAAAAATAGTTTGTCCATTACTGTATTCTTTACAGTCTCAACAGATTGCAGCCATTCTTAAAAAAGAATGGCATTTGATTCAGGCAGTTCCTGGTTTTCAAGACACTCAATTTTTGATTGCCCACAAACGTAACATTAATCTCCGTAATCTATTGGTGCCCTCTGCTTTTACTGAGAAAAAAACCTCTCTCTGCATACAAAGGGCAATACCAGTGCGGTCACTGTTCAGTCTGTTTAAATGTTTTACCTATAAGGAAGGTTTTTACACATCCAGTGACACAGCAGCCATTTTACATTGATGATTTTTCAAACTGTAATACTGCACACGTTATTTACATTATACAGTGTCCATGCAATCTCCTGTATGTAGGCAAAAACATACGGAGTATTCGTGTCCGCATAATAGAACACAAGAGCTGCATCAAGAGACAATTAATAGAAAAACCCCTGGTGCAACATTGGATAGACAAAGCACATAAAATATCAGATTTGAAATTTTGTGTTATTAAAAAAGTGAGATTGAATTGGAGAGGCGGAAATATTGAGAAGACTATCCTCCGGTTAGAACAGAAATACATTTTCGCTCTCAACACACTCACTCCACACGGCTTGAATTCTGAACGAGATTTTTCCGTTTTTTTGTAAGGGTTGCCACACTGTGAGCATTTCATTTTTATAGTTTTAGTTTTGGTTATAACAATACTGATAGTGGCAGTTTATTTACTTTTCACAAAACATTACTATCATTTTTTACAGTATAATGTTTTATCTAATGCCGGAGGTTTTCCCACTATTTCCATCTCAAAGTTGGGTCACTTTCAGACGCATGCGTGGCGTCTGTTTCTCCCCTTTTTTTACCCTTTTATCCTTTTCTATTGCTTTTTATTCATGTTGCTGATATTATTCACAAATATAGTATATTTATTTTTCAATACTTTTTTTTAATCAAATTTATATTAGTTTTACTTTGCCAGTTTGCCCGCGGTTGTTTGGGTCTTATGCGCATGCGTTGGCGTCTGGTTCATAATGTGTTTTTGCCGCTGACAATGTTTACTGCTCTCCCGGGTTAGAAGTAGTGGCAGTTCCTTATCGGTCCTACAGTTCAGTCCTCCACCACTGGGTAGTGCACCTCCTCCTGCAGCATGGAGACTGGACAAGTCAAACTTGTCACCGGGTATATCCTGCTGGTCTCCTCCCAGAATCCTCCAGTGTGTCCAGTCTCCATGCAGCAGGAGGATGGTAGTGAGCCTAGGTGCTGGGCTCACTAGCAGCAAAAATAAAGAGTAGTTAAGGTAGTTAGGAATTTCAATTTGATTTCATCTCTCTGATTTAATTTCCTTTCATCTAGTTTAGGCCGTTGTTTTCTAGTGCCGATGTAAAAAAAAAAAAAAATTATTGGAGCGAGATTCCCCTGGCAGCTCTCCCCTCCTGGACTGTACGGAGGGGAGCACTGTACTACACGCACAACGTGCCTCTCTGCCGGTCCCGGGCTGCTGGGTTGTGTCGGGGCGAGGGGCAGGAGAAAGATGATTTCGCTCGGCGGCTGACGACTCCCTCCTGTGTGGAGCAGTGCCGCGCGAGCAGGAGAGGTGCCAGGCACGGTAAGAGTTCCTTTTGGGTTCTTTGTGCCGGGATTTAATGCAGGGGATCCGCGCTGTCAGCGGGCAGCGAGCCAGATACCCATTCCTTTTGTGCTAAGGTAACAGTTTTTGGCGCCAATTCCGGCGTGTTAATAGCGGCAGCCATTTTGTACGAGCAGGCTTTGCCGCGTGGCCGGCTCCTGCGGGGCAGATCGCATCGGACTTCCCGGTGACGCAGCTCTCGCCGGCAGGAACAGTTCAGGCAGAGGTGTTTTGTTCCTTAATTGCTTCGTGTTTCTTCATTAGTCCACCCGTATTATGTCGGTTGGGGTTGTCATAGCCTATGGTAAAAAAAAATAAAAAAAAGAATTACCCCCACCCCTTAGAGGGTACTCATATCCCATTTCATAGCTATGGCCTCGGCTACGGGTTCTTCGGGCAGGCGCAACTGCGCCCGTTGGGGGCTTGCGAACCTGACGGTGGGAAGCCGGTATGGGCTTCGTGATCTCAGGTTCCTGCAATTTGCGATCATGGGCTAATTTTGGATCTAGATATATGAGGGAAGCACGTATGTAGCCAGTAGTGGTGTTACATCGCGAGCCGGTGGTTTGTCTTTTTCGGGCCGCCCATCCCTGAAGGCGCGGAGCAGGACCATCCCTCGGGATGCAGACCAGGCCGGCCCTGGACTGGTGCATGCGTTTGCTTTTTGCTCTGCAGGCAGCGGTCTGTGGGAGGCGGTTTCCCGCACGCTCCACCTGTCAGCCCCGGTCCTCGTTTGTTCATTTATTTTGGGCTGTTGCTTTCAAAAAAAAAAAAGAAAACCTATATATCTATATATATCTGTCTATATATATATATATATATATATATATATATATATATATATATTAATGTTAACGTCAAAACCAAGGAATGGCTTGGTCCTGCCTGAGTTGATGTCCTTCTCCCCCAACGTTCTCTGCTTTGGGCAAGCTGATCTCCCCTCCTAGAATGCACGGAGGGGAGTGGTGCAACAGGGCAGCCGGTTCTGATGTCGGCACCGGTGATCGCCACCTGCTGTTTTCAGCGTTGGCTGAGCAGGTGGGGTAAGAGCTCTTTCCGCAATAGCAGCTTACAATCTGGTGTGCACAGTGGCAGGGACGACAGGGCTGCCGTTTGTATCACCGACGTCGAGTCTGCTGTCTTGCGGTTCCCGCTAGCCAGGTAAGAGCCTCGGGGAACTGCAGCTCGGCTGCGAGAGTGTTCTTGCTGCAACGGGGATCGCCGTGGCGATCAGGCCCAACGCGTTTTGGCGGGCTTTCTTCCCGCACCTTTTTCGGCCGCGCGGCAGATGTAGCTCGTTGTCTGGAGCTTAAATTCCCTGTGGATTGGGATTCTTTAACTTGGTTTTCTTTTTCGTTAACTTCCAGTTAGTTTGCATGAAGGCTGAAGAATGTTTTTTATTTTTGGATTGATGACACGTAGATGGTTCTTGGTGGTTTTACGCGCCTTTTAGTCGCGTAGCAGGGACAGCACGGCTCAATGAGTCAGTGAGTGAAACTATTCTCACAGTCCACTGGGCTCTCGTGGTGCCTCCCTCTTCCTGGGGGGGGCAGTTGTTTACGGCTGCCGGTGGGCTTCGTGTCTTTTGGTTTAGGGTTCTTTTTTTTTCCACTTCTCAGTTGGGGGAAAAAAAAAAAAAAAGACCGCGAGAGCAGCGCTGAGGCCCTATCCTTAGGTGCGCTGGCAGGCCTTGCGGGTAGAAGATTTTAGTTCACTTCATTTATTTTGCGGAACTTCTTTTGCTGCTGTTCTTTATTACTCTGATTTATTGTTCTAGTATCGGCCTATTATTTGTCGGTTCCATGGGTTGTACATTCGGTACGCTCAACAAAGCTCTGGTGCTGTTCCGTTCTCCCTTCCTCCTGCAGGTAGGATGCTCTGGAGGTGGCTTTTGGAACAGCAGCCGGGGCAGTCACTTTTCCTGGGTTTAGTCTGGTCTCAGCTAGGTGTATGTGCAGTCAACTGAATTTCAGTATACAGCATGCATTTGTGGCACGAGAGTGCTCCATATAGATACAGCCAATTTATTGTCTGCAAAGCTCCGACAAGGTAACTTCCAACAAGGTCCGAGCAATGGAGTCCTGGAAGTTCTTATTGTTATACCTTATTTTTCCATTTGCTACCGGCGCGCTTTCTATTGGTCCCAACGCCCCTTGCACCTGTCCAGTTAGTGTCCATTTCTGGGCTTCACACCATGTTCCCACTTCACGGGTCAGTTTCTCAATGGCCTAGTCTCAATCTCTGTACTTCTCTACTGTACGGAAGTTTCTAGCTCTGGAACTGCACGTTCCCTGTAAATAGTTATCTTCCAGTTCTAATGCCCTGTTCAATGTCCTTTCAGTTTGTTCAATGTGAACCGCCTACGATCTCATAAGGCGGTATATATGTCCGAAATGTTCACTAAATTCATAACCTCAATAATGGGTTAAAACATTTCTCTTCTAAGAGCACAGGAGCCTCATATGAGCTCGGTGAGTTCATAGAACGCTTATTGTCACAGACTTTACAGATTCTGGGTTCTTCTCTGCACTGCTAGTCTTAGGCGTAGAGAAGGTGTCTTAGTTGCCTTGCCTCAGCGAGGGAGCGTTCGACGTCCGTCCTGAGCTGAAGGGGTGCAGATTACGCCCAGACAGGTTTCGCTGCTTCAGAGGCCCTGGCATGCTCCAGGCAGTCAAAAGTGCCTTGGGCTGTCTCCAGATCTGGATAGGACGCAGACAGGGTCTGGTAGTACGTTTTGCTGTTCCAGTGAGAACGGGGTTTCCGCTGGGGGGGCGGGCTCCGTGAGTTGGGGCCTTCGGGCGCCCCTTTAAAATGGGAAGTTATGGTGCGGGTCGGGCCAGCATGGTCCGCTCAGCAAATGGTTTCCATGTCTCGCACCGGTCCTGGACGGTGGGAATATCTCACAGAGATCGGGCAGGCTGTCGCCACTGGGTCTTGCGCAGTGGGTTCCGATGTGGCTGGCCGTGATCCTTACAGACTTGTGTGCTCATTGCACAGTTCCATTTGCTCAGGAAGCTGGAAAGAGTCAGGCGTTTCAAACGTTTGTATTCCGAGTGATGGTGGCAACAGGGTCAGGTCTGTCCGACAGATACTTCGCGGTGGTTCTTCTATTTTGGCGTGAGGATACCAGCTGGGCGATTTTGATTGCGGAGTCTAGGGTTCTCTTCGCGTAAAGGGCGTCTCGTCTTCCAGCGTTTGTGAGTTCATCCAAGATGTACCGTCTTTTCTGGGGCCGGAACCTTCTCCGGTGGAGTCCAGAAAGTTGCCGGTGGGTGGCAGCTTCGTCGGGGCACTTTTCATACGAATAGGCGTCGGAGGGGCCCTTCAATCCTGGTCGCCAGGGCGATCTCTCTGGCTGAAGTGCATATTTTGGTGCCAGTAGTAGGCAACGGCAGACGTTGGTCCTATGCCATTTTCTTCCGCAACCGCATTCTCGCTGTTTTACCCTGCCGTGGTGTTCGTGGGGCACACTCAGGTGGTCTGTCCCATTCTTGAGGTGATAGAGCGATTGCTTCAGAAGGAGTGGGACCATCCAGAAGTACGTTTCTGGGGGTAGGCTCTATAAATAAGCCTTAGCTCTTGTCTGTAGGGAGCCGACCGGTTGGTGCACGGGGCTCCTTGGCGGTGTATCGGTTGGCTGCGGTTTCTGTTGTTTCGCAGATGATTAGATTTTCTCTTATGACCTAGCATTCGCAAAGGGTGCGTTTCTAGGGTAAGCCTAGGGTAGGTTTCGGGTAACCAGCCTAGGTTGAGGCAAGGGCTGTACCATTCCTTTTCGCGGGAGCAGTTATGGCGTGTTGTCCAGATTTTCTCTGTTTGGCGGTTGATCCCGTTTTTGGCGGTTTCCAGTTCTAGGGGTCTCGGGCTGCGGCCGCGACCCGCCCGCCGGATGGTGGTTTCTTCGGGGGCCCTCAGTTGCATATTGGAGGGGGCCGTCGCTGGTGATTCTTCGAGTCCTGGGGGCATGTTACAGCCTAGGTTTTGGGAGACTGTGTGCTAGTAGCTAGTTGTTTGGTTTGCTGAGCTTGGTTGACAAGAATGGTCTTGGTTGGAACCGTCCTTGGTCTTGGCTTGGGAACGGTTGGTTCTATGCACAGGTCTCTACCTCCTACCCCTGGTGGTTCTACCGTTTCTTGACGCGGTGGTCTCGTTTTCCTTCTTTGGAGTTATTGGTAAAGGAGTTTTTTGCGTTAGCAGTCTGCGTCTCTTGGTTGTAAGCAGAGTTCCGCGGGCGCGCGATTGCGTACTGGGGTTTTTTAATTTAAAAAAAAAAAAAATATATATATATATATATATATATATATATATATATATATATATATAAAACCAGACCAGTACTTGGTTATTTGCTTTTTTTTTTAGGGTTCTGCCGAAGGCTTCTCGGCGGTCTCATATCAATGTTTGGTGGTACCAGGAAGGCATTAGTTGAGGCTAGGTTCTTTCCTGGGTGGCAGGCATTTGTGGGATTGCCCTTTACTGGGTCTGCAGGACAGTCGTTTTCCTGGACAGAACGGTGGGTGGTTCTGGCTACGAAGACCTTACAGTCTGGTGACGTGGTCGCCTGGCCATACTTTCAGTTGACGCATTTGGCTGTTAAGTTGCCGGTTTCGGACGGCGGTGCGGCGCTATGGCTGAAAGGGTCCCTCCCAAGGGTTACTGCTCTGTTACATCCCAGTGGTGGAGGACTGAACTGTAGGACCGATAAGGAAATGGAAATTACACTTACCTGGTAATTGTTGTTCCTTGAGGGAGTACAGTTCAGTCCTCATTCCCGCCCAGGGATGAATGCCTCAGACGCGAGGTGTCGCTTTGGGGGGGCTTGCCGGTCCAGGCGTAGGCCACGTATGGTGTTCTGCTTCCGATCTCGGGCGCAGCTTCTTTCTGTGATCTTTTCTTCCTCCTTCCTTACCTCTATCGGTCTTGCTATAGTCTGCGGGCAAGTGGATGGGGTGGAGGAGGAGGGTGTTATTTGCCCTTTATTTCAGGGCACTGCAGGTTGAACGTAGGGGTTTAACCCTAGTTGTGTATTTACTTCCTTAACTGCTCCTTTGTTGTTCTTTCAGTCTGCTTTGTCAATAGGTCACTGGAGGATTCTGGGAGGAGACCAGCAGGATATACCCGGTGACAAGTTTGACTTGTCCAGTCTCCATGCTGCAGGAGGAGGTGCACTACCCAGTGGTGGAGGACTGAACTGTACTCCCTCAAGGAACAACAATTACCAGGTAAGTGTAATTTCCATTTTGTGTACATGTAAGTTTTTCTAAGCACGGTTTTATCACTTTTTAACTCTGTTGTTTGTCTCCGGGCGTTATTCATGAATTCTTTTTATATTGATTGAAATATAATTTCACTTTTAAAGTACGGCTATGTTCTCCTGCGGTAGTTCAATTCAGTGGGACACTGCAGCGTCTGCAGTTATGTTACCTTCTGGTAAGGCATTTCAAAAGGTGTATGTTTTACATATATATCTTTAATACATGAGCGACAATATGATACGGTCACTTCCTTCTTTTTAATAGTTTACAGTTTGACTGTGTGGTACGTTACCATTTATATGCTATACTTTAGTTTATTAGTCTGTTTTAATTCCACATACAACCGAAGAAAGGATTCACATAATTGAAAGGATTAAGAAAAGACAGCATGTGCTGTGGAATCTAATCTGTTAAAAAATATATAAGTAGAAAGGTATTGTCCCTTCATTTAAATAAGTGGCCGTTGACCTAGTATTTGCCCCAAAATACAAAGGTATTCCTTTTTGTGATCCCCTCCTTTTTTTTGAACACAATTGTGACCCTTTGGTTTGCGTATTCACAATTACCAGACGCTGCTAGTGAGTAATCACACCTAGAATCCGGCATCCAGGTGGTTCCTTTTTCTCTTCTCCTTTTTTTGTTTCATTTTTTCTACTTGATATTATTCTTCATGGGTTAGCTTCTCCTCATTATGATAGCCTGGTATGTTTTTAAATAATGGCACTTTTGGGGTTTGAAAGGAGTAACACATTTTTAATTTACTTTGATTTTAATTTTTGTAATTAGTTTTCTAATATATAATACTTTTTCATTGAATTTACAGTTACGGAAGCTTGTTTGACTTTCAGTGAAACAATTATTTTTATTGGCATATCCCTATCACGGTCCTAAGGTAATAGTACCTCTTCACTCCAGCTCCTAGATCATTTTTGGTGTTTTTGATTTATGATCCTCCATCTCTTTTGTTTTTCTCCATGTTGAATAGAATCTCTCTTTTTTTTTTTTTTGTTTGCACTTTTGATTTTATTCTTGTTGTGGTAATGTTGTTCATAATATGTTATTTATTTATTTATTGTTTTTATTTAAACATATTAGTTTTTTGGTTAGCATCTGCATGTTATTGTTTTATATACATATTGCGTTCATCTTTTTAAAGGGAGCTTTGTTTTAAAACAATTTTACATGTTTATGTTCTATGCACTCATGATTTTATATGTCTTAGTATGATATATATATCAGAATATGATTTCGCCTATGGGTTATGAATATCATATTTGTGTTTTTGATACATATTATTTATTTATTATCGTGTTCTTACAGTTTTTCCATTCATGATAAGCTTTTTATGTTTTTATATTTGCGTTTTAATTATTTATAATGTGTTTTTAGTGTAAGGTGAGCCTACCCCTGAAGAAGAGTTTTTCGAAACACGGCCTGTGTCGGGTCTGGTCTCCCTTAATAAGTATGGATCAATAAAGTATTGGTGAGAGTTCATACCTGCCTACGTTTCTGTACTATTTGCAGACTTACCAGCTGTACATGGGCATGTACCTTCGAGACCTGGCAAAGGAGATTGCTGGGTTTTCTGCTGGTCTCTCCGAGGAACCTTTGCAGAGGTTCACAACCTTGTCAACTGGGATCCGAGAGTGCTCGAAATTCGTCTCAAGCAGCTTATGATGGCTTCGAGGCTTCGGCCCGAGTAGCCACGGCCGGCATCGGTGCACGCCGTCAGGCCTGGCTACAGTCATTGGACCTCGAGCCATGGGTGCAGGAGAAGTTGGTCGATGTCCCTTGCCGAGGTGAAAACCTCTTTGGCAAGCCCATGGCTGAAAAGGCTGCAGAACTCGAGTCCGAGACTCTCACCAGGACAAGGTTGTCCAGAAAGACCTCTGCCCCTTTTCAAAAGAAGAAGGGCTCAGGGAAAAGTCCTCTTACCCGAGGAAGTCATCTGCCTACAAATCTTACCCTCAATACCAGGCCTCCACAGCTCCCCAACAGTGTCTGCAGGCCAAGGGGCAGGGACATGAGCCCCGTAGGCAGAAAACCCCCAAGCCACCAGCTCTGGCTCCTGCACAGCAGGGAGCGGGGTTTTGACTCCAGTGGCATAGCCTCTCCTCCTTAGCTGGCCCCTTTCAGCACAGGAGGCCGACTGACCCTGTACGCCCACAGGTGGTCAGCCATAATGGGATACCTGGGTGCTCACCATAGTCCAAAAGGGCTATTTGCTGCACTTCGACCAGTTACCCCCTCCTACTTTCCAGGGGAGCCTCCAAGACTCCCTCTGCACAGGGACTTACTCCTTCAGGAGTTGACAAGTCTTCTAAAGGAGCAGGCGGTGGAACCGGGGCCCCACCACCTGAGAGGGCAAGGCTTCTATTCCAGGTACTTTCTGGTACCAAAAAGGACAGGAGGCCTCAGGCCCATCCTCGACTTGCGAAATCTCAACAAGTTCCTGGTGAGGGAAAAGTTCAAGATGCTTACCCTTGAAATACTGCTGCCCTACCTCCAGCAGGGAGATTGGCTATGCTCCTTAGACCTAAAGGATGCTTATACTCACATCCTCATTCATCCAGACCGCAGACAATTTATTTATTTATTTATTTATTTACATTCTCTTATATACCGCGCTATTCTGCATCAGTGCGGTTTACATTGAACAAACTGAAATTACATTGAACAGGGCATTATAACTTGGAGATAACTATTTTACAGGGAACATGGGCTATGGAGGGTTAAGTGGCTTTGCCCAAGACCACAAGGAGCACCTGTGGGACTAAAAACCCCAGTTCTTCCGGCCCAAGGTTGCTGTCCTCTAGTGGGATTTGAACCCCCATATCTCAGATTTGTAGTGGGAGGGAATCATTTTCAGTACAGAGTACTTCCCTTTGGCCTAAACTCCGCACCCAGGGTTTTCACCAAATGCCTGGCGGTGGTAGCAGCCTTTCTCAGAGTCCAGGGCATATTTGTCTTTCCATACCTGGACGACTGGCTCATCAGGGGACAGGCCACCATCCGCACTGTCTGCCTTCTACAGTATCTGGGTTTTGTCATAAACTTCGCAAAGTCCACTTTGCACCCCTCACAGAACACAGAGTTCATAGGAGCAAGACTGGATACCCTTCAGGCGAAGGCTTATCTGCCTGTAGACAGGGCCCACAGACTGATGGACTTGGCCAGACAGTTCCACAGCAATTCCCTGGTTTCCGCCAGGCAATTCCTGAGACTATTGGGCCACATGGCATCCACGGTCCATGTTACTCCAAATGCCTGTCTGCACATGAGGCCTGCTCAGTGGCACCTCAGAACTCAGTGGCTACAAGCCACAGGACACTTGAGCGACAAAGTAAGGGTGTCCAAGCTGCTGGCGACCTCCCTGCAATGGTGGCTGCATCTCCCAAATCTAGTGCGCGGAGTGCCTTTCCAGCCACCACCACCAACACAAGTACTGACAACAGATGCTTCTCTTTAGGGTTGGGGTGCACATTGCCAGGGGGCATGCACCCAAGACCTGTGGTCTCCTTGGGAGGCCACACAGCAGATCAACCTCTTGGAGCTCAGAGCTATCCGCTTGGCTCTCCAAACTTTCTCTCATGCCCTCTCTCACCAGTCTGTTCTGGTTCAGACAGACAATCAAGTCGCCATGTTCTATGTGAGCAAACAAGGAGGCACAGGATCTCGCCTTCTGTGTCAGGAGGCTCAAGCCCTGTTCTCATGGGCAGTCCAACAAAGCATACTTCTCAAGGCGGTTTATCTGCCCGGCCAAGAGAATTACCTAGCAGACAGGTTGAGCAGGATTCTGCAGCCACACGAGTGGCAGTTGAATCCTCTGGTACTCCAGAGGGTCTTCCTAAGATGGGGTCTTCCAACCATCGATCTCTTTGCCAGTCCGCTCAACCATCAGCTACCCAGGTTCTGCTCCAGACAACCGCATCCTCTGAGAATAGCAGCAGATGCGTTTCTAATCTCTTGGTCTACGGGCCTACTGTATGTGTTTCCTCCCACGCCTCTAGTGGCCCGGACACTTTTCAAGGTGCTTCGGGACAAGGCCTCGGTGATCCTGGTAGCCCCCAGATGGCCGAGGCAACCGTGGTTTCCACTTCTTCTGCAGTTGGCTGTGGACACTCCACTCACTCTG
The DNA here is from genome assembly GCA_033557465.1 of Ichthyophis bannanicus. NCBI lineage: Eukaryota > Metazoa > Chordata > Amphibia > Gymnophiona > Ichthyophiidae > Ichthyophis > Ichthyophis bannanicus. The sequence continues at coordinate 1,220,488,780 of CM066031.1, forward strand.
GGGGTGCAACCTGATCTCCTATCTCAGGATCAGGGATCTCGCACCCCAACCTCCAGTCCCTCAATTTGATGGCCTGGATGCTGAAAGAGTAGTTCTAGCTCCCTTACTGCTACCTAGGGAGGTGGAGGAGGTGGTCTTGGCCTCTAGGAGGCACTCCACTAGAAAATCTTATGCACTTAAGTGGCGTAGGTTCTCCACCTGGTGTGCTCAGCACAAGGAGGATCCGTTTTCTTGCCTGGTGCCAGTGGTGCTGCAATACTTGCTTCACCTGTCCAACCTGAGTGTTAAATCCAACTCTGTTCGGGTCCACCTCAGTGCTCTGTCAGCGCACCACTCACTGGTGGAAGGTCAGTCTCTGTCAGGCCACCCTTTGGTGGCCCGCTTCCTCAGAGGCCTCCTTTTGCTCAAGCCTCCGATTCGTCCACCAGCACCTGAGTGAGATTTGAACGTGGTCTTGCAACAACTTACTTGCCCACCCTTTGAGCCTATGGCTACTTGTCCTTTATGCTTTCTTTCCTGGAAGGCGTTGTTTTTGGTAGCTCTTACCTCAGCCAGGCGAGTCAGTGAGCTGCAAGCTTTGGTCTCAGAGCCACCATACACAAGGTTCTATAGGAACAGGGTGGTCTTACGGACTCACCCAAAGTTCCTTCCTAAGGTTGTCTCCTCCTTCCATCTCAATCAGGAGGTGGTTCTTCCGACTTTCTATCCCAGGCCGCATGCCAGCCGTGCTGAAATGGTCTTGCATACCCTGGACTGTAGGAGGGCGTTGTCCTTCTACCTTGACCGTACGCAGGGACATCGAAGGGCTGTTCAGCTCTTCGTATCTTTTGACCCTAATAAGCTGGGGTTACCTGTCTCCAAGTGTACATTGTCCATCTGGGTGGCAGACTGTATCGCCTGGGCGTACAGGGCAGCCGGCCTCTCCTTGCAGCGTCGAGTCACGGCCCACCGTGTCAGGGCGAAAGCCGCGTCAGTAGCTCATCTCCTCTCTATTCCGCTGGCAGGCATATGCCGGGCCACTGCTTGGTCTTCAAGCCAGACTTTTGCAGCCCGCTACTGCCTCGAGAGGGAGTCCCGCAGGGACAGTGCTTTCGGACGGGCGGTACTCCGTAATCTCTTTGAGGTTTAGGCAACTCCTACCCTCCGGCCCTGGTGTTGGGCTACCGTTGGGGGGCGTTCTCAGAGAAGATTCTTATCACGCATGCTGAGGCTCTAGAGGGAGCTTATTTTTCAGCTTTGGGGTTCTCGGTAGCCTAGAGCTGGGGAGTCCCATATGTGAGGACTGACTTCTTGCTTGGTCCTGGAGAAAGAGTAGTTACTCACCTGTAACAGGTGTTCTCCAGGAGCAGCAGGAATCAGTCCTCACAACCCTCCCTCCTCCCCTAGGAGTTGCAGTCATATAATTCATTTTGTTTTTTGCTGTCTTTTAGCTATGTCATTAGACTGAGCAAGATGGCACCCTTGGACGGGAAGGGGACCACGCATGTGCACTGCATTCCCAAAGGCTTTCTTTGAAAGCTGGGGAAATGCTCCGCATAGGGGCTCCGTCGGCGCCGACGTCACCCATATGTGAGGACTGATTCCTGCTGCTCCTGGAGAACACCTGTTACAAGTGAGTAACTACTCTCTACGGACCGGTGAGCCTGTCATCAGTGTTGGGCAGAATGGTAGAAACCAATATAAAGAATACAATTACTGAACATGTAGATAGTCATGGTTTAATGGGAGAAAGCCAATATGGATTTAGCCAAGGAATATCTTTTCTCACTAATCCAGTGTGTGTTTTTGAAGGTGTAAATAAAGGCGAGCCAGTTGATATACTCTTTCTGAATTTTCAGAAAGCCTTTAACAAGTCTCATGAGAAAGACTTGGATGAAATTAAAAAGTTATAGGATCAGAGGCAGCGTACTATTATGGACGAGGGACTGATTAAAAGATAGAAAACAGAGAGTAGGGCCAATTTTCTCAATGGAGAAAGGTGAATAGTGGAGTACCCCAAGGATCTGTGCTGGGCCTGCTGCTTTTTAACATATCCATAAATGACTTGGAAATGGGAATAATGAATGAGGTAATCAAATCTGCAGATGACACCAAATTATTCAAAGTTGTGAAAACACAAGAGGATTGTGTGAAATTGCAAGAGGACCTCCAAATGGCAGATGACATTTAATTTAATGTGGACAAGTGCAGTTATGCACTTAAAGAAAAGCAACCCAAACTATGGTTACATGGTGCAAGGTTCCATATTAGGAACCACCACCAAGTAAAAGGATTTAGGTATCATCGTGGATAATACGTTTAAACCTTCGGCCCAGTGTGCTGCAGCAGCCAAGAAAGCAAATAGAATACTAGGAATCATAAGAAAAGGAATGGAGAATAAAACAAAGGATATTATAATGCCTCTGTATCTTTCCATGGTGTGCAACCACACCTTGAATATTGTGCGCAATTCTGGTCGTCATATCTTAAAAAGGATATAGCAAAATTAGAAAAGGTACAGAGAAACACAATCAAAATGGTAAAGGAGATGGAAGAATACCCCTCCAAGGAAAGGCTTTAAAGGGTAAGGCACTTCAAATTAGAAAAAAGATGGCTGAAGGGGGAGATGTGATAGAGGTCTATAAAACAATGAATGGAGTGGAACAGATAAACAAATTTCAGTTGTTTACGCCTTCAAAGAGTAGAAAGACTAGGAGACAGTCAATGAAGCTACAATGTAGTCCATTTAAGACTAATTGGAAAAAATGTTTTTTTACTGAAAATGTTGTAAGACTCTGGAATTCATTACCGGAGGATGTGGTAAAGGCTGTTCCTTTTCGTTCCTCCAGTTTAGTCCTCCACCTCTGGGTAGTGCACCTCCTCCTGCAGCTTGGAGATTGGGCATGTCAAAGTCATGACATCACTGGATATAGCCTGCTGTTATCTTCCATCAGCCCCAGTGTGTCCAGTCTCCATGCAGCAGGAGGATGTAGTGAGCCTAGGTGCTAGGCTCACTTGAGGAGCAGATAAGGAATTACTTCAGTTTTATCTCAGTTTTAATTTAGTTTAATTTAGTTTTAATTGGCAATGGTTAATTAATTGGTTTCATTGCCTTAATAATGGTGCCTTAATTTTGGTCAAATTCATCCCAGTTGATTCAACTAAGTTAAGATGATCCAATGTAAATTAATATAGGTTAATATAATTAATATAGTGAATGATTATTATAAGTTATTATAGTTTACCTTCAATTAATTGAAGGGTAGTATAGTTAGTATTAAAGGCTTCCTTTGCCTATCGGTTTTATTTCATTTATTAGTCCTTTTGTTGCTTTGGATAGGGCTATGTAAAAAAAAAAAAAGAGGCTGAATCTGCACAAGTGTCTGCTGCTCTTCCCTCCTAGATGGGGCGGAGGGGAGTTGTGCGGCAGCAGCTTAGGCTGCTTGGAGCATCCCGTTGTGGTGGCTCTCCTCACGGCCGAAAATCGGGAGCCGGAAAGCCCTCTCCGCATCAGCTGATGGCAGTGTCGCAGATTGCAGGGCCAACGGTCGAAGGAAGCCGATTCAGATGGCTTATCACCCGGAGCACAGTCTCATGGTGAGGCTTCGGGACCAGGAGAGGAGTGCTGTGAGGGAAGCAGGCCAGCTACCGTTCACTGATCCTGCTTCCCGCGCTGATCAGGCCGCGTGACATTTGGAACTCGGAGTGCTTCATGTGGGAAGACGGCGAGTATCTTGTAAATGTCTGCCAGCCAGTCAATTTATTCTTTTTAAGTTACGGTATTTAATTTATTTCAATTACTGTTTGAGGGATGTTGAAGACTAAAGGGCGCTAGATCTCAAAAAAAAAAAAAAAAAAGGAAAAGCCTTGCCACCTCCACTGTCCACTTTTGCTTCCGGGCAGCGTTGGGGATGGCAGGGGGGATTCAGCGGACCGCGAGACACAGCGGACCTTGCTCTCATACCTTACATACTCTCCATCTTCAATGCCAGCCTGTCCTCCGGTCTTTTCCCTTCTTGTTGGAAACACGCCATCGTCCGCCCCATACTGAAGAAGCCCTCTCTTGATCCCGCCACTCCCGCAAATTGGCGACCTGTCACTAATCTTCCTTTTCTCTCAAAGATTCTCGAAAAAGTGGTGTTCTCTCAACTTGCCCTTCACTTAGACTCTACCTTTGCCCTTCACCCCGTCAATCCGGTTTTCGTGCAGGTCATAGCACCGAGACTATCCTCACAGCCCTCCTGTCTGAACTGCACTGTGCTCACGACCGTGGTGATTTCTCTGTGGTGGTGTCTCTGGACCTTTCATCTGCCTTTGATATGGTTGATCACCGCACACTCGTGGCTCGTCTGTCTGACTGTGGTATTGGTGGGACCGTACTGCAATGGTTTCGTTCCTTTTTGTCTGCACGCTCCTTCTCTGTTCATTCATCCAACTCCGTCTCCTCTCCATCCCTCTCCATCTGTGGCGTCCCTCAAGGTTCTATTCTTGCCCCCCTTCTTTTTAATGTTTTCCTCGCCCCACTAGCCCTGCTAATCCAACAATCTGGTATTTCTTTTTACATCTACGCCGACGATATTCTGCTGGTTCACCATACCTCCTCTTCCGTCCCCGATCTTGCCCCTCTCAACCACTGTCTTTCTACAGTTTCCTCATGGTTTGCTTCTAATTTTCTTCATGCCAACCCTGCTAAGTCCTACGCAATCTGGTTTTCTTTCGGACTTCCCCCTCCTAGCCTGTCACCAGTTATGTCTTCCTGCCCCATCCCTCTGGTCTCAACCCTGCGGTATTTGGGGATCACTTTGGATTCGTCCCTCTCCTTTCACCATCATATCTCAGCCGTTATCCGCACTTCCTTTTTTCACCTACGTAGGATCCGGGCTATCCAATCATCACTCCCCTCTTCTTCAGTTGTCACCCTCGTCCTGTCCTTAGTTATGACCCGGTTGGATTACTGTAACATCATTTACGCAGGTCTCCCCGCCACTCAGATTCGCCGCCTTCAAGTCGTTCAGAACGCCGCTGCCCGCCTCGTCACCGGTTCCCCAGCACGCTCTCATGTGTCCCCCTGTCTTCTTGCTCTGCACTGGCTCCCAGTCAAATTTCGTTTCATCTTTAAGGTCCTTATCCTCACGCACAAAGCCCTCCACTCTAACACCCCCCAATACTTGTCAGATGCCATCCATCTTCAGCCCTCTCCATGTCTTCTTCGCTCTGCCTTTGGTAACCGCCTTTTCCTCCCTTCTCCTTCCCAGGCCCACTTAGAATTAACCCGTCACTCTGCCTTCTTTTTCCTGAGTCCTGCCCTTTGGAACTCACTCCCTTTGTTTCTGCGTTTAGAACTTTCCTACCCCCGTTTCAAGAACCTTCTCAAGACACATCTCTTCTGTCAAGCCTTCGACCTTCCCCCTCCTGCTGACAGTGTTCTGTCCTCTGGTCGTGCCCTCCCTCCATGATCACCCCCCCGATAGTCCGTTCCCATTTCCTTCCTTTCTGCCCTCCCCCTTCTCTGCCCATCGGCTTTTCTTTCATTCTGTCTTTATTCTATCCCCTTCTTTCCTTTCCGTTTTTTGGTGTTCCTTTCTGACTTTGTTTCCGGTAGCCTGTGATTGTATTGTACACCACCCTGACGCTTCGGCCTGGGCGGTTAATCAAATGTTGTGAATAAAGATAAAGATAAAGCATGGCCGGAGGGCTTTGGGCCGATCGGCAGAGGCAGTGAGTGCCTTTTCGCGACGTTGACAGATCTTAATGGCTGAGGGCCGTGCTTGCGTTTGCTAGGTCGTGGGTAGACCGCGTCTTGCGGCAGCGCTTTTATTTAGTGGATTTGGTTTATTTACTCCTTTAGTTATTTTCATTTTTTATGTGCCTTAGGTTACTTGCTAAAAAAAAAAAAAAAAAAGCGGAATTTGATTTTAACCTGTTTTATGCCTGTGGGCTTCGGTGCTTTTATAAATTGTTCCCGGGGGGACGACAGCACACGTTTTTTGTTCGTGACTAAGCGCAGTACTGATGTATGCGCACAGGTATCACTGATGGGTGTAGGTGTATTCATTTGATAAGTCGTGCCATAGACGGCAGGCCATGGCATGTCATTTGGGCTATGTTCTGACCAAGGGTTTGACCCGCACAGCATTATTAGTTAAAGTTGATTGCTGATTCTGTACTGATCCAAGAGAGGTTTGTCTGCCCCTGCAGTAGACTGACTAGTGCCAATCCCAGACTCAGGAGATGTATGGGCTATGGGATCTCAGTGCTTGCTTTATTCTGCACAGACGGGGGAACTTTGTACAAAACGTTTTAATCGAGTTGGTACTTTGCTGCCTTCCCAGGACAACTTCCTTATAGGACATCGTCCTGTATCTAAAGGGAGGGGGCTTCGTAAAATGATTCCTTGGGTACCTGCATTCATACTGCAGGGGCTTTCCTAATTTTTGGCATGAGTTTTAGAACTCTGGTTAGCTTCCCAATGGTCACAATTATACCGCAGGTGATTCCTAATTTTGGCATGAGTTTAGCACTCTAGTTATTCTCCAAGTGATCACAATCAGGAAATTGGGTAGTATTTGGTCAGCAAGGCTTAAGTCTACTGGCATACCTGGCCATATTGGAGTTTAACAGTTTAGGGAATTTGTCCATGGAATGGCATGAACTACCCTGCACCAGGTCTAGGCTATGCCCAGATTGGTCTGGTTTACTTGGGTCTCAAAAAGGAAAAAAAAAAGCCTAACAGTTAGAAGCTGGAGTCGGACCTACTGTTTTTTTTGGACATCCCTATAGGTGCAGGAGGTTGCGAGCAGACAGTGATCTTCGCATGTATGGATCTCCGGATGGGCTTAGCAGTCTGTGAGGAGACCTCAACTGTCTGGCACTTTGGGAGGCTGAGGAGGTAAAGGCCTAGCTCAATCAGGAGGCTGGAATCCTCCTCTGGCTAAGGAAATCAGGGGAGCGAGATCGCTCTGGAATTTAGGAATTCTGAGGATTTGGTTCCTATCGCAGACATGGCTCCCAGTCTGACTGAAAAGCAGCAGCGGCCGAACCCTTCTACCTAGAAGCGGGGCGCGAGGTTTGGCTTGCTATTCAGCTCACCGAGGCTAGAGGGGTTCATCTATGACCTCTGCTAAGGTTGGTATGGAAATTCTGCCTTATGGTGGATGTTGGCTCGCCTCGGGCAGGTAGTTGCAGTAGTCTCAGGGGGTGAGATTGTAAGTTCTTTGTGGCGGTTCGTCAAGAAGAGTGCTTTGCTTTCACTCATTTCCTTGGGGTCATATTACTGCATACTAGTCATGGCAACTTTTCAAGGAGTTTCTGCAGGTCGCTCTTCCTTGGGGGACATTGTCAGGTCCCTAGCATTGCCCTTCGGGCGAGCAGCGACCCTCCACCCTTATTTCGGGGCGTGATTGATTCGGGTAAAGTGCGACGCCGAGAGCATTCACGTAACAGGCTAGGTGGTACCGATTCTGCAGGATTGCACCTGGATGGTCTGTATGACCAATAACTGATTAGCTCCGGCCCAGGATCTTTAATTTCTGGGGGTACGGTTAGACGCTCAAGGAGGAGCGCAGCTCCTGCCGATTTGTCGAGTTCATGATCCTCGGCAGCGGGTGCGTGATTTCAAGTCCGCTCTGGCGTCCGCAGTGTGGAGTTCCCGTAGCGGGCTAGGAACAAGGACAGTGCCCTTGCAGGTTGGTCCCTGTGTCAGTTTTCTTAGGCGGTCATTACTAGCGACGCTGCTTCACTGTTGGCTGCATCAGTTCGACTTACCCAGTAGGCGACTGCCCGGCCTTCACTGGTTCCAGGAAGTTCCTTCGTTGGCGCTTGTTCCCCTGATCTCGAGAAGTAGGGATGTCACTGGAACAGCCGGAGTACTCCCTCTGTGTATGGACGCGAGTCCCATGCTATGGGGAACAGATGGCGGAGATCCCTTCGTGATAGGCACTTGGACGGTGCCCGAGAACATATGGGCAATTCACCGGCTAGACCTCAGAGCGATCGGTTTTCCGATAGAGAAGTTTGAAGCTACAGAGACAGGTCAAGCAGTCTGATTGCTCTCCGGCAACTCCGCGATGATGGCCTGCTTCCATCGGTAGGACGGTACAGGAAATAAGACCATGAAGGAGAAGCAGAGACACGGTGTGTCTTTTGGATGGTGCTTCGCCTACCAGAGAGTTCGGTGTCACACCTTGAAAGACAGGGCAATCTGAGGGCAGCATTCCTCAACAGGTTCCGAGTGGATGCTGTGGAATGGGTGTTACGATCTCGGTTAGCATGGCAGTTTGTTCCAGCGGCATAGACAAGTCGTTTCTTCCGCAGGCATCGAGAGAAGGTGTCGGAAGGAGGTGACACTCGCAGGGATCCCGAGTCCTCATTAGGGCTACTCTATGCCTACTCTCCGTGGCCGCTCATTGGGCATGTGGTTCAGTATAGCGCAGCGCATCACAGTGAAGTGCTGAGGGTGTTTCCGAACTAGCGAAGCTGCACGTGGTTTGACTATCTCAGGCAGCTACTCGTAGGAGATCACTGGAGGTTACTGTCTCAGAGAATCGGTTGCTACAGGGGCCACTTTGATTGTCTCCGGTGGTCTGGGTTTCGCTTACGGTTTAGCCATTTGAAAAAAAAAGAGAGTTCGGCTGGAGTGGTATTCTCGACTTCTCTTCGAGTGAGCAAAGACTGCATCTTCTTCAGATGTGCGCATATGGTGTTCCTTTGGTTGAAGACGGATACTCACGGCGGCAAGGACGCGCAGCTTCAACATACGTACCTTGGTGTTAGGTTGCGCGGGACGAGATTGATAAGAGTCTGACGGCCATAGTCTTGAGCGTTCCATTGGTAGCTTTGCTTGTCGATGTGGTACCTTCTCTTAAAGTGTTCACCAGGAGGTGGTGCCCTTGTAGATTCCCGGTGCCGCCGTGAGATATACACTTGGTTCTGGGAGCTGTAGCTAAGGAACCTCAGAAGTCCGACCTTCAAGAAGGTGGTTTTGGTAGCCATCGGTTCGGCAAGACGACTGTCGTCATTATAGACACTTTCGGGTCAAGAGGAAGGCTGGTGCTGTGACTAGGTCTGTCCATTTCGCCAAAGGTAGGATTCTCCGTCTTTCTAGAGCCAACGGTTCCTGGTCCGCTTTTCGAGTCGTTGGAGGGGTACGTTTAGGACAGTGGTTTTCGTCACCCGGACATAAAGGGGGTGGTTCGTCCGTATTACAATTTCAGAAATTTTCCGCAGGTCAGTCAGTTTGTTCGTGTGGTCGGCGGTCCCCGAAAAAAGAGAGGCAGCAGCGATTGCAGCCATTTACTGATGGATTACAGAAGCAATTGAGGCAGCATATCTGTTATAGGGTCGTTTGACGCCGGTGGGCTTCAGAGCTTAGGCTGCTGGGGTGCAAGTGACATACTGAATGGGGCACATTTGTGTCCGCCAGTGGAATTTGGATGAGTGGACACTTGGTTCGCTCTTTCTGCTTACAGTAAGATCATCCGCCTCGAAGTCCAGACGGCGACTGATGCTGGTTTCGGGTCAGAGGGGTTGCGATTCGGTGATAAGGTCCCTCCCGATGTTTACTGCTCTGATACATCCGAGAGGTGGAGGACTAAACTGGAGGAACGATAAAGAAATGTAAATTGCACTCACCTGGTAATTGTAGTTCCTTTAGTGACTCCAGTTTAGTCCTCATTCCCGCCTGGGAGTGGTCAGTTCAGAGGTTATTTACAGATGGTGAGGAGCGTCAATTTTGAGGACTGGAGAAAGTCTTTTGCGCTTTGGATCGTAGTAAGTATTGTTTTTACTTCCTTCTCTCTTATCCAGTTCAGGCACTACCTCAGGGGACAGAAATGAATATGACAAACGGGCACATTCAAAAAAAAAAAAAAAAGAGGACAGAAGATCCTTCTGGTTGAGGGTTTGGTGGTTTAAGTCTCACTTGCGGTGATCGTTACGGTCAAAGTTAATTTGTAGCTACTTATGTGTTCCTTTGAGTCTGCTTTGTCAGTGGTACACTGGGGCTGATGGGAGATTCCAGCAGGCTATATCCAGTGATGTCACAACTTTGACATGCCCAGTCTCCAAGCTGTAGGAGGAGGTGCACTACCAGGAGGTGGAGGACTAAACTGGGGTCACTAAAGGAACTACAATTACCAGGTGAGTGTAATTTCCATTTAGTGTAGCTGGGGTAAAAAAAGGTTTGGATAAGTTGCTGGAGGGAAAAGTCCATAAACCATTATTAAAGAAGACCAAGGAAATCCACTAGGATCAGCAACGTGGAATCTGTACGTTTTTGAGAACCTGACAGGTACTTGTGACCTGGATTGGCTGCTGTTAGAAACAGGATTTTGGGCTTGATGGACCCTTGGTCTTACCCAGTATGGCATATCTTATGTTCTTATGATAAGGAAGGAAAAGGTTAATCATATATGATGATTTCCTTTCCTTGAATCCTACTAGACCAGTCCAGGATGCATTCTGGAAGACTTTACTGAAGATCGGGAAGTCCTGCTGCCTTTACATTATAATTTGTTACAGAGCCTGATCAAGATTAGACTATGGTAAGAGAGCCAAATATTTGTTCTCATTGTTTGTTCTAATGATTGCCAGTTTTTAATGGTTCTCAAGTTTCATCTTTGAGTTCTTGAGCCCTGTTTACTGCTTGGGAAATGCCGTACTGGCTTTCCTCTGTGCTGCATCAGTGGTTATGCTGCCTGAACACAACACTGAAAGATGCTTAAGTCTACCTCCACCTGCTAGCAAGTGAGCATAACCTACTTATCTGGACTGACCTCGCAGGATTCAAGGAAAGAAATTATCAGGTTTGATTAAAAAATTTTGTTAAAGCCTCTAAGGGAAGAGAAATTGTGGTTTAATTGTAAAATCCATGCGCCTTAGTACACTTAATAGTTGCTAATAGTTCTTAGAGGCCTTTATAATCCTGGTGCTTTAGTATATTTATAACCTTTAGAGGCTTTTAAAATTCTTGTGCATTTGTTTGCTCCCTCTCTCCCCAACTCTGGACCTTGTTCTATAGACTACCCCAATCATATAAGAGGAATATTTTTCACAACTGGAAATTTAGAATTTAAATAAAGAATGGAATAAACTTGACCTAAAAAATAGATTAATTGCAGTCCCCTTGTAAGTCATTGATTAATCAACATAAAGTACACAAAATAAATCTGAAGAACTTTACATTAGATTAAACATACTCTACTCCCTTAGTAACTTAAAAAAACAATTCAACACTATTAAAATGAAGGCAGCAGACTAGCAGCAAGATGGGGGGCTATCCAGGGCTCCAGGCACTGCAGGCACAAATTGAGTATCTATAATGCACTGCTAGACTAATCCCAGGTGGCAGGACACAGTGATAACCAGAAATTTGTACATGGCGCCTGTGATTTTCTTGCCCACCCCCCCTCCAAAAACAAAACAAAACCCCTCAATCATGGGTAGAAGACCCCCTTCTTTCTGCCTGCGGGGATTGGATCTCCCATGGGCAGAAGAGCAGAAGAAAGCTGTGATCGCAGCAAAGATCCCTTCTGCAGGCAGAGTAAGAGGGGAAGGCCACAGACTACCTATGGAGATCCCATTTCCTGTGGGCTGGAGGAGAGGGCCCCATCAGAGTCTGCAAAAAAAACAAAAAACAAAGGTTTGATGGGAGGGAGAGGGTCAGTGAGGCAGCAAAAATTTAAAGGAGCAGTAGCTTAAAAAAAAAAGGAAGTGGGAATGGGGGGCGGGGGGCAGGGGGTGGGAGTGCTAAGGGGGAGGGAGAAGGGGAGATAGTCAGTCTGTAAGGGGAACAGAAAGTGGGAGGGAGGAATGCAAGGAGTTGGTAGCTGAAAGGATGAATGCCTGGGGATAAAAGAAGCACAATGTGTATATGCCAAAAGGTGCATCCTCCCCCCTCCGCATGACAGACACACACATAATCCACCTCCGCACAACAGGCAGCATACACATGTATCTCACCTCTGCACCACACACACATGCACACACTACCGCATCCCATGCACAGACAGACATGCCACTGTTGCACCACACATACACATAAATACGTGTTCTCTACAGTATATATGTCCGTCTAAAGGTGCCTCATTCAGCCCTCGCTACCAAGAGACACTTTATCATCTCTGTTCAAGCACTGTCTCCTTCCCCAGACATGTATGAGTTTCCAAATGGAGACATTGGTAGAGAATGGAGATAAAGTGGGAGGGCATGAGGAGGTTACAGCCACTGACACCTAAATCCATATAAAAGCTGTCAAGGCCTGCCATAATGGCTTTGATCCTTTTGCACTAGATGCACTTTTTAACCTGCTGAGGATTTTCTAGGATATATTGTTTGGAAAATAGCCATAGTGAAATCAAAGAACTTGACGTGAAAAAATGCATCTGACCCAGGTGCCTGAGCCCTAAATGTAGCTTTCAATAGTGACATGATACTAAGAGAGAACTTTAGAAAGATCAAAAAACCTGATTAAGGCACTGCCTAAAGAAGAAAAGCTTCTACCATTTTGTCCACCATTAGCTTTAGCTTCACTGGCTGTAGTTTCCTAAGAACATAAAATATGCCATACTGGGTCAGACCAAGGTCCATCAAGCCCAGTTTCCAGCAGTGGCCAATCTAGGTCATAAGTACCTAGCAGTTTCCCCAAAAGACACAGGTTCCTCAATGCTTGTATTGGGTCATGCAGTGATATCCCGTGTCCCTTTTAATAATGATTTATGGACCTTTCCTCCAGGAACTTGTCCAAACCTTTTTTAAACCCAGCTACACTAACAACTTTTACTACATCTTCCGGTAACAAATTCCAGAGTTTGATTACACGTTGAGTGAAAAAATATTTTCTCTTATTAGTCTTAAATAGGTTATGTAGGGATTATTAGTAGCGCAAAAATAAGTTGGGCTCTCAGTTATGTCCAGGGGAAATTGGCTACTGATACCCAGCCCGAAGTTCTGTGAGTTATTCTGGCAATGAGCCACAAAAGAAGTCTGGTCTGTAGATATATATATTAGATTTTATTATGGACAGCCAGGTAGAAAAATATACAAACATATATATATAGCTGGAGATATATAATTAGAAACATGAGGTAGAAATTTGTTACGACACAGAATTACAATTGGACAAAGTAATAAATCACTAATTAGTAACCAGACGTCACTGATTCGCTCTGCACTGAGAAAAGTTATAGAATAAGTTTCTAGCTAACCCTTGCCCATCCGGAGGAGGAGAGAGACTATACCTTAGCTTCATCTGTCACTCTGCTGGCTGATGTCCGGAGACTCTGGAGCAGCATCAGTCCAAGGAGGCAGCTAAGCTAGATAACGCAGGCTACAGCCCTTTCGGAGGCGAGCCGCGGAAGAACACAGAACCGACAGTATCTGTGAAAGTCTTATCCCAGTCCCTAGGAGAACGGCCTTGCCCACACGTAGTGTGCTGTCTTGCAAACAGATCAGGTAGCAGAAACCAGGTAAGCAAGGCACAAACAGCGAAAGACGTAAAAGTTCTTCTGCGCAGATTGTATTATTCTTTGTGATGATTCTCCATCATAGGTCTGGTGATTGGTTGGCACAAGACAGTCCGAGGTGTTCTCAGCGAATCAGGAGGTAGGTGACAGGCATCTTCTTGCAGACAAAGGATCCTTAGTAAGATGTCATGCTGAGAAAACAGTATGTAATTTCTGGGCATAGGTACAAGTGTCCAAGGCCAGTAGAACCAGCTAAAGATAAGCACCAGAGAAGCAGATGTTCTTGCATGTGGGCAGTGAATTAGCCAGGAACAATGGCTTCTGTATGCACACATAGAAACGCTGCGCAAGCAGTTGCTTGGAGGTCAAGTCTGTAGCTGAACACAGCAAAAGTGTAGTGAGGAATTCATATTGTCTGATCAGCTTGGTTCAGGCCTGAGCTGCTGAGCAGGCCGGAGAACTGCAAGTGCAGAATTGCAGGGGTACCAGCCCTATATCTCCCCCCACCCTTGTAAGATGGAGTATTCTACAATGGAGTACACTCCATCGTACAAAACCTAACAGTACTACCGTGAAGTTCAGAACCAAATGACATATGGTTGACTAAAGCATAATAAGTGGATAATACTTCAAGCACAATAGATGCATTAAAGCAATACTGCATGAGCAATCATACTGTGAATACACTCAAGCAATAAAAGAAGTTAAAATAAAATTACATAGATACAATCGAGTCAAGGCAAGTAAACACATGCTATCTATGATAAATGAGACAACTCAATTAAGAGTAATGGATATCTTGAAAAGAAAATGGCAACACTATTCAAAAGTGTGACGTTCCAGCAAATCCTGCAAACGCATGGCAGGTAGCAGAGCTGCAGGACGCATAGAGCGATGAAGAGTAAGAATCTGTGTCTCTGTTGATACAAGGAGATAAGGAACTGAAGCACCAACAGAAAGAAAATACGAGGCACAATGGCATGTGACATCAAATCAATTTGTAAAATGTCCACATTACGTGAATCAAAGTTGTAATCAGCAATTGTAAGGTTTTTTTGGCCAATAGACAGTTCCACTTTGTGAGAGTCCTTATAGCCCAGAAGATAGATCAAGGCTGCAGTGAAATTAATCTCATGACCTCTAAACACATCCAATATCTGGAGCTCTGTGGCTCAATGTGAGTTCAGGTAATTTCAGCAAAAGTTTCTGTAATAAGGTCTGTGGATACCAAATATGAAAGAAGCTGTCCTTGAATCAAGTTACTGATGCTGTTGTCTAGTTCTCTAAACAAATCATAAGTAAGATCACGTATTGGTTGCATGAAAGTATGCTCATCGTTCAAAAGACCTTTAAGCATAGACAATTCTGCTGTGGTTTTAACCACTGTTGTGTGTGGAACAGAAATATTGAAATTTTCTGTAAAACATGTTGAGGATCCAGTGACAAAAACCTTTTGTGTGACAGTCTGAGACTGTGTGATCAGGAAACCAGGCATATCCTGTAGCACGACAACAGAAGGTGGGCCAGGCTCAATCAATCTGGCAACTTTGGGATCCCGCTAACGTCAAAATCAGGAGCAGGACCTTCAAAATTTGGTTTTCCATCTGTAAAATAGAACAAACAGACTATGCTGTCTCAAGGTTAGTATCACTCACTTCATCAAGAGGTTCTTCTGGAAGCAGCTCACTGGGATGACATGGTCTAAGCTGATTAATGGGGACCCATTTAAGGGAGCCTTCCCTCTCAGTACCTGTCTTCATTTGAATTTGATAAGCAACAGGGGATGCTTTATCCACAATAAGAAATGGACCGTTCCAGCTAGGTAAAAATTTATAGTCTTTGACCTTATTCTTACCAAAATTGTAGTAGAATACCTTATCGCCAATCCGGTATTCTTTAGAGGTAGTCCTCAAATCATAGTAGGCTTTCCTGCCCCTAGCAGCAGTGTCCAAATTCTTTTGGGCAAAGGCACTTTGCAAGTGTTGTCTTAAGTGGGCAACATATTCATGAGCAGTTGTAGCAGGCACAAGGTTCACATCATTAGTCCTGTAAAGAAGATGAAGGGGTAAAACTATGTCACTACCTGTCATCTCAAAAGGAGACACACCAGTAGCACGATGACGAGTGACTCTGATAGCCATCAGGACCAAGGGCGGCTTGATGTCCCAGTCCTTCCCAGAGGAAGAGACATACTTCTTCAAGATACTGATGATAGTTTTGTTTGTTCTTTCCACCTGTCCAGAGGATTGCGGACGATAAGCAATGTGGACTTTGACTTTCCCTCCCAGTAACTTCCACAGATGCTTGATGACTCGTCCCGTGAAGTGGGAATCCTGGTTGGATTCCACTTGCATAGGTAGGCCCCACCTGCTGAAAACATGGTTTAACGACAAGGTGGTCGTGGTCTCGGCAGTGCAGTTGGGTGCTGGGATGCACTCGACCCACTTGGTAAATAAGCAGGTAACTGTCAACATATTTGTTGCCTCGAGAGGATCGGGGCACGGGGCCGATCCAATCAATCTGGAGATCAGACCAAGGCATGGTCAGACCTTTGTTTCTCAAAGGTGTTCTATGAAAAGGAGCTGCAGGTTGAAATCTACAACAGGTTAGACAACCTTTAATATACAATTGGACATCTTGGTACATGTGGGGCCAGTAAGCCACTTGTTTCAACATGTCATAGGTTACTCTGTCACCTCTATGACCGGTACAAGGCTCGTCATGAGCATGTTGTAACATAACTCCACGGAAGGCCCGAGGTACCACCCATTGCACAATACCATGCTTGCTTGTCCGAATCAACAGATCTTTCTGGAGGTGGAACATGTCCTTGGAGATGTAGAGGATTCTTAGTTCCTCATTGTCCTGACAATCCTCCAGAGTTAACGGGTGTTCCTGTGGGTTTTGCAGAAAAGAGTAGAAACGTCCGCAAGTAGGATCTTGTTTCTGGGCTTGCACGAGGTCAAGATCCGTGATCTCGCTACACCATTGAACCACAGGGGGCATGGTGGATAGTTGGGCTTGTTGCCTGGTAACCGCCGCTTTCACAGTTCGGAGTCCATTGGTTTTGGGACCCTCCAACTGCCAGAGGTCTCCAGAGATAGCACTCTCCTTGGCAAACTGATCAGCAAGATCATTTCTAATCTTGTCAGGATTGTCAACACGGGAATGACCTTTCACTTTCTTCCAGTAGATGGTCATGTCATTTTCATGAGTTACGTTGTCCAAGGCCAGGATTAATTTGGCATGTTTGACAGGTTTCCCTTTGGAATTCAGCATATTGTTAGATTTCCAAATGGGTAAGTGGGAAACAAAATTCTGTCGGACGTAGTCTGAGTCAGTACAGATGGTTAGGGTGCGAACCCCTCCCTGAGCAGTTATTTTATTTATTTATTTATTTTCATTTCTTATATACCGCACTATTTGCGATCAGCGCGGTTTACATAAAACAAGAAGGTAACCGACAATGAACAAAAGTCAGGTCATTACATTGAACAGGAACAAGTAACTTGGAAAACAGGGTAAACTATATACATATGCATAACCATGAATGGGTAACTATATACATGTCAGAGGGAGTTATTGGGTATTGGACATGCTTAGTGGCTGGGGTTCGGGCAGTAAGTGAGATGCTTGATAAAGAGGAAATGTTTTAAGGCCTTTCTGAACTGGCTCAGGTTAGGGATCGCTCTGATGTGTGGTGGTAGGGAGTTCCAGAGACTTGGGGCGTATAGTCTAAAGGCTCTGTTCGATGTTGCTTTGGAGCATTTTGTGGTGTCTCTCGGTATCACTAGCATGTTAGCTACTGAGGTTCCAGTGGACTGGAAAGCTGGCAGTGCTGCAGCTAGTTCAGCATACTGATTAGTCTTGGTACCCAGGTAGTTCTGGTTCCAAACTACACCTATACCTGCTACCAGTTCATGGTCAGGCTCTCGACAGTAAGCACAACCGTCCACATACACTTTGGGGTAGCCTTTACAGAGGTTCTCATCATAAGGACAATGACGAGAAGGCTCAGGTGTAAATGGCTCCATTTCGTTGTCTAAATTACCCACTAATGGTTCTCTGGCAGTGCAATCATGCTATTCGGCCAGGCCCTGTGCGGCAGCATCCTTGCGGTTTTGAGCATACCTTACCTCTAGGGGCCATCCCTGAAGGGCTAAGGTCCAGGAAACAATGCGGCTGTTCGACACTTGTACTGATTTAATCCGATCACTGCCTAGGAACTTGATGGGTTGGTGATGGGTCTCGACAACCAACCTCTCACTTTGGGTATAACTGCGGAAATATTGGAGGGCCCAGACTGTGGACAACAAGGGCTTCTCACAGTCAGAGTATTTCTTCCGCACTTCCGTTAGAGCTTTTCTGGCGTAGGCAATAACTTTCCTATCTGTGTCATGCATCTGGTACAGAATAGCACTCATAGAGTGATCGGTGAAACCTAGTTCCACAAAGAATTCTCTGCTACCCTCTGGATAGGCGAGACAGGGAGCTTGACTCAAAGCAGCCTTCAGCTGTTTTAGAGCTGCGTCTTGGTCGGGATTCTATGCCCAAGATTCATCTCTTTTGAGGAGTTTGACCAGGGGTTGAGAAATCTCCGCATATTGGTCCACAAATTGGCGGGAATAATTGCAAATATGCTCGCTCAGGTTAGTTGGGCATTTGAGTTGTTGCAAGGCCACAATTCTTTTCCTTTGAGGCCACAGTCCATCAGCAGAAACTTCGTAACCCAAATAATTAAGGGATTTCCGGCACCATTGGCCTTTTGATAAGGGCAACTTTGCTCCCGCAGCTTTGAGTTGCTGGAAAACATGCTCTATTTCTTGCAAATGGTCAGTAAAACTGGTGCTCTTCACTAGAATGTCATCTACATAGACAAGGGTGCCTCTAGTCTCAGCATCAGGCAAAACCTTATGCAGGAAAATATTGAAGTCCGCTGGTGCATTCAGATAACCAAACGGTGTCCGATTCCAAATATATTGTCACCTACCAAAGATAAAAGCCAGCTTATGTTGGTCTTCTGGATAGACAGGTATAGTCCAAAATCCTGAGGCCAGATCCAGGCTTATAAAGTACTTTGCGCCCTTGATGGTGGCTAAGTTCTGTTCCAGATGTGTCATAGGCCATCTGGATAGAGGTACCTTTCTATTGAGCTGGTGATAGTCCAAAGCTAAGCGCCAGCTGGAGTCTTTCTTGATGACAGGCCACAATGGGGCATTGTAAGTACTATTGCATTGGCGTATAATTCCCTTTTGTTCTAGGGAATTGATGATTTCCTGAACAGATTCATAGGAGGCCAATGGGATTTTATACTGACTCACAAAGACGGGTTTACTGTTTGGATCCGTAGGAATACGGGTGACATATAGGTCGGTGAGACCATAGTCATAGGTGTCAATAGCAAAAAGGTCCTTATGTCGGTACAGCAGTTCTTTTAATTGGGCCCTTTCTGACTCATCAGTGTAGGCGTCTGCTTCAGCAAGTTTTCCCGCAACCATTTCGTCAAATCCCAGAACAGGTTTGTTCGTGGGTATTTCATCCTTCTCCTCAATCTCATCTTGGAGAGAGGAGACCTCGATGGCTTGGACAGCATGGGGCTGCCCCCCCCCCCCCCAGTGGGTGAGGGAACTAACAGCCTCATCGAGTTTACTTGACAAAATCAGATGGTCAGACTAGGTCCACTTGAGAGGTCACTGCACTATGTGGCCAGACAAACTGTAAGGTGAGGAGGCCTCGGAGTGAGGATCTTACACACCCAGGGGTCGTCCCCCCCTTCACAGATGTTCCAGGAAACAGGGGCTTCCCCAATAATCTGGAGACTCAATTCCACACTTGGGAACGATTCTACCACTAGGAATCCCAGGGGTTCGCCTTTCACAAAGTGAATGCGATCTGGGTTTGGATTGGTGAGCAATAAATGTAGTGAGGGAGCTGTGGCTTCCATGCAGGGTATGGGACCCATGTCTAGGCCCAGCTCCTCAAAGCGGGAGTTAGGACTGAAGAAGACCAGATTGTCTGAGACCACTTGTCCTCTGGTCACCTGTATCTGCAGGGGACAATCCTGTACCCTCCCAGGTATTTGGATGTCTTCTGCACTGACCACTTCACAAACTTGAGGAATCATCTGACTAGCCCGTAGTAATGGGCGGGCACCAGAGAACTCCACCGGTTCTCCTTCCATCCTACTCTAGAGGATGTTGTTCACGAAATCCACATAAGTTCCTAGTCTAATAAGGCAACCTGAGCCTATGTAGAGGGGCAACTCAAGTCCTCTGATGGAAAAGGTGTGCTGAAAACCTTTGACCCCTACTTGCAAGGGGAGATTGCAGTAGCCCATTAATGTCTTGAGTCCTTCCCCAGGCACTTGGAACAAAGTCTTCGCTCCCATCACCCAATCAAGGGTGACCTGTTGAAAAAAGTCTCACTGATGAGGGAGTGGTCACAGTGGGGTAATAGGTAGGCCTTTTCCTTCTGTGGCATGCCCACCTTCACATATATAAAGGGACCTTTCTCAGCAGAGACTGTCTGTCAGTCTCCTAGGGTGACCTAGGCATGGATTGGATGGAGGAAGGGTTTGTACCTCACAACCTTCCACAGGTTCCTTCAGGAATATCTACAGGCAGTCAGTATCAAGGACAATGTTTGCTAATGAGCCCACTTCGATTGCAACCACATTGCTACTTCCCTGATCCTCATCTCCAGCCCTTTCATACTGGAGCTGTAGGATTTGGGGATCTGCGTACCTCTGGAAATTAATCCTGATGGACGTGTCCTTTCGTTCCACAGAACAAGGACCACTGACCCTGGTGTCATATTTTACCTTAGCATAAGATATGGGGTGTGTGACCTGTGTCCAGATCACTTCTTGGACTTAGTCCAGTATGGGGCGTAACCTTTTCAGGAGCTCATTGCCAATCAAGAGTTCTTCCCCAGGGCACTTAGTAATGATGACAGGATGTTTCACCTGTAATTTTCCAATTTGGAGGTTAAGCCAGACCTGACCCATCGACTCTATGAACTGATCCCTATAAGCTGATCCCCATAAGCTGTGAGTGACAAATCACTGGGTGTGATGTGTAGGATCCTCTGACCCCCCCAAGGAAGCAGTGAGCCTATTGAAGAGACTCGAGGTAATCAGGGTAGCCTCAGAGGCTGAATCTAACAGGCCCTCACAGAGAAATGCCTGCTGAATTGTAACAGGAACAGTGTACCTCTGTCCTTTTGGCTTGAGTTTACCCAGAAAATACTTGCGCTTCCTGATGGTGTCGAAGGCTGGACCCTCGCTGTCCACTGCGGGACTGTCACTCTGTGTCCAGGGGGTGGCATCTCCAGGTGGTCTGGATATCTGAACTGGCTACACCTGTGCAATAGTGACCTGTGGGTCAGAAACAAGGTCGGTTAGTCATTCAGTCTCATTAGAAGGAGCAGAGGAGTCAACCAATTCCTCCTCTGGCTTCTGAGGCTTAGGATTGTTCTTTGGCCCACTGGGCTTCGCTTGTGGCTTAGGTGGCTCGCTATTGGCAGAAGCCTCCTTTGAGGAGCTGAATACAATGGTAGACTTCATCATATCTGCCAACTCGCTTATTTTCTTTTCCAGCTCCTGGTGCTTGTTTAACCCTGGCTTTCTTTTCCAGTTCCGGTTCTGCTGAGTGAAACGCTGATTCCCAGAGTGCTGCTTTAACCCAGATGACTGGTTATTCTGGGGTGGCCTGGGAGGATTCTGTGAAGCAGAGGGAGAAGAGTTACTTTCCAAAAAAAAGAGTAGATTTTACAGCACTAACACTCTGTTTTGGTTCCTTGGCTTTGCTTGGAGCCTTTACTTTGCTGCCATTGCTAGCCCTCATGTTAGGAACAGCTTCAAAAATCCACTCAGCGTGTTCTATCACGTGTGACAGGGGTTCGTGATGCTTGTCAGCCATATAAGCCTTAACAGACGGAAGGAGCAACTGACAGAAAAGATTACAAAACTCCTGATGGTGTTCTAACATTTCCCAGGGAGGATAACTCTGGAAGAAGGTCTGCCTAAGTCTGTAGGCAAACTCTCGAGGTGTTTCATCTTCCCCATAAGTCATATTATATGCTGCCTGTTTTGCAGCGATACCATATTAGACCTAGTCCTTAGTAGAACACCAGATCTAATGCAAGAGATAAGGGTGTTGGGGCCACTTGGCAATAGTGATCATAGCATGATCGCCTTTGATTTAATTAGTGGAGGAGGGATAGTAAGGAAATCCACAGTACTACCTTTTAACTTTCGAAAGGGAGACTATGATAAAATGAGGAAAATAGTTAAGAAAAAACTAAAAGGAGCAGTTGCAAAGGTTAAAGACTTACATCAAGCTTGGGTGTTGTTGAAAAATACTATCTTGGCAGCCCAGACCAGCTGTATTCCACGCTTTAAGAAAAGTGGAAGGAAGTCCAAAAAACTGCCAGCATGGTTTAAAGGTGAGGTCAGAGAGGCTGTTGCCAAAAAAGCATCTTTCAGGAAATGGAAAAAAGAGCCAAACGATGAAACCTGGAAACAGCACAAGCACTGGCAAATCAAATGCAAGGCATTGATAAAGCAGGCAAAGGGAGAATTTGAGAAGAAGCTTGCTGTGGAAGTAAAAATGTGAAATAATGATTTTCAAGTATATTTGAAGCAAAAAACCTGTGAGAGTGTCAGTTGGTCCATTAGATGATAGAGGAGTTAAAGGGGCACTAAGAGGCGACAAGGCGATAGCGGAGAGACTGAATGAATTCTTTGCTTCGGTCTTTACTGAGGAAGATGTAGGGATGTTACCCATGAGTGAAGTGATATTTAAAGGTGCGGAAGAATTGAGGGAAATATCGATACATCGGGAAGATGTGTTACAACTATTAGATAAACTGAAGAGTAGCAAGTCACGTGGGCCGGATGGTATACATCCAAGGGTGTTGAAAGAACTGAAATATGAGATTGCAGACCTGCTATTAGTAATCTGTGAACTATCATTAAAATCATCTCTAATACCTGAAGATTGGAGGATCGCCAATGTAACACCAATTTTTAAAAAGGGTTCCAGGGGTGATCCGGGAAACTACAGACCGGTGAGCCTCATGTCAGTACCGGGAAAAATGGTAGAAACCATCATAAAGAATAAAATTACTCAGCATGTAGATAGTCATGGCCTAATGGGAGACAGCCAACATGGCTTTAGACAAGGAAGATCTTGTCTTACTAATCTGTTATGTTTTTTTGAAAGTGTGAATAAACAGGTGGACAAAGGTGAGTCGGTTGATATAGTGTATCTGGACTTTCAGAAAGCCTTTGACAAGGTCCCTCATCAGAGACTTTTGGCAAAACTAAAGAGTCATGGGATAGGAGGCAGCGTACTACTGTGAATAGTGGTGTACCCCAGAGATCTGTGCTGGGTCCGCTGCTTTTTGACATATTCATGACACATTCAGGCTAAAATCACCTGACTGAGTAATACTAAATCCAACAACTTAACAGAAAAACCACTGAACTAAAAACTCTATGATTCAACCCTAAAGTACCTACAACTTGTATTTGTATATAGTTTATTGTACATAGTTTACAAGCCAGTTATGCTGTTATGTATTAGCTCATGCTGTTAACCATTATATTGTTTATTGTTACAAAATGTTCGATGTAAAACCAAGCTCTTGCTTTGTGGATTTTGTTTTATTGTGAACCGCAACTGAACTCTGGAAGATGCGGGATATAAATGATTGTTAAATAAATAAAATAAAATTCATAAATGACCTGGAAAGTGGAATAATGAGTGAGGTTATCAAATTTGCAGATGACACAAAACTATTTAAAGTTGTTAAAACCCAAGAGGATTGTGGAAAATTGCAAGAGGATCTTGATAAATTAGAAGACTGGGCATCAAAATGGCAGATGAAATTTAATGTGGACAAGTGCAAAATTATGCACCTAGGGAAGAACAACCCAAACTATGGTTACACAATGCAAGGTTCCACATTAGGAACCACCACCCAGGAAAAAGATTTAGGCGTCATTGTGGATAACATGTTAAAACCCTTGTGCAGCGGCAGCCAAGAGAGCAAATAGAATGCTAGGTATGATAAGGAAAGGAATAGAAAATAAAACAAAAGATATTATAATGCCTCTATATCATTCCATGGTGAGACCGCACCTTGAATATTGTGTGCAATTCTGGTCGCCGTATCTTAAAAAGGATATAGAGTTATTAGAAAAGGTTCAGAGAAGAGCCACCAAAATGTTAAAGGGGATGGAAGGATACTTCTATGAAGATAGGCTAAAAAGGTTAGGGCTCTTTAACCTGGAAAAGAGACGGCTGAGGGGAGATATGATAGAAGTCTATAAATTAATGAACGGTGTGGAACGGGTAAACGTAGATTGATTGTTTACGTTATCAGAATATAGAAAGACTAGGGGACATGCAATGAAGTCTGACCCAGTATGGCATATCTTATGTTCTTATGTTCATTTAAAGGGATATTTTCCCTTCAAGCAGTCTAATTCTGCTCCCCTAATATTAACATTGAGCACCTCAGTCTTATCCGTATTCATCTTGAATCCGGATACCGCACCATACTACTCAATTACCCTTGCCAAAGTTCCCTTTGGCTGCGTTATCATCAAAAGAATGTCATCCGCAAACAAAGAAATTCTGTGCTGCAGCCCCCCCCCCCCCACCATAACTCTCCGAACTCCCTCTTCATTTCCCAGCCCCACCCATTCTGATCCGGTTGCTTCTCCACATGTGGGAGACACCTGTATCTATCCCCATTGTCAACAAGCGCCTGGACACCATGTACAGGGTCCAGCGAGGGCCGGCCTTCCGGAAGGTTCAGCTTCCCCATACCTCGATGGTGGTGGAGTCTGCCATGTGAAAGCAGAAGAGTCCAAAAACCCACTCTTCGGTCCCGCCGGTTAGGGAGTCTCGCGCCCTTGACCCCCTCAGGCATAATGCTTACCAAAGCTCCATGCTGGCTTGCCACATACAGGCTTACCAGCTATATACAGGCATGTTCCTTCGTGACCTCACAAAGGAGCTCAGAGATTTCCAGGCAGGTCTCGACAGCGATTACCTCCGCCATTTCCAGTCCCTCTTGAAATCAGTGAGGGACTGTTCGAAGTACCTTTCTTGCACTGCATACGACAGCTTAGAGTCCTCTGCTCGGGTAGCGGCTGCAGGTATTGGGGCCAGGCGGTAGGCCTGGCTCCAGTCCTCGGATCTTGAACAATGGGTCCAGGAAAAACTACTCGATGTACCGTGCCTGTGCGAACAATTGTTCGGCAAACCTGTGAAGGACAAAGCAGAGGAGATAGAAACAGAGTACGTTACTTGCACCCGTCTCCCAGAAGATTTCCTCTCTCCTGTGGAAGAAACAGCTGGGCAAGAAGCCTTTCTTCTAGAGGGAAGGGTCTCCCTTACTGGAGCTACCCACCTTTACCCTCCAGTGCCAGCCCCATCCCAGAGCGGGAAAGGCAAGAGCAGCCCCCAGGGCCAGCGTAAGCCTAAGGGACCCAAGAGCCAGACCCCTGCTCCGGCCCAGTCAGCCCCCGGGTTTTTGATGCCAGATGCATAGCCGTCCACCCTTTGCCGGCCCAGCTACCAGTGGGGGGGGCGCCTGGTCCACTTTGCTCCCCGCTGGGAGTCCATAACTTCGGACGCCTGGGTACTCCAGGTCATCCGGGAGCGTTAACTCCTTCATCTGGACCAGCTTCCTCCACCCTTGTGACCCACAGAGTCCCCTCGGCTCTCCGTGCCCCAGACCACCTTGGCGCAGGAGCTCGCCAACCTCCTCAAGGAACAAACAGTGGAAGTGGTCCCACCGCATCTCGGAGGCCGCGGTTTCTACTCCTGCTACTTCCTTGTGCCAAAGCGGATGGGCGTTTTCCGACTCATCTTTGATTTAAGAAATCTCAACATATATCTTGTGCGGGAAAAATTCAAAATGCTATCCCTTGGTGCCTTGTTGCCCTTTGGGAGGGCAACTGACTGTTCCTTGGACCTTCGGAATTCGTACGCTCACAACTTCGTCCACCCAAAACACAGAAAATACTTGTGCTTCAGAGTTCAAGGAAGCACTACCAATACAGGGTGCTTCCCTTCGACCTCGCATCTTCTCCACGAGTGTTCACCAAGTGCCTCGTGGTAGCTGCAGCCCACCTTTGATTACAGGGCACCTTCATCTTCCCTTATCTAGACGACTGGCTTGTTACAAGGGCGACGGCCGATGAAGCGCGGAAGGCCACGGCCTGCACTGTCCATCTCCTCGAGTACCTCAGCTTTGTGGTGAATTACCCAAAGTCCCACCTCACTCCGGTTCAATCCCTGGAGTTCATCGGCACATGCCTCGACACTCAGCGGATGACAGCCTTCCTTCCCCAGGACAGGACAGACCCCGCCTCATCGCTCTGGCCTCTGCGGTTTATCGCTGCGAGACAGTCTCGGCCTGAGTGATGCTCCCTCTTCTCAGCCATATGACCTCGACAGTCCATGTGATCCCCAATGCCCTGTGCACATGCAAGCGGCACAGTGGTGCCTTTGAACTCAGTGGGCTCAGGCAACAGGCCATCTCCGGGACACCGTTTCAATCACACCTCACCTGTCCGAGTCCCTCAGCTGGTGGCGGGACACCCGGAATCTGCTTCGAGGCATGCCGTTCCAGGCCCCTCAGCACGACGTGGTTTTGACCACAGATGCTTCTCTAATGAGCTGGGGAGCACACTGTGGTGAGCTCCACACGCAGCGGACTTGGTCCCTCGAGGAGTCCCAACTGCCGATCAACTTCCTTGAGATCCGAGCAGTCCCCCTCACCCTCTGGGCGTTCATGCACCACGTTCACCATCGGGCTGTGCTTGTCCAGACGGACTACCGGGTGGCAGTGTTCTATATAAACAAACAGGGGGGCACCAGCTCTTACAGCCTCTGCCTGGAGGCAGTAGCCCTATGGTCCTTTACGATTCGCCAAGGTATAGTCCTACGGGCCACCTATCTCCCAGGTCAGGACAATGTTCTGGCTTATAGACTGAGCCGGATCCTCCAGCCACATGAGTGGCGCCTCTGCCCGCAGATGGTGCAGTGGCTGTTCCTGCGCTGGGGGATTCCGGTCCTGTACCTCTTTGCCAGCCCTATGAATTCACAGCTCCCGTGGTTCTGCGGCCAGTTCCCCACCCAGCAGAGAGGCCTCCGATACCTTCCTGATGTCATGGACACACAGCTTCCTGTATGCGTTTCCTCCCACCCCACTCATAGTGCGAGCGCTCCTCAAGATACAGCGGGATGGGGCCTTGGTGATTTTCGTGGCCCCAGGGTGACCTCGGCAGCCCTGGTTCCTGCTGCTGCTGCTCCGCCTCACATCGGAGCCTCCAGTTCCCCTCGGCAGCACCGCAGGTTTGTTGACATAGGAGGAGGGTCTCCTGCTTCACCCGAACCTGAGGTCCCTATCCCTCGTGGCTTGCGACTGAGCAGGTCATGATAGCCCTTCTTCATCTCCCGGTGGAGATCGAGGCATATTGCTGGCCTCACGCAAGGACTCAACCAGGAGGGCTTATGTCTTTAAGTGGTGTCTGTTCTCAGTATGGTGCTCGGGGGTACATGCTGACCCGTTCTCTTGCCCCACCCACTAGGTCCTGCAGTACTTACTCCATCTCTCACAGGTGGGCCTGAAGTCCAACTCGGTCAGGGTCCACCTGAGCGCGATCTCTGCCAACTACCACCCAGTCGGGCCAGCCGCTGGTTTCCCGCTTCATGCACTGTCTGCTTCTTTCCAGACCCTCATCCGACCACCTCCGGCAGTGTGGGATCTCAATGTCGTCCTCACGTGGCTAACCCAGCTGCCCTTTGAGCCAATGGCGTCCTGCTCTCTTTGGCATCTTTCCTGAAAGGTGTTTTTTCTGGTAGCCCTCACCTCAGCCTGGAGGATCAGTGAGCTTCAAGCCCTGATGGCCCATGCTCCCTACATGAGATTCTACGGAAACCAGGTGGTTCTCCGAATGCACCCTAAGTGTCTCCCAAAGGTTGTTTCGGATTTCCACCTCAACCAGGAAATAGTGCTGCCCGACCTTCTTTCCGAAGCCCCACATGGACTGGGTGTCGGTGATCCTCCACACCCTCGACTCTAGGAGGGCTCTCTCCTTCTATCTGCAACACACGCAGGCCCACTGCAGGTCCGAGTGGCTCTTCGTCTCATAGGACCCTGCATATTTGGGGCTCATGGTCATCAAGCGGACCCTCTCCCTCTGGTAGTAGATTGCATCACCTTCACCAAGGCTCAGGCTGGGCTATCGCTGGACCGCCGAGTCAGGGCGCTCGGTGTCCATGCGAGGGCAGCGTCAGTGGCATATCTGCGCTCTGTGCCCCTGGTGGACATCTGCCAAGCTGCATCCTGGTCCTCAGCTAACACCTTTGCGATGCATTACTGTCTGGAGAGGGAATCCCGTCGGGGCAGTGCCTTCCACCAGGCTGTACTCCGTAATCTGTTCGGGGTTTAGGCAACTCCGGCTCTCCAACCCTTCTTCTGCAGCTTCCAGGAGTGTGGTCTTCTGGGGATCCAGGGTCCTTGGGCTGTCTTCAGTTACCAGTGTCTGCTCACAGCTCGCCGTAGCACTTTTCTACAGGTCCTCGGCAGCCTTTAGCTGGGGATTCCCATATGTGAGGACAGACTTCCTGCTTGTTCCTGGAGAAAGCGTAGTTACTCATCTGTAACAGGTGTTCTCCAGGGACAGCAGGAATCAGTCCTCACAACCCACCCATCTCCCCTAGGAGTTGCCCACTCTTTTTTTAGATTTTTATCCTTTGCTTGAGCTATGTCATCTGACTGATCAAGATGGCACCCTTGGGCAGGAAGGGGACCACGCATGCCAAAGGCTTTCTTTGAAAGTTGGGGAAATGCTCCACGCAGGCTCCGTCAGTGCCGACGTCACCCATATGTGAGGACTGATTCCCGCTGTCCCTGGAGAACACTTGTTACAGGTGAGTAACTACGCTTTCCAGTCCATTGTTTGTTTGTCATTGGGGTACATCAGTCATCAACCTGATGACATTGTTTCCCAATGCCAAAGTGGAACAGTTCTTCAGCCACAGGTGAGAAAGAGGGTCAGAGGGGCTCAATGTTTTGACTCAGTAGTAGCCAAGTGATGGGTTCCTCTGTGTTCCTCCCCCCCCCCTCCCCCCGGCCTTTCATAGGCAGGGTCCTACAGAAGATAGAAGCTCATCGGGAGGCGGGTTATCTTGATAGTGCCTGACTGGTCTCAGAGACCTTGGTATGCAGATCTGGTTTGGATGTTTGTGAAGCCTTCTTGGCATCTTCCTCTGCTGGACAACCTGTTGTCACAGGGCTCCATTCTCATGCTGGAGGTAGCTCTTTTCTCGCTTATGGCTGGCTCTTGAAAGGGCTAAGTTGAGGAAAAAGGGTTACTCAAAACAAGTAATTGCCACTTTGCTTAAAGCATGGAAAAGGTCTACCTCTGGCATATATTATAGTTTGGTGTATATTTAAAGACTGGTGTGAGATCAGAGGCTTGCAGTCCCTCTCTTACTAACTACCGGATATTCTTGTTTTTCTCCAGGACAGATTGGACAGAGGTCTTGCTGTGAACTCTTTGTGGGTTCAAGTGGCAACTTGACGTGTTATAGAGGTCGGCTGAAGGGTACCTCTATAGCTTCGCATCCAGATGTAGATTGTCTTTTTAGAGGAGTTAAGCACCTTCACCCACCAATGAATTGTTCCTCCGTGGGACTTGTATCTTGTGTTAACAACACTTACAGAGGAGCCTTTTGAGACTTAGTCGAGCTTCTCTGAAGGATGTTACCTTGAAAGCGGTCTTTCTAGTGGCGATCTGTTCAGCAAGAAGGATTTCAGAGTTGCAAGCACTGTCTTATTTTATTTATTTAGCTGGGCTTATATACCGCTTTTCACAGGGTCAAAGCGGTGTACATGGAACTATGAATGATAGGTTACATCAAACAGGTGATAACTTATTATATACATTTGACATGGTAATAGCTTGAACTTAATATAATAAACGTAATATATTTAACAGGCACATGGAAAATACATAGTTGCAAAACTAGCTTATTTAACGTATTCACATGGCAGGAAGCTTGATTCTTATTTTCATAGTAGTGGGGTGTGCTTTAGGTGGGGGGGGTTATTCTGGGGAGCCATAGTGTTCAATGAAGAGTAAGATTTTCAATTTACGAAAGGTGAGAAGTTCGGCTGTGGTTCTGAGAGGGATTGGGAGTATGTTCCAAATGGACGGGGCATAAAGTCCAAAAGAGCATGTGCAAACTTGATTTTTGTTTTATGTTCTGGCATGTGGGATGATTAGAGTGTTGGTTGAGGATTGTCTAGTTCTGCAAGGTTTGAAGTCTTGGAGAAGTGTACTGAGGTGAGTTTATCTTGATTGTGAATGGCTTTTTTACATGAGCAGAAGGGTCTTGTATTTGATGCAGCTTTCCAGGGGAAGCCAGTGGAGCTGTTTTAAGATGGGGTTGATGCGGTCATATTTCGAGGCTGTCTGTATGATGTGTGCTGTTGCGTGAAGGCCTGTGCTTAGTGGGAGGAGTGAGGAGCTAGGTAGGCCCTGATAGATTGAGTTGCAGTAATCGAGATGTGGTAAAATCATGGCCTGTAGAGCAAGGTGGAAGTCCTGTTGGTCAGTGAGCGGGCGTAGTGACTGAAGGGTTCTTGCTTTGTAGTAGATCGCCTTGGTAATTGTATTTATTTGCTGTTGTAGTAGATCATCTTGGTAGTTGTATTTATTTGCTGCTTGAAGGAGAGGGTTTGGTTCACGATGATAACCAGGTACTTTATTTGATGTTGGACTTTTATTTGCATGTTATACAGTGTGGCGTGGATTGGTGGTGTAAAGGTGTCATCCTTTGTTACGAATAGAGCTTCTTTCTTTTTGTAATTGATTATTGTCTCTGAGCCATTTCGAGACGTTGACGAAGCATTGTAGGAGCTGTGGGTTTGTGGGTTATTTGGTGAATGGTCCATAAAGCATGATATCGTCTGCATAGATGTGGAAGTTGATGTGGGCTCTTATTATGGAGCAGAGTGGTTGTAGGTAAATGTTATAGCAGAGCGGATAGCATGAACCCCTGGGGGGGACTCCTTGGGTTGGTCTGTAGGGGGGTGAGATGTCTGCTCCAGTCTTTATTTGCTGATGTCTGTTTGTCAGATATTATTTGGACCATTGTAACACTGTGCCTTGGATCCCAACTGTTTCAAGACAATGGAGGAATATGTTGTTTGCGACTGTATCAAATGCAGTGGAGATGTCCAGGAAGATGAGGATGTATCTGTCTTTCTTGTTCTGAATCCCCTTTATGAGTATGTTTACAAAGGAGATCATAAGGGTTTCTACTCCATGGAGCAGTCTGAATCCATGTTGTTGGGGGTCCAGGATGTTGTGGCTCTTGATGTGGTTCTGTAACTGTTGTTGGATGGCGTATTCTATGATCTTTGCTGGGAATGATAGACTGGCAGTGGGCCAATAGGAGGCTGGATCTAAGGGGTTGAGGTCCGGTTTCTTAAGGGTAGTGTGGATGGATGATATTTTGAGGCAACCGGGCATCTGGCCTAATTGAAGTGATGATTGTGTGAGGCTGGCCAGAATAGGGCTAAGGTCTTGCTTGGCTGCTTTGATACAGGTAATTAGGCGTGGGTCAATAGGGGAGGTGCTAGTGTTCAAGGAGGCAATGATGGATTCCGTTTCCTCCTTGCTGATTGTTTCAAATGTGGACCATGGAGGGGGGGGGGGGGTCTTTGCTGGGGCATGGGAGGGAGTGAAGTTGTTTGTATTGGTTTGCCAATTATTGATGGCTGTTGGGATTATCTAGGTCAGAGGTGGCAGGGGGTTTTATAAGCTTTTTGATCAAATCAAAGAGCTTGCGGGGGTAGTTGAGGGCTCCATTGATGAGTTTGGTGTGGTAGTTTCATTTGGCGCTGTCAGTTTCTGTTTGTAGTTCTTGAGTGTTTCCATGTTCAGTAAGGGTAGATTTTTCCCATTTTCTTTCGAACCTTCCCAGATGGGTTTTGAGTTTCCGTAGGGTGGGGGTGTACCAAGGAGTACTTTGAAATTTTGTTGCCTTTTGTGGGGCCATTGTTGAGGTTGCTACTTTGCTGAGAATATCATTCCGTTGCTAGATCGTTGGGGTCCGATGGTGCACATTTGAGTTGGGGTTTGATGAAGGCTTTTTGTTATAGGGTTTGAAACGTCTCTTTGTCGTGACGGGGGTAGTGGTGGGAGGTGGGGAGTTGGCAGGGAAGGGGAAATGTGATGAGTCTGTGGTCGGACCATGGTATTTGTAAAGTTTGCAGTGAAGGGGTGTTTCCTGTCTGAGTTGATTGGGTGTCGAGGAAGACTAGGTCCAGTTTGTTGCCTTTGCTGGGGAATGGTGGCATAATTGGTGTTAAGTCGTGCAAAGCAGGTGTGGATTTGTCAGTATTCTCAGTTTTGTCTGTCAGTAGGGCCCTTTTGGTGGGGTGGTATCCTGGACGTCTATCTGCATTGGTTTGATTCTTTTCATGGTCCCCGCCTAAGGACCTCACCATAGGGCCCTTTGGCGAGGCCCTTGGGTGCAGGCCCGCCTTGTGTAGCATTGTGCTTTCAAAGGTCCAGAGGAGGTCGACAATGGGCTGCACATCAGGAGCATGGGAGCAGCTTGCCTCTACACTGCTTTCTTGTTCTTAGATCTCCAGGTCTCAATGGCGGTGAAAATGCTGGATCTGATGAGTGGTTCTCCAGGACCAAGCAGGAAGTCAGTCCTCACATATGGGTGACGTCGGCGCCGACGGAGCCCTCGTGTGGAGCATTTCCCCAGCTTTCAAAGAAATCTTTGGGAATGCAGCGCGCATGCGCGGTCCCCTTCCCACCCAAGGGTGCCATCTTGCTCAGTCTTCTTTTTTCCACGGAGCCCGATGGACGTGTGTCATTGTCACCAGGTAAAAAGTTGATTTTCCTGCGTGGATTTGTGGTTTTGCCCGGTTCGATGCCAGTTCCCCTTCCCACCTGGGCCCGGTACACCGGTATCGAGCCCGGAGCTAAGTTTTTCGGTTTTTGTCCTTCGTGACTAGCGTTTCCGCTTTTTTTTCTCTTTTTCACTGGCAGTCTGGTCTTTTGACCTTGCAGGGGCCCTTTTTCCCCCGATGGCTGCCAGCGGGTTCAAGAAGTGTGATCGGTGTAAGAAGCTGATGTCTCTCACCGACACACCTGACTGCTGCCTCCGGTGCCTCGGGCCTGACTGTGACCCGGTGGCCTATGTCCCGTGTGGCAAAATGACCTCTAAGGTGCTGAGGAGCCGTCATCATCAGCGTGAAAGACTCTTTTCTGACTCCGCGTCCGGCCGGGCCCGGACTTCGTCAGAAACCTCGACATCTCGGGAGTCCGACCCCGAGCACCATCGAGGCTCCTCTGAAAGGGGGTCTCCTTTAAGGGAACACTGAAGGAAGAAGAAACCCGCGAGGGCTCCTCGAGGGCCAGGTCGCATAGCCCCGATCGCCGTCCCGGGTCCTCGGAGCCAGAGAGGCCTGCCAAGTTGCCTCGAGTGGAGCCGGAGTCCCCGAGTCACGTGAGTGCTGTTGTCCTCGTAGACTCCCCTCTGGGAGAGCCGACATCGGGCCCGACACTGTCAGGGCCCGAGTTGGGGGCTGCTGAGTCTCCTGAGCTGAGTCTCAGGTTGACAGCCTTGGAGAGCAGCTTGGCTGCCTTCATGGAGCAGCAGCGGGTACTGATCGCCGGTTTGACCGGTGCTTCTGCCCCGACCACCGGGACCTCGACGTCCAAGTCGACCCCGGAGGCCGAGCCAATCCTCGAGTCGATGCGGTCTCGAGTCGATCCTCGGCCAAGGTCCCCCTCGGTCTCTCGCTCGGGGCCAAGGTCGTCGACGCCGGTGCCCTCGGCATCGGGGCAGATGGCATCGGTGCCCGCCCGGCCGGAGCCGCTCGATTCTTCCTCGGAGGGGTCAGAGTGGGAGCCGGAGGACGAGGAGTCCCCGGATACTTTCCGGACCCGGTGCGTCCCATCGGACTCACCGGAGTCCGAGCCTCAGAGACGGTCCCCATCGGAGGATACCCGGTTCTCGGACTTCGTGCGGGACATGGCCAAATCCTTGGCCTTCCCCACGGATCCCGAGGAGGAGCCGAAGAGCTTGAGGCCCTCCAGTATGACTCTCCGCCTAAGGAGGCCTTTACTGTACCGGTTCCTCCGATGCTGGAACGGCTGCTCCTCCACATGTGGGAGGCACCAGGCCTCGGCGCCGGTTCTCAGCAAACGGATCGATTCCATTTATCGAGTCCGTAAGAGCCCTGGGTTCCAGAAGGCACAGCTACTGCACCACTCCATGGTTGTGGAATCGGCCATGCATCGTCTGAAGAGTCAGAAGATGCACTTCTCTGTGCCCCCCGGCCGGGAGGCCCGGAACCTGGATGCCCTCGGTAGAAAGTGCTTCCAGGGCTCTATGCTGGCGTGCCGTGTCCAGACTTACCAGCTGTACATGGGCATGTACCTTCGGGACCTGGCAAAGGAGATTGCCGGGTTCTCAGCTGGCCTCTCCGAGGAACCTTTGCAGAGGTTTAAGTCATTGTCATCTGGGATTCGAGAGTGCTCAAAGTTTTTCTCCAGGACCAAGCAGGAAGTCAGTCCTCACATATGGGTGACATCGACGTTGATGAAGCCCTTGCGGAGAATTTCCCCAGCTTTTCAAGAAAGTCTTTGGGAATGCAGGCACGCATGCGCGGTTCCCTTCCCGCCTAAAGGTGCCATCTTGCTCAGTCTCTCTTTTTCCGTGAAGCCCACCGGACGTGTGTCCTAGTCTTCCCGGAAAATAGTTAGATTTTTTTGCGATTTCTTCGCTACTTTTTCTCCGGTTCGACGCCAGTTCCCCTCCCGCCGGGTTCGGTACACCGGTATCGAGCCCGATCTCCTTTTTTAGGTTTTTGCCCTTCGTGGCTGGCGTTCGTGCCCTTTT
Organism: Ichthyophis bannanicus; assembly: GCA_033557465.1. Classification (NCBI taxonomy): domain Eukaryota; kingdom Metazoa; phylum Chordata; class Amphibia; order Gymnophiona; family Ichthyophiidae; genus Ichthyophis; species Ichthyophis bannanicus. Next base: position 1,220,523,179 of record CM066031.1, read on the forward strand.
TTTCTTTTTCCCTGGAAGGCCGGTCCTTTGACCTCGCGGGGACTCTTTTTTTCCCCGATGGCTTCCAGTGGCTTCAAAAAGTGTGATCGGTGCAAGAAACTAATGTCTCTCACCAACACACACGACTGCTGCCTTCGGTGCCTCGGTCCTGACCACGAACCTAAGACGTGTGGACCATGTGGAAAAATGTCTTCCAAGGCGCTTCGAAGTCATCAGCACCAAAAGGAAAGGCTTTTCTCTGACTCGGCCTCCGGCCGGGCCCGGACTTCATCTGAAGCCTCGACATCTCGGGAATCGGAGCGAAAAAGGAAGAGGTGGCTCGCGAGGGCGTCGTCGGAAGAGGTCCCTGGCTCCTCGAGAGCTAGGTCTCAGACCCCCGACCATCGCCCCAGGCCCGTGGAACAGGAGAAGCCTCCCAAAGTACCTCGAGTGGAGCCGGAGTCTGCTGGACACGTAAGTCCTGTAGTCCTCGTGGACTCTCCTCCCAGAGAGCCGATGTCGGGCCCGGCACTGCCGGGGCCCGATTCGGGGGCTTCTGAGTCTCCTGAGCTGGGTCTCAGGTTGACAGCCTTGGAGAGCAGACTGTCTGCCTTCATGGAACAGCAGCGGGCACTGATGGCCAGCCTGTCTGGGGCATCTGCCCCGACCACCGGGGCATCGACATCGAAGTCGACCCAGTAGACAGAGCCGATACTCGAGACCATAAAGGCTCGAGGTCGACCTCGGTCGCGGTCTCCCTCGACCTCCCGTTCGGGACCGAGGGTGTCGACGCCGGTGCCTTCGGCGTCGGGGTGGGTGCGCACAGGCCCCGCATGGTCGGACCCCGATTCCTCATCGGACGAGTCCGCCTGGGAGACGGAGGACGAGGAGTCCCCCGACACCTTCCGGACTCGGTGCGTCCCATCGGACTCACCGCAGTCCGAGCCCCGGAGTAGATCTCCCCCGGAGGATACCCGGTTCTCGGAGTTTGTCCGGGATATGGCCACCGCGTTGGCTATCCCTGCGGACCCCGAGGAGGAGCCTCGAGCCGTGGAGCTCGAGGCCCTACAGTACGACTCTCCTCCAAAGGAGGCCTTTACTGTTCCGGTTTCTCCGATGCTGGAACGGCTCCTCTTCCGGATGTGGGAGGCACCGGCCTCGGCGCCGGTTCTAAGCAAGCGGGTCGATTCTATCTATCGACTCTGGAAGAGCCCTGGCTTTCAGAAGGCGCAGCTACCACACCATTCCATGGTGGTGGAATCGACCATGCATCGCCTGAAAAGTCAGAAGATGCACTCTGCGGTGCCCCCCGGCAGGGAGGCCCGGAACCTCGATGGTTTTGGTAGAAAGTGCTTCCAGGGCTCGATGCTTGCTTGTCGTGTCCAGTCTTACCAGCTGTACATGGGCATGTACTTGAGAGACCTGGCCAAGGAGTTGGCCGGATTCTCCACTGGTCTCTCCGGGGAACCCTTGCAGAGGTTCAAGTCCTTGTCCTCGGGGATCCGGGAATGCTCCAAGTTTATGTCCCGCGCTGCCTACGATGGCTTCGAGGCTTCGGCTCGTGTTGCGGCAGCCAGCATCGTGGCTCAACACCAGGCATGGCTGCAGTCATCGGACCTCGAGCCATGGGTTCAGGACAAGTTGGTCGATGTCCCTTGCCGAGGTGAGAACCTTTTTTGGCAAGCCCATGACCGAGAAGGCCGCACAGCTCGAAACCGAGCACCTCACGAGGACAAGGCTGTCTAGGAAGACTTCTGCCCCTTCTCTCAAAAAGAAGGGCTCGGGAAAAAGCCCTTTTACCCGAGGAAGGGCACTGCCTACAAACAGTACCCACAGTACCAGGCCGCCCAAGCTGCCCCTCAGGGTCAGCAAACCAAGGGGCAGGGTAATGGGCCCCGTAGGCAGAGGACTCCCAAGCCTCCGGCCCCTGCTCCCACTCAACAGGGTGGGGGGTTTTGACTCCTTAGGCATAGCCTCTCCATCCCTGCTCTTCCAACCCTGCACAGGAGGTCGCCTCGCCCTGTTTGCCCACAAGTGGCCACTCATCACTGGAGACAGTTGGGTACTAAGCAAAGTCCACAAGGGCTATCTGCTGCACTTCCAGTAGCTGCTGCCTCCATACTTTCCAGGAGAGCATCCAAGGTCCCCCCTGCACACAGATCTTCTCCTTCAGGAGCTCCAAGGTCTGTTGGTGGACAGGGCAATGGAGCCTGTGCCTCACCACCTACAAGGTCAAGGGTTCTACTCCAGGTATTTCCTTGTACCCAAAAGAACCGGTGGCCTTCGGCCTAATCTAGACCTCAGAAATCTCAACAAATTCCTAGAGACGGAGAAGTTCAAAATGCTTACTCTTGGAACACTTCTGCCCTACCTCCAGCAGGGAGATTGGCTATGCTCCTTAGATTTAAAGGATGCGTATACTCATATCCTCATTCATCCAGACCACAGAAAGTACCTCAGGTTCATTGTGGGAGGAAACCATTATCAGTACAGAGTACTGCCTTTTGGCCTCACCTCCGCTCCCAGAGTCTTTACCAAATGCCTGGCAGTGGTGGCAGCTTACCTGAGAAATCAAGGGATCTTTGTCTTCCCCTATCTGGACGACTGGCTCATCAGGGGTCAGACGTGCCCGGAAGCCAGACAAGCCACCCTCAGAACTATTGCTCTTCTTCAAAGCCTGGGGTTTGTCATAAATTTCGCAAAGTCCACTTTGCTCCCCTCCCAAAACTTGGAGTTCATAGGGGCAAGGTTGGACTCTCTGCTGGCAAAGGCGTTCTTGCCAGAAGACAGGGCCCAAAGACTGATAAACTTAGCAAACCAGTTTCTCAGCAGGTCACTGGTCTCCGCCACTCTGCCTGAGACTTCTTGGCACATGGCTTCGACAGTCCATGTGACCCCCAATGCCCGGCTCCATATGAGGCCTGCACAATGGTGCCTTCGGACCCGGTGGTCACAGGCCACAGGCAGCCTCAGAGACAGGATAAGGGTGTCCAGGCAATTTCTGAACTCCCTCCGCTGGTGGCTGCACCCACCCCATCTACTGCAAGGGGTGCCTTTTCAGATTCCTGGGTTCACAGTGGTGCTGACCACGGATGCCTCCCTGCAGGGTTGGGGAGCTCATTGTCTAGGCAAGTGCACCCAGGGCCTGTGGTCTCCTTTGGAAGCCGCACAGCAAATCAATCTCCTAGAACTCAGGGCTATTCGGCTAGCCCTCAAGACTTTCTCTTCAACCCTGGCTGATCAGTCTGTCCTAGTTCAAACAGACAATCAGGTAGCCATGTTTTATGTGAACAAGCAGGGCGGAACTGGGTCCGGGCTCCTTTGTCAGGAGGCACAGGACCTTTGCTTGTTTGCTCTCAGACACAACATGCTCCTCAAGGCAGTGTATCTACCTGGCCAGGAGAACTACCTGGCATACAGGTTGAGCAGGATTCTGCAGCCCCACGAGTGGCAGCTCCATCCTTTGGTGGTTTAGAAGATTTTCCTGAAATGGGGACTTCCATCCATAGATCTGTTTGCCAGTCCTCTCAACAAACAGCTGCCAAAGTTCTGCTCCAGGCAACCACATCCTCTGCGGATAGCAGCAGATGCTTTTCTGATTCCCTGGTCTCAGGGCCTCCTGTATGCGTTTCCTCCCATGCCCTTGGTGGCCTGAACTCTGTTCAAGATTCTTCAGGACAAAGCCTCGGTCCTGCTGGTGGCTCCCAGGTGGCCGAGACAGCCTTGGTTTCCACTTCTGCTTCAGCTGGCAGTGGATCCCCCACTGCCTCGGGGGTGGCAACCTGACCTTCTCTCTCAGGATCAGGGTTCCCTTCTGCACCCCAATCTCAAAGCTCTCAATTTGATGGCATGGAGGCTGCAAGGGTAGTTTTGGCTCCCTGGGGCCTACCTCAGGAAGTCGAGGAGGTTGTCCTAGCCTCTAGGAAACAGTCCACTAGGAAAACCTACGCTCTCAAATGGAAAAGGTTTTCTGTGTGGTGTCACCTACGTACAGAGGATCCTTTCTCCTGTACTGTACCAGTAGTGCTTCAGTACTTACTGCACTTATCAAATCAAGGACTTAAGTCCAATTCTGTTTGGGTCCACCTCTCAGCTCTAGCAGCTCACCACTCACTGGTGGAAGGACATTCTCTGTCGGTTCACCCCTTGGTGTCCCGGTTTCTCAGAGGCTTGCTCTTGCTCAAGCCTCCAATCCATCCTCCTGCTCCTGAGTGGGAGTTGAATGTGGTCTTGCAGCAACTGACTCGCCCTCCTTTTGAGCCGATGGCTACTTGTCCTCTCCGCTTCCTGTCCTGGAAGACACTCTTCTTGGTAGCCCTAACCTTGGCTAGGCGAGTGAGTGAGCTTCAGGCCCTGGTCTGTGACAGGCCTTACACCAGATTCTATAGGAACAGGGTAGTCCTCAGGACTCATCCAAAGTTCCTCCCAAAGGTTGTCTCCTCTTTCCACCTCAACCAGGAGGTGGTTCTTCCCACATTCTTCCCTAGGCCTCATGCAAGCCAGGCTGAAGCAGTTCTGCATACCCTGGACTGTAGGAGGGCCTTATTCTTCTACCTTGACCGTATGCAGGGGCACAGAAGGGCTACTCAGCTCTTCATATCTTTTGACCCTAATAAGTTGGGGTTAGCTGTGTCCAAGCGTACCTTGTCCATTTGGGTGGCTGACTGTATCACCTGGGCTTACAGGGCGGCTGACCTTCCTTTGCAGGGTCGGGTCATGGCCCATCGTGTCAGGGCAATGGCTGTCTCAGTGGCTCATCTCCGCTCTGTACCATTGGTAGACATCTGCAGGGCTGCAACTTGGTCTTCAAACCAGACGTTTGCGGCCCATTACTGTCTGGAGAGGGAGTCCCGTAGGGACAGTGCTTTTGGCCAGGCAGTACTCCGCAATCTCTTTGAGGTTTAGGCAACTCCTGCCCTCCTGCCCTCTGTTGGGCTACTAGTGGAGGTTCTGTCAGTGAAAAGCCTTTCTTTGATGTTGGGACTAGAGGGAGTTCTCTTGTTCAGCCTGGGTTCCCTGGTAGCCCAGAGCTAGGGAGTCACCCATATGTGAGGACTGACTTCCTGCTTGGCCCTGGAGAAAGAGTAGTTACTCACCTGTAACAGGTGTTTTCCAGGAGCAGCAGGAATCAGTCCTCACAACCCTCCCTCCTCCCCTGGGAGTTGCAGTTGTACATAGTTTATTTTTACTGTTTTGTGTGCTGTTTTTAGCTATGTCATTTGACTGAGCAAGATGGCACCTTTAGGTGGGAAGGGAACCGCGCATGCGTGCCTGCATTCCCAAAGGCTTTCTTGGAAAGCTGGGGAAATGCTCCACAAGGGCTTCATCGAAGTCGATGTCACCCATATGTGAGGACTGATTCCTGCTGCTCCTGGAGAACACCTGTTACAGGTGAGTAACTACTCTATCTCTCGAGCAGCCTATGATGGCTTCGAGGCTTCAGCCCGAGTAGCTGCGGCTGGCATCGGTGCATGCCCTCAGGCCTGGTTACAGTCATCGGACCTCGAGCCATGGGTACAGGACAAGTTGGTCGATGTCCCCTGCCGAGGTGAGAACCTTTTTTCGCAAACCCATGGCTGAAAAGACTGCAGAACTCGAGTCTGAGACTCTCACCAGGACAAAGGCTGTCCAGGAAAACTTCTGCCCCTTCTCAGAAGAAGAAGGGCTCGGGGAAAAAGCCCTTTTACCCGAGGAAGGCTGCTGCCTACAAATCCTACCCTCATTTTCAGGCCTCTGCAGCTCCCCATCAGGGTCAGCAGGCCAAGGGGCAGGGACATGGGCACCGTAGGCAGAAAACCCCCAAGCCATCAGCTCTGGCTCCTGCACAGCAGGGAGCGGGGTTTTGACTCCCATTGCATAGCCTCTTCTCCTCAGCTGGCTCCTCTCAGCACAGGAGGCCGGCTGACACTGTATGCCCACAGGTGGTCAGCCATAACAGGGGATACCTGGGTGCTGAGCATAGTCCAAAAGGGCTATTTGCTCCACTTCAACCAGTTACCCCCCTCCTACTTTCCAGGGGAGCCTCCAAGACTCCCTCGTCACAGGAACCTCCTCCTTCAGGAGTTGGGAAGTCTTCTAAAGGAACAGGCGGTGGAACCGGTGCTTCACCACCTGAGAGGCCAAGGCTTCTATTCAAGGTACTCTCTGGTACCAAAAAGGACAGGAAGCCTCAGGCCCATCCTAGACTTGCGAAATCTCAACAAGTTCCTGGAGAGGGAAAAGATCAAGATGCTTACCTTTGGGATACTGCTGCTCTACCTCCAGCAGGGAGATTGGCTATGCTCCTTAGACCTAAAGGATGCTTATACTCACATCCTCATTCATCCAGACCACAGACAATATCTCAGATTTGTAGTGGGAGGAAATCATTTTCAATACAGAGTACTTCCATTTGGCCTCACCTCCGCCCCCAGGGTTTTCACCAAGTGCCTGGCGGTGGTGGCGGCCTATCTCAGATACCAGGGCATCTTTGTCTTTCCATATCTGGATGACAGGCTCATCAGGGGTCAGTCTCCACAGGAGGCCGGCCAGGCCACCCTTCGCACTGTTTCTCTTCTTCAGCATCTAGGCTTCGTGGTAAACTTCGCAAAGTCCACTTTGCTCCCCTCACAGAACATGGAGTTCATAGGGGCAAGATTGGATACCCTCCAGGTGAAGGCTTATTTGCCCGAGGACAGGGCCCACAGACTGATAGCGTTGGCCAATCAGTTCCACAGCAGTTCTCTGGTCTCCGCCAAAAACTTCCTAAGGCTCTTGGGCCACATGGCATCCACGGTCCATGTATCTCCGAATGCCCGCCTGCACATGCGACCTGCTCAGTGGCTGCAAGCCACAGGCGACTTGAAAGACAAGATAAGGGTGTCTAAACTGCTGACTGCCTCCCTACGGTGGTGGCTGCATCTCCCAAACCTGGTCCAAGGGATGCCTTTTCAGGCGCCTCCCTACACATGGGTGCTGACAACCGATGCTTCCCTTCAGGGCTGGGGTGCACATTGTCAGGGGGCTTGCACTCAGGGCCTCTGGTCTCCTGGGGAGTCCACACAGCAGATCAATCTATTGGAGTTGCGAGCTATCTGCTTAGCTCTGCAGACTTTCTCTCATGATCTCTCTCACCAGTCTGTCTTAGTTCAGACAGACAATCAAGTGGCAATGTTCTACGTGAACAAGCAAGGGGGCACAGGCTCCAAACTTCTGTGTCAGGAAGCACAGGCCCTGTGCTCCTTGGCAATCAAACACAACATGTTTCTCAAGGCAGTTTACCTGCCTGGCCAGGAAAATTGCCTGGCAGACAGATTGAGTAGGATTCTACAGCCTCACGAATGGCTGTTGAATCCTCTGGTGGTCCAAGGGATCTTTCTAAGATGGCGTCTTCCAACCATCGATCTCTTTGCGAGTCCACTGAATCATCAGCTACCCAGGTTCTGTTCCAGACAACCGCATCCTCTGCAAATAGCAGCAGATGCGTTTCTAATCTCTTGGTCTACGAGCCTACTGTATGCGTTTCCTCCCACGCCTCTAGTGGCCCGAACCTTGTTCAAGGTTCTTCAGGACAAGGCCTCGGTGATTCTGGTAGCCCCCAGATGGCTGAGGCAGCTGTGGTTTCCTCTCCTCCTGCAGTTGGCGGTGAACACTCCACTCCCTCTGGGGATGCATCACGATCTCCTGTCTCAGGACCAGGGATCTCTCCTGCACCCCAACCTGAAATCCCTCAATCTGATGGCCTGGCTGCTGAAAGGGTAGTTCTAGCCCCCTTACCTCTTCCTAAGAACGTGGAAGAGGTGGTTTTGGCCTTTAGGAGGCAATCCACCTGGAAATCTTATGCCCTCAAGTGGCGTAGGTTCTCCACCTGGTGTGCTCAGTGCCAGGAGGATCCTTTTTCGTGCCTGATTCCAGTGGTGCTGCAGTACCTGCTCCACCTCTCAGACCTAGGCCTAAAATCCAACTCTGTTCGTGTCCACCTCAGTGCTCTATCGGCACACCACTCACAGGTAGAGAGCCAATCTCTGTCGGGCCACCCCTTGGTGACCCGCTTCCTCAGAGGCCTGCTTTTGCTCAAGCCTCCGATTCGTCCACCAGCCACTGAGTGGGATTTGAATGTGGTACTGCAGCAACTTACTTGCCCACCGTTTGAGCCAATGGCTACCTGTCATTTACGCTTCCTTTCCTGGAAGACGTTGTTCTTAGTGGCTCTTACCTCGACCAGGTGTGTGAGTGAACTACAAGCTCTGGTTTCTGATAGACCGTACACACGGTTCTATAAGAACAGGGTGGTCTTGCGGACTTACCCTAAGTTCCTTCCAAAGGTTGTCTCCTCCTTCCACCTCAATCAGGATGTGGTTCTTCCAACATTCTTCCCCCGGCCGCATGCCAGCCGGGCTGAAACAGTCCTGCATACTCTGGTCTGTAGAAGGGCGTTGTCCTTTTACATAGACCGTATGCAGGGGCATCGAAGGGCTGCACAGCTCTTCGTATCTTTTCACCCTAATAAACTGGGGTTGCCTGTCTCCAAGCGTACGTTGTCCCTTTGGGTAGCGGATTGTATCGCCTGGGCATACAGGGCAGCCGGCCTCTCCTTGCAGGGTCAAGTCATGGCCCACCGTGTCAGGGTGAAGGCCGCGTCAGTAGCCCACCTCCGCTCTGTTCCGTTGGCAGACATCTGCCGGGCCGCTTCTTTGTCTTCAAGCCAGACTTTTGTGGCTCACTACTGCCTCAAGAGGGAGTCCCGTAGGGACAGTGCTTTTGGACAGGCGGTACTCCGTAATCTCTCTGAGGTTTAGGCAACTCCGGCCCTTGTGTTGGGCTACCGTACGGGGGCGTTCTCAGAAAGGATTCTTTCACAGATGCTGACGCTCTAGAGGGAGCTTATTTTTCAGCTTGAGTTCCTGGTAGCCTGTAGCTGGGGAGTTCCATATGTGAGGACTGACTTCCTGCTTGGTCCTGGAGAAAGAGTAGTTACTCACCTGTAACAGGTGTTCTCCAGGAGCAGCAGGAATCAGTCCTCACGACCCTCCCTCCTCCCCTTGGAGTTGCAGCCATATGATTCATTTTGTTGTTTTGCTGTCTTTTAGCTATGTCATCAGACTGAGCAAGATGGCACCCTTGGACGGAAAGGGGACTGCGCATGCGCGCTGCATTCCCAAAGGCTTTCTTTGAAAGCTGGGGAAATGCTCCGCATGAGGGCTCCGTCGGTGCCAACGTCACCCATATGTGAGGACTGATTCCTGCTGCTCCTGGAGAACACCCTGTTACAGGTTAACTACTCTATGCCTTCGAGTTGGATGAGTTGATGCTGTGCTTTGTTGCCGGTGTATGGGTGAGTGCTGAGTCTTGTGCGCCTTGTGTAGTAGCATGATTTCAAAGATCCGGAGGAGTTTGGCGATGGGCTGCACGTTGGAAGCATGGGAGGAGCTTACCTCCACTCTGCTTTCTTGTTTTTATCTCTCCGGCTCTCAACGGCAGTCAAGAACCTTGTCTGGAACCTTTTCTTTTGTTCTCCAAAGAGAAGATAGTTCTTGACCAGTTCCATCCTTTTTACCGAAGGTGGTCTCGGCTTTTCATATGAGCCAGTCAGTATCTCTTCCTGTATTTTCTGGTTCAGAACAGGGTTTGACGTCTAGTCAGTTGCATCAGTTGGATGTTTGTAGGGTTCTTCATCACTACTTTAAGCACACAGAAGCATTTAGGAAGTCTGATCATCTTTTTCTTTTGTTTGGAGGTCCGTGCAAAAGGGTAGCGGCTTTGAAGGTGTCCATTGCGCATTGGTTGAAGGAAGCTATTGCTTCGGCTTTTTTGCTCAAGCACAGACCACTTTCAGAGGGCTCATTTGACGAGAGCCCAAGCGATGACTTGGTCTGAATACGGCCTAGTGCCTCCAGTTGATATTTGTAAAGTGGTGTCTTGGTTGTCTTTTCTTTCCTTTGTGCAATATTATCATTTGGATATGCAGGCAAGGGATGCTGCATGTTTTGGAGCGCGAGTTCTGCAAGCCAGGCTCGTGGGTCCCTCCCAAGTTTGATTACTGCTTTGGGACATCCCATGCGACTGAACTGGAAGGATGATATGGAAGGTGAAATTAGACTTTACCTGCTAATTTTCTTTCGTTGAGTCCCTCTCATCCAGTCCAGAACCCACCCATTCAATTCTTAGTGAGCTTGGGCGTGCAAGAAGTGGAGAACGCGCTAGCTTCGCATCCGAATAATTTGTAAATTTCTGTAACTTCCACATTCAGCAAAATTGGAGCTGACTTTGCAGTTCTTGGTCTCTTTTGAGATTCTAATATTCAATTCCTAGCCATTTTAATGTACATGTTGTTGTTAAGTGCCGTTGAGTCTGTGTCGGCTCATGGCGACCCTCTGGATAGTTGACCTAAACTGTGTTCGGTCTTCAGTCAGGCGGCTCATTATTGATAGTGTTGCACCCATGCTGCTGCTGTTGTATTGATCCATCTCATTGCCGGCCTTCCTCTTGCGTTGACCTTCTACCTTGCCAAGCATTATGTCTTTCTCTAATGATCTCTCTCTTCGCATGATATGTCCAAAGTATGAAAGTTCAAGTCTTTCATCTGAGTTTCTAAAGAAAGCTTAGGTTTGTTGATCTCTAGTACTGACGATTTGCTAATCGATTTGCTGCCTTAGATACAAATGACAGAGCTCCGGAAGAGTTATGGAATGACATCAAGAAGGTTGTGCTGGAAGAAAGTGAGAAGTCTCTACAAAAGGTGAAAAAGCAAAAACGGCCAAAATGGATGACGGAAGAAACTCTGAAAATTGCCCAGAAACGCAGAGAAGCTAAAGCCAAAGGAGAAAGAAAGACAATCGCAGGACTCAACAGAGATTTCCAACGTGCAGCAAGACAGGACAAGGAAAAGTACTACAATGACACTTGCAAGGAAATAGAAGCAGAAACTATTAGAGGAAGAACAAGATCGGCTTTCCTAAAGCTGCGAGAGTTAAAGAAAAAGTTTCAGCCTCGAATTGGAATGTTACAAGATGCTCAAGGTTCTATGTTGAATGATGCTGAGAAGATCAAGAAAAGGTGGAAGGAATATACAGAGTTTTTATATGATAAAGATCAAGTGGACCAACAGCCGTTTCAACCTATACCTTATGATCAGGAACCATTGGTGATGAAAGAAGAAGTTGAAGCAGCATTGAAAGCCTTATCAAAGAACAAAGCACCAGGCATTGATAGCATTCCCATAGAAGTATTGCAGCAATCTGATGCAGCTGTTACCGTACTTACAAGGCTCTGCCAAGAAATATGGAAGACAACATCATGGCCAACTGACTGGAAAAGATCTGTGTTTATACCAATACTAAAGAAAGGTGATCCAACTGACTGTGGAAATTATCGCACAATCGCTCTGATCCCACATGCCAGCAAGATTCTACTAAAGATTATTCAAAAGAGACTACAGCCATACCTAGAACAAGAACTACCTGAAGTGCAAGCAGGGTTCAGGAAAGGGCGAGGAACGAGAGACATCATTGCGGATGTGAGATGGATCCTTGAAAAGACTAAAGAATACCAAAAGGATATCTATTTGTGCTTTATCGACTATAGCAAGGCTTTTGACTGTGTAAACCATGAGAAACTCTGGGCCACATTAAGAAGCATGGGTATACCAGAACACCTGATCGTTCTCTTGCGTAATCTGTACATTGATCAAGAAGCAACAGTTTGAACGGAACAAGGAGAAACAGAATGGTTTAAAATAAGCAAAGGTGTAAGACAAGGCTGCATACTTTCCCCCTACCTGTTTAATTTATATGCAGAATAAATCATCAGAGAAGCAGGACTGTATGAAGACAACAGAGGTGTGAAGATTGGTGGAAGACTCATCAACAACCTTCGCTATGCTGATGATACCACATTACTGGCTGAAAGTGAAGATGATCTGAAACATTTGCTTCTCACAATCAAAGAACATAGTCTCAAAATGGGCCTGCACCTTAATGTAAAGAAGACAAAGATCATGACAACTGGCATAATCAACAGGTTCATCGTTGAAGGAGAAGAAATTGAAATCATGAACAACTTTAACCTACTTGGATCAACTATCAATAAAGAAGCAACAAGCAGTCAAGAAATCAGACGACGCATTGCTCTTGGCAGAATGGCTATGAAAGACCTAGATAAGATTCTCAAGAGCAGAGATGTCTCTCTCCATACAAAGATTCGACTTGTTCAAGCCATGGTATTTTCAATAACATCATATGGATGTGAAAGCTGGACAGTGAAAAAGACAGACAGGAAGAAAATTGATGCCTTTGAATTATGGTGCTGGCGGCGAATACTGTGTATACCATGGACTGCCCGAAGAACAAACCAGTCGGTACTAGAAGAGATCAAACCTAAGCTTTCTTTAGAAGCTCAGATGACAAGACTTCGACTTTCATACTTCGGACACATCATGCGAAGAGAGAGATCATTAGAGAAAGACATCATGCTTGGCAAGATAGAAGGTCAACGCAAAAGAGGAAGGCCAGCAATGAGATGGATTGCTATGTACAATAACAGCAGCTACGGGTACCAGTCTGTCAACAATGAGCCGCCTGACTGAAGACCGAACACAATTTAGGATAGCTATCCAGAGGGTCGCCATGAGTCAACTCCGACTCGACGGCACTTAACAACAACAACAACAGTACTGACTGGTTTGTTCTTTGGGCTGTCCATAGTATACACGGTATTCATCGCCAGCACCATAATTCAAAGGCATCAATTTTCTTCCTGTCTATCTTTTTCACTATCCAACTTTTACATCCATATGATGTTGAAAATACCATGACTTAGGCAAGTCAAATCTTCTTTTGAAGAGACATATCTCTGCTCTTGAGAATCTTGTCTAGCTATTCTGCCGAGCAATGCGTCGTCGGATTTCTTGACTGCTTGTCCTTTCTTTGTTGATCGAAATAGGTTAAAGTTGTCAACTATTTCAATGTCCAGCAATGACTAACTTATTGATTTTGCCAATTGTCAGGATCTTTGTTTTCTTAACATTAAGGTGCAGGCCCATTTTAAGATTGTTCCTTGATGTTGAGAAGGAAATGTTTCAGATCGGCTTCACTTTCAGCCAATATTGTGGTATCTTTAGCATAGTGAAGGTTGTTGATGAGTCTTTCACCAATCTTGACACCTCGGTTGTCTTCATACAGTTCTGATTTTCTGATGATTTGTTCTACATATAAATAAAAGAGATAGGGGGAAGGTATGCAGCCTTGCTGTACAACTTTGCTGATTTTAAACCATTCTGTTTCTCCTAGTTTCGTTCGAACTGCTGCTTCTTGATCAATGTAAAGGTTGTGCAAGAGAACTATAAGATCTTCTGGTATACCCATGCATCTTAATGTGGCCCAGAGTTTCTCATAGTTTACACAGTCAAAAGCCTTGCTGTAGTAGCTATTTTAAGATCATCAAACACAATCATGCCCAGGGTCCCACTCTTCTTTTATGGACAGAACTACTTCACCCCCTATACTGTACAGCTCCCTTAGATTTTTGCAGCCCAAATGCATGACCCTGCATTTTTTTAGCATTAAATCTTAGCTGCCAAGTTCTAGACCAGGGGTCTCAAACATGCGGCCCGCGAGACAACTTTGTGCGGCCCGCGACAGAGGAAAACAAAAAAAACCCAAAACCCTGGCTTCTGCCGTTGCCGCCGTGGCAGCGGCAGAATCAATTGTCAAATTTTTTTAAAAAAAAGACTTCTGCTGCTCAAGCAGCAAAATCAGCTGTCCTGCGGCCCCTTCCCCTGTGCCCGGAGATCCGAGTCTGCTCTATCAGCGGCGTGCTTTTCAAGCCGCGAGGAGAGTATTCCCCTCTCGCGCGGTTTCCGCGCGAGAGGGGAATACTCTCCTCGCGGCTTGAAAAGCACGCCGCTGATAGAGCAGACTCGGATCTCCGGGCACAGGGGAAGGGGCCGCAGGACAGCTGATTTTGCTGCTTGAGCAGCAGAAGTCTTTTTTTTTTAAAATTTGACAATTGATTCTGCCGCTGCCACGGCGGCAACGGCAGAAGCCAGGGTTTTGGGTTTTTTTTTGTTTCCCTCCTTCGCTGGCCGGTAATGAGCTATGGAGGGGCTGACTGAAATGGGGTAATGGGGGTTAGGACTGGAAGTGGGCTATTGGCAGGGGGGGGGGTTATGACTGGTAATGGGCTATGGTGGGGGCTAGGACTGGAAATGGGCAGATGGGGGTTAGGACTGGAAGTGGGCTATTGGCAGGGGGGGTTATGACTGGTAATGGGCTATGGTGGGGGCTAGGACTGGAAATGGGCAGATGGGGGTTAGGACTGGAAGTGGGCTATTGGCGGGGGGGGGTTATGACTGGTAATGGGCTGGGGGGTTATAACTGGTAATGGGCTATGGTGGGGGCTAGGACTGAAAATGGGGTGATGGGGGTTAGGACTGGAGGTGGGCTGATTGGGGGGTTAGGACTGGTAATGGCCTATGAGGGGAGGTAAGACTGAAAATGGGGTGATGGGGGATACGACTGCAAGTGGGCTATGGGGGGACTAGGACTGGTAATGGGCTATGGGGGGGGTAAGACAAAATGGGGTGATGGGGGGGTAAGACTGGAAGTGCGCTATGGGGAGGTTAGGACTGGTAATGGGCTATGGGGGGTCTAGGACTGGTAATGGGCTGGGGGGGTTGCTAGGACTGGAAATGGGCTGAGTGGAAGGGGGGCTTGAACTGCAAATGGCTGATGGGGAGGGGGGCTTGGAATGGAAATGGGCTGTGAGGGGAGGGAGCTAGGATTGGAAATGGGCTGATGGGGGGCTAGGATTGGAAATGGGCTGATGGGGGGCTAGGATTGGAAATGGGCTGATGGTGAGGCTAGGATAGGACTGGAAATGGACTGATGCAGGGACTAGAAAGGAGCAGATGCTGGGTGGGGCTGGAACTAGAAGGGAGCTGATGTTGGGGGAGGATTAGAATGGGATGGAGCTGGGAAAGTGAAATGGAGAGGGGAAAAATATTTTGTCTGGAAGAGAAGACAAATCTACAATTGGCCAGGTATTGGGAGAGTAAGTGGGGATTGAGGATGGAGGGGTAAAATTTGAGTGGATGAAATAGGAATGAGGAAAGAGCAAAAGGAGAAAGATTAGTATGTTAAAGCAGATGTAGAGAGAGAATGGAAAAAACTAGAAGAGAGAAGAAAGGACAAATGGACAGCAGACGATGGAGATAGCAGAAGACACGAAGAAACCAGAAGTGGCTGGAGCAATTGCAACTGAAAAAAAATGCACAAAAGGTAGAAAAATATCTCTTTATTTTGAATTTATTAACTGGAATATGTCAGCTCTGGGAAATGTGCATCATTAATGTTTGCACTTTGTTTAGTACAAGAGGAAATTAATTTATAGTTTTATTTCTACAGTGTTGTTGTACATTCCAAGTTTGGCTTTTGGGGTTCACAGTTTAATTATTGTCTTCCTATTTCTAAATCTTTTAGTCTTTCTTTATCCATACTCATTAAGAGGCATGTTTACTAAAAGTTAGTGTATGGTAACATTATGCAAATATTTATGCAAATGAGGCCCCTTATGCAAATGAGGCCCCACGTCTTATGCGGCCCCCGGGTTACTTTACAAGTCCTCATTTGGCCCTCAAAGCAATTTGAGTTTGAGACCCCTGTTCTAGACCATTCTTCAAGCTTAGCTAGATCCCTCCTCATGTTATCTACTTCTTTTTTGGGTGTCTTGCAGATTTTGGTATCATCCACAAACAGGCAAATCTTACCCAACAGCCCTTCCACAATATCACTATCAGATCTACTTTCCTGTGCTTATTCTGCCAGAAGCTTTGGAGTACACCCATATAGCTTTTGTGCAGAATTCACCAACTTCATTGGTCTGCTGTAGCCACTCAAGAGAGAACCGTAATTAATATCTGACTATTTTGAATTATTGTTTTTCCCTGATGCTTTGACTACATCTCCTGTCATGAATATCTGCTACTTTTGAATATCTTATGTAACTTTCAAAGATTGATTAACTGTTTTGTTATTCAGCACAATACATGGCTTAAATAGATGTATATTGCCTGTACTGGGTTTCCTGTTGCTTCATTTCAGTATACTTGATTTTCCAACAACTATTGCATTTCTGACATTTCTTAAACAAAAATGAGGGGGGAGGGGGAGAGGAAAAATGATAGTACATAGCTACTGCTATACTTCTTGACCATAACATCTTGGGGACAATTTCTCTATATTGGAATGGTGATGTCCCACCAAAGGAGCCAATAGTTGGGTTGGCACAAAGAAAGTGTACAAAATAAATCAAGTCCAGTGGGTGCAGACTTCAATTCTTCATTTGCAAAGATTATATACTTGGAAATTCTTTGACTTATTTTAGCAACTCTATGACTAAAAGCGATATGTGTTTCAGTTACAAGAACTCTTACAACCTACCTTAATTTATCTGTAAATTCCTACTAAGATTCAGATCTTCCTTTCCCTCCAAATTAAATTTCATAAGATTCCTAATACTGTTTCATTAGAGACTCTTCCAAAATATACCTCAAAGCAAACCATGGCTACTCTGTGTTTTTTCTTAATACTTGTGCTACTTATTTTTGTTTTGATCAGAAATAAAATCAGAACAGGTATAGTGCCCCTCTGAGTTTTTTTGGGGGGTTTTTTAAACCCCAAGGCAAGCACAAGGAAAATGCATGTGGCTTTCTTCCCTGCTCCTTCAAACATTATAAAATCAACAATTTTTAAGGGAAATAATTTTTTTCATTTATTATTGTCTTAGTATTGTTTCTCATATGGGTTATTATGATTGGGTCCTGATCTGTTAGCATCAAATGAAGCGAAACCTGAAAAAAAAATGACCTCATATATATCCTTATCCTCTAAAATCCTACTGTCCTGTTCTAATTAATCCAAGTTGTTTTATTCTCCAGAACATGAACCTTGATTCTTCATTGTTCAACTGCTGTTTAAACTTTCTCTTATTAATATATATTTTTAAGAAGTTTTTGACCTTCTGTTCCTTTGAGAGTCTGTAAGTCTTAATTCCATATTATATTATTCAGAAATATTCTTTCCAGGTTCTTTCTAATCCAGTCATAAGAAACATGACTTTACTCATCTCAACTATATGCATAGCTATTTTTCACGACAAGGATTCTGCTGTTTGACTATTTATTTGATCTTAGCTTGAAAAATTCAACTACATTCCAGTAAAAGCAGAACAGATAGTACTAGATTACTATATGATGTAATATATCACTCATAAAACTGCAGTGCAAGTACTATACAATGTATTGTTCTATTTTACTTAATTGGTGTGAGATCACAAAATCTGCATGTAAAAAACTGTTATTGGGATTTGTAAGATGGTGTGACACTTCCCCTTACATCTAAGGGTCATTACTCAAGTTAAATAGCCAAATTATGTTGAAGCCATCTCAGCCAGTCCTGGTGGCAAAGGGGCCAGTTGATAGCTTTGTCAGTCAGCCAGCTGTGACAGGATTGCTACCTCCGTGGAGCCCGCTGGGATTAGCAGGGGCAGAAGAAGGTTCCCCGTTCTCTCCTGGGCTGGAGATCACACTTAGCCCAGGGGTACGAGTTCCCCCGAAAAGGCCCACGGCCATGCAGGGCCTCGAGGTGCAGCATACGGTCCCACAGGAATCTGGAGTACTACTACTAATAATAATACTTTATATAGCCCTTCAAGGCATACGCAGTGCTTTACAGACACACATAAGAGACAGCCCCGTTACAGCTTACAGTCTAATCAAGACAGATAATACAATAGATGAGAATAAGAGTAAAAAGGAAAGTAAGGAGACACAAGGAAAACAAGAGATCAGGATCCAAAAGCAGTCTCACAGAGGCAAGCTTTTAGCATGGATTTGAAAAGGGTGTCAGACGGCTGCCTGGGTGAGAATTTTTCACAGTCTTGCCAAGTGCATATATCTATATGATTTGCAAGGTATTGTGGGCAACGTAGTTCATTCACACCAGACACAGCTGCTGACAATAATTTAGTTGTGCTCTTGGGTAAAGCCAATAAGATATTTATTTATGGGGTTATTTCTCCCAACACAGATATGCTTGGTAGCACATAAATTAGGTTACTTGCTTTCAGTGTTAACTTGGAAAAACAAAGTTAAAGTCAGGAAAACAACAAATGAAAAGCCACAAAGCAAGAAACAAACTGTTCTTTTCAGGTTAACTTCTGATTACTTCCCACATAGATACAGAAGTGATTCTCTCCTAGCTCACAAGCAATTAGGTAAGGCTTAATTGCTAGCAGTTACCAGCTGAAACCCCTTAGCTGGCTTGCCTTCCACTGTGTGGGTCAAATCCTGCTTCAGGAGCTTTTCTGAGTAGATTAAAGAACACATTTTTATTTCTTTGTGATGGTTGCTGTACTTTATAACAGAAAGTTACCAACGGAGTTTGGATAGAGAACAGTCCATATAAACAGGATCCTCATCTGCTATTATTCCCCCTTGTTCAACAAGCATGGGTTCAATATCATGGATTGGCACAGATGAATCTCTCAATGGAACATTTTCAGGAGAATACTTGTTTCCCTGCTGTCTTTCAAGGTTATAGCTAGGGCATAGATCAGTGTTCATACCTGAGCTTCCATTGCTGCTAGAGTTCCTCTCTATATAGCCTGGCCAGTATGTAGTCCAGTTCTTATGTCCAGCCTTCCAATCCAGATCCCTGGACACTAGAACTCTCTTCACATACCTTCTGGCATAGGTCTTAGGGTCCCTTCCACGTGCAGCCGTCTCCCTCACAGGTAGCGTCTGGAGATTCCTAGCTCTGCAGCACCATTCCTCTGGCTTTCCCCAGTCCAATGGTGTATGCTGGCCCTTGGAATACCTCCCAGTATACGTACTGCTTTGGACTCTTCTAGACCTCTCAAAGGCTTTTCTCCTCTTTCTTCCAAAGGGTCTCTTTCCCTCTCTGTCCGTCCGGTTTGGCTTCTGCTTCTGATGATCCTTCAGATGAAACTGATGATCCTTCTCTGGATATCCAAGGTGATCATGAAGATGGTCATCTGTAGAATAAACTCTACTCTTATTCTGCTTAGATGAGTGCTCCTCCCTAATACAGCGCAGCTGTGCTGAATCAGGCCCTGCCCTTTGAGATGAGTGCCTAGGGATTACCTCATAGCCCTCCTGATTGAACACACGTTTCCCCACTTCAGCTCCTCTAATGGCTGTTGGAAACCCGGTGCATTCTGGGACTGGTAGTCTTTTATGGGAAAATTCAGTTTTCTTATTTCTACCAGAACTGACAGGTTGCTTGTTCAGAGTCACTTCACCTTTTCTATAGCTCCTTCCTGAGCTATGATAAGCTTCCTTATCACAAGGGGGATAGATAAAGCCTGATGTACAGATTCGGGTAGTTTGTACCAGGCATAAGGAGCAGCAAGGTGAAAGGAACAGAGCCTAGAGTTGGCAGAAGAAGAAAAGGGCATAGAGAGAAGCAGGCCAGTAGAAGAGCAGAGTTCATGAGGAGGGGTGTAGTGAGAGAAGAGAAAGGAAAGATAGTGAGGAGCAGTAGAATGAATACATTTATAGGTCAGGAGGAGAAGTTTGAATTGGATACAGAAAAAGAAGGGGAGCCAATGAAGTGACTTAAGAAGAGGGGGTTATATGAGTATATTGTGGCTGGTGGAAAATTAGCTGCGCAGCAGAGAAGAGGAGAGAGGTGACTCAAAGGGAGACCAGCAAGGAGGAGGTTGCAATAGTCGAGGCGGGAGGTGACTAAGGAGTGGATAAGTGTTTAGTAGTGGGTTCAAAAAGGAAGGGGCAAATTTTATTAATGTTGTAGAGAAAGAAACAACAGGCTTTAGCTATCTGTTGGGTATGTGTGTAGAAGGAGATGGAGGAGTAAAAGATGACACCAATGTTGCGGGCAGACGAAACAGGTAGCAGAAGGGTGTTATCTACAGAGATAGAGAAAGGAAGAAGAGGGGAAGAGGGTTTAAGGGGGAAAAATAAGAAGTTCAGTCTTGGCAATGTTCAATTTCAAATGGCGGTGAGACATCCAGGCAGCAGTGTCAGATAGGCAAGCAGAGATGCGAGACTGTCAGAGAAATATCAGGTATAGATAGATAGATCTGTGAGTCATCAACATAAAAATCATATTGAAAGCTATGGGAGGATATGAGAGAGCACCAAGGGACTGGTTTTAGAGAGGAGAGGTCCCAGAACAGAACTGTGGGGTACCCCAATTGAGAGTGGGATAGCAGTAGAGGAGGAACCACCAGAGCAAACACTAAGAGCAATGGGAGAGAGATAAGAAGAGAATAAGGACATCATAGGGTCCCTAAAACCAAGTGAGAGACAATGTGTTGAGGAGAAGGTTGTGGTCAACAGTGTCAAAAGCTGCAGAAAGGTCAATAACAATGAGGATTTAGTAGAGGTCCTTGGATTTAGCCAGGAAGAAATCATTGGAGACTTTGGCAAGAGCCGTCTCAGTAGAGTGTAATGATCGAAAGCCAGATTGAAGTGGATCTAGCAGGGCTTTAGAGGAGAGAAATTCAAGGTAACAGCAGAGGACTGTTTTTTAAACCCAAAGTTCAAGAAGTTTGGAAATGAAGGGAAGAAGGGAAATGGGTTGATAATTAGAAAGCCATGTAGGTGAAGGTTTCTTGAGGAGAGGTGTGACCACAGCATGCTTGGCAGCAGGGACAGTTGCAGTGGAGAGCAATAGGTTGAGAATATGTGAGATAGGGATGACAGAGGAGCAGTTGGAATTAAGTAGACTGGTGGGGCTAGGATCAGAGGAACAGATAGTAAGCTTAGAGAAGGAAAGAAGCTGAGAGGTTTCCTCTACGGCGTTTTTTTTTTTTTTTTTTTGCTGTACAGCTCTGTTTTTGGCGGGCTTTGTCAAGAGACTTTATTTTCTTAATTTCTGTCTTCCCTGCTAGTATTTGCCTGTCTGGTCTTGTTTCAACACCTGTATTTGATTTTTTTTGTGTTTGTTTTTCTGCTCACCAGGGACCGCGGTCAGCTGCGATTCTCCTGTGACATGCCTTCCCTTCAGCGGTGCATGGTCTGCACAAAGAAGCATAAAGATTTGAGGGATGGCATTTGTGCTCCATGTCTTGCTCATCCTGGGGAGACTTCAGCGACACTAGCCAAGGGAGCTCAGGACAAAGGCAGTCCTGATGCATGTCCACAGTTGCTAGAGGAAACCCAGACAGCTTCCCCTGACAAGAGAGTCTCTCTCTCCTCCTTGCTTAACTCCCCCTGCTCCAGAGTCTTTCGGGCAGCAGGAGCCAATGCATGCCTCGGATACCCAGTTTTTGACCCTCTTTAGACAAGCCTGGGATTTTTGGCAGGCTAATTCTCCCAGTAACACAGTGGATGCCCTGACTCAGATCCCTCAGTCTTCTGTTTCGGGATCCCGCAAGCGCTCTAGACAAGAGGACATTTCCAAGGTGGAGGCACGGCCACCAAAAGAGGTCTCCTGGGCTACCAGAGCTTGGCCAAAAGCGCTAGAGGAAGGACTGTCTTTGGGGGACGACAGTGAGAGCATGTCGGACCGAGAGGATGGGGAATGGGTCCCCTTCAGAGTTTTCTGCAGAGGGCCAAAGTGAGACGCAAGACATACGCTTGTTTTGCAAAGAAGACTTGCCAGCCCTAATTATGCAGGTGGTCGAAGCCTACAATTGACAGATCAGCCGGAACAGCAGAATCCACAGCCTTCTGACGTTCCCCAGCCAGACCCGATATTACAAGGCATTCGCAAGCCATCTAGAGCTTTTCCATTCCCTGTGGAGTTACAACAAATGGTATCTCAAGAATGGGACTCTCCGGATATTCCTGTCCGTACAGCCCGCCATCTAGGTCAGCTTTACCTCTGGGCACCGCCTGACTTGGAGAAGTGGCTGACATACCCCAAAGTGGATGCCCTTGTGACCAGAGTAATGAAGCACACCATTATTCCAGTGGAGGGTGGTGCAGCACTTCGTAATCAACAGGATAGGAAAAGTGGAGAACCTTCTCAAGACTGCCTTTTCGGCTTCATCATTATTTCTCCAGGCCTCTGTAGAGGTCTAGCGGCCCGAGCTCTTCTGCGCTGGATTCAGCGTCTGCCAGAGGATCTAGTTCTGGCTTGTCTGGAATCGGTCACAGCTTTCTTGGCAGATGCTTTTTACGATCTCTTGCGCCTCTCGGCTAGATCGGTGGCAGCGGTTACAGTATCTCGCAGATGGCTCTGGCTTCGCCAATGGTCGTCTGGCTATGCATCTAAAGCACGCCTCTCTAGACTTCCCTTCAGGGGAAAGCTTCTCTTTGGGGAGGACCTAGACAAATTGGTCAAAGACCTAGGGGAGGTTCGACCCCCCCCCCCCCAACGTCTTCTGAAGATGAGCCTAAATTTGCTACTAGGCGTTCTTCCCATCGATATTCACCTACCTCGCGATGCATCTCCAGGTATCGCGACACTCGTCACTACCATCCTGGGAAGCCCTCTGCCTCTTCGACAACTGGACGTTTTGGTCTGAGGGCACAGTCCTTTCGGGATGCCCGCAAGGGATCTGAGTCCTACTTGGGGCCTTCCAAGTTCTCTGGCCCCGCGAGATCTTCCCACTGACTGGCCGGATAGTCCACCCCAGAAGCCTTTTCTGGAGGTCGGCCCGTCCTGAGAGACGACTCCGGTAGGTGGGCATTTGGCTCTGTTTTCTCGTCAATGGTCTCTCGTTACTTCAGATCAATGGGTCCTCAGCATAGTCTCTCAAGGTTACGTCCTCGAATGTTCCCGATCCATTCCCGATGCGTTTGTCGTCTCACCCGGGGGAAGATCCCTGAAGAGGAAGGCGTTTTGCTCCACCGTACACCGCCTTCTGCTACTAAGGGCTATTTGACCAGTCCCTCGAAGAGAAGAGAGGCTGTGGTCATTACTCCATTTATTTCGTAGTTCGCAAGAAAGATGGGTCCTTCCACCCAATTCTGGATCTCAAAAGTGTAAATCGGTGTCTACGGGTGCCACGATTCCGAATGGAAACGCTTCGCTCGGTGATCTAGGCGGTACGTGGAGGCGAGTTCCTCGCCTCTCTAGATCTTGCGGAGGCTTACTTCCACATTCCCATCAGAGACGACCAACAGCGTTTCCTGCAGTTTGCAGTACTGGGTCAGCACTTCCAGTTTTGTGCAATGCCTTTCAGCCTGGCCACGGCTCCGTGCACCTTTTCCAAGGTTATGGTAGTGGTCGCATCAGCTCTGTGCAAACGAGGAATCCGAGTGCATCCTTACCTGGACGACTGGTTGATTCGGGCGGACTCCCTGTTGGAAGCGCGTCAAGCAGTGGTTCAAGTGGTTTCTTTTCTTGAATCTCGGATGGGTGATCAATGTGGCCAAGAGCCTTCTTCATCTGTCCCAACTAGAGTTTCTAGGAGCCTGCTTCGACACCGTGCAGAGGAAAGTTTTCTTGACACGCGAGCGGCTTCACAAATTCACGGGCTTGCTTCATTTGTTTCTTCTCCAGACAGCTCTGAGGGTCTGGGATTACCTTCAAGTTCTGGGGTCCATGGCAGCCACTATCGAAGTCGTGCCTTGGGCCAGAGCACACATGAGGGAGCTTCAGAAGCCTCTCTTTTCATGCTGGTCTGCTGTGTTAGAAGTCTGCGACATCCGGCTGCCACTCCTCCCGGAGACTCGACGCAGCCTTCAGTGGTGGCTGGCACCCTGTCATCTCCTCAGGGGTGTTTCCCTAGAGAACCCTCGGTGGGTCTTGGTAACAATAGATGCGAGTCTCTATGGGTGGGGTGCTCTCTGCCAGCATCAGTTGACGCAGGGTACTTGGTCGATTCACGAAGCGCACTGGTCCATAAATCGACTGGAAGCACGGGCGGTTCGCCTTGCCCTAAGACATTTTCTACCTCTTCTCAAACACCAGGTGATTTGGGTTCTATGCGACAACGCAACAGTAGTGACATATATCAACCGCAAGGGCGGTACCAAATCCCTAGCTGTAGCCATGGAAATGTCTCTTCTCCTTCCTTGGGCAGAGGCACATCTGCAGACTCTCTCAGCACAGCATATCGCCGGGGTAGACAACTTTCAGACCGATTTCCTCAGCCGACACGCTCTCAATCCCGGAGAATGGGAGCTAGCCCCTTGGGCGTTTCAGAAGATTGTGCGAGCATGGGGGCAACCAGTAATGGATCTAATGGCGATGTCAGCGAAATACCAAGGTACCGGAATTTTTCAGTCGCAGGAGGGAGTTTCAGTCCTCCGGGTTGGATGCCCTTGCTCAACCATGGCCGCAAGGGAGTCTGCTGTACCTCTTTCCCCCATGGGTGCTAATCAGCAAAGTGCTTCGGAGAGTTCTCATACACCAGGTGAGAGTGATCCTGGTAGCTCTGGACTGGCCTTGGAGGCCCTGGTATGCGGACCTCATCCACTTAACACGAGCCCCGCCGTTGCAGCTGGGGTCTCGCCGGGGGCTATTACGTCAGGGACCAATTGTGATGAACAACCCGGCTGCTTACTCGCTTATGGCCTGGCTCTTGAGCGCCGCTGCCTGAGGAACAAGGGTAAACTCGAGTCTTGTGGTCGCGACCCTTCTGAAGGCACACCGCCCATCAACTTCGCTGGCGTATTCCTGAGTTTGGTGAGGCTTTGAGTCCTGGTGTGCATGGCACCGTATCTCTCCTTGGAAGTCGGGAATCCAGAATATCCTTGCCTTTCTCCAGGACGGCCTGGGGATCTCTTCGGGTTCAAGTAGCGGCATTAACTTGTTTTTGACGTCTTGTTGGGGGTCGCTTTATAGCGTCCCATGCGGATGTGTCCCTTTTCCTTAAAGCAGCTAAGGTAGTCCAACCACTGGTTTGCTGTTCGGTGTCAACATGGGATCCGTCCCTCATCCTAAAAGCCTTGATGCAGGCACCTTTTGAGCCGCTTAAACACATCACATTGAGAGATTTGACGCTTAAGGCAGTGTTTCTAGTAGCGATAACTTCGGCACGAAGGGTATCCGAATTGCAAGCACTTTCATGCAAAGATCCCTATCTTTACTTCTCGAAAGAAGGAGTTTTCTTGCATATTGTTCCTTCATTCCTTCCAAAGGTTCTTACGCCTTTTCATATCAATGAGCCGATTTTCCTACCCTGTTTTTCTAAGGATCAGTGTGCGGGCGAGAATAAGGGACTCTGTTCTCTGGATCTCGGCAGGATCCTTCGTAGGTATCTTCTGGTGACAAATCCTTTCCGTATCTCTGATCACCTTTTCGTGCTTTCTGCGGGACTCCCGTAAGGGTCAAGCTGCTTCCAAACGCACGGTCTCTCGGTGGTTGCGGTTAGCAATTGAATCTGCATACATCCTTAAGGGAAAATCTGTCCCTCTCAGTCTTCGGGCGCACTCTACACGAGCGCAAGCTACACCTTGGGTGGTGCGCTCTCACATTCATTCTCTTAATATCTGCAGGGAGGCCACCTGTCCACCTTTATGCGTCACTATTGGCTCGATATTCAATCTCGGGAAGAGGCACGGTTCGGGGCAAAGGTTGTTTCGATGGTCGTATCTTCCCACCCAAAGAGCAGTTAGCTTGGGTACTTCCCGCTTGTCTGGACTGGTCTAGCAGGATGTTGCGGAAGGGGAAATTCTCACTTACCGTTAATTTCCTTTCCTAGAATCCTGCTAGACCAGTCCAGGACCCTCCCTATTCTGGATATCTGGTTCAGAGGTATATTGCTGAGGAGCCAAGACTTTGCAGCGGAGTGTTATCGCCTCTTGTATATAGTATGGTTTTCTGTTTTCTTTATTTATCGCTTTTATATACTGCGCTCTTTAAAATCAGTGCGGTTTACAAATAACACTTTTATACAGAACCAGGAGGCCTGTTATGCACTTACATTGAATGGGTAATACAACTTGGATTTCAAACTGGGGAAACTATCTACCACTATCTACAATATACACATGAGTTGCTTATTTACAGATGGCTAGCTGACTACAGCTATCTACCACTATCGGCAATATACACATGAGTTGTTTGTTATTTACAGATGGCTAGCTGGGTGTATGGCGGGTGAGGTTGAATTACTAGGCTGTGAGTAGTGCAGGAGAAAAAGGTGGTGTTTTAATGCTTTTCTGAATTGAGCAAGGTCAGTGATCGCTCTGACGGTAGTTGGGAGCGCATTCCAGCAGCTGGGAGCATAGAACTTAAAGGCTCGGTTCTTTGTTGCCTGGATGCATTTTGTTATTTCCTTGGAGGTCTATAGCGTGTTGGTGGCAAATGTCCTCCTTGCTCTGTTTGCTGGAGTGGGGTAGAGAAGGTCTGTCAGGGAGGTGGGTGATATTTTTTTGATGGCCTTGAAGGTCATCAGGACTACTTTATAAGTGAGCCGGCAGGAGATTGATAGCCAGTGCAAATCCTTTAGGATTGGGGTAATGTGGTCTCTTCTAGAGGCCCCGTGTAGGAAGCGTGCAGCTGCGTTCATTGCCAACTGTAATGGGTTTAGTGTGTTTTTGGGTAGACCGTGCAGGATCACATTGGTGTAGTCAAAGTGGGGAGTCACCAGTGCCTGAAAAACTGTTCTGAAGTCATCTGGTTGCAGCAGGGGTCGGAAATGTCGCACTGTTCGTATTTTGTGGTAAATTTGCTTGATGCTGATGTGCACTTTAAGTTCGAGGTGTTGGTCTAGCGTAACACATAGGTAGCGGATGGTAGGTCTACTTGGAAGCTCAGCGTCTCTCGTCTTTAATGTCGCTGGTGGGGAGAAGGATTGATTTCTTTTAATGAACAGTACGTCCGTCTTGCTGAAGTTTATCTTGAGACTCTGTGAATGGAGCCAGTCAGTTACAGCCTCAAAGCATTTTACTAGTGGGGAGAAATCCAGATGGTCAATCGTGAATGGGGTGAAGAGTAGTACGTCATCCGCATAGATCAAGCATGAGATGTTATAGGAGCAGATTATTTCACATATGGGTTGCATGTATTGTCATGCAGCAGACCCTCTGGGAACAGAAGAAAATGTTTTAAACACAGAAAAAGTCAAGCATAAGCTGCAATATTTCGAGGAACCAGATAGAGGGAGCAAGAGGGACCTCCGAGAGACTGAGGAACCACGCCCCATAGGTCGTGAGGTAATGCCAGCCAGCCTCCAATCAAGGAAAAGAGGAGTACCTCTTAAAGAGAGTCTGGAAGACTGGAGAGCAGAAGAAGCAGGACCAGCAGAAGAAGCAGGACCAGGAGAAGAGGCAGGACCAGCAGAAGAGGCAGAATCGGAAGGACGGACAGAACGGACAGGTCCAAGAGAAAGGGTTCTCCTCAGAGATAAGGAGAGAGGAGAAGGCGTGCTCTTCAAGGAAGAGAGGTGCAGGAAGAAGGCCAGTTCTGGGAAAGGAAGGGCTGAAGCAGTAGCCCTTGGACAGGAGTTTGGCACAAGGCAGCAGCAGCCGCTGTGGCGTGAAGAGAGGAGCAACCGAGGAGAAGGAGAGACAGCTCCATCAAGAGTGAGTGCTCTTCGTCCAGAGAGGCGAAGGCATTGCTGTGACTGCAGTAGGAAGCCAACTGAAGGACGGCCGGAGAACCTAAGGCCTATTGCTCAGGCAAGTCAGAATCCCAGCTGAGGCAGGCCTCAACCCTCACCTGGAGTAGAAAAGCCAAAGATAAAAGGTAACCCTTATTTTACTCGAAGCAGATTTCAGACTGCTGGTATATGGGGAGGACAGGGAGCAGAGGAATACTGTCCATATAAAACTGCCTATGATACAACGTACAAGAAACGTTTATCAAATAAGAGACTTTTTAATGAGAAAGGTTTGCATGAAGCTAATGTAAAATCCTTGCAGAGGGAGGAGTGTTCTCAGTATAGGAGAGCACCGGACCGACGCCCTCCGCTTAACCCTGAGCATTGGGAGGTCATACAAAAGTTATATCAGAAGCCTGACTACAATTTGCCAGAAACTACTGACTCAGTTTCAGAGGCTTCCGAATTGGAACCGATGCAAGTGGAATTTGCTAAAGAGCTTTCAGATACAGAAATGGACTGTAATTACTGCATGACAGGAAGCCTGGAGTCCTTGCCTAGCGTATAAGCTATAACTTGTGGAATAGAAAATGTTTATTTTTGTACACTACTCTGTGAAGATAATAGTTTTGCTCTAAACTCATGTTTTAGTTTTTCTTCTAACCTGAAGTAAGGACACTTGTGTTGATGTTATTGCCCAACCGTTTGAACCTTTGCAAGAAGGGGAAATAAATGCCTTTGTTTTCCCTCCACTCTGGCCTTTGTGTTCTTTGAGATTTGGTAACAAGGAGGCTACCAGGCTAAAAGTCCCTGGGCCCTGTGAAACACTTGCCAAACTCAACCTTATATATTTTTGTGTCCAACCTACCTTGGTCTATTACCCTGCCAAGGTGGTGCACGTGACAGTATACAGTATATTGAATAAGAGGGCGGAGAGTGAGGAGCCCTGAGGCACACCATGTTTTTGTTGGAATGGCTTAGAGGTCGTGGAGCCTGCACGTACCTGCTGCCATCTGTCTGTTAGATAGGAATTGCACCATCTCCATGCTGAGCCGTTAATTCCCTTTTCCTGAAGCCGTATCAGGAGTTGCTCATGGTTTACAGAGTCAAACGCAGCAGCAATGTCCAGGAAAATTAAAGCCTATCCTCGTTTGATGTTGTCGATTCCTGTGATCAATGTGTTGATGAGCATGGCAAGGAGAGTTTCGACACCATGTGATTCCCTAAAGCCATGTTGACATGGGTCGAGGGGAGCCATCGAGTCGATGTGGTCCTGTATTTGACATAGGATGACCTTCTCAATTATCTTTGCTAGCAGCGGGGTGCTTAATATTGGTCAGTATGATTCTTCCTTCTGGGGACTCAGTTTGGTGTTCTTCAGAAGGGGCCAGATTGACGTCTGTTTGAGGCATGATGAGAATAGTCCTGTGGAGAAGGACAGATCCATGATTTTGGCTAGTATAGGGCTGAGTTCCTTACATAGTGATCTTATCCAGAATGCTGGACAAGGGTCGTTCGGGGCAGTGGTGGCATTGATGACTGCAATGATGTCCTCAATACCTGCAGCCGATGGTGTTATGAGGGAGGTAAGAGGCTTAATTTAGGCTGGGTTGTTACTAGGGCTGGACAACGTGGCTTCACTGATGTTATTAGTTTTGACCAGCAGGTAGTCCGCGTTTTCCTGAGGGTGTATCGTTGCTGGTTGGGGGGGGGTGAGGGTTCCTTCGTTAGGGTTCCTTCGTTAGGGTCTTCACTATATTGAAGAGCTCGTGGGGTAAGCTTTCTGGTCTGCTGGGGACCGTGTACGTCGCCATTGTCTTTCCAGTTTCCTCAGGAGACGTAGTGAGCTTCGTAGCTCGGCGGTGTACCAGCGTGCAGTTTTTTTAGTTCTTGGTCACTTATCTGGGGCATGTGGCTTAATTGGGGCAGGTATGCATGCAAAGGAGCTCAGGCTGTTGTTCCATGAGGCCATCACCTCCTCGAGGTTCGGCAATGCCGTCTTGATGTTAGGAAGGACCTCTTTGATGATCACCTCTTTGTCAAAGAGTCTGAAACGTCCTGTGGGTGCTGCTGAGTTTTCAGTTACTTTCTTTGTCCATTCGCTATCCTGATGGATCGGTATCCTTAATTTGATTAGATTGTGGTCCGATCATGGGACTGGGGAGATAATTACGTCGACATTGTAGGTCACGCTCACATCTCGTTGAGGGACGAAGATGAGGTCTAGTATGTTTTCTTTCCGATGGGTGGGGGCATCCACTATTTGTTCGTAGCCTAGGTTGTTAAGTGTTTCAAGGAAGGCTTTGGAGTGAGTATCCTGCAGGGCTGGTAGGTTAAAGTCTCCCAGTACCCATTTCGGCCTGTGTGTGTTCTTGGGGTTGGAGGCTAGGTCAATTATGGTTGCGAGGTCTTCAGGGGATGAAGCTGGAAATCTTTAGATAAGGTTGATAGTGCTGTAGTTGTTGGATATGGTGATCGTATCAAAGTGTGTTAAGCTGTTGGAGCTGATCGTCTGATACTGAAGATCCGTTTTTACTAGGATGAATGCACCACCTCCTCTGCGTTCTGCTCTGTGGCTGGTGTGGATTGAGAAGCCGGGGGGGATGAGTTGGTTGATGAGGACTGAGTCTGAATCGGTGAGCCACGATTTAGTCACTAGCAGGATGTCTAGCTCGAGGTGTGATATGAGGTCGATGATGACCGGCCACTTTTTGCGGACTGACTTTGCGTTTGAGAGCACATTTCAGGTTGTGTACTTTTTGAGGTTGCACCCCTTTGGGTTTGTGGTGTATTGCAGCGGTATGTGGATTAAGTATTGGTGAGGGTTCTGGTGGGATTCTGTTGGTGTGTGGTGTGTGTTACTGTAATGTTTCCTTCCTTGGCCTCGCACAATTGGAATAAAGGTTGTGGTTGGCGTCAGAGGAGAGGGAGCCATTGAGGACATTGCTGAGGAGGTATAGGCTGGTTAGGGTTAGAATGGATATAGCCATATTGAGCTGGGGTTCAATGTGTCCTGTGTGTGGCGAGACTTTCTTTGCTGAGGGCGTATGTACTGGGAGGGCGTGTATGCTTTCTACACAGAATATGTATATGCTGCACAGCCCAGCAGTGTCTAGCTTGTTCAATGGCAACTAACTAGTACAGCAGTGAGAATACTTGCAGAACACTCAGCAGTGAAATACTTGCAGAACACTCAGCAGTGAAATACTCGCATAACAATCAGCGGTGGGGTACATGCAAACAGTCAGTCGTTTTTAAGTAATCGGTCATTTTTAAATCAATAGTGAAATCAGCAGTAAAATACTTGCAGAACACTCAGCGGTGGGGTACATGCAAACATTACGTCATTTTTACGGAATCACTCCCTTTTAAATTAATAGTGGGGTTTCTGCCTACATACGTTTTGCTGGCGGTGATACACGTTACCGTGATTCCGGCGAGTTCTCTTATGTGTCGGTCGCTTGTGTTCTGTCTTCCCATTGGTTCTCGCTGATGGAATGTGTTTCCCTTGCACTGGACCCCGCCTAAGGGCCACGCCAAAGGACCCTCTGGCGAGGCCCTCAGGTGCGGTGGTGCCCGATGGCGCCCTTTTAAACAGCAAGGCTCGGCCCCGATTGGGCAGCTGGAGGCTTCCGGTCACGGCGGTTATATCCGGTCCCAGCGGCTCTATCCCGGCTGGGAGAGCTTCAGCTGGGCCGGGTTCCTGGTTACATCTGTTTGAGTATGGCTTTTTACAATACTGGAGTACCCTCTACTGGGTTCAGCTACATATTACCAGGGAACAGCCAATCAGACTGCTGGTAGGTTTTTTTTCTATTTCTCTGTCTCCGACATCTGCTTGTAGGGGGACTAAACCCGCTTGTCTGGACTGGTCTAGTGGGATTCCAGGAAAGGAAATCAACGGTAAGTGAAAATTTCCCCTTACAGGTAAGTAACATTTGCTTTAGTTCAACTCGTTTTTATTAGTTTCCATATAACAAACCAGTGTAATAATAGGTAGCACAACACTGTATTAATAAGTAACAGAACGACATATCACCATTGGGGACAACCTCATTCTACATCCATATCAACATTAAACATAGTAACATAGTAGTTGATGGCAGATAAAGACCAGCATGGTCCATCCAGTCTGCCCAGCGAGATGGCAAGAGTAGGTGCACCTGTCGCTCCGCGCAGGCCACCCCTCTCCATATCCTTGTTCAGGGGTAAACCCACCACTCCATATAGGACACCCCTAAGACGTTATATGGTTCGGAAGTTAGATGGTACCGTTTATTTTGTTTTTTTTCCTATTTCTGTAAAGGGATCCTCTGTGTTTGTCCCATGCCTTCTTGAATTCCGTCACCGTGTTCGCCCCTACCACTTCCATCGGGAGGGCATTCCAAGCATCCACCACCCTACAATACAAACTCAAGTACACATGGCCTACACATTCTGTACTCTCCCCTCGGCCATGTTGGTCTCCCACGTCTAAAGACATATGCAATTATGCAGCTAAATGATCAAAATTTCAGCAGTGGCAACCTCCCTCCCACCCCTCCCTCCTATAACCCCCCTAACAACATTTCAGACTACTTCCAATCCTACTAGATAGCTGGCGCTGTGCCATATCCTCTCAAGAGCATATGGTAGTCTGAACACGTCAAACTCACGCAACTGTCAACTTATTTGCACATGGAGTTACACATTTAGCATAGCGCTACGTTCCCTGGGTGATAAACAATTCATAGCTGGAGACCATAAGTCTATGAACTCATCCCATTGTTTCCCCCCATTTGCTTTGCAGTCAGTTTCTCCATACACATCAGCTCCAACATTGATTTTTCCCACATTCCCACCCCTAAAGGGAAGGCCTCCATCCACCTTCTCAATAACACCTTCTTAACTATTAAGAAACCTCTCTCCAGAAATGCTCTGTGCTTACCCCCAATCCTCTGAGTGCTCTTTTCCCAGCTGTGCATCAAGCAAGCCTCCCTTTGCAGGACACTCCCAAGCCCTAACCACTCTTCCATCTTTGCGCAAGCTTGAGCCCACAAGGTCTGTACCGCATGGCATTCCCAGAACCTGTGGAGCAGCGTCCCCACCTCTAGCCCACACCAAGTACAGTGTGCAGTTGTCTTTAATCCTGCATGAAACGCCCATTTGTCATGGGTGTACGCTCTCCACAGGAATTTATATTGAAGTTCCTGTAAATAAACCCATGGAGCCCCCTTAGGTATCCTCTCAAAAGCCCCCCTGCATGAGCTCCACCGTCACCCCGTCCATCCTGTCCTTACCCCAGTGTTTCACCAACTCTGAGAGGTACATTTGATCCCCCATGGGGCGAAGTAAGTTCCTACACTCCTCGTCTCCAGGGACCTTCTCAACCAGCCTACTCAGAATAAGTCTCGGGACAGAGACCCCCCAGCCGACCGAGAGCCGTCCTGCACAGTTCATCAACATAATGCCTGACTTGAAGGTACGTATATACTGGTCAACTCGTAAACGCTAGACTATATATCAAAAAATGTGCGTTAAATGTAACAAAAATGGGAAATACATCCAAAAATATAGCGCTTGTTTGGGCAAAAAGTATAGTTATATAAACTATATCTAACTGCTACCGGATGGTCTCAGAACTCCATAGCATCTATCCCAGAGACTCAAAAGTCAAACTTAAAGGGAAAGAAGCTAAATAACATCAACGACCTCCCAGGTAGCCAGCAGTGATATAGTCAAATAACCTGCCCCATGTGAATCAATACAGCTCTTTTTCAAAATATAACATAGGAGCAGGCATATAACGTTCTTCTTAACACTGCTGTAGGAACACTCAAACAAACTCTTAAACTGATCCAAACTCTACAAACATCCCTGGACTTGAAGGTAGCCATAGAATTCATGCTTATGGAGCTGATACTTGGCACTCAAATTCTGGAAGCTATCAACGCGCCCTCCCTCTTAAGCATTTTGTAATATTCTACACTAAATCCATCTGGTCCAGGGGCCTTATGGGGCTTACCCTTCTTGATCACCTCTTGAATCTCCCTCACTGTCAATAGAGCATTTAACCGCTGTAATTCTTCCTCTGACAACCTAGGGAGAGATAATGTACCCAAAAACTCCCCGCCTTTCCCATAATCCCTCTCCTCTTCTTGATACAACCGGGCATAAAAATTCCGAAAGACTGTTGCTATCCGCTGTGACTGGTGTTGTAAGGTCCCTCTCTCATCCTTAAGAACAGGTATAAAGCGAGCACCTCCCGGGTCCCTAACCAACTTCGCCAAGAGTTTCCCTGTTCTATTGACATATCTGTGCATCTTATGTTTATAGTACTGCAAAGACATGGTGGCCCTCCTCTGGAGCAGCTCCCTGAGTGCCGCCTGTGATCTAACAAACTCTTGCTGTATGGATCTGTCACCCGTCCTGCTGAGCTTCCTTTGCAAGCCCTGGACAGCGCGCTCTAATACAATAACACTCCGATCTAAATGTTTGCGTCTTTGTGTAGTATATGATATAATGGCCCCTCTCATCACCGCCTTACTAGCCTCCCAAAACAGGAGCGGCGGGCAGTGAGGAGTGTCATTAAATAGCACATATTTGTCCCACTGTGCTTCCAAATATTCTCCAAATCCCTTATCCTCCCAAAGATAAGTGGGGAACCGCCATCCTGCCTTCATCGGCCCTTGGCACTCCCATGTTACCCATACCATCCCGTGATCAGATACCACTATAGGCTCGATACCCGCCTGAACCACCTTGGAGATCCCCCCTTCACTCACCAGAATATAATCAATTTGCGACCAGGTGAGGTGAGCCCTGGACTGATGAGTGTACTCACGCATCCCTGGGTGTAGGGTACGCCATATATCCACCATATCCCCCATTCTACATAAGAACCCCACTCCCTTTCTCTGCCAGGCTCCTTTTCCACTTTCCCCTGATTTATCAAACTGCGGGTCATGTAGACAGTTAAAATCACCTGCTAAGATCAATTTGCTCTTCCCCGCTTTCCTTACAAACCCCAACAAAGATCTAAAGAAGCTGTGGTCATACACATTTGGAGCGTATATGTTACCCAACCAGATTTCCTCGTTATACAATTTGGCCTGCAACATGATATATCTCCCATTCGGGTCTGCCTCCAACTTGATCACTTCCAGAGGGACACCCCGCTTCACCAACACCACCATTCCCGCTTTCTTAGTACCCGATGCTGCCCCATAGGTGGCCGCTACCCAGTCCCTCGCTAGCTTCCGATGCTCTACGTCACTCAGGTGAGTCTCCTGTAATAGTGCTATGTGTGCACCCTTCCTTTTGAGTGTTTGCAGTATCTTAGTGCGTTTGACTGGCGACCCGATGCCCCCCACATTCCACGATATGATCTTTACACTATGTGTGATATGATTTAGGAGTTTCCTCTATGGGCCTATGCCTCTTCTGACTATCCTCTGGAAGCCGCCCAGCCTCGACTCCAGAGCCATGCTGTCCTACTCCAAACAATCCAGACTGCCTTTGAGATTTGCATATCACCCTCTGTGCTCTCTGTCCATGCTTATCCCCACTACCTCCTCCCACCCTTCTCTCCTCCCCACCCTTCCCTCCCTCTCCTCCCCCTATCCTCCCTGTCCCCTCATCCCCATTCCCTGCAGCCTCAATACTCCACTCCCCCCCCTTCAGAAACACACATCCACATCAACCCCCCCCTGCCCCCCTCCCCTTCCCAACTCTCGCGTCCACTCTCCTCTCCCCTCTCCCCTCCTCCTTAATATCAAACTATCTTGCCTCAGCAAGATACTCCCGAATGGGAGTTAGATCACTGTCCATACACCTCCAGGTCGCCCCCTCCTCAAACATTCTGAAGACGACTCCAGTAAATCAGACTTCTTGAAGTCCGGACCATCTGTGTCCCAGGAAAGGAAGAAGTTTTACTTTACACTTCACTACTTCTCTCAAATAAGGGATCCCAGTTCTTTAAAGTCTCTGGTATCTTACTCATCTCCTACAGTCCCACATTAATCATTGTTCGGTGTTTTCTCAGGCAACAGCGTGGCGGCAAACTTTCTCACCTCAGCCGCCTGCTCAAAAGTGTGCGCTGTGCCTTTATGAAAGACTCTTAATGTAGCTGAGTAATTCAGGGCAAAGCGGATCCCTCCCCGGACAAGGTCGCTGCATACAGCCGAGAATTCCTTTCTCCTTGCGGCCAGCGCCGCCGAATAGTCTTGAAATAGGAGCACCAGTTTGTTTTCCAATTTTAGCTCTCGCCTCTTCCGATATGCCTGCAGCAATAACACCTTATGTTGAAAATTTAAAATGCAGACTAGCACAGGTCTCGGCCTGACCCTGCCTTCCAGCTTTTGCCCTAGTCTATGGGCTCTCTCTACTTTTATTTTGCCATATAAATCTCCCAGTCCCAGCTCTTTCGGCAGCCAGTTCTCAAATAAGCTTACCAGCTGGCTCTCTGTCCAAGATTCCGGCACTCCCACCATCCGAAGATTATTCCGACATGATCTGTTTTCAAGATCATCAACTTTGAGCAGCAGGGTCTCAATTTGTTTCTGCTGTTTATGGCTGGCTCTCTCCAATGCCAACTCGCTGTCCTCTAGTGCCCGTTGCTCGACTTCCTCTTCTGGTTATTTCCGCGAAGGTCTCACCCATTCCCTCCAGCTTTTTCAAAATAGTGTCAAATTTTGGTTCCAGTAGTTTAACAACCTCTTGCGCCATGTCTTCCAGACTGGAATCCACGCTCTCTTTCCCCGGGGAATCTAAAGACCGTGCTGGCCTTCATTGCGGACGCCATCTTAGGTTCCCGTGTGCTCGCGGCTTTCTCTCGCTTCGCCGCTGCCTTCATCAGTCCTACAGGGTTCTCCGTTCGACTGCTCACTGCTGGATGTCACTCGCTAATTGAAGAGGTAATCCTCGCCCAGCTCGGAGCTGTTGTCGCCAAGTTAGTAGCAAAGTTTCTCAGGGCGGCCTGGGAGCACGACAAGGAAGCTCCTCACCCGCTCACGTGATCTCCCTAACATTTGCTTTATTTATCTCATCCGAACTAGTTCAATGACTGGGCACCCAGGAGCTCAGTCCTCCTCCCCAGGTTCCTAGTTATAAGAACACAGTCTGACGCCAGCGTTTCGTCACTACCATGTCTTCTTTGAAGGGTGAACCATGCTGCAACTCTCTTCTCTTCCTGGGAACAAAAGTCTACAAAACCCAATATTCAAAAAACACAAAAAATATAACCACATAAAAACCAAAATGCAAATGTCACTCAGCTAACGCAGTGAACTGCTCAAGTAATCATGGCAAACCCATGCTGCACAGGTGCTAAACTTAAAGTGCACAAGGTTCATTCAAAAAACAGAAAACCTCTTTGTTGAATCCACCAAGGGCAACAGTCCCCACTTTGTTTGGTCCCACTTTAAGTTTAGTGCCTGCGTGGCATAGGTTCGCCAAGATTGCTTGAGCAGTTCATTGCATTAGGTTGAGTGAAGTAAGCATTTTAGATTTTTTTTGTGTGTTCTTTGTTCCTTGAAAGAGAGAAGATTTGCAGCCTGGTTCACTCTTCAAAAAAGGCACAGCAGTGCCAAAATGCTGGCATCAGGTTGTGGTCCTATAACTAGGGACCCAGGGAGGAAGGCTGAGCTCCTGGGTGCCCAGTCATTGAACTAGTTTGGAGGAGATAAGTGCCAGCTTTATTTGCACAAGGATATACATTGTTTTGTGAATTGTCTGCACTAAAAATTCTGAGGTTTATGACTAAAGTCTGAGCCTTTGATGGCCAATGAGCTGAATGTTTGATGCTGTAGCTCTTTATGATGCTTCTTAATATAATAAGTATCCTCATGAAGTGCCTTTTGTGCTGCATTGGCCATTTAACAGATTAATATATATGGACACCTTTCTTGCTTGATTACTAGATAGTACACACTGTAATTTAAATATTGTATGCTTGTTTTCTTATTAAACATCTAATTTCAAAAACATACTGGGTTGATCAAGATCAAATGTCTTTAAATATACTTCAGATATGTCTTCTATTTCAGAATAGCAAAAAAACCTCCTGAGCCTATGAGTGAATTTGCTTTACATTTACCATGTCAGTTTGTTGTATGAAGTGTGCAACATTTTTATGGGCTCTTGACCATTGGCAGGTGGATGACATCTTGGGAGAAGGCAGTGATGATAGTGACAGTGAAAAAAAGAAGACAGAAGAAGAAGGGATTGATCAGAATAGCACAGGAGAGAATCTTGGAATGAAAATGGAACATAAAACTGGCTCTTATATATCAAGTGAAAGACGTTTGACAGGCGGCATATCCAGGTATGAGTGTTTTTAATATAATAATCTTGAAAATCCTCAAAACCTTTTCTTCTAGATTTCACTGATTAGTAATTTTTGTATCCCATTTTGTTTGCAGCTTCATGTTTAGATTATAAAGATGTTTTACATTATTTTTGATTAGATATAGTCAAATATTGCATATTGATAAATATTGAGCAATATCTAAAGGAAAAGGTACTGTAATGTACTTCACCTCAGATGACTCAATGAACCCTGGTGGCTCAACTCAGTCCCCAGACTCTGGACTTCCAACCTCTCAGAAATGTCTCTGGTGATCCAAGTTGGGCACCTGACCACACAAAAAATGCCCTTGGTGGTCAAAGTGGGCCTCTGGAGCCCCAATCCCCTCCTCAAAGATATTCCTGGTAGAAACAAGTAGGCTACTAGAACACCCTCCCATCAAACAAACAAACCCTAGTGGCTAAGGTGGTCCTCATCCACTCACCTGAAAGATGGGAGGCAGGAGCAGTGCCCACTCACTTCTGCGTCCTAATGCTGCCATCTTTCAAAATGGAAGCACCTGACCCTTAGTGATACATCAGGACACACAACTAGGACTCAGACTGCCAAATAAAGCAATGCTGCCCAAATAAGGGAGGCAATACTTTATTTGGCAGGCACAATCTGAGCAGTGTGTCATGATGCACATCTAGGGGTCAGGCGCTGCCATTTTTCAAGATGGAAGTGGGGCACTGTTACTGGATGCCTCCCAGACAAGGTAAGTAGTATTGATCTGGGGGAAGAGGAGCCCCAGAAGCATGGAGGCTCTCTTGTCGAGGGTCACCCTATGCTGGGTGCCTAGTCCAGGGATACTTTGACCTGGGTTGCCCTGGGCCAGCTAGCCCCAGGGGAGTCTAGAGGCGATTGGGGCAGGGTTGGAGCCCCACTGGGTACCAGGGAATTTTTGTGTGTGAGGAATAGGGCTTGTCAGCGAGTTAGTCCTGCATTTTCTTAAATGTCTCCCTTCCTGTAAAAGCATGAGTGAGTCCCAACTCATGCACTGACAAGTAGGGAGAAATTTTATTCTGGATGAGCAAGCCACTGCAGATTACTGTAGCGGTGTGCACTGTTCTTTTTTATTGGCACACACTTGTCAACATGGTGGTTTTTCAAGTGAGTGCATTAGAATGTTGTGCACTGAAGCTTAGTGCAGCCTTCTTACACATGGCTTATTGCATCAAATCCAGAGTGTGAAACATGTACAAGGGTGTGAAGACTTTTGCAAGACAATGTATGTTTGGTTTATTAAGACTTATTTGGGTATAATCTACCCTCTCTGTTAGTAAAGGGTGGTTGGAAGAGGTGGGTTTTGGGGAGACTGTTGGTAGTTAGAGATATCATCATTTTTATGCTGATATACAGTAATTGTTACTGAAACTGTATTATAAGCCACCCTGAGTCTTTAGAGAAGAGTGGCATATAGATCTAAAAAAGAAATTATGCAGATATGGAGACATTTTCATTTATTGTTTTTTTTGTAAGAAGAATACTCATTGTAGTAGTCTCCAAAATCTATCTTCCATCAAGAGTAGTCTAACCATCAGGCAAACTAGGCGGCTGCTTCTGGGGGGAGCAACAAAGAACAGGGTATTCAAAGCTAAACAATAGATTCTGACAGCTATGAGGAGTGTAAGGCTTAAGGTTTACCTAGGGCACCAACACCTTGAGCCGTTTCTGGGGCTGGCCCTGCCTTCTATCTGCTTGCCAAATGAACAACCTATTGACCTAGGCTTTTCTTGGTGGAACTCTATAAAGCCTAATCAGCAGGTAGGAAAATCCCCTCTCTTGAACTAGAACAAAAGTGTGCTGTCCAAATATACTTTACAAAAAAAAAGATTTACATATAAATCTTTCAAGCATTTTTTTCACTATGCCTGTACAGAAAAGCTGCAAACATAGCATAATATAGGGGTCCCCAGACTACAGCCCATGGTACTCATTTTCCCAGGTTGCCATACTCTTCTTGCCCATAGCTGACTCTGACCCTTGGAGGAAGTGTGTTTTTTATTTAATCTTTATCATTTTACAAAATAGCATCCCCATAAGAGATAAAGCAATCAACTTAGATATGTTACAACATCATAACAAGAAAAATATTCCAAAGGAAAACCCACATGTCAGAATTTCAATATTAGACCACAAGTTACATGCTACGAAACAAGAAAAGGAAAAAAAAATATAACCCATAAGATGGAAAAAACGGTCCCCAAGATACACAGCCAGCTTCTTTCAGGATGCCGTTCTCCCATAGATGCCCCCTCTCGCCCAAGCAAGAAAATTAACAATTGTTTTGGTTGAAAGAAAAGAGGTTTTCTCAATGCCTCCAGACCAGGTATAGCCACTTCTTTCTTCACCACGGGACTCAGTTCCTGAAATGCAGCAGAGCTAGCTGACAACCCCTGCAGTTCCAGTGGAGATGACGCTGCAGCAGAAACTCCCTCCATGCTCTTTTCCGACCCCCCCTCCCATCAGGGATGCCGTCAGGAGAGCAGAGGCTTTGCTGACATGACAACCCAGTCGCAGAGTCGCAGTCCTTTCCTCGGAGCTAAGATGCCCCCGCTTACCACCAGCGCTGATAGTACCGCCATCGCTGCTGAAGTGTAATCTCGGGAGACCAAGCCCAGACCACAATCGAGAAGTGTCTGCTGTACCCCTGGCGCAGAAGACCCAAGACTGGAGGGGACAAACATAGGCTTCTGCTTCCTGCCCATTACAGGACCGAAGTAAGAAGGCAAGACTAGAGCGGTGAATGCCTTGACCTTAGTCAGATGCCATCTTGTTCAGGTTGATTTTACTGACTCCATGAAGGAAGTTTAATACAAAGAAGGACTGTCAGTGCTGACAGTGTTTCTGGTCTCAACCAAGGATGGTTCTCTGAGCCAGTTCTATAAAAGTACATGTTTGCTTTATAGAATACAAAAGACAAAGCCTCATGCAAAGAAAAACCTCTGTAAGCACACGCTGCACACTAACAGAAGGGACCCTGTGATGGCGGCCGCTGCTGCTTCCACTACTGTTTCTATTGCTTTTCTGTTTTAGTTGAGTGGAGGGAGGGGAAAGAGATTGGAGAACTACTATTTTGATTTCATTATCTGGGGTCATGTGAATTTTCATTGTTAAAGTGGGGTCATACAGGAAAAATGTTTGAGAAGCACTGTCCTAATAGAACATTAATTTTAGCCCCCGAAGAAAGCAGGCTGGGCTATTTGACTAAGTTGGAGGAGATGTTGAGCCGTGTGCTAGCAGCTTTTGAGCAGAAGAGCTCTTAGGCAATCCTGTAAAAGCATAAGTGCTTTGGCAATTCTGTAAATGATAAGGAACGCTTTTTTTTTTCTAATCTCCATGCTATGTTATCAAAGTGATATGTGCTGTGCTTTATAAGCGAAACTGTGTTCGTGCTTCATACATGAAAGTGCTTTCAACGATAAGGAATACAAGAAAGCAATAAATGGACAGTGCTATGACTGAAAATTAAAGAAAATATATTTGGCTCTTGCTTAGGAGACAGATGATGAAATGGAAGTCAGTGGAGCTTAAATCTGATGCGTGATTTAATGTCTCCTTGAGGTTTTTCTTTATATATTTTAAACCTTGGGCTTTGCCTTTTGTGTTTTGATTTGTGGGGTTATTCGTAGACACATTTATTTGTTTTACTGTGGGGTTTTATAAAATAGGCATCAAATTTTTTACAAAGGCACTTTGTTATGAAATTAGCCCCCCCCCCCCCAAATTCATATATGTAGATATCAACATATAGCTATACATCTTTTATTATAGTAGCATCATCTATTTTGAAAATCTTCCTCAAGTTCCTTTATTAGCCGTTACTGCTAGTTTCTTTCATCAGTGTCAGGGTGATCTGGTTCAATTGCAGTGGTGAGAGTGACTAAGTGGAAGGAACTTTAGAGCACTAAATTATCATGTGCAGTGCTTGTACAAAGT
The DNA here is from genome assembly GCA_033557465.1 of Ichthyophis bannanicus. NCBI lineage: Eukaryota > Metazoa > Chordata > Amphibia > Gymnophiona > Ichthyophiidae > Ichthyophis > Ichthyophis bannanicus. Next base: position 1,220,564,883 of record CM066031.1, read on the forward strand.
AAGCATAGAGATATCAATATAAGGATACATGAATCATTAACGTAGATCAATGGTTCTCAGCTAGTGTGTCAGCAAGAGCTGAGAAGTATGTCATCAAACATTTGGTATAGACAGCAATCCTATGCTTCCCTTAATCATGCGTGCCTGCTGGGAAGAGTGCTGAGCAGAGAGCCAGGTACTTGAAATCACCATAACTGCTCCATAATTTTCTTATCCCTACCTCCCAGTGATCACTTTTGCATCAGCCTAAGCTTGAAATATTGTGGGTTTGCTTCCTTCCACTGACAATCGGCACCACTGCATCTTGAACCTACTTGTGTTTCCACCACAATCACTGCTGCCACCAGCCTGAGCTGGATATAGTGCATCCTGCTCCCTCCCATGTGGCCACAATCATTGCTGTGAACCTGGTCCAGAATTATAGGCTCCTTATCTCTCCTCTGTGGCTATGATCACTGTCATTGATGGCTGCAGAGGAAAAAGAGATGGCCTAAGGAGACTGCCACATTCTTTCTTCTTCCAACTCGGATCGCTGGGTTGAGAGGGTAAATTTTTAAAAGGGGTATTGTTGGGGGTTGAGGGATGTTGAAAGGGAGAGAGAGGATATACATAAGGCTGATAAGCATAAGGGGGGGTGAGCGCATGGGGAAAGCCTACTGTGATTGTGGTGCAATGGTATCACTATAGGAGGGAAATTCTGGATGGGGTTGGGGGGGGAGGATTCCTCCCTTCAAGAAAAATCAATCTCATGATTGAAATTTATTAGGAAACCTGGGGATGTGGGGGAGAACAGGGACTCGGGGATCAGGTGGGAGCTCAGGGGACTGGGTAGGAATGAGAGAACTTTGTGAATGAATAGGGACTTAAGAATAGTGGGGACTGAGGGACTGACTAGGAATTCAGGGATTGTGTGGTAGTTGAGGCATAAGGTTTAAGGGTGTGTTAGATGGACTTGGGGTACTTGACACAAGGGAATGTAAGGTGGAGTTAGATGGGGAGATGTTGTGAAACTGTGAAGGACATGGAGGCACTGTGGAAAGAGTAAAAGAGAGGAAAAGGATGGTAGAAAGTGGAAGTAGGTAATGAAAGGTTGTATTGGAACCTAAGTAGGGGATAAGAGACAGAAGGGCTGGAAGCCAGGGAAGAGGGATGAGTGACAGGGAAAGAGATGGGGCGGGTGAAGGGACAACCAGCAAAGGGAAGGTGTATGAGGTCCAGGAAGGTGGATGAGTGCAGAAGGTTAGAAATGGGGATGGGGTTGAGTTAGATGGGGGGGGGGGAGCAGAAGACTGGAGAAGGCATAAGATACAGGGGAAAGAATGGATTGACTGTGAAGGAGTGAGAGTAGAATATGGAAAGTTAGTAAATAAGTAAAAGTTGTAAAAAGGACATTGAGGATTGGAGGGTAGAGAAAGGCAGTGTGAAAAGAAAGGTGAAATTTAGCTATAAATGGATAGAGGGAGGCCTAGAAGAAGGAAATGGAGAAAAAAGATAAAAGGGGACGATCACTGTCAAAGATGACTAGAAGGAAGGGAGAAGATGGATAAAAAAATTAAAAAGAGATGTTGAAAAAGGATTTAGTAGGCTAAGAAAAGGAGAGTAGAAAGAGAATAGGGACCACCCCAGTTAGGAAAAGTAAATTACACAACAGTGATGAAAAAGAAAAGATTTTATTTTTACTTTTTAGGCATTGGAAAAAAATCATTTTGGGAACATGTATGTCTTACATCTTTCATCTTTGTTTTTTTGCTTAGTACAGGAGAAAGTGCATTTTTATTTCTCATAGGTTATACTAGTCCCAGAGACACTGAGTTCTTGGGATTTCCTCTCTAATTTTTGGTCTTTTATTCTGTCATTGGTAAGGGTTGATCTATTATCTATGTGTGTGTGTGTGACTAAGATAAGAGATTCTGTTGGCATGTATGTATGTATTTAAACATTTTTATATACCGCCCCTTCCAGTGATCAGGGGTGGTTTACAAAGAACATAGAACATATTAAACTATATTACAAGGTACTATTTACAAATCAGCTGTTCGCATATACAGCAGAATAGTGGATGCTGAGGCAGAGCTATTTACAGTGAAGGGTGGGGAAGGGAATGGGATAAGGGAGAAATATATTAAATGGAGTTTCATAAAGTGAAAAGCTTACTCCCTCCCATACAGTTCTTCTCTTAATTCCTTTGTAGGCCTTCCACCACCTATACATGTGAACACACATATTGTTACCTCTATCTTTCTTCACTAACTCCTTTGTAGTTTTTCTTCCCAGACATCATGTCTGTATCATTTCTGAAAAATGTTTATTTCTTTTTAATTAACTCGCATCCTGCCTCCTAGTGTGTTGTATTTCAGTTATGATCGCCTCCCCTGAATTCCTGCCTTTTTTCAGTGCACTATGGTCTTCGCTGTCTGAATCTGTCCTTGGAGGTCAAAGATAACTGTGCTGAACTTATTCACACAATTTCTCTATTAACTTTTTTGCTGATGTTATAGCAAACAGATTGGCAGGCCCTTATAGAGACTGAGTTGCTCGCCAGAACCAGGCTTTCTAGGAAGACTGCTGATCTTTCCCAATAGAAGGCTTCAGAGAAAAAGTCCTCCTACCTGAAGAAGGCCTACGGAGATTACTCCAGTATCTGGCCTACCCAGCTCCCCCTCAGGGGCAGCAGGCCAAGGGCCAAGAACAGGGTCCTTGTAGATGCAAGGCCCCCAAGCCCCAGCCAGCGCCGCAGCCACAGCCTGGGGGAGGGCTTTTGACTCCTGGGTCGTAGCCAATCTTCCCTTGGAGAGTCCTGCTCCACAGCACATCGTTGGGTGGTTCAAGTCCTTCACCCATCACTGGCCCAGCATCACCAGCAATGCCTGGGCTCCTCCTCCACTTCAAACAAATGCCACCTCCGTTCTTTCCGGAGGAACTTCCTGTAGACACCTACATCGCAAACTCCTGCAGGGAGAGCTCCAAGCCCTCCTGGAAAAAAGGGCATGGAGTTGGTCCCTCAGCCTCAGGTGGGCAAAGGGTTCTACTCTCGCTACTTTCTGGTTCCAAAAAAGATGTGTGGCTTCTTAGATCTTAGGATCTCAACCACTTCCTAGTGCAGGAGAAGTTCAAGATGGTATCCCTTAGAATGCTGCTGCCCTACCTCCAGCGGGAAGACTGGCTATTTTCCTTGGCTCTGAAAGATGCCTACACCCACATCCTCATCCACCCCCGTCACCGTAGTCCCTCCAAGAGGAAATCCCCAGAGGTGGAATGCAAAAAGGCAAAACCCTCGAAAACCGCCTCGGAGGACGGGTCCGGGAAGAAGGGAAAATCCCACTCCATGCCCCGCAGTCTTGCCAACTGCAATCGAGTCTCCAGTGGGGCCACTTTGTATTCATACTTTCTCAGCCTTGGGGATACCACTGCTACCACTTCCATTCTGGTACCTTGGAGCTAGTGAGTCCCATACGTGAAGACTGCATTCCTGCTTGTTCCTGGAGATAATGTTGTTACTCACCTGTAACAGGTGATCTCCAGGAACAGCAGGAATCAGTCTTCACAACCCACTCTCCTCCCTTAGCAGTTGTAGGGTAATCTCTTTTTCCTTTATCTCTCAGCTACAAACTCAAATGAGGAGAGGACTTAGGAAGGCAGATGCGCAGGTGCAGTGGATTGCTCCCAAAGGCTTTCTAGTTGGATGCTGGGGAGCGTTCTTGCACGGGCTCCATTGGCACCAATGATACCTATATATGGAGACTGATTCTTGCTGTTCCCAGAGATCACCTGTTACAGGTAAGAACACTTTCTCCGGAGACAAGCAGGGGAATGTAGGCACACTCCATTGGTGATGTCTGAGACAGAAACCGTGCTGGGTTCTCCCCTATCAGAAAAGTCTTTAAGACTTCTTTGAGCATGAGTGCCACTTTCTGCTTTGCTGCCACGCACTCTTTCAGATCAATTTTTTCTGACCACAGCCTAGTACAGCCACGGCTCTCCCCTCTTCCGTTGGGATTGTGGCCAAATGCAAAGATTCTTTAGATTTTGTTGTCAAACCCGCTTCTCCCATTGACCATAAAATAATCAGCAACAATCTTATCTGTGATCCCAGCACTTCTGCTAACTACTCACTTCTCAATCACAACCATGGAGCCTCCAAACGCTGCCATGATCACATCGCACTGCACTGCTCCGCAAATGCACTAGTTCCATCGGGCCCAGACAAAGCAAGAGCAGGACTAATGGAGCAGCGCACAACTGGAGGAAAACTCCCTCCCAGTGCCAGAAGCTCACACACTTTATTTTTTATTTATATTCTCTTATATACCACGCTATTCTGCATCAGTGCGGTTTACATTGAACAAACTGAAATTACATTGAACAGGGCATTATAACTTGGAGATAACTATTTACAGGGAACATGGGCTATGGAGGGTTAAGTGGCTTGCCCAAGACCACAAGGAGCACCTGTGGGACTAGAAACCCCAGTCCTTCCGGCCCAAGGTTGCTGTCCTCTAGTGGGATTTGAACCCCCGACCTTCCAGCCTGAAGTACCTTGCCCCAACCACTAGGCCACACCCACTCAAAGCCACTCTACCCCTTCCCCTCCAGGGCCAGAAGCTGTGCAGCAGACACCCATGGCCCGACACTGCCACAGGGACACAGTGAGTGGTGAGGTCCCCCCAGCAAGGGGCTCAGGACCTCGGAGTTCTCCATGCTCAAAATTCAGAAGGACAGGGCCTCTATCATCATGATAGCTCCCCAATGACCTAGGCAATCAAGGTACCTTGACCTCCTTGCCTTGGCGGTCAAGGGGCCCCTACCACTGAGCTCCCATCCCTCCCTCCTCACACAGAGCAATAGTTGGTTACTACATCCTCAACCTTCCCCCGCTATCACTGGCCACCTGGAAGCCGCACGGTCACTGAGCCAAGACCAGCCCCTTTTGGAGGAGGTACGGGCCATCGTTCTCTCATCCAGAAAGCCAACAATCTGGCATGCCTACCAGCACAAATGGAACCATTTTGCTCAGTGGCTACCTTACCTGCTGTGGACCGTTTCCTGCCCTCTCAACCAAGTCCTCTCCTATCTTTTTTACATCTGTCCAATTTCGGTCTACAAACCACTTCTGTGAGATACCACCTCGATGATAGCAGTCTTCCACACCCCCATTTACAGGAAACCCATCTCGATGTATCCTCTCATAGGCCACTTCATGAAAGGCCTCCTGAGCACCAAGACTCTCATCAAGCCACCGACACCAGCTTGGGACCTCAATATTGTTATTGCACAGATTATGAAAGCCCCCTTTGAACGCTCTCAGCTTCTCTGAAGCACCTTACCTGGAAAACTGTGTTCTTCCTGGCTATCACCTCTGCTAGGGGGAGGGTAAGTGAATTACAGGCTCTCGTTTACTACCCCTGTCCTCCACCAAATTCTTTCATAACAAAGTAGTCCTTCAAACTCCTCCTAAATTCATTCCTAAAGTTCGTCTTGAAGTTCCACCTTAACCAGTCCATCATCCTTTCAGTCTTTTTTCCAGGACTTCACTCTGACTCTTCGGAGAAAGCTCTTCATTCTTTGGCTTGTAGAAAAGCTATCCTATATTATCTTCATGTAACAGCATCTTTACATTCTGCATCTCAGTTTATCTTCAGGAACAAGCAGGAATATAGCCTTCACATATAGGTGACATCGGGTTCTGACGGAGCCCGCATGGGAAGCTCCCCATCTACCAATAGGAAAGCCTTTGGGAGCAAGCCACTGCGTCTGCGCTGCTGCCTTCCTGCTCTCCCAACTCCCTCTCCTCAGTTCTTCTTTTTCTGCGAAGCCAATGAGTCACTACCCTGTCACCGCAGATAAAAATTGCTAAAACCTTTTTCCTAACCGCGCTAATATCATTTGATACTATTCCCTTCATATTTTTACTTTTATTTTCTTCTTCTTAAAAAAAAACAACCCTTTAATGTTTATCCTTTTCCCTCAGGGCCTCGTGCCCCTTGGGCCTTGCCCACCATCTTAAGATGGAGAAACCTTCCAGCAGTTTCAAAAAATGGATCAAGTGCTCCAGCACCATCTCGATTACTGACAAACACGATTGGTGCTTGAAGTGTCTTGGTCCCGACCATATTCCCCAGGACAATTCCCTCTGCAAGCAGATAACAAAGATGGGCCTAGGGATCAAGGCCAAAATGTTTGGGGAATGCTTCCCCTCGGACTCGTCATTGGCCTCTACTTTTTCCAGAGCTTCATCCTGCTTTCCTGGTTCGAAGCATTCCAAGGAATCGAGGCACTCAGGAACAAAGACTAAGAAAACCACATCTCCAAAAGATAGGTCAAAAACCCGAGACTCCTTGGAGAAACTGAAGGAACCGAGAGGTCCAAAGACACCTCGGAAAAGTCTCGAGACACCAGAGAAAGATCCCGTTCGACTCACTGGGAATCGTCCAAGACTTCCTCTGATTCTGGTCATAGGTCCAGACATCCCCAGCAAGAGGACTTGTCCTCCAAAGCCTCGATGGGGATTCAGGAGGCACCCGAGGCCTCGGCCTCTGGGGAGCCCCCAATGCCTTGCTCTGGTACGGTGGCTTCCATCCCCTTTCTTTCAGTGGATCAGACACAGGCTACTTCCCTGGATCAGCATATGCTGTCCTTGGAAAGGACCATAGTGGCTCTTTTGGCGGCTTCAGTACCATTAGCACTGACAGCCTCAGGAATGCAGCTGGGAGCATCAACCTCGATGACTCCATCCACTGCGGTGCAACAGCCAGCATCGGTCTTGTCTTCGACATCGATGCATCGTGCACAGAGTACCGAGGTATCTGTAGCGGGCCCAGTATCGGCACCGACCATGGAACCTCCCTGGTCTACACAGCGGTTATCCAAAGGTATTGAAGAGCATCACCGCCACTCAGGACGACATCGGCGATACTCTCAGACATCAGATTCAGAGACTTCCAATTCCAATCATTGATCCCTTGATTCCGAGGACCTCCAGGACATCATCTCGTCACTGTCCATTAGCACTCGCCATAAGTCCCCTCCTGAAGACATGTCCTTTCAGGAGTTTATCCAAGACATGGCGGCTGGCTTTTCCATCCCGGCAGCGTTGGATCTGGAATCGAGAGTGGAGGAACTGGAGATCTTCCAGTACCCCACAGCCCCAAAAGAGGCCACAATCCTCCCGGTACATCAAATCCTACATAATCTGATGCTAAGGATGTGGAACACCCCCCCCCCTCACAGTTTTTCCCATAAGTCACTGGTTAGACACCATGTATAGCGTGCCTGAATGCCCCGGCTTCCAAAAACCACAGCTCCCACACCATTCTATGGTAGTGGAATCGGCAATGCACCATATAAAAAGTGGGAAAAATCATGCATCCATTCTTCCAGAATCAAGGCATCTCGATTCCTTTGCCCGTTGCTCCTTCCAAGCATCGATGCTATCCAGTAGAATAAATTTGTATATCCTTTACATGGGAATGTTCTTAAAGGAGCTTAATAAAGTCCAGGACAGATTTCTCCCTTTTCTTCAGGAGACATTTTCCAGCTTTCCAGGCTGTTCTGGCTCACAGCCAGAATCTTTCAAAATTCATGAAAATTTTGGCGCCTTTAAGTCATAAGCAGTGCTTCCTCTATTGCTGTCGGGGCAAGGCGTCTGGCTTGGCTCCAAGCTTCTGACTTGGAACAGTGGGTCCAAGAAAAATTCAGCAATATACCCTGCACTGGTGCAAACCTGTTTGGGAAGAACTGGCGGAAGAAAGCAGGAGAGCTAGAGACAGATTATACAACACTCAAAAGGCTCTCCAGAAAGACTTCTGATCCTTCTAAAAAGAAGGCAACTAATAAGAAACTTTTCTACCCCCAAAAGCAGAGAGATTCTGTCCTTCATACTCCCAGCTAGCCTACCAGGCCCCACAAAAACAGCACAGGTTAAAAAGCCCAGGCTAGCCAAGCCACAAACAACTACTCATCCAACTCCTGCCACATCCAGTTTTTGACTCCTACGTAGGGAATATGGCCAGCCTTCTCCTTCACGTACCAGAACCCACCACTATCCCAGGAAGACTCTCTCATTTTGCTCAACAGTGGACTCTCAACATAATCCAGAGAGGTTACCAGCTCAATTTCCGAGAGCTTCCTCCTCCCCATTTCAAGGGAGACCTTCATTCCAAACCTCCCCTGGATACACTGCTCAAGCAAGAGAGAAACATTCTCCTTTCCCAAGGAGCTGTACAACCATTTCCAACAAACCAACGGTTCAAAGGCTTCTACTTCCCCTACTTCCTAATTCCAAAGAAGTCAGGAAGCCACAGGCCTATTCTCAAACTCAGAGAGCTGAACAAATTCCTCATCAAGGAGAAATTCAAATTGATCTCTCTGGGAACCCTTCTTCCTTACCTACAGGAACAAGACTGGCTTTGTTCCCTAGATCTCAGAGAGGCCTATATTTATATCTTGATACATCCAGACCACAGACAGTATCTTTGCTTCACCTATCAGGGCACCCATTACCAATACAGGATCCTTCCTTTTGGTCTGGCATCCACACCAAGGGTCTTCACAAAATGCATGGCTGTCGTAGCAGCTCATCTTCAGAGCAACAAAGTCTTCGTCTTCTCTTACTTAGACAACTGGCTCATAAAGGCAGACTCTCCTGGAGAACTCTGCTCATCTTGACAAAAAATTCTTGCACTTCTGCAGTACCTGGGCTTTGTGATAAACTTCCCAAAGTCCCTACTCACTCCATCTCAAAGGTTGGAATTCATAGGAGCCGTTCTGGACACAACACAGTCCAGAGCCTTTCTCCCTCTGGATCGCATGAACAGGTAAATGCAACTAGCCACCAACATGCGCCAACAACAGACAGCTACGGCTCAATGTTTTCTATCCCTCCTGGAACACATGGCCTCCACAGTACACATGGTCCCTTATGCGAGACTTCACATGCGTCAGTCACAATGGACCCTTTCAACCCAGTGGACCCAGTCCAGAGGAGGCCTTCGGGATGTCAACCAGATTATACCATCCATGGTCCAATCTCTTCTGTGGTGGTGCACCCCAGCAAACCTTCTCATAGGGTCACCTTTTTGGACACCCCTACCTCAGCATACACTGACAACAGATGCCTCCAAGCAAGGTTGTGGAGCACATCTGGATTCCGTATCCACACAGGGCCTGTGGACAACACAGGAATCCATGCAGCAGATAAATCTACTCTAGCTTCAGGCAGTCACCAATGCCCTCAAGGCCTTTCAGCAGCACCTCTCAAACAGTCAGATCCTAGCCAGGACAGACAGTCAGGTGGCTATGTTTTATATAAACAAACAGGGGGGACGGGCTATGTCAAGAAGCCTGCAAGCTCTGGGAGTTCGCCATCCTCCAGCACATGCACTTCCTTGCAGTGTACATTCCAGGAGAATCCAATCTCCTAGCAGACAAGCTGAGTCGGATCCTGCAACCCCACAAATAGTCTTTAGACCCAACAGCAGTAGCAAACCTGTTCCACATGTGGGGAACACCAGTGATAGACCTCTTTGCCACTTCGCAAAACACTCAACTTCCTCAGTTCTGCTCCAGGGTTCTGTCCAGACTCAGCCTGGTGTCAGATGCCTTTATGATCCACTGGGGTCGGGGACTCCTCTATGATTTTCCACGCATTCCCCTCATCTCAAAGACCCTCCTCAAGCTACAAGCAGACAAGGGCTCTATGATTCTCATAACCCCATGCTGGCCACGTCAACCCTGGTTTCCCCTTCTACTTCATCTAACAGAAACATCTCCAGTCCCACTGGGTTCCACGCCAGGTCTCCTATCTCAAGACAGCGAAGCGCTTCTCAATCCTAATCTGCAGTCCCTTCAGCTGACTGCATGGCTGCTGAAAGCATAATCTTCCAGGGCTTGCCATTGTCTACTGCTGTGAAACATATTTGCCTATCCTCCAGAAAGCTCTCCACCAGGAAGACCTATTCTTTCAAATGGCATAGATATGCTTCATTCTGCTCTCAGAAGGGTCATGAACCATTTGAAGCATCAGTACCTATGCTCCTCTAGTATCTTTTGCATTTATCTTCTCTGGGTCTTAAGACGAACTCCGTGCGAGTACACCTTAGTGCTATTTCAGCTTTCCATAAGCCCGTGGGAAGGCAGACCTATTTCCACAGCTCCTCTGGTAGCACATTTTATGAGGGGTCTTCTCCTCACTAAACCACCCTTCTGGCCACCACCAGTGCCTGGGATCTCAATGTGATACTAGCTCAACTTCTCAAACCACTGTTTGAGCCCTTAGCAACCACACAGCTCCAGTACTTATCCTGGAAGGAATTATTCCTCATCATCCTGACAACGGCCAGGCGCATTAGTGAGCTTCAGGCCTTAGTGGCTCATGCTCCGTATACACGTTTTCATCATGACAAGGTTGTCCTTCGGACACACCTCCACTTTCTTCCGAAAATAGTATCACCTTTTCATCTTAATCAGTCAGTAATCCTACATTTTCCCAAGACCTCACACTTCTCGTGCAGAAGCCGTCCTACATACACTCAACTGTAAGAGGGCTCTAGCCTTCTATCTCCAAAGGACCGAGGACATTAGGAAGTCCTCCTAGCTCTTTGTCTCCTTTGATCCTTCTCACCTGGGCCTTCCAGTGACCAAACATACACTATCCAAATGGATAGTAGATTGTATTTCTTTCTCATACGACCAAGCAGGTCTTTCCTTACAGGACACGTAACTGCACATAATGTCCAAGCAATGGCAACCTCTGTTGCTAACCTCCAGTCAGTAGCCATTGACGAGATTTGCCAAGCTGCTACTTGGTCCTCTATCCATATCTTCACAGTCCCTTACTGCTTGGACAAGGACTCCCTCCGGGATGCAGCCTTTGGCCAGGCAGTTCTTTAGCATCTCTTTGGAACATAAAAACCATTCCTTCCCCTCACCCACTTTTTGCCAGATCTCCTTGGCGGGGAAGTTTAGGTTCAAATGACCTTGTCTGACTTTCTGACCCAGTTCAACTCTTCAGAGATCTGGGACCTAGGTAGTCCCATATGTGAAGACTATATTCCTGCTTGTTCCTGGAGATAGCGTAGTTACTCACCTATTTATTTATTTTATTTATTTATTTTAAGTTTTTTTCTATACCGCGCTTTTCAAATTCAGCTCGGTTTATTTATTTATTTATTTAACTGCATTTATATCCCGCTTTTCTCCGGGTCAAAGCGGTGTAACATATAACACAGGGGGGGTAATTTTTTAGGGTGGGGCCATCACCAGGGGGCAACAATTAATGATTTGGGTAGACATGGACACGAATACTTCTGCTGAATCTTAGATAATAGGTCACAGCGGTGTTTCCGTTCAGAGATGGTCACGGAATAGGGTTGTCTTCAGTTGTTTCTTAAATGACGCGATGTCAGCGTTGTTCCTGATGTGGTTTGGTAGAGAGTTCCAGAGGGATGGAGCATAAAGTTCGAATGCTCTGTTGCAGGTCCGTTGTGTGGATTTGGTTCTTTTGTGGGGGACAACTATAGAGTTATTGGAGGACTGTCTGGTTGGTCTGTTGTGGGATGGGCGAGGCAGTAAGGAGTGGAGTGAGGTGTTCCGTGTTTGGTGGATAGTTTTGTGGATGAGCAGGATAGCTTTGTACTTGATTCTTGCTTGTATTGGAAGGAGGTGAAGGTCTCTTAGGATGGGGGTGATGTGCTCACGTTTCTTTGCATTCTGAATAATCCTTGCTGTGGTATTTAAGGCAGTACGGAGGGGGTTGGTGTGTGAGGCAGTAAGTCCATGATAGATTATGTTGCAGAAATCCAGATGAGGGAGTGTCACAGCTTGCATTACTGTCCTGAAGTCGTGATGTTCTAGGAGGGGCCGGAGGCGTTGAACAGTTTTGGCTTTGTGGAATATCGTCTTAGCGGTTTTGTTGATTTGTTGTTTAAAGGTGAGAGCTTGGTCAATGATGACGCCTAGATATCTTATTTGAGGTTGGATTTGGATTTGTGTGGTTCCTATGTCGAGGTGGGTAGGTGGTTTGAAGTCGGGTTCTTTTGTTACTATTAGGGCTTAGGTTTTCTTTATGTTGATGGATAGATTGTTCTCCTGTAGCCAGTTGGCCACGTCGTTGAAGCAGGCTGATAGCTGGTCGTTTTTTGGGTTGGTGGTTGTAATTGGTGCGTAAAGCATTATGTCGTCCGCGTAGATGTGGAAGTTGATGTTGTGGGTACGTATGATTGAGCATAGCGGACGGAGATATATGTTGAACAACATGGCTGACAGGGTGGATCCTTGGGGTACTCCTTGGAGTTGTTGGTAGGGGGGCGAGGTTGAGGAGAGGGTGCGGATCCGTTGCTGTCTGTTGGTTAAATAGGATCTGAACCATTGGAGTACGGTGTCTTTGATTCCAATTGTTTGTAGTCTGCATATGAGGATTTCGTGGGAGATTGTGTCAAAGGCCGCTGATATATCTAGGAAGATAAGGATGTATCCTGATTTTTTCTCTTGGGTTCCAATGATGAGGGTATTCATTAGCATGGTCATGAGGGTCTCAACACCATGTAGTGGTCGAAAACCGTGTTGCTGCGGGTCAAGTATGTCGTTGGTGTCCAGATGATCTTGAAGCTGGCGTTGGACTATCTTTTCTATTATCTTGGTGGTGAGGGGGAGGCTTGCAACTGGTCTGTAAGAGGTGGGGTCCAGGGGGTCCAGGTTGTTGTTCTTTATGGTTGGTCGAATGATTGATGTCTTGAGGGCATCTGGTATGTATCCTTGTTTAAAGGATTCGTTCAGGATGTGAGTTAGTGGGGCACTCAGGTCTTCCTTGGTTTTCTTTATCCATTCTGTAGGGCAGGGGTCTAGCGGGGAGGTAGTGGTGTTGAGACAGGAAATGGTGGAGGATATCTCTTCCTTTGAGGTTTCATTGAATGTATTCCAGTTAGTATTTATGGTGGTTCTGGGGTATGTCCTTGTGGTTGTAGTGCAGCGGTAAGGTTGTTGAGGTTGCTGAAATTGTTTGTATTGTCGGGCCAAGAGGTCCGAGGGGATGTCTGGGAGTTGATCGGCAGTGGTCGGTGCCTTTGTCAGTTTTTTGGCAATTTGGAAGAGTTCTCGAGGCTTGTTTACAGCTGTTGTGATGATTTTGGTGTGGTAGTTTCTCTTCGCGTTGTCGGTTTCTGAGTGGTAGGTAGTGAGTTCATAGAGGTATTGCTTTTTGTCGATTTCATTTTTGGTTTTCCTCCATTTTCTTTCTGCTCTTCTAAGTTTTGTTTTTAGTTTCCGGAGGTCAGGGGTGAACCAGCGGGCCTTTGAGGAGATGGGTTTGTTGCTGGTTTTATTTAGAGTTGCACTGGATGCTGAGGAGATTGTGGTGTTCCAGTTGTCTATGAGGTCATCAAGGTTGCTGGAATTCTTAAGAAGGTTAGGTAGGGTTTACAATTAACATTAACTTTGTCCAGTCTTGGAAGACCAGACTGGACTTACAGAGAACAGGGTTGGTAAACTTGGATTGAACTGGGGTAAACTATATACAGGTTTTGGGCTGGCTATTTACATTCCAGGTCATTATAAGCAATATCAATCTTTTAGATACTATGTACATTGTTCTGCTCGGCTTCTGTTAGGGCTAACATGTGGTGCTAATGTCATGTATGGTGGGTGGTGTGGGGCAGCTGTTTGGCTGAATGAAGAGGTAATGTTTCAGGGCCTTTCTGAAGGCGGTGAGGTCTGTTATGGACCGGATGTTAGGTGGGAGTGCATTCCAGCACGAGGGAGTGTAGTACTCAAAAGCTCTCTTTTTTGTGGACTGTGAGCATTTTGTGATCTTGCTGGGGATACTCAGGGTGTTTGCTGTGAATGATCTTCTGGCTCTATTTGAGGGGGTGGGGATGATAAGATTTGTGATAGAGGTGGAGGTTATTCTATTGATGGCTTTGAATGTCATTAGCAGAGTCTTGAAGGTGACTCTACAGCGGATTGGTAGCCAATGAAGTTTGCTTCAGGATTGGCGTTATGTGGTCCCTCCTGGATGTACCGTGTAGAATTCTAGCTGCGGCGTTCATGGCAAGTTGTAGTGGGATCAGCGCGTTCTTTGGGAGCCCTTATAGGATGATATTGGCGTAATCGAAATGGGGCATGATTAGTGCCTGGTAGACCGTCCTGTAGTCATCTGGGTCGAGTAAGGGTCGTAGGTGGCGGATTGTGCGGATCTTGAGGTATACTGCCTTGACAGTGTTATTTATATGGGCTTTCATGTTCAGGTGTTGATCAAGTGTTATCCCTAGGTAGCGGATGGCAGGCTTGCTTTGAAGTTCGGCGTCTCGTACTTTTAGTACCGTTGGTGGTGCGAAGGATTGATCCCTAGTAATGAATAGTGCCTCGGTTTTCTTTCTATAACAGGTGATCTCCGGGAACAGCAGGAATTTAGACTTCATAACGCACCCTTCTCCCCTTGGAGTTGTATGGTTATTTTTGTTTTTGTTTCTGTTTTTTCCATTCCTTTTCTTCAGTTACAAACTCAACTGAGGAGAGGGAGTTAGGAGAGTGGGAAGGCAGTAGCACAGGTACAGTGGATTGCTTCCAAAGGCTTTCCTGTTGGTAGCGGGGGAGCTTTCCACGCGAGCTCCATCGGTACCCGATATCACCCATATGTGAAGACTTCAATTCCTGCTGTTCCTGGAGATCACCTGTTACAAGTGAGTAATTATGCTTTCCTCACCTTCCTTCCTTCCCAGCAACCCTGGCTGGCCTCTAAACAGACACTTTGCTCATGGATATCTAACTGCATTGCTTTTTTCTACAGCCAAGCCCAGCTGCAACCCCCATAGTGCATAGGGGCATACCGCCTCTGTACTACTGCGGCAGCCATTGCAAATTTAGCCTTTGCCCCATCAGACATCTTTAAGGTGGGCATTTGGTTGTCCATCCACATATTCACGAGATGCTACAGTCTAGACTGCTCCTCGCCACAGGACCTTGCTTTTGACCAAACCATCCTCTGGGACCTGTTTGCATCTTGATCTTTCTTCCTTCCGCCTCCCTCCTTGGAGGCTCGGACCATAGAATTTGAATCAGCAGAATGCGGCCCTCAGCCTGGACCCACCAATGAAATGTGCCTGCATCTCCCTTCTTGTCTCCAGAGAAAGCGTAGTTGCTTACCTGTAATGGGGGTTCTCCATTAACAGCAAGGGTACGCAGCCACATTCACCTTCCCACTTTCCCCTAGAGGACAACACAAAAAGAAGAAGAAAACAAAAAATCCTTAAGTACTACTTGTAAAAACACAACTCAAAATGTACCTCAATTCATTAACAATGCATTGTTACTGTACTACTGGGCGATACAGGACATCAAACAGACTCATTAAGGACTTGCTATGTTATGAACTGATCTGACGTAGCACGGGACAGCAAGGCGGGAAGTGGCACGCATTCTCAAAAGACTTCTCTGAGCTAGGGGAGAGCCCGGCACGATGGTTCTGTCTCAGACATCACCAATGGAATGTGGTTGCATACCCCTGCTATCTATGGAGAACCCCCGTTAAAGGTAAGCAACTATGCTTTCTCTGGTTCCTAACATGCTGCTGTAATCATTAAACTATTCCTCCCTTCTCTAGATCTCAAGGAAGTATATACATATATCCTGATCCACCCTCTTTACCAAATATTCTGTTTCATAGTGAATGGCATCCATATAGATACCAAGTAATTTCACAGAATGCCCAACAGTAGTGTTTGCTTATCTTCAAAGGATGGAACGCTTCATCTTTCCTTAGCTAGATGATTGGTTGCTAGTTTTTCTTTCGAACCAGGCCAATTACTTCATGTGGGAAACACCTCTTACCACTTCTCCTCATTCCCATAGGCTGGATACCATGTATCGAGTGCCTCCTTGTCCTGGATTTCAAAAATCTCAGTTGCCACACCACTCCATAGTGGTGGAGTCAGCTATGAGAAGGATCAAGAGTGCAAAAAGACATGCATCTAATCCTTCAGAACGTGAATGTAGGACTCTTGATGCCTTTGGGCGTCGAACATTCCAGACCTCTGTGCTTTCTGCCAGGATTAGTTCCTACATCTTATATATGGGAATGTTCCTTAAGGAGGTCACAGGAGATCTAGAGCTTATGAGCCCTCTCCTTCCTGATGATAAAAGGCAGGATTACCTTGCACTTGTCAAACATGCCCAGGATGTTTCCAAGTTTGTTAATCGGGCAGCTTTTGACTGCTTTGAGTGCATAAGCAGAACCACTGCCATTGCCATAGGGGCTCGCAGAATTGTTTGGCTCCAGGCATCTGACTTAGAACTCTGGGTACAGGACAAGCTGGGGAATATCTCTTGTACAGGCGAAAATTTATTGGGCAAAAATTGGCAAGAGAAAGCTAATGAGCTGGATGCTGATAACTTCACCTTGGATAGACTATCCAAAGCTATAGCTGATCCTGCAAGAGGAAATCCTACAAGAAACCATTCTTCTCTAAAAAGAAGAGGTTTTACCCCTCCTATACCCAGCAGGTGCATTCTGCAGGTCAGTCTGCCCGAAAGGGACAGCAGCCCCCAAAGCAAAGGAAATCAAAGACTGCTAAGCCTCAACCGGCCCAGCAGACTCAGCCTCCACAGGAGCTTTGACTCCCACCTAGAGAACTTGGCCTTCCTGGCCCTGAACGGGCCAGAGCCTTCCACCATCCCAGGAAGGTTGTGTCATTTTTGCCCCCAGATGGGGGCATAAGAACATAAGATATGCCATACTGGGTCAGACCAAGGTCCATCAAGCCCAGTATCCTGTTTCTAACAGTGGCCAATCTAGATCATACGTACCTAGCAGTTTCCCCAAAAGACACAGGTTCCGCAATGCTTGTACTGGGTCAAGCATTGATATCCTGGGTCCCTTCTTAATAATGGTTTATGGACCTTTCCTCCAGGAACTTGTCCAAACCTTTTTTAAGCCCAGCTACACTAACAGCCTTTAGTATATCCTCCGTTAACAAATTCCAGAGTTTTATTACACATTGAGTGAAAAAATATTTTCTTTTATTAGTCTTAAATAGTTTACCCTGTAGCTTCATTGCATGTCCCCTAGTCTTTCTATATTCTGATAACGTAAACAATCTATCTACGTTTACCTGTTCCACTCCGTTCATTAATTTATAGACTTCTATCATATCTCCCCTCAGCCGTCTTATTAAAAGAGGGCTGCTACACAGTACCCTGTCCTGTGCTGCTGAGGTAAGCTATATTCTTATTTGATTTAAATTATAGCTCTTTGCTGCTGCTAGGCTCTAACTTATTATGAAATTTAAACTACAAGCTCTCTGCTGGATTCTAAATTTAACCAGAAAGCTCTCGTCTGTGTTTTAAATTTAAACTAAAAGTACTTTGCTGATGCTAGGCCCTGAGTGACTATTAATTTAAACTACAAGCTCTCTGCTGGGTTCCAAATTTAACCAGAAAGCTCTTGTCTATGTTTTAAATTTAAACTTAAACTGCTGCTTCTAGGCCCTGACTGATTTAACAAAAAATAGTGGGTTCACAGATTAATTAGCTTTAATAGAAAGAATTCCTTTCAGAAAATTCCCAGACGTATATACTCACAATTGCAGATCTCTCTCCAGAAGTAACAGTCCCCTTTTCTAGTCCTTCAAGGGCAGGTAACAGCAGAAGAATGGACTCTTTCCATTGTAAGAGAGGAGTACAAGCTGCATTTCTTCAACATGCCCCCTCCTACAGTGGTAATACAGTTCAATTCTCAGGCTTCACTCAACACTCAGTTGGGTCAAGAGGTCAGTTTGCTTCTTGCCCATGGGGCAATAGAAGACGTACCCATATCCCAACAGGGTACAGGGTTTTACTCCCCTTATTTCCTTATTCCAAACAAAACAGGGGGACACAGACCCATTTTAGACCTCAGAGAACTGAACAAATTCCTGTTCAAAGAGAAATTCAAGATGATTTCTCTGGGAACTCTGCTGCCATACCTTCAGAGTCAGGATTGGCTTTGTTCTCTAGATCTCAAGGATGCATACACTCATGTTCTCATACATCCAACTCACCGAAGATTCCTTCATTTTCTTTTTCAAGGAAAGCACTACCAATACAGGGTGCTTCATTTTGGCCTGGCCTCAGCACGAAGAGTGTTTACGAAATGCATGGCTGTAGTAGCAGCATTTCTTCGCACTCTAGGAATATTCGTCTTCCCCTACTTAGACGACTGGCTCATTCGAGCCCCATCAGAGTCAGAGGCCAGAATTTCCCTATCTTGCACAATGCGTATCCTTCAGTATTTGGGCCTGGTCATAAACATCCCAAAATCCAGCCTAACTCCCACTCAGTCTCTAGAGTTTATAGGAGCTTTGCTGGATGCCAGAAAAGCAAGGGCCTATCTTCCACAGGCCTGCTGCCTTCGCATTGTGCAGTTAGCATCCCAGGCAGTGTTAAAAACTCATCTCACAGAGATCACTTGATGTGGTGAGAGCAGGCGGACGTGAAACGCTCGAGCTCCGGGCCCCTCACCCTCCTGCCGGCATTAATCCACCATAAAACTCCCCCGGAATACCTGAAGCAGGGGCACGAAGCTAAAAAAACAGTCAGCGGCATGCAGCAGAGGGCTTTCAGAGAATGGCGGCATCGGTAAAATCGAGCCGCTGCGAGAAAGACCGCGTGACGGAGGCCCACAAAATGGCGGCGTCCCCGACAGTGCCAGGCTCGCCGGTATCACCTGTGATGGTGGAGGAGATATCCTCGACGGTAGTGGCCACCCTGTCCGCACAGTTTGAGGCACTGAACAGCAAAATTGATACCCTGCAGAGTTCTGTGGGCTCATTGGGTCATCGGCTGCAGGAGCTGGAGACCAGGTTGGTGCAGGCAGAGGAAAGTGTGGATACGCTGTCTCAGGAGATGGGGAGAATGCAGTCAGTGCTAAAGGCGCATGAAGCCAAACTGGATGACCTAG
The DNA here is from genome assembly GCA_033557465.1 of Ichthyophis bannanicus. NCBI lineage: Eukaryota > Metazoa > Chordata > Amphibia > Gymnophiona > Ichthyophiidae > Ichthyophis > Ichthyophis bannanicus. The sequence goes on from CM066031.1 coordinate 1,220,583,808, forward strand.
AGAACTGTTCTCGCCGCAACAATCTTCGATTTTTGGGCATCCCTGAGACCGCTCCTGACAAGGATCTAAGAGCGCAAGTGGAATCTCTAGCAGCAGCTATCCTGATCGGTAATGAAGGCCTGGGCCCAATTGTGATAGAGCGAGCCCACAGAGTGGGGCCGAAACAGGCCAGGGATCAGCGGCCACGGGTTGTGCTTGCGAAATTTCTGCAATTTCAGCAGAAGGAAGCTGTGCTAAGAGCGGCTAGGCAACAAGGGGTGATTGTGCGGGACAATATGAAGCTGCGGATCACACAAGACTATTCGGCAGCCCTCAGTCAGCGGCGGCGGGCCTATGCTACTATCTGCACAAAATTATTGGACGCCAAGATCAAATTTATGGTGCAGTACCCAGCCCGGCTCCGTGTTACTTATGAAGGAGTGAGCAGAGTACTGGAGTCGGCGGCGGAGTCCTCTGAATACGTGAAAGAGCTGCTGCGGCGGGAGTCAGCGGACAGTGCAGCGCCGACCAGAATACCATGAACACAGATGGTGGTAGATCTGTTGTGGCGGAGATACTAGCGGATAGCGGTGGCTTAAATGGACAAGGCGCAGTATAAAGGACTATGCTGGCTATATTGATTTTGGAGGAAGTGTGATGTTGAATTGGAGCGGTGGAAGGTGGTGGAGTCGCCCTATCGGGTACTGTAGAGAGAGGGGGGAAGGGGGAGGGTGGTAGATTGGGTTCAGTACTGAGAGGGCAACACTCCCAGGAAGATGACGTGACGAAGGATCCCTTATCACCTTGAACGGCGCAGAGTCACCCCTCCATTTGGAGAAGGAGAATAAGGGAATTTCAGGAGAGGGGGTTGGAAGGTAGGGGAGAAAAGGAAGGAGAGGGTAGGAGTGGGAGGTAGATAGGGTACTTTAGCAATGGAAAGAGGGCGGTGGAGCAGGGGGGGGATGGTAGGGAAGTTTAGGACAGGGACTAGACGGGGGAGTGAGGGGACCCGCACACATCGCTAGTGATCTGACCATAGAGGAGGAGAGGAGTGTAATAGGTAGGAAAGGGGGACAGAAGAAACTGGGGAGTGGGGTTGTACAGAGATGGGGGAGGGGGGGATGGGGGTGGGAGAGGAGGGGGTAGGGGGGGTTGCAGCCTCATAGCGGTCAGTAGGATGATGTGGGGGAACACCAGAGATATGGGAGAGGGAAGGCCTCAGGCTGGGGGGGCCTCTTCCTCAAGTATTGTCTATGTTATGAAACTTGCACCCTATTGTTCTTTGTTGACGTGAAGGTTATTTCATGGAATGTTTGTGGTGTGGGTAGCCCTATTAAGCGTTATAAAGTGTTAAAGGCCTTAGCCCTACAAAACTGTGACAGCTATGCTGCAAGAAACCCACCAGACAGCAGAGGAACATGCTAAACTAAAGAGAGACTGGGTGGGACAAGAGTGGGGTGCCCCAGCGAAAGGGAAAAAAGGCGGAGTGGTCATTTTGATACACAAGCGGCTGAGGTTTGTCAAAGAACAAGTCTACATAGACCCAGCTGGTAGATATGTGTTGCTTTATGGGATCTTGGAGGGAAAACCGGTTGTGCTCTGTAACCTTTATAGTCCAAATGTGTTGGATCAAGCATTGTATGCCCGGTTGGGGTCCCGAGTGGAACAATTGCCTGATGCTCCCTTGATTTTGGCTGGAGACTTTAATGGGGTACTAGATGTAGATTTGGATACGTCTGGGAGAGGTGGGGAGCACCCCCGAGTACCGACTACTAGGGCGCTGCTGGGGCTGCGTCGTAGAATAGGTGCGGTTGATTCCTGGCGTTTGCTCCATCCAACTGAGCGAGATTTTACTCATCAGTCCCACGCTCATGCGACATGTGCTCGTATTGATTATGTGCTGGTCTCGAAACGACTTTTTGCTCAAGTAGTGGATGCGCAGATTGGTCCTTTAGAAATCTCTGACCATGCCTTTGTATGGGTGGAGCTGGGATGGCATGATACTGGTTCGCAGACGCGAATTTGGCGGTTCCCGATGGATTTGTATAGAGATGCGGAATTTCGCATCTTCCTGAAACAGAAATGGCAAGACTTTGTAACATGCAATGCCTGCCACCAAGAAGAACCTGAGCTGTTCTGGGAGACGGCGAAAGTGGTTCTGCGTGGAGACATTATTGGGTATGTAGCCCGTAGGCAGAAACTGATTGCGCAGAGGATTGTTCAAATGGAGGAGCAGGTGAGCAAGGCTAGGAGGAGGCACGCAGATCACCCGTCTGCTGAGAGTAGAAAGACGTTATGGGAATTGCAGACTGCCCTTAATGAACTCCTCCATCAGCGGGCGAAGAAATCTCTTATGTATGATAAATACCAGCTCTACAGGTTCAGGGACAAGCCGGGGAAATTGTTGGCCAGGTGCCTCCGAGGTAGCCGGGGGGCCCGTTCAGTGGCCGTTTTGAGAGATGATCAGGGGAGGCTGAAGAAGGAGAGCCGAGAGATTGCGCAGACTTTTCGAGCTTTTTTCCAATGGCTGTATGAGGGGGAGGGGGTCTCCTTGACAGCTGTGGAAGCCTATTTACGGGATGTGCAGCAGCCCAAGTTAGAGACCGCTCAAAGGGCGCAGATGGATGCGCCAATAACTGCTGAGGAAATCTCCTATGTGATTCAAAAGGTGAGTTGTTATAAGGCGCCTGGGCCAGACGGATTTGGGGTGGAATTTTATAAACTGCTTGGGGATTTGACACTCCCGACTTTGGTGACAGTCTACCAACACAGAGTCGAACGGGGAACGTTAACATGGGGCCAAAATCATGCGCATATTATCTTGCTACCCAAGCCTGGTAAGGACCACACCCAGGCTGCGTCTTATAGACCTATCTCCTTGCTCAACTTTGATTCGAAGATACGTGCAAAGGTACTTGCGGAGCACTTGGCAGGAGTCGTGGGGGACCTGGTGCATGAATCCCAGGTGGGTTTTGTGAAGGGCAGATATGCAGTGCGTAATTTGCGAAAGATCTTAGCATCGTTAGAGTGGGTACGGGAACAGAGAACGCCCTCGCTCTTGATTAGCTTTGATGCAGAAAAGGCATTTGACAGAGTGAGCTGGACCTATCTGAAATACCTTTTACCGCAATATGGTCTCGGGACTCGCTTTTGTAAGATGGTGGAGCTCTTGTATGAGAGACCTACGGCGAGTGTGCTTTGCAATGGGGTAATGTCGGACAACTTTTGCCTCGAGAGAGGTACCAGACAGGGGTGTCCCTTATCTCCCTTATTGTTTGTGCTCTCCTTGGATCCCCTGGTAAGGACGGTGGAGTCCGCTACAGCAATTCGTGGGGTGCGCATTGGTCAAACAGGCTTCAAGATGGCCGCCTTTGCCGATGACATGTTGGTACATCTGTTGTCCCCGCAAGTATCGCTTCCAGGTCTGTTGGCAGAGTTTTCCCGCTTTGGTAGTTTTGCGGGACTGCGTATTAACACAGAAAAATCGGAGGCATTAGATGTGGACGGCACGCTTAGAGGGAGCTGGGCTGGCGCCTTTCCCCTCCAATGGGCAGAGGGCTCCTTTGTCTATCTTGGCATTGTGTTAACTAGAGACCCACAACAGCTGTACAAGAAAAACCTGGAGCAGATCCTTTCTAAGCTGCGTATGCAGTTCCAGTCATGGGCTCCCCTTCCGCTTTCTCTGCTGGGGAGAGCAGCGGCGCTGGGGATGGTGATCCTACCCCGTGTTTTGTATTGGTTGCAGACTCTCCCGGTATGGTTACGGAGGCGTGACATACAGGGTATTGATCGAGAGTTACGGCGGTTTTTGTGGAAAGGGGAGAGAGCCCGTATCCCCCTATATAGATTGCGGAGGAGGTGGAGAGATGGGGGGATCGGGGTACCAGACTTGCGGCTTTATGCGATGGCTTGCCAGGCTCGATACATTGGGGATTGGTTGGGGGGGACGGAAGTCTATACTCCGCGGTCAGTGGAAGAAGCTTTTGTGGCTCCACATTCTTTGATGGCGGCCCTACATCTTGAGGGCCCGTGTTTACCAAGCCGGGTGACTAGTAGTGTGCTGGTGTCGCCAGCGCGGTTCACCTGGCAGTATTTGAATAGATGCTGGGGGAGACACCCGAGGTCTCGAGCTGGCTGCCTCTGCAGGGTAATGTAAAGTTTACACCGGGGTCAGAAACGCCTACATTTCGGGTGTGGGAACGACTAGGCATACGGAACCTGGGACATGTGGTGGATCAGCAAGGGAAATGCAAAACCTTTGAGACTCTTAGTGGAGAGTATGGGTTGAGCAATCAACATTTTTTTGCCTGTGCACAACTGTCCCATTATGTGGTCTCATTGCCGCGGAAGGGACTATTGGTGGAGCGGTCGACGCAAATTTTAGAGTTTTTCGCACTGGGAGCGGATTTACCACCCTCAATGGCGGAACTGAAGAAACGCCTAGATGCGTATATCCCTGTGTTGGACTACTCTGCGGAGGAGTCACAGTGGGCGAGGGAGCTGAGCCTGGAGGTGGAGCCAGGATCCCTGAATAGAGCTCTGGGTAGAATCACGGAGTTGGTGATCGGGGCTAGATGGTGGGAGATTCAGTTCAAATGTATAACAAGGGCCCTCTTTTCCCCGCGCCAAGCTTTGTGGAGTCATCTTACCTCGGACGGTGGCTGCCCGAAGTGTTTGTGTCCATTGGCGGATTTGCGGCATATGTGGTGGAACTGTAAGTTCATCGGTCAGTATTGGCGGCAGATCGGCACCTATATGAGCTGGATACTTCATTGGTCGATTTGCTGGATGGGAGCGCTTGTAGTGTTAGATCAACTTAGACCACTCCGCCCGAAGGGGTGATGGGGGCGCATTCTGCTTAGGAAAGCATGTCTGGTGGGTAAGGCCCCCCTGCTCCGCAGACGGAGAGAGCCTGTGCCTCCTACTTTTTGGGAGTGGCGCAACTGTTTCCATCAGCTAATGCTCTTGGAGAGGAGAGGTGCCAGAGAAACAGTGCAGGGTTGGGCCTCCTTTCTGTTGATCTGGGAACCATACATCCAATCCCTTAGACCAGGCACTCGCAATGAAATATTGCAGGTGACCTAACGTGGATCTTGAGGATCTCACCTGAGGGTGGGTTGGGGCGCTGTACGTTGTCGGAGTGGAAAAGAGCTTGACATTATTATCGGTGCATCCCCAGGAAAAGGGAGTGGAAGAGAGGGGATTTCAAAGGAGACTGAGGGTGGGGAGGAGGGAGTGGGGGGGAGGGTGGGCGAGTGGATACTGGGGGGCAGATAAAAATATCAACCGTGATTGTATTAAGACCTAGCCTTGTTTGTGATCCTGGAGCGGAGGACGAGATATAGCCCCGCCCGGGAAGTTGTGATTTGTATTGTTTGTGTATGGTTGTGATGACATGTTGTTCGTGTCTTTAATAAACAGAGTTTAAAAAAAAAATCTCACTGCTCGGGAAATGTTACAACTACTAGGCCACATGGCATCTACCGTGCACGTGGTTCCCTATGCTCGCCTCCATATGAGAGCAGCCCAATGGACTCTATCCACTCAGTGGACTCAGGCATCAGGCTGCTTATCAGACAAAATAGCAAACAAAAGTCGCCTTATTTTGTCTCTACAATGGTGGCAGCCAACCCAAAACCTGTTGGTGGGGTCCCCTTTCCAGCAACCCCTACCCCAGGTCACTCTAACAACAGACGCCTCACAGGTGGGTTGGGGAGCTCATCTGCAAGATCTCTCAACCCAAGGCACCTGGACTCCACAGGAGACACATATCAATCTCCTAGAACTCAGAGCAATCTTCCTTGCTCTTCGAGTGTTCCATACCCAGCTCAGCTACAAGACAGTCCTAATTCAGACGGGCAATCAAGTGGCTATGTTCTATCTGAACAAGCAGGGAGGAACAGGCTCTCTGTCGCTTTGCAACGAAGCTTTGCGACTATGGTCCCCTGCCAGAGAGTATCAGATTCATCTCCTTGCGGTGTATCTGCCAGGCATTCAAAACTCTTGGGCAGACAGACTCAGTCGAGTTCTGCTTCCACACGAATGGTCTCTCCATGCAGACCAGGTAGCAAACATTTTTCAAATTTGGGGAACTCCGGACATAGACCTCTTTGCAAGTCCGTTGAATGCCAAACCTCCCCGGTTCTGTTCCAGAATTCCGGCTCCGGATTCTCAGGCCAGGGATGCTTTCCTCCTCCATTGGGGTCAGGACTTCCTATATGCCTTTCCACCCATTCCCCTAATTCCCAAAACCCTATTCAAGCTTCAGAGAGACAAAGGCCACATGATTCTCATAGCTCCACATTGGCCACGGCAGGTGTGGTACCCTCTGCTTCTGCATCTCTCTCAAGCTCCATCCCTGGAGTTGGGATCTGCTCTGGATCTCCTGTCTCAGGAGGACGGGATGTTGTGGCATCCCAATCCCCACTCTCTGCATATCAGGACCTGGTTGCTGAGAGCCTAGACCTTCATGGTCTTAACCTTTCTCAACAAGAAAAGGATGTCCTTTGTGCTTCCAGGAAACCTTCCACAAGACGCTCTTATGCTTTCAAGTGGAAAAGGTTTTCCATATGGTGTTCTTCACCCCTCTGCGATACCTCTGGAATCATTACTGGAGTATCTCCTTCATTTATCTAATGCAGGACTTAAGACTAACTCAGTAAGAGTCCATTTAAGTGCTATTTCAGCTTCTTTAAAGCCTTTAAATAGACAGCCTATTTCCTCTCATCTTCTCATAGCAAGATTTATGAGGGGCCTTCTTCTAACTAAGCCTCCCATTAGGCCACCTCCAGTGGCATGGGACCTGAATCTAGTTCTTGGGCAGCTCATGAAGCCGCCTTTTGAACCTTTAGCTACTACCTCCTTGAAATTTCTTTCCTGGAAAGTTATCTTTCTCATTGCAATCACATCAGCACGTTACATCAGTAAATTGCAAGCATTAGTTGCTGATCCTCCTTACACGAGGTTCCATCATGATAAGGTAGTCCTTAGGACTCACACACACTTTATGCCAAAGGTGGTCTCACCTTTTCATTTAAACCAGGCGGTTTACCTGCCTGTATTTTTTCCAAGGCCTCATGCTTCAAATGCAGAAAGGAATCTTCATACCTTGGACTGTAAAAGAGCACTAGCCTTTTACTTACAGAGGACACAGCAACATAGCAAGTCCTCCCAACTCTTTGTTGCTTTCAATCCTTCTCATTTGGGACTTCCAGTCTCCAAGAGAACATTGTCCAACTGGATTACACAGTGTATTTCTTTTGCCTATCAGAGTAAGAACCTTTCTCTGGAAGGCCATGTCACAGCTCACAATGTGAGAGCCATGCAGCCTCAATGGCTCATCTACACTCTGTGTCTATTGACGACATCTGTCAAGCAGCTACTTGGGCCTCGGTTCATACCTTCACAGCCTATTACTGCTTAGACAAGGACTCCCGCCGGGATGCCTTGTTTGGTCAGGCTGTTCTACGACACCTGTTCCATACTTAATCAACTCCTACCCACCATTCCCGGTAGGATGCCAGAGATCCATGGGGGGAAGTGGAGCCCTTTCACAGGGACACACAACTTCTGGGGTCTCTCCCTGGCATCTGTAGCTAGGGAGTCCCCATATGTGAAGACTACATTCCTGCTTGTTCCTGGAGATAGCATAGTTACTCACCTGTAACAGGTGATCTCCGGGAACAGCAGGAATTTAGTCTTCACATATGGGGACTCCCTAGTTACAGATGCCACCCACCTCCCCTAGGAGTTGTATCTCTCTTTTCTTTTCTTTCCCTCTCTCTCTCTTTGTCTCAGCTTTAAAACCCAACTGGAGAGAGGCAGTTGGGAAAGGCAGGAAGGCAGCACGCAGGCGCTGTGAGATGCTCCCAAAAGCTTTCTAATTGGACGCTGGGGAGCGTTCCCACGCAGGCTCCGTCGGTACCGACGATACCCATATGTGAAGACTAAATTCCTGCTGTTCTCGGAGATCACCTGTTATAGGTGAGTAACTATGCTGTACCTAAATGCAACTCGCCTTGAGCTAACCCTGAAAAAGGCATGAGCTAAATCCAGAATCCCTTCCCTTAACCTTGCCCTTCCCTTACAAATGTCATGGAAGTTTGATGCCGAAGAAAAAAAGGACTTCCTGCCATTTAGTAGAGGAATTTCACAAACAGAAAAAATTTCCTAAGCTCACTCCCTCCCAATGTTGCTTATCTATATGCGCACCTCTACATGTGCAAACTCCAGTGGACTCTAAAGTTACATGTGGACAAATTGACTGAACCATTATCTTGCAAAATAAGTGAATGACTGACCACTTCATGCTCCTTTCAGTAGTAGGAGGCATGCAATAATCTTATTCAGGAATTTTTGTTCTTGCCATGACACCAACTAGTATTAATCACAGATGCATCAAATATAGAATGAAGGGCTCTCATATACTCCAGGAGGTTGCACAAGATGAAACAAATATTAGCAATCTGTGAACTATGATTAAAATCTTCTGTAGTACCTGAGGATTAGAGAATGGCCAATGTAACACCAAATTTTACAAAGGGTTCCAGAGTTGATCCAGGAAATTACAGATTGATGAGCTTGACATCTGTACCAGGAAAAATGGTAGAAGCCATTATAGAGAACAAAATTACTGAACATGTAAATAGTCATAGCTTAATAGAAGAAAGCTAACATAGATATAGCGAAGGAGAGTTTTGTCACTGTCAATGTTTGTCAATGTTTTGAAAGTATAAATAAACAGGTAGATAAAGGTGAGCCAGTTGATATAGTGTATTTTGATTTTCCGAAAGCCTTTAACAAGGTCCTTTATGAGGGACTCTTTGGGGAAGGATAGGAAGCAGTGTACTATTGTGGATTAGGAACTGGTTAAAAAATAGAAAACAGAGTTAGGGTTAAATGGCCAATTTTCTCAGTGGAGAAAGGTGAATAGTGGAGTACCCCAGGGATGTTTGCTGGGCCCGCTGCTTTTTAACATATTCATAAATGACCTGGAAATAGGAATAATGAGTGAGGTGATCAAATTTGCAGATGACAAAAAATTATTCAAAGTTGTTAAAACACAAGAGGATTGTGAAAAATTGCAAGAGGACCTTGATAAATTGGGAGACTGGGCATCCAAATGGTAGATAAAATTTAATGTGAACAAGTGCAAAGTTATGCATTTAGGGAAGGACAACCCAAACTATGGTTACACGATGCAAGGTCCACATTAGGAACCACTACCCAGGAAAAGGATTTAGGCATCATCGTGGATAGTACGTTCAAACCCTCTGCCCAGTGTTCAGCGATGGCCAAGAAAACGAATAGAATGCTAGGAATCATATGGAATGGACAATAAACCAAATGATATTATAATGCCTCTGTAACATTCCAAGGGGCAACCACACCTTGAATATTATGTGCCGTTCTGATCGCCATATCTTAAAAGGAAAACAGCAGAACTAGAAAAGGTACAGAGAAAAGCCATCAAAATGATAAAGGGAATGGAAGGAAAGGCTTAAAAGGTTAGAGCTCACTGCTCCTGAGGGGGCCAAGATGACACACCTTTTTTGATCCTAGTCACTTAACCCAGTTTGTTGTTGGTAAAAATGTTGGTCCTCTTCCGCAGCCTTTGGACTCTCCGAAGTCTCCTTTATAAGACCGTATATTTAGATTATTTTCACCAGTACATGTCTTATTTCCTTATATATTTTTCTTTTGATTTTTGCCTGGCCTTCTCTTTGTTGGTGATGGGCTAGTGAATGATTATCCTAATATAATATTATTCTATTTAGGTTTAGAGGCATTAGATTGTCTCTTTTCCTTTTTTTCCTTTGTTAAATGTTCTTTACTGTAGCAAGTGAGTATTCTTGCATAATGATTTAAAAATTGCATAAATAAAAAATTTAAAAAAAGGTTAGGGCTCTTCAACTTGGCAAAAAGACAGCTGAAGGGAGATATGATAGAGGTCTATAAAATAATGAATGGAATGGAATGGGTAAATACAGATTGGTGGTTTACTGTTTCAAAAAGTAGAAAGACTAGAGGGCACACAGTAAAGCTACAATTTAGTTCATTTAAGGTTGATAGGAGAATATATATTTTTTCTCAACAAGTAATCAAACTCTGGAATTCATTACCAGATGAAGTAGTAAAAGCTGTTAGTGTAGCTGGGTTTAAAAAAGGGTTGGACATGTTCCTGGAAGAAAAGTCCATAAACCATTATTGAAGAGGACTAGGGAATCCAAGCAGCATGGAATCTGTGTACATTTTTGGGAAGCTGACAAGTACTTGTGACCTGGATTGGCCGCTGTTGGAAAAAGGATACTAGGCTTGATGGACCTTTGGTCTGACCCAGTATGACATCTCTTATGTTCAGTGCTCTCAGGGAAAGAGAGTTTAGATTCAAATAGATGACAAATGTTATCTCCAGGAACAAGCAGGAATGAGTCTTCACATATGGGTACGTCGGTACCGATGGAGCCTGCGCAGGAACGCTCCCCAGCGTCCAATCAGAAAGCCTTTGGGAGCATCCCACAGCGCCTGCGTGCTGCCTTCCCGCCTTTCCAACTGTCTCTCCTCAGTTTTCGTTTTTCCGCGGAGCCGGCAGGACGTACTCCTGTCACCGCAGAAAATTTCTTTTTTAATTCTTTAATTTTTTGTTTTCTTGTGGTCGCGGCTGCTTTCCCGCCTCCACCGGTACCGCCGGTGGGTTTTTTCTTTTCTTTTTCTTAAACTCAGGGACTGTTTTCCCTCAGTTTCTGTCTTAAAATTTTGGGCCTGTAAGGCCTCTCCATCATGGAACCTTCTTCTTCTAAGAAGTGCTTTAACTGTGGAAATACAGTTTTCTTTTTAGACTCCAATAACTGGTGTCTAACCTGTTTGGGTCCTGACCCTTTCCCTCCGGAGCTGTTAGGCTACAATTTTATGAGAAGAGATTTTCCATTTCGAGTTTCCCTCGATACCGAGTTCCCTTCCAGTGTCAGGGCACCGACCATTTCTTCTCTACAGGATCAGGTAACCCACAAACAGTCTGTTAAGACTAGCCAATCCTTGAGTGGTAAATCTCATGCCAAGCATGATGACGGCTCCGGCCTTGCCCTCAAGACCCTATTGGCTTCAAAACCCCGGCGGGAGTCTTCGGTCTCCAAAGCATTTCAGGGGTTTCAGGTTGTTCCTGGGGCTGACCCCTCACAGAACATACCTGAGCCATGCTCGGTGGTGGCATCCGCTTCGAGCGGTACCGATACCTCGGCATCGGCACCGGTGTTGAGTGATCCACTCTTCACCAGGGGTCGTCATCTGGCGTCCTCGGTACCTTCGGGACCGATCGATACGTCCCAGATTGACTTTCCTGTATCTGAGCCATGCTCGGTGGTGGCATCCGCTTCGAGCGGTACCGATACCCCGGCATCGGCACCGGTGTTGAGTGATCCACTCTTCACCAGGGGTCGTCATCTGGCGTCCTCGGTACCTTCGGGACCGATCGATACGTCCCAGATTGACTTTCCTGTATCTGAGCCATGCTCGGTGGTGGCATCCGCTTCAAGCGGTACCGATACCCCGGCATCGGCACCGGTGTTGAGTGATTCACTCTTCGCCAGGGATCGCCATCTGGCATCCTCGGTACCTTCTGTACCGATCGATACGTCCCAGATTGCCTTTCCAGTATCGACAGCATCGCCAATACCACCACCGACATCGGTACCCTCTAGACATGCATTGATAGACTCGCTCCCTTCGATGCTGAGTCTGGAATCGATATCTAGTATAGAAGACTGGGTACCGACGCATCTCGGAACCGACCCTTATCGATTCCGGATACGCAGTACCGAGGATATTCACCAAGGGGTTCTGGTTGCTTCGGTACCGCTTGAGCAGCCTCTGATGACTGCTTCGATGCCGTTATTGCCTCCGATTCCGACACAGCTACCGGTATCGGTATCGATGTCGGTTCCTGCAGTTACATCAGGGGACCAGCCACTTCCATGCTTTTTTCTCCATCGCTCCTTTCTATGCCTAGTTTGGAGTCGATACCTAGCATGGACGATGCAGTACTCACTGCCTCAAATCGTGACTGCCAGTACCAGTATCCATCTAGTGGGGCTCTTTTTCTGCATCAGACCAGTACATCCTCTGGTGCCCAGGCTGCTGCTTCAACTTTAGCCTATCCAGGGATAGTTCCCATTGGAGATCCTTCTTTTCAGAAATTTCTCCTTGACATGGCAACATTCCTTGCTATTCCTATCCCTGGTTTTGATCCTACCCGAGGCTCTCCTGCAGAAAAGGAAAATATAATGCTTCCTTTACATCATTCTTTGCAGGATCTTCTTCTGAGAATATGGGAAACACCTTTAAGGGTTTCCTCACCTTCTACAGCAACTGATGTTCTGTATCAGGTGCCCCCCTCTCCAGGGTTTCAAAAGACTCAACTTCCCCATCATTCCATTGTAGTGGAATCAGCAATGAGGAAGGTGAAAAGCAAGAAAAAGCATTCTTCTTATCCGCCAGGTCGTGCATCTAGAGCACTTGATGCCTTTGGACGTCAAACCTTCCAAACATCTATGCTGGCAAAAAGGATTATCTCTTATATTTTCTATATGAGTCTATCTCTCCAGGAGATCACAAGGAAATTATCTCTTTTGACTTCTTTTCTATCAGAGCCCAAGGCTGCAGACTATTCCTTACTTCTTAGTCATAGCCAGAACATCTCTTGGTTTCTTTCTCGTGCTTCTCTAGACTCTTTTGAGTCTGTTAGCAGAACCTCTGCTATAGCCATAGGAGCACGACGTAGAGCCTGGCTCCAGGCTTTAGACTTGAGCAGATGGGCACAACAAAGACTGGGTAATTCTCCTTGTACTGGAGAAAATCTCTTCAATAGGGAGGCTTTACATCAGGTTGCTCATTGCTCCACTGACTTCCCTGTTTCTGGGGGCCAACCTAAGCCTTCTCCTTCCCCAGTAGGTAGGAAATGTCCTACCAAACCTTCTTTCCCTAGGAAAAGAAGGTTTCACTCTTCTACTGCCCATCATCCAGATGTGCCCAAGCAAGGGACACCTCGTCCTGGTCTGAAGAATCCAAACTCTAGCCAGGCTAAACAAACCCAGCAACCATAGGTCCTGAAGGTTGCAAGGAAGCAGAAGTTTGTTCACTGTTGTTTTCTTCAAATCTCTACACATCTTTTTCCTCCTAGATATGCTGAGCTGTCAGGATATTCATGTCTATGGGTCACAGATTTCTCCTCTTCTTCCTATCAAGAAGAGAAGCTAACAACTATCCCATGATAGTTTTCTGTCCAAACATGAACATTTTTTCCTTCAGCAAGCTTACCACATGGTAAGTCACCCTTCAGCTCCTGTTTCTCTACCCTCTCATCCAGGGTTTCCCCTGAATGAGTGGTACCATATCATTGCAGAGTTTTCTCTAGCCTCTCATTCCAGTGTAGATTATTTTTCTTTTGAATAATTCCCTTCTTTTCTCTGGGCAGCTCATCAGACAGGGACAGGAATTCTCCTCTCCTTTTGTCTGTTCTTTCTTTTTTACACAGAGAGATCCTCTCTGCTGTCTCATGCTACCCATGCAGGAGTTCCAGTGATTAGACTACTGGTACTTTTCTACAAGTTTCCAGTCCGTCTTCCACTACTCTCTGTCTGGTCTCAATAGTGATTCCAAGACAGTGCTTTCATCTATCTTGGATAATCCTAATCACTTCAGGCTTATCATACGGTCTTCTTTTCTTGCCATCTCCACTCCTTGGATTGGACAACAGAGTTGACCTGCAGCCAGTTTTTATTTTCCTTATTCTCCTGCATAATGCTCTCTGCAATTCAGAGAAGCTTTCTACTATGGGCCCTTGCTAGAGAGCATGGGGGTTTATTTCTGATGACTATTCTATATGGTTGGGAAAGGCTCTTCAGTCATTTTCCACGACTATGAGGGTTCTCCACACCCTGTTATCTCCTGTTATTTTCAGGATATAAGCCTTTTCTGCGTGAATGTCCAAAAAAGGTTTTCCAATCCTGCAGGATTATGCTCTTTTTTCCTTGCAGCTTGTCCTCATGGTAGCCTACTCTTATCGACAGCACATATTCTACTAGTAACGCATAATACCCCTTGTGCCCCTCCTGGGGGTCAACTTGGTATCTCCTCCTATGCGTTTTCTGTCCATTTACCATGTCAGAGTTCTACAAGACTCAGGACTTGCTGCTTACAGACTGATTTTATCCTCTGTTTTTCACGCAACCATCCTGGTTATTTCCCTAGATAGCATTCCTGCACTATTTTAACCAGGAGAAATAGATTCTCTATATATCTTAAAATATGGTACATAATTAAAGCATATAAATAGTATATTGTTTATTGTACATAGTTATCCCTGTTATTCCATGTTTTATATTCCCTTGTTCTCTGTAAACTCGATGTTACCTGTACACATTGCAGTATATTTTGTTCGATGTACACCGCGCTGATTTTAATAGCGCGGTATATAAGAGATGTTAAATAAATAAATAAATAAATAAATCTTCTCAATTAGGTTCCACCTTCTTGTTCTTAGATGAATCTTTCTCCCTCACATCTCTCATGTGAATATTCTTATGGGCATATCTCTATTTGCTTAGTTGTGGATATGTATCCTCAGACATACATATTCATATATGTATATATTTCTATATATACATATGTCTGTAAGCTGTGTGTGCATATATTATGCCCCTATATATATATATATATATATATATTACATATATATATATAGATATATATCCCTATATATATATATCTGTGTGTCTCTCTGGAGATGCTTCCTTATAAGTAGATATGTATTTACATACTTATCTCCCTAACTGTCTATGCTATAAGGGTTTTTACCTTCCTAGAGGTTCCAGACAGTGGGCTTGCATATGTTCATACTGTCCCTCAGTATGTCGGGGGTCTTATGCACACAACCACTCCTGTGGTACTGACAGCTCCCACCTTACTCTAGGTCTCGCTATTCCTGAAGCACCATGCTTCAATATCTTTCCTATCTCTCACCAGCTAGGAAAGACAGCGTGGATCTTCAGTAGTTCTGAGGTTTTCAGCCCTTCACACATTTGTCCTCCTTGGGAATAGGGGTTTTTCCCATACCCCTTCTTCCCTCCGGGACTGGGCTAGTTGTCCAAATCGGTCAGTCTTCCTCTTTTACTCCTAAATGTTAATGACTCTGTAGCTAAAAGAGTTTCAGCTTTTTCCCACAAAGCTTTCCACTGAAGACCTGCCGTTTTCATACTACCCCAGTTGACACCTGGGTCACCTGCCAATTCCAGATTTGGACCTTCACCTTCACTGCCGTGAGGTCACCTTGAGGATTCCTCTACTGAATCTCCAGTAGACTCCATCAACCTCTCTACTTCCTGCAATCCAGTAGGTACGGTCCATATTGTGATTGCTCTTTCAATATTTTTAATAGTAATTATCATATAAACCAAGGACTCCTCTCCTGTAGTCATTAGGTTAGCTGTTTTTCCTACAGCTCCTCTCTTTTCAACTCCTACCCACCATCCCTCATGGGATGTCAGAGATCCATGCGTGGGAACTGCAGTCCTGTTCCACGGACACGCATTTTATGGGATCTCCCCCTGGCATCTATAGCTAGGGAGTCCCCATATGTGAAGACTCATTCCTGCTTGTTCCTGGAGATAGCACAGTTACTTACCTGTAACAGGTGATCTCTGGGAACAGCAGGAATAAGTCTTCACAACCCATCCACCTCCCCTAGGAGTTGTATCTCTTTATCTATCTTCCTTTCCTCTTTCTCTCTCTCTTTGTCTCAGCTATGAAACTCAACTGAGGAAAGACAGTTGGAAAGGCGGGAAGGAAGCACGCAGGCACTGTGGGATGCTCCCAAAGGCTTTCTGATTGGACGCTGGGGAGCGTTCCCACGCAGGCTCCGTCGGTACCGACGTACCCATATGTGAAGACTTATTCCTGCTGTTCCCAGAGATCACCTGTTACAGGTAAGTAACTGTGCTTTCCTGAAACCAAAAAGGAACTCGCTCTTAGATTCTCTGCAGAGAGACACTAAAAATCTGAAGTTGAGCAGTCTCTCATCTGATGCTCTTTTCAGTAGAATATGTTTCAGGATTGCACTTGTGGTTGCAGACAGACTCATTGCTTAGAACCTCACAAACAATCCTTCATCCAGGAAGCTATAGAAGATACTTTACATCATTGAGAAATTTGAACAATAGTTTTTTATGTAGGAAGACAAGAAGAAAGTTATTCTGTTTACTTCTGGCAGACCAAGCAAGATTAGACTAATTGTGAACATTTTCAGTGTAAACTGGGGAGCCAGGCGCATTTACACCTATCTTTCCCATCTAATATCAGAGATCTTACAAAAGATAAAACAGGACAGTGTCTCTCTAATCCTCATAGCCCTGTCCTGATCATGTCAAATCTGGTTTCCTTATCTGTATTGTTTCAGTCAGTGCCAATTTATCTATTGGACTCTCATTCATTTCGGATTAAGGGAGGATTATTCCCACTTCAGTATCCATTCATAGCAGTAATAGTATGAATGTTGCGTGCACATTAGCAGCATCTCACAGATTTTCTCAAGAAGATGACCTAGTGGTTTTTAAAAAGCAATCCATTAGAAAGTCCTACACCTTCAAATGGAAAAAGGTCTCCATAGAGTGTGATAAAGGGAGTGGTGGTCTAGTGGTAAGGACAATGTACTATAGGCCGGAGGGCCGGGGGTTCAAGTCCCACCTGGGGACAGCAATCTCAGGCTGGAGGGACTGGGATTTCTAGTCCTATAGGCACTCCTTGTGGTCTTGGGCAAGCCACTTAACCCTCCATTGCCCATGTTCCCTGTAAGTATTAGCGTATGTGTCTCATATCCCCTCGTGTTAAATGTATCCCCCAATTGACCGCTTTGACCCGGTGAAAAGCGGGATATAAATACAGCTAAATAAAATAAATAAATAAATATGGCTACTTTACTTGCACTTAATGGAGCTTGCTCCAGTATCTTTTCCATCGTTCACTATCTGGTTTTATAAGTACTTTATTTTATTTTATGTATGTCCTAAAGCTTGATATACCGTCCATCGACAAACTGTCATCAGAGTGGTTTGCAGGAACACGATTTCAAAAATAAAGAAAAAGAGGAAACTAGAGGGGACGTTTACAGTCTCTTGAGCAAGGGATTAAAGAGACAGGGTTTTCAAGTAAAAATATAGATGTAGCTTGGAGGGGCAGGAAGAAGGAACAAGGGAAATCGGGGATTGGCTGCTTGAGGAGAACGACTGCAAGAAGAGCCAGGTCTTCACACCTTTGTTAATTTTGGAAGGTTCCTCACACAGTGGGAGAGGGACTGAGTTCCAAAGATAGGGACATAGGTAGGAAAAGGCGGAGTGATAGGAAACCTCAAGGTGGAGAGAGGAAAAAGGAGGGAGGGTCAAAAGGGAGGCCTTGAATAACTTCCAGGAATAGGAGGAGAGGCAATGAGGAGGGAGGCAAGGTAGGAATGGACTGAGATGAAGTGAGCCAAATGAATCAGAGTGAGGATTTTAAATTTCATACGAGAAGAAACAGGGAACCAGTGAAGAGAGATAAGAGATGCCATACTGGGTCAGACCAAGGTTCATCAAGCCCACTATCCTCTTTCCAGCACTGGCCAAACTAGGTCACAAGTAACTAGCAGTTTTCCCAAAAGACACAAGTTCTACAATGCTTGTATTGGGGCAAGCAATGGATTTCCTGGGTCCCCTTTAATAATGGTTTATGGACCTTTCCTAAGGGGTAAGGGGGAAACATGATCATGGCAGCAGATACAGAAAAGAAGCTTGGCAGTTGTGGATGAAATGGAGAGGAGACCCAGGTAGAGAATGTTAGAGTAATCTACGTGTGTGATAATGAGTGAAAGGACCAGAAATTGAAGCTGAGCCAAAGATGGAGGGAAAAAAAAAGAACGTTTAACTACCATGTTCACCTTATTTATTTATTTATTGTTTCTTATATACCGCGCTCTTAGAAATCAGCGCGGTTCACATAAAACAAAGGTTGTGCCAGGGCACTTACATTGAATTGGAAGCTTAACTTGGATATCAACTGGGGTTAACTATGTACAACAAACATTTGATTACAAATAGTATCTACAAGATTACATTCATTAATGGTGTTCATGTGTTCACAGGGGGTGTCAGGTTGGAGGGTTGTGAGTAGTGGAAGAGAAAGAGGTGGTGCTTAAGCGCTTTTCTGAATTGTGCTAGGTCTTTTATAGCTCTAACGGCTGCTGGAAGAGCATTCCAGCAGCTGGGGGCATAGAATTGGAAGGCTCTATTCCTTGTTAGCTCTGTACATTTAGTTATTTCCTTGGGGATCAGTAGTGTGTGTGAGAGATAGTGAGTGATAGCTACCTCTTATGACCCTATTAGGCGGCTGCCTAGGGTGTTAAGATTTACGTTGCCTTTAATACAAAAAGAGTCTTGTAGTCAAGTGGTAAGGCAAAAATAATATTAGGGCTTTATTCCCTGCCCTGATGGGATATTCCTGGGATACAACAAACAATATGAAACAAAAGAACTGCTGCACAGAAAAATATCTTCTTTCCTTCAGGTACCATCAGCTGGTTGCTTTGCACACGCTCAACATAAAGATACAATATCGTCAGATAAACAAATTGTACAATCCACGGGCACAGGGTCAGAATTATAGCTGCTGTTCTTCCACTGCGTTAACTCAGAGTCACTTATAATAGCATATGGGTCACACTCTTCACAGCTGCTGTCTTCCTTAAAACTCTCCTGTGAGTCATGGGCTAACTTTTCTAGAAAGGGCTCTTTAAATCCAGGGCTCTGAATGCCTGATATATTAAAAGCTTCCTTCTGGCTTTCCCTTCTTCTCCACGCTGGTGGAATTACTGTATAACTTTCAGTATCAAAGTTACTTCTGGTGCCACACCCTTGCCTTTCAAACCAAACAGAACTTCTTGCCTTTTCTTTAGCAAAGCTAGGTTCCCACCTCTTAGCTGTGGTTCTGTCTCTTATATCTGGGCTTCTGGCAGCTCTCTCCTGGGCTCTACAACTACCAGGAATCCTAGCAGGGTCCTTGGCACGCTGCTGGCTGTTTCCTGCTCTGCTGCCACACCCACTGCTTCCTTCCCTCAGTGGGTTTCCTCCAGCATGACGTGTGTTCACTGGATGCTGGCTTAGTCCTCCCAGGTCGCTGCCCTTACTGGCCTTCCCTGGTTCTACCCTGCAGCTTTTATCCTTGTTCTCTTTGCATGCTGCCTGGGTTTCTGAGAACAGGTGTTCCTGATTAGCCTTCCTGCTTCTAGCTACGTCAGGACTAGTGCAAGGACATTTTACTCTAATGCCTTTTTGCTTTTCTTGTGCTGAGTTTGTTTGCTGCTCAGCTAACTCTACATGAGCTGGGTTTGTTTGCTGCCCAGCTGATTCTGAGGTAAGTTCCTTACTTTCCCCTAACTCCATGGGCTCTGTGCCAGCTGCTGTGTCACATGTGTTAGTGGTATGTGATCTCCTTTCCCTATTGGCTGTAACAGGGTGAATCAGGTCCATTAAGGCCTGGGGGGCTAACTTATTGATGATCTTGAAAGTGATAATGGTTACCTTGTAGGTTAAGCGGCAGTATATTGGTAACCAATGTAGGTTCTTAAGGACCGGAGTGATGTGATCACCTCTGGCAGCTCCACTCAGTACCCATGCAGCAGCGTTCATAGCTAGCTGTAAGGGGTTTAAGGGGTTTTTGGGGAGACCTTGCAAGATTACATTTGCATTAGCAAAGTGGGGGGTCACCAAAGCCTGAAATACTGTTCTGAAGTCCTCGGGTTGCAGCAGTGGGCGAAGAAGACGTAGAGTTCTTATCTTGTGGTAGATTTGCTTGATGGAATTGCTGATGTGTGCTTTGAGATTGAGATGTTGGTCCAGCGTCACCCCTAAATAGCAGATGCTGGGTCTGCTTGCGAGTTCTGCGTTTCTTGTTTTGATTGTTGCTGGAGGAGGAAACTTCTGGTTTCTTGTCACAAATAGTACTTCGGTCTTGCTGAAGTTGATCTTGAGACATTGGGGAAGAGCCAGTCGGTTATGGCATCGAAGCAGTTTATCAGCTGTGTGAAGTCTGGATCCTCAATCGTAAATGGGGTATATAGTAACACATCGTCCGCATAGAGCAGGCAGGAGATGTTAAATGAGCGAATTAATTCACAGAGGGGTTGCATATATATATTGAAAAGGAGGGCGGACAGGGAAGAGCCCTGGGGTACGCCATGAATTTGTTGGAAAGGCCGCGAGGTTGTGTTTCCTGTTCGCACCTGCTGCCACCTATCGGTTAGGTAGGATTTACACCAATGCAAGGCAGATTCACTTATTCCTTTATCTTGCAATCGCACCAGGAGTTGTTGGTGGTTTACCGAGTCAAACGCGGCCGCGATGTCTAGGAAAATTAGTGCATACCCTTTTTTGATGGAGTCAATCCCAGTGATGAGAGTGTTGATGAGTGTGGTGAGGAGAGATTCAACCCCATGGGATTCTCTGAACCCATGCTGCCTTGGGTCGAGGGGGGCGTTGGAGTTGATATGATCCTGTATCTGTCGCTGTACCGTCTTCTCAATTATTTTTGCTAACAGGATGCTGGATATAGGTCGGTAGGAATCCACCTTCAGAGTATCTAGTTTGGCGTTCTTTAAGAGTGGTCTAATGGATGTCTGCTTGAGGCTTGAGGGGAATTGTCCAGTAGAGAAGGAACAGTCCATGATTTGGGCTATTATTGGGCTGACCTCATGGCGTAGTGACCTTATCCAGAAGGCTGGACAAGGGTCATTGGGGGCGGTGGTGGCGTTGATATTTGCTATAATGTGCTCAATGCTTGCTTCTGACGGAGTTGAGAAGGTGGTGAGTTGCTTAGGTGGGCTTTTAGTAGGACTGGATAATGTTCCTTTGTTGACCATATTGGTTTTAGCTTTAATGTAGTCCGCATAATCCTGGGGAAGTATCTCAGTTGCTTGAGATGATGATGTCTCCTTCGTTAGTGTCTTCACAATATTGAATAATTTGTGTGGCTTGTTTAGAGAACGGCTTAACAGCACCGAGTGATATTCCTTAATTTTGGCGGATATTAGACCTCGATGGGCTTGCAAGTGGGAGTTATAGAGTGTCAGGTCTGCTGCAGTCCGGGTGCGTCGCCATTTCCTTTCTAGTTTTCTCAGAGTTTGTAAAGAAGTCTTGAGTTCGGCCGTGTACCAGCATGCAGGAGACTTCTTATTTGGTTGCTTGTCCGTAATATGTGGATTCCTCTGGGTAGGTACCTGTGCACTGGCATTCAGGTTGCTATTCCAAGAGTCCAGCACCTCATCGATGTTCAATGATGTAGTCTTGATGTTGGGAAGAACGTTTTTTATAATTTCTTCGCTGTCAAAGGCTCTGAAACGTCTGGGGTATGCTCGTCCTTTTTCAATTGGATTTGCGGCTTGTGCTCTCTCTTGTTGGAAGGGTATCTGGAAGGTGATTAAATTGTGGTCCGACCAAGGTATGGGGGAGATTGTTAGATTAAACTTATGGTCTGTCTTGGTCACAGGCCGGGGGCTAAAGATAAGGTCTAGCATGTTTCCTTTTTGGGGTGTGGGTGCGTCGATTATCTGATCATACTGTAGGTTGTGGAGTGCTTCGAGGAAGGCTATGGACTGGGTGGTCTGAAGGGCTGGTAAATTAAAATCACCAAGTATCCAGTTGGGTTTATGTGGGTTTAAGGGGTTAGATGCTAGCTTGATTATGGTTGCAAGATTGTCGGTGGATGGGGATGGGGATGGGGATCTGTAGATTAAGTTGATTGTATTGTAGTTTGCTATAGTGATAGTGTCTAGGTGCGTTGAACTGTTAGAGCTGATTGTCTGATAGTGTAGGTCAGATTTAGCGAGAATGAATGTGCCACCTCCCCTGCGATCGGTTCTATGGCATGTGTGAATTGAAAAGTCAGGGGGAGTGAAGTGGTTGAAGAGGATAGAGTCTGAGCTATTGAGCCATGATTCCGTCACTAGTAACATGTCTAGGTTGAGCTCTGAGATGAGTGCAGGGATGGCTGGCCACTTTTTTCACACAGAGCGTGCGTTTATGAGGGCACATCGTAAGTTACGTAGGTCCTGTGGCTGTTTAGATTTCGTGGTGCGCAGAAGTGGTATGTGAATTAAGTGAGGGTGGGTTATCTGAGGGCTGTCAAGTGGTGGGTGGTGTGTGTTACTGTGCTCTCTCCTTCCGTGTCCTCTTATGACCCTGATTGTGTTGATGTTGGCTGCTTCAATTAGGGACTTATTGAGGGTATTACTGAGTAAGTAAATTGTGCATAGGATTATGCTGAGTGAGGACATTTTACTGGTATATATGTGAGTCTTAATGCAGCATATAATTGCTTGTGCAGCGTATGTTCTAATAATAATATCAGTGTGTCAGAAGTGGAGTGGGATTTCTTGAGGAGAGTATGGCAGTTAGCTAGCTATTAGTATACTATTGCATACAGTACAGTACCTTAATACATACTGGCAGTAAGAGTATATTATAACATATAGTACCTACATTTAACACATGTAGGCAGTGAAAGGGATTACATTAAACGGTTGATTAACATTTGCAGAGCTAGAGTCCAGGTGATATAAGTTTGGTGACAGTTGTTCAAAACCAGTGGGGTATGGAGTAAGGCTGATGGTACCTTCTGACTGGTAGGGTTCAGATGGTCTGGTGCTGCTCACTAGTGGGCAGGCCTGAATCTCAGATGTAGATAAATAGTACTCACAAGGTGCCGAGATAGTTATTAGCAGCATGGATTTCATATAGATCTTGCTGTAGCTACTGTTGGAGGTGGCTGCAGGGGGCGGGCTAAACAGTCGAGGGAGACTTCAGGTTTCTTTCGCTGAAGCGAGTGAGTAGCTGTAGGTTGGGGCCAACCGCCTAAGGGCCCTCTGGCGAGGCCCTCAGGCGCGGGCGCGCCCGACGGCGCTCTTCTTTAAGGAGGACCGTTGGCTGCCCCGATTGGGCAGCAGCTGGTGAGGGGGTGGCCCTGTATCCCCAGCTGGCTCGATCCCGGCCGGGAGAGCTGGAGACGAGCCGGGGTGCAGGAGGGCAGGAGACCACGCGCCCAACGGCGCTCTTCTTTAAGGAGGACCGTTGGCTGCCCCAATTGGGCAGCAGCTGATGAGGGGGCAGCCCTGTATCCCCAGCTGGCTCGATCCCGGCCGGGAGAGCTGGAGACGAGCCGGGGTGCAGGAGAGCAGAGGGCTGAGTACAGAATAACACCTACTTTCTTGATTGGTTCCTCCTCCCTTTCCATGACTCAATCAGCTGAAGAGGAAGGAGAAGCTGTCACAGGTACAGGGAGGGAAGACAGACTCATACTTCGACATATCATCTTACCAGATTGCCTGTGAACAACCAGCTGCTGGCTGTCTGACCATAGCCTTGTTCTTAATGTGGCAAAGTGTGGGGTACGGACAGTGAATAGAACTTGAATATCATCCTCATAGAGATAAGGACTACAACCTAGGGACTGGATTAGAAGAGGAAAGAGGCAAGGAAAATGTCAGAGAGTAGGGGCCAAGAGAGAAATTCATGGGACTTCATAGACCAAGGCAAAAGAAAGGGGCCATCTAGAAGTGGACAAGACCTGAAAAGTGTGATCCTGCAGATAAGAGGAAAACCATTTAAGAAATGAGCCATGATGCCTCATCTCATAAAGCTTGTGCAAAAGAAGAGCATGACCAGCAAGGTCAAAAGCTGAAGACAGATCCAAGATAACCAAGATAACAGAGTGACCATGATCTAGGGAAGCCCAGATTTCCCTTGATGGTGGGAGGAGTGGCCTAGTGGTTGGGACAAGTTACCTTAGGCTGGAGGTTCGGGGTTCAAATCCAACTAGAGGACAGCAACCTTGGGCTGGAAGGACTGGGGTTTCTAGTCCCACAGGTGCTAACACTTACAGTGAACATGGGCAAGCCACTTAACCTTCCATTGCCCATGTTCCCTGTAAGTATTAGTGTATGTGTCTCATAACCCCTCGTGTTAAATGTATCCCCCAATTGTTTATTTATTTATTTATTTATGTTATTTATTTACATTCTCTTATATACCGCGCTATTCTGCATCAGTGTGGTTTACATTGAACAAACTGAAATTACATTGAACAGGGCATTATAACTTGGAGATAACTATTTTACAGGGAACATGGGCTATGGAGGGTTAAGTGGCTTGCCCAAGACCACAAGGAGCACCTGTGGGACTAGAAACCCCATTCCTTCCGGCCCAAGGTTGCTATCCTCTAGTGGGATTTGAACCCCCGACCTTCCGGCCTGAAGTACCTTGCCCCAACCACTAGGCCACTCCTCCACTCCAATTGTGTTGTGACCACTTTGATTGAAGGATAAGGTGGTATACAAAACTGTCTAAATAAATAAATTTTCATTGAGGAAATCAGTGAAAAGAGATTCAGTGCTGTGACGTGCCCAAAAACTTGCTTGTCGGGGGTGAAGGACACAAGGGTTTTGTCAAGAAAGGAAGCAAGCTGCAAGAGTACTATCCTTTCAAGGATTTTAGAAAGGAGAGCCAGGTTAGAGAGAGGACAAAATTTAGACTGATAGGAGAGAATTGCAATAGTCAGCAGAGCAGCATTTCCAACACATTCAAGATCTAGGAAAGCAATGTTTACATCAAAGACGTTAATAGTAGCACACCTGCCTCTAAAGGAGAAAGAAGACCTTGATGGTACCAGAGATATTCAGAAGCTGAATCAAGAATAGATGAGAGAGTGGAACAGAAGGAAGAGACCTGCCCCATTGGTCAAGATCGTTTAAGAGAGGGAAAGAAGTGGCTGAGGCTACTGCCCTCTCTAAATGTTCCACGTTGGAAAGGGCCAGGTCACAGAGCAGCAGGAGTATGAGGGGGTGGGAGAGGTAGGAACAGAGTGAACGTGACCAAAAATGATCAGACCAGGGAATTGGCAACATGCCACAAGCAAGGCAGTAGTAGAGGAATGAAAAGGAAGAAACACTAAATCAAGGATATGGCCCCCTTTATCGAGAGGAAACCAAGTGTGAGAACCAAAGATGGAGAAATCTGATTGGTTGAGAGAAAAGAGGAACGTCAGGGGCAGTTTGTTGTCTAGAATGAGGAGAGTTGAATAAGAAAAAGACCTCTCAACTAGAAAAGAAAGAAGTTCTTCTAGAGCTTCAGAGGAAGAGCAGGAAGGGACGGTATAGTAGCTGAACATTAAATGTAAGGAGACCTGAGTGAATCTTGGCCAGAGGAACTTCTGAATAAAGAAGATCTTGAGACACAAGTTCAGAGGCTAAGAATGGTGATGCATAAAAGAAGAGCTAAGCACCCCTCCCTCCCCCCCCCCCCTTTTCCTGGAAGGGCGATCAGTGAAGGAGAATTCAGCTGTAATAACTGCATACCATACACGCATTGATGGAAACCCTGAATTACTTCATCCTTTTAGTATCGAAGTTCATGGAGAGGCTTTGGCATACTAAACTCCCAATTGGGAAACCCTCTAGTTTCATGAGATCTCAATGTAGCTCTAGATCAGCTTATGAAACCTTCCTTTGAAACAATAGAATACCTAACTTGGGAAAGTTGTCTTTTTTATTATAATACCTCTTCCCAATGAATGAGTAAGCTGCAAATATTCCTTTCTTCATATCTAATACTATTCCACTATGAGGTAGTGTTAAAAATCACCCTTTTTATCAAAGGAGATATCAGGCTTTCATATCAATCAACTCATAATGCTTTCCAAGGCCTCAATCACATAAAAGTGAGCAGGCCCTGCACATGCTGGACTACCTAAAAGGAATGCTAATTTACTATATGAAAAGAATACAGCCACGTTGCCAGTCTATTCAGCTCTTTTGTATCCTTTAATTCTATCTAGCTAAAAAA
Source organism: Ichthyophis bannanicus (assembly GCA_033557465.1). Taxonomy (NCBI): domain Eukaryota; kingdom Metazoa; phylum Chordata; class Amphibia; order Gymnophiona; family Ichthyophiidae; genus Ichthyophis; species Ichthyophis bannanicus. Next base: position 1,220,609,697 of record CM066031.1, read on the forward strand.
TACCAAACTGGTTTAATGGCCTTCGTATTCCATTGTCATATCCTAGGAAGATTGCAAAGAAAACAATTCAGTGAATGCATGTCAGGCAAGAGCCATTCAGTTTCCATTCGTGCCTTTACAATGAGAGAACGCATGTGTTCAAGTTGTTCTTCAGGTCTTTTTAATTAATGACTCTCCGCTATAATCCTGTATGGGTTGCCTCAAAAATGCAAAAGTAAATGAAAATGAGGCAATCCTCAGTTATGGGGTTCTCTTTTTTATGTAGCTAATTTCATCCTGCTCATTGGCAGAGACAGTGAATTTACTCATATGTAATGGGGGATAATAAAAGCATACATAACCCACCCGTCTTCCAAGGAATGGATGTCCAAGCTCTGCATTAGACTGAGGGGATTCATAAGGTGTGGTGGCTATGCAGAAAATCTCACACATACTCTGAAAAACCTCTTGGATGCTATTGGATGATATTACTTATCTGCCAACTATAGAGAACCTCCTTTGCAGATAAACAAATTCACTTTGTTGTGTAGCTTAAATATTTTTTTAAATTGTCTTTGCTTAATGGAGGGTGATATAAGAATTAGAATGTTGTTACAACAAATTTGAACTTATTATTCCTACATTACTTTTACAAAATATAAATTAATAATGTGTTGCATCTAGAACCTGACGTATGCATTTTCAGACAGAGACATAAGATGTTTTTAGGATCTATTTAATGCCTTAACTGTATTGTTTTTGCATGGTTGCTTTTCAAGCCAAGCACATGATACAACAAAATGATTGTTTTAAAATAATTCAAAATAATTATTTAAGGTACCAAATTTATTATGAGAGACAGTGTGTTACTGATATAATCTGTAAAAAAAAACAAGGAACTTTTCCAAAACTAAGCTATGGTACTGCATAAATACCATAGGTGCTTAGTTTCTGTGTTTGCTAGTTTGATAGTGCAATAACAAACTGAAAAAAATATAAGGCATGTCATTCCTGTCATTTATAATTCACCAAATGAATAAAAATTGTGAATGTGGAATGTTTACTTAAGGTTAATGTATGAATGAGTTCATGTAAAGCATGTTTTTGATTTACTACCAATGAAGGTCGATCTAGAATAGTGGATCTCAGCCTTTTGTTTGACAGGGACTGGCAAGCAACATTTTGAAAATTACGTGGACTGGCTGCATGGCTGACCCATAAGGTGTTCCTCCTACACGCCTTCCCCTGGTTACTGATGAGCAGTAAGGACACTTTCCTTATTGTTTAGAAAATCTCCTAATATTATTTCTGTGCCTTCCTGGTCAATAAGCTTTTTCTTTTTCTCCACCTCTACATTCACCAGGATTGGAAGGGTGAAAAGAGGTATTTCAAGCTTTTACTGAAGATAAAACTGGCATATGGTGTGAACCAAGTAAACAGGTATTCCAGTCCTGGAGAATGATTAGTTCCAGCATCTTCAAGCACATCATCAGTTTTGTCATCCTAGTTTCTGGATCCTTCAAAAGGCAGGTCACTGAGTTCCAATTTTATTTTTTATTTCTTCCACATAAATCTTTTCCCTTAAGTCCAAAAATGTTTGATTTAATGATCTCTCCTTGTTAAAGTTGGAGGATGGCAGTTAATTTTTGCCAACTTCAGCTGGTATCTGTGAATCTTCATTTAAATTGTAGGATCATGGAGGCTGATCAGGGGGTGAAAAAAATAAGAAAAAGATCAATTCACTAAATCTATGGATTGTGGATCTCAGATCCTATAACATGAATTCTGGCTAACATTTGCAGTGCATCTTGTTGCTTTGCACAGAGCTATTCACAAATAAAATCAGAAAAGAGTGAAAACTGTCTGTGGATTTTTTAAAAAATAAATTTAGTAAGCACTGTTATGGTAAATTAGAATTCTTGGGTTTCTTTTTGTTCCCCTTCCTTCATTTACTGTATTTAAAGATATATTGAGTGTGTGTTGGATCGTAGAAACACAGAAACCGAACATGACAGCAAATGAAGACTATACGGCCTATCTAGTCTGCCCATCCACTCTAACTGCTCAGCTTCACAACTCCTTCCTCTCACAAAGAAATTATTTGTGCTTGTCCCATGCCACCTTAAATTCAGATACTATCCTTGTCGTCTTTAATTTTGTTCCTTTGCTGCTCCTATGGGGCGTTGCTCCATGTATCCACCCATCCTATCTGTAAAGAAATATGTCCTTAGATTACTCCTGTTTCTATCTCTTTTTACTTTGATCCCATGAACCTCTTCCATTGAAAGCCATCTTTGTGCCCCAAAGCTGCCTTTCCATTGAAAGAGAACTGTCTCCTGTGTATATTCAGTACCTCAGGTATTTAACTGTCTCTCTCTCATATCTCCTAATCCCTCTTTCTTCAAGTTTATACATGTTTGGATATTTAAGTCTATTCCCATATGCATTGTGATGACTGTTGACCATTTCAGTAGTTACTTTTTGGACCAACACTATCTATCTGGTACAACCCTAAACAAAGGCATGGATAACCTGCACAGAATGGCAGGCACCACTCGAGCCACCTTACTGGGCAGACTAGATGGATACTTGTCTTTATGTGCCATCATTTACTATGTTACTATGCTTGCTATATCCTTTGGAAGGTGTGGTCTCCAAAATTGTACACAGAATTCTATGAGGACAAGCAGAATAAGTCTTGATAAGTGCAGGTAAAGGCTTCTCCGGTTTAGATTTCTCCAGAAGCTTTTGAGAAGCACCACCATGCCACTTCCTGCCTGTTACTGTCATGCAGGGCCACCTCAGTCTATTTTTCTGTGGAGCAGTTCAGTCACATCAACACTGTACTTATTTTAACCTCTTAATGAACCGTTAACACCATAGAACCCCCTAGTCAGGTTTTTCCAGGTTTTTTTTTCTGTTTTATTGATTTTCTGTGTATGCACCATTAGTCCATATTTTTAGGCCTTGCGGTGTCTCATCTGAGTTAGTTTTTCAAATAATAGTTTAATTTTATTGTAATTTTATAGTTTTAGTCATATGTTCCAAAAGAAAGTACCCATCAGCTTTAAAAAATACAGGCAGTGTGGCAAGACCATATCCAGAGCAGATACTGGTGCTTGTAGTGCCTGGGGCTTGATCATAATCCTCAATGTCACCGTTTCTCCCAGATGACTAAGAGAGGGTTCTGTGGCTCTGAAGAGCAGTGTGAAAGAATCTTCAGCACTTTAAAGTCTGTGCCAGTAGCATTGGAAAGATGTCTGTTACAGAGTTCAGGAGCTCCACTGGCGCTACAGATGCATTGACATTTAGAGTGCATTGTTCCCCCTTAATGTTGAGCATCAATAGAGCACATTGAGAGCACATATCAATTGATTCCTGCCCAAAGAGGAGGAAGGAATCATCCCCTTCTTTATCAATGCAGAAGGTCCATGATTTTGAGCAGAGGCTAATAAGTATCGACATTGCAGAAAGTGAGCACTTCAAAACTGATATTGTCATCAACTTGGGTACAAATGATCTAGCTAGAAACAGTGCCTCTGCAGTTCAAAGGGACTTCCAGACTCTGGGAGAGAAACTCAAGCCCATTGTTAACACTATAGCATTCTCAGAAGTTCTATCTGTTCATGGTAAGGAGGCAGAAAGACTGCATCGCATAAACAACTTCAATACATGGCTCCAAACCTAGTGATATATAGGCGACTGGGGAAACATATGGATCAGCAAGAGACTATTCTGTATTGATGGACTACATCTCTCCGCCACAGGGAAAAGGATCCTAAGTGAAAACTTCAGGCAGTATGTGGACAGGCATTTAAACTAGGGAAAGGCGGTGACGAATGGAGAAGGACAAGTTCAGTACGTTACTCCCCAGCAAAAGCAAAACAACATTGGAAACAGTCATGCTTTTGAAAACACATCAGTGGCAAGGGGAAGGGGCGTGTAGAACCAAATCCATGCAAAAAGCAGGCAAGCCATTCAACAAATGCTGGAAAGCAATGAATACAAATGCTCAAAGCCTAGTCAACAAAGTTCCTGATCTGGAAGCCCTAATGGTGGAAATGGACTTGGACATTGTGGCCATTACAGAAACATGGTTTAATGAGTCGCATGAATGGGATATAGCCATAGCTGGCTATAATCTATTTAGAAGAGGGGGTGGCGGAGCCGGATGGTGGACAAGATGGCCATGTAAGACCTGAGCTCCCACAGATCCATTCAAGATTTATATATCGCCACCTTCTTCCCTTGCTAAATCAAGGCTAGGAAAGGCAGTAGGCTCAGGCAATATGGCAAACAGCAAGGCCTTGCGGCTGGACTTCATCTCGGGAGCAAGTGCAGGTGCGAAAAGAGCGAAAGCAGACCCTTCATCCCCACACAAAATGGCCACGAACTGGGAAACTGCATAGGGCTTTCAAGAGCTCCTGCAGGAGATTAGAGCAGTGCGTGCTTTGATGACAACAAACGGAGATACTCTTACCTCGGTGCAAGAGGATTTGCTGGAGCTTAAAACCCAAATGGCATCATTAACTACCAGGATTGAGCGCATTGGCTGTACGTTTGGGAGTACATGAAGAAAAGCTGAAACAAGTTCCTATGAACTCTAAACAGATTGGGCAATTGGAGCAGAGCCTCGAGGATTTCAATAATAGCACTCGCAGGAACAATGTCCATCTCTTGGACATCCCAGAGGGCGCGGAAGGTACAAATATGGTGCAGTTCTTGGAAACCCTATTGCTGAAATTGCTCCAAACAGAATTTGAAAAACCGCTGGAAATTGAGAGAGCACACAGGATTCCAACTCATCTGGCATCAAATAGACAACAACCTCGACCAATAATATTTAAGGTTTTAAGGTACCAGCACGCTCTCCAGATAATGAACATTGCTAAATCCTCCAAAGAGATATTGTTTGAAGGTAGGAAGGTGTTCTTCTACCCGGACTTCAATAAAGCAACAGTTGTGCAGTGGAAGTTATTTTTAGCGTTTCGTTCACGGTTGCAGCAACCTCAAGCCTAGTAAGGCCTGTTTTCCTGGCGCGCTTAAGACCCGGAAAAATGGAAAACTTTCCTGAAAGAGAAGGAATCTGTGGTGATGACCTGATTTTTCCCATTCTGCTTACATAATGATTAAGAAGAACACATGGTTGGCAGGGGAAGTGTGAATTGATGGTCCTGCCCTAGACATTTGTTAAGTGTGTTATGGGAGTATAGTCTGTTTAGTGGACTGTTTAAAAACATGTGTCTTCTCTTTTTCATCTCTGGCTATCATAAATAAAGCTGAGTTTCTATAGCAGGTCATATAAGGGAATGGGTAATATCTGCAAGGGCCTGGCAGCAAGTGTCATAATTAGCCACAGTTTGCTGTTGACTAGTAAGCACTACTCTACCTATACAGGAGTTACACTACCCCCGCTGAATTTCCCTGCCTTCATGGTCATGCATTGTTCCTCATTGTGCTGTAAGAAATATGGCCAGGTTTCGGACCTATTTGTGATGGCCAGGGATGGTCAAAGGTGGGGGTAAGAGGTCAGCTCCATGGGTCGAGCATGGTCTTGTGGGTGGTGTTCACTACGTGTAAGCGGGGGGAGGGAGTGAGGATAACAGATAATATCCGTTGGGTGGGTCTGGCATGGTCCGGATGGGTCTGGCGTGGTCCTTTTAAACATCACAGGCTCACCCAGTTTTATTGCTCCTTGTTATAAGGGAAGGGGTTGACTCTCTGGGAACCTTTGTCAAGGTAGTGTTTTGTTGGCATAAGATTGGTTCTAGCGCGAAGAGTGTCCTAACTTTACAATACCTAATGTATTTACTCCTGATCGTTAGTTTTATTACTTTGTTATGGGGGCTAGCACTTTCTTATCTTTGACTGTTAAGGGCATTATAAACCCAATTAAAAGAAAAATAATTCTAACTTACTGCCAAAAAGCAAAAGCAGACATAATATACCTTCAAGAGACTCATTTGAATAGAGTAAAAACAGCAAAATTGGGCTTGGGTAGATTTATGGTGGCAGCACACTCTCCAGTATGCAATAAAAAGATGGGGTAGCCATTTTGCCTCATAAATTGTTACGCCCCATTATTTGGCATACTAGGGCAGACACTGAAGGTAGATGGGCCAAGGTCAACATTCAATTAGGTAATACACACTTATCATTAATTAATATTTATGCCCCGAACACTGATGCATCACTGTTCTTTCATAGTGTGGCAAGTGAACTGACAATTTTGGGGGGGCGACATCAATTTGATACTTGAACCGCTCTTGGACAGACAATCCCAGTGTCAGCAGAGACATATTAAAGCTTCCACTGCAGTTGCTACTTTAATGCAATCTTTTGGTCTAATAGATATCTGGAGGCTGTTGCATCCCACAGAAAAAGATTTTACTTTTTTCTCATTGCTGCATAATTCCCACTCCCGCATTGATTTTTTTTCTCATTATCAAAAGCAATGGCAAACAATATCCTGTCAGCTGAAATTCACAGTACCCATATATCCGATCATTCTGCAATTTCCTTTAAATATTCTTTTAAGTTGAGTGAACCTGGAAGTGTGGCATGGTCTTTTAATAGATCTTTGTTAAGGGATGAAACATTGAGGGAGAAGGTGCAGGAGGCTATCAAGAATTATTTGAAATAACTTCTCCATCTAAAACTTCTGGTTGGGCATGGTGGGAAGCCTTCAAAGCTTCCATTAGAGCGAGTTACTAGCCATTATATTTATATTAACCAACAATGACAAGCAGAACAAAAAGTGTTAGAGGAGCAAATCTGAGCAGGGGAAAGACTCTTGCAATGTAAATCAGACCCAAGCATTTTAATAAGGCTCCATCGCTTATGATATAGGTATAATACCCTGCTAACAGCCGAAACTCTGGCCTATCACCAAAGAGGTCAAGTTAAATACTACGTAGAACAGAATAAGGCTGGTCAGCTTCTTGCTAATATGCTTAAAGCCAAACCCATCGCATCAAAAATCACCTCTATCATAGATGGTCAAGGACGTCAGTCAGATAGTGATAAGTCCACAGTAGAAGCTTTTAGATCCTTCTATGAGAAACTCTACTCAGCAGAAGTGAAGGCAAGCGAGGAGGATTTCACACAGTTTACACAATATCTAGAGCAACCGGTAGTGCCTGAAGTAACCAAAAAAGATCTGGATAGAGCAATCACATGTGAAGAAATTCATGCCACTCTAGTATCTATGCAAACGAGTAAAGCCACTGGACCTGGTGGCATGACAGTAGACTTCTACAGTACTTTTCATCAGGACTTATCCCCCGTACTTGCTTCAGTATTTTGAGATGGTGCAGCAGCACCCAATGCATCTAGGATCCTCTACAGATGCAAACATAATATTTTTGTAAAAGCCCGGTAGAGATCCACAGAAAGTTGGAAATTACTGATCCATCTCATTATTAAACACAGATTACAAAATGTTCTCAACTATTTTAGCAAACAGGCTTGCAAAAGTTGTCCCTCAGTTAATCCATCCTGACTAATGTGGTTTTATTGCAGGAAGGTCTACTGCAGATAATGCCAGACTTCTATGTCATATGTTTGCTGTATCGAGCAATCTTAACACCCCCTGTGTAGGTTTGTCCCTTGACACAGAAAAAGCGTTTGATAGATTGGAGTGATCCTTTTTATTTTCGGTATTGCAGTGGTTTGGATTTGGGGATAAATTCATCGACATGATTAGAGTCCTGTATCAAAATCCAACAGCTAAGGTTATAACAAACTCCACACATTCACAAACCTTCTCATTGAGTAGGGGCACTCAACAGGGTTGCCCCTTTCCCCACTCCTTTTTAATTTAGCTCTAGAACCCTTGGCCATTTTACTTAGACAGTTTCGTGAGATTCAAGGAATAGAGGTAGGAAAGGTACATGCGAAGCTCTCGGCATATGCGGACGACCTTCTGCTGTTTCTCCAGCCTCATTCTATTTTGCAGGCCTTGAGTCTGATTGATCGGTACTCTCAATTGTCAGGTTACAACATCAACTGGTCTAAATCGGTTGCATTCCCACACAACTCATTAACTAATAGAGACATGATAGCCTCCTTTCCCTTTACCTGGAAGACACAGGCAATAAAATATTTAGGAGTGTTTATTCTGCCTCTTCAGAAGATACTTTGAAGACCAACAGTAAAGAGATCTTTGATATCGTTAAAGCCTTTACTCTAAACTGGTCACCGCTCCATCTCTCATGGTGGGGCAGGCTGGAATCTATAAAAATGGTTCTTACCCCCAAAATTAATCACATACTGGAAATGCTTCCTTTCCCCTTTCCGGTAAATTTTTACAAGTCTATTGAAAAAAATACTTGTGACATTTCTGTGGCGAGGTAAACCCCCTAGAATAGCCACCAAGAAGCAAAAAGCAAATAAAACAAGTGGTGGAGTTCATTTCCCAGACAATGGTTGGTACCACAGTACATTCCTGCTTAAGCAAGGAACAAAATGGGCAAAGCCAACGCATCCACTTAGGAGCCAAATTTGGCTGCTGATTGAAGAACAAATGACTACCCCATTTCCGTTGCATCTGTTGATGGGTAAGCAGCATCCCAATCACTCTAGTATAAATAAGATAGTTACTGTCACTCAAGATGCTTTCCAAGCCTTGGCCCTTTTACTTTGGTCGGAAACCCCATCTTCTTTCTCTGTGCCGTTGTGGTATAACTCGTTATTCAAAATTTAGAATAAAACCTTTGCCTGGCACAAATGGTATTCATGTGGAATTTTGACCCTCTGTCACCTACTAGAGGGCTCTGTTTGCAAGCCATTCCACAAATTGCAGTCAGAATTTGGCCTTCCCTCCACTTGTCGATTTCAGTGGCTGCAGCTGAAACATTGTATTGCTTCCTCTAAGGCAGACATAAAGACACTAGGCCAGGAATGGAGTTTTCAGGAAAAGATTAAAGACATAGGATGCAACAAAGGCATAGTTTCCGCATTTTATGCTTTATTCCAGGACCATTCCCTATACAACCCTACTGGACTGGAAAAGACATGGGAATCTGAACTGTCCATATCTCCCTCCTCACAACATGGTCTTACTTCTGGGGCCCCCTACTAAGAATGATTAAATCGGCCGCCATCACACAATTTCTGTACTTTTTAGCTCATCGAGCATATGTCACGCCAATTTGTTTAAGTGGAACCCAAAAGTAGATAATAAATGCTGGTTTTGCTGCACGGGGGGGGGAGGGGGGGTACATTTGCACATATGATATTTGAATGCCCTAACATTCAACACTTCTGGAGCAAGGCCTGGGAAAGAATACAACTAATATTGCGCTTCAAGGCACCCATATCTTGGCAAATTTGTCGTGTTGAGATTCTTGGCACAGCCCCCATAGTAGCTAAGGAATACGCCTTTCTGTTAAATTTTATGCTTGGGGTAGCCTTGATAGTAGTAATCTCCAATTGGAAATCCTCTGCACCACCGGATTGGCTTGTTTGGTGGAATTTGGTATGCCTATATTCTAAATACGAAAGAGCTTAAGGGCATGTATACCGGACAGGTAGTGCCGGTACACATAATAGGAGAGGAATAATAGAGGAAAAATGGGAGCCTTTAGATAATTATGCTTTAAGTGCTCACAGAGGTGTTGATGACCAAAGGGATCACACTTAATTGGTCAGCAATAAGGGAGTAAATAGTTAGCCTACATTATATCTAAAGATGCTTGGTGCTGAGCATTGAGGTTTTTGGCGTTAGAGAACTTATGTCGCCATCGACTGTGTTTCCCAGAGTGTCAAGGGGGGGGGAGGTAGGGGAGTTATATTGTGGTAACTCATTTTTTTGGTTGTATTTGTATTTGCAAAAGTAAAATAAAAATTATAAAATAAAATTAAAAAAACAACGAAGAGATAGGGTAGAAAAGGACGAGGAGTAACCACGTATGTTAAAAGTAGTATTAAAGCTGCTGAAATGCAGGTGACATGGGGAAAAAAAGAAGTGCTCTGGATTGTGTTGGAAAGAGGAGATTGTACTATCATCCATACTGGTGCTGTCTACAGGCCTCCAACTCAAACTGAAGAAATGGATAGCGAATTGATTGTTGATATTGCAAAGATAGCCATGAAGGGGGAAGTGATCATATTGGGTGACTTTAATCTACCCAATGTGGATTGGAGCGTTCCTTCTGCAAATCTGGAAAGAAGTTAAAAAATTATGGATGCCTTCCAAGATACATTACTTAAACAAATGGTGATGGAACCGTCCAGGGAGAGCTCCATGATGGATTTAGTACTCACCAACGGAGATAGCGTGTCAGATATCCATGTGGGTGCCCATGTGAACAGCAGCAATTATCCCATGGTGTGGTTTGAGATAAAAGCCGAGGTGGAATCCAATCACAGCAAACTTAAAGTCCTAGACTTCAAAAACGCTGACTTCAGTAAAATGGACAAGTACCTGAAGGAGAAGATGGTAGGGTGGGAGGGGATAAGGGAAGTGGAATTGCAATAAAAGGTGCAACAGATACATACATAAGGAAAGTAAATAAAAGCAAGAGGAAAAGGAAACCTATTTGGTTCTCCAAAGAAGTGGCTGCACAAATAAAGGCAAAAAACACAGCTTTCACAAAACTCAGAAACTCGCAAACAGAGGAACACAGAAAAGAATACAAGATCAAACTAAAAGAGACAAAAAGAGAAATAAGGATAGCAAAATCAAAGGCCATCATGTACACCCATCATAAGTTGCTTCCTAAGATGATGTCTATTTTCAACCTTAATAAGTGAATCATCCTGCCAACTTTCTTTCTACAGCATGCCCACAAAGGTGAAAGTGCCTTTCACACTTCAGATTGCAAAAGATCAGACTAAAGTCCTTGGAAGGTCCACCCCAATAAACCTGGGACTGCTGTTACCAAAAACATTTTTTCTGTCAAAGCTTATTAGAGAATGCAGCTCCTTGGGGATGTAGGAGGGTATGTGAGGACTTGTGTCCTTTTGTCCATGGAAAATATCTGCTTACACTTAAGCAACTTGGTTTTCCAAATAGGATCTCACAAGAGGCTTAAAGGCAATATCTCTTCTTTTAATCATGCTGGCTATTCCTTTCCCTGTGCACTCAAATATCCTTCTGGCATTTTCCAATCGCCTTATATACTTGTTTAGGCCACCTTCAGACCATCAGATATCATCATTCCCAGATCGTTAATGCTCAGTCCATTGAAGAACTTCATCTACTGTACTGCACTATGCACTTGGGTTTCTGCGCCTCAAATACATGGCCTTGCATTGTTTTAGCATTAAATCTTAGTTGTCTAACTCTTGACAGCTTTGCGAGATCCCTTCTCTTGTTTTCCACACTTTCCCAGGGTATTTCCCAAGTTGCAAATATCAGTATCATCTTTAAAAAGATAAACCTTTCCTGATAATTCTTCCAGACTATTACTTAAAAAATATTGAAAAGAACCAAACAAAGACTGATCCCATGATATACCACTGATAATCATCCTTTCTTTGAAGGGATTTCCATTTACCAATATCATTTGCCAACTCTTTCTCATTTAGTAAATATTCCATTTAGTCACTAACAGCAGTAAACCTATTTATAAGTCCCCATATCAAAGAACTTACTAAAATCCAAATTTATTTATTTATTTTATTTATTACACAAATGCACAACATCTAGCACTCTCCTCTGATCCAGCTGTTCAAACATCCTGTCAAAAAGCTCATCTGAAGAGGCCTGCCTCTGGTAAAACTATACAGTCTTGGATCCCGAAATCCGCTGGAATCCATTAACTGTGCTATCCTCTGTTTTAGCAGCGATTCTTTTAATTTACTTGCCAATGAGGTGAAACTAACTAGCATGTAGTTCTCTATCTCTTCCTTGCTTCCACTTTTTTTGAAGTGGAACTGCATCTGCATGTCTCCGGTCTTTCAGGTCCACTCCAAGCTCCAAAGAAGATTTGAAAATGTCAGTCAGTGGACCTGCTAAAACTTCCACAAGTTTCTTTAATATATTCCAGCCCTGTTGCTTTTATCTACTTTTAGTTTAGGTTGTCTCCAGGAACACAGTCTTCTGAAAAATCATTGTAGGTCTAACTCGGTTTGTTTCCTGTTTCTGACAGATTTCTGCAGTCCTACTTCAGGCCCTTGAACCCAGAGCATAAATTTAAGTTGGGTTTCCTCTGTGGCATCTACAAATTCCTGCCCTTCACCTTTAAATTTTATTTTCTCACTTTATCAATTACTCCTGTCACAAGCACATCTAAAAATGAAAGAAAAAAGTCTTGTCCCTGTTTTACCATAATAGTTATTCTTCCGTCTTCATCTTTGTTCTCCTGACTACTTTCCTGCTTCTGTTAGCTTTTCCAGATACCATTGCTTGTCTTCCCCATTCTGCAGTCTCTTGTTTATGAATTATAGCCATTTTGCTCTGTAGTCTTTCAGCAGCTTTATTTCTTCTTTCCTTTTAGTTATTTTCCTAATAAAAAGGTTTGTTACCCTTACAGTATCTCCTTTCAGTTCTGCCCACTGCTTTTCTATTTCCCCTAGATTTTCCCATTCTGCTAGTAACTAGCTAAAGCAGTCCCCCCATCTCAACAAAATTAGTAAAAGTGGGAGGGTAATTGATTGATTATTGTGACTTGATATGTATGTGTATGTTTATTTTCTGACTGTCTTTATGTAAATCACTGTGAACAAGAGGTGATGCTGGTATTAGTGGTATATATAGTACACCTGGGGGAATTCTGTTTTTAAAAAAAAATTAAATTCTGCACAAAAATTTAGAAACTTATGCACACAGTATTCAAAAATTCTGCATGTTTCATTAGTAATTATTTATCTCTAGGAACAAGCAGGAAGTTAGTTTTCATATATGGGTGATGTCTGCACTGACGGAGCCCAGCACGGGAACATTCCCCAGCATCCAATAGGAAAGTATTTGGGAGTGCTCCTCCACGCCTGTTTGTTGCCTTCCCATCTTAGCTCCTAGTCTCCTCAGTTGTCTTTTTTCCACAGAGCCATTGGGATCTCATCCCTGTCAGCTGCATCAAGAGACTTTTGTATTTTTTTGTGGTACCATCGAGAACTTCTCTCTTTTTGCCTTCCCGTTGCCTACTCGACTTCCCATCAATTCCACTCCAGTTCTGTTTTATTTTACTTTTTTTCATAGTTTTTTTCACTTTTTTTGTTAAGGTCTTCAGCCTACTCCTTCATCGCGAAGCAATTTGACTTTGCCTCCGTTCTTTTCCCAGGAATAGAAAAGCCCCGGAGTGATTTTAAAAAATGCTCGACATGTTCCAGTACCATTTCTATCACTGACGAACATAGCTGGTGCCTCAAGTGTTTAGGCCCACACCACAATGTAGATTCCTGTCCCTGCTGTCGTCACATGACTGCCAGAAGTAGGAAGACCCGGTATAAACAGAAAGCTGAGCTGTTTCCAACAGACTCAGCTCCTTCGGTGCACTCCTTGGAGGCATCAACGTCGTCTAAGTCCTCCCATGCCTCTAGATCGCCACTTAGTCAAAAGGACAAGCATTGAGCTGAGACTCCAGTGCAGAAGAAGAAAACATCGATGTAGAGATCATCAAGGTCAGCATCAGACACTGCGCATTGGCATTGTCACCGACACTCCTCTCACTCCGATGCAGACCATCCATCAAAGCAGTCCCGGCGGCAGGCCTCACCCTCCAAAGTCACAGAGGGGTTCGGGCATGCCTCCGAGGTTCAATCCTCAGCGGGACCCCGATAGCGACATCAGGCGTTGTTGCCCATACTATTGTATCTGTAGCTACTCCTCCTCTGGTACCAATGTTCAATGACCGTGTCATCACCATTGAAAAGAGCATCGCGGTAGTGACACCGATGGCATTGCGGTATTGACACCGATGGCATCAAGGATATTGCAGTCAGCACCGGCTCCACAGACACCGGTGGGCTTGGAGGTACCTCTCGATACCCTTCCGCAGGCATTGTCTGGGTCGCATCGTTCTGTGGACCAACCACTACCAAGGTCTAAGGTGCTGCCATACTCAGTACCGTTGACGTGGAAATACCCTTCCTCCCAGCACCAAAGGTATAGAGGCCCTCATAGAGATTACATTGATTTTCTTCTGGACTATGATTCTGTGCCAGAGGCCTCCGATTCTGAATTCATCGATTCTGATACCAAGAAGGATGGGCCATAAGATCTGTCGCCTCCTTATAAGCGTTGAAGGTCTCCTCCTGAGGACATGCCTTTTTAAGATTTTATTAAAGATATGGCGGCTGCCCTGGGTGTATCTGTGGCTATGGAGATAGAACCCAGGGCAGAGGAGCTGCACATTCTGCAGTATCCATAGGCACCGAAAGAGGCAGCAACTCTCCTGGTGCATAACCTCTTGAGAAATTTGATGGCTAGGATGTGGTAATCTCCTATGTCAACTCCTGCAATCACCAATAGGCTTGATACTCTTTACAGAGTCCCTCAACTCCCTCACCATTCTATGGTAATGGAGTCTGCCTTGAGAAGGATCAAAAGCCAAAAGAACCACTGATCAGTTCCTCCTGGAAGAGAGGCCATGACCCTCAATGCTTTTGGCAGAAAGGCTTTTCAGGCAACTATGTTAACCTCCAAAATAGATTCCTACATGCTATACATGGACATGTTCCTCAGTGATATCTCGAGGTATTTGGCAGAATTTACCACCTTACTACCCCCTGACAAAAAGGCAGATCATCAGGTTTTAGTCACACATGCCCAAAACACTTCAAAGCTTCTAACAACGGCAACCTTTGAAGCCAACAGCAGGGTTGTTGCAGCCTGCACTGGAACTAGAAGAACATCCTGGCTTCAGACCTCTGATTTGGAGCAATGAGTCCAAGATAAGTTAATCAATATTCCATGCAATGAGGAGAATCTTTTTGGCCAGAGATGGAGGGTAAAAGCAGGTGAGATAGAAACAAACGACCTCACCATGAAGAGGCTTTCTAGAAAGACGGCAGGTTTTTCTAAAAAGAAGACTGCCACCAAAAAGCCCTTCTTCCCAAAGAAGAAACGTTACTATCCACTCTATCACTCCTATTCCTCCTACTCTGTTCCACAACAACAGAGACAGCAGGGCTAAAAACAACCACAGCCTGCTCCTACTACTCAACCAACTCAGAGTTTTTGACTCCTTCCTAAGGAGCATGGCCAATTCTCCCATGACTTCTCCACCTCCTTCCAAGATCCAAGGGAGATTAGTCCACTTCGCATACCGCTGGAAAAATATCACATCAGAAACCTGGACATTACATGTAGTAGGCCAGGGTCTACAGATGAAATTCAGAGATCTTCCACCCACTCATTTTGTAGGCCAACCCTCCTTGGATCTCCATCAAACCACGTTGTTACAACAGGAGATCCACTCTCTACTAATGCAGGAGGCAATAGAGGAAGTGCCTCTTTCTCAACAAGGTCTCTGCTTCTACTCCTGATACTTTCTTATCCCAGAGAGGATGAGAGGCCATAGGCCTATACTAGATCTCCAAAACTTCAACAAATTCCTTGTCAAGGAAAAATTCAAGATGGTTTCTCTGGGTAACCACCTTCCTTACTTCCAACCAAATGACTGGCTTTGCTCCTTAGACCTAATCTTGCTTATACTCACATACTCATCCACCCAGATTGCAGAAAGTTCCTCAGATTTGTATTTCGGAACAATTATTACCAGTATCGAGTCCTTCCTTTTGATTTGGTTTCGGCACCCAGAGTTTTCACAAAGTGCCTATCTGTGGTGGCAGCCTATCTTAAAACTTTGAGGATCTTTCTGTTCCCCTATTTAGACGATTTATTGCTAAGGGCAGATACCGTTATGGCAGTCACTACTGCCCTCAAACAGACTACTCATGTCCTACAGAAGTTAGGTTTTGTCTTAAATTATCCAAAATTGCACCTCACTCCAACTCGAGACCTAGAGTTCATAGGAACTCGACTAGACACGATCCAAACTCGAGCATTTCTGCCAGATGACAGACCCTCCCGACTAATGTCCTTGGCATCACAGATCCAACAACAGGAGTCAATAATGCCAGAATATTCCTATGCCTCCTAGGCGACATAACCTCCACAGTCCATGTTCCATATGCTCGTCTCAACATGAGAATAATGCAATGGACTCTCTAACAGCAATAGAAGCAGTCCACAGACCACCTCTCAGACTGCATCACCATCACACCTCAGATGAGATCAGCCCTGCAGTGGTGGAGCAAACCACGCAACTTCCTCGTAGGGCTACCTTTTCAATGGTCTGTACCAGCATGTACACTGACAACCAATGCATCAAAGCTAGGTTGGGGGGCTCACCTAAACGGTCTTACGACCCAGTGTCTATGGACTTCACAAGAGAATCTCCTACACATCAGTCTCCTCGAACTCAGGGCAATCTTTAGTGCCATCCAGGTCTTCTCTGCCCATCTCAGGGGCCGCTCAGTCCTCATTCAGATGGACAATCAGGTGGCCATGTTTTATGTAAACAAACAGGGAGGAACAGGCTCTCTCCCCTTATGTACAGAGGCCTTCTGCTTGTGGAATTGGACAATCAGGAGATTTATTTTCATGCAGTGTACCTTCCAGGAACAGAGAATTCCTTAGCTGACAGATTGAGTTGCATCCTCTATCCACACGAGTGGAGGTTGGAACCTCAAGTAGCTCAACACTTGTTCCAGCTTTGGGGGATGCCGATAATCAACCTCTTTGCTTCTCCTCTCAATGCTCTACTACCTCGGTTTTGCTCCAAGATCCCTTCCCCTCACAGGGAGAGCTCGGATGCATTTCTCCGTCATTGGGGACAACATCTCCTCTATGCTTTCCCTCCTCTCTCCCCCTCATAGCAAAGATACTATTCAAACTACGAGCCAACAGGGGTATAATGATCCTCATTGCCTCTTACTGGCCCAGACAACCCTGATTTCCTCTACTTCTTCAACTTGTTTGGAAACCTCCCCTCAACCTCGGTTGCTCTCCCAACCTTCGCTCTCTCAGGAACAGGGGACCCTCCTGCGCCCCAAAACTCAACACTTTGCTTGATGGCCTAGCTGCTGAGCAGGTGGTCCTCTCACACATAGGACTCCAAAAGGAGGTTTTACATTTATCCTATCTTCCAGAAAAGATTCCACCAGACACTCTTACGCTTTCAAGTGGCACAGATTCGCCATCTGGTGTTCACAGAAAACACTACATCCTTACACATGTTCAGTCCCGGATCTACTTCTATACCTGCTGCACTTTCCCTCCTCTGATCTCAAAACCAACTCTTTAAGGGTACGTAAGAACATAAGATATGCCATACTGGGTCAGACCAAGGTCCATCAAGCCCAGTATTCTCTTTCTAACAGTGGCCAATCTAGGTCATATGTACCTAGCAGTTTCCCAAAGGGACACAGGCTCCACAATGCTTGTATTGGTTCAAGCATTGATATCCTGGGTCCCTTCTTAACAATTTTTATTTTATTTAGACAGTTTTTGTATACCGCCTTATCCTTCAATCAAAGCGGTCATGACACAATTGGGGGATACATTTAACACGCGGGGATATGAGACACATACACTAATACTTACAGGGAACATGGGCAATGGAGGGGTAAGTGGCTTGCCCAAGACCACAAGGAGCATCTGTGGGACTAGAAACCCCAGTCCTTCCGGCCCAAGGTTGCTGTCCTCTAGTGGGATTTGAACCCCCGACCTTCCGGCATGAAGTACCTTGCCCCATCCACTAGACCAGTGGTCCCCAACCCAGTCCTATGGGGTCCACCGGCCAGTCAGGTTTTCGGGATATCCCTAATGACTATGCATGAGATATATATGCAGTAGAGATATCCTGCCAACCTGACTGGTTTGTGGCCCTCCAGGGCAGGATTTGGAGACCCCTGCCTTACACCTCTGTCATTTAAGATTGTGAGTGGGCAAGGTGCAGATGTCCAAGACATCAAAAAGGTTAGATAGAATTTGTCACAGTCGTCCTCACTTCTCACCACCACCAAAAAATTGTCTATTAGACAACTTTTTGGTGGTGGTGAGAATCGAGGAGGAATGTGACACATTCTATATACCCTTTCAATGCCTAGGACATCTGTACCTTGCCCACTCACAATCTTAAATGACAGAGGTATAAGGCAGGGGTCTCCAAATCCAGCCCTGGAGGGCCACAAACCAGTCAGGTTGGCAGGATATCTCTAATGCATATATATCTCATGCATAGTCATTAGGGATATCCCGAAAACCTGACTGGCCGGTGGGCCCCATAGGACTGGGTTGGGGACCACTGCACTAGACTACTCCTCCCTCTAATGGTTTATGGACCTTTCCTCCAGGAACTTGTCCAAACCTTTTTTACACCCAGCTACACTAACAGCCTTTACTACATCCTCCGGTAACAAATTCCAGAGTTTGATTACACGTTGAGTGAAAAAATATTTTCTTTTATTAGTCTTAAATAGTTTACCCTGTAGCTTCATTGCATGTCCCCTAGTCTTTCTATATTCTGATAAGGTAAACAATTGATCTACGTTTACCCGTTCCACTCCGTTCATTAATTTATAGACCTCTATCATATCTCCCCTCAGCCGTCTCTTTTCCAGGTTAAAGAGCCCTAACCTTTCTAGCCTTTCTTCATAGGAGTATCCTTCCATCCCCTTTACCATTTTGGTGGCTCTTCTCTGAACCTTTTCTAAAATTGCTATATCCTTTTTAAGATACGGCGACCAGAATTGCACACAATATTCAAGGTGCGGTCTCACCATGGAACGATATAGAGGCATTATAATATCTTTTGTTTTATTTTCCATTCCTTTCCTTATCATACCTAGCATTCTATTTGCTCTCTTGGCCACCGCTGCACACTGGGCCGAGGGTTTTAACATGGTATCCACAATGACGCCTAAATCTTTTTCCTGGGTGGTAGTTCCTAATGTGGAACCTTGCATCATGCAACCATAGTTTGGGTTGTTTTTCCCTACGTGCATAACCTTGCACTTGCCCACATTAAATTTTATCTGCCATTTTGATGCCCAGTCTTCGAATTTATCAAGATGCTCTTGCAATTTTCCACAATCCTCTTGGGTTTTAACAACTTTAAATAGTTTTGTGTCATCTGCAAATTTGATAACCTCACTCGTTATTCCACTTTCCAGGTCATTTATGAATATGTCAAAAAGCAGCGGACCCAGCAAAGATCCCTGGGGTACACCACTATTCACCTTTCTCCATTGGGAAAATTGGCTATTTAGTCCTACCCTCTGCTTTCTATCTTTTAACCAGTTCCTGATCCACAATAGTACACTGCCTCCTATCCGATGACTCTTTAGTTTTGCCAAAAGTCTCTCATGAGGGACCTTGTCAAAGGCTTTCTGAAAGTCCAGATACACAATATCAACCAACTCACCTTTCTCCACCTGATTATTCACTCCTTCAAAAAAACATAACAGATTAGTAAGACAAGATCTTCCTTGTCTAAGGCCATGTTGGCTGTCTCCCATTAGGCCATGACTATCTACATGCTGAGTAATTTTATTCTTTATGATGGTTTCTACCATTTTTCCCGGTACTGACGTCAGGCTCACCAGTCTGTAGTTTCCCGGATCACCCCTGGAACCCTTTTTAAAAATTGGTGTCACATTGGCGATCCTCCAATCTTCAGGTATTAGAGATGATTTTAATGATAGTTCACAGATTACTAATAGCAGGTCTGCAATCTCATATTTCAGTTCTTTCAACACCCTTGGATGTATACCATCAGGCCCAGGTGATTTGCTACTCTTCAGTTTATCTAATAGTTGTAATACATCTTCCCGATGTATCGATATTTCCTTCAATTCTTCCGCACCTTTAAATACCACTTCAGTCATGGGTAATATCCCTACATCTTCCTCAGTAAAGACTGAAGCAAAGAATTCATTCAGTCTCTCCGCTATCGCCTTGTCGCCTCTTAGTGCTCCTTTAACCCCTTTATCATCTAATGGACCAACTGACTCTCTCACAGGTTTTTTGCTACGAATGTACTTGAAAAGGTCTTTACTTCGCGTTTTTGCTTCCGCAGCAAGCTTCTTCTCAAATTCTCCCTTTGCCTGCCTTATCAATGCCTTGCATTTGACTTGCCAGTGCTTGTGCTGTTTCCAGGTTTCGTCATTTGGCTCTTTTTTCCATTTCCTGAAAGATGCTTTTTTGGCAACAACAGCCTCTCTGACCTCACCTTTAAACCATGCTGGCAGTTTTTTGGACTTCCTTCCACTTTTCTTAAAGCGTGGAATACAGCTTGTCTGAGCTTCCAAGATAGTATTTTTCAACAACAGCCAAGCCTGATGTGCGTCTTTAACCTTTGCAACTGCTCCTTTTAGTTTTTTCTTAACTGTTTTCCTCATTTTATCATAGTCTCCCTTTTGAAAGTTAAACGGTAGTACTGTGGATTTCCTTACTATCCCTCCTCCACTAATTAAATCAAAGGTGATCATGCTATGATCACTATTGCCAAGTGGCCCCAACAACCTTATCTCTTGCACTAGATCTGGTGTTCCACTAAGGACTAGGTCTAATATGGCTTCCCCATGAACCAGCTGCTCCAAGAAGCAGTCATTTATTTCATCTAGGAACTTTATCTCCCTAGCATGTCCTGACATGACACTGACCTAGTCGATACCGGGGTAGTTGAAATCACCCATTATTGTTACTGCGCTGTAACTTTTGTTAGCTTCCTTGATTTCTTTGAGCATTTCATCATCCATTTGTTCATTCTGGCCAGGTGCTCGATAGTACACCCCCACTGCCATTGCCTTCCCCCTTTTACATGGAATTTCAATCCATATAGATTCTACAGCAGATTTTGTTTCCTGCAAAACTTTAATCCTTTCTGACTCAATGCCCTCTCTAACATAGAGAGCAACCCCTCCACCAATTTGATCAGCTCTATCATTACGATATAGTTTGTACCCAGGTATCACAGTGTCCCACTGGTTGTCCTTCCACCATGTCTCTGATATTCCAATCATATCTAACCTTTCATTTAGTGCTATATATTCTAACTCTCCCATCTTATTTTTTAGACTTCTAGCATTTGCATACAAGCATTTTAGAGAATGTATTTTATTCATATTAATTTGGCTGTTGTTAGACATGGGTAATTTGGGATCTTTAAGCTCTGTCTGCTCCATACTTAAGGGCATTTGGGCTACTTTACTCTTTTGTGGAACCTCTCTGCTTTTGGTAGTATCCTTCAAAGATACATTCTTCCGAACCATCCGCTCTTGGGCGACTGTCGGCTTTCCCCTAATATCTAGTTTAAAAGCTGCTCTATCTCCTTTTTAAAGGTTAATGCCAGCAGCCTGGTTCCATCCCGGTTAAGGTGAAGCCCATCCCTTCGGAAGAGCCCCTCCTTTCCCCAGAATGTTCCCCAGTTCCTAACAAATCCAAAACCCTCATCTCTGCACCACTGTCTCATCCACGCATTGAGACTCCGGAGCTCTGCCTGCCTTTTGGGTCCTGCGCGTGGAACAGGAAGCATTTCGGAGAATGCTCCCCTGGAAGTTCTGGATTTCAACTTCCTACCTAAAAGCCTAAATTTAGCCTCCAGAACCTCCCTACCACATTTTCCTATGTCATTGGTACCGATATGTACCAAGACAGCAGACTCCTCCCCAGCACTGTCTAAGACCTTATCTAGGTGGCGCGTGAGGTCCGCTACCTTCGCACCAGGCAGGCATGTTACCAGGCGATCCTCACGTCCACCAGCCACCTAGCTATCTACATGCCTAATGATCGAATCACCAACTATAACGGCTGTCCTAACCCTTCCCTCATGGGCACATGGCCCTGGAGAAACCTCCTCGGTGCGAGAGGGTTTTACATCACCTGGAGGACAGGTCCTAGTTACAGGATCACTTCCTGCCACACCAGGGTGATGCTCTCCTGTCACGTGACCTCTTTCCTCCATGGCAACAGGGATGCTGCCAGACTGGAGGTGGGACTTCAGGACTATATCCCTGTAGGTCTCGTCTATGTACCTCTCTGTCTGTCTTATGCTTTCCAAGTCTGCTACTTTAGCCTTTAGAGAACGGACTCGTTCCTTGAGTGCAAAGAGCTCCTTGCACCTAGTGCACACGTAAGACCTCTCACCAACTGGGAGAAAATCATACATGTGACACTCAATGCAAAAGACTGGAAAGCCCCCATCCCGCTGCTGGACTGCTGTCTGCATCTTAGTTTTAAGTTTGTGTTTAGATCTAAGTTCTTTACTTACTAAGGGTTGCTATGGATATTTATACTAATAAAACTGTACCTAATACGTGTAATATACCTTGTTCTCCTGAAGCTTAACTAATCGCAGGTCCTTAGTGTATGACTGATTTGGGTAATGAGCTTCACCTGAGAGCACCTCCTGCCTTTTAAGATGTGTAAGTACCTATAAAGCTACGATTATCCCAGGGGTGGGTGGGTGTGGGGAGGGAGGGAAATAACACTTATTAAAAGAGGGCTGCTACACAGTACCCTGTCTTGTGCTGCTGAGGTAAGCTATATTCTGATTTGATTTAAATTATAGCTCTTAGCTGCTGTTAGGCTCTAACTTCTTATGAAATTTAAACTACAAGCTCTCTGCTGGGTTCTAAATTTAACCAGAAAGCTCTCTTCTGTGTTTTAAATTTAAACTAAAAGTACTTTGCTGTTACTAGGCCCTGAGTGACTATTAAATTTAAACTACAAGCTCTCTGCTGGGTATGAAATGTAACCAGAAGGTTCTCCTCTGTGTTTTAAATTTAAGCTTAAACTGCTGCTACTAGGCCCTGACTGATTTAACAAAAATAGTGGGTTCACAGATTAATTAGCTTTAATACAAAGAATTCATTTTAGAAAATTACCAGAAGTATATACTCACAGTTGTAGATCTCTCTCCAGAAGTGACAGTCCCTTTTTCTAGTCCTTCAAGACAGGGTACATTTATATGCCTTTGTGGCCTCTCACCATATGTTGGAAAACCCGCCGATCTTGACACATCCCTTGATGTCTAGATTCATAAGAGGTCTTCTTCTGACCAAACTGCCTCTCCGCCCACCACCCACACCATGGGATTTAAATGTTGTTCTTGCACAACTCATGCGTAGTCCTTTTGAACCCATGGCATCAGCCTCTTTAAAGTTCTTAAGATGGAAAGTCCTTTTTCTCATTGCAGTCACCTCCGCTCATACAGTCAGTGAACTGCAAGCCTTGGTGGACTATACTCCATATACCACATTCCACCACAAGGTCGTCCTTTGTACCCATCCTAGGTTCTTACCGAAAGTCGTTACTTCCTTCCACCTGAAACAATCAATATCACTACCAGTGTTCTTTCCAAGGCCTCATATCTCCCCAGCTGAGGTGAAATTGTACACTCTTGATTATAAGAGAGCATTGGCATTCTATCTGGACCGTACTTAGTCTCATCACCATTCCTCTCAGTTATTTGTCTCTTTTGACCAAAGTCATCTGGGCTACCAGTCTCTAAGAGAACAATTTTGAACTGGCTAGCAGACTGCATATCTTTTACTTACTCGCAAGCTGGTCTTTCTCTTCAACACCATGTCACTGCCCATATTGTTGGAGCCATGGTTACCATGTAGCTAACCTCCATTCTGCCCCTATTTCTGAAATCTGCCAAGCGGCCACCTAGTCTTCACTTCATACCTTCGCAGCAGCACACTATTGCATGGACAAGGACTCCAGAAGTGATGTTCAATTTGGTCAATCTGTTCTAAGTGATCATTTTCAAAGTTAGACAACTTGCCCTCCGCCCTCTGGACTACCACACGAGGGGTGCTCTGAACAAGCTGAGTCTGTTCGATCCTTGCTGCAACCTCTAGTTGTGCCAGGACTCGTCTCTCACTCGTCAGTCTGCTTGTTCCTGGAGATAGCATAGTTACCTGTAAAAAGTGAT
This sequence comes from Ichthyophis bannanicus, assembly GCA_033557465.1. NCBI lineage: Eukaryota > Metazoa > Chordata > Amphibia > Gymnophiona > Ichthyophiidae > Ichthyophis > Ichthyophis bannanicus. The sequence goes on from CM066031.1 coordinate 1,220,633,570, forward strand.
CTCCAGTAACAGCGGGAATCAGTCTTCACAACCCGCCCACCTCCCTTATTAAGTTGTCCCATTTTTTTCTTTTTATTATTATTTTGTCTCCGCTATACACCTGACTGAGGAGACTAGGAGCTAAGACAGGAAGGCAGCCACGCAGGCGTGGAGGAACGCTCCCAAAGGCTTTCCTATTGGATGCTGGGGAGTGTTCTCTCACCGGGCTCCATCTGTGCCGACATCACCCATATGTGAAGACTGCTTCTGCTGTTCCCGGAGATCACCTGTTACAGGTGAGTAACTACGCTTTACAGAATTCCCCTATCATAAAGCCTAGCTCCTCCTCTAAACCTGAAATTCCCCCTGCCTTTTCCCTCCTCGGCTCTCTCGCTCTTAATTGCAGTTAGCGCCCCAACTGCCAAACCTTTCCTACCCCCCTGTTCTCTCTCCCTGTAGCGTCTCGCAAGATGCCTACTGCTGTCTGTTCCTAAAGTCTGCCCTCATGCACGTACCTCCACCTTACCTCCTTTCTCTCCTCCCCATGCACCAAACCTTATCTCTCCCTTACCTTTCCTTCTTTCGAGGCACATACCTCCACATTTCCTTCTCCTCTCTCCCCAGGCATACACCCATTTCCACCCCCCTGACTCACCAGCAGCTCATTTCAGCCCCAACCACCCCAGGACTTTCCAGCTGCCACCCCCCCCCCCCCCCAACTGAACAGCAGCCCTTCTCCACATCCCAGCCACCACCCGACTCGCCAGCAGCCCTTCCTAATTGTCCCTCCAGTGGATTATCTCCGTCCTCCAGCAGCAAGGAACTGAGCATGTCTCATTTCTGATGTCACAGTAGAAGAACTCACTCCTTAGGCCCAGAAACCAGTATCTCAGTTCCTAACAGCTAGGGCAGGAGCTTCCGCATGGCTGAGCTCCACTGGACAAACTCATGGTTGGAATGATTGCCTACATTTAAAAAATATATACAAGGAAGGAGAGACTTATGGCAGCAAGCAGGTGTAGTTTACTGTGGAGGAAATCAGGAAGCAGGGCCTGCTTGTCTGAGCCCGGGCCCTTTAGTGGGTAAGGTACAGGGCAGGGGTTAAAAACCCAGTGGTCCAAGTCCCTTTCCCCCCAGTCAGACAGCACAGTACTTTTTGATTAAGTAGCTGGCTGTCTTTTTCTCCGACTGCCTTTATAGAGCCTTCACAGTGTGCTGGCTCTTTGACTTTTCAATGCAAAAAGACTAAAACACAAAAAAAAAAGAGAGAGGCCAAGTTGCAAAGTATCTCCACTACCTCAGTTTTACCGACTGACATCTCCTTAACTGGTGAGGAAGCTGCAGTTTTTCCAGGGGACGTCTCTTTAAGTGGAGAGGAAACCGGTAAGTGGGGGACAGTAGGCCGCAGGCCCCAGCAAGGGGAGCAGGCTGAGGACAAGGAGAGTCTCAACGACTGCCGCTCCCTTTGATGGGAGGACAGTCGGTCATCACAAAATTGACTTTGAATTATCTTGAAAGACATAGCTGTGGGACTGCCGCAGTGCTGGTGGTTTGCACTGGAGCGTCTCAGAGTTGCTTTATTCCCTTATCTGTTTGAATGGTACTCTCAGCTCCCTGAGCTCAGTGTTTGGGTTCCCTAGTAAACTGTGTGATTCTCTGGCTGTGACTTCATTAGTATTTTAGTTTTTGTTTATGCTCGGTTTGGTTTCCTCTTTTGGACTCACAGGAGACAAGAGCAGCGATCCTGTCCCCGAGAGCAGGGTTGTCTCTCAAGCCAGTTTTGTGTCATCTGTGGTTGCTTTTTTTTTTCCCTTCGTTCTCTTTTTAGCGCGAATGTGGCCATATTTTGTGCTCTTCCTATTGGGACGTTCGGGGGGAAATGGCGGCAATGACTTCCTCGCATGGAGGAGTTCTCCTTTTTGGGCTCAGGTGATATTTTGGTAATTGCTGAAGTTTATTTTGTGTCTGTGTTTTTTTCAAGGCCTCAAAGTCTCCCAAGGTTTGTGTTAATGCCATTCTCCAGGAACAAGCAGGAAGTCAGTCCTCGCATATGGGTGACATCGGTGCCGACGGAGCCCTCATGCAGAGCAATTCCCCAACTTTCAAAGAAAGCCTTTGGGATTGCATCGCGCATGCACGGTCCCCTTCCCGCCCAAGGGTGCCATCTTGCTCAGTCTCCCTTTTTCCGCAGAGCCCAACGGACGTTGTCCCTAATTCCTCGCGGAAAAAGTGTGTCAAAACTTCAGAAGAATTTTTCTCTTCGACCTGTTCGACGCCGGTTCCCCTTCCCGCCTACGGCTCGGTACACTGGTATCGAGTCCGGTCAATTTTTTACGTTTTTGTCTTTAGTGACTAACGTTTGCATTCTTTTTTTATTTTCACTGGCAGCCCAGTCCTTCGACCTTGCAGGGGCCCTTTTTCCCCCGATGGCTGCCAGTGGGTTTAAAAAGTGTGATCGGTGTAAGAAGTTAATAGTCCCTCACCGACACACATGACTACTGTCTCCGATGCCTCGGGCCCGACCATGACCCGAAGGTCTGTGGCCCGTGTGGGAAAATGTCCTCTAAGGCACTTTGAAGCAGGCAGCAGCAGCGTGAAAGGATTTTCTCGGAGTCCGCATCCCCCCGGATCCGGACCTCATCAGAAGCCTCGACGTCTCAGGAGCTGTCTGAACCCAAGCACCGTCGGGGGTCTTCTGAGCAGGGGTCTCCCTCCCGGGAACACCGGAGGAAGAAGAAACCCGTGAGGGCAGCGTCGTTGGAGTCCTGACTGCCGCCCCAGGTCCTCGGAGTCGGAGTGGCCTGCAAAGATGCCTCACACAGAGCCGGAGACGCTGAGGAGGGTAAGCGCTGTTGTCCTCATGGACTCCCCTCCAGGGGAGCCGGAGGCTGCGGAGTCTTCTGAACTTGGTCTCAGGATGATGGCCCTGGAGCGCAGTATGTCTGCCTTCATGGAGCAGCAGTGGGCCCTGATAGCCGGTCTCACCGGTCTATCCGCCCCGACCACCGGGACCTCGATGTCCAAGTCGACCCCGGAGGCCAAGCTGATCCTCGAGACTCTTCGGACTCGAGTCTATCTTCGGCCAAGGTCTCCCTCGACCTCCCGCTTGGGATCGAAGTCGTCAATGCCAGTGCTCTCGGTGTTGGGGCGGTCGGGGCCGGAGCCGCTCGATTCCTCCTCGGAGGGTTTGGCATGGGAGACGGAAGATGAAGAGACCCCAGACACCCATCGGACCCAGTATGTCCCATCAGACTCACCGGGTTCGGAGCCGACTTCGTCAGGGACATGGCCATGGCTTTGGCATTCCCAGCGGATACTGATGAGGAGCCTCGAGCTGAAGAGCTCAAGGCCCTCCAGTATGACTTTCCCCCAAGGGAAGCCCTTACTGTGACGGTTCCTCCGATGCTGGAACGGCTGATGCTCCGCATGTGGGAGTCGCTGGCCTCAATGCCGGTGTTCAGCAAGCGGGTCGATTCCATCTATCGAATCCGCAAGAGCCCTGGGTTCCAAAAGGCACTGCTGCCACACAACTCCATGGTTGTGGAATCGGCCATGCACAGCTCAAGAGCCAAAAAACGCACTCTTTGGTGCCTCCTGGCCGGGAGGCCCGGAACCTGGACACCCTCGGCAGAAAATGCTTCCAGGGCTCGATGCTGTCATGCCATGTCCAAACCTACCAGCTGTACATGGGTATGTACTTTGAGGGACCTGGCAAAGGAGATTGCCGGGTTCTCAGCTGGCCCTCCAAGGCACCCTTGCAGCGCTTCAATGCCTTGTCCACCGGGATTTGGGAGTGCTTGAAGTTCATATCTCGAGCGGCCTATGATGGCTTTGAGGCTTCGGCCCGAGTAGCTGTGGCCGGCATCGGTGCATGCCGCCAGGCCTGGCTAATGTCATCGGATGTGGAGCCATGGGTTCAGGAAAAGTTGGTCGATGTCCCTTGCCGAGGTGACAACCTCTTTGACAAACCCATGACTGAAAAGGCTGCTGAGCTCGAGTCCGAGTACTTGACCCGGACAAGACTCTCAAAGAAGATTTCTGCCCTTTCTAAGAAGAAGGGCTCAAGTAAAAATCCCTTTTTCCCGAGGAAGGGTACTGCTTACAGCAACTATCCCCCTTACCAGGCCACCCCAGCTCCCCAACAGGGGCCGCAGGCCAAGGGACAGGGGCATGGCCCGCGTAAGCAGAAGACACCCAGGCCCCGGCTCCTACCCAGCCGGGAGAGGGGTTTTGACTCCCAAGGCGCATAGTCTCTCTTCCGCCAGTGGTAAGGTCTTGCACAGTAGGCAGGCTAACCTGTATGCCGACAGGTGGCCAGCCATCACCTCGGATATCTGGGTCCTGCAAATAGTCCAAAGGGGCTATTTGCTTCACTTCAGCCAGATACCACCCTCCTTCTTTCCAGGAGAGCCTCTCAGACCCCCTCTTCACAGGGACCTCCTCTTGCAGGAGTTGGCAGGTCTTCTAGAGGATCAGGCGGTGGAACTGGTGCCCTACCACCTGCAGGGCAAGGGCTTCTACTCCAGGTATTTTCTCATACCAAAGAGAACAGGAGGCCTCAGACCCATCCTCGACCTAAGAAACTTAATCAAGTTCCTGGTGAGGGGAAAGTTCAAGATGCTTTCCCTTGGAATGTTGCTGCCTTACCTTTACCAGGGAGATTGGCTATGCTCCTTAGACCTCAAGGATGCCTATACATACATCTTCATACATTCAGACCACAGACAATATCTGAGATTTGTAGTGGGAGGAAAACATTTCCAATACAGAGTTCTAGCCTTTGGCTTAGCCTCCGTTCCCAGAGCGTTTACAAAATGCCTGGCTGTAGTGGCGTCCTTCCTCTGCATTGAACAGGTGCTGACACCGATGGGTGGTAAATCATTGACAAAAACTTTAATAACACAGGTACACTACCAAAAAACTGCCTCCAGTTTTGCAACTGATTCCTATAGATTTTGGGGTGCTGAATCCAGGAAAAATAGCCAAAATGTTCCATCACGTCACGTTTTCTTGCAAAATTAGATTTTCTTACCCATATAGGAATGTTCACATAATTTCTTTTAGCCAACTGCAGTTTATTTTCTTGGCCCAAATAGAGGTTGTAACGGTTAACTAACCTAGAAACACTCCCTCATGATATTTTAGAGTGTTTTGTATTCCTTTTTATACATTAACAGGACATTGGGAGGCGGGGTGCTAAATCCAGTACTCGCGCTGGCGCATGTTTCTTTCCTGTTCGCCTCGCCTCGTTCGCTCGCTCAAACACGTTGGTTGCGACATGAACTTCCTGTCAAATTTTCAGTTTCTTGCAAGTTTCATTATTACCTTTTGTTTGCTCAGTCGTAATCCAGCTTTATTCCGAAGTGGTTCACTACAGTTGTAGTTTGCAGTGCTGTGTATTTGTGATGGCTCACAGAGCCCAGAGGTTGCGTCAACTCTCCGGACAGTTTTTGCTTTATTTGTGGGAATATACCGTGAAAAAGCGGCAGAGGAACATTTTCTGCATTTATTAAAAAAAGTATATTTCGGCCTATTTCGGTTTGAAGTTAGGCGATCAAGACAACCGTGGGCTCCTCACAAAGTGTGCAAGGCATGTGAGGAAGATCTACGCTTATGGATGAAAGGTAAAAGCACGCATTTCGTTTCGGAATACCTAAGATGTGGCGTGAACAAAGAGACCACAGCAGTGACTGCTATTTTTGCTCTTGCATTGTGAAGGGATACAACTTAAAAAATAAGAACGTAATAAGTTACCCCAACCTTCCCTCAGCAATTAGGCCTAGGCCTCATAGCAATGAAGTACCTGTGCCTGAACCACCAAAATCTTTGGATCATATTTGTGTGGACGGTTCTGATCATGATGACTCATCAGATAGCTTTTCCCGATGAGTCCAGTACTTCCGAGTTTGAAACTGAACCAGATCCGAAACCTGAACTTTTCTCTCAAGCTGAATTGAATGATTTAGTCCGGGATTTAGGACTCACAAAAGATGCTGCCCAACTGCTAGGTCTCTCGGCTTAAACAGAAAAATCTATTGTCACCAGGAACAACTTTTTATTGGTACCCCGCAATCGCGAGACACAATTTTGAAGTATTTCAGCAAAGAGAAGATTTGGTATTTTGCAACGATATATACGGAGTGATGGAAAAGTTTAAAACTCAAGTATGATCCTGCTGAATGGCGGCTGTTCATTGATTCGTCAAAAGACAGCATAAAAGGTGTTCTCTTCATAATGGCAACACATTCGCTTCAGTTCCTATTGCTCACTCTGTTATTCTCCAAGAAAAATACGAGAATTTGGCCCTGATTCTTCAGAAGATTCGTTATGATGAGCATAAGTGGATGATTTGTGGAGACTTTAAAAATTCTATCCATGCTATTAGGGCAGCAATCCGGTTTCACCAAATATCCCTGCTTCCTTTGCTTGTGGGATAGCCGGCCCGCGACCTACACTGGGGGAAAAAAGACTGGCCAATTCGGGAGTATTTGAGACCCGGTGAGAAAAATGTTCTTCATGAGAGCTTGGTACCTCGTGATAAAATTCTATTACCACCTCTCCACATTAAGTTGGGTCTCATTAAGCAATTCATCAAGTCCCTTCCAAAAGATGTGAGTGCTTTCGGTACCTTTGCTCAAAGTTCCCCCGACTTTTCTGAAGCAAAGCTAAAAGGAAGGAGTGTTTGTTGGCCCTGAGATAAGGAAACTCATTTCAGATGGAGCATTCGCTGACACGATGACTGAGAAGGAAAAAGAAGCCTGCGATTCCATCAAGGATGTTGTTCTCAAATTCTTGGGGAACAGGCTGGATGAGAACTATAAGGATATTGTTGCCAGGATGCTCAATGCCTTCAAAGAACAAGGCTGTAACCTGAGCCTGAAAGTCCATTTCTTGCACTCCCATGTGAACTACTTTCCCGAAAACCTGGGGGCGTACAGTGAAGAACAAGGTGAAAGGTTTCACCAGGACATCAAGGACGCAGAGAGAAGGTACCAAGGAAGAAGATGGAACACCACTATGATGGCTGATTTCTGCTGGTTGCTGCTGCGGGAAACCCCAGATGAAAAATAGGCCAAGCAGCGCACCAATGAAGCATTCGCGGGAAGAAGAAACGGGCCCACCAGGAGATTGATTGACCCAAGAATGACTTTAAAATCTAAACTGTGTTGACAATATCGTGTTTTTACTAAACTTTGAAATAAAAATTTGCTAGTTATTACCACAGTGTCGGATCTCATTTATTAGAATTTTATTTTCACACCATCGGGTGTTTGTCTTCATGTATTACAATGGTGCGGTTTGCGTTTTCTCTATTCTTACATACATACTGTAACATCATTTTTTGCACATTTCTTTGCTTTGTTTTGTGTCTAACCTCGCTCTTATATGCTCAATGTTTGTGCACATGTAGTGGCTGTTTTAAGTGCAGACAATTTTGCTACCATCACAGTGTGTTTTGTTGACATTACTCTATCTTATGTGCTGCCTTGTTACAATTTTCTTTATTCTTATTTGAATAACTACTAAACAATTAGTATAAAGAATTCATCCAAGAAATTTTTATCTCGATCGCACTCAATCTGAAACGTTCACCTCAAACTGCTAACCCAATGTAGTAAAAAATCTGTACGTGATGGAGCAAATTGGTTACCAGATTTGGATTCAGCGCACCAAAAAACGTAAAAATCAATCGAAACATTAGAGGCAGTTTAAAAAAAAATTTTTTTAGTGTACCTGTGTAATCAAAGAACAACGGTGGATTTTTCGTTTGAATACCTTAACTCCACAAGGATTGAACATGGAAATAGAGTGGGGAAACTGTATATAATTGCTAGTAATTTTTTCAATTTGAAAGGAGGGATATAAATTGGAGAGTGCAGTTACATTCTGCACATGCGCGGCGTTTTTTCAATGAAGGGTGAAGCTGCATCCCGGAGCGCGCTTTTGACAAGATTGTGAAGCGATCCAATACGCTGTGTGGAAGTGTGGCTGAATTTGGGTAGGGGTATAGTTTTTTAGATTCATTCATACAAGAGTAGATATTGTTTAGGATTTGAACCTCAAACAGTAGAATGAAAAGTTTTTAATTAAGATTTCTTTTTTAGTTAAACACTCGGCTAATGTCTTGATCCCCTGATGAACCTCAGAATACAGAGAGAAACGCGATAACAACGTTGAATGTGAGGCGTTGGGAAAGCACAAGAGACGCAAATATAATCTGAGAAGCAACGGAGGAGCTAAGTGTTTGTTTCACTATAAGCAGAGACTTATGATTCAAATATATAACACGTGGAGAGAGGGGTGTATAAAAAGTTAACATAAGAGCAGAAATCAGTCATTGATGCCAATAGGCGCCGCTGGTTACCTGATTTTTCAAAGTTCCAGCAATAGGCTGCCGATAAGTCTGAGACGATTTCATAGCTCATTCTTTGAAATTATAAACAGAATACAGTATCACCCTCCCGTTTTCTTCTGAGTGAGTTGGTTACAGTAGAGTAATTTAACAGTATTGGGAGCAATTCGATTACTCTGGAAATTAGACCCGTAATTTTTATAGTGGACAAACTAAGCAGGATTCTCCAACCTCACGAATGGCAACTAGATCCGGTGGTGGCCCAGCGGATTTTCCACCACTGGGGACATCCGTCCATAGATTTATTTGCCAGTCCGCACAATCACCAGCTGCCCAGATTTTGCTCCAGACAGCCACATCCTCTGAGGGTAGCTGCAGATGCTTTCCTGATCTCCTGGTCAGGGGGCCTCATGTATGCGTTTCCTCCCACGCCTCTGGTGGCCCAGAGTCTGTTCAGAATCCTTCGGGACAAGGCCTCTGTCATTCTGGTAGCCTTCAGATGGCCAAGACAGCCTTGATTTCCGCTTCTCCTCCAGCTGGCAGTGGAAACCCCCCTCCCACTGGGGATGCAGCCCGACCTCCTGTCACAGGAGCAGGGCTCTCTCTTGCACCCCAACCTCAGGTCCCTCAACCTGATGGCATGGCTGTTGAAAGGGTAGTGCTGGCTCCTCTCCTCCTACCTCAGAATGTAGAAGAAGTGTTACTGGCCTCAAGGAGGCAGTCCACTAGGAAATCCTATGCTTTCAAGTGGCGTAGATTTGAGGTGTGGTGTAACGAGCACAATGAAAACCCTTTCTCTTGCCCTGTACCAGTGGTGCTGCAGTACCTGCTTCACCTCTCAGAATTAGGTCTCAAGTCTAACTCTGTCAGGGTCCACCTGAGTGCTTTGTCAGCAAACCACTCGCCAGTGGAGGGGCAACCTCTTTCGGCTCACCCCTGGTGTCCAGATTCCTCAGAGGTCTGCTTCTGCTGAAACCCCCAGTTCGTCCTCCGGCAACTGAGTGGGATTTGATTGTGGACTTACAGCAGCTTACTCGCCCACCTTTGGAGCCGATGTCCTCTTGCTATCTGTGCTTCCTCTCCTGGAAGGTGCTCTTCCTGGTAGCACTCACATCAGCCAGACGTGTGAGTGAGCTGCAAGCTCTCGTAACTGATAAACCATACACACGGTTTTATAGTAATGGGGTGGTCCTCTGCACTCACCCGAAGTTCCTTCCAAAGGTGTGGTCTCTTCTTTCCACCTCAACCAAGAGGTGGTTCTTCCCACCTTCTTTCCCAGGCCACATTCCAGCCGGGCAGAGGCAGTCCTGCATACCCTGGATTGTAAGAGGGCTTTGTCCTTCTACCTGGAGCTTATGAAGGGACATCGAAGGGCTACTCAGCTCTTCGTCTCTTATGACCCCAGTAAGCTGGTGTTATCTGTCTCCAAGCGCATTCTGTCCACCTGGGTGGCAGACTGCATTGCCTGGGCGTACAGGGCGGCTGACCTCCCATTACAGGGTCGAGTCGCGGCCCACCGTGTCAGGGCTAAGGCCGCATCAGTGGCTCACTTCCACTCTGTTCCGCTGGCAGACATCTGCCGGGCCGCAACTTGGTCTTCAAGCCAGACTTTTGCGGCCCATTACTGCCTGGATAGGGAGTCCTGACGGGACAGTGCTTTCGGCCAGGTGGTACTCCGTAATCTATTTGAGGTTTAGGCAACTCCAACCCTCCGACCCTTTGGTGTCAGGCTACCGGGGGGTGTTGCATTCTCGACTGAATTCCTATTGCAGCTGCTGCGGCTCTTCTAGAGGGAGCCATTTTTCAGCTATGGGTTCTCGGTAGCCTATAGCTAGGGAGTTCCATATGTGAGGACTGACTTCCTGCTTGTTCCTGGAGAAAGCGTAGTTACTCACCTGTAACAGGTGTTCTCCAGGGACAACAGGAATCGGTCCTCACTACCATCCCTCCTCCCCTGGAGTTGCAGTCCTGTTGTTAATTTTTTCTGTTCTTGCTGTCTTTTTAGCTATGTCATTTGACTGAGCAAGAGGGCACCCTTGGGCGGGACGGGGATCGTGCATGCGCGATGCAATCCCAAAGGCTTTCTTTGAAAACTGGGGAATTGCACTGCACGAGGGCTCCGTCGGCGCTGACATCACCCATATGTGAGGACTGATTCTTGCTGTCCCTGGAGAACACCTGTTACAGGTGAGTAACTACGCTTTCTTTTGTTGGGTGTTATCAGGATCGGGATCCCCCTTGGTCTCTGGTTTGATTAGTTTAATCTAATTTCTTCTAAATGCCTCTGTTTTTCATCGGGATCATCTAAATAGGATTACTCCCAGGGTCTTTTGTTTACCTGGAATAATGCAATCTGTGTCACACTAAGAGCAAGTGTTTTTATCTGAATCTTCTGCATTCTTGTAAACTGGTTTAATTAAATTATCTTGTGATGTAGCTTGAATTATCTACATTGTTGTTCTCAATGCTTCAGATATATTCTGGTTAGTAGACAGTGCTTTGGATTGAGCTCTTCTGAAACTCTGGTTAATTTCTAAATGTCTCAATTTTGTTTGATTTGCTCTGAAATAAACTAAACAGGGTTCTGCTATGTGGCTCTGCTTTAGTGGGTATTAACCTAGACCAGGGGTGGGCAATTCCGGTCCTGGAGGGCCGCAGACCAGTCAGGTTTTCATGATGTCCCTAATGAATATTCATGAGATCTATTTGCATCCTCTGCCTTCCATTGTAAGGAAATAGGTCCATGAATATTCATTAGGGACATCATGAAAGCCTGACTGGTCTGCGGCCTTCAAGGACCGGAATTGCCCACCCCTGACCTAGACTGAGGTGACCTGAGTGCACAGAGTTAGTCTGGTTTGCTCTGGATTTACCTAAATTGAGTTTTTCTGTGTGTTTCTGATGTACTTGGAGTGATCTCAGCTAAGTTATTCTGAGAACAACTTTGTTGATCTGAATCATATAATCTCAGCTAATCTAAATGGCTCTGGTTTAATTTGAATTTCCCTAAGCTCAGCTGTTCTAAGTTCATCTATGGGCTCTTAGCTCAGCATGCCTTCCTTTATACTAACAGGTTTTCCATAGAAATGGAATCCTGTCAATGAGCTAGTATGTTTTCACTCTTGGGTTTGGTGGTTCATTTGGAGCATCAATGTTTTTTGGCTGTATCCTGTTTCACCATTAGCTCTGGGGTCTGTGACTTAAGGAGCTATTTTTCTGTGGCTGCTACTCAAGGCTTCAGCCTGCTACAAAAAAAAAGATCAGGCCAGGGGTGGGCTAAGGTTGATTTTTCTGCCCTATTTCTGGCTTTATATAAGGTGAATTTTAGGAGGATCAAAGGTTTCCTTGGGCTATCCTCAATTGAGCTGGCTGCTATGGTTAAGCGAGGCTGCTTACGGCTCCTCACCAATTGCGTGTAGTCAGTGGAGTGTACATTCTCCTGGATTTCAAACACATAAACTGTGCCCTGTGAGTCCCTTGTTTTCGCATGAAGACATTACCCTCCATTGTTGTGGCAGTCAGGAAGGGGGGAGTTCCTTTCGACCCTGGACTTCCCGGAGGCGTACTTACACATTCCAGTCTGAATCATCAGTTCCAGAGGTTTGCAGTGCCACAGGGTCATTTTTGGTTCTGGACGTTGTTCTTCGATCACACACCTTTACCAAGATCATAGGGAGTGGCGCAGCGGCTAAACAGAGATCCATTTTAGTTCGGCACCCTGGCTGATTAGAGTGCCGTTGCCGGCTGAGACTGTGGATGCCACTCAGGAAATGGTTACCTTTCTTCCGGACTTAAGTGGTGTAGTGATCCTGACTAACCGGCTCGAGCCGGTTCAGGACCTTTGGGTACTGGGGAGCGTGCTTTGACACCTAGTTGGGATGCGTATATCTTCAGCTAGAGAGGTCCCAGAACCTCCAGTCTGAGGTGCAGAGCTTCTTGGGTATGAGGGCGCCCTCAGAGTGGCATTAGTTACAACTTCAGGGTTTCATTGTGGCAGCCTTGGACCGTTCCATGAGCAATGGCTCCCCTGAGGCCTCCGCAGGCTACCCTACTCTTTCAATGATTGCCGCAACACTACCCGATGTCACAATGGTTGATTTGCCTACTAACTACAAGAGCACATTCTTGGTGGCTGCAGCAAGACCATTTGACAGCGGCATGCCACTGGAGCCTCCAGACTTGGTGTCAGTGACAACGGATGCCAGCCACATGGGGTGGGGCACATATTAAAAATCACAGGTGATGCAAGGGCTGTGATCCCTGGAGGAGAGGGCCTAGTCCATCGATTTGCTGGAAAAGAGATTGATCTTTTGGGCACTCCAGAATTTCATTCCCGTGATTTCCGGGAGGGCTGTGCAGGACTGTTCCGATGACAAGACAACACTGGCATATCTCAACTGCCTTTGGGGGGAGGGGGCAAGGGCAGTGTGGTGCTGGTGGAGGGAGGTGTCTCCTCTGCTGCTCGGGGCGGAGGAGCATCTGAGGTCTTTCTCTGCAGTTCACATGGCAGGAAAGGAAAATGTTCAAGCCGGTTACTTCAGTCTGCATCAATTAAACCCAGGAGAGTGGAAGATGAACATGGCCATTTTTCACAACCTACTAGTCCATAAGGGTGGCCCAGTCATGGATCTTATGGCCTCGGTGAGCAACGCCAAGGCAGCTCAGTTCTTCAGCAAGCGCAGGGAACCCAGGTCTGAAGGGTTCATCGCCCTGGCCCAAATGGGGCCGACGCATGGTCTTCTGTATACCTTTCCTCCATGGCCTCTGATAGGATGTCTGCTGTACTGCATAGAAGCTCACGGGGGGCTGATGATTCTGATTGCTCCAGATTAGCCTCGTCGACCATGGCATACCAGTCTGCTCTGGTGGGTGGTGGTGCACCCCTGGCGGCTCCCCAACAGGATAAACCTGCTCTCTCAGGGGTTGGTCTTCCTAGCACAGTGTATCGGTTCTTGCTTACAGGTTGTCTCTTGAAAGGGCACAGGCTGAGGGTTAATGGATACTTCATGGCAGTGAGAACTACCTTGCTTAAGTCTCACAAGCGCTCTGCCTCATTCTCCTATATGAGAGTGTGGCATATGTTCAAGAGTTGGTGCGGGGACATCCTGAACTTCTTGCAAGTGGGACTAGACAAAGGGTTGGCGGTACACTCCTTGCGGTTCCTGTTAACGCCTCTCTCTCTCTTGTTGCCAGGGATGGGTGCAGGGTTGCTCCTTGGTGGTTCACCCAGATGTGATCCATTTTTTTAGGTCTGTCCGTCCTTGCATACCACGGTGCCGCAATGGGATCTCAACCTGGTGCTAGCAGCCTTAACCAAAACTCCATTCGAACCCCTGTCTCTGGCCCTACTAAAGGATGTCATTCTGAAAACAATGTTCTTGGTTGCCATTTGCTAGGCTTGTCTTGGCTCCGAGTAGCAAGCCTATTTTGCAGTGCCTCCTTTTTTCTCCTGTCCAAGGAGAAGGTGGTTCTGCGGCCTGTACCATCCTTTCTGCCTAAGGGGTATCGAGTTTTCACTTAAATCAAATGGTGACCCTGCCGGGTTGTTCCCATGTCACAGATATTGACAAGGGTCGTCTTCATCGAGTGGACATGCACAGGGTCCTGCGCCATTGCCTTAAGCAGACGGAATCTATCTGCAGATTGGACTGTTTGTCTTGTTTTTGGTAGTCTCTGCAAAGGGGAGGCAACTTCTAAGGTCTCGGTGGCATGCTCGGTGACAGAAGCTATCACCTCGGCTTATATTCTCATAAAGAAAGCGATACCGGACAGTCTTAAAGCATATTCCACGAGCTCTCGGGTAACAGCCTGGCCAGTTCCATCTGGGGACATCTGTAAGGAGGCCACGTTGTCATCTCTGCACACTTTTAAGCAACATTATCGCCTAGATGTTCAGTGTCTCCTCATGCGCATTTTGAGGCGGCGTTGCTCCAAGCTGGACTCGCGGGTCCTTCCCATTCTTAGTCACTACTCTGGTTCATCCCAAAAGGACTGGACTGGAGGAACAATTAGGAAAGCAAAATTATATTTTACTTGCTAATTGTCCTTCCTTGAGTCCCTCCAGTACACTCCAGGACCCACCCTCTTTCGGCAAGGTCTCTTTTCTCTGCAGTTTTAGGGTTGAGCGGAGTGGATGTGTCTGACTGCTCACACTGGAGGGCTCTATGCAGAATTCCATTGTTTTTCTCTCCAGGATCCTCATGGAAGGGATCGGCGGAGGGGCAAGTATGAGCCTAGCTGCTTATTGCTTTCCTCTCATAGTGTGTATGCTGGAGGTTTTGTTTCACATGTATTTATTTATTTATTTAGCTGTGCTTTTATACCGCTTTTCACCAGGTCAAAGCAGTTTACAAATAACTGAAAGTTACAGTAAACATGGAATAAATATAAATTAAGTATATACAGATAACTTAGTTATGTAACTGGTTTAAATAAGAAACTTAACTATATAAATTGGTTTGCTTTTGTTGGAATGTGTTTGGTGGGGTGGTAGGGTTAAGTTTTAGGTCCATAATGTTCAGTGGAAATAACCAACAAGGCCTGGACTGGAGGGGCTCAAGGAAAGACAAATAAAAAAAATTAAAGTTAGCTGAAGAACCCAGGCCCAAATAGATTGGGAACAGAATGCTACAAAATTTAGAAGATTTAATTGAAGAACCTCTGTGGCAGATGGAGGAACAAGCAGTGGAGATAAAAGATTGGGACAGTGGCAAAACTGCTCCCATATCGTTTTATCTAAGCCAAGAAGAGATAGGGAACAGTGAAGTGTCTAGGCCAATATCCCTACTGAACTAGGATATAAAAATCCTGGCTTCTTCCGTGCTGTTGAATTGGCTGAGTGAAGTAATCCCAAGTCTTGTTCATGAAAATCAAGTTGGATTTGTTAAGGGAAGATATGCCTCTGCAAATTTGTTAAGAGCACTTTCTGTGCTCAAGCTCCCTTGTGAAAAGGAAGCAGAAGAAATCATTGCTAATTTGGACATTAAAAAAAGGCCTTTGATAAAATTATTGGGATTATTTATTTTGGGTGCTCCCACAATTCGATTTACATGAGAGTTTTGTAGTTTGGATACAGACCTTTTATTCCCGACCTATGGCACAGTTATTGCTAAATGGGAAATTAACAAAGCCTATTTTGCTGGAGGGGGAGAACATGGCAAGGGTGCCCATTGTACACTCTCCCCATTATTATTTATTTTAGCTATAGAAACCCTGACTGTAAAAATTTGGACGTCAGTAGATTAACAAGGTATCACAATGAGGGGTATGGAGTGCTGACGTAACTTATTTGCAGACAATATGCTCTTGTGTGATCATGACATAGATACCTCCTGCCTGCCCATGGAAGATTGGATCCCTGCAGGCAGACAGAAGGGGAAGGCTGGAAATCTCAGCCGCATGGAGTTCAGCTGGCCCAGGGGCAGAGCTTGGTCCCCCTACCCCCCCCCCCCCCAGAACACGCCTTCCATTGCCTCTGTCCTACTCTCCCCATCCCAGTCTTAGTCAGTCTTCTTCCTCTACAGCTATCACTAAAATTAATGCCATTAGGTTGAACCTACCTTCCTACTCCCCGTTCACGCCTCCTTCCTCCCCAGAAAGTCCCACTCACTGTCCCTTGCATACCTTGTCAGAATTCACCCCTATAACAGATACATCCTTGAAAAAAAATTGGTCTCCATAATGAGGAAAACAACTTGTGCATTAGATCCCAGCCTTCCCTATGGCTTGCTGAACAATCATTAGACCTACCACACATAGCCCAATCCATTATCTCAGTGTCTCCATTCTGGTCAGATTCCTACTGACTGAAAAAAGGCTCTGATTCACTACATTCCCAAAGGCCCCAGACTGGATCCAATCATCCCTTCACTACTGCTTATCATTTGTATAGCACTAAACAGACACATGTAAAAGACAGTTCCTACTCATCAGAGCTTACAATCTAGTAAAGACAGGCAACACAGTAGCTGAGGGCAAGGATGTATCTAGAGGAATAGTAAGGAAGCACATAGGAGACTAAGCAGATCAGGATCCAAAAGCGGCCTCAAAGAGGTGAGTTTTCCACCTGGATTTGAAAAGGGCCAGAGATGAAGCCTGACAAACAGACTCAGGTAGTTAGTTCCAGGCATAAGGAGCAGCAAGGTGGAAGGATCAAAGTCTGGAGCTGGCAGTAGAAAGGCACCGATAGACGTTCCTGAGGAGGGGTGCAGGGAGAGATAAGAGAAGAAAAGTAGTGAGGAGCAGCAGAATGAGTGCACTTATAGGTCAGTAGGAGAAGTTTGATCTGGATACAGAAACAAATAGGGAGCTAGTGAAGCGACTTGAGAAGAGGGGTTATATGAGCAAAAGAGGAGTGGTTATTGTCCAATTTCAGATTTACCTTTCTAATGAAACTGACCAAATGCATCATTCTTCCCCATTTCAGAGACCCCTTAGAACACCCTTCCACCCTTCATCCACGCCAATCTGGATCTGGGCACATCATAGTATGGAAACCATTGTTACCACTGTCTCAAGCGAGCTACACAACACTCTTGACCAGGGTCAAATATTTTTGACAATTCCTCTAGATCTTTCCACTACATTTGACCCAGTGGACCATAATATCCTCCTTTCTCGTCTCTACAACATCGAACTGTGGGGAAATGTGCTTTCTTGGTTTACATCTTTCCTGTCAGATCGAACATATCAAGTGTCTACTGGAATCTTCTCTTCCCTGCCACACACATTGACTTGTGGCATCCCACAGGGATTAGTGCTATCCCCCCTCCTATTTAACATCTTCCTCAGCCCCTTAGCTACTCTCATCCAATCTACAGGATTGTCTTTCTGCATCTACATTGATGGCATCCTCCTTATCACTTACATGGGCCCCTGTCATCCCATCTAGCCTTTGTAAAATCTCTACTTGGCTCTGTTCTTATGCAGTTCAGTTCCTACCATCTTCCCCCTCTTAGACAACGCGACCATCATATTACAACCATCTTTTCAATATCTTGGTGTTATTGACTTGCATCTTTCCTTCTCTCCCCAGGTCAGTCAAGTAGTCAAATCATTTAGAGCCTTATGACAATTCTGCGCTCTCCGTCTGTTCCTAGACCCCTTAGCTCAAATTTCAATTATGTTCAACACAGTTATTGCCTGTTTAGACTATTATAACATAGTCTACGCTGGTATTTCTGCCTATGAGCCAAAGAAACTACAGTCCATACAATATAAGCGCTTCACATCCTCTCTCACACAAGGAAACATGACCATTTCACTCCCCTGATGATTCAGTACCATTGGCTTCCAATTCTATTTCAAATTCACCACAAAATTCTTGCACAACAGTGCTCCCATCTACTTGTCTGCTCTTGTAATTTCATAAGCTCCCCACTCTGTCTCCGATCTCTGCATGGTAACAGATTACTCATCCCCCCCCCCAAAAGCTTGGTATGATAGCACAAGACTCTCTGCCTTCTTCTTTCTTGCCTCATCCCGTTGCAACTGTCTTCCTGCTCAAGCCCACTTGGAAACCAACTATAAAAAATTCAAGGTCCTGCTCAAGACCCACCTTTTCAAACAGGCCTTTGGGGTCTGACTAGCCCACCAGGAACAACATGCTTTTGCCACTTGTCCCTGTCTCCTATTTACTGTCCTCCTCTTTTCTATCATACATTGTAGTTCCTTTCTAAGCTATTCAACAATTTTGTTTTGTAAACCACTTTGTATGCATGCCAAAGATGGTATATCAAGGAGTGAGACTGAGGCAGAAGGAGAGGTTGAAATTGGCAGGAATACGAGAGTAGCAATACAACACCATTGGCATGGGTATGGGAGAGTAGGTAGCCTCCATGACAGAAGGCAGCAACTGAAGCAGAGTCTTCATGGAGAAGACAAGTCTCAGTTAGAGCAAGAAGATGCAGTGTATTAGAGATAAAAAGGTTATGAATGAAGGCAGGTTTATTGGAGAGTGTACATTCCACAAGGTGCATGAGGGTAATTAAGATTTGAGGGGTTGCGCATTGATCTGCCTTGGAAGTGTGGGACTCCCCAAAACAGAAGAAAGCCAGCAGTTTGAGAAAAGGTGCCCGTGCAGCAATAGGTTGTTGCACACCAGCAGTTGTGACTTGTGCTGCTTGTGCCTAGATGCAGCTTACTCAAAAATGACAGCTGGTGGCTTTTGTGGCCATTAAGTGCATTTTGAAAGGCTCTTTTCACTTCTATAAGTTCCATTTAGAGACACAAACTCATCTATCTCCATGAGCTCTGAAGTTGCACCTTGTTATGTTTCAAGGTCAAACATCCATGGAAGCCATGAAGACATTTTCTAAGTTTCACTTGATTCAGTGAGGGATTTTGCTGCATCAGTGGAGGAGTGGCCAAGTGGTTGGGGCAAGGTACTTCAGGCCGGAAGGTCGGGGGTTCAAATCCCACTAGAGGACAGCAACCTTGGGCCGGAAGGACTGGGGTTTCTAGTCCCACAGGTGCTCCTTGTGGTCTTGGGCAAGCCACTTAACCCTCCATAGCCCGTGTTCCCTGTAAAAAATAGTTATCTCCAAGTTATAATGCCCTGTTCAATGTAATTTCAGTTTGTTCAATGTAAACCGCACTGATGCAGAATAGCGCGGTATATAAGAGAATGTAAATAAAATAAATAAATAAATAAACAATACTGGCATATCTCCAGGAACAAGCAGGAATGAGTCTTCACCTATGGGTATCATCGGTACCGACGGAGCCTGCGCGGAAACGCTCCCCAACGTCCAATCAGAACGCTTTTGGGAGCATCCCACCACGCCTGCGTGCTGCCTTCCTGCCTTTCCCAACTGTCTCTCCTCAGTTTTCCGTGGAGCCGGCAGGACGTATTCCTGTCACCGCAGAAAATTCTTCTTTTTATTTTTTACTTTTTTGTGGTCGCGTCTGCCTTCCCTTGACGCTACCGGTACCGCCGGTACTTTTCTTTCTTTTTCCTGAAGAATTTCTTCTTTCCTTAGAAATTTTTTCCTGTTTAGTGCCTGACAGTTCCTAGGGCACTAGGCCTCTTCCCTTCTGTTATGGAAAAGCCAGCCACTATCCTTAAGAAATGCTCAAAGTGTGGCGGTACAGATTTTTTCAGACACTCATACTTGGTGTCTAAAATGTTTAGGTCCTGACCATTGCCCTCTGGAGTGTCTCTCCTGCTGGAGCTCAAACAGAAGAAGTCTTCAGAATTGATGTTGCCAACTAGAATATCATCTTCTTCACAGGATCAGGTAACCAAACAAAAGTCTGTAAAGACTAGCCAGTCCTCGAGTGGTAGATCTCCTTCCCAGCATCGAGATGGCTTCGGCCTTGCCCTCGAGGACATCTTGGCAATAAAGCCCCGGCAGGAGTCTTCGGGCTCCAAAGCATTAACGGGGCTCCGGGTTGTTCCCGAGGTTCTTACCTCGATGAATATTCCTGGGCCATGCTCGGTGGTTGTGGCCGCTTCGGGCGGTACCGACACCCCGGCATCGGCTATGGAGATGGCTACTTCGGTACCGTTAGAGTTGCTGCAGACCGTTCGAGTATCAGTATCGCTTTCGGTATCGGCATCGGTGTCGGTACCATCCATGCTTACTTCGACAGAATCGCTTCCCTCGATGCCGAGCCTGGAATCGATCTCTAGCATGGAAGATTCGGTACCGACTCGTCTCAGTTCCGACCTCGGGCGGTACCAAAGACATCGCTTTAAAGAAAATCCGATGCTTCATCCTTTTCAGTCTTCCGATCCCGATGACTGGGATGAATACATCGGTACCAAGGCTGATTTTTCTACAAGTCTAGCCTTTACCCCTCATTTTAAAGAGTCCTCTTCGGGGGAGATTTCTTTTCAAGCTTTTCTGCTTGATATGGCAAAGCTACTTGCCATTTCTGTACTTGGTAAAGAATCCTTACCGGGGAATTCAGAGACACTGCAATTTCCCTGGATTCCAAATGAGGTGATCATGCTTCCTGTGCATCAGATCTTATAAGATCTACTATTAAGAATGTGGGAAACTCCTTTAACGGTATCCCCACATTCCAAGACACTTGACACTATGTACAAGGTGCCACCTTCTCCAGGTTTTCAAAAGACTCAACTTCCTCATTCTATTGTTGTAGAATCAGCAATGAGGCGTATTAAGAGTGCAAAGAAGCACTCTTCTTATCCACCAGGTCGTGAGTCTAGGACTTTAGATGCCTTTGGACGTCGATGCTTCCAGGCATCCATGCTTTCAGCAAAAATTATCTCATATATTTTCTATATGGGATTATCTCTTGAAGAGGTCACAAAGAACTTAGTTTTTGAACCCTTTTCTTCCAGAGCATAAAAGAGCAGACTATTCCTTATTAGTCAATCATGCTCAAAATATCTCTAGGTTCCTTAATCGTGCTTCCCTGGACTGTTTTCAGTCTATTAGCAGAACTACTGCTATAGCCATAGGAGCACGACGCTTAGCCTGGCTCCAAGTTTCTGACTTGGACAGATGGGTTCAGGAAAGGCTGGGAAATACTCCTTGTACTGGTGAAAATCTCTTTAACAAGGAGGCTTTATTTCAAGCTAATCAGTTGAGCACTGATGCTATTACTTTCAGAGGATTGTCCAAACTCTCCTCTATCCCAACTACTAAAAAATCTCATAAAAATCTTTATTCCCCCAAGGGGAAAAAGTTTTATCCATCTTCTATCCA
This sequence comes from Ichthyophis bannanicus, assembly GCA_033557465.1. Taxonomy (NCBI): domain Eukaryota; kingdom Metazoa; phylum Chordata; class Amphibia; order Gymnophiona; family Ichthyophiidae; genus Ichthyophis; species Ichthyophis bannanicus. The sequence continues at coordinate 1,220,654,579 of CM066031.1, forward strand.
TTCTACAGATGTTTCCAAAGATGGGCAACACCACACCAGACTAAGAAAATTAAAACCTCAACAGACTCAGCAAACCCAGCAATCGCAGGGTTTCTGATATTTTATTCACTTTTTCTGGGTGAGGTTTAGAACTCTGAAAACACAAGTCGCACGCACTCGCCCCCCACCTTAACTATCCCAACCCCCTAACCCAAGTCGCACGCACTCGCCCCCCACCTTAACTATCCCAACCCCCTAACCCAACATGAGAATGGTTAGTCGCCCCTCTCCCTATAATTGTTATCCGGGTTCCCACTTGACCTAGCTATGCTCACCCATAGATCTTAAATATTAGTGTATATAGCTCTATGTAAATATTATGTATATATCGTGTAAATAGTTTCCCAAGTTCTCCCCTTCATGATTGTCCCCCTGTTCTATGTAAGCACATTGTGATATTAATGCATTGTTGCACTGTTCAGTTCTAATGTAAACCGCGCTGATTTTAATAGCGCAGTATATAAGAAAAAAAAAAAACTTGAACTTACTTCTTTTCATCAGAAGCATCTAAAAGTCATCTCATCCATGCTGAGATATTAGTCATATATTGACTCAATCCTCAGCTCTGGGCATGAATCTCTTGCTACAAGAGAAGTCTATCCTTCTAGCTAAGAGTTATTAAGGACTATCATACCCCAGAGATAACAGGTTTCTCCTTTTAAAACGAAAAGGAGAACTAACAACAGGGTGAACTATACCTTTCACCTTGTCAGTTTTCCTGTAGGAGGATATCTCATACTTTTAACTGCAAGGGGACCCTGTCCTTTCAAAGACTTACTAAACTGTAAGTCTTCTCAACTCTGTATTAATTTCTATCCCTCTTAGTCCAGACATTCAGTCTCTAAGAGTACTACTAATCAACTGGAGGGCTTATCCTCTAAGCCATAGGTTTTTCTTCAAAACCTACTCCAATAACTAGTTTCCATACAGAGTTTTCTCCCTTTTTTGCACTTCATCTCCTTCTCACATATCTTTTAAGGCAGCTGTTTGGACAGAAATTGGGTATTACTACTCCAAATTGTCTGTCGGTCCTCTCCAATCTATGGGACCTAACTTTTATGCTGCCTTAATAACAGTTAAGTCCAAAGGAGATCCAGAACTCATTTGGACTATTTATTGTTGCAGGCATCAGGCCTGTCTACTATTCTTAGCCACGTTCAGTTCTCTGGGCTCCAACAGAATAGATTAGGTTGCATACTGGCAATTCAACAGCCAGATCTAAGCAACCTACAACATGCTCTCTGCAATTCTACAACAAAGCTCTGCAACTGTGGGCCTTTGCCAGAGAGCCTCAAAGCTACTCCTAATAGGTAGCTGGCCAGATAGTTAATAAGGGCTTCAGCTGGTAGACTCTACCAGTCATGTACCTACATGACTGGTTTTTTCCTACTTTTACCATATTCCTTAAAATTTCCTTTTAAGAAAAGGTAACCAGGGTTTAGACCACGTGAAAGTGTAGAAAATTGCACAATTCCCTGGTTGTTCCACATCTCACTGGAACTTCCTCAACAGGGATGCATTTTTATTTCACTGTAGTTGATCCTTATTCACTACTCTCCTTCTAATTTCCTATACTTCATGGTAGCTTATGTTAAACAGGAGAATGCATGATACTCATATTGCCCTCATAAAAAAGGCAAACATGGTATCCCCTTATATTGCGTCTTTTCTCCAGCTACTAATTGAAATTGTAGAAGGATCCAGACTTGCTGTCTTAAGACTAAGGATCTCCTCTGCACTCATTCACGTACGTCTCGAGACCTGGTTATTCAGGGGCTAGATCTTTTCAAGAAGTCTAATCCTATCCCTGTAAGCGAAGAACATATTACCAGTTTCCATGAAACTTTCTCTATAGTTCTTCCATACTTAACCAGACAGAGATTCTCCATCAAGATTCTCAAGTAGGTCTTAATCCTTCTTGTTATTGAGTCAATCTCTATACATCATCTGACTTTGAAAGATTTGTCTACTGTCCATATTAATGCTGCCACAGCATACCATAAACTCAGTGGACAACCAATTTCTATGGTATTTTACCAAATACCTTCTTTTACCGTTACCTTTTAGGTTACATCCCACCTGAAGCTCTACATGTAAAGTCTTCATCATAAGTGACATCACTTACAAAGACTTTTACTGATCTTCAAAAAATTGGAGGCTCAACGCCTAGTACAAATATCTTTCTCTTTCATTGGAATAAAGGGGGTCTTAAAGACCTGTCCCCTTTTTCTGCAAAGGGTATTTCTACCTTTTTCATCCAAACCAGTCAGATTATCTCCACTCTTCCTAGGACCTTATTCTGCTCCAAGGACAAAAAGTTCAATTTTTTGGACTTTACGGAAGTTTTACCTATTCTCAAAAGTCCAACCTCATTGAACTCCCCCAGTACTTCTTCTAGGGTTAGTTCTGGCCATGAGGACTTCTCATCTCTTCCTGTATTGCAAAATTATTTTTTTCCCTCTACTTCACATTGGGGGAATTTCTCTGAGAATAATGATCTGGCTCTCAACCACAGACCCTTATTATTTATTTATTTATTTATTTATTTAACATGTTTTGTATCCCGCCTTTTCCTTCAATCAAAGCGGTTAATACAGCACAGAGTTAAACAAAGGTGAGGGAAACATACATTGCATTATCATTACATCACAACAAAACACTAGGAGTACAAACAGGGAACATAGTACATAACTTACATTACATTACCTTACATTAACTACAAACAGCATACCGCTGAACAGAATGAGCATATAGAATAAGCATATAGCAGCAGATAGTGGGTCCCGCACGGTCCACCGCCTGAGGGCCACGCCAAAGGGCCCTCTTGCGAGGCCCTCAGGCGCGGGCGCGCCATTGCTGAAGGGATTCTAAATGATTTGAAAAGTGCTCAGATTGGCTGCAGTTCTCTCTCACACACAGTTCCCAACTAAGTAGGCACAGCTGATTCTCACTCACTGCTCACAGGATCGTTGAAGCCTTTGCTGAAGGGATTCTAAATGATTTGAAAAGTGCTCAGATTGGCTGCAGTTCTCTCTCACACACAGTTCCCAACTAAGTAGGCACAGCTGATTCTCACTCACTGCTCACAGGATCGTTGAAGCCTTTGCTGAAGGGATTCTAAATGATTTGAAAAGTGCTCAGATTGGCTGCAGTTCTCTCTCACACACAGTTCCCAACTAAGTAGGCACAGCTGATTCTCACTCACTGCTCACAGGATCGTTGAAGCCTTTGCTGAAGGGATTCTAAATGATTTGAAAAGTGCTCAGATTGGCTGCAGTTCTCTCTCACACACAGTTCCCAACTAAGTAGGCACAGCTGATTCTCACTCACTGCTCACAGGATCGTTGAAGCCTTTGCTGAAGGGATTCTAAATGATTTGAAAAGTGCTCAGATTGGCTGCAGTTCTCTCTCACACACAGTTCCCAACTAAGTAGGCACAGCTGATTCTCACTCACTGCCTTTCTGCCTGGGCCCACCCCCCAGCATTGCTGGGACTGCTTGGGCAAAATTTACACCAATTTGCAATATTTCTGAGTGAGATCCACATTAGATAATAAGGCTCAACATTTTTCTAATATTATGATTTACACAAGGACTCCCCTCTGGATACCTTGTTTAGTTAAGCTGTTTCACAGCATCTCTTTTTCTTTTCTAGTTCAACTCCTACCTTCCATCCCTTGGATGCCTGAGGTTTTAAGGAATAAGCATGGCCCATCTTTAGATTGCAACATGCTGGGGCCTCCTTCAGGCATCTTAGCTTGGGAGTCCCCATATGTGAAGACTCATTCCTGCTTGTTCCTGGAGATAGCACAGTTACTTACCTGTAACAGGTGATCTCTGGGAACAGCAGGAATAAGTCTTCACAACCCACCCACCTCACCTAGGAGTTGTATCTCTCTATCTCTTTCCCTTCTCTCTCTCTCTCTCTCTTTGTCTCAGCTTTAAAACTCAACTGAGGAGAGACAGTTGGGAAAGGCGGGAAGGCAGCACTCAGGCGTGGTGGGATGCTCCCAAAAGCGTTCTGATTGGACGCTGTGGAGCGTTCCCGCGCAGGCTCTGTCAGTACCGATGATACCCATATGTGAAGACTTATTCCTGCTGTTCCCAGAGATCACCTGTTACAGGTAAGTAACTGTGCTTTCCGGACACTGATGAGAAACATCAACAGTTCCCTGTTGGGGATGATGCTGGGAGCAGGAAGATTTGGGAAGTTGCCATACTTCCTCTCAAGCATCCTTGCAGAGAGGGCTTGTTCATACTCAATCAGATTTTAGAGATCACAACAGACTTCCTAGTCAACAATACGCCTCATGTAACCCAGACTGATTTAATCCTTCCAGCACCCCAAGTGATTTTTGCATTGGCAGTGTTAAAGGAGATACTTCCCAGAAAATCTAGGAATGTGATCACTGTCTAGTAAAGATAAATGTATCAGCACTGGCAATACCCACACCAATGCAAAGGGAGGTTCAACCAATCCTAGAAACTAGGATGGTGCTTGGAGACATGGAATTCATGCTGGTACCTCAAAGGGCATTGATAATGGTCACTGCAATATCGATCTTCCGCGCATTAGGATAGAAAGCTTCACCATGGCATTGGCTTATCTCAGAGTTTAGGACTCTGTGTTAAAGTCGACCCTCACCGAGTACTTGACTGTTGGACATTTCCTCCAGGATATTTTTCTGATTCAGAGTTAGAGAAACTCTGGGAGTATGACTATGGTTTTGAGGATTATCCGGATCAGGAATAGTAAGCAGGTCTCTCCTTAGACCTCTCTTTTGTGGAAAGGCTTCACTGGAATACACTGGTCAACACTGAAATTGTTACTGACTTTGTTGTATCTTGGTGAGCTGAACATGAATATGACATTAAAAAATTTGTATTGACTCTCGTTTTGAAGATATTGCGTGTAGTTCATTTTTGACGTTCCACCGTATAAATGTATCCAGTAGGACATCAACAACATCCCAAATAAGCCTTGAATGATGTAATATTGCATCACATTGCATAATACCAGCATGCATACATCATCCAGATTTGATTGCATCATTTTCTGATGCAATGCAATACTACTGCCAGATGGCTGCTGAAGCCATCTGACGTCAGCAGTGTACTATACGCATTCGGAAAGGAAAGTAATCTGGTATTCTGTTCCGATATTGAAAGCCTCATGAATGCCTTAAAAATCACTCTTGACCCACAAGACTGGAGACTATTTATAGACTCTTTGAAACTGAGTCTGAAGACTGTGCTTTAGAACAGTGGAAACAGTCTTCCATCTATTCCAGTAGCACATGCCATCCACATGAAAGAGACATACGATAACCTAAAGCATCTACTGACTTCCATTAACTATAACAAGTACAGCTGGCACCTCTGTGGTGACTTGAAGGTAGTTGCTCTTTTAATGGGACTGCAGCAGGGATATATAAAATACATGTGTTTCTTATGTGAGTGGGATAGCCGAGCAAGGGATTTGCACTACTTGCGGAAGGAATGGAATCACAGACAAAATGTAACAGTTGGAGAGAAGAATATCCAGCACCCAGCTCTGGTTGAGGCTCACAAAATCCTGCTACCACCCCTTCACATCAAACTAGGTTTGATGAAAAACTTTGTGAAAGCCATGGACCGCACTTCGCCAGTTTTCCAATACCTGCATGAAAAATTCCCTCGACTCAGCGAAGCAAAGATTAAAGAGGGAGTTTTTGTGGGTCCTCAGATTCGAGAGCTCTTCAAAGATGACCGGTTCAACAACTTGCTGCAGGGTGATGCAAACAAGCATGGGATGCTTTTCACCTAGTGTCAACAAACTTTCTTGGAAATGTTAGGGCAGAAAACTACAAGGAACTAGTAGAAGGCATGCTGATGCAGTATCAGAAACTTGGCTGCAATATGTCTCTAAAGATCCATTTCCTTGATTCCCATCTCGATTTCTTTCCTGACAACTGTGGTATGGTTAGTGATGAACAGGGCGAACGTTTTCACCAGGATATCGCAACGATGGAGCAAAGATACCAGGGAAAATGGTCCACTACAATGCTGGCCGACTACTGCTGGACACTCCCCAGAGAAGCTCCCTAACAGCTGTACAAGAGACAGGCGAAAAAAATCCAAGAAGTAGTCTACAACTTGGTTTTTTACAGGTATTAACCGAAGGCCTATTATATTTACTATTGACATGCATTTCGTGATGGAAACATTAATTCTTGTAGATTACAAAAAAAACTAGAGCTAACTTTGCAATTTCACTGTCATATTCGTGTTCAGCATATAAAAATTGATGATAAATGACTATTTTTATTTCAGTAACATGACTTTTGTAAAAATTTGTTGACCAGTGATATCTTTCCTTGATGGGCTTGTCAGGAAAATGGCATTTCAGTTGGAGGAGGAGAATGAACCCAGGGCATGCATTTTAGATGTGGAGTGGAGGAGTAGCCTAGTGGTTAGAGCACTGGCTTGGGAACCCAGAGACCAGGGTTTGATTCCCACTAGCACTCCTTGTGGCCTTGGGTAAGTCACTTAATCATCAATTTTTATTTTTATTGCTCAGAAAAAAATCTAAGTCCCTGTTTAATGTACGTTTGCCAAGTTTAAGTTACAATGTAAACCGCTTTGATTGAAATGATAAAGCGCTATAAAAAAAACTGTTAAATAAATCCTCTGGTTTCTCTATTCAGTAGGCTTTCTTAGTTTTAGAAAAATAATGACAGGAAGATATGTCTGAAAGACAATTGTGTGAATTATACATTATCCAAGCATAAACAAGTTACATCTTAATGAGGTATGTATCTTCTGGGCTCCATATTTTGACAAATTGTATCACCCTATTTTGTTTTAAAGTAATTCCAATCTCATATTTCTAGTACATTATCATTAGGTCTCACCAGTAACCTAGGCCTATTTTACTGTTGTCCTTTGAGTGCTAATACTAACTCATTGCAATAGCTATCAAGAGGTCAAAGATTTTACACTGTTGAGAATATTTTTAAGGAAGGTGGATTTTAACTTGATACATTTATAGGAGAGTTCCAAGTTTAATTCAAAGGTCTCAATTCATTTTCCATACTTTACTCCATTAATTTATAATGAAAGAAAAGAAAAATAAAAGATGTGAGATTGTTGAAAATGCAGCTTAGAAACTGGTAGACTCTTTTGAAGCTACACGTCCCAGTTGTAATATTCTTGGGGGTGTCCATAAGGCCCAATGGGTACCAAAATAAATAGGCATAGTAGGATTTGTGGAATAGGAAGTCTGTATGTTTTGATGCAAAGCCTATTTCAATCAGTATTTTCTTGATTTATATCAAATACCCAGTTTTTTTTTTATTCTAACGTTTTAGCCTAAAGATCATGATGCCGAGTGACCTGAATGATAGTCGGATTTACACACTTGCATAATTTCTGGTTCATTTTTATGCGACATTATATTAGATATTATACAGTTTATTTTATTTATATGCTTTTTAATACTGCTTTTTCAATCAATCAAAGTGGTTTACAAAAAACAAAAACAGTTTACATGGAACATGGTTAAATATAAACTAATAAGTGGTACAATTTACATGGAACTTGATTAACAAGCAAAGAGATATTACATTACACATAGGTAGTAAAATACAATGATTTAAGTGAGCCTATTTGTGCATTTGTGTGTTGGGAAGGCCAATATTATGTTTTAATTGCACAAAAGAAATACATTTATCCCATTCGGCAAAATTCACTAGTACATGAACGCTAGCTAAATGGCATTCAAGCTACTTTATTTAATTATTTTGTGATATTTGATTCAGTGATTTACAATTTATTTAAGAAAATGCAAATCAGTATTCATCAAATAGATTAACTTAAAATTAACTGAAACAGAAAAAAACACGAGGAAGAGGGAGTGAATAGCACAGCTGTTGCACCTCTTTTGACATTCAGAGTATGCAGAACAACATAATGGTAAAAAATAAACAATATAAGTAGAAAATGAGATAGCTGATTTAGAGGATACATAATGATTAACAGTCCCTAGATAATCTGCATATGATTTCTGGAAAATACTTCTGTGTATATAAAATTTGGGTTGTATCATAGTGAAGTTCCAGTAATGTCCATCCATTTTGTTTGGCGTAATGAATTTAAATTATTTAATGCCAACTGGTAAGCATCGATAACGAGGACTTCTCTAATTTTAGTTGGAAGGTAGGATATCAATTATGGTAGAAAGCAACAAGGGAGTCAACAATGCCTTTTCAATTTTGAGACAAGTTGGCAGCATTCTTTCATCTAAGTCTGCAAAAAAGCATTCCTTGCCAAATTTACACTTGATGGTATTTTAAAACAATATGATAAATCAACTACTTTCATTTCTCTCAAATTTTTAAGGTTTGATAATGCAATTTTAGTTGATTGACCTTTCCAAAGGAATTTCAAAAGCCAGCCATCTATAGACTTAGAGAAAAAAAATCACAGCCGATTATTATATTGTGGCGGTCGTGCCCCCTACCAGGCGGTTGCCTAGTGGGGACGGGAAGCCATCTCAATTTCCTCTTTCCCAAGGATTGTAGTTGTGTTAAGGAGATTATGAACCGAGTGGTTGTTTTAAAGCACACAGGAATTTTATTAGCATCCGTGTCAAAATGGTTGACAAAATCTTCAAAGCAAATGTACACATTCAGGTCAAAGAAAAATACAGGATTATTCTTCTCCTCTTAAGGTAACACTTGTAACCAGTGTTGCAATAAAGATATTTATACAAGCTTCACTTCTTTCCTTTCTCAGGCTTCCATTACTCAGCCTTCATGCACACATTACAGTCCATCTCAGAACAAACTGAAGCTAGGTCACTTTCTTGGCCTGCTACTTCCATGCTTTCAACTGAGCTGTAACTTGGCAATGCTTGTAAGCGTTCTGGCAGTTTATCCTTAATATTCTTTAGCAGATTAAATAGCCTATGCCACTGAATGACCCTTTCTCCTTTTGGTAGGATTTCACTGGGCTTTTCCTGTTCAGTGTCCCTGGCAAACCCTTACTCCTATTCCGGGTTTTCCTAGGCTTTAACCTCTCTTCTGAGTCAGAGCACGTAACACAGGGTTTAGGCTTTATGGCTTTATCTCTCCTACCTTGGAGTCTGGTTGCAGCACCTTCCTTGCTGAGGCTTCTACGGCTTGGAACTCCCTCTGTCTCTGAGCTAGACAGTGACTCAGGGTAAGCTCTCCACTTCCTGGGGCTTCTGCTGCCTGCAGATAGACCCTTCCTCTGGTGAGTCTAAGCACTCTTGCCTTAGCTTCCTTAAAGCCAACCTTTTCTCTTTCTCCCTGTTGCCAGTCTGTTTGGTCCTTTGCCTGGAACCTTCCCTGTAGCTTCCTGGGCTGCAGTGCTGGCTGCTCTTGTCTCTGCTGCTGCTCACTTTGTAACTGCTTCCTTCCTGGTTGCTGGTTCTGCTGTGTTTGCTCTCTCTGCAGTTCCTTGCCTTCCTGGCCTCTCTGCAGTTCCTGGCCTTTCTGGAGTCCTTGGCCCCTCTGCTCACTTTGTTTGTTCTCTCAAACTTAAACGCTGAGCAGGGCAACTCCCTTCCTGACTCCACCCACTTGTACCTCCTACTCTTGCCTGAGGTTGTCATGAGGTCTGGGAGTGGCTTAAACCTAGCACTACCCTCGTGGTTTCTCTCAGGGATTCTGCTGTGATGTATGTGTTCTAGTGAACCCATCCCCCGAGAAGAAGAAAAAGTTCTTCTTTCTCTTTTATTTTCATGCTGGGCTGCCTCCTCCTCACCACAATATCTAACAACTCTGCTTAAAGGAAGCAACATTCAGTCACGCATATTATAAAAAGAGGGAAAGGGGGAACCTCAGATCATAATATATACATCAACCACTGGTTCCACATGTTTTGTATATAAAGTCCTTACTTTTCAATGAGTTTTTAACCATTTTATGTTTTGCCAACCAAACACTCCCCTGCGGCAAAAGACTGACCATTTCAGCTCCTTGTTTTGTGTCACTGCTTCATGGGTCCACCATGTGAGCATTAATCATCTCCAGGAACAAGCAAAAATGTAGTCTTCGCATAGGGGTGACATCAGCATCGACGGAGCCCGCGCGGGAATGCTCCCCAGTGTCCAAATAGGAAAGCCTTTGGGAGCATCCCACTGCGCCTGCGTTGCTGCCTTCCTGACTCTCCCTCCTCAATTCTTCGTTTTCCGCAGAGCCAGCAGGAAGCAAATCCTGTCACCACAGAAAACGTCTTCTTTATTATTTTTTAGGTCGTGTCTGCCTTCCCCTCGACGCCGGAACTGAACTTTTCATCTTTACTTCTTCCCTAAAGAAGAAAACAAAACAAAAAACCTTTAATTCTTCGGGCGCTTTGATGCCGTTTCAGGCCTTAGGCCTTCCATCCAGTCTATTGACGCAATGGAAAAACCAACTAGTGGTTTTGAAAAATGTTCCCATTGTAGTAGTATTATTTTTGTCACTGATACCCATGACTGATGTCTCAAATGCCTTGGCCCGGCTCACCAGCCATCTGAGTTTCCCCTATGCAAAAAGATGACGAAGAGATGCCTACAGAATCAGGCCGCAAAGCTCGGCGCCCTGTTTGCCTCAAATGCAGTCTCACTTGCTTCAACGTCATCGAGGACATCGTCTTCTTCACGTGGATCTCAGTTATCGAAACACAAGTCTTCTTCCAAGACAGGCCGTCCTCCTAAGGGTAGATCTCTATCTAAAAATAGAGATGCCTTGTGCATTGCCCTAGAAGTGGATCGACCGGCCAAACTACCCCGGCAGGAGGTCCTACCCTCCAAAGCCCTACAAGGGATCCAGAATGCTACCGAGGCCTCCACCTCCGGAGGGCTCCTTGTGTCATGCTCTGCAAAAATAGTGAGGAGTGTTCATTAGTTGTAGAACTGGGGCATTTTGCCTGTAATAAATGTGAATACTGTCCTTATACTATCAGTGGAAAATAATGGTTGGTTCCAAAAGTGGACTTTGTACATGTCTCCAGGTGGCATACCACATGCTCCACTTCCTTTGTGGTATATATTTTAATTTGCCTTTGCAGCAGGTTTTACATTGGGAGGACTACACGAATGATACATAGACGTCTTCAAGAACATGCATTTAGGATTTGAAATAAAGTTTTGATGGCTCCCATTGTTCAACATTGTCTGGATTGTCGGCATTCTTTTTCAGATTTTTATTGGAGGATTTTGGATTATGTTCCACAGAATCCACGAGGAGGCAATAGCCTGCAATTCCTTGAACAGTCTTGGATTTTCAGGCTGTCCTCATTAGCGCCAAGGGGTTTAAATCAGGAACTGAATTGGGCTAGTTTATTGTGACGTGGTTTGGTTAGATTGGGCGATAGATCTATTTAATCATTGGTTTGGAGATCAGGTGGTTAAAAAGTTTTGACTGAGTTTACGGTGGCGTCCAAGAAATGTATGGGGGCCATGTGCATTCGTAGCAGTTTAGAACGTTGAAACAGGGCATGAAAAAAGATAATCTGTCCTAAACGCAGTACTGTGTTTAACTGTAAAGTAAAGAGGATCTTCTCATTAATAATGGAGTTGCTGAATCAATCAGATAAGTACAGAAAATATTTGGAATTTGTTGTCAGATCGAGATATCAGCACTGCTATGGTCTTTTAAGATAGACTTGAAGGTTTGGACATCTAAAAGTGTGTAGAGGCACTAAGTGTTGGTGTGCTTTGTCTCACATAAGTTGGTTCTATAGGTGTGAACCGTGTTTTGATAAAAAGGGAAGTTATGCTCCGAGAGGGGTTCCCCCCCCCCCCCCCATGGCAGAAACGTTCGACAAAAATATTCTTTAGACTCAGGTTATTTACTTACATTCTAGGTTGGATGGGTTAAGTAATAGAGGGGAGGGGGGTATTTAAGTAGTAGTTTGGATGCTCTGGAACAGTAGCACAAGCTTCCGGTATTCACGCCCAGGCATCGGCAAGCCCTATGGATCAGTGCATGCTAGCCATTGAGCGGAGTCTTGTGGCTCTATTAGTGGTGTCAGTACTGGTCAAGTCATTACCGCCAGTATCATCAGTACTGATACAGCCTATGATACCGATACAATCGGCATTGGGCTTCGTGCCCCTTGGTACACTCCCTCCCATGTCAAGCCTCGAGTCCGTCCCCGCTTCCGAGGTACCGACACAGCAGGTCTCTCGTGCCGATTATCTCAGTTGGTACCAGGCTTAACAAGAGCATCACTCTCATCGATACTTCGAATCTACTGATTCCGATTCTTCGGACGATGAATCAATTGGTACCAGAGAGATGAGGAGTCTCCCCAAGGATCCCTCTCCATCTCCGCAACAGCGCATGTCCCCTCCCAAAGACATGTCTTTCAGGATTTTATCAAGGATGTGGCGAGAGGCCTATCCATTCCTCCTGCATCGGAGAAAGAACCCAGAGCAGAGGAGTTGGAAACTCTCCAATATCCTACAGCTTCTAAAAAGGCTACTACTCTCCCTATACACCGCATACTTTAGGACCTCTCACCATTTCTCCCCATACCCAACAACTCGATACCATGTATCGGGTACCAGAAAGCCCTGGGTTCCGGAAGATGCAGCTTCCACACCACTCAGTAGTAGTGGAATCGGCTATATGTCGCATTAGGAGTTCTAAGACACACTCCTCCAATCCCACAGGCAAGGAATCGAGAACCTTCAATGCTTTTGGCCGCTGGTGCTTTCAAACCTCCATGCTTTCAGCCTGCATAAGTTCATACATACTCTACATGGATATGTTCCTTAGGGAGGTGACTAGGGATCTGGAAACAATGTCTCCTCTTCTCCCGGATAAGAGGACAAACTATCTTACATTAGTCAAACATGCCCAAAATGTATCCAATTTTGTCAATAGAGCAACCTTTGACTGTTTTGAGTGCATTAGTAGAACAACTTCTATCTGCATAGGTGCCCGTAGGATTGCCTGGCTTCAGGCATCAGATCCTAAACAGTGGCTTCAAGATAAACTGGGTAATATTCCCTGTACTGGTGAGAATCTTTTTGGAAAGGATTGGCAAGATAAGGCTTCTCAGAGTCTGAGAATAACACCCTCAATAGGCTTTCAAAGACTACTGCATACCCTACTAAGAAAAAAGCAGTTACTAAGAAGCCTTTCTATGGTAAGAAGAAGAAATTCTACTCTTCTAACCCCTCAGCTTCTCAATACCAGCCCCAGGGTACCCAGAAGAAAAAGCCTCCTAAACAGCAGAAAACGCCACAGGCTCCTAAACCACAACCAGCAGTGCAGACTCAATCTACACCTGTTTTTTTGTTTTTCCTATAGAACATTGCCACCCTGCCACTGGAGAACCCCCACACCCTTCACATAGCAGGCAGTCTTTGCCATTATGCCCATAGGTGGCAAGTTATAACCTCAGAGCAGTGGACACTAACCATAGTGCGAGAAGGGTATAAGCTTCATCTCCAAAGCACCCCGCCCCTCCACTCTGGTGGGGGAATATCATTCACAACCCCCACTCCACTGCTCTCCTGCAGCAAGAGATCAACTCTCTTCTGTCAGAGTGTGCCATAGAAGAGGATCCAACATCCCAGAAGGGGAGGGGGTTCTATTCTCCGTACTTTCTCATTCCAAAAGAGAACAAAAGATACAGACCCATCTTAGATCTCAGAAACCTCAACAAGTTTCTAGTTTGAGAGAAATTCAAGATGATTTCACTAGGAACCCTTCTTCCTTATCTCCAGAGTCAGGACTGGTTCTGTTCTCTAGATCTCAAAGAAGCATATACCCATATCCTCATTCATCCAGAACACAGGAGGTATCTACGCTTCATCTTCCAAGGAAATCACTATCAATACAGAGTCCTTCCCTTTGAACTCGCCTCTGCCCCAAGAGTCTTCACAAAGTGTATGGCGATCATAGCTGCATTTCTAAGGATTCTCAGAATATTCGTCTTCCCTTACTTACACGATTGGCTAATAAGGGCAGCCACTTCTCAGGAAGTTCACCCATCCCTCTTTCTTACAATTCAAGTACTACGGGATCTACAGTAGGATTTGTGATAAATTTTCAAAGTCCCATCTAGTTCCTACTCAAACACTAGAATTCATAGGGGCTGTTCTAGACACACGACAGTCAAGGGCATTTCTACCCCAGGACTGTTGTACCCACCAAGTACAGATAGCATCTCAAGTAAGGTTCATAGACAGTCTCTCAGCCAGAGAGATGCTGCAACTGTTAGGCCATATGGCCTCTACAGTTCTTGTGGTGCCAAGTGCTCGTCTGCACATACAGACAATTCAATGGACTCTTCTTGCCTCCCAGTGGAAACAGGCCTCTGGGACCCTCAAAAACAAAATCAAAGTCGGAGACATTCTCATGAATTCCTTGCTCTGGTGGTCTACCCAGGGAAATCTCCTTGTAGGGTCACCTTTTTCAGATGCCTCCACATCAATACATCCTGACAACAGATGCCTCTAAACTGGGTTGGGGAACCCACTTGGACTCTATCTCCACTCAGGGCCTCTGGAAAGAGCAGGAGTCACAGCTCTAAATAAATTTGCCAGCGCTTCGTGCAATCTTCAATGCCCTCAAAGTCTTTCAACAACAACTGCGGGGCCACAGAGTTCTTGTCCAGACGGACAATCAGGTAGCTATGTTCTATGTGAACAAGCAGGGGGGAACAGGCTCTTGGGGCCTCTGCAAGGAGGCTCTCCATCTTTGGTCCTTTGCCATTGCTGATCAGAGCATCTCCAAGCAGTATATCTACCAGGACACCAAAATGTCTTAGCAGACATTGAGTCAGATCCTTCTTCAGCACAAGTGGTCTCTCCATCAGGAGACAATCGCCAACATCTTTCAGACCTGGGGAATTCTGGAGATAGATCTTTTTGCCACTCTGCAGAATGCCAAACTTCCTCGTTTTTGCACCAAAAACTCTGTCCAGTCGCCAGCAGGTCAATGCTTTCCACCTTCACTGTGGTCAGGATTTCCTGTATGCCTTTCCTCCCATACCACTGATTCCCAAAACACTTTTCAAGCTTCAAGCGGACAGGGGCCACATGATCCTCATAGCCCCACTCTGGCCACGTCAACCGTGGTTTCCTCTCCTGCTATGTCTCTCACAGACTTGCCCTCTCAGTCTCTGATCTGCTCCTGACCTCCTCTCACAGGAGGAGGGGACTCTGCTCCATCCCAACCCGCGGTCTCTCCATCTCATGACTTGGCTGCTGAAAGCATAGTCTTGCAAGGTCTCAACCTTCCTCAAGAAGTAAAGGACATCCTACTAGCCTCCAGGAAACCGTCTACCAGACATTCTTATGACTTTAAGTGTACCCAAAGGAATCTTAACCCCTTCTCAGCTCTGGTGGAGGCTCTCCTTCAGTATCTCCTTCATCTTTCGTCCTCTGGTCTCAAGACAAACTCAGTGAGGGTTCACCTCAGTGCAATTGCTGCTACTCACCATCCCTTGGATGGGCAGCCTATTGCTTTACAACTGCTTGTGACACGTTTCATGAGTGGGCTCTTATTAACCAAGCCCCCCATCATGTTACGTCAGTTCCTTAAGCCGCCCTTTGAACCTTTAGCCACAACCTCGCTAAAGTTTCTCTCTTGAAAGATCATCTTCCTTGTTGCACTCACTTCAGCTAGACGCATCGGTGGCTGACCTGCCTTATACCCGCTTCTACCATGATAAGGTAGTTCTAAGGACTCATCCTTATTTCATTGCAAAGGTGATGTCTCCTTTCCATTTGAATCAGTCAGTCTACTTGCCTGTCTTCTTCCCTAGACCTCATTCTTCTAGGGCAGAGGCAACACTCCATACTCTTGACTGCAAGCGTGCCTTGGCATTCTATCTTCAAAGGACAGCTGAGCATCATAAGAGCTCTGTTATTCATCTCCTTTGATCCCAGTCACTTGGGGTTGCCAGTATCCAAACGTACCCTTTTTAAATGGACATCAGATTGCATCTCTTTGCTTATGCTAAAGCAGGACTATCCCTTGAAGGTCATGTTACTACCCATAATGTTCGTGCCATGGCTGCCTCGACGGCAAACCTACATTCTGTAGCCATTGACAAAATCTGCAAAGCAGCCACCTGGTCTTCGGTGCATACCTTTGCTGTACATTACTGTCTGGACAAGGACTCCCACCAGGATGCCATGTTTGGTCAGGCTGTACTCCAGCACCTCTTTCAGACTTAAGGCAACTTCTACCCTCCGTCCTGGAAATTTTCGATGCCAGACATCCATGATGAATCCATGCCCTTTTGAGGCCTCCTCTGAGGCAAATCTCCCGATTCTGGGGACCTTTCTCTGGCATCTGCCACCACAATGCCTGACTATATACCCTTCATCCTATGCCTATATATGGTCTTGCCCTTTTCTTAATTTTGGTTGACTCATTTTCTCACCAACATAGCCTAATCTCCCCTATTCATGGCTTTGGCCGAAACAAACAAGAAGATGTCTTCACCACCAAGAGACAACCTCGTCTGATAAGACCCCAACACCTTATCCATATCACATGCCAGCCACCAGGCAAACCTGTCACTCCGAAGTCCACAGATCATAAAGCTCTAAAATGCATGCTTGTAAATGCAAGATCCATTCGGAAGAAATGCCCAGTTATTGGTGACTATGTGGAGAATCAGAAGCTAGACATAATCTTCATCACGGAATCATGGCTAACAGATACTGATGCAGTACTTATTAATCAGCTCAAGCTTCCAAATTATGATGTCTTCAACTGCCCAAGGACCAACAAAAGAGGTGGAGGCACACTCATCATGGCTAGATCTGATCTGCAGTTCCAATGCCAACACAGAGGATCTCTAAAGGCAAAAAGTGGACTGTTGTAGTTGTTATGGAAGGACAGACTAGATAGGCCATGTGGTCTTTTTCTGTCGTCATATTTCTATGTTTCTATGTTTCTTCCCATAATACTAGCAACCTCGATGCCATCATGATAGCAAATAAGCAAATAGCAGCAGCATTATTCTATCATGCCCCTTCTACCTCTACTGATGACCTCTCCATTTATTTATTTATTTATCTATTTATTCTATACCGCCCCTTCCAGAGATCAGGGGCGGTTTACATGGAACAAGTAAACAAATTTGTATACTACTGTATACATTACATGGAACAGAGATTTCTAACTTTATACAGATAATAGTTAATATATTACATGGAACAGAGATTTATAACTTTATACAGATAGCAGTGCATTAAACTGTCGGAACTATTTACATTTTGTATACTTTTATAAATTTCTGTATCATAATATTGATCAGAATTTTCTAACTTTTTACAGGTAGTGAGGCGAGGAACTGCCAAACTATTTACAATGGTTATAACACTAGATCTAATCTGTAACCACTCGCCACAGTCCAAACCTCTCTGGATTCTAGGGGACTTCAACCTCCCAGCTCTATCGAAAAAGAACTCCACAGCTTTTCTGGATGCTATGTCTGCTCTTAACTATCAGCAACTGATACATGCCCCTACCCACACTAAAGGTAACACATTGGACCTTATCTTTGCACCCCTCTATACTTATGGTACAATCAACTTTATACAGCCACAAGTCTTCCCAGTACCCTGGTCTGACCACAAAGCTATCCTATTTCATATCCCATTCAACATACCAGTATCGAAAGCTCCTATTAATACTGACTTACCACCTGCTCGTCGTTTTAAGCCATTCAACAGAGAGTTATTCCTTGCAGAAATTCTACCTGTCCTTAACTCCAACTCTGAATCCACTGACTTAACTGAAGTAATACACGCTTGGGATGCTACCCTAAGAAAAGCTGCACTACTAACCTAGCATAAACACACAAAGAAAAGGATGCATACAGCTATCTGGTTTACAGCCGATCTGCACAAATCAGGAAAGAATCTCAGGAAGCTTGAGCGTAAATGGCACAACTCCAGGCTTTCCAATGACCGAGAATTATACATGAAGACCTTGCAAGAACACCACAATACCATTTTGCAAAGAAAGAAGGAATACCATACAAATCTCCTTATGCGCTCGCTCAACAAGCCCAGTGAGCTCTTTAGATTAATTCAGACTCTTACAAATGAGTCATCTCTGCTTCAAACAAAGAATATAATCCACCCTCAAGACATTGCCAATCACTTTCACAATAAGACCAAAGTGACCCTCAACAATATGGAAGACATCTGCATAGACACCCCATAGCCTGAAAGTATCAACATCTCTGCCCTAAGTCATTTTTACCCATATTCCCCAAAACAAATCGAAAATGTAATAGAAGGTCTTAATTCTACCACCTTGCCCTCTGATCCATGCCCTTCTCATTGGATGGAATCTATCTGCCCTGAATTAAGCTCCCACATCGCCAGGATTATCCATCTTTCCTTCAACAAGAGTATTGAACCAGCATCACTGAAAACAGCCACAATCAAACCGCTCCTAAAAAATCCCAAGCTAGACCCACAGGACCCAAACTCCTATCGTCCCATATCTAGTTTTCCTTTCTTGTCTAAAATAATGGAGAAGATAGTACTGCAACAAATACAATACCATATTGATTGCTACGCACCATTTGATCCGCAACAGCATGGTTTTCGGCAACATCATGGTGTCGAGACTTTATTCATATCTTTATTTAACAACCTGATCTTAGCCTTAAATAATCCGAAACAGGGCTTTATCTTGATATTCATGGATATTGCTTTAGCCTTCGATACAGTCTGTCACAGCCAATTGATTAATCTGCTTAAACTTAAGGGCATTCAGAGCTCAGCTCTAGATTGGTTTCTACCTAACAGATCGGCAACAACAAGTCTATGGGCAATCAAACATCAGATATGTTTCTGCAAACACAAGGCGCACCACAAGGCTCTTCCCTATCCGCCTTGCTATTTAACATATATTTACAACCAATTTGTACAATAATACAGTCCTTCGGCATCCTTTATCACATCTACGCAGATTATGTGCTCCTCTACACTTCTTTCTCAACAGAAAACCCAAGTTTCACCAGAATCATTGACTGTTTCAATGCTGTCTCCAACTGGCTAGCTGTGCACAACCTGAAAGTGAATTATAAAAAGACAGAAGTCCTTTTTGTCACGAAAGTCCTAACATTCTTATCCCCGACAACTCTTCAGGTTAAGAATGCTCAACTGAAGTCTAATCATGAGGTTAGATATCTGGGCGTCACACTTGACTAGTCCCTAAACATGGAGCCCCATATAAGCAATATCACAAAGTCCATCTATCATAAAATACGTTCCCTTCGTCATCTGCGACCCTTACTGCAACCTACTGACTTCCGCACTGTCTTCCAAGCCCTGATCACTCCGCTCTTCGACTACGCATCCTGCAAGGGCTTCCTGGATATTCTATCCATCCTTTACAATTAGCATTGAATACTGTGGCATGAACCATCAATGGAGCATCCAGATATGAGCATGTAACTCCTCTTCTAATCCAACTTCACTGGCTCTCAATAAGCAGTCGACTCAAGTACAAAATTCTCCTGATAACATTCAAAATTCTCCACCACCTATCAGCACCCTCAGTGGAAGATCTCCTGCATTGGACTCCTGACAACAGAGCGAGAAGAACAAATATAGTAAACACTCTTACCATCCAATCCATAGCCAGAAAAAGCTCCCAGTTCGCCATGAACAGAGCCTTTTCCCTCTTCGCCCCCCTACTATGGAACTCCCTGCCTACTCCTATTCGTCTCATATCAGATTTGGCCACCTTTCGCAAAGCAATCAAAACACACCTATTCCACCTTGCTTTCGACCACGTAACTTAGTGTCTCCATCAATGTCATACTCAAGATCCTATCAGATTGTAAATAGTTCCCCAGTATTATAAGCTACTGTGAATGATTTATTGATCTATCAATGTAAATAAGTTAACTGTTTTATACATTGTTCACATGTTCAATGTAAACAGTTCCATGTAATATGTTAAATGAAAACTGTTCCATGTATGATGCTGTTACTTTGTAAACCGTGCTGATCTTGAATAGTGCGGTATAAAACCAAATACATAAATAATAAATAAATGAAATCTGGGAGCTAGGGAGTCCCATATGTGAAGACTACATTCCTGCTTGTTCCTGGAGATAGCATAGTTACTCACCTGTAACAGGTGATCTCTGGGAACAACAGGAATTTAGTCTTCACAACCCATCCTCCTCCCCTAGGAGCTGTAGAGTTTTTCTCTCTCTCTTTCTCTATTCTCTCCTCTTATCTCAGCTACAAACTCAGCTGAGGAGGGAGCGCCACAAAGGCAGGAAGGTAGCAACGCAAGTGCAGTGGTATGCTACCAAAGGCTTTCCTATTGGACGCTGGGGTGCGTTCCTGCGCGGGCTCCCATCGGTACCGACGTCATCCATATGTAAAGACAAACTTCCTGCTGTTCCTGGAGATCCCCTGTTACAGGGGAGTAACTACGCTTCCTGATCGTATCTCCAGTCTAGTCCCGGACCTCTGGGTTGTCCACCTTAATCAGCAGCTTTGAGACTGAGGAACCTCCTTCTTTTCATGATGTCACCAGTATAACATCCCGGGATCCGCCTCCATTTCCCAGTTACCTCAGTCTCCAAGCAGCTGAAAGGTGGTGAGCCCAGGGGTCCGGGCTCCCTGGAGGAACAATTAAGGATAGTGTGGTCTAGGTTAGAGTTTAAAAAAAAAAAAGAAAGGGACCAGGATCAATTTTTTAAAATAGCGCCTGTGCCTTTAAATTGTGTAAGAGCCTCCCCCTCCCATTTGGGCTGACCGGCAGGTTTCGTGAGTGGGGAAAGGGCTGGTTGAAAAGCACACGACAGGATCCGGTGTGGCGGTGGCTGGACAGTTGTCAGACCGGAAACCTAATTTATGGCCCGCGCCATACAGAGGCTTGCCTGTAAGCGCGTCTGGGCTATTACTGCAGCGATCAAGCTTGCAGGGTGCTGAATCCACTTTTTGCTTGCCAGGAATGCCCCGATGAAAGGTCCGGTTGGGCGGAGAAATGTCCGGGGCAATACGGAGTGAAGTTAATTTGACGGAGAGACCAGCAAATGTAAGTAGGCCCAGACTTGATCTGCCCAGCCGTCAGCACGTTTGAGCGCAAAAACGGCACCGGGCTGGACCGCGTGGCAGAGGCCGTGGTGAGCCGTGCAGGGGGGCGGTTTTTCCTCATTTTCATGAGATTGGGTATAACTTCACTTAGATAGCACTAGGTATCGGGAGTTAGTGATTTGTTTAGTGATAGTGCGGTGCACGAGGTTTAAAAAACAAAAGACACGGGTACAGGCAAAACGGAGGAAGTTGTGGACAGAAGTCAGCTGGGGTCCTCGTTCTTGCTGGGTTGGAAGACCTTCGGTTCGGGGGGTGTCAGAGACCGTTGGGGATATTCCTGGAACTTCTGCAGCGCACTATGCCATCTAGACCTCAATGCTTTGTTTGTGGGGCTAGGAAAGGCTCAGTGGCTGAATCAGGTGTGTGCAAGAGCTGTTCAATAGAGGCCGCAGTGATGGAACAGGTACGGGAGGACAAGGAAGGGGCGCTGGGGGGCAGGGACTGAAATATCTGTGCCTCAAGCTTCCTTAGGGGCCCTGGAGGAGCCGGTGGCAGGACCATCTTCTACCCCGGACTTGCCTTCCGCCCCGGTAGTGTGGCCGCCTGGCCTGGCCTCGATTTTTTTCAAAGGACTTCGTGGCACTGCTGCAGCAAGCAGTGGGCGGCATGCCACTAAGGCATGGAAAAGGTAATCAGGCAAAGAAAGGCGTGAAGAGACCCTCTTCAGGCAGAAGTGTGGAGGAGGGCTCAAAGAAGAGACTACGTCTGGAGAAAGACCTGAAAGAGTAATCAGTGTTCTCGGAGGGGCATCTCTCGGATGAGGAGCGTCTGAGTGTGGATCTAGAGGAAGAATTGGAGGAAGGGGAGCTCACAGAGAAAGAGGACCAGGCGAGAGTGGTACGGGTGTTCCGTAGAGATGAGCTCCCAGCGCTGATTGTTGAATCGTTAGGGGCATTGAATATGCCGGTTCCAGGGGTGATGGAGGAAGAGACCCTGGAGGATCCGTTATTGCAGGTCTTTAGAAAGACTCAGAAGGCCTTCCCTGTTCGCAGAGTTTTTCAGGAGATGATTCAAGAAGAATGGAATGTCCCCGAGGCACCTCTGAAGGGTGCCAGGGTAATGAAGCGTCTCTACCCTCTGGTGGATCAGGATAAGGAGGTCTTTAAGCCACCAAGGGTGGATGCAGCCGTGTCGGCGGTTACAAAGAAGACTACGATCCTGGTGGAGGGCGGTGCAGCCCTCGAGGACACACAGGACCGAAAGTTGGATGCTCTGCTGCGACAGATTTTTGATGTGAATGCCTTAGCGCTTCAAGCGGCCATCTGTGGAGCGTGGGTGGCCAGGGCCTGTTTGAGGTGGTTGCAACGAGTTCAAGGAGATCGGGATTGCGACATAGCCGGGGAGGCCGCCAGGTTGGAGTCCGGGGCGGCCTACCTGACGGATACGCAATATGATCTGATGAGAGGTTTGTCAAAGAGTATGGCGTCGGCTGTAGCGGCGCGGCGCTGTCTATGGCTTCGTAATTGGGCGGCGGATAATGCATCCAAGGCTAGGTTAGGTAAGCTGCCTTTTAAGGGCCGACTTCTTTTTGGTGAGGAGCTAGAGAAGTTGGTTAAGGACCTGAGCGAATCTAAGGGCGGCAGGTTGCCGGAGGACAAGCCTAAGCAAGGGTGGGCGGCTACCGTAGGAAAAGCTCCCTTGAGGGATTTTCGGAGATTCCGTTTTCAAAGGTTTAATGCCGTGCAGAGAGGCAGATTTCCCAGCACAGAAGTCAGGGCATCCAAGGTTTTCGGGGAGCAGGTAGAGGATTTGGAGCCGTTGACGACGCCTCCTCGTCCAATCTTAGGAAGTCCCAATGATGCCTCGTGGCCGTGGGTGGCCGGCTGCAGGAGTTTTGGGATGCCGGGGTCCGAGTCACGTCAGACCAGTGGGTGTTGGAGGTAATTCGAGAAGGGTATGCCTTGGAGTTACGAACCCCGGTACGGGACGCCTTCGTGCAGTCTCCCGGCAATTCGCCGGGCAAGCAAGAGGCCATAAGGGAGACAGTACGGAGGCTCCTCCACCTGGGGGTGATCATCCCAGTACCTCCAGACCGATTCGGGTGCGGACGATACACCATTTATTTTGGGGTTCCAAAAAAGGACGGGGGTTTTCGTCCAATTCTAGATCTCAAGGGAGTGAATCGCTGTCTCCGTGTTTCTCATTTTCACATGGAAACGTTACGGTCCGTAATAGTGGCGGTTCGAAAGGGCGCGTTCCTTACATCCTTGGACCTTTCGGAGGCGTATCTCCACATTCCCATTCATCCGGATCATCAGCGCTGCCTTCGCTTTGCGGTGCCCTTCGGTCAGTTTCAGTTCTGGGCGTTGCCGTTTGGCCTGGCAACGGCCCCTCGCACGTTCACCAAGATTATGGTGGTCGTCGCAGCGGCGTTGAGAAAGGAACGCCGTTCCTGTCTGGTTCATCCGTACTTAGACGATTGGTTGATTCGGGCAAAGTCAAGGGACAAGAGCGAGAAAGTCACAGCCAGAGTGGTGTCCTTCCTAGAGAGCCTAGGTTGGGTGGTCAACTTGGGGAAGAGCCATCTGCTTCCCTCCCAAAATCTGGAGTATCTGGGGGCTCGCTTTGACACAAAGACAGGTCAGGTGTTTCTTCCTCGTCTGAGGGCCCAGGGGTTGCGCAACCTAGTACGGGCCTTTTTAGGCAGCCGGGCGCCCACGGCGTGGAAGTACCTGCAACTGTTGGGCACCATGGCAGCAATGATCGAGGTGATGCCTTGGGCGAGAGCGCATATGAGACCTTTGCAGAGGGCTCTTCTCAGGCGATGGTCGCACCAGCGAGATTCACTGTCAAGGAGGCTGCCTTGACCAGTGGAGACGCGGGTGGCTCTGCGTTGGTGGCTGTGTCCCGAGTCGCTGGCAACGGGGAGACCTCTGGAAGCGCCAGACTGGGTAGCGGTGACGACGGACGCCAGTTTGGTGGGCTGGGGAGCGCATGTCCAGGGCAGGTTCGCGCAAGGACAATGGAGCTCGGAGAAGAAGACCTGGTCGATCAACAGGCTGGAATTGCGAGCGGCATCGCTCACCTTGCAGAGCTTTCGGAGTTGCCTGGCAGGGTCAGCGGTTCGGGTATTCTCCGACAACGCAACTGCGGTGGCATATGTAAATCGTCAAGGAGGAACCAGCAGTGTGGCGCTGGAGGAGGAGGCCGAGCACCTGTGCAGGTGGGCCGAAGAAAATTTGTTGGCCCTCTCAGCAGCGCATGTGGCAGGAGTGGACAATGTGCAGGCAGACTTCCTGAGCCGAGTAAAGGTGGATCCAGGGGAATGGGTCCTGCATCCAGAGGCAGAGTGATACAGCGGATAGAAGGATACAAAGGTCAGGTAATCCGCACTGGCCCTGGTACACGGACTTGGTGAGACTGTTGATAGAGAAGCCCTGGCGTCTGCCGAGGCGTGTGGATCTGCTTTCGCAGGGTCCGCTACTCATGCCTCATCTGGATCGATTCTCGCTTACGGCCTGGCTATTGAAAGGGCGCAGTTGAAGGCGAGAGGATATTCGGGCGGCAGTAATTTCCACTTTGCTAAAGGCCAGGAAGAGATCGACATCGTTGGCGTATGTACGAGTCTGGAGAGTGTTTGAAGCATGGTGTTTCGACAGAGCTTGCGAGGCGTTAAGAGCAACGGTGCCACAGATTTTGCAGTTCCTGCAGGATGGTTTTGATAAGGGGTTGGCGGCGGCTTCGCTAAGGGTACAGGTCGCAGCCCTGGCCTGCTACAGAGGCGGAATAGGGGGATGACCGCTTGGGGGTCAGGGAGATGTGAAGCGGTTCCTTAGAGCGGTGTCACTGTTACAGCCTCCAGAGAGGCAGTTGGTGCCTAAATGGAGTCTTCCATTTGTGCTGGAGGCATTGGAACGGGAACCTTTTGAGCCCCTAGATCGAGCGTCAGTTAAAGACCTTACCTTGAAGGCGGTATTTTTGGTGGCAATTTGTTTGGCGAGGAGAGTCTCCGAGTTGCAAGCATTATCCTGTAAGGAGCCTTATCTCTCATTCTTTGAGTCTAAAGTAGTGTTGCGGCCTGTGCCAGCCTTTTTGCCCATGGTTGTATCGTCCTTTCATTTGAATCAAGTGATCTCCTTGCCAGTGTTTACTGGGAGTGAGGGGAGTCCAGGTTCAAAGAATCAGAGACTCTTGGATGTCAAGCGTGTGTTGAAGAACTATCTGCACCGTACGGAGTCTTTCCGCAGATCGGAGAGGCTCTTTGTGCTCTTCGCAGGGCCGCGGAGGGGCGAAGCGGCCTCAAAAGCGTCCATTGCCAGATGGATTAAGGAGATGATAGCTTCGGCATACTTGCTAAAGGGCAGGGCGGTGCCTGAAGGGCTGAAAGCGCATTCCACTAGAGCGCAAGCTGCGTCGTGGGCGGAGTCTCGTTTAGTACCGCCATTGGAGATTTGTAAGGCGGCAACTTGGTCATCGTTGAATTCGTTTGTTAGGCATTACCGCCTCGATGTGCAAGCGCAACAGGATGTCTGTTTTGGAGTGGCTGTCCTTCATGCTGCAAAGGGGGGGTCCCTCCCGTTGAATACTGCCCTGGTACATACCCAGAGGTCCGGGACTAGACTGGAGATACGATCAGGAAGGTGAAATTAGACTTTCCTGCTAATTGTTGTTCCTGGAGTAGATACAGTCTAGTCCCGTATCCCTCCCCAGTGTTGTGTTACTCCTAGGACTGCAGTCTGAAGAGGATTCCAGTGGTCACAGGTAAGAAGTTTTCGATTAAGAAGTTTTTTCCCACCAAGGAGTAAGGCGGGGGGGAGGTGCTTCACATGTTTCAAAGGTTTATAGGTTGCAATTTTAAACTTGGGAAGACGGAGAGTGGTTGCTTTCCGTTGTTTAAAGTTTTAATGCAGGTAGCGCAGGAGAGTAAAGTTGAATATTATACATACTTGTTGCTCCGGTGAGTCTGCTTTGTCAATAGGGAACTGGGAAATGGAGGCGGCTCCCGGGATGTTATACTGGTGACATCATGAAAAGAAGGAGGTTCCTCAGTCTCCAAGTTGCTGATTAAGATGGACAACCCAGAGGTCCGGGACTAGACTGTATCTACTCCAGGAACATCAATTAGCAGGTAAGTCTAATTTCACCTTTCTTGAAGCAGAGACAAACAAAACACAGAGTTGAATTGGGAAGTATGGTTGCCAAATGTAAAATTGTTATAAAAGAAATTGAAAAAGTGATTGACGTTTTATGCAAAATGTGTGAAACCAGTGATTTAATGTCAGCACAGAATGGTTATATGTATACCTTTAGCTGTGTTAGGATCTGAGGTTCTTTTTTACACCTTCTATAATTTGAGTGACTTAATTTTGCTTCCTTTAAACAGATTTGGCTTTTCTAATATTGGGTTGTTTTTTCCCCTTTGGAAGATTACCACAAAACTATATAGGATTCTTTTTTTTGTTAAGTCTATAGGACTTAGAAAATTCTTTTGGGAAGGTTTAGTGGTAGCATATTTTAAACATACTGTAGTTTATTAGTGGCACTATAAAGAATGTTGATAGTTATTTCCAGGAACAAGCAGGAATGTAATCTTCACATAATGGTAACATCGGTATCGACGGAGCCCGCACACAATCACTCCACAGCGTCCAATTGGAAAACTTTTGGAAGCACTCCACTGCGCCTGTGCGACTGCCTTCCCACCTTCCCAACTCCCTCTCTTCAATTCTTTGTTTTCCACGGAGCCTGCAGGAAGCAAATCCTATCAATGCAAAAAAAAATTCTTTTTGTGGATAGTGCCTCTGTCTTCCCATCGGCACCATCACTGTCAAAGATATCGCTGGTTCCCTTATTCTTTTCTTTTAATTCTTTCTTTAAAAAAAAAAAAACTTGGGCATTGATGCCCTTTTTAAGTCTACCATAGCCAAATTAGTGGTTTCAAGAAATATTCTAATTGTGCCAGCACCATCTTGGCACGACTGACACACATGCAAATGCAATGTGTGCCTTCGAGTCAGTGCTGACTCCTGGCGATCCAGAAGCTGCTAGGTTTTTTCTTGGCAGTGTGACCGGAAGTAGAATGCCTCGCCCAGTCCACCAGCTAAAAGACTGTCCCCTCTGTCAGAAAATGAGACAGAGAGGCCTACAAAACCGGGCTTCTAAATTTGGAGCACTCTTTGCCTCAGACACGATATCAATGGCGTCCACTTTGTCGAGGACCTCATCATCCTTTCATGGATCTCAGGTATCTTTGAAGTCCAAGCACAAGGCCGCACCGAAGTCTGACAATACCTCCAGCGGACGATCTCGTTCAAAGCATCGAGACTTCTCAGGTGTTGTCCCTTGGAGGTAGATCGGCCTGCCAAACATCCCCGGCGGGAGGCCCTGTCCTCCAAAGCCATTGAGGGGCCCCAGAATGTTTACGAGGCCTCAACCTCCACAGAGCTACTGGTGCCAGGCTCTGGGATGGTAGCGCAAATACCCATCACAGACACCCAAGCATCGGCAACCTCGATAGACCAACACATACTGGCAATCAAGCGGAGCTTGGCAGCTGTCCTTGCAGCCTTGGTGCCTATAAAACCCCTGGCTACAGGCACCGCCCCTGTCGATATTAGTTCCAGTACCGACATCGACACCGATTGTGGGTACAACATCAGGGCTGCTGCAGATGACATAGACATCGCTCCCACCCATGCCCTCTCTTGAAACTATCACCGATACTGATACCAAACTCAGGCGGCTCACTGAGACCAATACTTTTGAGCATTGGTACCGGCATTTAGCTTTGAGCGAACACTGTGCTCATCAGTACTTCGAGTCCTATTCCCCCGTTTTGGATGTGGAGTCACTCAATTCCCGGGGGCCCTGGGACCTTCCTTCGGACCCTTTACTGCCTCAACAACGAGGCATGTCACCTCCGGAAGACATGTCCTTTCAGAAATTCATTCGAGACCTAACCAAGGGCCTCTCTATCACAGTAACATCGGAGAAGGAGTCAAGGGCAGAGGAATTAGCTCTTCCAATACCCAACAGCACCCAAAGAGGCAGCCACTTTACCAGTGCACTGCATCCTTCATGACCTTATGCTCTGTATGTGGGAGATGCCTTGCACGGTCTCACCTCAAAGTGAACATCTCAATACCATGTATCAGGTACCAGAATGTCCTGGTTTCCAAAAGCCGCAGCTTCCCTGCCATTCCATGATGACTGAATTGGCGATGCGCCGAATCAAAAGCTCAAAGATTCACTTCTCTAATCCTCCAGGTACAGAATCGAGAACTCTGCACGCCTTTGGGCGTAAGTGCATCCATGCTAGGATCAAGTCCTATATCCTCTACATGGGAATGTTACTCAAAGAGGTCTCCAGGGATCTCGAGGCTTTTGCCCCTCTCCTCCCAGATGACAAGAGAGCACATTATCTTGCCCTTGTTAAGGATAACCAAAATGTTTTGAAGTTTGTCAATAGAGCTACCTTCAATGCCTATGAATGCACAAGCAGGGCCTCAGCAATATGCATTGGTACACGTAGAATTCCATGACTTCAAGCCTCAGATCTTGAACAGTGGGTTCAAGATAAGCAGGGCAACACACCTTGCACAGGGGAAAACCTCTTTGGCAAAGACTGGCAAGATAAGGCCTCTCAATTAGAGTCAGAAAATACTACTCTAAAGTGACTGTCCAGAGTAACAGTTGAACCTGCCAGGAAAAAGACACCTGCAAAGAAGTCTTCTACAATAATAGAAGAAATTCTTCTCTACTTATCCTCCTGCTTTCCCAGTACCAGGGTCAGGCCCCACAGAAGAGGCAGCAGCCTCCTAAGCAGCAAAAGAAGCCACAGGTGGCTAAATCTCAACCAGCTCTGCAGCCACAGTTTGTGCCTGGTTTTGACTCTTTTCTAGAGAACATTGTCACTCTGCTTCTGGAGAACCCCTACCACCTCCACATAGCAGGCAGACTGTGTCACTACGCCCACAGATGGCACCTCAGAGCAATGGACACTCACTATAGTTCAGAAAGGGCACAGATTTCATCTGCAAACTTTGCCCCCCTCTACTTTTACGGGGGGATATCAAATGCAACCTCCACTCACTGCTCTCCTACAAGATGAGGTGTCCTCTCTTCTGTCTCATGGTGCCATAGAAGATGTCCCAAAATCCCACCAGGGAATGGACTTCTACTCTCCGTACTTATACCAAAGAAAACCAGGGGACACAGGCTCATTCTGGACCTCAGAAACCTCAACAGGTTTCTAGTCCATGAAAAGTTCAAGATGATCTCTCTTGGAACTCTTCTTCCCTACCCTCCAGAGTCAGGACTGACTCTCTTCTCTAGATCTGAAAGAAACGTACACACACATCCTCATCCATCCAGGACACAGGAAATATCTGCGCTTCACTTTTCAAGGAAAATATTATCAATACAGAATTCTTCCCTCTGGACTCTCCTCTGCCCCAAGAGTCTTCAAAAAAATGCATGGCGGTCATAGCCAGATCTCTGGGGATATTTGTTTTCCCTTACTTAGATGACTGGCTAATAAAAGCAGACACCTTCCCAGAGGTGTACTGCTTTTCTTGCCTCGTACCATCACAGTACTACAACACTTGCGATTTGTGATAAACGTCCCAAAATCCCAGCTCACTCCAACTCAAAAGCTAGAGTTCATCGGAGCCCTACTAGACATCCAACAGTCCAGGGAATTTCTGCCCCAGCTTCGTCGTTCCCGTCTAGTTGAACTAGCGTCCCAGACGCTCCTACGAGACCATCTGACCGCCCAGGAGATGCTGCAGCTCCTTGGGTACATGGCCTCTACAGTACATGTAATTCTATACGCCCGACTGCATATGCGACCAGCCCAGTGGACTCTTGTCTCCCAGTGGAAATGGGCCTCAGGCTGCCCCTGGGACAGGATCCAAGAAACTGCCCCTCTAACCACATCCCTTCAGTGGTGGTGGTGTTCTCCAGATAATCTGCTCGTAGGTCACATTTTCAGATGCCTCCATTTCAATGCACCCTGATGACGGTAGCCTCCAAACTAGGTTGGGGAACCCACCTGGGCAACCTGACTACACAGGGTCTATGGGCAACGCAAGAGTCACAACTCCAGATCAATCTCCTGGAGCTTCATACTATCTTCAGTGCCTCTGGGTATTTCAACACCACCTCACAGTACAAGTCCTAGTGAGGATGGGCAATCGGGTTGCCATGTTCTGTGTGAACAAGCAAGGAGGAACAGGTTCTTGGGCCCTCTGCGAGGAGGCTCTATACTTGTGGTCCTTTGCCATTGCTCATCAAATATGCCTCCAAGCAGTCTACCTCATGGGGGAGTTCAATGTCTTTGCAGACAGACTGAGTCGCATCCTTCCCCACGAATGCTCTCTCCATCCAGACACAGCATTCTGCATCTTCCAGACCTGGGGAACTCTGGACATAGAACTGTTCGCGTCTCTGCAAGATGCCAAGCTTCCTTGCTTCTGCACAAGAACTCCAACATCCAGCAACCAACAAGTGGATGCCTTCCACCTACACTGGGGTCAGGGTCTGTTTTATGCTTTCCCTCCAGTACCCCTCATTCCCAAGGCGCTTTTCAAGTTTTAGTCTGACAAGGGCTCCATGATTCTCATAGCTCCTCACTGGCTGCAGAAACCATGGTTTCCATTGCTACTACATCTGACTCACTCATCCTCTGCGATTGGGATATGCACCTGATCTCCTCTCCCTGGACGATGGCTCACTACTCCATCCCAATCCACAGTCTCTCCGCCTCACAGTTTGACTGCTGAGAACATAGCTTTACAAGACTTTGATCTTACTCAAGAAGTTAAGGAGATCCTTTTGGCTTTTAGAAAGCCCTCCACCAGACCAAACGCTTTTACGTGGCATAGATTCTCTGTCTGCTCCAGTGAAGTCACTCTTCCAGTATCTCCTCCACCTGTCCTCGACAGGTCTAAAGACAAACTCTGTGAGAGTCCACTTCGGTGCCATTGCGGCCTCTCACCACCTACTGCCGCTAGTAGCACATTTCATGAGAGGTCTCCTGTCCAAACCACCCATTAAGCCACCTCTGGTAGCTTGGGACCTCAACATCGTTCTAGCACAGCTTCTCAAGCCGCCCTTTCAACCATTAGCCACAACCTCACTAAAGTTGCTCTCTTAGAAGGTAATTTTTCTAATTGCCCTCACTTCAGTTAGACCCATTAGTAAGCTTCAGGCTTTGGTGGTGGATCCACCCTATTCCCGCTTCCACCATGACAAAGTAGTCCTTCGGACTCACCCACACTTTATGCCAATGGTGGTGTCTCCTTTCCATTTAAACCAGTCAATTTATCTTCCAGTTTTCTCTCCTAAACCGCATGCGTCTTGAGCAGAAGCAACTCTGCACACTCTTGACTGCAAACACGTGTTAGCTTTTTATCTCCAGAGGACTCGAGATCATCGCAAAGCCTCATAGTTGTTTATCTTATTTGACCCTAGACACCCGGCACTACCTGTTTCTAAGCGTACAAATGGATAGCAGACTGCATTTCATTTGCCTATGACAAAGCAGGACTCTCCCTGGGAGGGCATGTCACTGTTCACAATGTTCACGCTATGGCCACCTCGATGGCAAACCTGTGCTCGGTAGCCATTGACGAAATTTGCACAGCAGCAGCATGTTGTTCCATCCATACCTTTGCTGCCCATTATTGTCTGGACAAGGACTTCCATCGGGATTCCATATTTGGTCAGGCTATACCTCAGCACTTCTTTCATACTTAAATGCAACTCCTACCCTCCGTCCCAGACTTTGACGATACCAGAAATCCATGTAGGATCCATGACCTCGTCATGCCTTCTCCGAGACGAACCTCTAACGATTCTGAGGCCACTTCATCTGGGAGCTGGGGAGTCCCATATGTGAAGACTACATTCCTGCTTGTTCCTGGAGACAGCATAGTTACTCACCTGTAACAGATGATCTCTGGTAACAGCAGACAGTGGAGCCCAGAAGGAGGAGCGCTATGATCTGAAGACTAAGGTTTCTTGCTGCCCTCCTCCCCTAGGAGTTATAGGATTTCATTTACTCTCTTTTTTCAGTTACAAACTCAACTGAAGAGAGGGAGTTGGGAAGGCAGTCACACAGGCACAGCAGAGTGCTCCCAAAAGCTTTCCAATTGGACGCTGGGGAGCGTTCCTACGCGAGCTCCGTCGGTATCGACGTTGCCCATATGTGAAGACTAAATTTCTGCTGTTCCCGGAGATCACCTGTTACAAGTGAGTAACTATGCTTTCTCTACACTTTACCTCCTTGATAATGTTAATCTCTGTATTAAGTTGCACTCCCAGATATTTTATCCACCCATTTGAAGTCAGATGCACTTAGTAAAGAACAGTAGCTACAAAAGTATAAAGGCATTGCCTCAAACTTAACCCAATTGACTCTGCATGCAGAAACCTCAGAATAATTATGAATGAGGTCCAACAGAGCTATTATTGAGTGCAAAAAATTACCTAAGAATAGGACATCACCTTTATGAACAGTAAGTTGGCGTTCAGAATTTGTACAATGAATTCCTTCAATAGAGGAGGATTTTCAAATGGTGAGTAGCATACAATAACAGTGAAAGTTGGCACTCCTGCCATGTTCTTGTCTGTAGATTAATAGTCTTAGAATATATTCCAGTGACTAATATTCTAGATCAGCGGTTCTCAACCTGTGGGTCGCCACAGGATTTAGCGGGGGTCGCCTCACTCCGCCTAAAAAAAAAAAAAAAAAGCGCACAAGTTGCTGCCGCTGCCGAGTCTGCTTCTCAGCAGCAGCAAACTCACCCCCTTTCTTCTAATGCAGCCGCGGCTCCCTGCCTCTTAGGGAACCGCGGCTATGCCTGTAAAACCGTTGCAGAGTAACAACTTTCTTTGGAGGCTGGACAGTGCTGCACGGAGCCCGTCGAGAGACAGGAAGGCTCCGCAACGGTTTTACAGACACAGCCGCGGTTCCCTAAGAGGCAGGGAGCTGCGGCTGCATTAGAAGGGAGGGGGTGAGTTTGCCGCTGCCGAGAAGCAGACTCAGCAACGGCAGCAACTTGTGCGCTAGAAGGAGACAGACATGGGGAGAGGGGAGCAGGGAACCTGCAACGGGGCTCACAAGGGAGAGGGGGGCTGATATGGAGGGAGGGGGGCTGACATGGACAGGAGGGGCTGACATGGAGGGATAGATGGATGGAGGGAGGGCGGGGGCTGATATGGACAGAGGTGGGACTGACATAGAGGGATGGGGGTGGATGGAGGGAGGGAGGGGGGCTGACATGGACGGAGGGAGGGGGGCTGACATGGATGGATGGATGGAGGGAGGGGGTTGACATGGACAGGGGGGGGCTGACATGGAGAGAGGGAGGGGGGCTGACATGGACAAAGGGAAGAGACGGGGACATATGGACAGACGAGTGATAAATGCTGGACAGAGGGGAGAGACAGTGCGGGTTAGAATTATAATGGGCAGATGGGGGGGCTAGGACTGGTAATGGGTTGATTAGGGACTGGGAATGGACTGATCAAGGGGGTTGGGACTGGTAATGGACTGATGGGGAGCTAGCATTGGAAATGAGCTGATCGGGGAGATTAGGAGAGCTGATTAGAGGAGGCTAGGACTGGTAATGGGCTGATGGAGGGGTAGGACTGGTAATGGGCTGATTAGGGGAGCCTAGCACTGGTAATGGGGTTGAGGAGGGACTAGCACTGGAAATGAGCTGATTAGGGGAGGCTAGCACTGGTAATGGGATTGAGGAGGGACTAGCACTGGAAATGAGCTGATTAGGGAAGGCTAGGACTGGTAATGAGCTGATGGGGGGGTAGGACTGGTATTGGGCTGATTAAGGGAGGCTAGCACTGGTAATGGGGTTGAGGGGGGACTAGCACTGGAAGGGAGCTGATTGGGGGGCTTCGACTGGGAATGGGCTGATTGTGGGGAGGGGAGGATAGAGCTGCTGGCCCTGGAAGAAAACTGGGGGCTAAGGCTACAAATGGGCTGATACGAGGGGATGGGAGAATGGAACTGGAAGGGAAGTGGATCTGAGAGGGGCTGCCATGGTATTTGTACTAGAAGGGACTGGTCAGTGGGGAAGGAGAGGGACTGGAAGGGAATGGACACCAGTGGCAGTCATGGGAATGCAAGTTGACATTGGAAGGTACTGAGAGTGAGGACTGGAAAGGGGCTGATACTGGGGTGGGTTACTGGGACTGGAAATAGGCTGATGGAAAGAAGTGAAGAAAACAAAAGAAGAGATAAGAAATGGCAGATGGACCATAGACCACAGAAAGAGAGCTAAGAGAAGACAGGAAAGCAGAAGCCTCAGATCGGGACCAGCATGATCAGAGAATAAATTGGTCAGACAACAAAGGTAGAAAAAATAATTTTATTTCATATTAGTGATTTGACTACAAAATTATTATAATTTTGAAATCAAATATTGTTACTTGTGATTAATTATTGTGGTTTAAATAAGTAAATTTTATAAATAAAAACATATTGCAAAGGCCTATAATATATTAATAATTCAACAAATGATTACAGCGACAATGCGTTAACGGTAAAGGAAGAGAGACTCATTTGATTTTTTTCATTGGGGGTCACCACAAGTTGACCAATGGTAAAAGGGGTCACGGTACAAAAAAGATTGAGAACCACTGTTCTAGATGATAGATTCTTATACAGTAGTTTTTGTGTTTAATCTGATGTGACCTGCATCCAAACTGTTTAAATGTTTTAAGCAGATACAGTTGTGGTCAACATTATTGGCACCCTGGTATTTTAGGTATGTTGTATACAATATCTTGAGAAATAATTGGAAATATTCCAACTGTATGTCATCATAGTATTTTACTAGTATGTTCGAAGGTATACAGCAAAAAAAAGATGTCTGTGCAACTTAGACATAGTAATTTCTGAGAAAAAAAACAAAATATGACCTGGACGGGATTAATGGCACCCTTTACTAATATTTTGTTGCACAACCCTTGGCAATGATGATACCCTCCAAACGTTTCTTGTAGCCATCTATACGTTTCTTACTTCTCCAGCACCAAGCAGAAAGTCAGTCCTCACATATGGGTGATGTCGGAGCCGACGGAGCCCCCTCATGCGGAGCTTTTCCCCAGCTGTCAAGGAAAGCCTTTGGGAATGCAGCACACATGCGTGGTCCCCTTCCCGCCCAAGGGTGCCATCTTGCTCAGTCTTTCTTTTTCCGCTGAGCCCAAGGAATGTGAGTTCGTGTCACACAGGAAAAGTAGATTTTTTTCTGTGATTTTTGCTTTTTTCTTAGCCGGTTTGATGCCGGTTCCCCTTCCCGCCTGGGCTCGGTAGACCGGTATCAAGTCCGGCATTTCTTTTTTCTGTTTTTGTCCTTCGTGATTAGCGTTCGTGCCTTTTTTGTTATTTTCACTGGCAGCCCGGTCTTTTGACCTTGCAGGGGCCCTTTTTCCCCCCATGGCTGCCAGCGGGTTCAAAAAATGTGATCGGTGCAAGAAACTTATGTCTCTCACCGACACACATGACTGTTGTCTCCGATACCTCGGGCCCGACCATGATCCGCTGGTCTGTGGCCCGTGCGGCAAAATATCGTCGAAGGCACTTTGCAGCCGTCAGCATCAACGTGAAAGAATTTTTTCAGAGTCCACGTCCGGCCGGATCCGGACTTCGTCAGAGGCCTCAACATCTCGGGAGTCTGACCCCGAGCGCCGTCGTGGTTCCTCTGAGAGGGGTTCTCCCACCCGGGAGCACAAAAGGAAGAAGCTCATGAGGGCGGCATCGGTGGAGGCCCCTGGGTCCTCGAGGGCCAGGTCGCGTAGCCCTGACCGCCGCCTTGGGCTCTCGGAGTCGGAGAGGCCGTCCAAACTACCTCGCATGGAGCCGGAGTTCCCGAGTCACGTAAGTTCTGTTGTCCTCGTGGACTCTCCTCCGGGAGAACTGACGTCGGGCCCAACGCCGTTGGGGTCTGAGTTGGGGGCTGCTGAGTCTCCTGAGCTTGGACTCAGGCTGACGGCCTTGGAGAGCAGCTTGGCTGTCTTCATGGAGCAGCAGCTGGTGCTGATCGCTGGTTTGACCGGTGCATCTGCCCCGACCACCGGGACCTCGACATCTAAGTCGACCCCGGAGGCCGAGCCGATCCATGAGTCCATCAAGTCTCGAGTTGATCCTCGGTCAAGGTCCCCCTCGACCTCCCGTGCGGGGCCGATGTCGTCGACGCCGGTGCCCTCGGCGTCAGGACGGGTGGCACCGAGGCCCACACAGCCGGAGCCGTTCAACTCTTCGGAGCAGTCGGCGTGGGAGACGGAGGATGAGGAGTCTCCAGACACCTTCTAGACCCAGTGCGTCCCTTCGGACTCCCCAGAGTCCGAGCCTCGGAGAAGGTCCCCCCCCCCCCCCCCCGGAGGATACCCGGTTCTCGGACTTCGTGAGGGACATGGCCAAGGCTTTGGCATTCCCTGTGGACGCCGAGGAGGAGCCTCGTGCTGAGGAGCTCGATGCCCTCCAGTATGATTTTTCTCCAAACTAAGCCTTTACTATACCGGTTCCTCCGATGCTGGAACTGCTGCTCTTCTGTATGTGGGTGGCACCGGCCTCGGCGTCGGATCTTAGCAAACGGGTCGATTCAATTTATCGAGTCCATAAGAGCCCTGGGTTCCAAAAAGCACAGCTACCGCACAATTCCATGGTTGTGGAATCGGCCATGCACCGCCTGAAGAGTCAGAAGATGCACTCCTCGGTGCCCCCCGGCCTGGATGCTCTCGGTAGAAAGTGCTTCCAGGGCTCTATGCTATCTTGCTGTGTCCAGACTTACCAGCTGTACATGGGCATGTACCTAAGTGACCTGTCAAAGGAGATTGCCGGGTTCTCAGCTGGCCTCTCCGAGGAACCCTTGCAGAGGTTCAAGGCCTTGTCGACAGGGTTCCGAGAGTGCTCGAAGTTTCTCTCTCGAGCAGCCCATGATGGCTTCGAAGCTTCAGCCCGGCTAGCCGTGGCCGGCATCGGTGCACGCCGTCAGGCCTGGCTACAGTCATCGGACCTGGAGTCATGGGTGCAGGACAAGTTGGTTGATGTCCTGTGCCGAGGTGACAACTATTCGGTAAGCCCATGACTGAAAAGGCTGCATAAATCGAGACTGAGACTCTTACCAAGACAAGGCTGTCCAGAAAGACTTCTGCCCCTTTCCCGAGGAAGGGTGCTGCCTACAAATCCTGCCCTCAATATCAGGCCTCTCCAGCTCCCCAACAGGGCCAGCAGGCCAAGGGGCATGTGTCCCGTAGGCAGAAGACCCCCAAGCTGCCAGCTCCGGCTCCTGCACAGCAGGGAGCGGGGTTTTGACTCCCACGGCATAGCCTCTTCTCCGCTGGTGGCTCCACTCAGCACAGGAGGTCGGCTGACCCTGTACACCTACAGGTGGCCAGCCATCACAGGGGATACCTGGGTACTGAGCATAGTCCAAAAGGGCTACATGCTCCACTTCCACCAGCTACCCCCCTCCTACTTTCCAGGGGAGCCTCCAAGACTCCCTCTACACAGGAACCTCCTCCTTCAGGAGTTGGCAAGTCTTCTAAAGGAACAGATGGTGGAACTGGTGCCTCACCACCTGGAAAGGCAAGGCTTCTACTCCAGGTACTTCCTGGTACCAAAAAGGACAGGAGGCCTCTGGCCTATCCTAGACTTGTGAAACCTAAACAAGTTTCTGGAGAGGGAAAAGTTCAAGAAGCTTACCCTTGGGATACTGCTGCCCTACCTCCAGCAGGGAGACTGGCTATGCTCCTTAGACCTAAAGAATGCTTATACTCGCATCCTCATTCATCCAGACCACAGTCTTGCATACCCTGGACTGTAAGAGGGCGTTGTCTTTTTACATAGAACGTACGCAGGGGCATCGAAGGGCTACTCAGCTCTTCGTCTCCTTTGACCCTAATAAGATGGTGTTACCTGTCTCCAAGCGTACGTTGTCCACTTGGGTAGCAGATTGTGTCGCCTGGGCGTACAGGGCAGCCAACCTCCTCTTGCAGGGTCGAGTCATGGCCCACCGTGTCAGGGTGAAAGCCGCGTCAGTAGCTCATCTCCGTTCTGTTCCATTGGCAGACATCTGCCGGCCGCAACTTAGTCTTCAAGCCAGACTTTTGCAACCCATTACTGCCTCGAGAGAGTCCCAAAGGGACAGTGCTTTCGGACAGGTGGTTCTCCATATTCTCTTTGAGGTTTAGGCAACTCCTACCCTCCGGCCCTTGTGTTGGGCTACCATTCGGGGGTGTTCTCAGAGGATATTCTTATCAGGGATGCTGAGGCTCTTCAGAGGGAGCCATTTTTTCAGCTTTGGGTTCCCGGTAGCCTAGAGCTGGGGAGTCCCATATGTGAGGACTGACTTCCTGCTTGGTCCTGGAGAAAGAGTAGTTGCTCACCTGTAACAGGTGTTCTCCAGGAGCAGCAGGAATCAGTCCTCACGACCCTCCCTCCTCCCGACCCTCCCTCCTCCCCTGGAGTTGCAGTCATATCCTTCATTTTGTTTTTTGCTGTCTTTTAGCTATGTCATCAGACTGAGCAAGATTTCACCCTTGGGCAGGAAGGTGACTGCGCATGCGTGCTGCATTCCCAAAGGCTTTCCTTGAAAGCTGGGGAAATGCTCCGCATGAGGGCTCCGTCAGCACCGATGTCACCCATATGTGAGGACTGATTCCTGCTGCTCCTGGAGAACACCTGTTAAAAGTGAGTAACTACTCTATCTGCTGGTAGTTTCTCCCATTCTTCAACTGCAATTTGTTCCAGCTCTTAAATATTTCCAGGATTCCTTTTACCAGTGGGAGATTTCAACTCTTTCAAAAGATTCTTTATTGGATTGACATCAGGGCTCATTGCTGGCCAGTTTAAAACAGTTGATTTGTTTCTTTTTAACCATTCTTTTGTACTTTTGGATGTATGTTTTGGGTCATTGTCCTGCTGGAAGACGCATAACCTTCGACCCAGACCTAGAATTCTGACACTAGCACATTTTGCTCCAAAATACCTTGGTAGTCCTCTGACTCCATGATTCCTTTAATACGTTCCCGGCCTCCAGTTCCTGAGGTAGCAAAACAGCCCCACCATATTATGGAACCTCCACCATATTTAACTTTCTCCAGGACCAAGCAGGAAGTCAGTCCTCACTTATGGGTGACGTCGGCGCCGACGGAGCCCTCGCGGAGCAATTTTCCCCAGCTTTCAAAGAAAGCCTTTGGGAATTGCAGCGCGCATGCGCGGTCGTCTTCCCGCCCGAGGGTGCCATCTTAGCCAGTCTTCTTTTTTCCGCGGAGCCCTACAGACGTCCCCGTCTTGTCCCCGCGAAAAAGTCGATTTTCTTCATTATTTTATTCTTTTTCCTTTCGGTTCGACGCCGATCGCTTTCCCGCCCGGACTCGCGACGCCGGTCTCGAGTCCGCTTACTTTTTTCGGTTTTTCTGACTTAGTCAGCTTTCGTTTTCGGTTTCCCTGGCAGCCCGGTCCTTTGACCTCGCAGGGGCCCTTTTTTCCCCGATGGCTGCCAGTGGGTTTAAGCGGTGTGGTCGGTGTGACCGAAATATGTCACTAACCGACACACACGACTTTTGCCTCCGCTGCCTGGGCCCGGATCATGAGGAACTGATCTGTGGGCCCTGCAGCAAACTGTCCTCAAAGGCGTTGAGGAGTCGGCGGCATCAGCGTGAGAGAATCTTCGCTGACCCCAGCTGTACCCGGACCTCGTCGGAGGCCTCCGCGTCGAAAGGCTCCAGCTCGGACCGTCGACGGAGCTCCTCCGACCGGGGTTCTCCCTCCGGGGACCATCGTCGGAAGGAAAAACCCGCGAGGGCGGCGTCGGTGGACGCTCCTGGCTCCGCGAGGGCCAGGTCGCATAGCCCCGACAGCCGCCCCGGGTCCTTGGAGAAGGAACACATCCCGAAGCGACCTCGCCTGGAGTCGGAGATGCCTGCCCGGGTAAGTCCTGTGGTCCTTCTGGACTCGCCTCCGCGACAGCCGACGTCGGGCCCGACGCCGTCGGGGCCCGAGTCGGGGGCTGCTGGGTCACCTGAGCTCGGACTCAGGTTGACGGCCTTGGAGAGCAGACTGTCTGCCTTCATGGACCAGCAGCGGGCACTGCTCGCTGGCCTCG
This sequence comes from Ichthyophis bannanicus, assembly GCA_033557465.1. Classification (NCBI taxonomy): domain Eukaryota; kingdom Metazoa; phylum Chordata; class Amphibia; order Gymnophiona; family Ichthyophiidae; genus Ichthyophis; species Ichthyophis bannanicus. The sequence continues at coordinate 1,220,694,788 of CM066031.1, forward strand.
CTGGCGCCGCTGCCCCGACCGCCGGGACGTCGACGTCCAAGTCGACCCCGGAGACCGAGCCGATCCTCGAGTCAATGAGAACTCGAGTCGATCCTCGGTCGAGGTCACCCTCGGCCTCCCGTTCGGGACCGAGGTCGCCGACGCCGACTCCCTCGACGTCGGGACGGCTGGCGCCGCACCCTGCCCGGGCCGACCCCACCGAGTCCTCGTCGGAGTCGGTCTGGGAGTCTGAGGAGGAAGAGTCACCTGATTCTTTCCGGACTCGGTGTGTCCCATCGGACTCACCGGGGTCCGAGCCTCGGAAGCAGTCCCCCCCGGAGGATGCCCGGTTCTCGGACTTCGTTAGGGATATGGCCAAGGCTTTGGCCTTCCCTGCGGATCCCGAGGAGGAGCCTCGAGCCGAAGAGCTCGACGCCCTCCAGTATGACTCTCCCGCGAGGGAGCACTTTACTGTGCCGGTTCCTCCTATGCTGGAACGACTACTCTTCCGCATGTGGGAGAGTCCGGCCTCCTCGCCGGTCCTGAGCAAGCGGGTCGATTCTATCTATCGGGTCCGCAAGAGCCCTGGCTTTCAGAAGGCACAGCTGCCACACCATTCCATGGTAGTGGAATCGGCCATGCATCGTCTTAAGAGCCAGAAGATGCACTCCTCGGTGCCTCCTGGAAGGGAGGCCCGTAACCTGGATGGCCTTGGCAAGAAGTGCTTCCAGGGCTCTATGCTCGCATGTCGTGTCCAGACTTACCAGCTCTACATGGGCATGTATCTCCGGGATCTGGCTAAAGAGCTAGCCGGATTCTCCGCTGGTCTCTCCGAGGAGCCCTTGCGGAGGTTCCTAGCCTTGTCCACGGGCATTCGGGAATGCTCAAAGTTCATGTCCCGAGCAGCCTATGATGGCTTTGAGGCCTCGGCTAGAGTGGCCGCAGCCGGCATCGGTGCCCGCCGACAGGCTTGGCTTCAGTCGTCGGACCTTGAGCCCTGGGTACAGGACAAGTTGGTCGATGTCCCCTGCCGAGGCGAAAACCTCTTTGGCAAGCCCATGGCGGAAAAGGCTGCACAAATTGAGACTGAGACTCTCACCAGGACCAGGCTTTCTAGGAAGACCTCCGCCCCTTCCCAGAAAAAGAAGGGCTCGGGAAAAAAGTCCTTTTACCCGAGGAAGGCGGCTGCCTACAAACAGTACCCCCATTATCAGGCCCCTGCAGCTCCCCAACAGGGCCAGCAGGCCAAGGGACGGGGTAACGGGTCCCGTAGGCAGCAAGCCCCCAAGCCTGCACCACCAGCCCCTGCTCAGCAGGGTGGGGGTTTTTGACTCGCTCAGCATAGCCTCTCCCCCCCCGCTGGTTCCTCCCAGCACCGGAGGCCGGCTGGTTCACTTCGGCCACAGGTGGTCCAGCATCACCGCAGATGCCTGGGTACTTCAGGTCGTGCGAGAAGGCTACCTTCTCCACTTCCATCAGGTCCCTCCCTCCTATTTTCCGGGAGAACCTTCGCGCCCCCCTCTGCACAGGGAGTTGCTCCTTCAGGAGTTAGCAGGTCTTCTGCAGGAACAGGCGGTGGAACCGGTGCCCCACCACCTGAGAGGTCAAGGCTTTTATTCAAGGTATTTTCTGATACCAAAGAGAACAGGGGGCCTCAGACCCATCCTGGACTTGCGCAACCTCAACAAGTTCCTTGTGCGGGAGAAGTTCAAAATGCTTACCCTTGGAATCCTTCTGCCCTACCTCCAGCAGGGAGATTGGCTATGCTCCTTGGATCTAAAGGATGCCTACACGCACATCCTCATCCACCCAAGCCACCGCCAATACCTAAGGTTTGTGGTGGCAGGAAATCATTACCAGTACAGAGTACTGCCCTTTGGCCTATCCTCCGCACCGCGAGTCTTCACAAAATGTCTCGCGGTCGTGGCGGCCCATCTCCGGCTTCACGGCCTCTATGTCTTTCCGTACCTCGACGACTGGCTCATCAGAGCAGCGTCCGCTCAGGAGGTCACCAACGCCACGTGCCGCACGGTGACTCTGCTGCAGCACTTGGGCTTTGTCATAAACTTCGCAAAGTCCACTTTGCTCCCCTCACAGGATCTCGAGTTCATCGGCGCAAGGCTGCACACTCCTCGGGCACGAGCGTACCTACCGCTCGACAGGGCTCAACGGCTCATGGACCTAGCCGACCGCTTTCGCAGCCAGCCCCTGGTCTCCGCCAGGCGCTTCCTGAGACTGCTCGGCCATATGGCTTCCACCGTCCATGTGACCCCCAATGCCCGCCTGAATATGCGGTCTGCTCAATGGTGTCTCCGCCAGCAGTGGCGACAAGCCACAGGCGGCCTGGCAGACCTAGTGCGCGTCTCCGAGCCGCTGCTCTCGTCTCTCCGGTGGTGGCTCCGGCAGCCGAACCTGATATTCGGAATGCCTTTCCAGTCACCTCAGCCGACCCGGGTGCTGACCACCGATGCATCCCTCCTGGGCTGGGGAGCACATTGCCAAGAGGCACGTACTCAGGGCCTCTGGACCACGTGGGAGTCTGCTCAGCAGATCAACTTCCTGGAGCTCAGGGCGATCCGCCTAGCTCTCAAGGCCTTCTCCCACCTGACTTCCCAACAGTCCGTCCTTGTCCAGACGGACAATCAAGTTGCCATGTTCTACGTGAACAAGCAGGGGGGCACGGGCTCCTTCCTCCTCTGCCGGGAGGCACAGAAGCTCTGCTCTTGGGCCGTCAGTCACGGCATTCTCCTCAAGGCAGTTTATCTCCCGGGCCAAGAAAATTGCCTTGCAGACAAACTCAGCAGGGTCCTCCAGCCGCACGAGTGGCGTCTGGATCCCTTGGTAGTTCAGAAGCTCTTCCTCAAGTGGGGTCTCCCCACGGTGGATCTCTTTGCCAGTCCTCACAACCGGCAGCTTCCTCGCTTCTGCTCTCGTCAGCCACACCCCCTTCGGGTTGCGGCGGACGCCTTTCTGATCTCGTGGTCGGGGAGCCTTCTGTACGCTTTCCCTCCCATCCCGCTGGTCTCTCGGACTCTTTTCAAGGTTCTCCGAGACAAAGCCTTCATGATCCTGGTGGCCCCTCGCTGGCCCAGGCAGCCGTGGTTTCCGCTCCTGCTGCAACTGGCGGTGGAGGATCCAATCCCTCTGGGGGTACAACCGGATCTCCTCACTCAGGATCAGGGGTCCCTTCTGCACCCCAACCTCAGGTCTCTCAACCTCATGGCCTGGCTGCTGAGAGGGTAGTCCTTGCTCCCCTTCTCCTGCCGGCGGAGGTGGAGGAGGTCGTCTTAGCTTCACGACGGCCTTCTACCCGCAAATGCTACGCCCTTAAATGGCGTCGCTTTGCAGTCTGGTGTACCCAACAGTCTCAGGATCCCTTCTCCTGCCCGGTGTCGGTGATCTTGCAGTACTTGCTGCTGCACCTCTCTAATCTGGGACTTAAGTCCAACTCCGTCAAAGTTCACCTCAGTGCTCTTTCAGCACATCATGTGCCAGTGGACGGCAGACCTCTCTCCAATGACCCTCTCGTAGCGAGGTTTCTCCGAGGTCTCCTTCTACTTAAACCGCCTCTGCGCCCGCCAGCGCCTGACTGGGACCTGAATGTGGTTTTGCAGCGGATCACCTGTCCGCCTTTTGAACCTATGGCTACCTGTTCTCTCCGTTTTCTGTCTTGGAAAACACTGTTCTTGATAGCCCTCACTTCCGCTAGACGCGTAAGTGAATTGCAGGCCCTCGTGTCTGATCCCCCTTACACTAGGTTCTACAAGAATAGGGTAGTCCTACGGACTCACCCAAAATTTCTGCCTAAAGTGGTCTCCCCTTTTCACATCAATCAGGAGGTGGTACTTCCAACCTTCTTTCCCAGACCACACTCCAGCCGAGCTGAAACGGTCCTCCATACCCTGGACTGTAGAAGGGCATTGAACTTCTACCTTGACCGTACGCGGGAGCACCGTAAAGCTGCTCAGCTTTTTGTGTCTTTTGACCCCAATAAATTGGGGCTCCCGGTCTCCAAGCGTACTCTGTCCATCTGGGTTGCGGACTGTATCTCTTGGGCTTATGGGGCAGCCGGACTCGCCTTAGAAAGTCGAGTCACGGCTCATTGCGTTCGGGCAAAGGCCACGTCAGTGGCTTACCTCCGCTCTGTTCCGCTGGCAGACATCTGCCGGGCCGCTACTTGGTCTTCGAGCCAGACTTTTGCGGTCCATTACTGTCTCGAGAGGGAGTCCCGTAGGGACAGTGCTTTCGGACAGGCAGTCCTCCGTAATCTCTTTGAGGTCTGAGCAACTCCTACCCTCCATCCCGGATGTGGGCTACCGGTGGGTGATAATTCAGCGAAGATTCTATCCGTCTGTGCTGCTGAGCTAGAGGGAGCTCATTTTTGTGCTTAGGGTCTCCGGTAGCCTTGAGCTTGGGAGTCCCATAAGTGAGGACTGACTTCCTGCTTGGTCCTGGAGAAAGCGTAGTTACTCACCTGTAACAGGTGTTCTCCAGGAGCAGCAGGAATCAGTCCTCACTACCCTCCCTCCTCCCCTTGGAGTTGCAATCGTCTGCTTATGTTCTTTTTTGCAAATTTTTATGCTGTCTTTTTTAGCTATGTCATCTGACTGGCTAAGATGGCACCCTCGGGCGGGAAGACGACCGCGCATGCGCGCTGCAATTCCCAAAGGCTTTCTTTGAAAGCTGGGGAAAATTGCTCCGCGAGGGCTCCGTCGGCGCCGACGTCACCCATAAGTGAGGACTGATTCCTGCTGCTCCTGGAGAACACCTGTTACAGGTGAGTAACTACGCTGTAGGAAGGGTGTTTTTTTCCTTATCAGCTTCATTTCTTTGCTCATAAATGTCTGGCTGGTCTGCATTGTCAAAGAGCTCAAGTTTGGTTTCATCTGTCCACAGACATTTTCCTAGAAGGATTGTGGTTTCTGAAGGTTCTGGAGGGTTTGCATGCCAATTCTACTCGGGCACAAGCATCCTTGAGGGTGGGAAGCGTGACTCAGTAGCCCCCCCAAACTTTTGTCAGGTGGCAACATATGGGTATCAGTTTCCTTTATCAAGCATTACTGCTTAGATGTCCATGCTTGGGCAGACATGTCCTTTGGCTCAGAGGTCTTAAAAGCTGCCATATCCTCTTCCTGCAACAGTGGAGGCATAGCTTTGGTACATTGCACTTGTCTGGGCTGGTCTAGCAAGCTGATATGGAAGGTGTCATTTTATTTATCAGATGATGTCCTTTCTTTGAGTCTTGCTGGGACCAGTTCAGGACCCGCCCCTGCTTTGCAATATTCTCAGTGGTTGGCCCTCCAGGGCCTTATGTTGAGGCTGTTCCTGTGCTAGTTATGCTTCCCGTTCTGTGAAACACTGTTGTTTTTACTGAGGTTGTGTGAGGGATTCCTTGCCATAGTCTTGGGTACGAATACTGATTATGCCCTAGTAGCTCAGGCTGATAATGGGACAATGATGTCATAAGACGCCTCTGGAATATTTTTTAAGTCTCCATATCTGCTGGTTGAGGGACACAACCCACTTGTTTGGACTGGTCTAACAAGACTCAAGGAAAGGACATTTTCTGGGCAGTAAAAGTCACTTTTTTATTCCTCAGCCATAATTGAGTCAGCAGTGAAGAAAGGTAAGAAAAGGCAGATAATTTTCTAATACACCACCTGGTAAAGAACCCAGACAGTTGGACTATTTAGGCAAGAAGGTATTCCAAGGTGCATTCTGCCCACATTGCAGCTCACCAACTTTAGATGGTTCAATGTATATGCATACCATCTTCCAAAGGGTACCAAGGTTCTCATCCAACCTCTCTATGCAGTTGCATCTGATTTGGCAGGAACCCTAGCAAAGGCAGATGAGGGTGGATGCCATCTTATATGCTAAGCCTATGACATACATGGACACCTCTTCAAGAATTTCAGCTTCTGCCATTGTTGCCAGACAACTGGCATATGAGATTAGCAAATGCTCCATATGCTGGCAACTTTTCAGTGATATAGATAAGGAGTCTGTGGACACCATCAAGGACCAGTGTTCTAACTTAAAATAGCTCTCAGCTGAGCTTCCTCTATCTACATCATCCTAACCCTTCCGTTTGCCACCACCAAGACTCTGTAGACAAACGAACATAACTCATTATTGAAGAGGTTTTTACTATCAGAAGTGAGGAGTTTTGTTCACTTTGTCTGGCAACCACTGCAAGCCCAACATCAGAATTTTTCTAAACCTTACCAGTATAAAAAAGGAACAAAGCAAAGCAGTCAGCACCTGGGCACCCAAAGCAGCCTTCTTCTTTTTGACTGTCTTGTAGTGTCACTGCCATTCTCCTTCCAGGATACACATTCTGCCATCCCTGTAGGGGGTTAGATGAAGGGGTTTTTTTTCAGCAGGTAGTAAAAGATCACAACCAAATCGTGGGTTCTCAACATCAAAATGGATGATCATATCGGATTTCATTCTCAGCCATCAGATCATCCCTGACTTGATCACTGATACTTCAAATGCATAATCTTTTGATCTCCAGGAACAAGCAGGAATGAGTCTTCACATATGGGTACGTCGGTACCGACGGAGTCTGCGCGGGAACGCTTCCCAGCTTCCTATCAGAAGCTTTTGGAAGCATCCCACCACGCCTGCGTGCTGCCTTCCCGCCTTTCCCAACTGCCTCTCCTCAGTTTTCGTTTTTCCGCGGAGCCGGCAGGATGTCCTCCTGTCACCGCAGAAAATTCTATTTTATTTTTAGTTTTCTTGTGGTCGCGGCTGTCTTCCCGACGCCACCGGTATCGCCGGTGTTTTCTTTTCTTTTCTTGTAAAATTTTTCCTTTTCTACGGGATAATTTTTCTTCTAGTGTCCCACGGGAATTAGGCCTTTAGGCCTCCTCTCTTCTTTCCTTCATGGAACCGCCGGACACTTTCCTCAAGAAATGTTCACCCTGTGGCGGTACAACTTATTTTTAGACCCTCGAAGACGGTGTCTAACCTGTTTGGGTCCTGACAACAGTCTAGTAAGAAGACATCTTCAACATCGAGAATTCCTCGATACATGGTGCCCCTCCAACTTCGGGGCACCGTCCCCTTCTTCTTTCATTGAATCAGGTAACCCACAAACAGTCTGTCAAGACTAGCCAGTCCTCGAGTGGTAGGTCTCATGCACAGCATGTAGACAGCTCCAGCTTTACCCTCGATGGCCTCCTGGCTCCAAAACCCCAGCGGGAGTCTTCAGTCTCCAAAGCGTATAAGGGGTTTCGGGCTGTTCCTGGGGCTCACCCCCCACAGAACATACCTGAGCCGTGCACGGTGGTGGCTTCCGCTTCAAGCGGTACCGATACCCCTGCATCGGCACTGGTGTTGGATAAATACTCCTCACCAGGGATTGTCATCTGGCCTCCTTGGTGCCTTCGGGACCGTTGGACATGGCCCAGATTGATTTTCCATCATCGGTTCCAACACCGATACTCCCACCGATGTCGGTACCTTCCAGATGTGCATCGACAGTCTCGCTTACTTCGATGCCGAGTCTGGAATCGATCTCCAGTTTGGAGGACGGGGTACCGACTCGCCTTGGTACCTTCTCCGGGTGGTACCGAAGGCTCGGTTCCGATGGCTCGGATCCGCAACTCTCGGTTCCCCTGAGGCTGATTGAGTTGCCACTGGTAGACCTTCATTCACCAGTATCGGACATGGTACCGAAGCCGGCATCGATGTCTTCATTAACCTTTCTGTCGGTGCCTTCCATGCTTCGCTTTTCAGGCTCCTTGCCCTCGATGCCGAGTTTGGAATCTGTCTCTAGTCTGGAAGACGGGGTACCAATAGTTTTTGGTACCGACACCAATCGATACCGGTGCTTCGGTACCGAGGATAGCAACCGCAGGTTTTCGGTTCCCTCGGTACCGTTTAAAGTGTCACCAATGACTACTCCGATGTCGTTGTCGACTCCGACATCGGTACCGGTCTTGACTTCTGTACCGGTATCTCCAGTAGCATCGTGGCAAACTCCTACCATGCTTTTTTCAATACCATTGCTCCATTCTATACCAAGCTTGGAGTCGATACCTAGCATAGACAATGTGGTAAAGACGGTTGCTGCTCCTGACATCCAGTACCTGCAACAATCCCTTACGCATTCCACATTGCACCCTGCAGGATCTTCTATTCCTATATGTTTGGATAACTCTGTGGATACTCAGGCTAGTTCTTTAGGTCTAACCTGTCCAAGGGAGATTCCTGTTGGGGATCCCTCTTTTCAGAGTTTCCTCCTGGATATAGCAAGATCCCTTGCCATTCCTATTCCAGGACAAGATCCTGCACAGGGTTCTACCACAGCAAAGGACAGCATAATGCTTCCTTTGCATCATTCCTTGCAGGATCTCCTTCTAGGAATGTGGGAAACACCTTTAAGGGTGCCCCCACCTCCCAAGGCAACTAATCTCTTATATCAGGTGCCCCCCTCTCCAGGGTTTCAAAAGACTCAACTTCCTCATCATTCCATAGTAGTGGAATCAGCAATGAGGCGGGTAAAGAGTAAGAAAAAGCACTCTTCTTATCCGCCAGGTCGTGAGTCTAAGACACTAGATGCCTTTGGACGTCAAACCTTTCAGACATCTATGCTTTCTGCAAGAATTCTCTCATATATATTTTATATGAGTCTTTCTCTTGAGCAGGTCACAAAGCAATTACATCTTTTGACTCCTTTCCTTCCAGTCTCCAGGAGTACAGACTATTCCTTACTGCTTAAGCATATGGATAATATCTCTTGGTTTCTTTCTCGTGCTTCCCTAGACTCTTTTGAGTCTGTTAGCAGGACTTCTGCTATAGCTATAGGGGCACGACGTAGAGCCTGGCTCCAGGCTTCAGATTTGGCCAAGTGGGCACAACAACGCCTTTGTCATACTCCTTGTAGTGGAGAAAATCTTTTCAACAAGGAGTCTTTACGTCAGGTTACTCAGTTGTCTGCTGATTTACCTGTTCCTAAGGGTTCTTCTACTCCCTCTTCTGTCCCAGTAGGTAGGAAATATCCTACCAAACTTTCTTCCCACAGGAAAAGAAGGGTTTATTCCTCACTTGTCCATCATATAGATGTTCCCCTACAGGGGAACCATCGTCCTGGTCTGAAGACTCCAACCTCTCACCAGGCTCAGCAAACCCGGCCCCTGCAGGGTTTCTGATCAATCATCATCAGATGCTTGTGACCCTTGGGGTTAGAATCTACAGTTGCTTCTTTTCAACAGAGGCAATCCTTTACTTCACTCTAACCCCTACACATGGATCTCTTTCCAAAAGACATCCATTTTGTCTTTCCAAAAGACATCCATTTTTCCCATGAGCTGTCAGTATCTTAATGCCTATAAGTCACAGATTTCTCCTCTTCTCCTACTAGAGAAGGAGGTCTGACCACTATCAAATGATAGTTCCTGTGCCAGCATGTATTCTTTCCTGTCTATAGACTTACTACTTGGTAAGTCTTCTTCAGCTCTTCACCCTCTTACCACTGTAAGAGCAGACTTACTACTGGAGGGCTTCTTCAGCCCCTCTAGGTTTGTCACTTTCCAGTGCGGAGTTTTCCTCCTTGAGTTTCCTCCCCTGTCTCAATTTTTTACTTTAGGGCAGTTTATCAGACATGTCCAGAGTTTTCCTACTCCTGTTCTGTCTGTTCTTTCTGTTTTTTTAAACAGTAATATTCTTTCTGCTGTTTCCAGCAGCTGCCTAGGCAAGAGCCTTAATGTTTCGTCCACTGGTTCTTGCCCACAAACAACCAGATTGTCCTCCTTTAACATTCTATCTGGTCTTAGTAGTGGCTCCAAGTCAGTGTTTTTCATCTATCTTGGAGATTATCCCACTACAACCTTCTGGGTTTGTCTTCTATTTCTGCCATCTCCATTCCCTGGATTTGGCAGCATAGTAGGCTGAGATACTGGCTCCCTAGCAGCCAGTTCTATCTCCTCATTCTCCTGCATCATGCTCTCTGCAATTCTACAGAGAAGCTTTCCACTATGGGCCCTTGCTAGAGAGCATGGGGGTTTTCTCCAACAGCTATCTTAGATGGTTGAAAAAAGCTTTTCAGTCATGTCTCCCATGACTAGAAGATTCTCCCTTCTTTCTCTATCTCCTTTTGTCATAAAGGACATAGTTTTTCTCTTTCCTCAGGGCTTAAGGAGTTGCCAATTCTCTGCTTGGCCCATGGCATTCCCAATCTGGGATATGCTCTTTCTCCTTGCAGCTCGTCCTCATGATAAGAGCGCATAATACTTTTTGCCCTTCAACAGGTCAAAATGGTATCTCATCCCTATCTGTCTTCTGTCCACTTAACATGCTGGAGTCTTCAACGACTCGGGACTTGCTGGCTACAGATTGATATTATCCTCTGTTTTTCATGTAACGGGTTATTTCGCTAACTAGCATCCTTACGAATCATAACCAGAGGGAATAGATTCTCTATATATCTTCTCAAGTAGGTTGCACCTCCTTGTTATTAGATGAATCTTTCCTCTCCACATGTCCTATGTAAATACCATGCTGTAGGCATATATCTGTCTGTTTAAATACAGACACCCATATTTAGGCCTACATATTCATATTAATCTTATGTGTATTTTATGCCCTTCCATATCTCACTATAGATATATTCTTATATGTCTATTCACATATATAGATAGATAGATAGATAGATAGATAGATTTATTTAGCTGTATTTATATCCCGCTTTTCACCGGGTCAAAGCGGTCAATTGGGGGATACATTTAACACGAGGGGATATGAGACACATATGCTAATACTTACAGGGAACATGGTCAATGGAGGGTTAAGTGGCTTGCCCAAGACCACAAGGAGTGCCTATAGGACTAGAAATCCCAGTCCCCCTGGCCTGAGATTGCTGTCCCCAGGTGGGACTTGAACTCCCGGCCCTCCGGCCTGAAGTACCTTGTCCTAACCACTAGACCACTCCTCCCCACAATATATATATGTATCTGTCGAGATATTTCATTATAGATAGATATGTCTCCACATACTTATCTATCTCACTGTCTATGTTCATATAGCTATCTGTTTCTGACAGAGCAATTTTTACCCATACCTCTGCTACTCAGTAGGTTTGGGATTCTACACACACAACCACTCCTGTGGTAGTCAACAATTTTTATACCATAACCTGAGGGTTTAGGTACCTCTGAAGCTCTCCATACCTAATGTCTCTCCTACTTTGCCCTAGTTAGGAGAGATATGGTGGATCTTCAGTTCATCAGAGGTTTAACGCCTCAGGCATTTGTCCTCTCTTCAGGGATACAAGGGGTTCCTATACCTTTTCTCCCCACAAGGACTGTGCCTCTTTGTCTAAATCGGTTAGCCTTTCTCTTTTTGCTCCTAAGAGTCAGTACTCTGCGCCAAAAGAGTATGGTTTTTACCATACAGCTTTTCGCTGAAGGCCCACCGTTTTGGTACTACCCCAGTTTTTCCCACCAGGGGTGCCTGTTACCTTTCAGGATTCTGACCTCCTCTGTTTTCCTACAGGTTTATTACCTCCACTTTTCAGTGAGGTCCTCTTCACGGTTCTTCTACTGGGTCCCCAGTAGATCCATGAACCTCCATACTTCTATGAAATCCTGTTAGCGGAGGTCCATATTGCAATATTCTTTGCAATATCCTTGATAACAATCATTATCCACACACGGACTCCTTTCCTTCAGTCCTGTGCTAGGTTAGCTGTTCCACAGCATCTTCTTCTTCAACTCCTACCCTCCATCCTCAGGATGCCTGGTGTTTTAGGGAATAGCATGTTCCAACCTATGCCATGCTTGGACTCCAGGCATCTTAGCTTGGGAATCCCCATATGTGAAGACTCATTTCTGCTTGTTCCTGGAGATAGCACAGTTACTTACCTGTAACAGGTGATCTCTGGGAACAGCAGGAATAAGTCTTCACAACCCACCCACCTCCCCAGGAGTTGTATCTCTATCTATCTTTCCTTTCCTTTCTCTCTCTCTCTCTTTGTCTCAGCTTTCAAACTTAACTGAGGAGAGGCCGTTGGGAAAGGCGGGAAGGCAGCACGCAGGCGTGGTGGGATGCTTCCAAAAGCTTCTGATTGGAAGCTGGGAAGCGTTCCCGCGCATACTCCGTCGGTACCGACGTACCCATATGTGAAGACTTATTCCTGCTGTTCCCAGAGATCACCTGTTACAGGTAAGTAACTGTGCTTTTCAAGAAGTTGCCAACCTCCTCCTTCAGTCAAATGCAATAGAGTCTGTCTCAGGGCAAGAAATGAATCAGGGCTTCTATTTCAAGTACAGTTACTCATGCTACAGAATTTTTGATAATTCTGAGAATTGATTATAATTGAATACAGTTCAGGAAATTGCTGAAAGCCGTTTTGTTTAATAAGGCTTTTGATTGAGTCTGGGTCTGTTAGATATAATGGTATTAAGGTCAAGACAGTACAAAGTATGCAGTAATTTTAATGATGTATTTGTTTTTGAGTAAAGCCTATATTATATATAAATTATACATAAACTATGTATCTACACTGCTTGAGATGGTTTAGACAAGTGCAGTAGGATATAAATATATTTTTAAAAAAATACTGCTTTTATTCCCAGCAAGACAAAAGTATTGTGTCCCATTTTATAACGTGGGGACCTTTTTTTATGTAAAGAAAAGTTAAAATTTAACAGCCCCAGTTCCTTTCATTTGATGAATGGAGATTGGCTATGCTCATTGGATCTTAAAGATGCTTATATACACATCCTGATTCATTTCCAAATGCTGAAAATACATCATATTCTTTCTGCTTGCTGACTAGAACCAATACAATGTCCTCCTTTTTGTCCTCTCATTGATCCTCAGTTTTCACCAAATGCCTTATGGTGGTGGCTGCTCACCTGCACAGGCAGAGATAACTAGTATTTCCATATCTCAATGACTACATTCTTGAAAGATTTGGCCCTCTCCCTCAGAGGCATGTTGCATCTTATGAACTAGAGAAGAAGGCTGCCTTCGGCACGATGTAAGTACTATGCCGAGCATTAGCAGTAAATTTGAGAGAGACAGATCATATTCCACATAACCTTGGCTAAGGAGCAAGGTTCATGACTGCCATGGTATGTGTAAACTAAACCATTTGGAGAAATTGCCCCCAAAACAAAACAATATTATGTCTCCCTCAGGGGCTTTGAAAAGTCACTACTTCAACCTGCAAAAAATATTTCATTCATAGGAGCTATTCTGAACACAGATCAAGCGAAAGCTTTTCTGTCATAAGACAGCTTACTGTAAAACTAACAACCCACACCCTCTGCAATGCACACAGAGCAGAACACAACTCCCTTGCTCAAAAAGCTACACTGACTACCCAAAACTGAACGCATAACATACAAATCCATCCTTAAAATCTTCAAAGTCATCAATGGCCTATCCTCAACTCACCTTCAGTCACTATTACAAGAGACACCCGACAACAGAAGGCGGCGAACTTGTTCCCAGAACACACTGTGCATTCCAGCGTTATGCACCAGAACCAACTCCACCACATCCAAGAGGGCTTTCTCCCTATTCACACCTTCCCTCTGAAATTCTATTCCTGACAAGCTACGGGCCACAAAGGAATTAATAGCATTCAGAAAGGCCCTCAAGACTCTCACCTATTCATAGACTGCTTCTCAGAAGACAAAACATAACTAGCCAACATGTGGAGTGGAGGAGTGGCCTAGTGATTGGGGCAAGGTACTTCAGGCCGGAAGGTCGGGGGTTCAAATCCCACTAGAGGGCAGCAACCTTGGGCTGGAAGGACTGGGGTTTCTAGCTCCACAGGTGCTCCTTGTGGTCTTGGGCAAGCCACTTAAACCTCCATAGCCCATGTTCCCTGTTAAAAATAGTTATCTCCAAGTTATAATGCCCTGTTCAATGTAATTTCAGTTTCTTCAATGTAAACCGCACTGATACAGAATAGCGCGGTATATAAGAGAATGTAAATAAATAAATAAATAAACATGCAACTCCTTCAGTCCACGTTCCCCTTCCCCTCCACCTAAATAAAGATTCCTCTGTTAACTTCCCTCTGATGGTACCCCCTTCATAACTACCCCAAAATATTACAAATGCATCCACTCTCCACTATATTACTTAAACCCCCATCTGTTATGATCTCTCCAAGTTGACTACCTTGTTCTGTTATAATGTAAACCGCTTTGGCCACAGGATAAAGCAGTATAGAAAAGCTGTTAAATAAATGTCCAGATGATTCAGTGCACCATAACGGTCACTATGAGGACCTACTTAAGGTTCTTAGGTCATATATCTGCTGCAGTCCATGTTGTGCCATTTGACCACCTGAAAAGGAGAAGGCCACAATTGGATATCAAATTTTAGTGGAATCAATAAACTCAAACTCTAGGTGTGGATTTCAAATTTTAACCTGACTAGGGTTGTCCCTTTTGTGCCAGTAGAATGTTACTACATCTTCAGAATAGATTCTCTCAACACCAGTTGGAGAGCATACTCTATACTCCATAAGATGTCCTCACACACACACACCCCTCACCTTCCATCAGGCACAACACCCCAGCTCTCCCAACATCTCTCACACATTTCATTACATCTTCAAGACATCCCCACAGGCACATACTTACACATACACGCACTTTACCACTGACAGAAGAATTATTCAGTTCACATACACCACCAGTCGCAACACACAGATCACACATATTTCCCCTGCAACCCGATACACACATGCTCATGTCTCTCCCCTCTGGTCCTCTCCGTACAAAGATGCCTGAGTCTATGAATGGAGGAAGAGGAAACATGTAATTGTGTAACATGGGAGGGGAGATGCCCCAGGGTAGTACAGTAGGCATTTCCCTATGTCTGGAGGACTTACAATCTAAGTTTATATCCAAGGTTTTTTTTTTTTTTTTGTGCCATTGAGTCAGTGTTGATTCATAGCGACCCAGCTACCTCTGGGTTTTCTTGGCAATGTATCACCGGAAGTAGATTGCCAGCTTTTTCTTCCGAGGCAATGGAGGGTAAAGTGACTTGCCCAAAGTCACAAGGAGTGCCAGTGCGAATCAAACCCTTGATCTTCTGGGCAGTTGCTCTAACCACTAGGCTACTCTTCCACTCCTATATCCAAGGTAGTGAATGGTTTAAGTGACTTGCTAAGGCCACAGGGAGTACCATTGGAATTTGAAACCTAGTCTTTCTGGTCCCAGGCTGCCGCTTGGCTACTCCTCCACTAAAGATTTGCTACTCTTTAGTATATCATATTGCTGTATTACATCTTCCAGGTTTATTAAGAGAGTTTCAATTCCTCTGACACATCACCTTTAAATATTATTTCTGGCTAGGGTAACTTCCCAATAACTTACCGCCGTGAATTTCAAATATATTGCTTGTATGTCACTCTCCAAGTTAACCCTACACAGCCGTGTTTTGGCAATGCCTTCGTCAGAGGTGTATCTTGAAAAGAGACATATATATAAATATATAGAGACAGATACATACTTTAGTTTTTATTTATAATTAAAAATATGTGACAATATACATACAGTCATAAGTATATAAAAACTAAAACGTATGATTTATATGTGTAAAAAACACTATAAAAAATAATTGTACATAACATAAAATCAGTTATCCAGTTTTTTAAAAAATGGCCTAGATAATTTGTTTATATTCTTTCACTTTTAACCAAACAAATAAAAGTGACTAAAACACAATGAAGTTATTGAAAAAGTGTGCATAACTCAAAAAATAATTCTGAAAGGAACTCCAAATTTAAGCAGAGAGAGTGTACAAGGTGGGGTAAGACAGCAAAGGCATGATAGATAGGGAGGAGAGAGGAGCATAGGCTGGAGGGTGCAACAGATTAGCCCTCCAGATTTGACCCAGTTCAGAAGGCGCGCTCGAACAGGTGTGTCTTGATCAAGTACTTGAATTTCTTGAGTGGGGGTTTCAACCAAACATTAGATGGTAGACAGTTCCAAAGGGTTAGTTCAACAAAAGAAAAGACGGAGGTGCCAGCAGGTGAAGGAATGACTAACCTATTTTCATGAAGGGAGCACAAACAGCATGAGGGAGCATAAGAAGTGATGAGTCTAGATACTGAGGAGAGTTATCATAAAAGACCCTGTGGTTTAAAGTTGGGATCTTGTATGCGTTGTAACACCGGAAGTCGGTGATACTGGATAAACAGTGGAGTAATGTGATCAAATTTCTTAGCAAGAGCCAGAGTTTATATTGTTTTATATAGTTTGAAGTCTCTTTAGTTGGCTCAGCATCAATATACACACCAAGCTATTTAAAGCAAGATTGTACTGAAATGATGGTGGAGCCATGGGAAGGGGCCAGTGAGGGAACCTCTGCAGTACCTGTGATCCAGGTAGCAGCAGTTTTTTGGAGGTTTGAGTGCATTAGTCTGAAAGCCATAAGACTATGCTCTCATGGCAGTCATTTATTGCTGATAGATCAGGACGCAGGCTATCAGTTTGGGCAATGAGACGGCTGCTATCAGCATGCATGTAAAATGTGATGCCAGTTGATTATAAAAGTTGCATTAGGGGGCAGAGAAAAATATTAAACAAAAGGGGCAACAAGGCAGAGCCCTGCAGAACCCCACAAGATAAGGGATAAGCTGAAGATGATGAACGATTAGCTAGAACTTGATAAGACTGATCTGCAAGGAAGGATAAAAACCGGGCAGCAACACTCCCCCTGAGCCTGATAGTGTATAATTTGAAAAAGGAAGAGGTTATGATCGACCAGGTCAAAAGCTGCCTTGAGGTCCAGTGAGACAGAGCCAACTTGCCTTGCCCATTTCAATACTGTAGCAGCAGAGCGCAAACAACCCAATAATACCAGGAATCAGTTCAGAAGGTCCAAATCATTTATTTGTGCACAAGACTCAAGCAGAATCAAATTCAAAATGGCTGAGCGATGTTCTCTGGCAAAACAACAACTTTTATAGACTTTTTCACCATTCTAGACATAGGAAAACATTTCATTGGTCCCGGTAACCTCCCGTACCCCTTCTATTGGTCCCGGTACTGATATGATTATCCAATTATGTACTTGGAGTGGGCTCAGCACCTGCTTACCCCCCTTCTAGTCCCAATTACAATGGCCAGTTCACCAACTTGTTACTTTCCTACTTCAAGGCCATTGGGCTAGTTAGTACGTGCAGGGAAGCAGGGCTCTGTAACCTTTCTGTCAGCAGTTTTAATTAAATCCCTTGCAGCTGTACTTTCTTATCAGTGGCTTTTAAACATATTTTTCTGTATTTTTCCAGGTTTCAATTCTGCTTATCTAAGCTAATTCAATACTTTACTGAGTTCTAATTCTACAGTAGCAGCTTATTGGGGGATGTGCAATTCCTATGGGCCTCTCCACAGGCTTCATTTACAGGTCAAGCTAGTTAGGCCTGTCTGTTTAGTTCAATTAGCATGGATCATAGGCCTTCGCCTACCACAATACCATATGTCTAATAATTGGAAATATGCTTTGTACTCACTGAAATGGACCCCAAAGGGAGAAAAAGCTGACCAAAACAGAAAGCATGTTTGTTTTAATAGGCTGGGGGGGGGGGGGGAGGAAGAGTTGTATTACAATGCTGGGTGGGAGAAAACCGGTGGATAAATGTCATGCTTGAAGTAAATAGAGTGGAATTTCATAATATAGAGACTATTAAAGAAAACCTCCTTGGCACTGATATAAGTGGCTGAGGACTCTGTTTCAAGAGAGATACCCAAGACCTCTTGACTAAGAGAAAATGGGGGTGGGAAGGTGGAGTGAAAGACAAAGGGAGTTTGGGGGGGGAAGGGTGGGTTTGACTGTATGTTGAGAGGTGTAGAGTAAGTGATTTGTTTGAGAAAAATGACAAGCTAAGACGGTAATAAGTACCATCGATGAAGCAGAGTTGAGAATTTCTGTGCTAGAAATTCCAGGAGTGGAGGAGTAGCCTAGTGGTTAGAACACTGGCTTGGTAACCAAGCAACCAGGGTTTGATTCCCACTAGCACTCCTTGTGGCCTTGGGTAAGTCACTTAACCCTCCATTGCCTCGGAAGAAAGGCCTGGCAATCTACTTCCGGTGACACTGCCAAGAAAACCCAGGAGCTTCTGGGTCGCCAGGAGTCAGGACTGACTCAAAGGCACACATTGCATTGCATTGTGCTAGAAACAGAGAGATTTACATGCCATTATCACAAACAAGTCTGTGTAAACCAGCCTTCCATTTTAGCTCCATAAATTAACTAACTTTGTTCAGCAGAGATGTTAATTTAGAAGTCCTGCTTTGCTAATTTCAGTCATCACACATCACGCCACCACCTGATAAGACTATTTTTACAACAGATTTTTTGTCAAATTATTAGTGCCCCTTTTTTTAAATGCTACTGCTGTACTTATTTCTTTAGCACTGCAAGACATACACAGCATTATGTAGATGCACATAAAAGATAATCCCTGCTCCCTTGAATTTACCACCTAGTCAAGATACACAGACACAATAAGTAGTTTCAGGAAAAGTAAAGTATACATTACAGAAAACAAAGTTAAAAGGATGAGCCAGCATTTACAATTTAAAAGCAACTTTAAAAAAATAGGTTTTCAGGTGGGACTTCAAAAAGACCAGGGAAGCTAGCTCGTGGAGATTTTACAGGCATACTACAGCCATAACAGACAGTGAATCATCAATAGAGTATCAGGTTGCTTTGAAATTTGTGGAATAGTAATATTTTCTTGCATGAATCAAATGCCTAACTTAAACCAGTCTCCCCTCCCTTTGGTGAGCAATAGAATTAATAACACATTTCAGAAAGTATTTTGTTTAAAAGAAAAGAGTTTTCATATCCAGAGAGAACATTTTCATGCAATTATATTTAATTATAACTTGTAATAGCACATTCTATTGTCTTTTAATACTTGATTCCCTTACAATTACTGGTGCACTTGCCTTAATGTATAGAATTATTTAAGGTGTAGGGTGTGCACATGGCTGGAAGGATTGTGAAAAGCTATGTTTATGAAACATAATAAGTATAACTGTATACACAGTTGACCTGGACTCTGGTACTGAGGAGGGCTTTAAACCAGAATCATCAGGGCTGGGTGAACAAAGCCCCCAGGTAAGTAAAACATTAAAAAGTATAATAGAAAAAGGAAAAAAGGGGTAACATTTGGAGAGCTGTGTATCAAATGCCCATAGTATGCAAAATAAAGTTCCAGATTTAGAAGCGGTAATGGAAGAGGCTAACTTGGATATAGTGGCAGTTACAGAATCATGGTACACAAAAAAACAATAATGGATTTATTTATTTAACAGTTTTTTTTAATACCGCTTTATCATTTCAGTCAAAGCGGTTTACATTGTAACTTAAGCGTGATAATGTACGTTAAGCAAGGACATTGATAACTTGGATTTCTCTGAGGCAATGGAGAGTTAAGTGACTTGCCCAAGACCACAAAGAGTGCTAGTGGGAATTGAACCCTGATTTCTTGGTTCCAAGCCAGTACTGTAGTTATTTCAGACCAATGTCTATTCAAGAAAGGCAGGGTAGGAAAAAAAGCAAGGGTGGAGCTACTGTATATGTAAAAAAAAAAAAATTAAAGCCACAGAACTGCAGAACTTATGAAGGAAGAGGCAGCACTTAGAGTTAGTCTGAAAAGAGAGAATGGAAAATCTATTTTCATTGGTGCCATACATAGATCTCCCTCACAGACAAAAGAGATTTAATTGAAGACATTCATAGTTTTGCTATGAAAGGGGAACTACTTATTGGTAGGAGATTTCAATTTAAGACCAGAAGAAAAAGAAGGTGTTGGCTGTGCAATTCAGCATCAAGAACAAGAATAGTGACCAACTATGAACTACACATACGCACAGAGAATGAACCATGAAAAATACTTTATTCCTGAAATGACCATTATTTCAGGAGCCACCTGCAAAAATGCTAGAATGATTTAAAAACTTAGACTCTCCATGAACTTCTTCGAACAAGCATAGAAATATCTGATGCTTCTGTATTTAAACAACCAGAACCAATCAAAGCAAAACATTGCGGATGATACCAAAATCTGCAATAGAGTAGACACCCAGGAAGGTGTAGATAACATGAGGAGGGATCTAGCTAAGCTTGAAGAATGGTCTAGAATTTGGCAGCTGGGATTTAATGTTAAAAAATGTAAGGTCATGCATTTGGGCTGCAGCAATCCAAGGGAACAGTACAGTATTTTTTATTTATTTATTTATTTAGACAGTTTTGTATACCGCCTTATCCTTCAATCAAAGTGGTCACAACACAATTGGGAGATACATTTAACACACGGGGATATGAGACACATACACTAATACTTACAGGGAACATGGGCAATGGAGGGTTAAGTGGCTTGCCCAAGACCACAAGGAGCATCTGTGGGACTAGAAACCCCAGTCCTTCCGGCCCAAGGTTGCTGTCCTCTAGTGGGATTTGAACCCCCGACCTTCCGGCCTGAAGTACCTTGCCCCAACCACTAGGCTACTCCTCCCTCAGTATAGGAGGTGAAGTACTTTTGTCCACTAAAGAAGAGCGGGACCTAGGCGTGGTTGTGTCTGATGATCTTAAAGTAGCTAAACAGGTAGAAAAGGCGACGGCAAAAGCTAGAAGGATGCTTGGGTGCATACGGAGAGGAATGGCTAGCAGAAAAAATGAGGTGATAATGCCTCTGTATAAGTCTTTGGTGCGACCTCATTTGGAGTATGGTGTGCAATTCTGGAGACCGCACCTTCAAAAGGATGTGAACAGGATGGAGTCGGTGCAGAGGGTTGCTACTAAAATGATTAATGGGCTTCATTATAAAGCATATGAGGACAGACTTAAGGATCTTAATATGTACACCTTAGAGGAAAGGCGGGACAGAGGTGATATGATTGAGATGTTTAAATACCTCCGTGGCATAAATGTTCAGGGAGAGAGCCTCTTTCAATTGAAAGCAAGTTCTGCTACGAGGGGACATGGGATGAGGGTGAAAGGAGATAGATTCAGGAGTGATATGCGGAAATATTTCTTTACGGAAAGAGTAGTAGATCCGTGGAATAGTCTCCCAGTGGAGGTGGTAGAGATGAGGACAGTAACTGAATTCAAAAAAGCATGGGACCAACACAGAGGATCTCTAAAGGTAAAAAGTGGACTGTTGTAGTTGTTATGGAAGGACAGACTAGATGGGCCTTGTGGTCTTTTTCTGTCATCATGTTTCTATGTTTCTATGGTGCTTCCTCCTCAGCTTCCTTACCCACAAAGAATAGGGATTTTTTATTTGATGATAATATGAAAGAAGAGAGAGAGACTCGGCTGGCTGAATTACCAGCTGTCGGGCATAAGAGGACAGGGGGAGACAGGCAAGGGTTAAGGGGCTGTGGAGGGGGGGGTGGGGGCCGGAGTGCGGGCCATGACTGGCTTTATGAGGTGCTACTTGGCCATGAGGCCGCTTAGTGCCCCGATGGGAGAAGGAAGGAAGGGAACAGCGCCGATGAATGAAGGAAGGATGTAAATGGCATTTTACTGGGCTCACCTTGGGCTGCTTCCGCACATTCAGTGTGTGGCTGCACAGGGCAGGACAGCATCCTCACATTAGAGCAACTGTAAGTAGAGGCAGATTCAGAGGGCAGGAAAATATTCGTCGTCATGCACGGCCCCCTGTATGTGCTCCTTTTTCCTTTCCAAGACGGGCCTTTGACATCAGTCAGGTGGCCGCGGTCTGTGGCGCCAACAATCTCAAAAAAAAAAAAAAGGTAACAATTACCCAATTGCCGCGCAGCCAGAAAAGTAGCTTCAGGCTGGCAGAGCAGGAGGGATACCACATGACTCCTCGGGATAACTTTCCCCAGCAGGTTGCTGGCCTTCTGCGGCCTCCCTGGTTCGCTCAGGGGAAAGGGTGTAAAAAGTGGCATTGGGGGTCAGGCAACACGCCCCTGCATTGCTGATCACTATCTGCAGGCAGGTCAATGTTCCCCCAGGCCTCCCCATGTGGAGAACATGGTGGACACATTTTTTTAAAAAAAGAGAGGTTAACAGTAGAAATTAAAATGATGTTGATGCGCATGAAGGCTTTCTCTTGGTCCAGCAGGAAGTCAGTCACTAAGGAGAAGGGGGATATGAAAAGACTTAATGTGAGTAGCAGTTTCAGCAGTGCTGCTATCTAGTGGCCAGTTAGTGCTAGGGTGCCACATGTAAAAGGTGGATTGCTTGTACTGATGGGAAAAGTAGGTTTATTATAAAATATCTGCTTCGGGACACAAAAAGGCAAAGGCATCACTTGGGACTTTGTGTGCTAAGAACCAGAGGGACAAAACTGGCCATTTGCGTAGAGTCAGTAAGACATTTTTGAATTGTTAGATCAATTAGGGTGAGTATAGGATGGTGATAGTCTGGGGGGAGGGGTATATAAAAAAAAAAACAGGCCAGATAACAAAAGGGGCTGCTCTGGGGGGGGGGGCCTGGGAATGGACGGTTTCAATCTGGTCACTGTGTCAATAAGCTGTATGGATAGATGGATATTTATTTATTTTATTTTATTATATACCGCGCTCTTTATCATCAGTGCGGTTTACATACAACATAACTGTGCAGTGCAGGATGTCTGCACTGGACTTACAATATAACAGTGTAGTAACAGTATAACAATATAACAGGGGGTTATGTACAGGTATGAGTAGGGTAACTATCTACAAATAGGATATAGAAGTGAGGGGCATCTTGAACGATTTTCAGAAGACTGTGTTCGTGAGGAACTAGCTAAACTTAAAGTAGACAAAGCGATGGGAGCGGATGGGATACACCTGAGAATACTGAAGGAACTTGAGAAAGTTTTAGCAGCAACACTGACTAACCTTTTCAATGCCTCTTTGGAGTCGGGAGTGGTGCCAGAGGACTGGAGAGAGGCACATGTGGTCCCTTTACACAAAAGCGGAAGTAAGGATGTGGTTGAAAACTATAGGCTGGTTAGTCTAACATCTGTGGTGAGTAAATTGGAAATGCTGCTGAAAGAGAAAATAGTGAGGTTTCTGGAGTCCAACGGCTTACCAGATCCAAGGCAGCCATGGATTCACCAGAGGCAGGTCTTGTCAGACAAATCTGATTAATTTCTTTAACTGGGTGACCAGGGAGTTGGACCAAGCGAGAGCCATAGATATGGTGTATTTAGACTTCAGTAAAGCCTTTGACACCATTCCACACAGGCAACTTATAAACAAACTGAGCACCCTAGGGATGGACCCTAAAGTTACTGCTTGGGTTAAAAATTGGTTGAATGGGAGGCAACAAAGGGTACAGGTAAATGGAGCTCATTCTGAGGAGAAGGAGGTTACCAGTGGTGTGCCCCAGGAATCTGTCCTTGGTCCGATTCTTTTTAATAACTTTGTTAATGATATTGTGTAAGGGCTGACGGGTAAGGTTTGCCTCTTTGCAGATGATGCCAAAATTTGCAATAGAATAGAAACCCGGGAAGATGTAGATAACATGAGGAGGGATCTAGCTAAGCTTGAAGAATGGTTTAGAATTTGGCAGCAGAGATTTAATGTTAAAAAATGTAAGGTCATGCATTTTGGGCTTTAGCAATCCAAGGGAGTGATATGGTATAGGAGGTGAAGTACTTCTGTCCACAAAAGAAGCAGGACCTAGGTGTGATTGTGTCTGATGATCTTAAAGTAGCTAAACAGGTAGAAAAGGCAATGGCAAAAGCTAGAAGGATGCTTGGGTGCATAGGGAGAGGAATGATCAGCAGAAGAAAGGAAGTGATAGTGCCTCTATATAAGTCTTTGATGTGACCTCATTTGGAGTATTGTGTGCAATTTCTGGAGACCACACCTTCAAAAGGATATAGACAGGTTGGAGTCAGTGCAGAGGGTTGCTACTAAAATGGTTAGTGGTCTTCGTTATAAAGCATATGAGGACAGACTTAAGGAGCTTAATATATTTTTTATTTTTTGTATTTATTTGGACAGTTTTCTATACCGCCCCTTCCAGAGATCAGGGGCGGTTTACATGGAACAAGAAGTTACATAGAACAGAATTGAACTGTATACATTGTAACTATGTACATTGATACTCGTTAAACTATATACATAGTAACTCAAGTTGTAACACTGTTGTAGTTTCATCAGGGACTGTTACATATAATCTCCAGGAACAAGCAGGAATGTAATCTTCACACATGGGGTATCGTCGGTACCGACGGAGCCTGCACGGGAACGCTCCCTAGCGTCCAATAGGAAAGCTTTTGGGAGCATCCCACTGCATCTGCATTGCTGCCTTCCCGCCTTTCCAACTCTCCCTCTTCAGTTTTTCGTTTTCCGCGGAGCCAACAGGCAACAAACCCTGTCACTGCAGAAAATTTCCTTTTTGTGGTCGTGTTTGCCTTCACCGTCGATGCCTGTACCGGTTCCACCGGTCTTTTCTTCATTTTCTTTCTTCTTTTCTTAAAAAAAAGAAAAAAGAATCCTCCTTTTTCGAGGCTCTGTCCCCTCTAGGTGCCATTGCCATTTTGGGCACTAGGCCCTCTTTTCTTCTGAAAATGGAGAAACCAACTAGTGGTTTCAAAAAATGTTCAAAGTGTAGCGGTACCATTTCTGCTACCGACACCCATGACTGGTGTCTTAAATGTTTAGGTCCTGACCATTTACCATCGGAGTGAATCCTCTGTAGAAAGATGACCAAGAGAGGCCTGCAGAACAGAGCTGCAAAACTCAGCACCCTCTTTGCTGCAGATGCGATGTCTGTTGCATCGACGTCTTCCAGGGCTTCATCTTCCTCCCATGGATCTCAGGTAACTAAACTCAGGTCTTCCAAGACTAGCCGGTCCTCAAAGGGTAGATCTCCTTCAAAGCATCGAGATGCTATGAGCGTTGCCCTCGAGGAAAACATACCGGCAAAACAGCCCCGGCAGGAGGCTCCAGCCTTCAAAACACTAACGGGGCTCCAGGATATTCCAGAGGCTTCCACCTCGGGAGAACTCCTGGTGCCATGTTCTGGTGTCGTAGCCGCTTCCTCCGGTAGCGACTTCCAAGCATTGGCAGGGGCTATGGATCAACAAATCCTAGCCATCGAATGCAGTCTAGCGGCTCTCTTAGCAGCTTCGGTACCGCTAAGACCACTTCAGACAGTTCCGCAGTCATTGGTACCGGTACCGACCGCACCTGCTTTAACCGATGTACTTTCCCGCATGCTGGCTCTTGAATCAGTATCCGGCATCGAGGGCTCGGTATCGAGACAGTCTGACACCGACTTTGATCGATACCGGCACCGAACAATGCAAGAACACCCGGCGTGCAGATATTTCAAGTCCTCCGATTCTGATGACTCTACCGGTACCGGGTGATTCTACCAGAGGATCCATCTCCTTCTCCTCAACGGAGGATGTCTCCTCCAGAGGACATGTCATTTCAGGATTTCATACGTGATGTAGCCCGAGGACTTTCAATCAGGGTGACTCCTGAGAAGGAACCGAGAGCAGAAGAATTTGAAATTCTTCAATACCCAGCAGCTCCTAAAGAAGCAGCTACCCGTCCAATTCACCAAATCTTGCATGATCTCATCCTAAGGATGTGGGAAGCTCCTTTAACGGTGTCTCCACACTCTCAGAGACTCGATACCATGTACCGAGTTCCACAATGCCCTGGTTTTCAGAAAACACAATTACCATTACAATTACAATTCAATGGTAGTGGAATCGGTGATGCGTAGGATCAAGAGTGCTAAAACACATTCTTCCAATCCTCCAGGCCGGGAAGCAAGGAAACTCGATGCCTTTGGGCGTTGATGCGTTCAATCCTCGATGTTATCAGCCAGGGTCAGCTCTTACATTCTCTACATGGGAATGTTCCTCAAAGAGGTCACAAGGGATCTAGAGCTTATGATCCACTTCTCCCTGATGATAAAAGGACATACTTCCTCACCCTGGTCAAACATGACCAGAATGTGTCTAAGTTCATGAATCGTGCAACCTTTGATTGCTTTAAGTGCATTAGCAGTATCTCTGCTATTTCCATCGGTGCACGTCACATTGCCTGGCTTCAGGCATCAGATTTAGAACAATGGGTGCAAGATAAGCTGGGGAACATTACTTACACAGGAGGAAATCTCTTTGGCAAGGATTGGCAAGACAAGGCTAATCAGATTGAATCTGAAATTATGACCTTGAACAGACTATCAAAGATTACAACCAACCCAGCAAAGAAAAAGACCACTAAGAAACTCTTTTTCAACAAGAAAAAGAAATTCTACCCATCTTACACCCAAGCTGTCCACTGTCCAGTTCATGCTCCCCAGAAGGGGCAACAACAGCCCAGACAGCAAAGGAAGGCACAAGTCCCAAGAGCTCAACCAGCTCAACAGACTCAATCTCCTCAGGGGCTTTGACTCCTTCCTAGAGAACATAGTCATCCTGCCCCTGAAAGGTCCAGAACCTCTCACCATCCCCGGCAGACTCTGTCATTTTGCCAGAAGATGGCAGCAAATAACATCAGAAAACTGGACTCTTTCCATTGTACGAGAGGGGTACAAACTCCATTTTCACAGTATGCCCTCTCCCACCATCACAAGACAGTTCAATTCTCAGGGCCCTACCACCACTCTCTTGTGTCAAGAGGTTACCTCACTACTTGCTCAAGGGGCATTAGAAGAGGTACCCATATCCCAAAAGGACATGGGTTTCTACTCCCCCTACTTTCTCATCCCAAAGAAAAGAGGGGAATACAGGCCCATACTGGACCTCAGAGAGTTGAACAAGTATCTGTTCCGAGAAAAGTTCAAGATGATCTCCCCCGGAACACTTCTTCCCTATATTGAGAGTCAGGATTGGCTATGTTCTCTGGATCTAAAGGATGCATACACGCATATTCTCATCCATACAGATCACAGGAGGTTTCTTCAATTCCTTTTTCAAGGAAGACATTGCCAGTGTAGGGTTCTAACCTTTGGACTAGCTTCTGCCCCAAGAGTCTTCACAAAATGCATGGCAGTAGTAGCAGCATTCCTGGAAACTCTGGGGATATTTGTCTTCCCCTACTTAGACCACTGGCTCATCCGAGCATCAAGAGCTCCAGAAGCCAGTTTCGCTCTCTCCCGCACGATGCAAATCCTGCAGTACTTGGGACTGGTTGTAAGCCTCCCAAAATCTCATCTCATTCCGTCTCAGTCCCTAGAGTTCATAGGGGCTCTTCTCGACACAAGGCAGTCAAAGGCTTTCCTGCCACAGCCACGTTGTCTTCAAATAATCCAGCTGGCTTCTCAAGCAGCTATAAAAACTTTGCTAACTGCTCGAGAAATGCTTCAGCTGCTGGGGCATATGACATCCACAATCCATGTGCTTCCCTATGCTCGCCTTCACATGCGGGCAGCCAGTGGACCTTATCCTCTCAGTGGACACAGGCCTCGGGGCACCTATCGGACAAAATCAGAAACTCGACATGTCTCATTTTGTCCCTCATTTCAGTGGCAATCGCTGGAAAACCTTCTCATGGGCTCTCCCTTCCAGCAGCCACTACATCAAGCCACCTTGACGACAGATGCGTCCAAGTCAGGCTGGGGGGGGCTCACTTGGACCATCTCTCCACCCAAGGTCTATGGACCCAGCAAGAGGCTTGTCTTCACATAAAACTTCTGGAACTCAGAGCCATCTTTTATGCTCTTCAAGTGTTCCAAACCCACCTCAGCTATAGGACAGTCCTGGTACAGACCGACAATCAAGTAGCCATGTTCTATGTGAACAAACAGGGTGGGACAGGGTATCAAGCCTTGTGCAACGAAGCTCTACGCCTCTGGGCCTTCGCCGGGGTATCCTCTGCTTCTACGTCTCTCTCAAGCCAGATCTCTGGAGTTGGGATGTGCTCCAGATCTTCTTTCCCAGGAGAGCGGGACGCTATTGCACCCGAATCCTCAGTCTCTGCATCTCAGGGTGTGGCTCCTGAGATCCTAGAATTCCAGGATATCAACCTTTCTCAACAGGTAAAGGATATCCTTCTGGCTTCAAGAAAACCTTCCACAAGGTGAGCCTATGCCTTTAAGTGGAAAAGGTTCTCTATTTGGTATTCAAAAATAGGATTCAATCCTTTTTCAGTACCAGTGGAGGCATTGCTGGAATATCTCCTCCACTCGTCATCCTGTGGTTTTAAGACCAATTCAGTAAGAATCCATCTTAGTGCCATTGCAGCTTTCCACAAGCCCTTGGATGGACAACCGGTTTCCTCTCAATCACTTATAGCAAGATTTATGAGAGGTCTACTCTTAACAAACCCTCCCATTAAGCCACCGCCAGTGGCTTGGGATTTAAATCTCATCCTTGGGCAGCTCATGAAACCGCTCTTCGAACCCTTAGCCACTACATCCCTGAAATCTCTTTCCTGGAAAGTAATCTTCCTGATTGACCTCACTTCTGCAAGACGCATCAGTGAGCTACAGGCTTTAGTGACTGATCCTCCTTATACAGGGTTACACCATGAAAAAGTAGTTCTTAGGACTCATCTTAGTAGTTCTTTGGACTTTATGCCAAAGGTGGTTTCGCCTTTTCATTTAAACCAATCTGTTTACCTTCCTGTATTCTTTCCTAGGCCTCACGCCTCAAGTGCAGAAAGGAATTTACACACTCTAGATTGTAAAAGAGCCTTAGGTTTTTACCTTCAGAGAACTAAGTAACATAGAAAGTCTTCCCAGCTTTTTGTTGCTTTTGACCCTAGTCATCTTGGACTACCAGTTTCCAAGAGAACTTTGTCTAAATGGATTGCAAATTGCATATCCTTTGCATATGAGAGTAAGGGACTTTCTCTCGAAGGTCATGTCACAGCTCAGAATGTGAGAGCAATGGCAGCCTCCATGGCTAACCTTCGCTCAGTGTCCATTGACGACATTTGCAGAGCAGCAACTTGGGCTTCGGTGCATACCTTTGCAGCCCACTACTGCTCAGACAAGGACTCCCATCGGGATGCCTCGTTTGGTCAAGCTGTTCTCCAGCATCTCTTTCACTCTTAGGACAACTCCTACCCACCATCCCGGGTTTCGATGCCAGAGATCCATGGGAGGAGGAAGCATGACCCATCTCAACCTTGGTTTTGCAGTTTTATGGGGTCATCTCCCTGGCATCTCTCAGCTGGGGAGTCTCCATGTGTGCAGACTACATTCCTGCTTGTTCCTGGAGATAGCGTAGTTACTCACCTTTAACAGGTGATCTACGGGAACAGCAGGAATTTAGTCTTCACAACCCACCCACCTCCCCTGGGAGTTGTCTCTCTCTCCTTCTTTCCTTTATCTCAGCTATAAACTCAACTGAAGAGGGAGAGTTGGAAAGGTGGGAAGGCAGCAACGCAGGCGCAGTGGGTTGCTCCCAAAAGCTTTCCTATTGGACGCTGGGGAGCGTTCCCGAACAGGCTCCGTCGGTACCGACGATACTCCATATGTGAAGACTAACTTCCTGCTGTTCCCGGAGATCACCTGTTACAGGTGAGTAACTACGCTTTACTGCTGGATGTGTATCACTACAAATATCAGGTGCAAATTATGCTTTTTGGAGAGATTATGACATTGCAGTTTATGCTTTTTGGAGAGATTATGTCTGGTGTGGGGAACTGGGGATGAAGCTGACTAGATGCTGCTGACGTTGTGGTTGCTGTAATGTTCAATGAAGAGAAGGGCCTTTAATTCCTTCCTGAATGCTTGTAGGTCTTTGATCATAGCGAGTCTGGCAGAGTTCCATAGGATTGGGACTGTGTAGGTGAATGCTCTGTTGCTTGTTGGTTGGTTGTTTGTTTGGTTTTGCAGATAGATGTTGGAACATTCAGAAGGTTCTGCTTGCTTTTTCTTCTGATTCTGGTGTCAGATTGAACCTTTATAAGAGATGTCAGATAGGAAGGTGCAATATTGAGTAGCTTGAATGTTGTGATTATCGTTTTATATTTTATACAACTTGATATTGGGAGCCATTGGAGATTAAGCAAGATGGGGTGATATGGTCCATTAGGTGTGCCTTGATTATGATTCTGGCAGTGACATTTTGGGCTATCTGGAGATAGTTTGTTCTTGTTGGGTAATCCATATAGGAGGCTGTTACAGTAGCCCAAGTGGGGTGTGATAATTGCATGGACTACCATTCTGAAGTCATGGGGGGCGAGGAGGGGTCTAAGGTGTTGCACGGTTCTTAACTTGAAAAATATGGTTCTGGAAGTTTGTTTTAGATGTGCTTCCATATTAAGGGTTTTGTCTAAGATGATGCCCAGATATTTAACTTCTTGCTTTACTGGGATTGGTGGTGTTGAAACTATGGTTGGGGGGGGGGTGAAACTATGGTTTCTGGTGGTGACAAGTACTTCGGTTTTCTTAAGGTTAATTTTGAAGTTGTTTATATTTAGCCATTTTTCTGCTTCCTGTACGCATTCAGTTAGATTGTGGTATGTGGGGTTATTTACATCAATCTGGGAGTAAAGCAGGATGTTGTCTGCATAAAGGTGATAACCCAATTTCGTAATTTTTGAAAATTGTGCATAGAGGTTGAATATAGAGGTTGAACAGGAGGGCAAAAAGCGCAGATCTCTGTGGGATACCTTGTTCCTGGGGGAATGGTGATGAAGATTCGTGTACATATTTTACATATTGGATACGATTGGATAGGTAGGATCTGAACTATTGGATGTCAGTCCCTGCTAGGTCTAGTTGTGGAAGCCTTGATAGGAGTATATTATGGTCTACATTGTCAAAGGCAGCCATTATGTCTATAAATATGAGTATAAAGGCCTTGTTTGCATTATCCATGCCTCGGATGAGGGTGTCAAACAGTACTAGCAGCAATGTTTCAACACCATGATAGGAGCGGAATCCATATTGATGCTCATCAAGTGGAGCGTTTAGGTCAATGAAACTTTGGAGTTGTAATTGGAAAGTTTTTTTCGATAATTTTCGCTAGAAATGGTATGCTGGCAATTGGCCTGTACGAGTTTGGGTCTTCTCTGTTTAGAGTCCTGTTTTTAAGTATGGGCCGGATGGCAGAACATTTAAGTTCTCTTGGTATATTCCCAAGGGAGAGGAATTGGTTGATTATGTTCGTTAGGTATGGTGCTAGTTCTGTTTTTGTAGCTTTCATCCAGGCCACGGGGCATGGGTCTGAGTGAGAGGTGGTGGTGTTAATCCTTGTAATTGTTTCTAGGAGTTGTTTTTCCTTGATGGGGTAAAAGGAAATACCATTATTGAAGTTAGTTTGATTATCGGTGGGGGGGGGGGAAAGGGTATGAGGTTATTGGATTTTAGTTTGGTTGCAAAGTGGTTGGCCAGGTTTTGTGGATTAATGTTACTCATGTTCCCATCATTTTGTGGTAGAGCTCCCTTGGGCGGTTAATGGCTTTATTTAGGATATTTGTATGGTAATTCGTTTTTGCTGTATTTATGGCTTTCTTTTAGGTATTCAGGGTGGCCATATAGTGGTTTTTCAATTCAGTGGGGTTTTTAGCTCTCCATTTTTGTTCAGTTTTGCAGAGTTCTTTCTTTACTGTGTGTAATTTGTAGGTATACCATCTTTCAGAGTGCCTAGGCTTCGCTTTTGTTTGCAGACTATAGAGTTCTAGGAAATGTATTGCATTGTTTAGGTCATTTGGTGCAGGATCAAGTTGGGGGGGTTATCTCTTCAAGGAAGGAATCTATTGAAGTTCTTGAATGATGTAGTTTGATGATTTCCTTTGGATGAGGTATGCATGGATAGAGATATAGGGAGGTTCAGGTGCAGTATGAAGTGGTCAGACCATGGGACTTGTGATGCTGTGGGAGGAGAGTAGCTCGGGTGTTCTGTGAGGCGTTCTGGGATGAAGATTAGGTCAAGGGTATTTCCCTTTGTGTGGGTGGGGGTGTTTACAATTTGATGGAAACCCATCTCTTCCATGATCTCCAGAAATGATGTGGATTGGTGTATGGTGAGTGATGTAAGGTTGAAGTCCCATAGGATGATATGGGGTTTCATTGTTGGGGATGTGCAGGCCGATTCTAGGATGGCTGTGAGGTTAGGGTGGTTATTGTTGGGGGGTCTGTAAAGCAGGCATACCGCTAGTTTATTGTTTTCAACTTTGAGTATATCTTTTTCAGCACTGCTAGTGCAGACAGTGTGGTTTAGTTTGACTTTGGTTAGTATAAGGACCCTGGCACCGCTGACACCTCTTTTGGAGTCTCTTGGACAGTTATTTATTTATTTATTTATTTATATTCTCTTATATACCGCGCTGTTCTGCATCAGTGCAGTTTACATTGAACAAACTGAAATTACATTGAACAGGGCATTATAACTTGGAGATAACTATTTTACAGGGAACATGGGCTATAGAGGGTTAAGTGGCTTGCCCAAGACCACAAGGAGCACCTGTGGAACTAGAAACCCCAGTCCTTCTGGCCCAAGGTTGCTGTCCTCTAGTGGGATTTGAACCCCCGACCTTCCGGCCTGAAGTACCTTGTCCCAACCACTAGGCCACTCCTCCACTCCAGTTATATAGTTTATAGTCATCTGTAGTGAGTTGATTCATAAGGATGGTGTCAGACTCTGTGATCCATGTTTCAGTGATGCAGAGCACATCTGGGGATTCATCTATTAGGATATCTCGGATTATTGGATTTTGTTTCTTACAGAACGTGCATTTAATAGTATGAGTTTGAGGTAATATGCGATCTGTATGTTTCAGGCTCTGGTTGTTGTGTATAGGGTTGATGTAAATCAGCCTATGGTGCGGTTTGTTACTGTGTGTGGTGGTCTCTAGTGTGTAGGTGTCTGTTGTGGAATGGCACACAATCTCTGTGGTGTACTTGTATTATGGGTATGAGGTGGGGAGTGAATTGTTTGTGTATAAAGCATTGGCTGCTGTTAATAGTAGAAGGCTGAGAATAGTGTAGAGTAGGGTGAATTTGATTTCCATCCTGCGTGCAGGAAAAGTCTGATAGGGGTTGTTTTAGGACGAGGTATGAGAGGGATTAATGGTGGTTGGGCAGCTATTATGTAGTAGCAATTGAGGCGTCTATGGACTGCTGGTGGGGATTGTGTAGTAGTGCAGTTGCAGTGTGGTGCAAAGGAGGGGCTCTAATTAGGTAAAACGTGTTAGTAGTGCCAGGTGTACAACAGTGAGGAGTAGTCTTGCGAGGGTAACTGTATAGTTAGTGATGTATAGTTAGTGGATGAGGTAGTGTTATGGATTCAGCTATCATACAGTTATATGCAATACAGTTGATCATGCAGGGATACACATATGTAACGATGCTGCTATGTGCCGTGAAGTAGATAGTGCTAATAGTGCAGCTACGTACTTTACAGATAATTATGCAAGGAACCACAGTAGTAATGGTGCTGCTTTGTACATTAAGCAGGTGCAGATACAAACATTACATATAGTCATGCAGCGAAACACAGTGGAACAGTGCAGTTGCATACATTAGAGCAGAGTAATTGATCCTAGCAGGTAGATATGGTTGTTTGTTCGAGTCTAAGAGCCAGTCTAGTGTGATTTTGAGTCAATGGTAGATTTAATATTAGCAGGACAACTTACGGTGTCATAGCTGGGTCTCTGGTACCGTTTGAGGAGCTCTTGGGTAGTTTTGCTGTTGGTCGCCTATGTATACTTTAGAGGAAGGCGGGATAGAGGTGATATGATTGAGACGTTTAAATACCTCTATGGCATAAATGCACAGGAGGAAAGCCTCTTTCGACTGAAAGCAAGCTCTGCTACGAGGGGACATAGAATGAGGGTGAAAGGAGATAGACTCAGGAATAATATGTGGAAATATATCTTTACGGAAAGAGTGATAGATGCGTGGAATAGTCTCCCAGTAGAGGTGGTAGAGATGAGGACAGTATCTGAATTCAAAAAAGCATGGGACAAACGCAGAGGATCTCTTAAGAAAAAAGGGGACTGTGTAGTGGTTGATATGGAAGGGCAGAGTAGATAGGCCATGTGGTCTTTTTCTGCCATCATGTTTCTATACTATGTTGTTGATAACTGAATACAAATCCAAGGAAAATGAGAAAAGAACCTTTGAGTCGCGATGAATTTTAGGGTCTATTCACTAACCTGTTCATTTCTTCGTAGCCGACTTCATTCCATCGTAGCCGGTCTAGCCTTATTGCAGATATGCCTAGAAAGGCCAGCTGTGACATCCCCAGCAAAACAGCGGGTGGTGAGGGGCCGAAGAATTTGGAGGCTAGGGTTTGGTCTGCCAGTGGAGGGGAAGGCAGAATCGCAGTAAGGGGGACAGTAGCAGATACTGATGCGTCAGGGTCAGCGGTGCCGGGTCCATGGTTACTACCAGTGGGGGTGCGCACTGTGGGGTCAGTACACTGGCCAGTGCAGTGCCAATAAAAATTAAGAAGTGAATTTGGTGCAGGGAGTTCAATACATATTTCTTGTTTGGAGTTCAGGACGGGGAAGCCAAAGAGGGAAAAGATAAAGAAAAAAGTGGGGACAAGGATAAGAAACCAAAACTTCTGAAGTCCATAACAAATTGGGTTTCAGCTTTTCACATATTTATGAGCATCCTGATGGAGCGCGAGCCTTAGCTGGGTCCTTTCCTCATCCGGTATTTATGCACAATTACACGCGTACATAAGCATTTCAGCGGCTGGGCTTGGCTCAGTTATAATGTCAAGTTCAGAAAAAGTATGGCCGATGATCCCACCATCACATGGCACCACAGGATTACAGACCTATGGCTGGACTAAATATCCTCCAACAGGCCGTGGACCCAGGAGGGCCCCCACAGCCCTTTCAAGTGTTTCACAGGTGGCAGCCTAGCCCAACGGCCGGGCGTCACTCCTGCCACCAGTAACAGCAGCTGTACCTGGCACCAGCTAACTCTGATCACATCAAGCAGACCATTAATCGATCGTGAGCAGGGCATTCTCTGGCTGACCTGCCTGCTCCAATCAGGACTGGGGGAGGAGCCTTCCTACTGTTCATCAGCTGCAGCCATCAAGCTTGCCCGCGCCTTGCGGGCCTGCGCCTGAGGGCCCTTTGGCGTGGTCCTTAGGCGCGGGACGCTTTAGCGGGAGAAATCATATGGCTAGTTCAACATACAAACTACAAAAACAGCAGGGTGTTTGTGGAGTCTTTTTTGCTGAACTGCATCCACTGGCAGGGTCCGCAGGCGGTCTTTCTGCTCTGGATCTGTGGCTTTCTGCACCTTGGCCTTCTCCCGCTGCATTGATGTCTGCTCCCTCTGCTATTGTCATCCTCTCCTGGGATCCTCCGCTGCATCATTGACTGTCTGCTCCCTTTGCCTCCTGATTGTTTGATATTTCACTGCCTGTTGTACTTATTGTATCCTTTGATTCCTCTGATGTTTTATTAACCTACTCTCTTCTCCTAGCCCCATTGCTTTCATTCTCGCCTCCTTTCTTGTCCTTACTTTGGCTCCACTTTAGGTCTCTCTTCCTCCTTCCCTTTTGCTGCTCCCTTGATTTCTGCCTTCCTTTGTGATGCACAATCTGGCTAATCTCATCCATATCTCTCTAGCTTCTCCTTCTCCCTCTCTTCCACCTCCCTCTTCTGGTGAGTTCACCCCTATTCCTTCCCCTCCTAGACATTTGTCTCATTCTGTACTGAGTTCCTCTCGCAACTTGTCCAGTCTTATTCATATTACCCTTCTTTCCCCTTCCTCTCTCCCTTTCTCTTGTGCCCTTTGGAACACATATTCTGTCTCTAATAAACTCTCTTTTACACATGATCTTTTCCTCTCCAACGCTTTTCATCTTCTTGCTTTAACTGAGACCTGGCTCCTCCCCGACGATACCGCCTCTGCTGCTGCCCTCTGCTTTGGTGGGCTCCAGTTCTCCCATACTCCTCGCCCTACAGGACGTGGTGGTGGGGTTGGCCTTCTTCTCTCCCCCTCCTGTCATTTCCAACCTCTTCCTCTTCCTCTGCCTCAGTCTCATTCCTTCCTCTCTTTTGAGGTCCATTCTATTCGCCTCTTTGCCCCACTTCCTCTCCGGATTGCTGTTGTCTATCGTCGTCTTGACAAGGCTTTTTCTTCTTTTCTCTCTGACTTTGACTCTTGGCTTTCCCTCTTTCTTATCCCTACCTCCCCTACTCTTATTCTTGGTGATTTTAACATCCATGTTGATAACCCCTCTGATCCTCTTACTCTGAAGCTTCTCTCTCTTACCTCCTCATGTGGCCTTCAGCTTTGTTCCTCTGCCCCCCCCCCCCCCCCTCACCCTCATGGCCATTGTCTGGATCTGGTTTTCTTTTCTTGCTCCTCTCCCTCTAACTTCAGTAATACTGTTCTTCCTTTATCTGATCATCACCATCTCTCCTTTAATCTTCACCTCCCCCCCCCCCCCTGCCTCGTCCTGTCTCCCCTCCACTCTTTTTAGGAACCTTGCCATTGATCCCCTGGTTCTCTCCTCTACCATTTCTCCTTCTCTCTCCTCTGTTTTGTCCTCCAAGTCTGTTGATATGGCAGTGATGTCCTATAATGCTGCGCTTTTCTCAGCTCTGGAGGTTTTCGCTCCTCTCATCCCTCGTCCTATAAGGCGTTCATTACCTCAGCCCTGGTTCTCTCCTACTATTCGCTATCTTTGCTCCTGTGCCCGCTCTGCTGAGCATACCTGGCTCAAATCCTGCTCCCCTGAAGATTTCCTTCATTTCAAATTCATGCTCTGCTCTTTCAAATCTGCGTTAGCTCTTGCCAAACAAGATTACTTTGTTCACCTGACTAATTCTCATGCCTCTGATCCTCGCCGTCTCTTCATTCCTCTCAACTCTCTCCTCAAAGTGCCTCCGCCTCTGATACCTCCTTCTCTTTCTACCCAGGCTCTGGCTGTTTATTTCCATGATAAAATCCATAAGATCACTCTCCAGTTTCCCTCTAAATCCCCGATTTCCCTTTCCTGCTTTCATTCTCTCCCCCTTCTCATCCTACCCTCTCTTCCTTCCCCACGATTTCTATTGATGAAACTGCTCCTCTTCTCTCCTCCTCCAAGCTCACCACTTGCTCCTCTGATCCTATCTGCTCCCATTTCCTCTCCTGTATTTCCTCTACTGTTGCCTCCTCCATTTCTCATATTCTCAACCTTTCGCTCTCCACTGCTACTGTCCACTGCTACTTTGCACTTGTGGACAAGTGCAAAGTTATGCACCTAGGGAAGAACAACCCAAACTATAGTTACACTATGCAAGGTTCCACATTAGGAACCACCACCCAGGAAAAAGATTTAGGCGTCATTGTGGATAACATGTTAAAACCCTCGGCTCAGTATGCAGCGGCAGCCAAGAGAGCAAATAGAATGCTAGGTATCATAAGGAAAGGAATGGAAAATAAAACAAAAGATATTATAATGCCTCTATACCGTTCCATGGTGAGACCGCACCTTGAGTATTGTGTGCAATTCTGGTCGCCGTATCTTAAAAAGGATATAGCGTTATTAGAAAAGGTTCAGAGAAGAGCCACCAAAATGGTAAAGGGGATGGAAGGATACTCCTATGAAGAAAGGCTAAAGGGGTTAGGGCTCTTTAACCTGGAAAAGAAACGGCTGAGGGGAGATATGATAGAAGTCTATAAATTAATGAACGGAGTGGAACGGGTAAACGTAGATCGATTATTTACATTATCAGAATATAGAAAGACTAGGGGACCTGCAATGAAGCTACAGGCTAAACTATTTAAGACTAATAAAAGAAAATATTTTTTCACTCAACATGTAATCAAACTCTGGAATTTGTTACCTGAGGATGTAGTAAAGGCTGTTAGTGTAGCTGGGTTTAAAAAAGGTTTGGACAAGTTCCTGGAGGAAAGGTCCATAAACCATTATTAAGAAGGGATCCAGGATATAAATGCTTGACCCAGTACAAGCATTGCGGAACCTGTGTCTTTTGGGGAAACTGCTAGGTTCGTACGACCTAGATTGGCCACTGTTGGAAACAGGATACTGGGCTTGATGGACCTTGGTCTGACCCAGTATGGCATATCTTATGTTCTTATGTCCCGGCTGACTTTAAACATGCTGTGATCACGCCTCTCCTGAAGAAACCCTCACTTGATCCCTCTTGTCCTTCTAATTATCAGCCCATCTCTCTCCTTCCTTTCATTTCTAAACTGCTCGAATGTGCGGTTTACCGCCGTTGTCTTGACTTCCTCTCTTCCTATGCTCTTCTCGATCCCTTATAATCTGGTTTTCATCCTTTACACTCTACTGAAACTGCTCTTGTCAAAGTCTCCAGTGACTTGTTCCTGGCTAAATCAAGGCCTTTACTCTGTCCTTATCCTCCTTGACCTTTCTGCTGCCTTTGACACTGTTGACCATGATCTTCTCCTTGACACACTGTCCTCGCTTGGCTTTAGGGACTCTGTTCTTTCCTGGTTCTCCTCATATCTCTCCCATCGCTCCTTTAGTGTCTGTTCTGGTGGCTCCTCCTCCTCTGTTACCCCGCTCTCGGTTGGTGTCCCCCAGGGTTCTGTCTTGGGTCCCCTTCTTTTTTTCTCTCTATACCCAATCCCTTGGTGCGCGTATTTCCTCTCATGGTTTTCAGTACCATCTCTATGCTGATGATTCCCAAATCTATCTCTCTGCTCCTGATCTTTCTTCTGCTTTCCAGTCCCGGATCTCTTGCTGTCTCTCTGCCATTGCTGCCTGGATGTTCCATCATCGCCTGAAATTGAACATGGCCAAGACTGAACAACTTGTTTTTTCTCCTAAAATTTCCCTTTCTCCGTCTTCTTTTTCAGTCTCTGTTGATGGCTCTGTTCTCCAACCTGTTTCATCTGCTCGCAATTTGGGTATTATTTTTGACTCTTCACTCTTTCTCCTCTCACATCCAACTCATCGCTAAGACCTGTCGCTTCTTTCTCTTCAACATTGGCAAAATCCGCCCCTTTCTCTCTGAGCTCGCTACTAAAACCCTCATCAATTCCCTAATCACCTCCCGCCTTGATTATTGTAATCTCCTTCTTGCTGGTCTCCCTCAGTCTCATCTTTTCCCTCTTCAGTCTATTCAGCACTCTGCTGCCCGTTTGATTTTCCGTCAGCCTTGTTTTGCCCACATCACTCCTCTCCTCAGATCTCTTCACTGGCTCCCTATCCGTTTCCGTATTCACTTTAAGCTTCTCCTTCTGACCTATAAGTGCATTCACTCTGTGGCTCCTCAGTACCTTTCTTCTCTCATTTCTCTCTATTTCCTCCCTCGTGTACTCCGTTCTTCTTCCCAGTTGCTTCTTGCTATGCCCTTCTCCTCTATTGCCATCTCCAGATTCCGCTCTTTTCACTTTGCTGCTCCTTACGCTTGGAATAAACTTCCTTTGTCTCTACGTCAGGCATCTTATTGCCCCTCTTCAAACTCAAGTTAAAAGCTCATCTTTTCGCCTCTGCCTTTGGCTCTTGATTTTGCTGTTCTCCTTCCTTCCCCTCTTTTATTTCACCTTTCTTTCTTCCTCTTACACTTGTTCTTACCTCTTTCCTTTGTCCTGTCCCTCCTGCTCTTGTCTCTTTGCCCTTATTCTTATCTTTTTCTACTCCTTTTCTTGCTTTGTCTTTTTAGATTGTAAGTTCTTTTGAGCCGGGACTGTCTTTTTGTTTTTTCATTGTACAGCGCTGCGTGCGCCTGGTAGCACTTTATAAATGCATAGTAGTAGTAGTAAGTTCTGGCACCCATGTTCCATCTGTGGAACCAGTCATCCATCCTACATGTGTTGATCCACTAAAGATGGCACACCCTTTAGGCCTCTGCCTCGGCGCACAGACGACAGCCATGGCCCCAGTCCCCATCAGGCTTGAATGCATGTGACCGTGGCTGTGGACATACCCTTTTCGGGACAGGGCACGCACCCTTAGCAACGGTTTGGCAATATTTAAGTTAGCAATATTTATTGATACTGTTAATAAAATTTATTTTAAATTTATTGATTTATGTCCTTTGTCCTTAACTTTACACCATGTTCTCTGACTGTGTGCTTATTCTGACGTGGCTTCCTGCTTTTTGTTGGACGTGACCAGTCACCCCTCCTACATGTGTTGATCCACTAAAGATGGCACACCCTTTAGGTCTCTGCCTCGGCGCACAGACGACAGCCATGGCCCCAGTCCCCATCAGTCAGTTAATGACCATATTGATCCTGAATTGTGTTTGGTGAGATATGCGACTATTGAGTAGGCCATAGTTCTCATACAGAATTTGGGCCTGCAGGTGCAACTAGCCAAAGCCAATGTGGAGTCAGCTTTCCGGCTGCTCCCTGTGCACCCCAAGTCATTTCATTTACTCAGCTTCATTTTCGAAGGGGAATACTATTATAACAAATTTATGCCTATGGGCTGCTCAATTTCTTGTGCATATTTTGAGCAGTTTAGTTCTTTCCTGCAGTGTGTGGTTGAGGAAATTGCCGGGCCTAATTCGGTGGTGCACTACCTCAACGATTTCCTTTTCATGGGGGCTGATTTCAAAGAGTGCAAAAGGATTCCGGGCATCTTTGGGCACGTCGCACGGAGGTTTTGTCATACCTCTGGTGGCTAAAAAGACCATGGGTTGCACAAGAACAATCACATTCCTCAGGATCGAGCTCGACATACAGTTATAGTTGTCACAGCTTCCCTGTGAAAAACTGGAGAAACTAAGAACCAACATCAAGCAAATGAGGGGCCAACGAAAGGCTACATTAGAGCAATTTCAATCTTTGCTCAGTTTGTTGTGCTTTGTATGTAAGGTAATGCCTGTGGGGTGGGTGTTCTGTCGTCAGCTTGCACTGGTGACAAGAGGGATCAAACAGAAGCACCAGGGTTAGTAAGGACATCAGGGAGGACTTATGGATGTGGGAACATTTTCTTCAGTCCTTTAACGGCCTAGCATTCTGGCAGGACACCTCCCTTCCCCGTTTTGAACTGAGACTTAGAATTATATATGGGCACGTCGGGGGGAATCGGCTTTGACATATACTTCAAGAGGGCTTGGTGTGCTGAGCATTGGCCAAGTGAGTGCCACTCCCTTGGCGTTAACAAGAACATCACGTTCCTTGAACTGTTCCTCATAATGGTGGCCCTTTTCATATGCCAGGATGCTATGGGCAGTGGCGCTTTTACGAGAAATTATGCCCTGCCTTATGCACAACTTCTCAATAGGGTGAAGTATATTTTGGGTCAGTATAATAACATTGCTGATGCCCTTTCTTGTTTCAAAATGCAGACGTTCTGGGCAGGCGCCCCCGATGTGGATGAGGTCAAGATGGCCATTCCACCAGCAGTCTGGGCATTTAGCCCGCCGAAGTTTGGGATATCTTGGTGAGTTCCCTGGCCGAGTGCACCAGACGAAAATATATGACATTTTGGGAGCATTTTGGGGACTTTTGTAGACATAACGGGATTGGGGTCGGGTACCAGTTCAAGATGGGCCCCATTCTGCAATGGATACTTTCCTGCAAAGGCAGCGGCATCAAGAAATCTGCAGTCTAGACACGTCTGGAGGCGGTCTCATTTTTTGTCAAAGCGAAAGGGAAGAAGAGCCCCTCGGCTGATTTTGTCATCGCTAGGGTGATTAGGGGTTGGTCAATTGGGCATTGCCATGAGCTGGACCGCAGGCGACCGATCAAGTATGTGGTGCTAAGGGATTTGCTGGCCATAACAAACTGGGTCTGCTATGACATCTTCGATATCCGTCTTGCAAATGCGACTTCACATTGGCGTTCTTCGGAGTGCTTAGTGTGGGCAAGCTGGTTGCTTCCTCAAGGTGCTACCCGGCACACATGGGCCTCTGATAGAGGGGTGCTAGAATGTCCTTGTCCTCACTGCCGGGTGACCCCATGTGCCCAGTGCAAAATTTAAGGGTTATAGACTGCTGTGCCCCAAGGGGGGTGAATAATTGTTAATACACATGGATGGGGCAACTTTGTCCTGTTTTCAGTTTGCCGGGGTCCTGAAGTTAGTCATAGCAGAGGTGGGCCTGGAGGGTGGCTTGTACAGCATGCACTCCTTCCGCATCGGGGCCACTACCATGGGGGCTGGACTGAGTATGACAAGGGAGAAAATTAGGACCCAGAACAGGCGGCGATGAGACAGGTATAAATTGTATGTCCGTCTGGAGTCTAGGGATTGACAAATCTTGCCCATATGGCTGATCTGTTTCTTTTTTGTTTTTCCTTGTCGATGGTCTGTCTTAGGGTACGCGTGCTCCCCAGGGCCCCTGGGAGGCATGGATTTGCGGCCATTCCTTTGTCCACTGGGCACAGAGGAGAAACCGGACCAGACCATAGGGCCTCAATCTGGGCATGAATCCTACGGAAGTCGGAATCGCAGCACGATCAGTGAGTAACGGGCCTCCTCACGCTTTGACGGCATCGGGGGGGGGGGGGCTACACCTCATTGCCATACAATAGATTGCCGACACCGACCTTTGACGGGCCGGGGCAGAGACAGGCAAGAAGTGACACTGCTGTGGCTGGGGTAGAGTGCACACTTTTAACGGCAGGCAGCCCTGCTCAGCGCAATATTATTTAGATATAAGTATGACCAAAAGCTGTCAAGTTGTGCTTGGTTGGCCGAGGGGAGGGAGGCTTTGACGGCACCTCCTCCCTTAGGCGAGTACGGGCTGTGCGACTCTAGGATAGGGAAAATGAGTTCAGACAATTTTGGTTCATTTATCTGTTGATAATTGTAATATTTATAATTGTAATGTACAAATGTGATTATGTTGTGGTTATGTTGTGGCCAACACTGTCCAATAAAGATCCGTATTCTGTTTAAGAAGCTGATGTCTGTGCAGCTTTGTCATGAAGAGTGTCAATGAAGCAAGGGGGGGACGGGCGGAACAGAGGGATAAACGGAAAGGGGGGGTTTAGGGGAAAGGGGCCTGAAGGAAGGGGTAGGGGGTCAGACTTATCCAGGGCCTGTTTGGCCCTTTTTCCAGTTGAGCAGTCCCCAACAAGAAAATTAACAAATGGCAGGATGGAATGGAGAGTGAGAGGGTTTTATCCAATGTAAAGTAGGATTTGGATATTCCAATTATTCTGATGTTGTACACTCTGACCCTGAAACTAGTCTATTAAAGGCTTATCTTTCCTAACTACCATGTTATAACAACATCTTCCAGACATGAGTGGATCTTACTAAATTTAATAGAAAATACAAATTATGTGGGGGTTTTAAAATACTATGAAACATTCTCTTTGCAGTAATTCAAAGTGGATATCCCCTGGTCCCATTGATCTATTCATTCACACTTTTAAACAGGACTAAGAAATGTTGAACGTTTTAAAAGAAAAAGTTCAGAATCTTTTCCATTTTTGACCAAAAGAGAAAATGATGCTGTCAAACATTTGTTTAAAAGATGTGAGATAGTGATCAAACCAGCAGCTAAGGGTGATGGTATAGTTATATTAAAGAAGGATGATTATGTCTCAGAGATTAAGAGAGCTCAATGACACTGATTTTTATCCACCTTTAGCCACTGATCCCACCAATAACATTAAGAAAGAAATTGATATTTTGATACAGATTGGATTGAAACCAGCTACATGACGTCTAAAGAAAAATAATTTTTGACTGTACACCATCCAGTTGTTCCAGCAATATATATTTTACTCAAAGTTCATAAGTTGCTCACAAAGTCACCAGGAAGACCCGTTTCTAGATAGGATCAAAAGTAGAACTGTTGGTGATTTTTTTTTAAGGCTATTGGTCCCAAAAACTGAATCATATGTTAGGGACTCGACTCATATAACTAACTTACTGAATGATTTTGAAGGTGATGCTACTATCTACCTAGTGATCTTGATGTAAAGTCCCTTTACACTAATGTTCCACATATAGAGGCCCTGGACACTTCATCCAAAGGGGTAGGCAGCTTGCATGTTCCCACAAAATTTCTGGTTGAATTAGCCACAATAGCACTGACTAGAAATTATTTCTGTGTTCAAAGACAGTTCTATCAGTAAATAAAAGGCAATGTCATGGGTACCACCATGGCCCCTAACACTGCAAATCTTTTTGTTGCTGAGTTTGAAAAACATTTTAAGAAAACGTCCTTTTAGCACAAAAATTAGGCTCTGGCAGTGTTATATAGATGACATACTCATGCTTTGGAAAGGTAACAAAGAGCGATTAAAATAATTTCATTCATGGTTGCTCACTAGAGATGGAAACCTCAAATTTGAGATGCATAATGTTTTCAAACAAATTGCCTTTTTGTGTTTTAAGATGACCATATGTTGGAAAACTGTTGATAAGAATAAATTATTAGATTTTAACAGTTTTCAAAGCAAGAAGTCTGAAAAATAAC
Organism: Ichthyophis bannanicus; assembly: GCA_033557465.1. NCBI lineage: Eukaryota > Metazoa > Chordata > Amphibia > Gymnophiona > Ichthyophiidae > Ichthyophis > Ichthyophis bannanicus. The sequence continues at coordinate 1,220,738,980 of CM066031.1, forward strand.
TTACCATATTCGCAGATTTTACATCTCCATAGATTATACACAATATACTAGAGCCAAAAATTTAAAAAGCAAGTTTATGTCCTTGGCACTACCTGTATTTCAGGAGGACAGCACATTGCCTCCAGGTCATTGTAAATGTGGTAAATGCTCCATTTGTCCAAGGAGATAAAAGAATTTAAACATCCTATCTCAAAATGTACTTATTACCTGATTGTAATACTAATTGTGCTGTTTATGTGATTGAATTTCCCTTTCCTTTGCTTTGTGTAGGGAAAAAACAAATGGGCAATATGCATAAGGATGCTGGAACATAAGAGCGGTATTAAGAGAAAAGTGGAAACAGCATCTTTAGTTGTACATTGTATTGTCAATAGGGAGTGGAGGGTAGTGGATAAGGCAGGCAAAGAGAGAATTTGAGAAGAAGCTTGCTGCGGAAGCAAAAACGCGAAATAAAGACCTTTTCAAGTACACTCGTAGCAAAAAACCTGTGAGAGAGTCAGTTGGTCCATTAGATGATAAAGGGGTTAAAGGAGCACTAAGAGGCGACAAGGCGATAGCGGAGAGACTGAATGAATTCTTTGCTTCGGTCTTTACTGAGGAAGATGTAGGGATGTTACCCATGACTGAAGTGGTATTTAAAGGTGCGGAAGAATTGAAGGAAATCTCGATACATCGGGAAGATGTCTTACAACTATTAGATAAACTGAAGAGTAGCAAATCACCTGGGCCGGATGGTATACATCCAAGGGTGTTGAAAGAACTGAAATATGAGATTGCAGAACTGCTATCAGTAATCTGTGAACTATCATTAAAATCATCTCTAATACCTGAAGATTGGAGGATCGCCAATGTAACACCAATTTTTAAAAAGGGTTCCAGGGGTGATCCAGGAAACTACAGACCAGTGAGCCTGACGTCAGTACCGGGAAAAATGGTAGAAACCATCATAAAGAATAAAATTACTCAGCATGTAGATAGTCACAACCTAATGGGAGACAGCCAACATGGCTTTAGACAAGGAAGATCTTGTCTTACTAATCTGTTATGTTTTTTTGAAGGAGTGAATAAACAGGTGGACAAAGGTGAGTCGGTTGATATTGTGTATCTGGACTTTCAGAAAGCCTTTGACAAGCCTTTGACAAGGTCCCTCATCAGAGACGTTTGGCAAAACTAAAGAGTCATGGGATAGGAGGCAGTGTACTATTGTGGATCAGGAACTGGTTAAAAGATAGAAAGCAGAGGGTAGGGCTAAATGGCCAATTTTCCCAATGGAGAAAGGTGAATAGTGGTGTACCCCAGGGATCTGTGCTGGGTCCGCTGCTTTTTGACATATTCATAAATGACCTGGAAAGTGGAATAACGAGTGAGGTTATCAAATTTGCAGATGACACAAAACTATTTAAAGTTGTTAAAACCCAAGAGGATTGTGAAAAATTGCAAGAGGATCTTGATAAATTGGAAGACTGGGCATCAAAATGGCAGATGAAATTTAATGTGGACAAGTGCAAGGTTATGCACCTAGGGAAGAACAACCCAAACTATGGTTACACGATGCAAGGTTCCACATTAGGAACCACCACCCAGGAAAAAGATTTAGGCGTCATTGTGGATACCATGTTAAAACCCTCGGCCCAGTGTGCAGCGGCGGCCAAGAGAGCAAATAGAATGCTAGGTATGATAAGGAAAGGAATGGAAAATAAAACAAAAGATATTATAATGCCTCTATATCGTTCCATGGTGAGACCGCACCTTGAATATTGTGTGCAATTCTGGTCGCCGTATCTTAAAAAGGATATAGCAATTTTAGAAAAGGTACAGAGAAGAGCCACCAAAATGGTAAAGGGGATGGAAGGATACTCCTATGAAGAAAGGCTAAAAAGGTTAGGGCTCTTTAACCTGAAAAAGAGACGGCTGAGGGGAGATATGATAGAAGTCTATAAATTAATGAATGGAGTGGAATGGGTAAACGTAGATCGATTGTTTACCTTATCAGAATATAGAAAGACTAGGGGACATGCAATGAAGCTACAGGGTAAACTATTTAAGACTAATAAAAGAAAATATTTTTTCACTCAACGTGTAATCAAACTTTGGAATTTGTTACCGGAGGATGTAGTAAAGGCTGTTAGTGTAGCTGGGTTTAAAAAAGGTTTGGACAAGTTCCTGGAGGAAAGGTCCATAAACCATTATTAAGAAGTGACCGAAGATATCAATGCTTGACCCAGTACAAGCATTGTGAAACTGGTGTCTTTTGGGGAAACTGCTAGGTACATGTGACCTAGATTGGCCACTATTGGAAACAGAATACTGGGCTTGATGGACCTTGGTCTGACCCAGTATGGCATATCTTATGTTCTTATGTTCTAATGGTTAGAACACTGCTTGGTAATGAAGAGACCAGGGTTCAATTCCCACTAGCACTCCTTGTAGCCTTGGGCAAGTCACTTAACCCTCCATTGCCTCGGAAGAAAGGCCTGGCAATGTATTTCCCGTCACACTACCAACAAAGCCCAGGAGCTGCTGGGACACCAGGAGTTAGCATTAACTGAAAGGCACACATTGCATTTTTGTATTGTCAATGGGCACTCTTTTAGTGATCTTACTTAATTTATAATCAGGACTAATACCTCTTCTTGGAGAGGAAGTGATATTGACAAGCTTTTATTGTTTTTCTGTTGTGGAAATATTTCTTTATGGAAAGAGTGGTAGATACATGAAACAGACTATCTGAATTCAAGAAAGAATGGGACAAACGCAGAAGATCTCTAAAGGGAAAAATGGGGACTGTAGAGCTTAGTAATTGGTATAGAAGGGCAGACTGGATAAGCCACATGGTCTTTATCTGCCATCATGCTACTGTGTTAAGAACAATGCTTTATTTTTGAGCTTGATACTATATCCCCTACAGATCTTGATCACGAGATTGACTTGCATTTCTTTAATAATGGTACAGTATTTTCAGTAATACCTTGATTATTATGGATCAGATGCTTTTTTATAATAATTTATTATATTACTTTCTATATGGTTTTTAAAGTTTTGTTTTATTTTTTTCACTATTTTGTTTTTATTGTGTTTTGCATTTTTGATTCACACATAATTTTAGCCATGTATTTTTGGGGATCTACTCCTAGTTTTAGTATTCAGCATTACATTTTTTTACTGTGTTTTAAAATCCTTTATGGACTGTTTAATCTGTGCTCATAGGTTGCTTTTTGTATTATTCAGCTTCTTAACTTATTTTTGATGCTCTTTTTCTTAGGGCAATCTTGTATTTTCTTATATGTATATACAATTATATACACTTTGAATGCCGTTGATATGGCTTATGCGCATTGTTTATCCTTTTTTTTTTTGTGAAATTGTTTTGGGTTTTTTTGCATATTTGGTTATGTATTCTTGGAGTTTATTCCTCCTTAATGTGTGATCAGTGTATTAAGTGGTACTTTATAGTTTTAGCTAGTCACTTTTTGGCTTTTCATACTGCATTGAAGATATTAAAATGTAATAGTGCGTTTTGGGGTTTCTTTGATCTGCCCCTTTATGGCAAAGAATTTTTTAACCATCCCCTTAACTCTCTTGCTGTGTTAATGGGGGAGGTGCATCAATGTGCACTCTGTATTTAGATCTCTTATGTGGCATCCTTTGGATTTAATTCTAAAAGCAACTTGGAGTGAAGTGCTGTGTTTTGCTTTGATCGATGAGTTTGTCATGATTATTTTTAATGTTGTACTTTTAAACTTGATACAAAGTTTAATCACTTTATTATTTGTCTAGATGGGGAAATGTTTAGATTTTATCTCACAACATATTCAAAGCTGTAGCTTATATATGAGGACATATAATTGGCCCAACTTGAGGCCATCTCTCACAAACCTTAAGGGGTCTGTTTACTAAATTGCATTAGCTGTTAATTTATTAATTTATTTTATTTATTTAACAGGATTTCTATACCACTTTATTGTTAATTCAAAGTGGTTTACATAAAACAATTACAGCAACCAGCTTTTACATAGAAAAGGGAATTCAAACTTGGAGGATTAGATGGGGTATACATGTTACATTTAACTTTGTTAACTATATAGTACATTTACACTGTTGCTGAATGATGGAGTGCAGCAGATGCTATCTGGCAGTGTTAACATATAACGCATGCAAAATGCAGATAATTTGCATTCTGCAGAGAGCACAGAAAAGCATGTGTTATCTGCATGAGTGGGCAGAATAAGGGCGGAGGGGGGCTGTCTGCAACATGCAGTTACCACAGGCCTCAATAGCACATGGTAGCCATTGGATCTGTAGAAAGAGTGGGTACTACTAAGTCTCCTTCAAAGGATGCCTTTAGCTGCATCTAGGCTGCTGTTCCACCATGCTCTCAGGAAGCTCAGTGTTTTATCTGCTGAGGAAATGCTGTGCACACCTCCAGCAGATAACACACAGCTTTTGCAGCTAACACTGCATTATCTGCATTTTTTGACACACTAGCTGCAAAAGCCTCTAATGCATCTTAGTAAACAGACTTGTAAGTGTACGTTGGTTTATAGATTATAGAGCATAATATTTGCTTTTTATTTTTACTTTTAATTATATATCTTTTGAGAATTACCTGTCATGATTTTGGACTTGATCGCTCTGACTCGTAGCACATTAGCTGTTCTTGGAAATATTGTATATTTAGATATTTGGAGAGATGTGAAGTATTTTCAATATTTGAGTTTGTCTAAAAATAATTTTTATGATGCACTTTTATATTTTTTCAAAGCTTGACCCTTTTTTTGTTCACATTAATAAATGTTACTCTTTTATAAAAGTGCATGCGCAGCTGTGGTTTTCTTCTATAAATAAAGATAACCTTTTGATTCAGCTCATTGTTTTGTTTTAGACAGATGTTTATGAACCTAAAAAACGTTTTAGGATTTCTCTCTTCATTTTTGTTTTCATTTTTAGTTGCATTCTTTTGATAATTTTTCAGTGTTGAGTTCTTGTACTGATAGTTGGCAATTCCCTTTTCCATAATTCATGGGCTCATATCGGTATTGGTAGAATCACTGACCAATTATGTTTAATTTTTTTTTGTTCTCAAATACCTTTTGTCTGATATATGCACTTGTTGTCCACATGTACCTTGGGGGTGGGGAGGAGGTTAACATAAGCCTTTTTTAAGATAGCCCCTCCTTTTTTGGATGATTATTTTGATTTTTATTATTTTAGTTTTGTTGGTCCCTTTTAGCTGTTTATCATCATCCTCTCTATTTATTTTGTTCTGTTTTATTGCTTGGTTTCATCCTACATAAGGTGTCTCTCTAATTGTTCTTTATATATCTTCTGGTTGTTCAAATACAGAACCATCAGATATTTTCATACTTGTTTGAAGAGGTTCACGGAGAGTGTGTATTTTTACCACCATTCTTGTATTTTTGGAATGTTCATGTTTATCCATTTATATTTATTTAATCTGTGTATTGATTTGCATTTTTAATTTCATTCTTTGTGTTTGCTTTGATTATTGCTGTATAATTTTTTGTATATAGTACCATTTTTTAATGTATATTTATTTATCTAAACTTATTTGTAAACCACCTTTCTACGGTTCAAAGCAGTTTACATACAACAAATTTGTGACAGTATGCCTGGACAACATACTGTTTACATGGAACAGGAACAGTAGAAAACTGTATTACATGGAACAAGAAACAGTAGAAATAGTATAACAAAAGTATAACTATTTAACATTTAACTATTTATAGCTAGGTTTCTGATTATTTACAGTTGTGATTTTAATAATTGGATTGATCAACTTATGTACATACACTGAGGAATTTGTCTGTTGTTTATTTAGTGTTCATTTTAAGGTGATTGAAATATCGAGTCTGTCCATGCTGTATTCAGTCTGGAAGAGGTATGTTTTGAGTTTTTTTCTAAAGTCTAAAAGGTCTGTGCTCTCTCTTCGTTTTGGAGGGAGGGAGTTCAATAACGTGGGAGCAAATAGTGTAAAGGCTGTATTGCAAATGAACTGTTTGTTCTTGACTTTCTGGGTTGGTATCGTCAGAAGGTTAAGGGTGGAGGTCCTTTGGGACCGGTCAGCTGTGGATGTTAAGATGAGAGGCAGTAGGCAGTTTGCAGATTCCTTATGTAGGATTTTGAATATTATGGTAAGGGCTTTGAATTTGATTCTGGCAGTCATGGGCAGCCAGTGGCGCTGTATAAGTAATAGGGGTGATGTGTTTTTATTATTGTTTTTAAGTCATTTTTAATTGTTTGTTTTAACACTATTTATTATGTGTTATGTTTATAGACCCCTGATGCAGGCTGGTGCCAAAACACGGCCATGCCTGGTTGAGAAAGTGTGTGTTGTTTTGGCCCAGGTCGAAAATAAAGGTTTTTTTCATGATTTCCCTCTCTATATGTGTAGTCCATGGTTGGTTTCCACTCTCGTTATTGCGTATGTGAGGAGATTTCGATTTGCCAAATGCTGATTGGGACATTCAGCTGTGGTGTCATCTAAAAGTAGGGAGATATCCTGGATTCTCTACAGGGAGAACTGTTCTGAAAACTGGTAGTAGAGCCCACGGGGGGAGGAAGCAATATTGGACTTGGTACTTTAGAAGGCAGAGAGTGTGTTTCTGATGTTGCAGTGGGTTTTATCTGGCATGCAATGATCACTAGATAGTCAGCTTCAATATTATCACACAAATGGAGAGATTCATTCAAAAGTGAGGGTCCTATTCTTCAGAAAAACTAACTTTGCAAGGATGGGGGGAATGCATCAAGGAGTTGTTAACTGGATGGGAACGTGGGGGGGACGTTGGAACAACAATGGGGCAAAACTGAACGATATTTTAAGACAGCCTTTTTGTAAGAGGAAAAAGGAGGCTGCTATGGTTTTCAAAAGAAGTAGCTGAAAAGGTAAGGGAAAAAAGATTAGCCTTCATAAATTATAAGAGATTACCGAAAGAAGAAGATGAACAATAACGAGGTAAAGTAAGCTAGCAAAGTAGTCAGGAAGGCAAAAATGCTAATGGAAGAAAAAATAGACAATATAGTAAAACATGGGGACAAGACTTTTTTTTGTATTTTAATGAAAGCAGGAAGTGTAAAGGTGGTATTGTTAGACTCGAGGTTAAAGGGGAGGAATACATAGAGGCTTATGGGGCTAAAGCAGAATTGCTTGACAGATATTTCTTTTATGTGTTTCTAGATGAAAGGCTGGGAATGTGACCGTAGAAAACAAACACAAATAGGAATGGAAATGAAGTAGAACGCAAAGTATTTTCAAAAGACTGTGTTCGCAAGAAACTAGCTTAACTAATAGTGGACAAAGCAATGGAGCTGAGCATGATTCATCCAAGAGTTTAAAGCAACATCAGGAAATATTTTTTTACCGAAAGGGTGGTAGATGCCTGGAATGCCCTCCTGATGGATGTGGTGATAGCAAAAACAGTGGCGGAATTCAGAAAGGCATGAGACAGACACTGAGGATTCTTATATGGCTAAGGGATGTTATCAAAGCAAACATAAACAACTTCATAAATAAAGGAGGTAATCTGTAGTAGCAGGTACAGCCTTAAATAAAAGTATAGAGGGGGGACTAACCTGCCATCATTTGCTATGTTACTATGTATTGAAGAAACTTAAAGTACTAGCAGCTATGCTGTCTAACCTTTTTCAGTGCTTCTTTAGAGTCACAAGTGATATGGGAGTGCAGGAGATGGGCAAATGTGGCTCCTGTCCACAAAAGTGGAAGTAAGGAAGAGGTTTGGAGCTACAGATTGGAACTATAGACCAGTTAGCCTGACCTCTGTGGTGTGTAAATTAATGGAAGCACTGCTAAAGCAGAGAAAAGTGTGGTTTCTGGAATCTGAGTGATTACAGGATCCAAGGCAACATGGCTTTACTAGCGATAGGTCTTGTCAGACAAATCTGATTTTTTTTTTTTGACTAGGTGGCCAGAGAATTGGATTGGCTGGGATTATGCTTAAATTTCAGCAAGACCTTTGATACCATTGCACATTGGCAACTTATATATAATGTGAGTGCTCTTTGTGATGGACCTCAAAGTGAGTGACTGAGTTAGAAACTGGTTGAAGAGGAGGTGACAGATGGTGTAGCAGCAGATAAGCATGCAATAAATAAAACCAGGAGTCTTTTCAAGGATCCAAGCCAATTTAATGTGCACAGGCTCAAGCAATAAGCAATTTCAAAATGGCTGAGCAATGGTTTCTAGCAAAACAACAACTTTTATACCGTTCTTCTCCATTCTAGACATAGGCAAACTTTTCATTGGTCCCAGTAACCCCTCTCACCCATCTATTGGTCCTGGTACCACTACGTAGCTATCCAATGAGGACCTTGATCTGGGCACAGCACCTGGTTGCCCCCCTTTCAGTCCTCATTACAATGGACAGTTCTTAGACTTTCGATACTTCTCTCCTCCAAGGTCACTGGCTTGCTGGAATATGAGTGAGAGCGGGGCACTGTGACCTTGCTTTCTGCAGAGTTAATTAATTCCATAGAAGCTGTGCTCTCTTATCAGTACCAATTAGAGCTGTTTTCTTTCTTTTCTAAGTTTCGTTTCTGCTTAGCTATGTTCAGTTAAGCTGAGTTAAGTTTCAATTCTATGGTGTCATCATTCAGGGGGGTTTTCATTCCTCTGGGCCTAACTACAGGCTTCAGTTACAGGTCAAGCTGCTTAGGCCTGTCTGTTTAGTTCAATTAGCATGGATCATAGGCCTTCGCCTACCACATTCCCCCCTTTGATTATTCTCACCCGCAAGTGAGAAAGGGTGAGAAGCAAATCACATAATACTAAATAAAGATATCACTCTGTGGTATAGGGTAGTAGTTTCACATAGCTAGTATCTTTGTAGCTGCCTTATGCTCTACAGTGTTAATAACTGGAGTTATCATTCGCAAGCAAAGTGGCAAGAAACAAGGGAGCAACAAGCAGATAGTCAAAGTCCATAGTTTTGCAAGAGTGGGTAAAAGAACTAAAGAATTAGAAGGTTCAGGAGCATTTATGCCGGACCACCAAGATGTCTTCTTTGTTGTGCTGTTGTAAATCTTCTGATTTAGACAGTCCAGCTGTCCGATCTTCATAGCAAATTGTGGTCCGGTCCGAACAAAACACAAACTGTCAACAATGGGGTGGGCCAATACCCACTCACTAGTAGTATTATGTAAATCAGTCTGATTGTAGGGGATGGAGTAATTCAGTTCTTGGGCCTCCCAAGGCCATTAGTCTCCCATTGTTGTTTCTCCACAAAACAAGCAATCTGAAACATGAAGACCGAATGCCACTGCTCCTGCTAATTCAAGAAATAAGTTCTGGTGGCAGGAGGAACGTCAAAGTCTGATTTCATGGCTTCATAGAAAGAGTGATCTTTTGTCCTGTTCTGGTGGTGGTATGCAAGCTGCACAAGGGGGTAGGGCAAAAGTCATTTCAAAGCACCCCAAAACTGTTGCCAGAATAAAGCAATAATAAGAATTCATAATGGGCATAGTCTCTGGAAAATTTATTTATTTATTTAGACAGTTTTGTATACCGCCTTATCCTTCAATCAAAGCGGTCACAACACAATTGGGGGATACATTTAACACGCGGGGATATGAGACACATACACTAATATTTACAGGGAACATGGGCAATGGAGGGTTAAGTGGCTTGCCCAAGACCACAAGGAGCATCTGTGGGACTAGAATTGGAGGAACTGTCGGATTTCACAACAGATGACAAATGTAGGGTTGATTGTAGATCCTCAAGCTTCTGCCGTACGTAGACCTACCAGCTTTGTGGCAGAAGTAGGGCTGTAGATTCCAAAGTATCACTGTCCTCTGGGATGTCTCAATTTCTTACAATATCATAGCATAGTCTCTTAGGCTATTATTGCCTCCTTAGAGCAGTTCACTTCTTCAGAAAATCAAAATAGTCTTTTCAGTTTCTTAACACAACACAGTCTATTTCTGATGGTTGCAGCTTCATCATTTTTTTTTTTTTTTTTAAGATGCGAGGCTTACTTTCAGATAAACAAACAGTCTTGAAACAGTGCAGTTTCTGAGGGACCAATAAGTCTTAGGTCCGTGGCTGTTGTCATAGGGTGAGGTGCAATGGTGTCTCAGGATGCTGTACAGTAGTCCAGTGATCAGGTTCAAGAGCAGCTGCTGGCTTCACTTGATTATGATGGATCCAAGGTTCAAATTCTGCGACTTTTACTGCAGTTGGAGTTGACAAGATGACAACATAGGGTCCCCTCCAATGCAGGGCTAACGGTATCTTTCTCCACTCTTTGATCCACACCGAGACTCCAGGCTTGAAAGGATGCAGGGGTGCAGGCAAATTGATGGGTAATCGATTTTGTACCCAGGTATGAAGACTTCTGCAAAACAGAACTTAAAACCAATAGTTCATGTCTAATAATTTCAGATACTATCTGTTTCATATCTCCCTTTATTTCCTATACAATAGGCGAGGGTCGCCCATACAAAATTTCAAAAGGGAAAACTCCTAAAGACTTAGCAGGGGCTAAGTATATCCTAAGTAGGGCTATAGGAAGAACCTGGGGCCACTTCAGGTAAAGCTCTTGGCAAAGTTTGGACAATTGAGATTTCAGGGTTCTATTCATACATTCTACTTTTCCTAAATTCTGAGATCTATAGGCAGTATGTATCTGTTAATATCAATATCTTGGGGCTATACTTAATGGACTTGCTTCCTAAGGTTATCCACCCTCATTCTTTGTACGGGGTCCCATGTGCATGCAAGGTTGTAAGGGCATACTTGGAATCTGGGTACACATTTAGACAGGGCTCTTTTCCTATTGTTAGTGCTCTAGTGAGGGCTATCAGTTCAGCTTTCTGTGGTGAAGTTTCTGGGGCCAGGGCTGAGGACTCAACTACCAAATCAGGGGTCACCACTGCATATCTAGCACAACAATGTCCATTGATGATGAAACTGCCTTCAGCCACAAAGGAAGTCTGTTCAGGGTTCTCCAGAGGGACATCAGTCAAATCCAGGCGGCTTGAGAATACAGTGTCCATAATTTCTAAACAGTCATGATCAGGGGGTCAAGACCAACTGGTAACAACATAGCAGGATTCAAAGCTTGACTGACCTTCAATTGGAGCTGGGGGGTTTTACGCAACATACTCTGTGGCACCCAAGAAGGCTCTCACTTGCCTCCTGGTGGTTGGAGTAGGAATACTGCATACAGCTTCTTTGCATTCTGGTCCCAGGCGTCGAATTCCGCTGGACAACTGGAATCTTAGGTGTTTAACTTGTTGGACATAATTGCACCTTGGCTCTTGAGACTTTGTATCCAGCCTCATTAAGAGGGTGCAAAAGTTCACTGATGGCTTGTAGACATTCACTTTCTGAGTTGGTGGTTATGAGCAAGTTGTCCACATATTGAAGTAGAATTTTTTCTCCTGGAGTTTCTGGATAACTTGTCAAATCCTTGCTGAGTGAGGCGAGTTCTTGAATCCTTGAGGTAATCTTGTCCAGATGAGTTGGCCCCGCCTCCTTGTAGTGGGGTCTTGGACTAAGCGTATGCAGAAAAAGGCATCTTTTTAAGTCCAGAATGATGAAATGTATAGCTTCAGCAGAGATCAGTTCCAAGAGTATAAGGATTTTGGTACCACTGGTTGTATAGTTTCAGCTGCATCATTCATTCTTCTTAGATCCTGCACTGGGCGGTAGCCACCTGTCCCAGGCTTCTTGACTGGCTTGAGGGTGACAATGACAGGGGCTATGTTCTTCGCTAGGCCAGGTGGATTATCTTCTGCCCATACTCCAGGTGGGGCTATAAGGTTGGTAGGTATACAGGAACTTGTTGACTTGACTGGAGGTGTGCTATAGAACCGCTACTCTTCTTCTCGGGGAACAGTCAGCACCATCAATCCAGCAGGCTCTGGGTTCACAGTCATTTGCATTTCTCTCTCTTCAGCAAAGGATATCTGTGCCTGAAGCTTTGCAAGCAGATCTCGGCTCCAAAAATGGAATAGGGCATTCAGGCATATACAGGAACTGGTACATTATTATTGTTTTTTGTTTTCCTAGTTCACACATGCGGTTCTGCAGAAAAGGCTTTGTGGCCTTAGCCCCAGTAGCTCTGATAATGGTGGTGCATCTAGAAAAACACAGGGGCTACTGGCTTTAGTATTCTGCTCCTGTATCCCCCATAAAAGTCCATATATTGGTCCCCTATTTTTCAGACTGACTCCTGGGGACCCAGGGAAACTGGAGAGTCCGGTCTGGCCTAGTCTTCGTCCATGCTGTAGCCCTCTTTAGCTGCCACTTACTCTATAGCTACTTCCTTCTCCTACTAGAACATTGTGCTTGGTTTATTGTTTTATGACTCTGCAATCAAGTACTCCCTCCTCCCCTCCTGGGGTGGAGTCAAGATACGGGCATTCACTTCTCTAATGTCTTTCTCCTCTGTAATGGACGCACTCACACCCAGTTTTTCACTTCCTCTGCTCCTTTGATTAGGAAAACCTCCTCCACATCATTCAACTAAAAATATCAGCAAAAAAGATCTGTTCTCTTTTTCCATCTTACAATTTTTACTTTCTCTGTCCCTCTTCAACAATCCACATACTTTTCTGATCAACTTTCATTTAACTATTATGCCCGCAAATTCATCCAGTTTTCTATAATTTCTGTCCATTAGTTCAATCAAGTCCTAAAACTTCTCAGTGTATAATGCAGTTTTTTTTTTTCAGTTCTAAACAAGTCTGGTCAGCTGACTTTCACTTCTGGTCCAGAGGGGGTGCACATCCCCCTGCTGCGGAGGTGGCTGGCAAACTAGGGAATCTGCAGGGAGGAGTCCCCCCCTCCCTCTCCTGGGCTCTGTTTCTCCTAGCAACGCTCTATCCAGGAGGTTGTTTTTTTTTTTTTAATGTTCTACTTCTCTGCTGTGGGCACATTAGTTCACGCCTACCGGGGGGTGACATCATCGGTGGACTGGGCTCCATCCCCCCCTTAAGCACTCTGAACGGAGCTACTTACAGAGAGAGAGAGTGACGAGACAGGATATCTAGAGATTTTGGGGCAAAATATGGTGAACTAAGGAAATATGGGCAACTAGCAGAAGCCACTCCCTTTCACATAGCATTCCTGATTGGGACAGAGACATTTGATAACCATAGTCTTCAGTAAATCCCTTACTGAAATTCTTGATCATACTTGAAAGGACACTCATTAAAAAAACCTTATTACCGTAAACATAAGCTTAAATTGAGCACAGACATACAATTTAGATACAGTTCTTAAAATATCTTATAGAGAGAACTATAGCTATCTGTTACGTATGACTAAAATAAAAATACTTAGCAACTAGCTGCCAGCCGTAATCAGCATGTCTCTGCAAAAGAAATTATTATTTTTTTAGTTCAGGAAGCAAATATTCAAAAGACATTCCGGATATTTTTCATAAAGTACAGTACACCTTTCCCTTTTTTCAAATACAGAAAAACAGCTTACAGTTTGGGGAAGCATGCATTCAAATGACTTATACTTGTTCATAAAAAGGTTGGTGCAAACACTCCGCAAGATAAACTTTTTTTTAAAACTTTGATTGAATGAATCCTTTATTTTAAATAAACGGGAGACCTCTCAACCGAGAGTTGCTGTCTCTTAAAACACATTTTTTTTCTTCTCTGCAAGCTACACCCCTCTGCTCGCTGGGAAACAACTGAACTGTGCTCATAAAAAGAGACTTCTCATTCACACGCACAGAGAGATACCAGAAAAAAACAATTTAAATCAGTGTCAAGTCGTGATCTAATAATTACTTTGTAGATCAAAGGAAAAACAAAAACAGTTCTCTATCATTTCCTATTTAAACTATTACAGTGCTTACTGAAAATTTGAACATACAGCCGACCGAAATTCTTCTCACTTGGTCCGCAACCCGTAAGGGATTAATACAAACTTAACCCTTTTCAGGCTAAGCCCAAAAACTATCGGGACCCACAATCCTGACTAAACATTCTTATTAAATGATATATAAATGATATATAATACATAACCATAGCAGAAGGAACATTACTATTAAAAACATATTGAATAATACAGGTACAATTGTCCTGAAATAAGCACAAACTAACAGCATTGAGATTTAAGCCTGCGCAGGGTTAGAAAGACACTGTACATTCTTTCCTCCAGACACGCCCCCTGTCAGTTTTTCACTGTGCAGTAGGAAAGCGAACTGGGTCAGACCAGCTTTTGGATTTTTAAAATGACTCTAGGTGTTTTGCGTCTTCGTTCTGCTTTATTAATACAATTTCTTAATCAGTGAACTGTCACAAATTACTCAACAGAATAATCTCACATTTATAACAGAAGGGGAACTCGCAGTTTCAACAGAGAACAAAAAGAACAAATACACAGTAGGGCAGACAATACACATCAAACGCTTCACAATCATGCTAGCAACGTATCCCAAAAAAACCCAGTCCTGTCTGTTCTGACTAGGCTGAATCATGATTTTTTTAACAGCTGTACCTCGCGAATACTCATGCAAGGATTTTCAAACAAATTTTCCCCACGCATACTCATGTAGGGACCTCGCGCATACTCATGCGAGGTTGACTTAAGTCTTACCAAACAAGAAGGACGATGGCTTCGCCTTGCGCATACTCATGCAAGGGTAATAGGACCGTCCTTGAGAGGGGATCAGTGCTCTCATTACCAAATTCCAAGTTCCAAGTTCTCGAGATTACAAGTTACAAGTTTCAAATTCTTACCAAAGTTTCACAAGTTTCAAACTGCAGTTCTAACTCATCTGTCTAGACAGGTTTTCAAAACTATACTTACCGGATCCGGTCCCCAATACTTCACTAGCTTCTGAGTTGGATCCTGGACTCCCCCGGGTCGGAGGTGTTGGCCAGCTGGACCCAGTGCCTGCCGAGGCCAGGCAGAACCCCCTCCGATACAAGAGGATCGGTGGGCCCAGGGAAATTCCCCTGCGTCGGATTGGCATGGTTCCAACTGGACCAAACCTCAAGGCGAATTACGTGGATTTATTCATTTGAACACCATCCACCACTCGCACTTCCCGGCCAACGCACCAAGAAATGTAGCAGCAGATAAGCATGCAATAAATAAAACCAGGAGTCTTTTCAAGGATCCAAGCCAGTTTAATGTGCACAGGCTCAAGCAATAAGCAATTCCAAAATGGCTGAGCAATGGTTTCTAGCAAAACAACAACTTTTATACCGTTCTTCTCCATTCTAGACATAGGCAAACTTTTCATTGGTCCCAGTAACCCCTCTCACCCATCTATTGGTCCTGGTACCACTACGTAGCTATCCAATGAGGACCTTGATCTGGGCTCAGCACCTGGTTGCCCCCCTTTCAGTCCTCATTACAATGGACAGTTCTTAGACTTTCGATACTTCTCTCCTCCAAGGTCACTGGCTTGCTGGAATATGAGTGAGAGCGGGGCACTGTGACCTTGCTTTCTGCAGAGTTAATTAATTCCATAGAAGCTGTGCTCTCTTATCAGTACCAATTAGAGCTGTTTTCTTTCTTTTCTAAGTTTCGTTTCTGCTTAGCTATGTTCAGTTAAGCTGAGTTAAGTTTCAATTCTATGGTGTCATCATTCAGGGGGGTTTTCATTCCTCTGGGCCTAACTACAGGCTTCAGTTACAGGTCAAGCTGCTTAGGCCTGTCTGTTTAGTTCAATTAGCATGGATCATAGGCCTTCGCCTACCACAATGGTAATAGTAAATGGAGTTCACATTGGAAAAGGGGCCTTACCAGTGGTGGACTCAGGGATTGGTCCTTGGTCCGGTTTACTTGTGGATGATACTAAAGTCTGCATCAGGGGTAGACACCTTGAAAGGTGTAGATAACATGAGGAGAGATCTAGCACAGCTTGAAAAATATCAAAAATTTGGCAACTAAGATTTAACGCTAACCCCCCCCCCCCCCCACAAGGTCATGCATCTGGGCTGCAAAAACTCAAGGGAGTGGAACAGCATAGGAGATGAAGTACTTTGATGCACAAAGAAGAGTGGGACATGGGGTGATCATATTGCATGATTTTAAAATGGCCAAAAAGGTAGAAAAGGCAACAGCAAAAGCCAGCTTGCTTGGATATACAGGAAGAGGAATGGCAGACAGGAAAAAGGAGAGGCAATAGTGCCTTTTTATAAGTCTCTAGGAAGACCTCATTTGGAGTACTGTGTACAATTCTGAAGACCACAACTTCAGAAAAAGATAAACAAGATGAAGTTGGTCCAGAGGACGCCTTCTAAAGTGGCCAGTGGTCTTCATCTTGAGGCATATGAGGATATACTTAAAGATCTCAATATGTATGCTTTGAAGGAAAAACGGGTGAGAGAAGATATGACAGAGACATTTAAATATCTCTGTGGTATAAATGCTCAGGAGGCAGCCCTCTTCCAGTTGAAAGGAAGCGCTGACATGAAGGGACGTAGGATGAAGGTGAAAAGGGATAGACTCAGGAGTAGTCTGAAGAAATATTTCTTGATGAAGTGGATATGTGGAACAGCCTCCTAGTGGAGGTGGTGGAGACAAGAACTGTATCGGAAAGCAATAGGGTAAGTACAGAGGATCTCTGAGGAAGAGGAAAGGAATGTAGAACTTAATAGCTCTTATGTATGAACAGATTGGATAGGTTTTATGGTTTTATCTGCTGTTATTTAGCTGGTGAACAATTTTAGCTATCTTAAATTAGTATATACCATGTGTATACAACATATTTAATTTTCTGCACTCATGAATGCGATGAAAAAATGCTGTCAATATAATTTATAGGAAAGCATTAAATAAAAATAAAATTAGTGAAGCAAGCAGGCTGTGCTTGACAAGGATGATATAAGTCATTGTTTTATATTTTAACTTTTGCTTGATGGTTAGTATAAGACGGTGGCAGCATAAATGTGTGAGTTTTCAAAGGAAAAGGAATAAACAGAATTAAGCTATCCTTTATGTGACATGAAACAAGAAGACGTATTGATCTAAAAGTGAATGAAAATCTTGGTGTAAAACATCTATAGTGGATGTTTTAACTTTAATAATATAAACAAGAAAGCCAGTAGCCTATACTTAGGAAAGCACATAAAAGCAAAACTAGGTCAACTTTCTAATATAGGATACAAATACAATGCATGGAATTTTTCATGCTTGAAAGGTATATAGATCTGGGGTTTTTTCTTCTGCTTCTGCTGTTCTAACATGTTCTTGAAATGGCCATTGTATTAAGTCTTTCATTACTATTGAACATGTAATTTAGCTGCCATGTTTCCAAGTAGAAAGAGGCTGTACGAGATTCTTCCACAGATTTATTTTAAGAAAATTATTTGGACACTGTTGTCTTAATTTGTTGATTTGTGTTCACTCTAATTTTAGAGACTGCTTTTGGATCCTTATGCCCCTCACTCTCTTGTTCACTACTTATGTGTATCTTACCAATCTCTAATCCCTAGTTTTATGATGTTTTTTCTTCTTGATGAGATTGTAAGCTCTGATGAGCGAGAAATGTGTTTTACGTACAGAGCTGTGTATACCTTGTAGTGCTATACAAATGAATAGTGGTAGTAGTAGTTAAAATAGGAATAGCTGTTTAATAGGGTGGCAGTAATGGTATGTTACTCCATATAAGGGTTTGGATATGGAAGCAAATTGCATTTTGACAACCCATAAGACTGAAAGCTTTAGAGTAACAAATACCCCTGTTGTTTAGTGAAGAATTATTGACAGAAACTTTGGGGGGAGGGGCTTTATGTTCCTCCACTAAGGTTAATGAGTGATAAAATGCAGACAAGAACTGGAAGGGGGAGTTTAATAAAAATCGGTGAAAATATAGGCAATAATTTTAAAGATATCAGAATTTTTCTAGCGTTAAGAAGAGAATTTGTTTTTATCAGTTGTAGAAATCACTACTTTGGTATTGGTTTGACTCTTCTGCAATTCTTCAGCAAAATAATAATCTCCAGGAACAAGCAGGAAGTCAGTCTTCAAATATAGGTGACACCGGCACCGATGGAGCCTGGCGCGGGAACACTCCCCAGCATCCATTAGGAATGCTTTGGGAGCATTCCTCCATGCATGCGTGGCTACCTTCCCGCCTTTTATTTATTTTATTTATTTATGTATATTTCTTATATACCGCGCTATTATAATCAGTGCGGTGTACAGTTGAACAAAACATACTACAATGCCACAGTTACATTGAGTTTACAATGAACAAGGGTAGTTAAAACATGGAGGTAAAACAGGGGGGAACTATTTACAAGATATAGTAGTTTTATCTAAGGCATATAATAAGTTTTATCTAAGGCCTTCTCTCCTCAGTTATCTTTTTTCCGCAGAGCTATCAGAACCCAGTCCCCCTCTCTGTCATGTTTAAGACTTCATTTTTTTGAACTACAGTACTGTAAAAGTACTCCAGTTTACCTTCCCGTAGACCGCATCGACTTCCGTTGGTTCCGGTACCTCTCCTTTTATTTTTTCTTCAGTATTCTTTTTCTATAGTTTTTTTTAAAGTTTCCAAGAAGCTAGCTTATCTGTAATGTGTTGTCCTACTGTTGTTCTTTATGCCATCTCAGAATATATACAGTGAAGTACATGTTGTATTTAATGTCCTCTTTTTCATCCTTTCAAATAGCATCTGATACACATATATATATTTTAGCTATGCTCAGGGGCGGCCCAAGGGGGGTGCGGGGCCATATGCGGAGACTTGGTGCGGGGTCTCATTTGCATAAGGGGCCTCATTTGCATAAATATTTGCATAATGTTACCATACACTAACTTTTAGTAAACATGCCTCTTAATGAGTGTATGAATAAAGAAAGACTAAAAGACTTCTACATTACTATAATCCAGTGCCAACCGCCAGACACATTAGGAACTACTACAAACACTGCCCATTTAGAACCCATAGCAAACCCGCCGTATCCTAACAGCACTACCAGGACTCATAAAGCACCATACCCTAACTATCAAAAAGAAACGCTGCAAATATTAAACCAATACATTTCAGAGAACAACAATACATGACCTACTGGGGAAAGAGAACAAGTGGCAATGTCAAATAGGAATTACATAAACAGAATACCTCAGCTCAGTTACACATAGACCATCACCAAACAAGGAATCACAATTTAGAAACAGGAAGACAATAATTAAACTGGGAATCCCAAAAGCCAAACTTGGAATGTACAACACTGTAGAAATAAAACTATACATTAATTTGCTCTTGTACTAAACAAAGCGCAGACGTTAATGATGCACATTTCCCAGAGCTGACATATTCCAATTAATAAATTCAAAATAAAGAGATATTTTTCTACCTTTTGTGCATTTTTTTTCAGCTGCAATTGCTCCAGTCACTTTCTTCTGGTTTCTTTGTGTCTTCCGCTAACTCTCCATCGTCTGCTGTCCATTTGTCTTTTCTTCTCTCTTCTAGTTTTTTTCCATTCTCTCTCTACATCTGCTTTAACATACTAATCTTTCTCCTTTTGCTCTTTCCTCATTCCTATTTCATCTACTCAAATTTTACCCCTCCATTCTCAATCCCCACTTACTCTCCCAATATCCGGCCAATTGTAGATTTGTCTTCCCTCCCACACAAAATATTTTTTCCCTCTCCATTTCACTCTCCCAGCTCCATCCCATTCTAATCCTCCCCCCAACATCAGCTCCATTCTAGTTCCAGTCCCATCCAGCATCCGCTCCCTTCTAGTCCCCACATCAGCCCATTTCCAGTCCTAGCCCCCCATAAGCCCATTTCCAGTCCTATCCTAGACCCACCATCAGCCTATTTCCAGTCCTAGCTCCCCCATCTATTTCCAGTCCCATCCGAGTCCCTCCATCAGCTCATTTCCAATCCCAGCCCCCCATGAGCCCACCAGCCCATGTCAAATCTTAGCTCCCCTCCACTCAGCCCATTTCCAATCCAAGCTCCCCATGAGCCTACTTCCAGTTCTAGCCCCTTCATGAGTCCATTTCAATCCAAACCCCCACCACAGCCCATTTCCAATCTTAGCACCCCCCAACAGCCAATTTTCAGTCCTATTCTAGCCCCTCCATAAGCCCATTTCCTGTCCTAGCCCCCACCCCACTCACCCATTTCCAGTCCTAGCTCCCTCCCCCTCACAACCCATTTCCATTCCAAGCCCCCGTCCCCATCAGCTATTTGCAGTTCAAGCCCTCCTTCCACTCAGCCCATTTCCAGTCCAAGCAACCCCCCCAGCCAATTAACAGTCTTAGCCCCCCCCCCAGCCCATTAACAGTCCTAGCCCCCATCAGCCCATTTCCAGTCCTACCCCCCCCATAGCCCATTACTAGTCCTAACCCCCCCATCAGCCCATTACGTCCTAACCCCCATCACCCTATTTCCAGGCCTAGCCCCCCCCATCAGCCTATTTACAGTCTTAGCCCCCCCATAGCCCATTACCAGTCCTAATCCCCCATCAGCCCATTACCAGTCCTATCCCCTCCCATAGCCCATTACCAGTCCTAACCCCCATCAGCCCATTTCCAGTCTTAGCATCCCCCCATGGCCCCTTACTAGTCCTAACCCTCCCCATCAGCCCATTACGTCCTAACCCCCCATCACCCTATTTCCAGTCCTAGCCCCCCATCAGCCTATTTCCAGTCTTAGCCCCCCATAGCCCATTACCAGTCCTAATCCCCCATCAGCCCATTACCAGTCCTAACCCCTCCCATAGCCCATTACCAGTCCTAACCCCCATCAGCCCATTTCCAGTCTTAGCACCCCCCATGGCCCATTACTAGTCCTAACCCTCCCCCATCAGCCCACTTCCAGTTTTAGCCCCCCCCATAACCCATTACCAGTCCTAAACCTCCCCATCAGCCCATTTCCAGTCTTAGCCCCCCCCCATAGCCAATTACCAGTCCTAATCCCCCATCAGCCCATTTCCAGTCAGCCCCCCCATAGCCCCTTACCAGTCCTAACCCCCCCCCTCAGCCCCCTTCCAGTCTTAGCACCCCCCCATGGCCCATTACTAGTCCTAACCCTCCCCTATCAGCCCACTTCCAGTCTTAGCCTCCCCCCCCCCCATAGCCCATTACCAGTCCTAAACCCCCTTCCCCCCCCCTATCATCCCAAATTAAAAAAATAAAAAAAAACAGCTGCTTCTGCCGCGGCAGCATCAAGAGTGCCGCCGCGGCAGCATCAAGAGTGCCGCCGCGGCCCCCCCCCCCGCCCGGCAGAGCCTCCCTGCATCGTAGGCTAGCGTTGAATCCCCGAACGCGGGCTTCTTGCAGAGCCGCGAGAGTTTCCTTTCTCGCGGCTCTGTTAATCCCGCCGGGGATTTCCCATCAGCCCCGGCGGGATTAACAGAGCCGCGAGAAAGGAAACTCTCGCGGCTCTGAAAGAAGCCCGCGTTCGGGGATTCAACGCTAGCCTACGATGCAGGGAGGCTCTGCCGGGCAGGGGGGGGGCCCCGCGGCGGCACTCTTGATGCTGCCGCGGCAGAAGCAGTTGTTTTGTTTTTTGTTTTTTTAAACTTGGGATGATGAAGAATGTTTTTGCGCGGGGCCCCCTGAAACGCGGGGCCCTGTGCAAAAAACATTCTTGCTCAATGGACGGGCCGGCCCTGGCTATGCTTATATACTGCTTTTCACCAGGTCAAAGTGGTGTACATTCAGGTACTGTATATATTTCCCTTGTCCCCAAAGGGCTCACTATATGTTTTGTACCTGAGGCAACGGAGAGTTAAGTGGCTTGCCCAATGCCACAAGGAGCACCTGTGGGACTAGTACGACTCTTAGAAGTGGTTTTATGAATGTTTAAATGCTTAATTGTTAAGTCTTCTGTATGAGTGAAATACATCTTACAGTTGGAAATGACTATTGCTGTTTTATTTAGTTATGCTCATTACAGATACACCCAGCCTGGGCTGGGGTGCTCTAGAGGAACTACTTATTCAAGGCCTCATTTCTACCAGGAAAGGATATGATTATTTGATTTATTGATAGTTTATATTAATGTAATTGATATTTGTATGCTAGATTGAGGTTAATTAGAAACACAGGTAATCATATATAAATAAATCAACCCCTGGAGATGATGACAATTCTGAATGCTCAAAAGGGTTTTCAAAAATTGAGTGACCAACAAAATTGTCCTGGTTCAGACAGACAACGAAGAAATTGTGTTCTACCTGAACAAGCAAAAAGGAACAAGGTCATGCCTTTAGGAACTTACAGTGGTGTGCAAAAGTCTTACATAGGCTGCATGATCAAGCTATTCTCAGCTTTATTTTGACAATCTTTCCAAATTCTTTGGCAGAATCCAAGCTTATTATATACTGTTTTGTAGCAAATTTTATTTGGCAGCCGTTTCTGCATGCAAAATTACTTGTTTGTGAACTTTTGTATGACTGCATGAGAAACAATGTCCCAGTACGATCTCTCAGGGGAGGTGGAGGAGGTCCTCCTGGCCCTCCCGTAAGACCTCCACCAGACGAGCTTACACCTTCAAATGGCACAGATTCTCAGTGTGGTGCACAGAGCAAACGGTCAGCCCTTGCTCCTGCTCCTTGTAGCTTGTGCTGCAATACCTACTCCACCTGACCCAAGCGGGACTAAAATCCAACTCCATCAGGGTCCACCTGAGTGCACTTGTGGCGCACCACCACTCCACTGAGGGCAAGTCCTTCTCCATCCAACCTCTCCTGACCCGCTTCTTAACTGGGTCTCTTGCTGTCTAAGCCTCCTGTCCGCTCGCCAGTAGCAGAATGGGGCCTCAATGTGGTGCTGTCGCAGCTCACTGCCCCACCGTTTGAGCTTCTGGCTACATGCCACCAGCAGTACCTTTCCTGGAAGGTGGTTTTCCTGGTGGCACTTACTTCAGCTCACATGGTGAGAGAGATCCAAGCATTGGTGGTGGACCCACCATACATTAGGTTCTGGAGAACACCTGTTATAGGTGAGTAACTATGCTTTCTAACCCTAATGCTGATGCCTAGCCGCCTTCTTCCCCCCACCCATACATATCACCCCTTCAAGCCTCTAAACTCTTAGGGACAGTTTCTCCAAATGGGTTAGTTTTGTATATATCATGACCTTATTTCTCAGCCCCAGAGTATGTGGAATATGATCTCAGTCTCAGATTTATTATTGTCGCTCACCAAAATACTTGCATCATGCCAGAGAGCGCTTACTTTGGAGTTTACAGGATGTCACATCTATAGGCAATCTATCAAGGTATGCTTGGAGGTTGTTTTTATCAAATCTGTAGCATCTGGCACAATGGGAAATATTTTTGTATCTTTCTGCCATGTTTTGTTGGCTCTGACTGCATTGCTTTATCTTTATCTTTATTAATACATTTTATATACCGCTCACACTCAAGGTACCAGAGCGATTTACAATAGCAAAAATAATAGGGCTGCTGAAAAGGAAAAGAACGCCATAAGTAAAAGGAAAGAAAGATATGAGATAGGATAGAATAAGAGGGGAGAGTAGAGCAACAGGGCAAAGTGGGTTAAGAACGACTGAAGTCAACGATATGGGGGAAAGGAGAGGGCAGGGGGAGGGGGAAGGTTAAAAGCTGTGCAGAACAAATGGGACTTCAGCATGGTCTTGAAGATTTTGTAGGAGGGTTCTAGATGGAGGGCAGGGGGGAGCGAGTTCCAGAGTCGAGGGCCTAAGAAGAAGAAAGCAGAAGAACGGGTGGATTCGAGATGAGCCTGTGATGGAGAAGGAAGGGACATGCGGTTCAGATGAACTGACCGAAGAGAACGATGGGCGGAGTGAAGACGGATTTGATCTGCGAGGTAAAGGGGAACACTGGTGTGAATGGATCTATGTACATGGATGAGCACCTTGAACTGTATGCGATAGGTAAGTGGAAGCCAGTGCAAGTGAATCACTGTAGAAATAAAATTATACATTAATTTGCTCTTGTACTAAACAAAGCGCAGACGTTAATGATGCACATTTACCAGAGCTGACATATTCCAATTAATAAATTCAAAATAAAGAGATATTTTTCTACCTTTTGTGCATTTTTTTTCAGCTGCAATTGCTCCAGCCACTTTCTTCTGGTTTCTTCGTGTCTTCTGCTAACTCTCCATCGTCTGCTGTCCATTTGTCCTTTCTTCTCTCCTAGTTTTTTTTTCCATTCTCTCTCTACATCTGCTTTAACATACTAATCTTTCTCCTTTTGCTCTTTCCTCATTCCTATTTCATCCACTCAAATTTTACCCCTCCATCCTCAATCCCCACTTACTCTCCCAATACCCGGCCAATTGTAGATTTTTCATCCCTCCCACACAAAATATTTTTCCCTTCTCCGTTTTACTCTCCCAGCCCCATCCCATTCTAATCCTCCCCAAACATCAGCTCCCTTCTAGTTCCAGCCTCACCCAGCATCCATTCCCTTCTAGTCCCTGCATCAGCCCATTTCCAGTCCTAGCCCCCCATCAGCCCATTTCCAGTCCTAGCAACCCCCCAACCCAATACCAGTCCTAGCCCCCCCATCAACCCACTTCCAGTCCTAACCCCCCATCACCCCATTTTCAGTTTAAGCCCCCCCTATAACCCATTACCAGTCCTAACCCCCCATCAGCCCATTTCCAGTCAGCCCCCCATAGCCCATTGCCAGTCCTAACCCCCCCCCATCAGCCCACAGCCCATTACCAGTCCTAACCCCATCAGCCCATCTCAAGTCCTAACCCCTCCCCATCAGCCCATTTCCTGTCCTAGCCCCCCCCATAGCCCATTACCAGTTCTAACCCCCCCAAAAGCCCACAGCCCATTACCAGTCCTAACCCCATCAGCCCACCTCAAGTCCTAACCCCTCCCCATCAGCCCATTTCCTGTCCTAGCCCCCCATAGCCCATTATCAGTCCTAACCCCCCCATAGCCCATTACCAGACAGCCCCCATCAGCCCAAAGCCCATTACCAGTCTTAACCCCCCCATAGCCCATTACCAGACAGCCCCCATCAGCCCAAAGCCCATTCCCAGTCTTATCCCCCCATAGCCCATTACCAGTTCTAACCCGCCCAACAGCCCACAGCCCAGTACCAGTCCTAACCCCATCAGCCCACCTCAAGTCCTAACCCCTCCCCATCAGCCCATTTCCTGTCCTAGCCCCCCCAGAGCCCATTATCAGTCCTAACCCCCCCATAGCCCATTACCAGACAGCCCCCATCAGCCCAAAGCCCATTACCAGTCTTAACCCCCCATAGCCCATTAACAGTTCTAACCCCCCCAACAGCCCATTACCAGTCCTAACCCCATCAGCCCACCTCAAGTTCTAACGCCTCCCCATCAGCCCATTTCCTGTCCTAGCCCCCCCATAGCCCATTTTCAGTCCTAACCCCCCCCCATCAACCCAAAGCCCCCCTCAAGTCAAGTCCTAACCCCCTCCATAGCCCATTACCAGTCCTAACCCCCCCCCCCTCATCGGTTCAAGGAACATTAAAAAAAAAAATCTGTCTGCTGCTGCTGCCGCAGCCGCCGCAACAGCAGCAGGATAGAGTGTCCCGCGGGGCCCCCTCTGCCCGGCTGAGTCCCTCCCTCCCTCTGCGACGGCTGAGCCCCTCTGTACCGGCTTTCAGATACGCGAAGGGAGAGTGTCTCCCTCGCGTCTCTGTTAAGCCCGCAGGGGCTGATGGGAAATTTCCCATCTGCCCCTGCAGGCTTAACAGAGACGCGAGGGAGACATTCTCCCTTCGCGTATCCGAAAGCCGGCACAGAGGGGCTCAGCCATCGCAGAGGGAGAGCACAGCCGGGCAGAGGGGGCCCCGCGGGACACTCCATTCTGCTGCGGCAGCGGTAACAGCCAGCTTTTTTTTTTTAACTTAATTTTGAAAAAAAGCAGAATGTTCTTTGCGCGGGGCCCCCTGAAACGCGGGGCTCTGTGCAAAAAACATTCTTGCTCAATGGACGGGCCGGCCCTGGGTAGCGGCAGCGAGTATACAGCACTGTATTATCTGTTTAGGCTAGGCCTGCTATTCCATAGGCCTAAACTAAACATATAACTTATCTAAATAGTGGCTGAATAGTGTCACTATCTGGATAATTTTCTGGCCTGCCCTCGCTCCTCCCCTAACATGCCCCACAAGTATATGGATAATATTTGGCCATTCTGCAATTTAAACAGCCTGATACTATCTATATCTTTTTTGAAAATACACAGACTGATTATGTGTTTGCCAGTGAACACATAATTGTCCTTTGAATGTCAGTCAGATAGGGTATAATTGTTCATTGATATAATACACTCTCAGACTCGCGATTAAAACTCTCCTAACAATGGATGCAGAAGTAAGGTTTTCACTTAGAACTCAACATACAAAAATAATTATTTTCAAATTCTGGTCTCAATGATACCACTAACTCCCTCCACTGCCAGACACTGTGCACCATAACACAAAACCCTGCAAATGGACACTGAACACCAGCACTAAGAACTCAAATTGCAGCAACCTATGGAAAGCCCCAGATGGAAAAAG
Source organism: Ichthyophis bannanicus (assembly GCA_033557465.1). Classification (NCBI taxonomy): domain Eukaryota; kingdom Metazoa; phylum Chordata; class Amphibia; order Gymnophiona; family Ichthyophiidae; genus Ichthyophis; species Ichthyophis bannanicus. The sequence goes on from CM066031.1 coordinate 1,220,765,442, forward strand.
AGAACAAGCTGATTACACATTCCTAGAGAGAATCTACACGTTAACAGAATTATTTATCTCGGTTGCACATGGAAAACACAGATGATCACCTAGTAAAGAATAAGAAACTACAAAATGTGAAACCAATATGCAGACAAAAATTGAAATGGAAAAGCCCCAAAGCAAACACTGAGCTGCAAAACACAAGGAAAAAAAACATAAATGCATTTCCTCCTGTAATGAACTATAAGAACAGCATTTTTCAAAGCTGACTCATTTCATTCTCTAAAAACTGATACTCTTTCGTACCTTTGTTTCCTGGTCATTTTTTTTCAGTTGCGTTGGTCTTGGTCTCTTTTCCATATTCTCTTTTTGGTTTTCTTCAAAGTCTTTTCTTAACATTCCCTGTCTTCATCCTTTTCTTCCCTATATCTCTCTCCAGCATTGATCTTTCTGTTTCATCTTTTATCTCCATTTCTCTCATTTACCTTTTCTTAACTATAGCTTCATTCCATTTCTCTTTCTCCCTCCTTAAATCTTCAGTCTCTTTTCACTGTTCACCTTCTTACCACCTACTTTATCTCAAAATCCAGATACAGCCAGTCGATATAGTGTATCAGGATTTTCAGAAAGTCTTTGACAAGGTCCTTCATGAGAGACTTTTGGCAAAATTAAAAAGTCATGGGATAGGAGGCAGTGGACTACTGTGGATCAGGAACTGGTTAAAAGGTAGAAAGCAAGGAGTAGGACTAAATCACCAATTTTCTCAATGGAGAAAGGTAAATAGTGGAATACCCCAAGAACCTGTGCTGGGCCCACTGCTTTTTAACATATTTAGAAATGACCTGGAAATGGGAATAATGAGTGAGGTGATCAGATTTGCAGATGAGGCAAAACTATTCAAAGTTATTAAAATACAAGAGGATTGTGAAAAATTGCAAGAGGACTTTTAGAAATTGGAAGACTGGACATCCAAATGGCAGATGAAATTTAATGTGAACAAGAGCAAAGTTATGCATCTAGGAAAGAGCAACCCAAACTATGGTTACACAATACAAGGTTTCATCACCCAGGAAAAGGATTTAGGCGTCATTGTGGATAATACTTTGAAAGCCTCTGCCCATTGTGCAGCAGTGGCCAAGAAAGCAAATAGAATGCTAGTAATTATAAGGAAAGGAATGGAAAATAAGGTCATGGATATTACAATACTGTATACTGCCTCTATGGTGCAACCACACCTTGAATATTGTATGCAATTCTGGTCATCATATGTTAAAAAGGATATAGTAGAATTAAGAAAGGTACAGAGAAGAGCAACCAAAATGGTAAAGGAGATGGAAGGATACCCCTATGAGGAAAGGCTTAAAAGGTTAGGGCTCTTCAACTTGGAAAAAAGACAGCTTAAGGGGAGATATGATAGAGGTCTATAAATTAATGAATGGAGTACAACGGGTAAACGAAGATAGGTTGTTTACTCCATTAAAAAGTAGAAAGACTAGGGGAAATGCATTAAAGCTACAATGTAGAGGACTTCCGGTGACGTCACCCACCTGAATGGCGGCGTAGCACGGGAGCTCCGCCACCAATGCTTTTAACTACGCTGTTGTAGCCCCTACGGGCGTCGAATTGGGCGGAAAAGAGAGCGGGGGTGAACGGGGGGGAGCTGCTCAACCCCACCGGTAACCCGAGCGAGTGGCACGAAGAGCAGGGGGCTGAGTAAGCAGCCGGAGCGGCAGCCTAGCACCGCGTGAGAAGGGCGGCCCAAAGGCGATGAGCTGAGTGCCGACCACGGGAGAGTGGAATTCGTCGGGAGGCAGGCCATTTAAGCGGCGGCAGCAGGGGAGCACCTCTTGCGGGGAGAAGCCTGACTTAAGTGAGGGCAGCTGAAAGTAAAGGACTGGAATAAAATCTCCCTGCTCAGAGTTGCACCGTTTAGCCTTGTCAGCGGGGTGAAATCGGCCACGTGGTGGGGGCTGAGCAGGGGAAGAACTGAAGACAGGCCGGGTCTCACTTGCAGAGGGCAGCAGTGAGAGAAGTGGCATCAGCGGGGTGAGGAGTAGCAGTGTACTCTCCGGGAGGCTCCCCGAAGCCAGACACCAGCTGGGAAGGGCATCAGACGGTGTGGAGGTCTGAGTGGAAAGCCTAGCCACTGCCCTCACACAAGAGCAAAAGGAAGGAGGTACGCCTGGAGTGCAGGCCAGATTGCCAGATTGTCAGCTGGGGGAGACGGGCTCAAACCCATAATGGAGAAACCCAATGCCAAAAAAGAGGGCTTGATGAAAAAGAAACTGGCTGAGTTTCGATCCCCCTATGCTACGTCCAAAGGCGGGAAGGAAGGAGAGAAAACCGGCAAAACAGCGATGGAAACCCCACGCAGCCCGGGAGAGAGTGAAGGGGGAGAAGTGGGTCTGCCTGCAGCGGAACAGATTAAGCAGTGGCTCCTCGAGTTAAAAGAGGAACTAAAGGTGGAGATTTGTGGGGTGAAAAATGAGATCAAGGAGGTTGTGCAGACAATGCGCCAAGACATCCTGGAGCTGGGCGAACGCGTTGACGAAGCCGAAACTAAACTGGATAGTCAAGGGGAGACCCTGGCGCAGCTACAACAGAGTTGGGAGGACCTGCAGTCGGCGCAAGAGGCCCTCAAAGCCAAAGCAGAGGATCTCGAAGATCGCTCGCGGAGATGTAATCTCCGCGTACGAGGTGTGCCAGAGGAGCCTAAGTTCAAGCATAGTGAGGAAGTGGCCCAAAAAATATTCCAAAGCCTCTTAGTGGCAGTGGGACATGGGGAGGAAGTGGACGTTTCCCACTTGAATATAGAAAGAGCGCATAGAGGCCTGGGACCCATCCGAGAAAATAGGCCAAGAGACATAGTAGTGTGTCTGAGTTCCTACAAGAGCAAGGAACTGCTGCTGGGAGCCAACCGCAAGTTGAGAAATTTCAACTGGGAGGGCCATAAAGTGGAGTTATATCAAGACCTGTCCCAGGGAACGCTGCAGCGCAGGAGGGAGATCAGAGAAGTGACGGCCTACCTGAGGAGAGCAGACCTGCGATACAAGTGGCTGTACCCATTTGGATTATTGATCACGGTGAAAGGGAGATCGCGGACGGTACGATCCAGCACGGAGGCTTGGACAGCCTTGCGAGAGTTGGGCGCAGAACAGCTGCCGGAGATGATCGACACCGCCACTACTCCTCAACGCCCGGAATCCAGACCAGGAAGGACGGAGAGTGCGAAATGGCAGAGGGCGAGCGGCAGGAGATTGGCCAGGACGGCTAAAGGAGGTCACCGGAGTCCGGCATCAGAGCAAGAGACTGGCTGAGCGGTGGTGTTCCACCACAGGACTGGTATCTTAAATTATGTTGGTTGACAGGCTGGGAGGGAGGGGGAGGTTAGGATAACAGGCTACAGGGGGGAAGAGAGGGAGAGGCAGGCAATGTATAAGGGGGGAGGAGGGGCGGTGAGAGGGGAGGGGAGCGGTGGGGGGACAGGAGGGAGAAGGGATAGTGGGGAGAGCGGGGTGAGATTGGGGGGACGGGGGGATGGGGGTTACTGGGGAAGACTTGGTGGTGAGGTGGAAGGGGTCACTGATATGGAAGGTGAGTCTCCACAGAGGAGAATTCTGAGAGGGGGGGAGGGGGGTGGGGAGGGAGGGAAGAGGGCAGGGGGGGAGGTGGGGGGGGGGAGAGGGGGAGGGGGGGAGAGGCAGGATCAGCGGGATGGAAGGGGGGGAAGGAGGGCAGGAGGGGAATTGAAAATATTAACGAATGTTAAAGGATTAAATTCACCATGGAAAAGACAGAAACTGTATAAAGAATTATCGAGGCATAATGCTGATATAGTAATGTTGCAAGAGACGCATTTACAGAAACGGCATGAGACACTGGTGCAACCCAGGGGGTATAAGCATCGTCTATTCGCTTCTAACCTTAGAGAGAAAAAGAAAGGCGGGGTCGCGGTACTCATTAAGGGGGAAGTTCAAACTGAGGTCCAGCTGCTATCCCGGGATAAAGGGGGACGCTATCTCTTGCTGCGAGTGAAGCAAGGGGCGGAATGGCTATGTGTGGTGAATGTGTATGCCCCTACGGGAGCTCAAACTGAGTTTTGGAAAGGTTTGAGTGAGCAGGTAGCGGCAATGGGAGAGGGGGTGTTGATTTGTGGGGGGGACTTCAACTTGGCCTGGGAGGTGGGGAGAGACACGACGGGCCACCGGGAAGGGAGGGGGAAGGATAGGAAGTGCTATCAGAAATTTGTGCGGGAGAGAATGGCCTGATTGATGTGTGGAGGATGCTCAACCCGGGCCGAAGGCAATTCACCTTCTACTCAGCGGCCCATGGGACATATTCTAGATTGGATGCAATATGGGTAGGGAAGGAGCTAGCGGGGAGGATTGTGGGGGGGGAAATAGAACTAATTACTTGGTCTGATCACGCCCCAGTGGTGGTACAGGTGCGGGTGGCAGGGGAGGATAAGGGACGGCAATTCTGGAAACTGAATGAGGGTTTGTTGGAGGATGCGCGGGTAGTAACAGAAATACGGAGCCTAATCCCGGAGTATTTTGAGCAAAATGGGGGAGGAGAGGTGGAAGAGGGAGTGCTCTGGGATGCTTTTAAGGCAGTTTTGCGGGGGGTGTTTATTAAGTGGGGGGCACGCATTAAGAGGGAGAGGGTAGAGCACGAGGAGCGGTTGCGGCAGCAATTACGCGAGGCGGAGGAGAGGGATATGCAGGAAGGGGGAGGACTGCATAGAGGGACCGTCTTGGAACTTAGAGCTCAAGTCAATGCCGTGGAGGCAGAAAAGCTACAGTTCCGGCTGCAGCTGCTGAAGCAGAGATTTTTTGAAGGGGGCAATAAAGTGGGGAAATATCTGGCGCGGCAGCTGCAGAAGCGTAGAGAGTGGAATAGGATCTATCAGATTAGGAGTAGGGGGGAAGGGGTGCGGGACGTCCGACGCATCCGCGAGGAATTCGTGGCCTACTATAGCAACCTATACAGGGCACGTGAGGGGGGATCGCGGGAGGATACCTTAGAGTATGTGAGAGGAGCAGGGCTCCCGGGATTGACGGTGGATGAGCGGGAAGGGCTAGATAGGGAAATCCAAACTGAGGAAGTCTTGCAGGCCATTAAGGCCTTAAAGCCTGGTAAAGCCCCAGGGCTTGACGGCCTAACGGCGCGCTTTTATAAGCAGTTTGGCAGCCAGTTGGTGCGGCCGTTGACTAGGGTGTTTAATGGGCCACACCGGGGGGAGAAATTGGCGGATACAATGGGTTGGGCAGGTATTACCCTTATCCATAAGGTAGGGAAGGATCCTCAGGAGTGTGCGTCATACCGGCCCATTTCTCTATTAAATGTGGATGCGAAGCTACTGGCAAAAGTGCTGGCGATTAGACTTAATAAGCATTTGGGGAAGTTGGTGCATGCCGACCAGGCGGGGTTTGTGCCTGGCCGACAGGTGGCGGACAACATACGGAAAGTGTTGAATGTGATCTGGTCGGCCCAAAAGAAGGGGAAGGAGACTCTGTTGGTCTCATTGGATGCCGAAAAGGCCTTTGACCAAGTGTCTTGGTCATTTTTATACTCAATATTGGAGCAGCTGGGGTTTGGACCAGGGTTTGTGCAGTGGATAAGGGCTTTATATCATAGACCAAAAGCATGCGTACGAGTAAATGGAGGCTATTCTGAGTTCTTTCCGCTAGAAAGGGGGACTAGGCAGGGATGTCCGTTATCCCCACTATTATTTGCGCTCTCCCTCGAGCCCTTAGCGGCGAGGTTGAGGGCTAATCCCGAGGTAGCGGGGGTTAGGGTGGGAGGCCAGGAATACAAAGTCTCCTTATTTGCGGATGACATTTTGTTGACTATTACGGACCCCAGAGAAACACTACAGGCAGTGATGCGAGAGATATAGACATATGGCGAGAAGGCGGGGTTTCGGATTAATTGGGAGAAGTCGGAGATCTTAAGAATAGTAGGTGAGGAGGGGGGGCAGCGGGGGTGGCAACAGTGTTTCCCGTTTAAATGGGCGAAGACTTCGATTAGATACCTTGGAATACAGCTGGGGAGGAACCTGGAGGCCTTATACGCGCTGAATTATAATAAATTGGTGGGGCGGGTGGAGGAGCAATTGCAGGGCTGGAGCCGAGGGTATTATTCGTGGTTCGGGAGGGTGGCGACGGTGAAGATGATGCTTCTTCCCCAGTTTCTCTTCCTCTTCCAAGTGCTGCCCATACCGGTACCCCGAAGAGTATTACGGAGGGTACAACAGCAGGTGGCGAGATTTATTTGGGGGGGGAAAAGGCCACGGGTGGCGGCCAGAACGACACAGGTGCCGGTAGGGGAGGGGGGGATGGGGATCCCCAACTTTAGTTTGTATCATGCGGCAGCACAATTACGAGCCGTCTACGCGTGGATGCGGGAACCATATAAGCAGTGGGTAAAGATGGAGGTGGATGGGTATCGCCCAGGGGAATTAGAACGAATAGTATGGGAGGGAGGGGGCGATAGAGGTCAGAATCCATTGGTGGGACACACACTGAAGGTGTGGCAACAGTTTAAGCGACGGTTAGTTGGAGACAAGAAATGGTCGCCCACCATGTCCCTGCAGGCCTGTTGTGCGGCAGGCCTAGGCCCGAATGCCGCAGTACTCCAGAGATGGGCAGCGCAAGGCCTGACCCAGGTGTCCCAGATAATGGTCGGGCTGCAGTGCAGGGGTTTCGAGGGGATGCGTGATTTATATCACCTGGGGGAGGCGGATAGGTTCGCGTACATGCAGATGTGCTCGGTGATCCGGAAAAAGGGGAGGGAGCAGGGCGGAAGGGGGGGAGGGGAGTGGTTCGAAGGGGCCTGTTTAGGTTCCATGGGGCAACAAGGGATGCTCTCTAGGATCTATAGAGGTTTGATAGCCAGAGGGGAACGGAAGCTTAAGTATATGGAAGAGTGGGAAAAGGATTTAGGGGTAGTGTGGGGGGTGGAAGAGTGGGAGGGGATAGTAATGGGTATAGCTAGATTCTCTATTGCCACATCCCTACGAGAGAATGGCTATAAGGTGCTGTCACGATGGTACCTCACACCGGAGAGATTGTGCAGGGCAGGAGTGCGACAGACGGCTGAGTGTTGGCGGATGTGTGGGGAGCGCGGTTCTTGGTTGCATATGTGGTGGACGTGCCCAGTAGTGAGAGAGTATTGGCACAAAATAGGGGAATGCATTAATAAAATGGTGGGGGCGAATATAGTGCTTGGTCCTGAAATGTGTCTTTTGCATAAACCTGATGGGAGGTGGGACGGGGACTGGAGAATCATTTGGTATTGTGTAACAGCGGCAAGATGTGAAATAGCATGGTACTGGAAGAGGCCGAATTTGCCATCTATAGCTAGTTATGCAGGAAGAGTGTCTCTTCTGTATGCAATGTATAAAATGACGGGTGAGAGGAGGGGAAGGGGGGAGCAAGTTGAGAAGCGGTGGGCGGGGGTTTGGCGATGGTTGCGGGAGGGAGAGTGGGGGGAGGGGGAAGGGGGGGGTGGAGGGGTGGGAGAGTAGGGGGTTAGAGAGGTATTAACTGTACCGGCTTAAGGGGTGCAGGGGAATATAGGGACGGTCATGTTACTGTTGTTAAGTTCTAAATGGCTGTTGATTATAAGGTTATCCGGTGCCCAGTAGGTAATCTCTGCCTACGGTCAAGCATGGGTATGCGAATGGGGGGAAAGGGAACAAAGGGCATTGTGATTCAGTCGTGCTAGACACGGATTTCTTTATGCAGTTATGGTTCTATGTATAGAAGGATAGCAAAGGAAGTGTATACTGTGCGTGAACAGGTTGACAGTCATGTATATGGAACGGTGGATAATGTATATGAAAAGGTTGATAATAAAAATTTATAAAATAAAAAAAAAAAAAGCTACAATGTAGCCCATTTAAGAGCAATAAGAGAAAATATTTTTTCACTCAACGCGTAATCAAACTCTGGAATTCGTTACCAGAGGATGTACTAAAAGCTGTTAGTATAGCTGGGTTTAAAAAAGGTTTGGACAAGTTCCAGGAGGAAAGGTCCATAAACCATTATTAAAGAGGACCCGAGAAATTCACTGCTTACCCTGGGACAAGCATTGTGGAACCTGTGTACCTTTTTGGGAACCTGCTGGGCACTTGTGACCTGGATTGGCCACTGTTGGAAACAAGATACTGGGCTTGATGGATCTTGGTCTGACCCAGTATGGCATTTCTTATGTTCTTACACTCTTTCCATTTCCTAACCTTTACTACCCTAGTCCTTTTATTCCACATCTGTCTCATTCTTTTGCCAGTATCTTGTCCCCCCTGTCCTTCACCCACTTTCTAGTCTCTCATTTCGTCCCTCAGTCCTTCTGTACTTATCCATCCCCAACCTCATCTGCCACCTTCTGCCTCTCATTCCCTAGCACTCATCCTATCTCCACCACCAGGCCATTTCTAATGTCTTCTCCCCTATCCAGGCCTTCTGATTTCCCCTTTCACTTCACCCATTTCTACCCTCTCTCACCACCTTCAAGGGAATACCTGTCCCTTCCTGTACCTCCATCCATTCAACTGCATGTAGAATTCTACATAATTCTGACCTTTTGACACAGAATTTTTAATTTTGTGTGCAGAATTCTAGCAGGAGTATATCATGATAAAGCAGCAGTGACATCTTGTAAATCCTCTCCTGGCCCACTACCAATGTGGCCGCCTCTTTTAGGAGGTTTCAGAGCAGAGGCTTGAGAAGGATCTATTACTCACATAGACACCCTTCTCCATCATGCTCTTCCAAACCTAAACAGGCCCCTTTCTCCTGCCCAAGGTAGCAGAGGGCTCCCAAAGCCCAGCTGGCTGTTCATCCAAAACCAGGGGTGGGGTTTCGACTTGCTCCTCTAAAACATAGACATTCTTCCTGTTTTCCAGATGAGGGAGGCCCACTGCCTTTGCAAATAGATGGCCCCTAATCATCTCAGACGGTTAAGGGTGTTCAGGATAATCCGTCAGGGTGCAGAGTAGACCTATTAGAACTTCCTTCAAATTGCCTACCAAATTTTCTAGTCTATCATTAGCAGGAAATACTTCTAAAGGAAATTTCTGCCTTTCATATAGTAAATGCCGTAGAGTCTGTGCCACCCTGAGAGGAGGGGAATGGATTTTATTCAAGGCACTTCCTGTTGATAAAGCAGATGGGGGGATTCTGCCCCATCCTAGATCTGAGAGACTGGAACAACTTTCTCATAAGAGAAGTTCAGGATGCTTTCTCTTGGCCTCCCACTCTCTTATCTCCTAAAAGGAGAATGGCTATGTTCCCTGGGATCCGCTGAATGCCTATACTCCATATATATCCCAGTCATAGGAAGTATCTCAGATTCATTTTGTTATGGGGAAACACCACTTCTAGTACCGTGTTCTGCCTTTTTGCCTCACATCCACTTCTCAGGTATTTACCAAATGCCCAGCCATTGTTGTAGCATTTCAACGCAGACTGGGAGTGCACATGTTTCCCTTCTTGGACAATTAGCTGCTCAAGAGCACTACTCAAGAAGGGAGTTCAAGAAACCATATGCATCACCATCTGGGTGCTGGAACTATTAGGGTGCATCATAATTTACCCCAAATCCTAACTGAATCCTTCATACCAATTAGAATTCATAGGAGCCCTGCTAGATATTACTCTGGCAAAAACCTTTCTACTTCAAAACTGGTTCGCCTGCAGATAAAGGAGGTACAAAAGAGTTTCCAGGTCTCTGTGAGAACTATGTTGAAAATGTTGGACCATATGACCTTGACAGTTCGTGTCACTCCCATGACTCGTCTGCATTTCTGACTGTCTCAGTGGATCTTGAGCACCCAATGGACACAATCCACTCAACATCTAAGAGATGTAATCTCTCACCAGGCTTCAGGCTTCTCCGGGAGTGTGTCTCCTAGTGGATGCATCCTGAGAATCTGACCAGTGATTCTCCTTTTCAGGAGCCCCCTTTGATAATGGATGTGTCCAAGTTGAGTTGGGGAGCCCATCTTGATGGGTTTCACACTAAAGACTTATGCCCCCCCCAAGAGCACCAAATATGTTTCCTGCAACTGAGAGCAATTGCAGCCGCTCTAAAGGCTTTCAAATTAAGTTGTCATAATCCAGACTGACAATTAGGTAGCAATGTTCTGTATCAACAAGCAGGGAGATATAGAATCGCACCTCCTGTGTTGGGAGACTGTCAGATTGTGGGGTGAGTACCAAGGCTTGACCTTGTCAGTGTCCTTGTTGGGGGCTCTCAGTTCTGTCTCTGAGGGACACAATTCGGGTGGACTTTTAGCGACCATTGGTGCTGTGTGGAAGTTTCCTGCACACGTTATCATTTTTGCCTATTGTATACCTGGGGGTCACGTGGTCCTAACACACATTCCACCCAAGCGGCTCCAACACACGCACCTTCCCTAGCACCATTAATGCACGTTACGTAAAAGCACAGTTAATGCATGCTTGTGGGCCAACACAGCCTTAGCACATGCTCTTGTGATACTTACCCTAACTCTCTGTCTTCTTTCAGGAAACGTTGTTTTGACCTGTGGCAAGTGAGGAGCCTCATCCTTGGATTCTGGACTCTGCCTTCCTACATGGCAGCTTCTGAGTCACCCCTGAAGGCCATGCCTTCCCTCTCTCAGGTGGGGGGCACAGTTAGTCTGCCCTTACTTGCCTCAGGGCAGGAGTTGCAGGATGGCACTAAGGGAAAGATGTTCAGCTGGCTATAGGCTCCAGTGACCATGCTGTGAACCACTCTTCATTCTCACGGAGGTTTGTGGTGGCTATGCCCATGATGTTGGGGAGCCTTTTCCGAGAGGAGAACTCTGGAATCTGTATTGTCCTCCCCGGAATTCCTTTCCTATTTGCAACAGGCCTTGTCCCTCTGGCATGGAAATTCAGACCCTGCGGCCTCTAAGTGCCCCTGGATGCAGTCTTTTGCTAGGCAGGCTGAAAGTAGAAGACCTGTTTGATTATCTTGGCTAAGCATCCCTAGTGTGGGACCCTCCCTGAAGATGAGGAGCAGTTGGGAGCTATCTAAGATGTTGACTACTGTATGCTTTGGACCCAGATGAATTGGTATTTTGTTCTGAGGTGGATGAGGATGTATTCTCACTTTCAGAAGACTGTGCAGAGGCCAGTGTGATCTGCCTGTTCCGGAAGGAGGAGCTGGTGGCATTGATTTCCAGGGTCTTGTCTGCCTTGAATTTGACAGATGCTTCCAGCATGGAGGGGTGCAGAAATCCACTACTGTCTTTTCCCATTCCCGGAGGTGATCAGAGATATGATCTGGCTTGAGTGGGACTCACCCAACTCCCTTCCAAGGGTTTAGGGTTTATAAGAAGATCTACACTCTCCTGGAGAAGAAGCACGGCAAGTGGTTTGACATTCCCAAGGTGAATGCACAAGTCACAGTGGTTTCCAGATGGACCACCATTCCTGTGAAAGGCAGATCGACGTTCAAGGATGTTGTGGACCACAAGGTCAATTCCTTACTGAAAAGCCAGTGTGCCATGATGGTGGCTATTCTAAAGCTGGGGGTATGTACCAGTTTGATGTTTTGAGCCCTGCTCCAGTGGATTCAGTCTTTTCCGCCTGATGATACTACTTCCCTCTTGGAGTCTGCTGCAGCCTTCCTTTCTGATGCCATGCATGACCTGGTACATTTGGCAGCCAGGGATGGTGCCTTGACGACTGTGTCATGGCGTTGGATTTGGCTCCAGTACTGGGCAGCAGACTCATTCTCCAAAGCCCAGTTGGCTGAACTGGCCTTAAGGGGAAACTCCCATTTGAAACCAATTTGGAGAAGCTGGTGAAAGGACCTCAGTGAGCCAAAATCTTACTGCCTCCCGGAAGACAGGTCCAGGGGACTTATGAAGCAGGCTAGTGTCCCTTTCTCGTCAGCCTCTGTCTTTCCACCAAGAGCACGCTGCCCGGATTCCCAGGGGTCTCTGAACTATCATCACTACTGATCTTTAAAAAAAAAAAAAAAAACCCTCTCTTTCCCTCTGCTTCAGGGCCTCGGGCCCATTCACCATCCTTTCGTGGAGCATGCGGACCCAGGAACTCAATCCCTTTCAGAGGAGGACCCTCTCAGGCTGCACATTGAAGGTTTGGGGGCTCAGGGATACCAAGGATCGCTGGGTACTAGACACCATTCAGTTTGGCTATGTCCTGGAATGCAGAGCTGATTCCTGATGCTTTCTTCATTTCCCCTTTTGGGTCTGTGATTAAAGGTGCCACAGTACAGACCACCTTGGACAAGTTGCTTCGCCTTAAGGCTGTGGTGCCCGTTCCCCCCCCCCCCCAGATGAGCCTAGTGTGCTGCTTCTTCAGTCACCACACAGAGATGGGATCCGAGGGCGTCGATGCCCTGATCCAGCCGTGGTCCAGTCAGTGTTTCCTCTGTGGCCCCTGGTGGGGTGTGTGATTCGGAATTCAGTGCACCACCAAGGAAGAATTGTTCTGGTTGCGTCGGATTGGCTCCAGAGAGTGTGATTTGGAGACCTGATGTGGCTCCTGCAGGTGCCTCCTCTTTGGCTGCCTCTGTCTTAGAGGCTGTTGCGGCAGGGATCGATTGTTCTGGAGGACCCTTCTCCCTTATGGCATGGCTCTTGACTGGAGATTGCCAGTGCATAAGGACTACTCTCCAGCAGTAATCTCTACTATACTTGGTGCCCGGAAAAGGGCTATCAAGCTAGCTTCCGTACGGATATAGTGTCTCCTTTAGTGCTGGTGTGCTGCATGGCACTTGGCTCCTGAGACAGCCCAAACTGTCCTCCCTGTTGGTCTGTCTGCAGGATGGCCTAGAGAAGGGCCTCTCACAGCTCCCTGAAGGTTCAGGTGGCAGCTCTGACCTGTTTCTATGGTCCGATGTCGTTGGCATAATAGTGAGCGGAAACTCCTTGTTGTTGGACCAGAAGGGCGAAGGGGGCAAGAAAGATATTGAATAGAAGGGACGCGAGGACGGAACCCTGGGGGACACCACAAGGAAGAGGAGTGGAGGGGAAGAGGAGGACCCAGAGAGAACTGAAAAGGACCGGCAGGAAAGAAAAGAGTGGAACCAGTGGAGGACGGTGCCGGCAAGGCCGGCATCATGCAGACGTGAAATAAGGGTGTGATGGTCGACGAGGCCAAATGCAGTTGAGAGATCGAGTGAGACGGCAAGGGAAAGGGAACCAGGATCGTGTGCAGCATGCAATTCGTTAAGGAGAGAAAGGAGGACAGAAACAGTGCTATAAAATGAAAATGTGTTTATCAGCTCAACAATTAACCTTGAGTTCAGTAGCTATTTAGTACTATATCTAAGCCTATCCACCATATGCAAGAGAGGTCTCAGAATTATATGAGGCGTGAAATCAGCCAGACTTGCTGGAATGACAATGCCTTCTACAACATCAACGACCTCTATTCTTAATGCATTGTGTGGATTTATTTTTATATATTTTTTTATCTTTTGAAAAAAAAAATTTTGTTGGTATTTTGTTATACTTGAACTTTTCAATAAAATCTATAACCTTAATTATTTACTAATAGCTTATCTATAGTTACTAATAAAATGTTGAGCTGATAAACACATTTTCATTTTATTCTATAAGCTCTATCAAGTGACCGTATTAGATTTTTTGTTAGAAACAGTGCTATGACCGGTGCAGAAACCAGATTGCCGGGGGTGCAATATGAGGGAAACTTCGAGGTGGGAAGACAGTTGAATAAAGATGAGTTTTTCGAGGAGCTTAGAAAGAAAAGGAAGATTAGAGATAGGACGCCAGCTGGAGGGTGAAGACTGATCCAGGGAACCCTTTTTAGGAATGGGATGGAGGATGGCATGCTTCCAGAGAGCAGGAAAAATACCAGAGGAGAGACTGGAGTTAATGATTGAGAGAATGTGGGGAGAGAGGGCCAGGGAAGATTCTAGGAGCCAATGAGAAGGAATAGGGTCTGAAAGGCAGGTGGTTTTACGGATGGAGAAGGTTTTGGACAGGACGTGGGCAGAGACAGGCTCAAAGGAGGACCAACAATGGGAAAAGGGGGGAAATAAGGAAGAGGGGGAGGAAGAAGGAGAGATGGGGGCCGAGACTGGGAGGGGAGGGGTAGGCTGGAAAAGAGAGACGAAGGGAGAGGGCTTTAGAGATGAAGTATGAGGCCAAGGAGGCAGGATCAGGGGAGGCGGGGGGGGGGGGGAGAAGGGGAGGAAGATGAGTGGGGAGCAGACAGGGTGCGGAGAACGGAGTACAGTTGACGGGAGGAATTGTTGGAAGAAGAGATAAGAGTGGAAAAATATTCTTTTTTGGCTGATTGAAGGAGGAAACGAAAATGTCGATGACAAGCTTGAAAATTATCTAGATTGGAGGGAGAGGGGTGTTTGCGCTAGAGTCTTTCTGTGTGGCGGAGATACCGGCGGTGGAGAAGTCCGGGGTGGAATCAGGGATGGTGGACAGGGCATGGCTGGAGGGGAGTGAGAACATCAAGGGCAGCTGAGAGAGAAGTGTTCTAAGTGTGCACTTGAGTGTCCACAGGGAGAAGATGAAAGTCTGGAGGCAGGAGGATGTTAGGGGGGGGGGGAACTGGAGAAGTGTGTTAGCATTGATACGGCGGGATAAAGGGGGGGGATAGGATTAGTGGGGGAGCGTTTGAGGGAGGGAGAGGCAGGGAATGAATAAGAGAAGAAAAGGCAAAAATGATCGGACCAGGGAAGGGGGAAAGAGAGGAGAAGACAAAAGGGGTAGTCAGGGGGGAGATGAGGAGGTCAAGAGTGTGCCCAGCAGTGTGGTTAGGAAAGGGAACATGCTGGGGCAAGGGAAAGATCAGATAGGAAAGAAAGGAAAGTGTGGTCACGGGATGTAGAGGGGGAGTTGGCATGAACGTTGAAGTCTCCAAGAATCAGGAGGTGAGGAAAGAGAAGGGAAACATCGGATATAGTGGAAAGGAGGGAGTCCCACAGGGGGGCGGAGAGGGAAGGTGGGGCATAGACAAGAAGGAAGTGGAGAGGGGGGAGAGGTGGCTAGGCGAAGGAATAGAGATTCTGGATAATGGAGTGCAGGAGAAAATTGTTCATGAAGGGGGAGAGAGGAACGGTAAAGAACCGCAACTCCTCTACCGCTCCTGCCCCGGCGGGAGGTGGAAAAAGCCGAGTAGCCTGGGGGTAGGCAGCGGTTGAGGAGGGGCTCCTCACCGTCCTTTAGCCAAGTCTCAGTTAGGAAGAAGAGATCAAGTGAGTGTTGGGAGGTGATATCATGGATTAGGATGGACTTAGAGAGAAGGGAGCGGCAGTTAAGGAGAGCGCGTTGAAGAACTAGTAATGATTGAGGGGAAGAGGATACCGGGGAGTGGGAGGAGCAATAAATCAAGTTGGACACAGTTCGTGCAGCGGGGGCGAGAGGGACAGGCCGCCAGCCCCAGTGGACTGGAATAGCGGACATAGTGAGAACAGCGAGGCACAGAAGAAAAGGAGGTGAGAAGAGAGGGGAGTAGGACTTACCGTGAGGTTGTGGAGAGGAGACCTGTGGAACCGTAGCACCAGGAGAGTAGGAGCTGACCTGAGGGGAAGAGGAGCGCATGTGAGGGTGGGCGGGGGATTGTGTGGGGAAGGATAAGGATCTTTGCCTTGTGGATGTTCGGAGGATGCCTCTCCTGTTTTTGGAGGTTATGACTTCCTTTCATAAGTCAGATCATCTTTTTATGCTGTTTGCTGGCCCATGCAAGGGTGAAACGGCAACCAGGTTGAATTTGGGGCTCTGGAATAAGGAGGCTGTTGCCTTAGTCTATCTGTTGCGGAACTGGCCGGTTCCAGAGGGTTGTACACCTATTCTTCCCAATCACAAGTGTCCTCATGGGAGAAGCAGAGCTCGCTAGCCCCTGCAGACCTTGTTGGGCAGCAACTTGGGCATCACTTTCCACTTTTGTCAAGCATTACTGCTTGGATGTCCCCATGCGGCAGACACAGCCGTCAGCTCAAGAGTTATGCGAACTACTGTGTCTTCTTCCCACCCAGTGGTGTGTTGTAACTTTGGTACATCCTCTTGGTCTGGACTGGTCTAGAAGAACGATACGGAAGGTGACATTTTAGTTACCAGTTAATGTCCTGTCCTTGAGTCCTGCTAGCCCAGTCCAGGACCCATCCCTGAAACTGTTTGCTCTGCTATTCTGCTGCAGTACTCTTGGGTCTGCTATGATTTTTATGATTTTTTTATATGATTCTGCAGTTTCATCTTCTACAGACCACCTTCTCTTTATGCTTTCCTGTACATAGTTCTCAACTGTTGATAACTTCAATTGTGATTAACAAGGAGTAATGTGAGGCTTGCCTTTTTTTCTGCCATATGCTTTGGGATGAATACTGAGGCCCGTCAGTGGCTGAAGCAGATAGAGGTATAAGAGCAATGTCATTGAAACCTGGGCTTTTCATTGGTTCTTTGTCTCCACCAGTCTGCTGGTGGGGGAACACAACCCACTTGTCTGGCCTAGTCTGGCAGGACTCAAGGAAAGGACATTAACTGGTAAGTAAAATGTCACTATATATTCTTGTGTAACAAATGCAATTGTGGTCTTTTATGCAGAGTTAAATCTTGACAAGCAAAATAGGATACTCTGTAAACCTTACCATGAAAGTGTAACTTATATATACTGGAACCTGAAAAGATCTAGATAGATCAAGTCTCAGAACTAACTTATAATATTTAATGTGACTAAAGTAGCCAAAAAAGGTCTCAGAATTAGCTGCAATCGTTGACTTTGATTCTCCGCCAAACGAATTGCCACTGCCAAACATCAATGACCTTATTTGTATATGGCTACAAGCCTTTTAAATTTTCCAATTAGAATGGATGTTTTGAAAAATTATTCTGAAAAACAGTGCTTAACTTGCATGACTTCAACAGAGGCGGCGGTTTTTTTCAAGTGCTTCTAAATGCTGATCCCGACGCTATTCAACGCACGGTTTATTGGCGTTTCACCCATGTGGTTTCTTCAGGGGAACGTATAAACAGCACTGTAAAATATAAAATAAGTTTCTCTAGTATAAGAACTTTCTTTCAATAAAGTACTGGTTTTCTTAAATAAGATGACGGATAGAGAGATAGCTACAGTGAATGTACCTTAGATCCAGCTGACGCCGTTCTCCAAAGATCTCTTCTGATCTAAACTAAACATTCCGCGCATGCGAAATATATAAGGTGACAAATCAACGATCACCTGGATCAGGGCAAAAAAACATTGCTCGCGAGGGGTTGTTCAATGAATTAAATGCACGCTTCCCATTCAATTCGTTCATTCAACCCCTGCGGATAGACTGTTTGTAGCTTATGTATCCATTGTTGTTCACGATAGACTAAAGTTTGATCCTTTGATTTCCCTTGTAAAGATGTAAATATCTGATCAATGCAGAAAACTCTCATATCTTCATAGGCATGATGAAATTGTGAACAATGATCAACTATAGGGGCCTCCTTCAGTTATCGTGACAAAACATGCACAATCAAGAGCCGAACATCATGCATTTCTACTTATGTTGTCTATTGCATTCGTTGCCCATGTGGGTTATTTTACATTGGGAAAACAACTAGATCACTCCGAATTAGAATGAACGAACACAAAAGTAGACTGAAATGTCAGAGGAAGGAGGCCCCTATAGTTGATCGTTGTTCACAATTTCATCATGCCTGTTAACAGTTAAGCACTGTTTTTCAGAATAATTTTTCAAAACATCCATTCTAATTGGAAAATTTAAAAGGCTTGTAGCCATATACAAATAAGGTCATTGATGTTTGGCAGTGGCAATTCGTTTGACGGAGAATCAAAGTCAACGATTGCAGCTAATTCTGAGACCTTTTTTGGCTACTTTAGTCACATTAAATATTATAAGTTAGTTCTGAGACTTGATCTATCTAGATCTTATCAGGTTCCAGTATATATAAGTTACACTTTCATGGTAAGGTTTACAGAGTATCCTATTTTGCTTGACTCTATATTCTTGAACTAGCTAGTCAGAATAACTTGTTACATGAATATCTTCCCCTTGGTGCAGGGGCCTTCATGATCAGGTAGCTACCATTCTTTCATTATCCCAGCCTTATCCGATTTATCAAAACTGTATACCTTTATTTTGTGCCTTATCAAATTATACTTGACTGCTATGGACTCAGCTTGACGATCTCATAGATAATTACAAATCACTTCTTAGTTTAATCTTAATTGTTCTTACTTGCTCAGCACGCCTACTGTCTGGCCTTGCTTTTTAAGTTGTATAAATTTTATAGATTAGTAGTTCTTAACTCAATCCTTGGGACACACCTAGCCAGTCAAGTTTTCAAGATAACCACAATAACTACTCCGAGCATTAGCATTAAATTTGAGAGACTGAGATCATATTCCACATACCCTGGCTTTGAAGTGAAGTTCATGGCTGTCATGTTCTCCAGGAACAAGCAGGAAGTCAGCCCTCACTTATGGGTGACGTCGGCACCGACGGAGCCCGCATGGAGCAATCCCCCAGCTTTCAAAGAAAGCCTTTGGGATTGCTGCCACACATGCGTGGTCCTCTTCCCGCCCAAGGGTGCCATCTTGCTCAGTCTCCCATTTTCCACAGAGCCCTTCGGACGCATGTCCTTGTCCCTCAGAAAAAGCCTCTGGCCTGCTATTTTTCGGTTGCACCAGTCCTCTACCCGTCTCCTCCCCCCCCCCACCGCTCCTTTTCTTTTTGTGCAAAAGGGGACCTTTTTTTTGTAGCATTTTTTCCCTTGCAGACTTCGCGCCCTTTATTCCCCCAACCGCTGGTTGCACGGGTCTTCGATGTCGTGGGGGCCCGTTTTGCTCCGATGGCCACCAGTTTTAAAAAATGCGACAGGTGCTCCAAAAACATGTCGCTTACGGACACCCATGACTGCTGTCTGCAATGCCTCGGATCCAACCATGATCCGGAGCTCTGCTCGCTTTTTAAGAAAATGCCCTCTAAGGCCCTGCTAAGTTGTAAGCAGAAGTCCGATGACATTTTCCGCAAGGACACCTCGAAATCCCCGGTGGTGCCCTCGGTCATCTCTCCACGGGTGAAATCCCCCACCTCGGCCCCGCGCTGTAGGCAGCACTCTGACCAGGGATCCCCTGAAGTGGAGCAGCGTAAGAAGAAGACGACCTCGAAGTCTCTGTCGAGGGCTCCAGACAAGCGCGAGCGCTCCCGTGCTCGATCGCTCAGCCCCCCTCAGCGTTCCCGAGAGTCAGACAAGGAGCGGCCTCGTAAGGTACCTCGTACAGATATGGAGGCCTCTGGCAATGGCGCCCGGTCTCCTGAGGGTCGTCCCGGTGAGGACCCCCTCTCTTCCTCGATGCCCGACCCGGTGACCCTGGTGTCAGCGTCCCATGGCCCCATGCCCGCGTGGGAGTCCCGCATGCTGGCACTGGAGTGCAGCATTTCTGCCTCCTTAGCTGCCCAGCAGATGCTCATGCCCAGCGCAGCTGGCTCGCGCCCAGAAACTAAGGTTCCCTCGAGAGGAACTCCAAATTCCGCCTTGGGAAACCCCTGAGAACCGTGGGACTCGTGAGGGTCTTCGGCACCGGTCTCGCTTGCCTTCCCATTCTTTGGGGGCGAGATACTCCCGGGCCTCTGGCTCCAAGCGGGCCTAGGCCTCTGGATGGGGCGACCAGCCCAAGTCGGATTCCTCCTCAGATCTCTTGGGTTGGGTGTCAAATGGGGATACCTCCCCGGAGACCCACATCCACAGGGACCTCCCTTCAGACCCATCCCCACCCGCTTTTCAGAGGCGTTCACTGCCCGAAGACACCCTTCTTGGATATGGTGCGGTCCCTCAACCTGGCTACCCAGGCTGAGGAGGAGCCTCGAGTCGAAGAGCTCGAAATCTTGCAGTACAAGTCCCCACCCCAGGAATCTTTCACTGTCCCAGTTCCTCCCATTCTGTCCAGGCTGCTACTCTACATGTAGGAGACACCTGCCTCAGTGCCCATTGTGTGTAAGCACCTCGATGCGATGTACAGGGTCCAGCACGGCCCCGGGTTTAGGAAGACCCAACTTCCCCACACCTCCATGGTGGTAGAATCGGCAAAGCGGAAGCGAAAGAGTTTGCCGGGTAGGGAATCGAGCCCTCGACATCTTGGGATGCAAGGCTTATCAAGGTCCATGCTTACATGCCATATTCAGGCTTACCAACTGTACATGGGCATGTTCATACGCGACCTTGTCAAGGAGCTCGGGGTTTTCTCCGCAGGCCTCACAGGCAGACCCCTACTTAGGTTACAGACCCTCCTGAGGTCTGTCATGGAGAGCTCGAAATACCTCTCCTGTGCCACCTAGGATGGATTTGAATGCACGGTCTGTATGGCGGCAGCCGGCATCGGGGCCCGATGCCAGGCATGGCTCCAGTCCTCTCATTTGGAGCAGTGGTTCCAGGAAAAGCTCCTGGACGTTCCCTGCCTTGGCGCGCAGCTTTTCGGTAAGCCTATGGAGGATAAGGCTGCCAAGATAGAAACTGAGTTTGTAACCCGAACCCGCCTCTCACGCAAGATCTCCTCCCTCCCTTGGAAGAAGCAACCAGCTAAGAAGCCGTTCTTCCCAAGGAAGTGCCTACCTTACCAGGGTTACCCACCATACCCACCCACTCCCACGCCAGTCACAGCGATGCAGGGGGAGGCACGCCACCGCAAGCCTAAGGGACCAAGCTCCAACCCCGGCACCACCTTAGCCTGCTCAGGGTTTTTGACACCAGCAGCATAGCCCTTCGTCCTCCAGCAGATTTGCAGCCGGTGGGGGGACTCCTGTCCCTCTTCGCCCCTCGGTGGACATCCGTCACGTCGGACACCTGGGTCCTCCGTGTGATCCAAGATGAGTATCGCACTGCCTTGAAGGCTTCCCCCTCCCTTCTCCCCAACGGAGCCTTCTCGACTCCCCGTGCACCAGACGTATCTACAGCGGGAGCTGGACAACCTCCTCGCCCAGCAGACGATCGAGAGGGTTCTGACGCACCTCGGAGGTCAGGGTTTCTATTCCTGTTACTTCCTCATCCCGAAAAAAAATGGGAGGGCTGCGGCCTATGCTCGACCTCAGAAAGTTAAGCAAATTCTTGGTGTGGGAGAAGTTCAAAATGTTATCACTTGGCGTCCTGCTGCCCTTCCTCCAGCAGGGTGATTGGCTATGCTCCTTGGATCTCAGGGATGCTTACGCCCACATTTTGATTCACCCCTAGCACAGGCAGTATCTGAGCTTCAGGGTGCAAGGGGAACACTACCAATACAGGGTGTTCCCCTTCGGGCTCGCGTCTGCTCCGCGGGTCTTCACAAAGTGCCTCTCCGCGCCCGCCACCTCCCTCAGACAGCAGGCCTGCCGGTCTTCCCTCAACTTTACGACTGGCTTGTCACGGGGCCCTCGGGCGGGGAAGCTCGATCAGCAGCATTGCGCATGATCCTCCTCGAGCGCCTAGGGTAACTGGTCAACTACCCCAAGTCCCACCTCGAGCCAGTGCAGGCCTTGGAGTTTATCGGCGCACATCTCGACACTCAGCGGGTGACCGCCTTCCTGCCGGCAGACTGTGCAGCTCGCCTCCGAGCCCTGGCGTCTCAGGTCCAGAGCAACTCTTGGGTCACAGCGCGGACTATGCTGTGTCTCCTGGGGCATGTGGTCCCGCATGCACATGTGGACGGCCCAATGGTGCCTCAGTGCTCAGTGGAGCCCGGCCTCAGGTCACCTCAGAGACCCTATTCGGCTCTCCCACAACCTTCGCAGGTCCCTGGACTGATGACAGGACCACCGCAACCTCCTCCGAGGGCTGCCTTTCCAAACCCCACAGCACGAGCTCGTCCTGATGACGAATGCTTCCTTGCTGGGGTGGGGGGCCCACTGCGGTGCTCTGTGCAGTCAGGGCCGATGGTCACCCAAAGAGTCCCAACAACAAATAAACTTGCTCGAGCTTCGGGTGGTTCGAAGGGCCCTGAAGGCCTTCTAGGACCATCTGAAAGGAAAGTCGGTACTCGTGTAGACCGACAACCGAGTTGCGAGGTTTTACATCAACAAGGAGGGGGGCACGGGCTCCTGCCTCCTCTACCATGAGGCGGTCCTCTTCTGCTCCTTTGCCTTCCATCGGGGAATGACCCTACGAATGATTTACCTCCCAGGCCACAAGAACGTCCTCGCGGACAAACTCACCAGGATCCTCCACCCTCATGAGTGGCGGCTGTACCCAAAGGTGGCTGGCCTTTTGTTCCATCGGTTGCGAACCCTGATCATGGACCTGTTCGCCAGTCCGACGAACATGCAGCTCCCCTGCTTCTGCAGAAAGATCCCGTACCCGAGCAGGGAGGCCCCGGATGTGTTTCTCTTGAGCTGGACCTCTGTGATTCTTTATGCATTCCCTCCCACTCCTCTCATTGCGAGGACCCTCCACAAAGTTCAGCGGGAGCAAGCATCAGTGATCCTCGTCGCTCTCTCGTGGCCTCGACAGCCGTGGTTCCCATTCCTGCTCCGGCTCTCGTCCAAGCCCCCAGTTCCCTAGGGCTGTGCCCTGGGCCTGGTAACGCAGGAGGAGGGGGTGGGTGTTCCACTTGAACCTGGCCTTGTTGTCCCTCATGGCCTGGTGGCTGAAGAGGTATCCCTAGCCCCGCTGGACCTCCCGGCGGAGGTCAAGGAGGTTCTCCTCCCATCAAGAAAAGACTCGACGAGATGAGCCTACGCCTTCAAATGATGACGCTTCTCGGTATGATGCTCCGGACTCCAGATCGACCCATTCTCTTGTCCTACCCGGTGGTTCCTTCAGTACCTCCTTCACCTCTCGAAGGAAGGGCTCAAGTTGAACTCGGTCAGGGTGCACCTGAACACCATCTCGGCGAATCATCTCCCCGTGTCTGTGTTCTCCCCTCCGGTCAGTTGTCCATTCCTGGGATCTCTGGAGCTCAGGGCCCTGAAATTGGATCCCTTAAGCCTTTGAAGCACACTACTCTGAAGGATTTGACGCTCAAGACTGCTTTCTTGATCACAATTTGTACAGTAAAGTGGATTTCTGAGTGATAGGCTTGTCTTGCCCGGGATCTTTGTCTGTCTTGTTCAGAGGAGGCCGTTTTCATTCGGCCTGTGACTTCCTTTTTACCCAAGATGATTCTCCCTTTCATGTAAACCAGGTAGTTTACCTGCTCTCCTTCTCTAAAGAGCAGTTTTGGGGGAATGGTAAGGATCTTCACCTTATGGATGTCTGGAGGGTGCTTCTCTGGTGCTTGGAGATTACAAATTCCTTTCATAAATTGGATCAACTTTTTGTGCTGTTTGCTGGCTCGCATTAGGATGACATGGCAGCCAAGTCTATATTGGGGTGTTGTATCAAGGAGGCTATTGCCTCAGCATATCTACTGTGGAATTGGCTGTTTTTCAGAGGATTGTGCACACATTCTACCCAAGCACAAGCATCCTCATGGGCATAGCATAGCCTGGTAGCTTCTTCAGGCATTTGTTGGGCACATCATCAGCATCACTTTTCACTTTGCAAACGTTACCACGTGGATGTCCATGCTCCGGAACAGTGGGTCTCAACCTTTTTTGTACCGTGACCCCTTTTACCATTGGTCAACTTGTGATGACCCCCAATGATAAAATCAAATGCGTCTCTCTTCCTTTACCGTTAACACATTGTCGCTGTAATCATTTGTTGAATTATTAATATATTATAGGCCTTTGCAATATGTTTTTATTTATAAAATGTACTTATTTAAACCACAATAATTAATCACAATAACAAGTAACAATATTTGATTTCAAAATTATGATGATTTTGTAGTCAAATCACTAATATGAAATAAAATTATTTTTTCTACCTTTGTTGTCTGACCAATTTATTCTCTGATCATGTTGGTCCTGATCTGAGGCTTCTGCTTTCTTGTTTTCTCTTAGCTCTCTTTCTGTGGTCTGTGGTCCATCTGCCATTTCTTATCTCTTCGTTTGTTTTCTTCACTTCTTTCCATCAGCCTATTTCCAGTCCCATAACCCTTCCCAGTATCAGCCCCTTTCCAGTCCTCCCTCCCAGTACCTTCCAATGTCAACTTGCATTCCCATGACAGCCACTGGTGTCCATTCCCTTCCAGTCCCCCTTCTTCCCCACTGTCCAGCTCCTCCTAGTCCAAATACCATGGCAGCCCCTCTTAGCATCCACTCCCTTCCAGTCCCATTCTCCCATCCCCTCGCATCAGCCCATTTGTAGCCCTAGCCCCCAGTTTTCTTCCAAGGCCAGCAGCTCTATCCTCCCCTCCCACCATCAGCCCATTTCCAGTTGAAGCCCCCCTAATCAGCTCATTTCCAATGCTAGCCCCCCATTAGCCCATTACCAGTCCCAACCCCCCCCCCCCCATTGATCAGTCCATTCCCAGTTCTAGCCTTCCCTAATCAACCCATTACCAGTGCTAGCACCCCCATCTGCCCATTACCAGTGCTAGCCCCCCCATCAGCCCATTATAATCCTAACCCGCACTGTCTCTCCCCTCTGTCCAGCATTTATCCCCTGTCTGTCCAGTATGTCCCCCTGTCTCTCCCCTTTGTCCATGTCAGCCCCCCTCCCTCCATGTCAGCCCCCTTCCTCCCATGTCAGCCCCCTTCCTCCCTCCATGTCAGCCCCCCCCTCCCTCCATGTCAGCCCCCCCCCCTCTATCCGTCAGCCCCGTTGCAGTTTCCCTGCCCCCTCCTCCCCTCTCCCTATGTCTGCCTGCTACTGCCCTGTTCTTCTGCAGCCACGGTTCCCTTGTCTCTTAGGGAACCGCGGCTGTACCTATGAAGCCGTTGCAGAGTCTTTTCTGTCTCTCGACAGGCTCCGTGCAGCATTGTCCCGCCTCCAAAGAAAGTTGTTTACCACTTCCTTTGGAGGCAGGACAAATGCTGCACGGAGCTCGTCAAGAGACAGGAAGGCTCAGCAACATTTTCACAGGCACAGCTGCGGTTCCCTAAGAGGCAGTGAGCCGCGGCTACAGAAGAAGGGAGGCGGTGAGTTTGCCGCTGCCGAGAAGCGGACTCGGCAGCAGCAGCAACTTATGCGCTTTTCTATTTTTATTTTTATTTTTTTAACTTGGCGGAGTGAGGCGACCCCTGCTAAATCCTGTTGCAACCCCCATGGGGGTCGTGACCCACAGGTTGAGAACCGCTGCTCTGGAAGATAAGGCCTTTGGCTCCAAAGGTTTGTGGCTTCTTCCTGCCCAGTGGAGGCATAGCTTTGGTACGTCCCACTTGTCTAGCAGAATGATATGAAAGGTGACATTTTACTTACCAGACAATGTTTTTTCCTTGAGCCCTGCCAGACCAGTCCAGGACTTGCCCCTGGAACTGTTTTTGGTCTGTTATGTTATGGCATTAACTTTGGTCCACTATGATCTACGTGCTGGGCTCTGCAGGTCCATATCCTATTGACAGCCTTCTGTTCAATCTCTCCTATACATAGTTTCTCTACTGTTTGCTTAATTCTTGTTGCCCTCATTGAGGTTGTGTAAGGTTTGCCATTCTTTCCCATATGCTTTGGGATGAATACTGAGTTGCCCTCTAGTGGCTCGAGCTGAGGCATGGGAATGATGTCACTGAAACCTGGGCATTTCATTTGTTCTCTGTCTCCACCAATCTGCTGGTAGGGAAACACAACTCACTGGTCTGGACTGGTCTAGCAGGACTCAAGGAAAGGACATTATCTGCCAAGTAAAATGTCACCTTAAAATAGACAGGGAGAAAACCACAGCTTATCCCCAGGGATAAGTAGCATAGAATCTGGCTACTTTTGAGATATGCCAAGTATTTGTGACTTGGATTGGCTACAGTTGGAAACATGATACTGGAATTGATGGACCTTTGGTCAGACCCAGTATTGTAGTTCTTATGTTCTTATATTTATATATTCTTATGCTTTATGAGGAACAGATCTTTTCCATTGTACCAGCCTTGCATTGCAAGTGTTCAGATTCCATTAGAAGATATAGTTCAGGGAAGATCGGAGGCTTGTGTCTGGGGCTCTGCTGCTGCCAGAGCTGCCACTCGGGAAGGGAAAAACACTGAGGAGAGCTGTTGCAGGCATCTTTGTAGCCACCCCTTCTGATATCATCACGGTGAGGCCCACAGGAGCATTTAAACCAGCCAGGAGGCCTGGTTCGGTGGAAGATCGGAGGCTTGTATCTGGAGCTCTGCTGCTGCCAGAGCCGCCATTTGGGATGGGAAGAATGCTGAGGAGAGCTGTTGCAGGCACTTTTGTGGCCACCTCTTTGTGACATCATCTCAGCAAGGCCCTGAGAGAGCATTTAAACCAGGCAGGAGGCCTGCTTCAGTGGAAGATCAGAGGCTTGTATCTGGGGCTCTGTTGCTGTTGGAGTTGCCACTCGGGAAGGGAAGAATGCCGAGGAGAACTGTTGCAGGTACCTTTGCGGCCACCCCCTTCTGATGACATCATGGAAAGACCTCAAGAGAGCATTTAAACCAGCCAGGAGGCCCGAAGAGGCAAAACACCCCCCTTTGGAGGCCCTTCGGAGCACCAACAGAACAACTTTGTTTTTTTGGGGGGGTTTTCCCTGCTGTGTTAACTCTACAGGTATATTGCCTTGCCTGCATGGTGAAAAGGAAAGCAAAGAACTTACCCAAATGTGTGCCTGCTGTTCAGCCTCTGGGCAAGGTAGTGGGGCCTTTGGACAAGCACTTTGCTGCTGATGCCTGCTTGCAGTTCTCCCCTGAGGAAGTGTCCATCAGCTCCACAGAAAGGACTCCTCCACCTTTTCCCAGCCCATAGTTGTCATCTACTGTGGTTTTGGATACCTCTCCAGAATTAGTAACTCTCCCTTTGTCACCCGGTCCCCTGCCGAAGCTAGTTGTGGTGCAAGAAGGAGGGTAGGTTGTTTCTGTACCATCTCAGGATATTACCATGAAGGACTTTTGGCTTGCCATTTCTAATATTAACTCTGTTATCTAGTACTGTTATGTCACTTTGTTTTCTCAGGAAACAGTACAGATGCTTCAGGAAGTTGATAATAGGTTTTTGGATATAAGCAGAAATATTTCTAGAATGGAGGGTCAGCTGCAATCTTTACAGCAGACCACTGTCTTTTCTATTAGAGATTCTCTTGCTCTCCATTACAAATTAGAAACTCTTGAGAACTCTTCTAGAGTTAATAATTTATGATTTCTTAATTTCCCGCTAACTCGCCTATTGTCTGCTTACATTCTCTTCTATATAACTATTTTAAGGAGATATTACTATTGCCGGATGCTGTTGTAGTTAAAAAATGTTTCTATTTGCCTACTAAGATTCGTAAGGAGGTTGCCAGGGACAAGGGTGTGGCTGTGTTATTCCCTAATGATAGTCAGAATTTGACTAAATTTCTTGAGGATTCCTTAGATGCTATATCTAAGAGAACCATTTTACTTGTGACTTTTCTTTCAGTAGCTAGAAAATCAAGGTTTTGAAACTTTTCTTTAAGCATGAGGATGTGATTCTCTGTGGTCAGAAGCTGAATGTGTTTCCTGACATCTCCAGGAACACTCAGCTTTGTAGGAAACAGTTTCTAGCCTTGAAGTCTGGGTGTTGGGTTTGGGCACAACTTTCTTTTTATGCTTTCCGTGCAAGTACATTATTACTTGGCAGGGAAATCTATATTTCTTTTATAATCCATCTCATTTAGAGAAATTTTTGGTGGATAAGAAAGTTCTGGGATAATTGACGTTAAGAATTAAGCCCTTTAATGTTTGTTTAGGAAGGGGGTTTCCTTCCCTTTTGACTCTTCTATATTTCTTTGGGAATTTGTTTCTTGTTGTATTTGTTTCTTCTCCAGGAACAAGCAGGAAGTCAGTCCTCACACATGGGTGACATCGGCGCTAACGGAGCCCATGTAGAGCATTTTCCCAGCTTTCAAAGAAAGCCTTTGGGACATGCATGCGTGGTCCCCTTCACACCCAGGGGTGCCATCTTGCTCAATCTCTTTTTTTTCCGCGGAGCCCAACATGCGCATGTCCTGTTTCCCTGGAAAAAATCCCTGCTAATATCCTTAAGTTAGTTTTTCCTGGTTTGCGTACTAGTTCCTCTTCCCGCTTCGAGCCAGCACCGGACCCAGTGCTGTTCTCAGCTCCTTTCCCCCTTTTTTTGATCGAGGCTTGCCTCGACTGGCATTCATGCCTTTTGTCGCCCGGGGGGTCGTTGACCCTGGCCAGGTGCTCCCCACCATGTCTCCCAGTGGGATCCAAAAATATGACCGCTGCAGTCAAACCATGTCAGTCACTGACACCCATGACTGCTGCCTGCCACTGTTCCCTCTAAGCTGTGCGCGTGTGCGTGCGCACACACCTCGCCAAGTGAGCGCACATACTTTACAACAGAGCGCACAAAAATTACGGTTCTGATTCTGATAGAAAACAACACAGACGTTCTTAAAATTGAAAAGTTGTTGTGTATTTATGGTTTTCACAAGTTCTACAATATTTTCTAGTGCAATCAATGTGGTGTACATACTGTATTCTGACATGTAGTCAAATTTTAAAGTATATAACTTTGAGGATCGTTATGTGGCACACAAAAATTTAACCTTCCTTCAAAAGCTGCACAGCTGATATTTTATGCGCACACAGCCTACAGAAAATTAGAGGGAACATTGCTGCCTGCACTGCCTGGGATCGGACCATGACAGCACCTCCTGTGACCTGTGCCAGGCCATAATGACTAAGACCAATAAAAAGAGGTTGGAGTTGCAGGAGAAACTGTTCCGAAAGTCCAACTCGGCACCAGTTTCTCCGATGCTGAGCTCCAAGCCCAGCACTTCCTGTGAGGCCCGGGCATCCTTAGAGTCCCACAGTGGCCACACCTCCGAGAAGACCCCGAGAGAAAGAAGAAAAAATCTGTCGAGGTTCCATGGAGAAACCTGGTAAAACCGCTCGGAGGGACCCGGGCGGCTCCAAGAAACACCCTCCCAAAAAGGATTCCTCAGCCAGCTGAGACTGTGCGAAGTTCCTCGAGACCATGGTTCTCATCGAGGACATAACTTCATGCTTGTCAAGTCAACCATGCAAAACCTTAAGAGCCAGAAGACCCACTCTTCTATCCCCCCTGGAAGGGGATGCATGCTAGAGCCCTCGATGCCCTTGTGCACAAGTGTAATCAGGTCTTGATGCTGTGGTGTCAGATCCAGGTCTATGAGCTATGCATACGCATGTATTTGAAGGCTCTAATCCAGGAGTTGTCCGGTTTTTCAGCGGGGCTGGCTGAGGAACCCCTCCAACAGTTCGTCTCTGACCTGCAGGATCAAGGACTGCAAGCCTATGACAGCTTCGAGTCAGCAGCTCAAATACTAACAGCCAGCATCGTTGTCCGGTGCCAAGCCAGGCTAGGTCTTCAGAGCTCAAGCAATGGGTCCAAGACAAGCTGCTCGATGTCCCCTGCACCGGGGGGAACCTGTTTGGCAAGCCTATGGCCCACAAGGCGGTAGAGATTGAGGCCGATGTGGTGACCTCATCCTTTCCCCGTAAGAAACCTGAGGAAAAAGGGACAATTCCAACAAAGTCACTACTACCAGCCCTTCACGGGCCAGCAACAGGGTTCTCACCCCATAGAATCCAGAAGCCAAAGGCTCAGAAGCTCCGGCTCCTGCCCAAGCTGGGAGGAGCTTTTGACTCCCAGGGCAGGGCCTCCCCTTCCCCGGGAGACTTTCACCAGCCCACCGGGGGGCTGCCTGGCACACTACCAACAGGTGGACCAAAGTCACCATGGACCAGTGGATACTCCAAGTGGTAAGGGAAGGATACAGCAGGTACCACCCAGGTTCTTTCAAGAAGAGCCGGTGCAACCTCTCCTTCACCAGACCCTTCTGCTCTCTGAGCTCACAGGCCTGTTCAGGGACAACACAGTAGAACCTCTACCCAAGCACCTATGGGGAAAAGACTTCTACTCCAGATACCTCCTTGTCCCAAAGAGAACTGGGGGCCTCAGGCCCATACTAGACCTGAGAAACTTAAACAAGTTTCTGGTGAGGGAGTTCAGGATGCTCTCCCTTGGAACACTGCTGCCTTACCTCCACCAGGGAGACTGGCTGTGCTCCTTGGATCTAAAGGATGCATACACACACATCCTAATCCACCCCTTCCACGGACAGTACCTACAGTTTGTGGTAGGGGGAGGGAACTACCAGTACAGGGTGCTACCCTTCAGCCTGGCCTCCTCACCAAGGGTCTTTACCAAATGCTTGGCGGTGGTAGCCGCCCATCTGCATCTACAAGGGGCTTTCGTCTTCACCTACCTAGACGACTGGCTAATCAGGGGTGGTACGGCCTCAGATGTCAGGCCGCAGAGCGTGCAACTCTCCTCATGCAGCACCTGCGGTTTGTCATCAAATACCCCAAATCCCATCTCTTTCTAACCCAAAGCCTGGAATTCATAGGTGCTCAGTTGGACACATTACAGGTCAAGGCCATCCTTCCAGGAGAGAGAGCAGAACACCTGAGGGATCTGGCAAAAAAGGTACATCGCAACCAATCGGTATGGGCTTGTCTCTTCCTTCTCCTCCTCCTGCTGGGCCATATGACCTTGATGGTCCACGTCACGCCCTCAGTCCGCTTGCACATGAAGACAGCCCAGTGGTGCTTCCGCTTACAGTGGACTCAAGCCACGGGAAGGCTACGGGATAGGGTCAGGGTTACCCACCAACTGGTGGAATCCCTCAACTGGTGGCAAAACTTGCGCCACCTCCAGGCGGGAATGTCCTTCCAGGCACCCGCGCCGCAGAGGACCCTGACCACAGATTCCTCCCTCCTCGGTTTGGGATGCATTGTGGGGTCTGTCGCATACAGGGAAGCTGGTCTCAGGAGGAGTCACTCTTACAGTTCAATCTCCTGGAGCTCAAGGCGATCTTACTAGCCTTGCGAGCATTCCACCACCGCCTGAGACACCGGTTCATACTGATCCAGACAGACAATCAAGTTGTCATGTTCTATATCAACAAGCAGAGGGGCACGGGCTCATACCCCCTCTGCCAGGAAGCAGTGGCCCTCCTCTCCTTTGCAGCTCGCAACAGCATGCTCTTGTGAACAGTCTACCTTCCGGACCAGGACAACTGCCTAGTGGACAGACTGAGCAGAGTCCTTCAGCCGCACAAGTTGCGCTTGAACCGTCAGGAGGCTCTTCCACCTCTGGGGCAGGCCCATGATGGATCTTTTTGCCTCTCCGGACAACACGCAGCTGCCTCGCTTCTGCTCACGCAATCCATCCCTGGAGAGAGTGGTGGCAGATGCCTTCCTGATCTCGTGGTTAGAAGGCCTACTCTGTGCATTCCTAAGACCCCCCCCCCACCCCCCGGTCACCAGGACCCTCTTCAAGATCCAGAGCGAGAGGGCATCAGTCATACTAATTGCCCCTAAGTGGCCGAGACACCTTGGTTTCCATTGTTGCTCTCCCTATCCCATTGGGCCAAGCTTGGGCTCACTCCTGCATCCCAGTCTGGGGTCCCTAATGCTAACAGCATGGCTACTGAAAGGGTAGCACTGGCCCCTTTCATCCTTCCAAGAAAAGTCACGGAGATCCTACTGGCCTCCCGAAAACCCTCCACCAGATGAGCCTACGCCTTTAAGTGGAGGAGGTTCTCTACCTGGTGTCCGGAGAGAAAGGAAAACCCCTTCTACTACCATGTGCAAGTAGTACTCCAATACCTACTGCACCTGTCCCACACTGGGCTGAAGTCTAATTCAGTGAGGGTTGCGGCGACCCTGCCCGGTTTAAGGGGTTAAAGGCAGAAGCAGCCGCTGGTGCTTCGTGAGGGAAGAGTAAAACCTTTACCCCAGGAATGCTGGGAGTTGTAGTTCCAGTTCTTCTCACTCCGAAATTAAAGAAACTGTAGTTGTGGGGTTTCTTGATAATAAGTATTTTATTAATGCAAAAGATAAATGTTCCATCACATGGCATATAATAATGCAAAACAAAGGTGCTTCAAACGGCTAACAGAAACTCAGGATAAATGCAACTCAAAAGTATATTGCTGCTTTTCACTTTCCAGCCAATTACTCTCTTTTGCCTCCAGAGGCCAGTTAGGCTCACTGCAGCCTCTTACGGTCACCGTTACTCTCACAGTGCTTGGGAAAACATGTGCACGTAATCAGAGCTCTTTCAGCAATGCAAACAACAGCTTTGTAACTCTCAGAACACAGACGGCAAAAGCATTTCCTTCAGCTTGATTTATCTATACAACAAATCGTACAGTCCATGTGTTCACAGTCTGGTAAGTCTGTATTACTCTCTGTCACTCCTTCAAACGGTAAGGCATTACCAGCTTCTTGTGAAATTAGCTGTTGTCTAGCTTGTAACTCTAAGAATTGTTTAAAGCTTTGTAGAAGCAATTCAGCCTGCTCCTTGTGAGATAGGGTACTATTATCTGCTATAAAACTTCCCTTCTGCTCAAGGCTGTTTGTCTTCTCTTCTTGTAAGTTAAAGGCATCAGAATAATTGCTAGTCTCTTTGGCAATTGTTTCATAGATAGGAGAATTATCTTTATATTCAGCTTGGCAACCATGTGGCAAATTACTCACTTTTTGCACAGCCCTTCTGTCTTCAGACGGCTCCAAGGTTCTCCAGCTGTTCTGTTTGTTGCTCTCCGGCACAAACGACACTTCAGAGAATGATTGCTCTTTCACCTGTGCTTGCCTTGAAGGCTTTCTCTCCCAAGGCGTTGCCTTCCAACGGCTATCCAATTCAAGGTTAAGTCCTCTCTCCGTGGGACTTCTGCTTACTTCCCTTGAATAGAATTGTGCAGGTTTTCTTCTTATGCCAGGTTCCCAAGTATCATTAGACTCTCCTCTGGCTTTCCAACCATCCTCTTGTTTCTTCCTCCTGTATTCCTTCCTGGGCTGCTTCTTCTTCAACTCATTCCCATACTCGTACTGAGTCACAGCCTCCTTCTGAGTCTCATACTCATCCTCACTCTCCTTCCTTCTCTCCTTCTTTCTCTCCTCCCTTCTCTCCTCTGTTTGCTCAGAGCCATGCTCTAGTTTAAAAGTACGTTCTCTTTTGGACACGCCCCTTCCCAGGGCTGGGTGTGCCCAATCAGACCTGCAGGACTCCTCCCCTGGGCTGGTGTCCATGCTCAGCTCTGTGGAATAGAGTCTCTCTTTTTTCCTTGCCCTGTCATTTTGGCGTAAATCCTGCCGAACCTCAGGATTTTCATCTGTCTCCATAGGCTCAGGAGGGCGCTGTTCACCACAGGGTACATTTGAGCTGAGCTGAGCTCACCATCACCCTATCGAGGGGAAACCCCTCTTGGGCCAACCCCTGGTAACCAGGTTCCTCCGCAGCCTCCTATTATTTAAGCACCCTATCCATCCTGCAGCAGCAGAATGGGACCTCAATGTGGTGCTCTCCCAG
Organism: Ichthyophis bannanicus; assembly: GCA_033557465.1. Lineage (NCBI taxonomy): Eukaryota > Metazoa > Chordata > Amphibia > Gymnophiona > Ichthyophiidae > Ichthyophis > Ichthyophis bannanicus. Next base: position 1,220,798,761 of record CM066031.1, read on the forward strand.
CTCACCAAATCACCATTCGAGTCCCTAGACACTTGCCACCTGTGATATCTGTCATGGAAAATGGCCTTTCTGGTAACCCTCATGTCCACTCAAGGAGTGAATGAGCTCCAGGCCCTGGTGGCGGATCCACCATATACAAGGTTCTATAAGAACAGGGTAGTGCTCTGCACACATCCCAAACTCCTCCCAAAGGTGGCATCTCCCTTCTACCTCAACCAGGAGGTGGTCCTCCCCACCTTCTTCCCGTGGTCTTGCGCAGGCAGGGAGGAACTAGTACACTGGATTGCAAATGGGCCCTGTCCTTCAACCTACAGCAGACCCAGGCCCACCGCAAAGTTCCTCAGCTTTTTGTTTATGACCCCAGCAGACTGGGGCTCCCTGTGACTAAGCGAACTCTGTCCACTTGAGTGGTGGACTGTATTGCCTTCGCCTATGAACGAGCAGGCCTCTCACTTGAACACCAGATCACAGCGCATCACGTGAGGGTGATGGCCACATTGGTAGCCAATCTCCGCTCAGTACCAGTGACGGAGACTGTAGGGCGCCACATCGTCTTTGATTCATACGTTCACAGCTCATTACTGCCTGGAGAGTGAGTCCCGCAGGGACAGTGCCTTTGGCCAGGCAGTATTGTAGGCAACTCCTGCCCTGTAGTCAGGCTACCAGAGTGATAGTGTTGTTGGACCCTATGGTCGTAAAGAGTCTGTCAGTGGGGAACCTCGCCTTCTGCAACTTATGGCTACCCAGATGGCCGCTACTGGTGCTGTCGTGGTTTGGTCCTTGGCAGCCTGGAGCTAGGGAGTCCCATATGTGAGGACTGACTTCCTGCTTGTTCCTGGAGAAAGCATAGTTACTCACCTGTAACAAGTGTTCTCCAGGGACAGCAGGAATCAGTCCTCACAACCCTCCCTCCTCCCCTGGGAGTTGCTTCCCTATCTTGTTTTATTTTTACTGCCGTCCTAGATATGTCATCTGACTGAGCAAGATGGCACGCTTGGGTGGTAAGGGGACCACGCATGCATGGTAGCATGTACCAAAGGCTTTCTTTGAAAGCTGGGGAAATGCTGCACGTGGGTTCCATCGGCTCCGACATCACCCATATATGAGGACTGATTCCTGCTTTCCCTGGAGAACACCTGTTAAGGTGAGTAACTGCGCATTTTCTGCCCTTGATGTGGACTGTTCCTCAATTATTTATGATTAAGGGATTATATTACCTTGGTTTGAATACTTGTATGGAGCTTTGGGCTTAATTAAAAAAAAATGTAGTTCATTCTTTTAGTGTTCTGCTAGATAATTCCATCACCTATACACCCCCATGTCAAAAGTTCCTTTTGTCCTTTAAGGATGATTAGACCAATTGTATCCAGCTTTGATTACATAGTAACATAGTTTCTCCAGGACCAAGCAAGAAGTCAGTCCTCACATTTGGGTGACATCGATGCCGATGGAGCCCCTGCGGAACATTTCCCCAGCTTTCCATGAAAGCCTTTGGGAATGCATGCACGCATGCGCAGTTCCCTTCCCGCCTAAAGGTGCCATCTTGCCTCAGTCTCTCTTTTTCCGTGAAGCCCACCAGACGTGAGTCCTAGTCATCCCGGAAAATAGTTTGATTTTTTGGCGATCCTTCGCTATTTTTCTTCTCCGGTTCGACGCCGGTTCACCTCCCGCTGGGTTCGGTACACTGGTATCGAGCCCGATCTTCTTTTTTTGGTTTTTGCCCTTCGTGGCTGGCGTTCGCACCCTTTTTTTCTTTTCCCTGGAAGGCCGGTCCTTTGACCTCACGGGGACTCTCTTTTCCCCGATGGCTTCCAGTGGTTTTAAAAAGTGTGATCAGTGCAAGAAGCTGATGTCTCTCACCGACACACACGACTGCTGCCTTCGGTGCCTCGGTCCTGATCACGACCCTAAGACGTGTGGACCATGTGGGAAAATGTCTTCCAAGGCACTGCGAAGTCCTCAGCACCAAAAGGAAAGGCTTTTTTCTGACTCGGCCTCCGGCCGGGCCCGGACCTCATCTCAGGCCACGAAATCTCGGGAATCGGATCCCGAGCACCGTCGTGGCTCCTCGGACAGGGGGTCCCCCGACCGGGATCGAAAGAGGAAAAAGAGGCTCATGAGGGCGTCGTCGGAAGAGGTCCCTCGCTCCTCGAGGGCTAGGTCTCAGACCCCCGACCGTCGCCCCGGGCCCGTGGAAGAGGAGAAGCCTTCCAAAGTTCCTCGAGTGGAGCCGGACTCTGCTAGACACGTAAGTCCTGTAGTCCTCGTGGACTCTCCTCCCAGAGAGCCGATGTCGGGCCCGGTGCTGCCGGGGCCCGAGTCGGAGGCTGCTGAGTCTCCTGAGCTGGGTCTCAGGTTGAGAGCCTTGGAGAGCAGACTGTCTGCCTTCATGGAACAGCAACGGGCACTGATGGCCAGCCTGTCTGGCGCCTCTGCCCCGACCACCGGGACATCGACATCGAAGTCGACCCTGGAGACCGAGCCGATACTCAAGACCATGAAGGCTCGAGGTTGACCTCAGTCGCGGTCTCCCTCGACCTCCCATTAGGGACCGAGGGCGTCGACGCCGGTGCCTCCGGCATCGGGGCGGGTGCTCACAGGCCCCGCGAGGTCGGATCCCGATTCCTCATCGGACGAGGAGTCCCCCAACACCTTCAGGACTCGTTGCATCCCATCGGACTCACCGCAGTCTGAACTCAGGAGTACATCCCCTCCGGAGGATACCCGGTTCTCAGAGTTCGTCCGGGATATGGCCACCACGTTGGCTATCCCTGCGGACCCCGAGGAGGAGCCTCGAGCCGAGGAGCTCGAGGTCCTGCAGTACGACTCTCCTCCGAAGGAGGCCTTTACTGTCCCAGTTCATCCGATGCTGGAACGGCTCCTCTTCTGGATGTGGGAGGCACCGGCCTCGGCGCCGGTTCTAAGCAAGCGGGTCGATTCGATCTATCGACTCCGGAAGAGTCCTGGCTTTCAAAAGGCGCAGCTACCACACCATTCCATGGTGGTGGAATCGACCATGCATCGCCTGAAAAGTCAGAAGATGCATTCTGCGGTGCCCTCCGGCAGGGAGGCCCGAAATCTCGATGGTTTTGGTAGAAAGTGCTTCCAGGGCTCGCTGCTTGCTTGCCGTGTCCAGTCTTACCAACTGTACATGGGCATGTACTTGCAAGACCTGGCCAAGAAGCTGGCCGGGTTCTCTGCTGGTCTCTCCGGGGAACCCTTGCAGAGATTCAAGTCCTTGTCCTTGGGGATCCGGGAATGCTCCAAGTTTATGTCCCGCGCTGCTTACGATGGCTTCGAGGCTTTGGCCCGTGTTGCGGCGGCCGGCATCGCGGCTCGACGCCAGGCATGGCTGCAGTCATCGGACCTCGAGTCATGGGTTCAGGACAAGTTGGTCGATGTCCCTTGCCGAGGTGAGAACGTTTTTGGCAAGCCCATGACCGAGAAGGCCGCAGAGCTCGAGACCGAGCACCTCACAAGGACAAGGCTGTCTAGAAAGACTTCTGCCCCTTCTCACAAGAAGAAGGGCTCGGGTAAAAAGCCCTTTTACCCGAGGAAGGGCACTGCCTACAAACAGTACCCACAATATCAGGCTGCCCAAGCTGCCCCTCAGGGTCAGCAAGCCAAGGGGCAGGGTAATGGGCCCCGTAGGCAGAGAACCCCCAAGCCTCTGGCCCCTGCTCCCACTCAGCAGGGTGGGGGTTTTTGACTCCTTAGGCATAGCCTCTCCGTCCCTGCCCTCCCAACCCTACACAGGAGGTCGCCTCGCCCTGTTTGCCCACCAGTGGCCAGTCATCACTGGAGACAGTTGGGTGTTAAGCATAGTCCACAGGGGCTATGCACTGCACTTCCAACAACTGCCCCCTCCATACTTCCCAGGGGAGCCTCCAAGGCCTCCCCTGCACACAGATCTTCTCCTTCGGAAGCTCCAAAGTCTGTTGGTGGACAGGGCGGTGGAGCCTGTGCCTCCCCACTTGCACGGTCGAGGGTTTTACTCCAGGTATTTCCTGGTACCCAAAAGAACCGGTGGCCTTCGACCTATTCTAGATCTCCGAAACCTCAACAAGTTCCTGGAGAAGGAAAAGTTCAAGATGCTTACTCTTGGAACACTTCTGCCCTACCTCCAGCAGGGAGATTGGCTATGCTCCTTAGATCTAAAGGATGCATATACTCACATCCTCATTCATCCAGACCACAGAAAGTACCTCAGGTTCATTGTGGGAGGAAACCATTATCAGTACAGAGTACTGCCTTTTGGCCTCGCCTCCGCTCCCAGGGTCTTTACCAAGTGCCTGGCGGTGGTGGCGGCCTACCTGCGAAATCAGGGAGTCTTTGTCTTCCCATATCTCGACGACTGGCTCATAAGAGGTCAGACGTGCCAGGAGGCCCAACAAGCTACTCTCAGAACTATTGCTCTTCTTAAAAGCTTGGGGTTCGTCATAAACTTCGCAAAGTCCACTTTGCTCCCCTCCCAGAACTTAGAGTTCATAGGGGCCAGGTTGGACTCTCTGCTTGCAAAGGCATTCTTGCCAGAAGACAGAGCCCAAAGACTGATCAACTTAGCAAATCAGTTTCTCAGCAGGTCACTGGTCTCCGCCAGACTCTGCCTGAGGCTACTAGGCCACATGGCTTTTACAGTACATGTGACCCCCAATGCCAGGCTCCATATGAGGCCTGCACAGTGGTGCCTTCGGACTCAGTGGTCACAGGCCACAGGCAGCCTCAGAGACAGGATAAGGGTGTCCAGACAATTTTTGAACTCCCTCAGCTGGTGGCTGCATCCACCCAATCTGTTACAAGGGGTACCTTTTTAGAGTCCTGGGTTCACAGTGGTGTTGACCATGGATGCCTCCCTGCAAGGCTGGGAAGCTCATTGTCTAGGCAAGAGCATCCAGGGTCTGTGGTCTCCCTGGGAAGCCGCACAGCAAATCAATCTCCTGGAATTCAGGGCTATTCAGTTAGCCCTCAAGACTTTTTCTCAAACCCTGGCTCATCAGTCTGTCCTAGTTCAAACAGACAACCAGGTAGCCATGTTTTATGTGAACAAGCAGGGCGGAACTGGGTCCAGGCTCCTTTGTCAGGAGGCACAGGACCTTTGCTTGTTTGCTCTCAGACACAACATGCTCCTCAAGGCAGTGTATCTACCTGGCCAGGAGAACTACCTGGCGGACAGGTTGAGCAGGATTCTGCAGCCCCACGAGTGGCAGCTCCATCCTTTGGTAGTTCAAAAGATTTTCCTGAAATGGGGACTTCCATCCATAGACCTGTTTGCCAGTCCTCTGAACAAACAGCTGCCAAAGTTCTGCTCCAGGCGACCACATCCTCTGCGGATAGCAGCGGATGCTTTTCTGATTCCCTGGTCTCAGGGTCTCCTGTATGCATTTCCTCCCACGCCCTTGGTGGCCCGAACTCTGTTCAAGATTATTCAGGACAAGGCTTCAGTCCTGCTGGTGGCTCCCAGATGGCCCAGGCAGCCTTGGTTTCCACTTCTACTTCAGTTGGCAGTGGATCCCCTTCTGCCTCTGGGGTTGCAACCCGACCTTCTCTCTCAGGATCAGGGTGCCCTTCTGCACCCCAATCTCAAAGCCCTCAATTTGATGGCATGGAGGCTGCAAGGGTAGTTTTGTCTCCCTGGGGCCTGCCTCAGGAAGTTAAAGAGGTTGTCCTAGCCTCTAGGAAACAGTCCACTAGGAAAATCTATGCTCTCAAATGGAAAAGGTTTTCTGTGTGGTGTCAGCTACGTACAGAGGATCCTTTCTCCTGTAATGTACCAGTAGTGCTTCAGTAGTTACTACACTTATCAAATCAGGGACTTAAGTCCAATTCTGTTTGGGTCCACCTCTCAGCTCTAACAGCTCACCACTCGCTGGTGGAGGGACATTCTCTGTCGGTTCACCCCTTGGTGTCCCGGTTTCTCAGAGGTTTGCTTTTGGTCAAGCCTCCAATCCGTCCTCTTGCTCCTGAGTGGGAGCTGAATGTGGTCTTGCAGCAACCTACTCGCCCACCTTTTCAGCCGATGGCTACTTGCCCTCTACGCTTCCTTTCCTGGAAGACACTCTTCCTGGTAGCCCTAACCTCGGCCAGGCGAGTGAGTGAGCTTCAGGCCCTGGTCTGTGACAGGCCTTACACCAGATTTTATGGGAACAGGATAGTCCTCAGGACTCATCCAAAGTTCCTCCCCAAGGTTGTCTCCTCTTTCCACCTCAACCAGGAGGTGGTTCTTCCAACATTCTTCCATAGGCCTCATGCAAGCCAGGCTGAAGCAGTTCTGCATACCCTGGACTGTAGGAGGGCCTTATCCTTCTACCTTGACCGTACGCAGGGACATAGAAGGGCTACTCAGCTCTTCATTTCTTTTGACCCTAATAATTTGGGGTTACCTGTGACCAAGCTTACCTTGTCCACCTGGGTGGCTGACTGTATCACCTGGGCTTACAGGGCGGCTGACCTTCCTTTGCAGGGTCAGGTCACGGCCCATCGTGTCAGGGCAATGGCTGCCTCAGTGGCTCATCTCCGCTCTGTACCGTTGGTAGACATCTGCAGGGCTGCAACTTGGTCTTCAAGCCAGACTTTTGCGACCCATTACTGTCTGGAGAGAGAGTCCCGTAGTGACAGTGCTTTTGGCCAGGCAGTACTCTGGAATCTCTTTGAGGTTTAGTCAACTCCTGCCCTCCGTTGGGCTACCGGTGGGGGTTCTGTCAGTGAAAGCCTTTCTTTGCTGCTGAGACTAGAGGGAGTACTCTTGTTCAGCCTGGGTTCCTCGGTAGCCCAGAGCTGGGGAGTCACCCATATGTGAGGACTGACTTCCTGCTTGGTCCTGGAGAAAGAGTAGTTACTCACCTGTAACAGGTGTTCTCCAGGAGCAGCAGGAATCAGTCCTCACAACCCTCCCTCCTCCCCTGGGAGTTGCAGTTGTGCATAGTTCATTTTTACATTTTTGTGTGCTATTCTTAGCTATGTCATTTGACTGAGGCAAGATGGCACCTTTAGGCGGAAAGGGAACCGAGCATGCATGCATGCATTCCCAAAGGCTTTCATAGAAAGCTGGGGAAATGCTCCGCAGGGGCTCCATCGGCGTCGATGTCACCCATTTGTGCGGACTGATTCCTGCTGCTCCTGGAGAACACCTGTTACAGGTGAGTAACTACTCTAAGTGACGGCAGATAAAGACCAGCATGGTCCATCTAGTCTGCCCAGCAAGATGGCAAGAGTAGGTGCACCTGTCGCTCTGTGCAGGCCACCCCTCCCCATGTCTTTGTTTAGGGGTGAACCCACCACTCCATGTAGGACACCCCTATTTGTTGAGACGTTAGATGGTTCAGAAGTTAGATGGTACCGTTTTTTTTATTTTATCCTGTTGCTGTAAAGGGATCCACTGTGTTTGTCCCATGCCGTTTTGAATTCTGTCACCGTGTTTGCCCCCACCACTTCCATCAGGAGGGCATTCCAAGCATCCACCACCCTTTCAGTGAAGAAATATTTCCTGACATTGCCTTTCAATTTACCACCTTGCAGCTTCATGTTATGCCCTCTAGTTTTACAGCTTCCCTGTCTTTGGAAGAGGTTTATTTGTTCATCATTTCTCTTTAAGTATTTAAAGGTCTGAATCATATCTCCCATGTCCCTCCTCTCCTCCAACGTGTACATATTTAGGTCTTCAAGTCTCTTCTCATAAGACTTCTGACGCAGGCTCCAAATCATTTTGGTTGCCTTTCTCTGAACAGTTTCCAGTCTTTTTACATCTTTTGCAAGATATGTTCTCCAAAACTGAACACAGCATTCCAAGTGAGGCCTCACCAGTGACTTGTACAGTGGCATAAGTACCTCTTCCTTTCTGCTGGTAATCCCTCTTTGTATGCAGCCCAACATCCTCCTGGCTTTTGCCACCGCCTTGTCGCACTGTTTTGCCACCTTGAGATCATCAGAGATAATCACACCAAGGTCTTTCTCCTGAACCATGCATACCAACCTCTCACCCCCTATCGTGTACATTTCCCTTGGATTTCTGCTACCCAAGTGTATGACACTGCACTTTTTCGCATTAAATCGTAGTTGCCAAGCATTAGACCAGTCTTCCAGTTTTTGTTAACCACTCCCTCGGGGGAGTCCACTCTGTTGCAAATTTGTGTGTCATCTGCAAAAAGACAGACCTTTCCATTCAGTCCTTCAGCAATATCATGCACAAATATATTGAACAGTGCCAGGCCCAGGACCGAACTTTGGGGCACCCCCTTAATCACCTTCCTCTCATCCAAGTGAGCTCCATGTACCATCACCTTCTGTTGTCTGTTAGTCAACCAATTTCTAATCCAGTTCTCCTCCTTTGCAACTTTTAAATTGGCGTTCTCTTTCTTTTTCTGCAGCATTTTATGATTTTTATGATTGTAAACCGCTCTGACACTCTGTGATGGGCGGTATATAAAGTTTTAAATAAACATAAACATACCATCTTGGGACCCATCCCCAAGCTACTGAGTTTATTGACAAGCCTTCTATGAGGAACAGTATCAAAGGCTTTGCTGAAATCCAGGTAGATGACATCCATTGCATGCCGCTGATCTAGTTCCTTGGTCACCCAGTCAAAGAACTCAATCACATTTGTTTGGCAAGACCGTCCTTCGGTAAAACCATGTTGCCTTGGATCTTGCAACCTGTTGGTTTTGAGAAAGTTCACTATTCGCTCTTTCAGGAGCGCCTCCATTACTTTTCCCGCCACTGAGGTAAGGCTCACGGGCCTGTAGTTTGACACTTCTTCCCTGTCACCACTTTTGTGTAGAGGTACATCATCAGCCATACTCCAGTCCTGAGGAACCTCTCCTGTTTCCAAGGATCTGTTGAAGACATCCTTTAACGGTCCTGCAAGAACATCTCTGAGCTCTTTCAGTATCCTGGGATGTATCCCATCCGGTCCCATGGCTTTGACCACTTTCAGTTTAGCAAGTTGTTCTAACACCTCATCTTCTGTGAATGGTGTGGTATCTACTTCATTCCCATTTTTATATTTGGGAGTCACAGCTGGTCCATCTCCAGGATCTTCTTTAGTAAAAACAGAGCAGAAGTATTTGTTTAGCAATTTCACTTTTTCAGTGTCACTTTCCACGAGTCCTTTCCCAGTACTTCTGAGTCCTGCAATTCCAACTCTGATCTTCTTCCTTTCCCGAATATACCTGAAGAAAGTTTTGTTGCCACCCTTAACATCTTTAGCCATCTTTTCCTCTCCCTTTGATTTTGCTATCCTTATTTCTCTTTTTGACTCTTTGAGCTTGATCCTGTATTCATTTCTGTGTTCTTCTGTTTGCAAGCTTTTGAATTTTGCGAAAGCTGTGTTTTTTGCCTTTATTTGAGCAGCCACCTCTTTGGAAAACCAAATAGGTTTCCTTCTCCTCTTGTTTTTATTTACTTTTCTTACATATTTATCTGTTGCCCCTTTTATTTCCACCTTTAGTTTAGCCCATTGCAATTCCACTTCCTTTATCTCCTTCCACTCCGTCATCTCCTCCTTTAAGTACTCGGCCATTTTATTGAAGTCAGTGTTTTTGAAGTTTAGGACTTTGAGCTTGCTATGATTAGCCTATACCATGACTTTTATCTCAAACCACACCGTGTGATGGTCGCTATTGCTCACAGGGGCACTCACGCAGACATTAGACTCGCTATCACCGTTGGTGAGCACTACATCCAGCGTTGAGCTTTCCCTGGTTGGTTCCATCACCATTTGTCTAAGTAATGCATCTTGGAGAGCATCCACAATTTTTTTGCTTCTTTCCAGATGTGCAGAAGGGAGTAATCCAATCCACATCAGGTAGATTAAAGTCACCTAATATGATCGCTTCTCCCTTTGTTGCTATCTTGGCAATATCTATAATCAATTTGTTATCTCTCTCTTCAATTTGAGTCGGAGGTCTATAGACTACAGCAATATGGATGACAGTGCCATCTCCTCTTTCCAACGCAATCCAGAGCGCTTCTTCTTTTCCCCATGTCCCCTGCATTTCAGTAGCTTTAATATTGCTTTTGACATACAAGGCTACTCCTCCTCCTTTTCCATTTTCTCTGTCTCTTCTGAATAGATTATAGCCAGCTATGGCTATATCCCAATCATGCGATTCATTAAACCATGTTTCTGTAATGGCCACGATGTCCAAATCCGTTTCCATCATTAGGGCTTCCAGGTCCGGAATTTTATTGGCTACGCTTCGAGCATTTGTGCTCATTGCTTTCCAGCATTTACCTGGCTTGTGTGTATTTTGCATTGATTTTGTTCTGCCCACTTCTTCCCACTTGTTTTTGATGGTGGTTTAAAAGTGTGGCTGTTTCTGATGATGATCTGCTTTTGCAGGGGGTGGCATGCAGATGTTGACCTTCCACATCCGTCACCCCCTTTTCCTAGTTTAAACGCATATCCACATACTGCCTGAATTTTTCACTTAGGTTTCTTTTCCCTGCGACAGAGAGATGTAGTCCATCAGCACAGTATAGTCTCTTGTTGGTCCATCTGTTGCCCCAGTTGCCAATAAATCTGAATCCTTCTCGTTTTCACCAGGTCTGGAGCCATGTATTAAAGTTGTTAATGCGATGCAGCCTTTTTGTCCCCTTACCAAGAACAGGTAGAACGTCTGAGAATGCAACAGTGTTAACAATGGGCTTGAGTTTCTCTCCCAGAGATTGGAAGTCCTTTTGGGCTGTAGAGGCACTGTTTCTAGCCAGGTCATTTGTGCCCAAGTGGTTTATAACATCAAGTTTGGAGTGTTCACTTTTTGCGCTAAGTATTTCAACATCTTGGTTTGTATTCCTGCTGGCTGAAGAGCCTGGTAGGCACATGACTATCTTCTCTCCTTTGAACTGTGTTCCCAAGTTGGTGCCTCTGATGATGGAATCTCCAAGTAGTAGTAGTTTTCTGTTTGGCGAGGTTTTCTTCATATTTGGTGCTTTAGCAGGAGATTTGGCATTGTCTGACTCATTTAAGGGCCCTTCAGTTTCTTTGGATTGGGCATCCTCATTAGCCAAAGCAGCGAAGGCATTGTGCAGGGATATCTCTTGATGTATAGGATGTCTCTGCGTTACAGGTCGCAATCTACCAGAACCCACTGTGATCCATTTGTTCCTGTGATGTTTGATTCTTTATGGGAGCGGTGGTGGACTTTGTTCAGTTTTTATCCTAGAAGAGGTGCGCTTCATTGCAGCCAGTTCCTCCCTCAGTAGAGACACTTCTTTATGCATGGCAGCTAGGTCTTTCCTTAGTAGAGTCAGTTCTTCATGCATGGCAGCTGACTTTAGGCATATAGGACAAGCTCTTAGGCTCCAAATGATTCGTCTTTGAATGAAAGTACCACAGTTATTGCACTGAATACACGACATGTTGATTAAGCAGTCCCAAAAGAGGAAGAATAAGAAAAGATGAAGATGAAGATGTGGGGTTTAACCCAAGTTAAGAACGACAGATGGCACATATGTGACCACTGTATAGGCAATGTAGCCCCTGGGGTAGGTGGGGTGGGCGGGAACCTAAGTGTCTCTGGCCAGTAGGCTGTTCCTGAACTGTGGGCACACACAATGGAGTTGGTGGGTTCCCTTACCTATCAGGGCAAATAGATAAATATGTGGAGACAAACAGACAGACCTCACAGTTAAGCAGCAAATTCAGCAAAAATCACCTTTTGGGAGAGCTCTGGAGAGCACTCCTCTTCTCAAGGAACAGAAAGGCAATCTGAGCAAGCTCACATGCAGAACAGGAAATGGAGGTCTACAAAAATACCTCAGCGGGGGGGAGGGGTAGTCACTCAGGTAGACTAAGAGAAAGATAGTTTAAAACTCTACAGCAATGGAGTAGGTAAGGGAACCCACCAATAAGGGCAAATAGATAAATATGTGGAGACAGACAGATAGAACTCACAGTTAAGCAGCAAATTCAGCAGAAATCACCTTTTGGGAGAGCTCTGGAGAGCACTCCTCTTCTCAAGGAACAGAAAGGTAATCTGAGCAAGCCCACATGCAGAACAGGAAATGGAGGTCTACAACAATACCTCAGCAGGGGGGAAGGGTAGTCACTCAAGTAGACTAACAGAAAGATAGTTTAAAACTCTACAGCAATGGAGTAGGTTAAGGGAACCCACCAATAAGGGCAAATAGATAGATAAATATGTGGAGACAGGCAGATAGAACTCACAGTTAAGCAGCAAATTCAGCAAAAATCACCTTTTGGGAGAACTCTGGAAAGCACTCCTCAAGGAACAGAAAGCTTTATAATTATCCTCCATTCTAGCTGATGTACTACTCTCCAGCTTAAAGTGCTTGCAGTTATTACATAGCATATCTATAGAATTTCTCTATAATGCAAAACACTATGACTATGTAACCACACTGCTCATTTTTCAGCTCTGGCTCCCAATACATGTTGAATAAAATTTAAAATTCTGGTCTTAGCCAACCAAGATTTCGATTCAGGTTTGCCTTTGATCATTCCCTATTGCCCATCATGACAATTAAGATTGTCACATGCTGATCTCTTAGTTCTTCTTCCCCACCCCCACCCCATCACATGCATTCCATCAACAGCCCTGCCGTCTCGAGCCCTCCTCAAAATCCAAGCGGAAGCGGCCTCAGTCCTCTTTATTGCACCCAGGCAGCCCTGGTTCCCCCTGCTCCTACAGCTGCCCCATTGGGGACCCTTGGTTGCTGAGTAGTGCCCCAGACATGCTGTCCCAGGAGGATGGGACATTGCAACAACCCAACCTCCAGTCCCTTGCGCTGACAGTTTGGATGCTGAGAGGCTAGCCATTGCGCATCACCGCCTCGCTTAGTCGCTGGAAGATATCTTGCTGGTCTCGCGTAAGGACTGTACGTGACAGGCTTATTCTTTCAAGTAGTGCAGGTTTTCCCATTGGTGTGCAGGGGAAGGCCTTAATCCTTTCTCCTGTGCAATGTCGGAGATGATATGATACCTCTTGTATCTGTCAGACACTGAACTGAAGTCCAACACGGTCAGATTGAACCTCTATGCCATCTAGGCTCACCACCCATGGGGTGAATGGCCAGGCCATGTTGGTACACCCCCTTGTGGGCCGGTTCATGCAAGGTCTCCTCCTCTTAGGGCCCCGATCTGCCCGCTGCCAGTGGCGTGGAACCTCAGTGTGGTGCTGGGGAAGCTCATGGCCCCGCCTTTCGAGACCCTGGCTACCTGCCATCTCAAGTACCTCTCATGGAACGTCATATTCCTGGTGGCACGTACCTCGGTCAGGCGCGTGAGCAAACTGCAGGCCTTGGTGGCACATGCGCCTTACACCAGATTCCATAGGAACAAGGTCATCCTTCGGACTCACCCTAAGTTCTTGCCAAAGGTGGTCTCTGCATTCCATTTGAATCACCTTTTTCCCAGGCCTCACACCTCCAGGGCAGAGGCCTCTCTGCACACGCTAGACTGCAAGCGTGCCCTGTCCTTCTACATCCAGAGGACGCAACCCCCATCGCTGCTCAATGCAGCTCTTTGTCTCATTCGATCCTAGTCGACTTGGGATCGCAGTCTCCAAGTGCACCCTCTCACATTGGGTAGCCTACTGCATTTCTTTCACCTATCAACAGGCGGGGCGCTCTCTGGAACATCATGTGACTACTCACTTTGTGCATGCTATGGCAGCCTCAGTGTCCAGCCTGCGATTGGTGCCCTTGCTGGACATCTGCCAGGCCGCCACCTGGTCCTCTGTGCACACCTTTGCTGCGACTACTGTTTGGAGGAGACCTCCCGGAGGACTAGTGCCTTCAACCAGGCCATACTCCATCACCTCTTCGGGGAATAATGCAACTCCTTCTCTCCAGTCCTCTGTGTCCAGGCTACAGGAGTGGGGATTGCATATTTGATGCTGCTGCTGCTGCAGTGTCAGACTTCCAGCCAACCAGCAGTCCCTGCTGCCCTTTACAGTCCGCTTTTTGGATCGCCTGTGGCTTTTACAGGTGGTTTTTTGGTAGCCTCATATGTGAGAACTGACTTCCTGCTTGTTCCTGGAGAAAGCATAGTTACTGACCTGTAGCAGGTGTTCTTTGGGGACAGCAGGAATCAGTCCTCACAACTCTCCCTTCTCTCCTTGGAGTTTTTTCTTTTTTGCCGTCTTGTGCTATGATAATATACTGAGGCAATATGGCATCTTTGAGTGGGATGGTGACTGCGCATGCGCGATATAACTCCCAAAGACTTTCTTTGAAAGCTGGGGAGTGGATCCATGTGGGCTCCGTCAACGCCGGTCACCCATATGTGAGAACTGATTCCTGCTATTCCCGGAGAACACCTGTTACAGGTGAGTAACTACACTTCCTTTTGGGATCCTGCCAGGTACTTGTGATGGGATTGGCCACCGTTGGAAACAGGATACTGGGTTTGATGCACCTTTGATCTGACCCAGTATGAAAAGTCTTGTTAATTTTGCTTAGAAAACTCATTTAAAAAAATGAGTCTGGTGTGAAAACATGACAATTCCACCAGGCTTTTCCTAATGCCTAATTTCCACATGTCCTGAGGCAAGGGTTCACTCCTTTTTGGCTCCGTCAATCCCTTCTCTTTTGTGCCTCCGTTTTTTGCACTCAGGTTTTCCAGTAAAATATAGCAGTTCTTCCCTCCCCGCTGTTTATATTCTTGCTTCTGATTCTGTGTATTCCTTTTTAGTTATCATTCTCCTCTACCAATGTAACTTTATTGTACACCACAGTGTTGTCAGATTACTGTTCAAATTGCAATATGGCAAGAAATCTTAAAGAAATAAATAGTAATCTAAAATATTAATCTCTAAAATCAACACAGACTGCACTGACCTTGTTTGCCAATTGTGCACACGTAGTGATGGCAGCAGGAACTCTATTAAAATACCAGGATTAGACTATGAAATCATAATGCATCCATAGATAAACCAATAAAATAAGGCACAAGAAACAATAGCTCAAGAACTGCAAGGAAGAGTATATCCTTTAAGTCGTAGAACACACTGAAACAAAAAAATATTTAAAAAAGACTACCTTAACTGTTAAACATGTAGAGAAAAAGTTATTTGAATGTCTGCTGCACTTCAAAGACTTTCCTGTAACGCTTCCAAGAAACAAGAAAAGAAAATAATCCTTTTAATCAGCAACAAGAAAGAAAGGAAGCAAGAAACTCAATTTTTTTTCAAAAGGGAAATTAAAACTATGAGAACCAGTATTTTGAAAAAAAAAAAAATATCCTCAAGAAATAGAAATATCTCAAAACTGATGTAATAAAAAGTAATCCAGAGAAACAGCCAGAGAGAATGATGAAGCAGAGTTGGCTTCAAGGAGGACTGACGCTACCATTAAGTGACTTGGACAGTCACAAAGAGCACTGGCAATCCAGGGGTGCTCATTGCCGCTGCTACCATCCCTCAGAAAGTACGAAGCAGCGCTTACCTAAATACGTTGGTATTGTGTCGGGGTTTCAGTCTTCTCTTATCTGTCACTTCTGCCCCCTCTGATGCAGACGTCCGGTTTGCATAAACTGGAAGTCTGGGGCAGAGGGGGGTAGAAGAGGCAGATAGGCGAATACAGAAACCGTGACACAGCAGCAAAGTGTTTAGGTAAGTGCTCCATCTCAGTTTCTGAGCCATGGCTGCCACTAACAGGACCCAGAGAGGGGTGTCAGCAGTGGCGGGGGAAGTAGCAGGATGGATGGCCCCGCCTAGGGCATCTCCAATCCTTGCACCAGCCCTGGCTGCAAGCAAAGTAGCTTGTGTATCTGGCTGGCTTGCTTCCTTTCTCTCTCCTCCTGGACCTGGTTCATTGGTACAGATAGAGCAGGAAAAATCCTGCTGCTGGATTATTTATTTA
The DNA here is from genome assembly GCA_033557465.1 of Ichthyophis bannanicus. Taxonomy (NCBI): domain Eukaryota; kingdom Metazoa; phylum Chordata; class Amphibia; order Gymnophiona; family Ichthyophiidae; genus Ichthyophis; species Ichthyophis bannanicus. The sequence goes on from CM066031.1 coordinate 1,220,814,583, forward strand.
TTTATTATTTATTTATTTAACACTCATTTTTATACCGCATCTTCCAGAGATCAGTTGCGGTGTACAAATAACAACAATTAACAAAGCTAAGTTTGTTTTACATAGAACATCTTAATTTTACATAGAACATCTTAAAATATCATAAATTAAACAAAGAGAGTTTACACTGGAACCATGGTTAGGATTAGGAACCAGCTTAGGCCTTCGCCCAACAGCAAACACTACCTTGGTTAGCAAACTACCCGACTGACTATGGAAATTATCACACAATCGCTCTGATCCCACATGCCAGCAAGATTCTACTCAAGATCATTCAGAAGAGACTACAGCCATACCTGGAATGAGAACTGCCTGAAGTGCAAGCAGAGTTCAGGAAAGGGAGAGGAATGAGAGACGATATCGCGGATGTCAGATGGATCCTTGAAAAGACAAAAGAATACCAAAAGGATATCTATATGTGTTTTATTGAATACAGCAAGGCTTTTGATTGTGTAAACCATGAGAAACTCTGGGCCAAATTAAGAAGCATTAAGAAGCATGGGTGGGTATACCAGAACACCTGATCGTTCTCTTGCACAACCTTTACACTGATCAAGAAGCAACAGTTCAAACGGAACTAGGAGAAACAGAATGGTTTAAAATCAGCAAAGGTGTATCACAAGGTTCCATACTTTCCCTTACCTCTTGTTCTGCATATAAATTAGAGAAGCAGGACTGTATGAAGACAACAGAGGTGTGAAGATTGGTGAAGACTCATCAACAACCTTCGCTATACTGATGATACCACATTACTGGCTGAAAGTGAAGACGATTTGAAACATTTCCTTCTCAAGATCAAGGAATATAGTCTTAAAATGGGTCTGCACCTTAATGTTAAGAAGACAAAGATCCTGACAACTGGCAAAATGAATAAGTTCTCCATCAACGATGAAATTGAAATAGTTGACAACTTTACCTAATTGTATCAACTATCAATAAAGAAGCAACAAGCCGTCAAGAAATCAGACGCATTGCTCTTGGCAGAATGGCTATGAAGGACCTAGACAAAATTCTCAAGAGCAGAGATGTTTCTCTCCTTACAAAGATTTGACTTGTTCAAGCCATGACATTTTCAATAACATCACTTGGATGTGAAAGTTGGACAGTGAAAAAGATAGACAGGAAGAAAATTGATTCCTTTGAATTATGGTGCTGGATGAATACTGTGTTTACCATGGACTACCCGAAGAACAAACCAGTCAGTACTAGTGGAGGTCAAACCTAAGCTTTCTTTAGAAGCTCAGATGACAAGACTTTGACTTTCATACTTTGGACACATCATGTGAAGAGAGAGATCATTAGAGAAAGACATCATGCTTGGCAAGGTAGAAGGTCAACGCAAAAGAGGAAGGTCAGCAATGAGATGGATCGATAGAATGACAGCAGCTAAGGGTGACAGTCTGTCAACAATGAGCCGCCTAACTGAAGACCAAACACAGTTTAGGACAACTGTCCAGAGGGTCGCCATGAGTCAACACCGACTTGACGGCACTTAACAATAACAACATCATGGGTGGGGATTGGGGTGACTAACTGATGCCAAATTTGGCCTTTTGGGCCTACTATTGGGCAGGTGCCAGAGTTGCCTCCCAGGTTGTGGTCTTCCTTTCTCATTTAGGAGTTGGACAGCTCTTCTAATTTTGCACACCCTTGCAATACTTAGAACTATAGTAAAGAACAAGAGCATTGATCTTCAAAAGAGAGAGATTTTTAAAATGTTAGCTGCAATAAGCAATAAATACCATTCATTACCGTTATTTTTAATTCTTTGTTAGGCTTTAGGGTACTGTGTTAGTAATTTATGATAAAATATTTCCCATGCTTACTTTTATACGTCATTTGAAATGATGACTCGTGGATTTATTATAAGGTTGAAGTATCTAATTTAACTTGCAGAACAGAAAATCTTTCTAACTGTTTGTCTGTGTTTAAAGGGGTCACAAGCGCAAGTTGGATGAAGACGCTGTCAGTGAGTCTAGTAAAGAGTCCAGCAATGAAGATGACGAGGGAAGTAGCTCTGAAGCTGATGAAATGGCAGCTGCACTTGAAGCTGAATTGAACGACTTCATGTGATACTTATGACTTAGGAACAGATTTGTAAACTGTTGTTTTATCTTTCATAAAAGATTGCAGATTTAAAATGAGCCCCCTCTATCAAGTACTTCAGTGAGGTTTTTTGTTCCCTTGGAAATATGTGTGTATATTTTGCAAGCGATACAAGAGGTAATGTTATTTTACAAAATCTGAAATATATGTTTTTAAGGTGTTTTATTAAGGGAAAATATACTTTTTTACATGGAGAAAGTATTAAGGCTGAATTCTGCTATGCCAAAGATATATGAGAAGCTCTTCTAAGTTTTGTCATGTGTTAACATAAGAGAAACCCTTTTTTTTCCTCCTTTCTTAATGCAGCATCTGATAGAGAAAGAATGATATGCAAAACGCAGCAGAGACATAGGGGTCAAGTGTAATAGTTGACCAAACCTAGTGACATGGTTGTGCTTTTCCATAGACTTAAAAAAAATAAACATATTTTTAAAGGAAAACACTTATATTTGTATAGCAACATAATGTGATACACAAGCTTTATGAATGCTCCACTTCATCTGCTTGTCAGTTCCTTTAAAAAAATGTAATAATTAATTTTCATGTTTTTAAAGTTACTTCATGACTAATTTGGGTTCTCTAGAAGAACAGTGTTTAGATTTTTATTAACCTTACTTCTCTGTATCCTTGAATTTTAGCACACTGCACGGTGCAATTCTCTACTGCCATTGGGATTGCCTTCATCCATTTTTACTCTTCATGGAAGCAATGATTGAAAGTTTATTATAGATACGATTGTATTTCTTTGAGAGGACTGATGTATAGTTTTTTGTATATTCTATTTCATATTGACCCACAAAACAGATATCTTTCATTTAATAAAAAGAAAATCTCTTTTGTAATTAAGTGTCACTTTCTCATATCGGCCAAATATTTACATTCCACTTGCCTTCCTCAAGAAGAATGTTTCACTTTCTCCAGGACCAAACAGGAAGTCAGTCCTCACATATGGGTGTCATCGGCGCCGATGAAGCCCCAGCGGAGCATTTCCCCAGCTTTCTATGAAAGCCTTTGGGAATGCAGGCATGCATGCGCGGTTCCCTTCCCGCCTAAAGGTGCCATCTTACCTCAGTCTCTTTTTTTTCCGAGAAGCCCACCGGACGTGTGTCCTATCATCCCGGATAAAAGTTGATTTTTTTCGGCGATATTCGCTATTTTTTTTCCCGGTTTGACGCCGGTTCCCCTCCCGCCGTGTTCGGTACACCGGTATTGAGCCCGATTCTTCTTTTTCGGTTTTTGCCCTTCGTGGCTGGCATTCGCGCCCTTTTTTGCTTTTTCCCTGGAAGGCCGGTCCTTTGACCTCGCAGGGACTCTTTTTTTCCCCGATGGTTTCCAGCGGTTTCAAGAAGTGTGATCGGTGTAAGAAACTGATGTCTCTCACTGACACACACAACTGCTGCCTCTGGTGCCTCGGTCCTGATCACGACCCTAAGTCCTGTGGGCCATGTGGGAAGATGTCTTCCAAGGCACTCCGAAGTCACCAGCAGCAGAAAGAAAGGCTTTTCTCGGACCGGACCTCGTCCGAGGCCTCGACATCTCAGGGGTCGGATCCCGAGCGCCATCGTGGCTCCTCGGACAGGGGGTCCCCCGACCGGGAATGCAAGAGGAAGAAGCGGCTCGCGAGGGCATCGTTGGAAGAGGTCCCTGGCTCCTCGTGGGCCAGGTCTAAGACCTCCGACCGTCGCCCCGGGCCCATGGAACAAGAGAAGCCTGCCAAAGTTCCTCGCGTGGAGCCGGAGTCTGCGGGATACGTAAGCCCTGTAGTCCTCGAGGACTCTCCTCCCAGGGAGCCGACATCGGGCCCGAGTCGGTGGCTGCTGCATCTCTCGAGCTGAGTCTCAGGATGACAGCCTTGGAGAGCAGATTGTCTGCCTTCATGGAGCAGCAGCGGGCACTGATGGCCAGCCTGTCTGGCGCATCTGCCCCGACCACCGGGACATCGACATCGAAGTCGACCCCGGAGACCGAGCCGATACTCGAGTCCATCATGGCTCGAAGTCGACCTCGGTCGCGGTCTCCCTCGACCTCCCGTTCGGGACCGAGGGCGTTGACGCCAGTGCTTCCGCCTGGGAGACGGAGGATGAGGAGTCCCCCGATACATTCAAGACTCGGTGCGTCCCGTCGGACTCACCGCAGTCCGAACCCCAGAGTAGATCCCCTCCGGAGGATACTCGGTTCTCGGAGTTTGTCCGGGATATGGCCACTGCCTTGGCTATTCCGGCGGACCCCGAGGAAGAGCCTCAAACCGAAGAGCTCGAGGCCCTGTAGTATGACTCTCCTCCGAAGGAGGCCTTTACTGTCCCGGTTCCTCCATTGCTGGAACGGCTCCCCTTCCGGATGTGGGAGGCACCAGTCTCGGCACCGGTTCTCAGCAAGCGAGTCGACTCGATCTATCGACTCCGGAAGAGCCCTGGCTTTCAAAAGGCACAGCTACCACACCATTCCATGGTTGTGGAATCAGCCATGCATCGTCTGAAGTGTCAGAAAATGCACTCCGCGGTGCCTCCCGGCAGGGAGGCCAGGAACCTCGATGGCATTGGTAGAAAGTGCTTTCAGGGCTCGATGCTTGCTTGCCCTGTCCAGTCCTACCAGCTGTGCATGGGCATGTACTTGCGAGACCTGGCCAAGGAGTTGGCCGGGTTCTCTGCTGGACTCTCTGGGGAACCCTTGCAGAGATTCAAGTCTTGTCCTCGGGGATTCGGGACTGCTCGAAGTTCATGTCCCGCGCCGCCTACGATGGCTTCGAGGCTTCGGCCCGAGTTGCGGCAGCTGGCATCGCGGCTCGACGCCAGGCATGGCTGCAGTCATCGGACCTCGAGCCATGGGTTCAGGACAAGTTGGTCGATGTCCCTTGCCGAGGTGAAAACCTTTTGGGCAAGCCCATGACCGAGAAGGCCGCTCAGCTCGAATCAGAGCACCTTACACGGACAAGGCTGTCTAGGAAGACCTCTGCCCCTTCTCATAAGAAGAAGGGCTCGGGTAAGAAGCCCTTTTACTCGAGGAAGGGCACTGCCTACAAACAGTACCCTCAGTATCAGGCTGCCCAAGCTGCACCCCAGGGTCAGCAAGCCAAGGGGCAGGGTAATGCGCCCCGTAGGCAGAGGACCCCCAAACCTCCGGCCCCTGCTCCCGCTCAGCAGGGTGGGTTTTTTGACTCCTTGAGCGTAGCCTCTCCATCCCTGCTATCCCAACCCTGCACAGGAGGTTGCCTCGCCCTCTTTGCCCACCAGTGGCCCCTCATCACCAGGGACAGTTGCGTGTTGGACATAGTCCACAGGGGCTATGCACTACTTTTTCTCCAACTGCCTCCCACATACTTTCCAGGAGAGCCTCCAAGGCCTTCCCTGCACACAGACCTTCTCCTTCAGGAAATTTGAGGTCTGTTGGTGGACAGGGCGGTGGAGCCTGTGCCTCCCCACTTGCAAGGTCAGGGGTTCTACTTCAGGTATTTCCTGGTACCCAAAAGAACCGGTGGCCTTCGACCTATTCTGGATCTCAGGAACCTAAACAAGTTCCTAGAGAAAGAGAAGTTCAAGATGCTTACTCTTGTAACGCTTCTGCCCTACCTCCAGCAGGGAGATTGGCTATGCTCCTTAGATCTAAAGGATGCGTACACTCACATCCTCATTCATCCAGACCACAGAAAGTACCTCAGGTTCATCGTGGGAGGAAACCATTATCAGTACCGAGTACTGCCTTTTGGCCTGACCTCCGCTCCCAGGGTCTTTACCAAATGCCAGGCAGTGGTTGCAGCCTACCTGAGGAATCAGGGAATCTTTGTCTTCCCCTGTCTGGACGACTGGCTCATCAGGGGTCAGACATGCCAGGAGGCCAGCCAAGCCACCCTCAGAACTATTGCTCTTCTTCAAAGCCTAGGGTTTGTCATAAACTTCGCAAAGTCCACTTTGCTCCCCTCCCAGAATTTGAAATTCATAGGAGCAAGGCTGGACTCTCTCCTGGCACTAATTGCCTTGGCAAAACAGTTTCTCAACAGGTCGCTGGTCTCCGCCAGGCTCTGCCTGAGGCTTCTAGGCCACATGGCTTCGACAGTTCATGTGACCCCCAATGCCAGTCTCCATATGAGGCCTGCACAGTGGTGCCTTCGGACTCAGTGGTCCCAGGCCACAGGCAGCCTCAGGGACAGGATAAGGGTGTCCAAACACTTTCTGAACTCCCTCAGCTGGTGGCTGCACCCACCCAATCTCCTAAAGGGGGTGCCCTTTCAGATTCCTGGATACAGGGTGGTACTGACCACCGACACCTCCCTGCAGGGCTGGGGAGCTCATTGTCTAGACAAGTGCACCCAGGGCCTGTGGTCGTCTTGGGAGGCGGCACAGCAGATCAATCTCCTGGAACTCAGGGCTATTCGCCTAGCTCTCAAAGCTTTCTCTCCTGCCCTGGCCCATCAATCTGTCCTCGTTCAGACCGACAACCAGGTGGCCATGTTTTATGTGAACAAACAGGGCGGGACTGGGTCCATACTCCTTTGTCGAGAAGCTCAAGACCTTTGGTCATTTGCCCTGAAGCACAGCATGCTCCTCAGGGCTGTGTACCTTCCAGGCCAGGAGAACTACTTGGCCGACAAGTTGAGCAGGATTCTGCAGCCCCACGAGTGGCAACTGCATCCCCTGGTAGTTCAGCGGATCTTCCTGAAATGGGGTCTCCCTTGGATAGATCTGTTTGCCAGTCCGCTGAACACACAACTGCCAAAGTTCTGTTCCACAATAAATGCAGTCATGTTTATCAGAGGGTTTTGGATAACCAAAGACAAAAAAGTATATATCCCTCCAAATACACCAAGAGATATATGGATTAAAGTTTATCACTATCAACTGTGACCATTCTTTTAATCACAGAAGAGTGTTAGAACCCGGGGTCTCAGACCGTGACAACAACTTCCAGGGCTTTTAGCTCCTATAAGGAAGATGTGCTCCTTTGCATCAGTGACCTCTCCGGTTCAAAAAATTTTCACGATAATCTTAATATCTCTTGAGTTTTGTTAAAGTTGTAACTTTTCAATAAATGTACACACTCATTTGTGGTTTAATCTCAAAAAATCGTAGAAAAATCTTTAAATAAATGTGCTTATCTCAGAACAAGAAAGACGAGTTGCCCCAACGCCACCATTCGGGTGCCGGCCCTGCGTTTCGATTCTTCCTCGGGGGGGGTCATCAATTCATGAAATAGCACGTTGGATCTTTATGGTTAGGAATCTGAAAGTAACAAGTAATCATTTGGCCACTCACTGGCTCACCGACTAGCTTTCAGACGCCAACTAGCTTTCAGTAGTTCTGTTCCAGGCAACCGCATCCTTTGAGGATAGCACCGGTTACTTTTCTGATTCCACGGTTACTCAAGCCTCCAATCCGTCCTCCTGCCCCTGAGTGGGAGTTGAATGTGGTCTTGCAGCAACTGACTCGCCCACCTTTTGAGCCGATGGCTACTTGTCCACTACGCTTCCTTTCCTGGAAGACACTCTTCCTGATAGCCCTTACTTCGGCTAGGCGAGTGAGTGGGCTTCAGGCCCTGGTCTGTGATAGGCCTTACACTAGGATTTATAGGAACAGGGTAGTCCTCAGGACTCATCCAAAGTTCCTCCCAAAGGTTGTCTCCTCTTTCCACCTCAACCAAGAGGTGGTTCTTCCTACATTCTTCCCTAGGTCTCATGCTAGCCAGGCTGAAGCAGTTCTCCATACCCTGGACTGTAGGAGGGCCTTATCCTTCTACCTTGACCGTACGCAGGGGCATAGAAGGGCTACTCAGCTCTTCGTATCCTTTGACCCTAATAAGTTGGGGTTGGCTGTGTCCAAGCATACCTTGTCCATCTGGGTGGCTGACTGTATCACCTGGGCTTACAAGGTGGCTGACCTTCCTTTGCAGGGTCGGGTTACGGCCCACCGTGTCAGGGCCATGGCTGCCTCAGTGGCTCATCTCCGCTCTGTGCCCTTGGTAGACATCTGCAGGGCTGCAACTTGGTCTTCAAGCCAGACTTTTGCAGCCCATTACTGCCTGGAGAGGGAGTCCCGTAGGGACCGTGCTTTTGGACAGGCAGTACTCCGGAATCTCTTTGAGGTTTAGGCAACTCCTGCCCTCTGTTGGGCTACCGGTGGAGGTTGTGTCCTTGAAAAGCCTTTCTTTGCTGCTGAGACTAGAGGGAGTACTCTTGTTCAGCCTGGGTTCCTCGGTAGCCCAGAGCTGGGGAGTCACCCATATGTGAGGACTGACTTCCTGCTTGGTCCTGGAGAAAGAGTAGTTACTCACCTGTAACAGGTGTTCTCCAGGAGCAGCAGGAATCAGTCCTCACAACCCTCCCTCCTCCCCTTGGAGTTGCAGTTGTACATAGTTTATTTTTCATTTTTGTGTGCTGTTCTTAGCTATGTCATTTGACTGAGGTAAGATGGCACCTTTAGGCGGGAAGGGAACCGCGCATGCGTGCCTGCATTCCCAAAGGCTTTCATAGAAAGCTGGGGAAATGCTCCGCTGGGGCTTCATCGGCGCCGATGACACCCATATGTGAGGACTGATTCCTGCTGCTCCTGGAGAACACCTGTTACAGGTGAGTAACTACTCTATTCTAAAAGAATAATAGAAAAATATCAAACTATCAACTTACTCCACATCCTCAAACATCATATCACTCTTCTTTCCAACTCATCTGCATGTAGGAAAAAAATTATACATAAGGTATTGAGAATCTCTCTGTGTATGAGGATAAAATACTGAAAATTTAATCAAGTGGAATCAAATTTGGAGTGGAGGGACAACCAGTGAAAAGACATAGAGTTTGATAATGATCCAGATGAGATGGGATTCCAGAGAAACAGTGGCATGCAGTGACATTTACAATAGGGCAGGGGTTCTCAACCCAGTGTTTGGGACACACCTAGCCAGTCAGGTTTTCAGGATAACCACGATGAATATACATGGAGTGGAGGAATAGCTTAATGGTTAGAGCAGTGGCTTAGGAACCAAGTGACCAGGATTCGATTCCCACTAGCACTCCTTGTGGCCTTGGGAAAGTCACTTAACCCTCCATTGCCTCAGAAAAATTCAAGTTATCAATGTCCCTGTTTAATGTACATTACCAAGTTTCAGTTACAATGTAAACCGATGTGATTGAAATGAAAAATCCTGTTAAATAAATAAAATAAATGAGAAAGATTTGTATGCACTGTCTCCGTTATATGCAAATCTTTCTCGTGCATATTCATTGTCGTCATCCTGAAAATCTGACTGGCTAGGTGTGTCCCGGAGGATGTAGTCAAAGCTGTTAGTGTTGCTGCGTTTAAAAAAGGTTTGTACAAGTTACCGGAGAAAAGGTCCATAAACTATTCTTAAAGAGGACACAGAAAATGTATTTATTTATTTAACAGGTTTTTGAAGTCCACTGCTTACCCCTGGACAAGCATTATGGAACATATATACCTTTTTGGGAACCTGCCAGGTACTTGTGACCTGGATTGGCCTCTGTTGGAAACAAGATACTGGGCTTGATAGACCTTGGTCTGACCTGTATGGCATTTTTTTGTTCTTATAAGCCCTGCAGTAGGGGATTCAATAAATGTGCTAAATATTGATGCAATATGTAACTTGAACCATCGTTAATATATGCTTGTGTTTTGGGCTGAACTGATGGTACAGCTTCCTGAAAGAACCATGAAAATGTCCGTAATACCTGAAATAGAACCAGTTAACAATGTCACATCTTGGTTTCTTTCCGAGAGTCACTTGCAACATTTGCAGAAATTATGCAGTCTTTGCCACAAGAGGGGCTCAGTGGCCCCAATATAGCAGTTCCCACCCCTATAAAAATGTCATCCATATCTCTTCCCAATTCTCTTTCCCTCTGCACACTGTGCCCAATAGCTTCTTCCTCTCTGCCACCTCTTGTGCTTTCTCACACACTTGTCACCCATCCCTTCACCCCATACTCCCTTATCCTACGGTCCTCTTACTTCCTCTCTCTTTCCCCAATCTCTCACTCACTCTCTGCTCTTCCCCTCCTCTTCTATACCCCCTCTCTTCTATCCTGACTTCATCCCACTCTCCTGCTCTGCCCCATCCCTTCTGTTCTGAAATTCCCTCACTCTGTTCACCATCTCCCTCCTTTTCTCTTATCCTGTCCTTTTAACCCCCGCTCCCCTTTCTGTTTTCATCCTGCCCCCATGCCTTCTATCTTCCCGTCTTTCTACCCTACATTCTCCTCTCTCTTCGCCCCTCTTGACCCCAATTCTCTTATTCTGAGACCCAGCTCCAGTGACATTCGCCTCTATGCCCCATTGTCCCCATCTTTTCTCTTTCCCCTCATTTTCCCTAAACTCCCCTCTCTCTGTCTCCCACTAGTGATCAGGCACAAAAAAGGTCACTGGACTTAACTCTATGATGGTGATAACCCAGTCTCTCTCTATTTTTCATCAGTTGCCCATTAGCTTAGCTGGGCTGCCCCAGCTCTAGCAAGCAGCACGGGAACAGAGAATGGTAGCTTGATCAGAAGAGTTGGCACTGCAGTGCAGCAACAGGATCCAGGAGAGGATCAGTGATGTACTAAGGGCTCCAGGCTAGCTCTGAGAAGTGTTAACACTAATGTTTGAAGCAAATGCATCCTGAGCAGGAAAGAAGTGCAGCGCTGTGGCGGTCAGCTCGGGGCTTCCAACTTGGCTCCTTAATCTGAGTGGAGGAGTAGCCTAGTGGTTGGGGTAAGGTACTTCAGGCCGGAAGGTCGGGGGTTCAAATCCCACTAGAGGACAGCAACCTTGGGCCAGAAGGACTGGGGTTTCTAGTCCCACAGTTGCTCCTTGTGGTCTTGGGCAAGCCACTTAACCCTCCTTTGCCCATGTTCCCTGTAAGTATTAGTGTATGTGTCTCATATCCCCATGTGCTAAAATGTATCCCCCAATTGTGTTGTGACTGCTTTGATTGAAGGATAAGGCAGTATACAAAACTGTATAAATAAATAAATAAATAAAATAAATCAGTGTATCACTGGCACTGCATGACCACAAGAAGAGTATGCATCAGGAAAGGCATGAAACAACTTTCCTTGGCCTGCATGTGACTTGATGTGGTATGTCATGGGCAGGCGCAGAAGCTGCAGATCCTATTTTAGGGATGTGTAGGCCAAAAAAAAAAGTTTCAATATCATCCTGCTAGACCAGTCCAGCCTACCAGCATTAAGAGGTTTCATATGACGACATCATGCCATTTACAGTCTGTATCCCAGGAGCATTCTCTAGTATTTCTCTATCTCCACTAAATGGTGGATGCAAGATTTACAGCTCTGATGAAATTTGGAAAAACAAAGACAGACTGAAGAACGAAAGATTGATTAGCTCATGATCGACCACCCTTGAGATGACTTTCTCACTGGAGCACAGTGCTGGAGGCTCCACTATAGTCACCCTTAAAGTTGGTGCTCTTTTGGATATTGACATAAGGAGGAGGGGAATTGGTTCAGCTTCACATCCTTATCATATTAAGGATCTGTTGAGCAGCCAGAAAATTGAAGAATTCTTTACCAAACTTCATTTTCAAGCCTCACACAACCGCAATCTCCCTCCCTCTATCCTTACCCCTGCTGTCTGCCGAAGATTCGAAGAAGGCTTTTTCAGAGGTATGTGACTGCAGATCTGGCAGCAGGGGAATAGCACTGAGCCCAGTATGATTTTTCTCCAGGAAGAAGCAGGAAGTCAGTCCTCACATATGGGTGATGTGGGCACTGACGGAGCCCACGAAGAGCATTTACCCAGCTTTCAAAGAAAGCTTTTGGGAATGCCACCATGCATGTGGGGTCTCCTTCCCGCCCAAGGATGCCATCTTGATCAGTCTCCCTTTTTCCGCAGAGCCTTTTGGACAAACGCCCCTGTACCTCAGAAAATGTTTTTTTCATATTGTCTTCTATTCCGGTTTCCCGGTCCTCTTCCTGCCGTCCCCAATGCCCCTGCCTCAGCAGCGGACCTTGGGATTTTATTATTTTTCTTTTTTTCCCCTTTTCTTTGTGAGTTTGTCTCTAGCGCGATTCGCACCCTTTTCAACTGCTGGCCGAACCGAAGGTCTTTGACCTTGCGGGGATACTTTTTGCCCCATGGCCTCCGGTTTCAAAAAGTGTGACAGATGTTCCAAAAACATGTCGCTCATGGACACTCATGACTGCTGTTTCAGGTGTCTAGGAGCAGACCATAACCCAGAGCTCTGCTCCCTTTGTAAAAAGATGTCTTCCAAAGCCATCCAGAGCCATAAGCAGAAACTGGATGACATTTTCCGCAAAGCAGCCCCGGTCTCCCCAGTAGCTTCCTGCTCCACTGATCTTCAGCCTCTGGGGTCCTCTGCAGCTACTCTGCGGCCCCGGCGCCACTCTGAGCAAGGGTCCCCCGAAAGGGAGCGAAAGAAGAAGGCAGCCTCGAGGACCCTGTCGGGGGCTCCGGACAAGCGTGAGCATTCTCACGCTCGGTCCCTTAGCCCTCCTTGGCAGTCCCTAGAGTCTGAGAAGGAGCGGCCTCAAAAGGTACCTCGTACAGATACGGAGGCCTCCGGTGATGGCACCCGGTCTCCTGAGGGTCGTCCTGGCGAGGACCCCCTCTCCTCTTCGACTCCTGACCCAGTTACCTTGGTGTCGGCTTCGCAGGGCCCCATTCCAGAGTGGGAGGCCCGAATTCTGGCACTGGAGTGCAGCGTTTCTGTCTTCCTTGCTGCCCAGCAAGCGCTGGTGCCAGGCCCCACTGACACGTGCCCTGAGACCTCGTGGGCGACACCTGCCTTGGCTTCCAAGACCGCCGTGACAACCCCCAAGAGCCAGGGGCCTTGTGAGGTATCCCGGCAGAGGTCTTGATCTCCATCCCAGTCTTCCCGAGCCAGTGCCTCCAGCTCCAGGCAGGCTTCAGTCTCAAGAGCCTAGCGCACGGCACAGGCTCTGCTCGAGCATCGTAGCTCTGAGTCTTCCTCAGAGATTTTGGGCTGGGAGTCTGACGGGGATACTTCCCCTCTGATCCTTCCTTGCCTGTTCAGAAGCGGTGGTTGCCTCACAAAGACACCTCCTTTCTGGAGTTTGTGCAGGACATGGCCTGAGCCCTGGCACTCTCATAAGAACATAAGATATGCCATACTGGGTCAGACCAAGGTCCATCAAGCCCAGTATTCTGTTTCCAACAGTGGCCAATCTAGGTCATATGTACCTAGCAGTTTCCCCAAGGGACACAGGTTCCACAATGCTTGTATTGGTTCAAGCATTGATATCCTGGGTCCCTTCTTAATAATGGTTTATGGACCTTTCCTCCAGGAACTTGTCCAAACCTTTTTTAAACCCAGCAGTTTCCGACCCATCCTTGATTTAAGAAATCTCAACAAATATCTGGTGCGGGAGAAATTCAAAATGCTCTCCCTTGGTGCCTTACTGCCTTTCCTCCAGCAGGGCAACTGGCTATGCTCCTTGGACCTTCGGGATGCATACGCTCACATCCTTGTCCAACTGAAACATAGAAAATACTTGTGCTACAGGGTACAAGGGAACCACTACCAGTACAGGCTGCTTCCCTTCGGCCTCACTTCTGCTCCGTGAGTGTTCACCAAGTGCCTCAGGGTGGCCGCAGCCCACCTTCGATTATATGGCACCTTCGTCTACCCTTATCTAGATGACTGGCTCGTTACAGGGGAGACGGCCTATGGAGCGCAGCAGGTCATGGCCCACACCATCCACCTCCTCGAGCACCTTGGCTTCGTGATCAATTACCCGAAGTCCCACCTCACTCCAGTCCTATCCCTCGAGTTCATCGCGCGTGCCTCGACACTCAGCGGGCAACGGCCTTCCTTCCCTAGGACAGGGCAGACTGCCTCATCGCTCTGGCCTCTTCGGTTCAGCACTGCGGCACAGTTTCAACCTGAGCAATGCTCCGTCTTCTCAGCCATATGGCCTTGACGGTCCACGTTGACTCTTAATGCCCAAATGTACATGCAAGTGGCGCAGTGGTGCCTTTGAATTCAGTGGGCTCAGGCGACAGGCCATCTCCAAGACACCGTCTCAGTCACTTCCCAGCTGTCCGAGTCCCTCTACTGGTGGCGGGACACCCAGAATCTGTTTCGAGGCATGCCGTTCCAGGCCCCGTGAAAATTCCACAAGATTGTCTGTGAAGCAAGCAAAGTGTATGAATGTAGCATTTTTTGTCGGGTCTCGCACAACAGGGGAGAATAATTGTAGTTTAACTTCCAATGTGAGCGTGACCCATTTTAATGATACAAAAGTCCGAAACGAAGTTAGAAAGTAGCTACACTTAGCTGAACTGTCCAGAATCCACTACTACCACATTCTGTAGACACGCGTGTTTCGGGCTAGTTAGCCCTGCCTCAAGTGCGACCCGCTTCTGGAAAAGAATCTGGTGTCAAAAAACGCCGAGTCCCATGGCGCATATTTCACAGTGCCTGCATGCATTGTGTTTGGCTGCTAAAAATTACGTACTGCGAGGAGAAAAGTTGGTAGCCAATGAGCAGAAACATGAATGAAAAAAACAAACAAACCCATGAATGAAAAATGCCTACAAGCTCCCCCATTCTAGTTCCAAATTCAAGCCCCCTGGTATGACAGTTCTCAGATGATAGATCCACCTCTGTTCAAGCCACTGTAAACTCTGTAAGCAATCCCCTCCTCTCGGGTCTTCGGGAACCATGTCGATCACTCGCCATTTAAAATCCAGGAACACATGACCCAGAGAGATACAATGTTACACTAAAGGAGCCAAGAGTGTTGAGATTCTAATTCGGAGGCATGTTCAGTGTGGCGAACTTTCACCGAACGGCTAGTGTGGCCAATGTACAACAAATTACAGGGGCATTGCAGCAAGTATACAACAAAGCTGCTGATGCATGTACTATCCCCTAAAAAACGATATGTACGGCCCGTAACAGGATTCACCCAGTCAACCCCCTCCAAGGTGTTGGCACAAAATTGAAAGGCCTGACAGGCTACATGACCCCTGCCAGCCATACGTTCCAGGCCCCGCAGCATGATGATGTTTTGACCATGGACGCCTCCCTAATGGGCTGGGAACACACCGTGGCGAGCCCCGCATGCAGGGGACTTGGTCCCTCGAAGAGTCCTGACAGCCGATCAACCTCCTGAAGCTCCGGGCAGTCCTCTGGGCGCTCAGGCACCATGTTCACTATCAGGCGGTGCTTGTCCAGACAGACAACTGGGTGGCAATGTTCTATATGAACAAACAGGGAGGCACTGGGTCTTACAGCCTCTGCCTGGAGGCAGTAGCCCTATGGTCCTTTGCGATTCGCCAAGGCATAGTCCTACGGGCCACCTATCTCCCAGGTCAGGGCAATATTCTGGCAGATAGGCTGAGCCGGATCCTCCAGCCACAAGAATGGTGCATCTGCCTGCAGATGGCGCCATGGGTGTTCTAGCACTGGTGTACTCCAGTCTTGGACTTCTTCACTAGCTCAACGAATTCGCAGCTCCCGCGGTTCTGCGGCCCAGTTCTCTACCCGAGCAGGGAAGCCTCTGATGCCTTCCTGCTGTGGATGCACGGCCTCCTGTATGTGTTTTCTCCCACCCCGCTCATAGTGCGGGCTCTCCTCAAGATATAGCGGGTTGGGGCCTCGGTGATTTTTGTGGCCTCGCAGCCCTGGCTCCCGCTGCTGCTCTGCCTCTCATCGGAGCCGGTTCCCCTCAGCAGCACGCTTGGCTTGTTGACACAGGAGGAAGGTCTCCTACTTCACCCGAACCTGAGGTCCCTATCTCTCACGGCTTGGCAGCTGAGCAAGTTGTGCTAGCCCCTCTTCATCTCCCAGTGGAGATCGAGGACATATTGCTGGCCTCGCACAAGGACTCGACTAGGAGGGCTTATGCCTTTAAGTTGCGTCAGTTCTTGGTGCGGTGTTCAGGGATATGGGCCAACCCATTCTCTTGCCCCACCCGCTTGTTCTTGCAGTACTTACTCTATCTCTCTCAGGCGGGCCTGAAGTCCAACTCAGTCAGGATCCACCTAAGCGTGATCTTGGTCGACCAGCACCCAGTCAAGGGTGGACCACTCTCAGGCCAGCTGCTGGTTTCCCGCTTCATGTGCAGGCTGCTTCTTTCCAGGCCCTTCCATCTGGCCGCCTTCCTGCTTGTTCCTGAAGAAAGCGTAGTTACTCACGTGTAACAGGTGTTCTCCAGGGACAGCAGGAACCAGTCCTCACAACCCACCCACCTCCCCTAGGAGTTGCTCACTCTTCTTTTTAGATGTTTATCCTTTGCCTTTTGATATACCTTGGAGGGCCCATCTCCTCTCTCGCAGCAAGGGGACACTGATGCCTTGGCCTTGCTGTCTCTGCTGCAGGAGTCAGTGGATGCAGTGATTAAAGGCATGATTGCCAGGCTTTGGGTTCAAGCGCTCGCTCTTCTGGCTGCTCCCTTACTCTTAAGGATACGATGGATGGTGTCTCCCTCAAGAATGGGGAGCCCTGTTGCTGGCAGGAAGCTTTCGATCTCTGGGTTGTCCTCTCTGGAATTCTCCTTCCTGCAACAAGCTTAGTCTTTTTGACATGGCAGCTTCCTGGAACTTCCAGGTCTTTTCAATTTCTTTCCACTTGCTCGGAACAAGGGCTGGTAGCAAGTTGAAACCCAGTTCCAATCAACTGTCCTTTGGCCAAGACCTGGAATTCAGTCCCAATACCACGGGTGATGATTCTGACCTGGAGGATGAGATGTGTTCTCCTTTGGAGGATCACAACAAATCTGGTATTATCTGCCTGTTTGACTGACCCGCCAATGGCAGAAAAAGGGCCACAGTTCATCCCCTCCTACAAAGAGTTTGGATGTCTGTGATGGCCTTTTCTTTTCTAGAGATTATCAAAAGCATGATATGCTTAGAGATGGACTTGCCTGACTCCCTAGTAAAAGGGCTGAGGGTTTGTAGGAAGCTTTACACTCTGCTACAGGAGGACTGTGCTGCCTGGCTCAGCACACCTTGAGTGGATGCACATGTAGCGGTGGTCACAAAGTGGACCACCATCCCGGTGGAAGGTTTTATAGCCCTAAAGGACACCCCGGATCATAAGATGAACTGTCTCCTGAGAAGGAATTATTCTAAATTTCTACTGTTATCCTCCAGTTGGCTGTGTGTGTGGGCATGACAACTCAAGCTCTTCTCCACTGGATTCAGTCCCTTATCCCAGAAGATGTGATGCCCCTCTTGGAGTTGGCAACAGCCTTTCTATTAGATTCCATGCATGATCTCTTCCGCTTGTCATCTAAAAACATTGCTATTTCGACCATGACATGACATTCACTGTAGCTTTGCCACTGGGCAGCATGTACATCCTCCGAGTCCAGTTGTCCCAGCTTCTCTTTAAAGGAAAGCTTTTGTTTCAAGAGGACTTTGAGAAGTTGATTAAAGATTTGGGTGGGTCCAAACCTCATTGCCTCCTGGAAGATAGGCCAAAAGGCCTGGGAAGCATAGAGTGCATCATCTTCCATGACATATACCCGTTTTCCTCATTCGCACTACCCAGATTCCCAGAATTCCTGAGACTCCCATTGGTACCGCCCCAAAAAGCCCACCTTCTCTTCTTATGGTTTTCAGTCCCAGACTCAGTCCTTTTGTGAGGCTCACAGGCCCTAGGATGCTACCACCTCCAGAAGCACCACCTCTTGTCCAGCATATGGGTTGGGGGCCCATTCCAGGATGCCTTCAGTGGGCTGCAGGCTGCGCATTTTCTACCAGGAGTGGGCCTGGGTCACTGAGTGCTATATACCATTCAGCACAGCTATGTTCTGGAATGCAGAGAGCCACCATTCAGATCACACTGGAAAGGTTTCTCCGTCTATGAGCACTGGTCCCAGTTCCCCCTGCCAAGTGGGACTAGGACCATCACTCCATCTGCTTAGTGGTGCCAGAGAAAGATGGTTCCTCTCAGCCAAACCTCGAACTCAAGGAAGTCAAGGCTCACCTGCATGCCCAATATTTCCATATGGAGATCCCTCCGGGTGGTGCACCACAGGGAGTTGCTCGCGTCACTGGATCTAGCTGAAGCTTGTTTCCACATTCCTATCCACAAGGGTCAACAGCGCTTTCTCTGTTTCACCATGCTTGGCTCTCATTTTCAATTTGCTGCACCTTCCTTTCACCTCTCTGCCACCCCAAGGATGTTCTCAAATGTCATGGTGGTGACAGTCGCTGCACTGAGGTGCTAAGGAATCTGTGTTTGAGCCAGGCAGTCAGAAGTGTCTGTGGTCTTGATCCATATGGTGCAATTCCTGGAGAATTTTGGCTAGGTGATCAATCAAGGAAAGAGCTACTTGAATCCTTCCTAATTGCTGGAATACCTGGGAGCATGGTTAGACACTTTGGTAGGCAAAGTCCACTCAAGGAGAGGGTGAAAAAGTTGTTGGCAAACTTCTTATATTGCGGGCTCCCAGGATTTTAGATTATCTACAGCTTCTCAGCTCAATAGTAGAATCAATTGAAATGATGCCTTGGGTACAAGCTGATTTGAGGCTGCTACAGAGGTCCAGCCTGAGGTGGTGGAAGCAATCCCAGCACCTGAGGGAGGGGTTTCCACTGGACAATCACTTGTGGATTCTCCTGTTGACAGATGCCTGTCTGTTTGACTCGGGAGCCCATTGCGAGAGCTGAACAACTCAGGGACATTGGAGCAGCTGGGAATTGACATGGCCCATCAACTGCCTTGAGGCAAGAACCATTCATCTAGTTCTTATTCACTTCTGGACCCTATTCAAGGGCAGAGTGGTCTGGGGTACTCACAGTGCCACAGCAGTGACATATGTCAATCAGTAAGGGGGCACAAAGAGTGCTGGAGTGCCCTGGAGATGATCTTCCTATTTTCTAGGCGGAAAGGTGCAGCACATTGCTAGAGTCAACTGCGTGGAGGTGACTTCCTCATTTGCCACTCTGTCAATCCTGGGGAAGTGGGAACTAAGTCAGGCGGCATTTCAGCAAATTCTGTCTCTCTCGGGTCACCCTGAGATGGATCTGATGCTGTCCCAGTCAAATGCCAAAGCACACAGATTCTTCAGTCACTGCAGGGAGAATGGCTCTGAGGGCATCGATGCCCTAGTTCAGTACTGACCAAAGCGGTGCTTGCTATATGTGTTTCCACCATGGCAGCTTATGGGGCATGTGCTTCCCTGCATAGAGCTACATCTGGGCTGGGTTGTCCTGGTGGCACTGGATTGGCCACAGAGGCCATGGTTTATGGACTTACTACAGCTCCTGCAGAAACCCTCCTCTGTGACTGCCCCCAAACTGAGGGCTGTTACCGCAAAGGCTGGTCCTTCTGGACGATCCAGTTCCTTCTCACTTACAACTTGGCTCTTGAGAGGCATCATTTAGGATGCAAATGTTATTTTGCCATGGCTTCCCTGCTCCTCAAGGCAAGGAGAGGCTCTACCAACCTGGCCTTCATGGGCATCTGATGTCTTTTTGAGCATTTGTGCTGTGAGCATCAGGTTATTCCTAATATGGTGGGTTTGTCATCCTTGCCTGCCTTCAGGATAACCTAGACAAAGGTCTTGCCTTTAGTTCCCTGAAGGTTGAGGTTGCAGCCTTATCCTGCTTCAGAGGACCGGTGTAGGGGTGATCCATTGCCTTGCCCCCCGGATGTACCTCGTTTCCTTCAGGAGGTGTGATACCTGCATTCTCCCCTGCATTCAGTTATTCCCTCATGGGATCTCTGCCTGGTTCTATGGGTCTTGATGTTGGAGCCCTTGAAGCAGGCTAGTCTAAAAATATATTGTTAGTCCAATAAAAAGGTATCACCTTAGTTTCCTTTACGTTTCTCTTTTTATTTAACTACCATTAAAATGGACTAACATGGCTATCCGACTACTTTATCCAGGAATAATAAGGAAAGGCATAGAGAATAAAACAAAGGATATCATAAGGCTTCTGTGCAGTATTATTCCATGATGTGACTGTACCTTGAATATTGTGTGCCACATCTAATAAAGGTATAACGGAAAAAGAAAAGATGCAGATAATAGTGACCAAAATGATAAAGTGGATGGAAAAGTACCCCTATGACGAAAGGCTTAAAAGTTTAGGGCTTTTCAGATTGATGAAGAGAGAGCTGAGGAGAGATATGATAGAGGTCTGTAAAATAATGGGTGGCATATACCAGAAGTGGATCTGACTTTGCTTAACCTCTCTGGCTTTATTTCACATCTCTCTGATCTCACATGCCAGCAAGATTCTACTTGAAATCATTCAATGGGAACTACAACCATACCCAGAACGCAAACTGCCCAAAGTGAAGAGCAAGGAACAAGAGACATTGTTGAATGTGAGATGAATCATTAAAAAGATAAAAATACCAAAACGATTTCTAAATGTGTTTCTTTGACTTACAGCAAGACCTTTGTTTAAATCATGAAAAACTCTGGGTCACATTAAGAAGCATGGTATACCTGAACACATGATAGTTCTCATGCATAACCTTTTACATTAAGAAGCAACCGTTTGAATGGAACAAGGAGAAACAGAATAGTTTAAAATTGGCAAAGGTGTATGACACAGCTGCATACCTTCCCCATACCTGTTCAATTTATATGCAGAACAAGCCATCAGAGAAGCATTGGGTTTGCAACTTAATCTAAAGAAGATAAAGATCATGACAAATGGCAAAATCAATCATTTCATCCTTGATGGAGAAGAAATAGAAATAGTAGACAATTGATTGGAACAATAATAATGAAACAACAAGCAGTCAAGAAATCAGATGATGCATTGCTCTTACCAAAACGGCTTTGAAGGACCTAGATAAGATTTTCAAATACAGAGATGCAACTCTGCGCACAAAGATTTGACTTGTCCAAGTCAGGTATTTTCATTGATGTCAAACTTAAGCTTTCCTTAAAACTCAAATGACAAGACTTCGACTTTCATACCTTGTACACATTATGCAAAGAAAATAGCGAAAGACATCATTTTGGCTACTCTATCAGCAATTGACCACCTGACAACACCAGACACAGTTTAGGACAACTATTCACAAGGTTACCATGAGTCAACACCGATTCAATGGCACTTAACATTCAGAGGGACTAGGAAGAATTGGATGATATGTACCTATAAGAATTAGCCCAGACATTGACCCAGGATAGTGTGGAGAATCTAGAACTAGACACCATTCAAAAGATATTTAGGCAGCTTAAAACACAACAAATGTAAACTTGAAGGAAATGCAATATAAACTTAAGCACATGATTTATATCACTAAGGTGAAGGTCGAATAGGTGGAATTGTGGGAAAATGATTGTCGTGTGAAATGTAAGGCTCAGCATGAACTTAAGAAGCTATAGCGACTATAGAAGAAAGCATTGGTATCACTTTAGAATAGACTTATTGTTAATGTTAAATAATGAAACCCCCTTGCAGGACAAAAACTTATTAAAGGGGAAAAGGAAATTCACACAGATAGCAGTACTTCTTATAAAAACCTATTCTCCAGGAACAAGCAGGAAGTCAGTCCTCACATATGGGTGACGTTGGCGCCGACGGAGCCCTCGTGCGGAGCAAATCCCCAGCTTTCAAAGAAAGCTTTTGGGAATTTCATCACGCATGCGCGGTCCCCTTCCTGCCCAAGGGTGCCATCTTGCTTAGTCTCCTTTTTTCCACGGAGCCCTTTGGATGTGGTCCTTGTGCTGTCGCGAAAAAAGTGTTTAAAAGTATGTCCCCTTCGACTCCCCGGGGTCCGAACCTCGGAGAAGGTCCGTCCCCCCCACCCCCCTGGAGGACACTCGGTTCTTAGACTTCGTTAGGGATATGTCAAATGCTTTGGCGTTCCCTACCGAGGAGGAGCCTCGAGCCAAAGAGCTCGAAATCCTCCAGTATGACTTTCCCCCTCGGGAAGCCCTTACTGTACCAGTGCCTCCAATCCTGGAACGACTGATGCTCCGGATGTGGGAGACACCGGCGATCAGCAGGCAGCTTGATTCGATGTATCGAGTCCGCAAGAGCCCTGGGTTCCAAAAAGCTCAACTGCCGCACAACTCCATGGTTGTGGAATCGGCCATGCACCGGCTCAAGAGCCAAAAGACGCACTCCTCTGTGCCTCCTGGCAGGGAGGTCCGCAACTTGGACGCCCTCGGCAGGAAGTGCTACCAGGGTTCTATGCTGGCATGTCGGATCCAGGCTTACCAGCTGTACATGGGCATGTACTTGCTGGACCTGGAGAAGGAGGTTGCCAAGTTCTCAGCTGGACTCTCTGAGGGATCTTTGCAGCGCTTCAAGACCCTGTCCACCGGAGTCCGTGAGTGCTCGAAGTTCATGAGTCGAGCAGCCTACGATGGATTTGAGGCTGCGGCTGGCATCGGTGCACACCGCCATGCATGGCTACAGTCGTCAGACCTGGAACAATGGGTTCAGGACAAGTTGGTCAATGTCCTATGCTGTGGTGAAAACCTCTTCAGCAAACCTATGACCGAGAAGGCTGCTGAGATAGAGTCCGAGTACCTGACAAGGACAAGGCTCTCGAAGAAGACTTCTGCCCCTTCTAAAAAGAAGGGCTCGGGGAAGAAGCCCCTTTTCTCGAGGAAGGGTGCTGCCCCCCATTTCAGGCCTCCCCAGCTCCCCAACAGGGGCAGCAGGCCAAGGGACAGGGGCACGACCCGCGTAAGCAGAAAGCTCCAAAACCCCAGGCACCGTCTCCAGCCCATCCTGGTAGTGGCTTTTGACTCCCAGAACATAGCCCCTCTCACCATAGGAGAAAGGCATTGCATAGGGGGAAGGCTTGCCCTCTATGCCTACAGGAGGCCGGCCATTACTACAGACACTTGGGTTCTTTAGATAGTCCATCAGGGCTATCTACTTCACTTGACCGAAGTGCCCCCCCCCCTTACTTTCCAGGAGAGCCTTTCAGGTCTCCCCTTCACCGGGACCACCTTCTGAAAGAATTGGCAGGTCTCCTCGAGGACCAGGCAGTAGAACCGGTGCCCCACCACCTGCAGGGCAAAGGCTTCTATTCCAGGTACTTTCTAATACCAAAAAGAACAGGAGGCCTAAAGCCCATCCTCGACCTGCGCAACTTAAACAAATTCCTGGTGAGGGCTATTTCGGTCTCTGGTCCCCCAAGCAGTGAGAAATAAGCAGAGAGTAACACAGAACACAATCACACACAAAGTGTAAAAAAGCTCGTAGAGCTAGGCGAATGGCACAAAGTTCCAGGAGATTGATCTGCTGTGTGGCCTCGTCTGGAGACCACACTCCTTGAGTGCAGAGTCCCTGGCAATGGGCTCCTCAGCCCAGCAAGGATGCATCCGTGGTTAGGATCCTCATGTGTTGAGGAACTTGGAAGGTGACCCCTGCCTCCAAGTGATTTGGTTGAAGCTACCAGGCCAAGGCCTGTACCAGTCTTTTGGACACCTTGACTCTGTCTCGGAGTGTGCCTGTGGTTTGTGTCCACTGGTCCCTGAGACACCACTGAGCTGTTCTCATGTGGAGGCGGGCATTCAGTGTCACATGTACCGTGGAGGCAATGTCGCCTAGTATAGGAATGGACAGATAAAGGGGATACCAGAATCCCCAATATGTAATTAAAGATAGATGAATTTCTTGATAGAGATCTCTAAAATGTGCTGATAGAAGAACTTTTTAACAATGACTGTCACTCACGAGTTTGTCCTTTCACCTACTTCCTCTTAGGTGGAGTGGGATATCATGATCATGAGTTCTGTGTAACTGTCTTTAAAAATAGTTTGAGAACATTGTTAACGCAAGCATAAAGAGTAAACATAGGCTATGAACTGCGCAACCATAGTTTACTGTACAGTCAACTATAGGTCCCCTGCTGGCACAGCGTAATTTCTGCAACTCTGCAATTATAAATAATTCTGTCATAATCAAGTAAATTTCATCTAATATACTGTAATCAACTCTTACTCTGTAAAGAAATCTAGCGACACCTTGTGTTATGATCAACAACTGTGCTACTTCCCCTTTTTCTTTAATAAAAAAAAAAGCTCCAAAGGAGGAATTCTTTGAATTCAACAGAGGTGGAACTGTGCTGTGTCTATGGACCTTCTGTTGTTTTCCCTCTGAGCTCAAAGAAGGTAAGCAACTTGCCATCTACGCTACCTTTCTTGGAAGGTAGTGTTCTTGGTGGCACTCGGCTCGGTGAGTGAGTGAGCTTCAGGCCCTGCTGTCCGATAGGCCTTATAGAAGGTTCTATAGGAACCGGGTAGTGGTTTGCACTCACCCCAAGTTCCTTCCTAAAGTGGTCTCTTCGTTCCACCTCAATCAGGAGGTAGTACTACCTACCTTCTTTCCCAGGCCGCATACCAGTTGGGCAGAGACAGTTCTGCATACCCTGGACTGTAAGAGGGCGCTAGCCTTCTACATTCAGCGTATGCAAGGCCATAGAAGGGCTTCACAGCTCTTTGTATCCTATGACATCAGTAAGCTGGGGATGGCCATCTCCAAACGTACGCTGTCTGCCTGGGTGGTGGACTGTATCGCCTGGGCAGTCAGGGCAGCCGACCTTCCGTTGCAGGGTCATGTTACAGCCCACTGGGTCAGGGCTAAGACGGCATCAATGGCTCACTTCCGCTCTGTTCCGCTGGCAGACATCTGCCGGGCTGCCACCTGGTCTTCGGGTCAGACTTTCGCAACCCATTACTGCCTGGGCAGAGAGTCCCAATGGGACAGTGCTTTCGGCCAGGCTGTACTCCGTAACCTTTTCGAGGTCTAGGCAACTCCTACCCTCCAACCCTTTGGTATTAGGCTACCAGAGTGTTACTCTCTGTTAGATTCCTATTGTGGCTGCTTGTGACTCTTGTAGAGGGGGCCTAGTTTTCAGCTATGGGTTCTCGGTAGCCTATAGCTGGGGAGTCCCATATGTGAGGACTGACTTCCTGCTTGTTTCTGGAGAAAGCGTAGTTACTCACCTGTAACAGGTGTTCTCCAAGGACAGCAGGAATCAGTCCTCACGACCACTCCCTCTTCCCCTTGGAGATGCAGTCCTATTATTAATTTTTATTCTTTTGCCGTCTTTTTAGCTATGTCATTTGACTGAGCAAGATGGCACCCTTGGGTGGGAAGAGGACCACCCATGCGTGATGCAATTCCCAAAAGCTTTCTTTGAAAGCTGGGGATTTGCTCCGCATGAGGGCTCCGTCGGCGCCAATGTCACCCATATGTGAGGACTGATTCTTGCTGTCCCTGGAGAACACCTGTTACAGGTGAGTAACTACGCTATACTGAAATATCAGGTAAAAGATGAGGTACCCCCGTTGCAGTGTTGGATTGGACTGATGAAATATATGACTGTGATTGACTTGACTGGTGAAGAAATTGATATGGCAAGATTATAAATAGCTGGCACGAGTTTAATGTTTCCTATGTAGTAGGCTAAATTTTAAGGCAGAGAGAAGGAGAGGGAGAAAACGGTGAGTGGAATAAAAGACCTGCGGACACTCGGCATGCTGACTGCCATCTTAGTACATGCTGTTTTGTATTGGACTAGTATGGTTTTATTGTAATGATAGTGGAAAATGTTGCTAAAATGATGCCCGATTGTATTGTATGATCCTCCTGAGTTCAATAAAGATGATTTAAAAAATAATAATGAGTGGAATGGAACGAGTAAGCATGAATTGGTTGTTTCTCCAGGAACAAGCAGGAAGTCAGTCCTCACAGATGGGTGACGTCGGCACTGATAGAGCCCGCGCGGAGCATTTCCCCAGCTTCCAAAGAAAGCCTTTGGGAATGCCACCACACATGCGTTGTCCCCTTCCTGTCCAAAGGTGCCATCTACTCAATCTCCCTTTTTCCGCAGAGCCCATCGGACGTGCGTCTCGTCCCCAGAAAAAGGTTTTCTCTGTTTCCAACCAGTTTTGCTCTACCGGCCCTTGCCGGTCCTCTTCCCGCCTCCCAAGCGCCTCTGCTTCAGCCCTGGACTCTGGGTTTTTCTTTTTTGCCTTTATTTACTGTGCTTCGTGCCCTTTTTAACCACTGGCCGTGTTGAGAGTCTTCAACCTCGCAGGGGTGCTTTTTGCCCCAATAGCCTCCGGTTTTAAGAAATGTGATAGATGCTGCAAAAACATGTCACTCACGGACACACATGACTGTTGTCTCAGGTGTCTAGTAGCCAACCATGACCTGGAGCTATGCTCCCTCTGTAAGAAGATGTCCTCCAAGGCCATCCAGAGTTGTAAGCAGAAGCTGGATGATCTTTTCTGTAAGGCAGCCCTGGTAGCCTCTCGCTCTTCGGCCCCGCAAGCTCTAAAGTCTCCCAAGGCTCCTCCCTGGGCCTGGCGGCACTCTGACCAGGGGTCACAGGAACACGAGTGGAAGAAGAAGAAGAAGGAGGCCTCGAGGACTCTGTCGAGGGCACCAGACAAGCGTGAGAGGTCACGCGCACAGTCTCTCAGCCCCCACCGGCAGTCTTTGGAGAGGGAGTGGCCCAGTAAGGTACCTTGAACTGATACGGAGGCCTCCAGCGAAGGCGCCTGTTCTCCTCCTCGACACCCATCCCAGTCACCCTGGCATCAGTGTCACAGGGCCCCACTCCCGAGTGGGAGGCCCGGATGCTGGCCTTGGAATGCAGCGTTTCTGCGGTTCCTCACTGCCCAGCAGGCGCTGATGCCCAGCCCCGCTGGCATGCGCCTCAAGACCACAGGGACCTCAACCTCAAGGACTCCCTGGGCCATCATTGTGACCCCTGTTCGCCAGCATCCTCGGCGTGGGTCTCGATCTCTGTCCCGTTCCTTGGACACGAGATCTTCGCAAGCGAGCACTTCCGATTCCAGGCAAGTTTTGGCCTCAGAGATCTGGTGCGGGTCACCGACCCATCTTGAGCCACCCGACCTTGAGTCCTCCACAGACTACTCAGACTACTCACCGAGACCTCCCTGCCGACCCAAAGGCGGCGGTCACCTCCCGAGGACACCCTGGAGTTCGTCCGGGACATGGAACAGACCATAGCGCTCACCACTGAGTCAGAGGAGGAGGAGCCCCATGCTGAGGAGCTTGATATTCTGCAATATGAAGCTTCTCTGAGGGAGGCTCTCTCGGTGCCAGTTCCTCTCATTTTGAACCGCCTTCTACTCTGCATTTGGGAGACCCCAGCCTCTGTCCTGATTGTGAGCAAGCACCTGGACGCTATGTATAAGGTCCAGCGAGGTCTGGGGTTTCAAAAAGCCCAGCTTCCCCACACCTCAGTGGTGGTTGAATTGACCATGCGGAAGCTAAAGAGCTCAGACTCATTCGTCAGTCCTGCCGGGCATAGTGTCTCGTACCCTCGACGCCCTCAGGCGCAAGGCTTACCACGGCTCCGTGCTGTCTTGCCGCATACAAGTTTACAAATTATACATTGGGATGTTCCACAGTGATCTCACTAGGGGGAACTCGGAGGCTTCGCGGCAAACCTTGACGGAGACCATCTCCGATGTTTTAAGGCCCTCTCAAAGTCCGTTAGGGAATACTCGAAGTACCTCTCATGAGCAACATATGATGGCTTTGAGTCTTCCGCTTGGGTGGCGGCGGCTAGCATCGGAGCATCCTTGGACCTGAGGTTGCTCTAGCCCCCTACCATCTCCCCGTGGAGATCGAGGACATTCTTTTGGCCTTGCGGAAGGACTCGACCAGACGGGCTTACGCCTTCAAGTGGCGTTGGTTCTTTGTGTGATGCTCGGAGCCGACCCATTTTCAAGCCCTACTAGTTTGGTCTTGCAGTACCTTCTCCACCTCTCGCAGTCTGGGCTGAAGTCTTAACTCAGTCAGGATTCACCTGAGTGCCATCTCAGCAAACCACTACCCCATCGAGGGCAGACCTCTTTCGGGACTACCACTTGTCTCTCATTTCATGTGAGGCCTGCTTCTTTCCAAGCCCCCTACCCGCCTTCCCCTGGCGGAATGGGGCCTCAATGTGGTTCTCATGCAGCTGACCAAGCTGCCCTTTAAGCCAATGGCTACCTGCCTGCTGTGGCACCTGTCGTGGAAGGCGGCCTTCTTGATAGCTCTCACCTCCGCCCACAGAGTCAGTGAGCTCCAGGCACTGATGGCCGAGGCACTGTACACAAGGTTCTGTAGGAACCGGGTGGTCCTGCGGGCTCACCCCAAGTTCCTTATGAAAGTTGTCTCAGATTTTCTTCTCAATCAAGAGATAGTACTGCCCACTTCTTCCTGAAGCCCTACACCGACCGGGCGTCGGCGATCCTCCACACCCTAGATTGTAAGAGGGCTCTCTCTTTCTACCTACAGCGGACTTGGGACCACCGCATATCCAGGCGGCTCTTCATTTCCTTCGACCCCAACCGCTTGGGGTTGGTGGTCACCAAGCATATCTTGTCCATCTGGGTGGTGGACTGCATCGCTTTTGCCCAGGCCCAGGCCAAGGCCAGGTTTCCCCTGAAACCCCAAGTCACGGCTCACAATGTCAGAGTGATGGCGATATCTGTCGCTAGCCTGCCCTCAGTGCCACCTCTTCCACTCACACCTTCACGGTGCATTACTGCCTGGAGCTGGAGTCCCGTCAGGACGCCACCTTTGGCCAGGCTGTACTCCATAATCTTTTCAGGGTTTAAGCAACTCCTGCCCTCCAACCCTTCTTGTTCCTCAGGCTGCCTTTGGCTTTCACTGGCAACTGCTCACAGCAATGCTGTGTTTTTTTCCTACAGGTCCTCGGTAGCCTGTAGCTAGGGAGTCCCATATGCGAGGACTGACTTCCTGCTTGTTCCTGGAGAAAGTGTAGTTACTCACCTGTAACAGGTGTTCTCCAGGGACAGCAGGAATCAGTCCTCACAACCCTCCCTCCTCCCCTTGGAGTTACTGTATATTTTTTGCCATCTTATTGAAGGGCCTATAGCTATGACTCCTGACTGAGTAAGATGGCACCTTTGGGCGGGAAGGGGACCACGCATGCGTGGTGGATTCCCAAAGGCTTTCTTTGAAAGCTGGGAAAATGCTCTGTGTGGGCTCTGTCGGTGCCGACGTCACCCATATGTGAGGACTGATTCCTGCTGTCCCTGGAGAACACCTGTTACAGGTGAGTAACTACGCTTTACTCCTTCAAAAAGTACAGAGACTAGGAAGCACGTAATGAAGCTACAAAGTAGTACATTGAAGACTAATTGGAGAAAATATTTTTTCAGTCAACACATACAGTAATTAAGTTCTGTAATTTGTTGCTCGAGGATATAATAAAAGCTGTTAGAGTAGATGAGTTTGAAAAAGGTTTGGACAACTTTCTGGAGGAAAAGTGCATAAACTATTATAGTGCACCAGAGGGAGGAATCCACTGCTTATCCCTGCAATAATCAGCATGGAATCTGTCTACCATGTGGGATTGCTAAGCATTTCTGACCTGGATTAGGCAATGTTAGAAACAGGAGACTGGGCTTGATGGATCTTTGATCTTGCCCAGTATGACATCTTATTTTCTTTACCTTCTTATGTGGTGGTATTGCTGGTTTATGTCCATGCCTTCTGGAGACAATTCGAGGCAGAGGCGAGGCATATCTTGTCTTTACAATTGGACCCCCCCCCCCCCACACACACACACTTTTTGCTGGGCCTTCTTGGTGACAGCCAACTATTCGCCTAGTTCTAAAAAACTGGTTCTGTATCTGCTTGTCTCAAGACGCACTATTGCTTGCTTCTAGAACAAGAAACCCAGCTTTGACGTCTGGGGATATCAGGACAAGGACATTCCCAAGGCGAAATATGCTGGATGCTTATGGTAAGGTTTGGAGACCTTTACTATACATATATGGCTGGGCCTGGGATGTGACAGAGTGTCAATGCTGAAGGCTGGCAGATTGGGGGAGGAAGTTGCTATTTGATTATGTAGGATTGCTGTAAATGGATTTGATGAACTCTATGACCTGTTAAGGCTTGTCCTCCTATGTTCTGACATCTGGCATGATTGCTAAACGTGCCAGCAGCTAAAGACCATAAGGCCTATCCAGTCTGTCCTTCCATGCCAACTACTACAGTCCATTATTTTCCTTTAGAGAGCCTCTGTGTGTGTTCCATGCTTTCTTGAATTGAAATACAGTTGTGATCTCTACCATCTCCTCTGGCAGACTATTCCATCCATCTACCTCTCTTTCCATAAAGAAATATTTCCCCTTTAACCTATGCCCATTCATTGCAGAGTTTTCTTTCAGTTGAAAGAGGCTCTCCTCCTGTGTGTTTATCCCATGGAGGTATTTAAAGGTCTCTATCATAAGAACATAAGATCTGCCATATTAGGTTAGACCAAGAGTCCATCAAGCCCAGTATCCTGTTCCCCAACAGTGGCCAATCCAGGACACAAGTAACTGTCAGGTTCCTGAAAGGTATACAATTCCATGTTGCTTGCCCAATGCGTAAGCAGTGGATTTCCCTGGTCCTCTGTAATGATGGTTTATGGACATTTCCTCCAGAAACTCATCCAAACCTCTTTTAAATCCAACTACACTAACAGCTTTTACTACCTCCTCTGGTAATGAATTCCAGAGTTTAATTATGCATTGTGTGAAAAAGTATTTTCTCCGATTAGTCTTAAAATGTGCTAAATTTAGCTTCATTGTGTGTCTCCTAGTCTTTCTACTTTTTGAAGGAGTAAACAGCCGATCTACATTTACCCATTCCACTCCTCGTGATTTTATTCACCTCTAGGAGTCAGCATTGACTCGAAGGCACACATTGCATTTTTGCATCATATCTCCCCTCAGCCGTCTCTTTTCCAAGTTGAAGTGCCCTAATCTTTTAAGCCTTTCCTTGTAGGGATATCATTCCATCCCCTTTACCATTTCTGTTGCTCTTCTTTGTACGTCTTCTAATTCTGCTATATTCTTTTAAAGATATGGTGACCAGAATTGCACACAATACTTAAGGCGTGGTTGCACCATGAAGCGATACAGCAGCAGTATAATAGCCCTCATTTTATTCTCCATTCCTTTCTTTATGATTCCCATCATTCTATTTGCTTTCTCGGCCGCTGTTGCACACTGGGCAGAGGTTTTCAACGTATTTTCTGCGACGATGCCCAATCCTTTTCCTGGGTGATGATTCGTAATGTGGAACCTTGCATCATATAACCGTAGTTTGGGTTGTTCTTCCCTAAACGCATAACTTTGCACTTGTCCACATTAAATTGCATTTGCCATTTGAATGCCAAATCTTCCAATTTATCAAGGTCCTCTTGCAATTTTTAAAAATCCTCTTGCATTTTAGCAACTTTGAAAATTTTGTGTCATCTGCAAATTTGATCATCACACTTGTCAATCCCATTTCTCAGGTCATTTTAGGAATATGTAAAAAAGCAGCAGGCCCAGCACAGATTCCTGTGGTACTCCACTATTTACCTTTCTCCTTTGAGAAAATTGTCCCTTTAGCTCTAACTGTTTCTATCTTTTATCCAGTTCCAGCAATTTCATGTTTCAGCGCTTTCAGAACCTCATCTAGCCCCTGCAATTTGTTACTTTTTTAGTTTGTAAATTTGTTCCATGTCTTCTGGATTTACACTAATTTCTTTATTTGCTCTGAATTAGCATGGTCAAGAGATTTGACAAGTTCCTGGAAGAAAAATCCATAAAAAATGATTAGCTATTGCTCATCCCTGGAAGTGAACTATGAGAAATAGATCTATGTTTTGAGATCTGCTGGATACTTGTAATCTGAATTGGCCAACCCTCCAACCCTTCCACCAAAATATACCTATCAAGATCTTTGTCTATACCTATATGCTTTTTGACAAAGCCCACTGATCATTTTGGTAGCCACCCTCTGCCCAAACTCTATCCTGTTTATATCCTTTTTAAGGTGTGGTCTCCAGAATACTCCAAATGAGGTCTCACCACGCTTATTCAGAGGCACTGTTACATCCACCTTCCTGCTGGTCATTCCTTTCACTATGCATCCAAACATCCCTCTGGCTTTCGCCTTCACCTTTTCTTCCTGTTTAGCCACTTTGATATCATTGGAAACAATCACACCCAGGTACCACTCTTCTGTCATGGACAGAAGTACTTCACTCCTGCCTCACTATCCTCTGTTTTAGTAGTGTTTCCATTAATTTACTCACCACGGCGGTCAGACAAACCAGCTTATAGTTCTCAACCTCATCCTTCGTATAGCTTTTGTGTAAAGGAACCACATACGCCATTCTCTAGTGCTCTGGGACCATTCCTGTCTCTAAAGAAGCATTGAAAAGGTCAGATAATAGAGCAGTTAGAACTTCCCTAACTTTAAAATGGACTTTAGCAGTCCTAGTCTTAATACTTGACCACACCATCTGCTAATCACTTCTTTCATAGCAATACTTAAAATGTCTTCAATTAAATCTCTATCCAGTTCTTCTGCCTGTGAAGGAGATCTGTATATTACACCAATGCAAATGGATGCTCTATTCCCTCTTTCCAGTTTAACCCAAAGTGCTGTCTCCTTCCCTTGTAAGCCCTGTAATTCTGTAGCTTTAATAATATTTTTTTGCATTTAGTGCCAGTCCTCCTCCCTGCTTCCTACCCTGTATCGTGTAACCATAATTTGGGTTGTTCTTCCCCTAAGTGCATAACTTTGCACTTGTCCACATTAAATTTCATCTGCCGTTTGGACTTCCTGTTTTTCAATTTATCAAGGTTATTTTCCAATTTTTTACAATCATCTTGTGTTCTAATAACTTTGAATAATTTTGTGTCATCTGCAGAGTTGATCACTTCATTCATTATTCTCATTTTCCAGGTCATTTATGAAGATGTTCTAATGCAGCGGGCCAGCACAGATCACTATTCACCTTTCTCCATTGAGAAAATTGGCCTACTCTCTGATTTCTATCTTTTAATCATGACTTTTTAAATTTCACCAAGAATCTCTCATGAGGAACCTTATGAAAGGCTTTCTGAAAATCCAGATACAGTATATCAACCTGCTCACCTTGATCTACCTGTTTATTCACATCTTCAAAAAAAATATAACAGATCAGTAAGACAAGACTTTCCTTGGCGAAATCCATGTTTACTTTCTCCTATTAAACTATGACTGTCTACATGTTCAGTAATTTTATTTTTTATAATGGTTTCTACCATTTTGTCCAGTACTGATGTCACGTTCACCGATCTGTAGTTTCCCGGATCACTCCTGGAACCCTTTTTAAAAATTAGCATTACATTGGCCATTCTTTATTCTTCAGGTACCAGAACCTGTGTTTCACTAAGGACTAGGTCAGTACATGAACCTGCTGTTCCAAGAAGCAGTCATTTATTTGATCGAGAAACTTTATCTCCCTGCAGTTGATAACAGAGTAATTAAAATCACCTATTATTACTGTGTTGTAACTTTTCTTAGCTTCCCTGATTTCGTTTTGCATTTCATCATCAAATCTGTTCATTCCAGCCAGGCTGTTGGTAATAAACCCCTCCTGCCATAGCCTTCCTCTTATTACATGGGATTTCTATCCATAGAAATTCTGCAGTGCATTTTGTTTCCTGCAGAACTTTAATCCTGTGTGACTTGATGTCCTCTCTAACAGAGCACAGCCCTTCCAACAATTTGATTTACCCTATCATTGTGATAGGTATCACAGGTCCCACTGGTTGTCCTCCTCCTCCTACCAGGTCTCTGAGATGCCAATTACATCTAATCTTTCATTTAGTGCTGTATAGTCTCACTCTCCCATCTTATTTTTTATACTTCTATCATGTGCATGTGGGCATTTTATTCATATTAATCTGGTTATCAATTGATGGGGTAATTTGGAATCTTCCCACTCTGCTCTCTACTTAAGGGCATCTGGGTTACTTTTATCTTTATTGCAATCTCTCTATTGGGGTGCCCTAACTTCCCTCTTTTGTTAGTATATTTCAAGGATACATCCTTCCGAACCATGCACTCTTGGGTGACTGTTGGCTTCCCCCTGTTATCTAGTTTAAAAACAGCTCCATCTCCTTTTTGAAAGGTTAATGCCAGCAGCCTGGTTCCTTCCTGGTTAATGTGGACCCCCATCTTGTCAGGAAAGTCCCTCCCTTTCCCAGAATGTTGCCCAGTTCCTAACAAATCCAAAACTCTCTTCCTTGCACCACAGTCTCATCTACGCATTGAGACACCGGAGCTCTGCCTTCTTTTTGGGTCGTGCATGTGGAACAGGAAGTATTTCAGAGAATGCTACCCTGTAAGTTCTGGATTTCAACTTTGGGTTAAAAGCCTAAATTTGGTGTCGAGAACTTCCCGCCCACACTTTCCTATGTCATTGGTACCAACATGTACTAAGAAGGCAAGCTCTTCCCCAGCACTATCTACAAACCTTTCCAGGAATTGCATGAGGTCTGCTACCTTTGCATCAGGCAGGCATGTTACCAGACAATCCTCACATCCACCTGCTCCCCATGTTACCAGACAATCTTCACATCCACCAGCCACCCAGCTATCTACATGCCTAATGACTGAATTGCCATCTATAATGACCATCGTAACCCTTCCCTCATGGGCACATGTCCCTGGAGAAAGCTCAGTGTGAGAGGGTTTTAAATTACCTGAAGGACAGGTCTTAGCTACAGGACTACTTTCTGACCCACCAAGGTGGTGATCTCCTTTCACGTGACCTCTTTGCTACATTGTAAATTTAGAGGGTGCCAGATTGGGGATGGGACATAATTCTAAGTCCCTGTAGGTCTCGTCTGTATGCCTTTCTGTCTTCCTTTGCTTCTCCAAGTCTGCTTCTCTAGCCTTCTGAGATTGGACTTATTCCCTGAGTGCAAGAAGCTCCAACTGGAGAAAATCGTATATGTGACACTCAAAGCACCAACTGGGAGAAAATCGTATATGTGACACTCAATGCAAAATACTGGATAGCCCCCATCTTGCTTCTGGACTGCTGTCTGCATCTTAGTTTTAAGGTTTTGTTAAGATATTGAAGTTGCTAGGAATAGTTGTACAAACACAAGTATACCTAATAGATTTAAGGGACTTTGTTCATGTCAGTGTCTTAATTAAGCTATACCTGAAAGTGAATTTGACTACATCTGTCCCTGTAAGAGCCTATAAATCTAAGATTATGCCTGGGTGGATGGGAGTTGGGATGGGCAGGAGGGGAAAACCACTTAATAGCAGCTGACTTGCTAAAACAGTGCCCTGTGTGATTTTGAAAAACACAGAACTTTAAAATAGCGATTTTATCAGTTTAAATCCAAAGAGTTTCCTTTAACCCAAGAGTTTGAGACATTACCAGCAGGTAAATACTTACAATTGCACTATCCTTTCCAACAAGAGCAGCTTTTCTCAGTAGTCCTGAAAAGATAAGTAGACTATGAGGGAGCCTGAGGAGCTTTGGCCAAGTTAAATCCTAATGTCACCTTTTGTAGCACAGCACAGCACAGCTTCCACTAATGTGATCTAAACAGGATTCTGACAGTACTAAGCAGACCTCTCCTAGCACTTACAATAGTTTCATGATGTGCCCATTTAGGAGAAGTATGCTGGACCCTGCAAGAACCAGCCATATCCTGAGGGATGTTTGTCACTCTGTCAAGGTGAGGCCTCCTCAACTTGAAGGCTTCTATAAAGACGTATAGGACATTGATCAGTGAACAACAGGGACAGATTCTAGGGAAATATTCCATGGGATGTTAAATTATACCAAAATCAAAGCTACTACTACTGAACATTTGTATAGCGCTACAAGACATACCCAGTGCTGCACAGACACATGTAAAGGATGAGCCCTGCTCATCAGAGCTTACAATCTAGGCAAGACAGACAACACAATAGCTGTAGACATGGGATACATCTAGGAGGAATGGTAAAGAAACAAAGGAGATCAGGTGAGTCAAGTTCTGAAAGCATCAATGAAGAGGAGAATTTTCAGCCTGGATTTGAAAAGGGTTAGAGAAGGCACCTGACATACAGACTCAGGTAGTTTGTTCCAGCTGTAAGGAGCAGCAAGGTGAAAGGAGTGAAGTCTGAAGTTAGCAATTGAAGAGAAGGACACAGAGACGGAGAAGCTGTAAAACCTAGAGGGCATGACATGAAGCTGCAAGGTGGTAAATTGAAAGGCAATGTCAGGAAATACTTTTTTATTGAAAGGGTAGTGGATGCTTGGAATGCCCTCCCGATGGAGGTGGTGGGGCAAACACAGTGATGGAATTCAAAGTGGCCTGGGACAGACACAGTGGATCACTTTACAGCAACAAGATTAATTCAAAATAAACTGAACCATCTAATTTCTCAACAAATAGGGGTGTCCTACATGAAGCGATGGGGGGGAGGAGCGGTGGGTTCACCCCTAAACAAAGAAACAAAGATAAGGGGAGGGTGCACCTGCTCCTGGTGGGTGCACCACTAAGCAAAGACATGGGTAGGGGTGCACCTACTCCCTAAAAGACATGGAAAGGGGTGCACCTACTCCTGCCATATTGCTGGGCAGACTAGATGGACCACACTGGTCTTTATCTGCCATCATTTACTATGTTACTATAGAAGTGATTTGCCAGAAGAGCAAAGTTCCTGAGGAGGGGGTGTAGGGAGAGATAAGAGAGGAAATGTAGTGAGGGGCTACAGAGTTAATGCCCTTATAGGTCAGCAGGAGAAGTTTGAACTGGATGAGAAATAGATAAGGAGCCACTGATGTGACTTAAGAAGAGGGGTAATATGAGCATGATGAGACTGGCAGATTAGCTGTGAAATAGTGTTGAACAGATTGAAGGAGAGAGACCAGCAAGGAGTAGGTTACAATAGTCTAGACTGGAGGTGACTAAGAAGTGTAGAAGTGTCTTAGAAATGTGTTCAGAAAGGAATGTGCAAATTCTGTTAATGTTATAGAGAAAGAAAAGGCAGGTTTTAGCTATCAGATGTGTGTGGAGAAGGAGAGAGAGGAGTCGAAGACTACCCCAAGGTTGTGAGCTGAGGAGACAGGGAGGAACAGAGAGTTATCCACAAAGACAGAGACAAGAAAGGAAGAAGGGGAGAGGAGGGTTTAGGGGGGAAAATAGCTCAGTTTTGGCCATGTTCAATTTCAGGCAGTGGTGAGACTTCCAAGCAACAATGTCAGAAAGGCAGGCAGAGATCCAGGCCCGGATCGCCAGAGAGATTTCAGGTGTAGACAGGTAGATCTGGGAGTCATCAGTGTAAAGATGGTACTGAAAGCCATGGAAAGAGATGAGTGCACCAAGGGACTAGGGTATAGAGTGAGAAAAGGAGTGGACCCAAGACCGATCCTTGGGGTACACCAACTGAGAGCGGGATAGCAGTAGAGGAGGATCCACCAGAACAAACACTGAAAGAGCATTAGGAGAGATATGAAGAGAACCAGGATAGCACAGAGCCCTTAAAACCAAATGAGGACAAGGCATGAAGGAAAAGGTTGTGATCAACAGTGTCAAAAGCAGCAGAAAGGTCAAGAAGGATGAGGATTGGGTAAAGGCCCTTGGAATTTGCCAGGAACAGGTCACTGGAGACTTTGACAAGAGCTGTTTCGGTAGAATGTAAAGGACGAAAGCCAGATTGTAGAGGATCCAGAAGAGCTTGAGAGGAGAGAACGTTGAGGCAACGGCAGTGAACCACACATTCAAGTAGTTTAGAAATGAAGGGGAGGAGGGAGATGGGTCAATAGTGAGAAGGACAAGTAGGGTCTAGTGAGGGGTTTTTGAGGAGAGGTGCAACCACAGAATGCTTGAAGGCTGCAGGAATAGTTGGAATGGAGAGCAATAGGTTGAGAATATGAGAGATGGAAGGGACAACTGTAGAGGAGATGGCGCTTAGGAGATGGGTGGGAATAGGATCAAAGGAGCAGGTAGTAAGTTTGGAGGAGGAAAGAAGGTGTGTGGTTTCCTCCTCAGAGATCATAGAAAAGGAAGAGAGATTAGCAGGTGGGGGGGGGGGGAATTGGGAGTGAAGAGGGAAAGGAAGGGAAGTAGTTGACATCGTGGGGAACTGGAGTGTGATCTTGTGGATTTTGTCATGGAAATAGCCAGGGTTTGGGCAGAAAGGGAAGTAGGGGTCGGAGGCGGAGGCATCTTGAAGAGAGCTGAGAGATGTTGAGGATCAGAGGCAAGAGAGTTAGTCAGATGGACATAATAGTCTTGTTTGGCAAGTGCTATGGCTGACTGGAAAAGGACAAGCATGAATTTGAAGTGTAGAAAGTCCACAAGGGTGCAGGATTTGAACCAAGCACGCTCTGTGAATGAGCATAGGAATGTAGATAGCGGGTAGTGGAAGACAGCCAGAGCTGGAGTATAGTATGACTCACAAGACATGGCATGGTTAGAGCAAGAACATTCAGAGTAGAGGAGAGTGCAGCATTATAGGAAGCTACTGTTCATCAACAAACTCAGATGACATAGTGGAGGAAAGAGCCAAAGGATCAATAGCATGAAGATTTCTAAGGAGATTGGAGTGACAGGGCGAGGTTGAGGTGGTGAGTGATGACGAGTGAAGCTTAGCAAATGATGGTCCAATAAGGGAAGAACTGAGGTACATAAGTTAAAGAAGAATACAAGGTCAAGGCAGTGGCCATGCTGGTGAGTGGGGGCAGTAGAGCAAAGCTGGAGGTCAAATGAGTAGGTAAGGGAAAGGAGCTTTAAAGCATAAGGGTCAGAAGGGTTATCAACATGTATGTTAAAGTTCCTGAGAATAAGGGAGGGGGAAGATGAATCCAGAAAGAAGGAAAGCAACAAGTCAAAGTCGTTGAGAAAGGTAGAGGTGGACTTGTCAGAAGGTTGATAAATAACAGCTAACCAGAGAGTAAAAAGGTGGATGGAGTGGACGTCAAAGGCGGGTAAGGAGTGAGAGTGAGGCAGCAGAAGGGGTTGAAATTGGCAGGAAGGAGAGAGTGAAGCCCAAGCCCAACACCACCACCACAGCTAGTGGAACGAGGCATGTGAGAGGCATGTTAAATAAATAAAATACAGCATCAGATCCATCAAGGACATCATACAATTTAGAAAGGCCATTAAGCACTATCTATTCACTTTGCACTTCAACCTACCTTACCTACCTTAGCATTGCATTCCGCCTGACCACCTTAATTGCTTCTCACATAGCTATAACCCAGAACAGATGTAGTTGAACTGCGGAAAGTGCTGCTTCTCTGTAAATATCAGGCCACTATGTTACCTGTTTAAATGTATATAGTTTTCCCCGGTTCATACCCAGATTATATTCCCTGTTATCTGTAAACCTATGTCAGTTTTCTCCTGTCTAGGTAATATCTTGTTTAATCTGAACCGCACTGATGATGAATAGTGCGGTATATAAAAACTGTTAAATAAATAAATAAATAATAGCTGCCATGACAGAGAGAGCGACTGACACCAAAACCTCTGGGAGGAGCCAGGTTTCTGTTAGAGCAAGAAGATGGAGAACATTAGAGGTACAGAGATCATGAGTAAAGGCAAATTTATTTGAAATAGAGCATGCGTTCCATAAGGCACATGAGAAAGGGAGAGAAGAAGGGTAAAGGAGAGGGATATGAATAAGATTTGAGCTGTTGCATGAAGATCTGTTCTGGGAATGTGACAAAAGTCTAGGTGGCCAGGGTTGGGGTTGATATATCCAGAAAAGAGAAGGAGTAGAAGAGTGCGGGGCAGAGAGGAGACAGCATGGCAGTAACGAGGGTGAGGTTGTTTTAGAGAGAGAGGAGATGGCTGAATGAGAGAGAGAAAGTGGTGAAGCTCAAGAGCTGATGATAGGTTAGAGGACAAGATGGTGGGGAAAATGAGGATGGCAAAGAGGAGATGTGGGAGCTTGAAGGTGTTGGTAGGAGGGGAGACAAATAGGGAGTATGAGAAGTAGGAAGAGAAAGTGATGAGGAGCTATAAGAGAGAGAGAAATGGATAGGAGGGATAGAGATCACAGGGGATTAGCACAATTTTTTTAAAACAAATTTTAGCCTTATATTCAGATGCTAATTTACCTAACTGTTACAAATAGCTTGCAATTCAAGTGAAACAAAAATATTACTCCGGCATGCATACCTAGGGATTAATAAAGGAGAATGAAGAGGATGAACATTGAGGAGATCTTTGGATCAAAAATCTTAGGGGAACATATTCAGCGGTGGCAGCCAGCACTATTAAAGCCTGCATGGAGTGGCTGCTACACCTACTCTAGCCACCTTACTAGGCAGACTGGATGGACCATACTGGTCTTTATCTGCCATCTAATGGCTGATATGACCTGGATAATCAGTGCCAGGTCATATCAGCCATCAGTACTGCATATCCGGTTTAGCTCGATAGCCTTTAACTAACCAGCCAGCAATGATATTCAGCTGCTGGCTGGATAGCTAAAATGCCTAAAGTTAGGACAGCCTTTTTTCTGTCCTAGCTAGCCATTTTAGTTAGCCGGTTAGTAGCTCAATATCGCTGCTGACCAGCTAACTAATGTTTCCACCCCTGGACCATCCCGACATGAGCCAGTTAACACTGAGGCATTCAAAGGGCCTAGGATGGGATATTCAGTGGCACTAGCCATGTATGAATACTGCATTTGGCATTGAACGTTTGTTATGCTTTCTACTGATCTGAAGCGATTGTAGTAACTTTAATCTTGAGGAACACCCAAACATGTTTCAGCTATTCTAAATTATTGGTGTCCCCTTGCCCTTTTTCTGCTTATTCATGACCACTTTAGGCCCTGAGTTTAGGGTCCCCTTACACCACAGGACCTTTGCTTTTTGTTTGGTGCTTTCTGCTTGCTGTGCTTTCTGTTTTTCAGCATTTCAAGCAACTGTCATCCGCTATAAACATTTTGGGAGGATCGCCAGCCTAACCCTCACCCCAATTAAGGAGCTCACCACTATGCTATCCTTGTAGCTGTGGCCACATGGTCAAAACAAGTGTATTTACCCATGTTAAAGAGAATGTGAGATTATGGCATAGTAACTATCTCTTAGCGTCTGAAAGAAAAGTGGCAGGCATTTGCTAACTAAATGCATCTTAATGAATGTATAAGAGGCATACAGGTGTGGGACCAATAATACATCAGCTCCTTGACCATCTCTTTCACTGTCCATTGCAGGAACCTGCCAGTGCATCCACAACTCCCTCCCTCCCTCCCTCCCTTTCTTCTTTAAGTCTTCCAACTGTAAAGGAAAAGTGCGTGTTTATAGTAAATAAAGCTTTGAAGTTTGGGAACTCTCATGTGCTATGCGTTCAAAGCCAGTGGCCAGTCTGGACCACTGTCAGTGGGTGAGCCTTCAGTCTGTATGGAAGTTGTTTTGTGTGGCGCTGGCCTTGGCAGCTCTTGTGGCCCTGAATGGTGTGCTGACCTTCCTTGGCCTGTTGTAGATGCAGGTCCCCCTGTGGAACCAAGCAAAGGAGCTCATCATTGTGGGTTGCATACAGGTATGCATTATTGATACCAATGTGCTACTTGTGACAGCCATGATCTACACAGGGATCATTCACACAAACTTCCACACTTTCTGTTCTCATGCTTGATAGTGTGGTTAGAAAGAATGTGTACCTACACAGATAAGCACTGAGCAAAGTGGATCTGTGCTGTGGTAGGCTTATTGTCCGGAGACATGGTAGAACCAGACTGCAATGCATGTCTTACTATTTGAGAATAGATAAAACACTAGTTGAACTTCCAGCATTACCATGTGCCCAATCATTTCTTTCTAAAATCAGTGTGAATAAGGATATTTGCTCTTTCAAAACCAGTGAGTGAACATGTTCCTATGTGAAGAGAATTTGGGGGAAAGGGCAGTGTGCTGCTGTGCTAAACTAAAGAGGAATAGTTGATGTACTGGGAGCCTGCACCCTAGCACACACTTTAGCTTGGGGACTAGAAACTCTCATGCAATGAATCACTCATAGCTATGGGAATCTACAGTAAACCAGAGCAAAGAATAAACTACATATATGTGACATCAGGGGTGTCCAACTGCAGTGCTAGAGTGCATCATTCCTGTCCTCGGCTTATTTTTTATTAATAATCCTGAGAGATATTTGCATGCAGCACAACCACTGCATGCCAAAATATGTAAGGCATTTTCATTAGAGATTCCCTGAGAACCTGGCAGGCTATATTTCTCCATGTTTGATGTTTGAGACCCCTGTTCTGCAGCTTCCCTGACAACTTATCCTTCAATTAAGAAGAATAGGAAATAAGTGCTAGTGTTTAGAAAGGATATTTCCAGCACTGTATATTGGGTTACACACTTGGGATGGTGCTTGACTACACTGACACACTTCAGATATGTCCAAATAAACTGGGGAAAGGGTAGCTGCAGATTTCCAGGAACAGGCATGCAGTCTTCACATATGGGTGATGTTCCTGATGGAGCCGGCGCAGGAATGCTCCCCAGCATCCAATAGGAAAGCCTTTGGGAGCACTCCACTGCGCCTGCGTGCCTGCCTTCCCAACTCTTCTCAGTTCTTGGTTTTCCATGGGTCCAGTAGGATGCACCATCCTTTTATATCTGAAAAACTCTTTTTTTTTGTGCCCTTCAAGGTACATCATATTTTTGCCTTCCCGTTGATGCCAGTTCCATTGTATCAAACACAGATCCTGATATTTCTCTTGATTCTTACTGCAGTTCTCGCCTCTAGGCCTCCATAGCCTTGTCTTCACTCTCAAAGACAATTTTTTTAGGCATGGAAAAGCCAGTCAGTGGTTTTAAAAAATGTACCAAGTGTGCCAGTATCATTTCGGCCACTGATAAACAAGAATGGTGTTTAAAATGTTTGGGTCCTGACCATGAACCCACTTCTTGTCCTTTGTGCCAACAAATGACAAAGAGAGGCCTCAAGAACCGAGCCAGGCAGTTTGGATCATTCTTCGCCTTGGACTCTGTTTCAGTGGCTTCCACTTCATCAAGGACATCAACTTCTTCTCATGGGTCACAGGCTTCTTCAAAGTCCAAACACAGAAG
Source organism: Ichthyophis bannanicus (assembly GCA_033557465.1). Taxonomy (NCBI): domain Eukaryota; kingdom Metazoa; phylum Chordata; class Amphibia; order Gymnophiona; family Ichthyophiidae; genus Ichthyophis; species Ichthyophis bannanicus. The sequence goes on from CM066031.1 coordinate 1,220,857,513, forward strand.
TGCTCCAGGAGGAGCTGGGACACCATCCGCTGCAGCATCATCGAAAGAGAGCCCTCTCCCTGCCCGGAGACCAGCCGCCGAAGCAGCAGACCATTCGGGTCACTCACCTTCACAAAAGAGCTCACCGGAGAAAAGCCCTCTCCCTGCACGGAGACAAGCAGCTGAGGCAGCAGCCTACTCAGCACACATGCTTTCTCAAAAAGAGCTTTTGTGCAGCAAGGCTTCCAGCGCGTCATCGCTCACCCCTGCCCAATCGGGGCACAGCTCCACCATTTAAAAAGGGGCGCGATCAGGCGCATGATCCTTTTCTCAAGTGCTCCAGGAGGAGCTGGGACACCATCCGCTGCAGCATCATCGAAAGAGAGCCCTCTCCCTTCCCGGAGACCAGCCGCCGAAGCAGCAGACCATTCGGGTCACTCACCTTCACAAAAGAGCTCACCGGAGAAAAGCCCTCTCCCTGCACGGAGACAAGCAGCTGAGGCAGCAGCCTACTCAGCACACGTGCTTTCTCAAAAAGAGCTTTTGTGCAGCAAGGCTTCCAGCGCGTCATTGCTCACCCCTGCCCAATCGGGGCACAGCTCCACCATTTAAAAATGCGCGCGATCAGGCGCACGATCCTTTTCTCAAGTGCTCCAGGAGGAGCTGGGACACCATCCGCTGCAGCATCATCGAAAGAGAGCCCTCTCCCTGCCCGGAGACCAGCCGCCGAAGCAGCAGACCATTCGGGTCACTCACCTTCACAAAAGAGCTCACCGGAGAAAAGTCCTCTCCCTGCACGGAGACAAGCAGCTGAGGCAGCAGCCTACTCAGCACACGTGCTTTCTCAAAAAGAGCTTTTGTGCAGCAAGGCTTCCAGCGCGTCATCGCTCACCGCTGCCCAATCAGGGCACAGCTCCACCATTTAAAAAGGGGCGCGATCAGGTGCACCCGCGCCTTGCGGGCCCGTGCCTGAGGGCCGCGCAAGAGGGCCCTTTGGCACGGCCCTTAGGCTAAGGCGCTTGTCTACTCTTCTCACACGGAAACATCGAAGAAACAGTCAACGTGGACCCAGCATCTACACCTAAGTACAGCTGAGCTCCCCTAGGGTTGAGCTCGCGTACCTCATCTCTACACAGATCCTGCACCGCAGCAAGTATACTCTCTACAATCCCTATTTTATTTGACTCTTTACAACCTAAAATCTCGAATTTATCATACCACTATGTTTAATCTGCTAAACTATATCAGGTGTTTGTGTTAATTGTTATATGTATGTCATCCTGATATACCCTAACTACTGTTGTCAGTAGCGTCCCCACATGGTAAATCTTCAATCCCTACTGTCGTCAGCAACTAGCTAACTAATAGCAATCATACATTTAAATACTGTTGCCAGTAGTAATCATTCTGTTTCAGTAGTTTGTTATCAGTAGTATCATTACTGTTATCAGTTGTATATCTTCAATAAGTTGTCTGTAGCGATTCATTACTGTATCCATTACTGTTCCAGTAGTTTATGTTGTCAGCAGTATTCATTACTGTTGTCAGTAGCATATTATCAATAAGTACAGTTGTCTGTAGCGATCACACAATTCATTATTTTACCAGAAGCACCTCCTCATTTATTAGTAGCTGTTGATGGCTACTGTTGCCAGTAGCTATCAAACAATCCCATACCGTGGTTAGAAGCCTCATTCAATTAGGATTAATACAGTGTCTAGTAGCTCTCTCTCAACTTTCTACATAACACTACGTCTCAGTGATTTATTCGCTCATACTATCCTCCTCTGGTATTTTATTGCTTAAGCTCTACCAACAACTCATTTAAAATGCCACGCACAAATATCACACTAATGAGACTATCTTACACTTGTGTAGTTTTAGCAATACTAATCTTCGACTTAACACTAAGCTTAGATAGCAAAAATCATAAAACAATTCCTATAATTCACACACGTACCCGCAACAACTATCATATTGGACACACTTATTCAAACAACATTCCTAGAATAAATTTCCATAGATTAATTCACATAAAACAAACAAACTTACTTCAAACAACTAAGGGAACATGTACCAACAACTCAACTTCCCTTTCTTGCATACTTATCAATGCACGCTCGATGAAAAACAAGCTTCCCATATTCAATGACTTAATATCTGATTTAAAGCCAGACATATTATGTGTCACCGAAACCTGGCTTTCAGATACGGATACAGTCTACATAAATCAACTTGATAACGAAAACTATGACACATTCTACAAACACAGAACTAATAAGAGGCGGAGGAGTATTAATGATGACAAAAAAGGTATTAAAAGCCAAAACAATCCAATCAAATATCTCAAATAACATAGATTCATTATTTATAAAAATTGGCCTACTGAAACTCTGCTTAGTATATAGACCCCCAGACCAAAAATCAGACTGCCTTGATTCTTTTATTGAACTTCTCAGCTCATCCTCTGAACAACACCCTATAATCATGCTAGGGGACTTTAACCTCCCCTCACTACCAACACTAGACTCTAAACTATTCTATGATGCTATATCAGACATGGACTATCAACAAATAATAAACACATCTACTCACACCAAAGGTGGAACACTCGATATTATCCTTCTACCCAATACACTATTCGAACTTATTAATCCAGATGCCGTAGAATGTACACAAATACCTTGGTCGGATCACTATATTATCAAATTAAACCTTACATATCCTGTCACTAGCACTAATAACCCTACTAGAAGCATCCCAACTACAGGATTTAAAAAGTTCAATAATACTGAATTCATTGACTCGACAGTCCCCTACCTATTAGCATCTCCAACGAATCTCGATGATACTGTCAAAAATTGGCATGAAACCATTAACAATGCAGCCAAAATTAATCATACAAATAAAAAGAGCTTCCACCCTAAGTCTAATACCAAACCATGGTTCAATACTACTCTAAAACAAATGAAAAGGAATCCTAGAAAATTAGAACTCATCTGGCGCAAATCTAAACTGATAATACACAAAGAAATATACAACAACCACCTTAATAAATACAAAGAAACCCTAGACAGCACAAAGAAAGAATACTATTCTGAAATTCTGTCAAAATCTTGCAACAGACCAAGAGAGTTATTCTCCATTGTCAGAAATCTAACCAACCCTCAAACTTCAGGCAATGAAATTACAGACATCACAGTACAAACTTTAGCCTTTCATTATCAAAACAAAGCAAAAATGCCGTCAATGTCTATAGACACTATTAACATATCACATCAACCATCAGACGAATGGACAGACTTTCATCCCATAACTAAAGAGACACTAAAAAACATCATCACCAGCCTAAACACTACAACTTCTTATCTAGATCCATGTCCAGTAACATGGATAAAAAACACACTGTCAATTTTATTACCCTACATTCTCTCAATGGTTAACCTCTCACTAACTCAAGGTTACCTCCCACCATCACTCAAACATGCGCAAATACGCCCAATCCTTAAGAACAGCAAACTCGATAAAACCTCCCCCATATCATATAGACCCATATCCAGCATCCCATTCTTAGCTAAAATAATTGAAAAAGTGGTCCAACTTCAGACACAAGATTTTCTAGACTCATCTTACCCACTTGATGAGCAACAATATGGCTTTCGCCCCCGCCACGGAGTTGAATCACTCCTTACAGTTCTAATAGATACGCTCCTAAGAGGCATTGACAACCAAAAGCAGGCCTTCATACTACTTTTCATTGATATTTCAGCTGCGTTTGATAGCGTACACCACACAATAATGCTCAACAACTTGAGACAAATAGGCTTAAACTCCACAGTACACAAATGGTTTTCGTCCTACCTAAACAATAGAACACAAAATGTAAGAATTGGGAATCAAACCTCCACTACATATAAACAAGAAATTGGATTACCACAAGGTTCAGCGTTATCAGCCCTACTTTTCAATATTTACATAAAGCCAGTCTGCAACATATTCAAAAAAATTTGGAGTACAATATCATCTTTATGCAGATGATATTATGATGTATATTCCATTTACGATACACAATCTACCGCTTTTTGCATAAGGGGCCGAAAGACTAAAAGATTTCTACATTACTATAATCCAGTGCCAACTGCCAGACACATTAGAAACTACTACAAACACTGCCCATTTAGAACCCATAGCAAGCCGTATCCTAACAGCACTACCAGGACTCACAAAGCACCATACTCTACCATCAAAAGGCAACACTGCAATATTAAACCAATACATTTCAGAGAACAACAATACATGACCTACTGGGGAAAGAGAACAAGTGGCAATGTCAAATAGGAATTATATAAACAGAACACCTCAGCTCAGTTACACATGCAGAACAGACCATCACCAAACAAGTAATCACAATTTAGAAACAGGAAGACAATAATTAAACTGGGAATCCCAAAAGCCAAACTTGGAATGTACAACACTGTAGAAATAAAACTATACAGTAATGTGCGCTTGGACTAAACATAGCGCAGACGTTAATGATGAACATTTACCAGAGCTGAAATATTCCAATTATTAATTTCAAATAAAGAGATATTTTTCTACCTTTTGTGCATTTTTTTCAGCTGCAATTGCTCCAGCCACTTTCTTCTGGTTTCTTTGTGTCTTCTGCTAACTCTCCATCGTCTGCTGTCCATTTGTCCTTTCTTCTCTCTTCTAGTTTTTTTCCATTCTCTCTCTACATCTGCTTTTAACATACTCATCTTTCTCCTTTTGCTCTTTCATCATTCCTATTTCAATCCACTCAAATTTTACCCCTCCATCCTCAATCCCCACTTACTCTCCCAATACCCGGCCAATTGTAGATTTTTTTATCCCTCCCACACAAAATATTTTTCCCTTCTCCATTTTACTCTCTTCCAGCCCCATCTCCTTCTAATCCTCCCCCAACATCAGCTCCCTTCTAGTTCCAGCCTCACCCAGCATCCATTCCCTTCTAGTCCCTGCATCAGCCCATTTCCAGTCCTAGCCACCCATCAGCCCATTTCCAGTCCTAGCAACCCAACCCAATACCAGTCCTAGCCCCCCATCAACCCGCTTACAGTCCTAACCCCCCATCACCCCATTTTCAGTTTAAGCCCCCCCTATAACCCATTACCAGTCCTAACCCCCCATCAGCCCACTTCCAGTCCTAACCCCATCAACCCATTTCCAGTCAGACCCCCAATAGCCCATTACCAGTCCTAACCCCCCATCAGCCCACAGCCCATTACCAGTCCTAACCCCATCAGCCCACCTCCAGTCTTAACCCCCCCCAGCCCCTTTCCAGTCCTAGCCCCCCCATAGCCCATTACCAGACAGGCCCCCATCAGCCCACAGCCCATTACCAGTCTTAACCCCCCCCCAAAGCCCATTACCAGTTCTAACCCCCCCAACAGCCCACAGCCCATTACCAGTCCTAACATCATCAGCCCACCTCCAGTCTTAACCCCCCCAGCCCATTTCCAGTCCTAGCCCCCCCCATAGCCCATTACCAGACAGCCCCCATCAGCCCACAGCCCATTACCAGTCCTAACCCCCCCAAAGCCCATTACCAGTTCTACCCCCCCCCCCAACAGCCCCATTACCAGTCCTAACCCCCCACAGCCCATTACCAGTCCTAACCTCATCAGCCCACCTCCAGCCTTAACCCCCCCAGCCCATTTCCAGTCCCAGCACCAGCCCCAGCCCCAGTCCCCCCCCGCCCAGTTGCAGTCCCAGCCACATCCGCCCCCCCCCCCGCCCGCCCAAAAGCCCATTACCAGTCCTACCCCCCCCCCCCCCCCCGTCGGCAGGGGCTGCGGGCTTAACAGAGATGCGAGGGAGACACGCTCCCTTCGCGCCTCTCACAGCCTGCACGGAGGGAGGGAGGGACGGATCGACTCGACGGATCGAGCTTGCACAGGGGGCCCCCGCGGGTCAGTCCATGCTGCCGTGGCAGCAGAGGGGGCCCCGCGACGGCAGCCAGCAGGGTTTTTTTTTTATTTAATTTTTTTAAAAAAAGCGCTAACTTGTTCCATTTTTGTGGGCCCTTGCCAGCTGTGGGCCCTACGCCATGGCGTACATGGCATATAGGTAAATCCGGCCCTGACCGCTCCAACTCCTATCGGACTGCTATAATGAAATTACAACTTGGCTAAAAGCTCAAAATCTCCACATAAATCACGCTAAAACTGAAGTCCTAATTGTGACTAAAAACAAATCCTATATCCCTCCAACACACATAAGACTCCAAAATCAAGAAATTAAAATAAAAAATGAAATAAGATACCTAGGCGTTATACTAGATACACATCTTACCATGGAAACGCACATTAGCAATACCATAAAGGAAATTGATTTCAAACTAAAAACGCTCAAACAACTACGCCCTCTTGTATTCTCACAAGACTTCATCAATATAATCCAGGCCACCATAACTCCTCATTTTGATTTTGCCTTGTGTTGTATAGTTGATGTTAAATGTAAACCGCTCTGATCTAAAATAGAGCGGTATAGAAGAACTGTTAAATAAATAAATAAATAAATAAATAAATAAATAATACTTATGGGCATATCAAAACAAAACATCAAACGATTGCAATTAGCACAAAATGCAGCTGCTAGAATTATACTGAAAGTTAACTCATTCCAACATATAACACCAATACTAGCTTCCCTCCATTGGCTTCCAATTCAAAGTAGGATAATTTACAAAACAATAATAACTTCATTCAAAGCCTTATACGATTTGGCTCCAACCACACTATGTAACTTAATACACAAAGAACCACCTAAACCTACACACAGAAAAAGGACAATTAAACAAACTAAAAACCCCAAAAGATTACACAAGAGCTCATAAATCAACAAACAATAGAGCTTTTTCCCACATAGCCCCTACTATCTGGAATTCCCTCCCCGAGGAGTTACGAATACTAACTGAGATCATGGAACTCCGCAAAAATTTGAAAACTTATCTGTTCACCAAATACTATAACAACATAGATAATCTCCCACCTGCTTTAGACAAAGGCTAAACAGGCATCTGACTGCTTCAATTAAAATCCTCTCAACTCACACAGATAGCTCATATAGTTAAACCCCTTGATGATTCCATTTCTTTTGCCCTTTACTCCTATATATATATATATATATATAAATTTGTATATAGTTTATTCTGTTCTGCTTTGTCTTACATTGTTAGACAATATATTCTGTTTAGTTTATTACCTCGTTATTCAATACATATACTGTACTATTTTGCTTATCTCTATACTTATAATGACGTTCTTTGTAAATTATATTCTGTTAATCATACTTATAATATGACGTTCCTTGTAAAACAAACTTGTTTTGTTTATTGTTGTTCTCTGTAAACCGCAACTGAACTGTGGAAGATGCGGTATATAAATGTGTATAAATAAATAAAATAAATAAATAAAGAAGTAAGTCAAAATCTGTGGCCATTTCCAAATCTTTGGTATCGAAGACCGATTCCGGTGCCAGGGAAAAGTCCCAACATAAGTATTGCAATTCCCCTAGAGGTGCTTCTGATGCAGACTTACCAGCCAAACAGCTCCAGTGGGAGGATCTATCCTCCAAAACACAAGTGGGGCTCCGGGATGCTCCCAAGGCATCGACACCCGGAAAGCTACTGGTTCCTTGTTCTCGGACGGTGGCTCAGAGCCCTGTACATGATTCCACTCAGACATCTGCCATCTCCCTGGACCAGCGCATGCTGGCTCTTGAGAGGAGCTTGGCAGCCTCAGTACCAATAACGTCGGGGCTGCGATCGCACTACCAACCCCCGTGGGACCAGCAAGCAGGACTCCCTCCGATCTTCACTATCTGCTGAGGTGAGACACTTTTCCAGCCTGTGCTCTGCTCTACTTGCTGACTCTCCTCTCTGATTGGGGCTTCCCCCTGCACCATGTGGCTGTGTAACTCCACCCCCTGAGCTCCTCCTGCAGCTAAGGAAAGCCTTAAAAGCCAGCGAATTCAAGGGAAAGTCCTCTCTTAACATCGGGGCTACGATCACACTACCAACCCCCTTGGGACCAACAAGCAGGACTCCCTCCGATCTTCACTATCTGCTGAGGTGAGACACTTTTCCAGCCTGTGCTCTGCTCTACTTGCTGACTCTCCTCTCTGATCGGGGCTTCCCTCTGCACCATGCGGCTGTGTTACTCCACCCCCTGAGCTGCTCCTGCAGCCAAGGAAACCCTTAAAAGCCACACCCAAGGACCTCGCCAGAGGGCCCTTTGGTGTGAAACTGAGGTACGACCATATGTATTACTGTTAATAGGAAGCATAATAATAACCAAATCATTTACCACCAGCTGTATTTATACTTCATGCTATTTTACCTGTATGACTCTTGCAATCCTGCACACTTTCAAACTGCATTCTCTACTGTTGTTTTGTCGAACTGCTCAGACACTATATAGTTGATTACACTTCCACACTTTGACTATTTGCCTTTTGAATATTACCAAAATGGAGCTTCAAAAGATGCTCACGCTCACCCTAAATATACTTTTCTACACAACTTGGCTACTACTCGCGTACACCTCCATCCTCCATACCCTCTCCCCTCCTCTTCACTTTATAGAATCTGCCCACATCCATAACACTCCCTATCAACCCAGACATGCACACTATAAATATTTTAACAGCCACCCATTTATCGAGAGAACTCCTCCTTACCAGAGAATTCAGAACCGGAGATTAATTCATATAAAATTAACTCCAAATCTGAACACCACTAACCCTATGTAACATTACAATTTATCCTCAACACCAAATCAATCAGAAATAAAATCCTACTTATAACTGACCTCGTCATTGATGAAAAAACAGATTTCCTTTGTATTTCTGAAACTTGGTTAACAGCATCTGACTCGGTTCTCCTTAACCAACTAAAAGTGCATGGATATACTATCTTCAACTGCACTAGGGACTGTAAAAGAGGAGGGGGAGTACTCAAGATAGCAAAATCAGATCTTAACCTCTCCCCACCATATTCAATAACCAAGATGGAATTGATATTCTGAAAATAGAAAATAAAAACATAGCTATATGCCTTATTTACAGACCCCCCACCTCTAATACCCAAAATTTAACTACAATTCTTGAATCTGCTTGTAACTCCCCATTAAGAAAACCCCATATTATTCTTGGGGATTTAACCTAGCTTCTCTCTCTAATAACCAGTCAACAGCTTTCCTCGACTCGATGGAAGAAATGGGTTTCAGACAAATGATCAATTATCCAACACACACCAAAAGCAACACCCTGGATTTGGTATTCCTCCCAGAATACATAACTGATCTACCTCAATATAGTCCACTGACTATAACTCAGGTCCCCTGGTCTGATTGTTTCATTATACGCTCTTCCATACACATACCACACACTACCACATTGCATACAACTACCACACACCAGGGACCAAGATTCCGACCATTTGTCAAGGACAAATTTCTAGAAATAATTACGCCACAGTTAGATGAAATATCAAACAACCTTAGTACCGCAGTAACAAATTGGAACATTTCTATCAAGACTGCTTCTGAACCATTTCCTATAAATAAAAGACCCCATCGCAAAATATCTGAGAAATGGTATACTGCAGATCTAACTACCTTGAAAAAGGAACTCAAAAAGTTAGAACATAAATGGAGAACAAAAAAGAGCCCAGAACTCAGAGAAATATATTTTGCAACTCTTACATCTTATAAGGAAGCTATAAATAATGCTAAAAAACTACACCACACTAGAATTCTATCAAAGGCCATTAATCGTCCTCGGGAATTATTTGAGATTGTTAAATCTTTAGCTAAAGCTCCTTCCAACCTCCACAAGATACCTATCAGCCCTCAGACTCTAACTAAGGATTTTGCTAATAAGCTAAACCTCAGCATTTCCTCTCTACCTGAGCCACCATCTCCAATGATGAATAACCCCAATGAATGGAAATCTTTCCACTACATTAATAACAAACAATTGATAGAGACACTTACAAAACGTAATACAACTACATCTCTCCTAGATCCGTGCCCTGTAGCCTGGATCAAGGCAACAAAATCAGAACTAATCCCCTACATTCTACATATAGTGAACCAATCATTACTCCAAGGCTTCATGCCAGATGAACTCAAGCGCATAGCAATTCGCCCTTTACTTAAAAACAAGTTACTAAACAATACTGACCCATCACTAGCATTCCTTTCCTGGCTAAGATCATCGAAAAAGTTGTCCAACTCAGCTGCAGGACTTTATTGACACAACTGCCCCCCTAGACGAGCATCAATATGGGTTTCGGCCTTTCCATGGTGTGGAAACCCTCCTCCTGGCCCTGTTTGACACTCTCATGAAAGGCATGGACAACATTAAGAAAGCCTTCATACTTGTATTTCTTGACATTTCCTCCGCCTTTGACAGTGTAAATCACAGCATTCTCATTTCCAGACTTAGTCAAATAGGCTTAAAGGAAACAACTCTCTATTGGTTTAAATCATATATATCCAACAGGGTGCAATATGTACAAATCGGTCAAGTCTCCTCATCACCCTTCCCACAAGAGCAGGGAATTCTGCAAGGCTCTGCGCTTTCTGCTGTGCTTATTAACCTATATCTTCAACCCATATGCTCCATATTCAAAAGACACAACATAAACTATCACATATATGCGGAAGATATCATATTGTTCTCAGCAATTGACATAGCTAACCCCAGTTATGACACTCTAGCCTGTCTCTGAAGTGGAACTATGGCTCCGTTCAATGAATATGTTCATAAACTTCAAAAAGACGGAAGTGCTATTTACTTCAAGAAACACTAACTTCACCCCTCCACCCTCCAGTTATCAAGCTTCAAAACATCACCCTCCCAGTTAAACATGAGGTAAGATATTTAGGAGTTACCCTTGACAGGACATTCAGCTTAACCACACACATCTTAGGACACAACTTAGGACTATTCAACAACTTAGACCACTGATAGATGGAGATGATTTTAGAACCGTTGTCCAAGTCCTAATCATACCACACCTAGACTATTGCAACGGTATATTGCTAGGCACAACCAAGAAAAATCTAAACATACTCCAAATGGCTGAAAATGTCACTGCTCAAATTATCTTTAAAGCCAGGCTATCTGACCATATCTCGCCTATATTATACTCCCTTCACTGGCTCCCAGTTGCCAGTAGGATTCAGTATAAATCCTTAGTGACTACCTTCAAACTCATAAATGAAATTGCCCCATCTCACCTTTCAACATTGATTCAAGCCCCACCTGAGAATAGAATGAGAAGGAGGACGAATCTCAATACTATTTTAGTCCCTGACTCAATATGAAAAACAATAACAAGCAATAGTGCTTTTTCTTACATTGCACCTGTTCAATGGAATAATCTCCCAGTAAATTTAAGAGAGACCAAGGACCTCTAAGCATTCCGAAAGGAATTAAAAACATACTTGTTCATACAGCATTTTGACACTCAAGATCATACACCTAACTAAACCCCTCAAACACAATCCGACCTCCCTACCTAGGATTCTGCTCACACAATCGCAGTCACAACATCGCACTTCCTTCATAAAAGCCATTTCACTGCACAGCAATGGAAGTGCTGCAATAAAACCTGAATACCGATTAGATAAGATTGTAAATAGTTTCTATTTTTAATTGTTTATTGTATGTAGTTCCTGTGTTACAATATGTTCAATGTAATGGTTTTTGATGTGCTGTTCTCTGTAAACCGCCCCTGATCTCTGGGAGGGGCGGTATAGAAAAGTTTCCAAATAAATACATAAATTGAGAACTTCAGGTGTACAGGCTTCTGTACCGAGCCCACAGCAGAGCGTATCAGCCCCGATACTGACCCTCGAACCGGCATCGTTGGAGCACCTGAGTCCAATTGCTCAGTTGGAACCGGTCGATGAGTCCAGCATCCAACAGACTCAGGCTCCCATTGCTCTCTGTTCTGATACCTCTGAGGACCTGTATCGGCATCGACCATTGACTTACACGAAGCAATGAGGTCGAACCCAGGACTGCTGATATTTTGATTTCTTGCTGGACTCTGATTCAAGTTCTTTAGAATCTGATGAGGAGTTACTTGATTTCTGAGAACTTCCAGATATTCCTTCAGACCCTTCACTGCCTCAGAAACAGCGTCGGTCCCCACCTGAGGATATGTCCTTTCAGGACTTCATCCGTGACATGGCAGCAGGGCTCTTCATCATGGTAGCCTTGGAAAAGGAACCGAGGGCGGAGAAGTTGGAGATTCTCCAATACCCTCAAATGCCCAAGGAGGCTGCTACCTTACCAGTGCATCGTATCCTGCAGGACCTCATGCTCTGCATGTGGGAGGCCCCACTCATGGTTCCTCCTGTTAGCAAGAGATTCAATACCATGTACTGAGTACCAAATTGCCCAGGTTTCCAAAAACCTCAGCTTCCTCACCATTCAATGGTGGTGGAATCAGCAATGTGCTGAATAAAGAGCTCAAAGAACCATTCATCCATGCCTTCTGGCAGAGAATCGAGGACACTCGATGTCTTTGGGCATTGATATTTCCAGGCATGCATGTTGGCCTCCAGAATCAACTCTTACATGCTGTACATGGGCATGTTTCTGAGGGATGTCACCAGGGATCTGGAGACTTTTGCTCCCCTACTTTCAGAGGATAAGCAGGGTGCATGCCAGACCCTTATTAAGCAAGGTCAGAACACTTCTAAGTTTCTCACCATGGCCTCTTTTGATGCCTTTGAATCCACCAGCAGAGTTTCGGCAGTCTGCATTGAGGCTCACAGAATGTCCTGGTTACAGACATCAGACGTTGAGCAATGGGTCCAGGATAAACTGGCCAATATCCCATGTACTAGAAAAAACCTTTCTGGCAAGGATTGGAGGGAAAAATCAGGGGAGATTGAAACAGATGATCTCATCCTAAAACGCCTTTCCAGGAAGGTAGCTGACCTATCCCAATAAATCTTTTTATTCTAAAAAGAAGAAATACTATCCTTCTTACCTGCCTTATGATGCCTATCAACCTCAGCAGAGGTAGCAGGGTCTTTACCAACCCATGTTCCCTGTAAAATAGTTATCTCCAAGTTATAATGCCCTGTTCAATGTAATTTCAGTTTGTTCAATGTAAACCGCACTGATGCAGAATAGCGTGGTATATAAGAGAATTAAATAAATAAATAAACCTAAGAAACACAAAGCTTCTAAGCCTCAACCAGCTGCACAGGCACAGCCTGCACCTGATTTTTGACGCCTTCCTAGAGAGCATTGCCAATCTGCCCTGAGGGCCCCCAGCCCCTCCACATTGCAGGCAGAATTTGTCACTATGCCCACAGGTGGCACCTCATAACATCAGAGCAGTGGACACTTCAGATTGTCCAAAAGGGTTATCAGCTTCACTATGAAACCTTACCCCCCCCCCACCCCCACCTGCTTCACAGGGGATTATCCCATACAACCCCTTCATGGCACTCTCTTAAAAGAAGAAGTGACCACCTTGTTCGTCCTCCTCAAGAAAAGTTGGGCTTCGCCTCTCCATACTTTCTCATTCCAAAGAAAACAGGAGGATCCAGGCCCATCTTGGATTTCAGAGATCTAAACAAGTTCTTGCTCCGAGAGAAATTCAAAATGATTTCCCTAGGAACTCTTCTACCATACTTCCAGAGACACGATTGGCTCTATTCTCTAGAACTAAAAGAGGTGTTTATGCATTTACTGATACAACCCTTGCACAGACAGTATCTGCACTTCATGTTTCAAGGAAACTATTATCAATACCGGGTTCTCCCCTTTGGTCTAGCCCAGGGATGGGCAAACTACGGCCCGCGGGCCGTATACGGCCCGGCAGACCTTTTAATCCGGCCCCTCCTGTATGGACGGCATGGTAGTGGCTGGTTCTGAGTCATTGTGATTTTCTGCTCCTCATTGGTCACGTCTCCCGCCATTTCTTGTTTTGGTAGTTTCTGAAGAGGGGTGACCGGTAGCGTTTCCGTAGCATCATAGATTTTCCTTCCTTTCCACCGTCGGGGTGAAAAAACACTTTGCCAAAATCTCACTTTTCTTGTTAGATCGGGCGCGAAGGGGTGGTGGTTCTTGCGAGATTAGGGCAGTGTGGGAAATGGTTTGTTCTATGGGGGCGGAGCCTCAACGTTCCCGGAACGTTTTCGGGCTGTTTATAGGGGGCGTGTCCAGAACGTGGAGACCCCGCCCCCTGCTTATTGGGATTTAGGATGCTGGGATGCCATCTCTGGTTCCAAATGAGTTGGAAATAAAAAGGACCCGGAGCAGGAGAAAACTGACTGTGTTTAAAAAACAAAACAAAACCAAACCAAACCCGGTATTAATCATTCTGAGGTGAGGTGGCAACACTGGAGGAGAACTGACAGGGCAAATGGGGGGGGGAGCATGTCAAATGGAGAAGGGGAGATAAAGAGGGAGGGAGGTAAATATTCCTGTGTTGGAGAAGGGACCCTTGAGGGCTGGAGAATGGGAAGGATGAAAGGGGGGGGGGGGAGGTTAGAATGACACGGAAAGAATAAGTGGATATAAGGTCTGTATTTCTCTGTTCCTCAATGCGATAATACCCTCCTCCCTCTTTTTCTGTTCAGCACCACAATATCCCCTTTGCCATATGTTCTACAGTGGAATAACCCTTAACAGCTCAGCCATGATTCTTCCTCCACTCTAAGGCTCCGGCCATTAAACTGCACCCAATCTGCTCTGCGTTGCTCATTATGCAACAAAATCATACTACAGTAACCAAGAAATAAAGGTTACCGTTAGCCAATAAATTAATTGTGATACTGTACTGATATACAGTTAATAAATTCCGTAACAGCTGAAAAGTATCAGTATATGTGCTTGAGAAACCTTTATTTCATAGCTGTCAAAGCAAGACTGCTTATCTATAATGAGGGGTCTCTAGCGGAGTAGAGCCACAACGCTTGGGTGACATTATCCCATGTCAAGGCATACCAAATTGTGCTGCTTTCCTAAAAAAAAAAAGAAAAAAACCTCAGGAAAAGCCCACATGAGCTTCTTGAACATGTGTACTGTAGGGGTTCCAGAGCTGCCAGAGATCCCACCTCAGCCCAATCACATAGCCATGATAGAGTTGTTGAGATAGAGGGTGGGATTGTGTAGCGCCATCCCCTGCTGTCCAGGGAGAACCTGTATTCTCCTAAGACAAGCAGGATGAGTCAGCCACACCTGGTGACATCATCCGACGGCGCCATGGATATGGAAGTGCCCTCCAGAGCTCGGAGTACGGATTGAGCCGTACGTGCAGGCGCAGGCAGGGAGTTGACGTCACGTCAGATGACGTCAACTGCCTTTCCGCGTGCCTGCTAGTGAGGAGCGATCCATGCGGCGCCCGGCAGCTAGAAGAGAAGAAAGCGCTAGCCAACATAACAAGCAGCCTATGGGCAGATGCGTCTTATAGGGTGAAAAATATGGTAATCTCCTGAGGCCTTCTGACTAGTGTCCGTGATGGTATCTGCTTCTTCAATTGCACGCTATTATTTGCACTTGCTTATTTTAATTTTTATTATTCTTCTGTTGTGTTTAGTAATTTCTGTTTTAACTCCTATTTTTATTTATAGATCTTTATTGCAGAATCCCAAAATGAGTGGGGCAAAGAAAAGAAAAGTGGACAGTGAATGCAGAGTGTTTAATAAGGAATGGATAGCAAAATATTTTTTTACGGAAGTCCGATCAATGGCTGTATGTCTCATATGCCAGGAAACTGTTGCGGTTTTCAAAGAATATAATATCAGCCGTCATTTTGCCACGAAGCATGCTAACTATGCTAGCAAGCAGTCGCCCCAAGAACGGGGGTCTACAGCTCGGAGGTTGATGGCTAAATTACAGGCTCAGCAAAATTTATTTCACAGACAAACTGCGATTCAAGAGTCAAGTACCAAAGCAAGTTTTATGCTCTCATTCAAATTAGCAAAAGCTAGTAAACCCCTCTCTGAAGGAGAGTTTTGAAAGAATGCATGATAGAGACCGCAGGTCTTTTGTGTCCAGAGAGCAAAGACAAGTTTGAAAAACTCAGTTTATCACGCAGGACAGTGACTCGTCGTGTGGAACTGATTGATGAAGACATAACAAACAAGTTAAATAATATTGCAGAGTCCTTTAAATTATATTCGCTAGCACTGGACGAAAGTACAGACATAAAAGACACAGCTCAGCTCTTAATTTTTATCCGAGGGATTAGCGACAGTTTTGAAATAACAGAGGAGTTTTTGGCCATGGAGCCACTTAAAGGAAAAACACGGGGAGAAGATTTGTATGACCGGGTGTCTGCTGTCATCGAGAGTATGAAGCTACCTTGGAGTAAACTTGCTAATGTCACTACGGATGGATCTCCAAATTTAACTGGAAAAAATGTGGGATTGCTGAAAAGAATTCAGGATAAAGTGAAAGAGGAAAACCCTGAGCAAGAAGTTATTTTTCTCCACTGCATCATACACCAAGAATCTTTGTGTAAATCTGTATTACAGCTTAGTCATGTTCTGAATCCAGTTATAAAGCTTGTTAACTGCATACGAGCAAAGGGACTTCAGCACCGTCAGTTCATTGCATTTCTGGAGGAAACCGACGCAGACCACCAAGACTTGCTTTACCACTCTCGTGTCCGCTGGTTGAGTTTAGGCAAAGTGCTTAAACGAGTGTGGGATCTTAAAGAAGCGATTGATACATTTTTGGAGTTAAAGGGGAAGTCTGATGATTTTCCAGAGCTGAGCGACAAGAATTGGCTGTGTGACTTTGCGTTTGCTGTTGACATTTTTTCTCACATGAATGAGCTTAACGTCAAGCTACAGGGAAAAGACCTGTATATTCACGACATGTATAGTAATGTAAATGCCTTCAAAGCCAAGTTGACTTTTTTTTCTAGGCAAATTTCAAAGAAAAACTTCTCTCATTTTCCCACACTAGCCACACAGGAAAAGGACATCCAAAATGTGAATAAATATAGCAAATCACTGAATGACCTGCATGAAGAATTCTGCCGTCGGTTTTCAGATTTTGAAAAAATTGAAAAGTCACTTCAGCTGGTGGCCTGTCCCTTGTCACAAGACCCAGAAACAGCACCACAAGAAGTGCAATTGGAACTAATCGATCTTCAATCTGATGCAATCTTAAAGGAGAACTTCCACTCTCTTCCACTAAAAGAGTTCTATGCCTCACTTAAAGATGACTGTTTTCCAAACCTCCGGGGGATGGCACAGAAGATTCTGGCCTTGTTTGGCTCGACCTACGTGTGTGAGCAGACGTTCAGCGTCATGAACATCAATAAATCCCGTCACAGATCCCAGTTAACTGACCAACACCTCAGATCTATTCTGCGAATTGCAACAACAAAGCTATCTCCTGACTTTGATGCCTTAACAAAAAAGGGAGACCAACAACACTGTTCCCACTAAAATTGAAGGTACTATTTTATGAAAGAAATACATTGCATAAAAGTTTTGTAAACTAACTCTTTTTATGCTTTTCTACCTTAAATTAATCTAAACATTTAATGTTACAAATTTAAATTTAATTTATATTAATTCACACATACACACCGTCCATCTACTCTTGGTCCGGCCCCCGGGTCCAATATATGAACCCATTGCGGCCCTCGAGTCAAAAAGTTTGCCCACCCCTGGTCTAGCCTCTGCTTCAAGGGTCTTCTCAAAATGCATGACAGTCGTCGCTGCCTACCTGCCCACACTGGGGGTATTCGTCTTTCCTTACTTAGACGACTGGCTGATCAGGGAAGACTCCCCTCAAGAGGTAATTCTCTCCCTTCATTGCACCATCACAGTGCTTCAACACCTGGATTTCATCATAAACTTCCCAAAGTCCCACCTCGCACCAACCCAAAGACTGGAGTTCATCGGTGCACTCTTAGACACGTGACAGGCCCAAGCTTTCCTCCCACAGGATCGCTATGCCCACCTCATCGAGCTGGCAAAAAGGGTACAACATCAAAACCGGGTAACAGCTTGGGACATGCTATGGCTATTGTGACACATGGCCTCCACGGGCCATGTTGTTCACTATGCTCGATTACACATACAGCAAGCGCAGTGGATACTGTCTTCCAGATGGACACAAGTGAAAGGTCGTCTCAGGGACAAGATCCACATCACCCCTCAACTTATCACATCCCTTCAGTGGTGGTGTCTCCCACAAAACCTATTTGTCAGGTCACTTTTTCAGATGCTTCCAGCTCGATGCACCCTGACGATGGAGGCTTCCAAGCTGGGTTGGGGGGGTGCATTTGAATGACCTGACCACACAGGAATGTGCCCTGCATATCAACCTGCTAGAACTATGGCACTGACAAATGCTCTTCTAGTTTTTCAGGTTGCCAGCTATCGGAGCAACCTGTTCTAGTCAGAACGGACAACAGATTGCCATGTTCTACATAAACAAACAGGAGAGAATGTGGTCCCATCCCCTCTGCAAAGAGGGGAATTCACCTATGGTCCCTTGCCTTCTCTCACTGCATCCACCTCAGAGCAGTGTACCTCCTGTGTGAACTCAGTGTCCTAGTGGACAGGCTAAGCCATATTCTTCATCTGCATAAATGGACTTTGCATCAGGAGACAGCTACTCGGATCTTCCAAACATGGGGAACCCCACTCACAGATCTTTTTGCCTCTCTACAAAACACACAGCTTCTGCTCTTCTGCTCCAGGATTCCATCCCTGCACTGACAGGCCCTGGATGCTTTCCTTCTCCAATGGGGACAGGGACTGTTCTATGAATGCCCTCCCGTCCCCTTGATACCCAAGATGCTGTTCAAGCTACAGGCCGATAGGGGCTTGAAGATTCTCATAACTCCCTTTTGGTGCCATCAACCATGGTTTCCTCTGCTTCTTTGCCTTGCGCAGACTCAGCCACTCAAACTGGGATGTGTGCCTGAACTCCTCTTTCAGGACCACGGGATGCTTTTCCATCCCAATCTTCACTCCCTACGCCTGACAGCATGGCTCCTGGAAGGCTATTGCTCACTGACCTCAACCTACCACAGGCGGTCAAAGATGTACTTCTTGCATCATATAAAGATTTTGCCAGGCGATCTTATGCATTCAAATGGCATAGGTTTGCCCTTTGGTGCTCCCCAAAGGACCTTGACACCTTTTCTTGCCCAGTGGAGTCACTGCTACAATATCTCCTGTATTTATCCTTGACATGTCTTAAGACTAACTTGGTGAGAATCCACCTTAGTGCCATTGCGGCCTCTCACAGATCAGTGGATGGACACCCTATCTCTTCACACCCCTTAGTAGCACGCTTCATGTGGGCTCTCTTGCTGTCCAAACCACCCATTAAGCCACCTCTGGTGGCCTGGGATCTGAATGTGGTTCTGGCTCAATTTCTAAAGTCACTCTTTGAACCTCTAGCCACCACTTCACTGAAGTTGCTATCTTGGAAGGTCATTTTCCTTATTGCCCTCACTTCAGCTTGCCACATCAGTGAGCTGCAAGCTCTAGTGGTGGATCTGCCCTGTACTCTATTCCACCATGGCAAGATGGTTCTGCATACCCATCTGGGTTTCCTCCTTCCATCTAAACTAGTCGGTAATCCTCCTGACTTTCCTCCCTAGACCACATGCATCTCGAGCTGAAGCAGCGCTACACACCTTAGAATGCAAGTGAGCGCTGGCCTATTACTTGGATAGAACTAAAGATCACAGAAGCTCCTCTCAGTTATTCATCTCCTTTTATCCTAGTCTACTGGTGAGAAGCATTCTGTATCTAAATGGATAGCAGATTGCATCTCTTTTGCTTATACAAAAGCAGGACTCTTATTGCAGGGTCATGTCACTGCTCATAATGTGCGGGCTATGGCAACATCCGTAGCTAACCTCCATTCAGTAGTCATTGAGGACATCTGCCAGGCAGCTACATTGTCCTCCATTCATACTTTTGCTGCACACTATTGTCTGGACAGAGACTCCTGCTGGGACCCTGTCTTTGGCCAGGCCATATTTCAGCACCTCTTTGGGACTTAAACTCAACTCCTATGCTCCGTTCCTGACTTCTACAAGATACCAGACTATCATCGGGGGAGTATCGCCTTCTGGAATTGAGTCCAATAGGGCACAACTCTTCCAAATTCATTGGCTACAGCTTTTGCCTCAGGGATCACATTACTGTCCCCTCCATACCAGTCTGGTATCTGGGAGCTAGTGAGCCTATATGTGAAGACTGCATTCTTGCTTGTTCCTGGAGATAGCGTAGTTGCTCACCTGTAACAGGTGATCTCCGGGAACAGTAGGAATCAGTCTTCACAACCCACTCTCTCCCCTAGGAATTGTACAGTTCTTTTGTTTTCTTCTTCTTCTCAGCTACAAACTCAACTCAGGAAAGGAGTTGGGAAGGCAGAAAAGCAGGAATGCAGGCGCAGTGGAGTACTCCCTAAGGCTTTTCTATTGGATGCTGGAGAGCATTCCCATGTGGGCTCTGTCAGGACGTCACCCATATGTGAAGACTGATTCCTGCTGTTCCCGGAGATCACCTGTTACAGGTGAGTAGCTATGCTACACTGACCTGCAGGAGTTTTGCTGCCTCATATCATCTGCCAGGTACAGGGCCTCCTCTAAAGTATGCTGTTCTCCAAGAAAACAAACTGCAGACCAACATCTTGATAGAATTACAGAGATGGGGAGTAATGCAGAATGATGAGATGTAGGCTGCCAGTCGCTTCAGTATTAGGACACACACCAGGTCAGAAAACAATAAATCACACTATCTTGTAATATCTTGCAAAAGATATTAGTGGTGACTGAAGGGTTAGAGGCAGCAAAGTAGCCTGACCTACCAAGACCACTGTTCCCTCTAAGCTGTGCGCGTGTGCACGCGCACACATCTCGCCGAGCGAGCGCACATATTTACAACAGAGCGCACAAAAATTACGATTCTGATAGAAAACAACACAGACGTCTTAAAATTTAAAAGTTGTTGTGTATTTACGGTTTTCACAAGTTCTACAATATTTTCTAGTGCAATCAATGTGGTGTACATACTGTATTCTGATGTGTAGTCAAATTTTAAAGTATTTAACTCCGAGTGTCGTTATGTGGCGCACAAAAATTTAACCTTCCTTCAAAAACTGCACAGCTGATATTTTATGCGCACACAGCCTACAGAAAATTAGAGAGAACATTGACCAAGACATAGGCTAATTTAGGTGAATGCATCAGAAAAGGTCCCAAAAAAATTTAACTCTGTCAGAATTGGAACATAGGGATATTATAGTATCATGGTCTGCAGGTCATAGAACATCTCGAACATCTCCAGTGCCATCACAGACTGATATGTCACCTGTACGTGGCACTGAAAATCCAAATTAGTGCAGAAGACATCTCAGTATATGCCTTTGCAATGCAAAATATGAGATGCAGACCATACCTTGCCAGAAAGAGAGACAATATGTAATCCACCCAGCATCAGTACAAAGCATATGTTCCATACAGGTTTTCACATAGCTACTATCCAGAGAGAATGTGGCCCTGAAAAATAGCAAACTTTCAAAGGTATTTGTCCCTTGTGGCCTCACTTTCCTCCTTTCTGTCATGTTGGTGGCCTGGTACATACTTCATACCTTGTCTAAAGCTCTTGTACCCCCTCCCTGCCCAGCATATGAAGGTAACTACAAGGGCCCATTTCTAATAAGTGGTTCTAACTAAGTGACCATCTTCTTAGTATATACTAATAGACCTATTGCAGATGTTCACAGGTTTTCCTTTTAATTACATCCCTACACATTTGAAAGGTGATGCCTATTGGCCACAAATAGATAACTACTACTACTGATCATTAATATAGTGCTACAGTGAATGAAGAGGTTATAATAGATGTTTGATAAATATTAGTTTCTCAAGGTGCATGTGCTAAACATTATATGGTCCATATAGAAACAGCCTAGTCAGAAAACTCATGTGCCTTGAAAGGTGGGGTAAGCAAGTGTTAATAAACATAGCACAACATAAAGGTATGACATGCAAAAGTCATGCTTGTGATAGCAGGGCTAAAAAAGTATCCCTATAACTGCAGACTACTGCAATAGCAGCCCTTGCAAAACTTGTGCATTGCTCTTTTATATGTCCTATGGTACAGCATGGCACATTCGCCATGACACTCAGTGTCTCTTGATAGAATCATCATAAAGCTGTGAAGATGCAATGCTTCCCCTACATTTGGGAGAGGCAGGAAAGCTGCACTGTGGCCATCCTCTGGCTCTGCCCTGTGAAATCGACTCGTTTACTTACTTGATGGGAATGTGAGCTCTTATGGAGACAGCAGAAGCAGGGGAGGAGCAACACTTCCTGTGAACATGAAAAGGGCAGAACAACCATTTCTATAGCTCAGCAGTGTTGCCTTGTATTTCAATCTCTACAAAATAGTAGCTAAAGAAAAAAACATGCAACTTACAATGGAAATGCTCCAGTATGAGTTCACTGCACACCTGACTCAGTAGCACAGAGGATCCTCCTTCCAGATTCAGATTACTAGCAATTGAGCACTGATGCCTGCCAGCAATGCATCCCAGGTCATATCATGATGCACCACCAGTCTTGCCCAGACATCTGAAACGACTTTATGAGGAAGCAAGTGTCCCAGGATGCTGTACAGGAGTGAGCAGCCAGTATCAACAGCCATATTGTATGTCACGCAGGGTCAGGTGTGGACCGCTGATAATTGGGAGTGCATACAGATGTTTCAGGAAAGGAAGGATAAGAACGGATGCTGTTGTCTGCTGTAAGTGGCCCATGGAGCTTGCCATCTTGCCTTTACTCCACAGGGTAAACCTTTAAGTAAGACAAGAGTAGCAGTGCATGGCAGCTGTGGTATAAAAGAAGATGTGACTAATGGTGGAGGTACACTTTATAATTGGGAATACTTCATGGCAAGGGTGCCACCTTCCTCCATGTCATAAGACATATGTGAATGCGCTACTGATGTGGCCGTGGTGCATATCAGGATCTGTACTTGTGAGCTTATCTTAATCAGCACCTGTAAGCTTTGACATTATGAGCCGTGCATGCAATGTTCAAACAACAGAACACATATAGTGGAGGTAATTTTATAGAACCATGTAATGATACGCACCATCAATGCATGTTAAATCATATATTTTCCATGGCTTGCACATGCAGATGGGCCTTCACGCACTTACTTTGGCCGTCACTATTTTAGAAGTACACAAATCAGACTGATGGCATAACTTTTAGTGTAGGTAAGAAGCTTGGATGGCACATAAATTTACATGCATAAGTTATAAAATACTGAAACTTATGCACATTCTTGCAAAATCTAGGTGTGGGCATTTACACCAGCCCTTGGGTTATCATACTGTAAGTGCTTGCGCCTAGATTCAGTGCATGTTCTACATCACTTAAGCACCTATTTTATAAAGTAACAATGCACTTTAAATTAGATGACTCTTATTAAAAATACCCTCAGTATATCTAGAATACAAGGAGTCTGTCAAAGATAATCATTACCTTAATTCCCTAAAACAAAACATATCAATTACAATTTTATGATGGTCCAATAAAGGAACCAATAGCACATTTTCTTATAGAGTAATCCATTGATTATGCTCCCTTTTGATGGTTCATCATAAAATTTTAATCAGTATATTTTTTTAAGGAATTGAGGTAATGATTATCTTTGATGGGTTTATTTTTTCTTACCTCAAGATTTAGATGTAGTATTGTGTGGAATACAAGGAGGCCATAGGCCATCTAAGGACAGAGCTATGCAATGGAGTTGACGTTATTGTACTGATAGCTAGGATCTCTAGCAGCGAAGGTGTTATACTCCCCTCTTTCACTGTGTATGCTTCCTCAGAGTGCACATGTTCCATTGCCGCCTGTCTGTATTCTCTTCTTGGCCTTATGGCCTGACTGTCTATCACTCCAATACAGGCCCCATTACCTTGTGTGTGTATATATATATATATATATATATATGGGGAGGGAAGGCTCAAGAGCAGCAGAACAGTGGAACTGCAGTGTATGATGGAGTATAAGGACAACATCCACAAACAAAACAATCCACAAGTAATAGGACATTCTCCTACGTGGCCCCTTTACTCTGGAATGCCCTACCAGATACATTGAGATCTATCAAAGACCTCCAATTATTCTGAAAGGAAATTAAAACATTTTTATTCATTGAATACTACGGTAGTAGTCATGACAAGAATGAAATTTATCCAGCCTAAAACCACACACATTGGGGTATGTTTACAAAGCAGCGGTAGCGGCCTCCGTGCGATATCGCACGGAGGCTGCTACCGCTGCTATATAAACTTACCCCATAGATTCCCACCTCCGACACAGATACCCGGTGTTTCATTAAGCAATCTTGTGAATTTACTTTATGAATCTATTTTAGACTAGTTGCATTTGTAAATATGCTGTATGTAAAATACTATAAATAATTCATATGTAAATAATTCGTATAGTTGGATGTTTCATTTTGGTTCTAATTTCTATGTATCCTGTTTGTTCATTTTAAACCACCCTTGATCTTGGGAAGGGGTGGTATAGAAAAGCTTACAAATAAAAATAAATAAATAAATAACATGTCTACATTCTGGGGTCGGGGATAATGTGCAGATGGTAGAAATTGTACAGCACAGAAGTTCATAACTTGGCTGTTCTGAGACTATGTGAGAAACCTGGAGAAACAATGGTGCCCTTTATTGTTCAAAAGTACATAACAGATACTAATTTCAGAGCAGAGGGCCAACAAAACGGTGGTGGTATTGTAGGGTGTCTGAGAACTGATGCAATATGTAAGCAGCAGGGCAGCCAGTCCTTATTGTGCTTTGGAGTTGATCCTGTCCCCAAGAACTGACTTAAAATGTTATTCATTAGGACTCAGCAATATGCCAACACTAGGAAAACTGTAAAATGGTGCATCAGTGGGAGGAATTGGATGTTAAAGGTCACTACAGACCTCCGATGCCTGCAACTCCAAACAGTTGGTTATGTCTCCTGCTAGCTTTTTACATTTATGTGACATGGTGGAGAAGGAGGCTAGGCACAAAGGTCTGGACCTGATGGAGATATGGCAGGGCTGCCTCCAAGGGGAAGATTGATGTGGTATGAATAGGATCAGAACAACATGGGAGTGAGAATGTATGTCTGGTTTTATACATTTTATGCCTGCCGAAGGCTCTATATTGTGCCTTGGGCCAAAGGAGGAGATTTGTGGGATAGGAAGGATCAAGATAGAGGACATTGGGATCACTGGTAGTGCCTACATCTGGACAGCAGGTGCAAAATCCACCTAGGGCCACTCATACATCCTCTCCTCAAAGTACTGAGGGATAGCTGAATGACGCAGGGTATAGGAATTGTGGGTAGACCCTGGCCTCCACATTCAGAATGCTCAAGTGCAGATCACAGACCACTTGCACATACAGGAAATGAAAGTACTTACAGTTGTGAAAGATATCTTCCCTGTCACTGGATGGGACAAGTGCCACATGTGTATGATCAATAACTCCCATCATGTTAGGTAGGCCAGTAATGATGTTAAAGCTCTCTTTCAGAGACCCCCACTGTTGCCTGTCATTAGAGTAATGCAATGTGTGCCTTTGCATTAGTACTGACTCTTGGTGACCCAGAAGCTCCTGGGTTTTTTTGGGCAGTGTGACTGGAAGTAGATTGCCAGGCCTTTCTTCTGAGATAATGGAGGATTAAGTGACTCGTTCAAGGCTACAAGGAGTGCTAGTAGGAATCAAACTCTGGTCTCTTGGTTATTAAGCCAGTGCTCTAACCACTAGGCTACTCCTCCACTCTGTAAAGGAAGCACTGTAATTCCTAACCTGGCTCTTCATGGCCTATAGCACCAGGTGGAGACCGAGAGAAGGTGGCACAACTCATTCCATCCACTGTGACCACAGAGATTTGGAAGGAGCCAGAGCCAATCAAAAGTAAAGTACTCAGCATCACTAGATCAGATATGGTGTGAAACCTGTCGGTGACAACACTGAGGTCAAGCCTCAGGTCCTCATATAAGGTCATTATAGCCTCTGAGATCTATTGAAATAGGGAGGAGACCTGTTATTCAGGTAGAGAGAAGAGGCTGGCAAAGGGTCTAAAGATATAGGGCCATACTTTCCTTCTCCGAGGATGTCACTGCTGCTCCCGTACTATCTCTGCATGTGCCTGCAGGTGCTGCTGTAGATCCTGTGCTTGTGCCTGCAATACAGAACTAGGTAGCTCGCCTTACATCATGTACCATATCAGGAAGAATTCCATGTTTAAAAAAATGCATAGGTAAAGGCCTGCTGTACTTTTATTGGCTGACTTTTGTGTGGGGTGGGTCCAAGAGAAAAAGATTCTAGTTTTGGGATCTTTGACTTGTGTTAACCAGAGTGCAGCAACCAAGGGTGCATTTATTATTGAATTATCATTAACTAATTATTTACTTGTTTCAATGTTCTAGTTTTATTATAGTTTGATATAACTATTGTTTATATTACAACCTCCAGGGTAACATTCTTAGAAATGCTCCATGTTCCATGCACAGGACCCAAGCAGCAGGCAGAGCTCCAAAGTCTCAAGTGTGGTTGAGATGGTGCAGGGAAGAGGACTTTAGATTTGTTAAGAACTCGGCAAATTCTATGGAAGAAGGGACCTTTTCCTGAAGGATGGGCTCCACCTTAAACAGGTTGAAAGCAGACTGCTAGTATTACTCCTCTAAACTCACTACCTGCTCCTCTGATCCTATCTCCACTCATCTCCTTAACTCCATCACCTCCACTGGCATCCCTTCCATCTCTCATATTCTCAACCTATCGCTCTCCACTGCAACTGTGCCAGCAGCCTTCAAGCATGCTGTAGTCACACCTCTCCTCAAGAAACCTTCATTTGACCCTACTTGCCCTTCTAATCGATCCATCTCCCTTCTCCCTTTCATTTCCGAACTTCTTGAACGTGCGGTTCTCCGCCATTGCCTTGACTTTCTCTCCTTTTGAGCCCTTCTGGATCCACTGCAATCTGGCTTTCATCCTCTATATTCTACTGAAATGACTCTTACCAAAGTCTCCAGTGACCTGTTCCTGGCTAAATCCAAGGGCCTTTACTCAATTCTCATTCTTCTTGACCTTTCTGCTGCTTTTGTCACTCTTGACCACCACCTTCTCCTCGACACCTTGTCCTCGCTTAGTTTTAAGAGTTCTGGCTATTCTGGTTCTCTTTTTATCTCTCCCATCACTCTTTCAGTGTTTGTTCTAGTGGATCCTTCTCTACGTCTATCCCACTATCGGTTGGTGTACCCCAAGGGTCTGTTCTGGGCCCTTTCCTTTTCTCTCTCTATACCCAGTCCCTTGATGCACTTATCTCCTCCCATGGCTTTCAGTACCATTTTTACGCTGATGACTCTCAGATCTATCTCTTATACCTGATATCTCTCTGACACTCCAGGCCCAAATCTCTGCCTGCCTATCTGACATCGCTGCCTGGATGTCTCACTGCCATTTGAAATTGAATACAGACAAAACTGAGCTTCTTATTTTTTCCTTCTAAACCCACCTTCCCCATTCCTCCTTTCTCAATCTTTGTGGATACAACTCTCCTACTCCCTGTTTCCTCAGTCTGCAACCTTGGGGTCATCTTTGACTTCTCCTTCTCCTCTACACACATCCAACTGATAGCTAAAACCTGTCGCTTCTTTATCTACATAAGAACATAAGAAATGCCATACTGGGTCAGACCAAGGCCTATCAAGCCCAGTATCCTGTTTCCAACAATGACCAATCCAGAATTTGATTACGTGTTGAGTGAAAAATTATGTTCTCTTATAGTCTTAAACAGGTTGCACTGTAGCTTCATTGCATGTCCCCTAGTCTTTCTATCTTTTGATGCTGTACGATCTATATTTACCCATTCTACTCCATTCATAAATTTATAGACCTCTATCATGTGGATGCCTTCCAAAATGCATTGCTTAGACAAATGGTGATGGAACCAATTTGGGAAAGTTTGCTGCTGGATTTAATACTCACCAACAGAAATAGTGTGTTGAATGTCCGGATGGGTGCCCATGTGAACAGCAGTGATCATCACACGGTGTGGTTTGAGATAAAAGCCAAGGCAGAGTCCAATCACAGCAAGCTCAAAGTCATAGACTTCAAAAATGCTAACTTCAGTAAAATGGCCAAGTGCCTGAGGGAAGAGTTGGCAGGGTGGGAGGAGTAAGGGAAGTGGAACTGCAGTAGGTTAAACTAAAGGAGGCAATAAAAGGAGCAACAGATAGATATGTAAGGAAAGTAAATAAAAGCAAGAGGAAAAGGATCCTATTTTATACTCCAAAGAAGTGGATACCCAAATAAAGGCAAAAACCACAGCTTTCACAAAATTCAGAAGTTCGCAAACAGAGGAACACAGGAAAGAATACAGGATAAAGCTAAAAGAGACAAAACAAGAAATAAGGATAGCAAAATCTATGGCAGATGAAAAGATGGCTAAAGATCTAAAGTGTGATGACAACATTTTTTTCAGGTATATTCAGAAGAATAGGAAGTTCAGAGGTGGACTTGCAAGATTCAAAAGTGCAGAGAACGGATTCATGGAAAGTGACATTGAAAAAGCAAAAATGCTAAACAAATACTTCTGTTGTGTTTTTACTAAAGAAAATCCTAGAGAAGGACCACTTGTGATTGACAAATATACAAATGGGGAATGGCATAGATACCACACCATTCACAGAAGATGATGTGTTTGAACAGCTTGTAAAACTAAGAGTGAACAAGGCCATGAGACCGGATGGGATACACCTCAAGATACTGAAAGAGCTCTGAGATGTTCTGGCAGGATGTTTTTAATAGATCTTTGGAGACAGAAGAAGTTCCACAGGACTGGAAAAGGGCTGATGTGGTACCTCTTCACAAAAGTGGTAATAGGGAAGAAGTGACAAACTACAGGCAGTAAGCCTTACCTCTGTGGCAGGAAAAGTAATAGAGGTGCTCCTGAATGAGAGAATAGCGGACTTTCTCAAAACCAACAGGTTGCATGATCCGAGGCAACATGGTTTTACCAAAGGACAATCATGCCAAACCAATCTAATTGAGTTTTTTGACTGGGCAATCAGAGAACCAGATCACGGGCATGCGATAGATGTGATCTATCTAGATTTCAGCAAAGCCTTTGATACTGTTCCTCATAGGAGACTTATCAATAAACTGAACAGCCTGTGGATGGGTCCCAAGGTGGTGAATTGGATCAGAAATTGGTTGAATGACAGATGACAGAAGGTGATGGTAAATGGAACTCACTCAGATGAAAGGAAGGTGATTAGTGGCTTGCCTCAGGGATCAGTCCTGGGACTGGTACTGTTCAATGTATTTGTGAGTGATACTGCTGAAGGACTGAATGGAAAAGTCTGTCTTTTTGCAGATGACATGAAAATTTGCAACAGAGTGGACCCCTCTGAGGGAGTGGATAACATGAGGTAAGATCTACAAAAGTGAAAGAATGATCTAATACTTGGCAGTTAAGATACAATATGAAGAACTGCAGTGTCATACACTTGGGATGCAAAAATCCAAGGAAATTGTATGCGATAGGGGGCGAAAGGTTGGTGTGCATGGACCAGGAGAAGGATCTCGGAGTGATTGTTTCTGAGGATCTCAAGGTGGCGAAACAGTGTGACAAGGCGGTGGCCAAAGCCAGAAGGATGCTGGGTTGCATATAGAGAGGAATTACCAGCAGAAAGGAGGAGGTACTAATGCCACTGTACAAGTCACTGCTGAGGCCTCACTTGGAATATTGTGTTCAGTTTTGGATACTATATCTTGCAAAGGATATAAAAAGATTGGAAATGGTTCAGAGGAAGGCATCCAAAATGATTTGGTCCCTGTGTCAGAAGACATATGAGAAGAGACTTGAAGACCTAAATATCTATATTCTAGAGGAGAAGAGGGACAGGGGAGATATGATACAGACCTTTAAATACTTAAAGGGTATTAATGAACAAACAAACCTTTTTCAAAGACAGGGAAGCTGCAAAACTAGAGGACATAACATGAGGCTTCAAGGGGCAACATCAGGAAATACATTTTTGCTGAAAGGGTGGTGGATGCTTGGAATTCCCTCTCGATGGAAGTGGTGGGGCATATACATTGACAGAATTCAAAATGGCATGGGACAGACACAGTAGATCCCTTTACAGTAACAGGATAAAATCAAAATAACCTTAACTGTCTCAGTAATCTCAACAAATAGGAGTGACCTGCATGGAGCAATGGGTACAGCCCTAAACAAAGGCATGGGGAGGTGTAACCTGCACGGAGCGGCAGGTGCACCTCTCTTGCCACCTTGCTGGGCAGACTAGATTGACGATGCTGGTCTTTATCTGCCATCATATACTACGTTACTATGACCATCTTTTTACATGTTTCTGTGCAGTGCTGTGTACGCCCCGTAGCACTATATAAATGATCAATAGTAGTAGTAGTATTGGTAGTAGTGGCTAACATTTAAAAAGGAGACAGAGCAGCTTTTTTTTAATTTTATATTTATAGAATTACAATATATGTTACAAGGATACAGTCACTTGCACAGAAACTGGGGAGAACCAATGATATTAATAAAACTTAAGGAAAAACCCCCGAAGAAAACACCAAATAGGTGACCTCGCTCTAGCCCACAATACAGGATCCAAAGATGAAGAGGAAAATACTAACATAATAGCTACTCTTACAGGAAATTAGCAGAGACAATATCAGCCAATATACAGAGCAGCTTTTAATCGAGATAATGGGGGAAAGCCAATAGTCACTCAGGAGCGCATTGTTCAGAATAGCGTATCCTCAAAGGATATTATCAAAATAGGGGGGATTAGGGCATCCCAATAGAGAAGTTGCAATAAAGGTAAAAGTAAACCAGTTGCCTTTAAGTAAAAATCAGAGTTGAAAGATTCCAAATTAGCACTGTCAACTGATAAGCAGGTTGTCAATATGAAGACAAAGCATACTTTGAAATGCCTGTCTAAAAAATAAGCTGGGAGAGTTAGAATATATATCACTGAATGAAGAAGTAAATGTCATTGGCATCTCAGAGACCTAGTGGAAGGAGAATACCTAATGGGACATTGTGATATCAGAGTAGTACAAATTGTATCACAGTGATAGGGTAGATGAAATTGGTGGAGGGGTGGTGCTATATGTTAAAAAAGGGATAAAAGTGTTGCAGAAAACAAAATGTACAGTAGAAACCTTATGGATAGAAATTCCATGTGAGAAGTGAAAGGGAATAACAGTAGAGGTGCACTGCCATCCATTTGGCCAGAATGAACAGACAGATAATAAAAGAAATACTGGGAGAAATTAGAGAAGCTAACAAAATTGGCAACACAGTATTTTTTTTTGTTAAGTACCTTCAAGTCAGTGCCGATTCCTGGTGACCCAGCAGCCCCTGGATCTTTTTAGCAAGATATGAGTCTAAGTAGATTGCCAGGCCTTTTCTTCCATGGCAATGGAAGGTAAAGTGACTTGCCAAAGGCCACAAGGACTGCTAGTGAGAAATTAATCCAGATCCCCTGTGTAGAAGATTGTTGCTCTAACCACTAGGCTACTTCTTCATGCTGCAAAAATCAATTACCCCAGTACTGACTGGGTCCACCTCACAACAGGGAGATAAACTTGCTAGATGAAATAAATGACTGCTTCAAAAAGCAGCTGATTCAGGAATTGATATGAGGGGGAGCTATTTTAGATCTAGAGGGTATTTCAGAACTCTGAAGGTCTGAAAATTAACATTCAGCTGTGCATATCATGGTGACATCTCTAGACCCATTTTAGAAACCTGGTATATAGATATCCCCGGTGTGAACATGTCCATGTAACTTGAGGGTGGGAGGAAGCGTGGCCTGGGTAGAGCAACAAAGAAGCACACTGATGTGCTATTTCAAAATGGCACAAGCATGTCTGGCCCTGCTTTTCAGGTGTCAATGCCTATACCAGCTCCAGACTTCAAATAAGGTGCAAAAAAGTGCTTGTTTCATGCATGCAATGCTTCCAGGTAACAGAGCAAAATGCGTTTTTATCGCCAGAGTTAATATCTCCTGAGCAAGGAAACCTGCATGTAAATACATATTTCAAACATATTACTGGCCTGTTGCTGCACATCTGAGTATATGAAATGGCAGGCCGTGACTTACAAGTCTCATAACATAGTCATCCCTCTACTGAAATACCCCTGCCAGTGCGCCCAAGTACCCAGTTCTGTGGGCTTGCAATTCAGGGACATTTACATTTATGAAATGGATGACACCTATACACATAGCTGGGCTTGCTATTTGTGTAAGGCAAATCTCCAGAGCCAATTATTGGGATGTTCATTTTTCGGGGTGGAGATAGAACAATTTCAGAAGGCATTTATATGTGCCTCCCATAACTGCTGCCACTCCCCTGGATTTTTAGACATTCTGCTCTAGAAGTCCCAGATTCTTCCTAGGCGCCCCTCCTAAAATCCCACTTCTAGTTTTTAGTGGAGCACAAGATCTGATGCGAAAGGTAATGATATTGGGGCAACATGATCAAATTTGATATAATAAATGGAGGGAGGACTGCAAGGAAATGTACCGCACTAGCATTTAACTTTCAAAAGGGATACTATGATAAAATGAGGAAAATAGGAAAAAAAAAATAAAAGGAGCAGCTGCAAAAATTAAGAATTTACATTAGGCCTAGACATTGTTTAAAAAGACCATCTTAGAAGCCCTGACCAGATATATTCCATGTTTTAAAAAAAAGTGGAAGGAAGGCTAAATGACTGCCAGCATGGTTTAAATTTAAAGTGAGGTGAGAGAGGCTCTTATAATCCAAAAAATGGAAAAAAGGACCTGAATGAAGAAAACAGGAAACAACATAAGCACTAGCAAGTTAGATGCAATGCATTGATGAGGCAGGCAATGAGAGAATTTGAAAAAAAGCTTGACATTGAAGCAATAATTCCTAATTAAAATGTTTTCAGGTACATTTGAAGCAAAATGCTGTGAGGGAGTCAGTAAGACTATTAGATGAGAGAGGGGTAAAAAGGGAAGACAAGGCCATAGCAGAGAGACTAAATAAATTATTTGCTTTGGTCTTTACTGAAGAAGATGTAGGGGAAATACCCATGCCAGAAATGAATTTTAAAGGTGATGAATTAGAGGAATTGAAACAAATCTCTTTGAACCTGGAAGATGTAATAGGGCACTTTGACAAACTAAAGAGTAACAAACCATTGGACTGGATGGTTTACATTCCAGAGTGCTGAAAGAACTAAAAAATGAAATTTCAACCCTACTATACTAATTTGTAAACTATATCATTAAAATTGCCTACAGTCCCTGAAGATTGGAGGGTGGTCAATGTAACACCAGTTTTTAAAAAGGGTTCCAGAGGTGATCTGGGAAACTACAGACTGGTGAGCCTGATGTCAGTGCCAGGCAAAATGCTAGAAGCCATTATAAAGAAGTAACTTACTTGACATATAGTCATGATTTAATGAGACAAAGTCAACATGGATTAAGCCAGGGAGTGTCTTGCCTCACCAACTGCTACATTTTTTGAAAGTGTGCCTAAACTGTTAGCGTTTGCTGTCTTGAATGAGCCCGATTTGGGCTGTTCTCAGAAGCTAAGCTAGGGCCTGTTTAGTACTTGGATGGGTGACCACCTTGGAAGAAAGGCCTAGCAATCTACTTCTTGTTGCACCTTACCAAGAAACCCAAAGCCTGTGTTGCTAGGAGTCAGCATTGACTCATCAGCACACACACAAAGGTGAATCAGCTGATGTAGTGTATCTGGAGTTTCAGAAAGCCTTTGACAAGGTCCCTCATGAGTGATTCTTGAGGAAATTAAAGCCATGAGATAGAAAGATAGAAAACACAGTCAAGTTAAATAGCACATTTTTCTCAACGGAGAAAAGTGAATAATGGAGTACCTCAGGGATCTGTACTGGGCCTGCTGCTCTTTAACTTGGGGACAATGAGTAAGATGATTAAATTATTCAAAGTTGTTTAACCACAAAAGGACTGTGATATATTGCAAGAGGACTTTGAGAAATTATGAGATTGAGCATTCAAATGGCAGATGAAATTTAATGTGGACAAGTGCAAAGTATGCACTTAGGGAAGGACAACCCAAACTCTAGCAACACGATGCAGGTTCCATATTAGGAGTCCCCAGCCAGGAAAAAGATCTGCTAGGAATTATAAGGAAAGAAATGGAGAATGAAACAAAGGATAATTCCTCTGTATGGTGTTACTGCTCCTTGAATATTGTGTGCAGTTCTGCTTGCTGTATCTAAAAAAAGATATAGCAGAATTAGAAAAGGTACAGAGAGGGGCAACCAAAATGATAAAGGGGGTAAAACGGTTCTCCTCTGAAGAGAGGCTTAAAAGGGCTCTACAACTTGGAGAACAAGTGGCTGAGGAATATGACAGAGATCTATAAAAGAATCAGTGGAGTGGAACAAATAAATGTGACTTGGTTGTTTAGCCCTTCAAACGTACAAAGACTAGGCAACAAGCAATGAAGCTACAAAGAAATTTTTTTCACTCAATGTGTAATTACATTCTGGAATTCTTTGCTGGAGGATTTAGTAAAAGCTATTAGTATAGCTGGGGTTAAGAAAGGTTTGGATGAGTTCCTGGAGAAAAGTCCATTAACCATTATTAAAGTAGACTGGGGGAAATCCACTGGGATAAGCAGCATGGACTCTGTCTACCTTTAAGGATCCTGCCAGGTACTTGTAATCTGGACTGGCCACTGTTAGAAACAGAATACTACAGTTGATGGACCTGTGGTCTGACCCAGTATTGGAGATTTTATCTTATGTAATAATAATATAAACATAAGTATCACCATTATTTTTTTTATTATTGTCCTTTTCACTCAGCTGTTTTGATATATCCCCTTTATTTATTCCTTTATTATTTCATGTTTTTTGGGGTGTTCCCTTTTCCTCTCTCCTCTTTCCCTTTGTTTCTTATGTTTATTAGGATCCCTGTTTTATTTAAATACTATGTTGTCGTGCCACGAAGCCTTGCATTCATCAGTGATATTGAGAGCTATGTCATTGGTAAATTAACTACTGTCAGGGTTTCCCAAGATAGATGGATGTCAGCTAACATGTAGGGGCTTGTTTACAAAGCTGCGGTAGCGGTTTCTGATCGTTATTGGAGCCGCGGCTTTGTAAACAAGCCCCATAGTAACATAGTAACATAGTATGTGACAGCAGATAAAGACCAGTGTGGCCCATCTAGTCTGCCCAGCAAGGTGGCAAGAGTAGGTGCACCTGCTGCTCCGGGCAGGTCATCCCTCCCCATGCCTTTGTTTATGGGTGTACCTGCCGCTCCATGTAGGGCACCCCTGTTTGTTGAGATATAAGAGATAGTTTTGCTTAGTTTGATTTTATCCTTTTGCTGTAAAGGAATCCACTGTGTCTGTCCCATGCCATTTTGAATTCTGTCACTGTATTTGCCCCCACCACTTCCATCGGGAGGGCATTCCAAGCATCCACCACCCTTTCAGTGAAAAAGTATTTCCTGACATTGCCTTTCAATTTAACCCCTTGCAGCTTCATGTTATGCCCTCTGGTTTTACAGCTTCCCTGTCTTTGGAAGAGGTTTGTTTGTTCGTTAATATTCTGTAAGTATTTAAAGGTCTGAATCATATCTCCCCTATCCTTCCTCTCCTCCATAGTGTACATATTTAGGTCTTCAAGTCTCTTCTCATATGTCTTCTGATGCAGGCTCCAAATCATTTTGGTTGCCTTCCTCTGAACCGTTTCCAGTCTTTTTTTTTATTTTTTTTTTATTTTCTATTTATACATTTTAACATTGAATCAAGCATCACACTTGTACAGTAAATTAAACCCGTCAATACAGTTACAAAATTACAGCTAAGGAAAATGACAAACATTAGACAGGATTATCATTAGTCCCCAAATATGAGGGAGAGAGCTAACGTAGTATACAGAGGTCAGAAAACTCCCCTGTAGAAATAAGGCAAAAAAGTTATTCCCAAAATATCAAAAGGAAACAGTGAACCAAGCAATAATTCTATCGATGAGAATTACTACTGGATGGGAGAAGAAGTTACAATGTGAGCACTAATGAAAGAGGACAGATCCTCCAGCTGGAAAAAAACATACTTATGAGATTGATACACAATTATACATTTACACGGATATCTAAGTACAAAGGAAGCACCCAATCATGTCACCCCTGGTCGCAAAATTAAGAAGGATTTGCGCCTTCTTTGCGTCTCCCTGGACACATCAGGGAAAACCGCAACTTTTTTACCCATAAACAAATTGGCACGCATTTTAAAATAAAGCCTGAGAAGCCAGTCCCTATCCAATGGTAACGCTAATGAAACAATCAATGTAGAAACTGGTAAATCTTCATCCTTAGGCATTTGAAGCAAGGCTGTCACATCCAAGAAGCTCATATCTGACAGCCCAGCTACCTTTTCCCCAGTTCTCTTTCCAGAAGGCAAAAAATAAGCTTTGGTTATTGGGGGAATTAAGTCTGAAGACACCTTCAAAGTTTCTTGGAGATGTTTCTTAAAGAGATCCACTGGAGAGACCACAGCAACCATAGGAAAGTTAAGCAAACGAATATTTGAAGATCTAGTAGCATTCTCCAAAACCTCGAGCTTCAGCCGCATAGCCATATTTTCTTTAACTAAGGAATCTGTTACAACTGAAACCTGTGATAATTTCTGCTCAACAATAGAAACTTGCGTTTTAACTTCCACAATCTCCCCTTGGAGTTTAGAACAGGAATCTTCAAGCTTTGATACTCGAGAGATGGCCAACACCAATTGCTGACTCACTACCGTGGCCAATTGAGAAATCGCGTCCCAGATGCTGTCCAGAGAAATTACAGAAGGACGCGGCAAGGTAAAACACAATGACGACTCCAAATCTGTCGGTAAAGGCAGGGGAAGTTCCTCCACACTAGGCTCAGTCATTCACAAAGTAGCAACTGCACCCTCCGGAGTCTGAACCACCCCCGAGGCACTTGCAGCTATAGCTGTAACTGGCTGCTTACCGGAACCAACCTCGAGAAGGCCCCGCTCACACGCCACTGCTCCCACCAGGTCGGAGGGATTCTCGGCTGCGCCTGAAAGAGGAGGTACCGGTACACTCGGAGCTGAAGGCGGAGCACGCCCATCGGGGGAGAGAGTAACATCCAGGGTAGGAAGAGCCGAAGTTCCTTCAGCCGGCACCTCCAAACCCCCTCTTATCTCCCCAATTTGCTGCTTGGTTAGCTGGACAAAGCGGTCCATAGGTCCTGCACTAGCAGAAGGAGAGGGTTTCGCAGAGGAAGGCTCCTCCCCCTGAAGCCGCGAATGCCGGGAAAGGTTGAAGGCAATGCCCTTTAACCTCTCGCGGCATTCGTGGCTTTATTGAAACAGCCGCCAGCGTGAAGGTAAAGGCTCTTCACGCTGGCGGGCTGTGCAGAGGGAGCCGGGGCTTCGCGCGGGCTTCCCCGGCTCCCTCTGCAGCAGTCCATTGAGCGAGAATGTGGTTTGCGCGGGGCCCCCTGAAGCACGGGGCCCTGTGCGAACAACATTCTCGCTCAACGGACGGGCCGGCCCTGTCTGCAGTGAGTCATAAATCGCAGCAACAGAATTCAAGTTTTGATCAGCTGACTGCAATGACACACTGTTCACTTGGAATCTTGCAAGAACCTTCTGCCAGAGAGCAGCCATTATGCCCGTCTCAAGGCACTGCATTCGATTATGCAAGCCTCTGGCTTCTTGACACATCTCTGCCTTGTATTCACCCACTTTGTCATCTATAATGTCCTCCAGAGCTTCGACAATCTCATCATAGTCCCTCACCAGAGCATTTGCCGCATTGAATCATGCTGACCATCATGTGTCAGACAGTCTCTTTAGTGTTAGCTGCCTGCAGTCTGTTCCAGCTTGTCTTTGAGGATGGCCCAGCGTGCTCTCGAACCAGCAAAAAACACATACAGCTGTTGGACAAAGTCAAAGAACGATACGGCATCGACACAACAGGCTGCTGCGCACTGACCAACGAGGTTCAAGGACTGGCCTGCACAGGGTATGTAGGCGGCATAAGGATTTACCTGCCATATAAGAGCCTGCATACCTCTGTATCTGCCGCTCATGTTGCTGGCGTTATCATACCACTGTCCTCGACAATCGTCAATGTTGATCCCCCAGCTGTGCAGAAACTGGAGCAAGCTATCTGCAAGCTGTTCACCTTTGTGACCTTGTTGAGGTAGAAATGTAAGGAACTGCTCAACAGGGCCAGATGGCAACACGTAACGAATAATCACTGTCAGCTGATCCTGGTGTGTTATATCAGGTGTCGAATCAACTGAGATTGAGAAGTACTTGGCAGACTGAACTTCGGCCTTAATCCGATCGACAACTGACTGGCCAATCAGCTGAATTAGTTGATTGCAGATGTTGGCAGACAGGTATGAAGTGTGTCCTTTTCCCTTGTTAGCATGCATCTGCAGGTGTTGCGCCATGAAGGGATCAAATTTTGATATAAGTTCAAGGATTCCCAAATAATTGCCATTATGGGCAGAGCCAACGATCTGGTTGTCACCTCTAAAGGCCAGGCCACATTCAGATAAAAAGGAAATAGTTTCAAACAACCACTCGAGAACAGCACACCAATACTCATGCTGTTTGTCATATTGCTTTACTAGTGCCTGATCAACACGTTTTGCTGTGTCATGTTGCGTTGGCGATTTAATCACAGATGCTCGATGAGTAGAACTGACCTCGTGCTCCATGATTTGTTGCTTCTTATGCTTCCAGTTGCAAAAACCTTTTGTGCTGAAGGCTACAACGTCTGGTGACATTAGCTTGCATGGAAAGCAAAATAGACGAAGCTTAGATGGTGAATAGCAAAGCCAGTCACGATCGATAGGTTCCTTTGACAGCTGATGAGTTGTTTTGAACAGGTCATGAGAGCATTTCCTTGGTTTTCCATTGGCTGCATAGACAGTTCTGGTTGAATTGAAATCCGAGTCCCTGTGGGCACATTGTGCACTACCTGCTGTTGCCCAGTACTCGCGCATGTCGTCGACAATCTCGATGGGCCATTCGCCGAGGTCTGTAGAGTAGCAGACAGCAGATAGACACCAAACTGGAACATCATCATGTTCTAGACACTCGGTAACGTCCGTTGCAGCGTCTTCTACTTGCTGGAATGGTGGACAGTCCACTTCCATTTTCTCTTCAGTTTTAACTGCTGTCTCATTTATGTTAGTAGTCGCAGTCATTGAAGTTTCGACATCTACACCTACCTCAGCCTCCTGAGCTGGAGCGGTCATGCAGGGCTGAGTTGTCTGCCCAAAGTACGTCATAATCGACTGCGTTCCAGTTATAGCGGCAGCATCCCGCTGCGCCTGTTCATGGTGTTTTTGCCAACCGGACTTATACTTCCGGTTTATGTCGCGCTCCCTTGAAGTCATAACGTTATATTAACTCTAGTTTTGTTATATAATCTGTAATATAAAATATATATAAGCAAGTTAATATTACGGTAACCAGTAAAACTAACCACACAGAGACAATTAAATTAAAACAGCAAAACTTAGTAATAGCAGACGACCATGACAAAAGTTGTGTTTACATTACATTTACATTACAAAGAATAGCAAACATATATATTATATTATATTATATAACATAGCAGACCTTCGGACTTCTTTGTGGTTTATTATTTAAATGAATTGTTACGCTGTCAGTTGAGGTGTCAGCATCTTTCAGTGTTTACAAGTTAAACCGGAAGTAGATTATGATAGCCTGGTTCCCGGTCAACAGTCTACTGTTCAGGAACACCAAACAAGCTGAACGAAGGACCAAAACATTTAAAATAACTTTAAAAAACTTTACGAGTGTAAAATAAAAATGTAAAACAATAAATTGAAACTAGAATAAATAAAGAAATAACATAATAAAAAAAAAATTAAACTTTAAATGTCTTAAACATAAAAAGGACTTATAAAACTAAAACATTACAACAAGCAGCTGCTGGAGCACGCAGGGCCCCTTAGATGCACGGGGCCCCTGGCACAGTGTCATAGTGCCAACCCATAAAGACGGGTTAGCATAAACCTCATAAATAATATTCCTGTTAATCAACTTTTTAAAAAAAAGAGTGGACCAAACTATATGTCAAAGAGGAAAAGACAGAATACATCAAAACTAAACTGGACGGTCTTGCTTTACCTTATAAGAACATAACATAAGAACATAAGATATGCCATACTGGGTCAGACCAGGGTCCATCAAGCCCAGTATCCTGTTTCCAACAGTGGCCATCTAGATCATACGTACCTAGCAGTTTCCCCAAAAGACACAGGTTCCGCAATGCTTGTACTGGGTCAAGCATTGATATCCTGGGTCCCTTCTTAATAATGGTTTATGGACCTTTCCTCCAGGAAATTGTCCAAACCTTTTTTAAACCCAGCTACACTAACAGCCTTTACTACATCCTCCGGTAACAAATTCCAGAGTTTGATTACACGTTGAGTGAAAAAATATTTTCTCTTATTAGTCTTAAATAGTTTACCCTGTAGCTTCATTGTATGTCCCCTAGTCTTTCTATATTCTGATAACGTAAACAATCGATCTACGTTTACCCGTTCCACTCCGTTCATTAATTTATCTCCCCTCAGCCGTCTCTTTTCCAGGTTAAAGAGCCCTAACCTTTTTAGCCTTTCTTCATAGGAGTATCCTTCCATCCCCTTTACCATTTTGGTGGCTCTTCTCTGAACCTTTTCTAATAACGCTATATCCTTTTTAAGATACGGCGACCAGAATTGCACACAATATTCAAGGTGCGGTCTCACCATGGAACGGTATAGAGGCATTATAATATCTTTTGTTTTATTTTCCATTCCTTTCCTTATGATACCTAGCATTCTATTTGCTCTCCTGGCTGCCGCTGCACACTGGGCCGAGGGTTTTAACATGTTATCCACAATGACGCCTAAATCTTTTTCCTAGGTGGTGGTTCCTAATGTGGAACCTTGCATCGTGTAAACAAAGTTTGGGTTGTTCTTCCCTAGGTGCATAACTTTGCACTTGTCCACATTAAATTTCATCTGCCATTTTGATGCCCAGTCTTCCAATTTATCAAGATCCTCTTGCAATTTTTCCACAATCCTCTTGGGCTTTAACAACTTTAAATAGTTATGTGTCATCTGCAAATTTGATAACCTCACTCGTTATTCCTCTTTCCAGGTCATTTATGAATATGTCAAAAAGCAGCGGACCCAGCACAGATCCCTGGGGTACACCACTATTCACATTTCTCCATTGGGAAAATTGGCCATTTAGCCCTACCCTCTGCTTTCTATCTTTTAACCAGTTCCTGATCAACAGTAGTACACTGCCTCCTATCCCATGACTCTTTAGTTTTGCCAAAAGTCTCTGATGAGGGACCTTG
This sequence comes from Ichthyophis bannanicus, assembly GCA_033557465.1. Classification (NCBI taxonomy): domain Eukaryota; kingdom Metazoa; phylum Chordata; class Amphibia; order Gymnophiona; family Ichthyophiidae; genus Ichthyophis; species Ichthyophis bannanicus. The sequence goes on from CM066031.1 coordinate 1,220,899,007, forward strand.
TCAAAGGCTTTCTGAAAGTCTAGATACACTATATCAACCGACTCACCTTTGTCCACCTGTTTATTCACACTTTCAAAAAAACATAACAGATTAGTAAGACAAGATCTTCCTTGTCTAAAGCCATGTTGGCTGTCTACCATTAGGCCATGACTATCTACATGCGGAGTAATTTTATTCTTTATGATGGTTTCTACCATTTTTCCCCTTACTGACGTGAGGCTCACCGGTCTGTAGTTTTCCGGATCAATCCTGGAACCCTTTTTAAAAATTGGTGTTACATTGGCGATCCTCCAATCTTCAGGTATTAGAGATGATTTTAATGATAGTTCACAGATTACTAATAGCAGGTCTGCAATCTCATATTTCAGTTCTTTCAACACCCTTGGATGTATACCATCCGGCCCAGGTGATTTGCTACGCTTCAGTTTATCTAATAGTTGTAATACATCTTCCCGATGTATCGATATTTCCTTCAATTCTTCTGCACCCTTAAATACCACTTCAGTCATGGGTAACATCCCTACATCCTCCTCAGTAAAGACCAAAGCAAAGAATTCATTCAGTCTCTCCGCTATCGCCTTGTCACCTCTTAGTGCCCCTTTAACTCCTCTATCATCTAATGGACCAACTGACTCTCTCACAGGTTTTTTGCTACGAATGTACTTGAAAATATCTTTATTTCGCGTTTTTGCTTCCACAGCAAGCTTCTTCTCAAATTCTCCCATTGCCTGCTTTATCAATGCCTTGCATTTGACCTGCCAGTGCTTGTGCTGTTTCCAGGTTTCATCGTTTGGCTCTTTTTTCCATTTCCTGAGAGATTCTTTTTTGGCAACAACAGCCTCTCTGACCTCACCTTTAAACCATGCTGGCAGTTTTTTGGACTTCCTTCCACTTTTCTTAAAGCGTGGAATACAGCTGGTCTGGGCTTCCAAGATAGTATTTTTCAACAACACCCAAGCTTGATGTAAGTCTTTAACCTCTGCAAATGGTCCTTTTAGTTTTTTCTTAACTATTTTCCTCATTTTATCATAGTCTCCCTTTTGAAAGTTAAAAGGTAGTACTGTGGATTTCCTTACTATCCCTCCTCCACTAATTAAATCAAAGGCGATCATGCTATGATCACTATTGCCAAGTGGTCCCAACACCGGTACCTCTTGCACTAGATCTGGTGTTCCACTAAGGACTAGGTCTAATATGGCTTCCCCTCTGGTCGGTTCATGAACCAGCTGCTCCAAGAAGCAGTCATTTATTTCATCTAGGAACTTTAACTCCCTAGCATGTCCTGCCGTGACACTGACCCAGTCGATACCGGGGTAATTGAAATCACCCATTATTATTACCATGCTGTAACTTTTATTAGCTTCCTTGATTTCTTTGAGCATTTCATCATCCATTTGTTCATTCTGGCCAGGCAGTACACCCCCACTGCCATCGCCTTCCCCTTTTTACATGGAATTTCAATCCATAGAGATTCTACAGCAAATTTTGTTTCCTGCAAAAATTTAATCCTTTCTGACTCAATGCCCTCTCTAACACAGAGCGCAACCCCTCCACCAATTTGATCAGCTCTATCATTACGGTATAGTTTGTACCCAGGTATCACAGTGTCCCACTGGTTGTCCTCCTTCCACCATGTCTCTGATATTCCAATCATATCTAACCTCTCATTTAGTACTATATATTCTAACTCTCCCATCTTATTTTTTAGACTTCTAGCATTTGCATGCAAGCATTTTAGAGACTGTATTTTATTCATATTAATTTGGCTATTGGTAGACATGGGTAATTTGGGATCTTTAAGCTCTGTCTGCTCCATACTCGAGGGCATTTGGGCTACTTTACTCTTTTTTGGAACCTCTCTTCTTTTGGTAGTATCCTTCAAGGATACATTCTTCCGAACCATCTGCTCTTGGGCGACTGTCGGCTTTCCCCTAGTATCTAGTTTAAAAGCTGCTCTATCTCCTTTTTGAAGGTTAATGCCAGCAGCCTGGTTCCATCCCGGTTAAGGTGAAGCCCATCCCTTCAGAAGAGCCCCTCCTTTCCCCAGAATGTTCCCCAGTTCCTAACAAATCCAAACCCCTCATCTCTGCACCATTGTCTCATCCACGCATTGAGAGTCCGGAGCTCTGTCTGCCTTTTGGGCCCTGCACGTGGAACGGGAAGCCTTTCGGAGAACGCTACCCTGGAAGTTCTGGATTTCAACTTCCTACCTAAAAGCCTAAATTCAGCCTCCAGAACCTCCCGACCACATTTTCCTATGTCATTGGTACCGACATGTACCAAGACAGCATATTCCTCCCCAGCACTATCTAAGACCTTATCTAGGTGGCACGTGAGGTCCGCTACCTCTATCAATCAATGCACTTATTATTATTAACTAGAAGACTCTCATATACTCTACTCACATATTACAATAAATCAACGATCAGCGATTATATAGAAGTATGTTCCAGGCAGCATTCAAGCCTAAATGACCTTTAGATTAAATCTAAAATAACCAATCATACATCAGCGTATCATTAAACTATTGTAGGTAATACTTCTAGAGTATATATTTTGGCATATAGGAGAACTTTTAAATCATCAGCAATACACATATAACCTGCTCAAAGGTTATCTTTGAATTGCACTAATTTTACATAACTGCCAAGGGTCTCAAAAAATAATAAAGATAAAATAGAAAAAAATCCCCTGTAACAAAACATGCTGTGTGCAATATATTAGTTTATTTACCAAAATTATCACTTGCCCATTTTTCATTGTCACCATCAGAGGTTTTTTGGTAGCGACCCAAACAAAGAAGAAAAAATGCCCAGCATTTGAAATTTGAAACTGCACTTCTTTACTACAGTTAGTCTGGTCTCTCGCTCACTGCTATCACCAAGCGGTTGGACATCCCAAATATCATCAAGAGACACCTTCCTTAAATACCTCAGTACAAGCCATAGATAGCATTACCGGCTTTGACCATTTTGCAAAATATCAGGGTACTGGCTGCGGCAATGGTGTAAAGTCAAAGGCCACATGGAAACAGACCAAATCACGTAAATCAGTTTTCTAACAAACGGATGTAAATAGGTAAGTTTGCATATTAACCAAGTTCCTCAAAGGCTCATATCAAAGGTTACATATCAAAAAATATTGTACATTTTATAAACCCTAATTTTTCAGTTCCGCTATCATCCATCCAGTGTTGACAGTATAAAAAGGGTCTGAAAAGGTGATCAAAGCCGTAGAAAAGTGAATTGCCAACTTTGCACAGATTTAGAAATATACTATCTTTGTACCAGTTAATATAACTGCAAACCCATGGCTATCGGTATTCTATCTTGCATATAAATTACTGTCCAAAACCCTGACATAAATAGGGACTGACATTACATTAAAACACCAACTCATAAAAAACGGAATTATCATATAGCCTGCCAAACTTAAAAAATCAAGACTTTCTATAAAAGATTGTGAATATCTTATCTTAAGCATCCACACCAATGCTTCCGCGGTGTCAATGAAGACAGTATAGAGCCACTGAGCAAAGAACAGCTTTTAAAGGGATACTTCCTGCCAATTTGTAAATGCAGGAACGTACATTAAACCAGTCAATGGAGATTAGTGACTATTCAAGGCAATCCAAGTATATGTTCTAAAAAAGAGGGTTGAGAGATAGATAGTTATTAAGTGTATATCTTTTAAAAAAAATATGTAATATCTCTTGCATAAAGAGAGGATAAGTATACTATGACCAAATAAGATGTATAGAAACATAGAAAAATGATGGCAGAAAAAGACCACATGGCCTATCTAGTCTGTCCTTCAATATCAACAACTACAACAGTCCCCTTTTTTCTTTTATAGAAACATAGAAAAATGACGACAGAAAAATGACATGGCCTTATCAAAACAAGAGTAACAGAAAAGCCCCAGGGTGGGGGGGGGGGGGGCGGGGAGGGAGAAGGGGAAAGGGAAAAGGGGGGAAAGAAGGAGAGGGAAGGGAAGGAGGGGGAAGGGAAAGAAGTAGGGGTGTTGAAGTTGTTGAAGTGCAGATTTAGGTAGGCCTTGTAGAATGAGATTACAGTAGTTGAAGTGAGAGAACGTGTGTGCTTGAATAATTGTACGAAAATCGTTTGGATCCAGGAGTGGTCTTAGATGTTGTACCATCTTCAGTTTCTAGTATATGGTTGTTGTGATGTTGGTTTTATGAGGGGAAAGTGGGAGGTGTTGATTAAGGATGATCCCCAGGTAGCGTACTTGAGGTTTGACTTGTAATTGGGCTCCATCAACAGTTATGTGAGCGGGTGGTTAGATGTTGGTGTCCTTAAAGATATATAAGACTTCAGTTTTCTTGAAGTTTATGTTCATATTGTGTTCGTTGAGCCAAGTTGATATGGAGATGAAGCATTTCTTTACATGGGTGATGGTTGGGTTATTGGTGTTGATTGGCGCGTAAAACTTGATATCATCGGCATGCATGTGGTAGAGAAGGTTGTGTGTTTGTATTATAGAGCAGATTGACTAGAGGAAGAGGTTAAATAACATTGAGGATAGGGCCAAGCCTTGGGGGACTCCCTGTCACTGTGTGTATGACTATGAGATTTTATTGCCGAATTTTACTCAGAGATGGCGATCTGTTAGGTATGATATGAACCATTTTAGCATGGTGCCTTTCAGTCCGATTGTTTGGAGATATTGTATGATCAGATTGGGGGTTATTTTGAGCCATGAATAGCGGGGATGGACGGCCCAATGGGATGTCCAACCCCGCTATCCATGGCTTCTCCTGCCCCCAAATAACTTCCACGCTGGTTGTGCGGGAAGTTAGATGGGGGCGGGGAATGGGCAGCCCAGTGGCGGAGAGTGGGCGAGCAGTGGGTGATTGCCAGCCCTGGACATACAGAGCCGATTCTAATGTTGGCCCTGTACGTCTGGGGCTGGCAAAATGTCTGGGAAAGTTATTCCATCTCCGAGACCGGATCTGGGGTCAGGCTGCGGGGTATAAACACTTTAACTGGGAAGCCTGCATTGCAGCTTTTAAATGGAGCAGCGGTGATATGGCAACATGAGGCCATGGCATCGCGGCTCCATTTAAAAGCCCTGACTGAATCGCAGTCCTGGCCTGCACGTACATGCTTGTTTGCAATTTTGATCCCGTGGGGGCTAGACATGCCTCGCAGGATCAGAATCGTGATCCCCTCTGTGCGTCCGGTTCAGACCGGATACACAGAGGGGATCTACGTCCGGGATAGAATCGGACCCTTTGTGTGGGACAGAGTCAAAAGCGGCTTTGATATCTAAGAATATGAAGATGAATCCTTTGTTTGTTTTGTCGATGCCTTTTGTAAGGTTAGAACGGTGAGCAGGGATTCCACTCCATATTGGGGGCTGAAGCCATATTGCTGGGGGTAGTTTGTGTCTGTATAGTCTTGCAGTTGTGAAAGTACTATTTTCTCTATTACTTTTGCCTGGAATGGCAGGCTGGCAATTGGATGGTATGAGACTAGTTATGTTGGGTCAGATGAGGCTTTTAGTGTTGGATAAATGGAGGCTAGTTTTAGTTCAATACTTAGAACGAGTGTCAAAATTCTGCATGTTCTATTGCATTTTGTGCAAAGTCGAAACCCTGATTTTGGTGATATACTAGTCTCTAAAATTTTCGTGTATGTGTCAAAATAATATACTAAAATAAGAAAGGATGAATTCAACGAAAAATAATGTTGTAAGAATTTTGAAGACAAGAAATATGGGAGAGCGTTTTTTTGCATTCATTCTTAGAGCAGAAAAAACAAAACCGAAGAGCTGAAGAGACCACTGCACACGAGAAGGGCTGCGCATGCTCAGAATTTTACACTAAAGTTCTGAGCTGAGGGAGGAGCAGTTCTGGCATATAGGGATAGACTTACAGATCTCAATATGTATACTTTGGAGGAAAGGTGGGAGAAGGGTCATATGATAGAGACATTTAAATACCTCAGTGGAATAAATGTACAGGAGGTGGTCCTCTTCCAGTTGAAAGGAAGCTCTGGAATAAAAGGTCATAAGATGAAGGTGAAAGGCGATAGACTCAGGAGTAATCTGAGGAAATATTTCTTTACAGAAAGGGTGGTGGATGCATGGAACAGTCTCCCAGTGGAGGTAGTTGAGATGAGAACTGTATCTGAATTCAGAAAAGCATGAGATAGATACAGAGGATCTCGGGGGAGAGTAAGGGATTGTAGAACTTAATAGTTCTTATGGATGGGCAGACGGGATAAGCCTTATGGTCTTTATCTGCCATCGTTTTCTATGTTCTATGTTTCTGCTCTGATGCTGTTGAATGACATCACCTACTTGGGTGCCTACCTCAATCCTGCTTGTTGACAGAAAACAGGCTTTCCTCCAGGATCTGCCTGTACTTTGCATCGCACATCTTCCCCTTGATCTTCACAAGCTTCACTATCTCTCCTACTGCAAACATAATGCTGCCACCACCATGGTTTTATGCAGGAAGGGTGCTAGCAGGGGAATATGCTGCATTACTTTTACACCACATGTATCACTGAGCATTTAGACCACAAAACCTTCTCCTCCATGCATGCAGTGTCCCTTGAATGTTTCTTTGCACATAGTATGTGGCTTTTCTTCAGCGGTGGGTCCTTTCTTGCCACCCTCCCATACAAACCATGTTTGTGGAGTAATCTTAACATTGTTGAACAGTAAACATGTAACGGCCTGGCTTACAGGCTTACAGTGTAAGTTACGGTACAAGTCTAGGCTCCTGACCCCTGTGGTCCTGTTGGATGGAGAAAGAGCTAATTTTAAGGCACTAACTTTTGGCTAGGTTGATATCTGAATAAAAACATTGGGCAGCATTTTTGAAGGCATTTACAAGCGTAATTGCCCTAGTTACCCATGTGAATGCCTTATTCGGGATTTTTGAAAAGCACCTACACAGGTAGTGCCTTTCGAAAATCCCAGATAAGTCCCTAATGCCCCAGATGCTATGCAGTTAGCATTGGGGTGTGTAGGGGTGTTCTGGGTTGTAGGAAAGGGCTAAGCAAGTAGCAGCGATTTTAGATGCTGCCCACTTAGCCCTCTGTGCCTTAAAGATAGGCGCATCCAGCATAACCTAGATTTTGCCGCGGAAGTGAAAATCCGGGTTAAGGAGGTTGGCAGGCAGGCTATGCGTTGATGTGGCACATAGCCTGTCTAAATCAAAATCCGGCCCATTATTTATTGCTGTAATTTCTTCACAATAAAAAGGCCAAGAACACAGGGAAAGTTCAATCAAAATCTTCTCTCAAAACACTGTAGTAGTTTCTCATTTCTCTTCACTGACTTCAGTAACTAGCCGCTCTTTAGCTCCTTTTCCCTCCTGGTTCCTCAGTATTCTCCTTTGTATCTGTAAGACGCAATACTCTTCTCTTTGGTCCCCTTTTAGGCTCTTCAGGACATGGGCCTTCTATGGTCCTCCCATCCTTTGTCCCAGCAACTTCCAGCCTATTGGCCCCGCACTATAGGGTCCATGCACCCTCTTTTGTCCCTGGCTTCCCACCAGCAGGATAAAAACTCCTCACAGGATTTTCTTCTCCTGTCCCAGGTTCACCCCAGCCTAGAGACCACTCATTGCCGGCTCCAAGTACTTTAGGGTTCTCAGATTTTTGGAGAGCAGACCTGGACACCTGGGCAAGGCTGAACTGTGCAGGGATTCTACATTTCGAAATGGCCAGTCTAAGTAGCATGCAGTAATTTCAGAAGTTTAAAAAAAACCCAGCAGTATCTCTTTGAATTATAAGTGTGCATACATAATATATGCTTAACTTTATTTTAAACCTATGTACAAAACGCCTGCTAGATTTGACTTAATCCTTTAAAGCATCAGGAGTATCAGGTCTTATTTCCTTCTCAGCAACCTATTCCTGATGCTTTAAAGGATTAAGTGCAAATCTAGCAGGAGTTTTGTACATAGGTTTGGATTTTCCCCTCTTCTTGGGTTTTGTTTGTGGTATACTAAACTTTATTTTATACATATAGATAAATATTCTAGATATTTCTAAAATTTCTCCTCTTTTTTCAGAAAAGGAAGTCCACTTTACATCTTCTCCTACCAGGATTGAGCAGACTGCATGAGAGGGGTGTGTAGGAGAAGCAATGTCCCTTACCTCTGTTCCCACTGACATCGGGGATAGGAAGTGGTTATAGTCCTTGGAGTCTGGGACACTACCTCAGAATTAGGGACAATCCGCAAAAATCGGGGACATCTGGTAACCTAAAAGTACTTCTTCCTGAGTCCTGGCTGCCTCTTAGTTGGGTACAGAAAGAAAATAAGACCCCTAACTCCCCTCTCTACTTCATTATATAACTGCAACACTTTCCTTTAGAGGTGTCATAGACCAGGCCTCTGCCAGCCTACAGATCCTTTCAGGGAATCGGATGCTAATCAAAAGCTGTGGGAATAACTTTTCCTTTGGGGTGATGTACTGCCATCTTCACACAGGAGTCCTAAGTAATATACCATAGGGAAACTTGGGGGGAGGAGGAAGAAATGGTAACTCCCCACTACAAGCATTTTCCCCAGTCCCAGCCAAAGACCTAGACCAGCGATGGCGAACCTATGGCACGCGTGCCAGCTGTGGCACGCGAAGGCCTTGCAGCTGGCACGCGGGAAGGTCCGCCATCGAAAAAAAAAACAACAACCCTGTCTGCTGCCGTTGTCGGGGCCGCCGCGGCAGAATCGAGCGTGCCGCGGGGCCCCCCTGTACCCGGCACAGCCTCTCCTCCCTGTAGCAGCTCTCTCGTTGGAGCTGCAGTCAGACTCGCCGGCTTGCAGAGCGCGAAGGGAAGAGTTTCCCTTTCGCGACTCTGTTAAGCCCGCGGGGGCTGATGGGAACTTCCCATCAGCCCCCGCGGGCTTAACAGAGCAGCGAGGGAAAAACTCTTCCCTCGCGCTCTGCAAGCCGGCGCGTCTGACTGCAGCTCCAACGAGAGAGCTGCTACAGGGAGGAGAGGCTGTGCCGGGTACAGGGGGGCCCCGCGGCACGCTCGATTCTGCCGCGGCGGCCCCGACAGCGGCAGCAGACAGGTTTTCTTTTTTTTTTTAATTTTCCCTGGGCTGGGCTGGGCTGGGCTGGGGTGGGGGTGGGGGGTTGGGGTTAGGAGTTGTGATGGGCTGGGCTGGGCTGGGCTGGGGGGCTTAGGAGTGGTGATGGGCTGGGCTGGGGGGTTAGGAGTGGTGATTGGCTGGGCTGGGCTGGGGGGGGTTAGGAGTAGTGATGGGCTGGGCTGGGGTGGGGGGTGATAGGAGTAGTGAGGGGCTGGGGTGGGGGGGTTAGGAGTGGTGATGGGCACTGGGCTGGGGGGTTAGGAGTGGTGATGGACACTGGGCTGGCTGGGGGGGGTTAGGAGTGGTGATGGGCACTGGGCTGGCTGGGGGGGGTAGGAGTGGTGATGGGCGCTGGGCTGGTGGGGGTAGGAGTGGTGATGGGCGCTGGGGGGGGGTTAGGAGTGGTGATAGGCGCTGGGGGGGCTTAAACTAAAATTGAGTGATGGCGGATGAGGACTGGGAGTGGGCTGATGGGGAGGTTAGGACTGGAAATGGGCTGGTGGGATTAGGACTGGGAGTGGGCTATGGGGCTAGGACTGGTAATGGGTTGGGGGGGTTGCTAGGACTGGAAATGGGCTGAGTGGAAGGGGGCTTGAACTGCAAATAGCTGTTGGGGATGGGGCTTGGAATGGAAATGGGCTGAGGGGAAGTGGGGGGCTTGAACTGCAAATAGCTTATGGGGACTGGGCTTGGAATGGAAATGGGCTGCGGGCACGGGGGGGGCTTGAAGAAGGGAATGGATGCTGGGTGAGACTGGAACTAGAAGGGAGCTGATGTTGGGGGAGGATTAGAATGGGATGGGGCTGGGAGAGTAAAATGGAGAGGGGAAAAATATTTTGTGTAGGAGGGATGAAAAATCTACAATTGGCCAGGTATTGGGAGAGTAATTGGGGATTGAGGATGGAGGGGTAAAATTTGTGGATGAAATAGGAATGAGGAAAGAGCAAAAGGTGATAGATTAGATTGTTTAAGCAGATGTAGAGAGAGAGAGAGAATGTAAAAAAAAACTAGAAGAGAGAAGAAAGGACAAATGGACAGCAGACGATGGAGAGTTAGCAGAAAACATGAAGAAACCAGAAGAAAATGGCTGGACCAATTGCAACTGAAAAAAAATGCACAAAAGGTAGAACGATATCTCTTTATTTTGAATTTATTAACTGGAATATGTCAGCTCTGGGAAATGTGCATCATTAACATCTGCGCTTTGTTTGGTACAAGAGGAAATTCCTATTTGACGTTGCCACTTGTTCTCTTTCCCCAGTATTCACTGAAATGTATTGGTTTAATATTTGCAGTGTTGCCTTTTGATAGGTAGGGTATGGTGCTTTGTGAGTCCTGGTAATGCTGTCAGGATACGGCGGGTTTGCTATGGGTTCTAAATGGGCAGCGTTTGTAGTAGTTCCTAATGTGCCTGGCGGTTGGCACTGGATTATAGTAATGTAGAAATCTTTTAGTCTTTCTTTATCCATACACTCATTAAGAGACATGTTTACTAAAAGTTAGTGTATGGTAACATTATGCAAATATTTATGCAAATAAGACCACTTATGCAAATGACGTGCTGGCACTTTGAGGAAATTCTTTGGTTTTGTGCGGCAGTTTGGGCACTCGGGCTCAGAAAGGTTAGCCATCACTGACCTAGACAGTAATCATAGGCTCAGGGCCGGTGCTACCATCAGGTAAACAAGGCAGTCACCTAGAGTGCCAATGGTCAGAGGGTGGTCATTGCTGCCCTCTCCAGGACCTGAACTGGCAGCGATGCAGCACTTACTATAAACGCCGGTGCTGCACTGCACTTCCTGCAACAGGAAGTCTGTATTGGAGGCGATTGCAGGAACAGCAACACAGTGCTGCAGTTTATGGTAAGCGCTACATTGCTGTTTAGAACTAATTGCTGCAGCTATAGGTCCCAGAGAAGGGTGGCAATGGGGGAGGATGGCAGGAATGAGGTTTACTTAGGGTGCCTCATAGCCTTACACCGGCCCTGCATAGGCTTCATTGCACTTTCCTTAACCCAGAGCTACTGACTTTAGAGGGATGGTCTCATTGACACAGTGCCTTGATGATAACAAACTGTTTCCATTGTATAACGATGGACCCATCAGTACCCAAAAGGATATTAAAACACACTGAACTTTTCTTACAGCCTTCTTGTATCTTTAAATAATTCATCCCAGAGTTCTTTTGGTAGCTCCATGTTTGGCATATGTAGATCCTGGCATCTCCGTGACCTTCTTACCCCTTCAGCATCCTCCTATCTCTCTCTCTCTCTCCTCATCCTACATCCCCCAATCCCCTATCTTTTACTCCTACTATCTGCCCAACTGCCCTAATCCCTTTCCCTTACTCTCTGCCCAGCAACCCCGTAATCTCCCATTTTCACCCTCTGCCCAGGATCTTTCTGAACCCCCATCTTCTGCCAAGCACCATCCTTACCCTTCGTTCCATTGTCTGTCCAGCATCCCCCATTTCTCCCTCTCCCCTGGTTCCTTCCTCCAGCATTCCATCTTTTTTCTTTCCCCTGGTCCCTACTACTCTGCCTAGCAACCCTGCTCCCCCGTTCCTTCCACTCCAACCCTTAGGAGCAGCACGCCCATTCCCTCTTCCTCCAATAGCCTCCATGTCAAATGCAATTCCCTCCTTCCTCATTACTGCTTAGAGCACCTCTTGCTCTCTCTTTCAGGCCAGCCAGCAATGTACAGTGCTTACCAGGGAAAGCTTGTGGAAATGGTAAATGTTTATGTTTTATTTTTAAAATGAGGAATTATTTCCCACAATCAGATTTCAAACTTATAATCCCATCCACATTTTGAGATCCAGTCAGCAGGAAATGTTAACAAATCCTTCAATTTCAATAGCAAAGAAACAATTAACAGCTGCACCCTGTACGTACTTTTTCTCTGGCAAGTCCAAAGATTTGGAATTCTCATCCTTACGAGATTAGGTTAGAGAAAAGTTATCTGGCTTTTTGTAAGAACCTTAGAACATTTTTATTTCAATCTTACTTTAATTGTATTGATATTTTATGGGTTCAGTCAATTTAATTTATGAAAGTTTTACTGTAATCCACTCAGGAGTGTATCAAATGTGTGGAATACATATTCAATCAAAAAAAAAGCAAAAGAAAAATGTCGCAGTGGCTGCGGGAAGAGAGGCAAGCCGGTGGCAAAAGATGGCTCTTTCCTCGACTCCTCCTCTTCAGCTCTATGAGGACCACCACAGCGAGAGGAGGAAATGGCTGTGACTCGCTTCTTCTCTTCTGGAAATAGTAGTCGCTCTGTGGAAGGCTGCAGGATCAGCTGCTGCACGCTCCAGACTTCTCATTTCATGGGTGCACTGGACGCACAGAAAGACACAACTACACAAAAACCGATGCAGCAGCCATGCATGGGAGGACTGTGGGGCACCTGTCCTACTGCCCCACCGGGGAACTGCTCACTATTTTCTCTAAATAGCTCCCACCTGCCCCCTGGGTCTATGTAGCCTGGGGCGAGAAACTATGTTCTGAGGCAATATCTATAGAAATCCTAAATCAATGTGTTATTAATAATATTTTCTTTTTCTCTCTTTCTCTCAGTCTCTACTGATCCATTCAATGAAAATGATTTCTTGTTAGAAACCAAGTGCAGAAAATGTGTTTGCTTAGTTTCTCCTACGAACTGCTAAGTGCTACTCTTGGGAAGATAATGTTAACATTTTCCTTCTTTTTTCGTACTCTAGAGTATAATCATAATAATCTCTCTTAAAATGGATACTGCCATTATCTGTTCATTCTGCAAACTGCTGTTTTAGCAATCATTTCCTAGCTTCCAGGCTTTTGGAGTTCAGAGAGATTTTGTTTCTACATGAAGTGATAAATTGTAACAGAGGACTGAACTTCATCATTTATTTCAGGATTACTTTCTTTGAGGTTCTTGATGTAGCTAAAAGCAGCATTTAACCAACAGATTTTCAGAAAGCCTTTGACAAGATACCTTGTGAGAGACTCTTGGCAAAACTAAAAAGTCACGGGATAGGAGGCAGTGTACTATTTTGGATCAGGAACTGGTTAAAAGATAGAAAGCAGAGGGTAGGGCTAAATGACCAATTTTCTCAATGGAGAAAGGTAAATAGTGGTGTACCCCAGGAATCTGTGCTGGGTCCGCTACTTTTTAACATATTCATAAATGACCAGGAAATGGGAATAACGAGTGAGGTTATCAAATTGGCAGATGACACAAAACTATTTAAAGTTGTTAAAACCCAAGAGGATTGTGGAAAATTGCAAGAGGATCTTGATAAATTGGAAGACTGGGCATCCAAATGGCAGACAAAATCTAATGTGGACAAGCGCAAGTTGTGCACCAGGAAAGAACCCCCCAAAATACAGTTACATGATAAAAGATTCCACATTAGGAACCACTACCCAGGAAAAAGATTTAGGTGTCATTGTGGATAACATCTCAAAACCCTCGGCCCAGTGTGCAGCGGCGGCCAAGAAATCAAATAGAATGGAAAAAAAGAATGGAGAATAAAGCAAAGAATATTATAATGCCTCTTACTCCATGCTGCTACCGCACTTTGAATATTGGGTGCAATTCTGGTCACTATAGTTTAAGAACATAAGAAATACCATACTGGGTCAGACCAAGGTCCATCAAACCCAGTATCCCCTTGCCAACAGTGATCAATCCAGGTCACAAGTACCTGGCAGGATATAGTAGAATTAGAAAAGGTATAGAGAAGAACCACCAAAATGGTAAAGGGGATGGAAGGATACCTCTATGAGGAAAGGCTTAAAAGATTAGGGCTCTTCCACTTGGAAAAGAGATGGCTGAGGGGAGATATGATTCAGATCTATAAATTAATGAATGGAGTAGAATGGGTAAATGTAGATAGGTTGTTTACCCCATCAAAAAGTAGAAAGACTAGGGGACATACAATGAAGCTATAATATAACCTTTTAAGAGTAATAAGAGAAAATATGTTTTCACTCAACGTGTAATGAAACTCTGGAGTTTGTTACCGGAGGATGCAGTAAAAGCTGTTAGTGTAGCTGAGTTAACAAGTTATTAAAGAGGACCTGGGGAATCTACTGCTTGCCCCAATACAAGCATTGTGGAACCTGTGTGTCTTTTTGGGAACTTGCCAGGTACTTGTGACCTAGATTGGCCACTGTTGGAAACAGGATACTGGGCTTGATGGACCTTGGTCTGACCCACTATGGCATATCTTATGTGCTTATGTTTAGTTCTAATATTTGCTTTTCATTTTATTTCACAAAATTCATTCATTGTCAGAATATCCTTAATTATAAAACATCAGCTGTTTTTATCTTTTCTTCAAATATGATGTAGATTCATGCTATGTAAAAGAAAAAGTGTCAAAGTACTTAGCCTATTTCTTCTACTTCTCCAGCAGTTTTCTCATGTTTTTTTAGGCAAAAATGCAGACGGTATACCTAGCTGCCTAACATTAAAGTGTATCTTACTAAGAGCTCTTCCAGCCATCACAAGCTAGTGTGTCCTCTTTTGCTCCTTGGCCTGCAGATGGCACCAGATTTTATGTATAAACATTTTTATTGATTTTCATAAAAATTTCAGCAAAATAATATCCGAAAGAGAGATGGAACAAAACATCTTATGAAATACATCTCCCAACCTCATCCCACCAGAAGAACATACAAACCCCTTCTAATGCCCCCCCCCAACACACCCCCTCTCCCCCAATCTAAGAACAACCAAACAAAGGAATAGAAGGCCAAGAAGCAAGAGAAAAAGAATAATATATTATTAAGAAAGAGTTCAATACCACTCCCAATGGAAGATACAATGTGTAAAAGGAAAAATAAAGAAGACAGACCAGAGGAAGATAAAACATAGAAAAGTAAAACCAAATTAATACCAAATTTACAGCAGTGCTAAACATTTAGATCCATAAATTGAATGAAAGGGGCCCACAGATTTTCAAAGGGGAAAATCTTATCATGAACTTCCCCAGATATTTTTTTATTGATAGATTCCCCAAATCCTTTCCAGCAAATAGGAGATTAAGGGGCTTGTTTACAAAGCAGCGGTAGCGGTTTCCGATCGCTATCGGAGCCGCGGCTCCAATAAGCCACAGCTCTGATAACGATCGGAAACCACTACCGCGGCTTTGTAAACAAGCCCCTAAAGGCAGATCAGCCTTTTTCCAACGATGAGCTACAATGCATCGTCTAAATAAATGCAATAAGTGGATAAGGCTTAGCTTTAGTTTAGGAAGCATGATCTGTTGGATAATTGTGGAGATATCAGACCAGAAGGATTATATTTGTGTGCTTGACCCCCACATATGCTCAAAGTCACCTATTTGATTGCAGTTCTGCCAACACAAGGGCTCATTACTGTTATCTCAGTTATCAATTCTTAAGGGAGTGAGTTAAGCTCTCATCAGAATTTTAATTTGCATGCTAACTAAAGAAAATGAAACAGAGCATTTAAATAGCTCCAAAGAGCCAATCAAAACTCTTCAAACCATCATTCAATAGCTCTCTCCCAACACTTTACATAAATGAGGAAGCCATTCCAGAGAGGCTCCATTGCAGCTCTATTCAACTGAGCTATCAACCTTGACTCCTTTATTCAACAAGATCTTTTCAAAAGTCCTAGGAGGGCATTTAAAAGAGTTGTTTGTCCTCGACTGATTCAAAATGCCTAATATGAAAATATTGCAAAAATGAAATATCTCTACCACAGAACTCCTCCAAATAGAGCAAAGCATGGAAGACATTTCCAAGAAAACTCTCAGCAAACCCAAGCCTGCCAATGCGCATAATTATCTGCACTCCAAAATCCTTTGCCCATTTTTTATAAATTTCTATGCTAAGAATGGGGAATATGGAGTTTCCTGACTTGGTAACTTGGCCAACTGTTAAACTCTAACTCATTTAACAAACATCACTAGTATAAATAGATGATCCTTACATGTCCCTAAGTCCACTAAATCAGCAAAAATCAGAGCTTGTAAAGGCAGTGATTGGCACACTTCTTCCTCAATTTGAACTCATGATAGAGAGGGGGTCACATTAATCGACTGTGGGTTAGCTTGTAGCCATGAATTCCAATAGTAGGTCTGTAAATGTGGTAGCTCAAGGCCGCCTTGGTCCTCAGATTGCACAAGAATTCTATAACATAAAAACAAAGAAATGTGAAAGCAGAAAAAGACCACATGGCCGATCTAGTTGCCCTTCCATATCAACCACTACAAGAGTCTCCTTTTTTCCTTTAGAGAGCCTCTGTGTTTGTCCCATGCTTTTTTGAATTTAGATACTGTCCTCATTTCTACCATCTCCACTGGGAGACTATTCCACGCATCTACCACTCTTTCCATAAAGAAATATTTCTGCATATTACTCCTGAGCCTATCCCCCTTCACCCTCGTCCTATGTCTCCTCATAGCAGAGCTTGCTTTCAATCAAAAGAGGCTCTCCTCCTGTGCATTTATGCCATGGAGGTATTTAAATGACTCAAAGATCTCACCTTTGTCCTGCCTTTCCACTAACGTATACATATTAAGGTCCTTAAGTCTGACCTGATATACTTTATAACAAAGACCACTAGCCATTTTAGTAGCCACCCTCTGAACCGACTCCAACCTGTTTATATTCTTTTGAAGGTGCGGTCTCCAGAATTGCACACAGTACTCCAAATGAGGTTGCACCAAAGACTTATACAAAGGCACTATCACCTCCTTTCTTCTGCTGGCCATTCCTCTCCCTATGCACCCAAGCATCCTTCTAGCTTTCGCTGTCACCAGCTACTTTGAGATCGTCAGACACAAAGGTCCCATTCTTCTTTTGTGGACAGAAGAACGTCACCCCCTATACTGTACTGCTCCCTTGGATTGTTGCATGACCCTACATTTTTTTGCATTAAATCTCAGCTGCCAAATTCTCAAGCATTCTTCAAGCTTAGCTAGATCCCTCCTTATGTTATCTACACCTTCCTGGGTATCTACTCTGTTGCAGATTTTGGTATCATCCGCAAAGAGGCAAAGCTTACCAGATAGCCCTTCTGCAATATCACTAACAAAGATGTTAAAAAGGATCGGATCAAGGACAGAACCCTGCGCACTCCACTGGTAACCTCCTTCTCCTCAGAGTGAGCTCCATTTATCTGTACTCTTTGTTGCCTCCCACTCAACAAATTTCTAACACAAGTAGTAAATTTAGGGTCCATCCCTAGGGTGCTCAGTTTGTTTATAAGTTGCCTGTGTGGAACAGTGTCAAATGCTTTACTGAAATCTAAATACGCCACATGTAGGGCTCTCCCTCGGTCCAACTCCCTGGTCACCCAATCAAAGAAATCAATAAGATTTGTGACAAGACCTGCCCCTGGAGAATGCATGCTGTCTCAGATCTGGTAATCCGTTGGCCTACAGAAACCTCACTATTTTCTCTTGCAGCAGCATTTCTAATAATTTACTCACCACTGAGGTTAAACTAACTAGCATGTAGTTTTCAACCACATCCTTACTTCCGTTTTTGTGTAAAGGGACCACGTGTTCCTGTCTCCAGTCTTCTGGAACCATCCCCGACTCCAAAAAGGCATTGAAAAGGTCGGTCAGTGGAGCTGTTAGACTGTCCCCAAGTTCCTTCAATATTCTCGGATGTATCCCATTGGTCCCATCGTTTGGTCCACTTTTAGTTTAGCTAGTTGCTCATGAGCACAGTCTTCTGAAAATTGTTTTGAGATGTCCTTCGCTTTTGTACCTGTTTGTGGGTGTTGTCTGAGGTCCTGCGCCCGGCCCTTCATCTGTGAACACAGAACAGAAATATTTGTTAAGCAATTTTGCTTTGTCCTCATCAGCTTCACATATTCCTCCCCTTCACCTTTGAGTCTGACAATACCATTTTTGCCCTTTCTCCTCTCACTAACATATCTGAAAAATGTCTTATCCCCCCATTTTATTGCATTAGCTATTTCCTCTTCTTTCTCTATCTTTGCTTTCTTGACTACTTTGCCAGCCTCTCTAAGTTTTTCCTGCCTGATCTCTTGTATTTCATGAAGGCCTCCCTCTTTTTCTTCACCTTTTCAGCTACCTCTATTGAGAACCATAGTGGCCTCCTTTTCCTTTCATCTTTATTTACCATCCTAACAAAAAGGTTGGCTGCCCTTAAAATATCCCATTTCAGTTTTGCCTACTATTTTTCTACATCCTCCAGCTGTTCTCATCCTGCTAACAACTCCTTGAGATATTGGCTATCTTGGGAAAGTTATTTGTCCTAAAGTCTAAGGGCCCGAATTTGAGTTAGGCAGGCTATGTGCCACGGCAGCACATAGCCTGCCCACCGACCCCTTTATCCCGGATTTTCACTTCCGCAATGGCGGAAGTGAAAATCCGGGTTAATCTGGATACCCTGGCAGCCACAGAGGCTACACAGGTAGTTGCGATTTTCAATGCTACCTGCATAGCCTCTGCACCCTAAAGATAGGCGAGGAAAAACCTCGCTTATCTTTAAGGCACAGAGGGCTATGTGGGTAGCATCGAAAATTGCTGCTACCCATGCAGCCCCTTCCTTCACCCCTGCTTCATCCTGGAACACGGCTAACATGCCCCAGTGCTATGCAGATAGCATCTGGGCACGTTAGCGACTTAACCGGGATTTTTGAAGGGCACTACCCTTGTAGGTGCCCTTCGAAAATCCCAGATAAGGCCTTTACACGGATAACTAAAGAAGAATCCAGGATCTCCTTGCTTCTAGATGACACTGCAGCAGAGATGTGCCAATCAACATCCGGCATATTGAAATCCCCTATCAGTAGCATTTCCCCTTTCCTGGCAATGCTGCATATGTCTTCTATTAAATCTCCGTCCATGTCTTCTCCCTGTGGAGGTCTGTATATCACACCAATGCAAATGTATTTCTCTTTCCCTCTTTCTAGTTTAACCCACACTGCCTCCTCTCTCCCTTTTAAGCCCTGTATTTCCATAGCTTTAATATTATTTTTTACAAATAGTACCACTCCTCCTCCCCTTTTTCCCACCCTGTCCTTTCTGAATAATGTTTAGCCTGGTATAGTTATATCCCAGTCATGGTGGTCCGTGAACCATGTCTCAGTAACTGCCAATAAATCCAAGTCAGCCTCTCCCATTAAAGCCTCAACATCTGGGATCTTATTTCTCATGCTAAGGGCATTTATAGGCACTGCTTTCCAGATGTTGTCCCTTTTATCTATTTCTATTAAGGTATTTAATGTTTCACTTTCCTGTGGGCTTTCTTCACCCATCCCAATGAATATAGTTTAAAGCCCTCTTCAGTAGGCTAGCCAGTCTTCTACTGAAGACATGTTGACCCTTCTTGACTGATGGACACCAACTCTGCTCTGCAGCCCTTGGAGCATCATCCCATGGTCCAGGAAACCAAAATGCTCTCGATGACACCATCCACGCAGTCATGCATTTATCTCCAGGATGCAAGCTTCTCTGCCTTGGCCTTTACCCTCAACAGGGAGGATTGAAGAGAACAACACCCCTATCTGCTTCACCCTCTGTCCAGAGCCATGAAGTCACTTTTGATACACTCAGAGGGATACCTGGCAGTATCATTTGTGCCGACATGGATGAGCAATATCTGGTAATATTCAGTGGGCTTGATGAGTCTCAGCAAACTCTCCATGACATCTTGGATTTTGGCACCTGGCAGACAGCATACCTCTCTGGACATAAAGTCTGGTCGGCCTCAGTACCCCTCAGAAGAGAGTCACCAACAGCCACTACCCTTCACTTCCTAATGGTCACTGATTCTGCAATTTTGGGGTGCTCGAGCTCTGGTTCTTCCCTTTCTTGGGATGCCTCCATCTTTTCACTTCCAGGGCTGCATAATGGTTCTTCAATTCAAGGTCTTGAGGAGTTGGATTGGTGATTCTGCAGGCTCTGGTGACTCATGTCCAACCTTCGTCCTTCTGTAGGTTTCCATCTTTACTTCTGCTGGAGAGCTTGGATGTTTCAAGAAGCATTTCATCAATGTACTTCTCACTGTCTTGAATGCTTCTCATCCTTGCCACCTCTTCTCTGAGATCCTCCACCTGTTTCCTGAGAGCCTCAGTATGTAGGCATCCTGCACATGGAACTGGTCATTCAACTGGCATTGGGATCTCTGTCTGGACAGAAACAGAAGCTGTAACAGGAGCAACAGCTTTGGCAGTATGATTTTTCACAGCCATTGTTCAGTTGGTGGAGCTTTGGTATCTGTTGAAGTAAACGATACCTATCAAAGTACCAGCCTGTTTCTCAGCTTTCCTCTCAAAGAAAAAGCAGTTGACCTATTTTAAGTGTGTTCTAAATATGCTGTTCTAACTCCCTGTGTGTAGCTAACTGGGGAGTGGCCCTATAAAGCAAGAATGCTCACATGGGCTGGGTGGGAGTTGGGGAGGGTAGAGAAGGTACTAACCCATGATTAGGTGTCAGTGGCTTCAAAGAGCTGAGAAAGAGAAACTAACAGCAGAGTTTTAAACCTATACCACTAAAAACCCCAAATATTTCCCCTTTTAAAATAAAGCACCAAAAAAGACTAACTCTTTCTAAAAATGTATACCAAAACCTTTTAAGAGCTCTCAGGCAGAGAGCTGCAGTAGCAATTAAAAGCCACATACTCTTACCTTGCTTTGAAATGGACAGACACTGTTAGGAATGCCTTGGAATGTTCTGAAGACTTTTATGCAGCCCTCAGTTCTTTCACAGGCTAATCAGGCCCACTAAATCCTGATGAGGTGGCAGTGTCTTCAAAGAGCTGAGAAAAAGAGAAACTAACAGCAGAGTTTTAAAACTACACCATAAAAACCCCAAATATTTCCTCTTTTAAAATAAAGCACCAAAAAGACTAACTCTTTCTAACAATGTATACCAAACTCTTTTAAGAGATCAAAACTCTTTTACCACTCCAAATAATTGTTTAAAAAAATTATTTTCATTTCTAAAAAAAAACCCTTTTAGATACTCTAATTAGCAGGTGACAAAATTTAAATAAGATCATGGGAAAGACCATCATATTTATAACATTTAAGGTTAGAGTGTACAGTTTTAATTGATAAGTCATAATTAGGAAAAGATTTTCCGGCATGACTATGCCCAGATATTTAAACTGATGCACCAGCTTGAATTGCTTTGTGGAAGGACCAAGTAAAGACATGGGCAGAACTGTTCTACACCATAAAAGGGTAGACTTAATCACATTAACTGAGTACCATGAGACGGGCCAAACTCCTTAATAAGCTTCACCACAGCTGGCAAGGTAGATACAGGGTCAGAATACAAATTAATGTGTCATCTGCATGTAAAGACACAGTATGCATCTTCTTCCATTTTATTACAGAAGCCTCTCTCCATACAGCTACAAATATCTCTATAGCTAGGGCAAAAAGGAGGGCAGATAGGGGGTATCCCTTGTGGGTACCCCCTGCTAACATAAAGGGACATGAAAGCTGCCCGTTTACCAGTACTTACACCAAAGATTTCAAATGAAGGGCATAACCCATTTACAAAATGGTTCTCCTAATCCAAATCTTCTTAATACACAGAAAAAATATAGCCACTCTATTTAATCAAATACTTGCTCTGCATCTAATGATAAAATCGCACAACTATATTTATCCCTTCTCACAGAATGAATAATACTGAGGGCTCGCCTGATATTATTGGTGGTAAAATGCCCTTGAATAAATCCAGCCTGGTCAGGAAAGCATTCAGCTTGGAACTACTCTCTCTAATCTGGAACTCAACTTTTTGCAAAAATGTAGTAGTCAATATTTAAAAGTGAAATTGGGTCTATAATTTGAACTCAGTGTAGAATTTCTACCATTCTTAGGTGTTACGGAAAATGTAGCCTGGTAGAAATCAGGCCTTCTCCCTTGCTCCATGATGTCTTTAAAGACCCTGAGCAAAATAATGGCAGTTTGTTTTTTAAACTCTTATAAAGTTCCCCAGTAGAGTATCCAGTCCAGCAGCTTTATTAGGCTTCAGATCTATAATTGCTTTAAGTACTTCTGCCAAAGAAAAGGTGATATTTTACTTACTAGATAATGTCCTTTCCTTGAGTCCTGCTAGACCAGTCCAGACAAGTGGGTTGTGTTCTCCTACCAGCAGATTGGTGGAGACAAAGACCAATGAAAAGCCCAGGTTTCAATGACATCACTCCCATTCCTCTATCAGCCTCAGCCACCAGAGCTCTCTCTTCAGTATTTGTCCCAAAGCATATGGGACAAATACTGCCTTTGACACTGTTCCTTTGACACTGTTCCTCACAGGCGACTTATAAACAAACTGAGCACCCTAGGGATGGACCCTAAAGTTACTGCTTGGGTTAGAAATTGGTTGGGTGGGAGGCGACAAAGAGTACAATTAAATGGAGCTCACTCTGAGGAGAAGGATGTTATCAGTGGTGTGCCCCAGGGATCTGTCCTTGGTCCGATTCTTTTTAACATCTTTGTTAGTGATATAGCGGAAGGGCTTTCAGGTAAGGTTTGCCTCTTTGCGGATGATACCAAAATCTGCAATAGAGTAGACACCCAGGAAGGGGTAGATAACATGAGGAGGGATCTAGCTAAGCTTGAAGAATGGTCTAGAATTTGGCAGCTGGGATTTAATGTTAAAAAATGTAAGGTCATGCATTTGGGCTGCAGCAATCCAAGGGAGCAATATAGTATAGGGGGTGAAGTACTTTTGTCCACTAAAGAAGAGCGGGACCTAGGCGTGGTTGTGTCTGATGATCTTAAAGTAGCTAAACAGGTAAAAAAGGCGACGGCAAAAGCTAGAAGGATGCTTGGGTACATACGGAGAGGAATGGCTAGCAGAAAAAAAGGAGGTGATAATGCCTCTGTATAAATCTTTGGTGTGACCTCATTTGGAGTATAGTGTGCAATTCTGGAGACCGCACCTTCAAAAGGATGTGAACAGGATAGAGTCGGTGCAGAGGGTGGCTACTAAAATGATTAGTGGTCTTCATTATAAAGCATATGAGGACAGACTGAAGGATCTTAATATGTACACCTTAGAGGAAAGGCGGGATAGAGGTGATATGATTGAGATGTTTAAATACTTCCGTGGCATAAATGTTCAGGGAGAGAGCCTCTTTCAATTGAAAGCGAGTTCTGCTACGAGGGGACATGGGATGAGGGTGAAGGGAGATAGATTCAGGAGTGATATGCGGAAATATTGCTTTACGGAAAGAGTAGTGGATCCATGGAATAGTCTCCCAGTGGAGGTGGTAGAGATGAGGACAGTAACTGAATTCAAAAAAGCATGGGACAAACACAGAGGATCTCTAAAGGTAAAAAGGGGACTGTTGTAGTTGTTATGGAAGGACAGACTAGATAGACCATGTGGTCTTTTTTTGTCGTCATATTTCTATGTTTCTATGTTTCTATATGGGAGATAAAGAGCAAGCCTCACACAACCTCAAATGTGGGCCACAACGAGTACTCAACAGTAGCGAACTATGTATAGGAAAGTAGAAATATTAGAAGATGAACCTGCAGAGCCAAGTATAAAATCATGGCAGACCCAAGGGTACTGCAGCAGAAAAAACAGAGCAATAGAGTCTCAGGGGTGGGTCCTGGACTGGTCTAGCAGGACTCAAGGAATGGACATTATCTGGTAAATAAAATATCACCTTCTATATCATCCTGCTAGTCCAGCCCAGACAAGTCAGATATACCAAAGCTACAATACCACTGGGCAGGAAGAAGACACAGTAACTCGCAAAACTCTTGAGCCGAAGGCTGGGTGCACCCACATTTCGACTTCCAAGCAGTAATGCTTGACAAAAGTGGAGATACTCATGTTGCTGCCCGACAAATGTATGCAGAGGCCACTGAGCTTTGCTCCACCCATGAGGATGCTTGTGCTTGGGTAGAATGGGCCTTCAAACCCTCTGGAACCGGCTGGTTCCATAACAAATATGCTGAGGCAATTGCCTCCTTAATCCAATGCCCTGAGGTCAACTTGGCCACCGCTTCACCTTTGTGTGGGCCAGCAAAGAGCACAAAAAGATGGTCAGACTTACGAAAGGAATTTGTAACCTCGAAGTACTGGAGAAGCATCCTCTGGACATCCACAAGGCGAAGATTCTTCCTTCTCCTGACACTGCTCCTTAGAGAAGGAGGACAGGCAAACCACCTGGTTCATGTGAAAGGGAGATAGTACTTTAGGCAAGAATGAAGGCACAGGCTGAATAAAAACGGCTTCAGTTAAAAAGGATAGATATAGATCTTGGCAAGACAGTGCCTGCAGCTCGGAGATCTGCCTTGCAGAACAAATCGCGATCAAAACGACAGTCCTAAGCAACAAATCCTTCAAAGCAGTGCATTTCAATGGCTCAAAGGGGGCCGCCATCAGGGCTCTGAGCACCAGAGTCAGATCCCAGGAAGGGATCACAGACCGAAAGGGAGGATGCAGACTTCAGACCCCTTGGA
Organism: Ichthyophis bannanicus; assembly: GCA_033557465.1. Lineage (NCBI taxonomy): Eukaryota > Metazoa > Chordata > Amphibia > Gymnophiona > Ichthyophiidae > Ichthyophis > Ichthyophis bannanicus. The sequence goes on from CM066031.1 coordinate 1,220,923,514, forward strand.
GAAAATAGGAGACATCCAGGTGCAAGGCCAAGGACTTGCCCACCACTGGACAGCAGAAACTGTCCAAAGATGCTACCTGAACCTTCAGGGAGCTAAGAGAGGGGCCCTTCTCTAGGTCATCCTGCAGAAAGGCCATCAAGGATGACACCTTGGCTGCCTGAGGAGCCAAATGCCGTGCGACACACCAGCGCTCAAAAAGGCACCATATCCGTATATATGCTAGCTTGGTAGACCTCCTCTGGGCACCAATAATAATAGAGTTTATAGCAGGAGAAGTAGCCCTTACACGCTAGCAGTCTCCTTTCAAGAGCCATGCCGTAAGCAAGAAGAGACAGAACCCCCCCCAAAAGGGACAGCATATGACGCCAAAAGAGCCCAAAAAAATGTTATCGGTACACCAATCCAATATACCTTATAGTTAAAGAATTACTTTTATAATGAAAAACAAACAAACAAAAAGCAAGGAAAGTGTTGGGCATCAGAACTGAAAATGGTGAATGACAATCACTGTATTGAGTAGTGAAAAATTAATCAACTGCTTTACAGACCATTTATTCACATCAATTGCTACAGTACCCCTTATACACCCTTATATACCCTTGTATATCAAACTCTAGAATTTGTTTCCAGAGGATGTAGTAAAATTTGTTAGTGTAATTGGATTTAAAAAAGGTTTGGAAAAGTCCATAAACCATTATTAAAGAGGAGTGTGCAATCCACTGCTTACCCATTTGGACAACCCTCATGGAATCTGTCTACCTTTTGGGAACCCGGCAAGTACTTGTGACCTGGATTGGCCACTGTTGGAAACAGGATACTGGGCTTGAATGACCCTTGGTTTGATCCAATATGGCATATCTTATCTTCTTATTTTCTCAATACTTAATCATGAGAATTTGTCTAAGTCTAATTTTCTTAGCTGTCATAAGAATAATTTATGGGTTTTATTGAATGTTCATAAAAAATGACATTTCATGATCTTTAAACAAGTGTATATGCAGTATCTAAGGCATTCAACTTCCCCCTAATTCCAATCAGCTTTTGTAATATCTTCTCATTCTTATATTTCTTATGCAACTCCTCTAAACGACTAGGTTCTTGCTAGAGTCTCTCTCTCTCTGCCTTTCACCTACAGGACACTAAGAAGGAAATTGCCTGTCCTCTTAGCACAGCATTGGCTGCCTCTCACAAGGTAAAGAGATCTAACCATTGTCATTATGAGCAAGATAATCTTTCCAAGTGGCTACTAATTCATTTTGAAATTTGGGGTCAGCTATAAAAGTTCAAATTAGTGCTCTCAAGCCCATACCTCTACAGCCATCATTCAGGTTCAAGGTTAACTCCAACGACACATGATCTGATAATAAAATATTTATAATGTTGCATCTTGAGACTAAACCAAACAAAGTTGAAGAATCAAACCAAAAATCAATAGGAGAATAAGTGTTATGGACAGCTGAGTAACAGGTGTAATCTCTTCCTGTCTTATTTAGAATACATCAGATATCTAAAAGGTCTAAATTCTCAGTATTAAGATGGAGGGAGCAAGCAGCTGAGGCAGTCCTTATTGTATTTTCAGATGCTTTTAATGAGGTAAAGAAGGAGCCAAAAAAAAGGAGGGAGATCCATATGGAGAGTATAGAAATTAGCCACTGTCAACCTCATCTTATTCAAGGCCATATTGACAAAAACAAATCACCCCTCTTTATCTACTAACCAGTCAGATGATAATACTGAGAACATCTTAGTGACTTAAATGGCCACACCTCATTTATTTGACTTAAAAGAGGATGAAAACGCCTCAGCCACCCATCGTTCTTTCAGCTTTAAATGTTCGGCGGGAGAAAGGTTAGTCTCCTACAACCAAATAATATCAGCCTTCACTTTTTTCAGATGTGACATTACTCTTTTCCTCTTTATGTGTTGTTTAGACCTCTAACATTCCAACTATAGAGTTTTAACAAAATTCATCTATACTATAATTGATTTCAGAACTCTTCCATTCTTAGCCAAATCAAAAACCCCGCAACCACCAAAACCGACTTTTTCAAGCCCCAAACTAAAGCCAAAACCCCAATGAAGATAGGCAGGTTACCCTCCATGACCAGTAGGGATGCAGAACCATCAGCATCCAAAGGGGGCTTAGGTGAAAATGCACTCCCTAGTTTAGCCCACCAAGAACAGTCAAAAACAAAATAAAAAGATAAGAAGGGCAGGAGATAAAAAAAGAAAAGGATTGAAATAGAACCCCCCACCCCCACCTATATTTCTTTCATCTTACCTCCTAGTACTCAAGCCATCCTTTGCCCCTTCATTTATCCAACTGGAATCACCCACACCACTCACTCTACACTATCAATCTCACACATACCCCTTCACTCTTTAACAATAAAGAACAATTCCTCATCAATATCCATCCAGGCTTACCAAGCCAATCAGCAAATGAACCTCCTTTCACCTACTCAAACCCCAGTCACACACACACATACTAACTGAAATAGTCAATAGAAGGAAAAATACAAAGAGGTCATAGATAGACAACATCCACTCCATCCCACCACACATATCCAACCATTTCCTCTCAATCAGAGAGGCTACACTCCAATCACATAGCTCCAACACAATCATCAAGAAGAAGAGAGAAAGCTTTCCCAACAAGAGTCTTCAGCCCCAATGTCACTTCTATGCAGAGCGGTCCATGTCAGCATATTCCTTATTAGAGTCCTCAAAACATAGCTGTTTCTTCCTTCCCAACACTTTTGTTGTAGACATCTTCCACTCTGGTTCCTGTAGCTTTTTTGTCAGCCCATCTCTCTGTTTTGCCAGAAAATTCCTCATACAACTCCAAATCTTCCTCTGTTGAAGATACCCAGTGTGTCTGCTCCATAAACTCAAACTACGGCAGATTGGAAACCCATCAGTATTTCGCATTCTGAACCTGTAAGAATTGAGTCAAGGGGTTTCAATGTCCTCCATTTTTGCAATGTATATTGTGGTAAATCAGAGATTATTCATATTGAAGATCCTTGGAAAGGGACTAATAGTTTATCTTTTAGATGACCCAAAAGAAGCTGCTTATCACCGAAACTATGAAAACATGCAACAATCAATCTTGGAAGATTCTGTTGAACAGGACCCAGTCCTCTGTGAGCTCTCTCTCCAGCTTTACATCCTACATCACATCCAGTACCAAGGCTTTAAAGATATCCTTAACCAAGCTTGTCATATTTTCATGTCCATCATCTTTCTCTGGCATGTCCAGAATCCTTATATTGCATCTATGCTGTCAGTTCTCAAGGTCATCAAATTTGTCCCTGGTGTCATGTGTCAGCTTGTTAATTTCTCTTAGTTTCATATTGATGTAGGCCACTGAGTCAATCCGCTTATTTATATTTATCTCATTTTGGGAGTCCTGCTCTTCAAGGGCCTTGATCTAATTTTTCATCTCTCCAACTGCTTTCACTAGATCCACCCACAGTAATTTAGGGCCCGATTTTCAAATAGGCAGGCTATGCACTGTGGCAGCGCATAGCCTGCCCATTGACTCCCTTAATTCTGATTTTCACTCCCATGATGGCGGAAGTGAAAATATGGGTTTGTCTGGACACGCCGGCAGCCACAGAGGCTACATGGGTAGCAGCGATTTTCGATGCTACCCGCATAGCTTCTGCATCCTTCAAAAATCCTGGATAAGTCCTTTACATGGGTAACTAGAGAAGTTACCTGTGTAAAGGCCTTCAAAAATCAGCCCCTTAATTTCTTGAACCAGTTCCGCTAAATCAGCAGAGAATTCAGAGGACATACCCTGGCTCCAGAATTAGCTGCTATCTCTTGCCACTGTGTTTCTCTTTCTTCCTGCTTTTATTGCTCTGTAGTAAACTGCCTTGCTGGTTTTGCTTATGGGCAGTATATCAAATCTTGAGAAGTAAGTAAATAAATAAATAATAGCCTGAATGTTAGAAGTTTGTGCAAACTTGGTAAGGGCAGCAGTGTAGCTAGATTTAGGACCAGCTTCCATCAACCAAAATACTCATATTACTAAGCAGACCTGCAGAGAGATCATTACCCCTCACCCCCTCACCCCCCCCACCCCCACAGTCTCAAACCCATGCTATCTGACAACATAGATATGCTAGAATCTTAACTTGATTGTAAGTCTGCTAGATATCACCTACAGAGAATTGAGCACCGACAGCTAATTTGTTTAAATGTATATAGTTTCCCCCAGTTTACCTCCATGTTAAAGCCCTGTTATATGTAAACGTAGGCCAGACTTTACTGACCAAGTGTGATACTGTTTTAATGTAAACCGCACTGATGACAAAGAGCGCGGTATATAAGAACTGTTAAATAAATAAATAAATAAAATGGAAGAAAAAGGGGCAAATGATAAATGAACCCCTAAAATAAGATAAATACTGTATTATAGAAACATGACGGCAGAAAAAGACCACATGGCCTATCAAGCCTGCCCTTCCATATCAATTACAATAATCTTCTTTTTACCTTTAGAGATCCTCTGTGTTTGTCCCATGCTTTTTTGAATTCAGATACTATCCTCTTGTCCAGCAACTTCACTGGGAGACTATTCCACGCCTCTACCACTCTTGCTGCAAAGAAATATTTCCGCATATTATTCCTGAGTCTATTCCCTTTCACTCTCATGCTATGTCTCCTCTTAACATAGCTTGCCTTCAATTGAAAGAGAACCTCTTTCAATTGATGTCCCACTGTAACATCAGAAACACTTTCCCCATTTATGTCACGGAGGTATTTACCATATCGCTCCTATCCTGCCTTTCCTCTAAAATATACATATTAAGATATTTAAGTCTGACCTCATATGCTTCATAACATAGAAACACGATGACAGAAAAAGATCACATGGCCTATCTAGTCTGTCCTTCCATATCAACCACTACAACAGTCCCCTTTTAATGAAGACCATTAACCATTTTAGTAGCCATCCTCTGCACTGAATCCAACCTGCTTATATCCTTTTGAAGGTGTGGTCCACTGAATTGCACACAATACTCTAAATGAGGTCGCACCAGAGACATACAAAGGCATTATCATCTCCTTTTTTCTACTGGCCATTCCTCTCCCTATACACCCAAGCATCCTTCTGGCTTTCGCAGTTGCCTTTTCTACCTGCTTAAGATCGTCAGACACAATCATGCCAAGGTCTCGCTCCTCCTTTGTGGACAGAAGTACCTCACCCCCTACACTGTACTGCTCCTTTGGATTTTTGCAGCCCAAATGCATGACCCTGCATTTTTTAGCATTAAATTTGAATTGCCAAATTCAAAACCATTCTTTAAGCTTAGCTAGATCACTCCTCATGATATGTACTCCTTCCTGGGCATCTACTGTATTGCAGATTTAGGTATCATCTGCAAACAAACAAATCTTACCTGACAGCCCTTCTACAATATCACTAACAAAGATGTTAAAAAGAATCGGACCAAGGACAGATCCCTGCAGCACACCACTGGTAACCTCCTTCTCCTCAGCGTGAGCTCCATTTACCTGTACCCTTTGTTGCCTCCCACTCAACCAATTTCTAACCCAATCAGTAACTTTTGGGTCCATTCCTAGGGTGCTCAGATTGTTTATAAGTCACCTGTGCAGAACAGTGTCAAAGACTTTACTGAAATATAAATACACCACATCTAGGGCTCTCCCTCGGTCAAACTCTCTCGTCACCCAGTCAAGGAAATCAATCAGATTTGTGACAAGACCTGCCTCTGGTGAATCCATGCTGCTTCGAATCCTGCAATCCATTGGACTCCAGAAACTTCACTATTCTCTCTTTTAGTAGCCTTTCCAATAATTTACTAACCACAGAGGTTAGACTAACCGGCCTGTAGTTCTCAGTGTCATCCTTACATTCGCTTTATTGTAAAGGAACTAGATGTGCCTTTCTCCGGTCCTCTCAAACTAACCAAAATTTCACTGCAATAGTACCATTCAAATGCTTTTTCTTTTTGTCGGAGCTAAGCCGTGGGAGGGATATGATGTTTAACTTATCCCCCAACCAGACTGCTAGCTACTTTTTATCTTTTTTGGTCCTGTAATGTGTAGACCTTGCCTTATAGATAAAAATTCTTCTTATTACTTAACTGAAGTGTCGTAATAGTTCCAAACAGTTCCGTTGCTCAAATAATTTCCAATAGCATGACGCGCGCTTTTCGAGCCATCAGGCTCTGTATCAAATGCTGTCAATCAATTCTTATTCAGGCAACGAAGTATCCAGAGACGCCGTCAGTGTGGCCAAGGTACAAAGTTTGTTCAAAGTTTGTTCTCCGGTCCTCTGGCACCACTCCAGACTCCAAAGAGGCATTGAAAAGGTCATACAATGGAGCCGCTATAACGTCCCCAAGTTCCCTCAGTATTCTTGGATGTATCCCATCTGGACCCATGGCTTTGTCCACTTTAAGTTTAGCTAGTTCCTCATGAGCACAGTCTTCTGAAGATCGTTCGAGATCCACATTACTTTTGTTCCTGTGTGTGGGTGTTTTCTCAGGTCCTGCTCCTGGCCCTGCATCTGTGAAAACAGAACAGAAGTATTTGTTAAGCAATTCTGCTTTATCATCATCAGATTCTGCATATTTCTCCCCTGCACCCTTGAGTCTAACAGTACTACTTTTGTCCGACCTCCTCTCACTAATATATCTGAAAAATGTCTCATCCTCGGCTATTTCTTTTTCCTTTTGTACCTTTGCTTTCCTGACTATTTTGCTAGCTTCTCTAAGTTTTTCCAAATACAGATGCCTGTCTTCCTCTCTCTGTGATCTCTTGTATTTCATGAAGGCCTTCCTCTTTTTCTTCACCTTTTCAGCTACTTCTTTTGAGAACCTCCTTTTTCTTTTACATTTATTTTACCTTTCTAACAAAAATGTTTGTTGCCCTTAAAATATCCCCTTTCAGTTTTGCCCACTGTTTTTCTACATCCCTCAGCTGTTCCCATCCCACTAACGACTCTTTGAGGTATTGTTCCATCTTGACAAAGTTAGTTTTCTTAAAGCCTAAGACCCTTGATTTTGAATGGATTTTATCAGCCTAGTCCTAATACCAAACTATACCATCTAGTGATCACTGGATGTGAGATGAAGTCCCACTGTAACATCAGAAACACTTTCCCCATTGGTAAGCACTAAGTCCAGTATGACTCGATCACGTGTGGGTTCTGTTACCAGTTGCCTGAATAGTTCTCCCTGTAGAGAATACAGGATCTCCTTACTTCTAGATGACTCCACAGCAGAGATGTGCCAATCCACATCTGGCATAGTGAAATCACTTATCAGTAGCACTTCTCCTTTCATGGCAATACTGTGTATGTCTTCTATTAAATCTTCGTCCATTTCTACTCCCTGTGAGAAGGTTCTGTATGTAATTCCACTGCAAATGGATTTTCCTTTCCCTCTTTTTAGTTTAACTCACAGTGCCTCCTCTCTTCCTTTAAAGCCCTGCAAATCTAAAGCTTTAATATTATATTTTTACATATAGTGCCACTCCACCTCCCCTTCTTCCTACCCTGTCCTTCCTGAATAAAGTATAGCTCGGTATAATTACAACCCAGTCATGGTTGTCCTTGAACCATGTCTCCATAGCTGCCACTAAATCCAAGTCAGCCTCTTCCATTAAAGCCTCAACATCTGGGATCTTATTTTCCATACTACGGGCATTTATACACACTGCTTTCCAGATGTTGCCCCTATTACCCATTTCTACAGAGGTATTTAATGTTTCACTTACATGGGGGCTTTCTTCACTTACATGGGGGCTCTCTTAGCCCATCCCCAATGAATCTAGTTTAAAGCCCTCTTCAGTAGGTTAGCCAGTCTGTTGCTGAAGACACTTTGACCCCTTCTTGGACAGATGGACACCATCACTGCTCTGCAGCCCTTGGAACATCATCCCATGATCCAGGAAACTAAAACGTTCATGCAGCTATGCATTCATCTCCAGGATTCTCTGCCTTGGCCTTTACTCTCAACAGGGAGGATTGAAGAGAACACCATCTGCACACCTATCTGCTTCACACTCCCCACACCGCCAGCAGAGCAAGCTCCCCCGATCGGGGTAGAAGCACCTGAGCAGGAAATTGTCCTGCTCAGAAGCTCCTGCCCAATCGGGGCAGTGGGAGGGCTACAAAAAGGGAGCTCCATCGGCGCGGCCACACTCCCCACACTGCCAGCAGAGCAAGCTCCCCCGATCGTGGTAGAAGTGCCTGAGCGAGAAATCGTCCCGCTCAGAAGCTCCTGCCCAATCGGGGCAGTGGGAGGGTTACAAAAAGGGAGCTCCGTCGGCACGCCTGTGTCTGGTGGGCCTGTGCCTGAGGGCCTCACCAGAGGGCCCTTTGGCGTGGCTCTTAGGCGCAGCACAGAGGCGGGCACAGAAAAAAAAACGGAACAGACCCACCTACAGGGCCCACAGGAGCCACACAAAAACACCGGAAACAACAAAACAACAAGAGCAACTAAACCCACAGAAACAGCCACAGAAACTACCACAAAAAGCTACAGAAGCAAGCCACAACAAAAGCAACCAATGGACTACAGCAACAAACACCCAACATACTCCAACTCACACAGCAAAGCTAACGCAACCCGAGACAGCATGGAAAAGGACCACCCAATGCCCTAAGAAACCAGTGCAGAAGCACAGCACAGCCCCAGGACACACAGGTACACCTACAAGTCATGCCACCCTCCCTAGCCCCAATTTACCTCCTAGCACCCTTTACCCCTCCACCACAGACACACTCTCCAACCATCCCTTGCCAGACATCACAACCATCCAAACCACAAACCAAACATCACAACCATCCAAACCACAAACACCAACAACCCCCCCTATATGGGGCAACATCCACACACCATCCATACCAATACACACCCCCAACCCCCTAAACAGCAACCCTCTCTCCATTTCACTAATAAATGCTCGCTCAGTCAGAAACAAATACCACATGCTCCAAAACCTGATCACAATCCAAAAGATTGACATCCTATGCATAACAGAAACTTGGCTAACAGACACCGATACTGTGCTCATGAACCAACTAACACCAAATGGATATAGTCTTCACCACTGCTCTTGAACACACACCAGAGGAGGAGGAGTAGCCATCATTGCAAAAGCCAACCTCCACCTCAGGAACCATGCCTCAGAAACAACCAATGAAGTAGACATACTCACCCTCACCAACAAGCACCTCTCCATATGCCTAATCTACCGAGCACCCACCTCAAGCAGCGACCTATCGGGTATACTACAACACATATCTGAGAGCGCCATCTCCACAAAAGAACAACTAATCCTCGGAGACTTCAAAATCCCATCACTCCAAGACAAAGATGCCGAAGCCTTCATCAACGTAGAGCTACTAGCTGGTAATAGGTCTCTTACTGAACGTATAGATCAAAATACTTAGAGGATGCGTTCAATCTCAACAGCATAACTGGTGGTTTCCTAATATATCATTCTCTAGACTTCACATTTAATATAAACCACAACAGCTGATTTCCAAGGTCTCAGACTCATCAATTGCAAACTAGCAGGCAAGCCTGACTAGAAATTGCTCATATCGCATCAATGACCTTCAGATAGGAAATCGGTAGTGCAGTTTTTTCCACAGCAAGTATTGTGCAAAACAGAACAAAGAATGCTTCATGAATCAAGCGTTAAGGTAAAAAACTCTTTCAGGCACTTAACTTCAAAAAACCAGACGCTGTGTCTTCAGAGCATTCCAGCCCTGATCCCGACGCTCTTACAGGGCACCGCTGAGGCGTTTCACCGTCATCGGTTTCCTCAGGGGATCATAATGAAAATACTGCTCAAATGTTCTGTAATAAAAATACATGGTAAAAATATGTGACAAGTCTCCTCCACTCTCCATACCATACATAAAATAGTTAAAAAAAACCCGAACCTACTTACTAAATCTTGATGCTGCCCGCGTTATAGCATATAAACAGGTGGTATTGCAGTTTCAGCCACCGGTTTTTCCAAAAAACGCCGTGCATGCGGACAACCCCCTGGAGGTGAACTTATATAGCTTACTATCACCCGTGTTTCAAATTACCCAAACTGGAATGGAAAAAAGTTGCTCAGCCCCCACTTCATTTTCATCAAGATAAGCAATAGCTACTCATGCATCTCCCGATGTTCATAATCTTGCAGCACTTCTCAAATACAGGCTCCCCATTCTATCTCCTGATTTAAACCTGAAGGAGACACAGTATCCAGTTGAAAAATCCATCGCTGCTCATTCCTTAATAGAGTTTCATCCACAGTTCTACCACCCACACCTCTACACACATGCTCGAGCACTATGCATCGCAATTGCAAGAAAGTATGTCCATGCTCTAGACAGTGTGGAGCCAATGGTGCTTCAAGTTTTTCACATTTCAGACGGCTTTTATGCTCTCTTAATCGGAACTTAAGAGGGCGCAATGTTTTTCCTATGTACCATAGATCACAGGGGCATCGTATTCCATACACCACAGAATCACAGTCCGTGTATGCACGTAACTGACGCTTAATGTGTTTATACTTAAATTCAGATGATTCCAACATCAGTGGACACATCTCACAATGACCACAGGATTTATGCCCTCCATTAGCCACCAATGAACTCTCAGGGGATAAAATCGCTGGACTCAATTTATCTTTCAGCGTCCACCCTCTTCTCCAAACACATCTAATGCGCTTATTCTTGAGGCCAGGGACCACACGGAGAATATTTTCATACTTTCTTATTGTTTTCTGTACCAAGTTACTGAGTGGAGAGTACCCTGTTATTAAATTTACATGAGTTTGATCTGAAGATACTTGTTGATCAGCAGAGATATCTCGCAGTAGCAGAGATTGATGATTGTATAATGCTCTTTTATAGGCGCGGGACACTACCTTAGGCGGATATCCTCTATTAAGAAAATTTCTGGTTAAATATTTCGCTTGGAATTTAAAGTCCAATATATCTGAGCAATTCATACGAAACCGTAGGAATTGAGAGAAAGGAAGCCCTTCTTTCTGCTGTCGCGGATGTTTACTATCAAAATGTAGCAGGGCATTCCAATCTGTTTCTTTTCGGTACACAGTAGTTATCCAACCATTCACCCCACGCTGTATCTGAACATCTAAATAGGTGATACTCTGTTTGTGATAAGTATAGGTGAACTTTATATGCGTGTCACATTCATTAATCCACTGTGCAAACTGGAGAAACTTCTCTTCTGTGCCCTTCCATAACAAAAATACATCGTCGATGTACCTCTTCCAAACAAGAATATGACTCTTATATGGGGATTCCGTTAACCAACAGGTTTCAAAATGAGCCATATAAAAATTGGCAATGGACGGGGCGCATGTTGCATCCATCGCAACCCCTGCTATTTGTTTATATAAAGTGCCCTCAAATTCAAAGTAGTTATGACAGACTGCAAGACTTGCTAAAGATAATAAGAACTCGGTATGAGACACGGACAGATCCGTTCTTAAAGACAAGGTCGATTGTACTGTAGTAAGTGCTGCATCTTGTGGTATATTTGTGTACAGTGAGACCACATCCATGGTTACCACAAATGTATCTAGATCCGCAGCCCAAACCGACATCTCCTCTACTAATCGCAAAAATTGCGTCGTATCATGTAAATATGATGAGATCGTAGGTAGTAAGGGGCGCATAAAAGAATCGAGATAGATAGATAGATAATGGCTCCAGAATACTGCCTTTCGTCGAAACTATTGGACGTCCAGGGGGTTGATGCAGATTCTTATGGATTTTGGGAAGCATATATAGCTTTGCTACATTGGGAGCTGAAACATTCAAAAAACAAAATTCCTTTTTTGTAATAAGTTTATCTTGCAAAGCCTTCTGTGTCAACTGCTTTATAGTCATTTGTAATTCATACTGAGGGTCCTCCCTTAACGGCAGATATGTAGTACAGTCTTGTAGCTGGCGGTTAGCTTCACATAAATAATCATCCCTGGACATTACTACAATCGCCCCACCTTTGTCAGCTCGCTTTATGACCAAATCGGTTCTATTGGTTAAATCCTTCATAGCTAGCCTCTCAGCAGTTGTTAAAGCTGTATTCCGTAAACATACTTCCTTTTCCAATTTTTCAACATCCCGTAACACTAGATCCCGAAAAATAGTCAAGGCGGCTGGTAATGGAGTAGGTGGCACCCACTTGGATACCAATGGTAGCCGGATACGTTGAGAGGTGATATCAGGACTTCCGGAGGCTATGCCCTCTTCATCTTCCAAAGTTTGAGAAAAATAATGCTTAAGATGCAATTTTCTAAGCAAATGGGCAAAATCCACACAAAACTGAAATGGATCAAAATTAATGGTCGGAACAAAAGAGAGACCTTTATTAAGCACTGATAAACATGCTGGAGAGAGATCTACACCTGAAATATTCTCAACCAGAGACACGGGGGCAAGAGGAGGTATCATTATTTTCTCTTTTGACTGGTATGACTGCGTGTCACTCGATCTGTACTGTTTTTCTTTTACTTTGATTTCCCCGAAGCATCTTCGAAAAAATCCTCCTTAGACGAGGCGCTTGACTCTAATGTGGTAGAATCTTCCGGTGAATCATCAAAAGTAACCTTCTTCTTCATCCTCCGTGGTCGTCGTTTCGTGTCCATCCATGGATACACATATCCAGATTTGTAATCAGTAGCATCTCTTTGTAGTTTTTTATCTGAGTTTATAGCCAGTTGGAACATGATCTTGAATAAATGCTCCCTAGATCTAATGGTTCTGATGGTGGACATCCTTAAACCTGTTTTGGAAAAACTAGTTTCTGAAATACAATCGATTCAATTAGAATTGAAAGCGAAAGAATCTGAGGACAGTTATAATAAAAAGATGGCAGAAGTTGAACAGAAAGTTCAAATGGTACAACAGGAAACTATGACCAAAAAACTTAAAAAACTACAAAGAGATGCTACTGATTACAAATGCCATGGAAGCAATGAACCTGACACAGATCATACACGAATCAACACACGAAAAAGGGAATACACTTGGGGGCATGTTTACTAAACTCCGAAATTGTGCGGGGCCGCGGTAGTGTGCCTGTGCCATATAAGGAGTGGGCGGTTCAGGCCGAAAAAGGAAAAAAAATGACCGTACGTGTGCGCGTCGCGCTAATGTGCGGGACCCACATTAGCGCGTGGGAAGGCTAAGGGGGGCGCAGCTGGGCATATATAGGAACAGAGCCGTAGCACAACGGTGAAGACAATAACCAATGGTACAGGGGCCACGGGTTCAATCCCCCAGTGTGCGCAACCCAAAAAGGCTGGCTGAGGCACCACCTTGAATGTGGAAAAGTGTGTCAGGAGGCAAAGTAATTTTGTGCGGCGCACTGTTCATTTTGTACGGCATAAGGCGGCGCACTGTTCTTTTTGGGTGGCACAAGGTGGCGCACTGTTAATTGTGGGCAGCAGGATGCGGCGCGCTGATGGGCATAAGGCTGCGTGCTGATGTGTGAGGAGGCATTTTAACAGTGGGCGGCGGAAGTGGTGCGCTGATGTGCAAGAACAGGAACAGAGCCATAGCACAATGGTTAAGACCCTGGCCACCTGTGCAGTGATCATGGGTTCAATCCCCTGCTGTGCCCAATGAACACGGCTTGATGAAATATGACCTGCTATGGGCATTATTGCTCTAGGAAGTGCTTAAGATGCAAGTTGGTGTGCTGTTAATTTTGTATGGCGCGCTGATGCTAAAGCAAAGGAACACAGCCACAGCACAATGGTTAAGACACTGACCAATGGTGCAGGGACCAGGGGTTCAATCCCTCACAATGCCCAGTGAAAAAGGCTAGCTGAGGCAGTATGTTTTATGTTGTGGAGTGCTGTAGGAGGCTTTTTAATTTTATTTTGTGATAACTACTAGCAAACGCACTCTCACAGCATGTTAACATAAGGCGGCCCATAAGGCACATGTTACAGTGCACCGTCCGCCAAGGCACCCTAGAATGTCCCCTATAGGGCAGCATGTATGTTGCGACACAGGATAATGTATAGTGCACCCTATATGGATGCCAACCATAAAGTGCCCTATAGGATGCCCAATAAAGCACCCTCAGAGGCACCTTATGGGTACAGTACGCTGAGGGTGTTATTGCTGGCATCAACATATGTACAGTAAATTAAAAAATGCTTTGGACACCCCTATCACAGAACCCCACTGTGGGTTTGAACCCATGACCTCTGGCTGCACAGGCAGTGACATAACCACTGGGCTACAGCTGTAAGCAAGCCCCTGGCTGGCTGCAGATAGCCTGCACGTCACCTCACAGACAGTCTGCTGTTGTAAACAGGATAGGGTTAGGCCACCCGTACCCATGATGCACTGCACATGCAAATGAGCTGTCCACAGATGCACACAGGATGGGAAATGCACCCCTAACGCTCCCCGGCCTGGTAGGGGTACGTGTCCGTGTGCACCCACACAGCACCTCGGCCTGGTAGGGTGTCCTGAGTGGGTGGACAAACGGCAAAGAGTAGCTAAACACCATCACATTGTGCGGTTACTGTGCTCACCCTGAGTTTGTGAGGTTGCGCCCAGGACCAGGTCTACAACACCTTCCATGGCTGAATGTGACCAGGCCAGAGCTCCAAAGCAGCAAAAATCTGTGAGATAAATAGGTGCTGCATAAACATCTTGGAAAGCTCTGTCTGTCTCACTTAGTGTAACACCCCCCCCCCCCCCCCCCGCGCACTGATGGCAGTAGAGTGGACCATCAACCCCAGTCCTGCTGGAGAACAGACACCCTACAGGGCAGTCCAAGCAGCTCCACACACATCCATAACACAATATCAGACAGACATTAGGCCTGGATATTCACAGATGCACCCCCACCACTATCTGATATTCTCCTGCAGCAAGCCATCAGCCACTGCACCCTGCAAGGCACTCCATCAAGACACATACCATCTGTGCACAGTCTGCTGGTTGGTCCTGATGGAAATGCATGCACCCACAACTGGGGTGGCAACACACACAAGCAGATAAGTCAGTGAAGAGGCCCCAACAGGAAACCCATATATATCACATGAGAGAAACACAATATAGCCCTATGGGTGTGCCTAGCCATGCTGCCATCACTGCACACTCAGGGTGAGAGTGATCCCCCAGCAGCACATACAGAGGTCACCCTGTCTGTGTAGGTGGTGGCCGGGCACTACCATGTCCCTGCCAGTGCCCTATGCCCTGTGCAGCTGCATCCTGGTCAGCCCACCCTGTCTGAGATATACCCATGGTCCCTTGCTACTCATTATGCACATTGGCAGGCCAATACTGGCAACAGTGCTGGCAGTGTGGGCTGTGGAAGGGGCTTGCAGCCAACACCCACTGTATAAGACAGACACACACTTCCACACCTATGCCATCATGGTGCTACTATTGCGGAGGTAATTAGCCTTGCCCACCAAACCGGTCCTGGGCACAGCAAGGCATGGATATGGTACGCAGTACTGCTGGGGGTCACTCCCCAGGGTGGTAAACACCGTCAGAGGCCAGGCCTGGAGCACGCACCGCAAACTCCTAACAGATTGTTCGGATGGGGTCAACTAGCAGTATATGCGTAACGTATGGATATCTATCTGCCAGTACTCCTAGCAAACATCTCAGAGCTGGGTACCGTATACCTCAGGTGTAGGGTGACATTGCTAAGGTATGCAGGTGCTAATATTGGGAGATGCACGCAGGGTCCAATGTTCTGCCTCTCCAGGGGACATTGGCCAATGGGGCCTGTGGGTGTGGGTGTGGGTGTGTCTGCCCCTGTTGGCTGCTGCTTTACGGCAGGGATTCCCAACTCCAGTCCAGGTTTGCATCACACTGTTCGGGTTTTCCTGCTGTCCCTCATGAATATGCATGAGCTACATCTACATGCCATGGGGGTGGTGCATAGATATACAGCACAGGCATTTGTATGAGTGGCAAGCATGGAACCTGACTGGTGTGTGGCCCACCAGGACTGCATTTGGGAGATTCGGCTCTAGGTACTGCCCCTGTTCATGGTGTCTGTGCTCAGTGGGGTAAAAGATAGACGTAGTACCATTGCATATGTCCTCGCCACGAAAGGTGTGTCCTTACTATCACTGTTTGGTTGTGGGAAAAAAATGTGGGCAGGATTGGTGGTAGCCCCAGCTGGGCTTTAAACCTGTGACTTTCTGTTCTTGCATGCACTGTCTGTGTGCACTGCACCACCGTGTAGCCACAGATTGGCTGGATTCCCTGGAACGTCCATGACTGTGGATCCGGCAGGGCCTGTCTGTTGCAGTGGACTGTGCCAGCCTGCACATGGCTAGGCCTCTGTCTTCTGTGGCTAGCAGCCACTGCCCCCTGCACCACATGTACTCGTCCGCCAACATGCTGGCATGAGCTTCTCTCAGAAAAAGGAGATGACCTGATTGCAATGTGGCAGTACGGGACTGCATTTGGGGGACTTGGCTGTAGGTAATGCCCATTGTTGTGGTGTGTGTGCGGTGTTGGGTAAAATATGGGTGTTTTCCCCATGCTTATGTTCCCTGCAATACAGGGGTGTCTGCGCTATCTTTGTTTAGTGGTGGGTAAAATATAGGGACTGGGCTGGCAGGTGCCCCAGCTGGGATTTGAACTTCTGACCCTTGAGGTGCTGGCTCTGTCCGCTGCACCACACTATGGCCACAGAGACAGTGCAGCCCCTGGAGGTAGTAAACCTGGCAGGATGGAGTCGCAAACCCTGCTCTACGCATTTTTACTGTGGGCACATGCACCCTGTCTGGTGACAAACGTGCACATAAACCCCGGAAATGACCACGGAAAATGGGGGACACAATATCACCACGCTGGGCAACAGTGATATTAATGGGCAACCATAGAAAACACTCCCAGGAAAGCTTCAACAAAAAGGAAATGTTTTTTGGAAGAGTCTCCGCTCCGTACACCTTTCCAAAAATCATTGCTTTTTGCTGGAGCTTTCCTGGGTGTGTTTTTTAGTTTTGCCCATTACTATAACTGTTCCCCAGCTGACTTACTATTTTTACAATTTTTGTTGTGGTCCTTTTCTATTTTTAATTCCACTTTTGGGCTGTGCAGATGTATCACACTGCTCACGTTTTTCAGGTTTCCCCGGTTTTGCTGTACATTGCTGACGGAAATGGTTTCTCTTCCCTTTAAATGCCCTCTACCGCGAGTGTTTCACTCGCGCTATTTTTTCCTTGTAAATTCGGCACCGCAACTGTGCGAGGGGCCTCTCCCCTCCCCTTCCCCGCCCATTAACCCCTTCTCTCCGCCCCTCCGGGGCCTTCCTCCGCCCTCCGTTAGCCTTTCCACGCCTCTATCGGACATTTGCGGGCCCGTACTTGTGCGGCACCCGTTAGTGTGACGCGCAAGGGTGCGGGGCTTCATCGCACATGTGCGGGGCGCTTAAGCACGCTTAAATACGCTTTCAGTGCGCTATTGTGCGGCTGCGCACATTGGCGACTTTTAGTAAACATGCCCCTTGATCTCATATTCCTAAACTCCCAAAATGCCACCTCATACAAAAACCCAGAAATCACATGTGTACCATGGTCTGACCACTATCTCATCAACATATCCCACATCTACCAGCACACTAGCGTCAAAGAGAACAAACAACATACAAGAAGATTTAAACCATTCATCAAAGAGGATTTCCTGGCACAAATACTACCTAAACTCTAAACAAGCTCCACCAATATCGATGACCTAATCTACAACTGGAATAGCACAATCTCCTCTGCATCCAGTGCAACAGCAAACAGGACCAAAACCAGACATACCTCAACGAAAGCCCGATGGTTCACCCCCAACTTACGGAAACTAAAGACCAAACTCAGAAGAGTGGAAAGAAAGTGGAGAAAAACCAAAAAAGAGGACGACAAAACAAAATACATGTGTGAACTAGATGCTTACCACACAGAAACCGATAAAGCAAAAAAGACCTACCAGTCGAAGATCATAAACACCTCAATAAACAAACCACGGGAACTCTTTGAGATTGTCAAGAAACTAACAAAAGCACCCAACCACGCCGACCAACTACCGAACATCCCGCCAGAACTACTAGCATGCCAATACAAGCAGCTTCAACAACCACAAAATCCACAACTGAATGCAGAGACAACAACCCACCCTACCACCATAGACATAGATTGGAGCACATTTGAAACAATCACAAAAGAAAAAATAGAATCTACCATCTCCCGCCTAAACACCACCACCTCTCCATTAGATCCCTGCCCTGCAGAATGGATAAAGGAAACCATAGAGGACTTAAGCGCACCACTAACCCACATTGTTAATGAATCCCTCAGACAAGGACGCATGCCAGACATCCTCAAAACCTCAATCATCCGCCCAACCCTAAAAAAGCACAACCTGGATCCCCTTGACCCCACCTCCTTCAGGCCTATCGCAAGTCTCCCGTTCACCACCAAAATCATTGAGAAGATAGTTCAGCAACAACTTCAAGACTACTTAGATACCAACAACATACTGGACCCGCAACAACATGGCTTCCGTCCATTCCACGGAGTCGAGACCCTCATGACATCACTAATTAACACCCTCATCAAAGGCACACAGACCAAGCACTCTGGATATGCTATGATCTTCCTGGACATATCTGCAGCCTTCAACACCATCTCCCACAACATCCTCCTACACAGACTCCAAGAAATTGGCATAAAAAATGTCGTACTTCAATGGTTCCACTCCTACCTAACCAATAGACAACAACTGATCCGCGCAAACATAGCAACCTCCCCCCCTTTCAGAAACACCAAGGAGTACCCCAAGGATCCACACTATCTGCCATGCTCTTCAACATCTACCTGCAACCACTCTGCTCAATCATACGCGCCCACAACATCAACTACCACATCTATGCAGATGACATAATGCTCTATGGTCCAATCACAACCACTAACCCAATGAACAAACACCTATCAGACTGCTTCATAGAAGTCTCCAGCTGGCTACAAAAGAACAACCTATCCATCAACATAAAAAAAACAGAAGCCCTCATAGTAACCAAAGACCCAGACTTTACACCACCTACACACCTCAACATAGGAGCCACACAAATACAAATTCAACCACACATAAAATACCTAGGAATCATCACAGACCAAGCGCTCACACTCAAGCAACAGATCAAAAAAACTACCGGAATAATATTCCACAAGGCAAAAACAGTACAGCGCCTCAGACCTCTCACTGAACCGCAGGACTTCAGGACAGTCATGCAAGCCATGACACTCCCCCACCTGGACTACTGCAACATAATCTACCATGGACGACCTGCCACCCACACCAACCAACTTTGAACTGCTTTAAATACCACAGCAAGAATTATCCAGAAAGCAAAAAAAAAAAAAAACAAGATCACATCACCCCAGTCCTGAGGGAGCTGCACATACTCCCTCTCGAAGAAAGAATCAAATACAAATCTGCCCTACTTATTCACAAAGCCCTCTACCAAACCCAGACTTCCCAGCTCCGCACTCTACTGCCCCAACCCACCCACAACAGAGCAACGAGACAAACCACCAGTAACTCCCTCACCATCCCCCATAAAAGGACCAAATACAATCAATGGACCTGCAACAGAGCCTTCGAACTGTACGCACCATCCCTCTGGAACTCTCTACCAAGTCATACCAGAAGCAACGGAGATCCCTTGACATTCAGGAAGCAACTAAAAACTGTCCTATTCCAGGAATACCTCGGACCAGAAGCAAACACCCATCACTGACTACCCCCCAGACCCCCTAATCATACCCTCGGATCTATTTTCTAAGAGACTGATGTACATTGTCTATGTCCTTAATATGTTCAGATCATTAATGTTGGCCCCCTGGTGATAGCCCCAACCCTAGAATTGATTATTGTCCCCCACCCTTTAATGTTAAACCACTTTGACCCGGTGAAAAGCAGGATATAAATACAGTTAAATAAATAAATAAATAAATGAAGTCACGTTTGATATGCTTGGAGAGATTCCTAGCAGTATCATTTGTGCTAACATGGATGAGCAACATTGGATAATAGCAGGCTTGATGAGTCTCTGCAAACTCTCCATAACATCTCAGATTTTGGCACCTGGCAGACAGCATACCTCTCTGGACATCAAAACTGGTTGGCAGATGGATGCCTCAGTACCCCTCAGAAGAGAGTCACCAACCACCACCTACCCTTCGCTTCCTAGTGGTGTCTGATTCTGCCACTTTGGAGTGCTCGAGCTGTGATTCGCCCCTTTCCTCAGATGCTTCCACCTCCTCCACTTCCTGGGATGCATATTGTTTTGTCAATTCAAGGGTTAGAGGGGTTGGAGTGTTGATACTGCAGGCTCTGGTGACTCGTGGCCAACCTTCTTCCTTCTGTAGCCTCCCATCTTCACCTCTGTCGAAGAGCTTTGATGTTTCAAGAAGCAGTTCATCAATGTAGTTCTCAGTGTCTCAAATGCTTCTCATCCTCGGCATCTCTTCCCTGAGGTCCTCCACTTCTTTCCTGTCAGTATGCAGGCATCCTGCACATGGAACCAGTCCTTCAACTGGCATGGGGATCTCTGTCTGGACAGAGACAAAAGCTTTAATGTGGACAACAGCTTTAGCAATATAATTTTTCCCAGCCATTGTTGATGGAGCTTTTGTACCTGTTGAAGTGAAAAAGGGAGGCCTACCAAAGTCCTTACCTGTTCCTCAGCTGTCCTTTAAGAGAAAAAGCAGTTAACCTCTTTTAAGTGTATTCTAACAGTGCTGTTCTATGTCTCTGTGCGTAACTAATTGGGGAGTTGCCCTATAAAGCAAGAAGACTCACATGGGGTGGGTGGGTGTCAGGGTAGATAGGCAGGGATCTAACACCTGATGAGGTCAGTGGCTTCAAAGAGTTAGCTGTGAATGAGTAGCTAGAATAAAGACAATGAACTCTAACTGACAGAGCCTTTGCCCTACCCTACAAGCAAACAAAATAAATTCCCCTTTGTAGTGTACAAAAAAGACTTAGCTTTTAAAAATGAACACCAAAGCCCTTTTAAGAATTAGCTTTTAAAAAAGAATACAAAAAACCCTTTAAGAACGGACTTTTAAAAAAGGACACTAAAATCCTTCAAGAATTAGCTTTTAAAAATGAACACAAAGACCCTTTTGAAAGCTTTCAGGCAGTATATTACCTTGCTTTGCAGTGGAGTCCGTCAGGTGAGGTTTACTCTGAGGAAGTTTTTAAACTCAGTAAGGAGGTAAATAGAAAGAAAAAATATCTGTTTAGGGGCAGTTCACTGTCATATATCACTATACAGCAAGAATAACTCAAATGAAGCACTCTTATACAAATGACGCAGCCAGGACATCAGAAATGCAGACACTAGAATACACATCATGATGTGAGTAATATGGTGCACTGCTCCATTTGTCAGCCAAGTTATACAATAATAGTTCTTGTGCCATCCTCCAAACTAATGCGAACAAGTGCAGTCCATGGTGAAGAAACCTCTGAGTGCAGTGGTGGGGTGCAATTGGCAAACTCGGACCATGAAAGGTGGGCAAACAGGTGTTCATTTGGCAACAGTAAATTCCAGCTAGTAACATCAATTTAAAATGGCATAATAATGATATTTTACCATAATTGAACAACTCTCAGGCAAAGCCATTTGCTCTTACACACATCTTGTCAGGCCATTCAATTTCTGTAGCCTTGTACAAGAAGGATAGTGTTGAAGCTGCTCACACCAGGATCTGGCTGACTAAAGCTCATGCTGCTTCAGACATATTTCAATATGTTCGTAAGTAAAGATGGTTGATGTTCCTAAGTAATGTAAAATAACTAGCACATAGTTGTTTCCATCACAATCAATGAATGTAAGAAGAAAAATGGGTATTCTGAAAAAGCGGTAATAGAGAAGAGGTGACAAACTACAGTATAGGCCGGAAAGCTTCACTTCGATGGTGGTAAAAATAATGGAGGCGCTTTTGAAAGAAAGAATAGTGGACTTCCTGGAAACCAATGGATTGCATGATCTGAGGCAACATGGTTTGACCAGGGGAAGATTATGCCAAACACATTTGATTGAGTTCTTTGACTGGGTGACCAGAGAACTAGATCAAGGGCATGCGATGGATGTGATATAGTTATATTTCAGCAAAACCTTTGATACTGTTCCTTATAGGAAGCTTATCAATAAATTGAGCAGCCTGAATTGGATCAGAAATTGGTTGGTTGACTGACAGACAACACAAGTAGATGGTAAACGGAACTCACTCAGAAGAAAGGAAGGTGCATAGTGGCATACCTCAAGGATCGGTCCTAGCACCAATATTGTTCAATGTATTTGTGAATGATATTGCGGAAGGATTGAATGGAAAAGTCTGCCTTTTTGCAAATGACATGAAAATTTGCAACAGAGTGGACACTTCTGAGGGAGTGGACAACATGAGGAAAGTTCTACAAACACTGGAAGAATGGTCTAATGCTTGGCAGTTAAAATTTAATGCAAAGAAGTGCAGAGTCATGCACTTGGGATGCAGAAATCCAAAAGAATTGTATGCAATAGGAGACGAGAGGTTGTTGTGCACAGACCAGGAGAGGGACCTCGGAGTGCTAGTGTCTGAGGATCTCAAGATAGCAAAACAATGCGACAAGGCAGTAGCCAAAGCCAGAAGGATGCTGGGCTACATATAGAGAGGAATAACCAGCAAAAAGGAGGAAGTATTAATGCTCCTTTACAAGTCATTGGTGAGGCCTCATTTGGAATATTGTGTTCAGTTTTGGAAACCATATCTCACAAAGGATATTAAGAGACTTGAAATGGTTCAGAGGAAGGAGACCAAATGATTTGGAGTCTTCAGCAGAAGACATATGAGAAGAGACTTGAAGATCTAAATATATATATCCTGGAGGAGAGGAGGGACAGAGAGATATATGATACAAAATTTTAAATACTTAAAGGGTATTAATGAACCCCTTGGCACCAGTTTTTCAAGGAGGTTCTCAGTTCACTGCTTCAGCTGAACAGGATGGGAAAGTAGGGCCTATTGTTACAGAGATGGTTCTTGACCAAAGGAAGATGGCACCTTGTAATACCTCTATGCAAAAAGACTATGGATGTCATTTTAAAAGGCTTAGTTGTGATTTAGGATGTCTGTAGATGTGCACGTGGACGTTAAAATCACAGAGATGTCTCCGAAGCCATTCCACAAATGATTTTTACAGATTGTCTGGTGTATATGGACGTCCAAGTACGCAAGGAGGTGTGGTGGAGGCGTGTCTGGGGATGTGCAATGCACTTACACATCTCCGTTCGATTTCAAGAATGACGGGAATGTCTGCAGGCACGTCCATGTTTAGACCTGCTCCAGGCACGAATAGGCATCAGGAAAGTGCTTGTTTTGCCCTTAAAACATCCAGTGAGCATAGAAAAGATGGAGAGTTAAGTGACTAGTCTAAGATCACAAAGACCTACACTGAGATTTGAACCCCAGCTACTGCTCCTAACCCCCTACTCTAACCATTGTGCTACAGTATTAGACATCCATGTGCTGAGATGTTATTGTGGGGATGTCTATGTAGATGTCTTCTGAAATCATGCCTGAACTTGCACATGCCTGCATTTGGACGTCCCACTGTAAAATGTGCCTTTGTGTGTATAAATGTGAAACCAGTAATTTTTGCTGGGAATCACTTAATGTAAGAACAAGGGTAGAATGTTCAGGCAGGAAACAAGAAATGTGAAGTATAAGGGAGGTGGGTTGTTACAAAAATAAAAGAACCACAGGCCTTTGACAGTAAACAAGCCACAAGCACAACGGAGGTAGTAAATGAACCTCTCCTCCTCCAGAAGCAAATTTATTGTCCCTTCATGTGTATCAGTAGCCGGCAGCAGAATGTCATAGCTAGTTGGATGCACTGGGTATCAGCTAGATCTTGAGGGGTTAATTGCATGTTGCAGGCGTGTTTCATAACAAATCTTCAGCCTGGTCTTCACCCCTCTAATTGTATGCGGGCACAGTTCCAACACTAAGGTTTTTATAGTTTCAAGGCTTTCTACCTAACTAAAGCAATATGGATAAATGACAATTTTATGTTACTCGTAAGTCCAGTGTTAGGTTACCAAATGTCCACGATTTTTGTGGATTGTCCACAATTTTTGAGCTGTGTCCCTGACTTCCACCTGTTTGGCAGTGTCCACTTCCTAACTCCAGAAATGGGAACAGAGAGGCTAGGAAAAAACATTTTCAATTTAGTGATTTGAATATGTCCATTTTATAATTTACAGTTGTGGTCAACATTATTGGCATCCTTGCATTTTAGGTACAATGTGTACAATATTTTGAGAACTATATGTCATCATATTTTAATAGTATGTTCAATGATATACAGCAAAAAAAATGTCTGTGCAACTTGGATTTAGTAATTTCTGAGAAAAAAACAAAATATGACATGGACAGGATTATGGCACCCTTCATCAATATTTGATAGCACAACACTTAGCAGTGATGAAACATTCCTTGTAGTCATCTATAAGTTTCATACATCTGTCTGCTGGTAGTTTCTCCCACTCTTCAACTGTGATTTGTTCCAGCTCATGAATATTTCCAGGATTTCTTTTAGCAATGGCAGATTTCAGCTCTTTCCAGAGGTTCTCGATTGTATTGAGATCAGGACTCATTACTGGCCAGTTTAAAACAGTTCATTTGTCTCTTTTTAACCATTCTTTTTTTTACTTTTGAATGTATATTTGGGGTCATAAGAACATAAGAACATAAGATATCCCATACTGGATCAGACCAAGGTCCATCAAGCCCAGTATCCTGTTTCCAACAGGGGCCAATCTAGGTCATACGTACCTAGCATTTTCCCCAAAAGACACAGGTTCCACAATGCTTGTACTGGGTCAAGCATTGATATCCTGGGTCCCTTCTTAATAACGGTTTATGGACCTTTCCTCCAGGAACTTGTCCAAACCTTTTTAAACCCAGCTACACTAACAGCCTTTACTACATCCTCAGGTAACAAATTCCAAAGTTTGATTGCACGTTGAGTGAAAAAATATTTTCTTTTATTAATCTTAAATAGTTTACCCTGTAGCTTCATTGCATGTCCCCTAGTCTTTCTATATTCTGATAACGTAAACAATCGATCTACGTTTACCTGTTCCACTCCGTTCATTAATTTATAGACTTCTATCATATCTCCCCTCAGCTGACTCTTTTCCAGATTAAAGAGCCCTAACCTTTGTAGCCTTTCTTCATAGGAGTATCCTTCCATCTCCTTTACCATTTTGGTGGCTCTTCTCTGAACCTTTTCTAATAATGCTATATCCTTTTCAAGATACAGCGACCAGAATTGCACACAATATTCAAGGTGCGGTATCACCATGGAACGATATAGAGGCATTATAATATCTTTTGTTTTATTTACCATTCCTTTCCTTTTGATACCTAGCATTTTATTTGCTCTCTTGGCCGCCGCTGCACACTGGGCTGAGGGTTTTAACATGTTATCCACAATGACGCCTAAATCTTTTTCCTGGGTGGTGGTTCCTAATGTGGAACCTTGCATCGTGTAACCATAGTTTGGGTTGTTCTTTCCTAGGTGCATAACTTTGCACTTGTCCACATTAAATTTCATCTGCCATTTTGATGCCCAGTCTTCCAATTTATCAAGATCCTCTTGTAATTTTCCAGAATCCTCTTGGGTTTTAACAACTTTAAATAGTTTTGTGTCATCTGCAAATTTGATAACCTCACTCGTTATTCCCTTTTTCAGGTCATTTATGAAGATGTCAAAAAGCAGCGGACCCAGCACAGATCACTGAAGTACACCACTATTCACCTTTCTCCATTGGGAAAATTGGCCATTTAGCCCTACCTTCCGCTTTCTATCTTTTAACCAGTTCCTGATCCACAATAGTACACTGCCTCCTATCCCATGACTCTTTAGTTTTGCCAAAAGTCTCTCATGAGGGACCTTGTCAAAAGCATTCTGAAAGTCCAAATACACTATATCAACCGACTCACCTTTGTCTACCTGTTTATTCACACCTTCAAAAAAACATAACAGATTAGTAAGACAAGATCTTCCTTGTCTAAAGCCATATTGGCTGTCTCCCATTAAGCCATGACTACATGTTCAGCAATTTTGTTCTTTATAATGGTTTCTGCCATTTTTCTCGTTATTGATGTCAGGCTCACTGGTCTGTAGTTTCCCGGATCACCCCTGGAACCCTTTTTAAAAATTGACGTTACATTGGTGATCCTCCAATCTTCAGGTATTACAGATGATTTTAATGAAAATTCACAGATTACTAATAGCAGGTCTGCAATCTCATATTTCAGTTCTTTCAACACCCTCGGATGTATACCATCCGGCCCAGATGATTTGCTACTCTTCAGTTTATCAAATAGTTGTAATACATCTTACCGATGCATCGATATTTCCTTCAGTTCTTCCGCACCTTTAAATACCACTTCAGTCATGGGTAACATCCCTACATCTTCCTCAGTAAAGACCAAAGCAAAGAATTCATTCAGTCTCTCCGCTATCGCCTTGTCGCCTCTTAGTGCCCCTTTAACCCCTCTATCATCTAATGGACCAATGGACTCTCTCACAGGTTTTTTGCTACGAATGTACTTGAAAAAATCTTTATTTCACGTTTTTGCTTCCGCAGCAAGCTTCTTCTCAAATTCTCCCTTTGCCTGCCTTATCAATGCCTTGCATTTGACTTGCCAGTGCTTGTGCTGTTTCCAGGTTTCGTCGTTTGGCTATTTTTTCCATTTCTTGAAAGATGCTTTTTTGGCAACAACAGCCTCTCTGACCTCATCTTTAAACCATTCTGGCAGTTTTTTGGACTTCCTGCCACTTTTCTTAAAGCGTGGAATACAGTTGGTCTGGGCTTCCAAGATAGTATTTTTCAACAACACCCAAGCTTGATGTAAGTCTTTAATCTTTGCAACTGCTCCTTTTAGTTTTTTCTTAATTATTTTCCTCATTTTATCATAGTCTCCCTTTCAAAAGTTAAATGGTAGTACTGTGGATTTCCTTACTATCCCTCCTCCACTAATTAAATCAAACTCGATCATGCTATGATCATTATTGCCAAGTGGCCCCAACACCCTTGCACTAGATCTGGTGTTCCACTAAGGACTAGGTCTAATATGGCTTCTCCTCTGGTCGGTTCAGGAACCAGCTGCTCCATGAAGCAGTCATTTATTTCATCTAGGAACTTTTTCTCCCTAGCATGTCCTGCTGTGACACCGAGCCAGTCGATACCAGGGTAATTGAAATCACCCATTATTATTACTGCGCTGTAACTTTTGTTAGCTTCCTTGATTTCTTTGAGCATTTCATCATCCATTTGTTCACTCTGGCCAGGTGGTCGATAGTACACCCCCACTGCCATCGCCTTCCCCTTTTTACATGGAATTTCAATCCATAAAAATTCGACAGCAAATTTTGTTTCCTGCAAAACTTTAATCCTTTCTGACTCAATGCCCTCTCTAACATAGAGTGCAACCCCTCCACCAATTTGATCAGCTCTATGATTATGATGTAGTTTGTACCCAGGTATCACAGTGTTCCACTGGTTGTCCTCCTTCCACCATGTCTCTGATATTCCAATCATATCTAACCTCTCATTTAGTGCTATATATTCTAACTCTCCCATCTTATTTTTTAGACTTCTAGCATTTGCATACAAGCATTTTAGAGACTGTATTTTATTCATATTAATCTGGCTATTGGTAGGCATGGGTAATTTGGGATCTTTAAGCTCTGTCTGCTCCATACTCAAGGGTATTTGGGCTACTTTACTCTTTTTTGGAACCTCTCTGCTTTTGGCAGTATCCTTTAAGGATACATTCTTCCGAACCATGCGCTCTTGGGCGACTGTCAGCTTTCCCCTGTTATCTAGTTTAAAAGCTGCTCTATCTCCTTTTTAAAGGTTAATGCCAGCAGCATGGTTCCATCTCGGTTAAGGTGAAGCCCATCCCTTCGGAAGAACCCTCCTTTCCCCTGAATGTTCCCCAGTTCCTAACAAATCCAAAACCCTCATCTCTGCACCATTGTGCTGGAGGAGCTATGACCTTTGACCCAGACCTAGCTTTCAGATACTAGGTAGCACATTTCACTCCAAAATACCTTGGTAGTCCTCTGACTTCATGATTCCTTTAATACATTCCAGGCCTCCAGTTGCTGAGGCAGCAAAACAGCTCCACAACATTATGGAACCTCCACCATATTTAATTGCAGGAAGGGTGTTTTTTCCTTACAAATTATTTATTTGCCTGTAAATGTATAGCTGGTCTGATTTGCCAAAGAGCTCAAGTTTGTTTTCATTTGTCTAAGAACATTGTCCCAGAAGGACTGTGTTTTTTCAAGGCGGGTTTGGGCAAAGATCAGACTGCCTTTTAATGTCTGTCTTTGAGCAGCGGGGTCTTCCTTAGGCCTTCGCCCATGAAGTCCTTCTTTGTTTACTGCAGGGCGTATGGTGTGGGTTGAAGCCACCACACCAGATTGTTCCAGGTCAGTCTTAAGCTCTTTGGATGCTGTACATCGTGTTTTTCCAACAGTTCACACTAACCTTCAAAGACTTCTTGGATTAATTTTCCTCTTCCCACCATGTCCTGGGAGGTTCTTGACAGTTCCATCAGCAGAAAACTTTTAAATAACATTACGAACTGTAGACACAAGAATCCCAAGGTCTATGGAGATGGCCTTGTACTCCTTTGAAGTTTGATGTTTGGTGATAAAGGCTTTTCTGACAGTCTCAGGCAGCTCTCTTGTCTTCGCCATTCTGAAAATGGAACAGGGAGTGAATGTGGCCATTTTATAACATTAGAGCTATCTTTCATTGGTTGATTCAAGTCATGTGAGTACTGATAATTGATCACAGAACAACTATGGATAATTTTCTCTCTGTCTTGGCTCTTGGTTCTCTTTCCCCTGCAATTTAACCTGAAGTTTATCACCCCTGATTGGCTCTCAGGAGCTGCCCTTCAGCACCACCAATCCTACTGATTCCTTCATCGAGTTTGTCATTTCCTTTATAGCTCTCTTTTGTTTTATTTTCTGTGTCCACAAATAATTTGTCTTCACTCTGTTTTAATATTACCAAGCTGATCTGCATACATTGTCATGCAGCTCAGTTCATTAAGAAGTCTATTTGCCAAGCTAAAAAATTGTGATCCTTATGGTATCTGCCTGTAATGAGCATTATTTCATAAATGATGTGTGCTATTTGCTGATATCATGAGTTTGGTGATTTCACAGCTTAGTAAAAAACATAAATCAGGCATAAGAACATAAGATATGCCATACTGGGTCAGACCAAGGTCCATCAAGCCCAGTAAGTATCCTGTTTCCAACAGTGACCAATCCAGGTCACATGAATGCTAAAAAGCGGGCCCAGCACAGATCCCTGGGGTACGCCACTATTCATCTTTCTCTTTTCACAAAATTGGTCATTTAGTCCTACTCTCTTCTTTCTATCTTTTTTTTCTTTTTTTTCCATTTTCAAACTTACAGCTGGAAGTCAGGTGAATAAATTAATGATATGCAATCAACAAGGTCCACTACCTCCCAAACAACATTATAATCTAAACAATAACAGCAATAATCACAGCAATGTCTTTGCACATCTTTCTACCTTGAAAAGCAGCACCCATATAAAACCCCAGAGCGCACCCTCCTCCAACAGAGGAGGGAAGGATGGCAGGGGGAGAGAGGAGGGAGGAGGGAAGGAGAGAAGGAGAGAAGAGGGAGGGAACTGGGAGAGACAGGATAGCATAAAGGGAGGGGGTGCCCGAGACAAAAGAAAAACAGAGAGAAACAAAGGAGAGGCAGGGGGCTCACCCCAATGAGCCAATAGGAAATGGAGAGAACACACACCTGGTCACGGGAGGGGGAAGGTGAGGCAACAGAAGGGTCCAAGCTGCTCCAGCTCCAACAACACAGGACCCACTAAGGTGCTACTAAAGGATAACCCAGATAGTGGCCCCAACCTTGAACCTACCAATACCCCTCCCAGGTACCACTTACCCCATCCCCACTCGGTCCCAGTCCGACACAAAAAACTGTGGCAATGGAGCCCACAGCTTGCCGACCCTATCTAGGCGCCATTGACTACAAGCAACGCCCACCTCTAACTCCATCATCTGTGCCAACATTTTCAACCAATCCTCAAGAGTTAGCACGCCAAGGCTCCTCCACCGAACCACAATACAGGATCAGGCTGCAAGAAATAGAAAGTTAGCAATGTCATCTCTATTTAAGGAGACCCCACAGGGACCCTCCATGTACCTCAACAATAGAAGGGCCACATTGTTAGCATAGTCTTTCCTTATCAGTTACTGACAAATCTGAGTCACTTTCCACCAGAAAGGCTGTACCCTATCACAGTCACACATAATATGTTTAAGAGTAGCCCGCTGTCTGCAGCTCTTCCAGAATATCTCAGGATAAGTAGAATTCATGTGATGCAGCTTAGAGGGGGTGAAATATAAGCAAATTACCAATTTATATTGTGAATTCAGATGAGACCGGCAGATGGACATCCTAAATGTATTCTCCCTAACGGCCACCCACTCCTCCCCAGACAATCTCTTCCCCAAATCCCTAGCTCAGTGTTCCTGGTAACGATAAATGCTGGGCCCTGACTCTATCACAATCCCAATCAACTGGGCCAAGAATCACATATCCTTGGAGGGTGCCTGGAAAAACAGTTCCAACGAGTACCTGGAAAACAGAAAAACATTCTGCAGGGGGAGGGCCACACAATGCTGCAAGATCTCCTCCCATGTCAAGAATTGGCCCCAGTCCATAAAGTCTACCACTTTCTCCATCCCATTAACTCACAGCCAGTGAAAACACCAGGGGTCCATATCTCCCAGAGGAAAAACCTGCTCGCTCTGCTTTCTATCTTTTAACCAGTTCCTGATCCACAATACTATACTGCCTCCAATCCCATGACTTTTTAATTTTGCCAGAAGTCTCTCATAAGGGACCTTGTCAAAGGCTTTCTGAAAATCTATGGCTCTCATTCATGAATGCGGGTTGTGGGGGGACATGCAGCCCCGCAAACTGCCTAGACCCTATTCCCCTACCGGCTCTCCCTATACATCCTGTGCTTCAGGATGGGGATAGGCGGCAGGGGATAGACCAAGGGACTGGGGTTAGCTGGGGTGGGATTGTTATGTTGTGAGCGGATCTCGAGGGATAAAGATGAGATCTAGTATATTTCCTTTTTTGTGTGTAGGGCTCTTTATGATTTATTTACATCTCCTGGTGGATAGGTCCTAGCTACAGAATCACTTCCTGTGACACCAAGGTGATGTTCTCCTTTCACGTGACCTCTCTCCTCTATGGCAACTGAGAGGCTGCCAGACTGGAGGTGGGTCTTCAGTACTATGTCTCTGTAGATCTCGTCTATGTATCTCTCTGTCTCTCTTATGTCCTCCAAGTCTGCTACTCTAGCCTCCAGAGATCAGACTTGTTCCCTGAGGGCAAAGAGTTCCTTGCACCTAGTGCACATGTAAGACCCCTCACCGACTGGAAGAAAATTGTACATATGACACTGAATGCAAAAGACTGGATAGCCCCCATCTCGCTGCTGGACTGCTGTCTGCATTTTAGTTTTAAGGTTTTGTTTAGCTATTTAAGTTGTTTAAAGTTATTAGGGATAGTTGTACTGATGCAACTATACCAAATAAGCTTAAGGGACTTTGTTCACCTCAAGATTAATTAATTTCAGGGCCTTAATTAATCTATTCCTGGCGAAGATAACCAGCTGAACCTGAAAGTTAATTTGACTACCTCTCCTCCTTTAATAGATCTAAGAGCCTATAAAGCTAAGATTATGCCTGGGGTGGGTGGGATGGAATGAACACTTAGTAAATTCTGGCTTGCTACACAGGTCCCAGACCTGTGCTTCTAAAGTAATCTGTTAACAATTTCCTGGGTGATTCACACAGCCCTTGGTTTGATAAAGGGAGCCTTTCAAATTGCCCCTTTGATTTGTCACTTGGCTTGAATACCTATTTAAAACAATTTCACAGGTCTCTTGCCCCCTAACTGGAAGGCCTCTTTGTAAAGGTCTTTAGAAATAATTTCCTTCTTTCTATTCAAAAAATATATACCCTTTCTTCCTTCTATGCTAAGCTATACTTTGATTTGATTTAAATTAAAAGCTGTCTGCTGATACTAGGCTCTGACTGAGTTTTAAATTGAAACTAAAAGTTCTCTGCTGAATTTTAAATTTAAACTAAAAGGCATCTGCTGATACTAGGCCTTGACTTAGTTTTAAATTTAAACTAAAAGCTCTTTGTTGATATTAGGCCCTGCCTGAGTATTTAATTTAAACTAAAAGCTCACTGCTGATACTTGGCCCTGACTGAGTTAACAAACACTGGATTCTAAATTACACAGATTAATCAGTTTTAATCCAAAGGATTCCCTTTTCCCCAGGATTTAGAGACTTTCCCAGAAATAAGAACTTACAAGTGCAGATTTCTTTCCAGCAGTAGCAGTCCCTTTTGGTAGTCCTTCAAGGCATAATGCAAAGAGAAAGTAATCAGCTGTATCTTGTGAATCAGAGACAAAACAGCTCATTACCATGTCAGGAAATTATGGTCTGTGCTGCTCTGGGAAAATTAGCCACACTTCAAGAGGTAGAGATTGCTCCTGTCCACTAAAGACCACATGCTGATGGGGTAAAGAAAGAGTGTGTGGACAGGGCTGGTTTTAGGGTCTCTAGCATCCCCTTGCAATGTACAGATCAGGGCTCCTCCTCCCTCATTACTATTAATAGTAGGCTGCATCACTCCTTTCCCAAAACTCTTTCATGAATTCTGTTAACATGATGCTAGTATTTCTCCTTCATAACAAATATTTTAACAAGAAAATTGCAGGGAAGGGGCAAATACCTAGCTGGAATAAAAGCAAGTAGTGAGGAGTAAATATTTAACATCATATGTGCAGGCTGTGATAGTCAAAGACTTAATGTGATCGAAGCAAACAAAATCAATTGCACTTATTTATTTAACCAAAAAAAGGTCTTCCACTTAGTTTGTCTTGCCTTTTATCTCGCCTGTTATTGTTGCTACAGATACTACCACTGCTCTCTTCTTGCATGTACGGTTGCAAAACTCTTTTATGAATCCAAGAAAAAAGGAGGAGGTGACAAAAGCAGTTAATGGAGCTGGTTTTAAAAAGGTTTGGACAAGTTCCTTGAGAAAACGTCAATAGACTATTATTAAGACAGACCTGGGGAAAACCACTGCTACCCCTGGGTGTAAGCAGAATGGAAGCTACAGTGAGCACTACGAGAAAGGACTCAATTCCGGAGCAGCAATGATTATAGACTGTGAGTTCCAAGTGTCTATTCTGTGAATTGGCAGCACTGTGGCTCAACACACACAGTTGGTGTATAACTGAGTGGAAGGTCAGAAGTCCATGTCCTGGCTGTGGATCATGCATTGTATATCTCTGTGGCTAAACTTTATGGCAGCACTGTGGTGCAACAAACACTTCTGGTGTATATATGTGCAGAGGGTCACAGGTTCAGATCATGGCTGGAGTTTCTGTATTTCTGACAAAGCGATGGGACCGGATGGGATACACCCTAGAATACTGAGGGAACTTGGGGATGTTCTAACAGCTCCATTTACTGACCTTTTCAATGCCTCATTGGAGTCAGGAGTGGTGCCAGAGGACTGGAGAGAGGCACATGTGGTCCTTTTACACAAAAGTGGAAGTAAGGATGTGGTTGAAAGCTACAGGCCGGTTAGTTTAACTTCGGTGGTGAGTAAATTATTGGAAGCGCTCCTGAAAGAGAAAATAGTGAAGTTTCTGGAGTCCAGCAGATTACCAGATCCGAGGCAGCATGGATTCACCAGAGGCAGGTCTTGTCAGACAAATCTAATTGATTTCTTTGGCTGGGTGACAAGGGAGTTGGACCAAGGGAGAGCCCTAGATGTGGTGTATTTAGATTTCAGTAAAACCTTTGAAACTGTTCCGACAGGCGACTTATAAACAAACTGAGCACCCTAGGGATGGACCCTAAAGTTACTGCTTGGGTTAGAAATTGGTTGAGTGGGAGGCAACAAAGGGTACAGGAAAATGGAGCTCACTCTGAGGAGAAGGATGTTACCAGTGGTGTGCCTCAGGGATCTGTTCTTGGTCCGATTCTTTTTAGCATCTTTGTTAGTGATATTGCGGAAGGGCTGTCGGGTAAGGTCTGCCGCTTTGCGGATTATACCAAAATCTGCAATAGAGCAGACACCCAGGAAGGTGTAGATAACATGAGGAGGGATCTTGCTAAGTTTGAAGAATGGTCTAGAATTTGGCAGCTGAGATTTAATGTTAAAAAAAGCAAGGTCATGCTTTGGGATGCAGCAATCCAAGGGAGCGATATAGTATAGAGGGTGAAGTAATTCTGTCCAGAAAAGAAGAGTGGGATCTAGATGTGATCGTGTCTGATGATCTTAAACTATCTAAACAGGTAGAAAAGGCAACGGTGAAAGCTAGGAGGATGCTTGGGTGCATAGGGAAAGGAATGGCCAGCAGAAGAAAGAAGGTGATAGTGCCTCTGTATAAGTCTTTGGTGCAACCTCATTTGGAGCATTGTGTGCAATTCTGGAGACCATACCTTCAAAAGGATATAAACAGGTGCTGAGCAGTGCAGAGGAACTGAGCTTCCAAGAGAGGAGAGTGCTAAATGGCACATAGCACGTCTGCAGGAGAGTTTGGAGCCAAGAACAGGAGAGACTCCAAGATCCCCCGAGAGGCTAGCTGAGCATTGTGAGCAGGAGGGGGAATCCGAGCCTATGCAGCTGGGAGAGCCTGAGGTAAAGCTAAATGAGGAGGACACTCCCATGGACTGTTCTTTATGCCAAGCTTTACACCTGAGGAACAGGAAGAAAACAAGCCAGTCTTGAGAGAGAGTTTTGCCAGGAAAAGAAACCCATAGTCCACAAGCTGGGTGGCCTGAGTCCCTCATGTTGGTAAAGGGAAAGGTCACAGGGACTAAAGAGCAAGCCTGGAGACTGGGTTAAGCTTGTTAATTTCCTGCTGCTGGAACAAGGACACTGGGGTAAGAAAGTACCTGTTATAACGAAGCTTTCTTGTGCCCTGAAGTATATTTGTTGCTTGACGGTTTTGAAGCTGAGAGAAGCTGTATTATCACGGACAGTGAACGTGATTTTGTTTGTGCTTTACCCATTAAGGCTAAGAAGGGAATTATCCTTGCTTTTAAAGACTGTGTATCCTGCACTATGGATAACCTTTAAACAGACATTTTTGGGTTTGTGTTTGTTTTTGGGAGAGTGCTCTGCTTCACAGAGTCCCTGAGCAAAATATCCTGTACGTGGGATGAATGAAGCTCTGTGTATAAATAAATTTCTGTCATTTGCCTTAACCCCTTGGAGCTCGACTACAGCTTTCTGTTTGATGCACACATATAGCCAAGAAAAAACTACTTTTCCCATAAGGCACTTTGGGGAGAAGTTTGAAAAAGCTGGAAAAAGCAGCCAGCAGAAAGTTCCTCTAAAAACCACGCCCCTCTTAGCTAGAGGTGAGTGGTGGAGGCATGACATTTGACATTTAGCCATAGGGAACCTATGCTGATTCCTTCTGGATCATTTTACATAGGATACTCTAATAAGATCAGATACTGTTGGCAGTGTGATAGGGCAGCCATACATCCACTGTGCCAAGCACTGAGAGACACGACTGATGTAGTGCCAACATTCCCTGGATTGTCCCATGCAGCCTACATCCCTTCCTAGACCAGGAATAATGAGAGCTGCGAGAGTGGTGACATATCTGGAGTCTGGCTACTTGGTATGATGGCACAGGGATCTCCCCTCCCATGCACACACAGCTCTGACCAGGGGAGTTGTGCCACACAGCTGCTTGTGGGAAGTAAGAAAGGGTTTCCCCACAGATAGTGGATTTATACATACTGACATATGCCACAATGAGACAAGTGTAGCTTCTGTGAGAAATGCCAGTACCCAGATAGGTGGGCCTCAGATGCCATAGCCAGAAGGTCATAAGAACATAAGAACATAAGATATGCCATACTGGGTCAGACCAAGGTCCATCAAGCCCAGTATTCTGTTTCCAACAGTGGCCAATCTAGGTCATACGTACCTAGCAGTTTCCCCAAGGGACACAGGTTCCACAATGCTTGTATTGGTTCAAGCATTGATATCCTGGGTCCCTTCTTAATAATGGTTTATGGACCTTTCCTCCAGGAACTTGTCCAAACCTTTTTTAAACCCAGCTACACTAACAGCCTTTACTACATCCTCCGGTAACAAATTCCAGAGTTTGATTACACGTTGAGTGAAAAAATATTTTCTTTTATTAGTCTTAAATAGTTTACCCTGTAGCTTCATTGCATGTCCCCTAGTCTTTCTATATTCTATACTACTACTAATACTACTACTACTTTCTATATTCTATACTACTACTAATACTGATCATTTGAGTAAATAATTTGAGTAAATCAGCATTTACTCAGTATTGTTACCTGTTCTATTATGTATAATTTATTGTTTCACTGTAATACCAATTGTTTGAATAAGTTTCAATGTAATGTTAAGTTTTGTTCTATGTAAACCGCTTTGATTTTCTGAAAGGCGGTATATAAAACCGTTCAATAAATAATAAATAAATAAATTTGTATAGCACTACAAGGCGTATGCAGCGCTGCACAGACATATGTAACATATGGTCCCTACTCAGCGGAGCAGACAATCTAGTCTAGACAGACAACACAGCAGCTGTGGACAAGATATACAGGATACGCTGAATGCGTCTATCTCCCCGATTCCTGACCCATTGGCATATCCAGACCCGCGGATCTGTAATTAAGTTCCAAGGTGGTACATTTTTTATTTAGATGTGTCTGCAGGCCAGACATGCATGTTATGGAATTGTGCTCCATGTGTAAGCTCCATTGTGCTCCATGTGTAAGCTCTGATGAGCAGGGACTGTGTTTTACATCTATATGTACAGCGCTGCGTATGCCTTGTAGCACTATACAAATGTTTAGCAGCAGTCGTAGGCAACTGATCTCCTCCTGTTACTCTTCCCCTCTCTTGCTTTTATTCCCCCTCCCACCTCATCTTTCTCTCTATGGCTCTCACTCCTAGCCAACTTCCCATTTCCTTCAGGGCTGGAAAGTGGCCTACAGAGGAAGCCATATGATGAGGGAAAGAGGTTATGTAAACTACTGCAGCAGGCTGCCAGCAGCATGAGGGAACTAGATGCATGGGGAAGGGGAGATAAGAGCCATTGCAGAAGCCAACATCATTTGCCTTCACTACTCTTCTCTTATGCACTGCTGACCAGATATCTGTGCTTTAAGGAGAGACATGAAGGTCCTGGGTCAGCTGGGAAGTCTGCAGCAGCTACTCTTCCTCCCCTTCCGAGACAGAACTGAAGTAGAAGGTTACCCATGACTGAAGTGGTATTTAAAGGTGATACTGCAGAGTAATTGAAAGAAATATCGCTACACCGGGAAGATGTATTAAAGCTGTTTGATAAACTGAAGAGTAGCAAATCACCTGAACTGTATGGTATACATCCAAGGGTGTTGAAAGAACTGAAACATGAGATCGCAGACCTGCTATTAGCAATCTGTGAACTTTCATTAAAATCATCTGTAATACCTGAAGACTGGAGGATTGCCAATGTAGCGCCAGTTTTTAAAAAGGGTTCCAGGGGTGATCCGGGAAACTACAGACCGATGAGCCTGACGTCAGTACTGGGAAAAATGGTAGAAACCATCATAAAGAACAAAATTACTCAGCATGTAGATAGTCATGGCCTAATGGGAGACAGCCAACAAGGCTTTAGATAAGGAAGATCTTGTCTTACCAATCAGTTATGTTTTTTTGAAGGTGTGAATAAACAGGTAGACAAAGGTGAGTCGGTTGATATATAGTGTATCTGGACTTTCAGAAAGCCTTTGGCAAGGTCCTTCATCAGAGACTTTTGGCAAAACTAAAAAGTCATGGGATAGGAGGCAGTGTACTATTGTGGATCAGGAACTGGTTAAAAGATAGAAAGCAGAGGGTAGATCTAAATGGCCAATTTTCCCAATGGAAAAACGTGAATAGTGGAGTACTCCAGGGATCTGTGCTGGGCCCGTTGCTTTTTGACATATTCATAAATGACCTGGAAAAGGGAATAACGAGTGAGGTTATTAAATTTGCAGATGACACAAAACTATTTAAAGTTGTTAAAACCCAAGAGGATTGTGGAAAATTGCAAGAGGATCTTGATAAATTGGAAGACTGGGCATCCAAATGGCAGATGAAATTTAATGTGGACAAGTGCAAAGTTATGCACCTAGGAAAGAACAACCCAAACTATGGTTACATGATGCAAGGTTCCACTTTGGGAACCACCACCCAGGAAAAAGATTTAGGCGTCATCATGGATAACATGTTAAAACCATCTGCCCAGTGTGCAGCGGCAGCCAAGAGAGCAAATAGAATGCTAGGTATCATAATGAAAGGAATGGAAAATAAAACAAAGGATATTATAATGCCTGTGTATCGTTCCATGGTGTGACCGCACCTTGAATATTGTGTGCAATTCTGGTCGCCGTATCTTAAAAAGGATATAGCGCTATTAGAAAAGGTACAGAGAAGGGCCACCAAAATGGTAAAGGGGATGGAAGGCTATTCCTATGAGGAGAGGCTATAAAGGTTAGGGCTCTTCAACCTGAAAAAGAAACAGCTGAGGGGAGATATGATAGAGGTCTATAAATTAATGAATGGAATGGAACGGGTAAACGTAGATCGATTGTTTACGTCATCAGAATATAGAAAGACTAGGGGACATGCAATGAAGCTACAGGGTAAACTATTTAAGACAAATAAAAGAAAATATTTTTTCACTCAACGTGTAATCAAACTCTGGAATTTGTTACCGGATGATGTAGTAAAGGCTATTAATGGAGCTGGGTTTAAAAAAGGTTTGGACAAGTTCCTGGAAGGAAGGTCCATAAACCATTATTAAAAAGGGACCCAGGATATCAATGCTTGACCCAATACAAGCATTGTGGAACCTGTGTCTTTTGGGGATACTGCTAGGTATGTATGACCTAGATTGGCCACTGTTGGAAATAGGGTACTGGGCTTGATGGACCTTGGTCTGACCCAGTATGGCATATCTTATATTCTTATGTTCTTATGTAATATGAAGGAGCATCACACACTCTTTTCCAGCTGCAAAAAGCATTACCCCTTCCTGTGGAATTTGCTGGGCCTCATGGAATCACCATAGGAGACCAGGGGGCTTAGCCCATCTAAGTCAGGTAAAGCCAGGAAGTTGAAGGACTGGCTGTCTAACGGCAGCAGTGCATTTTAATTCCCTCCACCCAATTCCCTTACTGGTTCCCCTACTCCTCTCCCGCAAGATTTGAACTGTATAACTGTAGGATCATAAATATGGTACATGAATATTGAAAAAAATTAATAATGGGAAAATTAAGATAAAGAGGCTGGTTTTTCAATGTGGAAGTTTTGATCTGAGAATTCTTTATATGCTGTTGTAACACTCACTCTGTCATCACTGCCTAGGTGTACAGTCTCTTCCACCGAAAGACTTTTTCCTATACTTGTCTTCCTATGGCTAGCAAAGACTAAGTAGAAGGTGAAAGAAGAGTTCCAGCTGTATCAAAACATCATGGAAAAGACCAGCATTCCAGTCAGGTGCAGACCCTCGCTGGTTTCCTAACAGTGAAGGGGAGAAGCGGGTACAGTCGGCTCTAGAGCAAGAGGAAAATTCACTTCTAAGCCCCTGAGGTCCGCACATCTGGACTCTGACAAATAACTCTCCACACTGTATCGTGTTCCAGCAATAAGCTCTTTGATTGTGGCAATGTTCTTAAAGATTAAACTGCTTCTTCCATTTGAAGGACTGCCATGAGGGGCTGCACTGCAGGAAAGAAATCTGCACTTGTATATACTTCCTCTATAAATCTTGGGGAAAAGGGAATTCTTTGGGTTAAAGCTGATAGAATCTATGTATTTTAAAAATTCTAGGCGGCATTTTTGAAGGGACTTACATGGGTAACTGCCTTAGTTACCCGTGTAAATGCCTTATCTGGAATTTTCCAAAGATACCTACATGGGTAATGCCTTTGGAAAATCCTGGATAAGTCCCTAACAAGCCCAGATGCTATGCTTTTAGCATTGGGGCATGTTGGGGGTGTTCCGAAGAGGAGCGGGGGCGGAGGAAAGGGCTAAATGGATAGCAGCAATTTTCTATGCTATCCGCTTAGACCTCTGCACCTTAAAGATAGGCAAGGTTTTTCCTCACCTATCTTTAAGGCGCAGGGGCTTAGTGGATAGCATCGAAAATCGCTGCTATCCATTTAGCCTCGGCAGCTCCAGGCACGTCCAGCCAAACCCGAATTTTCACTTCCGTCGCCGTGGAAGTGAAAATCCGGATTAAGTGGGTTGGCGGGCAGGCTATGTGCTGACGCGGCGCATAGCCAGCCAGATGAAAATCAGGCCCTCTGTATTTTTGTTAGGTCGGTTAGGGCATACTAAAACAAGACAGCTTTCATTTAAATTAAAAGCAGTTAGGGCTTACTATTGCAAGACAGCTTTCTGTTAGTGTTTCTTTCCCTCCCACCCACCCCAGCATCTACCCACTGCAGGCATAATCCTTGATTAATAGCCTCCTAAATTAGTTAAGGGAAGGGAGTTATCTCAGTCACTTTCAGGTTTAGCTGATTATCTTACTTATCAGGCCTCAGGAGTAGATTAAGTCCTGGCACTTCACCTTGAGGTGAAAACTAAAAGTCCCTTATACTTATTAGGTATAATTGTATTGGTTCAAGTATTCCTATTCTCCTAGCATCTTTAAACAACTGAACAACTTTAAATAGATAAAAGAAATCTTTAACTCTTATGATGCAGATAGCAATCCA
This sequence comes from Ichthyophis bannanicus, assembly GCA_033557465.1. Taxonomy (NCBI): domain Eukaryota; kingdom Metazoa; phylum Chordata; class Amphibia; order Gymnophiona; family Ichthyophiidae; genus Ichthyophis; species Ichthyophis bannanicus. Next base: position 1,220,964,499 of record CM066031.1, read on the forward strand.
GCAGAGAGATGGGGCTATCCAGTATTTTGCACTGAGTGTTACATGTATGATTTTCTCCCAGTTGGTGAGAGATCTTATGTGTGCACGAGGTTTAAGAGCTTTTTGCTCTCAGGGAATGAGTCCAATCTCTGGAGGCTAGAGTAGACCTAGATCAGCTGAGGCAGACAGAGAGGTATATAGATGAGACCTACAGGGATGTAGTAGAGAAGTACCACCTCCAGTCTGGCAGCCTTTCTAATGCCATGGAAGAAAGAGGTCACATGAAAGGAGAGCATCACCTTGGTGTGATAGAAAGTGATACTATAGCTAGGACCTGTCTTTCAAGTGATGTAATACCCTCTCGCACCGAGGATGTGTTTCCAGGGCCATGTGCCCATGAGGGAAGGGGGAAGAATTAGGATGGCCATTATAGTTTCTGATTCAGTCATTAGGCATGTAGATAGCTGGGTGGCTGGTGGACGTGAGGACTGCCTTGTAACATGCCTGCCTGGTGCGAAGGTAGAGGATCTCTCACACCATGTAGATAAAGTTTTTGATAGTGCTTGGGAGGAACCTGCAGTCTTGGTACATGTTGGTACCAATGACTTAGAAAGTGTGGGAGGGAGGTTCTGGAAGCTAAATTTAGGCTATTTGGTAGAAAGTTGAAATCCCAAACATCCAGGTAGCATTCTCAGAAATGTTTCCCGTTCCACATGCAGGACCCAAGAGGCAGGCTGAGCTCTGGAGTCTCAATGCGTGGATGAGACAATGATGCAAGGAAAAGAGTTTTGGATTTGTTAGGAACTGGGCACCCTTCTGGAGAAGGGGGGAAGGGGGTTTCTGAAAATACAGGCTCCACCTTAACCAGGGTGGAACCAGGCTGCTGGCATTAACCTTTAAAAAGGAGAGCAAGCCATCTGTTTGTGTCCTTGTGCTCTAGGGAGGTAAAATAAAAGCTGTGTTATTTTTCCATGCTTCATATGCATTTGTATGTTTTGTGTCTCAGTCTTTCCTAACGTGCATTGCCGTAAACTAATAGTTATGGTAAAGTAACACATGATTTTGCCATATAACATGCATTGTGACAAATATTGTGCATGGCTCCTTTAATACATATTAGTTATTACCCTCCTTATTCTCCTTTCCCCTTAACTGTCCAAAATAGAGAGAATTTGCCTAAACACCAGGGCAGAGAGTGAAAGATTGATTTTTTTTTCTTTCAAACACTACATCACAGGACTCCTAGAGGTCCTTATACTGTTCACAGCACAGTCCATTCTGGTAACCTTCTAAAGGGGAGCTCTTACAAATGGTTCATACCAACTCCTTACTTTAAAACAAAAAGCATGTTCTATCTAAGTGTGTGTGTGTGGGGGGGGAGGGGGGCACATTAATCCTGTTGTACACTGTCTTGGGTGAATCGCTTCATAAAGGCAGTTAATAAAGCTCAATAAATAAAGCAGTAGTTGGGAGTCTGAGAAGATCCTACACTATGCAGCGAAATGTCTCTTGCTTCTTAAGATAGGGACTATTTTGCACATCTTTCGAGGTAGTTCAGGTGAGTTACATTTAGGTACAGCAGATATTTTCAAAACCACATATGCCGTTTTCCAGCAAAAAAATCTGTTGCAGAGACCATTGTGAAAGATCCTACCAAGGGTGGCTGTTTGAAAATTGCCCTTCCCCCTTTATTGGCCACTGTTGGAAACAGGATACTGGGTTTGATGGCCCTTGGTCTGACCCAGTATGGAATATCTTATGTTCTTATTTATATAGCTCACACTTTTCCAGTAAAAGGTTTAAGGCAAGTTACATTCAGGTATAGTAGGTAGTTCCCTGTTCCTGAGTTCATCCCTGAGGCATTGGAGAGTTAAATGATTTACCCAAGACAACAAGGAGCATCAGTGGGATTTGGCTCCCAGGCTGCTGCCCTAATCTCTAAGCTACTTCTCCACTCCATGTTCCTTTAAACAATATTATAAATTCTAGGAACTAAACTGATCTTATATTTATGAGCGGCACAAAGACCTCTTGGCATATTCTATATTTTGTTTACTTCTTTTCTTTCCTCATGTGTTTACCAACATTTTATTAAGCTTCGTGATCCAGTCGAATATGCATTTGCTTCAGAAGTGCAAAGGTATTTTGCTATCTGGCAGGAGTACCAGTCTGACTGGCACTATACCAGCAGCCAGCACGGTGGTCTGAATGCTAACCTGGACCTCAGGGCCAAACCTTAAATAAGTGATTTCCGATTTCAACAAAACGAAAGTGCTGTGAATTATTGATCTGTGGATTTGAATAGGGCCAGAGAAGGAGCCTGACATATTGACTCAGGTAGTTTGTTCCGGACATATGGAGCAGCAAGGTGGAGTGAATGAAGTCTGTATTTGGCAGTGGCAGAGAAGGGCACAGATAAAAGAAATCTGCCAGAGGAGCGGAGTTTCCAAGGAGGGGTGTAGGGTGAGATAAAAGAGGAAAAGTAGTGAGGAGCTGCAGAATGAATGCACTTGTAGGTCAGTAAGAGAAGTTTGAACTGGATAATGAATAGGGAGCCAGTGAAGTGACTTGAGAAGAGGGGTTACATGAGCATAGTGACACGGGTGGAAGATAAGCCGTGCAGCTGAGTTTGAACGATTGAAGGGGTGTTCCAGAGATACCAAAGCAGAGTCTATGCAGGAGGAGGCCTGTGCTATAGTCAAGTGAGCTCTGATGCTCTCCAGCACTCTCTTTCCAGCCAAAAGGAATGTTGAGCCAATGGCTTCTTTGATCCAGTGGGAAATCAAGAACTTAGCCGCTGCCTGTCCTTTTCTCAGACCACCGAAGAGAATAAAAAGATGGTCTGATTGTCAAAAGGGGTTGGTTACTTCCAAGTATCTGAATTACACCCTCCTCACATCTACCAGATACAGAGAGGGATCCAATTGTAGATTCTTCTCTGTGAAGGAGGGCAGGATATGTGCCTGATTGAGATGAAAAGCAGACAGCAGCTTTGGAAGAAAGGATGGCACTGTCCACAAGCTGACAGAAGCTGTCACTGATCCTAAAGGGCTGCCAACAAAATAAGGCCTGCAGTTCCAACACCCACAATAACCATCAGAAAAAACACTTTAAGGTTCAAAACTTTGTGAGAAGCCTTATGTAAGAGCTCAAGGGGGGGGGGGGGGCCCTTGGAACCTTCAACACCAGAGAAAGGCTCTACTGGGGAACCATTGTATGCACTGGAACATGAATCTGTTTAACTCCTCTGAGGCAATGAGAAACATTAGGGTTAACCCCTGTTCCGGTCTCATCTGCAAAAAGGAGAAGATGGCTCCTATATCTGCTTTCCCAGCCTTCAGGACCTGGAGGAACATTACCTCTCAAAAACCCTTCAAACTCTCACATAGGCTAAAAAGGTTGAGGCTCTTTTGGCCTTTAGCAGAGTATCCACTACCACTATAGAGCAGCCTCTCTTAGTTTATGCCTTTCAAGGGCCAGGCCATAGGTGAGAAGGGAGCAAAATCCTTCATCACGGGTTCTTGCTGAAGTAGACCCTTCTCCTTAGGCAACACAAGCAGGATCTCAACCAACAGACCTATTTGATCCATATTCCATAGTCTTCATGGCAAATCTGGGGCTATGAGAATCAGCAAGCCTGGAGACCAAAACCTGCATAAGAGGTAGCTCACCAAGGGGGAAAAGACACATAGAAGCTCCTCCAGGGGTCATACCTGAAGCAAGGCTTCCAAGCTCACTGCTCATTGGTCCCTCCAGTGACTGAAAGTTTTTCACCTTGGCATTCTTTTGCATGGCCATCAGATTGGGTCTCACCTTCGCACTATTAGGATGAACATGTGGGGAGCTTAATTCCCATTTTGGGGATCCACTGTGTTCTGGCTCAAGAAGTCAGCCTGAATGTTGTTGACAGCTCCTATATGGGCCGCTGACAGAGAGACCAGGTGCTGCTCTACCCTGGTGCTTTGGATCCCTTCTTGCTTATTGATATGTCGCGCTGTCATGGCATTGTCTGAGAACATGTGGAATGCCTTGTCCTCTAACAAAGACTGAAACTTCACTAGGGCCAGGCATAATGCTCTGGCCTCCAACTGGTTAATAAGTCAGGAGGACTCCAAAGGGAATCAAAGACCTTGAATCATTGTGCCTAGACAGTGAGCGCCCCAGCTTTTCAGGCTGCCATCCATGGTGACTATTACCCAATCCAGGGCTTGCAGCAGCATGCTGCTCATCAGATGGTGAGGTTGAAGCCACCATGCTAACTGCTTCTTGACCTTCCAGGGGAGGGGAAGTGTCTGGTCAAACAGCTGAGAGCAAGGAGAGCAGAGAGACAGCAGATGCCTTTGTAGTACATGCACATGCACCTTACCCAAAGGACTGACTCCAGCATCGATGCCATGGACTCCTAGAGCTGCGGGTAGTTCCAATCCTAAGGGTCAGGTTGCACACAAAATTCCCAAAGTTGGCTCTGCAGCTTGAGCATACTCTTGGACCCGAGGAAGGTCTGACCCTGGAGAGTGTTGAAATGAGCTCTCAGATACTTCAAATCCTGAGAGAGGTTCAGACTGCTCTTGGGATAATTTATCAGCAACCCCAGACATTCCAGCCAATGAATCACCAGGGCTGTGTCCTCTTATGACTTCTGCAGGGAGTCTGACCAAATCAGCCAGTCACCCAGGCTTGTGGAGGAATGACACTACTTTAGAGAAAGTGAGAGGTGCTGTGGCCAGGACAAGCGAGAGGTGCTGTGGCCAGGACAAAGCTCAAAACTAGAATGGCCCACAATACAGAAGCAGAGGAACTGCTGATGCTGTTCCCTGATGGGAATATGAAAGTATGCCTTGGCCAAATGTAAGGTAAAGAACTCCCCAGGCTGAACGGACACATTGACTGACCCAATGATCTCCACGTGGAAATGGGGTAACCAGAGTTTGGAATTGACCACCTTCAGGTCCAAATAGGCCAAAGAAGCCCTCTTTCTTGGGCACTACAAAGTACATGGAATAACAGCCATGATCTTGTTCTGCAGAAGACATGGGTAAAATAGCCTACAACTGCAGGAGGCACTGCAGAGTTTCTGCAACTGCTGCACGCCTGAGTGGGAAGTCTTAGGGAGACTACACAAAGGCATTTCCTAGAGGATCTGAAAACTCCAGCACATACCTTTTGAGCCTGCACTGCTAGAACCCATTGGTCTGATGTGATATAACTCCATTCTAAGAGAAACAGCTAGAGCCACCCTCTACCGGCTGCACCTCAGAGACTCTGCATATCTCATTGCAGGGGCTTGCCGGCTCAAGTGGTTGTTTGTTGAGGAGTCATAAGATTGTTGAGAGCTCCGAAAGGACTAGCCTTTCTTGGGTCATAGGACCGGCCTTTCTAGGTCCATAGAAGGAATAGGCCCTACCAGGGCCTCCTCACTTACCGAGGGCATCTCCAAGTTCCATGCACGGCCTTCCGAGAGGCAGATCTACACGCTGGAGCTTGTCTTCAGAAAGTCTTAGGATTATATTCTCCCAAGCCTTTTACAGACTTCTTGAGATACTGACCAAAAAGCCATTTTCCCCTAAAGGGAAGCTTGCTCAGCCATAACTTGCAGGCTGCATTTGCTGACCAATTGCAAAGCCAGAGCCTCTGCTTAGCCACAACCACTGCCACAATAGAGTTGGAGGAAATCCTGATCAAATCATATAGAGCATCGGTCACATACTCCAATCTAGTAGGCTTCAGGCTGTCTGGCAATTGTTGAACCCAATGCAAAAGCACACTGACTACTAGGCCTGCACATAAGACCACTTGAGAGCCCAAGGTCGAGGAGGCAAAGGCATTGTTCAAGAGGGTTTCTACTGTCCTGTCATGAGAATCCTTAAGCACAGTGCCTCTTTCCACTGGAATAGTGATGTGCTTGGTCACTGTTGTGACAATGGCATCCACCTGAGGAAGGCCAAAAAACTTGTCTTGGGCAGGGAATATAAGCGAGAAAAGACCTCCAGGCTCCTAAGGTCACCACTGAGTAACCTCCAAGATAATGTCCATCTGAGACCGTAGAGCTGAAGTTGGCCCTTCAATGTGTATGGCTGCCATTGCATGATGAATCGAAACCGAATGGTTCTCTCAGTGAAAATGCAGATCACAGAAGGGCACTCAGGATGGTGTTCTAACTCACTTTCAGCTACGTATACCTTTGTCAGGAGCTTCTCAACAGGATGTCATTATCCCAATCAGAATGGACCTTTATTGTTTGCCAGTTTAGAACACAATTTAAGGTTTTATGCTTGACTTGTAAAGTCAACCAGAATGATGTTCTAACCTACCTTCAGGATCACCTATAGAGAGCTGTGTGTTAATTTTAATTTAATGTAATTTTAGTATTTCTATTGTACTTGTCTCCTAAAAAGAGAAGTTAAAGGCAGATTACAAAGAAAAAAAATAAAATAGTTATATTAAAACAGTATTCTAAAAATAATAATACAATTCATGCAATTACCCAAAAGCCCATTGGGGTTCATTCCAAGCAAAAATAGCGGGGATGGACATCCCAATGGTCGCCTGGCCTGGACGTACAGGGCCGATTCTAATGTCAGCCCTGTTCGTCCCGGGCCGGTGAATTGGCCAGGGAAGTTATTTGACCCCCAGGGTGGAATAACCTCCCTGGACATTTTTTTTTTCACTTTGGGATGCAAAAGGGGCCTGGGGGGGGGGGGGCAAAGTTAATCCCCTGCAGCCCGACCCTGGCCTTAGGAGGCCAGATCAGGGGTCAGGCTGTGGGGAATTAACTTTGTGGGACAGTGGCCGGCATCGCGGCTTTTAAATGGAGCTGCGGTGCCATGGCAATGGGACGCCATGGCGCCAGACTCCATTTAAAAGCCCTGGCTGAGTTAGCCAGGCTGGCTCTGTACGTGCAGGCTGGGACTGAATCGCAGTGCTGTTCGCAATTCTGATCCCGCGGGGCTAGACGTGCCCCACGGGATCAGAATCGTGATCTGCTTTGTACGTCCTTTTCCCTCTTCCTCACCCTCCCTCTCCTCTTTCTTCTTTCCATCTCTCTTCCCTCTAAATTCTACCACATTTCCTCCTCCCCATCTCTTTTCTTCCCTCTCTTCACACTCCCCCTCTTATTTCTTTACTTCCCCTTTCACAACACACACACATTCTCCCCTTTCCCTTCTTCCTCATGTCACTCTCTCTCCTCTCCACTCTTCCTAGTACTCTCCTGTATCTGTGGAAGTGCTGATGATAGAAGAAAGTGGAGAGGGAGGGTGAGGAAGAGGGAAAAGGAGAGAGATGAGAGGTGAGGAAGAAGAACTAAGAGTAGGGTAGGGAGATGAGTAGAAAAGGGCAAAAGTTAAGTAAGGAGGGAAAGGGTGAGATGGAAGAGAGAAGCAAGGAAGGAAAGTGGAGGCAAAGAAGGGAAAAAGATGAAAGACATTGGAATTATGACGATAAGTGAGTAGGGTGAAAGAATGTGTTTGGGGAGGAAAGGAGTGAGGGGTGTGCAATAGAAGGAAGGAGAGAGAAAAATGGAAGAATATAGGTAGGATAAAGGAAAACACAAGGAGGAAGTGAAAAGAAATGACTTGGAACCTATAACATAAGCAAAAGAGAGACAACAATAGGATAGAAGAAGTCTAGAGAAAATATTGAGATAATAAAATGGATAACAAAAAAGATGACTATAGATTGGAGGAGGAATGGAAAGAAACTATAGTTGGATAAAAAGGCAGATGAGAGAAATGGAGAAAAAAGTTGAAACAGAAGGATCAATGTTGTAGAGATATGTACATAGGGAAGGAAAGGACAAAGAGTGTGAATTTAAAAAATGGAAATGAAATCCTGGAAAAGGATTTAGTAAAAAACAACAACAAAAGGAAGTGGATAAGAGAGACCAAGACCAATCCAACTGGAAAAATAAAATGATCAGACAACAAAAGAGAATCAGTTTCTAGAGAATGAAATATCTCAGCTTTGGAAATGTGCATTTCTTATAGTTCAGTACAGGAGGATATGTATCCATCTGGCCAGAATTATGAGACAGACTATGAAATGCTTTTTACATTTATATTTAAATGAGTTGCTATTCAAAAGCACGTATGTGGTTGGCAGCAGGGCTCATCACTTAAAGACTGTTTTTAAAATCTGGGCCTCTGAACCAAATTATCCAGATAAAAAGAAGATGGGATTTGGGGCATTCTGGAGGAGGTGCCACTAAGACGTCTATCTTTTTCACCTAAGCAGTAATTTTGAGCTACTATGAGGGTAATTTTATAACAGTTTGCCTAGGCTGGGAGGCCACGTAGATGCCTATTTTATAAAGACACATAGGTACCTATGTGTCTTTATAAAATGCCAGCAGAAAAGCAGAGGAAATCTCTGGAAGTGTGAGCTTGGATGTATACCGTACAATCTATGTTTATACTTGAAGATTCTGCCCAAACTCCTCTCCAAATGCACCTTCACCCAGGTCGGTCACATATATATGCATGCTCGTTTGTCTTAGCGTGCACATGCACATGTGGGGTAATTCTATAGACAACATTTTACGTGTGTCTACTGACATACTGTATATGCACAAAAAATATTTTCTAAAATTACTCCCTGTGGGGGTTAAAGTTATAATAGTTCACTTAGGTTGAGGGGACCAGAAAGCACCTAACTTATTTTATAAAGGCACATTAGTGCCTACTGTATGCCTTTATAAAATATTAGGGGTAAAGCAACAGAAATTGCAGCTAGATTGAAACTGCAGACACTTATGGCAGCTGGAGAGCTGGTGCAAAAGGACGTTTATACAGTTTCTGCGACTGTATTTCACAAAGAAGGCATGTATTGTACTTTGTGATTCCATCTGTGCTCCATCTATACTCTGCCCTAGAAGAAACTTACTCGTGTTGTTCAAAAGTACACGCCTTCTTTTCAGCACGTGCGCTTTTACGTGTATAACCTCTGGGGTAATTTTATAAAAGCCTTTTTATGCACGTAAAACAGTTTTTTTTGTGTGGAAAAAGTGGGTAATTTTATAAACCTTTCCTGCATGTACAAGTATAGCCATATTTTGAACACATAAAAGCACTTTTATAAAATAACCACAGGGGTTATGTGCATAAAACAATTCGCGGTGACAAGAAGAAGCCACGACCAACAGTTGAGGACCAGCCGAACATAATATGCGACCGGAGATATAAATAAATAAATAAGTAATCAACAATTCAAACAGATAACTAGGCGTGCCTTCATGTAATGCCTTGAAAATGAAGCAGCAAACCTTAAACGGAATACAAAACATAATCAGAAGCCAGGCAATGACCGCAAAAGTGGAGTCATCCATGAGCATGGATCACACCTGGATAACAGCTGAGCAGCGAAATTCTGAATCAACTGCAAAAAACAGTCCAATTGAGCAGGTCATACCACATATAGCACGTTATAGTAGTCAAGTGCAGCTAGCACCAAGGACTGAAGGATCAGATGGCAGCAGGGCCGACCCAACCAAACTAGGGCAGTAACTTCCAGAGGGCAGCAAAAGCAGGGCATTCAAAGCTAAATAATAGATTTTGACAGCAAGAGGGGATGTAAAGCTTGAGGTTCGCCTAGGGCACCAACACTTTAAACCAACTCTAGGGCCAGCCCTGGATGGCAGTCACCAGAAGAAAGAGAGTATTGAGGTAATGAGATAAATTTGGATGGATGATGTTTCAGGGCAAACCTGAGAAAATACATCTGTACTGGGGCGATAGATGCCGGCAAGAACCTACCAACTGCAGTGGTGGAAAGAAATACCTGGAACGGTGTGAGCTAAATGCTAATACTACTACTACCCTCATAGTAACATAGTAACATAGTAAATGATGGCAGATAAAGACCAGCATGGTCCATCTAGTCTGCCCAGCAAGATGGCAAGAGTTGGTGCACCTGTCGCTCTGTGCAGGCCACCCCTCCCCATGTCTTTGTTTAGGGGTAAACCCACCACTCCATGTAGGACACCCCTATTTGTTGAGACGTTATATGGTTCAGAAGTTAGATGGTACCGTTTATCTTGTTTTTATCCTATTGCTGTAAAGGGATCCACTATGTTTGTCCCATGCCTTTTTGAATTCCGTCACCGTGTTTTCCCCCACCACTTCCATTGGGAGGGCATTCCAAGCATCCACCACCTTTTCAGTGAAAAAATATTTCCTGACATTGCCTTTCAATTTACCACCTTGCAGCTTCATTTTATGCCCTCTAGTTTTACAGCTTCCCCGTCTTTGGAAGAGGTTTGTTTGTTCATCATTTCTCTTTAAGCATTTAAAGGTCTGAATCATATCTCCCCTGTCCCTCCTCTCCTCCAAAGTGTACATATTTAGGTCTTCAAGTCTCTTCTCATAAGGCTTCTGACGCAGGCTCCAAATCATTTTGGTCGCTTTCCTCTGAACAGTTTCCAGTCTTTTTCATCTTTTGCAAGATATGGTCTCCAAAACTGAACACAGTATTCCAAATGAGGCTTCACCAGTGACTTATACAGCGGCATAAGTACCTCTTCCTTTCTGCTGGTAATCCCTCTTTGTATGCAGCCCAACATCCTCCTGTCTTTTGCCACTGCCTTGTCGCACTGTTTTGCCACCTTGAGATTATCAGAGATAATCACACCAAGGTATTTCTCCTGAACCGTGCATACCAACCTCTCGCCCCCTATCGCGTACTTTTCCCTTGGATTTCTGCTACCCAAGTGCATGACACTGCACTTTTTCGCATTAAATCGTAGTTGCCAAGCATTAGACCAGTCTTCCAGCTTTTGTAGATCTTTCCTCATGTTAACCACTCCCTCAGGGGAGTCCACTCTGTTGCAAATCTTTGTGTCGTCTGCAAAAAGACAGACTTTTCCATTCAGTCCTTCAGCAATATCACTCACAAATACATTGAACAGTGCCGGGCCCAGGACCGAACCCTAGGCTGGGACACCCCGCTAATCACCTTCCTCTCATCCGAGTGAGCTCCATGTACAATCATCTTCTGTCATCTGTCAGTCAACCAATTTCTAATCCAGTTTACCATCTTGGGACACATCCCCAAGCTACTGAGTTTGTTGACAAGCCTCCTATGAGGGACAATATCAAAGGCTTTGCTGAAATCCAGGTAGATGACATCCATCGCATGCCCCTGATCTAGTTCCTTGGTCACCCAGTCAAAGAACTCATTCAGATTTGTTTGGCAAGACCGTCCTTCGGTAAAACCATGTTGCCTCAGATCTTGCATCCTGTTGGTTTTGAGAATGTTCACTATTTGCTCTTTCAGGAGCGCCTCCATTACTTTTCCCGCCACCGAGGTAAGGCTCACGGGCCTGTAGTTTGATACTTCTTCCCTATCACCACTTTTGTGTAGAGGTACGACATCAGCCATTCTCCAGTCCTGAGGAACCTCTCCTGTTTCCAAGGATCTGCTGAAGACATCCTTTAACGGTCCTGCAAGAACCTCTCTGAGCTCTTTCAGTATCCTGGGATGTATCCCATCCGGTCCCATGGCTTTGTCCACTTTCAGTTTAGCAAGTTGTTCTAACACCTCGTCTTCTGTGAATGGTGTGGTATCTACTTCATTCCCATTTTTATATTTGGGAGTCACAGCTGGTCCATCTCCAGGATCTTCTTTAGTAAAAACAGAGCAGAAGTATTTGTTTTGCAATTTTGCTTTTTCAGTGTCACTTTCCACGAGTCCTTTCCCAGCACTTTTGAGTCCTGCAATTCCAACTCTGATCTTCTTCCTTTCCCAAATATACCCTTAACATCTTTAAGCATCCTTTCCTCTGCCTTTGATTTTGCTATCCTTATTACTCTTTTAGACTCTTTGAGTTGGATCCTGTATTCATTTCTGTGTTCTTCTGTTTGCAAGCTTTTGAATTTTGCAAAAGTTATGTTTTTTGCCTTTATTTGAGCAGCCACCTCTTTGGAAAACCAAATAGGTTTCCTTCTCCTCTTATTTTTATTTACTTTTCTTACATATTTATCTGTTGCCCCTTTTATTGCCTTCTTTAGTTTAGCCCATTGCAATTCCACTTCCTTTATCTCCTTCCACCCCGTCATCTCCTCCTTTAAGTACTCTGCCATTTTATTGAAGTCAGTGTATTTGAAGTTTAGGACTTTGAGCTTGCTATGATTGGTCTGTACCATGGCTTTTATCTCAAACCACACCGTGTGATGGTCGCTGTTGCTCACAGCGGCACTCACGCAGACATTTGACACACTATCACCGTTTGTGAGCACTACATCCAGCGTTGAGCTTTCCCTGGTTGGTTCCATCACCATTTGTCTAAATAATGCATCTTGGAGAGCATCCACAATTTTTTTGCTTCTTTCCAGATGTGCAGAAGGAGTAATTCAATCCACATCAGGTAGATTAAAGTCTCCCAATATGATCGCTTCCCCCTTTGTTGCTATCTTGGCAATATCTTTAATCAATTCATTATCTCTCTCTTCAATTTGAGTCGGAGGTCTGTAGACTACAGGAATATGGATGACAGTGCCATCTCCTCTTTCCAACGCAATCCAGAGCGCTTCTTCTTTTCCCCATGTCCCCTGCATTTCAGTAGCTTTAATATTGCTTTTGACATACAAGGCTACTTCTCCTCCTTTTCCATTTTCTCTGTCTCTTCTGAATAGATTATAGCCAGCTATGGCTATATCCCAATCGTGAGATTCATTAAACCATGTTTCTGTAATGGCCACAATGTCCAAATTCGTTTCCACCATTAGGGCTTCCAGGTCTGGAATTTTGTTGGCTAAGCTTCGAGCATTTGTGCTCATTGCTTTCCAGCATTTTCCTGGCTTGTGTGTATTTTGCATTGATTTTGTTCTGCCTACTTCTTCCACATGTTTTTGATGTGTGGTTTAAAAGTGTGGCTGTTTCTGATGGTGTTCTGCTTTTGCTGGGGGTGGCATGCAGATGTTGACCTTCCACATCCGTCACCCCCTCTTCCTAGTTTAAATGCATATCCACATACTGCCTGAATTTTTCACTTAGGATTCTTTTCCCTGCGACAGTGAGATGTAGTCCATCAGCATAGTATAGTGTCTTGTTGGTCCATCTGTTGTCCCAGTTACCAATAAATCTGAATCCTTCTTGTTTGCACCAGGTCTGAAGCCATGTATTAAAGCTGTTAATGTGATGCAGCCTTTTTGTCCCCTTAGCAAGAACAGGTAGAACTTCTGAGAATGCAACAGTGTTAACAACGCGCTTGAGTTTCTCTCCCAGAGATTGAAAGTCCTTTTGGGCTGTGGAGGCACTGTTACTAGCCAGGTCGTTTGTGCCTAAGTGGATAATAACATCAAGTTTGGAGTGTTCACTTTTTTTGCTAAGTAATTCAACAACTTGGTTTGTATTCCTGCTGGCTGAAGAGCCTGGTAGGCACATGACTATCTTCTCTCCTTTGAACTGTGTTCCCAAGTTGGTGCCTCTGATGATGGAATCTCCAAGTAGTAGTAGTTTTCTGTTTGGTGAGGTTTTCTTCATAATTGGTGCTTTAGCAGGGGATTGGGCATTGTCTGACTCATTTAAGGGCCCTTCAGTTTCTTTGGATTGGGCATCCTCATTAGCCAAGGCAGAGAAGGCATTGTGTAGGGATATCTCTTGATGTACAGGATGTCTCTGTGTTACTGGTCGCAGTCTACCAGAACCCACTGTGATCCATTTGTTCCTGGGGCATTTGATTCTTTGTGGGAACGGTGGTGGACTTTGTTCAGTTTGTATCCTAGAAGAGGTGCGCTTCATTGCAGCCAGTTCCTCCCTCAGTAGAGACACTTCTTTATGCATGGCAGCTAGGTCTTTCCTTAGTAGAGTCAGTTCTTCATGCATGGCGGCTGACTTTAGGCATATAGGACAAGTTCTTAGGCTCCAAATGATTTGTCTTGGAATGAAAGTACCGCAGTTATTGCACTGAATACACAACATATTGTTTATGAAGTCCCAGAAGAGGAAGAAGAAGAAGAAAGATGAAGACGATGTGGCTTTTAACCCAGGTTAGGGACGATAGATGGCACATATGTGACCACTATATAGGTAATGTAGCCCCTGGGGTGGGTGGGGCGAGGGGTAGGGTGGGCGGGAACCTTAGTGTCTCTGGCCAGTAGGCTGTCCCTGAACTGTGGGCACAGGAACCCACCACTAAGGACAAATAGACACGTGCAGCACAGGAAATGGAGGTCCACAACACTAACTCAGCAGGGGGGAGGGGTAGTCCCTCAGGTAGGCTAAGAGAAAGTTTAAAACTCTACAGCAATGGAGTGGGTAAGGGAAACCACTACTAAGGACAGATAGATAGATAAATATGTGGAGACAAACAGATTCACAGTTATTTGAAGACAAACAGACTCACAGTTATGCAGCAAACTCAGCAAAAATCACCTTTTGGGAGAGCTCTGGAAAGCACTCCTTTTCTTAAGGAACAGAAAGGCAATCTGAGCAAGCCCAAGTGCAGCACAGGAAATGGAGGTCCACAACAATAACTCAGCAGGGGGGAGGGGTAGTCCCTCAGGTAGGCTAAGAGAAAGTTTAAAACTCTACAGCAATGGAGTGGGTAAGGGAAATCACTACTAAGGACAGATAGATAGATAAATATGTGGAGACAAACAGATTCACAGTTATTTGAAGACAAACGGACTCACAGTTATGCAGCAAACTCAGCAAAAATCATCCTTTGGGAGAGCTCTGGAAAGCACTCCTTTTCTTAAGGAACAGAAAGGCAATCTGAGCAAGCCCAAGTGCAGCACAGGAAATGGAGGTCCACAACAATAGCTCAACAGGGAGGAGGGGTAGTCCCTTAGGTAGGCTAAGAGAAAGTTTAAAACTCTACAGCAATGGAGTGGGTAAGGGAAACCACTACTAAGGACAGATAGATAGATAAATATGTGGAGACAAACAGATTCACAGTTATTTGAAGACAAACAGACTCACAGTTATGCAGCAAACCCAGCAAAAATCACCTTTTGGGAGAGCTCTGGAAAGCACTCCTTTTCTTAAGGAACAGAAAGAAAGGCAATAATAATAATAATAATAAATATTGTGAAAGAATTCTAGCTTGATCTGGACAGACAGCGGTAGGAATAGAGCTTGGAGGTTGCAGTATTGTAAGCAACCTAAGGAGAAAACAAGAGGCAGATAAAGGAATCACAGTCTAGCAACACCACAGGCCTTGGGTGGCCAGATTGCTATCTACAGGCTAAAATATCTCAACAACCAATCAGGTTAATGCAGAATAGTGGTGGCTAAGTAGCATCTAGGAAAGTGGTAAGAAGAAAACAAGGGGCTGCTAAAGGAAGCATGACCTAGCAACATGATATTAGAAATAGTAGGCTATAACTCCCCAGAAACCTACTAGATCAGGGATTCTCAACCCAGTCCTTGGGACATATCTAGCTAGTCTGGTTTTCAGAATAACCACATTAATATGCATGAGAGAGATCTGCATACGACGGAGACAGAGCATGCAAATCTCTCTCATGCATATTCATTGTGATTATCCTGAAAACCTGACTGGCTGGGTGTGTCCCAAGGACTGGGTTGAAAACCCCTGTATTAGATCAATGCCAGCAGCTCAATGGTGGCCTTGTACCATCCGGCAAGGTAACAGGATCAAGTTCGCTGGCTACAGCTTCCCTAATTTCAGTAAATGGTTAGATTATTCCAAGGCTTAGTGACAAGAAATGGGTGAAGAAGAGGTGGATGCAAACTAATGAATTAAGTATGGAAACTTGTATGCTCATCTTCACAGGATGATGGAAAACTAAGGAGGAAGATAACAGGCAGGCATGTCATACATATAAAGGTTGTATGCAAAACAGCTGAAGTTTGCTACTGTATGTATAACTTTAGTGCCTGTCTCTGGCCCCTCCCCAAATCATACCTCCTGGTCAATGCACAAAGTTTCTACTCAACTCTCCTCTCATCTTGAAGCTTCCTTAGCCCTCCATCCCCGTCAATCCGGCTTCCATCCCGGCCCCAGTACCGAATCCATCCTTATTTCTTTCCTCAATGAGTTGCACACTGCCCATAACCGTGGTTCTGTATCTATCGCTGTCTCACTTGATTTGTCGGCCGCCTTCGATGTAGTCGACCATCGTACCCTTCTCACACGTCTCCACAGCGTTGGTCTCTCCAGCACAGTTCTTCTCTGGTTTCATTCTTTTCTTTCCAACAGGTCTTTCTCAGCTCTCTCTGGGTCCACTTCCTCTATCCCAACCCCCCTCCAGTGTGGTGTCCCTCAGGGTTCAGTCCTGGCCCCACTCCTGTTTAATATCTTCTTGGCACCTCTTCCCCTCTTAGTTCAACAATGTGGTATCCCTGCGTACTACTACGCAGATGACATCATCCTTCTCCACCACACAGATTCCACAGCCCCAGATATTGGCACCCTCAATGCTTGCCTGTCCTGCGTAGCCTCCTGCTAATCCACAAACGTCTTGCATATTAATCTCTCTAAAACTCTGGCGATCTGGTTTTATACCAGCAACCCTGCCCCCCTCTTATCCCTCTTCTGTCCTCCTCCCCATTTCCCATCGTCACATCCTTACATTATCTTGGTGTTACCCTTGACTCATCCCTTTCTTTCAAAGACCATATCTCATCTGTAGTCCAGCGCTCCTTCTATACCTTAAGGCAACTTCGTGCAGTCCGCCCTTTTCTCTCTTTCTCCTCTCTGACCACATTACTCCTGTCCCTTGTTCTGTCACGTTTCGACTACTGTAACGCTTCCTTGGCTGGCCTCACCCAAACCCAACTGTATAGACTCCAGCTGGTCCAAAACACAGCAGCACGCATCTTGACCCACGCCTCTCAGTCAGACCACATCACACCTCTCCTCATTCGCTTCCACTAGCTCCCCGTCTTATTTAGAATTCAGTATAAAATCCTTATCTTTGTTCATAGATCAATTCACACCGGCACTCCACTCTACCTCTCTGATTTGGTCCATCTTCATTTCCCACACCGTCTCCTCAGGTCTGTCCACTCTAATTGTCTATTTCTTCCATCTCCATCCCAGGCCCACCTGGAATCTACTTGCTCCTCGGCTTTCTTTTTTCTTGGTCTCTGTCTCTGGAATTTGCTCCCGTCAGCCCCTCCGCTTGGAGTCCTCATTCCCTGCCTTTAAAGCCAGATTAAAAACCCATCTCTTCTGCTCAGCCTTTGACCTTCCCTCCTCCCCCCTGTCTCCTGCCGTGCGCTGATGTCCAGTCTTCATCTTCCCTCCCTTATGACTGTCCCATCTCTAACTTGCTATCTCTTTCCTATCCAAATTATTGGTGCTCTATTTTCCTTTCCTTAGCTGTACCTCCCTGTTATTAAAAGTTTGTAAACCGCTCTATGCCTCTGGTTTGAGCGGTATATTAAGTTTTTGAATAAAGATAAATGCTGAAATGGTGTGATTTACGCATAAAATTATGCATATAACCAGGGTAAGTTTTTTGAAAAAAGTACTTATATGTTTGGCATCAGCACCAACAGCATGAAGTCTTTTTAAATATCAGCCTCGAGGTAACACAGAGCAAATAATCAAGCAAAATGCTCTTGTCAAACCCTAATAATGGAAAAAGGTACAAATCCATCCCACCTGACAAAAATAGAATTAGAAACGTCTTAAATTAATGACTGCAAACCCGGCTAGCAATTAACGGACTAATTAATCCAGAGTATCGCAAAAGAACTTTGAGAAAAG
This sequence comes from Ichthyophis bannanicus, assembly GCA_033557465.1. Taxonomy (NCBI): domain Eukaryota; kingdom Metazoa; phylum Chordata; class Amphibia; order Gymnophiona; family Ichthyophiidae; genus Ichthyophis; species Ichthyophis bannanicus. The sequence continues at coordinate 1,220,982,152 of CM066031.1, forward strand.
ACACATTTTTCTCATTTTTTTTTCTGGAAGACAAATTATTGGGCTAAAAATGAATCTCTTTAGGTAGTGAGTGAGCTGCAAAGATCTGGCACTACTATAGCAATGGATTTAGCTAAATGCAACCCAGGTAAAAAGGAGCGCACAGGAGCCTTTCATGTACTGATCTCAAGACTCTGCCGGGTGTGCACTAGTGTAATTAAGCTTTGAAATCATTTTGGTGCACAGGAGTCTCAAGTGTCTTACTAATTGCAATCTATACCAGGCCCTTTATACCACATTCACCTGAGCTTGAACCTAACGTCTGCATATGATAAAGGAATATTATGGCCCAAATGTTTATCAAATTCTGTTCCACAGAATTTAAAGAATTCCCCATGCATAAAACCTCTATTTTTGTTGCATGGAGTTTTAATTTGTTCTTTAGTAACCAATCTCCTTATTGCTACATACAATCTTTCAGTTGCTCTCCCAGTTCTTAAAAAGTGCATCTATAGGAATAAAAAAAACTGCACGTCATATGCATACACATATGGGAATACCAAAAAAGACATGCAAAATTACTCAATCGCTCCCATGCAAAAAATTCTCGTAATAATCAGTATCCTCTATAGTAAATATTTTAAAAACTTCACATTCACCTCTGACAATGCTACATTTTCCAACATAAAGCGCAGCCTTCTGAAGTTATTATATCCTCTCCAAAAAGAGGCATTTCATCTGAAAGGACACACACTAAAGTATAAACAGGAGCATTTCCCAATCAGCATACTGTCGTGACCCCTTGCCTGGGCCGGTGGCTCACAGGCAAAGGGCTGCCATATTTGTCCTTAAATAAAACTATTTTTGTCTCCAGCAAGGAATCCTGGGACTTGTAGTTCTTTTCATTAAAGACAAAGTAGTGTGTGACCACTGGGGTTGTTTAAGGCAAAAACAAGAAATTTATTTTTGGGTTCTTTCCACGCATTAAATTCAATGGTAATGCAAGCAAAAGGATTATTCTCCTAAACAGAAAACTTACAGGAACAAAAGTACATGTGAAGTTAAAGAACTGAAATACTTCTCTTAAACACGGCAGCTGTTTTCATTACACATCTCAGCATAGGTAAATTCTGGTCATTTTCCAATAATGCTGCTTTAATTCAACTTCTGTTCTTAGCAAAGTTCTTTAGCTTAAAGAAGGTCTTAGCACTTTCCTGGCTAAGGAAAAATTGCTCTTCAAAAAGGTTCTTTTTACGGTCCTTTCTAGCAGCTTTCAACTTCCCTCATGCAAAAAGAACAATCCATCGGTGATTCATCATACACTGAATCTGACTCAAGAGTGTCAATTTGCATACCTTCCTGTTCTGCAAATTGCTTATCTCTTTCAGGATTTTCAACAATGTTTTCCAACTTACTATTCTGTAGAAAGTTCAAAAGTCCTTTCCAGAATTGCTCTCCTGGTAAGCATTGGCTGTATCAGGAGCGTGGGGCTTCTTTCCCTGGAACAAGAGCTTAACTGCTTCAGCTGTGTTCAGCACTACGTCTCTGCCTTTGGCTGGGTCTTGGTTACGTTAGTTTGTAACAGCTTTCACCCCCCTTCTGGCAGCTTGGGTTTTCTGAACTGTCTCTTGCACACACTGCACTGCACTCTGTCCCAGCTCTTCAGCAACCTCCCCAGCTATAAATCTGCCGGTCTCTGGCTCAAACGTACCTTCCACCCAAGGGTTGCTTCCTTTGCTGTTGGAACTGCTTCTCCCACATGGAGTTAAACTTCCCCCATCTCCTTGCTCCGTCCTTCCTCCTGCTCCTGCTGCTGCTCTTGCTGTCTCTCTCTGCACTGAAGCAGGTTTAAAAAGCTGCCTCCTAGCTACCACACCCTCATCTCTGCACAGGTGGTTGTCATTAGAGTCCAAGCCTGCACTCATGTTGGGGCTTGGGCGTGGCTTAGCCTCAGCAAGTACGTGTTTCTTTTGCTTGGCTGTAGCTTTAGCCCTTTGAAAAGCTTGCCTGTCTCCTGTCTTAAAGACATAGTCACTATTTTTCTGTGCTTCCCTTGAGTCAGCACAGCTCTCATTGTCACAATACACAACTTCACATTTACACTGTTGCCACTTCAACACCGACATATTTACTTAACTGCCCCAAGGAATTCAACCCAAAATGACAACCCTTTAAGACCCTCTCCCCAGGCCTACAGTATATGTGTAAGGAGCTGCTTTAAGATATAAATTAGGTAACTGCAGCCAGACACAAGAATTGGTGAGAGAGAAAGAGAGACTGAGAGAGAATTTTTTATTTATTTATTTATTTATTTATGCTTTTCTTCTATACCGCTTTTTCCCAAGATCAAAGGCGGTTTACAATTAACATAATGAACGGTTTACAATTAACATAATGAACATGGTTTTACATGGAACATCGTATTTTCTTCAAACTATGTACAATTAACTTTTCATGAACAATAACATGGAACATGTAATTATACAACTGCTTTAACTATTTACATCAGTCAAATATTTACATTAGTCAATTATTAATTGTGGTTTTAAGGGTTGTTTTTTTTCTAAGTGTGTTGAGAATGAGGCTGGGGGGAGGGGAGTTGTTATAATAAAGAGGGAGAGAGAGACTGAGTGAAGGCGGGGGGTTATAATAAAGAGAGAGAAAGAGAATGGATGAAGCCACAGAGATTATAAGAAACAGAGAAAGAGATTGGATGAAGCGGGGGTGGGGGGGGGTGGGGATGAAGAGAAAGAGAAAGAGAAAGAGATAGAGACTGATTAAAGCATGGGGACATTATGAGAAACAGAGAGATAATGGATGAAAACTTCAGGGAAAGCAGGGGGAAGGCTGTGGGAGGTCATAAAAGAGAGACTGGAGGAAGGCAGGATGGTGGTCATGACAAATAGAGAGATACTGGGTGGAGGCTGGGGAAGGGGCATTAGAGAGGTAGATTAGCCAGTCTACTACTGAAGATGCGTTGACCTTTCTTGGACAGATGGATGCCATCTCTGCAACCCTTGGAACAGCATCCCATGGTCTAGGAAACCAAAACGCTCTCGATGACACCATCCATGCAGCCATGCATTCATCTCCAGGATGCAAGCCTCTCTGCCTTGGCCTTTACCCTCAACAGGGAGGATTGAAGAGAACACCACCTGTGCACCTAACTGCCATGAAGTCACTTTTGATATGCTCAGAGGGATAACTGGCAGTATCATTTGTTCTGACATGGATTAGCAACATTGGGTAATAGTCAGTGGGCTTGATGAGTCTCGGCAAACTCTCCGTAACATCTTGGATTTTGGCACCAGGCAGTCAGTATATCTCTCTGGACATCAAGTCTGGTCGGCAGATGGACGCTTCAGTACCCCTCAGAAGAGAGTCACCAACCACCACTACCCTTCGCTTCCTTGTGGTCACTGATTCTGCAGCTTTGGGGTACTTGAGCTCTGGTTCTTCCCTTTCCAGGGATACTTTCACCTCCTCCACTTCCAGGGCTGCATAATGGTTCTCCAATTCAAGGGCTGGAGAAGTTGGATGGGTGATTCTGCAGGCCCTGGTGTCCAACCTTCGTCATTCTGTTGGCACCCATCTTCTCCTCTGCTAGAGAGCTTGGATGTTTCAAGAAGCATCTCATCAATGTACTTCTCACTGTCTTGAATGCTCCTCAGCCTCGCCACTTCCTCTCTGAGTTCCTCCACTTGTTTCCTCAGAGCTTCAGAATGCAGGCACCCTGCACGTGGAACCGGTCTGTGAAGTAGGAGGTGAACCAGTCTATTGTGTTTTTGTGGAGACCTATGTCTCTGAGTCTTGTAAGGAGTGTGTTATGTGATAGAGAGTCGAATGCAGCACTGATGTTTAGAAATATCATAATAAATCCTTGATGTGGCTTATCAAGGCCTCTGATTAATGTGTCAAATAGTGCTGTGAAGAGAGTATCTATACCATGTCGAGGGCGGAAATCATGTTGCTGGGGTCAGGGGAGCACTGGTGCCAACATGCTCTTGAAGATGATGCTGTACAGTCTTTTTAATTATCTTGGCTAGGAAAGGTATGCTGGCGATTAGTCGATATGAACTGGGGTCAGCTTGATCCATTGAGGGTTTCTTTAGGATGGGTCTTATTGGAGCCTGCTTCAGTGCCACTGGTAAGTATCCTTGGGAGAGAGAAGTGTGGACTATCTTTTGAATAACTGAGGAGAATTCAGTTGGGAGGGATTTTATCCATGCTGCTGGGCATGGGTCCAGGGGTTAGGTAGTTGTATTGATGGTTTTTATGATGTCTGTGATTTCTCTCTGTGTGATTAATCTGAAGGAGTCCCAGATGTGTACTTTGTGGTGGTTTATCTGGTTTGTGGAGAGGTTCTTTGGTTATGGGAGGTGTTGAGGATTGCTTGTTTGATAGGAATTGGCTATGGTCTGTGGGTCCAGCTGTTCTTTTGAGAATGTGGGGTGTGTGGATGTCGGGTCTCTGGTGTGGGTGGATACAATGGAGAATTAGTTTTTTGGGCGGTTGAGCAATTTCATGATTATATTGGAGTAATATTTTTTTCTGCTGTTATTAATGAGCTTGCTGTATTCAAGTTGTTTGGTAAGGAACACACAAGGCGAGAGATGTATGTTGGTCACAGCTGGCTTTATTGGTAGACCCCAACGCGTTTCGGCGTTGCCTTCATCAGGAGGTTTAAAACTCATAAAAAGAACATTAAAACAATATAAATCAACATAAGTCAAAAGATGTATAAAACATAAAATCACAGCAAGTAAATGTTAAAAACATATAAAGGTTAATACACTGAAACCAAATAAATGTAGCAAAAAGCATTGTGTGACAAAGAGTGTGTAAAAGACGTAGGGCAGAGGATGAAACAAGCCTAGTAAGGTCAAGACAGAAAAAGGGGGGTTGCGAGCACAATGGAAATTGTGCATAAATGAATTTATACTTACTAATGCAACCTGTGGTAGCCTTTAAAAATGTATGACTCTCTTGTCTACAAACATCAAATGTATTAAATAAATAAATAAATAAATAATTAAATCCTTAAATAATAAGAACACCAAAGAATAAAAAGAATAAAAATGATAAAAATAACAATAAATGAATGGCCAGTGGGCAATAAGAACATTGGATTCATAAAATGGTAACACCCTTGGCTATAAAAAGCTCAAGAACTGCTATCATGGCAGGTTATAAGACACTAATAAAAAGCATAGCTAATATTATAAGATTATGATAGGAAGAGCCCCTAAGGGAACTACACTATAAAAATTAAAGCAAAGGATAAATTATTAAAGCAATGGGTAAAATATTTTATAGCATTTTTAAGAGAACATCATGTAAAACCGTACTTTAAAAAACAAAAGGAGAAAGTTGACACGGAGGTCCCCGGATCAGACCATTCGTTTAAATTCATAATCTTGGTATGTGCCATTTTTAAGTATACACTATTATTCTAAAAAATTTGTTTTTAAAAGAGGCCATATTTAAAATAATGATGATAAACAGCCAAAAGGCAATAATAGACGGAATACTTGTTTATCTAAACTACAGGACCCTGGTGAGAGGGGGTGCCTGGTAATACAGAGGCAATGAATTGAATACTACATTCTGTACAGAGAGAGAAAGAGACGTGGGTTGTGTGAAGGGCAGGTGCCCAAGCCAGATTGTACATATAAAGTCACATCTTAAAAAATACTTAAATTTAAAAAAGGGGAATGTGAGAAACAGAAAGATCAAACAGACCTTAGTGAAACTATGCGCTTCACAGAAAAGTGAATATTGTAGAATACTTCTCTGGAGCAGTTATACTATGGAAAGACATTTTAAAAAACCCTATAAAGATATTTGGAAATAAATCAATAGAGAGACATGTGATGTAACTTTTAAAACCAAATACAATGCACACCGCTACATTGTAGTGTCATGGCTGAGGCAGACTGCCGCGTATAATGCCATGGCTCATATGTGAGCTAAGTTTTAAACTGTTAAAAAAAGTTAGATTACAGATAGAAACCAAGTCAAAACAGCAAACCAATCTTAAAAATACAAACAATTGGACCCCTCGATGCAGCAATTTTTAACTGCAGGTAACTAAGTAACATGTAGCACACCTTAAAACCAAGTGCAGTGAAACGCCGCTGTGTGTAGCGTCGCGGTTGTTGCAGACCACCACGTGTAATGACATTACTAATATATAAAAAGTAAGTGTATAAAAAAATGAAGCCCAGTAGAAGCAGCGAATACCAACCTTGAAAATCCACAAGAAATTAAATCGTCCGACACAGCAGTATTTGACTGCGGAACCTGAGGGAGTGAATAAATACTCCACTGCATGCCAAAAGGAGGGGTCAGAGGTGAACCAGGGGAGGAGCTAACGAGCCATCAGTCAAGGAGTTCAAAGGAAAGGAGTCTGATAGAGAAACAAGTGATGATCTAAATACATGTTAGAACAAAGCATAAGAGCAAAGTGAAATTGTGATCTTGTTAACAGTGTACTGAAAAGGGACAGCAATTAAAAATGAAACGAGTATAAAATATAGAATGGTGTGGTAATATTCTTTACAAAAAAACAGATAAATTGGTGTTTTGATTAAGGCCATGGGGCTCAAGGCTGTTGAATTCATAAATATAACGCTGCTCTAATCTTAACAAGATCTTATCTATATCACCCCCTCTCCAATGTGGTATCATTGTCTTTAGTACTAAAAGGTTTTAGTCATTAAGGGGTATGTTTACTAAACTGCGTTAGTGTGATTCGCGTTAGGAGCCGCGTTAGTGGAAGAAATGCCAAAAAAGGACATGGGCGGTACATCGTTAGTGATAACGCGTGCTATAACGCGCCGCGCAGCAACGATCGTTACAGGGCGCGTTACTGCGCGTTAAGCGCAAGATGGCACGCAGACACCCAAATACAGAAACAGAGCTGTAGCACAATGGTTACTACACAGACTGATGGTACAAGGGTCATGGGTTCGATTCCCCAGTGTGCCTAATGAATAAGGCTGGCTGAGGCGTCATGTGTAACCCTTTGAAAGCCGACTATAATATTTTAGTCTGCAGCCGTGTTAAAGTTTGCATATGTCAGGAAACCCTCCATTGCCTCGGAAGAAAGGCCTGGCAATCTACTTCCGGTGACACTGCCAAGAAAACCCAGGAGCTTCTGGGTCGCCAGGAGTCAGGACTGACTCGAAGGCACACATTGCATTTGCATGTCAGGAAAATTGTACCCGTCTTATGCAATATGTTCCAATAGTGACGTTCCCTCTGACATGGTCATGTATTATATACCATTTGATAGGAATATTTAGGTGCGCCCTATAGGGCGACTTGTAAGGTGCGCCCTATAGGGCGAAGTGTAAGGCGCGCCTTATAGGGTGACGTATAAGGCGCCCTATAGGGTGCGCCCTATAGGGCACCTTATGAGCCACCCTAAGGTGACAGTACCCTGAGGATGGTTCTGCTGGCAGCACTAATATACAATACAAATAGACAATGCCTAAGACAGCCCTATCGATGAACCCCACTGTGGGTTGTGAACCTATGACCTCTGGCTCCATGGGCATTGAAGTAACCAGTGGGCTAGAGCTGCTAATAAACACCTGGCTGGCTACAGGAGGACTGCACGGCACCACACCCACATTCTGCTGTGGTTACCAGGGAGATTACATACCACCACCCAACACACCCTCTGGGGCTCAGGGTGGGGGACAGGATCTCCCGCCAACATATCCACTTTCAACCCCCTGCAATGGTGGCAGTAGAGGGGACCATCACCCCAGTCCTGCTAGGGATCAAACACCCTACAGGGCAGGCAATGCAGAGCAGTACACATCCATAACGCAATAGCAGACAGACGGTAGGTCTGGAAATGCTCAGCTGCCGCCCACCATTATCTGACATTCTCCAGCAGCAAGCCTCCAGCCACTGCACCCTGCACGGTGTTCCAGCAAGACACATACTAGCTGCAGACAGTCCGCCAGCTAGTCCATAGTGCATGGTCCTGGAGGAGATGCATGTACCCAGAACGGGGATATCAGCATACACACCAAGCAGATAAGTCAGTGATTGGGCCCCAAAAGGAAACCCATAAATATCACATAAGAGAAATACTATATAGCACTATGGGGGAACCTAGCCATGCCATGGTCACTGCTCAGTCAGGGTGAGAGTGACCTCCCAGCAGGACATGCTATGGCCACCCTGTCCGTGCAGGTGGTGCCGGGCACTACAATGTCCGGCCATTGCCCTATGCCCTGTGCAGATGCGGACAGGCCAGGCCACCCTATCCAGGCTATTCCCACGGTACCTTGCTCCTCATTATGCACATTGGCAGGCCAATACTGGCAACAGTGCTAGCAGTGTGGGCTGTGGAGGGTGTTGGCAGCCACCACACACTGGATAGACAGACACACACTCCCCACAGCTATGCCAGCATTGTGCAACTATAGAGGTGTTGGGCAGCCCAGGCCACCATACCAGTCCTGGGCACAGTGCAGGCATGGCTATGGTACGCAATACTGTAGGAGTCACTCCCCAGACTGGTAAACACTATCAGACACAAGACCTGTAGCACACTCCACAGACATCAGAAAGGTTGCTATGATGCAGCTCACTCCGAAAATTGTACTTAACCTAGGAATTGCTATCTGCCAGTACTCATAGCAACCTTTTGATAGCTGTGTACCATATTCCCAGGTTTAGGGTGGCATTACTAAGGTATGCAAGTGCTAGTATTGGGAGATGCACGCAGAGCCCAAAGTCCTGCCTCTCCAGGAGGCTTTGGATAATGGGGCCTGTGGGTGCGGGTGTGTCTGCCCCTGTTGGCTGCTGCTTTACGGCAGAGGTTCCCAACTCCAGTCCTGCGGTGCAAAACACTGTTCGGGTTTTCATGCTGTCCCTCAGGGATATGCATGAGATACATCTGCATACCATGGGGGTGGCGCATAGAAATACAGCACAGGCATCTTTATCAGAGGCAGCATGGAACCTGAATGGTGTTTGGCCCTCCAGGACTGCATTTGGGAGGCTCTGCTCTAGGTAATGTGCATGTTTATGGTGTCTGTGCTCTGTAGGGTAAAATGTAGGTGTTTTGGGCATGTTCACGTCATCTGCAAGAAAGTTCTGTCTGTATTAGCACGTTATAGTAGTGGGTAAAATATGAGGACCGGGTTGGCAGAAACCACAGCTGGGACTTGAACCTGTGACCTTCTGCTTCTGAATACACTGGTTTTGTGCACTGCATCACTATGTTACCACAGAGGTGGTGCATTCCCTGGTGATACCATGACTGTTGGTCAGACAGGGCCTGTCTGTTGCAGTGCATGGCACCCACCTACACAGGGCTAGGCCACGGTCTGCTCTGGGCAGCTTCCACTGCCCCCTCCACCACCAGTATCCCTCAGCCACCATGCTGACATGCCCTTCTGCTGGTGGAGCTGGTGGTGCGCAGTCTCAGGCCATCAAGTGTGTGGGTAGGCAGCTGCCTATGGTGCGGGTTCTGGGGTAGGGGTGCCTGCATAGACGTCCACGCTCCCCCCCAGCCCCGCCTGCAAATGTTCCGTGCCCTTGGGGTTTGCTGTTGGGTACTAGCCCCTGTGACACTTTGGGAAACCCACTCGTGCCCATGCTGGGCCTTCAGCAGTTGCTGTCTGGCTGCTCCGCTGTTTCAGCATTCGTATGGGCCACCTAGGCATCACCCTAGTCCGCACTGTGGCCCAGCTCCACCACAGCATGTGCCGCCTGCGGCCCTCTGTATCCCCTTCTCCGGCATCTGTCCAGTTGCCGTTCTGACATGCCCGCCATGCTGTTGCGGGACATGTGCATGCCATAGGAACCCTGTGTGATGGTGGAGAAAACCCTGAGCAGCGCAATTTCACTGTGGGCCCATTCACTTTGTATGGGGACGGAGTATAGACCCTTCCACGATTTATATCTGTTCTATGGTGCTTACTCGGGGGGGGGGGAGGGGTTGATGTTTCTCATTGATACCACTATTGGCCTGCTTGGTTATTGTTTTTTTCCAGTTTGTTGGGGTCATTTTCAGTGTTTCTGTGCCCTTTTGTTCTGTGCACATGTATCACACTTATCACTTTGTTTTGGTTTCCCTGCCTGGGCTGTACATTGCTGACATTGAAATGGTTTCTCTCCCCTTTAATATGCCTTTAACGGCAGGTTTTCATTCGCGTTGGAATTCAGCTCTGAAAATCAGCGCGTTAGTGTGAAGGGAGCCTCTCCCCGCCCACTCTCCGCCCATTGACCCCTTCTCTCCACCCTCTCTCCACCTTCTGCGGTGTTTTAACGCACCACGGGGCATTACGATCGTTAGCGCGTCATAACGCGCGCTATGATGCGCTAACAATTGTTAGCGCATCATAGCACGTGTTCTGATGTGCTAACGATCATTAACGTTACATAACGCGCGTTATTCACGATTACTGCAGTTTAGTAAACATACCCCTAAGTGTCCTTGTTGCATCCAGTGGGACACAAGTGGCTTTTCAGGAATTTGTCTATGTAGGCAGCTCTTGTGCTCAATAAAACGCGTGTGTACCTGTCTTTTCGTTTTACCTATATAAGCCAAATTGCATGGGCATAAGATCAAATAAATAACATTTTCTGGTTTACAATTGGAAAAATGTTGGATATAGACCTTCTTGCCGGATGTAGGGTGTATGAAACAATCCTTGGTAACTAAAGTGTGCTGACAAACGGAGCATTGTCCACATCGAAAATGTCCCTTAACCCTAGGATTTGAACGTGGTCTGGTTAAAGCCGAGGGGACAAGTATGTTACCAAGATTGGGATTGCATTTGTAGGCCACAGTTAATTGTTTGGAGGAAAATGCCGGTAAAGAGGAAAGGAGGTGCCATTCCTGTTTGAGTATGCAAACAATATCCTTTGAGTGGTTAGAAAAGGTAAGGGCGCAAACAACCCTATCAGACTGTGAATGGCTTTGTTTTTTTAAAAGGGAACTACGGTCTGTGTTGCAGGCTCATAGATAGGCCTTCTTGATACAATCTTGTGGATACCTCCGTTCTTTAAACCTCCTCTGAATATCTATGGCATTACGCTCAAAATCTTCATCCAAGGTGCACAGTCTTTTGATTCTTAAAAACTGGCTTATTGGTAAATTGTATTTAAGGGCATTGTTATAAAAAATGTCATATTTCGGTAGTGTGTTTCTAGCCGTGGCCTTATGGTATAGATCTGTAGTGAAACCATGAGTGCCTTTTTTGATCATAATGTCCAGGAAAGAAATGGAGTCCTTCAAATTGTAAGTTGGTATCAAGCGAGTTCAACCAAGAAAAAAAGGACTGTAGTTGGGCTTCCGTCACATCCCATATAACCAGGACGTCATCTATAAAGCGTTTCGACAACCTTATATGTATCTTGAAAGGGTGATAAGTTAAAAACCGTTGTTCAAAATCGGCTACATAGAGGTATTGCCAAATTTTACGCTTTTCCTTTAACCCTGTCACTCACTAGCTCACTGACTAGGAACACACACTTTAGCAAATACAATATGGGTTAACCCTGTCACTCACTAGCTCACAGACTATGCATCAAATACAATATGAGTTAACCCTGTCTTTCACTAGCTCACAGACTAGGCACAGACACTTTAGCAAATACAATATGCTTTTATTAGATTGAGTCCTTTTAGAATAATAATAAGCAAAAAGTTAAGCATTAATACTTTACCGGATATTATAGCTCATCACTCCAGGTGGGGACTGTTCAGCGATCACTTAGAGGAAATCCGGGAAAAACTACAGAGACACGTCTGCCTCGTATATCAGTTGCAGTCCCATCTTTCCTACTGAGAGTCCCCCTAAAGTACCTAACTAAAATCGTGCCTGCTGCATGCCATTACAATTCATTGGTTAGCCTGCAGCATGCTCAGATCAGGATTGGCTAGGGTTAATGTTGTACCCGTGGTCTTGTATAATATGATGTCAGCTATCTTTGAGTCATTCATTCAGTTCTGACCAGCCAAAGCCGCCTGCCTGCTCAGAGATTTTGACCTAAAGTAACCCCCAAGCTCAGTTACATTATCACTTCTCGACCTAAAGTAACCTCAAGCTTTGATCTCTGGGCTAGCAGGCTGTACAGAATGGCTCGAGTTCAATTTCTTTGCAATTTAAGTACAATATTCTTTGCTGATCCAAAAATCCAAATAAATCTTTAATTAGTAATACAAGAGGTTAGCAACATCTGGCGCTATCGAAAAGCCCATGGCCGCACCTTTTATTTGCTTATAAAAGATCCCTTTGAAGCAGAAAGAATTCTCGGTCATGGCAAGTGCAGCCAGCTCAGTAAGAAAAAAAGTTGGTATACCCTTGACATTAACTCCTTATATACAAATATACCACAATGAGCTGCCCTGGAGGTTCTTTCAAATGTTGTGATCCAGAGACCTAAACCAGTCCGTATACCAACTTTATATGTACAATCCGGCTTGGGCGTCGGCCCTTCACACAACCCACGTCTCTTTCTCTCTCTGTACAGTATGTAGTATTCAATTCATTGCCTTTGTATTACCAGGCACCCCCTCTCACCAGGGGTGAGATTTTTATAGCCAAGGGTGTTATCATTTTATTAATCCAATGTTCTTATTACCCACTGGCCTTTCATTTATTGTTATTTTTATCATTTTTATTCTTTGGTGTTCTTATTATTTATTTATTTATTACATTTGATGTTTGTAGACAAGAGAGTCATACACTTTTAAAGACTACCACAGGTTGCATTAGTAAGTATAAATTCATTTATGCACAATTTCCATTGTGCTCGCACCCCCCCCCCTTTTTCTGTCTTGACCTTACTAGGCTTGTTTCATCCTCTGCCCTACATCTTTTACACACTGTTTGTCACACAATGTTTTTGCTACATTTATTTGGTTTCAGTGTATTAACCTTTATATGTTTTTAACATTTACTTGCTGTGATTTTATGTTTTATACATCTTTTGACTTATGTTGATTTATATTGTTTTAATGTTCTTTTTATGAGTTTTAAACCTTCTGATGAAGGCAACGCCGAAATGCGTTGGGGTCTACCAATAAAGACACCTGTGACCAACATACGTCTCTCGCCTTGTGTGTTCCTGGTTTCCCTGCGAGAGCCTCCTGCTCTTCTTTGTGTTTCAAGCTGTTTGGTGGCATACTGCTGTTTTATGGATGCATCTTCAGTTCTTTTCCATCTTCTCTCAATCTGTCAGAGCTTTTGTCTGGTGGTTCTGAGTTTGGGAGAGAACCAGGGCTGCTGGACCGTGTTAGGGTTGTTCTTGGGTTGTCTTGGAGTAAAAGAGGTGGCTTTGTTGATCCCTGTGTTCCAGGAGTTCATAAGTCATGTCTAAGTTGTGTCTAAGTCATGTTGGTCAGATTCTAGGAGTGGAGAGATGTCTTCTAGGAAGGATTGTATGTTGAATGCTTTGAAGCACTGTGTTTGTGGCGGATGTTTTGGTAGGGATGGTATCTGGGTGTTGTTTGGGAGGATAAGGGATATATCATAGTGTGGTCTGACCATGGTACTGGGTCTATCTTGGTGTTGAGGTCCACTGTGGGGAGATGTTTAGGTGCGAAGATAAGGTCTAGAGTTGCTCCTCTAGAATGAATGGACATGTTAATTATTTGTAGATGATGGAAGGCTTCCATTGCATTGATGAATGTACTTGCTTGCTTCGTAGTGGTGGATGGGAGGTTTGGGTCTCCAAGGAGAAAGAAGAGTTTGTTAGTTGTTGTGCTCTTTTTTTTGTTGTATACCTTTCATCATACTATTAAATTATTAAAGTGACATACAGTTGGAATATTTCCAATTATTTCTCAAAATATTGTACACAACGTACCTAAAAGTCAAGGGTGCCAATAATGTTGACTACAACTGTACATTTGCATACTTTAATTGGTAAATAATATCCATTATTCTATTAATTCACCTTACTAACTTTACTTAAAAACCTGCTTCACAACCTCGTTTTTGGAAAAAATCCTATACCATGGTGAGCAAACAGTTTTTTGAAAAAAATGTCCATATCAAAAATAAGCTGATTTGCATATAATCCTTGGCAAAAAAATACCGTGGTATCTTTCATAAATATTTAATTTTCTAGTCTGCTCTTTCATCCTCTAGGACAGCGATGGCGAACCTATGGCACGCGTGCCAGCTGTGGCACGCGAAGGCCTTGCAGCTGGCACGCGTGAAGGTCCGCAAAAAAAGAAAAAGCGGGCTCTGGCTGCTGCCGCGGACGCGGCAGCATGCAGTGTCCCGCGGGGGCCCCCTCCGCCCGCTAAGCCCCTCTGCAAGGGCTTTCAGATTCGCGGAGGGGAGACAGCGTCTCCCTCGCGTCTCTGTTACGCCCGTAGGGGTTCCGGGGAAATGTCCCATCCGCCCCTTTAGACGCGAGGGACTGAGGGGAAATTGCCCATTAGCCCCTGCGGGCTTAACAAGAGACGCGAGGGAGACGCTGTCTCCCTTAATCTGAAGCCCTATGCAGAGGGGCTTAGCGGGCGGAGGGGGCCCCGCGGGACAGCAGCCAGAGCCTCTTTTTTTTTTAAATTTGCCGGGGGGGGGGGGGTGTTAGGACTGCTAATGGGCTGGGGGGGGGGGGTTGGACTGCTAATGGGCTGGGGGGGTTAGGACTGCTAATGGGCTAGGAGGGGGGGGGGGTAGGACTGTTTTGGGGCTAGGAGGGGGGGGGGGTTAGGGATGCTAATGGGCTAGGAGGGGGGGGGTTAGGACGTGCTAATGGGCTAGGGGGGGTTATGGACTGCTAATGGGGCTGGGGGGGGGGGGGTTAGGACTGCTTAATGGGCTGGGGGGGGGGGGGTTAGGACTGCTAATGGGCTGGGGGGGGGTGTTAGGATGCTAATGGGCCTAGGAGGGGGGGGGTTAGGACTGCTAATGGGCTAGGGGGGGGTTTAGGACTGCTAATGGGCTGGGGGGGGTTAGGACTGCTAATGGGCTAGGAGGGGGGGGTTTAGGACTGCTAATGGGCTAGGAGGGGGGGGGGGGTTAGGACTGCTAATGGGCTGTGGGCTGATGGGGGCTGTCTGGAAATGGGTGATGGGGGGTTAGGACTGCTAGGCAGGGGGGGTAGGACTGCTAATGGGCTGGGGGGGTTTGGACTGCTAATGGGCTGTGGGGGTTTAGGACTGCTAA
Organism: Ichthyophis bannanicus; assembly: GCA_033557465.1. Classification (NCBI taxonomy): domain Eukaryota; kingdom Metazoa; phylum Chordata; class Amphibia; order Gymnophiona; family Ichthyophiidae; genus Ichthyophis; species Ichthyophis bannanicus. The sequence continues at coordinate 1,220,997,289 of CM066031.1, forward strand.
TGGGCTAGGAGGGGGGGGTTAGGACTGCTAATGGGCTAGGGGGGGTTAGGACTGCTAATGGGCTGTGGGCTGATGGGGGGCTGTCTGGAAATGGGGTGATGGGGGGTTTAGGACTGCTACTGGGGCTAGAGAGGGGGGGTTAGGACTGCTAATGGGCTAGGGGGGGTTAGGACTGCTAATGGGCTGGGGGGGTTAGGACTGCTAATGGGCTAGGGGGTGCTAATGGGCCTGGGGGGGGGTTAGGACTGCTAATGGGCTAGGAGGGGGGGGTTAGGACTGCTAATGGGCTGGGGGGGGTTAGGACTGCTAATGGGCTAGGAGGGGGGGGGTTAGGATGCTAATGGGCTGGGGGGGTTAGGACTGCTAATGGGCTAGGAGGGGGGGGGTTAGGACTGCTAATGGGCTAGGGGGGTTAGGACTGCTAATGGGCTGTGGGCTGATGGGGGCTGTCTGGAAATGGGGTGATGGGGGTTAGGACTGCTAATGGGCTATGGGGGGGGGGTTAGACTGCTAATGGGCTAGAGAGGGGGGGTTTGGCCTGCTATGGGGCTCGGGGGGGGGTTAGGACTGCTAATGGGCTGAGGGGGAGGGGTTAGGACTTGAGGTGGGCTGTTGGGTGGGGTTAGGACTGGAAATGGGCTGATGGGGGGGTAACACTGGAGGTGGTCTGCTGGGGTTAGGACTGGTAATGGGCTATGGGGGGGTTTAGGACTGATAATGGGCTATGGGGGGGGCTGGGACAAGAAATGGGCTGATGGGGAGGGGTTAGGACCTTGAGGTGGGCTGATGGGGTTAGGACTGGTAATGGACTGTGGGCTGATGGGGGGGTTAGGACTGGCAATGGGCTATGGGGGTCTGAATGGAAAGTGGGGGGTTAGGACTGGTAATGGGTTATAGGGGGGGGCTTAAACTGAAAATGGGGTGATGGGGGGTTAGGACTGGAAGGGTTGATGAGGGGGGGGATAGGGACTGGTAATTGGGTTGGGGGGCTGCTAGGACTGGAAATGGGCTGAGGCAGGGACTAGAAGGGAATGGATGCTGGGTGAGGCTGGAACTAGAAGGGAGCTGGTGTTGGGGGAGGATTAGACTGGGATGGGGCTGGGAGAGTAAAATGGAGAGGGGAAAAATATTTTGTGTGGGAGGGATAAAAAATCTACAATTGGCCGGGTATTGGGAGAGTAAGTGGGGATTGAGGATGGAGGGGTAAAATTTGAGTGGATGAAATAGGAATGAAGGAAAGAGCCAAAGGAGAAAGACATTAGTATGTTAAAGCAGATGTAGAGAGAATGGAAAAAAAAAACCAAGAAGACAGAAGAAAGGACAAATGGACAGCAGATGGAGAGTTAGCAGAAGACACGAAGAAACCAGAAGAAAGTGGCTGGAACAATTGCAACTGAAAAAAAATGCACAAAAGGTAGAAAAATTTATTAACTGGAATATGTCAGCTCTGGGAAATGTGCATCATTAATTTTTGCGCTTTGTTTAGTACAAGAGGAAAATTAATATATAGTTTTATTTCTACAGTGTTGTGTATATTCCAAGTTTGGCTTTTGGGTGCCCAGTTTAATTATTGTTCTTCCTGTTTCTAAATTGTGATTCCTTGTTTGGTGATGGTCTGTTCTGCATGTGTAACTGAGCTGAGGTATTCTGTTATATAATTCCTATTGACATTGCCACTTGTTCTTTCCCAGTAGGTCATGTATTGTTGTTCTCTGAGATTGTATTGGTTTAATATTTGCAGTGTTGCCTTTTGATAGTAGAGTATGGTGCTTTGTGAGTCCTGGTAGTGCTGTAGGATACGGCGGGTTTGCTATGGGTTCTAAATGGGCAGCGTTTGTAGTAGTTCCTAATGTGCCTGGCGGTGTACTGGATTATAGTAATGTAGAAACCTTTTTAGTCGTTTCTTTATCCATATACTCATTAAGAGGCATGTTTACTAAAAGTTTAGTGTATGGTAACATTATGCAAATATTTATGCAAATGAAGCACCTTATGCAAATGGGGCTTTAATTGACGTGCTGGCACTTTGAGGAAATTCTTTGGTTTTGTGCGGCAGTTTGGGCACTCGGGCTCAAAAAGGTTAGCCATCACTGCTCTAGGATATACAGGGAGAATTAATACATTGGCCTCCAAGGTCATTTTCTGTAGCATTTTAAATGAAATTGAAGTTGCATTTGCCTCATTCCAGACCCTCTGTCGTTCTGTATTCATGCCAGTCATCAAGCTTTACTTTATAATGTAAGCAAAGGTTGTCAAGGCAAAGGAGAAATGGCCTACCTGACACTCAGTAATCCCTAAGGATAAGTGTCTATAAATGTTTAACCCTGAATTTCCATGATATTATTATGTGGTCTCACAGAGAGAAACACTGTTTCTACTCACAGAAGGTTTTGGCGTTAAAAGCCAGTATTCTACTAAAATCACTTTTGTAGACTCTTTTTTTTCTGTTGATAATGCATTCCAATTCTGAAAATAAATGGGTTCTGATTTCCTGGCAGAAGAGCTTCCAACTTCAAAAATAATGTTATTAAAAAATCATTCAACCACAGCAGTTTTCCTTGTTATGTTCTCATGCAATTACTGGAGTCATATGTTTAAGTCATAATTTTTTCCACTAATTATTCAGTCTTTTCTTCCATAGATGTATTTATTTTGATTTACTATCCAGCCTAATTAAATACAATTAAAAAAGATGTAGTGAAACTGTATTTCATTAGTTTGCTACCATGGACAGCAGGCAACAAATTTGATCCAAACTAACCATGATGAATAATGACGAGTTACATTTGCATACAGTTCACTTAAGAATCAGGTTAATTCACATAGTTGGGTTATCCTGAGGACTAAACATGTTTAGTTCTCCACTAGGCGTAAAGTTGTACACCTCCCTCAATAGAATACTGAAGTTCTAGAGATGTGATATGGTCTGGTGGATTTATGAGTTTAAATCCTCTTCATCCACTGATTCCCTCTGTGACAATGCATGCGTGAATTTACTGCATCTACCTATTGTGGTGAACAGCGCCCTCCTGAGGCTATGGAGACGGATGAAAATCCTGAGGTTCAGCAGGATTTATGTCAATTTGATAAAGCTAGAAAGAAAGAGAGACTCTATTCCACGGAGCTGAGCATGGAGACCAGCCCAGGGGAGGAGTCCTGCAGTCCTGATTGGGCACACCCTGTCCTTGGAATGGGCGTGTCCAGGAGAGAACGTGGTTTTAAACCAGAGTATGGCTTTGCTAGTGAGAAGTTGAATAAGCTGGAGCATGAGAAGGAGAGACGGATAGAGAAGAAGAATGAGAATGATTGGAAGTCCAGAAGACAGAATGGTGATACTTGGGAACCTGGTACTAGAAGGAGACCTGCAAAGATCTATTCAGAGGCAGTGAGTAGAAGTCCCAAAGAAAGTGGACCTAGCCCTGGAATAGACAACCGCTGGAAGGCACAGCCCTGGGAGAGGAAGCCTTCAAGGCAGGCACGAGAGAGAAAACAATCATTCTGGGAATTACCGTTTGGGCCAGAGAGCCACGGACATTCTCACAGCTGGAGAACATTGGAGCCATCTGAAGTAAGAGGGGCTTGGCAACAAGTAAGCGATTTTCCAAAGGGTTTCCAGACTGAAGGTAAAGCTAACTCTCCTGTATTTGAAACATTAGCAAAAGAGCCTAAGAGTTACTCTGACACAATTAACCTAAGAGAGGAGAAGAGAAACAGCCTTAAGCCAGAGGGAAGTTTTATAGCTGATAGCAATTCCCTATCTCACAAACAACAGGCTGAATTGCTCCTACAGGGTTTTAAAGAGTTTTTAGAGCTACAAGCTAAAAGACAGCCAGTGTTACAAGAAGCCAATAATTCCATACAGCTTGAAGAATTAGCACAAGATAGCTCTGACTTACCTGATTGTGAGAGCATGGACTGTACGATCTGTTGTGTGGAGATGCCAAGCTGAAGGAAACTGGTTTTATCGTATATGAATTGAATACTACGGAGCTGTTGTGCTGCCTGGCTAGGAAAGCTCTAATTACATGCACCTGTAATCCCCAGCACTGTGAACGTAACAGTGGCTGAAAGAGGCTGCAGTTAAAGTGAGTGACCTCTTGGGGCAAAGTGAGTAACTTGCTTAGAAGTGAAAAGCAGCAGTTCTACTTTAAGTTGACTTTATTCTGAGTTCATTCTGTTTGCATTTGAAGCACCTATTTTGTTCACATTTATTTTGTCATGCGATGGAAAAATATCCTATACTATAATAAATATACTTGCTACTAAGAAACCCCACAACTACAACTCTTTATTTCGGAGTGAAAGGAGCAGGAAACTACAATACCCAGCATTCCAGGGATACAGGTTACTCTCCTTCCTCACGAAGCATTAGGCCCCGCTCCAGTCTTTAGCCCCAAGGCCGGGCAGGAGCGCCGCACTATGTCTCACATTACTCATCTCTCCCCACTACACGTCTTCAGCGAAAGAAAAAGGCCTGCCCTCAGCTCATAATCCAGATCCTAAAGTTGAAACTTAGCCGCGCATAACTGGGCAGAGCTCTAGGTGGGTCACAAATAGTAACACGCATGAATAGATTTCCATTACAGAGTATATCACAAATAGGTTGACAGCATTTCCATTGCAGAGTTAATCAAAAGGAACAATATAAATAAAAATTTCTGAAATTGCCATGTTTTTAAGACCTTTCTAAATGCACATGATTGGCTAGCATACAAATCATTAAAAGTTACAGTACATATTCCTTTATGCTGTTACTCTGCTGGTATTGAATGTTGCCTTGATTATTACTGTTTCCTGCACTTATAGGTCCATTACTCCACTCTTCAGTAAGCCTGTCCCCCTGGAAGTGATGTGACCGCGAACCCGAAGGTCTATCACTGCACTATTCAGTAAGCCTGCCCCCGGAAGCATGGCCGTGAACCTGAAGGTAATTTGGAGCCCCATTTAAAGAAACACCCAACAGCATTCCATGCTGCGGTGGCATGTGCCAAAGGTGCACGCCCAAGGGGCATGTTGTGCTCCTTGCTCGAGCTTTTTGGGGTGACACCAGGTGCGACCCTGTCACTCTAATTGTACCGATCTTCATGTTCCTCTTTCAGTCCCTGCGCTTGCTGGGTAAGTATTCCTGCCCTGCTGCCTTTTGTTTCCTTTTGCTATTAGTTATGTCTACCATTCCAGTGCACTGGGGCAGGCGCCCTTCTTCTCTCCCACCCCTGGACAGATCTCGCCTTACTCATATACCTCTGAATCTGATCACTTACCCCATTGGCTCTACCCTTCTCCCTACCACACTTCTCCCTTCACTCCAATCGACACTCTTAAACTGCAGGTCTCTGCGGACTAAAACTCTTCTAGTCCATGATCTTCTCACCCAGTACTCATTTGACACTCTTTTTCTGACGGAGATCTAGCTGAGGGAGGGAGAGGGATCGCTCCTCCACCAGTGTCTCTCTCTGGGCTATATGGCCTTCTCCACCTCACGGTTGGGTTGCACTGGGTGTGTGTGTGTGCGTGTGTGTATGTGTTGCTGCTCTATTCCCCCTCTCCCTCCCTGTCTCTGAGGTCTCCTGCTCGTCCTAATCCTACCCAGAATCTCTCCTGATCTGACTTGATGGTTTCCCGTCCTTATATTTCTTGCTGATTTATACTCCCCCCTGTCTCTGGGATTCCCTCCTGCACACTCTCTCTGAAGCCTCACTTCTCTATCCCCACCTTGTAGTCCTTGGTGACTTTAACACTCATTATGCTTCCCCAGGCAAATCTTGAGACAAAGTCCTTCTTCAACTTTTCTCTGACCTTTCACTCTCCCAGCACATATCTTTCCCTACTCATACAGCCAGGCAAACTTTAGACCTCGTTCTTTCCTCACTACCTTTACATGTGACCCTCTCCTCTTTCATCTCTTTGCCCTGGTCTAACCATTTCTGTATTTTCTTTTCTTCTCAATATTTTCCATCCATTTCATCCTCTTCCAGCCTTTCACAGAGCCCTGCCATATCCCTCAGTCGTAATATTGCGTCCCCTACCCTCGAACGCTTTCCCCCCCCAGCTAATGATATTTTTCCACCAGATTTCTCTTCCCTTCCAGTCGATATGCAGGCCCAGCTTTGGTATTCTTCCCTTTCCTCCACTATTGCCCAGTCTCCACTCTCCCCTTCCTCTCCAAGTTACTTGAGAAATTGGCCTTTGCTCAACTCTTTTCCCATCTGGATTCTACTCACGCCCTTCTCCCATGCCAATCTGGCTTTTGCCCTGGGCACAGCACAGAGATTATTCTCCTTTCTTTTCTGAGCGAGCTTCATCAGTTTCACAACCATGGGATATCTCTATTATGGTTTCTTTGGATCTCTCCTCTGCTTTCGATCTTGTGGATCGCGTCACTCTTCTCTCACGTCTCTTTAATTTTGGTTTTCGTTGTACAGTACCTTCTTGGTTTTGTTCCTTTCTCTCACAGCAGTCTTTTGCTGTCTCTTTTAGTACCCCCTCCTCCACCTCTTTGACTCTTCTTTGTGGTGTTCCCCAGGATTCTGCACTAGCCCCTCTTCTGTTTAATATCTTTCTGATTCTCTTAATTCTCCTTACACAACAACACAGCATCTCAGACCATTATTATTCTGATGATATTATTTTACTTTATCACACTAATCCAGTCACACCCGACCTTGCCCCTCTTAATGCCTGTCTCTCTATCATCTCCTTATGGCTCACCGACAACTACTTACATTTTAATCTGAAAATATCTGCCACAATATGGTTCGCTTTTGGTAGCCCTCTCCCATCTCTTGCCCCTCTTCTTTCTGGTTCATCTGTCCCACTAGCTGATTTCATTCATTACCTAGGGATCACGCTGGATTCCTCTTTATCTTTCCATGACCATCTCTCGTCCCTGTTCTGTCGCTCCTTTCTAACACTTCATCAGATCCGCACCATTTGCCCCTTTCTTTCCTCCTCATCCCTGACCACTCTGCTACTCACCCTGGTAATTTCAAGGAGTGACTATTGTAATATTGTCTTCCACAGTCTTCCTCAGTACCAACTTCACTGGCTTTAGCGTATTCAAAACACTGCAGTCCGTATCCTTGCCCATGCTTCATGGTTCGAACACATCACTCTGCTCCTGGTCCACTATCACTGGCTCCCTGTTCAATTCCGTCTTCAGTTCAATCTTCTTACTTTAGTTCGCCATGTATTACACACAGGCTGTCCGCGCTATCTTTCTGATTCTCTGCTTCTTCATTCCCCACACCACATGCTTCGCAATATCCATGCCAATTGCTTACATCTACCCTCTGTCTCCCAGGCCTGGATAGCATCTACCTGCTCCTCTGCTTTTTATTTTATTGCCCCCGCTTCCTGGAATGCACTACCACCTGCCCTCCGACTTGAACCATCGTATCCGAAGTTCAAATCCCTTTTAAAGATTCACCTCTTTAATATTGCCCACAACGTACCTGCTTCCCAGTGATGACCCTCCCCCTCCCCCTCTATCCTCTATTTCTTCCCTTGTCCTCTGCCCCTCTCCCTCCTGCCCCCGCCAGTGTGAGTGTTTTTAATCTCTCCTGTTATAAAATGGCGCTCTCTTCTATCTCTATTTTTAACCTATGTTTTTAACTTTGTATACCGCTCTGCTGCGCTAGTGAAGGACGGTTAATAAGTCCAATAAACATAATAATAATAATAACATAATAATTCCATAATGCTGGAACAGTGCCCACAATGGATTTCTTAAATGTATCACTCAACTGAAACTACTTGCTCAATGGTAAAGTTATCTAAAGGCATCAAGAGATCTTAAATGCTGAGAGGGTACATAGTATCGAATCAACTTAGACATACAGTATATTCAGGTGCCAACCAATGTATAATCTTCAAAGCAAACAATAGAACTTTAAATTGCACCCTTGTCAACACTGGCCAACAGCAGTGGGAAAGCACTGTCTGACCTCATTCTTCTAAAACTCAGCCTTGCTGCTGTGTTTTGTAAGATTTGAAGATATGATCTCTGTCTCAAGGGCAACCCTAAGAAAAGAGAACTGCAGTAGTCCAGATGTGGTAGGACTGTTGTTGTCGCTATGTTTTTAAGTGTTCTAGCTCAAAATAGTCTCTAATTTTGATGTACCATTCTAAGAATCTCAAAATGTTTCTTCACTAGTGTTGCTATTTGATGCTCCATGGACAGGCTAGAATCCAAATAAACTCCCAATACTTTAATCACTGTGCAAAACTCCATCCTTGTGCCTACTAGAACCGACTTTCAGATGGAGGCCTTCCCTCTCTTTTTCCTACCCATGTTGTGGGAAATCATCCAGAGGGATATCCTATTAAAGCATTCAATTAAACTTGAAAAAGATTGTGACTCTGATCTCTTAATTAGTACATAACTAAAACACTGTCTGTTTATGAAAATAATGAGAAGTTCAGGTCTCTTACTGCTCCCATCAGGGTACTCGGGAAAATGTTAAATAAGATAGGGGAGATCCTTGAGGTATTCCACATGTTATTTGCCAGCAACACAGCCACGGAAGCATTAGCTTTTGCTCTCGCGACTGTATTAATGCTCATCACAGCTGGGGAAACATTGGTTTTTAGGAAAAAACAGCCTTACTAAACAGGTTCCTGGTCCTATTTAAAAATAAAAAGCTAACTGATTATCTTCCTTCTGAGCAGGGAGAGGGTGATTCACATTGCTTATGCTTAAGAGACAAAAGTACTATTTATTCCTTTGAGTTTAGATTACTTATTCCAGAAAAAATGAGGCTATTAAGAATAACAAAAAGAACATTTACAGCAGTGGTTCATACCTACAGCAAATATTTCCTGGTGGTTTCACACTTCCTTTCCCCTTCTCACTCTTTCACAGTGCAATGTGTGCTATCAAGTCAGTGCTGACTCCTGGTGACCCAGCAGCTCTGAGGTTTACTTGGCAGTGTGACTGGAAGTAGATTGCCAGGCCTTTCTTCCAAGGCAATGGAGAGTTAAGTGACTTGCCCAAGGTCACAAGGAGGGTTAGTGGGAATTAAACCTTAGTCTCTTGGCTACCAAGCTAGAGCTCTAACCACTAGGCTACTCCTCCTCCACACTTTTTCACAAGTACATTTAAAGACATATTTTAGAGAAACAAGATATCAGGATCGGAATGTACTCAATTTCAAAGATATTTAGAAATGGCTCTGCAAAATGTGGAGCTGTTTCTAAAATACATGCCCAAGCGCAGCGGGAGAACCCGTTTTGCAAATGCACACATGGGAAACCCACTGAGTTATATGTGCAAGTGCCGGCATTTCCCAACTTGTGCATGTGAATGTCGGCAGTTACACATGCAGCGGCGTCATTTAGTAAACATAAACATGTAGCTGCTGCTACTTTATTACAGAGGCCGCTCTTTTTATCTAAATACAATTTGTAGTGAGGAATAAACTAGGGGGGATTAAGGGAGATAAACCCTTAATCACACCTGTAAAGGGCTGGTGATGAGTATTCATCTAAATGTTTGTGTTTTGCGATGCACCAAGTTTATACGTGAGACATTGAAACTATAGCTTTGATTTTAATTTTTCATGATTGCATGATAGCATAGAAATAAATGAGAAAACATGGGTTTTTTTTTTACTTGTGATGGGTGAATTTTAAGCTCGTTATCTATCTGCTAGGGCTGGAACTCTCTGAGGTCTTTTTCTTAACTATCTGATAATTTTTAGGGTTCTGTGGTTGTGTTAGCACCCGTTTTTTTTTGAATGAAGCATATTGTTACTAAGCACCAGCCCCTTTAAGTTGCTCCCTGGGGTGCTGGGCCGCACATTATCAGCCTGGTGCTCTGGAAGTGTTGTTAACTTTCAATGAATAAAGCAGTTTACAACATATCTCACAATTTTTTAATGCATGTTGGGTCATTCCTATCTCTCGTCCCACACTTCACACCAGGAAGATCCTCGGTAGGTGCTTAAGGGCTCAGGAGTGGGTGTTGGGGAAGGGTATCGGAAAAGGGATCAGGGTGGGGGAGTATTACTTTACTAAACACTGGCCTGGCCCTTTTAAAAATAGAGGATCCAATTTCCGGTTCCTGCTTTGACCCCAGTTACCACATGAATGAAGTGCTCGGTAAACCTGGCATGAAAAAACCCTCACTGTTGGTGATACAGTGGACGGTTTTGCTTGCTTATTGGTGTCTTACCTCCAGATCTTAAAAGCAACCTTCCAAGATGGCAGGGAAACAGTTGGTTGTTGATTTCCAGTCCTGTGTGTTCAAAGGCTTGAGTAAGCCAGCAAGCGCTGGAGGGAAGATGGCAGGCGCAATCGGAAAGACCACGCAAGAGATGCATGCTGCAGTCGTAAGTATTGCAGAAACTGAAAATTGTGGCCTAACCCAATTAAGGGAAGAGTTGCAAGGCCAGTTTAAAGAACTATACAGCAACATTGCGGGTTTCCAAGTGGAGGTCCAGAAATGGGTGGAGGAGGTCAAAATGGACTTGAAAGAAATTGGAAACTGGTTAGAGGCAACAGAAGGAAAGTTGGAGGAGGTGGAGGATGTAGTACTGCGGTGGGAAAAAAAGAGGAGTGAGTTCAAAAAGACCAGATTGACATATGGGAGAAATTAGAGGATATGGAGAACAGAGTGCTGGAGGAACAACCTCTGGATACATGGAATACCTGAGGAGGACGAGAGGCTGGATTATTGTGACCTGGTCCAAAAGATCAACATTTCCATTCTGCAAGCAGGAGATGAAAGTGTATCTGAATATTGCCTGAAAATTGAGAGGACACTCAGAAGACTGGGCCCACACCAGGAGGGACAGCCTCATGATATAGTGTCTCTCTTTCATGAGTGTGCTACAAAAGAAGCAGTTTTAACAGCAACCAAGAAACTAGGCCAAATAAAATGGGAGGACTGCAAAACTGAAGTGCACTCAGATTTATATGCTGTAAGTCTCAGAAGCAAAGGGAGATACGTGACATCACTAAGCAGCTTCGGGCAGAGAATATTTGGTATAAATAGTTGGGAGAATCTCCCCAAGAAACCGGGGAAGAAGGAGGAAATGCAAGATGCCAAGCCCTAGATGGCAGAGATTGGGAAGAGGAGGAAAGAGGCTGCAACAGTTATCAGAAGAGGTTAACCAAGAAGGAAAAGGAGGTGATTGACTGTGGGATGGAGGGTGAAAAATAATTCTTGTTTTGAGGGGTCTTGGATTGGATGATCCAGAGTACGTGACTTCTGTGTGTGTGGTAACACCAAGTATGGGGGACTGAGTAGAACTTGTGTGTGAATGAAAAGAGAATGAGGGGACAAAAGGGGTGTGTTTAGATGTGGAAACTGGCCGGGCTCAGGACAAAGGAAGGCCAGGAATCTGTGAACCAATGTGGGGGAAGGGGGAGGGGGAAGTGAGAGGGATAGGAGGGGGGCGTGGGATGGGTAGGAGGGGTGGAATGGGAAGTTAATGGATAGGTAACAAGGAGTATATGGTCTTTTGGAGGGGAAGGATAGGAGTGGGAGAAGTAGGGGCTTTTGATGATGGCTAACTTAAAGTAGCTTCCCTAAATGTAAAGGGACTGAATTTTTATCATAAGCGCCAATTTATTTTTAAGGAATTAATGAGATTGCAGATGGAAATAGGGTTAATACAAGAAACTCATCTGCTAAGGAAGGATAAAAGACTTGTGAAGCACTCCTGTTTTATAGACGTTGGTGGGCACTTAATATGAAACAGAAGAAGAAGGGAGGAAGGGGGATTCTTTTTTTCAGTTGACTTATCTTTTAATATGAAACAGGTAGAGAAGGACCCTGAAGGGCATTGTATTATGATAAAAGGGGATCTAAATGACCAGACCATCATTACGGTGAATGTATATGCCCTCAATAACAATCAGGGTGTCTCTGATAAAGTGGTGGAGAAAGTCTGAGATTTTGTGAAGGGCTTGGCTGATAATGGGAGGGGGGAGGGAGATTTTAATATGACCAGGCACTCAGTGCTAGCCAATTCAAAGGGGTAGTCAAAGAGTCCTAAAGAGGGAAGGAAAAATTGGGAATTGTATTGGAAAACCTTAATTTGGTGGATGTTTGGAGAAATGGTAGCCCAAAAGGACGAGACTATACTTTTTATTCCAGTGTTCATGAATCATACTCCCGTATTGATCACATATTTGTGGAGAAGGACAGTCTGATGAGGGTGAAGGATCGTGGGCTTCAGCTTATCAATAGTCAGACCATGCATCGACATGGTATGGGCTGGATGTAGATCAGGGGAAAAGGAGATTACAATTTTGTAAATTGAATGGTACACTCATGGAGGATCCAACTATAAAGGAACGGGGGGGGGGGGGGGAGATTAATAACTAGCTAGATTTGAATGACGTGGGGGATATACATCCAGGGACTGCATGGGAAGGTTTGAAAGTTGTAATCAGGGAGGCAAATTAATTGTGGTGGGGAGTTATAAGAAAAAACAGAAAGACTGGGAGAAAGAGGAATTAATAACAAAGATTGCTAGATTAGAGGGTAAAAATAAGGAAGAAAGGTTGGAAAATGGAGATCAGGCAATACCCATGGAAGAGGTAAACATTGTGCTGGAATAATTTAAACAATTGCATTTTGAATAGGGATTCAAAGCCTCAAAGTTGCTTGTAGAAAAATTGAGCAAACTCTGAACACATAATGGCATATTTAAAATAAAAAATGAAAAATAAAGAGGGGTGAAGGTCAAAGATGGAGATGGCTTGAGGGAATGTTTTCTCAAACTTTATAAAGACCTGTAGACACCCAAATATTGAGCTATAGAGGTGGAAATTCAGTGGTATTTGGATGGGCTGGATCTACCAAGGGTTAGGGAAGAAGACAGGGCTACCCGCAATAGAGCTATTTTGGCACATGAAGTGCTATTGGCAATTAAGTCATTAGCTAGAGTAAGTCCTCGGGTCTTGATGGGTTTACAGCTAAGTTTTATAAAACTTATCATGACTAATTAATTCAAGACCTGGCTAGAATGTTTAATAGGCTACTAGGAATAGAGGAGTAGCCTAGTGGTTAGAGTACTGGCTTGGAAACCAAGAAACCAGCATTCAATTCCCACTAGTACTCCTTGTGGCCTTAAACATGTCACTTAACTCTCTATTGCCTCAGAAGAAAGGCCTGGCAATCTCCTTCCAGTCACACTGTGAAGAAAATCCAGGAGCTGCTGTTTGCCAGGAGTTAGCACTATCACAAAGGCAGGAGACTTTAATCTTCCAGGGTTCCTGCAGGAGGCTGGGTGACTATTCTTCACAAAGAGGGGAAGGACCTAGCGCAGTATGGATCCTATCGGCCTATCTCCCTGCTGGGCATTGATTTTAAATTGCTTATGAAAATTTTGGCTACATGGTTATTGCCACAAATGGCAGCTTAGTTCATCTGAATCAGGCAGGATTTATAGCAGGGGAGACAAGCCTCGGATAATGTGAGAAGAACGCTCAACTTTATTAGGAGAGTCAGACAAACAAAGGCCCTGGGCCTTTTGTTAGCTATAAACGAAAATACCTTTGATAGGCTGTATTGACCTTTTATGTTTAAGGACCTTGAGAAAATGTGACTGGAGGGTGATCCTAGGGTGGGTTAAAGTCATCTATGGGTCCAGATACTGATTGAAAATTAATTCAAGTTATACCGAAGCCTTTGAATTGCATGGGGGGGGGGGGGGTGCTCAACAAAGTTGTTCTCTTTCCCCCTTGTTTGTACTCACAGTGGAACCAATGGCTCATAGAGTTAGGGAGAACTAGGACATAGGGAGAATACAGGCAGGGGAACTTTCCAAAAACTCTCTCTTTCTGTGAATGATATTTTATTCTTTGTGACCAATCTGGAAGAATTGTAATTATTTATTTATTTATTTAAGTCCTTTTTTTTTTTTTTAAATACCACCCACTCATAAATTCTAGGCGGTTTACAGAGAACTCATAAGGAAAGTACATCAAACACAGTGTATAAGAACACCAGGAACAATATGGAACAGCAGTTAACTTGAGGCAGAGTTAGTACTGCTGAGAACATATTTACATATTTGTATATCGTTACATAGGCGTATGTTCTACAAGGATGAGGATGAGAGGCATGGGCAGGGAGAGAGGTGCATGGGAAGGAAGAAGGTCAGCTAGAATTATTGAAGGAAATGGGGGAGTTTGGGAGGTGTCAGGATTTAAGATAAATACTAATTCTTTCCTGTCATGAAGCCCAGGTTAAGAATTTAAAGCTAAAGGGATGGGGGTGGGGGGAGGGGGGGGGAATTCCACTGAGCCTTGAGCAAGATGGCTGCTCCTGCTGCTCTGCAGGGGAAAAGTAGATCTGCTCTTCAAGAACCTATTTCTCTTGTCTGCTCTCTACCGCTACATTTCTTGTTGCTTAAGATCAACAAGCAATCTGAGAAGCAATCTGCGCCATCAGAGGCTCAATTTAGCCTCCCTTCTGGTTTAAAATGTCGAAAAAGTCCTCCTACTCAGGGCCGGATTTACGTATACGCCATGTACGCCATGGCGTAGGGCCCACAACCGGCAGGGGCTCACAAAAAATAGAACCAGGTTTTTTTTTTTTCAACTCGATTAAAAAAAAAACCTGGTGGCTGCCGCCGCGGGGCCCCCTCTGCTGCCGCGGGGGCCCCGTCTACAAGATGGTCTGGTCCGGTCGGGTCGGGTCGGGTCGGGTCTCGTCTCGTCTCCCTCCCTCCCTCCCGGCTGCGAGAGACGCGAAGAGAGAGCGTCTCCTCGCGTCTGTGTTAAGCCCGCAGGGGCTGATGGGATTTCCCATCAGCCCCTGCGGGCTAAACACAGACGCGAGGAGACGCTCTCCCTTCGCGTCTCTCGCAGCCTGCAGCGAGGGAGGGAGAGAGACCCGACCCGACCCGACCGGACCGGACCCGACCAGCTTGTAGACGGGGCCCCCGCGGCAGCAGAGGGGGCCCCGCGGCGGTAGCCACCAGGTTTTTTTTTAAATTAAATTTTACTTTAGGCCGGGGGGGGGGGGGTAGGAGTCCAACCCCCCCCCCCGACCAATGGACAGCAGACGATGGAGAGTTAGCAGAAGACACGAATAAACCAGAAGAAAGTGGCTGGAGCAATTGCAGCTGAAAAAAATGCACAAAAGGTAGAAAAATATCTCTTTATTTTGAATTTATTAATTGGAATATGTCAGCTCTGGTAAATGTGCATCATTAACATCTGTGCTTTGTTTAGTACAAGAGCAAATTAATGTATTGTTTTATTTCTACAGTGTTGTACATTCCAAGTTTGGCTTTTGGGATTCCCAGTTTAATTATTATCTTCCTATTTCTAAATTGTGATTACTTGTTTGGTGATGGTCTATGTTCTGCATGTGTAACTGAGCTGAGGTGTTCTGTTTATATAATTCCTATTTGACATTGCCACTTGTTCTCTTTCCCCAGTAGGTCATGTATTGTTGTTCTCTGAAATGTATTGGTTTAATATTTGCAGTGTTGCCTTTTGATTGGTAGAGTATGGTGCTTTGTGAGTCCTGGTAGTGCTGTTAGGATACGGCGGGTTTACTATGGGCAGTGTTTGTAGTAGTTCCTAATGTGTCTGGCAGTTGGCACTGGATTATAGTAATGTAGAAATCTTTTAGTCTTTCTTTATCCATACACTCATTAAGAGGCACGTTTACTAAAAGTTAGTATATGGTAACATTATGCAAATATTTATGCAAATGAGGCCCCTTGTGCAAATGAGGTCCGCACCCCCCTTGGGCCGCCCCTGCTGGGGGCCCACAATTTTTGTTGGCGTAGGGCCTCACTCAAGGTAAATCCGGCCCTGCTCCTACTCCAGATAAAACTGATGCTACTGACAGAGTGCTGAAGGAAGTTCTCTCTTTAAAATCGCTTATTGAACAGCAGATTAATGCCACCATGTGTATCAGAAACGATCTTGATGGTTTTACTACTTAAATGATTACTTCTCAGCAGTGTTTAGATGACCTGGAGGAACACTTGCAGGGACTGAACCAGATGTCAATTTCAGCTGCAAAGAATTCATCACAGATTAAACAGCTACAGTCACAGTATGAGGATTTTGTAAACTTTAGTAAGCGTCTAAATATAAGAAGCCTGGGTCTAGCTGAAGAATCAGAGGGTGAAAATTTGCTGGCTTTTATCCCACAATTTTTAACCAAACTACTTAATCATCAATTTAAATCTCCTCTGTATATAGAACAAGCCTTCCGAGCACCTCAGCACTCAGCCTCGCGGGTTCAATGTCCTAGAGCTGTCATTTTATGTTTCAGTTGTTTTGCTCAGACTCTGCAGCTAATCTCCTTGGAAAGGGAGAGATCTGATAAGTTAAGTTATAAGGGCCAGGGTTTATATATTGTCCTGGATCTGGCTAGAGAAACTGTCCTGCATCGCCGGGAGTTCCTGTCTTTGCTCAATCAGCTTAAAGATATAGGTGCCTGGTATGGTCTGCTATATCCCACATGGATGAAAGTTACCCTGGATGATCGTACCAGTATTTTCCTGGAGCCTGAAAAGCTGAAACTCTTTATTGAGGAAAAGAAAATGTTGCACTGACTGTGTGTGGGTTTAAAAAAATAGAGGGTACTTTGTATGTTAAAGTTGGGATGTAGTGCATAGGGGGAAGTCTGTGTTAATTGCTTCCTGCTGGCATCATAAAAACAAAAGATATGCCATACTTGGTCAGACCAATGTCCATCAAGCCCAGTATCCTGTTTCCAACAGTGGCCAATCTAGATCACAAGTACCTAGCAGTTTCCCCAGAAGACACAGGTTCCACAATGCTTGGATCGGGACAAGCAGTGGATTTCCCGGGTCCCCTTTAATAATGGTTTATGGACCTTTCCTCCAGGAACTTGTCCAAACCTTTTTTAAACTCAGCTACACTAACAGCTTTTACTACATCCTCTGGTAATGAATTCTAGAGTTTGATTATGCGTTGCATGAAAAAATATTTTCTTTTATTAGTCTTATATGATTTACACAGTAGCTTCATTGCATGTCCCCTAGTCTTTCTACATTTTGATGGTATGAACAATAAGTCTACGTTTACCCATTCCACTCCATTCATTAATTTACAGACCTCTATCATATCTCCCCTCTGCTGTCTCTTTTCCAGGGTGAAGAGTCCTAATCTTTTTAGCCTTTCCTCATAGGGGTATCCTTCCATCCCCTTTACCATTTTGGTGGCTCTTCTCTGTACCTTTTCTAATTCTGTTATATCCTATTTAAGATACGGCGACCAGAACGGCACACAATATTCGAGGTGCAGTCACATCATGGAACGATACAGAGGCATTATATTATCCTTTGTTTTATTCTCCATTCCTTTCCTTATGATTCCTAGCATTCTATTTGCTCTCTTGGCTGCTGCTGCACACTAGGGCAGAGGGTTTCAATGTGTTATCCAAGATGACGCCTAAATCTTTTTCCTGGTGGTGGTTCCTAATCTGGAACCTTGCATCGTGTAACCATAGTTTGGTTTGTTCTTTCCTAGATGCATAACTTTGCACTTGTCCTTATTAAATTTCATCTGCCATTTGGATGCCCAGTCTTTCAATTTATTAAGATCCTCTTGTAATTTTTCGCAATCCTCTTGGTTTTTAACAATATTGAATAATTTTGTGTCATCTGCAAATTTGATTATCTTTCTTATTATTCCCATTTCCAGATCATTTACAAATATGCTAAAAAGCAGCAGACAAAGCACAGATCCCTCTGGAGTACTTCACTATTGGGAAAATTGGCCATTTAGCCCTACCCTCTGCTTTCTATCTTTTAACCAGTTCCTGATCCACAATAGTACACTGCCTCCTATCGCATAACTTTTTAATTTCACCAAGAGTCTCTCATGAGGGATCTTGTCAAAGGCTTTCTGAAAATCCAGATATACTACATCAACTGACCCACCTTTGTCTACCTGCTTATTTACACCTTCAAAAAATATAACAGATTAGTAAGACAAGGCCTTCCCTGCAAAAGCCATGTTGGCTGTCTCCCATTAAACCATGACTATCTACATGTTCAGAATTTTTTTTAAATAAGGGTTTCCACATCAGGCACACCAGTCTGTAGTTTCCCGGATCACGTCTAGAATCCTTTTTAAAAATTGGCATTACATTGGCTAGACTCTAATCTACAGGTATTACTGATGATTTTAATGATAGTTCACAGAATAATAATAGTAGGTCTGCAATCTCATATTTCAGTTCTTTTAACACCTTTGGATGTATACCATCTGGTCTAGGTGATTTGCTACTCTTCATTTTATCAAATAGTTGTAATACATCTTCCCAGTTTATCGAAATTTCTTTCAATTCTTCTGCTGCATCAGCTTTAAATATCATTTCAGGCATGGGTAACTTCCCTACATCTTCTTCAATAAAGACCGAAGCAAAGAATTCATTCTCTCTCTCCGCTATGTCCTTGTCCCCTCTTAGTGCCCCTTTTACCCCTCTATTATCTAATGGTTCAACTTACTCTCTCTCAGGTTTTTTGCTACAAATGTACTTGAAAAAAATTTTATTATGCGTTTTTGCTTCCACAGCAAGCTTTTTTTCAAATTCTCTCTTTGCTTGCCTTATCAGTACCTTGCATCTAATTTGCTGGTGCTTATGTGGTTTCCAGTTTTCATCATTTGGCTGCTATTTCCATTTCCTGAAAGATGCTTTTTTGGCTATAACAGCCTCTCTGACCTCACCTTTAAACCATTCTGGCAGTTTTTTGGACTTCTTTCCACTTTTCTTAAAGCATGGAATACAGCTGGTCTGGGCTTCCAAGATCGTATCTTTAAACAACACCCATGCTTAATGAAAATCTTTAACATTTGCAGCTGCTCCTTTAAGTTTTTTCTTAACTGTTTTCCTTATTTTCTCATAGTCTCCCTTTTGAAAATTAAAAGGTGATACTGTGGATTTCCTTGCCGTCCCTTCTTCCATTTATTAAATCAAACGCGGTCATGCTATGATTACTATTGCCAAGTGGCCCTAATACCCTTATCTCTTGCACCAGATCTTGTGTTCCACTAAGGAATAGGTCCAAGATGGCTTCCCTTCTTGTCAGTTAATGAACCAGCTGCTCCAAGAAACAGTCATTTATTTCATCTAGAAACTTTATCTCCCTAGCATGTCCTGCCGTGACAAAGACCCAGTCAATACCAGGGTAATTTAAATCACCCATTATTATTACTGTGCTGTAAATATTGTTAGCTTCCCTAATTTCTTTGAGCATTTCATCATCCATTTGTTCATTCTGGCCAGGCGGTCGATAGTACCATCGTCTTCCCCTTTTTACATGGAATTTCAATCCACAGAGATTCTACAGTGTATTTTGTTTCCTGCAAAATTTTAATCCTGTGTGACTCAATGCCTTCTCTAACACAGAGCGCAACCTCTCCATGAATTTGATCTACTCTATCATTGCGATATAATTTGTACCCAGGTATCACAGTGTCCTACTGGTTGTCTCTTCCACCATGTCTCTGAGATACCAGTCATATCTAACTTCTCATTTAGTGCTATATATTCTCCCATCTTAATTTTTAGACTTAGTGGAGTAAGGAAGTTCATGGTGACTGTTATAAAAAGAATGTTGTGTTTAAGGGACAGTTGGGATGTGAGTTTGATTGTGTGCTCATCCTAAACCACATGTGTAGCATAGATTGTGTCACCAGCAGAGGCTAAACTAGTGTCGGTTAGCTTAGTGCACTACTGGCCCTGACCTTTCTATTAAAAGAAAGTGTAGTTGCGACTTGAGGGTCAGGTTTAAACAAGGATTTATTCCCCTCCCGGGGTTTTGTTGGATTTCCAAAAATGATACAACTTCCAAACTCAAAAGATAGCCATGCTTCTGGCATAAACAAATGGTTAAAGAAAAGTACAGCTTCTTGCTTAATAAATCAAATGACAAAACAAAATAGATAATTCAGGTAAACACCTGGGCAGTTTCCTCTGTGCAGACTTGTTCTCTCTAGCAGGCTTATCTGCTTTCAGCGTAGAGAGGTCTCTTCAGTAATCAATAAAGAACAGTCCATCTTTTCATCATAAGACAAACATTCATTTTGGTCAATACACATAGGCTCCTCAACTGCCTCGTCTTCCTTATGGCAGAGAGTTTGCAACTTCCTCCAGCCAGTGACTGGTCTTTCTTCAACACTCTCCTCACGGTAAGGTAGATAATTATCTGAGCCTTGATAAAACTGCTTTGCAATCTTTCTATTGAACTTTGTTCTTGTCAGTTTTCTGCCAGGCTTTACATACAAACATTCAGGTTCTTCATTCATACATATATCCTGAAGCAGTTCACTATCTCTTTCACAAGGATGTGAATATCTTAAAAGCTTCTGGCTTTCATTAGCAAAGGGTTTCCTACCAGCTGTTCTGCACTCTCCCCGTTGACTGCTGTCTCTGGGAAATCTCTCCTGCGTCACTGCAAAGGGCTTTCTGTGGTTAAGCTCACGGCTGGAGAATGGCTTCCTGCTCTGTCTCCCAGCCCTGCTTGGCTTCTTATTCCAGGCCTCACAATAAACAGGGTTAGGCTGAAAATATTCTGACCTTTTGTTGAAGGGTTTCAGGTTTTCTCTAACCTGCCAGGTTTCACAAATGCTTTCTGCTTCTGTGTCCTCAAAACCTTCGTCAGAAATCATACAGGAATCACATTCAGCCTCTCTTCCTGGATTCTCTCTCTCCTGGACTCGAGCATAATAAGGATCCTGCTCTCTGGCCTGCTCCTGAACAGTGGCCCGTTCCTGAACTGTGGCCCGTTCCTCAACTAACTCTGCTTGCCTGCCTGCTTTCTTATGCAGAGTTAGGGGCGTTTTCCTGCACATGTGCAGAGTGTTTCCCTCAGTGTTTGGGGAGTGTCTGTTGGCTGGGCGTTGCCTTCAGGTCTCGTGCCTCAGCCTGCTCTGGTTGCCTATAGCAACTAGGAAGCTTTTTCTCTCCCTTTCTGTCAGAGTCTGTGCCGAACTCTTCAGCTTTTTGTGTCTTAAAGCTATAGGGTGGATTTTCGGTGTTACACATCCCCCTTCTTAAGACATTACGAGCTGCTGACGTCCCCGTCGGACAGCGCGTAATTCTGCTCAAAGCATCCGCATTACCATGCAGCTTCCCTGCACGGTGCTGTACCTCAAAACTAAAAGCTTGCAAAGCCAAGTGCCAGCGCGTCAGTCGTGCATTATTGTTGCGCATTTGGCTCAGCCATTTTAACGGTGCATGATCTGTTATTAATATAAATTTTCGCCCTGTCACATAATATCGCAATGCTTCTACCTCCTATTTGATGGCTAAGCATTCCCTTTCTACAGTAGAATACTTCCGCTCCGCATTGGACAGTTTCCTACTTAAGTAGGTAATCGGGTGTTCTACACCATCAAATTTCTGGGACATAACTGCCCCCAGTCCAGTCTCAGAAGCGTCTGTCTGGATAATGAAAGGAAGCCGGAAGTCAACTCCCTTTAATACAGGAGCTTTACACAACTTCTCTTTAAGAGAGATAAAACTCTCCTCGGCCTCGGGAGTCCAATGCACCTTATTTGGGGCATTTTTCCTAATCATGTCCGTAAAAAGGCTGCTCTCCTCCGCAAACCTGGGGATAAATCGTCGGTAGTAGCCGATTAGGCCCAAGAAGCTGCGGACATGCTTCTTTTCTACCGGTCGTGGGAAGTTCCGGACACTCTCTATTTTGTCTGCTAGAGGTTTCACTATCCCATTCCCAACTAAATGACCCAGGTATTTGGCTTCTTTAGCCGCAAAAAGACATTTTTTGGGGTTCAAAGTGAGACCCGCTTTTCGGATGGCGTTTAATACCGCCTCTATCCGTGATAGGTGTTCTAGCCAGGTGCCACTATGGATAATAACGTCATCCATATAGGCCAACGCGTACTCTTGATGTGGCCTTAGGACCTGGTCAATAAGACGCTGGCACGTTGCCGCTGCGCCCTGTAGCCCAAATGGCATACGCCTAAATTGGTATAGGCCTAAGGGGGTGGAGAAAGCTGTTTTTGGCTTCAAATCCCTCGTCAAGGGGATTTGCCAATAGCCCTTGGTTAAGTCGAGGGTTGTTAGAAACCGGGCCTGCCCTAACCGATCTAACAGATCGTCGATTCTTGGCATGGGGTATGCGTCAAACTGTGAGATCGCATTGATCTGCCTAAAATCAATACAAAAACGAAGGGAGCCATCCGGTTTTGGGACGAGGACTATTGGGCTAGACCAAGGACTATGAGATTCCTCGATCACCCCCATTTCCACCATTTCCTTGACTTGGGCAATGACCTCGTTTTGCTTCGCCTCTGGCAACCTATAGGGGCGTTGTCTAATAATTTTCCCCGGAACTGTGATGACCTCATGGGCTACCAGGCGTGTTTCACTGGGCACCGCTGTCAAGACATCGGAGAATTTCCTTAATAGCCGGGCTAACTCTGCCTGCTGATGTTCAGACAGGTCAGTACCTGTACGTATTTCGGGTTGTTCCCTCCAATCTGAGGGCTGAGGGCCTAAGTCCTCCTCTTTCCTTTCCTCAGCGATGGCTGCTAAGCCCTTAACATCTTTTCTGCCTGTGGAGCCAAACCCCCGAGACCCACGGCCTGTAGAGGTTAATGAGGATGTCTCTAATAATACCGGGAAGCCCACCCGTTCACATATCAACTGGGCTATTCTTTCACCCCTTTTTATTATGAAATCCTCTTCCCCGAAGTTAAACAGTAGGGCCTTGACCACCCCCGATAATCCGGGTCTATTACCCCTGCCCCAATGTCAATTGAATGATTGACCGCTAGGCCAGACCGCGGTGCTATGCGGCCATAACATCCTTCGGGGATTTGAATGCTCAACCCGGTATCAACGAGGGCTTTCCCTCTCTTGGGGACTACTGTATCCTCATTGCTGAATAGGTCATAGCCCGCTGAGGCTTCGGTAGCTCTTTGGGGACTCTTTACCTGCTGGGATGTTTTCGTGAAGTGCAACACAAACCCTTTTTTAACTGGGGGTTTCCCTTCCACCCGCGGTTTCCCAAATAAAGCACTTGGGATCTTTTGTGCAATGGCTTCAGTTATGTGGGCTTCGGACGATACCCCTCCCCTTAGTGGTTCTTCGGGGCCTACTTTCCCCTCGAGGCCTTTCCCCAATTCCTCCTTAAATGGGGGCCAGTCACGGCCTAGGACCACCTTAAAGGGAAGTCGGGGGACAACCGCCATGTGTACCTTTCCTTTGGTATTCAACCCATTCACACTCATGTCATATATCGGGTAAAAAGAGGAAGCACCATGCACACATCGCACTTTCACACGTCCATCCGTACTATCCCACTGGGTAGGATTGTGGGCCTGAATGGCCTTCCACATTTCCTGGGAGACCATACTCTGGTCCGCCCCAGAATCCAGGAGTGCTACCGCATCTATACCCTCCACTTGGACATCTATGATAAACTCCTCCCCACCGTGTATTTCTCTTCCTGATACAAGGGCTAGGTGTTCTTTACAGTCCCTATGTACATGACCATTTTTTCCACAGTGGAAACATCTTATCACCTTATTATAGCTTTTTACATTTTCTTTTGGGACCGTAGAAGCATAAGCTTTCCTTATACCAGGCATCTTTTCCATGCCTGTTACCCGCATCATACTATCTCTAGAAGCTCCGGCCAATGCAGCTTCAAAATAGCATTCGGTCATTTCCGCTGCTTCTCTAGTGGACTGACATTTTTGTAACAGCAGGAAAGCTTTTACTTCGGCGGGTACAGCTTCAAAGTACTGCTCTAGCAGCACCGCATCCGTTAAGGTTTCTATCGTGGCCCTTTCTGGAGCCAACCACTTTACTGCTAAACCTTTCAACCTTTGCATTAAAGCTTTAGGTGTCTCCTGGGGCAAGAGCCTTGCCTCCCTAAAAAGTCGGCGATAATGTGTAGGTGTTAAACCTAACCTATCTTGAACTGCCAATTTTACATCTGGGTAACTGGACACTAGGCCAGCGGGCATCGCCTTATAGGCCGCCAATGCCTCTCCAGTTAACGACATGGCGAATCTGACTGCCCATTGGTCTAGGGGCCACTTAGCCGCCTGAGCGATTCGCTCGAATGCGTCCGAATAATCATCAAAGTTATCACTTTTTTGTAAAGGTCCTAGTGCCAATGCACCATAGTGTTGTACTCCTACCGCCGCTGGTACCGGTACACTTTCCTCCTCAGCCGTAGTAGTGGATGTCCGCTGCAGTAGCGTGGTCACCAAGTCCAACAGGGGCTTTTGTTGCGCAGCCAGTGCTGCCATAGTCCTGTCCTGGGCCTGTCGTGCCAGCTCACTTTGTGCCTTCCACTGCTCTTCCATCCATTGCATCATTTCTTTTGGATCCATCTTGGCGCTTGCGGTATACCTGTATAGGCGAGAAAAAAAAACAGAGGGCCCACCAAGTGCGGCACACAATACAGTTCTTCCTCCCTATCTGCTTTTATCCAGGTATCTCTCTCCCCCTTTCTCCACAATCCTTACCACCCGTGCCCAGCCACTTGTACCTTAGCACGGTGAAGGATCTTATTTTGAGAAAGGTTCTCTGCACCTCCGTCCGGTCAGCTTGTGGATGTCCTCTCAGTATCAGGATTTTCTTCCTCTCAGGATTTCCTTTGTTGCTGTGGGTTTTTTTTTTTCTTCTTCAGCCAATCTGTTTCTCTTTTGAAAAACTTTGGGTAGTAGTATTGCTTTTTTTTTTTTTTCAAAAATCCTGCCAACTACGCCATTTTATATGTCACCAGCAGAGGCTAAACTAGTGTCGGTTAGCTTAGTGCACTACTGGCCCTGACCTTTCTATTAAAAGAAAGTGTAGTTGCGACTTGAGGGTCAGGTTTAAACAAGGATTTATTCCCCTCCCGGGGTTTTGTTGGATTTCCAAAAATGATACAACTTCCAAACTCAAAAGATAGCCATGCTTCTGGCATAAACAAATGGTTAAAGAAAAGTACAGCTTCTTGCTTAATAAATCAAATGACAAAACAAAATAGATAATTCAGGTAAACACCTGGGCAGTTTCCTCTGTGCAGACTTGTTCTCTCTAGCAGGCTTATCTGCTTTCAGCGTAGAGAGGTCTCTTCAGTAATCAATAAAGAACAGTCCATCTTTTCATCATAAGACAAACATTCATTTTGGTCAATACACATAGGCTCCTCAACTGCCTCGTCTTCCTTATGGCAGAGAGTTTGCAACTTCCTCCAGCCAGTGACTGGTCTTTCTTCAACACTCTCCTCACGGTAAGGTAGATAATTATCTGAGCCTTGATAAAACTGCTTTGCAATCTTTCTATTGAACTTTGTTCTTGTCAGTTTTCTGCCAGGCTTTACATACAAACATTCAGGTTCTTCATTCATACATATATCCTGAAGCAGTTCACTATCTCTTTCACAAGGATGTGAATATCTTAAAAGCTTCTGGCTTTCATTAGCAAAGGGTTTCCTACCAGCTGTTCTGCACTCTCCCCGTTGACTGCTGTCTCTGGGAAATCTCTCCTGCGTCACTGCAAAGGGCTTTCTGTGGTTAAGCTCACGGCTGGAGAATGGCTTCCTGCTCTGTCTCCCAGCCCTGTTTGGCTTCTTATTCCAGGCCTCACAATAAACAGGGTTAGGCTGAAAATACTCTGACCTTTTGTTGAAGGGTTTCAGGTTTTCTCTAACCTGCCAGGTTTCACAAATGCTTTCTGCTTCTGTGTCCTCAAAACCTTCGTCAGAAATCATACAGGAATCACATTCAGCCTCTCTTCCTGGATTCTCTCTCTCCTGGACTCGAGCATAATAAGGATCCTGCTCTCTGGCCTGCTCCTGAACAGTGGCCCGTTCCTGAACTGTGGCCCGTTCCTCAACTAACTCTGCTTGCCTGCCTGCTTTCTTATGCAGAGTTAGGGGCGTTTTCCTGCACATGTGCAGAGTGTTTCCCTCAGTGTTTGGGGAGTGTCTGTTGGCTGGGCGTGCCTTCAGGTCTCGTGCCTCAGCCTGCTCTGGTTGCCTATAGCAACTAGGAAGCTTTTTCTCTCCCTTTCTGTCAGAGTCTGTGCCGAACTCTTCAGCTTTTTGTGTCTTAAAGCTATAGGGTGGATTTTCGGTGTTACAATTGTCATCAGTAGCATAATTCTATTTGTACTTGCCTCTGGGATTCCTTGCACCTCCAGCTGGCTTTCCCTGCTCCTGGGGGGGGGGGGGTTCTGAATCATGGGGGAGTGTACAGGGTAGCCCACTCTTTCAATGTAGTAACAATAATGTCAGCCAGAATTTATTAGTACACATAGGTTTGCATCTGGATTGGAGAGCTTCGTCTGTCAATGATAAATACATGGACATTGGCGTGGCTGAGAGGGCAATTCGTCATGGTTCTGAAAAGCAGGACGTAAACCACCAAGAGATGAAGGATCATCCGCTTGCAGTTACAACAGGGATATCTACTGTCATCAATTTACAAGGGATTAAAAATTCCAGTAAGCAAGTGATCATTTCCTGGGTCCTCATCAAGCCATAATTCTGATATTCTCAAATCGCTGAGGCAATTGCAAAAAAGGAACGGCATGCTGAATATCCACTAGATTGGGATTGCACCCAGCTGCAGAATAAAAGTAGCGGGTTTGACTTATAATAACACGAGGATAGATGTCTGTATTCTGCCTTCCACCACGCTTGCTGAATGTTAATAGGGAGTGGGTCCCTGGGCTTGTTTGTGATTCATTTCCCCACTGTGGGCGGGGGGGGGGGGGTGTTAGGAGGAGAGGGATGTGGGGAATTCTGGTGGCAAGTTTGTTAGGCATAAAAAGAAAGGATTGATAATACTTCTTTATTGCTATAGCTAAAAGGATAAGAAGAGTTTTCGTTTTGAAATATTAATGTGTTGTGATCCCTGAGAGTTGTATGGTGTCTTGCTATGGGTTTTTGGATTATGTTTGGCTTAGAGGTGAGAGTTCTGAATGGGTTTAAGGGGTCTATTGGGATTATTCTGTTCTGTTTTTATCTTTTTTTCCCGCATCCCATCTGCCAACATCTCTTTTATGGTGTTTATGCAATGCACATTATTGTCAACATTACAAGACTTGTAAATGGATGTAAAATTCATATCTTTAAATGTTAGTGGTTTAAATCACCCCATCAAGCATAAGAAAATGTTCTGTTACACCAGAAGTTTAAAAGCAGATGTAATTTTCCTTCAGGAAACACATATGACTCATGACTCCTGTATTAGGTTCAGGATGAACTAGATAGGTCATCGATGACATTTTATCCCCAGGAATTAGTAAAAAAAATGGGTGTCAATTTTTTTTCAAAAGGGGTTGTCAGTAAAAATATTGCAAAAATAAAGAAAGGTATATGTCCCTCCAAATGTACTGAGAGATTACTTGATCACAATCTGCCGCTATCACGAGTTCTTTTTGTCTTCTAAGTTGGTAGTATGAGCTATGTTTGATAGTGGCAGATTGTGATCAAGTAATCTCTCAGTACATTTGGAGGGACATATACCTTTCTTTATTTTTGGATAACCAAAACACTCTGTTAAATCGACCCATAAATATTGAGTAAAAATATTGCAGCAAAAAATGGATTGCGAAGGGAGGTGGGTCTGTATGGACATGGTCTTGGCTGGCAAAAGATTCACACTAGTAAATATATATGCACCAGCTTGTACAAATTCATCATTCTTGGAGGAAGTTAGCCAGGCAATATTGTCTATGGGAAATGATGCAATAGTACTGGGTGGAGACTTTAATACAGTTCATAATAATTTTTTGAATAGGTCATCTATCTCAAGAAGTAAGAGTATAAAATCATCTTTAAATATGCAAAATATGCTGGATACTTTATACTCGGTGGACCCTGGCATTGTTTAAATCCTTCCGCTTGAGAATACTTTTTCTTCTTTTCTCCACACCAGTCATATTCACAAATTGATTACATCCTGATATCTAAATCGCTGCTTCAGGATGTGCAGAACTGTACGATTAATCCAATACATATTTCAGATCATGCTGCAATATCCTTAAATTTCTGCTCCTGGAACCATCTGGATAACAGACCCTTATGGCGCTTCAAAAACAGCTTGTGGCTTTATGCTTCTTTTGAAAAAGTGATGAATAAATTAATTATAGATTTTTTTCTCACTAACGAAACTGATCAAAATGCATTTTGGAATTATATGAGATGCTTTGAAGGCAACACTCCGTGGAGAGATCATTAGTTATGCATCATGGTTACGTAAGTCTGAATTGGAAAAATATATAGTAAAAAAAATTTCAAGTCTAGTGGCTTATCATTCTAGAACAGGGGACAATGCTGTGCTGCAGCAATTAATTAGCTGCCATTATGAGTTCAATAAAGATCTGATGCATCAAGCAGAAAATAAAACACTGATAGAAAAAACAGGTTATTATGCCAGAAATAATAAAATGGGCAAAATGTTAGTGCAATTTTTGCGGACCCAAAGGGAAAAGCGCCAAATTGTTTCAATAAATAAAGATTCACAAATCTTAACAAAAACCGAAGATATTTCAGAAGCTTTTTCTACTTTTTATAGAAATATATTCGCTAGTCACAATCTTAATAACATAGTTGAAAGGGAATCCTTTTTAAATACAATTATCCAAAGCTGTCTAAGGAGTTAGAAGAAGGGTTAGGTGTTCCTATTAAACTTAGGGAAATTTTACCTGCTAATTAGCAGCCTCCCTAGAAATAAGATCCCTGGTCCAGATGGTTTTACTGCTGAATTTTATCATTGTTTTGCAATGGTTCTGGCTTCTAAATTGCAAAAGTTGTATATTAGCTTATTAAATTGTCCGTTGTCATTATCTACTTTTTCGGAGGCTAATATACTTTTACTAGCAATACCAGGGTGTGATACAAATAAAATGGGCAATTATAGACCCATTTGAATTTTGATTACAAAATATTATCCTAAATATTATCAACAAGGTTAGCAGCGGTAATGGACATGTTAATAGGGCTGGAGCAGACAGGATTTATAAAGGGACGCTATATAGGGAATAATGAAAGAGTATTCGATAACCTCCTGGAGTTAGCTAAAAGAGAAAATGGTCCTGGTGTGGCAGTTTCTTTGGATGCAGAAAAAACCTTTGACAGGATTGAATGGGAATGCTTATTTAGAATCCTAGAATGGTTTGGTTGTGGTAATGCATTTACTGCATGGGTAAGGGTTTTATATGCTGCCCCATGCTCTAGAATTTTGGTAAATGGTGCCCTTTCTGATGTTATACAATTAGGTAGAGATATGAGATAAGATTGCCCTCTCTTCCCACTTTTGTTTAATTTGGCCTTGCAGCATTTGTTGCTTCAGATTAAAAGTCAGGTGGGCATCACAGGAATTTTGCATGATGTAGAACAATGGAAGCTTGCAGCGTATGCTGATGATATTTTATTCTTTTTAACAAAGCCCATCGCCTCCATCCATTGTCTATTGGAATTAGTGAATAAATTTGCTAGTTTTTCTGGCTTCAAGATTAACTGGGCAAAAAGTGAGTTATTTCCTATGAATGGTCTCTTCATGAGGGAAGAATTTAAGGCATTTCCTTTCCAGTGGGCATCTCAAAGGATTAAATAATTAGGGGTTTTTTGTCCAAATTCTTTGGATATGTTCAACTATAATTGTAACATTAAACTAAAAGATTTAAAGGATATTTTGCAGCATTGGTCTCCTTTGCATATGCCTTGGTGGGGAAGGTTGAGTACTATAAAAATGATGGTTCTACCACGCATGGAGCCCGATTCATGAAGGGGCATGTCCGGGCTGTCCAGATGGCCCATGCAAGATGAGCCCATTAGGACCTGATTCTGGGCCATTCCCACGGTAACCAGAATTGGGCACGAGAATGGCCCAGTGTGCCCCTGCCTACCTGCGGGACGTCTTCCCCGCAGGATCCCCTGGCTGCTGTGGCTCAATTCCCTCTTTTCCCCACTGCCCGACCCATGGCTGGCCAGCCAGAGCCTTGATTGGGTGTCAGGGACCCTCCGCACCCAGCCCCAGCCCTGGGAGGGGATTGCCAGGCCTGATCACCGTGTCAGTGCTGCTTATTCCACCTTCAAGGTGGAATAAACAGCACATCCCCACAGGCCCGGCAGGATGTACAGAGCCATGACCTAAATCGGCCCTGTAGGTCCTGCTGGGCTGGCCTGCCCCCGCTCCACCCAGATCCTGCCCCCTCCTGCCCCCTACCAGTTTTCCCCATCCTACAGCTTAGGATGTATGGGGAGAGCCGAAGGGGAAATTAGATCTGGATGGTGTGTAGTCCGCAACTCGCATCCCTGAATTGGGTCCATAGTCTATATATTAGGAATGTTGCCAGGTTATTGCCATCCATCCTTTTATACGCAGGTGGATAAGATTTTGCTGAACTTCTTATGGAAAAATAAGAGACCATGTATAGCTTTATCGACCCTTAAGCTTTCTAAGAGAAGACTTTAGGACTTATCATACAGCAATTCTCCTACGCTATAGCGCAGAATGGTTAGTTGAGAAATCTGACATACTATGGATAGAAAAGGAAAGAATACTTGCAAAACCTTTTCAGTTGGCACTGTTGCCAACTTTGGCAACACCTCGCTCTAAGCTAAATATACCTTTGTTAACTAGTACATCTAGTGCCATGAAAGAATTGGATGCCTATTGTACTTCTTTGTACTCCATCTCAAAAAAATCTTCACTATGGCATAATCCATTAGTGAGGACAAAGGGTAAGAAAATATTCTGGAAGGACTGGATGGAGAAAGGCATCCTTGGCCTGTGTAGGCCAAGTCTTGAATGATGTTGCTGTTGTTAGTCCAGAACATTTGATGTTGACATTTGGTTTGTTGCATGCCCAGGCTCGTAAATTGTCCATCTTGAATCTGACACAGGACACACCTTGGGCCCAGTGAGTATGTTCTCCATCAGATATGTCCTCTTTATGTGAGAAGATTAGAGCAAATGGGAAAATTATGTCTGGATACTATAATTTGTTAAATGACCATAAATTCACTGTTCCATCTGTGGTATGTAGAATTTGGGAATTTGAGACAAGGACAGGAAGGGATGACATCAACTGGGAATCCTTTTGGAGCCAAGGAGGAAAGGAGGGGGCCTTCCGCAAAAAGACAGATCAGGAGGTACAGCGGAGGGCAATTAACCACGGCCTACCAGGATTATTGATAAAAATCTTTATTAGGACCCAACTGTACAAGTTTCGGCCAAAGGCCTTCATCAGGGGTCTAAAAAACAAACACACATAAATTAAGCATAACAATAAAATGAAAAATAAACAACAAAATAAATGGTATGACAAATACAAAAATGACTATATAAAGAGTCAAAAAATGTTACCGGATAACCACATAGAAAGTGTGAAGAGCACGTCTATGGGGTGGAGCAACCACTCTTCCCAATCTAAAACATAGTAAAAATATTAAAAATACAAGCATAGATAACAGTAAAGCACAAAAGACAATATAATTATGTTTAGAAAGAACAGTAATCCATGTAAAAAATAATAAAACATGTATGTACAAAATAACTAAAAACCTTGTATAATTAACATGTATAAATAAAACATCATGAATGATGATTAAAATTATATATATAAACAACTTGGCATATATAAAAAAGGAAATATACATATTAGGTCTACATTTATAAAGGACATCATGCAAAAAAACTTTAAGCAAAAAACGTAGGCATGATACCATAAGAACATAAGAACATAAGATATGCCATACTGGGTCAGACCAAGGTCCATCAAGCCCAGTATTCTGTTTCCAACAGTGGCCAATCTAGGTCATACGTACCTAGCAGTTTCCCCAAGGGACACAGGTTCCACAATGCTTGTATTGGTTCAAGCATTGATATCCTGGGTCCCTTCTTAATAATGGTTTATGGACCTTTCCTCCAGGAACTTGTCCAAACCTTTTTAAACCCAGCTACACTAACAGCCTTTACTACATCCTCCGGTAACAAATTCCAGAGTTTGATTACACGTTGAGTGAAAAAATATTTTCTTTTATTAGTCTTAAATAGTTTACCCTGTAGCTTCATTGCATGTCCCCTAGTCTTTCTATATTCTGATAAGGTAAACAATCGATCTATGTTTACCCGTTCCACTCCGTTCATTAATTTATAGACTTCTATCATATCTCCCCTCAGCCGTCTCTTTTCCAGGTTAAAGAGCCCCAACCTTTTTAGCCTTTCTTCATAGGAGTATCCTTCCATCCCCTTTACCATTTTGGTGGCTCTTCTCTGAACCTTTTCTAAAATCGCTATATCCTTTTTAAGATACGGCGACCAGAATTGCACACAATATTCAAGGTGCGGTCTCACCATGGAACGATATAGAGGCATTATAATATCTTTTGTTTTATTTTCCATTCCTTTCCTTATCATACCTAGCATTCTATTTGCTCTCTTGGCCGCCGCTGCATACTGGGCCAAGGGTTTTAACACGTTATCCACAATGACGCCTAAATCTTTTTCCTGGGTGGTGGTTCCTAATGTGGAACCTTGCATCGTGTAACCATAGTTTGGGTTGTTCTTCCCTAGGTGCATAACCTTGCACTTCTCCACATTAAATTTCATCTGCCATTTTGATGCCCAGTCTTCCAGTTTATCAAGATCCTCTTGCAATTTTCCACAATCCTCCTGGGTTTTAACAACTTTAAATAGTTTTGTGTCATCTGCAAATTTGATAATCTCACTCGTTATTCCACTTTCCAGGTCATTTATGAATATGTCAAAAAGCAGCGGACCCAACACAGATCCCTGGGGTGCACCACTATTCACCTTTCTCCATTGGGAAAATTGGCCATTTAGCCCTACCCTTTGCTTTCTATCTTTTAACCAGTTCATGATCCACAATAGTACACTGCCTCCTATCCCATGACTCTTTAGTTTTGCCAAAAGTCTCTCATGAGGGACCTTGTCAAAGGCTTTCTGAAAGTCCAGATACACAATATCAACCGACTCACCTTTGTCCACCTGTTTATTCACTCCTTCAAAAAAACATAACAGATTAGTAAGACAAGATCTTCCTCGTCTAAAGCCATGTTGGCTGTCTCCCATTAGGTCGTGACTATCTACATGCTGAGTAATTTTATTCTTTATGATGGTTTCTACCATTTTTCCCGGTACTGATGTCAGGCTCACCGGTCTGTAGTTTCCCGGATCACCACTCGAACCCTTTTTAAAAATTGGTGTTACATTGGCGATCCTCCAATCCTCAGGTATTAGAGATGATTTTAATGATAGTTCACAGATTACTGATAGCAGGTCTGCAATCTCAAATTTCAGTTCTTTCAACACCCTTGGATGTATACCATCCGGCCCAGGTGATTTGCTACTCTTCAGTTTATCTAATAGTTGTAAGACATCTTCCCGATGTATCGATATTTCCTTCAATTCTTCCACACCTTTAAATACCACTTCAGTCATGGGTAACATCCCTACATCTTCCTCAGTAAAGACTGAAGCAAAGAATTCATTCAGTCTCTCCGCTATCACCTTGTCGCCTCTTAGTGCTCCTTTAACCCCTTTATCATCTAATGGACCAACTGACTCTCTCACAGGTTTTTTGCTACGAATGTACTTGAAAAGGTCTTTATTTCGCGTTTTTGCTTCCGCAGCAAGCTTCTTCTCAAATTTTCTCTTTGCCTGCCTTATCAATGCCTTGCATTTGACTTGCCAGTGCTTGTGCTGTTTCCAGGTTTCATCGTTTGGCTTTTTTTTCCATTTCCTGAAAGATGCTTTTTTGGCAACAACAGCCTCTCTGACCTCACCTTTAAACCATGCTGGCAGT
Source organism: Ichthyophis bannanicus (assembly GCA_033557465.1). Lineage (NCBI taxonomy): Eukaryota > Metazoa > Chordata > Amphibia > Gymnophiona > Ichthyophiidae > Ichthyophis > Ichthyophis bannanicus. Next base: position 1,221,031,046 of record CM066031.1, read on the forward strand.
TTTTTGGACTTCCTTCCACTTTTCTTAAAGCGTGGAATACAGCTGGTCTGGGCTTCCAAGATAGTATTTTTCAACAACACCCAAGCTTGATGTACGTCTTTAACCTTTGCAACTGCTCCTTTTAGTTTTTTCTTAACTGTTTTCCTCATTTTATCATAGTCTCCCTTTCGAAAGTATTGAAAGTATTGAAACATTAAAATTGATTGATTGATATTTACAAGTTAATCTGTTGGCAAGGGGGGGACGGACCTCTTCAAAACTAACATTGAAGGCTTATTTAAGAAAGCAGTGGCCTGCTTGGAGAAAAGAGTGATGGGCATTTTTCATGGGTGGGAAGAATAGTGACTCTGAAAATGATGATTTTGCCACAATTTATCTAGTTCTCTGGGACTCTCCCTGTGGATTCCTGAGTCTTTCTTTAAGAAACTACAGTTAAAGGTATTTCTCAATATTTGGGGTAGGCGAAGACCATGGGTGGCGAGACAAGCATTATTCAAATCTAGGGAAAAGGGACTAGACTTTCAGCGTTATTGTGAAGCACCTCAGCTAAAGGCACTGCTGGAGAGCAAGGGGAGGCAACTAAAGAGTGGGTTCTGCTGGAGCATCAGGATCTGGGGGATGTGCCCTTATGGGCTAGAATTTGGCAACCTGGGGAAAAGGTTTCCCTTAAAGGGATGGAAAGCCCGTTTATTAGCCTTACCCCTAAAATTTCTAGGGGACATGGGATACTCAAGGTTTACTATGCTAAAGTATAATTGGAATTCCCATCGGGCTCGGATGATGGGGGATACAATAGGTTTATTGAACCTTGGAAATTTGTGAGGGAAGAGGGTCTGACAAGTTTGGAGCAATTAAAATCTCAATTTGATTTATTGCCTATTGATTCCTTTAGATACTGTCAGGTTCAACATTATATGAAGAAAAAGGTATGGGGAGGGAAGGATGGGAAGCTAACCTATCGAAAACATCTTTTTGAAAGGTGGAACTAAAAAAGTGATATCCAAGTTCTATAGAGTTGTGGATATTGGAATACGGAGCCTGTCCCCCTTTCAGAAAGCTAGGGAAGATGATTTGGGATGAAGGTGGAAGGGAGTCTATAATAATATATTTCTGGGTGTTATAGCCAGCAACATGTTAGGGAACAACTATAAGAAGCTATATCGCTGGAACTATATCCCAATCCTCCTAGCCAAGATAGCTGGGAAAGGATCGAGGCTTTGCTGGAGGGCATGGGTCCACAGGAAGCCCTTCTGGGATATGGTTTTTGAGACCTGCGAGTGGATGATAAGAGTCACAACTAAGAGTCAGATTGAGGTGGCTCTATTAAATGGGAAACTGATGGGATCAAAGAAGGACAAGGTCCAACTGGTGTGGCAAGGGATGGTGTCAGCAAGATTATTAATCACTGGACACTGGAAGTTAGCTGAGGTACCACCTTTTGAACAGTAGTGGGGATACATGGAGCATGTGTGGAATGTGTTACATCTGATAACATTGCACTTAGGGTGCTCAGAACAATGTGAACGAATTTGGGGGCCATTTAAAAAGATGAGGAGAACTGCAGTGAGTGAATGAGAGGGAAATGACTTTATATACACACTGGACATTATGGGCCCAATGCAGAGTCGCAGGTTGCCCCACAAACTGTCCTGGATCGATTTCCCCTCCGGCTCTCCCCACACATCCTGAGCAGCAGAATGGAGAGAGCCATCAGGTAGTGGGAGGGAGCGAAGCCGGGGCAGAGCGAGGGCGGGCCAGCCTAGCAGGACGTACAGGACCAATTGAGGTCACGGCCCTGTATGTCCTGCTGAGTCAAAGGGGAAGTGCTGCTTATTCCACTTCGAAGGTGGAATAAGCAGCACTAATTTGGCAATCGGACCGAGGATCTCCCCCGGGGCTGGGGTAGGTGCAGGGGGGTCCCCCTCTGCTCAATCCAGGCCCCAGCTGGCCAGTCATGGGTTGGGTGGTGGGGAAGATTGGGGGCCAAGCCCGCAGCAGCCAGGGAAGACATTCCTGCAGGCAGGCAGGGGCACTCTGAGTCATCCTTGGGCCCGATTCTGTGTGCTGCAGGAACGTTTAATTCCCATAGACAGAATTAGGTCCTAATGGGCCCATCTTCATCAGGAATGTCCGGATGGCCCAGACGTACCCCTCTGGGAATTGGCTCCACGCCTTGAGATTTTTCTACCAAAAGGCTTGGAGACTTTAAAGCATCCTCTGGGACAGGGGAGGGTTGGGAGATGGGGGTGTTTTTTTATGTGTTGTGAGGGATTAACTGGATAGGTTGGATAAGGGACTGGGGTAACATAGTAACATAGTAAATGACGGCAGATAAAGACCAGTATGGTCCATCTAGTCTGCCCAGTAAGATGGCAAGAGTAGGTGCACCTGCTCTGTGCAGGTCAACCCTCTCCATGTCTTTGTTTAGGGGTGAACTGACCGCTCCATGTAGGATACCCCTGTTTGTTGAGAAATTTGATAGTTATGTTTATTTTGATTTTATCCTGTTGCTGTAAAGGGATCCACTGTGTCTGTCCCATGCCATTTTGAATTCTGTCACTGTATTTGCCCCCACCACTTCCATCGGGAGGGTATTCCAAGCATCCACCACTCTTTCAGTGAAAAAGTATTTCCTGACATTGCCTTTCAATTTACCCCCTTGCAGCTTCATGTTATGCCCTCTAGTTTTTCAGCTTCCCAGTCTTTGGAAGAGGTTTGTTTGTTCATTATTTCTCTTTAAGTATTTAAAGGTCTGGATCATATCTCCCCTATCCCTCCTCTCCTCCAGAGTGCACATATTTAGGTCTTTAAGTCTCTTCTCATAAGTCTTCTGATGCAAGCTCCAAATCATTTTGGTCGTCTTCCTCTGAACAGCTTCCAGTCTTTTTACATCCTTTGTGAGATATGGTCTCCAAAACTGAACACAGTATTCCAAGTGAGGCCTCACCAGTGACTTATACAGTGGCATTAGTACCTCTTCCTTTCTGCTGGTAATTCCTCCTTGTATGCAACCCAACATCCTCCTGGCTTTTGCCACTGCTTTGTCACACTGTTTTGCCACCTTGAGATCCTCAGAAATAATCACACCAAGGTCCTTCTCCTGGTCTGTACACACCAACCTCTCGCCCCCCTATCGCATACATTTCCCTTGGATTTCTGCTTCCGAAGTGCATGACACTGCACTTCTTCACATTAAATCTTAACTGCCAAGCATTAGACCATTCTTCCAGCTTTTGTAGATCTTTCCTCATGTTATCCACTCTCTCAGGGGAGTCCACTCTGTTGCAAATTTTCCTGTCATCTGCAAAAAGACAGACTTTTCCATTCAGTCCTTCAGCAATATCACTCTCAAATGCATTGAATGGTGCGGGGCCCAGGACTGAACCCTGGGGCACCCCGCTAATCACCCTCTTTTCATCCGAGTGAGCTCCATTTACCATCACCTTCCGTCGTCTGTCAGTCAACCAATTTCTGATCCATTTCACCACCTTGGGACCCATCTCCAAACTAATGAGTTTATTGATAAGCCTCCTATGAGGAACAGTATCAAAGACTTTGCTGAAATCCAGGTAGATGACATCCATCGCATTCCCCTGATCTAGTTCTGTGGTCACCCAGTCAAATAACTCAATCAGATTTGTTAAACCATGATATAACCATGTTGCCTTGGATCATGTAACCTGTTGGTTTTGAGAAAGTCCACTATTGGCTCTTTCAGGAGCACCTCCATTACTTTTCCCGCCACCGAGGTAAGGCTCACCAGCCTGTAGTTTGTCACTTCTTCCTTGTCATCACTTTTGTGAAGATGTACCACATCAGCCCTTCTTATTAACACAAGAAAGAGCAGAGGCTCTTGCAGTGGAAGCCAGTAGGACACAAGGAGCAAGAGGCGTGTGATGGTCACAGGAAACTTTTTTGGTTGAACCCCAACGCGATTTGGCAACGCCTTCCTCAGGGGGTATGCAGCTTGTACATTAAATAAAAAATAAAAGCAATAAATTATCATAAATAATTAAATAAAACATTGTAGGCACATGAATAAATAAATATACATATAAATATGACAATATAATCATGTAAATAAATATATAAAAGCATAAAAAATACATACCTCGTAGAAAACTGTATTTAAAAACTATATATAAAAAAGACGCAGGGCAGAGGCAAACAAAGGGGACATACAACCTTAAAAATACTGCAAAGTAAACTTGAGCGACATATCAGTACTCATTGAAACACCCTGTGATTAATCTCACATGAGGGAGACCTTGTACACGTGTTTCTAAACTGTTGAATAAATAAACTGTTGGATAGATAACAAAGCATTGTATTATACGTGCCATATCAAAGGAACTAGAGTAGTCAAAAGGGATACATTGTTGTAATAAATTGTATCTTGTAGTGTATGTTGTTGTATTTAAGCATAATGAAGGAAAAGTGTAAGGAGGTTGTAAAAGGGGGGAAAAGTAAAACATTGCTAGGAAATTGTACTCCTGTGCTTCCTTATACTCACTATATAGAAATGAAAGCTATATTAAGGGCTTTCAATAAATTGCATAGTTTATAAGGTAATATCTCATTGACTCTATGGTCATTGCAAACACCCGGGATTAGACCAAAAACTACTGTGGCATCATTCCTGTGTTACTTTGTGATGATATAGGAAATGAGGAGGCTGATCCTTATGATTGAACCTGATATAAATGTAAGGCCGCGGGCCCCGTGCCCGTGGCCGCTTATAACCGGGGGGGCGGCAAGTCGCTCGCGCCCACCGTGTTCCGGCAGCGTGCGGGACGTGGTGGGTATCGCACGGGCCCGGTGACCTCATTGGCTCCCGTGGCGTTTTGAAACGCGCGGGAGCCAATGAGAAGGCTGGGGCCATGACAGCAGAGGGGGGGTGTGGGGCGGGGACTCGGTTCTGCTCCGGCTGTTGTCGGTTGAGCAGGAAGGCGCCGGACGTGTCGGGGAGCTGCTGCTGGTGAGCCGAGAGAAGCTGGGGCCTCGGCGGCGGAATTGGCGTCCAGTGTGGCAGCGGTGGGGGGTTTTCAACGGCGGCGGGGTTTTCCTGGCGACAGTTGGTCCTGTTTGACGGCGGCGGCCCGGGCAGAGAGGCAGGGGTTTTTTATCTTCCTGGCAGGTGGTTCCCATTCCTGGTTAGCAGCAGGTGTGTGGTCTCGGTTCCCTGTGGGCTGGGTGGTGCGGGGTGGTGGCTAATTTAATTTAAAAAAAAAAAAAAACGGAGATGAATTGACGGTTATTGCAGGACAGGGGAATGAACATCAGCCAACATTTTTCTAATTCTCTGTTGTTTTTGCTGTGGGAACTTTTCCAATATTGAGACTTGTAAAATGTAGATATGTGGGGAATCACTGCTGCTTTATCAATGCTTGCAATATCAGGGCTATTTTGAGGTGAAAAAGCGGGAGCGAACATTCGGTTGCTTGGGCCAGGGGGTTGTTGTGCCTAAAGGCGGGGAGTCCTTATCAATTATTTTGTGAGATTCTTGGGATGTTTGAATGGTCTACCACTGGAGCAGGCTTTTATTTGTGTAGTTTCCTCATCTTGGAGAGGCTGTTTCAGAACAGCAGTGTAGCACAATGGTTAAGACACTGACTGATGTTGCAGGGGTCCTGAGTCCAAATCCCCAGTGTACCTAACAAATAAGGTTGGCTGAGGTAGTTCCTTTAATGCAGAGCCGTTTGTGTACAGTTTGCTGGTCTGTGCAGCTAGAACAAATTTATGTATATATTGCTGGAGTATGATTGTATAATCATTGTTTAGGCATGACTGTGTTGTTGATGTCATGCTTTGAATAAATATTGGAGTGTTTCATGTTTTGGTTTTTCTCCATGGACAAGTGGGATAAGTTCTCACATTGTCACTACATTTAAACTTATAAATAAACTTGCACCATCTGCACTAAATACACTGATTAACATTGACATTGATAAACGATCTCAAAGGAGCAGAAACATAAATACTTTAACAATACCAAAAGATTTTACAAAAGCCAGAAAACAAACCAATAAGAGAGCTTTCTCACACTCTGCTCCAATACTCTGGAACAATTTACCTGACAACATTCGCCTACTGTCTGACATAAAAGAATTTAAAAAAAAATTAAAAACTCACTTATTTACATTACACTATAATACACTCCCAAAACAGATAATTCTCAAAGGGATACAGGCTAACATTTATTTTTAATATTATATACCCTATTTTCAAAAATAAACGACACTAATACACTAATTTAACCATACTACACACTCATTTACATGATGATTAATAATTTAACTAGCAATGTATATATGTTCTAATATGTTATACTTGTAATGTTACAATTTTCCTTGTAATTTATAATTATCTGTTCTATGTAAAATGTCCTGGTATATCTCATACCAATTAACCTACTGTTACATGTAAACCGCACTTGAAACATGGGAAAGAGCGGTATATAAATAACTGTTAAATAAATAAATAAATAAATAAATATGGATGGTGGCACTGAGGGAGCCCTGTGCTGGGCCTACTTTCAGTTCCCTGGAGGCATGGGAGGTATCTCGGGGCTTGGAGTGGCCCTCGGGCCTTTTGGGCGGCCCGGGTGGGGGGCTCGGTGCCTGCGGAGGGCGGCGGGGGTTTGGACCTGCCAGGGGGTGGCGGGGGTTTGGTGGAGGCAAGTCTGGGGGGTTTGTCGGCTGTTGCAAGGGGTGGTTGCTCGCCTGCTTGGGTGCATTGGCGGAGCGGGGGTCGGGGCTCTTCCAGTGCGGAGTAGCTGGGGGCGTGGCAGTCCCAGTGGGCTGTGGCAGGTGTCCCTTCGCCTTTTCCTGTTTTTTCTCCGCATGTTTCTACAGGATGGCACTACGTGGGCCATCCTTTGATGGCTGCTGCTGGACGGACGGATGGTGTGGCGGCGAGCACCGGCGGAGGCCCCTTGCTTGTCGGAACCGGGTGAGAACCTGTGGCTGCGGCGTGGATGCGATGGGAGACGGGTGCGGCTGCTGCGATGGCGTCGGCTGCTGCAGGTGAGTTGGATGCTGGTGCTGCTGTGCGGGCGGCTGGCGCTGCGGTGCGGGTTGATGGTGCAGCGGGGGGAGATGGTGCTCGGTCAGCCGAGGCGGGTGGGGAGCGTGGGAACAAGAGGAGGCGGCATTCTTGTCACCGGCATTAGGCGTTCGGGATCCTCCTCTTATACAACTTCTGAGTCTTCGTCCGGTTCTCTTTCGGACAGGTTCGGCTGTGGTCGCGCGGCCAATGGTGACACGGGGCGTGCAAGACCGGTCGGTGCGGCGCCCTCGGGGCGGTTTTCTCTGAGTTATTGGGAGGGAGTGCCAAGGAATCTTCGGAAGAGGAGTGTGAAGCGTCGCTACTTAGATATATTTCGTTTGCGCGAAGGTCGCAAATGGTCAGGGGACAGTCGGAGGAAGAGTAAGGAGGCTGAGAGGGCTGGTAGGGTGAGAAGAGTGGCGCGGAAGGTGGTCAATTGGACTCGGGCCTTCCTGCGTTTGGCTAGTGTAAAGGGGGCATTCGCACCCGGAGTAGTATGGTATGCTTCTGGCTTACGCGGATTCCATCTTAGAGGCATCACAGACTCATGAGGGTTGGGGCTGGGCTCAACTATGATGAGAAATTTCGTGATAAGATGGAGGAGAATCAAATGCTTTCCTGGGGAATGCACGACATTAATCTGTGGCTGACGCAGATGGCGATCAGACCGGTGGGCGGAAGTGTGAGCAGGCAAAAAGGTGGATTGTTCGTCACCACGAGGGCGGATCTGCCCTTTCAAGCGGGCGTGCCCCCGGTGGTGCAGGAAACTCCAGGGGGGGGGGGGATCGAGGGACTTGTGCTGGCGGTTCAACAAAGCTTCATGCCCATTTCCTGATTGCACATTCCATCCCGCTTGCTCCATCTGTAAAAGGGGCCACTCAGCACTCAAACATGTTAAAAAAGAGAGTTGGGTGAGCCGCGGTCCCACCCCCCCCCCAAGTAGTAGAGGCTTGTGGAGTTTGTCCCCCACTCCGGTTGCGATTGATGTTTTAGGTCTGTGGCTTAGGAGATATCCGAGGAGCCAGGTCAGCTGCAATTTCGAGAATGAGTTTCGGGAGGGGTTTCCTATACCGGGAGTAGGTAGGGTAGGGGCGAACAAGGCCAGGTATTCGCCTTCCGTTCGGCATTTTGCGCGGCTGGTGTGGGATAAGTTGGCAACCGAGATTGAGTTGGGTAGGGTAGCGGGCCCTTTCAGAGAACAGCCTTTCGCTGACTTTTTGGTGTCTCTTTTGGGTATCATTCCAAAGAAGGAGCCGGGAAAGTATCGCTTCATACATAAGCTTCCCTTTCCCATTGGTTCCTCGGTCAATGGTCACATTCCTCGGGAATGTTGCGTGGTACGTTACGCCTCCTTAGATGAGGCTGTGTGGGCGTTACGCCTCCTTAGATGAGGCTTTGTGGGCCTGGGTGCTTGCTGGCGAAAGTGGATATGGATCCACCTTCCGTTTATGACGGTGCACCTGTCAGCCTTTTCATTTGTGGGGTTTTTTGCTTCGAAGGAAAATTTTACTTTGATAAGAGCAGGCCTATGGGTTGTTCAATTTCCTGTGCTTATTTCGTGCAGTTAGCTCGTTTTGAGGCTGGGAGGTGACTTCAGCGGATCTGCAGTTGTATACCGATGCGGCTGAATCTTGTGATTAAGGTTTGTCACGGGGGTAGCTTCTCAACGGGGGCTGCTGCAGTGTGGTCTCCTTTTTGGTACTTCACGGATGGGTGGAAGGTCCGGCTTCTCATGAGCGGGGTCCGTAGGGTCGGCAGCTAAGGCTGCGGGATTGTCGCGGACTACTGTCCGGAGAAATCTGGCGGGCTTCTCCTTTTTTGGCTCGGGCCCTGGGCTGGGGAGGTGCGGGTGGGGGGTCTTTTCAACGCGGACGCTTTTGCGTGGTTGGGAACGATCCTGCCCTTCTTCGGTTGATTGGCGGCGCCCCATCACGCATGACCTGCTGCGGCGTTTTATGCGGCGCATTGCCCCAGATGTTTTCGTCATCATAGGAAAGGGTGCAATTTCGGACTGTCTTTTCAGTAGCCTGATTCGGCGGGGTGAATTGGCGGCGGAGGCGGGTCGGATTCGCGATGGAAGGGAGGTCCAGCTAAGTCAGGTGCAATGGATCGGGGGTGGGGTTCGTATCCGCCTTGCCCGTTCTAAGACGGATCAGGCGGGGAGTGGGATGTCTCCGGCAGGGGGTGGTATGTGGGTCGAATTGGCAACGGTTCGGGGCTCGTGTCCTGTGGCGTTACTGCAGGCGTTGTTACGCGTGCGTCCGGTAGCCTTTTTATACATCATGATGCGCGGGTTCTTATGCGTTTCAGTTAGCGGCGGTCCTTCGGCTGTCGTTACGGCGGATTGGTGCGGACCCTGGTGCGTTTGTCCCCTCACTCCTTCCGGATTGGGATGGCGATTAGTGCAGCGGCTGCTGGACTGCCTGAACAGGAGATACGGTGGATAAGTCACGGGCCTTCCAAAACTACGTGCATTTGTAAGGGTGTGTGTGGGGGGGGGGGGGGTGATAACTGTTCTGTTCTTTCTGTTGCAGATGCACGGCCAGGATCGTCTTTTGGGATTGGCCACTCCTTTATGTGCTGGGCTGGTCGGAGAGCAGAGATGTGACCGTTACAGGGCTGGGCGAGCATGGACTTCGGTGGATCCAGCTTGTGCCCTTGCTTCGGCACCACCAGCGTTAAAGAGGCACACCGGACATCCTGCTGCTCCACTTAGGTGGCACTGAGCTGGTTTCCTGGCATTGTCGACAGTTGATTCGTGCAGTTCTAAAGGACTTTGGGGTGGTGTTGGGAATGTTCAGGTGTCATATTGGTTGGTCTAGTATCATTCCAAGGCCGGCCTGTGGGGGGTCAGCGACGGTGGTCACGGGGTGTGGCGAAGATTGACCGTCAAGTTGGCAGATGGGTGGGGGAGCAGGGTGGCTGGCAAATCCTGCACCCTGGGGGGGACGTTCAGTGCGCGGGCCTCTACAGGTCTGATGGCGTGCACTTGTCCCCGGTGGGGTTGGATGTATTCTTTATCGATTGGCAGGAGGCCTTGGAAGTTATTAGGTAGGGGGCGAGGACTGGTCGCAGCTTACCTTTGGGGGGCGGCTCTGGTCGTGGCTGACCTGAGCCGGTGGCGGGATCCCGGAGGTTTCCGGGGTCCGGAGCCGGTGGCAAGCATGAGGGCGGGGGTGGGGTACCCCCGACCCGGTTAATCCCTCAGGTTTTTGCTAATAATATGGCGAAGCCGGAAGAGGGAGGGTGTGGAAAATTGTCGGGCCTGTACCCGGCGGAAGCGGATGCGGCGTCACCTTGCTACTAACATGGCGGGTGAGGGCTCGCTCTGCTTGGGGGGGAGTTATAATGTGTCGATTTGTATTGGTTGATTTGTTAAGAAAGGTTATTAAAGCTGCGACCAGTTTAAGTCCATGATTGTTGTCATGTGTTTTGTTTTGAATGCAGTGTTGGAGGGGAAAGTTAGGGGGGGTGGCTTAGAAGGGCGAGAGGCGACGTGTCCGCCTTACCCGGTTAATGTAAGGCCGCGGGCCCCGTGCCCGTGGCCGCTTATAACCGGGGGGGGCGGCAAGTCGCTTGTGCCCACCGTGTTCCGGCAGCGTGCGGGACGTGGTGGGTATCGCACAGGCCCGGTGACCTCATTGGCTCCCGTGGCATTTTGAAACGCGCGGGAGCCAATGAGAAGGCTGGGGCCATGACAGCAGAGGGGGGGTGTGGGGCGGGGACTCGGTTCTGCTCCGGCTGTTGTCGGTTGAGCAGGAAGGCGCCGTACGTCCCACCCGCCCTCCCTTCCTTTGGGGATGCTCGGCTACGGGGGTAGTGGGTTGTTGCAGCTTGGGGGGGAGAGTGTGTTTTGGCGGGATCCCGGAGGTTTCCGGGGTCCGGAGCCGGTGGCAAGCATGAGGGCGGGGGTGGGTTACCCCTGACCCGGTTAATCCCTCAGGTTTTTGCTAATAATATGGCGAAGCCGGAAGAGGGAGGGTGTGGAAAATTGTCGGGCCTGTACCCGGCGGAAGCGGATGCGGCGTCACCTTGCTACTAACATGGCGGGTGAGGGCTCGCTCTGCTTGGGGGGGGGGGGGAGTTATAATGTGTTGATTTGTATTGGTTGATTTGTTAAGAAAGGTTATTAAAGCTGCGACCAGTTTAAGTCCATGATTGTTGTCATGTGTTTTGTTTTGAATGCAGTGTTGGAGGGGAAAGTTAGGGGGGGTGGCTTAGAAGGGCGAGAGGCGACGTGTCCGCCTTACCCGGTTATGAATTGTGCTGAACCAAATTGTATTATAATGGGTACCATAAAAAACATGATAAAACTCTATATTCTAGTTGTATCCCATAGATTTCCTATTTATTATATAACCAGGCACCCTTATGGACATTGTACCGTTGTGGAGAGCAGGAACGTTTGTTAGGAACTAATGTCTAGTAGAAGCTCTATATATTAGTTTGCATCCGTTAACTTTTTCGTACTCCATTCATCCAAAATATCCTAACACACATTATATAAGGATATCTAGAATGTGCAGGGTAATATCTAATGATGTATATATCACAAGAGCTATGAGAAAGCTAGTTTTAAGGAAAATGTAAAACCAAAGGCACTTTTGTATTACATATCCAATTAGGTGAAAATCCCTGTATTTGGTGTCTTTACAATGTAAAAACTGTTGTTCAAAACTTTTTAATATATTAACAATCGGGGAGTATACAGACTGGATTAGAGTTTTGATTCTACTATGACGGCTACATGTGCCGATCAGTCGGCCTGATATGTATTCATAGCTAGGCCGTCTAAAACAGAGTGCGGTGCAATCTTGTTTTTACAAATATTATTATATTACTAACCTCTGAAAGTAGCTGTAAAAATTTCAAAAGCCAAGTGGTACTGTTGAAGATAGGCACCTTGTGTTGAAGCAGCTTATGTTTTGTAAGGCCGCTCAAAAGCACGCCAAAAATGAGTTTGTGGGCGGAGCTAGAACGCATTGACTCAATGCGAGAGAAATCTGTGGAAGGGACCGTCTTATGGAGCATATACCTATTAGATCAAACGCCTATGAAAAAAACCTTTAGAAAAAACTCTTAAGAAGTGGTCTCTGGGAGGAACTAAATATGTGAAATATATCCATGCGTATTTTGATCCATTTAGAGGCTTAAAGTACAAACAAAACATATGTACTATAGTCTTGAGAAAACGAATTGAATGGTTAAATGTGAATAATTTGTTATTTAGGGTACTGTTTGCAAAAAACATATATAATCCGTCTAAAAGAACACTCCTTATATATGACTGATAACAAGTTCAATCTAACTATTGATCATAAGAACACAGAAAGATCTATCTCTTGGTTGAGACCTTGAGGTTCTAGACTGTTAAGTTCATAGATATATTGTTCCAATTTAAGTAAAATTCTATCCACATCACCTCCCCTCCAATGTGGCATCACTGACTTCATGGCCAAATATTTTAAATCACTGATTAAGTGTCCTGCTTTTATCCAATGGGAAACTAAGGGCTTGTCCGGAACTTTTCTTTGAATGCAACTTCTGTGTTCAATAATCCGTGTGCGGACTTGTCTTTTAGTGTTTCCAATATAGACTAAATTGCATGGGCATAGTATTAAATAGATTGCATTTTCTGTCTTGCAATTGGAATAGTTTTGTAAATATATTTTCTGACTTGATACTGGATGTGTGAAACAATCCTTCACGGAAATGGTATGGGGGTACACTGAGCAACTTCCACACTTAAAATGGCCTTTAATTTTTGGCTGAGGTTTAGAATATGTAAGAGCTGATGGAACTAAAATATTTGCAAGGTTGGGATTGCACTTATATGCTACCATAAACTGTTTAGATGCAAACGATGGTAATGATGTTAAAAGGTACCACTCTTGTTTTAAAATTCTAACAATTTCTTTTGAGTGGTTTGAAAATGTAAGAGCACAGACAATCTTATCTGTGTGTGGGCGATCTTTTTTTCTTAGAAGTGATGTACGCTCTGTAGTACAAGCCTTTAAATAGGCTTCTTTTATGCATTTCTGTGGATAGCCACGTTGTCTAAATCTTTGATGCATATCTACTGCGTGATATTCAAAGTCTGTTTCTGTGGTGCATAGTCTTTTTATCCTCAAGAATTGACTGGTGGGTAAATTGTTTTTAAGAGACGTATTGTGAAAGCTGTCATATTTTAATAAGGTATTTCTGTCTGTTGGTTTACGGTAAAGATCTGTAACGAAGCCCTTTTTATCTTTTTTTATCATGATATCTAAGTATGCAATGCGTTTGGAATTAAACAATCCTTCAAATTGTAAATTCGAGTCAAGGAAATTGAGCCATGTGAAAAAGGTTTGTAGTGAGGATTCCGTGCCATCCCATATCATTAATACATCATCTATACATCGTTTTCAAAGAAGAATGTGTGACTTAAATGGATGAAAACTCAGGTGTTGTTTCTCAAAATTAGCTACATATAAATTGGCGATATCTGGCGCCATTGATGACCCCATAGCGACTCCCTTTATTTGTTTATAAAAAATGCCTTTGAAACTGAAGTAATTTTCTGTCATGGCTAATGATGCTAACTGTGTCAAAAAGAAAGTGGGTATGCGTATTGGTTTGGATCTTTGAATAAGGACATCAGCCAGGACTTCCAAGGCCGCTTGTTGGTATACAGGGAATTGATGTCAAGAGTGACCAGCAAACGTTTGTCATGGTATCCTTGAAAATCTTGTAAGATATTAATGATGTGAGTTGAATCTCGTACATATGATTCTATTTTCATAATGAAGGGTCTTAGAAAGATATCCAAAAATTTGGATAAAGGCTCGAATAATGATCCTATAGTAGAGACAATTGGACGTCCCGGAGGATCTTGTAGAGATTTGTGTATCTTAGGGACCATGTATATGGTTGGAATGATAAGATGAGAAACTGTAAGAAAGGAGATTTCTTTTGGTGTCAGATAGCCTGCCTCTTCTTCCTATATATAATAAGGTATCAACTTTCTGTTGTAGAGCCGTGGTGGGATCGTCATAGATTTTTAAATAGAAATCCTTGTTGTTCAGTTGACGTAATACTTCATTGATAAAGGCCACCCTATCCTGTATCACAAGTGCACCTCCTTTATCTGCAGGTTTGATTATAATTGTGTTGTTGGATTGTAACCCTTTCAATGCAGTTTTTTGCGGACCCGTCAGGTTGTAGTAAATGTGATTTTTATTTTTATTTTTTTGGTGATATAGCTGCTCTACTTTGGAAAGAACTATATTCTCATATGCCGTTATCATGGCGTTAGTGCTAGAGGGTGGTAACCATGTGGAAGACTTCCTTATCACTGACGGATCAGTGGTATCTGAATCTATTTTATCGAAATAATCTCTGATTTTCAACTTTTGAAAAAAATTATAAAGTTCCACATGAGTTGAAAATTTATCATGTTTTTTTGTAGGCACAATGAATAAACCTTTTTCTAAAACTTCGAGTTCCATATCTGTAAGTTGATGGCTGGAAAGATTAATGATGCAACTTAGAGGTCCCAATCTAGTTGTCTCTTGGATGACTGGCCCTGTCCTCTCCCCCTTCCCCGATGTGGGGGGGGGGGGGGTGCAAGTGCTGATAATCCCTGGATTTGAACTGCCGATTTACTGGTGATTTTTGAGGAAATTGAAAGGTGCCGCAACCACCTCCTTTCCAAAGGGCATCCATGTGAAAATCCTGTGTTGGACTACGTTGTTGACGCGGGGGAGGGGGGGGGAGAGGGGGGAGGGGGGGGGAGGAAGGGGAGCCATTGAGAACAATGAACCTGATGGTTCGAACTGCCAATTAGATTGATGGTGACTTCTTTTATGACTCCTTTCTTGTTCTGGAGTTGAGGAAAGAGATCTATGTCTAAATTTTTGATTGTTCTTGGAGTCATTTCTAGATGGTTGCTTTGGCGACCAAAAAGGCCTCCTGTGTGATGTACTTCTGTGTCTATCTTTGAACTCAGATCTGCCATATGTCCAATAGTATACTGTATTGAGCTTGTAATCTTCCTCTTCACTTTTAAATTTCTTAATCTTCTTGTCTTTGATAGCTTGTTTATATTCTATCATATTTTTATCAAAACTTTTTTTCTGAATTTCATACTGTGTATCTTGACTTCGACTTTCATACTTCGACTTTCATACTTCGGACACATCATGCGAAGAGAGAGATCATTAGAGAAAGACATCATGCTTGGCAAGATAGAAGGTCAACGCAAAAGAGGAAGGCCAGCAATGAGATGGATCGCTACAATAACAGCAGCTACGGGTACCAGTCTGTCGTCAATGAGCCACCTGACTGAAGACCGAACACAATTTAGGATAGCTATCCAGAGGGTCGCCATGAGTCGACTCCGACTCGACGGCACTTAACAACAACAACATCTTGTTTTTTAAGTGTATCTACCTTTAAATCCATTTGAGGCTTTAAAACCTCTGCCCTGCGTTTTGAATGTGTTAATCAATAAAATCATTAAATCTAAGGAACATTTGTTTAAAATTTTATCCAGTTTGACATAAAAGATTCATCATCTTTAAAAAAACATTCCAGGAGCTTTTTGCATCCTTAGTCAACTTGGAATAATCTTCTTGCGGCAATATTCTAATAATGAAGCTGCATGTAGTTCTTCTCTTATATAGCATTGTGTTATCCTGACCATCTCTCCCCATTCTTCTGGTAACATTGACCGGAGATCTTCCTCTTTATAGCTGAGGACCTCCTTCCAGGGGGAGAACATGTCCCTAGTGAGGTCTAATTAACACAAGAAAGAGCAGAGGCTCTTGCAGTGGAAGCCAGTAGGACACAAGGAGCAAGAGGCATGTGATGGTCACAGGAAACTTTATTGGTTGAACCCCAACGTGTTTCGGCAACGCCTTCCTCAGGGGGTATGCAGCTTGTACATTAAATAAAAAATAAAAGCAATAAATTATCATGAATAATTAAATAAAACATTGTAGGTACATGAATAAATAAATATACATATAAATATGACAATATAATCATGTAAATAAATATATAAAAGCATAAAAAATATATAGAAAACTGTATTTAAAAACTATATATAAAAAAGACGCAGGGCAGAGGCAAACAAAGGGGACATACAACCTTAAAAATACTGCAAAGTAAACTTGAGCGACATATCAGTACTCACTGAAACACCCTGTGATGAATCTCACATGAGGGAGACCTTGTACACGTGTCTCTGAACTGTTGAATAAATAAACTGTTGGATAGATAACAAAGCATTGTATTATACGTGCCATATCAAAGGAACTAGAGTAGTCAAAAGGGATACATTGTTGTAATAAATTGTATCTTGTAGTGTATGTTGTTGTATTAAAGCATAATGAAGGAAAAGTGTAAGGAGGTTGTAAAAGGGGGGAAAAGTAAAACATCGTTAGGAAATTGTACTCCTGTGCTTCCTTATACTCACTATACAGAAATGAAAGCTATATTAAGGGCTTTCAGTAAATTGCATAGTTTATAAGGTAATATCTCATTGACCCTATGGTCATTGCAAACACCCGGGATTAGACCAAAAACTACTGTGGCGTCATTCCTGTGTTACTTTGTGTGATGATATAGGAAATGAGGAGGCTGATCCTTATGATTGAACCTGATATAATGAATTGTGCTGAACCATATTGTATTATAATGGGTACCATAAAAAACATGATAAAACTCTATATTTTAGTTGTATCCCATAGATTTCCTATTTATTATATACCCAGGGCACCCTTATGGACATTGTACCGTTGTGGAGAGCAGGAACGCTTGTTAGGAACTAATGTCTAGTAGAAGCTCTATATATTAGTTCGCATCCGTTAACTTAAGCCCTTCTCCTGTCCTGAGGAACTTCTCCTGTTTACAAGGATCTGTTGAAAACATCCTTTAACGGCCCTGCAAGAACCTCTCTGAGCTCTTTCAGTATCCTGGGATGTATCCCATCTGGTCCCATGTTCGCTTTCAGTTTTGCAAGTTGTTCTAACACATCATTTTCTGTGAATGGTGTGGTATCTACTTCATTCCCATTTTTATATTTGGGAGTCACAGTGGTCCTTCTCCAGGATTTTCTTTAGTATGAGGGACGTTTTTGGAAGGGGAGAAAAATCTGTGACATTGTTATTTCAGTGTATGAGTTGTGAAGTGTTGTTAATAAAAGACAAATGGAAAAAAAGATAGAGGATCCAACTCAGGGCCCACTATTTTTGTGTTGGTGTAGTTGAGAGCGCACAATTTTCCTGGTTACAGCAATGCAAGGTTAGTATCATCAGTGAGTGCCTCCTGGGATAATTTTTCCCACAAAGCACTTTTTTTTTTTTACCATGGGTTAGTAAATAGGCCAAAATTGGCAATTTGACTTAGATGTACAAACCAGTATTCTGAATTCACAAGTTGAACACAGATCTAGAGGTGTAGCTGATTCTTGACCCTAGTGCTAACTCCTTTGATTTTATTCATATATTTATTTTCTTGTTGGTATTTATGCATTTTATTGTTATGTTTTTACACTTTTGTGAATTATAAAATATGTACTTTTTTAAATCTCCAAAACTTCCTTTTCTTTTGAGTTTTCAGCTCAGTTGAAAGCTACTTTGACTCGGCTAAGGTCTCCCCATCTTTTCTTATTCTCTCGCCCATCCAAGCAAGCAAATGAGAGGTAAAGACCATGATTACCTCCTCTAGAGGGAAGTTGCAAACACCAGCTACTACTTACTACTATTACCACTACTTATCATTTGTATAGCGCTACAAGGCATATGCAGCACTGTACAGAGACATATAAGAGACAGTCCCTGATCAAAAGAGCTTATAGTCTAGTCAAGACAGACAACACAACAATCAAGACAGACAACACAACTGGGGACAAGGATATAACATAGTAACATAGTATATGACAGCAGATAAAGGCCAGTATGATCCATCTAGTCTGCCCAGTAAGGTAACTAGAATGGTTCTACCTGCCACTCTGTGCAGGTCACCCCCTCTATTTATTGAAGTACATAAGATATTTAAGTTTGCTTTGATTTCGTCCTCTTGCTATGAGGGGACCCACTGTGTCTATCCCATGCAATTTTGAATTCCGTCACTATAGTAACATAGTATATGATGGCAGATAAAGATATATCTAGGGGAATGGTAAAGAAAGGTATAGGAGGTGAATAGGAGACTAGAGGGATCAGTATCCAAAAGCAGTCTCAAAGAAGTGAGTTTTTGGCCTGGATTTCAATAGGACCACAGATGGAGTTTGACGTACTGACTCAGGTAGTTTGTTCCAGGCATAAGGAGCAGCAAGGTAGAAAGATCGAAGTCTGGAGTCGGCAGTGGAAGAGAAGAGCACAGATAGAAGGGATCTGCCAGAAGAGCGGAGTTCCCGAGGAGGGGTGTAGGGAGAGATAAGAGAGGAAAGGTAGTGAGGAGCAGCCGAATGAAGGCCCTTATAGGTTGGTAGGAGGTTGTACTGGATGCCGAAACAGAAGAATGAGGCTTTGGGCAGCCCAAGAAGTAGGAGATTTGGCCCTGAATCCATCGAGGGCTCTGGTGTATGTACAGAAGCATGCTGCTGTTGGGTCAAGCCCAAATACACACTTTTTATCATAGC
Organism: Ichthyophis bannanicus; assembly: GCA_033557465.1. NCBI lineage: Eukaryota > Metazoa > Chordata > Amphibia > Gymnophiona > Ichthyophiidae > Ichthyophis > Ichthyophis bannanicus. The sequence continues at coordinate 1,221,049,719 of CM066031.1, forward strand.
CATAACCACTGTTTCAGAAAATCTTTTTCTTTAAGCCAAGCACACTCTTCTTTTGTTACATGCTCTGCTCATATTTTATGTGAATCATTGTGTGATGTCTGCATGAGGTTCTGATAAAGATGAGGACAGAAATACCCTGGATGGCATCCATAATGATGGCAGTGTTTAATCTGGAGTAGGCTAAATAGGAATGACAGAGAAATCAGAAAAAGAGGGAAAGTCTTAATAATTTAGATCTGTCAACTGAATTATCAAAAACAAAAGATAATACTGCTGCTTTGAAATATAAAAGGTGTTCTGCTTGGTTGAGGATGACATACTCTTGATTAAAATCCACGAAGTAAGGGAAAGGGCATAGGAGAACATAAGAAGGATCTGGTCTTTGTACTGCAGCTTTGTGTTGGCACACTTAGATTAGTGGTGTGTGCTTCAGTGTGCTTTTTGAACAAAAGCCACAAGAACTGCTCTTCACATTAATGGAAAACTGTCACATGGTTTTCAAAGGCATTAGCAAACCACCACATTGCTATGTTTCTTGGTTTAAAACGACAGCAGTGCGGTTTTTAGAATGAAAGCAAATAATCCATTGAACATGCAATCACAGAAAAAGGGATTTTATTTTATACTACGTTTTCTTTTTCCTGGGGATCTTAATTATTGCAGATCAGCTGTTAACAGAGTTGAAAGATTTTAAGCTGAAAAACATTCACCCTCCTATTGATACTAAATGATACTGAGGCGCTTTTAATAAAACCCATTAGGATGTTGCACTAAACACACGTTTAGCGTGAAAAGTATCATGTGTTAAGTACAAAGTCAGCCTGGTAACTGTCAAGGACGTCACCATCATTTTCCTGGCAGCTACTGCACCCAAGTGTGCCCAAGTGTGTGTAATTAATGCAGGCGCTCCTAATGTCACCCATAGTGGAATCGTTATGTGCACTTGTGCTAATTGCACATTGATAGTGCGTGATATGTGCTCCCGTGGTAACTGTAATGTGTTCTCCACACTCACACTCTGCCCATACCCCACCCCTGTATGACGGACAATGAAAATACATTTTAGCAGCTAGTAGTTGTTACGCCCATGTATTAACCTTTGCAGTGGGCTGTGACCACCTGCTAAAACACACATTAACCGCTTACTGGACTTTAGTGAAGTGAAAAGACCTCTAGACCTGATTCTTGTTTTAGGGGGGTATTGATATTCTCTTATATTTATAATGCTACCATATTAAAAAAAAACAGCTCTTACACATTCTGCATAGCGAGAAACATCTAAATGCTTTTTAAATATTGACCCCATAGAGTACATGTTAAACATTATTACTTTATACGGTCATTCAAGAGTTTCAGAAAACACAAAATATTTGAAAAGTACATAACGTTCACTGGTTCTGTGTAAACCTAGAGAATGAATGTGTCTGTATAAGGTTTACTAACTGTGCCAAAGTATATGAACATTTCCCATTTTCTTAATTCAGACCCTCGTCCAGGATAAATATTGCACATACAGCATACTACAGAGAGGTGGGACTGTCAGAGGAAAGGTAGATTGTGTTCCCCTACAAAGCACTTACAGATTATTTGTTTCCTAGCAATTACATAAAAAGAGCTTAACCCTCATCTGAGAGGGGAGGAGGTAACCCCCCCCCCCCCGGTTCTGCAGACCCTCCTCCTAAAGATGGTGCTGGAAAGTCTCATGGGAGCCAAGACAGGCTCAGAGTGAAGATGGCAGCAGAGAGCCTCCTACAGACCCAGTCGGGGGTAGGAGTGAAGATGGGGGCGGATGGTCTCCTCCCAACTCAGGGAGTGGAGATGGCAGTGGAGAGACTGGAGAGCCTAATTCAGGTTTGGGAATCCAGCGGCAGATCAGCTCATTGGGGAGTTGCAGTGGCGGATCAGTTCCAAGTGGATCTGCAGTAGCAGAGAATATAGGAGCCACAAGGCCAGGAAGGGCCCAGCAGCACATCAGCTCATTGGGAGCCGCTGTGGCTTTATATAAATTTGGAGAGTCCCTGGGACTATTTCTACAAAGCTGCAGTGGAAGAACACTTTCCCAAATGAGCTTGAAATGTTGGTAATGAGCAGAGAAATTACATTTGGAGCTGGAAAGAAGACTGGAGTGGACATGTGTGCTGTGGTGGATGTCTGAGAGGAGGAGAAATTATCTGGGATTGTAGAAAAAATACAGTTTATTTGGAAAAAGAATTGGAAAGTGCTTGATAACTGATTTAAAGTGGACTTTTTAAAGTTATGAATGAGGACTTCCAGTTTGGCCAGCACCGAGGGAAGACGTGTGTAAAGCTGCTCCTGGTAGCCCGTGCCCAGCAAGAAGGTTAAAATCACCATTTTTTTCATCCATAGCAGTCTTTTCTACCAAACTATGACAAAGACACTCAAAGTGAAGTCCACAAAGACCATTAGGGATTTGTGCACTGCTAAGGCGCGAGCGGTGGGGCTGATGAAGATACCTGCCTCGCAGCTGCCTTCTCCGGCTTCCTCGGTAAACAGTGAGACTGAGGAGTTATTTATTTATGTTTCTTTTATACCGCACTATTTGAAATCAGCACGGTTTACAAGTAACGCATTTGTCTAGTGTAGGCAAGGGCCTTACTGGACTTACAATAAACAGGTTCTTTATACAGGGTTAAACAGGGTAACTATGTACATTCTTGGGTGTCGCGGGATGTTGAGTTAGGAAGGGAGAAAGACGCAGATCTTGTGATGGTGCTTCATGAAATTTGGGACTGTAAAAAAGAAATTGTGGACAAGGTGCTGGGGAAAATTGAAGAAAGGTATTCTGCTGTGGGCATCTGGTTGGAGGAGGCAGAGGCCCACATTGGCCACATGGAGGATACACAAGTGGCCTTACAGGGGGAAGTGGACCAGCTAAAGTGGCAGGTGGGCTGGCTGCAAGGAAAAGCCAAGGGTCAGGAGAATCGTAACCATCGGTCAAATGTAAGGATTTTTGGTGTTTTGGAGGGAGAGGAGGGGAGCTGACCCACGAGCCTTTGTTTTCAATCTGTTCGAGGCTTGCTTCCCAGGTTGTTCCTCGCCGATGGCCTATGAAATTGAAAGGGCCCACTGAGAACGGCGGGCCCATCTGGAGATTAATGCCTGGCCCTTAGTGGTCATGCTACTGTAGTTCCAGGATAGGGAATATATAATTCGTGAAGTGCGCAAGATGGGCCATGTGCTATTTAAGGGTTGGAAAGTGTTTATTTATCCAGACCTTGCTGTGGAAATGGTCAGACGTCACAAAGACTTATTAAAATACAGGGACATGCTAGCTCAAAAAGGCATTAAAGTGGCGTTATGGTACTCGATGTGTCAGACACTGATGGATGATGGAATCTAGCAAAGCATAGTTGTTTGCTAAAATCCTAGTGAGTGTCTAGAGAAGGTTTTTCCTTGCTTGGTCCATCCGGACCAGAAGGGGTTTATTGGAGGCAGAGCGATAGCAGATCACATTTGTTGAGCAATGGATCTGCTTGAAGTCATCAAAGCTAGGGGGGAGAGTTCAAACTGTGTCACAGAGAAAGCATTCAACAGGGTTGAGTGGGGGTTCTTATTTGCCATAATGGATCAGTTAAACCTAGGAGAGGGGTTCATAAAAGGGGTGCCAGCCTTATATTGAAACCTGAGGGCAAAAGTATTGGTGAATGGGGAAAGGTCGGGGGAGTTTAAACTGCAGAGGGGGACACGGCAGGGATGTCCATTGTCACTGATGCTTTTCGCCTTGGTGATATAGGCCTTTGCAGCAAGGGTACGGTAGGATACCTGATTTGAGTAGGGACAGGGGAGCACAAGAGCTTGTTTTATGCGGATGATATGTTGGTGTTTATGGGAAAGTCAAAGAAGTCTATCCCTGCCTTTCTGGAAGAAATTGAAGGGCTCTCCCAACTCTCATGGTTCAAGGTAAATTTATGTAAAACCGAGACTTTGGATTTGGGAGGATGAATACTGTAGGTTGCTGCTCCTGAATTTTCCCTTTCAGTGGGCAGAGCATAAGATCAAGTATTTGGGGGTTCTTAGCTTCTGAGACCCCGAGGATTTGTTTAGGTTAAATTATTCTCTTCTTTTATATACAGTAGGTTGCAAGATGATCTGGAGAGATGGGCCTCCTTGATTACCAGTTGGATGGATAGAGTGTCCGCCTTGAAAACTGACATAATTCCTAAGTTTGACTTCCTATTTAACCAGCTCCCTATACATAGCCCCCTGCGGCTGCTGAGGAAGAGGGAGTGAAGGTTGGTGAAATTTGTGTGAGGTGGGCGGAAAGGCCAAGATCGTGAGAGCGGGGGGGGGGGGGGGTGCATTTCCCCAACCTATGGTTTTATTACAGAGCAGCTATTCTTTGGGCTTTGAGGGGCCATTATTTGAGTCTGGAGGACTCCATGTGGATTGGGCTGGAAAGGGCTGGTCTGGCCCCTCAATTGATATTTGAATGGATCGAGGAGAGGGAGGAAGAGGGGGGGGGGGTGGAAGATTACAGGGGAGTAGGGGATCATCCCTCCCTAGGGCCCCTCCAGAAGCATGAGTTGGGGAAAAGACAGGGTGATGCATCCTCAATGTTGTCATAGTGCTCCAAATTGAGAGATTTTCAATCCTTTTCAGGAGGAGTATATAGGGGCCTCTTACAAGATTTAGAAGTGAAGGATCTCAACCATTTTAATGATTTGTGTAAGGCGGGGAAATGTCTGACTCAGCAAGAGTTGGAGAGAAACTGGGTTGGCAGGCCCCATTTTACCAGTACTTAGGTACTTTATACAGCAACAGGAGAACAATACACAGTTAACTTGAATGGTTACCCTCTTGGAGGCTATATTGTTTCCTGGCATGGGGATGAAGTTCTTTACCGCTAGGATTTACATGGTACAACTGCAGGAGGTGGAGAAGAGACCATTGCATCATATCAGAGGGTGGCAGGATTGGTTGGGGAGGGTACTGGAGGAATGAGAGTAGGAGAGGGTTCATGTGGGATCTATAGGAGAATTGTGGTTACATCTTGGCGACAGACAAAACTGTAGGTGGTCCATAGAATATATCTTACACCTTTGCAACTGAGTAAAGCCCGTAGGAGGGAAACTGCAGAATGTTAGAGGGGTGTAGGGGGGTGGGAACGTATTTTCATATGTGGTGGGAGTGTCCCATTATTCAGAAGTATTGGATAGCGGTTCTCCAGGGGATGCATTGTGGTGGTGGAATTAGAGAGGAGCTGGAGCCCACAGGATTATTGTTGGGCTAATTTGGAGGTGATTTGTGTAGGGACCGGTGGCCACTCTAAGCTGCTCCTGGCTGCGCGTGTGGCGCTGGCTTGGAGGTGGAAGCCTGGGAGGGGACCAACAATAGAGGACTGGCAGCAGAAGGTGGGAGAGATGATGAGATTTGACAAACTTACTTGTGGGCTCTGGAGGAGGGCTTGGGAGTATAAAAAGATATGGGCTTCCTATCTTAGCAAGCTCAGCTCCCCAGGAGGATGATAGGGGAGGTCTGACCCCCAACCAAGAAGGTGTGATGACATAGAGAAATATGGATGATGGAAACTGTAGGGCAATTAGCTATCCTGCTGAGCAGGTTTTATTTGTTCTTTGTTCTGTGTTTGTTTCTCATTTACTGCAATTATTGAGTAGTATTGCCAGATTGTAACTGTCCGAGTTTAAATACGTCTCCTGTTCATATGAATGATTTTTGAATGAGGGTTCCAATTTGTGGGCTGGAGAAAGAGGAAGCCGAATCACTGTGGGGATCCGAGCACTGTATTGTACAGCATGGCTATGTTGTTACCCATTTGTGAATAAAAAACCTCTAATAAAAAAAAAGAGCTGTGAATGAGTTTTGAGGTACTGAAGTTTCTGTCAGAGTGTTGTGAGAGAAGCACTGACTTAGTTTTGGAAGGAGCTGTTTAAGCTGATAAAATTTCAGACTTTTGAAGACAGTTAAAAAAAAGTCTGATAAAAATGTAAGAAATCCTCTTCTGAGAAGGAGCTGAGAGAGAGAGAGAGAGAGAGAGAGAGAGAGAGAGAGAGAGAGAGAGAGAGAGAGAGAGAGAGAGAGTCTCTGATTGGTGAGAGGTTTAGTACAGGTTCTTTGATGAAAACCTCTGTCTCTTTGGCCAGTTTTTCTGTACAGGTGCTTTGGTGAAAACCTCTGTCTCTTTGGTTTAGTTTTGCGTATTCCATGACAGTTGTGAACCTCACTTATAAGCCAGGGCATGAGGAGTATGATCTTAGTCTCTCAAATTTACTGCTAAGGCTTGGCGTAGTACTTGCATCATGCCAAAGAGTGTCTCCTGCTGGAGTTCGTAAGATGAAATATGTAGGGGTAGGTTGTCAAGATGTGCTTGGAAATTCTTATTTATCAAGCCTGTGGCATCCAACACAATGGGAAATATTTCTGTATCTTTCTGTCACATTTTCTTAGTCTCTGACTGCATTTCCTGGTATTTCAGGATCTTTTGCCTCTCCACGCGATTCACAGAGTCGTCGCTTGGAACTGACACCTCTATTATCAATGCCGTTCTGGTGTTTTTCTCCTTAACCACTATATCTGGCTTCCTTGCATCCAGCTTTTTATCGGTTGGAATGGGAGTATCCCAGGTGATCATAACCTCCTCATTCTCTGTAATTCTCTTAGGGTCATGATTCCAGTGCTTTTCGGACACAGCGATGTTATAGTGCTTGCAGAGTTTTCAATGGATGAGGCGCACTACTTTGTTATGTCTTTCTGTATAGAAATTTTCTGCCATCAGAACTTCACAGCCAGCTATGAAGTGAGTCACCATTTCCAGTTCTTTCTTACAGAATCGACATATGTCTGTGTTGCCAGTTTTTTCAATGCTTGTTGTAAAGTAAATCATCTTGTGGGTAAGCCGCTGTCCTGGGCTGTAACTATCAACCTCTCATCCTCTGGTTTCAGTTCACCTTTCCTTAACCATTCATGTGTCTGTTCTTGTGATCAACAAAGGGTTCCTGAGTTTTCTGCAGTATTTCTTTTAGGAAACCTGAAGTTACTGCTGGATATGGAAATGCTGAGAGCTACTGATTTGTTAAAGGTTCTCAGCTGGGCTGCTGTGTGAAAGCCTGAAAGGAGAAATAATTTCAATAATCCCTCCAAAAACTGGGATTGATCAGCACTGAATTAAAGGTGTGACTGACTTTTTTAAAGAAAGGTTTTGTGGTCTGTGTCTGAGTAAACTGGTTCTATGGGCAGTGCTGGCTGCTTCAGAGAATTCTGGCAAAGTGACAGTTGATCTGAGAGCTCCTGTGAATACAAACAGAAGTTGATTTCAAGATTTTAAAAGAAGACTTCTGCTTCACAGCTTTTGAAAGCTGTGGAATTTTAAAACTAAAAAGCTCTAAGTCTGGCTGTGCATGTGTAATTTTGCTTGGTGTTTGTGTGGGTTGTATGTGATTCTGGCCAGTGTATGAAAGTTGTGCTTGGAGGTGTGCTTGAAGGGAAGGGGAATTAGTCAGGGATAATTAATTATCCTTTCTTTTAAAATAGTTCAGGGTAGTTCACAAGAATTGACTTCTTAATATGAACTTTAAAATCTGAGAGACAGAGAGCAGCCTCAACAATTAGTCAGTTTTGCTTTTATGAGTTATAAGGTTCGTCAGTAGGGGAACAACACTGGACCTGAGGTGATCCACAGGATACAGGACACAGCCTGAAATGAAGGACCTGAAGTGCTGGACCTCTGGAGATCTTGACGGCCCCTTCAGAAGAGAGTGCTGGGAAGAGGTATCTGGTGCACTCTATACACATTTTAGGAAGAATATTTGAGCTCAAACAAACAGATAAATAAACAAAAAGAACAAATGGAGCCTGATTTGTGTAGGGGCAAATCTGAGCCGTCTGGACGGCCCCGAGCAAGATAGGCCCATTTGGACCCAATTCTAGACTGTGGGAACAAAACATTCCTGTGGTACACCGCATCGGGCCCAAGGATGGTCTGGCATGCCTCTGCCAGCCTGCCTGCCTTCGAGGACATCTTCCCCACAGGCTCCCTTAGCTGCCCCGGCTCATCCCCATCTCATCCCTGCCATCCGACCCACGGCTGGCCTGCTGGGGCCTGGATTGGGTGGCGGGGACCTCCCCTGCACCCAGCCCCGGGGGGAATCCCCGGGTCCAATCGCCAGGTCGGTGCTGCGTATTCCCTGGCAGGATGTATAGGGCCATGACCTGACTTGGCCCTGTATGTCCTGCTAGGCTGGCCCACCCCCGCTCTGCCCGATCCCACCCCCCACCAGTTCTCCATGTCCTGCTGCTCAGGATGTATGGGGATAGCCGGAGGGGGAATCGGGCCGCGTCCCAGAATTGGGCCCCGAGTGTATAGGAAGGGAACTTAGCTGTTAAAGTTTGGAGAATTTAAGATACCTACAAAAGGAAGGTAAAAAGATTCCTTAGCAGGAAGAGTTTTAAACAAGAAAGTTGAGAAAATTTTAAAGTTAATTCAAAGATTATTCATACTTACCTGAATTCTATTCTTTCATGCAACCTGTAACAGAACAGAATTTTAAGGAAAGAATTTATGATCTGAAAATGTACCAGAAACAGATTGGTGATATATTAGGAAATATCAATTACTTATCTGATAGCGTGGTTCTTGAAACTGCAGTAGAACATTTCTGAAATTACAAGGAACATCTGATCTTAAAGTAGCTAAACAGGTAGAAAAGACGACGGCAAAAGCTAGAAGGATGCTTGGTTGCATATGGAGAGGAATGGCTAGGAGAAAAAAGGAGGTGATAATGCCTCTGTATAAGTCTTTGGTGCGGCCTCATTTGGAGTATAGTGTGCAATTCTGGAGACCGCACCTTCAAAAGGATATGAACAGGATGGAGTCGGTGCAGAGGGTGGCTACTAAAATGATTAATGGTCTTCATTATAAAGCATATGAGGACAGACTGAAGGATCTTAATATGTACACCTTAGAGGAAAGGCGGGATAGAGGTGATATGATTGAGATGTTTAAATACCTCCGTGGCATAAATGTTCAGGGAGAGAGCCTCTTTCAATTGAAAGCAAGTTCTGCTACAAGGGGACATGGGATGAGGGTGAAGGGAGATAGATTCAGGAGTGATATGCGGAAATATTTCTTTACGGAAAGAGTAGTGGATCCGTGGAATAGTCTCCCAGTGGAGGTGGTAGAGATGAGGACAGTAACTGAATTCAAAAAAGCATGGGACAAACACAGAGGATCTCTAAAGGTAAAAAGGGGACTGTTGTAGTTGTTATGGAAGGACAGACTAGATAGGCCATGTGCTCTTTTTCTGTCGTCATATTTCTATGTTTCTATGTTTCTATCTGTGACTGTTATCAATTGTGTTTTTTCAATGTGCAATAGTGTTTAGAACACTTTAATGATTTTAATTAGTGTTTCCAATCTCTGAATGCATTCAGTTTTAAGGACTATGGGCCAGATATTGAGTTACAACGGCTTTGCATCTCTAAGGCGCATAGCCGCTGCCGCTGAACTTTAACCCCGTATATTCAATCTGGGGCTATATCCGGCCACTGGAATTGAATATCCGGGTCTGCTGCAACATGTGATACTGAGCTGCTGCCTGGTTAGCTCCCATGAGTAAAGATAGTCAAGGTTTTTCCATGCCTATCTTTACCCAAGGATCGCTTTCCAGGCAGCAGTTCAATTTTGCTGCTGTCCAGTTAGCAAAGGGTGTTACCTCCTCTCCATCCCAGAATGCCGACGACACGCCCCGACGCTACATGGTTAGCATCGGGGCGTGTAGCAGCTGCATATCCCTTTAAGTGGCATTTACACGATTCACAGGTCTGTAAACCGTGTAAATGTCTTTGAATATCTGACCCTATATTTAATAACTTATTATAGCTAATTAATACATTTAATGAAAAATTCAATATATTGATTTCTGCTGTTTTCATTTAATTCTCAGAATTCACTGCTATATTGCAAATCTTAATCTGTAGCATCACATTGGCATTAGTAAATCCTATCCATATTAGATATTATTTTTCCTCTTATTCTTCTCCTTACTTATTTGTAATAGAAAATAAGATGTGATTAGTGACTTCTTGTAAGCCTTCACCTGAGTGACTGATGCTGAGGTACCCACTTGGCCTTTCTGACGACAAAGCAATATCTCCAGTGTGACTGTAGAATCTATGCTCTCCTCAGGGGGGAGGGGCTACAAGAATTTTCATAGTCAGCAAGATGGGATTCTTCCTATACCATTAAATAACCACACTCGGATACTAAAATTTTCAAAGTTTGAAAAATTTAACGTTTTGTGTGCCAAAGGGTACAAGGCAGTTAAGAAACATAATTAAAGTGTGTTGTGTGCTTATTGGAGCCATGTTTTGTTGGTGGGTGGGTCCCTGTTTCCATACCAGTACCAAGCTTCCCACCAGAAGGAAATCCCTAACTTGCTCTCAGAGATCTTCTATATTTGTACCATGCTTTCTTTAATTCAGATACATTACTCATCTCCATCACTTCCACTGGGAGGCTGTTTTACACAACCATCACCCTTTCTGCAAAAAAATAAAAATCCTTATTTTACTCCTGATTCTATCCCCTTTCCCCTTCATCTTATGACCCCTCATTCTAGAGCTTTCTTTCAAATATCTACAGGCTCACAACCTGGGTTTAAGGTTTGCTCGCTCCCCTTTTCAATCAGAGAAGGCCATGAAGAATCTGTCAGCAGGAGTTTGTAGTTTAGCAGGGAAGACTATGTGGGTGGTGGCAGATGGGGTCAGTTCAAAGCCTGTTCTAACCCATCTGAGCAGCAGTTGGAACAAGTCCCTGAATATTTGGATCTGGAATGATCACAGAGACGGGGAGGGTTGGACTTTGGGATATACATTTGCATCCACTTTGCATGGACTACAAACATCTTCAGGGGATATCTCCCAGATAGAGGGGGGGAGATCTCCCTGGTAACCCCTTGGGGAAGAGGAATTGTTAACCCTACAGTAACTATGAAGGATTAAAGAGAGGAATTTCTTTGTGGAACAAAGAACTCACCTTAACTGTACAGGGAGCACAGGGTAAGAACTTCCTAGCCAGTGAGCCTATTCATTTTGGGGACTAGCACCCTGTCTTTGGAGTTGAGACCTTTACTGGTGTAGGTAAAGTGAATTGTAGAACAACTGAGATCAGGATATAGGCCATAGGCTATGTGGTCTTTTTCATTATGTTTCTATCTAGTCTGCCCTTCCATATCAACTGTAATAATCCTCTTTTTATCTTAAGAAATCCTTTGTTTGTCTCATGCTTTTTTGAATTCAGATACTATCCTCCTGTCCACCACCTCCACTGAGAGATTGTTCCACACAATTACCATTCTTTCTGTAAAAAAATATTTCTACATATTACATCTGAGTCTATCACCTTTCACCCTCATCCTATTTTCCCTTGTAGTAGAGCTTGCCTGCAGGGTCTGCCAAAGAAAGCTCTAAATATCCTGCAAATGGCCCAAAATGTGGCGGCAAGGATCATCATGCGAGCAAGCATTGCTGAACACATTACACCTGTATTGATCGAGCTACATTGGCTACCCATTGCTGCCAGGATACAATATAAAACATTGGTAACCACGTTCAAACTCATACACAACCTAGCGCCATCATTCCTTTCAACCCTTGTCAGCACGCAACCAACCAACAGAGACAGGAGAACTATCAACACAGGCACACTACAAGTTCCTAATAACATCAGATCAGTAAAAGTCAGTACTAGCCGCAGAGCATTCTCATTCTCTGCCCCAACCATCTGGAATCGACTACCATACGAACTACGAACAATTAAAGACATTAATGCTTTCAGGAAGAAACTAAAAACCCATCTTTTCCAATGTCACTACAACCAGATGTAAACCACAGTGGACCACCACATAAAACAAACGAAACATTAATCTGATATGTAGAAATATTCTCTGTAAATATGTAAAAGTGTAAATATGTAAAGCCTAGCCATTAAGTCCTTAATTCTGTGTGATGTGCCATACCCCCTAATCTATGTGTATATTTGCCCAAATTTTCTGTCTTGATTTGACAAACTCCCAAATTTGTAATCAAACCGCTACTGATCGCTGGAAGTAGCAGTATATAAGTGTATACTAAATAAATACAATAAATTGAAAGAGACCCTCTTACACATTTATGCCATGGAGGTATTTAAAAGTCTCTATCATATTGCCCCTATCCCACCTTTCCTCTAAAGTATACATATTACGATCTTTAAATCTGTCCTCATATGCTTCATAACAAAGACCACTAACCATTTCAGTAGGCACCCTCTGCACCAACTCCAACCTGCTTATATCCTTTTGAAGGTGCAGTCTCCAGAATTGCACACAATACTCCAACTGAGGTTGCACCAGAAGCCTATACAGAGGCATATCACCTCCTTCTTTCTGCTGGCCATTCCTCTCCCTATACACCCAAGCATCATTCTGGCTTTTGCAGTCACCTTTTCTACCTGTTTAACTACTTTAAGATCGTCAGACAATATTACACCAAGGTCCCACTCTTCTTTTGTAGACAGAAGAACCTCAACCCCTACACTGTATATGTCCTTTGGATTTTTGCAGCCCAAATGCATGACCCTGCATTTTTTAGTATTATTTATTTATTTATTTATTTATTTTATTATTTATTTATTTATATTTCTTATATACCGCGCTATTATAATCAGTGCGGTTCACAGTTGTAACAAACATACTACAATGTAAATAGGCACATTGAGCTTACATAGAACAGGGTATTCAAACATGGATGAACGGGGGGAACTATATACAAATTATATACATGTTTCAGTAATGGTTAATCTCAATGGTTATAAAGGGGGTCTGTAATGAATACTGGTACACATGGATCAGGGTGGAGAGAATGGAAAAGCTGATTAACCGTTATCAGTGGGGGGATGTGCAGTGGGGGGAGTTAGGTAGGGGGTCAAAGGGATGGGTGAGTGCTTTTCATACTTGGAGACCGGGTAGTATTGTATGAATAGGTAGTGTTTGAGGGCTTTTCGGAACAACATCAGGTTTGGGGTGTGTGGGAAATTTGAGTTAGGTCTGCTTATATATTGGCTTTATATGACTGAACTCTTGCCTGGTGAAACTACACAGGAGGATGGATGGCACAGAAGACAAGAAGACAATAGCTATATGAGAGTATATGCTTGCCATAAGAAAATGGATGCGGCCTGTTATGGAGGATTCTGGGAAACCATATTCTGGATAGATGTATGCAGAATAATGGGCCTAACATGAAATTACAGGTCAAGCAAAGAATTCAAACAAATGAGCACAAAATACTCTCTGCCTGGTTTCAAAAATACTCTCTGCCTGGTTTCAATTAGTGCCAAGAAGAAGGAAAAATACAGGAAGGGTCAAAGGTCACAGACCATGCATAGATAAATAGACCTAAAAGCATAGAGGTCATAGGCCATGTATAGATAAGCAAGTCTAAGTGCAGGTCCAGATGTACACATGTAAGGAGATTCTCCCCTGGGAAAAGTGTTGCAGAACCCTGAGGTCCTGCTGACATCTAAGTAGTTATGATGGATTAACTGAGGCTAATTTGAAGCAGACATTTGATACAGGGAGAAATGTATATAAGGTGGTTGTTTTAAGGGAAGGGCGGGCAGTATTTTCTTCCCCTTCTCAGAGAAAGAAAGTACTGTCTGCCATCTCTAGATAGGCATTTGCTGTTTGCTATTTTATAATCACTTTTATTATTCTAAATAAAAGTCTTTTGAGCTAAAGCAACTGCCGTCTAAGTAATTCTTTGATTGGTGATATTTGGGCAACTGTTGTGGGAACCAGAAGCCACAATTATTGGTGCCGAAACCCCTCTAAATTTTCTAAATTGCCCAAGGACTCCTCTGACTGCAGTTTTTGACTTGTAGTTTTACTTGTCAGAGGGACTACCTCCTGTTTTTCACAGTAAAAAAAAAAAAAAAACAGGGGATGTGAATACCTTCTCACTTGAGAAGAGGATTCCTTCTGCTGGTACAGAAGATGGGAATACCGCTCTGAGTGACGTCGAGAGAGATTTTTGATACCCTAGGATGACTCTATTGGTGAGTGTTCAGTTTCCCTGTCTGTATGAAAGGACAGAAGACTTGCCCAGGTTCGAGTGGTGGGTAAGTATGTAATTAATATTTTGTTATGTAAGAGAACTGTTAGAATGTCTCTGTATTTAGTTGGAACATTAGGGAATGATTAGGGAAAGAAAGTTTTGCCCAGACATTATGTCTCTTTTCCAGGATTGATTGGTGTATACTTGAGACTGTACGTATTATTATTAATACGAAGCGAGTGTGTGTCTTTATCCACGTTTTCATACCTCCGCGAGGAGATTGGCTGGATTTAGATGAAACGTAAGCGTTGTCAGCGTGTATAAGTCCTGGATTTCTTAATTTCGCTCCTCTGTTAATTACGAGGTTTGGATTGCTACCTAAAAGCGAAATTGCGCGCGCCTCTGTATATAAGGAGGTTCAATTTGCTATTGGTAAAAGGCGACGTTAATTGCCCCTGTCCCCGAACAGTAAAAACACCAGGTTTACGGATTTTAGAAAGAGGGACAGCTAAGGAGAATATTTATAGAAAAACAGGGATGATCACTTTATCTGAGGTGCTCACAGATCAGAGAGGGTGACAATTAGATCTATTGAAGAATAGCTTTCTAAGTATCTTTTTGAAATGAATTACTTTGCAAGTTCTAGATCAAGGTGAATGACGGAGCTGACTGCAGCTGCATTAAATAACCAAGGAGGAGTGGGTCTAGTAGGCTGATTAAGTATAATGCATTTAACTCTGTTTTGTGTTTTTAGTTTTAATCTTTAGTAAACACTGTCCTGTCATTACTGGCTACTCCAGTAGATTTTATGTTCCCTGGAACTGAACTGATTAGAATTTTTTTTTCTTAAGTTGAACTAAGTGTGGAATTTCTGGAGAGCGTATCTGTTTGCTTTTATTTTCTTTTACAATATTCATGTGCTTGTAAGATGCCCCAGTCTCTGGAGAGGGTAAACCGTTGGCCCGGAGTCCCTTGAACGCAAGTGCTAAGCGGTGTTTGTTTATCTGTCTCTATTCTTCCAAGTCTTTCCTGTCTTCTTTAGAACATTGAAAACAACGAAAAATCTTCCAGGATCTGCTTTTGTAATTGATGTGCTGAGACAGCTAGTTTTTTTTTCCTGTCTGTCTGAATATATTGTAACATGGAATGGATTTTCTGAGTTAGTGGATTGGGATCTGAATGTAATGTACACGGAAGTGAGAATCTTAGAAGCAGACCGCACAGATAATTGACAGTGTTTTATTCTGAACTGCCAGCTATTGTGTGCTAGACAAGTACAGCCTGAAAATTCCCCTGTGCATGTTTGTGTGCAGTAAATAAATCTGATCCATATGTGTAAGTTTTATTTTTTTAAATTTGGGATCTGAATTAAGAAAAAATTTGTCTGCTGTTCTCTGTGTGTCAGAAGATTAAATAGCTCTGCCTGGGTCTGTGATAGGTCATAGGGCAGTTGTACACAATGCAGAACGAATTTCTATGAATGTGTTAACAAATGTGGAAGATCAAATTAATAATAAAGGAAAAAAAGATTACAGCTGGATTTTGCAACCAAGGAAGATAGCTCTAAAAGAAAATCCGTGTAAGAAAATATGTAACCATGTGATGCAAAGATGTTTACTTAGTATTACATTGTTGGAGAAAATCTTTATATAAGATTATGAAGAAAATATTTTTTAATTGTTCTTTTAAGGTTCCTGTGTTTCTCAAGCTTAAAGGTATATTGCTTTTTGGGATTTCCCAAGGGGGAATGCTTTACTGAAGTTTCTCAGGAAAGCATCTCTACTCTGATCAGATGGTTTGCCGTGCTTAAGTGCTCCCAGATGTTAGATCAAACAATCAAGGCATTGGAGAACCTGTTTCTGTTGTCCTTTGCCCTTTAGAGTGGGGGTTTGACGGCCCTGACAGGACAATGCTACTTAGAAGTGATTTGATTACCGAGTGAATGAGAGGTTATATGTTTGGTTTTGATTGAGCAAAATTAAAAGTAAAATAGAATTTTGTATACTGTTGCAAGCATCCCAAAAGAGCTGTAACTAAAGGACAGAAAGAGAGATCTACTGTTTGCTGTCAGTTCAGTTTGACACCAGTTTCATTCAATTTAAATGTGAAAAGGAGTGTTTGTATTCTTAAGCTCAGTGCTAATGACTAATGACTAAGGACAGTAACACAGGAGTTGCTGAATTTTAGGATAAATTAATCTATTTTTCTCTATTTAAATTTTATATGTTGGGGTCCAGAGAACACAGTGTACTTTGTTTTGAAAGATTTTTTTTAAGTTTCAATTTTAGGAATACACTATATTGTAGCACTATGACATACAAATTTACTTTAGCTTACACACTTGCAGAACAAATTTGGTAGAAAAATGGAGCTTAGTTCCCAGAAAAATATGAGAACATTTGTAAAGTTATTTACACATACAATAACATTAAGTTGAATCAATTAGACAAAGTCTCCTACAGCACTTTCTCTGATACAGAGGTTTGTTTTTAACATGTCTGTCTAGTTCTGTTGTTCATTTGTATTTCTTGAGATAGCATGCCGGTAAGGTGAAGCTAGCCCAAGCACTGCTTTGAAGTCTCCGCCTGACATGCAACAGTAACAGTGTAATGAAAGACTCAGGATAATTAATTACTTTGCCTTGTTCAGCACTCTCACTGAGATGCCATACGTGAGAGAGAGAGACATATGGCTGTCATGTTAAAAGTCATGATTTGTCCTGCCGTTATCAAATGTTACAAAAATAATCTTTTTATACTGTAGGGACTTTATTCTGATTGTTTAAGACAATTGCTATTTTGAATGAGCACATATGTCCATTTTTGAACCATACCAATTAAGTTGGTGAGAAAAAAAAAGACACTGTTTACTCATGTTGTTATATTCATTAAGAAGAATCCAAGTTTATATTTTCTATATACTATTTGTTTACCATAATACTAAGTTTTTCTAACAATTGTTTGATGTTCTTAGCATGCCAATTAAGAGGTGGTACTCTAATGGACATTAAACTGATGAAGGTTATTTAGAGTGACATGTCTGTCTAATGAACATGTAAACAAATTTTATTCAACTATGCTGTCTCCAGAATCTTTAATTCAGGAAGTCATTTAAGCCCCAACACATACTCAACAATTGGAAATAGACACCTGGAGACAGGCTAGGTGCATTTTGCACCCTGATATGCTTTGGAACATCCATACTGGCCATGTGGTACTTCCAAATGCTTTTTGCCTCATTTTGCCTTTGTATGTCCTGGCCAGACATGCAGGAGTAAAAAGAGGGATGATTTGATGACAAATTTTCACAAATAAAATTGGGGTAATTCTGAAACTTGCCAAACTTGCAGAATATGTGCTTGCAACTTGTCTAATCTATTAATATGTAAAGATCAGTTATGAGCATAGTAGAGTATTTCCTACCAGCAAATGAATCTTCAGTGATGGAGAGACAAGAAGTTTATCAAACTGAGAGACACAGTTGATACCATATGAGATAGTTATGATCTTAAGTAAATATGGATGAAATGATGTTTATCACATTGCATTGTCTCACTGTAAAATCTAATCTAGAATATTTTAGCCTTTTCATTTAATATTGGATTTTGCTCTTCTGAATGGGACCTGGAACCATGTCACCGATTGAAATCCATAGATTCCAGCAGAGGGAGTTGGCCATAGTCCAGATGGAACAGACCACCCCAAGACCTCTGAACTCAACTATACTTAAAACTTCAGAGACAGGTGAAGCGCACGACGCAGTCCTGAAAAACTGCTGGGAAGCAGGTCCAAATTATCTGAAAATAAAGACTATTAAGACTGATTGGGACTTTTGGGAAAATCTACAAGTCATTTGGGCTACAGCAATTGCAATACCCACACCAGCTCAAGTTTTGCTGTAACATTTTCAAAGCTTTCTTCATCACTTTGTTGAATATTTGATGTGTTCAGTATTATTGCAAGCTGTATGTCTTCCATTCTCTTAGAATGTTGCCTGCTGGTATTCCGAACTCAGAGGAGGCCTAAAAGCTTTCATTCTTATTCTTTTAAGTATGGCTTGTTTTGCAATTATTGTCTGTTGTGTATTATCCATTCTGTTTGCTTGTTGTCAAAGAATGATAAGTCAAGCACCAATGTCATGTATGTTGTATCTCGAAAACTGTACCAGAAACTGCCCCTTTTGATCATCCCTCCCTGTCTCAAATGGTTATTGTTATCAATGCCCCTTAGTGGGATTACTTTTGCCCCTCCACATAAAAAAGAAATAGGAATAGAAAAAGTGGGGAATGTGGGAAATTTGAGTTAGGTCTGCTTATATATTGGCTTTATATGACTGAACTCTTGCCTGGTGAAACTACACAGGAGGATGGATGGCACAGAAGACAAGAAGACAATAGCTATATGAGAGTATATGCTTGCCATAAGAAAATGGATGCGGCCTGTTATGGAGGATTCTGGGAAACCATATTCTGGATAGATGTATGCAGAATAATGGGCCTAACATGAAATTACAGGTCAAGCAAAGAATTCAAACAAATGAGCACAAAATACTCTCTGCCTGGTTTCAAAAATACTCTCTGCCTGGTTTCAATTAGTGCCAAGAAGAAGGAAAAATACAGGAAGGGTCAAAGGTCACAGACCATGCATAGATAAATAGACCTAAAAGCATAGAGGTCATAGGCCATGTATAGATAAGCAAGTCTAAGTGCAGGTCCAGATGTACACATGTAAGGAGATTCTCCCCTGGGAAAAGTGTTGCAGAACCCTGAGGTCCTGCTGACATCTAAGTAGTTATGATGGATTAACTGAGGCTAATTTGAAGCAGACATTTGATACAGGGAGAAATGTATATAAGGTGGTTGTTTTAAGGGAAGGGCGGGCAGTATTTTCTTCCCCTTCTCAGAGAAAGAAAGTACTGTCTGCCATCTCTAGATAGGCATTTGCTGTTTGCTATTTTATAATCACTTTTGTTATTCTAAATAAAAGTCTTTTGAGCTAAAGCAACTGCCGTCTAAGTAATTCTTTGATTGGTGATATTTGGGCAACTGTTGTGGGAACCAGAAGCCACAGGTGGCTTGGAGTTCTGCTGGGAGGGCATTCCAGGCAATCGGAGCAAAAATGGTAAATGCTCTGTTGGCTGTTGACTTCGTACATTTTGTTATAAACTTGGGGACTTCAATTGTGTTCATCTGTGTAGTTCTCCTGATTCTGTTGGTTGGGGTACGGTGAAGAAGTGTGTTGATGGGCATGGGGGGCTGGTTCTTAAGGGCTTTGAAGGTTAGCATTAGAATTTTGTAGGTGATTCTGGCAGGTAGTGGTAACCAGTGTAGGCTTATCATGATAGGCGTTATATGATCAGACCTTGATGCTCCGACTAGAACCCTTGCAGCTGAATTCATGGCAAGTCAGAGTGGGTTTAAGGTTGACTGTGGGAGTCCATGTAGAATGACATTCGCAAAGTCGAGATGCGGGATGATTAGAGCTTGGAAGATTGATCGGTAGTCGGAGAAGTCAAGTAATGGGCGGAGGTGTCTTAACGTTCGGATCTTGTGGTAGATTGCTTTTGTGATGTTGGTGATATGGGCTGACATATCAAGGCGTTGGTCGAGGGTAATGCCTAGGTAGTGGATTGTGGATTTTGTCTTCAATTCTATATTATTGATCTGAAGTGAGGGAGGAGAATACTCAATAACTCCATCTGACATGTATATAGTTACCTATTCAATGCTACGCATATGTATATAGTTTACCCTGTTTTCCAAGTTACTTGTTCCTGTTCAATGTAATGACCTGACTTTTGTTCATTGTCGGATACCTTTTGTTTTATGTAAACCGCGCTGATCGCAAATAGTGCAGTATATAAGAAATGCAAATAAATAAATAAATAAATCAATAAAATAAATAGGAGGCGTGAAGCTCCGGTTCCTGGTAACGAATAGGACGTCTGTTTTGCTATTGTTGATCCGGAGATTTTGGGTTAGAAGCCAATCTGACACTGCTTCAAAACATCTCAATATAGGAGAGAAGTCGGGTTGGTCAATCCTAAAAGGTGTGTAGATGAGGATATCGTCAGCATAGGCAAGGCATTGGGCATTGAAGGAGCGGATTAAAGCACAGATAAGCTGCATGTAGATGTTGAACAACAAGGCAGACAGGGATGAGCCTTGAGGTACACCTTGTTTCAGAGGGAAAGGCTCTGCTGTCGTGGATCCTGTTCTGACTTGTTGCCATCTGTCGCAGAGATAAGATTCACACCAGGCCAGTGCCGAGCCTTGTATCCCCTTCTCTTTGAGTCGGAGTAGAAGTGTTTCATGGTTCACCGAGTCAAAGGCGGCCGCTATGTCCAGGAATATAAGGACAAATCCTTGATGGATATCGTCGAGGCCTGTGACTAGATTGTTGAAGAGGGTTGTGAGGATGGTGTCAATGCCGTGGGCTGCTCTAAAACCATGTTGGGAGGTGTCCAGGGGTGCTTCGGTGTCCACGTGGTGTTGAATTTGTCGCAGGACCACTTTCTCAATGATTTTAGCAAGCAAAGGAATGCTTGAGATTGGCCTATAGGATTCAACTTTAGATGTGTCGAGTTTGTTATTTTTCAGTAGGGGTCGAATAGACGTGTATTTTAAGCTTTGTGGGACGGATCCTGTAGATAAGGACTGGTTCAGGATTCTGCAGATAGTTGGGCTGAGGTCATGACGTAGTTCTTTGATCCAACCTGTGGGGCAGGGATCGTTAGGGGCAGTGGTGAGGTTGATGGAAGCTATGGTGTTGATGATCTCCTCCTTAGAAATCGCGGTGAAATTCAGCAGGGGATTTGGCTGGGAGATTACATGCAGAGTGGGGGTAGTTATGATGTTGGCGCTCGTGTTGGTTTGGATCATCTTCGACTGAAGATAATTAGAGTATTCTTGTGGCTGAGGCATGGGTGGGTGATCCAGTGTTGGGTCGCCTGTTATGGATTTTACAATATTGAATAGATCATGAGGTCTGTTTAATGATCGCTTCAATAATTCTGAGTGGTACTGTTTTCTTTTTTCCATGGTTTTTTCCCGGTGTCTTTGTAGGTGTGTGGTGTAGGCACAGAGTGCCTCAGAGGTCCGGTTGTGGCGCCACTGCCTTTCTAGTTTGCGTAGATGGATGAGCGATGCTCGAAGGTCCTGAGAGTACCATGGGGTATGTTCGCGTTTTGATATGTTCTTGTTAGTGGATGGGATGCAGGCAGCAGCTCTGATGGCGTTGTTCCAAGTGGTTACTAGTTCATCAGGATCAAGGGACTCTGTGGTAAGGAGTGGTAGGATCATCTTGAGGGCGCTGTCCTTGTTGAGAGGTCGGAAGCGTGATGTAGTAAGTCTAGGGGGGTAAACGTTCTGTTGCTAACATTACAGAGGTCACTGGCAGGCATGTGAAATAGGAGTAGGTGATGGTCAGACCAAGGTACAGGTGATATGGAGAGCAACAGGTTCTGGGTAGGTTTGGTAGCAGTCTGGGGGCGAAAATCAAGTCGAGTTTGCCACCCTTGCTATGAGTTGGATCTTCAACGAGTTGCGTATATCCCAGCTCATTCATTGCTTCGAGAAAAGCAGATGAATGCATATCTTGTAGGGAGGGTAGATTAAAGTCTCCGATCAGCCAGGTTGGGGAGCGTGTGTTATGAGATTTGCAGGCTAGGTTGATTATTGATGATAAGTCATCTGGTGGTGGAGATGGTGCTCTGTATATGAGGTTAATTGAGCAATGTTCATTTGAAATGGAGACTATGTCCAAGTAGGTAGAGCTGATGGAGTTGATCAGGGAGAAGTGGAGATCAGATTTAGCAATGATGAGTGTGCCGCCACCCCTCTGGTGGGACCTATGGCAAGCAAATATCGAGTACCCGGATGGTGTCATCTGGTTGATTAGGGCATTATCGCAGTCAGATAGCCATGATTCAGTTATCATTAGGATGTCAAGAGGGTTATCAGGTCGGTGATAGCAGGCCATTTTGAACGAGTCGATCTCGCATTTATTAGGGCGCATTTCAGTAGGCATTGGTTGTTGAGTTTTTCCGCTTGGGTCTTCTTAAGGCTTTGTAGAGGGATGTGTAGAAGATGTGGGTGAGTGGTGTTGGGTCTTGTAAAGGAACAGTGGTGGTTTCCAGACGGCCTTCTGCAGTGCTTGATAAGGATTGGGATATGGTTGGTGTGGTGGATGAGTGCTTGTGAGAAGTTGGTGGCCCAGGGGGTAAGGAGGAAAAGGATTAAGGATAGAATAGGGTGCATTTTGAGTTATTCTGGGAGAGGCAATTACTTAAGAGGTGGATTGTGATGTTTCAGTAAGGAGTGGGAGAGGGTAACGCAGTGATACAGGATTGGTAGCAGTTATACAACTTCGGTAATGTACCTGGTAATATATATGGGTTGGTAACAGTTACAAAATGTGGGTAGTATTGCAGAATTTGGTAAATAGTTATACAACTTCAATAATGTATCTAGAAATATATATGATAATGGTAACGGTTACAAAATGTGAACAGTATTGCAGGATTTGATAACAGTTATACAAATACAGTAATGTAGCTAGTGGTATATATGAGATATTCAATATTAAATTTCAGTTGCCAAATTCTAGACCATTCTTCAAGCTTAGCTAGATCCCTCCTCATATCATCTACTCCTTCCTGGGTGTCTACTCTATTGCAGATTTTGGTATCATCCACAAACAAGCAAACCTTACCCAACAGTTCTTCCACAATATCACTAACAGAGATGTTAAACAGAATCAGACCAAGGACAGAGCCCTGCGGCATACCACTGGTAATTTCCTTCTCCTCAGAATGAGCTCCATTTACCTGTACCCTTTGTTGTCTCCCACTCAACCAATTTCTAACCCAATCAGTAACTTTAGAGTCCATCCCTAGGGTGCTCAGTTTGTTTATAAGTCGCCTGTGCAGAACGGTGCCAAAGGCTTTACTGAAATCTAAATACACCACATCTAGAGCCATCCATCAGTCCAACTCCCTGGTCACCCAGTGAAAGAAATCTATCAGATTTGTCTGACAAGACCTGCCTCTGGTGAATTCATGTTGCCTCGGATCCTGCAATCCATAGGACTCCAGAAACCTCACTATTCTCTCCTGTAGTAGCCTTTCCAATAATCTAATAACCACAGAGGTTAGACTAACTGGCCTGTAGCTCTCAATGTCATCCTTACTTCTGCTTTTGTGTAAAGGGACTACATGTGCCTTTCTCCAGTCCTCTGGCACCACTTCCGACTCCAAAGAGGCATTGAAAAGATCAGACAGTGGAGCTGCTAGAACATCCCCAAGTTCCCTCAGTATTCTTGGATATATCCCATCTGGACCTATGATTTGTCTAATTTTAGATTAGCTAGTTCCTCACAAACACAGTCTTCTGAAAATTGTTCAAGATGCCCCTCGCTTCTGTTCCTATCTGTGGGTGTTTTCTGAGGTCCTGCTCCTGGCCCTTCATCTGTGAACACAGAACAGAAATATTTGTTAAGCAATTCTGCTTTATCCCCATCAGTTTCTGCATATTCCTCCCCTGAAACCTTGAGTCTGACAATGCCACTTTTGCCCTTCCTCTTCTCACTAACATATCTGAAAAAAATGTTATCCCCACATTTTATTGAATTGCCTATTTGTACCTTTGCTTTCCTGACTACTTTACTAGCTTCACTAAGTTTTTCCAAATATAGATGCCTGTCTTCTTCTCTCTATGATCTCTTATATTTCATAAAGGCCTCCCTCTTTTTCTTCACTTTTTCAGCTACTTCTTTTGAGACCCTTAGCAACCTCCTTTTCCTTTTACATTTATTTACCTTTCTAACAAAAAGGTTTGTTGCCCTTAAAATATCCCCTTTCAGTTTTGCCCACTATTTTTCTACATCCCCCAGTTGTTCCCATCCCACTAACGACTCTCTGAGTTATTGTCCCATCTTTGCAAAGTTAGTTTTCCTAAAATCTAAGACCCTCGCTTTTGAATGGATTTTATCAGCCTTAGTATTAACACTGAACCATACCATCTGATGATCACTGGATGCGACATAATCTCCCACTATGACATCAGAAACACTTTCCCCATTGGTAAGCATTAAGTCCAGTATGGTCCCATCACATGTGGATTCTGTTACCAGTTGTCTGAATAGTTCTCCCTGTAGAGAATCCAGGATATCCTTACTTCTAGATGACACTGCAGTAGGGACATGCCAATCCACATCCAGTATATTGCAATCACCTATCAGTAGCACTTCTTCTTTCATGGCAATACTGTGTATGTCTTCTATTAAATCTTCATCCACTTCTACTCCATGTGAGAGGGATCAATATATAACTCCAATGCAAATGGATTTCCCTTTCCCTCTTTCAAGTTTAACTCACAGTGCCTCCTCTCTTCCTTTTAAGCCGTGCAATTCTATAGCTTTAATATTATTTTTGACATATAGTCTCGCTCCACCTCCCATTCATCCTACCCTGTCCCTCCTGAATAAAGTATATCCCGGTATAATTACATCCCAGTCATGGTTGTCCATGAACCATGTCTCCGTAACTGCCATTAAATCCAAGTCAAACTCTTCCATTAAAGCCTCAACATCTGGGATCTTATTTCCCATGCTACAGGCATTTATACACGCTGCTTTCAGATGTTACCCCTATTACCCATTTCTACAGAGGTATTTAATGTTTCACTTACCTGGGGGCTTTCTTCACTTACCTGGGGGCTCTCTTCACCTATCCCCAATGAATCTATTTTAAAGCCCTCTTTAGTAGGTTAGCCAATCTGCTGCTGAAGACACTTCAATCCTTCGTGGACAGATGGACACCATCTCTGCTCTGCAGCCCTTGGAACATCATCCCATGGTCCAGGAAACCAAAACACTGTTGATGACACCATACATGCAGCCATGCTTTCATCTCCAGGATGCGAGCTTCTCTGCCTCGGCCTTTACCCTATCTATGCATCTGTCTGTTTCACCCTCTGGGACTGGAGGTTCGAGGCCAGGGAGACTGAAGCTGCAGATGACCAGAGGATGGAGAGACAGAATCCAGAGGCCTGAATGCTTGACATTTGGTGTCAGCAGTAGGATCCTGAAACCGCCTGTGGTTGGGGAATGGCAGAGTAAAGACTCACCTATGCAGAAGGTAAAGGGTACCAGGACACATATAAGGGGAATCAGTTGAGCCGGTCCGGAGAAGCTCCTAGGTGGGTCTGGTTTTGTCATAAGAATGGCACTTGGGTGTCTTCTCTTCAGTTTTAGGACCATGGACCAAGTCAAGGTCCTCAAATGGTTGATAGAGCAGCAGAAAGCTCTGGAACTCCACTTCTCCTGAGTTATGGAGCAACAGTGGCAACAACAGCAACCAATGCTTCAGATCATGGAGGCACAAATGAAGGAGATCCAGTATTTGAGCAGTGACTCAACAGGACTCAGAGATGGGCTGCACCCAACAGGCTATGGGGCAAACTCCAGGGGATAGGATTAAGAGGTTGACTCCTACTAAACTGGGACCGGGAGACAACCCAGAAACCTTCCTAACTACTTTTGAGAGGATAGCCACAGTAACCAGGTGGCCAGTGGACCAATGGGCCATTCGATTGGCCCATTACTTGACTGGAGAGGCAAGGCAGCATACAGATCATTGGATGCCCTTAAGGCCCTGAACTATACACAGATGGAGGCTGCAATATGGGACAGATTGGGACTTTCCACTGAGCAATACAGGTGGAAGCTTCAAACAGGGGAGTTTCAAAAGGGAGAACAGCCTAGGGCCGAATCACAATACCTTTTAGACTTCACTGCATACTGGCTAGAACCAGACCAGTGGACGTCAGTGGAGATAGTGAAATTGATCGTAGTGGAACAGTTTTTGGCCATCCTACCCTCCTCTGTTAGAACCAGGGTAACGCGACAGCACCAAAAGACTTTGGAAGAAGCTACAACCCTGGCTGAGCAATACCTGGATGCTGAGGGAAGCTGGCAAGAGAAACAGGAAGAAATTCCCTCAAAATACCCTGCCCTCAGGGAAACCGAAAGGCCCACTGAAAATGTCCCGGGAAGAAAAGGGAAATGCTAAGGGAGAGCAAAGGAGAGTAAAACCTGGGGCAAAGTCCTTTGGAACCCTGTGGATGGTGGACCAACTAAGAAAGCAGAACCCCTCTTAGATGTTTGACTTGTGGAGAGATGGGATGTTTTAAAATGGATTGCCCACTCATGGATTGTTCCTTTTCGGAGATGGGGATGGGTCTCCCCATCCTAGAGGGAAAGCCGGATCAGGCCCTGAAAAGAAGAGTGCAGGTGGCTGGAGTAGATCTAATAGCCATGCTAGACACAGGTAGCAACCAGTCATTAATATTTGGGCCCCGAGGGAGGGGTTTTTGCAAGATGGCCACAGCAACAGCCTGTTCCGCGTGAGTTCGCTCTAATGGGAACGAAGCGAAAGGGGAAGTGTAGGCTGTTGCCCTCTCAGCCAGTAGATGCCTCTTTGCCGGTTGTTGCTTCTGTGGTGGGTCCTCTTGATCCTTTTCTTCAGCATACAACGCGGGTTCCAGAGTCAGCGGGAGGAATTTCTCGGCTAGCAGTTTCACCGGAGTCGGAGTGCCCGGCATCTGCGTCGACTTCAACTATCTCCCCCGTATAGAGCCCTGCACCAAAACTGGCCCGTAGTCAGCCCTTGCCTGAGGGCTTCCTGGAGATATCGACACCGCCTTGTCGGCGGGGGGTCCTTCCTCACGAGGGCCAGGATGGGCTGTTTCGACCGGGTCTGGGAGTGAGCCAGTTGGAGATCTCGGCTCACAACGTGTTTGGGTGCCATTGGGAGAAGCAAGGGGTGAGACGAAGTCTGTCTCATCGTGTGGAGACCGTTCCTTGGCGTTTATGGAGCTGCTTATACCTCCGGTTGTGTCTGAAGTGGCTTTTTCTCTGTAGAGACCACAGAATTTTACCCTTGAAGCCATTTGAAATGTGATTGTTTTGCTTGGGGAAGCCCTCCTGCCGCAGGTATCGTCTTTGTCCAACAAGGTGGCTGTGACTTCAAGTTTGGTGAATGAATTAGAAAGAACTGTTTCCAGTATTCAAATGGGCTATGGTGATGTTAACAATAAGGTGGTCTCCCTTGAGGAGTATTCAGAGGGACATAGGAAGAATATACAATCCCTACAGATGAAAACTGAACATTTGGAAAATATCTCTCGTGCTAATAACTTGAGACTCATTAATTTTCCAAGAGTTTTGTCTATTTCGCCCAGGGATATGTTTAAAAAATACTTAGTTGAGACTTTGGGAGTTTCCCCTGAGTTAGTTCCCCTTTTGGTAAAAATCTATTATTTACCAGTAGCGAAGCGTGCTTCGGCTTTAGGTGTTATTGGGGGTGATCAAACCCAGGAGGATGTTCTGAATGTTACTGATGTGTTAGAGAATTCTGGTCTTGGGTCACAGGTACCAGCTACGCTTTTAATAACCTTTGCATTGATCTCTGACAAGGAGTGGGTATTGAAATTATTCTTTAAGAAACAAAATAATCTGTTTCGTTGTCTAGCAGTACGTATTTACCCTGATCTCTCAAGAGAAACCCAAAGGTGGCGTAGAGAGTTTTTGCTGCTCCGTCCGGGGGTTTTGCAATTGGGAGGGCTTTTTTTCCTTAAACATCCTTGTAAGTGTCTGGTGAAATACCAGGCGATTTCTTATATTTTTTGGGAGCCCTCTCAATTGCTTGCTTTTATTAGCGCTAAGCGGTCGGAAACTACAATTGGCTCATAGGATAGATATTCTGTTATTGGACTGTTTGCATTTTCTTTGTATATTTGGTTAAGAATTATGATGTTAAACCCTCTTTGTATTGTGGGCTAGGGAGACCAGGCAATTGGATTATTTTCCTGTTGTATTTCCTGTTATTATATCTGAGTGTTACTGTGGATGTCTGTTCTATTTCTTCAAGATTGGCTTTGTGTGGCCTTTCTTGTTTTTTTTGTTTAAAAATTGCATAAATAAAAAATAAAAAAAAAAATATTTGGGCCCCTCGCTAAGAGACTAGGAATTGGGAGTAAGGAAGGGATCTTCAGTGGGGTGGTAAATGTTCGTTGCGTTCATGGTGATATGGAGAGGGAACCCATCTATGAGATTGGGGTGACTTGGAAGGGAAAGACGAAACCCCTAAAAGTGGCAGTCATCGAGACACTACCCTTTCCATTGATATTAGGAAGAGATTGGAATGGGATGGAGGAGGTATTGATTCCGAAAGAGGGGTGGATGTCCACTACAGCAAAAGACTATTCGAGGAAGCAGAAAAATTTCAGTTGTGGATATATTTTCCTTTGTTGACCAAGAGATGATTGGAGACCCTGGGAAAAGTAAAAAGACAGAATGATAAAAGATTGGAGAAGTGGAAGAGATTGGTTCCTCCCAAGGCAGGTAGAGGCAGTGGGAGAGGAGGTTATGAGTAAGTTCTATCACTTTCCCAGGGAACAGAGAGAAGAACCCTTCATCAAAACCTACTGGGGAAAAGAGGGTACTCGAGCTGAGAGAAAGATCTAGTACACAGCATATAGAAAGATTAACAACATATTGTATCGGGTTGCTAAGAACGACCATAGAGGACTTCCGGTGATGCGGTGAGAGCGAGTAGTCGGGTGCTGCTCGTCCTCCGGCCGTCCCCTGCTTAAGCCGGCTATTTAAACCGTTTCGAAGCTCCCCGGCCCCCCCCACAACACCTCCACGGGTGTTCCACATACCGATACCCACTCTGAGTGACTAATTGAAGAAGCCAGGATGGCGGCAGCATTACGGACGGGAAAGAAGGAGCGGGGACCTGGTCCTAGCAAGATGGCGGAGGGTACGGCGATACCGAGCTCCCCAACCTCCCAAGCCAGAGTGGAAGAAATTTCAGCGGCGGTAGCGGAGGCGCTGGCAACGCAATTCACTGCCCTCCGAGAGAAACTAGATGCAGTACAAAACTCGGTGGATTCTTATGGACAAAGACTGAAGGAGGTGGAGGATCGTGTGGGGCAGATTGAGGACACTACTACCGTGTTACAGCAAATGGTAGACACATTACAGACCCAGCTACGGGCCCAGGAGGCCAAACTGGACGACCTGGAAAACAGGTCGAGAAGGAACAATTTGAGGGTGATGGGGGTGCCGGAATCGGTGGCTGATGTGGACCTGCAACGGTATCTGCTGGAGCTGTTCTCGCCATTATTGCAGGAGGGGGGCGCTGGGAACCCGATCTGTATTGAGCGAGCCCACCGGGTAGGGGCCCGAAATGGGAGAGACACTCGACCTCGCGTAGTCCTCGCGAAGCTCCTCCACTTCCCCCAAAAGGAACGGATCTTGCGGGCTGCGCGGGCCCAGGGCGGTCTGGAGGTGGACAGCGTGCGGATTCGCATAGCGCAAGATTACTCTGTGCCACTGAGTCAGCGCCGCAAAGCCTATGCCCCTCTCTGTCAAAGACTTGTGGATCGCCGAATCAAATTCATGGTGCAGTATCCTGCACGTCTGCACATCTTCTATGAGGGCCAACGGCGGATTTTTGAGTCGGCAGAAGCAGCGAAGTCTTTTGTGGACAGTATTGTCAACACCGGCGGAGAGAGCTGAGATCACGTCGTTGCAGGAACTTTCTTGTTTAAGGCTTGTTGCCATTCGTATCAGTAATGGCTAGGAGAGATAGGGGAGAAGCTGGCATGGTGAGGCGCCCCAGGAGGCGTGGAGTGGGGGATTCTCTCTCCCCCGACATTAAAAGTGGCTCCCTCCCCTAGCCCTAGCGCTAGTGAACTTTAAAATGAGAGAGAGGACTGGAGGGGATACATGGTATACTGTAAGTTAACACAATGTTTCAATTGTATGGTTTTGATGGCTACTTTGTATCTGGTTGGGGGTGGTTTTACAGTTACTGTAATGGTTGACAAAGTTGAGGATAGGGGCTCGATACCTGGTTGGAGAGGGGTTCCTAAGGTGTGGTGGGAGGGGGGGGGTTCTGGTTCTGACTCAGGAGGGGGCATGTGTTGGAGTCCCTGTAGATCCCTGGGGTTCGGGGGGAGACCTAGTGAGGGTGCCTGATAAGGGGCTGGGTACGGGCGATAATCACTGGTAGGCCCACACCAATGTCGGAACATGCCAGCGAGATGGGAGGGGGGGGCGAGGGTTCCCATCCGGCAGGTAGTAGTGGGGACTTTGCACGTAGGTGGGGGGGGGGAGGGGGGAGAACAAGTTAACAATAACCCTGCGCATGCCCAAGCGCTCTGTAATACTCCCAGGGAGGGGCACTCAGGCATGGAGGGAAACTATCGGTTTGTATGCGCCGGGGTCCACCTGATAACAGGCGGGGAGCTACCGATGTCCTTTGTTTGTTCTCTTCCCTTCCTTCCCTGGGTCCCAGTCGGTTGGTTCCTTTTCCCCCTTATGGAGATATGTTACCCCTCCGACGACAGGCCCGGTGGACCTGCTCTATGGCGGCTCTGCCCGGGACTGTTGGAGGTGAGGCATGGTGGCGTGAGGTTAGCCTACACTCAGGCGTGCTGGCAAAACCGCGACACCCCGGGAAAGCGAGCAAAGGAGCGTGGGGTTCCCCAATTCGCCGGTATGGCTTCGCCTGCGGCGCCTGAGGGCCAAGGGGGGGAGGGGGGTACTCGGGCTGTGGAGGGGGGCTATTAATACGAGGGTGGGGGAGGGCTGGGGTGGGTGAGGTTTAGGGAAGTGGGGGGCGGCGGAGCGCATCACCGAAAGTTCCATGGGTAGAAGGAGCGGTAAGAGTGGAGGAGGACAGTATGGAATGAGGGGAGGGCAGGGTTTGGGGGGGGAGGGAATGGGGGAGGGGAGGGAGGGGAGGGGGAGGGGGATGGGGAAGGGGGAGGGTTAGGCTGCACACCCTGTAAGCTTCTACAGCGACATTATGCAGAGAGCGGGTGGAGGGGGTCCCAGGCGGGGGGGGCCCTATCCGGAGTACTGTGGCAGACCGGACAAAGGACGCTTGACACTGCCCTGCCGCCCTGAAAATCATTACATGGAATGTGTGCGGCTTAGGCCACCCTATCAAGAGATATAAAGTCTTGCAAGCGTTAGCCAGGCACAATTGTGATATAGCCTTCCTACAGGAGACACACCAGACAGCCGAAGAACATGCCAAATTACGCCGCGGCTGGGTTGGGCAGGTATGGGGGTCACCGGCGGTGGGGAGGAAGGGAGGGGTGGCTATTTTGGTCCACAAGCGGGTTCGCTGGGTGATGGAAGCAGAAGTGCGCGATAAAGCGGGCCGTTATTTGCTGTTGCAGGGCCGCTTGGAAGGGCAGCCGGTCATCCTGGGGACGATGTATGGCCCGAACACACATGACCCCTACTTTTATGCTAATGTGGCCTCCAAGGTGGAACAGATGCCTGAGATACCCATGATGCTGGGCGGCGATTTTAATGGGGTATTGGATGTGGATCTGGACACTACCAGAGGCGGAGAGGCGCGTGAAAGAGGGCCGGTAACTCGCGTGTTACAGCGCTTTAAGGCTCGCTTGGGGTTGGTGGACCCTTGGAGGGTTCTGCATCCTTCTGATAAAGATTTTACTCATCACTCTAGGGCCCACGGCTCCAGTTCCCGTATAGATTATATCTTACTTTCTAAGGGCGTATTTGCAAAAGTGGGGGAAGCGCAGATCGGGCCCTTTGCAATATCGGATCATGCGTCGGTTTGGGCGGATCTGAGCTGGGGTGGACGAGCAGATCGTCCGCGACTTTGGAGATTTCCATTAGAATTATACAAAGATGCACAGTTCCATAAATTCTTGGAACAGCGCTGGCAGGAATTCGCTGAGGTCCATCGGGTACATCAAGGTGACCCGGAATTGATCTGGGAGACGGCTAAGGTGGTAATGCGCGGTGAAATTATCGGATATGCGGCCCGTAGGAGACGGCTCTTAGTAGATCAGATTCTTAGATTGGAAAAGAGGGTATCCTATTTACGTCGTCGGACAGCACAGGCTCCGTCTCCGGTGCTGCAGAAAGCACTATGGGAAGCCCGGGTGAGTCTGGACGAGTTACTTCACCAGAGAGCTAAAAAATCCTTGTTATATTACCGTCACCGACTTCAGTGCCATGGGGACAGACCTGGGCGGCTGTTAGCCAGCTGTTTGCGAGGCCAACGCGGTTTCCAATACGGTGGCGGCACTGCGGGACGAAAACGGACGCTTACAAAGTGATACTACTGAGATTTCCAGGGTATTTCGGGGTTTCTTCCAAAAGTTATACGCAAGGGAGGGTGATCCATCCTCGGCAGCATCTGACTACCTCCGGCAGCTCAATCTCCCGTCCTTAACAGAGCAACAAAGCCGGGATCTGGGGCGCCCCGTGACATTGGAGGAGGTGGGGTCGGTCATTGTGAAGGCCAGTTGTTACAAAGCCCCTGGACCGGATGGCCTGGGAGCCGAGTTTTATAAACTGCTTCATGGCCTGGTTAGCCCGGCTCTGGTTGAGGTATACGCACAACGGGTGGAACAGGGTGGCTTTCGATGGGGCCAGAACAAAGCTCACATCACCTTGATTCCCAAGCCAGGTAAAGACCCGGAGCTACCTGCCTCATACCGTCCGATTTCCTTATTGAATTTTGATTCTAAGATCTTTGCTAAGGTGCTGGCCAATAGACTGGCGGAGTACCTAGACGTTTTAATTCATGGCTCCCAGGTCGGTTTTGTGAAAGGCCGCTATATTGTACGGAATATGCGGAAAATTCTAGCGTCGATGGAGTGGGTACACGAGCAACACCTCCCCTCTCTATTGATAAGTTTTGACGCAGAGAAGGCCTTTGACCGAGTCGAGTGGAGATACCTGAAAACGCTGTTGCCTTGGTATGGTCTTGGAGCCTCATTCTGTGCCATGATAGACTGTTTGTATGCCGCCCCAGTAGCGGGAATACTTTGTAACGGGGTGCTTTCGGAGGACTTCCCGTTGGAACGAGGTACGCGACAGGGTTGCCCGCTTTCTCCCCTACTATTCGTATTGTCTTTAGACCCGCTGATTCGGGCGATAGAGGCCCGACCAGGGATCCACGGAGTACGGATCGGCTCACAAACCTTTACTCTTTCGGCTTTTGCGGACGACATCTTGGTGCACCTCTTGTCACCGGAGGAGTCCCTACCCCGACTGATGCTGGAATTTCAGACTTATGGCCGCTTCTCTGGCCTGAAGATCAATGGAGCAAAGTCGGAGGCCTTGGATATTTCCGGGTCTTTGCAACACAGCTGGGCGGGCCCCTTCCCTTTGAGATGGGCGCACTCCCATTTTACCTATTTAGGTATTCGCCTGACTAAGCAGCCGCGAGACCTTTACAGGAGTAATTTGGACTGGATGTTGAGTCGTATACGCTCCCAGTTGGGGGCCTGGGGACCGCTGCCACTTTCTTTGTCCGGGCGGGTGGCGGCCATCAAGATGGTGATCCTGCCGAGGTTGTTGTACTGGTTGCAAACCCTGCCGGTCTGGCTATATCGACGAGATCTGCGGCAGGTGGAACGGCTGATCCGGGCATTTCTCTGGCGTGGCGCTAGGGCTCGTATTCCTCTGACGCGGCTGGTGGGGAAGTGGCGCGAAGGGGGGATGGGGCTACCGGACTTGGGTGTCTATGCCCTGGCATGTCAGGCACGCCATTTGGGAGACTGGCTTGGGCAGACGGGAGTATATACACCCATACTTATTGAGGAGGAGTTGGCAGCGCCTCTTTCATTATTAGGGGCCTTACATACACGGCCCAAACATCTGCCCAGTCGATTGGCGAACAGTGTTTTATTTAGTTCTGTACAGCGGACCTGGCGCCACCTTAATACCTGCTGGAGGGCGCCCTGGACGGCGTCCAGTTGGTTGCCTTTGCAAGGTAATGTTCAGTTTGCTCCCGGATCGGGGTCTTGGGGGTTTCGAGATTGGAGACGGAAAGGCATCCGTCTAGTGGGACATTTGGTGGAGGCCAATGGTCACTTTAAATCTTTTCGGGATCTCAGTCAGGAATATGACTTGACCTCCAAGCATACCTTTGCGTTTTTACAGGCTTCTCATTACATTTCTTCCCTGCCCCAGGAAGCGCTGGCGATGGAGCGCTCTGCACAGTTGTTGGAGTTTTTTGCACTAGGGGAGGAAGCTCCACCTACGATAGCGGGCCTGAGAGCCCGTCTCGACGGCCTTCGCGCCCCGGTAGATTACAGGGGTGTGGAGGCGGCTTGGGGAGCAGAGCTGGAAAGTGAGGTCCCTCCGGGCACTATTAGGGAAGCCTTGTGCAGGATCGCGGTTCTGGCGGTTGGGGCGAAGTGGCGAGAGATACAATTTAAGTGCCTTACCAGAGCTTATTTCTTGCCACGACGAGCCTTACGTAGCTGTCTGACGGAGGATGGCCGGTGTCCCCGATGCTCAGCGCCTCTGGCCAATCTGCTGCACATGTGGTGGGCTTGCCCCCATATTCAACGGTACTGGGCTCGGATACAGGCCTATATTAGTGACTTATTGCAGTTGCGGATCCGCTGGATGGGGGCTTTGGTGATACTGGACAAGCTAGACCCCCCCTGCCCAACCCGGAGTTCTGATCGGCTGTTATTGCGGAAGGCTTGTCTGGTGGGGAAGGGCCCCATTCTGCGCCGCTGGCGGGAGCAACGTCCTCCCACGTTTGTGGAATGGCGTAACTGTTTCCACCAGGTCATGTTAATGGAGCGGTGGCATGCACGGGGCAGTGTCAAGCGATGGACTACCTTTATTCAGATATGGGGCGCTTATATTGGAACCCTGGGTGCCAGGTGTCGGAACGAGCTTTTACACATTGGCCACTAAGGGAAGGAGCCCAGAGGGCGAGAGGGCAATGTGATAGAGCGCTAGCGATGTCGAGGTGGCAGGGTGTGCGGGGGGGTTGGAGGGGAGGGGGTGGGGGGGGGAGTTGGGGGGGGCATTATTATCATAAAATATTGTATTCATTGCATGGAGTTATACTCCGGGTGGGATAAGAGTTCACCCCCCCGGAGATGGTGTGCCGTTTAACTTTGTAAGTTTGCAATGAATAAAATAAAGTTTTGAAGAAGAACGACCATAGACAGATCACGATCCTAGAAATCTTTAGAAAAACCCTACTAATGCTGACACATACCATCCCTTAGCGGGACATTTAAGGGAAGTAGGGACCATGGACAGGCTTATTGCTCGGTCTTTTAGCCAGGCCTCTACCAGGATGTGAGAAGCTATTGTCGGTCATGTCTGGAGTGTCAGAAAGTTCCTCAGAAGGTATATGAAAAATCCTCTCTCATCTCTTTACCCGTTATGAAGCAACCCCTAGATAGAGTAGCTGTAGAAATCGTCAGGCCTTTGGATAAGGGCACCAGTGGATATCAGTACATCTTAGTTATGGCTTATGGTTTGAATAATGGTGGTGTAATGAATATTGTGTATATCATGGACTGCCTGAAGAACAAACCAGTCAGTACTAGAGGAGATCAAACCCTAAGCTTTCCTTAGAAGCTCAGATGACAAACTTTGACTTTCATACTTTAGACACATCATGTGAAGAACGAGATTGTTAGAGAAAGACATAATGCTTGGGAAAGTAGAAGGTCAATGCAAAAGAGGAAGGCCGGCAATAAGATGGATTGCTACAATAACAGCAGCTATGGGTGCCACTCTATCAACAATGAGCCGCCTAACTGACGACCGAACACAGTTTAGCTCAACTATCTAGAGGGTCGCCATGAGTCAACACCAACTCAACGGCACTTAACAACAACAAGATTTGATATACCATGGTAAATTACATCACCAGATAACCCTGGGCCATTTCCATGAGAAAAACAACTGCCTGAGAAATAGTCTGAGAGATATTGGCAATTTTGTTGTTTGGTAGAATTTCCAAAGAAGGTCGTAAAAGACAGGGGGGGGGGGGGTATTTAAGATGTTCAGAATCAAACATTTAAATAGGACTGCTGCCTACCACCCACAGACAGATGGTCTGGTGGAAAGGTTCAACCAAAGATTGATCCAGATGTTAAAAAATGTTTGGGAAAGGATAACAAGGAATGGGACATGATTTATTCCCTATGTTTTGTTTGCCTGCAGAGGGGTGCCCCAAGCTTCCTTGGGATTTTTCCCATTTGACTTAATGTATGGCCACCAGCTCTGGGGTTTGTTGGAAGTGGTAAAGGAATCCTGGTTGGGCAAGGACAGAGCAGCCACTTCTGTCCCTGAGTATGTACAAGAGCTAAGGAAGAAATTAGTTGGTATAGAGGAAGCCGCAAGAGAAAATCTAAAGCTAGCCCAGACCTGCCAGAAACTATACTATGATCAGGGAGCTACAAAAAGAGAGTTCCAGCCCCAGGACCAAGTATGAGTGCTGATAACTACCTCTGCCAATAAGTTATTGACCATGTGGAGGGATCCATTTGCAGTGAGGAGACAACTGTGTTCGGAGTGGAGGAGTAGCCTAGTGGTTGGGGCAAGGTACTTTGGGCCGGAAGGTCGGGGGTTCAAATCCCACTAGAGGACAGCAACCTTGGGCCGGAAGGACTGGGGTTTCTAGTCCCACAGGTGCTCCTTGTGGTCTTGGGCAAGCCACTTAACCCTCCATAGCCCATGTTCCCTGTAAAATAGTTCTCTGTGTGCTGTGCTTTCCTGTCTAATCAATGTGTTTATACCTCAAAAATTTCCTGTCATGATTTGACAATTTCCAATCTGTAATCAAAAAACGCTGCTGATCGCTGGAAGTAGCGGTATACAAATGTATACTAAATAAATAAAAATAAATAAAATAAATTAGGTCGGGTAACGTATGAGATTGACCAAGGCCATGGAAAGCACCAGGTGTTCCATGTAAATATGCTAAAGCCATAGGTAAGCAGAGAGGAGTTGAATAGTGAGGCACTTGAGGATAAGGGAGAGGACTTGGGCCCTGAACTGAAGACAATGAGAAATGACCAGCTCATTAAAATAGGCATGTCCATGACTTCCCAACAGAATTGCAGCTACACCAAGTGATATATCAATTTCAAGATGTCTTCTCCCCCTTTCCGGGTCACACTCATGTGGGAACCCACCAGATAGAAACTATCCCAGGAAAAGTGGTTAGACAAAAGCCCTAATGGCTCCTCAAAGTGAAGAAAAAGGAAGTGGAATAGGAAGTATAGAAATGCCGTGGTTACGAATAGTCGATGAGTCCAATAGCAAGTGGGCCAGCCCCATAGTACTTGTCCTAAAACCTGATGGATCCATGAGATTTTGTGTTGATTTTAGGGGAGTCAATGCCATTTTCCAATTTGACGCATACCTCATGCCTTGAGTGGATGAGTTGGTATAGTAGTTATTTATTTTATTTTTTTATTTTTATTTATTTAACAAATTTTGATATACCCTTTTTCTACAAGTCAAAATGGTTTACATGGAACTGAGTTAATACAAGGAATGAATTGTATAGAACAATAAGAACATTCCTGTTCCTGTTCATCTTAGATTTAACCAAGGGCTACTGGCAAATCCCACTGGAAAAATTCAAAGGAAAAGATGGCTAGTGTTATACATCAGGGCCTGTACGATTTTAAGGTGCTTCCCTTTGATCTCCATGGACCCCGGCAACATTTCAAAGAATTGTGAATCAAGTACTGAGGCCACACTTAGGATATGCACAGGCTTATCTGGATGACAGGTCATCTTTTCCAATACTTGGGATACACATACTTAACAGTAGTCTGTCAGTCCCTTCAGCAGGCAGAGCTTAGGCCAATCAGAAAAAGTGTACCCTGGGACAGAAGGAGGTCCAGTATCTAGGCCATTGTGTAGGGTGAAGTTGGGTAAGGCCAATGGCATCCAAAATCATGGCAATATAAGAGGTAAAACCCCCTCAAACTAAGAAACAGTTGTGAGCCTTAAAAGGCCTGGTGGGGTGTTATTGCAAATTTCTACCACATTTTGTAGAATTATCTACTGACCTCACAGCTTTACTTAAAAATTTCCCAACCCAATAGATTAATCTGGGATAGGGTAAAAGATTATGCATTTAACCAACACAAGGAGACCCTATGCAAAGAACCTGTCCTAAAGAATGTAGATTTTCAGCAAGAATTTATTTTGCAAATGGATGCTTGGAAGTAGGAGTAGGCGACGTGTTGAGCCAGGTAATAGGGAGTGAGGATTACCCTATTTTCTACCTTAGCCAAAAATTTTCTAACATGGAACAGCAATACACCACAACTGAGAAAGAGTGTCTGGCAGTTAAATGGACTATCAAATCACTGAATTATTACCTCCTGGGTAGGCACTTCAAGCTAGTAACAGATCACGCCCACTTATGTTAGCTAGGCCAGATGAAGAACAACAATGCGAAGCTTATGAGGTGGTACCTGTCCCTACAGGCTTACGATTTTGAAGTAGAACACAAGGCAGAAAAGTGCCACATTCATGCCTACTACCTATCCCGGGAAGGAGGAGACAACAGGGCTCAAGCTGTGAGATCCTAAGAGGGGCAAAATGGTAGAAACATTATAAAGAATAAAATTACTGAACATGTAGATAGTCATGGCTTATTGGGAAAATGCCAGCATGGATTTAGCATGGAAAGTCTTGTCTTACTAATTTGTTATATTTTTTTGTTGGTGTGAACAAACAGGTGGACAAAAGTGAGCCGGTTGATATATTGTTATCTGGATCTTCAGAAAGCCTTTGACAGACTCTTGGTGAAAATAAAAAGTCATGGGATAGGAGGCAGTGTACTAATGTGGATCAGGAACTGGTTAAAAGATAGAAAGCAGAGAGTAGGGCTAAATGGCCAATTTTCTCAGTGGAGAAAGGGATTTGTGCTGGGCCCACTGCTTTTTAAGATAAATGACCTGGAAATGACCTGGATAAATGACCTGGAAATGGGAATAATGAGTGAGGTGATCAAATTTGCAGATGACACAAAATTATTCAAAGTTGTTAAAACACAAGAGGATTGTGAAAAATTGCAAGAGGACCTTGAAAAAATGGAAGGCGGGACGTCAAAATGGCAGATGAAATTTAATGTAGACAAGTGCAAAGTTATGCACCTAGGAAAGAACAACCCAAACTATGGCAACACAATGCAAGGTTCCACATTAGGAACCACCACCCATGAAAAAGATTTAGGCGTCATTGTAGATAATACATAGAAATCCTTTATCCAGTGTGCAGCGGCAGCCAAGAAAGCAAATAGAATGCTAGGAATCATAAGGAAAGGAATGGCAAATAAAAGCAAGGATATTATAATGCTTCTGTATTATTTCATGGTGCGATTACACCTTGAATATTGTGTGCAATTCTGGTCACCATATCTTAAAAAGGATATAGCGGAATTCAAAAAGGTACAGAGAAGAGCCACCAAAATGTTAAAGAGGATAGAAAAGAGATGGCTGAGGGGACATATGAGTGGGGTCTATAAATTAATGAATTGAGTAGAACGGGTAAATGTAGATCGGTTGTTTACTCCATCAAAATGTAGAAAGATTAGGGTACATGCAATGAAGCTACAATGTAACCATTTAAGAGTAATAAGAGAAAATATTTTTTCACTCAATGTGTAATTAAATTCTGGAATTCGTTACTGGAGGATGTAGTAAAAGCTGTTAGTGTAGTTGGGTTTAAAAAGGTTTGGACAAGTTCCTGGAGGAAAGGTCTATAAGTCATTATTAAAGAGGACCTGGGAAATCAAATCCACTGCTTACCCCAGGACAAGCATTGTGGAACCTATGTACTTTTTTGGGAACTTGTCAGGTACTTGTGACCTG
Source organism: Ichthyophis bannanicus (assembly GCA_033557465.1). NCBI lineage: Eukaryota > Metazoa > Chordata > Amphibia > Gymnophiona > Ichthyophiidae > Ichthyophis > Ichthyophis bannanicus. Next base: position 1,221,089,509 of record CM066031.1, read on the forward strand.
GATTGGCCACTGTTGGAAACAAGATACTGGGCTTGATGGACCTTTGTCTGACCCAGTATGGCATTTCTTATGTTCTAACTGGCAGCAGAATGAAAGGCAAGTCGAATACTGGATATGAGAGAATAGGAGCTTTGATTAATTTTTGCTTCAAACTTTCAAATGCATTCTGGCATTCTTCATGCCATAAAAATGGTACTTTCTTTGAGTGCTTTCTTGGTTTGTCTGTCAGTTTATGAAGCGGTACCTTGATATGAGGGAAGTTTGGTACAAAGCATCTATAGAAGTTCACAAAGCCTAAGAAACATCTTGTCTCTGTGCGACTTGTTGTAACCTTCCAGTCCTGCAAAGCTCTGGTTTTCTCCGGATCTGCTGCAATAACTTTCCCTGACACAATGTAGCCTAGAAGTTGAACTGCTCTGCACAAGAATCTACATTTAAATGTTTCAATTTCAAGCCACATTCCCCCAGTTTTGTGAAGACCTTATTCAATCTTTCCAAGTGTTGTTCAAAGGTACTAGTGTATGCTAAGATAACAGCCAGATAAAGTAGTAGAATGTCAAAAACATAATCTCTTAGAATAGATCCCATGAGCCGCCGGAAACTAGCAGGCACATTGCAAAGTCCAAATGGCATCCTAGTCCATTCGAAGAGTCCAAATGGGGTGGTTACTGCCGTTTTGCACATATCTTTAGGATCCATGGCCATCTGGAAACATTCTGAGGTCAGATCAACCACGAGGCCTGTCCTAGTATATCCAGATTCATCTGTTCATGGTAGAGGGAATGCATCCTTTATGGTCACATTATTCAGTTTATGATAATCGCAGCAGAGCCATAGTGAACCATCCTTCTTTTTTTTTTAAACGTTTATTTTCATTTTCCAACAAGCAAAAGAAACAACACACCAAAGGAGACAAATACAAGCATACAATAAGGAAAAAGCAACCCCAAGTACCCCCCACCCCTATGCTTCTTCTCTAAGCTGATAAGTATCATCATATAAGCGCTTACAAACAACAATAATTGTACATCAAAACAAACAGAAATAGTATCTGCGATACAGAATGATCATGTGACAGAGATTTACACAGATTTAAACAGTCAGATGAGAGCATTTAGCAGTTTGAACATAGTCGTTGAGCATCCTCCATTCAGACAAGTGGTGGGGGGTCTGAACGGAAGAAGCCAACATACGAAGTATTTGCTCATATTTACTGTAGAGACAGACATGATTCCACCATTCATTGGGGCTCAGATGGGAGCTATTTTCCAGTATTTCGTAATTAGGGAAATAGCTATGCCCCAAAAAAAAACCAAGCACGGGGATGTTCACCTTACATAGTGACATGTAATGAGAAAGATATGGCAGCATGATCTGAAATATGGAGAGGATAAATCCTAGCCGTGTCCACTTGGGATATCAGTACTTTGGAGATAAAAAGAAAATCTATTCTAGATTGTGAGTGATGGGGGGCTGAGAAAAAAGTGAACTCTAAGTCGGAGGGGTGAAGCAGCCTCCATATATCTACTAACGCAAGATCTTTCATCAGAGCTGTAAGGGTATCAAGACTCTTGGGTGGACCACTCATTCTAGGCGGCAGTCTATCTATCAAAGGATCAAGTACGTGGTTGAAATCGCCGCCAAGTATTAATGGAGTATAGGCAGAGGCCTGTGCCAACTGCGCAATACTTGCATAGTAAGCAGGGTTATCCACATTCGAAGCATAAATACAGATACACGTGAATTCATTATCTCCAACCTTAAGGTGTGCACGGGCCCAATCTACCCTCCGTATCAGAGCTAGTATCCATTACAGTAGCTTGCAAAGACTTCTTAACCAAGATGGCTACCCCACACCGTTTGGAAACGGCGGGAGAGTAGGCAGCCACCATGTAAGGCTTAGCATTAAGTGTCAGTGTTTCAGCGGAGTTTAAATGCGTTTCCTGAAGAAACACTAAATCAGCATGCTCATGATTAAGATAGCTAAGGATTTTCTTTCTTTTGATTGGACTATTGATGCCTTTTACGTTCAGTTATAAAATCTTACATAAGGCCATTCAGAAGGGTTAAAAATTCTGAAAAAGAACATGATAACGCACATAATTGCACAATGTCCCTCATATTAACTGTATATGGCTGTACACATGACATGATAGAAAATAAGCTAATGAAAAACAATGGAGCGCCCCATATAAAAAAAATAAGCACCGAAGTGCATTAGAGAAGAAGCAGAACCCCAGAAATTACTGGCGACCATATGTCTGCGGGGAGAAACCCCAGAGAAGGCCAAAATTGAAACATATAACCTGTATAGCTGTGCGTGTTCCGAATCCAACCAAGGTGCACATCATGGAGGGATAGGAGACCAAGAAAGTTATATATAGAAAGAAAAAAAAGTCCAGGCAGTCTCTGTTCCAGGCTGTGATCACCACGTCGGGCCATTCAAAATGGCGGGCAGATCCGGCGGATTACAGATCCAAGTTGTTGGATTAGCGCATCTGGTCTGCTTCTTTGGAATCTAAAAATGTTGCTAGTAGATCAGGATCTTCGAACGTTCTAGTTTGGTTATGGAGAGTCACTCTGAGCTTCGCTGGATACAATAGGCCAAAGCGAGCCTGTAGCTGTTGAAGTCTAGGGCGAAAAGCAAGGAGTCTCTACCGACGGTCAACTGTGGGCTTTGCCAAGTCAGGGAAGAAGGAGACTTTATGACTTTCAAACTCCAGATGATGATTCGCCCGAGCAGCATTTAGAATTTGCTCAACTTGCTGATATCTCAGTAATCGAAAGATGATAGGCCGGGGGGTCGTCCGATTGAGCGCCATGTTGGTAGGAACACGATGTGCTCGGTCAATTTCCAGATCTCTGTGAAAAGTGATCTTCAGCAAGGAGGGAAGAGTTTTGACCAGGAATTCTCTTATATCTCCCGCTTCCGCCCCCTCCGGTACTCCAATGAGCCTTACATTGTTGCGACGGGCTCGATTATTGCTATCCTCTAACTCTTTTTGAAGATTCTGTATCTGACGCTCAGCCTTGTCCAGTGTCTCCAAGCGCACCACGTGCGAGTCGAGGACCCCCGCCATATCGTCCTGCCGTAGTGAAAGACCTTCAAGCCGGTCCTGAAGCATATCGAAGTCTACTCGCAGGGCTCGGAGCGCTTCTCCGTTGGACTGTACCAGTTCCTTCACACCGCGTATTTCCTCCAAGATCTCCTGTTGCATTTCGGGGTTTTCCCGAAGTGTAACTATCTTTTGTGGGGAAGACAACTCTGTTTTGGAGCGTTTTCCGTGTGAAGAAGAGGGAGACCCGAAGTCTAAGCGCGCTGGTTTGTGGGCCGCCATCCCCCCCGAGGTACCCTGGTAAGTTCGGAGCAAAATATTATGTTTATGTAGGTATTAAATCAGGATTCTGAGTAGGCCTCTCGGGAGCTTCAGCGCGAAGCGTCTAACCCGCTGGACATCAGGCTCCGCCCCCAGTGAACCATCCTTCTTATTGAACACAACAGTTGGAGATGCCCAGGGACTGTTACTCTTCCAGAGAATACCTTGATTCACCAGTTCATAAACTTGTTTTTTAAATTCCTCGTTAAAATAGGACTTCGTCCTATAGCCTTTTCCTGGAGACTTTCCCATACAGCTTCAAAGATTTCACTTGTGGACTGTGTTCAGACTTGAGATCTAATTTCCTTTTTTCGCACCACTTCAGATTCAGCTGGCTTGTTATTCTTGCCAAGACATTCGGAACTTGGACCAGGCTTTGTACTTTCTTCCACTCTAAATTGACTTCTATTACTCAAAGAACCAGCCAACTTCTTTGCACTTCTGCAATACTGTGCAAAGTGACCTGGCTCATTACAATTGTCGCTCTATAATATCAAATGCACTCCAAGGAGCCCGAAATATCATATCACAGTAAGACTCCCAAAACAAGACAAGAGAACAAAAAAAAAACAACCCAAAATGTGAACCTGCACCAGAAAAACAAAAAACAAAAATAGCATTAGTAGTAGAGGAAAAAAGACCTCAGCCAGCCTCTCACCAATATGATCAGAGAGGGTGAGCACATCGAATAACACCACAACAGTGCTTTAACTCGATATATGCCCAAGGTGACATCAGTGGTCCAAAACAATAAGCTGGGGCATGCAAATAAGCACAAACCAGCCCCTACTTATGGTATAAATATTGAACTATGTAATATGTCTCATTACAATTGTAACAAACTAGATTCCCTCTGTTATTTCTTAGAGGTGGTTGTTTTAGACAATAGGCTGCATAATCTTCTCTATCATAACTTCACTTAAATTCCTTACTCATCTTCTAAATTCCTCTTCTAATTCTCCTTGTTGCTTCCCACCAGAAGGAAAGAAGAAAAAGAAAACAAACAAGATGGAAGATATACAGCGCCAGATAGATGAACTATGACGGAATGTAGAAAGTACTTCCAGAAGCTCATCCAACAATCACTGCCTCTAATAAACACCATGGTAATACTGAGAGAAAAATCAATCCCTGATTTCTTTGGTTTCCTGAGTCATCCAAACAACATAACCATTGAGGAATGGATTGAGAGAGTATGGTCTGCACTGAAAATTTTGAGAAATCCTGAAGAGGATCAATTGGAGGCAATAAAAAATCACCTCAAATGACAGGCCAAAGAGATAGTCAAATATCAAGCACTAAGACGATGTCAATCCATTGAGACTATTTTTGAACTTATTTTACAAGTTTACGGTGAAAAAGTACTGATTGGATTGAGAATCAAAGAATTCTATGATCGGAGAGAGAAAGAACAGGAAACCATTTGTATGTTTGCATTCAAATTGCAAAAAAAGTTATCTCTCCTCCAAATGTTTTTTTACAAATGAGAGCCGCTTCCATTCCCCAGGCTTGGGCAAACAAAACAGTCATTGAAGAAGCTTACAGGCAATGACTGTTCAAGCCCGGGGAATGGAAGCGGCGTTCATTTGTAAATAGCTTTTGGAGGAGAGTCTAGCCTACTTCACAATAACGTGCCACTTTCTGGATTGAGGTTCTCAGCAAACGTGTCTTCATTGCTTTTCATCTGTTGGACAAGGGGGGGGGGGGTTTGCATTGTGCGATTCCCCTGGGTTTTTTACTATTATTTCTAATATTTTTGAGCTGTGCATTAGGCTCATAATAAAGAATAAAAGGAGTGTTTGCTACAGGAGAGGTTTCCTCTTATGGCAAATGGTCCGACAAAAAAATAGATTTTGAAGGATTTTTCAGTTAATTAAGAATCTGACGCCTATGATAGGGGTTTTGAACAAATGCTACAGGAGTTTTGTTTGATTGTTTGGATATTTTTCTCCTTTGTGGTTTTTGGTATTATTCAGGGACATGATTATTGCCAATATTATAAACAATTAAAATCAGTTTGAACAGAAGAACCACATTCCCAATGCAGTAAAACTAGATGTACCTGTGATCAATTCTCAGTACTCACATTACTTGAATCAACCAAAGAAAGATAGCTCTAATGTCTAAAATGGCCACATTCATTCCCTGTTACATTTTCACAAAGGTGAAGACAATAGAGCTGCCTGAGACTGTCAGAAAATCCATTATCACCAAACATCAAACTTCAAAGGGGTACAAGGGCATCTCCAAAGACCTTGGGATTCCTGTGTCTACAGTTCACAATGTTATTAAGAAGTTTTTTGCCCATGGAACTGTCAAAAACTTCCCAGAACATGGTGGGAAGAGGAAGATTAATCCAAGAAATTAATCCATGAGATCTACAGGGACATAGTACTGAAGTCCCACCTTCAGTTTAGCAGCCTCTCTGTTGCCATGGAGGAGAGAGGTCATGTGAAAGGAGAGCATCACCTTGGTGTAGCAGAAAGTGATCCTGTAGCTAGTGCCTGTTCTCCAGGTGATGTAAAACCCTCTCACACTAAGGAGGATTCTCCAGGGACATGTGCCCATGAGAGAAGAGTTAGGACAGCCATTATAGTTGGGAATTGGCTGGTGGACATGAAGATAGCCTGGTAACATGCCTGCTGGTGTGAAAGTAGTGGACCTCACGCACCACCTAGACAAGGTTTTAGAGGAGTTTGTTGTCATACTACATGTTGGTACCAATGAAATAGGAAAGTATGAGAGGGAGGTTCTGGAGGCCAAATTTAGGCTGTTAGGTAGGAAGTTGAAATTCACAACGTCCAGGGTAGCATTCTCTGAAATGATTCCTGTTCCATATGCAGGACCCAAAAGGCAGGCAGAGCTCCGGAGACTCAATGTGTGGATGAGACAATGGTGCAAAGAAAAGGATTTTGAATTTGTTAAGAACTGGGCAACATTCTGGGGAAGGGAGGAGCTTTTCCAAAAGGATGGGCTCCACCTTAACCATGATGGAACCAGGCTGCTGGCATTAACCTTTAAAAAGGAGATAGAGCAGCTTTTAAACTAGATAATAGAGGGAAAGCTGACAGTCGCCCAAGAGTGCATGGTTTGGAAGGATGTATCCTTGAAGGATACTAGCAAAAGAGGGAAGTTAGGGCATCCTGACAGAGAAGTTCCAATAAAGATAAAAGTATCCCAGATGCCCTTAAGTACAGAACAGACAGAGCTGAAAGATTCCAAATTATCCCTATCAACTGATAACCAGATAAAAATACACCTCTAAAATGCCTGTATGAAAAGGCTAATAGTTTAAAAACAAGATGGGAGAGTTAGAATATTGTGATGCTGCAGACCCTCTGAGAGGGGAAGAAAATGTTTTAAATGCAGGAAAAGTCAAGCACAACCTGCAATATCGCGAGGAACCACATAGGGGGAGCAGGAGGGACCTCCGAGGAACAGAGGAACCACACCTCCTAGGTCATGAGGTAATGCCAGCCAGCTTCCAATCAAGAAAGAGAGGAGTGCCTCTTAAAGGGAATTTGGAAGGTTGGAAGGCAGAACTAGAACAAGCAGAACCAGGAGCGGAACCAGCAGAGTCAGGAGAAGCAGAATCAGGAGCAGAGCGGCCAGGAAGAGAACTGGCAGGACAACCCTGGAAAGGAGGATATCCTGAGGAGACAGGACAGCCCGGGAGAAAGGCACAGGCAGGACGGCCTGGGAAAGGAGGACTGCCAAGAGAACCAGCAGAACCAGCAGGTTGGGCAGGACATCCGAGTGAATGGGCTGGATATCCAGAAGGAGCAGTAATCCCTGACCAACGGTTTCGCAGGAGGCAGCGGCAGCCTCAGAGGCTTGGAGAAAGGAGACCCCGTGGAGAAGGTGGGACAACTCCAGCCAGAGTGAGTGTTTGTTGTACAGAGAGGCAAAGGCATGGCTGTGACTGTGGTCTAAAGCTAACAGAAAGACGCTGGGAGAGCTCAAGGCCTATTGCTCAGGCGAGGCAGGATCCCAACTGGAGCAGGCCTCAAACCTCACCTGGAGCTGACAAGCCGAGAAGAAAAGGTAACCCATATTTAACTAAAAGCCGGGTACAAACTGCTGATGTATGGGGAGTACAGGGAGCACAGGAATATTATCCTTGTGAGAATGCTTATGAGATAAGGTGCAAGAAACATGCACCAACTAAGAGACTTGTTAGTGACCAAGCTTTACAGAAAGTAAAGACAAAACACTTGCAAAAGGAAGACAGTTCCCAGTATCTGAGGGCGCAGGACCGACGCCCTGTATTCAACCCTGAGCATTGGGAGGTTGTGCAGAAGATATTTAAAAAGCCTTATTACAACTTACCAACAAATACTGACTTAGGCTCAGAGGCTTCAGAAGGGAACCGATGCAGGTGGAATTTGCATCAGACACCGAGATGGACTGTAGCTTCTGTAAGACAGGAAGCTTGGAGTCCTTACTAAGCAACTAAGCTCTGTCTTGGGAGTTAAGACTGTTTGTTTGCCTGCTATACCTTTTGCTGTGAAGATAACAGTTTTCCTTTAATGCTTTCTTTTTCTTTAACCTGAAGAAAGGAATTTGTGTTTGATGTTTTGTGTCCAAGCATATGAACCTTTTTGCATGAAAGGGGAAATAAATGCCTTTTGTTTTCCCTCTACTCGGACCTATTGTTTTCTGTGGGATTTTGGTACCAAAGGACGCTACCAGGGCTGAAAGTCCCTGGGCCTTGTTTGATATTGGCCAAACCCAACCTTAAATGTTTTTATGTCCCACTTACCTCAGTCCAGTACACTGCCAAGGTAGGCCGTGTGACAATATATAGTACTAAATGAAAAGCTAGATATAATTGACGTGGTGGAAGGAGGACAACCAATGGGGCACTGTGATACCTGGGTACAAACTATATCGCAATGATAAGGTAGATCAAATTGGTGGAGGGGTTGCACTCTACGTTAGATTACAATTTTGTAGATGTGATGGGGTGTACAACCCATCACAGGGAGACCTTCAAAACCCCCATTTCAAGCAAGCAAGAAGAGGGTCACCTCCTGTGCATTGACACCATGGAGGTATTTAAATGTCTCTATCATATGACCTCTTTCCTGCCTTTCTTCTAAAGAATACATACTGAGATCATTAAGTCTATCCCCATATGCCTTATGATGAAGGCCACTGACCAGTTTCTTTTTTTTTCAGTTGTAATTTTGATCATGTTACATCCACAACAATAAAGAAATAAATGCTAATGAAAAATCATAAATCAAGCAACATCAACAATACATAGTATTTACATAGCCCACATCAAGGGAAGGCGTCCCACAGCATAAATCAAATTAAATCCTCATTAACCCATCCAACTTACAAATCCAGTAAGAAATTGGCAATGTTTAATAAATTCCTTAGTAACTTGCCCAGACAAAAAAGATTTCAGTTGCGATACATTAGTAAAATGCACTTTTCTCCTCAAGGCAAAGAATGCACTTACAGGGAAACTTGAGGTAGAATGTAACCCCAAGAGCTAGGCTCGAGCTTCAAAAATGCTTTGTGATGGAGCTTTGTAGCTCTTGCAACATCTGGAAATATATTAATAATTTTGACCAAGAAAGGGAACAGACCTATGAGAAAAATGTAACTTCAAAATGAGACTCATCCTGTTCTGAGTTCAAAGTAACTAAAAACGTACCCCGTTGACGGGCATTATCCTGAGAAGTCTCCAAAAATTGTGTTAGGTCCAAGCTATCCTGGGGAACAATTCTATTAAAGCCTTTCCTTTCCCCAACTTCTTGTCTAACCCCTCTTGACACATAATATATATTAGAAACAGAAAAATTAGGAGTTAAAGGAAACCCTAGAATATACTTCAAATATTTCTTAAGCAACTCAAAAGGGGAAAGAAGACAAACAACAGGAAAATTCAACAGTCAAAGGTTTTTTGCCCTCATCTTATTTTCCAGAATTTCTAATTTAGAATGGATAGATAAACTATCCTTAATAGAGGCGTTCCCCACAGACTGAATGCTCAAAAGAGAACCTTCAACCTGGGTAATTCTCTTCCCAACCACATCAATTTTCCCATCACACTGCTTTAATTTCTTAACTGATTCATCTGAAAAACTACATGATTGACTCAAAGTCCCCTGAGGCATACACTCTATTGTAGCCACCAGTTTCCACAGAACTTTCAACAACATTTCTTCAGCTTCAGGCATCAATAAACCTGACTCAGATGACACTACTGGAGGGGGAACCATCTGTGGATACCAAGACAAAGAAAATTCTGGAGTCACAGAGGAGGCTAAGGAAGTATCTTGAGGTGTTATGGTACTAGGAGTCACCTCCAAGGAACATCCAACAGTACCTGGAGGCAGAGATCCAACAAAAACAGCTGGTTGAGGGAGAAGGGTAGGGGCCCCTGAGCTCAAAGATATATCAGGCTCGCATGAAACATCCTGCAAGATTTTACCCAGGTTAACAACGTGTTGATGCATTGGGCCTTTAAAAGACTACACTCCTCCCGCAGTTTTACTTTTCACCTTCCTCTTGCCCATACTTTAGAAAACCAAGTACCTGTGCTCCAAGTTGCTCCAAAGGGGCTCCTAAGGGGCATAACCTGCCTCTTAGGTAATGCTCTTTTGGGCATGTGCCCTTAGGCATGCACCTGAAGCCACATCTCATGGCATTCATCAGATTATAAACCTCCTTGCATGCAAAAGAGGGAGGAGATGTGACCCCACCAGCCACCATGTCAGCAGCATGATCTCGGGACAATCTTCTGGCCACTGATATTCTTCATATACATATGTATAACTTGTTTATTCAACAGCAAATGTTTCAAATTATTCTCTAGACCTTTTAATGAATATTGGCCTCTGTATGTGCATTTCTTTAGCCACTACAACATTTTCATATTACTAGGTATCAATGACAGTACTCTTTCACTCCTCCCTTTATGAGTATAATGTTTTTTTTCTTGTTTTGGGGGAGTGGGGGGTGGGGGTGGATGGAGGGACCTCAGCAGTTTCTTCCTGCTGCATTGGGTTGCAAGCCAAATCAGAACCAGGGCTGAAATATGAGATTGCAGACCTACAATTAGTATTCTGTAACAGGGCTATACCAAGCGCTGTGCGAGCAGTACGGATGCACAGGGCGCAAGCACAGAAAGGGCATTGATATCATCACTGGGATTCCAGGAAACTCAAAAAAAGTGCATTACTATACATATGTGGAGCGGAGGGGGGTACCAGATTTGTTAGTCGCCCAGGTACAGTCCTGATCTGTGAACTATAATTAAAATCATCTGTAGTACCTGGAGGATGGCCACTGTAATGCCAGTTTTTAAAAAGGATTCCAGGGGTGATCCTGGAAACTATAGACCAGTGAGCTTGACATCGGTACCAGGCAAAATGGTAGAAACCATTATAAAGAATAAAATTACTGAACATATCGATAGCCATAGTTTAATGGGAGAAAGACAACAAGAGACTTTTCTTACTAATCTGTTATATTCTTGCTGACTACCTATCCTGGGAGGGAGGAGACAGTAGGGTTCAGGCTGTGAGATCCTATGAGGGGCAAAATGGTAGAAACCATTATAAAGAATAAAATTACCGAACATGTAGATAGTCATGGTTTAATGTGAGGAAGCCAACATGGATTTAGCCAAGGAAACTCTTGCCTTACTAGTTTGTTATATTTTTTTGTTGGTGTGAATAAACAGATAGATAAAGGTGAGAGCTGATATAGTGTATGTGGATTTTCAGAAAGCTTGTCAAGGTCCCTCTTGAGAGACTCTTGGCAAAATTAAAAAGTCATGGGCTAGAAGGCAGTGTACTATTGTGGATCAGGAACTGGTTAAAAGATAGAAAGCAGAGACTAGGGCTAAATGGCCAATTTTCTCAATGGAGCAAGGTGAATAGTGGAGTACCCCAGGGATCTGTGATGTGTCTGCTGCTTTTTAACATATTCATAAATGACCTGGAAATGGGAATAACAAGTGAGATGATGAAATCTGCAGATGACACAAGATTATTCAAAGTTGTTTAAACAGCAGGGGGGTCTATTCTATGTTATGTTTAGTGGGGATATATGTCCGTATTGGACATATATCCCTGCTAAATACCTGGTGCTGATCCTGCCTCATGAGCTCCCTATACTGAGGAGATGTGCGCAGGGAGCTCAGGATGGGGACAGGAGGGGGAGGGCTGGAGGTGGAGCGAGGGTGGTGTGGAATCAGGACCCTGACCCCAGACATACAGGGCAGATTCTGGTGACAGCTCTGTACATACAGGTTTGGTGATATAAATAAGTGGAATAAGTCCCCCCGCCATCAGTGGACATCCAGCCTGGACCCCATTGCAGAGGTAGGGCTGATCAGGGGTCGGGCAGCGGGGAAGAAGACCTTTAAAATGTTGTGGCCGATTGGGGCTCCTGCATGGCATCCCTGTGCAGTGGAAATTGGATGCCACGGTACCGCAGCTCCATGCAGGAGCCAAGGCTGGGCTAGCTGAGGGGAATCTTGAATATGTGTGGGAGGAGTAGCCTAGTGGTTGGGGCAAGGTACTTCAGGCCGGAAGGTAGGGGGTTCAAATCCCACTAGAGGACAGCAACCTTGGGCCGGAAGGACTGGGGTTCTAGTCCCACAGATGCTCCTTGTGGTCTTGGGCAAGCCACTTAATCCTCCATTGCCCATGTTCCCTGTAAGTATTAGTGTATATGTCTCATATCCCCACGTGTTAAATGTATCCCCCAATTGTGTTGTTGACCGCTTTGATTGAAGGATAAGCCAGTATACAAAACTGTCTAAATAAATAAATATCTAGCGGGCCTGAATCGGGGCATGTCTGGGATGTCCAAGCTCTGTGCCCTGATTCTGCTCCCATAGGACCATCCAACTCCTGTGGGAGCAGATTGGACGTCCAAATAGCAGATGAAATTTAATGTGGACAAGTGCAAAGTTATACACTGAGGGAAGAACAACCAAAGCTACAGTTACATCAGGATGATTTTTGGCCTCGACAAGTGTGCTAAGGCAACTTTTTTTTAGAGAAAAATTGAGCAAAATGGAAAACATCTCCCTCGCTGTGGGCTGTGATATCAAGGACCTTCAATAGGAAGGTATATATAAGTATCTCCAAGTAGAGGAAAGAATAATACTCAAGCAGAAATTACTGAAAGAGAAGATCAGTAAAGAATACTACAGGAGGTTAAAATCATTATTGAAAATTGTTTTAACATCACGGAATAAGATACAGGCCATCAATCAGCTGGCAATTCCTGTACTCTCATACAGCTTTGGGATTGTAGACTGGCCTCTTAAAGATCTTGAAAAACTAGATGTGCGAACAAGAAAACTCCTCAATGCTCATGAAGTAATTTATAAGAATTAGTGTATGCAAAGACTGTACATTCCTAGAGCTGAAGGAGGGCTAGGTCTCAAAGAAATTGATTACACCTATAGAGCTACTATTATTGACCTCCAGGCCTACCTGACAGCATCACTGGATTCAAATATGCAAAAAGTGCAGAAATATGAAAGTAAACGTCTAGAATCTGTCTTCATCATCAAACTTGGAAAAGCATTCCAGTGACTAGAAGGAATGAGTGAGAATCCACCAGCACGCACAGGAATGGAAGTAACAGAATTTGCAAAATAAGAAAAAAGACTTTTCAAAGAATTAGATGAACAAGGCAAACCAAGTGGCAAATGCACAAATACAGTGGGAAATACAAAGTGTTATTCCAGGAACCCTTTGTCAATCAAAAACAGACACATGAATGGTTAAGGAGAGGTGAACTGAAACCGAAAGATGAGAGAATGATAATTGCAGCCCAGGACAGTGGATTATGGATGAGATGGTTTACAGCGAGTATTGAAAAAACTGGCAAAACAGACACATGTCAATTTTGTACGAACGTGCTGGAAACAGTAACTCCACTCATTGCTGGCTGTGAATTTCTGATGGTGGAAAACGTCTATACAGAAAGGCACACAAAGTAGCATGCCTCATCCATTGGAAACTCTGTAAACACTACAGCATCACTGTCCCTGAAAAGCACTGGGATCATGACCCTAAAAGAATTATAGAGAATGAATAGGTTATGATCAACTGGGACAGTCCCATTCCCATTCCCTTTAGAAACTGGCTGTGAGGAAACCCGACACAGTGGTAAAGCAGAAAACCAGAATGACATTGATAAGAGAGGTATCGGTTCCAAGTGATTATTCTGTGAATTGTGTGGAGAGGCAGAAGATACTGAAGTACCAAGAAATGCAGTCAGAGACCAAAAAAATGTGGCAGAAAGATACAGAAATATTTCCCATTGTATTGGGAGCCACAGGCTTGATAAAGAAGAACTTCAGAGGACATCTTGACAAATTACCCATACCTGTTACATCTTACGAACTCCAGAAGGAAGTTCTCTTTAGCACAATGCAAATACTATGCTGAGCATTAGCAGTAAATTTGAGAGATTGCAATCATACTCCACATACCTCGCTTAGAAGTGAGGTACATGACTGTCATGGTATGAGAAAAACTAACCCATTTGGAGAAACTGCCCTGGAACTACCACACAGAAAAATATCTAGGCATCATCGTGGATAAATACAGTACATTTGAAGCCCTCTGCCAATTTGCAGTAGCAGCCAAGAAAGCAAATACAATGCTAGGAATCATAAGGAAAGGAATGAAGATTAAAACTAAGGATATTATAATGCCTCTATCATTCCCTTGTGAGACTGCACTTTGAATATTGAGTGCACTTCTGGTCGCCATATCTTATAAAGGATATAGCAGAATTAGAAAAGGTACAGAGAAGAGCCACCAAAATGGTTAAGGGAATGGAAGGATACCCCTATGAGGAGAGACTAAAAAGGTTAGGGCTCTTCAACTTGGAAAAAAAGACAGTTGAGGGAAGATTTGACAGAGATCTATTAATTAATGAATGGAGTGGAACGGGTAACTGTAGATCGGTTGTTTACTCTATCAAAGACTAGGGGACACACAATAAAGCTACAATGTAACCCATTTAAGACTAACAGGAGAAAATATTTTTTCACTCAACGCTTAATCAAACTCTGGAATTCGTTACTGGAGGATGTAGTAAAAGCTGTTAGTGTAGCTGGACCCATAAACCATTATTATTAAGGACCAGGAAAATCCACTGCTTACTCCAGCATAAGCATTTTGGAATCTGTATACCTTTTTGGGAACCTGCCAGGTACTTGTGACCTGGATTGGCTACTGTTGGAAACAGGATACTGGGCTTGATGGACCTTGGTCTAACCCAGTATGGCATTTCTTATGTTCTTGATTTGGCACCATGGCCTTTACTGGCAACTACCTCAGGATTTTCCTCCTATTTAATATTCCTTCCCAGCTTATTTTAGTCTAATTATTGCAGTGCCAGTCCTCAACTGGGGCTATGCACAAGGCTATTTTTGGAAACCCAAACCCAGCCAGTAGGTATCAGTGTTGCATGAAAACTGTGTCTCCCCTCCTCCCACACCCCACTGTGTGAGTCACTTGTTTCACATCATGAAATGTGGTGCCATACTGTCTTGGGGGGAGGGCTTTGCTGGCCGTCCACGTGCTTACGCATCTGGGGATATAAATCCACCTCTGGAACTGAATCACCTTCTTCCCCTCCCTGCTAATGAGTACATTATTCTTTCTTTTGTGGAACATAAATATTAAAGCTTTTTATTTATTTGCCGCTCTATGTTATTCTTTATTTTCATACATAACCTAGTACTTGTCTCAAACTGATTAATAATTATTTTCTTTTAGCTCTCTTTGGCTAGCAGACTGACAAATTCCCTGCTTTTCCCTTTTTAAAGCAGCCTCAGAACTATCTAAGATTTCCATGAACTTCTCCTTCTGCAGCACAGCAACATGTGCTGGTCTTTGCAATTTTGCACAAATAATTCTAGACATTTGCACCTTTCAAATAGAACTTTTCATCTGCCAGGTGAGGTATTATAATATTTTTTACAATTTCTGACATCATTTGAGTGACATTTGTTTCTAGCCAATCAAATTCATTCATCCTCTGATCAAACATTTACCACACAGAATTCTCCAACTTTTAGGGGCATGTTTACTAAAGGTTAACATACGTCAAATAAAGCCAACGAATGTTAAATGTTGCTACTGCTCATCCATTTCAACCTTTAGTAAACATACCCCTTAATTTCAAATGAGTATCTTCTTTTAAATCACATTGACAAAATTAAGAGGCTATTTACTAAGGTGTAGTAATGTCAACATATGGTAATTCACTGTGAATGCATGTTACTTTAGATTAAGGGGCATGATTACTAAACTGCAGTAATGTTACAGACCGTGCGTTAGGTAACGTTAACGATCGTTAGGTAACGTTAACGCGCGGTATGTAACGTTAACACGTGTGAATGTTACCTAACGAGCGTTAGCGTTCCTGGCTGCGGTAAACACCGCAAAGGGTGGAGAGAGGGTGGGGAAAGGGGTCAATGGGCGGGGAGAGGCTCCCTACACACTAACGCGCTGAACTGAAGGGCTGAATCCTACCGCGAATGAAAACCTGCCGTTAGATGCACATTTGCAGTAAAGAGAAACCATTTCAGTGTCAGCAATGTACAGCTTAGACAGGGAGCCCAAGACACGTGATAGTAGTGCTCCATTTCCAGCAACAGCATAATGCCCAAGTATGAAAGGCCACTATGGCGATGGTGCAAGTGGAGCATAGGGGGCCACAGGTGGGACATGTAGCGGGGGCAGCTGGGGCACAGGGTGGACTAGGCGGGTGCCTAGGTGGCACATAGGAACATAGAAACCGGAAATCAGCATGACAGCAGCTGACAAAGGCCAAACACAATCCACCTACATCTACCTGGTCCACCCGAGCTAACAGTTGACAGAGCACTGACCTGACAGCCCCCCCAGCCAACCCTCCCCCAAGCAGAAGGGACAGACTATTGGTAGGCGGTGATGGGGGGGGGGGATGTGAGGATGCTCATGTATGCCACTTGCCCCAGTGGATGGCCTGGGACTGCGCACTACCAGCACGACAGCATGTCAGCATGGCAGGGGGGTGTGTTCCTGTGCTGGAGGGGGCAGTGGCACCTGCCTGCAGTGGACCTAGGCCATCCCCTGTACCAGTACGTGGTGTGCAGTGCAACATAAAAGGTCTGACTGAGGAAATGTACAGGTAGCCCCAGGGACCACCATGCATGTGTGGTGCAGTACATCCAGCCAGTGTGTCCAGAAGCAGAGGGTTACAGGTTCAAGCCCCAGCTGTGGTTCCTGCAGAGCATGTCCCTATGTTTTACCCTACAATGCAGATACAACAGCAACATGTGCAAAGACCAAAGCAGCGGCGAACAGGGGTACAAACACCCACTCACACAGGCTCCACAATCCAAAGATGCATGGAGAGTCAGGCTGTTGGCCCCAGCATTGAGCTGCAGTTATCACCAGAGCACTACTACTACCTCCTGCACAGTTTAGCAATGTTGGCACTGTGATCAGGACCAGTGGGGCGGGCAGGGTTGCCAACCACCCCTATCGTTGCATAATGCTGGAATAGGAATGTGTGTGTGTATGTCTATCCATTGTTTTGTGGCTGCCCACACCTCACTGGGCCCACAATGTCCCACTGTTACCAGCGTTAGCCTGAATATGTGCATAATGAGGAGCAAGGTGTTGTGGGTATGGCCCAGACACGGCGGATTGGCCAGGATGCATCTTCACAGGGTGTGGGTCAATGGCTGGGAAACTGTACAGCCCGACCACCACCTGCATGGACAGGGTGGCCACAGCATGGCATGCTGGGAGGGCACTCACTCTGACCGAGCAGTGACCATGGCATGTCTAGGTTCCCACATAGCGTTCTACACTATCTACTTCCAGTGATACTTTTGTGTTCCCAGTGCTGGGGGCCCCAATCACTGAGATGCTTGCTTGGTGCACATAGTTCCTTTGTAAGCATGCACTATGGACTGGTTAGTGGACTGTCTGCAGTTAGACTGTGCATGGTCGGAACACCTATACAGTGCAGTCTGACTGTGCAGCTGGGGTTTTCCAGAGCTAACACCATCATTGCTGCTGGTCTGCTACTGCCCCAGCCACAGGTATGGCTCTGGTCCACCAACCCTGGAGGGCTGTCCTATATCAGCAGGAAGGAGGTTACTTCACGGGGGCTGGGGCACCTGTCCCTTACCTACAAAAAGGGTGATGTGAGCCCTTTGGGATATGTAGTGTATACCACTTTGACCTATAAAGGCACTGCTACACAAACCTCATGCAAGTCTGGAAACCCCTCTGCCCTGATGACAGGTGCCCATGTCAGCCAGACCCTAACATGGGGTACACACTAATCTGGGTGGTGTCTGGTCCCAGAGGGCCACATGTGACTGCAGGATAAAGATGGATAGGCTACGAACTGCACAACCATAGTTCATTGTACAGTCAACTATAGGTCCCTGCTGGCACAGCATAATTTTTTCAACTTTGCAATTATAAATAATTCTGTCATAATCAAGTAAATTTCATCTAATACAATGTAATCAGCTCTTACTCTGTATAAAGAACTCTAGCGACACCTTGTGCTATGATTAATGACTGTGTTAATTCCCCTTTTTCTTTAATAAAAAGAGCTTTTCAGGAGGAAGAATTTGAATCCAACAGACGTAGAACTGTGCTGAGTCTATAGACCGTCTGTTGTTATCCCTCTGAGCTCAAAGAAAGTAGCACTTTGTGTGTGATTGTGTTCTGTGTTACTCTCTGCTTATTTTTCACTGCTTGAGGGACCAGAGACCGAAAGAGCCGTGGTATTGTGGCCAGATCACGGGGTTTTCTTCAGGTAGTGCCGTGACTCGGATCACTGTGTCCTTCAGCAGTTGGAAACAGCAGACAGGTCTCCAGGATACATTTTCCCAGTGCTGGGGCCCCAATCACTGAGATGCCTGCTTGGTGCACATAGTTCCTCTATGAGCATGTACTATGGACTGGCTAGTGGACTGTCTGCAGTTAGACTGTGCATGGTCGGAAAACCTATACGGTGCAGTCTGACTGTGCTGTCTGCAGGTGACTGGCAGACTGTGGTGTGAGGCAGCTGGGGTTTTCCAGAGCTAACCCCATCATTGCTGCTGGTCTGCTACTGCCCCAGCCACAGGTATGGCTCTGGCCCACCAACCCTGGAGGGCTGTCCTATTCCAAGCAGGATGGAGGTTACTTCACGGGGGCTGGGGCACCTGTCTCTTACCTACAAAAAAGATGATGTGAGCCCTTTGGGGTATGTAGTGTATACCACTTTGACCTATAAAGGCACTGCTACACAAACCTCATGCAAATCTGGAAACCCCTCTGCCCTGATGACAGGTGCCCATGTCAGCCAGACCCTAACATGGGGTACACACTAATCTGGGTGGTGTCTGATCCCAGAGGGCCACATGTGACTGCAGGATAAAGATGGACACCGAATTACCTTCAGCTGCACTGCAAGGAACACCTGTCACACACTGGTAGTGATGGGAATGTATAGCAGGGCCTATCTCTAGCACCACATGTACTGCGGACCTAGTGCTGGGCACCCATCCTATCCCTCAGGGAGAACACAGAACCTGCACAATGGCATAGTCTATAGCTACTCTGTGCCAGTATCATGCACTGTCAGTTCGTCTTTCCAAGCTGAGGTACCGGAGAGGTGCAGACCCCATTTGCTGATCAGCTGTAGACAGCTATTCAGCATGTGCATTGCATCATGGGTACTGGTGGGGTTATCCTATCCTGGCACTCAGAGCAGACAATTTGTGCGGTGATCTGCAGTCCTTCTGTACCCAGTCATTGCTGTGCAACAAGCCATAGAGGTATAGCCTACTGGTTAGTAGAATGACATTCTAAACAGTGGTCATGGGTTCAATTCCTCATTGTTCTCTCTTTTCATGCTTGTCCAACTCAGATATTTTGCATGCCTGTAACAGATCCATGCTGCCAGCCCATATTACCCTCACCACAGTTGCCAACAATCCCTCAGTCCATCTATCTGCATCTGTCAGCTGTGTAGAGTCCTGTCTTCCTGTGCAGGCTGCCACCCCATGTTCTGCACTGGTACCCTTTCCTGCATTGCGCCTCTTCATGCTTGCCTTGCCTGTGCCTGATCTGCATGGCACCACCACTCCTCTGTCTACCCATCATTGTAACTATCCTGCCACCTCCGCCTCCACTGGGGGACACGTATTCCCATCGTCTGCCACCAACTGTCTTTCCAGTACTTTACATTGCCAACACCCTGTGCTGTGGTACAGTTGCCCCCACCATGTTTGTCATCAGTACTGGCAGCCACATGGGATGCCCGCAGATATGGCAGGTCCAGCAGCTCCCAGCTCTCCCTCCTTCACTTACCTGTTCATTGCCTTTCCTGAGTGCTCTATCTAGTGTTAGGGCTACATCTGTCTCTGTTCCTCACAGGTCATGCATGTCATCCTGAAGCACCTTGCAGCCCTTAGGCCACACTAACCTAGGGCACCATAACCTTGTTAGCCACCTTAACCTATGGTTCCGTAACCCAGGGTGCCTTCTAAGGTGCCTTGTCCAGGGGTGCCTAATATGGCGCTTAGCCTAGGGAGACCTACTGTATAGGGCACCTTACAAAGCGCCTTATGAAGCACCTTACAAGGCACCTTATAAGGCACCTTATGGGGCACCTAACAAGGCACCTTATAAGACACCTTACTTATAAGGCACCTAACAAGGCTACTTATAAGGCACCTTACAAGGCGCCTTATAAGGTGCCTTGTAAGTTGCCTTGTAGGGCGCCTTGTAACGCGTGTTAGTCGAAGGCGCCTTGTAACATGCGTTAGCTGATACGGCTTTCTGTAACGATGCACCGCCCACGCCTTTATATGGGCATCTGTACCTTTACCATGGAACCTAACGCGAGTGACATTACCGCAGTTTAGTAAACATACCCCTAAGTCTCATATTATTCAGTGAGATCTCATTGCTGATAAAACACATTAACAGTAACTGAATGCACGTTAACATTAGTGCGTTTTGCTACTTTTGACCGGACCACCCACTCCTTTTATGGAATCCTGCAGACTAACGCGGCGCGCACGTTAAGAGGGTTTAGTAAACATACCCCTAAGTCTCATATTATTCAGTGAGATCTCATTGCTGATAAAACACATTAACAGTAAATGAATGCACGTCAACATTAGTGCATCTTAGGGGTATGTTTACTAAACCCTCTTAACGTGCGCGCCGCGTTAGTCTGCAGGATGCCATAAAAGGAGTGGGCGGTCCGGTCAAAAGTAGCAAAACAGGATTAGCGCACGCGCTCTTGTGCGCTGTGCGCTCTTGTGTGCCGCGCACATTAGCGCACGAGAAACACGTGCGGGAAACATAAGCAGGCACGCTGATGTGCAAACAAAGGAACAGGGCTGCAGTACAATGGTGAAGACACTGACAGATGGTGCAGGGGTCATGGGTTTAATCCCCCACTGTGCCCAATGAATAAGGCTGGCTGAGGCACTACCATTTATGTGTAATATTGCATTTTAATTTTATTTTAATTACTGCTGCTAGCAAACGCACTCTCAAAGTGCTGTAACATAAAGTGCTGCATAAGACACCCCATAAGGTACCCCAGAGGGCACATTTTAAAGTGCACTGTCCGCCAAGGCACCTTACAATGTTGCTTAAAGGGTGGCCTATAGGGCAAGGTCATAGCACTGTTTTTGATGGCAGCACTGTGCATTTAAACGCATGGAAATCTTAAGTAGGTGCGCTGACATGCAAGGAGGAACAGCAGTGTAGCACAATGGTTAAGGCACTGACTGATGATACAGGGGTCATGAGTTCAATTCCCAGTGTGCCTAATACTTAAGGCTGGCTGAGGCATCAGCTTTGACATGTAAGTATTGTTTCCTGCGGCACTTTATTTGTATTTTATTAATTGCTGCCAGCAAACACACCCTCATGTGCCGTAACCTAAGGTGCCACATAAGGCACCCTATAAGGCACTCCATAGGGCACATTATAAAGTGCACTGTCCGCCACGGCACCCTATAATGTCCCCTATAGGGCACCCTATAAGTTGCTCCATAGGATACTGTATAGTGCACCTTATATGGACGGTAACCATAAGGTGCCCTATAGGGCGCCCTATAAAGGACCCTCTGAGGCACCTTATGGGTACAGTACGCTGAGGGTGTTTTTGCTGGCAGCACTAATGTACATTAAAAATAGATAATGCTTTGGACAGCCCTATCAAATAACCCCACTTTGGGTTTGAACCCATGACCTCTAGATCCACTGGCAGTGAAGTAACCAGTGGGCTACAGCTGATAGCAAGCCCCTGGCTGGCTGCAGAAGGACTGCACGTCACCACACAAACAGTCTGCTGTGGTCACCAGGATAGGGTTAGCCCACCCGTACCCATGATGCACTGCACATGCAAATCAGCCATCTACAGATGAACACAAGATGGGGTATGCACCCCCACAGCACCTCGGCCTGGTAGGGGGAACTGACCATTTGTGTTACTGGCACAGAGTAGCTACACACCGTCACATTGTGCGGGTACTGTGCTCACCCTGAGGGTGCGGTGGGGCGCCCAGCACCAGGTCCACAGCACCTTCCATGGCAGAAATAGGCCATGCTGTAGGTCCCCAGCAGTCCTAGTGTGTGAGATAGGTAGTTCCTGCAGACACACTTTGGATACATCTGTATTTCTCAATCAGATTTGACCCTTATGGACCCATAGGCAGATTATGTACCACCACCCAACCCACCCTCTGGGGCTGAGGGTGGGAAACAGGGTCTCCCACCGACAGATCCACATTTTACATCCCTGCAATGGTGGCAGTAGAGGGGAACATCAACCCCAGTCCTGCTGGGGAACAGACACCCTACAGAGCAGTCAATGCAGCTCTGTACACATCCATAATGCAATAGCAGACAGACATTAGGCCTGGATATGCTAAGCTGCACCCCACCACTATCTGATATTCTCCTGCAGCAAGCCTTCAGCCGCTGCACCCTGCAGGGCGCTCCATCAAGACACATACCAGCTGCAGACAGTCTGCTAGCTAGTCCATAGTGCATGTTCCTGGTGGAAATGCATGCACCCAGAACTGGGATGTCAGCATACACAACAAGCAGATAAGTCAGTGACTGGGCCCCAAAAGAAAACCCATAAATATCACATGAGAAAAATGCTATATAGCACTATGGGGGAGCCTAGCCATGCTGTGGTCACTGCACAGTCAGGGTGAGAGTGATCTCCCAGCAGGACATGCTGTGGCCACCCTGTCTGTGCAGGTGGTGGCCGGGCACTACAATGTCCCAGCCAGTGCCCTATGCCCTGTGCAGATGCATCCTGGCCAGGCCACCCTGTCCAGGCTATACCCATGGTACCTTGCTCCTCATTATGCACATTGGCAGGCCAATACTGGCAACAGTGCTGGCAGTGTGGGCTGTGGAGGGTGTTTGCAGCCACCACACACTGGATAGACAGACACACACTCCCACACCTATGCCAGCATTGTGCTACTATAGAGGAGTTTAGCAGCCCTGGCTACCACACCAGTCCTGGGCACAGTGCAGGCATGGATATGGTACGCAATACTGTTGGGGGTCACTCCCCAGGGTGGTAAACACTGTCAGAGACCAGACCTGAAGCACACCCCACAGACATCAGAAAGGTTGCTATGATGGAGCTCAATCAACAAACTGTGCTTAACGTAGGAATTGCTATCTGCCAGTAATCATAGCAACCTTTTGATAGCTGTGTACCGTATTCCCAGGTGTAGGGTGGCATTGCTAAGGTTTGCAAGTGCTAGTATTGGGAGATGCACGCAGGGCCCAATGTCCTGCCTCTCCAGGGGGCATTGGCTAATGGAGCCTGTGGGTGTGGGTGTGTCTGCCCCTGTTGGCTGCTGCTTACGGCAGAGGTTCCCAACTCCAGTCCTGGTGTGCCAAACACTGTTCGGGGTTTCATGGTGTCCCTCATGAATATGCATGAGATACATCTGCATACCATGGGGGTGGTGCATAGATATGCAGCACAGGCATCTTTATTAGAGGCAGCATGGAACCTGAATGGTGTTTGGCCCTCCAGGACTGCATTTGGGAGACTCTGCTGTAGGTAATGCGCCTGTTTATGGAGTCTGTGCTCTGTAGGGTAAAATGTAGGTGTTTTGGGCATGTTTACGTCATCTGCAATAAAGGTTCTGTCTGTATTAGCACGTTGTAGTAGTGGATAAAATATGGGGACTGGGTTGGCAGGCACCATAGTTGGGACTTGAACCTGTGACCTTCTGCCTCCAAACACACTGGTTGTGTGCACTGCACCACCGTGTTGCCACAGAGACAGTGTGTTCCCTGGTGATACCATGACTGTTTGTCCAGCAGGGCCTGTCTGTTGCAGTGCATGGCACCCACCTACACAGGGCTAGGCCATGGTCTGCTCTGGGCAGCTGCCACTGCCCCCCTCCACCACCAGTACCCCTCTGCCACCATGCTGACATGCCCTTCTGCTGGTGGTGTGCAGCTGGTGGTGTGCAGATTGTTTACCTTATCAGAATATAGAAAGACTAGGGGACATGCAATGAAGCTACTATTTAAGACTAATAAAAGAAAATATTTTTTCACTCAATGTGTAATCAAACTCTGGAATTTGTTACCGGAGGATGTAGTAAAGGCTGTTAGTGTAGCTGGGTTTAAAAAAAGTTTGGACAAGTTCCTGGAGGAAAGGTCCATAAACCATTATTAAGAAGGGACCCAGGATATCAATGCTTGAACCAATACAAGCATTGTGGAACCTGTGTCTCTTGGGGAAACTGCTAGGTACGTATGACCTAGATTGGCCACTGTTGGAAACTGAATACTGGGCTTGATGGACCTTGGTCTGACCCAGTATGGCATATCTTATGTTCTTATGTTCTCAAGCCATCAAGTGTGCAGGTAGGCGGCTGCCTATGGTGCATGTTCTGGGGTAGGGGTGTCTGCATAGGCATCCACGCTTCCTCCCAACACCGCCTGCCAATATTCTGTGCCCTTGGAGGTACCTGCTGGGTACTATCCCCTGTGACACTGTAATAAACACCCTCGTGCCCATGTTGGGCCCTCATCAGTTGCTGTCTGGCTGCTGTTCAGTTTCAGCATTCCTAAGTGCCACCTAGGCATTTGCCTAGTCCGCACTGTGCCCCAGCTGCACCACAGCATGTGCCGCCTGCAGCCCTCTGTGTCCCCTTTCCCAGCATCTGTCCAGTTGCACATTCCAACATGCCCGCCCTGCTGTTGTGGAACATGTGCATGCCATAGGTAACCTGTCCAATGGAGAGGGAAACCCTGATCAGTGCTATTTCACTGTGGGATCATTCACCTTGTATGGGGACGGAGCGTAGACCCCTCCAAAATTCATATTTATTTTTTGGGGCTTTCTTGGGAGTGTTTTTTTATGTTTCCCATTACTATCACTATTGCCCAGCTTGATTATGATTTTTTTTTATTTTGTTGGGGTCATTTTCAATGTTTATTTGCACTTTTGTTCCGTGCACATGTATCACACATCACTTTTTTGTAGGTTTCCCTGGTTTTGCTGTACATTGCTGACAGAAATGGTTTCTTTTCCCTTTAAATCAGCTCTAACGCGAGGTTTTCACTTGCGTTAGTTTTGGCCTCGGATTTCACATCGTTAGTGTGCGGGGAGCCTCTCCCCTCCCACTCTCCACCCATTGACCCCTTCTCTCCGCCCCTGGGGAGCCTTCCTCCGCCCTCTGGATGCCTTTCCCCGCCTTCAGCGCTCATTTACGCCGCTGCGCGCGTGAGCGCGCACTAAGGCACATTTGTGCCCCGTAAAGTGTCATTAGCGCGCGCTAAGGTACCTTGCACAGCGCACACGTTAAGAAGGTTTAGTAAACATACCCCTTAGTAACTAGCTCCCTAAATGTGAAGAAAAATATAGTGCTAGTAATTTTTTCAAATTGTTTCTCCTATTTACTGCTTTTCTATAAATTATTTCATTTTCTTTAGTATCATTTAAAATGTTCTTTAATGGACATTTTTATTTATAACACTTCTAATTTTAATTAATAGTTTTTAGATATTCTTCAGATGAGAAAGAGCTTCCCCAAACTATCAGTTTTTTCAACTCCACTGCAAACAGGAAGTCTCTAAAGCTATAAAATTATTTGAAACCTAAATTTAAAAAATGATGTTGCCTACTAAACTATAACTTCAAGGGCTCAAGCAGGCTGTTCATAAACCCAAGGACACTGCCATTACCATAATTTCAAATGTGTCTTGGAAGGAAACTTCAGCTGCATTTTTTGCTACAATGGACGTGTTGGATTCTCTCAGCTGGACAAGAGAATGCGAAAAAACAAGGCACTGATTTAGAAAATCAAGCCAGAAACACCAAAATTTAGGAACTATTTTATTATCCAATATCAGGTATTGATGACATAGAAAGTTGTTCCCCATGATAGGGGAGGAGTAAAGGAAGAGAGAGAGTCTGAGCAGCCAAAGGTTAGACAGATAGTAACAATATTCAGCTGCCATCCATATAACGTATGCGTTCAGGTCTGAATACAGAACTAGCAGACATAACTTTCTACAGATAAGTTACCTGTGTAAAGTTAAGCTGGAATTTTCAGCATTTTATCTTAAACTGAAAGGTTCAATGAAATCTGCACAAAATTATACCAGTAAATCATCCGTGTATCTTTATGTAATGGCCAGACTGCTGAATATTGATTCCTTTTTGTCTTGCTGCTTGCTAGTGCTTCTGTGGTCTTTTAGCTGAATCAGAACTGGTGTTAACCAGAACTATGGTAGACAGCAGAGGGAAGACCATGTGAAATATGCTGAGGCTGCTGGGATGGATTTGCAGATGAGTCTTCTGGTCCTCTGCTGCTGGGGAGAGTGCAGGGTCTGTGGCAGCTCTTGCCTGGAGTTCTGGTGATCTCAATCTCTTAGTCCTGATAGGTACAAGATGTTACAGGTCTGGAGGTCTGAGGGTATCCTGTTATGGATATCTTGCCATCTCAATCCTCCGATGCCTACCTTACTCCAGTGCCCTTACTTCCACCATATCCTTGTGTGAGATATTCTGTGCAATCATGTATGAAGGTAAGCTCTCAGAGACATTAACCTAGCTTACATTAGATCCATACCTCAGCATCATACCATAGACAACCATGATCTGGTATTGGCCTGCAAAATGTCTGTGAGAGGATACATATACATGGTTCTACAGAATGTCTACCACAAGAACATAGTAGCAGACACATCATTAGTGTAAGTCTCGAGAACAGGAGTGCAGACGATCACATTGCAGTTTATCCTTGAGGGCCATCTTCAGGCCTTCAGAATAGACAGACATTGCTGCAATCATGAAACAAGGATAAGGATCACCAGAAATACAAGCCTAAGCCAAGAGCATGCTGAAGAAATGCAGCATCCATGGAGACTCAACAATTCATCCTATAAGATTGCCTGCCACCAACCCAAAGGCCACTTGTTTGAGAGCAGTCTGTAACAGCAATTTCAAAAACCCCAACTGCCACCGTGTGGAAAATGTCAATTAGATATTTATTTATTTTGATTTGATTATATACTGCTTTATCTTAAAATCAAAGTGGTTTACAGATAACTTACATACATGGTTTTACAGGAAACACATTAAGATATTAAAACATAGATCTTGTGGGCATAGGTGGAATAGGATTATAACTAGAGTAGGAGATCCCATTGTCAGGGAGGGATAAATATATAACATAATGTAATCACTGTAGTGTTTACTATATTCATATTTCTGAGGGTGTTAGATTTTGTCTCTGAAATGCTCTCTGAATAGGTGAGCTTTGAGCTTCTTTTAAAAATCTTTGATTTCTGAGGTAGTTTGTATATCTTGTGGGAGTGCATTCCAGATGGAGGGAACGTAGAATGAGAATGCTTCAGACATCAGTAGGCTGATATATTTCAGCAATGTTGTCTGTGTGGTCTGCAGCCACACCCACCCCTTTATTTTGACAGCTTGCACTGAAAATAGATCACAGTAGTACCAAAACCCACCAGTGGAAATGTCTTACATAAAAAACAAACAACACATACCCGTAAATGGCACATGAAACAAAACAAAACCCTGTCTTGACATGCACGTCCTTACCTAGCACTATCATAGACCTTTGTGAACAGAGGCACAGCTACATGATGTGATGTAACATATGATCGCACTAGATGAAGCAATGTGGGAATAACAGCAAGCTGGTGGCTGCTGTATGGCTGGTGTCAGATGGAGGTGCCCCAAGTAAGACCATGGCCTACACTAGGGTACCATACTTGGCAACAGAGGGCAAACAGGATGATAGCGGGGTCAGCCATACCGCAGGGGTGGCCCATATATCCACTGCCCTGGGCAATGACTTGCCCTCTTCTCACTCCCTTGCCTGCCTCTGAATGAAAATATTAACAATACATGGTCCAGATACACACAGTGTAGAATGAAGTGGAACTGTGCACCATCCTAACCCCCTTCCATTAGGGAAGGCCATGTCAGATATATGCAGACCACACTAGTGTGGGAGATACCGATCCCACTGTGGGCCACAGTAAAATAAAGACATATGATTCTGGAAGCAAGGTGGAAAGTGCTGCTCAGGCACAATTATTTGGATGGCTATTGAATAGGGCTCCTCAGGGATGGGTTTAGGGTTGCTATGAAACTATGCCAACATAAGATTGTGTTCCATTGCATACTTGCACTAGAGGGACACACTGCTGAGGTGACAGAAACACTCAAATGAGTGGCTTGATGAGGATGGGAATCAGGCATGGCCTGTGTTCTCAGGCATGTAATCCTATGTCCTCTGCCTCTACAGGCCTGTGGAGTGATGCTGCCAGACTTTCTCCAGACCCTCAAGATGGTGCGGGTGCAGGCCCAGTCCAGCAAGACCTGGTAGTGAGTCTATCCCACGTCCATCCCTTCGCACATTCCATCCTACCCCAGCAGCCTTGGTGGAGGTAGACGATAGCCAGGAGGTCATATTTGTGTTAGAGGAGGTAGAGGTCCTGGGAAGCAAGCTGCTGTTGCTGGATATCGCTCCTGCAGCCACAGACATATTGTTCCCTGTAAAATAGTTATCTCCAAGTTATAATGCCCTGTTCAATGTAATTTCAGTTTGTTCAATGTAAACCGCACTGATGCAGAATAGCGCGGTATATAAGAGAATGTAAATAAATAATTAAATAAAATAAATATCTCCCTTGGTGGATGGCAATGTGCATGAATGCCCAATCTCAGTTTCCAGTAGTGATGCATCAGTAGTTCCAGAGCTGCTGACACTCCAATAGCATCTAGCTGCCATGGAAGAGCAGCTACAGTGCATTGACCAAAGGACAGAAAGGGTGGCGCAGATTCATGGATGAATGCTGGAGATGCTCATTCTCTTGACATTTGCCCTTGAACATGCATGCATCCTTCAAATGCCTTGGTCTTGTGCTGTAGCTGCTGCACCTCCTAACACTTGTGCTCCTCCTCCACCAGTACTGTCCTGCTCTTTCCACATCCTCCAAAATCTACCAAGTTATTGTGCTAATGCAAATATTTATTAAAAATATTTTTCATCATACCATATGCTATCTCTCTATGTGTATTGCTCAGGGACCACAATCCCTCCATCCTGTCTCTATAGTGGAACATGTACAGATAACCTTCACATTGTACTTTGTCTATTAAGGTCCACCATTAGGGCAGGCAGCCACTTGTGGGGCATCTGTGCATAGCTCCTTAGATAGGAACCCTATGCCCATATGGCATGGCTTATAACAGAGAACTATTGCTGTGGTATGTGACATATGAGGCATCAGTGTAGTAGCACATATCCAATTGAAACGAACATCCACATTAGTCTTTGCTACTGCTCTAAAGGTACATAATGACAGGCCTGTGCCTCATAGGTAATGGGGGATGCAGATGTTACTGCCCTCGGTCCCCAGTACAGGGAACATGGCCCTCATAGGCATGACTGGACCCCTCTGCAACCAACATACTGCACAAAACATTCCTGTCACCTGAACACTTCCCCACCTCTTCACAGATGTAAGGATATTGCCCCCACTATAGACATCATGGACAGATGCCTTTGAACAATCACACACAGTGAATGTGGTCTATATGTACCAGATAGATGGATAGCCCACATACCATGCTTTCAATAAGGGTGTATAACAAGATATAAATGGACAGAAAGAGCGGTACTGTACATAGAAATGGGCCAGCATATCCACACTGCATATGACCATGTATAGGAGCAAATAATGGATGGGTAAATAGCAACTCTCCCTCCCAGGACGGCCCCCCTTCTCCAAGATGAACCAGCTGGTCTCACTGTCTACCTATGTTCTGTCCAATCCCTGGGCCAGGTGGACATGGACAGACTCTCACAACAGGGAACCTAGTTATTCATATGTCCCCACCCAGGAACCACAGGCACCCTGTATACAGTATCAGCTACTGTGGGACAATATCAGGATGCACTGCAATGCAGGAAGCCTCAGTTGGCATGTTCACACTTAAAACCACCTCAGACAGTTGGCACTTGCTGGCTACTCAGGGCAAAGGCCTACACATAATGCCTAGTCTTCCTACCCTCACATAGGCCATTCATGTGTCCCTGACAGCATGAGACATGATGAAGACAAAGCCAGCCAAACCTCTCTGATACAGCTGTCCATATCTGGGGCACATGGAATAGTGCACCACATATTGCCACCCCACTCAGCACCCAGCATGGGTCACTAGCCACTCATCTGCTCTGTGCAGCATCTCACTCCCTCAGAGTTCAGGTGGTATTTAACCTTGTTGTAGAGAGATCTGGGTGATCTTGTGGATTGTTGGTGAGACTTTTTGTCTGGAGATCATGATCCTGCTGACTGAACATGGGTCAAGAGGGGATGTGGTTGTGCTGTTTCTGGTGATTATATCTTCTATGTGCTTGGGTGTGACTGCTGTGAATGCCTTCAAAGTGTGCTGGGGTTTTGACCATTCTTGCGATGGAATTTCTACAAGGGTACTTGTGCTGTTATTGTTGGGAGAGGTTAGTGTTTGGAAGTAATCGGCCAACTGCTGTGAAGTCAGATATGTTTCTTCTGTTTGCTGGGAATTGTCTTTTGTGAGGGACTTGACTACATCTAAGAGTTCAAGAGGGCGGTTGATAGAGTTTTGGATCAGTTTCGTCTAGTAATCTTTTTTTACTTGTAGAGTGGCTGTTTGATATTTTTTTAATTTGGTTTTGTAGAAAGTGAGACTGTCGGGTGTTCTGGAGCGTCTCCACTTCCTCTCTGTGGTTCTGAGGGTGCGTTTCATGTGTTTTAGTTGTGTTGAGTACCATATTGCAGATCTATATCTTTGTTGTAGTTGGGGCTTGGGTGGCATTGTTACTGTGTCAGAGATGGTTTTGTTCCATGTTTGCATGAGGGAGTCGAGGTCTTCTGGAGGAGATTGGAGGTCAGGATGGAGTTTTTCCAGAAATTATTTTGTTTTTGAGGTTTTGGAACCTGAGAGTCGTAGGTTCAGAGCCTGAATAATTCTGATCCAGTATGCTGTGGGGTATGAGAATGGAGATTACCTTGTGATCAGACCAGGGGACATCAATGGAGTAGGTGGTGAGATGTAGTGGTTTTTGATGGTACTCTGTGGTAGAAAGATCAGGTTGAGGGTGTTTCCTTTGTCATGGGTAGGTTGAAGGACGAGTTGAGCAGAGTCCAGGGCTTCCATGGCATCCAGGAAGGTCTTTGCTTTGTTTGGTGTGGTGGATGCAAGGTTGAGGTAGTTGGTTTATGATCTGTGATTGCATGCCACTTCTATTAGTGCATCTAGTTGGTTGGGGTTGGCATTGAGTGATCTGTAGGCAAGTATAATGGTTATGTTGCCATTTCTTATTGCTATTGTGTCCAGACCTTTGTCTGAGATCTTGGTGAGGGTGCGGAAGTTGAGGTTTTTCTTAGCTAGGATGAATACGCTTCCCTCTTGACACTGCATCCGTGGTGAGTGGAAGAGACTGTAGTCATGTGGCATCAGCTGTTCAGCAGGAAATTATCTGTCTTGCTGAACCAGGATTCTGTGACACTTAGGGGTATGTTTACTAAACCGCGCAATTGTGCGGGGCGCACTTGAGCGTGCGCTAAGGTACCTCAGCGCACACTAATAGTGCATTTTTGTGCCCCGCACACGTGCGTGTCACACTAACGGGCCCGCACAGGTGCGCGGCGCTCTGATGTGCGCTAGGGGTGTGGGAATGCATTCCGAGGGCGGAGGAAGGCTCCGGAGGGGCGGAGGGACGGAGTCAATGGGTGGAGAGTGGGAGGGGAGAGGCTCGCCGCACAGGAGCGGGGCTGTAAATCAACCTAAAAAATACCGCGAGTGAAAACCTCGCGTTAGAGACGATTTAAAGGGAAGAGAAACCATTTCCGTCAGCAATGTACAGCAAAACCGGGGAAACCTACAAAACGTGAGCAGTGTGATACATGTGCACAGAACAAAATGTCAAATAAAACGTTAAAATGACCACAAGAAAAATTGTAAAAATTATAATTCAGCTGGGCAACAGTGATAGCAATGGGCAACAATAAAAAACACTCCCAGGAAAGCCCCAAAAAAAAGAAATGATTTTTGGAAGGGTCTACGCTCCGTAGACCCTTTCAAAAATCATTTCATTTTATTGGAGGTTTCCTGGGATTGTTTTTTAATGTTGCCCAGTGATATCACTGTTGCCCAGCTTGGTTATGGGTGTTTGCCCCTTTTTCCGAGGTCATATTTTAGGTTTATTTGCACTTTTGTCTCCATACAAGGTAAATGAGCCCACAGTAAAATTGTGCAGAGCAGGGTTTCTGACTCGTCAGGCCAGGTTTCCTATCTCCAGTGACTGCACTGTCTGTGTGGTGCAACAGACACAGCCAGTGCCTATAAGACCAGAGGGTCACAGGTTCAAATCCCAGCTGGGGCTCCTGCCAACCCAGTTCCCATAGTTTTACCCACCACTAAACGGTGATAGTAAAGACACTCCTTTATTGCAGAGAACATAAGCATGGTTCAAACACCCATATTTTACCCTACACCACACACAAACCATAACAATGGGCATTACCTACAGCCGAGTCCCCCAAATTCAGTCCTGGAGTGCCACAACTCAATCAGGTCATATGCTTTTTCCCAGATAAGGACATGTCTGCATGTTGGCGGAAGGGTACAGGTGGTGGAGGGGGCAGTGGCTGCAAGCCACAGCAGACAGTGGCCTAGGCCTGTGCAGGCTGGCACCGTCCACTGCAACAGACAGGCTCTGTTGGATGTACAGTCATGGACCCCCCAGGGAATGCAGCATATCTGTGGCAACACAGTGGTGCAGTGCACACAGACAGTATGTGCAAGAACAGAAGGTCACAGGTTCAGAGGCCAGTTGGGGCTACTAACAATCCTGTCCACATATTTTTCCCACAACTAAACCATGATAGTAAGGACAAACCTTTATTGCTGAGAACATACGCATGGTTAATACGCCTCTATTTTACCACACCAAACACAGACACCAGAAATAGGCGCATTACCTAGAGCAGAGTCTCCCAAATGCAGTCCTGGAGGGCCCCACACCATTCAGATTCCATGCTACCTCTAATAAAGATGCCCGTGCTGCATATCTATGCACCACACCCATGGTATGCAGATGTGGCTCATGCATATTTATGAGGGACAGCATGAAAACCCGAACAGTGTTTGGAACACCAGGACTGGAGTTGGGAAACTGCCGTAAAGCAGCAGCCAACAGGGCCAGACACACACACACACACACCCACAGGCCCCATTGGCCAATGCCTCCTGGAGAGGCAGGACATTGGGCCCTGCCTGTATCTCCCAATACTAGAAGTTGAATACCTTAGCAATGCCACCCTACACCTGGGTATATGGTACACAGCTATCAAACGTACCCTATGATAACTGGTAGATATCAATTCCTACGTTAAGCACATTTTGCTCATTGAGCTCCACCATAACAATCATTCTGATGTCTGCAGTGTGTGCTGCAGGTCTGGTCTCTGACAGTGTTTACCACCCTGGGGAGTGACCCCCAACAGTATTGCGTACCATATCCACGCCTGTACTGTGCCCAGGACTGTATGGTGGGTATGGCTGCTGAACTCCTCTATAGTAGCACGATGCTGGCATAGGTGTGGGGGTGGCTGTCTGTCTATCCAGTGTGTGGTGGCTGCAAACACCTTCCACAGCCCACACTGCCAGCAATGTTGCCAGTATTGGGCTGCCAATGTGCATAATGAGGAGCAAGGTACCATGGGTATAGGCTGGACAGGGTGGCCTGGCCAGGGTGCATCTGCACAGGGCATAGGGCACTGACTGGGACATTTTAGTGGCTGGCCACCACCTACACAGACAGGGTGACCTCAGTATGTCCTGCTGAGAGATCACTCTCACCCTGACTGTGCAGTGACCACAGCATGGCTAGGCACCCCCATAGTGCTATATAGTATTTCTCTCATGTGATAGATATGGGTTTCCTTTTGGTGCCCAGTCACTGATTTATCTGCTTGCTGTGTATGCTGACATCCCAGTTCTGGGTGCATGCATCTCCACTGGGAACATGCACTATGGACTAACTAGCAGACTGTTTGCAGCTGGTATGTGTTGTGATGGAGTGGCTTGCAGGGTGCAGTGGCTGATGACTTGCTGCAGGAGAATATCAGATAGTGGTGGGGTGCAGCTTACCATATCCAGGCCTAATGTCTGTCTGCTATTGTGTTATGGATGTGTATAGAGCTGCATTGACTGCCCTGTGGGGTGTCTGTTTCTCAGCAGGACCGGGGTTGATGTCCCCTCTACTGCCACCTTTTCAGGGAGGTAGAATGTGGATCTATTGATGGGAGGCCCTCTTTGCCACCCTCAGCCCTGGAGGAGGGGGTGGTGGTACATGGCCCACCTAGGGGCTACACCTGACTGAAACAGACAGAGATAACCAAGGTGTTTGTGCATAAACTACCTATCCCACACATTAACACTTCTTTGGACCTCTGGCATGGCCTCTTTCAGCCATGGAAGGTGTTGTGGACCTGGTCCTGGGCGCCTCATTGCACCCTCAGGGTGAGCACAGTACCCGCACAATGTGACGGTGTGTAGCTACTCTGTGCCAGTAAAACACACGGTCAGTACCCCCTACCGGGCCGAGGTGCTGTGTGGGTGCACACGGTCACGTCCCCCTACCAGGCCGAGGTGCTGTGGAGGTGCATTCGCCATCTTGTGTTCATCTGTGGACAGTTGATTTGCATGTGCATTGCATCATGGGTATGGGTGGGCTAACCCTATCCTGGTGACCACAGCAGACTGTCTGTGTGGTGACATGCAGGCTCTCTGCAGCCAGCCAGGGGCTTGCTAGGAGCTGTAGCCCAATGGTTACTTCACTGCCTGTGAAACCAGAGGTCATGGGTTCAAACCCACAGTGGGGTTATTTGATAGGGTTGTCCAACGCATTATCTGTTTTTTAATGTACATTTTTTGCTGCCAGCAAAAACACCCTCAGCGTACTGTACCCATAAGGTGCCTCTGAGGGTGCTTTATAGGGCGCCCTATAGGGCACCTTATGGTTCCCGTCCATATAAGGTGCACTATACATTATCCTGTGATGTAACTTATAGGGAGCCCTATAGGGGACATATTAGGGTGCTGTGGCGGACAGTGCAATTTATAATGTGCCCTATGGAGTGCCTTATAGGGTGCCTTCTACGGCACCTTCAATTACGGCACGTAAGGGCGTGTTTGCTGGCAGCAATTAATAAAATAAAAATAAAGTGCTGCAGGACAAAATATGTACAATGCAAAGCTGATGCCACAGCCAGCCTTATGTATTAGGCACACTGCGGAGCAAACTCATGACCCCTGTATCAGCAGTCAGTGCCTTAACCATTGTGCTTCACTGCTGCTCCTCCTTGCCTGTCAGCGCACCTACTTATGCTTTTCATTCCTTAAACTGCACAGTGCTGCCATAAAAAACAGTACTCTGACCTTGCGGTACCTCATACGGCACCCTCTAAAACGCCCTATAAGCAACATTCTAGGGTGCCTTGGCTGACAGTGCACTTTAAAATGTGCCTTATAGGGCGCCTTATGTTAACACGCTTTGAGAGTGCGTTTGCTAGTAGTGATAATTAAAATAAACATAACATGACTCCAAAAGCAATCTTCACCATAATAGGTAATGCCTCAGCCAGCCTTGTTCATTGGGCACAGTGGGGGATTGAACCCTTGATCCCTGCACCATTGGTCAGTGTCTTACCCATTGTGCTGTGGTTCTGTTCCTGTGCTTGCACATTAGTGTGCCGCCTTATGCCGCCCAATATTAAAAAAGCCTCCTAAATCAATAGCACACCACCTAATGCCCATCAGCATGCCACCTTATGCTGCACAATATTAGACTAGCTCCCAAAGTAATGCCTCAGCCAGCTGTCTACATTGAGCACTGTGGGGGATTGAACCCCTGATCCCTGCACCATTGGTCAGGGTCTTAACCATTGTGCTGTGGCTCTGCTCTTCTATATGTACATCAGTGCGCCACTTATGCCGCCCAGTATTAAAATGCCTCCGAAAACATTAGCACGCTGCCTTATGCCCATCAGCGCGCCACCTTATGCTGCCCATTATTTAAATGCCTCATAAATTAATGCCTCAGCCAGCCATCTTCATTGGGCACTGTGGGGGAGTGAACCCCTGATCCCTGTACCATTGGTAAGTGTGAATGATAGGCAGGAAGGTAAAGCTGGGAATAAGAACTGTGGTGGTAGGAGGAGTGCAGTGAGACAGAGAGCTAGGAGGATGGCAAGAGGGGGGGGGGGGCATAGTTGTGCTGAGGAAGGCTGCTGCAGTGTTTTACTGGAGGTTGGATGAATGCTCTTTTCTTCAGGCCAGTGGAAGCTTACAGGCTGGCAGTGATGCTGAGAGGTGTAGGATCAGGGTAGTGCTGTGATTCCCTCAGTATGAAGATCCTGGCTGGCGATAAGATTCTGTTGCTGCAGGAGTTGATCTCCACCTAAGAGTCATGCCCAAGAGTCCTCTGGCAAGTCCCACAGATGCAGGCCTGCTAGGTGCAGGTGCACCCCTGGGGCTGTAGTTTAAATGTGGAGCAGCTTCTGCTGATTGGCAGCTTGGTGGCTGAGCAGAGTGGGGAGGAGATACTTCCCACACTCACTGGTGATGGATGACTGCTTATGTGCCCCTGGCACTGTCGTTTAAATGTGGAGTGACTTCTGCTGATTGGCGGCTGAGCAGAGTGGGGAGAAGCTACTTTCCACACTCACTGGCGATGGATGGCTGCTCTTCCTAACTTGCATAGGAAGGCCAGACCATGGCCATGTGGTAGCCCAGGGTAGTCAGGCACCATCTGGAGAGGCATCTGCAGCTGGGCCTGCCCCATGAAGGCATTAGGTGCAGACAGGGCCTGGCTGAGTATTTAATGGGATAAGGCAATCTCCTATGGAAGCAAAGGGCAGCAGCAAACATTGCAAGAAGATAGATTCTGATAGCCACACCGTGTGTAGAGATATCGGCTTGCTTTTGTAGCTACAGGAAAGGCAGGCACAAACATACATAGACCACAATGGGTATGATTTCAAGGGATGTTATTTCAAGATTAGTTATTGAATGGGTGGGGTTCATATGATCATTTTCAATGAGGCTGTTTATCTTTTTTCTTGGGGGAGGGGGCCATAAGGGGGAAGGATGGCATGGAAGCTAACTACCTTGCGCCAGCTCTGGGGCCAGTCCTGATTTTGCCTGCACATATTTTAGCACATGCACAATAATTTCTCATAGTTAGTAAACTAACATGTTCACTAACCATCCAGAACTGTGTGTGCATGAGTTCATTCCTTGCTATCACAGCATGATGGTGGGTTTTTGGAGGTGTCAGGTCCTGGGGTGCTGCAGCATTACCCACCTGTCACTGTGTATATTGGTGCTGGGTCCTCTGCTTTGGGCATCCTGTGGGTGAGAGCTAGGGTATGCAATATGCAGCAGGTGACAAATACATCAGAGCATTTAGCTGGGGTATATAGCAATTCCCTGCTTGGCCTGCCCAAGTACCTGAATCTGCTCTTTAGGATTCCAAATGTCCACTCTGTGACAGGGCTGGTCTCTCTATGTGCCCTGTTGTAGTTCTGCTCTGCTTGTCCCTTGGGATAGGCCATGGGAGTCATCAGTCAGTTCTTGAGGGGATAGCCTCTGTCACCTTTTGGGTGGGTTTGAATGGGAACCTGCTGCATTGGTTGGCATTTTGCATATATTTGCATAGTTGGCTCATGTCACCTGCAATTCTCCCTGTGTCAGTGTCTGTGGGGCTGTTGTGCAATGTATGCCTACTGCTTTTAGTGGACAGTGTGTGTGTGTGTGCACTGTGTGTGTGTGTGTGTGCACTGTGTGTGTGTGTGTGTTGTGTATTGTATGTGTTGTGTGCTCTGTGCTGTAAGTGTGTGGTATATGCTCACCCTGCAGCTATTCACCAATGATCTAGCCTCTCTGGAAGAAACTGTGTATCCCAGACTATGACAGAATGTACTGTAAGTGCCATGACATGAGTCAGGTAGCAGGCATGCACATCTGTTATGAGGTGTGTGACATTGCAAATTACTTGCATGGCAAGGGAATGGAGGCTTTAGGTTGTGGTACATAGTCTCCCTTCCTGCAAGTAGATCAATAGCAATGTGTGTGCAATCTATTGCACCAAGCTCAAAGAATTCTGTCATTGTTTGATATTGTTGCTGCCGCTAAGTCTCAATGAAGATAATGCATTGTATGTCTCTCCTTAGAAAGGCATCTAGGAACTTAGCTATGCCTGCTTTGGACTCAAGGGGTGTTTGAAAGGTTCCTGTAGCAAAGAAGACCAGAACTATTGTCACCTTCAGGTGCACTGGCAGGGCTCTGCCCCTCCATGCTATGGGTTCCAGCTGACTACACAGTCTTCTTATCCGTTCTGTACTTCTGATGCATTCGTCATCTGTGAAATCCATAAACTGTGTCCTATACACGTACCCTCTCTGCAGTGGATGCTGTCTCCTCTGTTGCCTCTCTCTTCTTTCCATAAGAACACACAGGTGCCATCACTGAGCCTGTTTTCTCTCCAGCTGAAACTACCATCACCACCGGCATCACCACCCACCACCAGTACCAACACTTACCAATACCAGGTATCACCAACAGGCATTGCACAGGGACATACTGTCATTTACAGTGCATCACACAAGCACAGATAGTGGTACAGATAGACACACTCTCAGAGACACTAACAACAGTCCAGGGACACTCCCACCCAGACATCAGCAATGGCCCTTGCACGATGCCCACACAGATCCTAACATTGGAACAGGCATTCTCTCATACAGAGGTACAGAGATATACTGTACACACAATGGCATTGACACTCGCACATATTGTACACACTCACACATACACTGTGATACACACTGATACACCTACCCAGTCACAATAATTAAAAGCTGGCTTGTTACACTATGCCCTAACTAACTTTATAAAATACAGAATTTTAAACTAAACACAGATTTTATCAGTTTAAACCCAAGAATTCCCTTTATCCTAAGAGTTTGAGAATTTCCCAGCAGTTAAATACTTACAAGTGCAGATTCCACCCCAGTAGTAGCAGCTCCTCCCAGTACTCCTTCAAGACTAAACATCACGGAGCTCTGGTTGACTTATTTATATCTGCGCTTCTAAGGTAATTTCTTTTAACAATTTCCTTGGTGATTCAAACTGCCCTTTGCTAGATAGAGGGAGCCTTTCAAGTTGGCCCTTTGATCTGTTACTTGACTTTAACACCTATTTTAACAATTTCACATTTCTCTTGCCTCCTAGCTAGAAGGCCTCTTTGTAAAAGGTCTCTAGAAAACAATTTATCTCTGTATACACAAAGAATATTTACCCTGTTCTTCTTTCTCTGTTAAGCTTTGTCCTAACTGATGTTTAATTTAACTGAAAGCTGGCTTTTTACACTATGCCCTATCTGACCTTAAAGCTAATTTTTTACCCCAGGGAATTTATGCACTTACATTTATACCCATTCTTTGGCATTCTTGAATATTTTATGCAGTTCTGGTTGCCATATCCAAAATAAGGATAAAGCGGAATTAGAAAAAGTATAAAGAGTGACCAAAAAGTCTTTAAAGGTTAGGGCTCTACAGCTTGGAAAAAAGACAGCTGAGGGGAGATATGATAGAGGTCTATAAAATAATGAGTGGAGTGGAACAGATAAACATAGATCGATTTTTTATTCCTTCAAAAACTAGAAAGACTAGGGGACACACAATGAAGCTACAATGTAGCAAATATAAGACTAATAGAAGAAAATATTTTTTCACTCAAAGCATAATCAAACTCCGGAATTTGTTACCAGAGGATATAGTAAAAGCTGTTAGTGTATCTGGGTTTAAAAGAGGTTTGGACAAGTTCCTAGAGGAAAAGTCCATAAACTATTATTAAAGTGGATTGGGGAAATCCACTGCTTACCCTGGAATAAGCAGCATGGAATTTGTCTACTTGTTGGGAACTCGACAGGTACTTGTGCCCTGGATTGACTACTATTGGAAACAGGATATTGGGTTTGATGGAGCTTTGGTCTGATCCAGTATGGCATATCTTATGCTCTTAGCCTTTCTGGGCTAATTTATGTGCATATGGGAGAATTTTCAAAAGTATGTACTGTCATGAGGCTGGTACCAATAAAGATGTAGAGTTGAAAAGAAACTCTGTTTTTCACAGAGCTCTAGGTGTGCAATCACCTCAAAGCA
This sequence comes from Ichthyophis bannanicus, assembly GCA_033557465.1. NCBI lineage: Eukaryota > Metazoa > Chordata > Amphibia > Gymnophiona > Ichthyophiidae > Ichthyophis > Ichthyophis bannanicus. The sequence goes on from CM066031.1 coordinate 1,221,129,710, forward strand.
CAGCTAGAGGGGGCAGGATTGACTCTACAGAAGCTAATGAGGCTAGGAGAGCTAACCAGTTGCACCTGGAAATGAGCCCGGGAGATTCAAAGGGAAGATCCCTTTATAAACGGAAGCTTAATGCTAGCAAAGTAGAAGCAGACACAGACGCAGACGAAGAAGGAGAAGCAGGAAGAGAAGGAACAAGGATTACGGCTGGAGAAGGAAGGAGAGACCTGAAGGAAGGAATCCTCCTTGAACAAGCCCAAAAGGACAGAATTCACAGAGGTAGAGTTCAGAGGGGCCAAGCTACGAGAGCCGCTGTTCAGAGGGAGTCTGCTAAGGAAAGCAGTCAGGCTGGAGGGTATGCCACTCCCTGCTTAAGCAACGTTCCTGAGTCCAAAGCTGAAAGACATATACAGAGAGCCAGAGAGCCAGGCTTGGAGGAAAGGTTGCAGGCATTGGAGTATGCTGAACAAGCTTTACCAGGTACCCGAAGGGAAGGAGTTTCTAACAGAGCTACTTTGTTACTGAAGCATAGAGCTGGAGAATCCGCACCAGGTTTTACTAAGCTTTCAGGAAGTCCAGCACTGCCCAGAAGCTACCGACAGAAAACCTGTTACATAAGAACATAAGATATGCCATACTGGGTCAGACCAAGGTCCATCAAGCCCAGTATCCTGTTTCCAACAGTGGCCAATCTAGGTCATACGTACCTAGCAGTTTCCCCAAAAGACACAGGTTCCGCAATGCTTGTACTGGGTCAAGCATTGATATCCTGGGTACCTTCTTACGCCGCAAGCAGAAGCAGCAAAAAACAGCCACCAACAAGCCACAGAGACGTTCATGAGAGAGAAGGCTCCAGAGCTTCAAGCTACAGAAACTCAAGGTATGGGAGTTTTATTCCTGCTAATGAAAGCCTAACGCCTAAAAGCACTGCTAAAGCTAAAACTCACTTTATAAGAAGAGGAAAGAAACCAGAGTGGTTTGAAGAACTACCAAAAGACTTTAAAGCACAGTCTTATTGGAGGCAAGATACCAGAGACAGTCCATATAAATCTGTAACTGCCAGGGACAGCGTGTGCTCTGAGGGGGAAAGTAGTGAAGCAGAATTTATGGAAATAGAAAATGCAAACACTATTCCCATTCCTCAGGAAGAAGCTATGGATTGTAGTTTGTGTATGGCTTCTAGCCTAGAATCCATAGCCACCTTGTAAATAAGAAGTCTTGTTTAATTGTTTTGCCCTGGAATGAATTGAATTCCTCCCTTTAACCTTTCAACTAATTGTGAAGATATTAACAATTGGTTTTACCTGCTTATTACTGGAGCCTTTATGAACAAAGGACATTCTTTAATTTCTAGTGTCTTAATGAACCCTTGCACAGAGGGGAAATAAAAGCCTTGTTTCCCTACACTCGTGGCTTAATTATTGAGTTCTCACAAGGAGCTGAAATACCTAAGACCGATCTCCATTTTGGCCTTAAAATACCCCACGCTCCTTGAAAATAAATATGTTGTACAGCACGCCCTTACTTCCTTTGGCCACTAGGGGATGCCACCACGACAGTACATAAATGCAAATCTCTCTCAAGTGTTGTCTCCCTGCAATGTCTCTGCTCATTCTGAGTAAACTTATGCTCAAAAACATGGTGCGCCCATAAACTAGGGAGAAAGACGCAAAATACATTTTGCAAAAAATATATATATACAAGGGTTATTTTTAAAGTAAGGTCCGATTGGCTGTAGTTTTGTAAATTTTTTTCCCCTGTAGAAACAAGCATGCGGGCCAGCTCCCGGCATGCCTTGTGCAAAAGCAGATGCCATTTGCAGTCGTAGCATCACTTTGTATGGTTTATACTGAGACGGTAAAATGTTTAAGACAATTGAGCAGCCCTCTGACTGTGAAATACAGTCTGTGATTCGGTTTTTGACAGCAAGGACCGTGTCATCAGTGGACATTCATCACCAGATATGTGAGGTGTACGGCTCCAATGCGATGAGTGACAGTAAAGTGCGTAAATGGGTGAGATTGTTCAAGGATGGGTGGGACAAACTGTGCTCACAATGGGTTCCCAGGCTGCTTTCCGAGGAACACCAAAAAAGGAGAATGGCTAGTGCTTTGACATTTTTGATCCGATACAATGAGGAAGGAGATGAACTTTAGGACCACATTGTCACAGGGGACGAGACATGGGTTTCTCACGTGACTCCAGAATCAAAGTGGCAGTCGATGGAATGGAGACACACGTCATCTCCAGTCAAAGTGAAAGCCAAACAGACAATCTCAACACGCAAGATTATGGCAACTGTGTTCCTCGGAAAGCAGCCTGGGAACCCATCATGAGCACAGTTTTCTGAACTGCAATTTTTCAGAAATGATTTTGTATAGCACTGACCTTGAAAATTGTGGAAATTTCAGTGACAAAGTGGAAATCGTGAAATCGCTGTTCTTCATGAATTTTTGTGTCAACTGTGTGCACCAAATCTTCTGTGATTACTGAAGGTTGACCCTATCGCGGTTCATCATGGACATTGTCCCGCCCGTCCTTGAACAATCTCACCCATTTATGCACTTTGCTGTCACTCATCGCACTGGGGCCATACACCTCACATATCTGGCGATGAATGTCTGCTGATGACACGGTCCTTGCTTTCAAAAACCGAATCACAAACCATACTTCACAGTCGGAGGGCCACTCAATTGTCTTAAACATTTTAACGTCTTGGTATAAACCGTACAACGTGACGCTATGACTGCAAATGGCATCTGATTTTGCACAAGGCATGCCGGGAGCCGGCACGCATGCTTGTTTCTACAGGGGGAAAAAATTTACATAGCTACAGCCAATCGGACCTTACTTTAAAAATAACCCTCGTATATATATATACAGGGTGGCCCAAAAAAAGTGAGAACATCTCGTAAATTAAAAGCTTAAATAGTTTACATATTTACCTTTTTTAGCTTTATAACGTCTTTATTTTGACAATTTCCGGTCACCATCTTTTTTTTTAAATTTGTCAATTGTTTACATCTGTCTTTTTGCATTTTTAAATAACTTATATGCTACGAGATGTTCTAATTTTTTGGGCCACCCTGTGTGTATGTATATATATATATATACCGTACATACATACACCCCTAAGATTGAACACTGGCCCTGCATTCACATCATGCCAGCCACAGGAGCTGTTCCACGTCTAAAATCACAGCAGATTACTTATGGGACATTATTAATTGTTTAGGTTGGTTTTCACAGTTTAAAACTTAAATCATGAGCGGATTGTGAGAGAGCCTTGTGAGACTGAGAGATCAGACATCGAAATGACAGATGAAGTTTAATGATGCACATAGGAAAAATACCGTATTTTCCGGCGTATAAGATGACTGGGCGTATAAGACGACCCCTTACTTTTCCTGTTAAAAATATAGGGTTTGGCCTATACTCGCCGTATAAGACTATCCCTCTTCCAGCGCACACCAAAAAAAAAAAAAAAACTTTATCAGAAGTCAGGTTCATACCACTCTTTTTACCAATGTGTACATGACCAGTTCCAAATGAAAATAATAAACTGGATTAAATCTCCTGCCATGAATTCATGCAAGCTTTTTTCTTATCTAATGGAAAATGGGAGAAAATTCTAATCAAATAACTGTATTTATATCCCGCTTTTCATCGGGTCACCGGTTTTTTAATGTGTGAGTGTCTGTAATATCCCATGTAGATGATTATTGAGGGGCATAAATAGGTCCTAAGTGCCCTTTCTTCCTTCTTTTCCTTAATTGGTGCGCATATGTTCACAGTAAGATTGGCTTTTATGAATCATTTTACACATTACATTAGTTTTCAGTTTTTTATTATAATCACATATATGGTGTGTTTTAAATTTATTTATATCCCGCTTTTCACTGGGTCAAAGCGGTCAATTGGGGGATACATTTAACACGAGGGGATATGAGACACACACACTAATGGATACAGGGAACATGGGCATTGGAGGGTTAAGTGGCTTGCCCAAGACCACAAGGAGTGCCTATAGGACTAGAAATCCCAATCCCTCCGGCCTGAGATTGCTGTCCCCAGGTGGGACTTGAACCCCCAACCCTCCAGCCTGAAGTACCTTGTCCTAACCACTAGACCATGCCTCCCTTAAATATATCTCATTTGCCATATAGGCAAGATTCTTGGTGCATAACTGCACTATGTTATTCTAGTTGGATGCATTGCAGTGTCAGCGATTCACTACGTTTTATACAAGTTTGGAATCGATGCCTCGTTCAGATCATTCTGCTGCAGCATATAAAAGCATACCATTTGCTACACTAAGGAATTTTAATTTCCTTGCACACAGCATCACACTGAGGCATGACGGCGATTTAGCTTCATTCACATGCTTTAGTTTCGCCCGAGTTTTCAGATTCCTTTACTAGCATTTGATCAAGGTTTCTCTTTACATGGATGCATTTCAAGTAATTTCTATACATGGTCCAAATTGTTGTTGCCGTCTCTAACCACGTCTTACATAGAATAGGTACTATATTTAGATCATCCAGTTGCAATACATAGAAACACATCCTTCATTACACTGGAGAATTGCAACTCTCTTAAAACGGTATCACAGCGAGGCTGCACGGCGATTTAGCCCCACCCATGCAGTTTGGTCTCATTTTCAATTTGGCGCGAGTCGGAGCGTCTACAAAAGGTCCCCAGTGCATCGGATTGTTTTCCAACATTGGATTGAAATGCTGAATGGTTCCAGCACCTTTACTAATACTTTGAGGTTAGTGACTCCGTTTGGTTCACCTTTTCACATTTGTCCATAGTTTTCTAGCACCTGATTCGTGCTTTACAGACTTTGTAGGTCTCAAGTTAAAAATGACCAAATACACCTTGTTTTATCAACATTGATGGGTGCATTCTTCTATTCAAGTTTGGATCTTTAGTTTAGATACTACACCGTAGTCTCACAATCTTTTTTATTAAGCATTGGTTTCCCTTTAAAACGATGTATTCGACACCTTTGCATCCTTTAATATATAGCATTGTTTAGCTTTCTGCCCCTTCAGCATTACGTTTTGAGTCTCTTACGATTGAATATAGAGTCAAAGCCAATTTTACATACCGTATTTTCCTGTTGTGGATTGAATACCCAACTCACGCTCGCTCGGCTCAGGTCGGTGTGAAGTGAGGCTGCCGCGTGCAGGCCTTCCACGTATGCTGCATCTTCGGTTCGCTTAGCTGCAGGTGAAAGCTTCGGAGAGGCAGCGCATTTTTCTTCTGCATGTGGTATTGGAATTGTGTATTAGCCTCAACTTTTATAAAAGCAGAGTCCATTTAAAGTTGCTCCCTTAGAGCTGTTCAAGTGTGTATGTGTGAGTTGTGTACTGGCGTATAAGACGACCCCCGACTTTCGAGCATATTTTCATGGGTTAGAAAGTCGTCTTATACGCCGGAAAATACGGCAATCTAAACAGTAACTTCACAATACTAGCTTCTATATTAGGAGTCACTGCCCAGGACACAGATCTAGGCATTATCATGGATAATACATTGAAATTCTTGGTTCAGTGTGCTGCAGCAGCCATAAAGCAAGTGCAATGTTAGGCATTATTAGGAAAGAAATGGAGAAGAAAACTGAAAATATCATAAAACGCCTCTGTGTTGCTCCATGGTGTGACAGTATATTCAGTATTGTGTGTAATTCTGTTTGCTGCATCTCAAAAAAGATGTTGTAGAATTAGAAAGAGTTCAAAGAAGGGTGTCCAAAATGATAAAGGGATGGAAAGCCTCGCCTATGAAAAAAATCTAAATAGATTAGGGCTCTTCAACTTGGAGAAGAGTGGCTGAAGAAAGGTATGATAGAGGTCTACAAGATCATGAGTGGAGTGGAAAGGGTAAATGCAAATTTGTTTACTCTTTCAAAAAGTACCAAGACCACACGACACTCCATGAAGTTGCTAAATAATATGTTTAAAAAAAATTAGAAAATATATTTGTTTCACTCAATTTATACATAAGCTCTAGTCTAGTGTTTGTTGCCAGAGGATATAGTAAAAGCATTTAGGGGCTCCTTTATCAAAGTGCGCAATACAATTTTACGTGTGATTTGGTGCACGTTTGCTATGTGCTTGGGCTATGGTAACAGTTATTGCAGGGGCATGAAAGTTAACACACGCCAATTATTGCACTACCAGTCGTGTGTTAGGGTGCCTAATAGGTGCATTCAATGCAGAGAATGGGTGTGGTGAGCACACTGCAGTTAGCACGTGAGGAGATATCACACACTGTCAATGTTGCCATTAGCAATTGGTGGCATAAGTGTGCCTGCAATAATAGCGCTGTGCGTTAGGGTATTTATCCGTGCGTTAACTGTCAGGAACATACTGGTCATCCTTCCAACAGTTACTGTGGCGGCTTTGCACTTAACTCACATTAGCTTTTTGTGCTAAACACTTATTAAGAGCAAAAGCCTAATGCACTTTAGTAAAAAGTGTAACTGAGTTTAAAAATGATTTGGACAAGTTCCTGGAAGAAAAGTCTATAAACTATTATTAACAAAGTGAACATGGGGAAAGTCGCTGTTTATCCCTAGGAGTAAGCAGCATGGAATCTATCTGCTCTTTGGGATCCTGCCAGCTTCTTGTGATCTGGATTGGCCATGATTGGAAACAGGATTCTGCACTTGGTGTGGACCTTTGGCATGATTAAGTATGGCAGTTCTTATGTTCTATTTTCTTTCTCTGACTAACTTAATATAGCTGGACCCTGATAAATCCCCTATTTGAAGAGATGGATTTTTGGAGCTACAGAACAATTTTTGTGTTTTTTACAGTCCTGAGGGGTGGAGAAGTCTCTATCTCCAAGGCCTTGATATCTCGTACAACCCATTCTGAGGTCTTCACTATACTTCAGTATTTCCTTCTTTTCCTTTGTCAGTTTATGAAAAGATCCACAGCACACATGGAGTGTGACTGAAATTTCATTTTACTGAATGAAATGTGGATTGCAATAAACTCAGGAGCAATTTAATTCTTTGAGAACAATTGAAGCAAACAGCCTGTACACTCTATACTTAAACTAGTGAAGTGAATACATTTCTTCTATTCTCAAGCATTCAGTTTCTCCTCTTCCAGGGAGAGCGACACTCATTCCAGGCACACTTGGTCCCTATTTACTATTTCAGAGTAAAGCTGATCAATATTCATTGCCTGCTGTGTGTTACACAACCTCTCATGTCTGCGGAGCATCCCTGACCCAGAGTCAGAGGTGGCAGGCGAGGATTTGACAGCAGAGGCAGACGATGTGGGCATGGCAGAGATGGGCTCCAATAACAGATGCCCCTTGAACTTGACAGACGAGACAGACTCATCAGGGAAGCATTCTAGTGAGTGAGTAGACAATGAGCAGTTAGGGAAGATTGTATTTCAACACATGCAGGTACAGCAGCAATGGTGCCCCCTCCTCCCATGCCAGATCAGACCATGGGCACTGTGCCACATGTGCACTCTGCTGAAATGGAGCCTGTCATGCTTGCTGCATCGTCCCCCTCCCATGGGGTGTTGCCTGCCTGCAGCTCCTCAGAGTCCCCTAGCTGGGACACCTGACTGGCCCTTTGCCCACTGCCCTCCCCAATGCCCTGCAGCACTGCCAGGAGCTGCTGAAATGATCCAACTAGCAATGCCTGGTAGGCTGCCATCCCCCGCAGCAGCTGAAGCTGTGCCTCCTACTGCTGCTGCACATGCACAAGGTGCTCGTACAGTGCCTGATGGCCATCATCCAGATCCTGCCTTATGTCCCTCATTTCCTGTTGAATGTCATGGAGCATCAAAAGGATCCCCTTGGTGTGCTTCAGCATGCGCGATCCCTCCCGCAGCAGTTCCCTGTTCACATCATCTGGAGAACTGTCAGGTGCCTCCTTGAGAATGGGGAACTACAGGTCCACTGTGGCTGCTCCTCTATCGCTGCACTCACTGACCCAGAGCCTCCCTGGCTCATACTGTATTCTGGTTGGTCAGGGTCACCACCAGTGGCTGCGGGTGGTTTGGCTGCATCCCGACTATCCATGGGCTGGGATGGTCTGGCCACTGTCTGGTCTCTGGGAGGGTAGAAGAGGCACAGATCAGGGCCCAACATGGGTGTCTAGTGATGGCTGGGTCCTGTACTGGGTCCAATAGCCGCACATGTTCAGGGGCTTCTTGAGTCAGTGTGGTCCTTGGTCTCCATAACTGACATGCATTAACAAAGGCAAATGTATAAACACAACTGGCAGTGCAGAGTGGAGCCACCACAAATCCACACAAGAGCAGGTCGAGACAGTCCCACAATGTGGACCATATGTTGTGACAGGAGTACATGTGCATGGACACCCTGTAATGCGTGGACCATGCCACCCCCAGATCACAGTAGACAGCCGAACCCCATACGGCCACTGACCCTGGGGCCATGATAGCCACCATGTGCATGGAGAATTCACTGGAGATGGGCCTGCTACACCTGCCACCTCTATAGCTGTACCCTTGCTCTGCAATGACCCTGAGTACCCAATCTGTTCTGCACCTTTCCCTCTATCTCATTGTAGGTGTGCCTGGCAGATGCCCTGTCCAACACCCAAATGTGGATATAAGTGGCCAGAGGGGGTCCTACCAACAACCCCAGGTGGGCACCAATGGGCCATGCATTCAGGTGATGGACAAGATTGGCAGTGGGTCTTGGGGACAGCAGCAGGTGACACCCACATCACCATAGTGTGCACCCCCCTGGGCATCAGGCACAGAGCTATGCTACCTGGCAAGTCCACTGATGGTGACGTCTTCAATGTACTGGAGGACCTGCTCCTCAAGGGGGGATAGTTTGTGCTGGTGTTCTAGGGGAAGATTGATGTTCTCCGGCCTCTTCTCCTTAGCTGCCTGCCGTACAACCTGCCACTTTTTCTTCACATCCTCAATGTCCCTGTTGTGGTGATGCACTGCGTTTACCCTCCACACAATTTCTAGCCATGCCCTCTGTTGGGTGCTGGCATCCTCTTTGATTGAAGGATAAGGTGGTATACAAAACTGTCTAAATAAGTAAAATAAATACAGTAAATAAATCCTCTGCTCTGAAGAGGGTGGCATATTTCTGTAGCACCTGCCACATGGCCGTGGCAGTCTCCGAGGGGCTGAATTTTGCCTTCCTGGTGTGCCTTTGCTTTTCTCTCGCTGCCTGTGACATGCTACAGATTACGCACTATGGTGGAGGTGAGATACCCATGCATGCCAATTTGAACTAGGAGGGTATGATGCCAATCCAGGCCACTCACTGGCCAAACACGCTGATATTATCCACATATGGAGTTCCGTGGTGAGGGGACAAATATGCGCATCAGCAGTCGGCACTGGAAAACAAAGTCTCAGGGACATGATGGAAAGATGCCGTGTAGCGACATAAACGGGGATATATTGCATACCTATGCGGCTATGCATCACTGGGCGGATATCCTTGATATTGAGCATGGTGCCTGTACTGGCAATACACAGGTAAGTACAAAATCACCCTACACGTTTATAGCTGCCATTCACATTCTGCCATACAGTACCCGTGGATGATGGATCCCCATGCCCCGCACATATGGGCCTATAGGCATGGGCTGTACACATGCGCCAGGGGACCGTGGCTCCTTCCACATCGACACAGGGTTGCATTCCAGGGGCACAGCCCATGCAGCTGTTGACGGGACCCCCCGAATGGGCCAGCTAAGCCATGCCTATGTGGGCACAGTTTTGGGAGCCAGGCACCCTGATGGGACAGGCAATGCACCCTGGTCTGATGGGCCGGTTGCAGGCAGATGTGATTGTGGGAATGCACGGCATCTTTCCATCATGTCCCTGAGACTTTGCAGTGGTGTCACAGTCATGGCGCACATAGTCCCCCCTAAGGCCAGGTGCAGGGATGATACAGATGGGGGGCATGGTGTGTGTGACCTGTGTATGTATCTTTATCTTTATTTAAAACTTAATATACCGCTAACACGTAATGTACCAGAGCGGTTTACAATCATTAAAGTACAAGATACTGCTGTGAAGAAGAAGCAGAACGCCAGCTATTCAGATAGGAGAGAGATAGCATGTTAAAGAGAAGGACAGCAGATAAGGACGACAACAGGGACAGTAGGTCATGGACTTGACATCAGCGGGGAGCGGAGGACAAGGGGGAGGGGGAAGTTCAAAGGCTGTACTGAAAAGGTGGGTCTTTAGTCTTTCTTTGAAAGTGTTGAAGGACAGTTCCAGGTGGAGGGCTGACGGGAGTGAGTTCCAGAGCCGAAGGCCAAGGAAAAAGAAAGTGGAGGACCAAGTGGATTCCAGATGGGCCTGAGATGGAGATGGGAGAGACATGCGATTAGAGTGGATGGACCTGAGGGACCGGTGGGGGGTGTGGAGATGGACGTACATGGACCTGCGGCAGTGTGAGTGATGACTTTGTGCTGTGAGAGAGGCGGTTTGTGCTGCTGACCCCCTTGCCCACATCCTGAGGTGGCCATCTATCCCATGACCCAAGAGCCAAAGGGGATACCCCTATTGACCCCATGATGCAGCCATACCTACACACCACAATGCCAAGGCATCTGTTGGGTGTGTGTATGGTGGCCTCCAGGTGGCCCGGGGGCACCTGTACCACCCACCCCCCAGCCACAGTGACGGCTACATGGCTCAGCAGCACCATGACCCTGCTGTCCTGGGGACCCTGGAGTGATCGTCCCACACCCGTCACCATCATATGGCATGGGTGTTGCTCACACCCACCCACTCGGTGACTGCCTCCCTGGGAATGGACTGCACTTGGGCCCACGAAGTGCTGCCTGTGGTGTTCAGGCCATGGCTGGTGTGCCGTTGTTGGCCCTGTCACCACAGTATGGCGATCTTGCCACACCTGGGCCTTCACAGGCTGCTCGGTGTGGGCCCAGGCACAATCCATTCTTGGGATGGTGGTCACAGGGCAGAGGTGCGTGCCAGTCCCATGACCCTGCTACAGACGCACGTGACAACATGCCCTTATGCAAGACAAACCAATTTTTATTTAAATTACATACATACATATATACAGTGGTGACTCGCTGCACCCCCATGCATTGTGAGGGGTGGTGCACATCCCCAATGTTATTGTGTGCTGTCCTTGGCTACACAAAGCCCAGCACTGACCTGCGGCAGTGTGAGTGATGACTTTGGGCTGTGAGGGAGGCGGTTTGTGCTGCTGACCCCCTTGCCCACATCCTGAGGTGGCCATCTATCCCATGACCCAAGGGCCACAGGGGATACCCTTACTGACCCCATGATGCAGCCACACCTACACACCACAATGCCAAGGCATCTGTTGGGTGTGTGTATGGTGGCCTCCAGGTGGCCAACAAGGGGGTTACCATCGCACAGCCGAGGTGCAGCCCAGCACACCTTACAGGGACATGCAGCAGATGGTGAGATCCACCAGGAATGGTGTCCTAGGGGGTTGGAGGGTCCAAAATCCCCAGCACCATTGCATGTTCCAACAGTGACCCATGCCACCCCAAAAGGGCCATACCCCACATCACACCACCAAGTGGAGTGAAACTGATGTGGGTACCTGGGAAGGCAGAATAGTGTTGGGCAACCATACCACATGTGGCCCCAGGAGGTGACATTCAGGGTACAGGGTCACAGAAATGGTGACTAATGTGAGCTGTAACCTCCAACCAACAGGTAGACAAAGGTGAGTTGGTTGATATAGTGTATCTGGACATTCAGAAAGCCTTTGACAAGGTCCCTCATCAGAGACTTTTGACAAAACTAAAAAGTCATAGGATAGGAGGCAGTGCACTATTGTGGAATAGGAACTGGTTAAAAGATAGAAAGCAGAGGGTAGGGCTAAATGGCCAATTTTCCCAATGGAAAAAGTTGAATAGTGGAGTACCGCAGGGATATGTGCTGGGTCCGCTGCTTTTTGACATATTCATAAATGACCTGAAAAAGGGAATAACGAGTGAGGTTATCAATTTGCAGATGACACAAAACTATTTAAAGTTGTTAAAAACCAAGAGGATCTTGATAAATTGGAAGACTGGGCATCAAAATGGCAGATGAAATTTAATGTGGACAAGTGCAAAGTTATGCACCTAGGAAAGAACAACCCAAACTATGGTTACACGATGCAAGGATCCACATTGGGAACCACCACCCTGGAAAAAGATATAGGCGTCATCGTGGATAACATGTTAAAACCCTCCGCCCAGTGTGCAGCAGTGGCAAAGAGAGCAAATAGAATGCTAGGTATCATAAGGAAAGGAATGGAAAATAATACAAAGGATATTATAATGCCTCTATATCGTTCCATGGTGAGACCGCACCTTGAATATTGTGTGCAATTCTGGTCGCCATATCTTAAAAAGGATATAGCGTTATTAGAAAAGGTACAGAGAAGAGCCACCAAAATGGTAAAGGGGATGGAAGGATATTCCTATGAAGAGAGGCTAAAAATGTTAGGGCTCTTCAACCTTGAAAAGAGACGGCTGAAGGGAGATATAATAGAGGTCTATAAATTAATGAATGGAGTGGTATGGGCAAATATAGATCAATTGTTTGCGTCATCAGAATATAAAAAGACTAGGGGACATGCAATGAAGCTACAGGGTATCCTATTTAAGACTAATAAGAGGAAATAATTTTTCACTCAACGTGTAATCAAATTCTGGAATTTGTTACTGGAGGATGTATTAAAGGCTGTTAGTGTAGCTGGATTTAAAAAAGGTTTCAACAAGTTCCTGGAGGAAAGGTCCATAAACCATTACTAAAAGGGACCCAGGATATCACTGCTTGACCCAATACAAGCATTGAGGAACCTGTGTCTTTTGGGGAGACTGCTAGGTACTTTTGACCTAGATTGGCCACTGTTGGAAACAGGATACTGAGCTTGATGGACTTTGGTCTGACCCAGTATGGCATATCTTATGTTCTTATGTTCTTAACCCACAGTGAATTTGGTGTGCGGTGCACACTTGAAGCCCTGAAATGCCGTTTCAGGACCATACAGTGGCAGCAGCCTGTAACCATGCAGCACCTATGGGATCAAGTGGCAGCAGAGTCAGGTAAGTGTTGAGACAGCCAGATACACCCAGGAACAGAATTGCTGCTCAGTGAGTGGCTCCACCTGGAATGGTGGATTCTGTTAGTAGGCAGGCCAGGGGGAACTGTATGTGTGTCTGGACATGCATGGTGGGGCCACCAGTAGCCCACACAGCCCCATGTCTGTACAGCTGCAGAAAACAGCCATGTAACCGCCTGTTCTTCTTCTCCCTACAGCTGGGGGTCTGGAGCAGACACCAGACGTGGTAGTGCTGGAAGGGAGATCTGGACAGGGGGCACAGTCGCAGCCAGGCACAAGCAACTGTGCCACGACCCCAAACTCCATATTGGAGAGTGGAGGAGGAGGAGGAGGAAGAGAAGGTGGAGACATCTGCGGAGGAGGAGGAGAATGGAGCAGAGGGGGAAGAGGGAGAAGAGGAGGAGGAGGAGGTGGAGGAGAAGGGGAAGGAGGTGGAGACTTCTGCAGAAGAGGACATGGAGGAGGGGGATGGAGCAGAGGGGGAGGGGTAGGTGAAGGAGGGGGAGAAGGGGAAGGAGGCAGTAGAGGGAGAGGAGAAGGGGGCCAGGGGGAGGGAGGAATGGACAGGGAGGCAGTGGAGGGGGCAGCAGAGGGGCTGAGGGAGGATGTGTGCATGTGGGGGCAGGACACAGAGGAGGGTGAGAAGGGCGAGGTAATGGAGGGGGAAGCAGAGGAGGAGGAGGGGAGGATTGAGAGACAGGAGGGGGAGGGGCTACAGACACAGAATCCACGATTGACTCCGAGGGATTAGGATGGTCATGGGAGTCAGAGGAGGGGGAGGGAGGGATGGGCCTGCAGGCCCCAGTGAGGCCTGGAACAGCTGAGATGGCAACCTGTTAGCTGCCTGTGCAGGTGAAGGACAAGCTCCTGGAGGGGTTACATGTGTCAGCAATGCCTCCAATCCCCCTCGGTGAGGTGCGTCCACAATGCAATGACATGCACCCATCACAGCCCGGTCCCTGGGTGATTGGGGGCATTGCAGCCATGGTGGGCCCTGCACTACACCAGGTGCCTGGTATGGGCACTGCACCACCAGTGCATCACCCAATGGGTCCTGCACCTGGCCCCATCCATGACACCAGTGCACCTTGGGAAGGTGTGTCTGTGGATGACAGGTTGTGGATGGAGGTGCGCCACCTCTGCCATGAGCTGTGACGCCACACATGGGAGATTGTGGAGGGACTAAGAGCCATAGCGGCAGCACTAGTCCCCCTAGTGCTGCACCCCCAGGCCTACAGGGGCCCACAGCTGGCTGGATGGCACAGCAGGTGACTCTCTGTGCCACCAGCGGTGGGCTGTGTGTAGCCAAGAAAAACAGCAAACTGCCACAGAAAACACAAAATCCAGTCCAGTCCGGGGGCTGAGTAGTGCCAAACCCAACACTGGCCGTTTTTCGTAAGAAACTTCTTCAGGGGTATATGGCTCCACTATAGGTAAGTACATAAATAAAATCAAAACCATAAAATGAACAGTTAAATAAGTAATTAATTAGATAAAAAACTTACAATAATAAATAAATAAAACAAAAGTAAAAGGACCATATGTGTAGTACTTAGGAACGTCAAAGGAACAAAATGCTAGGGAAAGGAGAGGAAGGGGAAGGGGGGAGGGGAACAAAGGGGAAGGGAGAAAGTTAGCGGCGCTATTAAAACACAACTAACATAACAATAAAACGTAACACTTATATGAAAAACCATCATATATAAAACAACCATATTAAAACAATAAAAACTAATGAAATATAAGTGAAAATGGAACAGCAACAATATGAACCAAATAGCATATGAATATAAAAACCATTCAATAAATAAATCTAATACATGATAATATGGCACATCCATAATAAATAACATAAAACCATCATATAAAAGATAAACACTAATAAAAAGAAGAATAAAAAAGGAGAAATGAAACAGGAGAGGACTGATAAAACAATATAGTAAAACTATATACACTGAAATTACAAAAACCAGTGTATAAACATTAAGCATATTAATAACCACCATTGACAAATAGAAGAAAAAATATTTAAATGAACACTTGATGTGCCTAAAATATGCGTTAAGAATTTATAGTATATCATGAATCATGAGGAGACTACAGAACAAGGGAGGAGCAGGAGGGAAACAGTGGATACCCATTATGTAACAATAGAGTGACATTAATCAATAAAGTAAAAAGGGTAGGAACCTACCACTAAACCGTATGTTGACTAAACAAACCCTTTCTGTGATAGGATCCTAAAGAGGACCATAAACCCTAAAAGCAAAGTAAAAGAATAAAAACAAAAAGGTTTTACAAAGATTATACTTTATGCTACCAAATAGAATGTATAGACGTAGTTCAAATCATATTTATTACTTATAAAAAGTGAGGGTATTATCTAACCAAAAATATACACAGGTTTGGCTTTAAAATGCTAAAAATACCATTAAGAAGCATATACAGGCGCTTCTCCTGTGCCCGTAGTAGATACACGTGATGTAAAAAGTAATTATAGTAATAAAACATCGCGATTTGATGTATAAAAGAATTACCGCGAATGATGAGTAAATGTATGTGCAAATGTGTTGAAAATAAATGAAATGTTAATCCTATGCGAGATAGGAGACCCTAAAATATGAACATTAGCATAATGGCATTCAAAAGCACGAAACGTACGATCAAAAACAAAAGTGCTGCCAGATTTCACCGAGTGCTGGTCACCAAATTAAAAGCGGTAAAAAGTATTATTAGCCACTTACAAGTCGAAGATGACCTTCTTTAATTAGTCCAGCGATGTTGTCAAGATCTCTGACAGAAATAAAAACGCCAAAATGCATATTGATTAAACAAGCCCCGATGAAGGGGAAAACCATGATACCGCGGCATGGACATGAACGGCAGATGCATAAAAAACACCAAAGGACTCCAAAGGGGACGCAGAAAAAAGCCTCAATAAGCCTTATTAAATCACAAACTTACAGTTCAAAAGGAGAATTGTACAGTGTCTCAAGTGCTAGTGTTGAAACGAATGACTAAAAAAACGCCAGAGCATGCGCTGTAAATACTGAGCCCAGAGGGGGCGGGGCTAAGGGGCTAGGAGGGACAGGGGGAAGGGAAAGAAAAAGGAAGGGAAGGGAAGGGAGGAAGAAGCAAGGAAAAAAGGGGAAGGAAAAAGAAAAAGAAAAGAAAACTTTGTGAAACATCACATGAGGTGCTTACATGGTAAACGATTCAAGGAAAAACTAATATCATATAAAACAGAGATGAAATTAAATTTAAAACATGGCATGTTACAAGTGAGTGCCCTAATATAGCAACAGTAAATGTCAAACAGCAAATCGAACTATCAAATAAAAATTGTTTGATAACTTCCATAAAAAAATGTTTAAAGAAAAACTGACAGATCTTTTTCAAGGTTAAGACCATATGGAACCATGGAATTGAGTAGAAATATATACTTTTGTTCTAATCTTAGAGTTGTTTTTTCTAAGTCTCCACCTCTCCAATTATGCTGGACCTTTTTTATAACAAAAAACTTAATATCTGTTATTTTATTTATTTTAGCTGTATTTATATCCTGCTTTTCACTGGGTCAAAGTGGTCAATTGTGGGATACATTTAACATGAGGGGATATGACACACATATGCTAATACTTACAGGGAACATGGGCAATGGAGGGTTAAGTGGCTTGCTCAAGACCACAAGGAGTACCTATAGGACTAGAAATCCCAGTCCCTCTGGTCTGAGATTGCTGTCCCCAGGTGGGACTTGAACCGCTGGCTGCCTGGCCTGAAGTACCTTGTCCTAACCACTAGGCCACTCCTCCCACTTGAAACCAGTGGGAAACCAAGGGGTATGTTTACTAAACCCTCTTAACGTGCGCGCCGCGTTAGTCTGCAGATGCCATAAAAGGAGTGGGCGGTCCGGTCAAAAGTAGCAAAATGGGATTAGTGCGCGCTGCGCTGCGCGCTCTTGTGCGCCACGCACATTAGCGCACGAGAAACGCACGCGGGAAGCATAAGCAGGCGCGCTGATGTGCAACCAGAGGAACATGGCTGCAGTACAATGGTGAAGACACTGACAGATGGTGCAGGGGTCATGGGTTTAATCCCCCACTGTGCCCAATGAAGAAGGCTGGCTGAGGCACTACCATTTATGTGTAATATTGCATTATGAGGCTTTTTAATTTTACTTTAATTACTGCTGCTAGCAAATGCACTCTCAAAGTGCTGTAACATAAGATGCTGCATAAGGCACCCCATAAGGTACCCCAGAGGGCACATTTTAAAGTGCACTGTCCGCCACGGCACCCTACAATGTTGCTTAAAGGGTGGCCTATAGGGCGCCATATAGGGTGCCCTATGAGGCACGGCAAGGTCATAGTACTGTTTTTGATGGCAGCACTGTGCATTTAAACGCATGAAAATCTTAAGTTGGTGCGCTGACATGCAAGGAGGAACAGCAGTGTAGCACAATGGTTAAGGCACTGACTGATGATACGGGGGGTCATGAGTTCAATCCCCAGTGTGCCTAATACTTAAGGCTGGCTGAGGCATCAGCTTTGACATGTAAGTATTGTTTCCTGCTGCACTTTATTTGTATTTTATTAATTGCTGCCAGCAAACACACCCTCACGTGCCGTAACCTAAGATGCCGCATAAGGCACTCCATAGGGCACATTATAAAGTGCACTGTCCGCCACGGCACCCTATAATGTCCCCTATAGGGCACCCTATAAGTCGCTCCATAGGATACCGTATAGTGCACCTTATAGGACGGTAACCATAAGGTGCCCTATAGGGCGCCCTATAAAGCGCCCTCTGAGGCACCTTATGGGTACAGTACGCTGAGGGTGTTTTTGCTGGCAGCACTAATGTACATTAAAAATAGATAATGCTTTGGACAGCCCTATCAAATAACCCCACTGTGGGTTTCAATCCATGACCTCTGGCTCCACAGGCAGTGAAGTAACCAGTGGGCTACAGCTGCTAGCAAGCCCCTGGCTGGCTGCAGAAGGACTGCACGTCACCACACAAACAGTCTGCTGTGGTCACCAGGATAGGGTTAGCCCACCTGTACCCATGATGCACTGGACATGCAAATCAGCCATCTACAGATGAACACAAGATGGGGTATGCACCCCCACAGCACCTCGGCCTGGTAGGGGGAACTGACCATGTGTGGTACTGGCACAGAGTAGCTACACACCGTCACATTGTGCACCCTGAGGGTGAGGTGGGGCGCCCAGCACCAGATCCACAGCACAGATAGGCTATGCTGCAGGTCCCCAGCAGTGCTAATGTGTGAGATAGGTAGTTTCTGCAGACACACCTTGGATATATCTGTATGTCTCAGTCAGGTGTAGCCCCTATGGACCCCTAGGAGGATTATGTACCACCACCCTCCTCCTCCTCCTCCTCCTCCAGGGCTGAGGGTGGTAAACAGGGTCTCCCACCAACAGATCCACATTCTATCTCCCTGCAATGGTGGCAGTAGAGGGGACCATCAACCCCAGTCCTGCTGGGGAACAGACACCCTACAGGGCAGTCAATGCAGCTCTGTACACATCCATAACGCAATAGCAGACAGACATTAGGCCTGGATATGCTAAGCTGCACCCCACCACTATCTGATATTCTCCTGCAGCAAGCCTTCAGCCACTGCACCCTGCAAGGTGCTCCATCAAGACACATACCAGCTGCAGATAGTCTGCTAGCTAGTCCATAGTGCATGTTCCTGGTGGAAATGCGTGCACCCAGAACTGGGATGTCAGCATACACAACAAGCAAATAAGTCAGTGACTGGGCCCCAAAAGAAAACCC
Source organism: Ichthyophis bannanicus (assembly GCA_033557465.1). NCBI lineage: Eukaryota > Metazoa > Chordata > Amphibia > Gymnophiona > Ichthyophiidae > Ichthyophis > Ichthyophis bannanicus. The sequence goes on from CM066031.1 coordinate 1,221,148,604, forward strand.
ATAAATATCACATAAGAAAAATGCTATATAGCACTATGGGGGAGCCTAGCCATGCTGTGGTCACTGCACAGTCAGGGTGAGAGTGATCTCCCAGCAGGACATGCTGTGGCCACCCTGTCTGTGCAGGTGGTGGCCAGGCACTACAATGTCCCAGCCAGTGCCCTATGCCCTGTGCAGATGCATCCTGGCCAGGCCACCCTGTCCGGGCTATACCCATGGTACCTTGCTCCTCATTATGCACATTGGCAGGCCAATACTTGCAACAGTGCTGGCAGTGTGGGCTGTGGAGGGTGTTTGCAGCCACCACACACTGGATAGACAGACACACACTCTCACACCTATGCCAGCATTGTGCTACTATAGAGGAGTTTAGCAGCCCTGGCCACCACACCAGTCCTGGGCACAGTGCAGGCATGGATATGGTACGCAATACTGTTGGGGGTCACTCCCCAGGGTGGTAAACACTGTCAGAGACCAGACCTGAAGCACACTCCACAGACATCAGAAAGGTTGCTATGATGGAGCTCAATCAGCAAACTGTGCTTAATGTAGGAATTGCTATCTGCCAGTAATCATAGCAAACGTTTGATAGCTGTGTACCATATTCCCAGGTGTAGGGTGGCATTGCTAAGGTATGCAAGTGCTAGTATTGGGAGATGTACGCAGGGCCCAATGTCCTGCTTCTCCAGGAGGCATTGGCTAATGGAGCCTGTGGGTGTGGGTGTGTCTGCCCCTGTTGGCTGCTGCTTTACGGCAGAGGTTCCCAACTCCAGTCCTGGTGTGCCAAACACTGTTTGGGTTTTCATGCTGTCCCTAATGAATATGCATGAGATACATCTGCATACCATGGGGGTGGTGCATAGATATGCAGCACAGGCATCTTTATTAGAGGCAGCATGGAACCTGAATGGTGTTTGGCCCTCCAGGACTGCATTTGGGAGACTCTGCTCTAGGTAATGCGCCTGTTTATGGTGTCTTTGCTCTGTAGGGTAAAATGTAGGTGTTTTGGGCATGTTTACGTCATCTGCAATAAACGTTCTGTCTGTATTAGCACGTTGTAGTAGTGGGTAAAATATGGGGACTGGGTTGGCAGGCACCATAGCTGGGACTTCAACCTGTGACCTTCTGCCTCCAAACACACTGGTTGTGTGCACTGCACCACCGTGTTGCCACAGAGACAGTGCATTCCCTGGTGATACCATGACTGTTTGTCTGGCAGGGCCTGTCTTTTGCAGTGCATGGCACCCACCTACACAGGGCTAGGCCATGGTCTGCTCTGGGCAGCTGCCACTGCCCCCCTCCACCACCAGTACCCCTCTGCCACCATGCTGACATACCCTTCTGCTGGTGATGCTGGTGGTGTGCAGTCTCAAGCCATCCAGTGTGCAGGTAGGTGGCTGCCTATGGTGCGTGTTCTGGGGTAGGGGTGCCTGCATAGGCGTCCACGCTTCCCCCCAACACCGCCTGCCAATGTTCTGTGCCCTTGGGGGTACCTGCTGGGTACTATCCCCTGTGACACTGTGATAAACACTCTCGTGCCCATGTTGTGCCCTCATCAGTTGCTGTCTGGCTGCTGTTCAGTTTCAGCATTCCTAAGTGCCACCTAGGCATCTGCCTAGTCCGCACTGTGCCCCAGCTGCACCACAGCATGTGCCGCCTGCAGCCCTCTGTATCCCCTTTCCCAGCACCTGTCTAGTTGTCCATTCCGACATGCCCGCCCTGCTGTTGTGGAACATGTGCATGTCCAATGGAGAGGGCAACCCTAGTCAGTGCTATTTCACTGTGGGATCATTCACCTTGTATGGGGACGGAGCGTAGACCCTTCCAAAATTCATATTTATTTTTTGGGGCTTTCTTGGGAGTGTTTTTTTATGTTTCCCATTACTATCACTATTGCCCAGCTTGATTATGATTTTTTTTTTATTTTGTTGGGGTCATTGTCAATGTTTATTTGCACTTTTGTTCCATGCACATGTATCACACTTATCACTTTTTTGTAGGTTTCCCTGGTTTTGCTTTACATTGCTAACAGAAATGGTTTCTTTTCCCTTTAAATCAGTTCTAACGCGAGGTTTTCACTTGCGTTAGTTTTGGCCTCAAATTTCACATCGTTAGTGTGCGGGGAGCCTCTCCCCTCCCACTCTCCACCCATTGACCCCTTCTCTCCTCCTCTGGGGAGTCTTCCTCCGCCCTCCGGGAGCCTTTCCCCGCCTTCAGCGCTCGTTTGTGCCGCGATGCGCGTGAGCGCGCACTAAAGCGCATTTGTGCCCCGTAAAGCGTCATTAGTGCGCGCACGTTAAGAAGGTTTACTAAACATACCCCCAAGGGTTTATCCTCCAACTTCCTTTTTATACAGCTTTTGTGTTCAATAATCCGGAACAAGTAAATTCCGAAGATTAACATTTCTCTTATGAGCAACTATAAAGTTGGTATCCTGAAACACAGGGAGGGTTTGTATAAGGTGCCATTCCTTTTTAAGTATTTTAATGATCTTGTGTGATTGTAAAGAATATAAAAGAGGGCATACCAAATCAGATTGTTCTTTCTTTGGTTTTAGTTTCAAAAGAGATTCACGAGGTGTATTACGGGCTCTTATATAAGCCTTTTGAATATGGTGGCTTGGATACTGCTGTGTTTTGAACCTCATGACCATATCTTTGGCTTGATGTTCAAAATCAAGCTGCATTGTACAGACCCTTTTGACTCTAAGGAATTGACTAACAGGAAGATTATTTTTCAAAGCAGGGTAATAAGAGAAATGTTAATCTTCGGAATTTACTTGTTCCTTCGGCTCTCACAGAACACAGAACACTGTCGCAATATAAAGGACAATTTCAATGTGGTCACTGTTCCGTTTGCTTACACACTTTCCCTGTTCGGAATTTTTTTATTCATCCTGATACGCAAAAGAAGTTTTATATTAGAGATTTTGCAAACTGTGAAACATCCCATGTGATTTATGTGGTCCAATGTCCCTGTAAGAAGCTGTATGTGGGAAAAACCAATCGGAATATACGTACACGGATTATTGAACACAAAAGCTGTATAAAAAGGAAGTTGGAGGATAAACCCTTGGTTTCCCACTGGTTACAATTGGGACATAAAATAACAAATATTAAGTTTTTTGTTATAAAAAAGGTCCAGCATAATTGGAGAGGTGGAGACTTAGAAAAAACAACTCTAAGATTAGAACAAAAGTATATATTTCTACTCAATTCCATGGTTCCATATGGTCTTAATCTTGAAAAAGATCTGTCAGTTTTTCTTTAAACATTTTTTTATGGAAGTTATCAAACAATTTTTATTTGATAGTTCGATTTGCTGTTTGACATTTACTGTTGCTATATTAGGGCACTCACTTGTAACATGCCATGTTTTAAATTTAATTTCATCTCTGTTTTATATGATATTAGTTTTTCCTTGAATCGTTTACCATGTAAGCACCTCATGTGATGTTTCACAAAGTTTTCTTTTCTTTTTCTTTTTCCTTCCCCTTTTTTCCTTGCTTCTTCCTCCCTTCCCTTCCCTTCCTTTTTCTTTCCCTTCCCCCTGTCCCTCCTAGCCCCTTAGCCCCGCCCCCTCTGGGCTCAGTATTTACAGCGCATGCTCTGGCGTTTTTTTAGTCATTCGTTTCAACACTAGCACTTGAGACACTGTACAATTCTCCTTTTGAACTGTAAGTTTGTGATTTAATAAGGCTTATTGAGGCTTTTTTCTGCGTCCCCTTTGGAGTCCTTTGGTGTTTTTTGTGCATCTGCCGTTCATGTCCATGCCGCGGTATCATGGTTTTTCCCTTCATCGGGGCTTGTTTAATCAATATGCATTTCGGCGTTTTTATTTCTGTCAGAGATCTTGACAACATCGCTGGACTAATTAAAGAAGGTCATCTTCGACTTGTAAGTGGCTAATATTACTTTTTACCGCTTTTATTTTGGTGACCAGCACTCGGTGAAATCTGGCAGCACTTTTGTTTTTGATCGTACGTTTCGTGCTTTTGAATGCCCTTATGCTAATGTTCATATTCAAGGGTCTCCTATCTCGCATAGGATTAACATTTCATTTATTTTCAACACATTTGTACATACATTTACTCATCATTCACGGCAATTCTTTTATACATCAAATCACGATGTTTTATTACTTTAATTACTTTTTACATCACGTGTATCTACTACGGGCGCAGGAGAAGCGCCTGTATATGCTTCTTAATGTTATTTTTAGCATTTTAAAGCCAAACCTGTGTATATTTTTGGTTAGATAATACCCTCACTTTTTATAAGTAATAAATATGATTTGAACTACGGCTATACATTCTATTTGGTAGCATAAAGTATAATCGTTGTAAAACCTTTTTGTTTTTATTCTTTTACTTTGCTTTTAGGGTTTATGGTCCTCTTTAGGATCCTATCACAGAAAGGGTTTGTTTAGTCAACATACGTTTTAGTGGTAGGTTCCTACCCTTTTTACTTTATTGATTAATGTCACTCTATTGTTACATAATGGGTGTCCACTGTTTCCCTCCTGCTCCTCCCTTGTTCTGTAGTCTCCTCATGATTCATGATATACTATAAATTCTTAACGCATATTTTAGGCACATCAAGTGTTCATTTAAATATTTTTTCTTCTATTTGTCAATGGTGGTTATTAATATGCTTAATGTTTATACACTGGTTTTTGTAATTTCAATGTATATAGTTTTACTATATTGTTTTATCAGTCCTCTCCTGTTTCATTTCTCCTTTTTTATTTTTCTTTTTATTAGTGTTTATCTTTTATATGATGGTTTTATTTTATTTATTATGGATGTGCCATATTATCATGTATTAGATTTATTTATTGAATGGTTTTTATATTCATATGCTATTTGGTTTATATTGTTGCTGTTCCATTTTCACTTATATTTCATTAGTTTTTATTGTTTTAATATGGTTGTTTTATATATGATGGTTTTTGATATAAGTGTTACGTTTTATTGTTATGTTAGTTGTTTTAATAGCGCCACTAGCTTTCTCCCTTCCCCTTTGTTCCCCTCCCCCCCTTCCCCTTCCTCTCCTTTCCCTAGCATTTTGTTCCTTTGACGTTCCTAAGTACTACACATATGGTCCTTTTACTTTTGTTTTATTTATTTATTATTGTAAGTTTTTTATCTAATTAATTACTTATTTAACTGTTCATTTTATGGTTTTGATTTTATTTATGTATTTACCTATAGTGGAGCCATATACCCCTGAAGACGTTTCTTACGAAACACGGCCAGTGTCGGGTTGGGCACTACTCACCCTCCGGAATAATAAAGGTTTTCTTACCCTTTCTGCCACATTTTTGGACTGGTTTTTGTCTTTTCTGTGGCAGTTTGCTGTTTTTCTTGGCTACACACAGCCCACCGCTGGTGGCACAGAGAGTCACCAGCTGTGCCATCCAGCCAGCTGTGGGCCCCTGTAGGCCTGGGTTGCAGCACTAGGGGAACTAGTGCTGCCGCTATGACTCTTAGTCCCTCCACAATCTCCCATGTGTGGCGGCACAGCCCATGGCAGAGGTGGCGCACCTCCACCCACAACCTGTCATCCACAGACACACCTTCCCAAGGTGCACTGGTGTCATGGATGGGGCCAGGTGCAGGACCCATTGGGTGATGCACTGGTAGTGCAGTGCCCATACCAGGCACCTGGTGTAGTGCAGGGCCCACCATGGCTGCAATGCCCCCAACCACCCATGGACCGGGCTGTGATGGGTGCATGTCATTGCATTGTGGACGCACCTCACCGAGGGGGATTGGGGGCATTGCTGACACATGTAACCCCTCCAGGAGCTTGTCCTTCCTGCACAGGCAGCTAGCAGGTTGCCATCTCAGCTGTTCCAGGCCTCACTGGGGCCTGCAGGCCCATCCCGCCCTCCCCCTCCTCTGACTCCCATGACCATTCTAACCCCTCGGAGTCAATCGTGGATTCTGTGTCTGTAGCCCCTCCCCCTCCTGTCTCTCAATCCTCCCCTCCTCCTCCTCTGCATCCCCCTCCATTACCTCGCCCTTCTCACCCTCCTCTGTGTCCTGCCCCCACATGCACACAACCTCCCTCAGTCCCTCTGCTGCCCCCTCCACTGCCTCTCTGTGCATTCCTCCCTCCCCCTGGCCCCCTTCTCCTCTCCCTCCACTGCCTCCTTCCCCTTCTCCCCCTCCTTCACCTATCCTTCCCCCTCTGCTCCATCCCCCTCCTCCATGTCCTCTTCTGCAGAAGTCTCCACCTCCTTCCCCTTCTCCTCCACCTCCTCCTCCTCCTCTTCCACCTCTTCCCCCTCTGCTCCATTCTCCTCCTCCTCCGCAGATGTCTCCACCTTCTCTTCCTCCTCCTCCTCCTCCCCTCTCCAATATGGAGCTTGGGGTCGCGGCACAGTTGCTTGTGCCTGGCTGCGACTGTGCCCCCTGTCCGGATCTCCCTTCCAGCACTACCACGTCTGGTGTCTGCTCCAGACCCCCAGCTGTAGGGAGAAGAAGAACAGGCGGTTACATGGCTGTCTTCTGCAGCTGCACAGACATGGGGCTGTGTGGGCTACTAGTGGCCCCACCATGCATGTCCAGACACACATACAGTTCCCCCTGGCCTGCCTACTAAGAGAATCCACCATTCCAGGTGGAGCCACTCACTGAGCAGCAATTCTGTTCCTGGGTGTATCTGGCTGTCTCAACACTTACCTGACTCTGCTGCCACTTGATCCCATAGGTGCTGCATGGTTACAGGCTGCTGCCACTGTATGGTCCTGAAGCGGCATTTCAGGGCTTCAAGTGTGCACCGCACACCAAATTCACTGTGGGTTAAGAACATAAGAACATAAGATATGCCATACCGGGTCAGACCAAAGTCCATCAAGCCCAGTATCCTGTTTCCAACAGTGGCCAATCTAGGTCAAAAGTACCTAGCAGTCTCCCCAAAAGACACAGGTTCCTCAATGCTTGTATTGGGTCAAGCAGTGATATCCTGGGTCCCTTTTAGTAATGGTTTATGGACCTTTCCTCCAGGAACTTGTTGAAACCTTTTTTAAACCCAGCTACACTAACAGCCTTTACTACATCCTCCAGTAACAAATTCCAGAGTTTGATTACACGTTGAGTGAAAAAATATTTCCTCTTATTAGTCTTAAATAGGATACCCTGTAGCTTCATTGCATGTCCCCTAGTCTTTTTGATCTATGTTTACCCATACCACTCCATTCATTAATTTATAGACCTCTATCATATCTCCCTTCAGCCGTCTCTTTTCCAGGTAGAAGAGCCCTAACATTTTTAGCCTCTCTTCATAGGAATATCCTTCCATCCCCTTTACCATTTTGGTGGCTCTTCTCTGTACCTTTTCTAATAACGCTATATCCTTTTTAAGATATGGCGACCAGAAGTGCACACAATATTCAAGGTGCAGCCGCACCATGGAACGATACAGAGGCATTATAATATCCTTTGTATTATTTTCCATTCCTTTCCTTATGATACCAAGCATTCTATTTGCTCTCTTTGCCGCTGCTGCACACTGGGCGGAGGGTTTTACCAACGATGACGCCTATATCTTTTTCCAGGGTGGTGGTTCCCAATGTGGATCCTTGCATCGTGTAACCATAGTTTGGGTTATTCTTTCCTAGGTGCATAACTTTGCACTTGTCCACATTAAATTTCATCTGCCATTTTGATGCCCACTCTTCCAATTTATCAAGATCCTCTTGGTTTTTAACAACTTTAAATAGTTTTGTGTCATCTGCAAATTGATAACCTCACTCGTTATTCCCTTTTTCAGGTCATTTATGAATATGTCAAAAAGCAGCGGACCCAGTACATATCCCTGCGGTACTCCACTATTCAACTTTTTCCATTGGGAAAATTGGCCATTTAGCCCTACCCTCTGCTTTCTATCTTTTAACCAGTTCCTATTCCACAATAGTGCACTGCCTCCTATCCCATGACTTTTTAGTTTTGTCAAAAGTCTCTGATGAGGGACCTTGTCAAAGGCTTTCTGAATGTCCAGATACACTATATCAACCAACTCACCTTTGTCTACCTGTTGGTTGGAGGTTACAGCTCACATTAGTCACCATTTCTGTGACCCTGTACCCTGAATGTCACCTCCTGGGGCCACATGTGGTATGGTTACCCAACACTATTCTGCCTTCCCAGGTACCCACATCAGTTTCACTCCACTTGGTGGTGTGGTGTGGGGATATGGCCCTTTTGGGGTGGCATGGGTCACTGTTGGAACATGCAATGGTGCTGGGGATTTTGGACCCTCCAACCCCCTCGGACACCATTCCTGGTGGATCTCACCATCTGCTGCATGTCCCTGTAAGGTGTGCTGGGCTGCACCTCGGCAGTGCGATGGTAACCCCCTTGTTGGCAGCTACATGGAATGGTAATCAGGGTGGCATTAATGTCTGCCTGTCACCGTGTCCATTCATCTGCTTGCCATGGTGCCTGTCTATGACCTGTGTATTCCATGATGCTGTGACTCCTGGCCACCTGTCCATGCCTGCCACTGCCAGGCACCGCTAGGCCCATTGTGTACTGTGACATGTTGGCTCACCTATCCCACCCCCCTTCCTCTGCATCCCTTTCCCACCACTCTGATTCACCTACTGTCTGACCATTGTTGGGTGCCGCCTTCCCCCTTGCCGTTCTGACCCATCCCCCACCTCCCTCCATGCCCCACAGTGCACCATATGTCAACATGGCATCGGGTGTGTGCATTCAGGGCAGTGTGCACCTTCCGGCAGACCCCTCTTGTTTTGCATGTTTTGCATGTTTTAGGTTTTCACACCCCATGTGCCCATTTTCTGCAGACCATGGCTCTTGCCTGCATCATGTTCCCCTTCCTCAGCACATGCACCCCTGCTGGTGGACTGACCCTTTCTCCTGCTGTCATGGGCTTTGCTACCTATCATCCAGCTGAGAGAGCTCTCAGTACACCACACATTATGTGTTCCTATTTGACTGTTGGCTCCTACAGATGGAAGCATTTGATCTTTGCACATGTACAGGCCCTGTGCAGGACCCCTCGCCTGTGCCCTGCCCATCATCTGTATATGCGTCCACATTCCCTCTGTTGGACCTCTTTCTGTGTGTTGGCTGTGTCCTGCACCTCTGCTCCTCCCCCTGCACTGTACTCCCTGTCCCCATGGCTACTCACCTCTGCAGTCAGAATTGCATTCCCCTCCAGATTGCCAGGCACAGGTTGACTCTCCTTTCCCGCCTGGGGCACAGCACCCCCTCATACCTGAGCACCATCCTAACCAGGGCCTCAGCCTTGTTGGGGCTGAAATTTTCTGTCCTGCATGCAGCCATGCTGATGCTGTCTATCAGCCAAGCCAGAGAGGGCTCCTGCAGGCAGGGCAGATTCTCCTCTCCCTACCCGTGTATAACGACATCCCCCCTGCATCCACGTGGGCTGCCATGGGCTGCAAGGAGCTCTCTGGTTGCATGTGCATCGTGTTGTGCCCATATGATAATACTGGTGCCCCGTTCCCCTTTTCTGCACATTGCATGGATAGCTGCATTTGCCCGGGTAGCACTGCGCCCAGCCTTCCTGTGCATTGCACGGTTGGTCTGCCTTTGCCTAGGTAGCAGTGCACCCCTCTCCCCTGTAATCTGCATCTCACCATTACCGGGTATCTTCTTCCACCACCGGACTGAATATCCACCAGCGGTGGCTGTACGGTTAGATCCAGTTACACGCCCAATCTCCAGCATTCCCTATCTAGCCAAGATACTTGAAAAGGAAACTCAGAGGCAGATCCAACACCACATTGACACAGCAGCCCCGTTAGACCCATGCCAACATGGATTCCGAGAAGCTCACGGAACAGAAACACTCATGACTTCACTACTTAACAAACTCATTTCTGGGATTGACAACATTCACATGGCCATTGCAATGATTTTTCTGGATATATCAGCGGCATTCGACTCAGTCGACCATAAGATTATGCTAGCTAGACTTCATGAAAAAGGCATCCGTAACCAAGCCTGGAACTGGTGCAAATCTTACTTAGATGAGCGCTGGCAACAGGTACGTACAGGCAACATTACATCTGAACCCTTCAAACAGAAACAGGGAGTACCTCAAGGCTCATCTCTATCTGCGTTGCTTTTTAATATATACATGCAACCAATCTGCCAAATCACCAGAGACTTCGGTATATCCTGCCTACTATACGCGGATGACGTGCTAATATTCACACCGATCAATATATCAAACCCTGACTACTCTCCATTAATCAACTGTTTTAACACAATAACCGACTGGCTTCTCAATCAGAACATGAGAATAAACTTCAAGAAAACCGAAGTACTCATAGCCACAAGAAACAAGCAATTTTCTCCACCAACCACCCTCATAGTAAGAGATGCAGAACTCCCAATCAAGGCCTCCATAAAGTACCTCGGTGTGATACTCGACCAAAAACTCAATCTTAAAGAGCACATAAAGAACACAGTAAGGTCAATTTACTACAAGCTAAAAACACTGCGACACCTGAAACCAATGATGGAGACAAAGGACTTCCGTACAGTCTTCCAAGCAAAAGTCACACCGCATTTTGACTATGCGAATATCATCCTTCATGGCCTCCCCAAGAATACACTAAATCCACTTCAACTGACGATGAACGCGGCAGCCCGCATCTTATCTGGAGCTTCTATAAGAGATCATATAACACCAATACTGATCGATCTGCACTGGCTTCCGATAAACTGCAGAATAACATACAAAACCCTCCTCATCACATTCAAGGCTATTAATAAATTATCTCCTGCATCGATCTCAAATCTCATCACCCTGACACCAAACAACAGACCCAGGAGACTAGTAGCAGAAAACACACTAGTTACTCCTAGTATCTCCACAAAATGGACACAACAAACTACTAACAGAGCTTTTGTGTCCTATGCTCCCAAGTGCTGGAACAATCTACCTCCAAACATCAGATCAATCAGGGATATCACCCAATTTAGAGAGTCCATCAAGCACTATTTATTCACTTTGCACTTCAGGCTACCATACACACAATAGAACCGGCTCTCGCCCACTCAGATAACTCCTACACATAACAGCAATCCAGAACAAAGGATCAAAATGTGAAAACACTGTATTCTTGTCAAATATCGAATCTTGATGTAACCTATTCAATGTATCTATGAGTATGTATAATTATGTAGATAGTTATCCCCAGTTCACACCCAATTTATCTTCCCTGTTATATGTAAACCTAGATCAGTCATGTATTGGCAGGTATATTGTTGTTCAATGTAAACCGCACTGATGATGAATAGTGCGGTATATAAAAAATGTTAAATAAATAAATAAATAAAATAAAATAGTGTGGTGGGGGCACTTACTCGCATATTCCATGCTTGTGTGCCTGACTCACAATTGTGCCCCCTTACTCACAATTTGTGCCCTTTTGCTTTATGGGTATCTTTAGCTGCATATTGTCCTCCTCGGCACCTCATACAATATCTGGCCTAGTGGCACAGCATGATAGCATTTGATTTAATAAATGGAGGAAGGACAGCAAGGAAATCCACAGTACTATCTTTTAACTTTCAAAAGGGAGACTATGATAAATGAGGAAAATAGTTAACAAAAAACGAAAGGAGCAGCTGCAAAGGTTAAAGATTTACATCGAGCATAGGTGTTGTTTGAAAATACTGTCTTGGAAGTCCAGACCAGCTGTATTTCATGCTTTAAGAAAAGTGGAAGGAAGACCAAAAAACTGCCAGCATGGTTTTTAGGTGAGGTCAGAGAGACTGTTGAAGTCAAAAAGGCATCTTTCAGGAAATGGAAAAAGGAGCTAAATGTTGAAAACTGGAAATAACGTAAGCATTGGCAAGTTAGATCCAAGGCATTGATAAGGCAGGCAAAGACAGAATTCGAAAAAAAAACTTGCCGTGGAAGTAAAAATTCATAATAAAAACTTTTTAAGTACATTCGTAGCAAAAAGCCCGTGAAAGAGTCAGTTGGACCATTTAATAAAGAGGGGTAAAGGGGGTACTGAGAGGGGACAAGGCCATAGCGAACAGACTGAATGAATTCTTTGCTTTGGTCTTACTGAAGAAGATGTAGGGAAGTTACCCATGACTGAAATGATATTTCAAGATGATGCATCGGAAGAACTGAAAGAAATATTGATAAACCAGGAAGATGTATTACAACTATTTGATATACTGAAGAGTAGCAAATTACCTGAATCAGATGGTATAGATCCGAGGATGCTGAAAGAACTGAAATTTGAGATTCCAGAACTACTATTAGTAATCTGTGAACTATCATTAACATCATCTGTAATACCTGAAGACTGGAGGATGAACAATGTAACGCCAGTTTTTAAAAAGGGTTCGAGGAGCGATCTGGGAAACTACAAACCGGTGAACCTGATGTCAGTAAATGACAAAATGGTAGAAACCATTATAAAGAATAAAATTACTGAACATGTAGATAATCATGGTTTAATGGAAGAAAGCCAACATGGGTTTAGCTAAGGAAGGTCTTGTCTTACTAATCTGTTATATTTTTTTGAAAGGGTGAATAAACAGGCAGACAAAGATGAGTCAGTTGATATAGTGTAGCTGGATTTTAAGAAAGCCTTTGACAGGGTCCCTCATGAAAGACTCTTGGCAAAATTAAAAAGTCATGGGATAGTAGGCAGTGTACTATTGTGGATCAGAAACTGGTTTAAAGATAGAAAGCAGAGGGTAGGGCTAAATGGTCAATTTTCCCAATGGAGAAAGTTGAAAAATGCAGCACCCCAGGGATCTATGCTGGGTCTGCTGCTTTTTAACATATTTGTAAATGACTTGAAAATGGGAATAACGAGTGAGGTAATCCAGTTTGTAGATGACATAAAATTATTCAAATTTGTTAAAACCCAAGAGGATTGTGAAAAATTGCAAGAGGACCTTGATAATTTGGAATACTGGACTTTCAAATGGCAGATGAAATTTAATGTGGAGAAAGGCAAAGTTATGCACCTTGGAAAGAACAACCCAAACAATGTAAGGTTCCACATTAGGAACCAACACCCAGGAAAAAGATTAATGTGTCATTGTGGATGACATGTTGAAACCTCTGCCCAGTGTGCAGTGGCAGCCAAGAAGGCAAATAGAATGCTAGGAATCATAAGGAAAAGAATTGAGAATAAAACAAAGGATGCAAAGAAGTGCAGTGTCATGCACTTGGGAAGCAGAAATCTAAGGGAAATGTACGCGATAGGGGGTGAGAGGTTGGTGTGCACGGATCAGGAGAAGGATCTTAATGTGACTATTTCTGAGGATCTCAAGGTGGCAAAACAGTGCGACAAGGCGGTGGCAAAAGGCAGGAGGATGTTGGGCTGCATACAAAGAGGAATTACCAGCAGAAAGGAAGAGGTACTAATGCCACTGTATAAGTCGCTGATGAGGCCTCACTTGGAATACTGTGTTCAGTTTTGGAGACCATATCTCGCAAAGGATGTAAAAAGACTGGAAACGGTTCAGAGGAAGGCGACCAAAATGGTTTGGAGCCTGCGTCAGAAGCCTTATGAGAAAAAACTTGAAGACCTAAATATGTACACTCTGGAGGAGAGGAGGGACAGGGGAGATATGATTCAGACCTTTAAATACTTAAAGAGAAATAATGAACAAACAAACCTCTTCCAAAGACGGGCAAGGTGTAAAACTAGAGGGCATAACATGAAGCTGCAACGGGGTAAATTGAAAGGCAATGTCAGGAAATACTTTTTCACAGAAAGGGTGGTGGATGCTTGGAATGCCCTCCCGATGGAAGTGGTGGGGGCAAATACAGTGACAGAATTCAAAATGGCATGGGACAGACACAGTGGATCCCTTTACAGCAACAGGATAAAATCAAAATAAACTTAACTATCTAATTTCTCAACAAATATGGGTGTCCTACATGGAGCAGTGGGTTCACCCCTAAACAAAGACATGGGTAGGGGTGGCCTGCACAGAGCGGCAGATGACCCTACTCTTGCCATCTTACTGGGCAGACTAGATGGACCATACTGGTCTTTATCTGCCATCATTTACTATGTTACTATATTATAATGCCTCTACATCATTCCATGGTGCGACCGCACCTCAAATATTGTGGGGGTGGGGGATGGAGGTGTGGGTGGGGGTCGGTGGTGAGGGCGGGGGTGGTGGGTGAGGGTGAGGGTGGGGGGTGATCACTTAGAGCATTTGAATTATCTGGAACAGAAGTGGATATTTCATTTAAAAACGCTGGAGCTAGGTGGATTAAACAATGAAATTGAGTGGACCTATCTAGCTCATGATATCTGATAGGGATTGATAATTTAGTAATTTTGAAGTGTTAATTAATATTGTGAAATAGCATTAGGTGTGTGTGTGGGTATCTGGTTACTTTATATTCTGACACTGGTCTTGAATGTGGAAGGCAGCTAAATGGCTGGGGAACTAAGGTGGCTGGTGGCTGTTTGAATACACTTCCCTGAAGCAAGACACATGAGTCTAAAACATGATGTCATGTTGGATGTACTGGTGAATTGAATGCTTCATTGGCACTAACGAGGTCTATAAATGATACTGCCGGGACTTTAAAAATTTAGGGTTTAACTCCTGAATACGGTCCTTTTGGTGAAGATCTGTTGGTTTCTCTGTTTGTTGCTTTTGTTAGTGCCAGCTATGTGGTTTACATTTTGTGGAAGTTGGAGAAATATGAAAGTAAACATCCAACTGTCTCCATCATCAAACCTGGACAAGCGTTCCCATGACTAAAAGGAATGATTGAGAATCCACGAGCTTACACAGGGAAGGAAGTAGCAGAATTTGCAAAACAAGAGAAAAAACACTTAAAAGCATTAGATCAACAGACAAGGAAAAACAAGTGGCAAATGCAGAAATATAATGGGAAATACAGAGTGTTAATTCAGGAACCATTTGTTGATCAAGAACAGACACATGAATGGTTAAGGAGAAGTGAATTGAAACTGAAGGATGAGAGATTAATAGTTGCAGCCCAGTGCAGTGGATTATGAATGAGATGGTTTACAGCGAGCACTGAAAAAACCGGCAACTCAGATCTATGTCGATTCTGTAAAAAAGACTTGGAAACAGTGACTCACCTCATAGCTGGCTGTGAAGTTTTGATGGCAGAAAATGTCTATAGAGAAAGATATAATAAAGTAGCTCACCTCATTCAATGGAAACTCTGTAAGCACTGTAACATCACTGTGCCCAAAAAGCACTGGAATCATGACACTAAGAGAATTACAGAGAATGAAGAGATTATGATCACCTGGAATATTCCTATTCTGACTGATAAAAAGCTGGATGCAAGGAAGCCGGATATAGTGGTTAAGAAGAAAAACACCAGAACAGCATTGATAATACAGGTGTCAGTTCCAAGTGAGTACTCTGTGAATCGTGTGGAGAGGCAAAAGATCCTGAAATACCAGGAAATGCAGTCAGAGACTAAGAAAATGTGGCAGAAAGATACAGAAATATTTCCCATTGTGTTGGGTGCCACATGCTTGATAAAGAAGAATTTCCAAGCACATCTTGACAAACTACCCATACCTGTTACATCTTATGAACTCCAGAAGGAAGCTCTCTTTTGCATGATGCGAGTATTAGCAGTAAATTTGAGAGACTGAGATCATACTCCACATACCCTGGCTTAGAAGTGAGGTTCATGACTTTCATGGTAACATAGTAACATAGTATATGACGGCAGATAAAGACCATCATGGTCCATCTAGTCTGTCCAGCAAGGTGGCAAGAATAGGTGCACCTGCTGCTCTGGACAGGAAACCCCTCCCCATGCCTTTGTTTAGGGGTGTACCCACTCCTCCGTGCAGGTCGCCCCTATTTGTTGAGATAGCAGAGACAGTTAAGGTTATTTTAATTTTATCCTGGTATGCACAAAACTAATCCATTTGGAGAAACTGCCCCTTACAATAAATATTCTCCCATAATCTAATTCTCTAATTTCTCAAAGAAATCAATAAAATATGTTTATGTATATTTATTTGCTTAACTGTCTTCTGAAAGAAGCCATTAAGGTGGCATACAATCAACAATATAAAATACATTAAATAATAAAACAAACTCTCATCCAACCATTCAAAAATAAATAATAATAATAATAATAATACAAAACAATAATAAAAATATTGCAATATCCTGATCTTTGGTAGGATCTCCATTAATTTACCCACCATAGAGATGAGGCTAACTGGCCTGCAATATCCCATCTTATCATTAGCGATTGTTTTATTCACTGACCTTCCTGAATAGTTCTTTCCATGGCCTCCTTTCAGACATCTAAGTAGGTGAATTACCAAGTAGTTCATATTTGTTTCTACAAGACTATATTAAAATTTATTTTGAATTATAGTTTGCTGCTGTGGTACAGCTGTTATGTATTTTAACATAAGCTAAAATAATTGTAAGAGATCTATATAGTTACTATACTGATATTTGAAGGCTTATCTTAGAAGAGCTGTGTATGGGCTGAAATCCATGTGGATGTGAAACATCTGGGCAAACGAATGAATTTTAGAAGAGCAGGTGCACTGTTTTATGGGCGATGTAAAATCAATGCATCTCCGCTTCCAGAGACGGATGTGGTTTTTAAAAAACATACTGTAGCAGCTGCTAATACACATATATGTAGTCAAAAATGGTGCTATATACACACCTAAATGTCCATAAGGGGAAGGAGGGGGAGTGAAGCTGTGTAAGTGGCAAAGAAAAAAGCCGGGTATAGCAGAGACGAATGCATGAGCACTGAGCGGTGACTTCAATGGTGAATACGTGTGTATCTGGCAGTAGTTTGGAAACAGCATGTGTAGCTTACAAGTGTAAGGCCTGTTCTGGTGGCAAAATACACATGCCCAACTGCATTCCACATAAATGCATGACATATCGTCCCCTGTGGAAGCACACCGCGGTGTTTCCGTTACCGCATTTTCCCCTGCCCCATAACTTATGGGCACAATATTCAGTGGAGGCCAAATTAACTATTTTAGCTGGGTCAGACAGACATCAGAGAAGCTAACCAGGCTGTGGCAATATTCAGCCGCTGCTCAGTTAGCTTGTGTGATGAAAGCTAGGCCACCTCCACTGCACCCCTGGAACACCTCGATGCTAGCTGGCTAGCACTGGGGCATTCAGCGGTGGCGCTAATGTATATTCAGCGGCACTAACCATGTTATTGTCACGGAATATCCTGGTCATCGTGATTAACTCAATTAGCAGGCATTTTTAGGAGAGCACCAAAACGGTGTCCAGGAGGGAACGCAACTTTTCAGTTGCTGAGAATGCATCTGGTATGTGTGATGCTCTCCAGAGAGGGCGTGGTGTATAGCCCCGGAGGCAGACGGACATAGGCAGTCAGTAACTCAGCTGTTTGGAGAGGTTAAAGTGGGGTGGGACTAGGCCAGGGTGGAATGGGGTGTGATGCAGCAAGTTAAAATCCTTAGATTGAGGGCAACACCTATGCCAGCAGGAAAGGATCAGTGAAGGTACTTCTGAACATAGCAGTGAACGACACCTTCATTGTGTGACTGGTGCAATTGCACCAACTATACCAACCCTAGTAACATAGTAACATAGTAAATGACGGCAGAAAAAGACTAGTATGGTCCATCTAGTCTGCCCAGCAAGGCGGCAAGAGTAGGTGCACCTGTCGCTCCGTGTGGGTGACCCCCTCCCCATGCCTTTGTTTAGGGGTATACCCACCGCTCCGTGTAGGGCACCCCTGTTTGTTCAGATATGAGACAGTTATGCTTATTTTGATTTTATCCTGTTGCTATAAAGGGATCCCCTGTGTCTGTCCCATGCCATTTTGAATTCTGTCACTGTATTTGCCCCCACCAAAATAATACAACATGTTAAACAGAACAGTATTTGCAGTATTCTAGAATATATATATATATATAGGTATTTGCACATTTGGCTCACAGTTAGTCCTGGTCTCTCATCTTCCTGTTGGCCATGTGAATAGTGGTGTTCAGCAGCAATGTAACAGAAATCTTGCGGTTACTGGCAACCATAAAATGATTTCCCCATAAGTGCTTTTGGTAGGTTGTCAAATGGCCAATAGGCTTCAAATATGCTGGCCGTTAGTGTATTGCTCAATTACTAAGCATGTTTAGAATATATATCATCTATATAAGCTGAACCAATTGCGAGGACCTCACTAAAATAGAGACTCTAGCCTTTGTGGCTACTATTTCCAAGATATCTAAGCTTTTCCATTTTATGCATAAATATAGCATGTTGGTAGTAGTGTTTTAATCACAAATTGTTTATGGTTGCCATATATGTGACCTGGATAATATTACACCAGTCACTTTTGCTGAAAAGTTAAAAAATTTGTCAAAGGGTTATTAAAATACAATTTATTAGAAAGGTTAGTATGAAACAGAAAGCAAGAATGACTATGCATGTATTAGTATTCATTTCAGTGTCTACTCAGCATTTATTCAGTGTCTACTCAGCATTTCGTGGCTAGTCTCTCGTATTCTGTAAATGGATCATCTCTTGTCAGTATCCAGCAATAGTCTGTAAGTATTGACGGGCTCCATTTGCCTTCATATCTTTCTCCATCGCTGCAATGTCCTGATGAAATCTCTCACCAGTTCAGTGGAAAATAATCTAGATGAGAGTGCAAAAAATGTATCTTTAGTGATATGTTGCAGCCAAGACTTCTGTATGCATTGAGGAGTTTTTCACCAACTCCCTGTAGTTGTTTGCCTTGTTGTTTGCGAGAAAACTTGTTGCCACTAACTGGAAGGCTTTCCATGCCATCCTTTCTTTGTCATGTAGTGCACGGTTAAATGCATCATCTCGAAGAAGTTCACAAATCTTAGGACCAACAAAGACACCTTCTTTTATCTTAGCTTCACTTAGGGGTATGTTTACTAAGCAGTCTTAAGGTGCGCCCGGTGACGTTATCAGGCAATAAGGTACCTTATCGCCCGATGAAGGCGCGTTACTGGGTGCTAAGGTACCTTAGCGCGCGATAACACGTGCAGCGGCGCAAATGAGCGCTGAGGGCGGAGAAAGGCTCCCAGAGGGCGGAGGAAGGCTCCCCAGGGGCGGAGAGAGAGGGTCAATGGGCGGAGAGTGGGAGGGGAGAGGCTCCCTGCACACTAACGCCGTGGAATCCGGGGCTGAAAACTAACGCCAGTGAAACCCTCGCTTAGAGCAGATTTAAAGGGAAAAGAAACCATTTACGTCAGCAATGTACAGCAAAACCAGAGAAACCTACAAAAGTGATAAGTGTGATACATGTGCACAGAACAAAAGGGCAAATAAACATTGAAAATGACCTGAACAAAATGGAAAAAAACCATAACCAAGCTGGCCAATAGTGATATTAATGGGAAACATCAAAACACACTCCTGAGAAAGCTCCCAAAAAAAGATATGAATTTTGGAAGGGTCTATGCTCCGTCCCCATACAAGGTGAATGAGCCCACAGTGAAAGTGCGCTGATCAGGCTTTTCCCTCTCCATTGAACAGGTTTCCTATGGCGTGCACATGTTCCGCAACAGCAGGGCGGGCATGTCAGAATGGGCAACTGGACAGATGCTGTAAAAGGGGACACAGAGGGCTGCAGATGGCACATGCTGTGGTGCAGCTGGGCCACAGTGCGGACTAGGGTGATGCCTAGCTGGCCCATAGGAATGCTGAAACAGTAGAGCAGCCAGACAGCAACTGATGAGGGCCCAACATGGGCACGAGTGTGTCTCCCACAGTGTCACAGGGGATAGTACCCAGCAGGTACCCCCAAGAGCACAGAACATTGGCAGGCGGCACTGGGGGGAAGCGTGGACAGCTATGCAGGCACCCCTACCCCAGAACCCACACCATAGGCAGCTGCCTACCGGCACACTGGATGGCCTGAGACTGCGCACCACCAGCACCACCAGCAGAAGGGCATGTCAGCATGGTGGCAGAGGGGTACTGGTGGTGGAGGGGCCAGTGGCTGCTTCCCACAGCAGACCATGGCCTAGCCCTGTGTAGGTGGGTGCCATGCACTGCAACAGACAGGCCCTGTCTGACAAACAGTCATGGTATCCCCAGGGAATGCACTGTCTCTGTGGCAACATGGTGGTGCAGTGCACACAGCCAGTGTGTTCAGGAGCAGAATGTCACAGGTTCAAGTCCCAGCTGTGGTTCCTGCCAACCCAGTCCCCATATTTTACCCACTACTAAAACGTGCTAATACAGACAAAACCTTTATTTCAGATGACGAAAACATGCCCAAAACACCTACATTTTACCCTACAGAGCACAGACACCATATACATGCGCATTACCTAGAGCAGAGTCTCCCAAATGCAGTCCTGGAGGGCCAAACACCATTCAGGTTCCATGCTGCCTCTAATAAATATGGCTGTGCTGCATTTCTATGCGCCGCCCCCATGGTATGCAGATGTATCTCATGCATATTCATTAGGGACAGCATGAAAACCCGAACAGTGTTTGGCCCACCAGGACTGGAGTTGGGCACCTCTTTATTTTTATTTTATTTATTTATACATCTTTTCTATACCGCCACTTCCAGAGATCAGTGGCGGTTTACAGGTAACAAACATTAATAATAGAGCACTATTATTTTACATAGAACAGATTTAGAACAAAGAACATTCAACTATTAAGTGTAACTTAAAAATACAATGAGATAACATACAATGAGATAACAGGAGGGGTAGGAACATTTGAACTGGGTATGAATTAGATAATGTTTCAAAACATACTACCAACAGTATATCAACAGTAAAGTCAAATATTTACATTAAATTACAGTTATTCACATTAGCGACAAGCAATTGCCTTCTAAGGGTAAGCTTAATCTAGGTGAGCAATGTGAATGTGTGGGAAAGGTTTATGCCTTGTCTAAGTAGGGTCAGTGAGTGATTGATGATCGGTGTTTTTTTCTGTGTTAGGATTATCTTCAATGTGGAGGATATTGTAGTGCAGAGTAAATAGATGGGTTTTTAGATTTTTTCTAAATAATTGAAGATCTTTGATTTCTCTGATTTCAATCGGGAGGTTGTTCCATAGCATAGGGGCGAAGTATGAGAAAGCTGTGTTACTTGTCTTCTGACTTGTCTTTCGAATAGAATCAGGGTCTTGTATCGTGTGAAGGTTTATTCTTCATCTTGATCTATTATCATGTGGAATGGTGATGAGCGTAGATAAGAAAGATGGTGCTATATTATTAAAAAACGTATTGACTAAGGACTTGTAGATGATTCTGCATGAGACGGGTAGCCAATGGAGAGCGTAGAGAATCGGAGATATATGATCTGAAAGTTTTGCTTTGTAGATAATCCTTGCAGTGACATTTTGGGCTAATTGAAGAGTGTGAATATTTTTCTTAGAGGTCCCTTGAAGAATACCATTACAGTAGTCTAAATGTGGTGTAATAAGTGTTTGTACTATGGTTGTGCCGGCCTAGCCGCTGGGCCCCGGTCCCGCGGCAGCCTAGTAACCAGGTTCCCGGGGCCCGGCCACGAGGCAGGTCATTGTCGGGGGGGGGGGAGGGGGGGGGTGACGCGCGGCTAGGCGCGCACCCGGCAGTCTCCTGGCTCCCGGAGGGAGCCCACTGATTGGTCCTTTGGGCCACGGCGGGGGGGCGGAGTCAGCGCGAGCAAGGAGGGAACGCCCGCAGGCGATTCCTTCTTTCCCTCCTTGCTCGCGATCGGGTCGGATTGCTCTGGCTCACCGGTTCCAGGTTGGTCCTCCTGCGGGTCCCGTTAGTGGGGGTTGAGCCGGGTCGTGGGCTCCCTTCGGCCGTCGAGTGTTGCGGCGCCGGCATCTCGTGGCGGTGCTTGTGCGCGCCGCTTCGGCGCACGTGGGAGAGCAGGTCTGTCTCCTGCCTCGTGTTAAGTGCTGCCTTGCCTGTCGCCGCCTCCTGTGCCCGCGGGAACGGCGGGCCTGCGTTGGGGAGGGTCTGTGGGTGGCCCCCTAACCGAGGAAGGGACAACAAACAAAAAAAAAAAAAAAATAAAAAAAATAAATATATAATAAAATAAAATAACGTACGCAACGAAAAAAAAAAAAAAAAAAAACCAAAAACGAAAAAAGGGGGATCAACAGTAAGGAGAGAAGGGAGGCCCCTTCCACACGTGGGCCCAGCCAGCAATCAGGCTGCTGCAGCCCTTGGGCCGGGGATAGAGCCCATGGCTAAACAGGCCTCGGCGCGCAGCGCCGCTAAGGGGCGGCGGGGGGGCGCGCGTGGGCGGGGTACGGCGCGCCCCGGGCCCGCTACAGTGGGCCGCGGTAGGGGGGCCCTCCCTGTTGGTGCGGCTGTCCGTACCCGGGCTACTGCCCGGCAGGGGCGCAGTAGGCCTGGGGGGATCCGGGGGGGTGGGGCCTCCGGGGGCGCCCCCTGCCTGCTCCGGCGGCTGTGGGCGCTGCTGCGGTCGATTTGGCGTCTCCGGCGGGAAGCCCTGGCGGGGACGGTGATCGGGCGCTGCTCCCGGGGACGTTAGAGCGGGGTTCCTCGGTCTCCCCCGGGCCGGTCGCCCCGCGTGCTCTGGTGCCCGCTCCGCCTCCCGGAACGGCGAGCGGGTGGATTTCGCCTCCCTCCCCGGTCTCTCCTGCCCCTCCTGGGTTCCTCGGCCCCCCGGCCCCTTGGGCGTATGGTGCGGTCCCCTGGGGGGGCCTAGGGCCTTGGGGAGGTGGTTGGGGGGGGTGGTTCGGGGGGGGACAAGGGGGGGCCGGGGGTGCGGCGGCGGGGGAGGCCGGGGGCTTGGGGCCTTCGTCGCGCTCATGGGGGGCTGGGCCCCCGGCAGTGCTCAGTTCCCCGGGGGCCCGGGCTGCTGGCTTCTCTCCTTTGTCTCCGCAGGTTCCGCCGGGCTCGACGAGTGCCGCTGCTATGGCTGCTTCCAACCAGCTGGCGGGAGCTTGCCCTTCTGGTTCTACGACAGCCGTGCTGGTTCCGGTTCTGGCGGCGCCCACTGGGGGCGCTACGGCTGTCTCCTCAGCGGGGAGTGGGGAGTATACGGGCGGGGCGGGGGGGGGGGTTCCCGACTCGGCTCCCGGCTCCGGGGAGGCGGGCAAAGGGAAGGGGAAGCGCAAGCGCGCTCGTCGTTGCCGGCGGGCGTCCTCGTCCTCCTCCTCCTCGTCGTCCTCCTCGGCCTCGTCCCGCTGCTCTGTCCCGGGGGCGGCGGATGGCGGGGGCCCCAATGGGGCTCCTGTCGTACGCTGCGACGAGCTGTGGGAGTCGGTTCCGCGGAAGTTGCGCCGGCGGATCCGGCGTCGCCGGTACATCGACATCTTCCGTTTGCTCGACGGTCGGAAGCGCTCGGGGGAGAGCAGGAAGAAGCGCAAGGACGACGAGAAGGCGGGCCGCGTGCGCAAGGTCTCTCGCAACACGCTCAATTGGACCCGCGCTTTTCTGCGTCTGGCGAGTGTGTGGGGGCGTTACTTCCCGAACCAATATGGGGCGTTGTTGGCATACGCCGACAACATTCTGGCTGCCTCCCAGGCCCACGAAGGGTGGGCCTGGTTGAACTACGACGAGGAGTTTCAGGACCAGATGGAGGAGAACAGTCTCCTGCAGTGGGGGACCAAGGACATCAACCTGTGGTTGACCCAGATGTCCTCGAGGGGTCGGGGTGCCGGAACCGGTGCAACGGGGGCGAAGGCGGGCGCGTCTCCGCTTTCGCAGGGGGGCCGGTCCTTTCGTACCCCCGCCCCCGCCTTGCCACAGCCAAAGGCGGCGGTTGCCGGGGGGGACGTCTGTTGGCGCTTTAACAAAGCGTCTTGTCCTTTCCCGGACTGCAAGTTTAAGCACGCTTGCTCCTTGTGCGGCGGTGCGCACCCAGCTACGAAGTGCAGCAGGAAGGGGGTCGCAGGGGCCCCGGCGGGGGGGAAGTGAGGTGTTGCGCGCGCTGGCCGCTACCCCGGTGCGCGTGGCGGCGATGCGACCGTGGCTCCTCGACTACGGGCGTTCCCGCCGGGGTAGGGCGGCCGGTTTGCTTCTGGGGGGTTTCACGCGGGGTTTTCGCATTCCCGTCCGGGGGCCCTCCGCTCTGGGCGGTACCCGCAATGCCGCCTCTGCGCGGCTTCACGCCGAGTTTGTGCGCTGCAGGATCTCCGAGGAGTGTGCTCTGGGCCGGGTGGCGGGTCCCTTCTTGGACCCCCCCTTTTCCCCGTTCACGGTGTCGCCGTTGGGGGTGGTTCCGAAGAAGGAGCCGGGCAAGTTCCGGCTGATACACAACCTCTCCTGCCCTCCGGGCGACTCCGTTAACGATCACATCCCTCGCGAGCTCTGTACGGTTCACTACTCGTCCTTCGATGCCGCCGTCGCCTTAGTGCGTCAGTGCGGTCGGGGGGCCCTGCTGGCTAAGGTGGACATTGAATCGGCGTTCCGCTTGCTGCCGGTCCACCCCTCTGCTTTCCCGTTGCTCGGCTTCCATTTTGAGGCACGGTATTACTTTGATATGTGTATGCCCATGGGCTGCGCGATCTCCTGTGCTTATTTCGAGGCCTTCAGTACCTTCTTGCATTGGGTGGTGGAACGCCAGTCGGGGGTCTCCAGCATTGTTCACTATCTCGATGACTTCTTGTTTGTTGGGCCGGAGCAGGCTGCAACTTGTTCCGATCTGTTGCGCACCTTCCTGCGTGCGGCTGCCGCGTTTGGCGTCCCCGTGGCGGCGAACAAGACAGTGGGTCCGGTCACTTGCCTCACCTTTCTTGGTATCGAGATAGACACGATGGCTATGGTGGTCCGCTTGCCGGCGGCGAAGGTGCAGCGCCTCCGCGAGCTGGTGGCCTCGGTCTGCGCCGTCGCGAAGACTTCCCTTCGCGTTATGCAGTCGTTGGTCGGGCACCTGAACTTTGCTTGCCGTGTCCTCCCCATGGGCCGCCCCTTTTCGAGGCGCCTGTCTTTGGCAATGGCGGGGGCGCGGCTGCCCCACCATCGGATCCGGGTGTCTTCGGGGATGCGGGAAGATTTGCGGGTTTGGGACTCGTTTCTGGCTGGCTTTGACGGGAGCTCCGTGCTTCAGTGGCCGGAGGCGTCGAATGGCGACCTTCAGTTGTTTACTGACGCGGCGGGCGGCGTCGGTTTCGGGGCCTTCTGTCACGGTGCCTGTGGTGCGCGGAGCCTTGGCCGGCAGCCTGGGCGCCAGCTCCGGCCTGACCCGCAACATCACCTCTCCTGGAGCTGTTCCCGATTGTGGTTTCCTTCTTGGTCTGGCCTGACCGGTTACGGGATCGGCGTGTTGTTTTCTGGTGCGACAACCCGCGGTGTTGAGGTTTTTTGAATCGCCATTGCCCCCCGATGCCCCAGGGTGGCGGCCTTGATGAGGGTGTTTGTGCTGGCGTGCTTGCGCCCTCCTGAATGTCCCCGCGAGGCGCGGCACGTTCCGGGTGCTAAGAACTCTATCGCTGACGCTCTGTCACGTTTCAGTGGGAACAGTTTTCGGGCGCTGGCTCCGGGGGCGGACGAGCTGCCCTCGCGGGTTTCCGGAGCATCTCTGGACGATTGGGACCCTGACCTGATGGATCTCTTGGTCCGCGTCGGTGGCCTGCAGTACCTGGATGGCTTACCGTAGGGGCTATGTGAAGGTGAGTGCCTTTTTGAGTGCGCGTGGGTGGGTTGGGGGGGCGGTGGCCTGATCTACCTGGTTGGCCGCTTCGTGCTTTGGGCAAAGGAGGCGGGATGGGCGCGGTCGGCGGGCCGCCGGAGCGCTTGCGGGCTTTTCCTTCTTTGCTAAAGCGGCGGGTTGGGGGGAATCCACGTGTCTCCTTCTTGGTTGGGCGGGTTGCTCGCTGGGTGGGCCCGCGCTCAGCCGCAGCTACCGATAGGGGCGGCGCCCGGTGTCCACGAGCTTCTGCTGCAGGTTGTGTGAGGTTCTGCCGAGGGTAGCCCCGCCTCGGGCTTCGAGGCGGGTGTTGTTTCACGCGTTGTTCACCACGGCTTTTTTCGGCGCCTTCCGGGTGTGTCCGAGTTAGTTCCTCGTCGGCGCGGTGGGGGGCCTTGGGGGGGCTGGCGGCGGGGCACGTCCGGGTCGAGCCTGCGCGAGTTTCGCATTTTTCTATCCGTTCTAAGACGGGACCAGTCCGGGGAAAGGGGGCTGGGTCCTGCTGAGCGCTATCTCGCCCTTGCTGTCCTGTCCTGTCAGGGCTCTCGGTGCATACGCCCGGCGGCGCCCGGTAGCGCCCGGCCGTTTTTTATTCATGCGGGTGGCCACCGGCCGGGTGACGCAGTTGTCAGTTTCACGGCTGTGCTTCGCCTGGCCCTGCGGCCTTGGGTTGCGATGAGCGGGGTTACACGTCGCACTCGTTCCGGATCGGAGCGGCTACCAGCGCGGCGGCTGCTGGTTGGACCCTCTGGTTATTCGGCGTATTGGCCCGCTGGCGATCGGGTGCGTATGCCGGGTACGTTCGCGTCCGACGGCTGGCGGCGGTGCGGAGTAGAGCGGGTGTGCTGCCGCGGTCGAGGGCTTCCCGCGGGGGGGTGGGGGGTCCGGGGGGGGCACTAATCCTGTCTTTCCTCTTGCAGAGCTGGTTGCTGGTGGTGGTCCACTCTGTCTTCTTTCAGATGGAGCGGTGCCCGGCGTTTGGTGGAACAACGGGCACTCTCTTTGTTTACTGGGCGGAGCGGCGCGCGGACGTGTGCGGCCGATGGGTGTCCACCTGGGTCTTGCCGGAGCTGGAGTGCGGTTGTGTTGGATGGGCCGCCGCGGCATGCGTTTGGGACCAGCTCCTGGACTGCGTGCACGCGGAACTCGGACGGCGTCGGTGGCCGGTCGGGCTGCTGCTCCACCTGGTGGCAACGACCGTGCCGGTTGGGCTTGCCGGCACTTATTGGGACCTGTTCAAAGAGACATTGCATTGTTGCGGGGGGTCCTCCCTGGGGGTGGTTATTGTGTGGTCGGACATTATAACCCCGCCCTGCTTGCTGGACCCAGCGGCGTTGGTCAAGGGGCCTGTGCAAAGTTAATCGGCAGATCGGGGCGCTGGTCCAGCAGACGGGGGGGGGTTCAGGTCCGGCACCCTTGTGCGGAGGTTGCTTGCGCTGGTTTGTACCGGCTTGATGGGGTCCATCGTTGCCCCGGTGGGGCAGGATCTTCTTCTGAACGACTGGCAGGAGGCGCTCGAGTCGTGGTGCTGGTCGCAGCTTTCCCCTTGGGGGGGCGGCGCTAGGATAGTTCACTACCTAGCGCCGGTGGCGGGGTGGCGAGCTGGTGCTCGTTGACCCGGTGGATCATTTCAGCTGGAGGCCGCTTTCCTTGTGAGCGGCCCGGGTATGCGGTTGGGGGGAGACGTCCCGGTTGGGGTCTCCGCCAGGAATTCGGCAACCCCTTCAGCCGGCCTTTGCTATCATGGCGAGGCCGGGGCGGGAAGGGGCAGCTGGGGGGGGGGGTGGCTTGGATGGTGCTCCACTTTGCTATATACGCTGGTGGGGGGCATCATCCGGATGACGGGGGGGGGGGGGGGGGGCTCTTGTCCTGTATGGATTGAGTTGCTGTGTTGGCCCAGGTTGGGGCCGGTTTGCTTACTGTTCATAAAAGCTGCGACCATGCATTAACACCATCACTTGACGTCTGCTGCTTTGTCAATGGGTGGGGGGGGGGGGGCGATGGCGGGTTGGGGATCCAGGCCGAGTAGGCCTCCGGATACCTCGGTTAGTGCCGGCCTAGCCGCTGGGCCCCGGTCCGCGGCAGCCTAGTAACCGGGTTCCCGGGGCCCGGCCACGAGCAGGTCATTGTCGTGGGGGGGGGAGGGGGGGGGTGACGCGCGGCTCCGCGCGCCCCCGCCAGCCCCCGGGCTCCCGGAGGGAGCCCCCGGCTGGGTCCTGAGGGCCCCGGCGGGGGGGCGGAGTCAGCGCGAGCAAGGAGGGAACGCCCGCAGGCGATTCCTTCTTTCCCTCCTTGCTCGCGATCGGGTCGGATTCCCGCCCTCCCGCCCTCGTTTTCGGTTGGTTGGGTGGCGGGTTGGATCTTGTCGCAGCTGGTGGGGGGGGGGGTAGGGTGTCGGGGGTTATGTGGCACCCGCGAGCGGGGGTGTGAGCTGGTGCTCGTTGACCCGGTGGATCATTTCAGCTGGAGGCCGCTTTCCTTGTGAGCGGCCACGGGTATGCGGTTGGGGGGAGACGTCCCGGTTGGGGTCTCCGCCCGGAATTAGGCAACCCCTTCAGCCGGGGCCTTTGCTATCATGGAGAGGCGGGCGGGAAGGGGGCAGCTGGGGGGGGGTGGCCTTGGATGTGCTCCACTTTGCTATACGGCTGTGGGGGGCATCATCCGGGATGACGGGTGGGGGGGGGGGGCTCTTGTCTGTTATGGTTTGAGTTGCTGTGTTGGCCCATGTTGGGGCCGGTTTGCTTACTGTTAATAAAAGCTGCGACCATGCATTAACACCATCACTTGACGTCCGCTTGCTTTGTCAATGGGTGGGGGGGGGGGGGGCGATGGCGGGTTGGGGATCCAGGCCGAGTAGGGCCTCCGGATACCTCGGTTACTGAAATCAGTGTTGTCAATCAATGGTCTAAGTTGTTGGATTGTCCTCAGTTTGAAATATATTGTTCTTACAGATTGTTTTATATGTTTGGTGAGGCTGAGGGTTTTATCCAGAGTGACTCCCAAGTATTTGATCTCATCTTTGACTGGGAGAGAGTTTTTTCCAATCTTGATTTCCAGTGGGGGAGTGAAGCTTGTGTTTCTTGTTATGAATAGAACTTCTGTTTTTTTAAAATTAATATTCATATTCCTTGATTTCAGCCACAGTTCAGCTTCAGAGAGGCAACGACATATGTTACTATAATCCGGGTTGGACACATCAAATGGCGAGTATAACATGATGTCGTCCGCGTAGATGTGGTAGTTGATTTTGAAGCATTTAAATATGGAACAGATGGGTTGAAGATAGAGATTAAACAAAAGTGCCGAAAGGGCAGAGCCTTGAGGGATGCCCTGTTCTTGTGGAAATGGGGATGAGGCATTTCGATCTATTTGCACATATTGAGTCCGGTTAGTAATATAGGATATGAACCATTCAAGGGTTTTATCTTTGATGCCTATTTGAGAGAGTCTTGAAATGAGCGTGATATGGTTTACAGTGTCAAAGGCCGAGGAAATATCAATGAATATGAGAATGAAGGCTCGCTTGGCATTATCGATACCTCTGATGATTGTATCAATAGTGCTGTTAGGAGTGTTTCTACACCATGATATGGGCGAAATCCATATTG
Organism: Ichthyophis bannanicus; assembly: GCA_033557465.1. NCBI lineage: Eukaryota > Metazoa > Chordata > Amphibia > Gymnophiona > Ichthyophiidae > Ichthyophis > Ichthyophis bannanicus. The sequence goes on from CM066031.1 coordinate 1,221,177,817, forward strand.
ATGCTCATCTAATGGAGCTGATGAGTCTATATAATCTTGCAGCTGTGTTTGTACAATCTTTTCAATAATCTTGGCAAGAAATGGAATACTTGCAATGGGACGATATGAAGTTGGGTCATTGTCGTCTAGTGATTTGTTTTTTAACAGCGGTCGAATTGCTGACCTTTTGAGGACATCTGCTATACGTCCTTGTTGAAGAGATTGGTTGACTATGTTCAGTAGGTCTGAGGCAAGTTCTGTTTTTGTTGATTTTATCCAAGTCACTGGACAAGGATCAAGAAGAGAGGTTGTTGTATTTAGGTTGGAGATTGTCTGAAGTAGGAGTTTGTTGGTAATAGGGTGGAAGGTTTTCCATTCCAGGTGGTTATTATCTGAAAGAGTTAGGCTAGGTGGTGTGAAATGGCTGTTAAGTTTGAGTTTATTTGCAAAATGATCAGCAAGTAATTGTGGGTTAATACAAATTTTGTGAGAATTGTTGGATGGGGATTTGGTTAACGATTTGACAATCTCAAATAGTTCTCTAGGACGATTAATAGCTTTAGATAAAGTTTTAGAGTGATATTGTTTTTTAGCCTTATTAATCGCATCTTTGTAATCTTTGAGTAGTGAGAAATATTGTATTCTGAGTTCGTGAGTTTTTTTCCTTCTCCAAGTAGATTCCATTTTTCTAAGACCTTTCTTCAGAATTGCAAGTTCAATAGTATACCATTTTTCATTTTTTTTCATTTTATGGCAAATCTTTGTTGAATATGGTTCTGATGCGGATCCAATAATGGTATTCCAGCTGGATATTGCGTCATCAAGGTTATAGATATGAGGATCCAATCTAGGGAGTACTGATTCAAGAAACTCTTCTCTATTGAATGGCCGAAATCTTTGACCTTGTTGTAGATTGACAAGGGGTGCTTTGGTGTATTGTGGGAGGTGGAAAGAGAACCTAATCAGATAGTGGTCAGACCATGGGACTTGAGATGTGGAAGGTGAGACATAGTGAGCTGTGGTTGTATAATGGGTAGGAATGAATATTAGGTCGAGAGTGTTTCCTTTGGTGTGGGTTGGTTGGTTAACTGTTTGCTTGAAACCCATTTCTTCCATCGCTTCTAAGAAAGATGTTTCTTGATTGTTAGAGAGAGATGGCAGATTGAAATCACCTAGCATGATAAGAGGTTTCCTTATTGTAGAGTTGCAAGCCGATTCTAGTATGGAGTCAACGTTTTGATTACTTGCAGTCGGAGGTCTGTATATCAAGCAGATTGCTATGCCCTTATTTTCAATTTTGAGTATGTTTGTGTCATCAGGGTTTTCACATATAGTAGAGGATAACCCGAGATTAGATTTAGCTAATATAAGAACACCTCCTCCTCTTGTATGTTTTCTATTGCAGGCAAAGATGGAGTATCCTTGTACTTTTAATTGATTTAACAGGACTGAGTCAGATTCTGTTAACCATGTCTCAGTAATGCATAGTAGGTCTGGGTTTTCTGTATTAATTAGATCTGTTATGATAGGTGTTTTATTTCTAACTGACCTAGCGTTGATGAGGATGAGGGATATGTGTGTGAAAGCATTGCCTGCATTTATGTGGTCAGTTTTAGAAGATGTCTTTATCTGAATCAGTCTGTGGTGATTTATCTTAGAATTTCCTAAGAATAGTTGATGAGTGTTATGTCTCTGACGATGAGGGATAACATGAATGCGAGAGAACTCTGGGAGGTTCAATGGTGGGGTGAAGGCGTTAGCAGGGAGGGGGTATAGAGAGAATAGTAGGCTGACGATGTATAAGGTGAGATTCAAGGTAAATAGTAGCATTTTTTTATAATTCATGTTGGAACTTCCGATGACTGTAAAAAATGCAGGTTACTGACTGTAAAAATGCGGGTTACTAACAACAATATAGGAATCAAGTAGTTAGTTACTGGCAGCAGTATATGGAATCAAGTAGTATTAATTAGCTACTGACAACAGTATATGGAATCAAGTAGTATTAATTAGCTACTGACAACAGTATATGGAATTAAGTAGTATTAATTAGCTGTTGACAAACAGTAAATGGAATCAAGTATATGGAATAAAGAAGTTAGCTACTGACAACAGTATTGTTAAATCAAGAAATGAAATTATTATTGTATACTGACAACAGTATACAAGAAAGAACAGAATTAATGAATACTGACAACAGTATGTAATTAAGCATATATTAATGACAAATAGTATACGTGTGTGAAAGTTACTGGCATCAATGCATCAGAGAAGTATGTAGCAGATAAATGGGTTACAAATACTATTAATTGTAGCAAGGATGAATGGATACTTTAATTAGATCTTAACAGCTCAACTTTAGAAGAGCTCTAGATTGCTAGTTTCTTCAAATATGCTAAGGAATCACTTAATAAGCCATATGAGAAGAAACGGAATGACTAGGTGTGTTGGCAGATTCAAACAAACAACTGTTCATTTAGACGTGGTATACTTGCTGTATCAGCGGGTTGTCTGGAGGAAGATGGGAGCGAGCTCGACCTCGAGGGAGCTCAAGCTTTATGCTTAAGTAGATTTTCCTTGAGTATTGGTGAGCGTCTCTAGTCCTTGTTCGCGGTGTCGGTATCAGGTAGATTCCTGCTCAAAACCACATCGACTAAACGGAGCAGTGAGAATGGAGCAGTTAGTAGGAGCGAACAGACTGTAGGCAGGTTATCTTTAGGGGTCCTCGCCTAAGGGCCACGCCAAAGGGCCCTCTAGTGAGGCCCTCAGGCGCGGGCCCACCAGACGCGGGCACGCCTGCCGGCGCGAACTTTTAAATGCAGACTCACGTGCCCCGATTGGGCAGTGATGGCTCCTGTGCTGGTCCTGCTTCCGGAGGCTCAATCCCCCGACTGGGGAGAGCTGAGGAAGGTGGTGGGAGCAGAAAGGACCGCACGCCTGCGGGCGTGAACTTTTAAATGCAGACTCACGTGCCCCGATTGGGCAGAGATGGCTCCTGTGCTGGTCCTGCTTCCGGAGGCTCAATCCCCCGACTGGGGAGAGCTGAGGAAGGTGGTGGGAGCAGAAAGGACCGCGCGCCTGCCGGCGCAAACTTTTAAATGCAGACTCATGTGCCCCGATTGGGCAGAGATGACTCCTGTGCTGGTCCTGCTTCCGGAGGCTCAATCCCCCGACTGGGGAGAGCTGAGGAAGGTGGTGGGAGCAGAAAGGACCGCGCGCCTGCCGGCGCGAACTTTTAAATGCAGACTCATGTGCCCCGATTGGGCAGAGATGGCTCCTGTGCTGGTCCTGCTTCCGGAGGCTCAATCCCCCAACTGGGGAGAGCTGAGGAAGGTGGTGGGAGCAGAAAGGACCGTGCGCCTGCCGGCGCGAACTTTTAAATGCAGACTCACGTGCCCCGATTGGGCAGAGATGGCTCCTGTGCTGGTCCTGCTTCCGGAGGCTCAATCCCCCGACTGGGGAGAACTGAGGAAGGTGGTGGGAGCAGAAAGGACCACGCGCCTGCCGGCGCGAACTTTTAAATGCAGACTCACGTGCCCCGATTGGGCAGAGATGGCTCCTGTGCTGGTCCTGCTTCCGGAGGCTCAATCCCCCGACTGGGGAGAGCTGAGGAAGGTGGTGGGAGCAGACCTCTGCCCTAAAGCAGCGGCCAACAGGGGCAGACACACCCGCACCCACAGGCTCCATTATCCAATGCCACCTGGAGAGGCAGGATGTTGGGCCCTGCGTGCATCTCCCAATACTAGCACTTGCATACCTTAGCAATGCCACCCTAAACCTGGGAATACGGTACACAGCTATCAAAAGGTTGCTATGATTACTGGCAGATAGCAATTCCTAAGTTAAGCACAATTTGCTGATTGAGCTGCATCATAGCAACCTTTCTGATGTCTGTGGAGTGTGCTTCAGTTCTGGTGTCTGACAGTGTTTACCACCCTGGGGAGTGACCCCAACAGTATTGCGTACCATAGCCATGCCTGCACTGTGCCCAGGACTGGTGCGGTGGCCAGGGCTGCCAAACACCTCTATAGTTGTACAATGCTGGCATAGGTGTGGGGCGTGTGTATCTGTCTATCCAGTGTGTGGTGGCTGCTAACCCCTTCCTTAGCCCACAGCTGTTAGAATTGCATCATCTATGACTTCTAGGAATAACATGATGCAATTCATATCATGTATGATGCAATAGAACCTTCAAATTGCATCATTCATTAATTGTTTGGCCTGAAAAGCAAGTATTGTCCAAACAAAAATAGATTTATCACAAATCCCAGTCAAAGATATGCATGTATTTTAGTAATTTATGGCTTAAATTGAGAAATAGTTTCCCATGTTCTCCAAGTTTTATTCCCTGTTATAATGTAAATTCAATCAGTCTTCTCTGATCTGAAAACTCTTTGTTAAATGTAAACTGCACTGATAACAAATAGTGCGGTATATAAGAATTGTTAAATAAATAAAAAATAAATAAATAAATAAATTATAACTCGCATATCCTTAGCACTTCTGAGGTCATATGTACTGACGCAGTAGTGGAAATTAAAAACTAGAGTCAATAAACAATTTTAAGCATCATTTTCATTCTCAGTGACCCTGACTTGATAAAGTGTGAAAGCATTTTGGCTGTAGAACAGTGTTATTACCGTGTTGTAACTTTTGTTAGCTTCTCTGATTTCTTTTAGCATTTCATCATTCATCTGTTCATTTTGGCCAGGTATGCCACCACTGCCCTCACCTTCCCCTTTTTACATGGAATTTCTATCCATAGAGATAATCCTATGTGACTCAATGCCCTCTCTAACAAAGAGCGCAACCCCTCCACCAATTTGATCTACATTATCATTGCGATGCAGCTTGTACCGGGGGAGATCACAGCGTTCCATTGGTTGTCTGTGAGATAGCTGACTGGCTGAGACCCGCTGTTATTTTATTTATTTATTTAGCTACATTTATATCCCGCTTTTCTCCGGGTCAAAGCGGTTTAACAAAAAAAGGGGGGACGGATGTAATCAAGTCGACAGAAAAAGGGGGGTGGGGCCATCACCAAGAGGGCCAACATTGATGATCCGAACAGAAAGTAACAAATTAGACAGAGGACAACATGAACCGGAAACTGCCAGTGGAGAAGAAGGCGGCCTCCTCTGTGGTGGAGTGAAGGAGTGGATCTAGCTCCCGGCAGAAGTAGTGGATGGCTGCCTTGTCAAAGCAGAAACTGGTAAGGCACTGCTTATCAGTGAAGTCTAGATATTGGGTCCTAGACCGATAGGGATGCCTCCTAGCTGTCCTCCTCCCTGCAGCCCTCATGCTGCAAGGCCATCACAAACAATCTGTTTAACTCACTCATGGCTTCCTCTACCAGCACCTAATTAGTCCCTCCAAAATGCTCACAGCACAGCCCATCACCCACAGAGACAGAGAGATAAACACATAGTTACTGACTGCAGAAAAGACCAGCAAGGTTCATCTAGTATGCCCAGTGAGGTTCCACCCACCACTCCATTCAGGTTACTCCTTCTAAGCCTTTGTTTAGGGTTGTACCCGCTGCTCTGTGCAGGTTACTTCCTCCATACAGTACTTTAGTTAAGGGATTACCTGCTGCTCTGTGCCAGTTACCCTTTCTATTTTTGAAGTTTAAAAATGATTTAAGTTTGCTTTGATCCTCTGTGTCTGTCCCATGCCTTTTTGAATTCCATCATTGTTTTTCTGCCCATCATTTCCATATGGAGGGCATTCCAGGCATCCATCACCCTTTCCGTGCAAAAGTATTTCCTATCATTGCTTCTGAGTTTACTTGCTTGCAGCTTCATTTCATATTCTCTACTTCTACAGTTTCCCCATCACTTACACAGAGAGAGACAGAGAGGTGCACACACTCTCAATTACAGACTCACAGAGACAGACAGAGAGAGAGACACACACACACTCAGTTACATTCAGAGTGAGGCAAAGAACCATACACACAGAACCACACACATAGACAGAACAGGAGACCAGGCAGCGACACATATGAAGAGTGAAACATTCAAGGACCCCATGAGGGGTCCCCATATCAAGGCGTCTGAACTCAGTGCCATGTTTCTGGTTCTGGCTGGAGTCAAATTTTGAGGAGTGAGATTCCAAGGGAAGGGAGGAAGGAGTTAGCATTCCAGAATGGAGGTACCCAGAGCAAGCAGGATCCAGGGACCAGGTCAGGATTCTAAGGTGCAAGGAGGACAATCCAGCAAGCAGCAACAATTCATTCTTCAGCTGAGTTAAATATTTGCCTTGAATAGGGTTCCAGCCTTTCCCAGCTAATCCTCTCTCATTAGGCATATGGTCTGAGCCACTTTATCTGCAATAAAAGTTCCATTGCAACTACAGTCCTTCAGAGGACTCTTCTGGCTACCTGGTTAGTTGCCAGCTGATGAGTGGTTTGAGTCGCAGTGTTCCCTGTACATGTGCCTTCTCTTGTTCCCCCGACAACGAGAAAAGAGGATGAAATCTGATAAGAAATATTAAATATCTAGCTCAGATTTGCAAGTTAATAACCTTCCATAATTAAATGAAGCTAAAATTTAACATTTGCTTAAAAATTTGACCTCCTGCAAAATGATCTACTTTGTTAAAATGAGATCCTTGAGATGGGTCTGTTACATGACTTACAGGCCATGTCAGCACAGTTTTCTGGTTTAAAAACACAGTTTTACTATACAGTAACAGAATGTGTAAAGCACATGGGATCTTAAGAAATTTCTTTCTGGAAGTAACATCATTAGACAATGTCATCCATCTATGTTTTGGTGTCAGCTCCTGCAAGAATCATCCTAAATTTTGCATTTTATTGCAGTTCATTTTTTCATCGGTGTCACTTTAAAACAGAAGATAACTAGATTTTTTGAGACTTGGCTCCGTGGGAAAGTAACTGACTGCACGACAGGAATTGAATGCCACTGTCAAATATTTCTGTCTTTCAGCATCACATAAAACCAGGAGACAGATCTGGAGATGATCATATAGTATCTGATAATAAGTTTTCCAAAAGATGCAACAAAGTGGTTAGAGGAATACAAGAGTACACAGAGAGGTGTATACCCAGTAGGAGAAATTTGAGGTGGCAATACTTCTGTGAAAATTATTGATGAGACTTCATCTGGAGTTTTGTATCAAACTGTGGAGTCTACATCTCCAAAGAATATAGACAAAGCAGAGGTAAACAAGGTTTTTTTTAACCCTAAAGGAGGGTTGTAAAATACTTTAAAGTCTATACCGCATGTCCTATGAGAAGAAACTTTAAAAATGTACATATACTTATGAGGAGAGGGGGCATATGATAAAGACATATGCCTCCAAAGCCTTGCACACTGTAATAATATCACGGATTTTGTGGTGGGGTGGGAATTCTGTTTCATGATATGAAACAGGAGGTGAGGAGACTCAAGTGCGTTATAAGGATATGCTTCTTCACAGAAAGGCTACTAGCTAGATACGCAGGTCCAGATGCTGATATAGGCAACTGCCTAGGGCAGCATATTTTTAAGACACTGAATACTTGGGCTAAACAAGAACCCGATTCCACTTCCATTAGGACTGAGTTCTAGGATTTCTGATGCAGAAACCTCCCCAGCCCCATACTCTCCAGTCCGGTCTATGGGTGCCAGCATCGCAAATGCAACCTTGGCTGTATGGAACAGCCTCTGATGGGAGGTATGGGGGAAAAGAGAGTATAGAGGAAGCGCAGAGGATCCTGTGTGGCAGGACCAAGCGGAGTCTTTAGTATTGAAGAAGGAACAGGGAATGTGCAAATGTTATCTGCCAATATGCCTATGAAAACTCACTACTAACTGGTTGACAGCTGATAGTCAACAAACTTTGCAACTGAAATCAAACTCGTTTGACCATACATTGGTCAGGCCTTTAACAATCCCAGTACTATATATCACTTCAGGCTAATCAGTCTTTTTATCTTGTTTTTAGTTTGCAATGTATACAGAGTCATCTTACAATAAAATCCTTTTTTCAACTTTCCTGCAAATGAAGCTACTAGTTTTATTGATTTTAAGATGTTCGCACTGTTAATTTGTAATGCAGCATTAAATGTACATTGCTCTGGGCTATTCTGAAAAAGTAATTCATAATTTGAATTATAAATAAGTGAATTCATTTCATTTAAGTAAATTATTTTACACAGAAATGGAAAGAGCTTCAAAGGCATTTAAGAAAAAGTTAAATGCGGACTGACATTAACAAAATACTAGCAATAACTAAGGTGTTTTGGTACATGTAATTAGGCCTCATTGAGAGTATTTGGGCCTATTCACAAATTACAGAGTCAATTTTCAAAATAATTCTCTGATGGTGAACAGGTGGTTGCCTGCTAAGAATGTTTATTTGAAAATCCCTCCCCTTCCCCTTCTATGAAGAAAGGTTTGCACGTTGTGAACAGTCTAGAAGATGTAATCAATAGAACTGACAAACTTAAGTGCAACAAACCACCAGGACTAGATGGTATTCACCCCAGAGTCCTGAAAGAGCTCAAATATGAAATTACTAATCTTTTACTAGTAACCTGGCATTTAAAACAGTTGCAATACCTGAGGAGTAGAGAGTGACTAATGCAACATCAATTTTTAAAAAGGCTTCCTAGGTGGTCTGGGAAACTATAGACTGGTGAGTCTGATATTAGTGCTGGGCAAAATGGTTGAAACTGTTCTAAAAAACAAAATTACAGACCATATAGAGTCAGACACAGCTTAATGGGAATGAGTTTCCTGGAGTAGAAGGTCAGAGCTGGGAGTAGGCTGGCTCAGGTATACATTGGATTGCATTTTAGCTCACACCTTTCTCAAAGGTTCAAGGCAAGTTGCATTCACGTACAGTAGGTCTCCATTCTGAAATCTCAGTACATTGTTTTACATGCATATTTTACTTCTGCAAAGTATACAAATTAAAAAATATCCTTTCGGAAAGATCCCGACAAATTATCTTAATCTAGCAGTCAGCCCAAAAATGTATAGGAGTAGTTCACCTTTCCTGGATACATTTTAGAGTGTAAGCTCACTTGATTCCAGTAGCATAGCTGGCACTGACTTTTGGAAGAGACCCAAGGTTAGCATGGGGGGGGGGGGGGGGAGGGAGAGCACTAGGCAGACAAGTCAGAGCTGCACTAGTAATTCTCTTAACATCAAATAATGCCTTAGAATGCAGTAGTCTGCAACAGCTGCCATGCATTGTGGGTGAGACTTCAAATATTTTAAACTGTTATTTAAAGGCCTTACTATTGGTAAACCACTTAAACATTTAAAGCTCACTCAAGAAGCAAGATCCTATAGCTTAATTTTAACTTGACCAGACACAAGTCTGCTATAAAGGGGAGGAGTAGCCTAGTGGTTGGGGCAAGGTACTTCAGGCCGAAAGGTCGGGGGTTCAAATCCCACTAGAGGATAGCAACCTTGGGCTGGAAGGACTGGGGTTTCTAGTCCCACAGATGCTCCTTGTGGTCTTGGGCAAGCCACTTAACCCTCCATTGCCCATGTTCCCTGTAAGTATTAGTGTATGTGTCTCATATCCCCGCGTGTTAAATGTATCCCCCAATTGTGTTGTGACCGCTTTGATTGAAGGATAAGGCGGTATACAAAAACTGTCTAAATAAATAAATAAAGACAGAGGAGTCAATACTGAGCTGTGGCGGTCAGCATTTGTTTAATGCTCTGGATACTCATCACTGACATCTGGATTGCGGCCGTTGCTGAATATCTGGATACCTGGTTAGCATATACAGCTAAAACTAGGCAAGCCAAAAGCTGGCCTAGTTTTAGTCATGGATCACTAACCGGGTAGTGGTGCAATATCGCTGCTACCCGATTAGTGGCAGTCTCCGCCCCAGAATGTCCCCAATATGACCTGATGCTAACCGCAGGGCATCGGGGCGTGTAGCGGGCTTTGTAACTGTGTAAGTGCCATTGAATATCCTGATTAAAGGTATTTACACAGTTTAACGGGCTGTAAATTCTGTAAACGCATTTCGAATATCGGGCCCATAGCCTATTCAGAGAGCCTTAGGAAGCTTTTTGCTGTGCCACGTTGTCCACATCGTGGTGCTGAATATCACTACTATGTGTATAATCTCCAGCTCAGCCTCAGCCCCAGCTCCACCCACGGACATCCTGCCACTATCTGAACAGTGCCGAGGTGATCGGTAAGGCCACTGAGCGGCACTATCTGTATAGTATCTGTATAGTGCTGCTGAATTTCCCGGTCAGTGGCACTTATTGAGCTAGCAGGTGCTGAATACTGTCTTGCTGCCGGTGTTCTAAAACTGCACCTGGTGTTATATCAAAATAATTACCATAATTTAGCACATATCTTTCAACTGCAGTTTATGGTAAGTGCCTGATTAATCTATATTAGTAAGACAGGCCAATGCCTTTTGAAGTCTTCTTTCATTTAGCGTTTCTAAATGCACAGAAATATTGTATAACAAGCAAAGAACACATAGCAGAAACATCAGATCCAATCACACAAGAAAGTAAATATAAATGAAATTAGAAGTCCCTTTCCCAGAATGCTCAAGGTCAAAAACATAACTACAGTAAAAGTTTGGAGTGGCCGTTTGGAGCCATTAGCTAACGAGGAAGTCCATTCCTTGTTGTTCACTTCCAGAAGTAAGGAATGGCAATTCCCAAGCACATGGAGGGTAATTTTATAACAGGGCACCTTGTTAAAGCACTTTTTAACGTGTCTAAATTAAGCCTGTCTTATAAAGATAAGAACTACAACTGCTACTGAGCATTTGTATAGCGCTTACAACTCGTACGCAGCGCTGCACAGACAAGTAAGAGACGGTCCCTGCTCATCGGAGCTTACAAGAAGGCACCTACTTGTCTTTATAAGATATTAGCATAAGGTATGATCGCTTACTATAGCCCCAGAGCTGGAATAAAAGACCGCACCTACATTTTGCAAGTGCATGATAACGTGTCATATTTGATAATAAATGCACATTGCTCGTGACGCCCACGCTTCACCTGAACTCTGCCCATAGTGAAGTATGAACCATGCAAGCCATACGTGCACTTTTATGCTGGTCGGTATTTCATAAGAGGTCATCTATGCACAAATATAGTCACTTATGCATGAAAGTGATTAAATACCAGCATTTACACACATAGAGGCCAGTTCTGTTCTGTGCGTCCCCCGTATGTCTGGCTGGTCAGAATTGGAACGTGCTCCAGTTGCACCCAATTCTGATTCTGTGGGGGGCAAGATGTGCCCGCGGGATCAGAATTGGGTCCATCGGCCTGGACGTGCAGGCCGTGCCTCGATTCTGGCCACCCAGACGTCCAATGAACTCCCTGGCTAGCCCAGCCTGGCTTCTGCATGGAGCCATGGCACCGTGCAGGAGCTGCAATCCTTGGCAGACTCAGCATTCTGCTTTTTCCCACAGCCCAACCCCCGATCGGCCCTACCATGGCTAGGGCCGGGCTGTGGGAAGCACACTGCATCCCCTCACCTCTGGTCTGCTGCCTGGCTCCCCAATCAGGCTCCGACTAGGGGGACTTATTCCATCTCTGAGGTGGAATAAGTCCCCTGTACAAATGACCTAGGAATCAGCCCTGTACGTCCAGGAGCTGCCCACACAACTAGATCTATGTGGAGGGAGCTCTGTTTCCAGGATGCAGGCCAGGCATTTAGCAGGGCTAGATGTCCGGATCAGATGTCCAGACCCGCTAAGTGCGGTTCAGAATGACCCTCATTGCTAGTGCCTAAAAATAGACACCTTATAAAATTACTCCCACAGCACCTATGAAGCTGTGAGGCAACTAGCTAGCAATCTGAGTGCACTGTAGTTCTGTTCACGGCCAGGCTACTTAAAGCAGGGTGACTCATAGCCAACTTAGATCCCAGCATGGTTTATTGTCCTTGTCAGCAGAGATCTAGCAGAATGACTCCAGTTCTCTCTCTATGTTTAGGGAGACCTTTCCTGCTTTTCCTGGATATGCAGCAAGTACAGGCTTTCTGCTTGTAGATCCCTATCACACCATGGCAGCACTAACTTCCAGGACTCAGACAGAAGAATCCTTATCTAGGAAATGGCAGCATAGCAAATATTTGCACCAGGCCCTAGAACCCCAATATACTTCCTATTGTGAAAGCAGAACAAACCAGACTGCAACAAATTCCTACAAACAGACTGATTCTTACTTAACACTGAATAAGCCACTTCAAATCAGGCAAAAATGAATGAGAATAGAAAGTCATCGGTTGACCATCAAAGAGAGAAACAGAAATGCATTTCCTCCTTTAGCGAGAGAAATACAAAGCTAGAAGGTATGCACATTGCCACGATGACATATTCCAATCACTAAGTATTCAACATAAAATCTGAGGTTTTTTTGTACTTTTGTCCAATAATTTTATTTTTGAGCAATTCTTCCACCTTTCAATCTTCAATCTACCTCTTCTTATCAGCCCACCAGCTTTCTATTTCCCACTCTGACATCCCACTCTCCCCTCTGTTGTGCATTCTTTCCCTCGTGTACTAGTCCTCCCTTTCACCCATTCTCTAGACCCTCATTTCCACCCTCAGCATTCACTCCCTCTCTAGCCCTTCTCCCTTCTTCAGCCTTGGCTCACTTCCCTGTCTCCAAACCCTTTCTTAAGAACATAAGAAAATAAGAACATAAGATATGACATACTAGGTCAGACCAAGGTCCATCAAGCCCAGTATCCTGTTTTCTCAACAGTGGCCAATCCAGGTAACAGGTACCTGGCTGTTTCCTAAAAAGACACAGGTTCCACAATTCTTGTCCTACAGCAAGCAATGGATTTCCCAGGTACTCTCTTTTTAATAATGGTTTATGGAACTTTCTTCCAGGAACTTGTCCAAACCTTTTTTAAACCCAGCTACACTAACAGATTTTACTACATCCTCAAGTAATGAATTCCAGAGTTTGATTACGTGTTGAGAGAAAAAATATTTTCTCTTATTAGTCTTGAATAGGTTACATTGTAGCTTCATTGCATATCCCCTAGTCTTTCTATATGTTGATGGCGTAAACAATCAATATATGTTTACCTGTTCAACTCCATTCATTAATTTACAGACCTCTATTATATCTACCCTCAGCCATCTCTTTTCCAAGTTGAAGATTCCTAACCTTTTTAGCCTCTCCTCCTAGGGGTATTCTTCCATCTCCTTTAACATTTTGGTGACTCTTTTCTGTACCTTTCCTAATAACGCTATATCCCTTTTAAGATATGGTGACCAGAATTGCACACAATATTCAAGGTGCGGTTGCACCATGGAACAATACAGAGGCATTATAATATCTTCTGTTTTATTCACCATTGCTTTCCTTATGATGCCTAGCATTCTATTTGCTTTCTTGGCTGCACTGCATACTGGGCGGAGGGTTTCAACATGTTATCCACGATGACGCCTATATCTTTTTCCTGAGTGGTGGTGCCTAATATGGAACCTTGCATTGTGTAACCATAGTTTGGGTTATTCTTTCCTAGGTGCATAACTTTGCACTTGTCCACATTAAATTTCATCTGCAATTTGAACATCCAGTCTTCCAATTTATCAAGATCCTCTTGCAATATTTCACAATCCTCTTGGGTTTTAACAACTTTGAATAATTTTGTGTCATCTGCAAATTTGATTACCTCACTTGTTATTCCCATTTCCAGATCATTTATGAATATGTTAAACAGCAGCGGACCCAGCACAGATCCCTGGGGTACTCCACTATTCACCTTTCTCCATTGGGAAAATTGGTCATTTAGCCCTTCCCTCTGCTTTCTATTTTTTAACCAGCTCGTGATCCACAAACATTGTCTCTTATCCGATAACTTTTAAATTTTGCCAAGAGTCTCTCATGAGAGACCTTGTCAAAGGCTTTCTGAAAATCCAGATACATTATATCAAATGATTCACCTTTGTTTACCTGTTTATTCACAGCTTCAAAAAAAACATAACAGATTAGTAAGACAACACTTTCCTTGGCTAAAGTCATGTTGGCTATCTCCCATTAAGCTATGACTATCCACAGGTTCAGTAATTCTGTTCTTTATAATGATTTCTACCATTTTGCCTTTTACTGACATCAGGGTCACCAGTCTGTAGTTTCCCGGATCACCCCTGGAACCCTTTTTAAAAATTGGCATTTCATTGGCCATCCTCCAATCTTCAGGTATTACAGATGATTTTAATGACAGTTCGCAGATTAGCAATAGTAGATCTGCAAGCTCCTATTTCAGTTCTTTCAACACCCTTGAATGTAGCAAATCACCTGGTCCAGGTGATTTGCTACTCTTCAGTTTATCAAATAGTTGTAATACATCTTCCCAGTATATTGATATTTCTTTCAATTCTTCTGTGGCATCACCTTTAAATACCATTTCAGCCATGGGTAACATCTCTACATCTTCCTCAGTAAAGACCGAAGCAAAGAATTCATTCAGTCTCTCCTCTATGACCTTATCCCCTCTTAGTGTCCCTTTTCCCCTCTATCATCTAATGGTCCAACTGACTCTCTCACAAGTTTTTTGCTTCTACAACAAGCTTCTTCTCAAATTCTCTCTTTGCCTGCCTTATCAATGCCTTGCATCTAACTTGCCAGTGCTTATGTTGTTTCCAATTTTTATCATTTGCCTCCTTTTTTCCATTTTCTGAAAGATGGTTTTTTTTGGCAACAACAGCTTCTCTAACCTCACCTTTAAACTATGCTGGCAGTTTTTTGGACTTCTTCCACTTTTCTTAAAGCGTGGAATACAGCTGGTTTGGGCTTCCAAGATAGTATTTTTAAACAACATCCAAGCTTGATGTAAATCTTTAATCTTGGCAACTGATCCTTTTAGATTTTCCTTAACTATTTTCCTCATTTTATCATAGTCTCCCTTTTGAAAGTTAAAAGGCAGTACTATGGATTTCCTTTCCATTCTTCTTCCATTTATTAAATCAAATGCAATCATGCTATGATCACTATTGTCAGGTGGCTCCAATACCCTTATCTCTTGCACCAGATGTGGTGTTCCACCAAGGACTAGGTCTAATATGGCTTCCCCTCTTGTGGGGTCATGAACCAGCTGCTCCAAGAAGCAGTCATTTATGTCATCCAGAAACTTTAGCTCCCTAGTATGTCCTGCCGTGACACTGACCCAGTCGATACCGGGGTAATTGAAATCACCCATTATTATTACTGTGCTGTAACTTTTGTTAGCTTCCCTGATTTCTTTGAAGATTTCATCATCCATTTGTTCATTCTGGCCAGGTTGCCGATAGTACACCCTCACTGCCATCGCTTTCCCTTCCCCTTTTTACATGGAATTTCAATCCATAGAGATTCTCCAGTGTATTTGGTTTCCTGCAAAACTTTAATCCTTTGTGATTCAATGCCCTCTCTAACATAGAGTGCAACCCCTCCACCATTTTCATCTGCTCTATCATTATGATATACTTTGTACCTAGGTATCACAGTGTCCCACTGGTTGTCCTCCTTCCACCATGTCTCTGAGATACCAATCATATCTAACCTCTCATTTAATGCTATATATTCTAACTCTCCCATCTTCTGTCTCTTACCCTTTACCTAGCCTCCTATTCTCTCTCACACCTCTTCCAATTACACCTTTTCTCACCTCCTTCAAAGACCTGTTTCCTTCCTCTGTCAAACAACCCTTCCCCACATTTCTTTACCCTGGCTTACACATCTACTCTTACCTTCCACACCTTATCCCCATTATCCTCTTAATCCCTGAATCCATGTTCAAAATTCAGTCTCTCTCCCCACCCAAGCCCCGAGTCCTCATTCTCTCAACCTACCTAGTATGCAGCCAAGTCCTAATCTGTACTCTTCTCCTACCCTATCCCCGAGTCCCCAATTTGTCCATAACACCCAGCCACCTGCCTCCTTTCTTAGCCAGTATCTACCCACCTACTTCTGGCTCTTCTCCTTTCCTATCATTTGCCCCTGCCTCTCTGTTTGCCCATAGCATTGGTCCCTCTCTACCTACTTGCCTCTAGCATTGATTCCCTCTGTCTTTCTCAGTAGTGCCTTGCTGATCTGAATGAAGGGCGGTCAAGAAAATCATTAAACTAAACGTTTGCCTAGCATCTGCCCCCCCCCCCTTGCTTCTGCAATGGCCTCTTAACCTTACACATAGAAAATGATGGTAGATAAAGACCCAATGGCCTATCCAGTCTGCCCATTCATAGCACTTTCTGGGATCTGGGCTGCCCTCGGCACCTTTGCTTACATAGGATCTTTTGTGGCTAAGAAGTGAGGGTAAAGTCAGGAATTAGATTATTCAAGTAGGTCCTGCTTTACTGTAAGAGTAATGGAAAATGGGCACAAACTAGTTTAAGATCACATTCTTTATATGCTATCATATTTTAAGTTTCCATGCAAAAGCTTTATTTGAATCATGACTTCACTGAGAAAGGCCCTGAAATTTCTACAGTACTTCTTTATCTAAATGAAGCTGACACAGAACAATGGGCTCTGATATAGTTATTGATTTTATTAATTTAATTAAAATGCATATGTACAATAATTTGTCTTTTGCTCAGAGGAATGTTATCTTTTGCCTCATATGGCTATTAACATGATTTGTAAGATAGCAGTGAGGAATTTCAGAGACATAGGTTTGTTGCACTGGATTCATGAAAAGACCAGGGACCAAAACCATAATTCTCAATCAGTAAGAACAGAAAGGGATGATCCATCAACTCCTAATACATCTTACGTGAGCTTACATAATACTGTAATATGCAGCAAGAGGGCCAGATAAAATGAAGCTTTTCTCTCACTCTGAGGCCTATTCACTAAGGGGGTCATTCTGAACCACAAATAGCGGGGATGGATGCTATTTGTGCTGGCTTCAGCTCCTGATGAACTTCCCTGCCAGTTGTGCAGGGAAGTTAGTGGGAGGCGGGGAATGGGTGGCCCGATAGCAGAGAGTGGGCAGGCAGTGGGCGGTCGCCGGCCTTGGACATACAGGGCCGATTCTAATGTTGGCCCTATATGTCCAAGGCCGGAAAAATGGCCAGGGAAGTTATTCCACCTCCAAGGGCCCTAAGGAGGTCATTCTGCCCTGCTATTCACCCTCCTCCTGGCCCTGGCAAATACTGCCCCGTACGAACAATGTGTTTGTATGGGGAGGCTTAGATGGGGTGAGAAGGGGCGTTCTGGAGGTGGATCAAGGGCGGGGCATGGGTAGGCTGTGACCCCAGATGTTCAGGGGCGATTCAGAGGTCAATCCTGTACGTCCAGGGCCGTGAACTTAGACAGGGGACTTATTCCACTGCAGAGGTGGAATAAATCCCCTTTGATGTCAGGGGATCCTGTTGCCAAGCCAGGAAAAAAAAGATAGGAGGGTCAAGTAAGTTCCCTGCAGTCGGACCCTGGCCATGGGAGACCGGATCATGGGTCCAGCTGCAGGAAACGAACAAAATTGGCGGCAGCTGGCGTTCTTGTCTCCTGAAGGAAGCCATGGTGCGATGGGAAGCCATGGCACTGCGGCTCCATTCAGCAGCCTGTCTGAGGTAGCCGGGAATCTGCTGGGCGTGCAGGCCATTCAGAATCAGGGCCCAGCCTGCACGTTCAGGTCATAGACCCGATTCTGATCCCGTGGGCATGTCTAGCTCCCGCAGGATCAGAACTGGGTCTATCTCTGGGCATCCCGATTCTGATAAGCCACACAGGGGCCTGGACGGTCACATTGGGATGTGCCTCTAAAGGGCACTAAGAGTTATCTTGTATGGTAACAATTAGTGTCTTATTCGCTAAAGCCTTTGCAAAGTCCCATGTGGGCTGTGCCATCCTTCTGGGCTGAGATCCTGCTTTCAACTTCCCCTAGTCACTCAGCTTAATTATCGAAAATCTCGCGAATTTCATATAATGACGACTGTAATGTGTTAAGTTTGTTCTCGAGGGCTGCAGACATGCTTCTTGAAATATCCTGCACCAGATCTCTCGATGGTTCTCATTCTGTCACTATTGTGTATGTCTAGGCTTGCTTTTCCTGTGCAAATGCCGTTGAGCTTTCTGGCACCAAAACAAACAAACAAACAAACAAAAAAGGGAGGTAGGAGCACTCAGATACCTAAAATACTGTTTACCACCCCCACCCCCCCCACCCCACCAACTACACACTAGCAAGCCAAAACTTCAAAAGGTCATAAATAAAACATCCCCCTAAGAATAATTCTCACTTTCAAAGAGAAGAGCCATCAGAACGGGGCTGGGATCCACACTCACTAGC
This sequence comes from Ichthyophis bannanicus, assembly GCA_033557465.1. Lineage (NCBI taxonomy): Eukaryota > Metazoa > Chordata > Amphibia > Gymnophiona > Ichthyophiidae > Ichthyophis > Ichthyophis bannanicus. The sequence continues at coordinate 1,221,196,039 of CM066031.1, forward strand.
AGTAACCATTTATGAGCAAAAGTGTCACTCATTGGCTCAGTCCTCTTAATTATATATTCATCCTAAATAATATTTCATACTACAATATTACCAATAAATATACCTTATAAAACAAGCCAGTGCTGATTATATCACAATTAGTCTTCCACCACATACAACACATGATAGGCTCCCAAAGTATGAAAATTATGGTAACAGAGTATAACAATAGCATTCAAACAATATAAACCATATTAAAATGTTACAAATGTTGCAAGTCAAAAATTGTTGCCAAAAGGTTTTTTCAAAAGTTTTATTCCCCAACCAACCAAGGCACGCCAACCTTGCACACAATATAAAAACTCTATTCATAGCAGGGCAGCGTCTTCCTTGTGCACTCACTGCTTAAATACAGAATTTACAGGTAAGTCAGTATTGGCTGTGGCAGTCAGGATAAAGTATTTAGCAGTAAGCCAGTCAGCTCGATTCCATTGTAAAACAGGCAAAGTCCTGTAGTCGGGTGCACAATATTTCAAAGCAGCACATGCTCCTTTATAGGCAAGAGCTGGACACCTTCCTTCTCCTGACTTGTCCATAGGTTTCGAGACACTGCTTCAGGGGCTGGGCGATTTTTATCCAGCATAACATCGGCATTCCTTCCAGCATTAAGGGTTGTTTTCAGAGAGAATCAAACAAAGCTTGAAACTGCCATGCTGACCTTCACAGAAACGACAGCAGAGGCTTAACATAAGAACATAAGATATGCCATACCGGGTCAGACCAAGGTCCATCAAGCCCAGTATCCTGTTTCCAACAGTGGCCAATCCAGGTCACAAGTACCTAGCAGTTTCCCCAAAAGACACAGCTTCCACAATGCTTGCATTGGCTCAAGCAATGGATTTCCTGGGTCCCTTTAATAAAGGTTTATGGATATTTCCTCCAGAAACTTGTTCAAACCTTTTTTAAACCCGGATACACTAACAGCCAGGGCCGGCCCGTCCATTGAGCAAGAATGTTTTTTGCACAGGGCCCCACGTTTCGGGGGGCCCCGCGCAAAGAACATTCTGCTTTTTCTTAATTGAATTTAAAAAAAAAAAAAAAAAAAGCTGGCCGCTGGCGCCGCGGCGGCATGGAGTGTCCCGCGGGGCTCACTCTGCCCGGCGCGGCTGAGCCCCTCTCTGCCGGCTTGCAGATACGCGAAGGGAGAGAGTCTCCCTCGCGTCTCTGTTAAGCCCGCAGGGGCTGATGGGAAGCAGGGGCTGATGGGAAGCAGGGGCTGATGGGAAATTTCCCATCTGCCCCTGCGGGCTTAACAGAGACACAAGGGAGACTCTCTCCCTTCGCGTATCTGCAAGCCGGCAGAGAGGGGCTCAGCCATGCCGGGAGAGTTCCGCCGGGCAGAGGGAGCCCCGCGGGACACTCCATGCCGCTGCGGCGGCAGCGGCCAGCTTTTTTTTTTTTTTTTTTTAATTGCCATGAGCCGAGGGGGGGGCGGGTAGGACTGGCAATGGGCTAGGGAGGGAGGGGGGTTAAGACTGGCAATGGGCTAGGGAGGGAGGGGGTTAAGACTGGCAATGAAGGAGGGAGGGGGGGAGGGGGGTTAAGACTGGCAATGGGCTAGGGAGGGGGGGTGTTAAGACTGGCAATGGGCTAGGTTGGGAGGGGGGTTAAGACTGGAAATGGGCTAGGGAGGGGGGTGTTAAGACTGGCAATGGGCTGGGGCGGGGGGGGTTAAGACTGGCAATGGGCTAGGGAGGGGGGGTGTTAAGACTGGCAATGGGCTAGGGAGGGGGGGTGTTAAGACTGGCAATGGTCTAGGGAGGGGAGGTGTTAAGACTGGAAATGGGCTAGTAGGGGGGGTTAAGACTGGCAATGGGCAAGGGGGGGTTAAGACTGGCAGTGTGCTATGGGGGGGTTAAGACTGGCAATGGGCTGTGGGCTGATGAGGGCTGGCAATGGGCTATGGGGGGGGGTTAAGACTGGTAGTGGGCTGATGGGGGGGTTAGGACTGGTAATGGGCGATGGGGGGGTTAGGACTGGTAATGGGCTATGGGGGGGTTAAGACTGGTAGTGGGCTGTGGGGTGGGGGTAGGACTTATAATGGGTTATGGGGGGGCTAGGACAGGAAATGGGCTGAGGGGGAGGGGTTAGGACTTGAGGTGGGCGGATGTGGTTCGGACTGGTAATGGGCGGTGGGCTGATGGGGGGGGGGTTTTAGGACTGGCAATGGGCTATGGGGGCGGACTGGAAATGGGCTGATGGGGGTTAGGACTGGAAGTTGATTGACGGGGGGCTAGGACTGGTAATGGGTTTGGGGGGGGTTGCTAGGACTGGAAATGGGCTGAGTGGAAGTGGAGGCTTGAACTGCAATAGCTGATGGGGAGGGGCTTGGAATGGAAAGGGGCTGTGAGGGAAGGGAGCTGGGACTGAAAATGGGCTGATGGAACAGCTAGGATAGGACTGGAAATGGGCCCGTTGGGGGGAGCTAAGATTGGAAATGGGCTGTGGTGGGGCTTGAATTGAAATGGACTCATGGAGGGGCTAGAACTGGAAGTAGGCTCATGGGGGGGCTTGGACTGGAATTGGGCTGAGTGGAGGGGAGCTATGATTTGACATGGGCTGATGGTGGGGCTAGGAAATGACTAGAAATGGGCTGATGGGGGGGGGCTAGGATTGGAAATGAGCTGATGAAGGGACTTGGACTGGAAATGGATGGGGGAGCTAGGACTGGAAATGGGCTGATGGGGGGCTAGGACTGGAAATGGGCTGATGCAGGGACTAGAAGGGAATGGATGCTGGGTGAGACTGGAACTAGAAGGGAGCTGATGTTGGGGGAGGATTAGAATGGGATGGGGCTGGGAGATTAAAATGGAGAGGGGAAAAATATTTTGTGTAGGAGGGATGAAAAATCTACAATTGGCTAGGTATTGGGAGAGTAATTGGGGATTGAGGATGGAGGGGTAAAATTTGTGTGGATGAAATAGGAATGAGGAAAGAGCAAAAGGAGAAAGATTAGTATGTTAAAGCAGATGTAGAGAGAGAGAATGGAAAAAAAACTAGAAGAGAGAAGAAAGGACAAATGGACAGCAGACGATGGAGAGTTAGCAGAAAACATGAAGAAACCAGAAGAAAGTGGCTGGACCAATTGCAACTGAAAAAAAATGCACAAAAGGTAGAAAGATATCTCTTTATTTTGAATTTATTAACTGGAATATGTCAGCTCTGGGAAATGTGCATCATTAACATCTGCGCTTTGTTAGGTACAAGAGGAAATTAATTTATAGTTTTATTTCTACAGTGTTGTTGTACATTCCAAGTTTGGCTTTTGGGGTTGCCAGTTTAATTATTGCCTTCCTGTTTCTAAATTGTGATTCCTTGTTTGGTGATGGTCTATGTTCTGCATGTGTAACTGAGCTGAGGTATTCTGTTTATGTAATTCCTATTTGACGTTGCCACTTGTTCTCTTTCCCCAGTATTCTCTGAAATGTATTGGTTTAATATTTGCAGTGTTGCCTTTTGATAGGTAGGGTATGGTGCTTTGTGAGTCCTGATAATGCTGTCAGGATACGGCGGGTTTGCAATGGGTTCTAAATGGGCAGCGTTTGTAGTAGTTCCTAATGTGCCTGGCGGTTGGCACTGGATTATAGTAATGTAGAAATCTTTTAGTCTTTCTTTATCCATACACTCATTAAGAGACATTGTTACTAAAAGTTAGTGAATGGTAACATTATGCAAATATGTATGCAAATAAGACCACTTATGCAAATGAGGCCCCGCACCAAGTCTCCGCACATGGCCCCGCACCCCCCTTGGGCCGCCCCTGCTAACAGCATATCTATATTTTGATGACATAAACAATTGATCTACATTTACCCGTTCCACTCCATTCATTAATTTATAGACCTCTGTCATATCTCCCCTCAGCCGTCTATTTTCCAGGTTGAAGAGCTTCTGGGACATGTATTTATTCCACAGCTCACATCACTCTCTGCTCTCCACTATACACAGGGCACTTTCACAAAACGGTTTTTCGGTCACTACAGAGGAAATTTCAGGTAAAAACTGTTAAATATCAAGGAGCGTCATGCAGCCACCTCCTCCTTCTTTCTCTCAACTCACCCTCATACTGGAAGCCCATTCACTAAAGCCTTAACATGCACGTTATAAAAGGCACCTGTTGGCCAGAGGCAGGTTGTCATGGAAAACGGAGGCAGTTTGGCTGTTGCAGTGGGCAACATTGCAGCAATTGAGTGCTGCTTTCTGTTAATAGTGATCATTAATGTTGCACTTCCCTCTGTAATACAATTACTGCCACCGAGGGAGGGGGATGCTGGCACAGAAGACACCCATTGGGCTCTTAATGAAATTTGGATAGCCAGTGGTCTGAGAGTTTCTTAATTACGGGGGATAGGAAATGCAGCTAACCCAACCCCCTGCAACTCTAGATACCCCCTTTTTGGATACCTGAACCCTACCCAACAGTGCAGTAGAGCACCTCTCCACTCTCCCTCCCTCTTGCACTCTCTGCTCTTGCAAATGCAATGTGTGCCTTCGAGTCAGTACTGACTCCTGGTGACCCAGAAGCTCCTGGGTTTTCTTGGCAGTGTCACCGGAAGTAGATTGCCAGGCCTTTCTTCCGAGGCAATGGAGGGTTAAGTGACTTGCCCAAGGCCACAAGGAGTGCTAGTGGGAATTGAACCCTGGTTGCTCTTAAGCGTCCCCTTTCCACTCTCCTCTCCCCCAAGCTTCCTTTTAGCTTACCTTCTTGTGCTATGGAGTTTGGGCTCCCCATGACACTGATTGCCCCACTCTCTCTCCTTCTTGTGCATGCATATGGGTGGACAGGTAAGCTGAAGGGTTAAATGGAGTTTCGGTACCTTTGTCAAGAACCAGACACTAAGGAAGAATTAATACAATTTATTTCTCCTTCCAAGAGGTTGAAGGATGTATTCTCATTTAAATCAAATATCCAGATAATAGATAATGTAACAGTATTTTTGGAAAAACAATATTCAGCCACAATGTAATGCACAATACAGTATATCGCTTTCTTTGCATTAACAGGTATACTCAGTTCCCTTGGAAACTATTTGCAGTGCCCATAGCATTTAATAACCAGTTCTATACTTTCTCTATTGCGAATATGCAGGCTGATATTTAGCTGCGGTACTCTGCGCTTTCAAAGCGCCTGGTTGCCACAGCTGAAACTGAAACCGGATGCTCAGTGCCAGAGCCTAGCTGCCATCCAGCGCTGAATATCTGCTTTCCCCGCTGACCATATTTACTATCTGGTTAGTGGCAATATTCAGCTGTGAAATGGATAGCAAATCCGCATAAAGTTAGGGCAACCATTGTACCTGTACTAGCTTTATGTAGGCACTAACCAGTTAGCGGACTGAAAATTGCCACTAACCAATTTAGTGCTGGGACTGCCAATGGACTGCTCAGCACTGTCCAAGCACTGCTGTGGCAGTCAGAGGGGATATTGAGCTGCGCTGTTTGGTTATTGCCGCTGCATACCCCTCTCAGCGAGGTTTATCCGCTTAGCAGGTCCCGCTAACTGTATAAACCCCTTTGAATATCAGCTCAATAGCTTTTTCTCTTTATTCCTCTTTAAACAGGGTTTCCAACAATCAGCGTTAACACCAGGTGTCTCTATACACTAGCTATTTGATAGCTTACAAATAGGTTAACAATGAGCCCTCGCAGTTGATGTTTTTCAATAGCCGTGGCAGTCAGAAACAATCTGGATATTCAGCGGCGCTCTTTGGATAGTTGTTGGCATTGAATTTCCAGATAATGCAGCTGGTTATCTACAGAGCAGCGGTATTCAGAGCGCTATCTCGATAACTCCTTATAACTTACGACGGCCCATTTTGCTGTCCTAAATCTATCCAGATATTTTTCTGGACAGTGGCCTGAATATCACAGCTCTCTGGATTAATCCCGGGTGGGATCATCCTGGCTCCGCTCATCTGGATAGAACCGGGGTGGTCAGTCCTATTTTCCATGGCACTATACATCTAAGTCTTGTCAGTGGCAGTTCTCCGAATAGCAGGTGCTCCGATCCAGATAAGTGCTGAGGAATAGAGGATGAAAATAGCCAAAAGATCAAGATTCTTTTCTGAAATCTTTCTACTGCTTTGTTTTGTATACTCTTCTGGGAAAGAAACAAAGGGGCATGTTTACTAAAAACCGCTAATTAGCGTGCCGCAAAATAGCGCACTAAAAGCGGTACTTAAGAGCGCTTAAACGCCCCGCAAATGTGCGATGAAGCCCCGCACACTTGCGCGTCACAGTAACGGGTGCCGCACAAGTACGTGCCCGCAAATGTCCGATAGAGGTGTGGAAAGGCTAACGGAGGGCGGAGGAAGGCCCCGGAGGGGCGGAGAGAAGGGGTTAATGGGCGGGGAAGGGGAGGGGAGAGGCGCCCCGCACATTATTGGGGCTGAATTTCCCAAAAAAAATAGCGCGAGTGAATCACTCGCGTTAGAATGCATTTAAAGGGAAGAGAAACCATTTCCGTCAGCAATGTACAGCAAAACCGGGGAAACCTGAAAAACGTGAGCAGTGTGCTACATGTGCACAGCACAAAAGTGCAATTATAAATAGAAAATGACCACCACAAAAATATGAAAAATAGTAATTCAGTTGGGGAACAGTTATAGTGATGGGCAAAACTAGATAACACACCCAGGAAAGCTCCAAAAAAAAGAAATGATTTATGGAAAGGTGTACGGAGCGGAGACTCGTCCAAAAAACATTTCCCTTTTTCTGGAGCTGTCCTGGGAGTGTTATCTAGGGTTGCCCATTAATATCACTGTTGCCCAGCTTGGGTATATGTTTTCCCCCTTTGTTCCATGGTCATTCCCGGGTTTTATTTGCACGTTTGTCACCACACAGGGTGAAGGAGCCCACAGTAAATATGCATACAGCAGGGTTTGTGACTCCATCCTGCCAGGTTTACTACCTCCAGGGGCTGCACTGGCTCTGTGGCCATAGTGTGGTGCAGAGGACATAGCCATGACCTCTAGGACTAGAAAGCCAGAGGTTCAAATCCCAGCTGGGGCACTTGCCAGCCCAGTCCATATATTTTACCCACCACTAAACAAAGAGAGAGCAGACACCCCTGTATTGCAGGGAACATAAGCATGGGGGAAACACCCATATGTTACCCAACACCGCACACACACCACAACAATGGGCATACCTACAGCCAAGTCCCCCAAATGCAGTCCCGTACTGCCACATTGCAATCAGGTCATCTGCTTTTTCTGAGAGAAGCTCATGCCAGCATGTTGGCGCACGAGTACATGTGGTGCAGGGGCAGTGGCAGCTAGCCACAGAGGACAGAGGCCAAGCCATGTGCAGGCTGGCACAGTCCACTGCAACACACAGGCCCTGCCGGATCCACAGGCATGGACGTTCCAGGGAATCCAGCCAATCTGTAGCTACAAGGTGGTGCAGTGCACACAGACAATGCATACAAGAACAGAAGGTCACAGGTTCAAAGCCCAGCTGGGGCTACCGCCAATCCTTCCCACATATTTTTCCCACAGCTACACAGTGATAGTAAGGACAAACCTTTCGTGGCGAGGACATATGCAATGGTACTACGTCTATCTTTTACCCCACTGAGCACAGACACCATGTACAGGGGCAGTACCTAGAGCAGAATCTCCCAAATGCAGTCCTGGTGGGCCACACACCAGTCAGGGTCCATGCTGCCACTCATACAAATGCCTGTGCTGTATATCTATGCACCACCCCCATGGCATGTAGATGTAGCTCATGCATATTCATGAGGAACAGCAGGTAAACCCGATCAGTGTGATGCAAACCTGGACTGGAGTTGGGAATCTCTGCCGTAAAGCAGCAGCCAACAGGGGCAGACACACCCACACCCACACCCACTGGCCCCATTGGCCAATGTCTCCTGGAGAGGCAGAACATTGAACCCTGCGTGCATCTCCCAATACTAGCACCTGCATACCCTAGCAATGGAACCCTACACCTGAGGTATATGGTACACAGCTCTGAGACGCTTGCTAGGAGTACTGGCAGATAGATATCCATACGTTACGCACATACTGCTAGTTGACCCCATCCGAACAATCTGTTTGGTGTTTGCGGTGCGTGCTCCAGCCCTTGCCTCTGACGGTGTTTACCACCCTGGGGAGTGACCCCCAGCAGTACTGCGTAGCATATCCATGCCTTGCCGTGCCCAGCACCGGTTTGGTGGGCAAGGCTAATTACCTCCTCAATAGTAGCACCATGATGGCATAGGTGTGGAATTGTGTGTCTGTCTATACAGTGGGTGTTGGCTGCATGCCCCTTCCACAGCCCACACTGCCAACACTGTTGCCAGTATTGGCCTGCCAATGTGCATAATGAGTAGCAAGGGACCATGGGTATATCTCAGACAGAGTGCTGACCAGGATGCAGCTGCACAGGGCATAGGGCACTGGCAGGGGCATGGTAGTGCCCAGCCACCACCTACACAGACAGGGTGACCTCTGTATGTGCTGCTGGGGGATCACTCTCACCCTGAGTGTGCAGTGACGGCAGCATGGCTAGGCACCCCCATAGTGCTATATTGTGATTCTCCCATGTGATATGTATGGGTGTCCTGTGGGGGCCTCTTCATGGACTTATCTGTCTGTGTGTGCTGCCACCCCAGTTGTGGGTGCATGCATGTCCATCAGGACCAGCCAGCAGACTGTTCACAGCTGATATGTGTTGTGATGGAGTGCCTTGCAGGGTGCAGTGGCTGATGGCTTGCTGCAGGTGAATATCAGATAGTGGTGGGGTGCATCTTTGAATGTCCAGGCCTAATGTCTGTCTGATATTGTGTTATGGATGTGTGTGGAGCTGCTTGGACTGCCCTGTAGGGTGTCTGTTCCCTAGCAGGACTGGGGTTGATGGTCCACTCTACTGCCATTGGGGTGGGGATCTGTTGAAGGGAAGCCCTGTTTTATCCACCTGGAGGTCCATGGGGTGGGGGTCCCCACTAACTGAGCCAGACAGTGATCTCCAAAATGTTTATGCAGCACCTACCTATTCCACAGGTTATTGCTGCTTTGGAGCTCTGCCATGGCTGGTGTTGTGGACCTGGTCCTGGGCGCAACATCTCACACTCAGGGTGAGCACAGTAACCGCACAATGTGATGGTGTTTAGCTACTCTTTGCCGTTTGTCCACCCACTCAGGACACCCTACCAGGCCGAGGTGCTGTGTGGGTGCACACGGACACTTCCCCCTACCAGGCCGGGGAGCTTTAGGGGTGCATTTCCCATCCTGTGTTCAATCGTGGACAGCTGATTTGCATGTGCAGTGCATCATGGGTACGGGTGGTTCACAACAGCAGACTGTCAGTGAGGTGACGTACAGGCTATCTGCAGCCAGCCAGGGGCTGCTTACAGCTATAGAGCTGTAGCCCAATGGTTACGTCACTGCCTGTGCAGCCAGATATCATGGGTTCAAACCCACAGTGGGGTTATGTGATAGGGGTGTCCACAGATTTATTTTAATTTACTGTACATATGTTGCTGCCAGCAATACCACCCTCAGCGTACTGTACCCATAAGGTGCCTCTGAGGGTGCTTTATGGGGCGCCCTATAGGGCACGTTACGGTTGCCAGCCATATAGGGTGCACTATACATTATCCTGTGTCACAACATACATGCTGCCCTATAGGGGACATTCTAGGGTGCCTTGGCGGACGGTGCACTGTAACATGTGCCTTATGGGCCGCCTTATATTAATATGCTGTGAGAGTGCGTTTGCTAGTAGTTATCACAAACTAAAATTAAAAAGCCTCCTACAGCACTCCACAACATATAACATACTGCCTCAGCTAGCCTTTTTCACTGGGCATTGTGAGGGATCGAACCCCTGGTCCCTGCACCATTGGTCATTGTCTTAACCATTGTGCTGTGGCTGTGTTCCTTTGCTTTGGCATCAGCGCGCCGCCTTATGCCCATCAGCGCGCCACCTCCTGCTGCCCACAATTAGTGCGCCGCCTTGTGCCGCCCAAAATGAACAGTGCGCCGCCTTGTGCCACCCAAAAAGAACAGTGCGCCGCCTTGTGCCGCCCAGATAGTACAGTGCGCCGCCTTATGCCGTACAAAACGAACAGTGCGCTGCCTTATGCCGTACAAAATGAACAGTGTGCCGCCTTATGCCGTACAAAAGTACTTTGCCTCCTGAACCACTTTTACACATTCAAGGTGTTGTCTCAGCTGGCCTTTTTGTTGCACACAATGGGGGATTGAACCTGTGGCCCCTGCACCATTGATTAGTGTGTTCACCGTTGTGCTACAGCTCTGTTCTGATATGTGCTCAGCAGCGCCCCGCTTAGCCTTCCCACGCGCTAATGTGGGCCCCGCAAATTAGCGCGACGCGCACACGTACGGTCGGGTTTTTTTCTTTTTTCAGCCTGATCCGCCCACTCCTTATATGGCACAGGCACACTACTGCGGCCCCGCACGATAAGAATGTTTAGTAAACATCCCCCAAAGTATATGTAATGATGTAAATGAAACTGAATGAGATCTCAAAAGTTGTGGAGTTACTTAGAATTATTCAGAGCTCCATAAGAAATCTGCGTAGTGTAAGGTACATCTGGGGATTTTGGTATCATCTGCAAACAGGCAAACCTTACCCGAAAGCCCTTCCGCAATGTCATTAACAAAGATGTTAAAAAGAATCGGACCAAGGACAGATCCCTGGGGCACACCACTGGTAACTTCCTTCTCCTCAGAGTAAGCTCCATTTACCTGTATCCTTTGCCGCCTCCCACTCAACCAATTTCTAAGCCAAGCAGTAACGTTAGGATCCATCCCTAGGGTGTTCAGTTTGTTTATAAGTTGCCTGTGTAGAACGGTGTCAAAGGCTTTACTAAAATCTAAATACACCTCATCTAGGGCTCTTCCTCGGTCCACTCCCTGGTCAACCAGTCAAAAATATCAATCAGATTTGTCTGACAAAACCTGTCTCTGATAAACCCATGCTGCCTCAGATCCTGCAATCCATTGGACTCCAGAAACCTCACTATTGTCTCTTTCAACAACGTTTACTTATTATAAAGTTTAGACTAACCAGCCTATAATTTTCAACCTCATCCTTGCTTCTGCCTTTCTCCAGTCCTCTGAGACCATTCCCAACTCCAAAGAAGCATTGAAAAGGTCAGTCAGTGGAGCTGCTAGAATGTCCCCCAGTTCCTTCAGTATTCTTGGATGAATCCCATCCTGTCACATTGCTTTATATACTTTTAGTTTAGCTAGTTCCTCACAAACACAGTCCTCTGAAAATCGTTTGAGATCCCCATCACTTCTGTTCCTATTTGTGGGTGTTTTCAGAGCTCCTGCTCCTGGCCCTTCATCTGTGAATACAGAACAGAAATATTTGTTAAGCAATTCTGCTTTATCCTCATCAGCTTCTACATATTCCCCCCCCCCTTCATCCTTGAGTCTGACAATACCACTTTTGCCCTTCCTCCTCTCACTAACATATCTGAAAAATGTCTTAATCCCCCATTTTATTGCATTGGCTATTTCTTCTTCTTTTTGAACCTTTGCTTTCCTGACTACTTTGCTAGCTTCTCTACGTTTTTCCAAATATAGATGCCTGTCTTCCTCTCTCTGTGATCACTTGTATTTCTTAAAGGCCTCCCTCTTTTTCTTCACCATTTCAGCTACTTCTTTTAAGAACCATAATAGCCTCCTTTTTCTTTTGCATTTATTTACCTTTCTAACAAAAAGGTTTGTTGCCCTTAAAACATCCCCTTTCAATTTTGCCCACTGTTTTCCTACGTCCCCCAGCTGTTCCCATCCTGCTAACGATTCTTTGAGGTATTGTCCAATCTTAGCAAAGTTTGTTTTCCTAAAGTCTAAGACCCTCGCTTTTTAATAGATTTTATCAGTCCTAGTCGTAATACTGAACCACAACATCTGGTGATCACTGGATGCAAGATGATCTTCCACTATAACATCAGAAACACTTTCCCCATTGGTAAGCACCAAATCCAGTATGGCCCCTTCATGTGTGGGTTCTGTTACCAAATGCCTGAATAGTTCTCCCTGTGAAGAATCCAGGATCTCCTTACTTCTAGATGATACCACAGCAGGGATGTGCCAATCTATATCTGGCATATTGAAATCACCTATCAGTAGCACTTCTCCTTTCATGGCAATACTGTATATGACTTCTATTTAATTCCTGTCTACGTCTCCCTGTGAGGGAGATCTGTATATCACACCAATGCAAATGGATTTCCCTTTCCCTCTTTCTAGTTTAACCCGTAGTCCTTCCTCACTCCCTTTTAAGCACTGTAATTCTATAACTTTAATACTATTTTTTACATATCGTGCCACTCCTCCTCTCTTTCTTACTACCCTGTCCTTCCGGAATAAAGTATAGCCTGATAAAATTACATCCCAGTCATGGTTGACTGTAAATCATGTCTCCATAACAGTTACTAAATCCAAGTCAGCCTCTTCCAATAAAACCTCAACATCTGAAATATTATTTCATATGCTATGGGCATTTATATACACCGCTTTCCAGATGTTGCCCCTTTTACCCATTTCTACAGAGGAATTTAATGTTTCAATTACCTGGGGGCTTTCTTCACCCATCCCCAATGAATCTAGTTTAAAGCCCTCTTCAGTAAGTTAGCCAGTCTGCTACAGAAGACACTTTGACCCTTCTTGGACAGATGGACACCATCTCTGCTCTGCAGCCCTTGGAAAATCATCCCATGGTTGAGGAAACCAAAACGCTCTTGATGACATCATCCACGCAGCCATGCATTCATCTCCAGGATGCGAGCTTCTCTGCCTCGGCCTTTACCCTCAACAGGGAGGATTGAAGAGAACACCACCTGCATACCTATCTGCTTTCTCCTCTGTCCCAGAGCCATAAAGTCACTCTTGATATGCTCGGAGGGATACCTAGCAGTATCATTTGTGCTGAAATGGATGAGTAACATTGGATAATAGTCAATAGGCTTGTTGAGTCTCGGCAAACTCTCCATAGCATCTCAGATTTTGGCACCTGGCAGACAGCACGCCTCTCTGGACATCAAGTCTGGTCAGCAGATGGATGCCTCAGTACCCCTCAGAAGAGAGTCACCCACTACCACTACTCTTTGCTTCCTGGTGGTCACTGATTCTGCAACTTTGGGGTGCTTGAGCTCTGGTTCTTCCCTTTCCAGGGACGCCTCCGCCCCTTACACTTTCAGGGCTGCATAATGGTTCTTCAACTCAAGGGCTGGAGGAGTTGGATTGTTGATTCTGCAGTCCCTGGTCACTCTTGTCCAACTCTCTTCACTCTGTAGCAGATGGGAATTCGTTGACACATATAAATTTGACTAGTGATGCCTAAACGTTTGTGTATAGCAGCCTGTTCTTCAAGCGCAGACTCAGAGGTCTACTTACTAAGGTGCATTAACAACGTGGGTTAATTCATTGTTAATGTACATTATTAGTAACTAAGGGGGTCTATTATTAAAGGGCACTAGCTGTCAGTGCGTGTTCAGGGGGCACTCTGAAAGCAGGCTGGGACATGGCATTAGAAGCCAGCACAGGGCCATGCATTTAGTGCAGTCAGATTCCCCCACTACCTGTTCAAGGCACTTTAGGTGAACAAATGGGAGAGGAGAGATTCTTCCAGTCAGTGTGCCTGTGCTAACTTCAAGATGGCCAATTACGAGAGTGCAATTACCGCCACCTCAGTAGATGGAGATAAGCGCACCCATGCTAATGTGGTGTGTGTTAGGAGATTGTTCTGCACGTTAACTGATGGGAACCTGCTTTCCACATCCCTGACGATTAATACGATGGTGTTGCATCCAACGTGCCATGGCTTTGCATGCTATTGGAGTGTTAGATTCAAATCACAACGCACTTTAGTAAAAGAGCTCCTACGTCAACTTGGGACCTTAGCTAAAATAATGTGCCTTAACATTAGCTTGCCTTAGAAACTAGGCTCCTCAGTTTCAAAATCAGCTTGGTTGGTGCAGTCTGAATAGTACATGCCTACATTTGCTGCTAGAAAACCTATTAAAAAGTTATTCTATAAGGGCTGCCAGGTCCATGAAGTCTGCACGTTTTCCATATCCACTGCAATTCTGCAGACCTTATTTGACATATTCTAGAACTGTAGGGAGGATATTCAGCGGTGGTGACTAGCCCTTCTAGCGGTGGTGACTAGCCCTTCTAGCGGTGGTGACTAGCCCTTCAGCGGTGGTTAGCCATCGTTGCTGAACTTTAAACCTGAATATTCAATGTCAGGGCCAAATCCGGCCACCGGCATTAAATATCCAGGATGGCTGGATAGCACCACAACTAAGTGGCAAGCGGCACTATTCAGTTTCTGGCAAAAGTTAGGTGAGCTTTTCAAGTAGCTAACTTTTGCCTGCGTGGGATAACTGGATAGTCTCTGAATATTGCCACTTTGCACCAGCTATTTGTGTGGGAAACCAAACAGGATAAAATAGTACACGCACAGTTGAAAATTGAATGTATACATGCTTTTTATCTCCCATACTTAAACACGCACCCCCACCCCATGCCTGTGAATACTTTTTTAACATGGCTAAAGGAGCTTGCACATACTTTTAACTGGAAAAATGGGGGCAATTTCCAGAAAGGTCCATTTATGTAGGCAAAATTATTTACCCAGGTAAATAATATAAGTTAGAACATTTCCTGCTTTATGGCTACAGCTACATTTTCCAGAGCTTAATATAAGTATGGCCTGAAAGATGCCCTATAGTATAGTGTGTGTGATATTAGTCAATGAAAAAGGTGAATAAAAAACATTCTTCAAAAAATGCACTGGAATGCACTAGAATGCTCAAGAAACAACTTAAGAAATTTCAAACATAAAAAACTCATTAATTTTCTGTGAAAAACTCTCACTTATTACTTCTAGATAAGTGGAATTGTTTCTCGTTTAATAGAATCTCTTTCTAGATTAGGAAAGAAATATAGCCTGTTTTCACTGCTTACAAAAACGTGACTATTAATCCAGATGCTCTTAGCCTGAGCAGCATAGCACATGAACCAACTATTGAAGTGGATTACAACAAATAGAAAAGACAAATGGCAAAGGTAATTAAACCAAAGCAGATGTTAAACACACGGCATAAACAGAATTACCCAAAGCAACTGTTCCTATAACCCCCAATAGTCTGTAAGTTAGCATATCAAGAAGGCTTGTAATACTTACAAAGGATCGAGTCTGTTTTTTTTTTAAAGTTTAATAAGATATCCTTTCTCCACAAGACTATGCAAGATCATTTGAAAAGGTCTCTTAAGAACAAATTGATTACAAAGCTGCTATCGTTCGTGCATATATTTCTGACATTGGATCAATCTTTAACTAAATGGATTCTTCCCAAAGAGGCAAATCTTGTACTGGTGAATAGGAAGTGCTATGTAGAAAAATTCAGTTCTAGGGTGCAAATCCCCCAATCAGCAATGATTGGAGGATATGCAGTCGGGGGTCATCTTAGGAGCTATGTTTAGACCCTGATAGCTTCTTACCTATATGAAATTATAGTAAAGACTGGAGTTTATCTCATGTTGACCTGAAACCTAGATTTTGATACAAAATGATTTTGGTTGTATATAATCTTTAAAATGATAAATATGTACCCCCTATCTATGGTGCAGTCCTTACAGTGGTCCTTCTACTGCTTAGCAGTCTTTACTCTTAGAATTTATAATTTCAGTCTTTACTCTTAGAATTAAATTTCATGTTTCCTTGGATGGGGGCCAGCATATGCTGAGAGGCCGGTGGCATTCAGACTCCTCTCGAATGCAAGCACCAATGTCTATAAGATATCATTCTTTTTGGGCAAGTCAGTTTTATTGTCTTCTCTTTTTGTTTCTAAACCAGTCTGGGTAGAAGAACATACAAATTCCTAACCTAAAACCAGCAGTCTGGTATCCTCCACAGAACCTTTCAACCCTGTTCCTACTACTGTCCTTTTCAGCTGTTGTAAGCATGCATAATGATTTGCATCACAGTATTGTTTTTCACTAATACATAATTCCAGGTATCTACCACCTCTCAGTAAAGAAATATCTCTACATATTTCCTCTGAGCCTTCCTTTTTTCCAACCTAATATGACTGTGATGATCACTATACACAAAAGCACTACAATAGTGGAGGGTGGCTGTCCCTCTTCCTCCCCCGATGGTCCCTTTATGAGGTTGGCGCTAAAAGTCAGGCTCATAGCTTCACTGTTGGGCTGAACTTGATAGTAGCATTATGCCCATCCTTACCCTCTGGTCTGGCGTCCAACTTGCCCATCCCATGCATTGCATTGATCATCATCCCTTGTTCTTGCATTAATTATTTTTAATGAAACATTTTACCTTTATGCACGTCAATGAAACCTGCCAAATATTTGAATGTATTCCCCTTTCCTTTTTTCCCCTTCAGTGAGTATATCAGTCCTGGTGTTTCTTTTTCAGATTTCTCTTTAATTCCTGGGAAGAAAACTTGTTCTGGAAGAAAACCTGGGTTAATATATCATAATAACTTTGATGGAGATTAATAACACTATGCATTTGTGAACCATGTAAAAGATATTTACTAGTGTGTGGATTTCTTCTTTGTAGAATGTAGATGATGTGCATATGGACAAAAAGTAATGTATGTATTGAATAGCAAAAATAAAATGTATCAGAAACTTCCTTCATAAATGCAGAATGCAAGTAACCTTTTGATTGATAATCCTTACCTTAATGTTTTAGGAGTGACCATACTATGGGCCTTCTTTATAAAGGATATTTTCCATTTAGATTCTGAACGAGAAACAAACTTTTTAAGTAGAAGGTGTATTGGTTCTCACAAGTTGCCTTGACTCAGAACATAAAACTGCAGAGATTTGCTGTATGGTATATTTAACTTCATAGAAAATTTGGCTTGCATGCAGTGAATCTTAAAGCATTTTCATATATCTTTCTTTGCAGGTAATTGCTTTTAGAAGTATATTTGATTTTCTAGAAGTATTTCTATCATGTTCAAAGATTATTCATATTAGATTAAACCACATGTTAGTTTTGTACATCAGATGGAAGGGTAGGGTTAAGATTTATTATAGAAAAAAAGGTTCCTTGAATTTTATGCTTTTTTTCAGGCATTCATTTGTTCAGTTTTTCCTTGTGTGCTCAGTTTGTATTTTCTATAGGGTTTTCAAATATCTTATTCCAGCTAAGTGGCTTCCTTTGCTGTTAAAATAAAGCATCAGCATCGGGGGTGGAAGCGGGAAAAGCAAGCCCCTCCCGCTCCCCTCACCAAGGCCAATCGGGCCAAAGAATCTACAGCAGTGGATATTTAAAAGCAAAAAGTGCCATCAGGTGCACCCATGCCTGAGGGTCTTGCCAGAGGGCCCTTAGGCAAAGACCGCAAATGAAGACAGCAACAAGTGAGTTAATAGTACAGCAACCTACTGCAACATCATTGCGACATCACTAACAGGGATGGCTTCATAGGAACAGACACATCCACTAAAGACCCTGCTCAGCTCCACACAACCAATTCATTCCAGCATACTCACTGTATATTTAGCACTATATATCTTGATTGTTCTCATAATTTTAACCACAGCACACAATACCCTCCACTCCCCCCTTTACCTCCCATGCATCCTCCACAAATAACATCCAGCACTCACTCTTTCCAAACGCTCACATCACTCATACAAATGCCTCATAACCATACCAACATTCCCCCTCCCCACTCCCATCCCCACTGCCATCCAAACTACATCACAGCTACTCAGATGTGAATTAATTAATGCCAGGTCAGTGAGAAATAAAATCTGTGCTATCACTGACCTACTCACCGAATACAAGCTAGATATACTAGGCATCACTGAGACATGGCTCTCAGGCACTGATAATGTCCTCCTCAATCAGCTTAAAAAGGAAGGATATTTACTGTTTCACTGTCCAAGAAATAACCAGAGAGGAGGAGGGGTATTGCTGCTAATCAAAACTCATTTTCACTTCCATCCCCTAGCATCCAGGAGCACCGATGAAATGGACTCAATCACCGTTTCGAATTACCACATGACCATTGACCTCAACTACAGGACTCCCACCACCTCCTCCAGTGACCTATCAGCCATAATAGAACACATCATAGAAAACTCCAAAACCAAGAAACAACTTGTTACCATGGGAGACTTCAACTTCCCCTTCCTACCCACCAATGTGGCAGATACATTCTTCTCAGCCATGGAATCAATGGACCTCACTCAAATTGTAGCATCCCCTATGCACAACAAAGAAAATACCTTCGACCTAATCTTTACCCTCACCCTCCTTATACATACTAGCCTTTCCCACACACACACACACTATGAGCTTTCCTAATGCCATGGACTGACCACAGCCTCATCACCTTCTCTCTACCCCTAAAACCCCCAAGAACTCTGACGGATCAACTGCTGACCATGTAATGATTCCGACAATTCAACAAGGAAGCATTCCTAAAGCACAACACAACAAACATAAAGATGGAAACCTCAGATATAATGATACTGACAAATAACTGGAACAAAGTGCTTGGAGACGCAGCAAAACTACCTGCCAGTCAACACAATGTATGCCAAAAACAACACATATGCAAAACTCCCTGGTACTCCCACATTCTGGGTCAATTAAAAAACAAACTAAGACAACTTGAATGGACGTTGCACAAAACCAAACAGACTGAAGACCACAACAAATACTTAACACTAATTCAGAACTACCATGGAACCACAAACAAAGCCAAAAAGGACTATCATACAAAGATCATCAACTCCTCTATTAATGGTCCACAAGAACTATTTGACCTAGTCAGGCGCCTCACAGAACCACCCACCATCCGCCAACCACAACCCAACACCAGCTGTCAGCCACCAACAACTAGCTGCACATTACGAGCAGCTATTACCTGAACAGAAACCCACCACCTCCTCTTCCAGTATCATTAATCCCAACACCACTTGCTGGTCCTCCTTTCGGACAAGCTCTAACAAAGAAATCAAAAATATTCTAACAACGCCCAACACCTCTAACAACGCTCAACACCTCCACCTCTGCCAACTGGATCAGAGCTACAAAGACCAAACTCAGCCCGTTCCTCTCCAAAATAACAAATGAAACACTGCAACATGGAATAATGCCAAACTGTCTCAAGCTATCCTCTATCCACCCAGCCTTAAAGAAACAGAGCCTCAACACTTCAGACCCTGCATCATACTAACCCAGCTCCAGATTCAAGACCACATCAATAAGAACCATTTACTTGATCCACAACAGCACAGTTTCCGCCCACTGCATGGAGTTGAAACTCTAATGACATCACTCATCAACATATTGACCCAAGGAATACAAGATTACACACAAACCTACCTACTGGTCTTCCTGGACATATCTGCAGCATTCGACACTGTCAACCATGACATACTCCTCCAGTGGTTCCAGAGATATGGCATATAAAATACTGTAATGAAATAGTTTGAATTCTACCTCACTAACAGACAGCAGCAAATAAAACTAGTTACGAGTTCTTGTCATCACATCTCCAAGAGACTCTACACAAAGTTTTCAGGTTTTACAATTGCCTGTTTTAATTAATATAAATTGTAACTTTTGGCTCTAAGTTAAGGAATATTTAGACTGCCTACATTCCTTGCATAGCTTTTAAATCAAATATCTGAGTGTGCCCTCAGTTCATATAAGGGCTACTGGGCAGGGACACTTAACTTCCCACTCACCCTACCCCTACCCCACCTGCCTCAGAGTTGCATTTCTATAAAGTCATCATATACATTGACATCTGTCCTTTAATTATATGTTACATCCACCTTTTCTCCTTCTTCTTGGATCGCTTTATAACAATCTTAATCAGCATGTTGTGTATTCAATGCAATAACTGTGGTCCTTTCATTCTAAGAAAAATAATTTGAAACCTAAGAGCTTGCACTATATGCCTCAAGTTAGCTGCTATGCATAAAGAATTGACTCTACTTAGGGAAGAGTTAGCTGCAATTAAACACACATCTTCCAGGGTACAAACTGAACAAAATCCACCACCACTCCCACAAAGAATCAAACAGCCCAGGAACAAATGGATTACAGTGGGCTCTGGTTGTGACCTATAACACAGAGACACCCTCTACATCAAGAGATATCCCTGTTTAATGCCTTCTTTGCCTTGGATAACGAGGGTGCCCAATCCATGGAAACTGAAGTGCCCTTAAATGAGAGAGTCAACACCCAATCTACTGATAATACACCAAATATGAAGAAAAAAACAGAAAACTGAAAACTACTACTACTTGGAGATTGCATCATCAGAGGCACCAACTTGGGAACACAGTTCAAAGGAGAGAAGATGATCAAATGCCTCTCAGGCTCTTCAGTCAGCAGGAACATGAACCAAATTGTTGGTATAGTTAGTGCAGAAAGTAAGCACTCCAAAATTGATGTTGTCATCCACTTGGGTACAAATGACAGTTCAAAGGGACTTCCAGGCTCTGGGAGAGAAACTCAAGCCCACTGTTAACACTATATCATTCTCAGAAGTTCTTCCTGTTTTTGGGGGGCAGAAAGGCTGCATCACATAAACAACTTTAATACATGGCTCCAAACCTGGTGCAAACAAGAAGGATATAGATATATAGGTGACTGAGAAAACAGATGGATCAACAAGAAACTATATTGTGCTGGTGGACTATATCTCTCCGTTGCAGGGAAAAGGATCCTAAGTGAAAACTTCAGGCAGTACGTGGACAGGCATTTAAACTAGGGAAAGGGAATGAAAGACGGAGAAGGACAAGTTCAGGACGTCACTCCCAGCAAAAGCATAATAACATTGGAAACAGCCACACTTTTAAACCACACAGCAAGTGGGAAGATGTGTGTAGAACAAAATCAATGCAAAATACAGGCAAGCCAGTCAACAAATGCTGGAAAGCAAAGAGCACAAATGCTCGAAGCCTAACCAACAAAGTTCCTGACCTGAAAGCCCTAATGGTAGAAATGGATTTGGACATTGTGGCCTTTACAGAAACATGACTTAATGAGTCACATGAATGGATATAGCCATAGCTGGCCATAATTTATTTAGGAGAGATAGAGAAGACAGAAAAGGAGGATGGGTAGCCCTATATGTCAAAAGCAATATTAAATCTGTTGAAATGCAGGGGACATGGGGAAAAGAAGCAGCACTGTAGACTGTGTTGGAAAGAGGAGATGGCACTATCATCCATGCTAGTGTAGTCTACAGGCCTGCAACTCAAACCACAGAAATGGCTAGAGACTTGTTTATTGATATTGCAAAAGTAGCCATGATGGGGGAAGTGATCATATTGGGTGACTTTGATCTACCCGATGTGGAATGGAGTATTCCTTCTGAAATCTGGAAAGAAGTAAAAAAATTGTGGATGCCTTCCAAGATGTATTGCTTAGACAAATGGTGATTGAAGCGACTAGGGAAAGTTCAATGCTGGATTTAGTAGTCACCAACGAGAAAGTGTGTCAAATGTCTGGGTGGGTGCCCATGTGAGCAGCAGCGATCATCACATGGTGTGATTTGAGATAAAAACCAAGGCAGAGTCCCTTCACAGGAAGCTCAAAGTCCTAGACTTCAAAAACGCTGACTTCAGGAAGATGGACAAGTGCCTAAAGGAGGAGTTGGCAGGATGGGAGGAGGTAAGGGAGGTGGAATTGCAGTGGACTAAAGGAGGCAATAAAAGGGGCAACAGATACATATGTAAGGAAAGTAAATAAAAATAAGAAGAAAAGGAAACCTATTTGATTTTCTAAAGGAGTGGCTGCACAGATAAAGGCAAAAACCACAGCTTTCACAAAATTCAGAAGTTTGCAAACAGAAGAACATTGAAAAGAATACAGGATAAAAGCTAAAAGAGACAGAAAGAGAAATAAGGATAGCACATCAAAGGGAGAAGAAGAGATGGCTAAAGATATAAAGCGTGGTGATAAAACTTTTTTCAGGTATATTCTGGAGAACAGGAAGATCAGAGGTGAAATTGCAAGACTCAAAAGTGCTGAGAACTGATTCGTGGAAAGTGACATTGAAAAAGCGAAAATACTAAATAAATACTTCTGTTCTATCTTTACTAAAGAAAATCCTGGAGAAGGACCACCTGTGATTGACAAATGGAAATGGAGTAGATACTACGCCATTCACAGAAGTTGATGTTTTTGAACAGCTTGCAAAACTGAAAGTGGACAAAGCCATGGGACTGGATGGGATATATCCCAGGATACTGAAAGAGCTCAGAGAGGTTCTTTCAGGGCCTTTAAAGGATGTTTTTAATAGATCCTTGGAGACAAGAGACGCTCTGCAGGACTGGAAAAGAGCCATTGTGGTATCTCCTCACAAAAGTGGTAATAGGGAAGAAGTTGAAAAACTACAGGTTAGTAAGCCTTACCTCGGTGGTGGGAAAAGTAATGGAGGTGCTCCTGAAAGAGAAAGTAGTTGACTTTCTCAAAACAAATAGGTTGCATGATCCGAGGCAACATGGTTTTACCAAAGGAGATCATGCCAAACAAATCTGATTGAGTTCTTTGACTGGGTGACCAGAGAACTAGATCAAGGGCATGCGACGGATGTGATCTACCTAGATTTCAGCAAAGTCTTTGAAGCTGTTCCTCATAGGAGGCTTATCAATAAACTGAATAGCCTGGGGATGGGTCCCAAAGTGGTGAATTGGATCAACAATTGGTTGACAGACAGATGACAGAAGGTGATGGTACTTGGAACTCATTCGGATGAAAGGAAGGTGAATACCGGTATGCTCCAGGAATCAGTCCTGGGACCAGTACTGTTCAATGTATTTGTGAGTGATATTGCTGAAGGAATGAATGGAAAAGTCTGTCTTTTTGCAGATGACACGAAAATTTGCAACAGTGAGGACTTCCCTAAGGGAGAGGATAACATGAAGAAAGATCTGAAAAAGCTGGAAGAATGGTCTAATGCTTTGCATTTAAGATTTAATATGAAGAAATTCAGTGTCATGCACTTGGGATGCAGAAATCCAAGGGAATTATATGAGATAGGGGGGCAATAGACCAGGAAAAGGACCTCGGAGTGATTGTTTCTGAGGATCTCAAAGTAGCAAAACAGTGTGACAAGGCAATGACCAAAGCCAGAAGGATGCTGGGTGCATACAGAGAGGAATTACCAGCAGAAAGGAGGAGGTACTAATGCCACTGTACAAGTTGCTGGTGAGGTCTCACTTGGAGTATTGTGTTCAGTTTTGGAGACCATATCTCACAAAGGATATAAAAAGACTGGAAATGGTTCAGAGGAAGGTTACCAAAATGATTTGGAGCCTGCACCAGAAGACATATGAAAGGAGACTCCAAGACCTAAATATATATATACTCTAAAGGAGAGGAGGGACAGGGGAGATATGATACAGACCTTTATATTCTGTACTTACAGGCTTATTCCATTCCAGACGTAGATCCCCTCTGTACGTCCGGTCTGAACCAGACGTACAGAGGAGATCACGATTCTGATTCCACGGGCACATCTAACCCCGCGGGATCAGAATCATGAACAGTCCTGTACATGCAGGCCGGGACTGCGATTCAGTCCGGCCTGCATGTACAGGACTGTCCTTGGCTAACTCAGTCAAGGCTCTTCTATGGAGCCATGGCACCATGGTCTCATGTTGCCATGGCATCGCGTCTCCATTGAAGAGCTGCGATGCCAGCCACCAGAATAAAAAGCTTATTCCTCACAGCCCGACCCCTGATTTGGCCTCCTAAGGCCAGGGTTGGGCTGCAGGGAATGTCCTCCGGCCCCCCTAACCCATCTGCATCCTGGCATCACAAAAAGACTCGTCCAGGGAAGTTATTCCACTTCTGAGGTGGAATAACTTCCCTGCATATGCTGCTGGCCCCTGGATGTACAGGGCCAACATTAGAATCCCGTCTAACTTCCTCGCACATCCGGCAGGGAAGTCAGATGGGGGAAGAGAAGGCACGAATAGCGGTGATGGTCATCCATCCCTGCTATTCGTGGCACAGAATCGGGTCCTTAAGGAGTATTTATGAACAAACAAACCTTTTTCAAAATGGGGAAGCTGTAATACAAGAGGGCATAACATAAGCTGCAAGGGAGTACACTGAAAGGCAAGGTCAGGAAATACTTTTTTCACTGAAATGGTGGTGGATCCTTGGAATGCTCTCTTAATGAAAGTGGTGGGGCAAATACAGTGAAAGAATTCAAAATGGCATGGGACAGAAACAGTGGATCCCTTTATAGAAACAAGATAAAATCAAAATAAGCATAACTATTTCTTATATCATACACCCTCCTGCCAATAGCACGATGCTAATGCGTGTCACCATACTAACCAGCAACATTCGCATTGGCGTTGAGTGCCCCATCTTAATGGCAACATTCACAGTTAGTGCATGCTCAAACCACCCATGCAAACCATGATTTACCCAGTCCCCATCACAGAATGGGAGGAAAGTCATTGTTAATCAGGCCATAATAGAAGAATCTGTTGCCTTTTGTAGTACTCAGAGTATACAGTATGGAACTGTATTGCATAGATATCGTGTGATTATAATGAAAGCTCTCACTGTAACACCTTTTGAAGTGGATTCAATAGGGTTTATGGGAAATGGTGAGATATGTTTGGGTCACTAGCAGTGTCTTAGCGTGGCAGAACATTCTGCTGAAAGTCCAGAACATAGTGGTACCAGCTTCACTGAATTCATGAATGAATATAATTGAGTTAGTCCTCCTGGCATGAACAGCAGAGGTTCAGGTGTATCATAAGGAGGCAAAGTCTTCTTGATCTGCATCTTTTAAGGTATTCTTTGGCATGTCTAATTTAATTGATACAACCTCAGGTTATTTATTTGCCTGAATATCTGATTTTCCATTTAGAAGTTGTGAAGTCTCTGCTCTCTTCTCAGGATGCTTGAACACTCTTCCATGTTCTGAGGAACATCTTTTGAACAATGAAAACAGGCAAACATTTCTTATCCTCTTCTCTGGGGCACCTGTCTACTTGACCAACATAACTGCTTCACTGGTCTTCATCAACAAAATTAAACAAGTCTACTTTGCTGGATGAGTCTTCCCTCTCCTTCTGGCCAAACAGTCTGCTTGGTCTCTTTGTGCTGTTGGTGAGTATCCTAATATCGGAGAGAGCAACCTGCTTCCTTTTTCCTTCCCTCTTCTCTCTAAGAACCTCGATATTAAACATCCCACCTGTGGGTCAGGTGGGGATAAGCCCCTGCTCCCACTGCTGAGAGGGATTCCATGGGCTGGTGGCCATCTTAGGAATGATGGGAAAAATAGGGTGCAATATGCAAAAGGGTTTGAATAGCAGGACCTTCTAACCAGCTTAACCCCATCAATCCCGATATTCAGTGGCACTATCCCAATAGTGCTGTTGCATATCCTCATGGAAAGCAGGAAAGATGCCTGGTTAAATCCAGGGCAGTCTGTGAGAGAAGTAGGGACGGTCGTGGCAGCAATCCAGTCAGCAGCAATGACCAGATAGTTAAACTGCATAAAGTTAGGATAGGTCAATGGCTGTCTAACTTTATGTGGTTTAGCTATCTGGTTACTGGCTGAATTTTGCCTCTGACCAGATAACTGCCGCAATCACTGCTGATACCAGATATTTAGCGCAGGATTTATTTATTTATTTAACTTCTCTTATATACCGCGCTATTCATATCAGTGCGGTGTACATTCAACAGAAACAATATACCGTGCAGAAGGTCCGCATGGTATTTACAGTGAACTGGGAAGTAAAACTTGGATTTAACTGGGGTAACTTTTCTACAGTTTATTTACAATGATGCCTATGTTTCAGGCTAAAGTCTATTCAAGACTAACCAGCTTGGGCTGGCAATGTTTGATGTGAGTGCTATTTGGTTGGTTTCTATAGCTGGTTTCTGAATAGTGTCTTATGAACAGATGATGCTTCAGCGCTTTCCTGAATTGAGTCAGGCTAGTAATGACTCGCATGTCGGTGGGGAGGGCATTCCAGGCTCTGGGTGCGTATATCACGAAGGCCCTGTTAGATGTTGCTTTTGAGCACGCTGTCATTTCTTTTGAGATCATCAGGGTGTTTACCGTTATGGATCTTCTGATTCTGTTTGGGGGTGTAATGTGGATCATCTCGTTAATGGATGTGGGGGGATGGTTGTTTAGGGCTTTGAAGGTCAGGACTAAGATCTTGTAGATTAGTCTGGCCTGAATGGGTAACCAGTGAAGGTTCTTCAATATTGGTGTGATGTGGTCCGTCCTTGATACCCCAACTAGGACTCTTGCAGCTGTGTTCATTGCAAGTTGGAGCGGGTGTAGCATTGCCTGTGGGAGCCCATATAGTATAACATTAGCGTAATCAAAGTGTGGGCGTACAAGGGCTTGGTAGATTGATGCTGGCTAGGCTCTGGTGATGAATATCTGGTTTTAATTTCAGTGGTGACAGCCAGACACTTTAAAACTGCTGACCTCTGCCGTTGAATATCAACCCCATAGTCTTTAATTCCCTAGCACTGTCCTGAGAGTTTTTTAATCTGGGATGAAGTGGTTGGTTGTTCATGCTCCCCCTTCCCCCCAGCTGAGAAAAGGAGCAATAATGGTGATGATGCAGCTTTCCCATCACAATATACTTAAATGATCTCAGGCATAATGCACATAATTGCACCTGTATTTTCTGAGACTTTCCAAGGTTGGGGCTAGATAAGGAGAGAAAGTACCACACAATTTTGGTCAGAAAAAAACACCTACATAAAAAGCAATACAAATCTCTGCAGGTACTTTCTCATTAGGCAATTGTCAAATTACATGTTTGTAACCACACAGAATAGTGTGATTGTGTTATGACTCTAGGGAGCCTGGTCACCTGTCTTGCTTCGGGGTCTTGAGAACGTCTTAGAGGTCAGCAGTTCATTTTCTGTCATAGACTGGGTTATTCTACTGTTCTATGTACCAGCAGAGCCCCCATTTCTTCGTATTACCCACATGGGACACTACTATGGCCAAGCAGCTCACGATATAACATGGCAAGGTCTCAAATATGGAGAATGATTGGATGCAGATGCCCTCTGAGTAAACTGCAGGTGAATAATGGGCTCAGATCAGAATTCCTGTTGAAAGCAGCTTAACTTCCCAGAGAGCACAATTCCAAGGCCTCCTGGAGAATAGGACCTCCTTCTAAGTCTGTGACATGGACTTCAATATGATTTTAAGGAGGCTAAAAAGACGATGTGGGCCTGATCTTGTTGGAGTTTTGAAATTGACTGTGAATGGTATAACCACCCAGCAGTCAAATTAAAATGGCAAAGTAAATCTTGAACAACAACCTCTTAGACTCTTGTGTCAAATCTATTGCCATCATGAACCCTCTCAAAAGCATTTTTCACTTTGCTCCTAGTCACAACATCAAATATTGCCAAGGCCTGTGCTGAAAAGCCTGCATGCCTGTGACTTCAATAATCTGATTTAATCCACTGCTAGCTGTTCTTCTATTACTTAAGGGGATGTTCTGCTGCTAATCGTTTTACCTGATCAATTTTTGGCAATGTTGCACTTTCAATGCCTTGGGAATGGTAAGTTCCACCTCTGGTGATATCATCAGTTATTGCCAAGTCCTGTGTTGGACAGCCAGCATGCTGATGAAGGAGTGTGACAAAGGAGCATGTCCCTTTGTGTGCCCCTTTTTGTGTGGTGGGTTTGTTTTTCTTTAGTCTGTTATCAGTGGTTTTGGTTATTCATTGTAAGGATAAGTGGGTCTGTGGGTTAGGAGACTGATGATGTAGGGCAGCCTATCCCTGTTCTTTTGAGGCATGGGTGATACAGGGTTTTGGTTTTCTTTGCTGGTTGGAAAAAGACAGAGAGAATGCTTTTGGGTCAGTATTACAGATGATGAGGTTAGATTTTCATAAGTAGGATGGATCAGGCATAAAAGTATGATTCAAATTTAAAGTTATTGTATGGGAATGCCTGATCTATATGGAATAAGAGTGTTGTCTGATTTATTTGTTGATAAAGCCACAGATGATTAATATGTGAGGAGTTGTGGTATTCGTTGGCTGATTTATTTGTTTTAAATAAGATAGTATTGAATGGTTACTCTTTTGTAGTTCAACTTCAAGAAAGGAATAAAGAGGGAGGAGTGTTTTTTTTATAAAGACTCTGGGTATGCCTAGGGTGGTGATGCGGTTTTCTGAGGGTGGAGAAGGTATAGTAATATCTTCTGGAAGCAGGGTTTTATTGTTGATTTATTGGTCTCTAGTTGAGTCTGCAATAGATTCTCTGGAGTTTGTCAAGAAAGTAGTATCAGTGTCAGTGAATTTGCAGTCATTAATGGTGATGGATGATTTTAATGTATGAGTTGAGCAGGACAGCAGGAATAAAGTTCTGTATTTGTGAATTGCTTGGGTTTCAGCAGTTAGTATAGTGTGCAATGCATGTCGCAGGTCATAGATTAATCTTCATTCATAAGGACTTTATGGTTGCAGGAGGTTTCCTCAAATAATGAGTCATTTCGATCATGTGATTTTGTGGCTTTATTTATATTTGGTGGCTCTACCCATTTCATCAGCAGTGTTGGTCCCTGTTTGCCTCAGCCAAGAATGCATGGTTAGACAAAACGGCTGTGGTCAGTTATTATCACATTTCTAATGATCCCAGTTTTTGATAGCTTATTTAGAAGATTATAATATGTTGGATGAAAGTAAAGGAAGATTTTGAAGGGGGTGTAACTCAGAGATGGCGTTTCTTTTGGTGTTTGAGCAACCTAGTTGTACTCTACAGAGGTCCGGAAAGGATGATGTATTATTCCTTTTGCTGGATATCTCTTCGGCATTTGATATGCTGAATAATTGTTTTGTTGCTTCATTTCCTGAAGGTTTTGGGAATTAGTAGCACAATACATGGCTGGTTTTGCTATGTTTTGGCTGAGTGACATCAAGAAAGTGGTAAGGGAAGATCAGGAATCAGATTGGATGCAAATAGTTTTTGGGGTGCCTTATGGTTCCTTCCCATCCACAATTTTGTTTAAGAATATAATGGAGCTGCTTGCTGCTTTGTTGAGACAGAATGAATACCAATTTTGGTTCTGCGACCTTTGGAGAGTTGGTTAGAAGAGTCAGCAGTGGCTTTGCTATGCTTAAAGATGGTAAGGGAATGGTTGAGCCAGAATCATTTGATACTGAAGATCAAGAAAAGAGAGATTATACAGCTTCAGCTTTATGATGATGTGCCTTTTAAGTGGAAAATGCAAGTTGAGCGGTTAAGAACTCTCTTTTAGATGTTCAAAATTTGGGGGTGTAAGTTGATACTCGGTTGAGTTGTTTGGGTCATGCTAAATCTGTAGTTGTGGCCATTATTTTGAGCGTCTCCCTTTTGCAGAGATTCCAGGGAGTACTAGAGACAGCAGATTTTTGGGTGGTTGTGCAGTTTTTAGTAAATTGGGCTATGGAAACATTCTGTATTTAGGTTTACTGAAATATGTGATTAAGGCACTTAAGTTTATTCAGAGTGCTGTTGTGAGATTATTGATGGGTTGTTTGCTCAGCCTTATTTAAAACAGCTGTATTGTCTCCCTTTTGCTCATCATATTGATTTTAAAGTTTAGTATTATCATTTTTAGATTGTTCCTAGATGAAGGCCCCGATTATTTGATGTTATTGAAATATAATGTGGCATGTAGTGACTTCCTCATTGTCTGAGTTGAGGCTGAGTAGATTTTGAGCAACCGCCTTTTCATTAGCGGGATCATTGTTTTGAAATACTCTTCCAGTTGTGCTATGGGTTGAGAATGATTATCTCAAGTTTTAGAAACAATTGAAAGGATTTTAATTCAGAAAGGTTTTTGGGAATGAAGTTTGATGGAGACGGGGAATCCGTAGGTGGCTGAGCTGTGGGAATGTGAGAGGTTTTATATGAATGAGATAATTTTTAGGCGTTGTTTTTGAGGGTGCATTTTTAGAAGGTTGGCTGTGGGTTGGATGCTGAGAGGTAGAATGATAGTAGATGAGTTTTAGGGCTCCTTTTACTAAAGCTCCTGACAACTAATACAGAGGTTTTGCAAATAATGCAGATGTGTTTGGTGTATTTTTTGCAAATCCAGTGAAAGGAGCCCATAGTGTTTGCTTTGTTTATGCTGCTGATTGATTATACAGTATATGTATTATTTGTGCACTATATAGCACCCTGTAGTGTGATACTTTACCATATAAATTATAATAAATGAAATTAAATGAAAATCCACCTTCCTTATTTCCACTTTCTTTTTATCTTACCCTTGCTTTTGTTAACCCAGCTGATCTCAAATTATCCTTTCAAATTATCCTTATGATCTTGGGCAAATCAGTTAACCCTCCATAGTCCCAGGTACAAACTTAGATTGCAAGCCCTCTTCTCTACATCCTTGGGATTTTTATGCCCAAAACAAGCACTATCACAGTGCTTATTTGTGCCTGGAGCAGGTTTAAACATGGATGGTGTCCCAGACATCCCAGACGTTTTTAAAGCCATTTCTAAAATGACCCCCACAACAGAGATGTCTTTAAAAGTCATTTGTAAAAAGGTTCTGGGGACAATTTAGAGATTTGGACATCCGCATGCACATTTTTGGATGTTCAAATCATGACTAAGGCTTTCAAAATGACCACCAGAGAGAGTCATAGTTTAATGGGACAAAGCCAACATGGATTTAGCAAGGAAAGTCTTGTCTCACTAATCTATCGTATTTTTTTGAAGGTGTGAATAACAGCTGGTTGATATAGTGTAGCTGGATATTCAGAAAGCCTTTAACATGGTCCCTCATGAGAGGCTCCTTGGTAAATTTAGAAGTCCTGGGATAGGAGGCAATGTGCTATTGTGGATCAGGAACTGTTCAAAAGATAGAAAATAGGGTTAGGCTTCCGGTTCCGGTAGAGATGTGAGCGGCTGCTTTAACTCGTGGCTCCAGACATCCTGCTTAAAAACCATGGGTTATCACAAACCATTAAGGAGTAAAATAATATATTCCAACCATGGGAAATGCCAAAGGTATTCTGAGCATGCCCAGAGAAATCTATGGTATCAAAGATTTATACGCAGAAAAGCAGCATAATCGCCACAAGCAGGGAAGCCTGGGGGGGTCTATCATGGTGGCGGAGGCTATCGCCGAACAAGCAGGTTCCGGGCTGGGAAATACAGGCAGTGGCATGTCAGAGCTCCTGCAGGAGATCCGTTCTTCTAAGCTTGAAATCATCAGTGCATTCTCAGCCTGCTTCAACGAGCTCTTTGATGCACGCTGGCCTGAGTGCAGGAGGCGGAGGAGCGGGTGGGGAGACTGGAGGACCGAGAAGTGCAGATGGCTAAAGATAAGCTGCCCAAACCTGTGCGCACTGGCTGGAAAGTAAGGCTGAGGATCAAGAAAACCGCGATCGCTATCAAAACCTTAGAATCTTCGGGATCCCAGAGAGCGCCAAGGCATCGGATGCATGTAGTTTTGTGCAGCAGCTCCTAAGTCTTTGTTTTCCTGCTCAGCTGGCAAGCCCCTCTTATGAAATTGAGCGAGCACATTGGGAGATGTAGCCAAAACCTAAGGTGGGTCAAAAACCCTGAGCTTTAATTGTACAGATGTTTCGCTACCAAGAAAAAGAACACATTATTATGGAAGCCCAAGAAGCGGTGTAGCGCCTGTTGGAGCGAGTACGCAGAAACACATCTAAAAGGGAACACTCTGGTGCAGAAGTGGTCGACCGAGCTGAACACTGTCCACAACACTGAGGGGCAAATGCTATCTCAGCACAGACAAATTGTGGTGCAGGATGTAGACAGCGAGTCATTGGGCGAGGGGGCCACCCCACTGGCAAAGCTGTGAGGAGGATTACAAGTCAAGCAGGACAAATGCTAGACTCACTTTTGTCTCCTTCATCCATGAGAAGAGGGAGGAACGCTGTGTGGGTGGCAGAGGAGAGAGGCGGCTGCTAATTCGTCAATAGAGTTTTGATGAGCAACACTCTCGGAGTGCAAGGACACTATGCTTGTTTGATACTGGACATGCTACCAGTGCGCCTAATAACCCAGCAGAAGTGGAGATGGCCTGCCTGATCGGGCGGTTTCTATGAGCAGGCACCTGTTTGCAAGGTTAACCAAAATTGTCCTTAAAAGTACCTTATAAGGGATTGGATGGATTGTCTGGGAAGCCATGGTCCAAGTTGCCAGTGGAAGCCAATGGTGATCTTAAATGGAAATGTTTGTTTCTATGTATGTTTTTTTGTTCTTGTTGGTTGGCTAGTGTGCAAAAGGGGGTGTGCAGTGTGGGGGGTTATGTGGGTGGGGGGGGGGCTTGGGGAGGATGGGGTTTCTACCTTGCTAGGTTGTCCCAAGATAGTAGGGATTGGCCTGTCCTATAGCTATGGCTCTTAAAGTAATCACCCTGAATGTGGGGGGCCTTAATAGCCCAATCAAGTGGAAAAGAGTGCTTTCCTGTCTTCAGAGGGAAAGGGTGGGTATTACCCTCCTTCAGGAGGTGAGGTTGATCCCTGAAAAAATAGACAAACTACAGGGTGGCTACTGGGAGCAGATATTTTATTCTGCATATAATTTGAAGAAACGGGGTGTGGAAATCTGATCAGTAAGAACACTCCGTACATTGTGGAACACTCAGGTGGAGATACTTATGGGCGAATGATGTGGTGGGGCGGGTTGAGGGACAGGAGTTTTCTCTTTTGAATCTTTTTGCCCCAAATGGCCCGAAAGGTGGCTTTTTCCAGCTGTCATTCGCAACCTTTGCCCAGCAGGTAAGGGGTTCACTTTGGGTTGGGGGAGATATGAACTGTGCCCTTAATAACCTGGACAGATCTGGCCCAGTCCTACAGATACGACCCCTACCTGACAGTAGAGAGCTGCATAAAGCTCTGCTCAAGATGGGCTGGACAGACATCTGGCGGGCAATGCAACCCAGTAGTAGGGATTATACACACTGGCCAAGACCCACGGGTATTTGCGGCTTGATCTCTTTTGCGGCCTAGACACAGAATTAAACCGGGTAGAGGACATACGTATAATGAATCCAGAGGTCAGTGATCATAGCATGGTTTGCCTTTGGCTTGATATGAGGTGCCCCACGACCACTCTGGGAGCACGAAGGTGGTGAGCCAATACAAGACTTCTCCAAGAGAAAGGGGTGCAAGAGCTGATGGGTCAATGGTGGGCTGAATTCCTAGGTTATAATGATGTAGAGGGGATTTCTGCTAGTCTCTTATGGGAGTCTGGTAACGTGTACCTGTGCGGCCGGCTGCTGCAACTGGGTGGCACGCAGAAAGTGTCAGAGGGAAGCAGAACTAGGTCAGCTTCGGGCTCAACTGAATGGTTTTCAGAATGAGCACAAGCGCACTGGTAATAAACAGGTGTGTAACAGAAATAAGGAATTGTATTGATGCAATAGAAGTGGAATGCATTGAGTTCCTATTACGCTTAACTTGTCGCAACTTCTTGGAATCCGGTGGACGTGCGGGTAAGCTACTAGCTTGGCAGCTACGTAAGAGATGGGTTAGCCAATTAATTGAAGAGGTTTATGATGAGCATCTAAAGCTACAGTGGAACCATAAAATTATTGCACAGGTCTTTCAAGCCTTCTATGCCTCACTGTATAAATCTGAATGTTCTCCCTCTCCGACCGACTTGGTTAACTTTCTTAATCGAATCTCATTGCCCATGATATCCCCACAGCAACAAAAAACTTTGGATAGGGAGATCTTGGTGGTTGAGGTGGAGCTTGTCATTGGGTAACTGGCCTCTGGGAAGGCTATGGGGACAGATGGATTCCCAATTGAATGGTATAAGGGCATGAAGGAGGTTCTCGCCCCTATACTACAGTGGGTCTTTAACAAAACATTGCTCATGGGTTGTTTACCTGTAGCAATGTATGAGGCTGAGATCCCCTTGATCCCCAAGGAGGGACGCTCCCCATTAGAATTATCGGCCGATTTCTCTCTTGAATAGCAATGTTAAAATCTTCGCCTGTGAATTGGCTAACCAATTAGAGTTGGTTATCTCCTAAATTATACACCGGATCAGACCGGCTTCATAAAGGGCCGGCAAATTTACGATAATGTTAGAAGGCTCTTCAATATAATTCGCGGACCGGTAGGAACACATGGTGTGTGTCGTTAGACGCAGAAAAAGCCTTCAACCGAGTGGAATGGGCATATCTCTTTGCAGTTATGGAGCGATTTGGGATGGGCGAACGGTTTGTGGGCTGAGTTCAGGCCCTATATGCGGCACCAATGGTGAGAGTAGTAGTGAATGGTATGCGATCTGAGAACTTTCCCTTATATCGGGGAACGAGACAGGGGTATCCACTTTCCCTGCTACTCTTCGCATTACCAATTGAATCATTGGCCTGCTTACTACATACCGCTCCAGATATCCAGCCAATTATTTTGGATGGGGTACCGCATCACTTGTCACTATACGTAGATAATACATTATTTTTTGTGGAAAACCCTGAGGTGTCTATGTTGGGCCTACTCCAGATCCTTGGAGAATTTTCCAGAGTCTCAGCCTTTAAAGTGAACTATGATAAAACCGAGGTTCTTCTCTTGGGGATGGAGGACCCCTCCCTCCTGCAGGATTGCCCGATACGAGTGGCCACCTCGTCTATTAAGTACCTGGGGATTCGAATTCTGCCGTGTCTTATAGGTTTGTATAAACTTAATTATGCAGGGTTGATGTCCACAATAATGCCCGAGCTAGAACTGTGGCAGTGTCTTACTATGGGCTGGATGAGTCGAATTGCTGCACTGAAGATGATTATAGTGCCAAAGTTAATATACCTCTTTACACAATTACTCATTAGGGTACCTGCACATTTCTTTAAAAAGTTAGAGGAGTGTTTCAGTCTTGTCTGGGGGAAGCCTAAACCCAGAATTGGGTGGAGGCTTTTAGGCCCCCCAGTGGAGGAGGGGGGAAAAGGGTGTTCGAGGTTGCTTCTTTACTACAAAGCAGCCGTACTCCGTGGCCTGCGGGTATCACTATGTAAGACCGTCGGATGTACATTGAGTAGCCATGGAGTGAGCATGGCTAGCACCCTTCTCTGTGTTTGAGGGGTTAAAGGGAGGGAAAGAGAAGGCAGCTGGTCATATTCTGCTAGTCCACTTACTTCAAGTATGGGCACAGGTTTGCCACAAAAGTGGGGTAGGTACTCTACTGTTCCCTGATGCTCAACTAGATTACTTTAACCCTTTTAGAGGCCCAGAGTTTGCTCAACTTCAGACAATTTGGTGTCAGAGGGGGATTCGGTGTTTTTCAGATGTGTTCGCAGATGGTACCTGCATGAATTTAACACAGTTGAATGTCGGGTACCCTTATTTCAATACTTCCAGATCCGCTACTTGTTATGGCAGTAGAGCACAAGCCCCACATTATTCATGCACCAGGTGCTCTGGAGAGAATTTTCTTCCAGAAGCTGACTCAATGGAAAGGATTGCTTTCAAGGTTATATGGTGCCTTACAAGAGTTATATTGTGTAGAAAAGGATAGACGCTTTGAGGCATGGCACCAAGTTCTGGGGTGCACCTTCACACTTGAGGAGTGACATCTGATTCATCAGTGCGGATATCGGTGCGTGCACAACGTGAACTGTCAGCAAACACAATATCAGATCTTGATGCAAGCCTATTTGACACCAGTACGGATGAAACATCTTGGGCTGCGGGATGAGAATGGCTGCTGGAGGGGTTGTGGACATGTAGGGACCTTTTTTCATGTTTGGTGGACCTGTCCACACATTCAATGTTTTTGGGTGAGGGTGATCTTAACTATAAATGAGGTAATTGGGGGAACACTTATGCTAGACCCGACATCTTGCCTTTTGGGTTACTTGGGTCCTACCTTAGGATTGACTAGAGAACTACGTAGATTGGTAGAGCTTTTGCTGCTGGGGGTCCAAAAGGTGGTTGCCAAGCAGTGGAAGCTGACTACCGCACCAGGGTATAGAGAATGGCATGCTAGGTTGCAGGACCTTGCTAGCATGGATAGATTGTCCTTTATGCTTAAGCACTGACTAGAAGATTATGACTCCATTTGGGCACCTTACCATGCATGGGAGTGGGCTAAAAAGGGGTCCTCTAATTAGATAAATAGTGCAGTGTAATTTAATTGATTGATGTGCTAGAGGTGTAATTTTTTCTGGAGTTATTGTAACCCCTCACTGCTTCCCCAGTCCCCCCTCCTCCCACTGCCACCTTCCCACCCTCCCCCCTTCCTTCTTCGGGCCCGCTTTGTCCCTTCTTATTGACTGGGGACTTGTGAGAACTTGGGTAGGCAATGAACACACTGCACAAGAGGTAGAATGTTTTGTTCCTGTTGAGCTTTCAATATATGTACTTTAATATACTTGTAACTGTGATACAGATTATGGTTGTCACCATGTGCTGTAGAATTATGTAACTGAGTGTGATAATTATGGTTGTATAGATGAGAGTATTTGTATCTTCCTCGACATATTATAAATAAAGAATGTTACAAAAAAAAAGATAGAAAATAGAGAGTAGGGCTAAATGGAAAAATGTGAATAGTAGAAAACCCCAGGGATCTGTGGAGGGCCCGCTGCTTTTTAAAATATATATAAATGACCTGGAAATGGGAATAATGAGCGAGGTGATCAAATATGCAGATGACACAAAATTATTCAAAGTTGTTAAAACACGCGAGGATTGTGAAAAATTGCATGAGGACCTTCATAAACTGGGAGACGGGGCGTCTAAATGGCAGATGAAATTTAATGCGGACAAGTGCAAAATAGACAAGTACACTTAGAAGAGAACAACCCAAATTATGGTTACATGATTCAAGGTTCCACATTAGGAATCGCCACCCAGGAAAAGGATCTGGGCATTATCGTGTATATGTAAGGAAAGAAAATAAAAACAAGAGGAGAAGGAAACCTATTTGGTTCTCCAAAGAAGTGGCTGCTCAAATAAAGGCAAAAAACACAGCTTTCACAAAATTCAAAAGCTTGCAAACAGAGGAACACAGTAAAGAATACAGGAGCAAACTAAAAGAGACAGAAAGAGAAATAAGGAAAGCAAAATCAAAGGCAGAGGAAAAGATGGCTAAAGATGTGAAAGCATAGTTACTCACCTGTAACAGGTGATCTCCGGGAACAGCAGGAATTTAGTCTTCACATATGGGGTATCGTCGGTACCGACGGAGCCTGCGCGGGAATGCTCCCCAGCGTCCAATTAGAAAGCTTTTGGGAGCATCCCACAGCGCCTGCGTGCTGCCTTCCTGCCTTTCCCAACTGCCTCTCTCCAGTTGAGTTTAAAGCTGAGACAAAGAGAGAGAGGGAAAGAGAAAGAGATAGATAGAGAGATACAACTCCTAGGGGAGGTGGGTGGGTTGTGAAGACTAAATTCCTGCTGTTCCCGGAGATCACCTGTTACAGGTGAGTAACTGTGCTATCTCCAGGAACAAGCAGGAATGTAGTCTTCACATATGGGGACTCCCTAGCTTTAAATGCCAGGGAGAGACCCCAGAAGTTGTGTGTCCCTGTGAAAGGGCTCCACTTCCCCCCATGAATCTCTGGCATCCGACCAGGGATGATGGGTAGGAGTTGATTAGGTATGGAACAGGTGTTGAAGAACAGCCTGACCAAACAAGGCGTCCCGGTGGGAGTCCTTGTCCAAGCAGTGATTGGCTGTGAAGGTATGAACCGAGGCCCAAGTGGCTGCTCGAAAGATGACGTCGATGGACACAGAGTGCAGGTGAGCCATTGAAGCTGCCATGGCTCTCACATTGTGAGCTGTGACATGACCTTCCAGAGGAAGGTTCTTACTCTGATAGGCAAAGGATATACACTGAGCAATCCAGCTGGATAGGAGACTGGAAGTCCCAAATGAGAAGGATCAAAAGCAACAAAGAGTTGAGAGGACTTTCTATGTTGCTGTGTTCTTTGCAAGTAAAAGGCTAAAGCTCTTTTACAGTCCAAAGTATGAGGATTCCTTTCTGCATTTGATGCATGAGGCCTTGGAAAAAACACAGGCAGGTAGACCGCTTGGTTTAGATGAAAAGGCGAGACCACCTTTGCATGAAGTGTGGATGAGTCCTAAGGACTACCTTGTCATGATGGAACCTTGTATAAGGTGGATCAGCTACTAATGGCTGCAACTCACTGATGCGACATGCTGATGTGATTGCAATGAGAAAGATAACCTTCCAAGAAAGGAATTTCAATGAGGTAGTAGCTAAGGGTTCGAAAGGTAGCTTCATGAGCTGACAAAGAACTAGGTTTAGGTCCCATGCCACCGGTGGTGGCCTAACGGGAGGCTTAGTTAGAAGAAGGCCTCTCATAAATCTTGTTATAAGAGGATGGTAGGAAATAGGTTGTCCATTTAGAGGCTTGAAAGAAGCTGCAATAGCACTCAAATGGACTCTTACTGAGCTAGTTTTAAGTCCTGCATTGGATAAATGAAGGAGATACTCAAGTAATGATTCAAGAGGTATCGCAAGGGGGTAAAGACCCTTCTGCAAACACCATATGGTAAATCTTTTCCACTTGAAAGCATAAGAGCATCTTGTGGAAGGCTTCCTAGAAGCATAAAGGATATCCTTCACTTGCTAAGAGAGGTTAAGATCATGGAGATCTAGGCCTTCAGCAACCAAGCCCTGAGATGCAGAGACTGGGGAATGGGATGCCATAACATTCCATCCTCCTGAGACAGGAGATCTGGAGCAGACCCTAACTCCAGGGAGGGAGCTTGAGAGAGATGTAGAAGCAGAGGGTACCACACTTGCCATGGCCAATGTGGAGCTATGAGAATCATACGGCCTCTGTCTCTCTGAAGCTTGAACAGGGTTTTGGGAATTAGGGGAATGGGTGGAAAGGCATAAAGGAAGTCTTGACCCCAGTGAAGGAGGAAAGCATCCCTGGCCTGAGAGCCCTGAGCCGGAATTCTGGAACAGAACCGGGGAAGTTTGGCATTTAACGGACTTGCAAAGAGGTCTATGTCCGGGGTTCCCCAAATTTGAAAAATCTTGGCCACCTGGTCTGCAAGTAGAGACCATTCGTGTGGAAGCAGAACTCGACTGAGTCTGTCTGCCCAAGAGTTTTGTATGCCTGGAAGATACACTGCCAGGAGATGAATCTGATGCTCTCTGGTGAGGGCCCATAGTTGCAAAGCTTCATTGCAAAGCGACAGAGAGCCTGTTCCCCCCTGCTTGTTCACGTAGAACATGGCTACTTGATTGTCCGTATGAATGAGGACTGTCTTGTAGCTGAGCTGGGTGTGGAACACTTGAAGACCAAGGAAGATTGCTCTGAGCTCTAAGAGATTGATATGTAGATGAGTCTCCGGTGGAGTCCATGTGCCTTGGGTGAAGAGGTCTTGTAGATGAGCTCCCCAACCCATTGGTGAAGCATCTGTTGTGAGAGTTGCTTGGGGTAAAGGCTGTTGAAATGGGGACCCCACCAACAGGTTTTGAGTGGACTGCCACCATTGGAGGGACAAAATAAGGCGATTTGTGTTTGCTATTTTGTCTGACATGCACCCTGATGCCTGGGTCCATTGGGTGGATAAAGTCCACTGGGCTGCTCTCATATGGAGGCGAGCATAAGGAACCACATGCACAGTAGATGCCATGTGGCCTAGTAGTTGTAACATTTCTCGAGCAGTGAGATGAGGCTTTGACACTGCCTGAGAAGCTAACTGCACCATGCGAAGGCAACTGGTCTGGGGAAGATAGGCCCTTGCTTTTCTGGTATCCAGTAAAGCTCCTATGAACTCTAGAGACTGAGTGGGAGTTAGACTGGATTTTGGGATGTTTATGACCAGACCCAAATACTGAAAGATACGCATTGTGCAAGCTAGAGAAATCCTGGCCTCTGACTCTGATGAGCCAGTCGTCTAAGTAGGGGAAGACGAATATTCCTAGAGTGTGGAGAAATGCTGCTACCACAGCCATGCATTTCGCAAACACCCTCGGCGCTGAGGCCAGGCCAAAAGGAAGCACCCTGTATTGGTAGTGCTTTCCTTGAAAAAGGAACCAAAGGAACTTTCTGTGAGTTGGATGGATGAGAACATGAGTGTACGCATCCTTGAGATCTAGAGAACAAAGCCAATCCGGACTCTGAAGGTATGGCAGCAGAGTTCCCAGAGAAATCATCTTGAATTTCTCTTTGAACAGGAATTTGTTCAATTCTCTGAGGTCTAAAATAGATCTGTGTCCCCCTGTTTTCTTTGGGATAAGGAAATAGGGGGAGTAAAACCCTGTACCCTGTTGAGGAATGGGTACCTCTTCTATTGCCCCTTGGGCAAGAAGCATAGTGACCTCTTGATCTAACAGGTTGATGAGAGAGGTCTGAGAATTGAACTGTTTACCATTGTGGGAGGTGGCATGCAAAGAAAGTAAAGCTTGTACCCCTCTTTTATAATGGATAGAGTCCAATGTTCTGCTCTTATCTGCCCCCATCTGAGGGCAAAGTGACACAACCTTCCTGGAATGGTGGAAGGCTCTGGACCATTGAGAGCCAGGAAGGCTAAGTTCTCTAGATGGAAGTCAAAGGCCTTGTGGAGGCTGAGACTGCTGAGACGGTTGAGGCTTAGCAGTCTTTGCTTTCCTTTGCTTAGGTGGTTGCTGACTCTTTCGGGCAGGCTGACCTGCAGAACATCCCTGCTGTGAATAAGAGAGATAAAACCTCTTCTTTTTTGAGAAGAATGGTTTCTTGAAAGATTTCTTCCTTGCAGGATCAGCTGTGGCTTTGGATAACCTATAATATTAATAATATTTGTACTCCTACACGCTGTTTCTGATTTTAACTGCTCAGGTTTTACCTAGTCATCAGGATTTACTCACGAGCCTTTGGCGATTGGAGGGCATACCATGGCTGTTTTATTTCAACATGCCTTTTAGCCAATTTTACATTGGTATCGGCCTGTATTTTTGTGGTGCTATCACACATCATTGAGTGTGACCAAATAACCCCTGACGAAGTTCAATATGAAACACGATCCTGTGTTGGGTTTAGGCCACTGATTTCAAAGATTAATAAAATTGTTGTGTGAACTCTCTGCCCATTCTTTTGTTGGTTCTTTTTAAGTCACTGGTGAGGTCTCACTTGGAATACTGTGTTCAGTTTTGGAGACCATATCTTACAAAGGATATAAAAAGACTGGAAACTGTTCAGAGGAAGGCGACCAAAATGATTTGGGGCCTGCGTCAGAAGCCTTATGAGAAGAGACTTGAAGACCTAAATATATACACTCTGGAGGAGAGGAGGGACAGGGGAGATATGATTCAGACCTTTAAATACTTAAAGAGAAACAAACCTCTTCCAAAGACGGGGAAACTGTAAAACTAGAGGGCATAACATGAAGCTGCAAGGGGGTAAATTGAAAGGCAATGTCTGGAAATACTTTTTCACTGAAAGGGTGGTGGATGCTTGGAATGCCCTCCCGATGGAAGTGGTGGGGGCAAATACAGTGACAGAATTCAAAATGGCATGGGACAGACACAGTGGATCCCTTTACAGCAACAGGATAAAACCAAAATACACTTAACTAACTAATTTCTCAACATACAGGGGTGTCCTACACGGAGCAGTGGGTTCACCCCTAAAACAAAGGCATGGGGAGTGGTGGCTTGCATGGAGCGGCAGGTGCACCTACTCTTGCCATCTTACTGGACAGACTTGATGGACCATACTGGTCTTTATCTGCCGTCATTTACTATGTTACTATGTTACTATGAGATCACCTGCCCAGCAGGGCTTGCCCAAGATTTGGTTCAAGGTGTTGGTGGCCTAGGCAAACCTTAAGTCTTACACACCCCCTGGCTCTCAGACTCTATTGTTTGGCTTTGAATGTCCTGCTCTTTGCTGCCCCATGGAAGCTGCCACCCTAGATTGCCTGATGGATGGGCTGGCCCTGCTGCCCGGTGTGCTGCGGCGGCCAAGAAAGCAAATAGAATGCTAGGAATCATAAGGAAAGGAATGGAGAATAAAACAAAGGATATTATAATGCCTCCTTATTGTTCCATGGTGTGACTGCACCTTGATTATTGTGTGCAGTTCTGGTCGCCATACCTTAAAAAGGATATAGCGGAATTAGAAAAGGTACAGAGAAGAGCCACCAAAATGATAAAGAGGTTGGAAGGATACCCCTATGAGGAAAGGCTTAAAAGTTAGGGCTCTTCAGCTTGGAAAAAATATGGCTAAGGGGAGATATGATTGAGATCTATAAAATAATGAGTGGAGTGGAATGGGGAACTGTAGTTTGGTTGTTTACTCCTTCAAGAAGTAGAAAGATCTGGGGACACACAATGAAAATACAAGGTGGCATATTTAAGTTTACTTTGGAGGAAATATGTTTTTACTTAAATAAAAACATATTTTTTAAAAATAACTAAATAAATACATAAACTCTGAAATTGAGGATGTAGTAAAAGAGGTTTGGACAGATTCCTGAAGGAAAAGTCCATAAACCATTATTAAAATGGACTGAGAAAATCCACTGCTTACCCCTGGACTCTGTCAACCTTTTGGGAAAATGTCAGGAACTTGTGACTTGGATTAGCCCTTGTTGGATACAGGATACTGATGGAGCTTTGGCCTGACCCAGTATGGCATATCTTATGTTCCTATTTCTAGATGACACTACAGCAGAGATCTCCTAATCAACATCTAGTAAACTGAAATCTTCTGCCAAAGGTTCTTCACTTAAGTTACTATTTCTTCTGCCTGCAAGAGAGATATGTATATCACACCAGTGTAAATAGATTTTCCATTCCCTTTTTTCAGACTAACTCATAATACCCTCTTCTTCCCTCATAAGTCCTGCAGTTCTATGGCTCTAATTTTCTGATGCTGCCATCATGCAGGAATTTTACATTTAAATGATCCCTGGATAGCTTATTCAGTTATAGAGCAGTCATCACAGGGAATGAATTCCCTGGGGAGATTAAAAGTCTATCTATCTTTTAGACATTTATTGAAAGCCTGTTCAAACATTTTTGATAAATAATAGAGAGGATGTTGTTTTTCATGATATGATTGTCAATTTAAATTAATTGTAATATATATGTATATTCAAGAACCTAATTTGTTCCCTAGGGAGGCAAAAGGTTTATGAAATCATTCTTTTTCAGATAGTTATTGTAGTCAATTGTTTAGAAAATTATTGATGAATAATTTAGAGAGGATAGTGTTTTTACTGATTTGATTACCATTACTATTGTTTTAGTTTGGAGTTTATGGATCTAATGGGAATTAATCTGTTTGTAATTTGCTTAGAACTTCATGGAATAGGAGGAATATAAATGAATAAATTATTATTGTTATTATTGTACATAATAGTGCCACTCCTCTTCCCTTTCCTCCAACCCCGTCTTTCCTGAATAGATTATAGACTGGTATAATTACATCAAAGTTATTGTTTTCTATGTACCAAGTCTCTGTGACTGCCAGTATATCCAAATCAGCCTCTTCCATTACATCTTTTCAATCTGGAATTTTATTCTACATGCTATGGGCATTATGGCATGCACCTCCCAGATGTTGCTCTTTTTTCCCTTTTCTAGACTATTTTTTAATGTTTTACTGGCTTTTATTTACATCCCTAAATATCCTAGTTTAATACTCTCCTTAGTAGATTAGCCTGTCTGTTGTGAAAGACATTTCTCTCCTTCTTTAATAGGGTGGATGCCATCTCTGTTCAGCTGCCCTTGGAAAATCATGCCTTCCTCCAGGAAGCCAAAACATTTTCAATGACCTCATTCATGCAGCTAAGCATTCATCTCCAAGATGAGAGCCTCTTAGCCTTGGCCATGACTCTCGACAGGGAGCATTGAAAAGAACACCACCTGTGCACCTAACCACTTCACGTTTTCTTCCAGAGCCACAAAGCTCACTTTTGATACACTCAAGTGGGCACCTAGCAGTTTCATTTGTGCCAACATGGATGCGTAGCATTGGATAATAGTAGGATTGAGGAATCTTTGCAGACCCTCAGCAATGTCTCGAATGTTGGCACTAAGCAGACAGCATACCTCCCAGGACATCATGTCAGGATGGCAGATGAATGCCTCTGTACCCCTCAGAAGGGAATCACCAACTACTACTACCCTTCACTTCCTAGTGGTTGCTGATCCTATAACTTTCGGTTTTTTACCTCTGATATCTCCTGTTCCTGGGGATGTTGTCACCTCTTCCAGTTCCAGGGCTGCACTAGTTCCTCAATTCTAGGGAAGGTGGGAATTAGAGT
Organism: Ichthyophis bannanicus; assembly: GCA_033557465.1. Lineage (NCBI taxonomy): Eukaryota > Metazoa > Chordata > Amphibia > Gymnophiona > Ichthyophiidae > Ichthyophis > Ichthyophis bannanicus. The sequence goes on from CM066031.1 coordinate 1,221,240,301, forward strand.
GTTGAGTCTGCAGACTCTGGTGGTCTGTATCCAGCTGTCATCTTTTCATAAAGCATCATCTTCCCTTCTGCTGGAGATCTCAGATGTCTCTAGAAGCCTTTCATCAATGTACCTCTCATTGTCATGGATGCTTCTTACTCTTATTCTCTCAGTTCTTCAATTTATTTCCTGAGGGATTCAACCTGCAGGCATCTTGCATACTGAATCGCTTCTATGCCCTGGATCTGGATGTCCATCTGGACAGATGTAGAAGTAGTAACAGGGGCAACAGCATTGACACCACAATATTGCCCAACCATACGGTATTTCTGTTGGAGCTTTGGTCCCTGTTGAGATTTGCATGAAGGCACGCCTTCTCTGATGGGAGGCACTATGTGTGTGTGTTTGGGGTGGATAGAGCCTGAGCTCTTTCATTAATACTTGAGAATCATAGGTTGATCTTAGCAGGCAATGAAAAAGGTTCTGGTACTCAGTAATACCAAGTACCTCCTCAAAAAAAGCCCTGAGTATATACATCTTCAGTGTCAACATTTCTGTTGAAGTGGAGGTTTTAAGTTGATTGTTGGAATTGTTTTTGGATACGATTAAAAGTTAATAAAGCTGCGACCGGTGTTATGCCAACCTTGGAGTTGTGTGATTATTATGGGTGGGGGGGGGGGGGAGGTGGGTTGAGGAGGGGGGTGGGGGGGGGTGGAAAGGAGAGTTCCGTGTCCGCTGTGCCTCGGTTACTAAATTTACTATTAATATCAAGATTGCAAAATTGCCTTTATTACAGCTGCTGCTTTAAACTTGGGCAGTAACCATCCTTAAATCTAGCTAGCATACTGGCTGCTACTGAAAATGCTTTGCTGTTCATGTCCTCAGACTAAGAAAAAAACATCTTGTGGTCTATTTTTAAACTAAATGAAATGCAAATTCAGAAACTGTAAAATAGAGTGGCACTAATTCTGAATTACGAGGACATCAATAGGATATGCTCTGTTCTGCTGGATTCCGATCAATTTGATATATTTTTGGATGGATCTGCTTGGTTTAATCCCTGAAGGCAATTATCATTTTGTGAGACAGCACTATGATGGTTACGTGTGCTATTACAGGCATGTTGAAATTCATTGTGCATGATGGCTGGTGACAGCACTAAAATCCAGAGGTATGATGGAACTGTGTGGCACTATGTATTTTCTGATATGGTAAATATCTCCAAACGTCCTGTAGAACAAAGCTTGTTAGAGCCTTCTCTTCTAATGAGCATTTGCTGGGCAGCACAAGTTGTTTTAATGAAAACGTATCTTTTACTCAAGGTGGTTCATCTATGTCGCTAATTACATACACAAAAGGAACAGTGCTTTTCCTCACCAGGCAAAGGTAATAGCCAACATGGGGCTTCAAAAGTTGAATATTATTGGCCACTGTAAGAGCCGAAATGTGAGACTCCTGAGAGATGAATGCTGAAACAATCCTGGAGGGAAACTTCATGAGACAAAAATAAAACACTGTAATGAAGTCTGGACCATGCCCTTAGGCCCTTTTAATTTGGAAAGACACACCGCCATTAGTTCTGCCTTGACCCTCTGTGCTGGGCTCAGTGTTCAAGAAGCATCCAGTGAGCTGCCACAGCTGCTGCAGAGTGAAAAACTATCTCCGATCTCACTGAGAGAGCAGGTGTGCTTAGCTGAGCCTGGCTGAAAAAGACATGTGTGCCTGACCAGAACTCAAGCGGAGAGTCTGGGATCACAGAGAAAAAGGAACACCTGTACTATGTGCTTATTTGTTTTCTGACTCAATGAGCAGATTACAATGGCTGTGTAAAATAGTCATGCCTTGTGCACCTTTGTAATTGAAAGGCCAGGAAAAGGCCCCCATCATTCAAATGTTACACTGACTAGAAATCACACAGATAGTTGTAAATTTTTATGAAAATATCCAGTCATTCAAAAGGGCTAAAATGCCACATTGTGTTCAGTCTGGGACAGAAGCAGTGGAACACCTTTTTGGTTGGAGGGGGTCCAACAAGTCAGTCTCCAAGTTCTCTATTGCTAGTGCTGTTACTAATGCTGATTGGCAAAATACTGGTGAGGCCATGACCCCTGTGGCCCATCTCTTCCCCCTGCCTATGGTCTGGGATCTTACTGGAATTGCACATTAAACAGTCTGTAGACATCTATTTGCAAAAAGAGTGTAATTTTGTAAGGGGGCACCTAGTTAAAGTGCGTCTTAAGGCACCCATGCTGAGCTTATTTTATAAAGACCAGCAGGCAACTATAAAATACAAGTGGAAGTAGCCTTACACGGGCCTACATTTCAGACATGGACATTTACACCAGTACACATGTACACGCCACAGCCTGCAGGAGTGGCAGGATTTTAAAAGGAAGCCTCCTTGAGGTGCAACACTTGATGCCGGGACCAGCAGGTGAAAGCGGGAGCTCACCTCTCACCATGCCACAGCCAATCACTGCAGGAACGGCAGGATTTTAAAAGGAAGCTTCCTCCAAGGCATGCCCACGCCTGGTGGGCTCATGCCTGAGGGCCGAGGGCAAGGGCATACAATTCCAGACTCTCAATCCACATTAGAAAATAAGAAGCCCAAAGGCTACTTTAAGACACAGCAGCTCAGACAAAACAAACAGAAAGCCTACCTATACACAAAACATCTGCAAACCACACACACAATGGTGAACATACGAGGTGTGACAAAAAAGAAATGAGACTGTGGCAGCCACGCCCATGACTCAATGACAATTGGCTAACCGCTTATGTCACTGTGTTCTGCAACACCTCGCCACTATTCTGCTATAATATTTTTTATCTCTCTCACTCTGTTTTTCTTTTTCAGGTTTTTTTGTAGCACACTGCTCCATCGCTTTGTCACGTAACTGGAGGTGGCAGAAATATGGAGCAAAGAATCAACTTGAAATTTCTGGTTAAGTTGAAGAAGAGCCCAACTGAGTGTCTCCAACTTCTCCAAAAGGCTTATGGAGAAGATGCAATGTCAGGCCGCAAGTCTTCGAGTGGCACAAACGCTTCAAGACTGGCCGCGAGGAGGTGGAGGATGACTCCAAATCAGGACGGCCTTCAACGACAAAGATGGCTGAGAACACTGACAGAGTGAACCAGCTGGTGCGAAGTGATCGCAGATTGACGATGCGGATGATAGCTGAGGAGTTCAGCCTGAACGAGGAGTCAGTGTGGGCCATCTTGGTGCAGGAGCTGGGGATGTGGAAGGTGTGTGCCAAAATGGTGCCCAGGCTTTTATCGGATGACCAGAAGGAGCGCCGGGTCAATGTTTGTCGAGACTTGCTAGAGAAGATCGGAGAAAATCCAGAGTTTGTTGGCCGAGTCATCACAGGAGATGAGACTTGGGTCTTCCAGTACGACCCTGAAAGCAAGAGACAGAGCTTACAGTGTAAGGCTCGACTGTCACCCAGACCCAAGCAGGCACGCATGTCCAAATCAAGGATCAAGGTCATGCTGATCGCATTCTTCGACCAGAAGGGAGTGGTCCATCATGAGTTTGTGCCTGACAGTCAACCAGCACTTCTACCAGAAGATCCTCAATCGCCTCCAAGACCGGGTTCAGCGCAGCAGGCGGGCTCTGTGGAGAGACAAGTCGTGGCTGCTCCACCATGACAACGTGCCCGCATACACCATGCTCAGTGTAAGGCAGTTCTTGGCCAACAAATAGATCGCAGCTCTCAACCACCCTCCTTATTCCCCAGACCTCGCACCGTGTGACTTCCGGCTCTTCCCCAGGCTGAAGACTATGCTGAAAGGAACTCATTTCACCTCTGTAGAAGAGATCAAGGCCACTGTGATGAGGGAGCTGAGGGACCTCAAGGAGGAGGACTTTACTGAGTGCTTCCGTATGTGTCAGAAGCGAATGCAGAAGTGCATTAACCCTGTGGGGGATTACTTTGAAGGGAACAATGCACAATTTCTCTGTAGATTTTGTAATAAAACATTTATGGGACAGTCTCGTTTCTTTTGTGTCACACCTCGTATATCTTCTAACTATACACTATACTAGCACTCACCATACTTGTAGCAGCTCAGACAAAACAAACAGAAAGCAACCCCATACACAACATGCCACAGCTATGGGCCAGACCACACCCATTACAACGCACAAGTCATACAAGCACCCTGTATTAAATCAGCAAAGATGCCTTGTGCACATACAAAACTCACTATTCCAACCTGATGTTCCTCCATCCATGCTACACCCAAAACACAACATCTGATGCGCACTCATCAACACTTACTCAATCAGAAACAAACTTCAGATTATCAAAGACCTGGTATTATCTCACCAACTGGACATACTATGTATAACAGAGACATGGATAACAGAAGCAGCCACATGTTACTGAATCAAATCACCCCAGATGGATACAACCTCTTTCATTGCCCGTATTACAATCGCAGAGGCAGAGGAGTAATGATCCTAGCAAAAGCCAGCCTGAGATTCAGGTACCACGCAACATGGAATACAAATGACTCCGACACCCTTACATAACTAACAAGAAAATCACCATTGGCCTCATATAAGGACTCTTACCACAGCTCCTCTTGACCTATCAGACGTTATTGATGGCATTCTGTCAGCCATCAAAATGAACAAAGGCCTCCTAATATTAGGTGATTTCAATCTCCCATCACTTCAACCAAAACTGGCCAACTCATTCCTACAGGCAATGGAAGCTATGAACCTTATACAACTCGTGAAGGAACCCACACATGAAAGAGGGAATATGCTAGATCTGATATTCTTTAGTGGTCACACAGCCCAAACCCCCCCCCCCCACACTCCATTTGGACTCATCCAGTGCCATGGTCAGACCACAAGCTCATCAGATTCTCCATCCACCATGACACCCCTAAAGCACCACCCATCCAACAAACAAGGAGGCACTTCAAAAGATTTGACAAAAATACTTTCCTTGAAAACATCCTGCCTCAAATAAAAACTGAATCAAATGACCTAGACTTGCTACTAGATAACTGGAACCAAATCATCGAATGAGCAGCCTTCGCAACACCCCCACAACACAAAGACAAAGAACACACACCAAAACCAACTGGTATAACTTGACGGCACTTAATAACAACAACAGTGGACATGGTAGGCTGGATGGTGGAGACAGTCACTGGATAGGAAAGGAGTGGAGAGATGCTGGACATGGGGGAAGAAAGAGAGAAAGGGAAGCATTAATTAAAGACTAGGAAATAAGAGGCCGAAGAAGGAGTGTGCTATGTTAGGGGTTGAAAAGTGGTAGATGCAGTAAGAAGAGGGTGGATTGAGGACTGGATGGCAAGAACAAAAAGTAAAATCTGAGTGTATAGAGAGAGAAAAAATAGATGGAAGAAAGATAGAAGGAAAAGTTAAATGCAAGAGATGTAAGGAAGTGAAGAGGACAGGAGGGGAGAGAACTGGTAATTGGGCCAGAGAAAGTATTCAGAAAAGCCAGAGAAAAGCAGAAACCAGAGGCTGAGATCAACATGATTAGAGAATAAAATGGCCAGTCAACAAAGGTAGAAAAATGAATTTTATTTTTAATTTAACAATTGGAATAAGTCAGTCTTTGGAATTTACATGGTTTATTTTACATGTTTATATGTTTTATGCACAGTACAGGGGCATATGCTCTGTGCATACTGTACATAGTAAAATCATTGACTTGTCCATTAAATAATAGCTCAGATAATCAGAACATCAAGCCACGGGTTCTAGCAAATTACTATATTTATTTAGTCAACCTCCTCAGGTTACAACATCTGACCTAATTTATCCTGAGATATGGTCAGACTTTTATCAAATCTCCCCTAATTACTTACATAACATTATATCAAGCATCAATACCACAACATCCAGCCTTGATCCATGTCCTGCTAGCTGGCTGAAAGTCTCTCATTGGGAGTTTGAACTAATTATTCTTAAAATGGTAAGTTTATCACTTTCTCGGGTGCACAAGCCAATGGGTCTAAAGCAAGCAATAATCCGACCAGTACTGAAACAAAAATCACTGTATAAAACATGCCATACATCTTACAGACCAATTTCCAGCCTCCCTTTTCTAGCTAAAATAATCAAGAAGATTGTATAAAAACAACTTCAAAAACACACTGACACACATGCACCCTTAGACAAACACTAGTATGGTTTCAGACCACACCACAGCAACAAAATCATGTTACTAACACTTCTTGATAAACTAATAAAAGGAATTGACAACTCCAAACAAGCATTCATCCTCATCTTTTTAGATTTAGCAGCAGCTTTTGACTCTATTTCTCATAATATACTTCTTGATTGGCAACAACAAACTGGGTTATATGGGAATGTACTGCAATGATTCAAAGTCTACTTATCAGACCATACCCAACAAGTCAAAGTTGATCAACAATTATCTGATATTTACAAGCAGAACAAGGACTACCCTAAGGGTTTGCACTTTCTGCCTTATTATTCAATATCTACTTGCAACCTCTATGTCAGATTATCAAAATAAATCCAAGTAGGATACTCTATCTATGCAGATGATATCATGTTACATTTTCCCTTTGATGTCATAAAGCCCAACTTTGAACCAATAATATCATGCTGTAATGAAATATCTCAATGGTTGAAAACCACAATTTAAAAATAAACTATAATAAAACTGAGGTGTTATTCACAAACAAAAAACAATGTTTTACCCCTCCTCCAATGATTGATGTTAAAGAGGCCATCCTTACCGTAAAAAATGAGGTAAAATACTTAGGTGTCATCATTGATCAAGCCCTTAGCTTTACATCCCATATCAAACTTACCACCAGAACTATTTACAATAAATTGAGAATAATCAAACAACTGAGCCCATTGCTGTCAAACAGTGACTTCAGAATGGTGTTGCAAGCTATGATATTTGCACACATTGATTACTGCAATAGCATACTCCAGGGTCTTCCCAAACAAACTATACATCAGGCATAAAAGTATGCACAGTGGTATCAATGTGCATATTTTTTTTACTTAGGTAATGCTGGGTGCATGATTTGGGTGGAGCATGGGCAGAATTGTGAGCTGTGTGCATTGATCATAAAATATGCTAATCTATGCAAGCACTCACATACTCTATACATGGAAATTTATGTCTGCTCTTGAGTAGGCATAAATGCCCACAACCTGGATTTGGGCTGATATTTTATCAAGACACATTTGCAGTCAGGGGATGTCTCCATCATTATTTTGTCCTTGGATAAGTAGGGTTGCAAGAAATGGTTTGATGTGTGGGAGTCTGTGAAATGGTTGCCTCTGAGTCCTATGTTAGAAGCCACAGGGGAATTGCCTCTCTGATAGCCAGCTAGATCAATTAAGAAGCAGAGAGCTGTTTCCCCTAGGCCAGTTTGGTTTGACCTATGGTGAAGGAGAAGGAGAGTGGAGGAGGCTGATAGACCAAGGTAGGTTCTAACATACTAACATAGCATATGACGGCAGATAAAGACCAGTATGGTCAATCTAGTCTGCCCTGCAAGGAGGAAAGAGTAGGTGCACCTGCCGCTCCGTGCAGGTCACCCCTCCCCATGCCTTTCTTTAGGTGTGTACCCACCGCTCCGTGTAGGTCACCCCTATTTGTTCACATAAAAGAGATAGTTTTGTTTATTTTGATTTTATCGTGTTGCTATAAAGGGATCCATTGTCTGTCCCATGCCATTTTGAATTCTGATGCTGTATTTTTCCCCACCACTTTCATCGGGAGAGCATTCCAAGCATCCACCACCCTTCCAGTGAAAATGTATTTCCTGATGCTGCCTTTCCGTTTACCCCCTTGAAGCTTCAGGTTATGCCCTCTAGTTTTACAGCTCCCACGTCTTTGAAAAAGGTTTGTTTGTTCGTTACTACCCTTTAAGTATTTAAAGGTCTGTATCATATCTCCCCTGTCCCTCCTCTCTTCTAGCGTATGCATATTTAGGTATTCAAGTCTCTTCTCATACATCTTCTGGCGCAGGCTCCAAATCATTTTGGTTGCCTTCCTCTGAACCGTTTCAAGTCTTTTTATATCCTTTGTGAGATATGGTCCCCAAAACTGAACACAATACTCCAAGTGAGGTATCACCAGTGACTTCTACGGTGGCATTAATACCTCCTCCTTTCAGCTGGTAATTCCTCTCTGTATGCACCCAGCATCCTTCTGGCTTTGGCCACCGTCTTGTCACACTGTTTCGCCAGAAATAATCACTCTGAGGTCCTTCTCCTGGTCCATACACACCAACCTATAGCCCCTATCGCATACAATTCCCTTGGATTTCTGCATCCCAAGTGCATGACATTGCACTTCTTCGCATTAAATGTTAACTGCCAAGCATTAGACCGTTCTTTCAGCTTTTGTAGATCTTGCCTCATGTTATACACTCCCTCAAGGGAGTCCACTCTGTTGCACATTTTCATGTCATCTGCAAAAAGACAGACTTTTCCATTCAGTCCTTCAGCAATATCACTCGCAAATACATTGAACAGTACCAGTCCCAGGACCGATCCCTGGGGCATACCACTACTCATCTTCCTTTCATCCGAGTGAGTTCCATTTATCATCACCTTCTGTCATCTGTCAGTCAACAAATTTCTGATCCAGTTCACCGCCTTGGGACCTATCCCCAGGCTGTTCAATTATTGATAAGCCTCCTATGAGGAACAGCATCAAAGGCTTTGCTGAAATCTAGGTAGATCATATCCATTGCATGTCCTTGATATAATTCTCTGGTCACCCAGACAAAGAACTAGATCAGATTTATTTGGCTTGATCGTCCTTTGGTAAAACCATATTGCCTTGGGTCATGCAACCTATTGGTTTCGAGAAAGTCCACTATTCTCTCTTTCAGGAGCACCTCCATTACTTTTCCCACCACCAAGGTAAGGCTTACTGGCCTGTAGTTTGTCACTTCTTCCCTATTACCACTTTTGTGAAGAGGTACCACATCAGCCCTTCTCCAGTCCTGAGGAACTTCTCCTGTCTCCAAGGATCTATTAAAAACATCCTTTAAAGGCCTTGCCAGAACTTCTCTGAGCTCTTTCAGTATCCTTGGATGTATCCATCCAGTCCCATGGCCTTGTCCACTTTCAATTTTGCAAGCTGTTCAAATACATCATCTTCTCTGAATGGAGTAGTATGTACTCCATTCCCATTTGTATATTTATTAATCACAGTTGAGAGATACAGGCACATGGGGATCAGTGAACTCAGCACAAAACTAGAGTGGAAGCAAAAAGCAGAGTGAACAGAAGCAACATAGTCCAAAAAACTGAGCAAATTACAAGATAGCTACAAATAAATAGATATTACAAATGAAAACAATAAATAAATACCAATAAGCTAAACATTCTAAACATTTTTTCTGGTGGTTTTGATTTCAAACATTCTAACAAGCAGTTAAGAAGTCTGTAACAACATAAGAACATAAGATATGCCATACTGGGTCATCCCAAGGTCCATCAAGCCCAGTATCCTGTTTCCAACAGTGGCCAATCTAGGTCACAAATACCTAGCAGTTTCCCCAAAAGACACAGGTTCCACAAAGCTTGTATTGGGGCAAGCAGTGGATTTCCTGGGTTATCTTTAATAATGGTTTATGACCTTTCCTCCAGGAACTGGTCCAAGCCTTTTTTAAACCCAACTACACTAACAACTTTTACTACATCCTCCGGTAACGAATTACAGAGTTTGATTACATGTTGAGAGAAAACATATTTTCTCTTATTAGTCTTAAATAGGTTACATTGCAGCATCATTGCATGTCCCCTAGTCTTTCTATATCTTGATGGTATAAACAATCAATCTACTTTTACCCGTTCCACTCCATTCATTAATTTATAGACCTCTATCATATCTCCCCTCAGCCATCTCTTTTCCAGGTTTAAGCCTCTCTTCATAGGGGTATCCTTCAATTCCCCTTATCATTTTGCTTGCTCTTCTCTGTACCTGTTCCAATTCTGCTATATCTTTTTAAGATGCGGCGACCAGAATTGCACACAATATTCAAGGTGCAGTCGCACCATGGAACGATACAGAGGCATTATAATATCTTTTGTTATATTCTCCATTCCTTTCCTTATGATTCCTAGCATTCTATTTGCTCTCTTGACTGCCGCTGCACATTGAGCAGAGGGTGTTATCATGTTATTCACGATGACGCCTAAATCTTTTTCCTGGGTGGTAGTTCCTAATGTGGAACATTTCATCGTGTAACCATAGTTTGGGTTGTTCTTTCCTAGGTGCATAACTTTACACTTGTCCTCATTAAATTTCATCTGCCATTTGAACAAAGGCTACCTCAGAGGCTTGCTTAGAAGTTGCTCTCACTAAACTGATAGAATCCAAAAAAAGCACATGGGAACACAGATATCAGGTCCTACACAGTGCATCAGCAGGGGCCGAGCCCTCCACCCTCAAGCACAGACTTTAGGTAAATTGGGAACAAGCAGGTTAAGAATACAATTGCCTGAGTAAATCCAGCTAAGATATATATTCCAGATACTTAAAATAATTCAGAATCTTTTTTTGAAAATTAAGCACGCCTAATACAAGGCAGACAGAATAAAGTTGGAAAACTCATGTCTTCCCTATGTTATGTGGCAGCAATGAGGACGTCAAAGGGCAAAGTAATTAATGCCTCTGAGAACATAGGGGAGCAGGGTTGCCCAGGCAGAAAGGGGGCCCACACAGAAGGGGCGGCAGCAGCGTTGCAAACTTACTTTACTATGTTTGCCACATTCTCTGCTCTTGTAAGTTCAACGTGGGAAACGCAAGCCTGGTGGGTGTTCCTCATCAGGTCAACATCTCGTGAGACTTCTGCCCAGCAGGGAACAGCCATTGGGCTCGCGTTCCCCGCAGCGAACTTACAAGAGTGGAGCAGCATGTCAAACATGATAAAGTAAGTTGCTACGCTGCTACCGCCACATGGGGGGGCCAACACACAAAAGGAGGCCGACACGGGGGTGTGCCACTGCCAGGGGGTGTGCCACTGCCAAGACAATGGCAGGCCCTCAACAAAACTTTGCTTAGGGGCCCCTCATTTTAACTTATTCCATTGGGTTTGGCAGCAAATTTTATAAAATACTACAGGACAAGCTGTGTGTGCCTTTGAGTGATTTATTAAGAGCGTCCCTTTTGATAACAATCATGTTCTTATGGTCATCCCTGAGGTTGGGAAGGATCCATATCAGGTGGGATCTTACAGAACCATCTATCTACTAAATTTTATGGTAGGTTTTTGGCCAAGGTATTGGTGGATAGACTAGCAATAGCGATCCCAGAATTGATACGCCACTTTAAGGGGTTGTTTTGAAGGCGAGGCACCTGGTGGTGAGTCTGCAGCTGATCTTGGCCTCAAAGAAACAGAGTAGGAATAAAAGCCTATCTTCAATGTTAATAAGTTTTGACACTGCAAAAGCATTTGACTTGTATCTTGGCAATACTTGTTTGAGATCTGGAAGGTTATGGAGTTACAGATACATTTGTGTGGGCAGTCAGACTCTTGTACTCCTCTACCAGGGCTCAGTTTTGGTGAATGATAATAAAATAGACTCTATTCCCTTGCAAAGAGGAAAGCATCAGGGGTGTTCTCTATCACTTCTACTTTTTATCCTCAGTTTGGATCCCTTTTAGCAGACTCTGAGGGCTCATTAGGGCCTTTAATGATAGAAATAGTAGCCTACAACTCCTCAGGGCTGAAGTTCACCAAGACAAGTCAGAGGAGCTTCCATTAGTAGAAGAAATGAAGAGATAAAGACCAGGCCCTTTTCCTTTGAAATGAGCCAAAAGGCCCTTTAAAAATTTGAGGATCTGTCACTGCTCTACAAAAGCAATATAAGACAATTGATTAGTTTCATAAAAGGGAAAATTGCAATTATGGCAGGCCCTGCCCCTTTCTATGATAGGCAGAATGCACCCAGCAAATTGGTTTGAATAGTTGCACTATTTATTTAATTTATAAAATCTTATATACCACCAAATCTCACATAGACTAAGGAATGTGAGGTCCTACAGGCCTTAAGAAGAATATCCACTACCATTCCAGATGAGCCTTTCTTGGAGAGCTTAGATCTCTCAAGGGTCAGGCTGTAAGTGAGGAGGGAATGAGATCCTTCTTCACATGAAGCCCTCATTGAAGAAGGCCCTTCCCTTGAGGTAACAAGTGTTGGGATGCTACCAGCAAACTCAAGAGATCTGCATAACACTGCTTTTGGGGCCAGTCTGGGGCCACTAGAATCACCAAGTCTGGATGAGACCTAATCCTGTGTAGGAAGTGGTACACCAATGGCCAAGGGGGGGAAGACATACATAAGCTCAACTTCAGGCCACACTTGGAAGCGGGGATCCAGGTCTGCTGCCAATGGGTCCCTCCTGCAGTTGAAAAAAGTCTCCCATTTTGACCATCAGATTGAATAGCAGAAGGCCCCACCTTTGCACGATAAGGCTGAACCATGATTACTCAACTCCCACTCTCTGAGATCCATAGTGTTCCAACTCAAGATGTCAGCCTATATGTTCTCAATACCAGCTATGTGGGCTACCAACAGAGCCATCAGATGTTCTTTTGCTCAATGGCACAGTTCTGCCACCTTGAGAGTCACCCCAAGCTTTGAGTTCTGTCACTGTTATGACATTGTCTAAAACACACAGACTGCCTTGCCTGTTAACAAGAACTGAAACCTCACCAGAGTCAGAAGATCACTCTGGTCTCCAACTGGTTGATTGACCAGGAAGTTTCCTGAAAGGACAAAGGCCCTGGACCATCTGACCTAGATAGTGAATCTCTCAACCTTTCAGGCGGGCATCGGTGGTGACTATAACCCAATCAGTTAGCATGGTGAGACTGAATCACTATGCTAACTGAACCTTGATTTCTCAGGAGAGAGGAAGGGTCTCTTCGAACATCTGAGAGCAGAGAGACAGTAGATGCCTCTGTAGTGAGCAAATAAATGCCCTAGGGCAAGGAACCAGCTCCAGCATTGATACCATGGACCCTAATAGTTGAAAGTAGTCCCAGGTTTGAGGAGCAGGCTATGCACAAAAATCTCTGAGTTGCTTCTGCAGCTTCAGTGACCTCTCCAGCATGAGGAAAACCTGTTGGAGGAGAGTATTGAATCAAGCTCTGAGATACTCTAAATCCTGGGAGGCACCAGATGATCTAGCCATCAAATCACCAGGGCTGTGTCTTCTCTGGACTTCTCCAGGGAGTTTGACCAGATCAGCTGGTTGTTCAGGTAAGGGTAAACTCAGATCCCTTGCTTGCACAGGAATGCTGCCACTACCATCATGACCTTTGAAAAGGTGCAAGGAGCAGTGGCCAAGCCAAAGGCCAGAGCCTGGAACTGGAAGTAGTCACTCAGGATGCAAAAGTGAAGAAATTGATGGTGTTGCTCCCAGATGGGAATATATACCTCAGCAAGATCTAGGGAGGTAAAGAACACCCCTTTCCAAACGGATGCAAAGACTTATCTGATGGTATCCACACATAAATGGGGGACTCATAGTTTGGCACTGACCACTTTCAGGTCAAGAAAGAACCTCACTTCTTGGGCACCATGACATAGATGGAATAATGCCCATGCCCTTTCTCTGGAGAAGGCATGGGTAGAATAGCCTGTAACTGCAGGAGACACCGTCGAGTTTCTTTGACTGCCATCCACTTGAACAGGGAGCTGCAAACTCTACAAAGGTGCCCCTTAGAGGCCCTGAAAACTACAGCACATATCTCTGACTTAGAACCTTTATGACCCACTGGCCTGATGTGATATGGATCTACTCTGAGAGAAACAGCTGGAGTCATCCCAACTGGCTGAACTTCAGAAGAGACTCACCAGATCTCATTTCAGGGGCTTACTGGCTGTGGCAGGAGCTGCTGCTGAGTAACAAGGTCACTGAGAGTTCTAAAAGGATGACCCCTTCTTGGGTCTAGAACAGTGGTTCTCAACCTTTTTTGTACCGTGACCCCTTTTACCGTTGGTCAACTTGTGGTGACCCCCAATGATAAAATCAAATGCGTCTCTCTTCCTTTACCGTTAACGCATTGTCGCTGTAATCATTTGTTGAATTATTAATATATTATAGACCTTTGCAATATGTTTTTATTTATAAAATACTTATTTAAATAATCAAAACAACAAGTAACAATATTTGATTTCAAAATTATGATGATTTTGTAGTCAAATCACTAATATGAAATAAAATTATTTTTTCTACCTTTGTTGTCTGACCAATTTATTCTCTGATCATGCTGGTCCCGATCTGAGGCTTCTGCTTTCCTGTCTTCTCTTAGCTCTCTTTCTGTGGTCTATGGTCCATCTGCCAGTTCTTATCTCTTTTGTTTTCTTCACTTCTTTCCATCAGCCTATTTCCAGTCCCAGTAACCCTCCCCAGTATCAGCCCCTTTCCAGTCCTCACTCCCAGTACCTTCCAATGTCAACTTGCATTCCCATGACTGCCACTGGTGTCCATTCCCTTCCAGTCCCCCTCCTTCCCCACTGATCAGTCCCTTCTAGTACAAATACCATGGCAGCCCCTCTCAGATCCACTCCCTTTCAGTTCCATGCTCCCATCCCCTTGTATCAGCCCACTTGTAGCCTTAGCCCCCAGTTTTCTTCCAGGGTCAGCAGCTCTATCCTCCCCTCCCCACAATCAGCCCATTCCCAGTCAAAGCCCCCTAATCAGCTCACTTCTAGTGCTAATCCCCCTCAACCCCATTACCAGTCCTATCCCCCCCCCTAATCAGCCCAATACCAGTCCTACCCCCCATCAGCTCATTTCCAGTGCTAGTCCCCCCCTCAACCCCATTACCAGTGCTAGGCTCCTCTAATCAGCCCATTTCCAGTCCTAACCTCACTGATCAGCTCATTTCCAATGCTAGACCCCCATCAGTCCATTACCAGTCCTACCCCCCCTTGATAAGTCCATTCCCAGTCCTAGCCTTCCCTAATCAACCCATTACCATTCGTAGCCCCCCCATCTGCCCATTACCAGTGCTAGCACCCCCATCAGCCCATTATAATCCTAACCCGCACTGTCTCTCGCCTCTGTCCAGCATTTATCCCGTCTGTCCAGTATGTCCCCATGTCTCTCCCCTTTGTCCATGCCAGCCTACTCCCTCCATGTCAGCCCCCCTCCCTCCATCCATCCATCCATATCAGCCCCCTCCCTCCCTCCCTCCATGTCAGCCCCCATCCTTCCATCCGTCCATGTCAGCCCCCCTCCCTCCATCCATCCCTCCATGTCAGCCCCCATCCTTCCATCCGTCCATGTCAGCCCCCCTCCCTCCCTCCCTCCCTCCATCCATCCATCCATATCAGCCCCCATCCCTCCCTCCCTCCCTGTCAGCCCCCTCCCTCCCTCCCTCCCTCCATCCATCCATATCAGCCCCCATCCATCCCTCCCTCCCTCCCTCCCTGTCAGCCCCCTCCCTCCCTCCCTCCCTCCCTGTCAGCCCCCATCCTTCCATCCGTCCATGTCAGCCCCCCTCCCTCCATCCATCCCTCCATGTCAGCCCCATACTTCCATCTGACCATGTCAGCCCCCCTCCCTCCCTCCCTCCCTCCATCCATCCATATCAGCCCCCATCCCTCCCTCCCTCCCTGTCAGCCCCCTGCCTGCCTCCATCCTTCCATATCAGCCCGCATCCCCCCCTCCCTCCCTGTCAGCCCCCTCCCTCCCTCCCTCCCTGTCAGCCCCCATCCTTCCATCTGTCCATGTCAGCCCGCTCCCGCCATCCATCCATCCATATCAGCCCCCTCCCTCCCTCCCTCCCTCCATGTCAGCCCCATCCTTCCATCTGTCCATGTCAGCCCCCCTCCCACCCTCCATGTCAGCCCCATCCTTCCATCTGTCCATGTCAGCCCCCTCCCTCCATCCATCCATCCATCCATATCAGCCCCCTCCCTCCATGTCAGCCCCCATCCTTCCATCTGTCCATGTCAGCCCCCTCCCTCCCTCCCTCCCTCCATGTCAGCCCCATCCTTCCATCTGTCCATGTCAGCCCCCCTCCCTCCATGTCAGCCCCCCTCTGTCGATGTCAGCCGTGTTGCAGGTTGTCTGCCTCCCTTCTAATGCAGCCGCGGCTCTCTGCCTCTTAGGGAACCGTGGCTGTACCTGTAAAATCATTTCGGAGCCCTTCCTGTCTCGATGGGCTCCATGCAGCATTGTCCCGCCGCCCAAGGTAGGTGGTTTCCACGTCCGTGTGAGGCGGGAACATGCGGCACGGAGCCCGTCGAGACAGGAAGGGCTCCGCAACGATTTTACAAGTACAGCCGCGGTTCCCTAAGAGGCAGGGAACCGCGGCTGCAGAAGAAGGCGGTGAGTTTGCCGGAGTTTGCTGCTGCCGAGAAGCGGACTCGGCAGCGGCAGCAACTTGTGCACATCTTAATTTTTTTTTTTAAACTTGGTGGAGGCTAAGCGACCCCCGCTAAATCCTGTGGCGACCCCCGTTGGGGTCGCGACCCACAGGTTGAGAACCGCTGGTCTAGAACCATAGGAGGACTCACTACCTAGACTCTTAGAAGTCCAAGGGCATATCCAAGCTGAATACAAGGCCCTTAATGAGGCAGATTTAGTGCTCCTGGGCCTGTCTTCTGGGAGCCTTTGAGGGCATGTCTCTACAAGGTCTTTCACCAACTTTGAGATCCTCCCTAAAAAGCAACCTACCTTTGAAGGGGAGCTTGCTCAGTTGCAACGTGGAGGTCATATCAGCTGACCAATTGCAAAACTAGAGCCACTGCCTAGCCACAACTACTGTTACAATGGACTTGGGGGACATCCTGATCAAGTCATAGAAGGCATCCACCACATAAGCACTCCAGACTCTAATCTGGCAGTCTCTGGGCTGTCTGGCAGCCACTGACTCCAGTGCAAGAGTGTTCTGGCTACCCGGCCTACACACAAGGTCACCTGGGAGCTCAGGGCCAAGGAAACAAAGGCATTCTTAAGGAGGGTCTCCATCTTTAATATCATGAGACCCCTTGAGTGCAGCATCTTCTTCCACTATGATAGTAATGTACTTGGTCACCACTGTGATGAGGGCATCCACTTGAGGGAGCCTGAAATTTGATCCAGCTCACCTTGGGGCAGGTTATACAACCAAGAAAAAAACTTAGGGTTCTTGTTCCAGATTCTCTCACTGGGAGACCAGGAACTACCGCATGGGCTCAAACAAAGGAAAGAAGCCATAAGGAAGGCATAAGGATGCCTGATGCTTTCCAAGATAGGGTACACCCAGTCACAGGGATAGGCTCCACAATGTGTTTTCTCAGACAGTGGACCCTTCTAGGCCTTCATAGGCAGCTGGGGAAGCTCCACTCGTGTCTGCCTAACTGGCCTGTAAGGTGCTGGGATTCCCTTTTTGGGTCTCCCTTTTTGCTGTGTCCTATGTCGTTTTTTTCAGCAGTTCTTCTTTTCATGGCCATACTGTTTTTTTGGGTGGTTTTATTTTCTGCTCCCATAAAAAAGGAAGTTGGCACTGGGCATCGGAGGGTGCAGAAATCAAACAGCCCTGTAGTGCTGGAGGTTTAAGGTAAGCACTGCGGGACTGTTTGAAGAGGGGGTGACAATGGAGGGTGGGAGCGGGACCGGGGAGGGGCAAGGGTAGGGTTGCCAACCGGCCGGTTTTCAGCCGGCCTGGCCGGTTTTTCCATGGCCAGGCCGGCTGCCGGCACAGATGTAAAACCGGCCATTGAAAAGCCGGTTTTTTGCTCTGGCCGCAAGATCGGGAGTGGCCAGAGCAAAAAAACGGCTTTTGTCCCAAAGTCCGCGGCGCGAACGCGAACGCGATTCCCCATAGCAGTGCAGCCGCTGCTTCTGCTTTGTACAGAGCAGCGGCTGCAATACACTTACATTGAAAACTAAAGATAAACTGTGTGAGGAGCCCTCCGGTCATCGCAGAGCCCGAGGAAGTGATGTCATGGGGCGGGCTCCTCACAGGTTGTCTTTCCTTTTCAAATTAACTTTAGCTGCAATAAAGTTAATTTGAAAAGGAAAGACAACCTGTGAGGAGCCCGCCCCCATGACATCACTTCCTCGGGCGCTGCGATGACCGGAGGGCTCCTCACACAGTTTGTCTTTACTTTTCAAAGTAAGTGTATTGCATCCGCTGTTCTGTACAAAGCAGAAGCAGCGGCTTGGGCAGGGGGGGTGGTGGTGTGAGTGAACCAGCAGGGGGGGGGTGGTGTGAGTGAACCAGCAGGAGGGGGGGTTGGTTGTAGTGAACCAGCAGTGGAGGGGGGGGGGGGTGGTGTGAGTGAACCAGCAGGAGGGGGGGTTGGTGTGAGTGAACAAGCAGTGGAGGGGGGGGGTGGTGGGAGTGAACCAGCAGGAGGGGGGGATGGTGTGAGTGAACCAGCAGGGGAGGGGGGGTGAGTGAGTGACCCAGCAGGAGGGGTGAGTAAGTGACAGGGGGGTGGGTGAGTGAACCAGCAGTGGAGGGGGGAGGGTGGTGTGAGTGAACCAGCAGGGGAGGGGGGTTGGTGTGAGTGAACTAGCAGGGGAGGGGGGTAGGTGTGAACCAGCAGGGGAGGGGGTGAGTGAGTGACAGGGGGGTGGGTGAGTGAACCAGCAGGGAGGGGAGGGTTGGTGTGAGTGAACCAGCAGGGGAGGGGGGTGAGTGAGTCAGCAGGTGGGGGTGAGTGAGTGAACCAGCACTGAGGGGAGGGGGGTGAGTGAACCAGCACTGAGGGGGGGTGTGAGTGAATCCTCGGTAATTTTTGTGGATGGGGCTGGGGGCGGGGCAGGGGTGGGGCTGGGGCGGAGAATGGGTGGAGCATGGCGAGCCACAGGTGTCGGGTTTTTCTCGGTGAAAAGGTTGGCAACCCTAGGCAAGGGATGAGGTTCACTTCATCTCCTTGCACTGACTCTGCGCCTGTCCCAGGTGGGACAGGCAAAGAGGGCTCAGAGAAGGCATTAGAATTGGTATCGGGCCCTAGGCCCCCTGTGGGTTGTCCCAACAATCCAAAAAAAAAAAATTGGGATCTGAGCATCTCCATTACCGAGAGCATAAGAGCCCACTGCAGAGCTGACCCTACACATGGTACAATGCTGAGCACCAGGCATGCTTTCAAGGTTCCATGAGGTAAAGAAAAAAGACCCGTGGAAAAAAAAGCCAGGAAAATAGAACCACTGAAAAAAAACAGCACAGTATACAGCTTGTTCTGAAAGCCCACAGTGGCCCCTGCTGGCAGGAGGCAGGAACAGCCTATCAAGACCTTACATCTGTTAGTACATAGCTCTGTGCTGGGTGGAAAGAGGAAAACTATACTGTAGGTAATTATAGTTTGAATGAATTGTGAATATAGTTTCTTCATCTTGTTGTTTCACACTATTTTAGTATATTATTGCATGTACAAAACAAGGAAAAGGAATTTTCAGCAGCTAAAGAAATGTATGATCTGGTTATCATTGCTTTTGATGGCATGCATTACAGAGGATGCTCACTCAGCAGTATGCAGGGTTGATTGCAGCATAGTGCTGACTTCTTGGGTCAAATAATTTATGATGTCTGCAATAAAAAGAAGGTAAACTCACCTTTATTTCCTCTGCCTACACAGTATAGCAATGAAAAGTGCTTCTGTTTTCTGGTAGTTAACATTTTTAATCATTTTCATTTATTTTAGTTTGACTGTCAGAGCCATGTTTTTACAGTGTAAACAAGTGATAGCTCCATGCGACTCTAGAGACGATTCCTGTGTGTGAGGGGCCCCAGTTCCTCAGGATGATCCCATGCAGCCAAAAAATTACACCAGAATATCAAATCTTGCAGTATGGCGTGCTTAGGTTAATGCACTTCCTAATGTGTTTATTTCATACCTATTTTATAAAGCAAGGTACGCATGTAAAGGAGTAAGTGGACAAAACCGCACATCAAATCTAGATGTGAGCACTTACATCAGCTCTATGGCTGGTGTAAATGCCTGTGTCCAGATTTCTAAGAATGCACACAAGTTACAATATTTTTTGACTTGCGCGTGTAGATCTGTGCTGCGCTCCTGACCACGCCAACACCAAAAGTGCATGCCATCGGTCTTACATGTGTACCATGCAACAGCTGAAGCATTGTGTAAAGGCCCATCCATGCATATACATCAATGAAAATTGGTGACTT
The DNA here is from genome assembly GCA_033557465.1 of Ichthyophis bannanicus. Taxonomy (NCBI): domain Eukaryota; kingdom Metazoa; phylum Chordata; class Amphibia; order Gymnophiona; family Ichthyophiidae; genus Ichthyophis; species Ichthyophis bannanicus. The sequence goes on from CM066031.1 coordinate 1,221,260,419, forward strand.
AATACTTGTTAAAGGTGCATAACGTTACGTGGCTCCTTATAAAATGGCCTCCTTAAAGCCAGCAAAAACACTATTTGGAAATCATGGTCATTTTATTAGGTAGACGTGATTTCATGTATTTTGACTATTGATCATGCCAGTCCAAGAACCCTAGAAACAAGAGGGTATATTGTCTTTTGGCTTCAGAGACCTTATAGTTTATTACTTGTGTCTCACCCTTTGACTGGGATACTTCTTACAATCAGAACACCACAGTTCAAACACAATTTCCAGATAATGTCATGGCTCCCACTGGATGCTCATCCACTGACTCAACATATATCCACTGGCTCCCATATACAGAGTGACAATATGGGTCAGAAATGTACTATATACCCTGAACAGGAAACTTGAGCATCATGTCCAAGAGTAGCACTCTCGTAGAGTCCTATATCACTACTGGCAATATAGAGAAACTGTGGGGGTCATTTTCGAAGCACTATTCATGCTTTGAATATCCAAAAATGGGCATAGAGATGTCCAAACACAAAGATGTCTCCAGATCCATTTTAGAAGCTAGGTCTATGGACGTTCATGTATGAAAGGGGGCATGACTAGGCCATTCCCAGGAACCTGGACATCCCCATCTGATCTCAGAAACATCCTGGAGATCCAGAGTCATGTCTAAATTTAGACCTGCTCCAGAAACATGCCTAAATTTAGACCTGCTCCAGAAACAAACAGTGCTTGTTTTGACTGATATATAGCCATAGAGTGTAGAGGAGCAAGCACTCCGTCATCCCCAGTATTCAGCACAATTTCAATAATAGCAACAGTGAGATTTGAACCTTGAGTATCCCCATTCCTAGCTCACCACTCTAACCATTAGGCCATTCCTAGACATCCAGGTTCTGGAATACTATTCTGGGGATGTCTATGTAGATGACCCCACAGACACTCATATTGGGCGAATCCACATTAGTGAAATCATATCTGCAACTGGACGTGCCTGCTTTTTTTCAGATGTTGTCTTAGACATCCCAGATTGCACTTGGATGTCCCTTCTAAAATTCTCCTCAATATATACATGCATATTACATTACATTCTCAATGCTATAGGAAGTCCATATCAGTGCAAAATGCAATGCAATGTGTGCCTTCGAGTCAGTCCTGACTCCTGGCGACCCAGAAGCTCCTGGGTTTTCTTGGCAGTGTCACCAGAAGTAGATTGCCAGGCCTTTCTTCCGAGGCAGTGGAGGGTTAAGTGACTTGCCCAAGGCCACAAGGAGTTCTAGTGAGAATCGCACAAAGGTAAATATGCCATGTTTACTAAATGTTAACTTGTGATATTTGCCACCGTACCCATAGGAATAACATGAGCGTTGCAGCAGATAATGCAATGTTCATGTTCAGTAAACCTGGCCCTATGCCTCCCTTAAAATTATTCCTGTCCTGCAATCAGGGCCACTTTTACCTATAAGCAAAAGGAGCAGCTGCCCCGGTCCCCTGCATAACAGAGGTCCAGATGCCCTGGTGCCTATAGGTAAAAGTGGTTCTGTTCCTCCCTTCTGCTCCTTCAGGCCACTTGTAAGAGAAGTGTGCAGCACTTTAGTGAACAGATCAATGACTTCCTGTTTCTAATCTGTTTACCAAAGCACCGCTCACTTCACGTACAAGCCGCTTGAGGGAGCAGAAGGAAGGAATAGGGCAGCCGACAGTGCTGCTCTGCGGGGTGGGGGATCACGAATGGGAGGGTTTGCCCAGGGCCTCATAATGGGTTGAAGCAGCCGTGCTGCAATATAATACTAACCACCTTGAATCAGCAGGTGCACAGATTTTCTGAGTGCATAAGAGCCTCCTGTTCATAAATAAGTAACAGAGCAATAATAGGCAATAGCTTTTTTGGTGAACGAAACATCTGATTATTCCGAGATATATTTGTTTTCAGACAGGGGGTTACTGGATGATTAGCTTATGATTCCAATTGCCGGGCATCTGTCAGAACTAGTCAATCTTTTCATTTCAAAAAGGGTCAGCCATCAAGAGTTGCCACAAATCAGACTGTCATCACTGATTAAACTGAGCTGAGAAATGCCTGGGGCTTTGTTCTGAGTTCCACCTCCAGTTTCCAAAAGACAAACACCAGCAGATAGAAAGTAGAAACCAAAAAATGTACAGTACTTCCAGCTGCAGCTTAGGTTTGAAGGATCACAAGGAAAGCAGCAAACATTTGAGTTAAATGACGAAAACACCCCTGCAATATTTGCAAACTCGTAGTGCCCTCCAAACATGAATCCCTTAGTGCTATGGACAGATCACGCTATGATATCTCTTATCCCCCCCAAACAATACTCAGATGCCATTCGTCCCACAGCATCAGCCACAAACACGCTGCTTCAAAGCATTCAATAAACAATCCTTCCTAGATGACATCTATCCACTCCTACAATCTGACCAACAGGACTTAGACAACCTTATTCACTCCTGGAACACGGTGATCTACAAAGCCACCTCTTTTACTCCAAGATGACCCAAGAACAACCCTAACATGTTCCATCAGCCCTAGGTCTCTCGCAAACTCAGCACCACCAGACGAGAGCTCCAACAGATTGAGAGAAGATGAAAAAGAACTTAAGATGCATCCATAAAACAACAGTTTGCCACCAAACAACTTGAATACAGCAATCATATTAATAACAGCAGAAAAGAATACTATTCCAATATAATCATGAAATCTCTCAACCGTCCAAGAGAATTATTCTCCATTGTATCCACCCTCACCAGAGACCCAACATCCACACACCCCATGAACTCAAAAGAACAGCCGGACCCTTAGACCATAGCCAATCTAACAAGCAATCCTCAACACCTCCCATAACCAAAGAACATCTCTACAAACTGGATAAACCATCCCAAGAACACATCTGGGACTCCTTCAGATTAATCACACAGAGAGAAATCACAGACATTATTCAAACTATCAATACAGTTACCTCTCCCTTGAACCTATGTCCAGCTGCATGGATAAAATCCCTCCAGACTGAATTCTCCTCAGTTATTCAAAAGATAGTCCATACTTCTCTCTCCAAAGGATACTTACCCACTGCCCTGAAGCAGGCTTCAATAAGACCCAACCTAAAGAAAACCTTCAATGGATAAAAAACCGACCCCAGCTCATACCGACTAATCGCCAGCATACCATTCCTGTCCAAGATAATTGAGAAGATTGCACAGTGTCATCTTCAAGAACATGTCAACACCCATACTCATCTTGAGCCGCAGCATCATGCTTTCTGCCCTTAACATGGCGTAGATACCTTCTTCGCAGCACTATTTGACACATTACTCAGAGGTCTTGATAAGCCACATCAAGGATGCATTATGATATTTCTAGATATCAGTGTTGCATTCAGCTCCCTATTACATAACACCCTACTTACAAGGGTCAGAGACATAGGCCTCTACAAAAACACAATAGATTGGTTCACCTCCTACTTCACAGACAGAAAGCTACAAGTAAAAGTCGGGTCTCTCAAATCCAACCAATTCACCCTAAAGCAAGGCATACCTCAGGGCTGAGCCTTATCAGCTCTACTATTTAACATTTACATTCAGCCTATTTGCAATTTACTGAGAAAATGTAACATGAATTTCAATCTTTATGCAGATGACATTATGTTCTACATGCCCTTCCACACCCTAACCCCAGACTTCTCCATCATCTCAGATTGCTTTTCGCCATTACAGACTCCCTGGCAGAACTTGGCCTAATAGTGAACAATTACAAGACCGAAGCACTATTAGTCACAAAAGACCCTTCCTTCAACCCACCTGAGAAACTCATTCTCAAACATGCAGAAATTATGATAAACAATGAAGTCAAATACCTTGGCATAACCCTCGACAACAACAATATGCTTGCTCATATCAAGAGGTCTGCCATTATGACCCATATTACAATACAAGTACAGAACAGTCTTTAGTAAGTTCACCATAACTCCCCATCTTGACTACAGCAATATACTTTACCAGGGACTTACAAAACAAGCATTATACCCACTTCAATTAGTGTAAAACACTGCTGCTAGACTCTTAACAGGAACATCAAGACAACAGCATATCACACCAACTCTCAAGAGCCTTCATTGGTTACCACTTACACAAAGGACAAAATACAAAGTCGCAACCAAATCTATAAAATCCTCCACAACTCTTCAACTCCCTGCTTCAAAGATCTAATCACAAGAACAACTTCAACAAGGCCCAGAAGATCAGCGAACTAGAACCTTCTAGTCATATCCCCCCTCAAGAACAGAAGCTCTCAGCAAACAAACAACAGAGCCTTCACCGTTTTTACCCCAACAATTTGGAACATACTACCAGAACCCTTCAGATCTGCACAGTCTATACAAGATCTGAAGAAAATATTAAAAACACATTTATTCATTGAACACTTCGGCCCAAATGATATCACATAACTACATATACCATGCCTTCATTCATACACTGCTGAAATCTGTAAACCCCCAATTTGTTAAATCCAAGTGTGAATCCCCATGAGTTCTATGTAACTACAACTCATTCGAATTTGTTATTGTTGTTCTATGTAAACTGCCTTGGCATAAAGGCAGATTATAAAACCTGTTAAATAAATAAAATGAGCACCTTATGGCATGTACATAATGCAACAAGGGAGTCATGTTCTAAAGGTCGAGGAACCCAAGAAATATCATCAGAAGGAACAGATGGATTCAAAATTTTTAGATAAACAGCAGGAGCAAGGCAAAGACTGAAATCAAAGATTTTATTTTGTCCTCACTGCCATTAAAAATAAAGAGAGAGAGATGTAAATGTAAATAAACAATGCAATATCAAAGAAGGGGCAAAATGTCTTCTGCAAAAGACTACCTAGCCTAATGAAGAGGGCTTTAAACTAGGTTTGTAGGGGATGGATGAACAAAGCCCCCAGGTAAGTAAAACATTAAATACATGGTAGAAATGGGGAAAAAAGAGCAAGATCAGGAAAGCTGTGTGATAAACACGGAAGACTTCTAAAGGAAAAAAATGGAACTACAGTAGTTGATATGGAAGCGCAGGCTAGATAGGCCATATAGTCTTTTTCTACTATCATGTTTCTATGTTACTAATTCCCTGATATGAGAACTAAGAGGCTGTAATGGAAGAGGCTGACTTGGACCGAGTGGAGGTCAAGAGATATGGTTCATGAGAACTATGACTGGGATAAGGTTATGCTAGACTATAATCTGTTTCAGAAGAGACAGGGTAGAAATAAAGAGAGTGGAGTGGTGCTATATTATATGTGAAAAATAATATTTAAACAACACAACGCACAAGGTAAGGAGGAGGCATGTTGAGCTGATGTGGCTAGAGGGAATACAACATCTATTTACATTGATGCGATATTCAGACCTCTTTCACAGGCCGAAGAAGTGGACAGAGATCTAATTGAAGGCATTCATACTATTGCTATTTACATTTTTGTACTTAGCTCACACCTTCCCAATTATAGTTCAAGTTGAGTTACATTTAAGCACAGTAGGTATTTTTCTATTGCTGGAGGGTTTATAATCTAAGTTAAGTGACTTGACAAAGATCACAAGGAGCATCAGTGGGATTTAAAGCTGCCTTCTAGCCCACAGCTCCTATCACTACTTTACTCCTAGGAAAGCAGAAGAGCTACTGATAGATGATTTCAATAGGCCAAATGTTGATTGGCGCTCATCTCATATATATCTCAAATCATCTTCAGATTTTTAGAAAGGTGCATCATTATGTAAATTAGCTTTTTAATTTTTTTTCAATCCAATGGAAGTTGGGAAGTATTATATAAAAGGGTGTTGAGAATGTCTGCCCGTCTGTCTGAGGACAAAATAAACTCTCTGAAAATCGAACCAAATGGGATTAAACTTGGCATGTGGGAAAACTGATAAGAGGACACATCAAATTGAAAATGATCCAAAATAGAACAGGAGTTCCAGAGAAATAACCCCACCAAAAAAACAGCCCAATATATTTCTATGAGAGAAGTTTGAGCTTCTGTACCATAGAAACGTACAAACAGTGAAGCACAACAGTTCTGGAATTTCTCCTGTTCTCTACTCTCCCAACCCCCCAAACTTCCCCCACTATCAAAAACTGTCCTCCTTACAATTGTCCACCACCCAGCATACTGCCCCATCCCCCCAAAATACTTCCTTGCAAGTACTGTACCAAATGCTGACACCATGAAAAAAATATCCCCTACAATTGCCTCACCACCCTGCAAACTGCCCCACTCCAAACTCTACACCACCACAACTGGCCCACCATACCTCAAACTACCCTTACCCCAATAAACAATCTCTCACAAATGCCCCACTCCCAAAAATACCTCCTCACAACTGTCCTATCACCCCCTAAACTTCCTCATCTCTAAAAAGTACCACCGGCACTGCCCTAGCATTCAGCATGCTGTTCTACCCCTAAAACACTCCCTTGCAACTAACCTATCACCCCACAAACTGGCTCACCATAAAAATACACCACAAACCTCTCCACATGCTATAAAATGCCACATCCCAAAAACTGCTTCCTATAGAAGCTATTATAAAGAATAAAATTACTGAACATGAAGATAGTCATGGTTTAATCGGAGAAAGTCAACATGGATTTGGCCAAGGAAGGTCTTGTCTTACTAATCTATTATATTTTTTGAAAGTGTGAAACAAAGGTGAGCCGGTTGATATAGTGTATCTGGATTTTCAGAAAGCCTTTGACAAAGTCCCTCATGAGAGGCTCTTGGCCAAATTAAAAAGCCATGGGATAGGAGGCAGCGTATTATTGTGGATCAGGAACTGGTTAAAAGATAGACAACAGAAAGTAAGGCTAAATGGAGAAAGGTGAATAGTAGAGTACCCCAAGGATATGTGTTGAGCTTGCTGCTTTTTAACATATTCAGAAATGACTTGGAAATGGGAATAATGAGTGAGGTGATCAAATTTGCAAATGACACAAAATTATTCAACACTGTTAAAACACAAGAGTATTATGAAAAATTGCAAGAGTATCTTGATAAATTGGAATTGTAGGTCCAAATGGCAGATGGAATTTAATGTGGACAAGTGCAAAGGTATGCCCCTAGGAAAGAACAACCCAAACTACAGTTACATGATGCACATTAGGAACCACCACCCAGGAAAAGGATTTAGGCTTCATCATGGATAATACGTTGAAACCCTTTGCTCAGTGTGCAGCTGCAGCCAAGAAAGCAAACAGAATGCTAGGAATCATAAGAAAAGGAATGGAGAATAAAACCAAGGACATTGTAATGCCTCTGTATTGTTCCATAGTGGGACTGTACTTTGAATATTGTGTGCAATTCTAGTCACTATATCTTAAAAAGGATATAGCAGAATTATAAAAGGTACAGAGAAGAGCCACCAAAATGGAAAAGGGGATGGAAGGATACCCCTATGAGGAAAAAGCTTAAAAGGTTTGGGTTCTTCAACTTAGAAAAAAGACAGCTGTGGGGAGATATGATAAAATAACGAATGGAGTGGAACGGATAAATGTAGATTGATTGTTTAATCCTTCAAAATGTAGAAAGACTAGGGATCAAGCAATGAAGCTACAGTGTAGCTCATTTAAGACTAATGGGAGAAAACGTTTTTTCACTCAACGTGTAATCAAACTCTGGAATTCATTGCTGGAGGGTGTAGTAAAAGCTGTTAGTATAGCGGGGTTTAAAAAAGGTTTGGACAATTTCCTGGAGGAAAAGTCCATAAACCATTATTAAAGAGGACCAGAGAAATCCACTGCTTACCTCGGGATAAACAGTGTGGAATGGGTGTACCATTCTGGGAACCTGCTAGGTACTTATGACCAGGATTGGCCGCTGTTGGAAATACTGGGCTTGATGGACCTTGGTCTGACCCAATATGGCATATCTTATATTCTTAAGTTCAAATGCCCCTGTATCTGCCCCACCATCCCATAAACTGCCTCCTCTTCCAAAATCTACCCTATAATTTCCCCATTCCCAAAAACTACTCTCCTGCAACTGCCCCATAACCCTGCAAACTGCCTCAGCCACCAGAAATATCCACCCTACAACTTTCCCATTCTTAAAAACGTCCCCCATTCAAATAACCCACACTCAAAAACTCCTATAGCACTCTCTGCAACTTGCTGACAAAAAAATATTGTAACTGGAGACTTCAATATAGACCTTGACAAAAGCAGTAGCGGCCTAAACTCTTTTTTTTTCACTCAAGGCATGCATAACATGTGTCCTCCTAACACCATCACCACTGATGGAATCACCCAGCTTGATGCCATTTTTACCAACGTCAGTCACTGGCAGAGTTTATGAAAACCTACTCAGCTACCACATGACATTTCTAGTGTAAGATCAACGAATAAGTTACAATATTAAGCCCTCTAGATATCTCCTAAAAGCCAAACATATAAATAAAATGAAAACTGGGAAGTCACGTGATGCCGTGATACGTTCCATGTTGCCTAAAAACACAAAAAATCATCAAACTGAGTTATGGAAATTAACCAGAACATATCAATAACTAGAGAGTAATGCTGGAAACACACTGACGGTGACATAAGAAGCCCCAAAAGCACCCTGGGAAAAAGTAAAGCATCACACACCAAAGATGGCTGTGGAAAATGAAGTCCTGGTGTTGTCATTACATGCTGAAGTAGTGCGAGAACTGACTAAAAACCTGACTGCAGTGTTGGATGACAAGTTCTTCAAGGAGTGGAGGAGTGGCCTAGTGGTTGGGGCAAGGTACTTCAGGCTGGAAGGTCGGGGGTTCAAATCCCACTAGAGGACAGCAACCTTGGGCCGGAAGGACTGGGGTTTCTAGTCCCACAGGTGCTCCTTGTGGTCTTGGGCAAGCCACTTAACCCTCCATAGCCCATGTTCCCTGTAAAATAGTTAACTCCAAGTTATAATGCCCTGTTCAATGTAATTTCAGTTTGTTCAATGTAAACCACATTGATGCAGAATAGCACAGTATATAAGAGAATGTAAATAAATAAGATACAAACATCCATAGACAAGATCAATGTGGATTTAGAAATCCAGTTGACATGGCTCAAGGAGGCAGAGGAGCACATTTCCAGGCAGGAGGATAGGGTCAAAGAGGTTAAGGCCCGGATCCAGGCTCTGAACACCAAACAGAAGATCCTGATTGGCAGAACTGAGAACCAGGAAAACCATGTGAGGGGGGATAACATGCATCATGAGCTTACCAGAGTCAGTACTTGATAATGAATGCCTACACCTTGTAGAAGTGTGGCTTCCAAAGGCACTGGGCTTGCCTGCAGAAGAGAGACCAGTGAGGGTGGAGTGTGGGCATAGGTTCAGACCTAGATAGGAGGAGAGGTGTGGACCTCAGCTGGTAATAGTTATCACATGCAGAGAAACCTGGTAGATCAGGGCTTGAAATTATTTTTGTTCCAAGATTTTTCAGCCCACATGGTGAAATGCTGGAAAGCTATGGTGCCATACTATATGGAACTTTATCAAAGGGTCATATGGTCTGCCCTGCAATATCCCACAAAGGTTCGCCTCACTATTACAACCAGATTCAAACCTTCAGAGTGCCGGTGGAGCTTAAAGCCTTCATGGAGCTTTTGCCACTGCGAGAGCTCCTGGAGGAGCATTTGCAAAGCCTTGAAGAGATGTGTACCGCAAAGCTAGAGGAGACTGCAACAGGTACGCTATGGAAACAAGAGTGACTTTATTGAAACTATACTCAAGAGGGAATGTATAGCTGACAATTCTTTTAAAGGATCCCAGCCCTGGAAATAAAACACTTTCTGGAGTAGAATCTGAGTGAGCCTCAGTGTGATGCTGGGAAGGTCTCATTTAGATCAATGCACCAAGATAAAAAAAATAGAACTGAGATACTTTTATGCTAAGAAGTGGAGAGGTTTGACATGGGAGAATATTTATTTGCATGGGGGAATTTGATAAAGCAGATCAAGGACAGACTGGTATATACAGTAGGTGGATGTGGCTCAATAATGTCTGCAAGTCCTATTTATGACAGTAGCTGGGACTTGAAGGCACACATTGTATTGGTGATGATGAGCTACAGAGACTGGCTCGTGTTAATGAAGACCCCATATAAATGGATATAGGTAGATAGAAAATATCTTGAGCCAACTTAAGTTAGAGGCCAGTGAAATGTGGATTACCTGGCAAGTAACACTTGCTGAATTACTGTGAGCCCAAAGGATGCCATGGGCAACATTAATGGCAAGATACAGTATATTAAGTCCTGTCATAGGGGAGGGGGGGGTAGGGTGGTGAGATGTTGGAGAAAAGGGAGGCACCGATCACCACCCATCTTTAACTCTTGGACTGAGCTGAAGGGTTTTGAGTGTATTTGATTACTGTTTTGGGGTTGTAAGAACAGCAAAAGGCAGCACCCATTTATTAAGGGCTCCACAGAGGAACTACCAGGGGTATCTCATTTCAGGCGAGTCTCGCTAGTGGATACCACATGATTTGGTGACTGACTTCATTGTTTTTTTTACTTAATGCTTCATCTTCTAAAGTTGACATTTATCAGGTTCTTGGAATGAAAACATATTGGTGACAATCTTTTTTGTTTCAGCTGTTCAAAGGGAGAGGGGCTGGAGTGATCCTAGAGAAGGAGAGAAGGGGAGCCTAGGTGCTCAGTGTATTGATGGACTGGAGAGAGGGGGAGGGGAGTTTGGGGGGGCCAAGATGGGGGATGTGAGTGAATGGGATGTGAGTATGGAGGGATGATAAGGGATTGGTTGAATGACAAGCATATTAGGTTTGACTACTTGGGCTTTTTTCAGGAATTAAGCAGACAATTAAGGTACTTTACACATAAAGCACTGGAGGAATTGTTATTGGAAGCTTGGGCTGGGGGGGGAGTTTCAATAAATGGATGAATGGAAGTTATGAGAAAACCATTGATGGACTGGGAAGACCTCAAAAAATGACTACTTACCATGGATGGAATTCACTGCCCAGTTAAGAGAAAAAAATACCATCTTACTTGTGGAAAAGCCATGTTGACATAGAACTTCTGCAAGAAACCACATCTGCTATGAAAGAACATTTAATGAATAATGAATAATGAATGACTAATGATCAAACAGTCGTCAGTAAAAATATCCCGCTGCTACCAAATATTGCATTGAATGTCGGGCTAAATGGACAGGAGTAGTGAGAAGATAAACCTCCTTGCTCGTAGGTCCGTAGAGCCCTTTTTGTTGAATTTATTTATTTGTGAACAATTGCTGTGATCAAAAAGACTTATCTTAGTCCACAGCAAAATTCGGCCTTTCTGATAAACGCTGGTTTATAAATGCACGACATGCATGTTTCGGATCCCAGAAGCTGTGAATGCCGGGAACCGCCTTTGAACCCCAATGGTTCCATATGTAGCATTCTCAGGTGCTGATTGGCTGATCAGATGACATCAGATTTTTACTGGAGCCAGCTCAAAAATAAAGAATGGAAGTGAATAGATCAACTGTATAGTGCAATACAAAAGACTACAAAAGGCTCCACCATTCCTTTTCCAGATTTAAACCCCCCGGTATCACTGTGCTGAGGTGAAAAATCCATTGTTGTTACAGCCATTGCAAGCGAGATATGCGATCGCCTCCCCTTGGGTCCGAAGGGACACTATCAATGACTCTCCACTTGAGATCCCAAAAGGTATGACCGGCAGTAACACAGTGTTCAACCACTGGAGCTGATAAAGTTAAAGACCGTATCCTGGAGGCATGCTCACCTAACCGGATTTTCGCTGGTCGAATGGTCCGGCCAATATACAACAGAGAACAGGGGCACTGAAGAAAGCCTGGGTGGGAGAAACTGTAGGGCAGCCTTTAATGCAAAATAAAGGAGAAGTGGCCATTCTGGTGGGAAAAAATCTTTCTAGAAAATTGCACAAATGTATTCAAGACCAGAATGCACAGCATAAAATACTATTGGGGGAGTTTTTGGGGAAAAAGATTTTGCTTGGAAATATCTATACTTCCAATGTGTATGATCATAGCTTTTTCACAGGTTTTCAGTCATATAGGCCAGTACTGTACGCTGATTATCATATTATTAATGTTTGCAATTTCAACCTGACTGTAGATTCATTAGTTGATTTCCATTTCAGCCATATTCCTAATTTCCTGCCCCCATGGAGAAATGGGTGGCATATCTGGGCATCTCCACCAAGCTAACAGTACTGATTGCCCAAACAGCATCAACCTTTTCAGAGGCAACTTTAATAAAATTACCAAACCCATCCACCCTGTAGGCCACAGCTGTGAGTACTTCTACCTTAGAAATAGGCTTATCCATAAGTAATATTTTATCCTCCTGAATTTTAGGTAGCTTAACTCTCCCAACAAATTTATCCATCTGGCAATTCCCAAGAATACCAGATTAAATAGTATTCTCCAAGGAGGTTATTTTAGAAGCCCTATTCATGCTTTGGATGTTCAAAAATGGGCATAGAGATATCTCCAGAGTCATTTCAGAAGCTGGGTCTGTGGACAACCCGAACCTGAGGACATCCAAGTCTGAACAAGAGCATGAACGGAAAGATGAGTGGATGATAATCAGTGTTTATTCAAAGGGGTCCTTTTGAATAAACACTGATTATCATCCACTCATCTTTCCATTCCTTGCTTCTTGTGTTTCCTGGTTGGCATTGCAAGAGCACTGCTCCTCGTTGTGTTCGCCCTCGTCGTTGCAAGAGCATGATGGAGGCATGGCTGGAGCAGTCCCAGGAATCTGAACGTCACTGCCCGATCTCAGAAATGTCCTGGACATCCAGTCTCGTTTAAGTTTATATCTGCTTCCAGGCACCTGAAAAGTGCTTATTTTGGGTGAAAAACATCCAGAGGGTGTTGAGAAGAAAGCACTCCATAATCTCCAGTACTCACACAATTTCAATAATAACAGCAATGGGATTTGAACCTTGGTTTCCCCCATTGCAAGCCCACTTCTCTAACCATTAGACTATTCCTAGCTATCCAGGTTCTGAAATGCTATTCTAGGGATGTCTATGTAGATGCCCCCACAGATGTCCACATGGGCACATCCATATTTGTAAAATCATGTCTGCACCTAGAGGTGCCTACCTTTTTTCAGACAGACATTCTGGCTTAGATGTCCCAGGTTGTACTTGGACATCCTTTCTAACATCTCACTCCACATGCCTGCAAAATTTCCCATGGTGACGAACACACTCAATTCTCTTAATTTCCTTAATATGACACCTAGTTTGGACCTCTTTGCTCTCAGATAAAAGGCATTGATAAGGCAAGTAGAGAGAATTTGAATAAAGCTTGCTGTGGAAGCAAAAATGCAAAATAAAAACTTTTTCAAGTACAGTCATAGCAAAAAATACCTGTGAGATAGTCATTTGAACCACTGGGGTAAAAGGGGTGCTGAGGACAAGGCCATAGTGGAGAGACAAAATGAATTCTTCACTTAAATCTTTACTGAAGATGTAGGGAAGTTACCCATGCCTGAAATAGTATATAGAAACATAGAAACATGATGACAGAAAAAGACCACATGGCCTATCTAGTCTGTCCTTCCATACCAACAACTACAACAGTCCACTTTTTACCTTTAGAGATCCTCTGTGTTGGTCCCATGCTTTTTTGAATTCAGTTATTGTCCTAATCTCTACCACCTCCACTGGGAGACTATTCCATGGATCCACTACTCTTTCCGTAAAGAAATATTTCCGCATATCACTCCTGAATCTATCTCCCTTCACCCTCATCTCATGTCCCCTCGTAGCAGAACTTGCTTTCAATTGAAAGAGGCTCTCTCCCTGAACATTTATGCCACAGAGGTATTTAAACATCTCAATCATATCACCTCTATCCCGCCTTTCCTCTAAGGTGTACATATTAAGATCCTTAAGTCTGTCCTCATATGCTTTATAATGAAGCCCACTAATCATTTTAGTAGCCACTCTCTGCACCGACTCCATCCTGTTCACATCTTTTTGAAGGTGCGGTCTCCAGAATTGCACACTATACTCCAAATGAGGTCGCACCAAAGACTTATACAGAGGCATTATCACCTCCTTTTTTCTGCTAGCCATTCCTCTCCGTATGCACCCAAGCAACCTTCTAGCTTTTGCCATTGCCTTTTCTACCTGTTTAGCTAATTTAAGATCATCAGACACAACCACGCCTAGGTCCCGCTCTTCTTTAGTGGGCAAAAGTACTTCACCCCCTATACTGTATTGCTCCCTTGGATTGCTGCAGCCCAAATGCATGACCTTACATTTTTTAACATTAAATCCCAGCTGCCAAATTCTAGACCATTCTTCAAGCTTAGCTAGATCCCTCCTCATGTTATCTACACCTTCCTGGGTGTCTACTCTATTGCAGATTTTGGTATCATCTGCAAAGAGGCAAACCTTACCCGACAGCCCTTCCGCTATATCACTAACAAAGATGTTAAAAAGAATCGGACCAAGGACAGATCCATGGGGCACACCACTGGTAACATCCTTCTCCTCAGAGTGAGCTCCATTTACTTGTACTCTTTGTCGCCTCCCACCCAACCAATTTCTAACCCAAGCAGTAACTTTAGGGTCCATCCCTAGGGTGCTCAGGTTTGTTTATAAGTCGCCTGTGAGGAACAGTGTCAAAGGCTTTACTGAAATCCAAATACACCACATCTAGAGCTCTCCTTCGGACCAACTCCCTGGTCACCCAGTCAAAGAAATCAATCAGATTTGTCTGACAAGACCTGCCTCTGGTGAATCCAAGCTGTCTCGGATCCTGTAATCCGTTGGACTCCAGAAACCTCACTATTGTCTCTTTCAGCAGCGTTTCCAATAATTTACTCACCACTGAAGTTAAATTAACCGGCCTGTAGTTTTCAACCACATCCTTACTTCCGCTTTTGTGTAAAGGCACCACATGAGCCTCTCTCCAGTCCTTTGGCACCACTCCCGACTCCAACGAGGCATTGAAAAGGTCAGTCAGTGGAGTTGCTAGAACGTCCCCAAGTTCCCTCAGTATTCTAGGGTGTATCCCATCTGGTCCCATCGCTTTGTCTACTTTAAGTTGAGCTAGTTTCTCACGAACACAGTCTTCTGAAAATTGTTCAAGATGTCCCTCGCTTCTGTTCCTATTTGTGGGTGTTTTCTGAGGTCCTGCTCCTGGTTCTTCATCTGTGAACACAGAACAAAAATATTTGTTAAGCAATTCCGCTTTATCCTTATCGGCTTCTACATATTCCTCCCCTGCACCCTTGAGTCTGACAATACCACTTTTGCCCTTCCTCTTCTCACTAATATATCTGAAAAATGTCTTATCCCCCCATTTTATTGCATTGGCTATTTCCTCCTCCTTTTGAATCTTTGTCTTCTTGACTACTTTGCTAGCTTCTCTAAGTTTTTCCAAATACAGATGCCTGTCTTCCTCTCTCTGTGATCTCTTGTACTTCATGAAGGCCTCCCTCTTTTTCTTCACTTTTTCAGCTACTTCCTTCGAAAACCATAGCGGTCTCCTTTTCCTTTTGCCTTTATTTACCATTTTAACAAAAAGGTTGGTTGCCCTTAAAATATCCCTTAAAATGCTGCAGAAGAATTGAAAGAGATATCAATAAACCAGGAAGATGTATTACAACTACTTGATAAAGTGAAGATTAGCATATCACTTGGACCGGATGGTATCCATCCAAGGCTATTGAAAGAACTGAAGTATGAGATTGCAGATCTACTATTAGTAATCTGTGAACTATCATTAAAATCATCTGTAGTACCAGAAGAATGGCAAATGTACCACCAATTTTTAAAAGGGTTCCAGGGATGATCCAGGAAACTAGAGGCCAATGAGCCTGACATCAATACTGAGCAAAATGATTATAAAGAATAAAATTACTTAACATGTAAATATCATAGTTCAATGGGAGAAAGCCAACATGGATTTAGCCAAGGAAAGTCTTATTTCACTAATCAATTATATTTTTTTTGAAGGTGTGAAAAACAGGAAGACAAAGGTGAGCTGGTTGATGCGGAGGCACATTCCAATCTGTACGTCCCGGGCTACTGTGCGTCCGGTCGGAACCGGATGCACAACAGCAGATGCGATTCTGATCCCACGGGGCACATTTAGCCCCCGTAGAATCAGAATTGGGTCTAAGCCTGTACGTGCAGGCTGGGCCCCGATTCCGGTCAACTTGCATATACAGGCTGCTGCCGACTTTGTTCATTCCCCACAACTCGACCCTCAACCTGGCCCAGACCAGGGTCAGGCTGCAGGGAATCTCGTGCACCCCTTCTTACATTTGTCATTCCCCGGGCCTGCCATCACCCGATGTCTAGGGGAACTTATTCCACCTCAGAGGACTTCAGAATTGGCCCTCTCCATCCGGGGCCACGGATCGCCTACTGCCCGCCCAACTCTGCCACCGCTTTGCCCCCTCCCCGCCCCTGCCCAGCCTTCCTGTACAAACTCCTTGTTTGTATAGGAATGCTTATAGAATAGACCCCATAGTGTATCTGGATTTTCAGAAAGCCTTTGTCAAAGTCTATCATGAGAGACTCTTGGCAAAATTAAAAAGTCATGGGATTGGAGACAGTGTAGTATTGTGGATCAGGATAGACAAGACGGGGAAGCTGCAAAACTAGAGGGCATAACATGAAGCTGCAAGGTGGAAAATTGAAAGGCAATGTCAGGAAATATTTTTTTACTGAAAGGGTGGTGGATGTTTGGAATGCTCTCCCGATGGAAGTGGTGGGGGCAAACACGGTGACGAAATTCAAAACAGCATGGGACAAGCACAGCGGATCCCCTTACAGAAACAGGATAAAACCAAAATAAATAGTACCATCTAACTTCTCAACAAATAGGGGTGTCCTACATGGAGTGGTGGGTCCACCCCTAGACAGAGACATGGGGAGGGGTGGCCTGCACAGAGCGACAGGTGCACCTACTCTTGCCGTATTGCTGGGCAGACTGGATGGACCATGCTGGTCTTTATCTGCCGTCATTTACTATGTTACTATGTAGGAAGTGGTTAAAAGATAGAAAGTAGAGAGTAGGGCTAAATGGCCAATTTTCTCAATGGGAAAAGGTGGATAGAGGAGTACCCCAAAGATCTGTGCTGGGCCCACTGTTTTTTAAGATATTCATAAATGACCTAGAAATGGGAATAACAAGTGAAGTGATCAAATTTGTAGATAACACAACATTATTCAAAGTGGTTTAAACACAAGAGGATGGCGAAAAATTGCAAGAGGACCTTGATAAATTAGAAGACTGGATGTCCAAATGGCAGAAGAAATTTAATGTGGACAACAGCAAAGTTATGCACCTAGGAAAGAAGAACCCACACTATGGTTACACAATGCAAGTTCCATATTAGAAACCACCACCGAGGAAAAGGATTTAGGTGTTATCGTGGATAATACATTGAAACCCTCTGCCCAGTGTTCAGCAACGGCCAAGAAAGCAAGCAGAATGCTAGGAATCATAAGAAAAGGAATGGAGAATAAAACCAGGGATATTATAATGCTTCTGTATCATTCCATGGTGCTACTGCACCTTGAATATTGCATGCATTTCTGGTCACCAAATCTTAAAAAGGATACAGCAGAATTAGAAAAGGTACAGAGAAGAGCAACAAAAATGGTAAAGGGGATGGAAGGATACCCTTATGAGGAGAGGCTTAAAAGGTTCAGGCTCTTCAACTTGGAAAAGAGATGGCTGATGGGGGGGATAAGATAGAAGTCTAAAAATTAGCGAATGGAGTAGAACAGGTAAACACAGATTGACTGTTTACGCCATCAAAAAGTAGAAAGACTAGAGGGCACACAATGAAACTACAATGTAACCCATTTAAGACTAATAAGAGGAAATATTTTTTTACTGAATGGCCCTCAGTCTGGAATGCGGGTTGCGGGGCTGCACATCCTGCTGGGACGTGCAGCCCCCGCAAACCGTCTAGAGCCTATTCCTCCACCGGCTCTCCCTGTACGTTCTGAGCTTCAGGATGGGGAGATCCGGCAGAGGTCGGGAGGGGGCAGAGCACGGGCAGGCCAGACCGGCAGGACGTACAGGGCCAATTCAGATCAAGGTCCTGTACATCCTGCCAGGCCTTCTGGGACGTACAGCTTAAACCACCTATAAACTGCACATTTCGGAAGATCGGGGCAAGGGAGCTACACACAGAGCCGGGGCTGGGCGCGGGGGATCCCTGTCACCCAGTCCAGGCTGTGGGAGGCCAGATGTAGGTTGGGTGGTGGGGATTTGGGGGTTCAGGAATGCGGCGGTCTGGGGCACCTGTGGGGAGGACGTCCCCGCAGGCAGGAGGAGCACACCAGGCTGTCCTTGGGCCCAATTCTGGTTCCTGCAGGAACGTTTTGTTCCCTCAGACCAGAATCAGGTCTTAACTGCTCTGTCTTCAGCGGGGACGTTCAGACGGCCCAGATGTCCCCCTCCCGGAATAGGGCTCCATGCATAATTAAACTCTAGAATTCATTAAAGGAGGATGTAGTAAAAGTTGTTAGTGTCGCTGGGTTTAAAAAGTTTGGACAAGTTCATGGAAGAAATGTTCATAAACCATTATTAAAGAGGGCCTGGGAAATCCACTGCTTGCCCCGGGACAAGCATTGTGGAACCTGTGTGCCTATTTGCAACCTGTCAGGTACTTGTGACCTGGATTGGCCACCGCTGGAAGCAGGATCCTGGGCTTGATGGACCTTGGTCTGACCCAGCATGGCATATCCTATGTTCTTAAGCTTCTCTTTGCTTGGTTTCCCTTAAGAGCAATGTGACTGGGAGGAAGAGTGAGTGTACAGCTCCGCTGAAGCCCAGTTGCCTACACTCTCTGCATTCAGTGTCTTGTTGTGGCTTCGCCAGTTTCCACTGCAGTCGCTACTGCAAGGAGTAGGTTACAATAGTCCAGACAGGAGATTACTAAGGAGTGGATAAATGTCTTAGTAGCGTGTTCAGAAAGGAATGGGCAAATTTTGTTGATGTTGTAGAGAAAGAAATGGCAGGTTTTAACTATCAGCTGGATGTGTGTGGAGAAGGAGCATTTCCCTCTGAACTGTGCAAAATATAAATATATGAGATGTAAATTCCAAAACACTGACACAGTCCAATCATTAAATTACAAATAAAATAATCTAGTGATTATTTTTCTAATCTTGTTGGTCCCAATCTCTGGTTCTGCTTTGACTTGTCTTTCTTCTTACTTGCTTTCCAGGGCCTCCTGTCCATTTGCCATTTCCTTTCTCTCCTGCTGTCTTCTTCACTTCCTTCCCTACATCCATTTCTAACATTGATCTATTCCTCTCAGCTTTCTTCCATTTATTTTTCTACCTTTCTGTACACTCGGATTTCACCCCTCCTTCTCACCATTCAGTCTTCAGCTCCCTCTTTTTACTGCATCTTGTGGACCCATTATCAGATGCCCCTCTGCTCCTGCCCTCATCCCCATTGCCATCACTGCTGCCTCTTTCCAGGACCAAAAGTGGTGACAATGACTTGAAACAGCACAGTACCAAAACCTCTAGTGCTGCAGGGCTGCTCCTGCTTCCGCTCCCTCTGATGCAGACTTCTTGTATGCATGGGGCAAAAGCAGGAACAACAACACAACAGCAGAGGTTTTGATAAGTGCTGCGGTGCTGTTTCAAGTCATTGTCACCACTGCTGGTCTCAGAGAGGGGTGAGAGTGGTGGTGGCAACAATGGACCACCTTCACACAATTGGGGCTCAAGGCAACCACCTAGTTTGCCTAATGGTAGCACCGGCCCTGTCTCAGGATCTCATTCCAACCCAAGGGGGATCTTTGCTACAAAGTCTTATGCTAACAAGTGCAGCTCTGTCATTAGATACAGTGAAGGAACTGCCTCAGACAGAACGTTTTGGGGGGGGTGGAGGCAATTATCCTCAAAATGTTTCTGCCACAGACAACTCATTCTGCTTTCTGGTGGGAGGAGGCTACTTTTCTTTTGCTCCTCCTCTGCCTGAACCAGAGAATAGGGTTCCATTACTGGGTGGGAGGAGAGGTGGAGGAAAAAAGTCCATGAACACAACCACAGTTAAAGTAAAATGCAATGTTGGGAGTCTGTGTGTGGGCTCACTGTCTACCAGCATGCCCCCTCTAATATGGGAAGTCTGCATTGGAGGGTGGGAGACTGGCAGACTCTCTGTGCGCACACGTACTCCAAGACCCTCTGCTTCCTTTTTCTTTTACTTCCTCCCTCTGAATCATCTCTTTCCTCTTCAATCTGTTCAACACTCTGCTGTGCAGCTAATCTTCCATCAGCCTTGTCATGCTCCTATAATCCCTCTTCTCAAGTCTCTTCATTGGCTTCTTATCTGTTTTTTCATCCAGTTCAAACTTCTCCTGCTGACCTATAAGTGCATTCACTCTGCAGCTCCTCACTACCTTTCCTCTTTTATCTCTCCCTACACCCCTCCTCGGGAACTCCGCTCTTCTGGCAAATCGCTTCTATCTGTGCCCTTTTCTTCTATTGCTAACTCCAGACTTCGCTCCTTCCACCTTGCTGCTCCTTATGCCTGGAACAAACTATCTGAGTCTGTACGTCAGGCGTCTGCTCTGGCCCTTTTCAAATCCAGGCTGAAAACTCACCTCTTCCCTGCTGCTTTCAGATCTTGAGTCACCTGATCTCCTTTGTGTTTCCTTCCCTTTCCCCCTAGATGTATCCCATGTCTACAACTATTGTGTTGTCTGTCTTGACTAGATTGTAAGCTCTGATGAGAAGGGACCGTCTTTTACATGTGTCTGTGCAGCGCTGCATACGTTTTGTAGCACTATACAAAGGTTTGGTAGTAGTAGTATTCTCTAACATACCGGTAGTAACAAAGTAAGTGACAACAGAAAAAGAGCAGTATGGTCTATCTAGTCTGCCCAGTAAGATATCAAAATTGTAGAGTTATACATGTCGTCCAAGGCAGGTTATCCCTCTCCATTTAGAAGCTATTTACGTTTATTTTGATTCCATTCTCAAGCTATGTAGTGATCCTCTGTGTCTGTCCATGCCTTTTGTTGCACTGCATACAGAGTCTGCCTTCTTGGAATTTCAGTATAATGTTTGTCTACATATATCTGTTTTTAGTTTGTGGTAATTTATTCTGTACTTGGTGAGGGTCTATCTGGTTTCAGCATGTGTGACCGATTTTCCTAATAGGCATATTGATATTATAAGTCTCACTGCAATAATTAGTGCTACCTTTCCCTAGGTAAATTCTTGCTGGTGCTATTATGGAATGGTAGATTTGTTTTATCCCATGTGAGTTACATAGGGTTTTGTATTAGGATTTACGTTTAATTTGATTTAATTTACAGACTTATAACCCACATTTTTTAGCCCATACAACTGTACAATGTAGCTAACATAGTTAAAAAAGCATCAGTAAAACAAAATATAATAAATAAATGTTGCTGTTACTGAAATGAAACCAGAATTGGAATTTTTTTTGTATGATGAGTTCTACAGGGAAATGTCTTAGTTCTACTTTGCACCATGTTGGATAAGGGGGCCTTTCTGTGGATGCAGAATATATGTTTGCATGTAACACACAGATGACCCACTGTGCGAGGTCAGGGGTCAGAATTGTTTATATTAGAATTCCAGGCTACATAATTTAACTGCAATAATGTTTGCTGAGTATACCCAGAATTTATAAAGTGCCTCTGAATATCCCCAGATACTGATGCTTTACGTCCTGATGCTACATGGTTAGCATCGGGGTGTTTTGGGGGCATTCTGGGGCTAGTACCAGTGGATAACCAGTCAGCGGCATTATCCCTCAGCGGTGAATGTTAGGAGCAGCAAAAGCTGTCCTAACTGATTTCCGAAACTAGCCATGCAGCAGAATATTGGCGCTGTCCAGACAGCAGCTGAATATCGAGCTAACTGGTTAGCTGACGGCTTCCATTGCAAATCCAGATATTTAACGCCAGTGACCATTTATGGTCCTGGCATTGAAATCCGAGTTAACTCTTCAGTGGTGACAGCTAGGCGCTGTACTCGTGCTAGCCACTGTCACTGAATATCGAGCCCTATGTTCTATTTTTTTGTGGGGCAACTAACTGACCAATGTTCTGAGTGACAGAACTTTCCCTTTTGGGTGCCTTGGGGAAGGGGCACCATCTCATCCCTCACTTCAGGCAGAAGACTGCCCTGAGCTGCCCCTGAATGCTGGGACAGAAGTCCTCAGCATCAGGACTCTAACTTGCAGGCTCACGACTTAGCTGACCTCGCACTATTCCTGCTGCCTGTGCTTGTGCAACCTATCTTGCTGCTACATTGGTGCTCTGGTATTAGGGCCTTCCAACTAGTCTTGGTACCAGTTGACCCTTCTCTGTTGTTCTGAGCTCTTGCAGGCAGTGATGCCCCCCACTTCAACCCACTCCCGCAGCATTTGGGGCCTTTATCACAGCTCATCCTCTGCTCTTTCTCCGTCTCTCCCTAAGCTCGACAGCATCTTATTCCAAGCAGTCTGTGAATACTTTCCCCAGCCAGGGGGATCTTCTGTACTTCAGGTTCCTATGCTGGGTCAAAAGTTTCTGTGCCAGGACTCTAACTTATAGAAATACAACTTAGTTAACCTCATCCAGTCTATGTAACTGCTGCATTGGCCCTCCTTTGGTATTTTACCGCCTTCCAGCCCCTTTTGGTACTGTTTTGGCATTATTCAGGTGATTTAGGGCCTTCCAACCAATCTGGGTGTCATACTGGCCCTCTTGCCCTCTTCCAGTGTCCCTGTGCCTTCCAGCCAATGTTATTTTATTTATTTATTTATTTAGACAGATTTGTATGCCACCTTATCCTTAAATCAAGGTGGTCACGACACATCACAATTGGAGGGTTACTGTTATTGCTCCTTTAACCCAGTCAAGCTGCCTTGGGGTCATCCAGACAGTGTCATTGCTGCTTTACTGCTCTGCCAATGCTTTGGAATTTTCCTGCCAATGTTGGTGCCGTTTCACTCTCCCCAAAGTGTCTTGGCATTCTCATGCTAATTCTGATGCTGCTTGGTCTTCTTCTGCTGCTTTGGGTATTCATTCCACTCTGTGTCGCTTTTCCCTTCTGATGCTGGCTTATAGTTTTTCTCTCACAGGTTGTGCCCTTTGCCCCCCTTTTGGTGTCGTGGGGTGTTTGTGACACTCTTGAAGGCTTGTAGCGCTGTTGCCTCTGTTACAGATGGCTGCTAGCAAGTTCCAAGCAGGTTTCATTGAAAATGGATGGAAAGCCCCACTGTTATATCTCAAAATTGCTTGTCGCATAGGCTGCAATGGGAACAACAAGACGAACACACAAGTGATTTCATATACAAAGACGAACCGAATGGGCTTTGGGCATGAATACTAACTGAGAAGAACATTCGTGCTGTGCACATCCCTAATGCAAAGGTCGTGAGTGATGCTGGTCAACCAGAAGGACATGGTACCTAACCATATCACCAGGGTACAGAGCGGAGGAGTAGCCTAGTAGTTAGGGCAGCAGTCAGTGAGCAAGACAGACCAGCATTTGAATCTCACTGACACTCCTCGTGGCCTTAGGCAAGTCACGTAACTCTCCATTGCCTCAGGTACTAGCTTTGAACTACCTACTGTCCCTTAATATAATGCCTTGAACTATTACTGGAAAGGTAAGCTAAATACTATTCTGCTCCTCCCCCGCCTCTCCTTGTTGATGTACCCAGTCTGGCACATCTGTGTGGATGAGGTCCTCAAGAGTATACAGATACTGGAAACCACTTGACTGGTACAGAGCATAGGGATTTCTTTTAAACAGTTTGGGCTGGTCTGCTCCTTCAGGACCTGCGGAGAGAAGGGAATCTGGATGCTGTTGGGATTTGGGTGGGGGCAGAGAAAAGGGCAATATATGAAGGTATGAAGAGATTGGGAGGGGGAGAAAAAGGACAGTATCCATGGGCTAAGGTGAGGGGGAAAGTTTTTTTGCCCTTCCTCGCCTTTGTTCTGCCTGATCCAGTTTCACTCAGACTCACTTCACTCAGCTAGTTCTGGCTCTTGTTCCCCATCTAGATTACTAAAATTACTTGTTCCTTGGTCTTCCCCAGTATTCAGTATAGGAATTTTACCTCATGTATATAGCCTATTTCATGTAAATAGTTCATGTATATAGTTCAACCCCTGTTATCCAAGTTTATACCCCTGTTCGATGTAAAACCAAACAAAATGTGTGTTTTGGTCACTTTGTTATACTGTAAACCGCGCTGATGCCGAATAGTGCGGTATATAAGCAACTGTAATAAAATAAATAAAAATAAATAATAATATTCTCTCTGTCGCTTACAACTGCTACAGTCCACTGCTGCCAAACTTATTCATAAGGCCCATTGGTTCAATCGTGTTTTTCCTCTTCTAATCTCTGCCCTGGCTTCCTATCTCTTTCTGTGATCGTTAAAAAATCCTTGTTCTGACCCACCGAGCTCTATTCGCAACTCCTCACCTCCCAGGTCGCTCCCTTCACTCATCCAACGCCGCTCTCCTCTCCCTCCCCTCCTCCTGCTCTGCACCTTGTTGTTTCTAGGAACTCCTTCTTCCCACCCCTTTGGGACTCTCTCCCTTTCTCTCTTCAGCTTGACTCCTCTTCCCCCATTTTCAAGAAGTACCTCGAGATTTGGCTGATTCAACAAACCCCCCTGACTCCCTTTCCTCAGCCAGTAACCTGCTTACTTTACCCCTCATTCCCTCCCCCCCCATACTGCATTGTAACACCTCACTGTCTCTTTCCTTTTCTTCTTTCTGTTTGTCTTCTCCCTTTTTATATTTAATTTGTAAATCACTGCGATAGCTTTTTGCTTGTCGTGCTATATCGTGCCAGAGATAAATAATAAATAAATGTCTGACGGTTGGCCTGGGCTGTCCAGGAGCCCATTGGCTGTTTCTATTTAGGCAGAGAGAGCACTCTGGGCCATGCTTTCTAGGTGCTTTGCTTGGCCCCCACCTTTCCAGTTTTTTACTTAGATGTTTATGCATAATTGTCCCTGTGGTCCAATGATTAGAACAATAACCCAACTAGTCATTTGTTTTGCTTAGTTGATTTACACGAAGACTTACTCCCTCTAGATTTTGTTTTATGCCTTAATGTATAATAATTTTTCCCTTGGGCTCTGTTTGCGTTTTTGAGTCACAGCTCCTGTCCAAACCCATTCTTGTTCTAATTGCTTTTCAGGGAAACCCAGCCTCTACAGCAGCCCCTTCTTGAGACTAGTTGGGGTCGTCCTTAAAAGGCGGGCGCCTCCGGCTCTTCACCAGCGCTTGTCTCAGCCACGGAGGAGAGGGGAGGGGAGTTTCTCCTTAGCTCTCCTCTATAGGGACGTTTTGGGACAACACGGCAGCAGCAGCAGCAGCAGCAAACGGAGGGGATCGGGCACCTGCATGCCCAGCTCTGGCCCTGAGGTAAGTTCTCGTCCACTTTCCAGCCTCCGGCGTGCGCTTGGCTGGAGCAAGTTGAGCGCGCCATGTGCCTCTCTCCCTGCGCCCCGTCTCTGCCGCTAGGCTGCCTGTTCCGTGCGGTCTCTGGAGATGACACGAGCTGCTCTGTAATTAAAGAGCGAAGGGAGCGAGACTGCTTGTTTTCCAGCAGAGCCGCGGGTCGAGGCGCTGTGATTTGTTGTGTGTGATGTTCTGTTGTCTTGCTCATAAAAGATGCGTTTTAAGCCTAGCGCTACTGGAGCTCTGTTTCCTTCCAGTAATTGGTTCGGTGACAGACGAGCTGAGTATTATTTTATGTTTCTTTCCTGGCTGTGCGAGCTTTGTGAAGAAAGGAAAAGTTGTCTTTCTTTGGCTGCTTCCCGGCCGGGCTCCTGCTGGATCCGGAATGATGTCCTCTCATTAGCATCTCCCCAGTTTGTTCTTTTTCAGCACTAAAGTTTTGAACCGTCCCCGGGTCTGAGTTTTAGATGAGAGAGAAACTTTTTGTAAATAAGCGTTTATGCGTTTGATTTCTACACAAATACACATCAGACATTTTGCCAAGCAGCAGTTAAAAATGTATTTCAGTACTCTTTGGGGAAAAAAAAAGAAAGCTATGGGGATGAATTGCAAGTTATTAAACCGCGGGCAGTGCGATGGAGGTAGCGCCAGACTGCGGAGACTCCGACGGTCGCTGAGAGGACGCCGGGGCGCTGCACCAAGACAGGGTAGAAACAAGCGCGTCGTCGGATACGTTTTATTGCTCGTTTCCAATATTATCCCGGTCCAAACGGATCCGTACTCGGTTATGAATAGCATGTGCTTGCGATCGGTCTGTAGAGGCATCAGAAAGTTGCTGGAAGGCGTGTGAAGCAGCGCAGATCTTACAGGGGAGGCTGGGGAAAGGAAGGTCCGGGTGCTTGGTGGCTTGGATTTCTTGGGGTTACCTAGCCCGAGTGTGTGGGGGCCACGTGTGGCTTTTTTCGACAGCGCTGGGTGTCGCTAAGAGCGCAGTGTGGAAACCCTTCGCTAAAGGGAGGTGATTAGTAAGTGAAATGGAGTTATAAGGCTGCCACTCTTGTGATGTGTAGACACTTGGCTGTCGCAGTGGCAAAGGTGTGGTGCACAGCTCTTTGGAGAGTTTCTTGGTGGGAGGCGATCGCCGTGTCCTGGGTCTCTGCAAACATCTGGGGGGGCATTTGCGCTTTGTCCTTGTTGTAAATTCCTCTGATTGTGCAGGACGCTCTGTGGGTGTCACTTAGCCATTAGTGGGGGACGCTTTTCGGGTCATTTGCTGGGTGTGTTCATTATTCGGGTGGTGCTCATGAGGAAAATATCTGAAGTCATCAAAATGCCTTTGTTTGACTAGTGCCCAGGAGGTGACGTTTTAATTTCAGATGCTTATTACCTCTGGAGGCAGTGAGGGTTTTCTTTATAGGTGTTGCGATCATATTTGCAACTGAGCACACATCAATGAAGATTATGGCATTGCTGGGAAAGAGTTGATTACAAGATAGGGTCCCTTGGGCACTCCTGGGCAAGCGCTGGGGGTAAGTTACTCGTAACAATTTGTGTGCATTTTGTATATTCACCGTGCACCATCTAGGCTGGTGGGGGGGGGGGGGGGGAGACTAGTTATCATAAAGCCACTCTGCACGTTTAACGTCTGGATTAGTGAAAACACCCACTTGAAAACGGAAGAACATTTTTGACTTGTAAATATAATCTTATTATTCAAGTTAATGTCTGTATGAGTTATCTGGATCCCGGTCAGCGGGGAATTTAATTTAAAAGACTGGGCTAATAGGCTGTGGAAGAAAAACAACTGGGAGGATAGACAAGGCAACAACAACTGCGGGAGATGACATATCAGAACTAGTCAACTTTTCCTAAGGTAATTGTGTAATTGTCAATTAGCATAACCATACTTTTCTGTGGTTTGGGTAGCTAATTTATGAGAAGATTTAGTTGCTTAAGTAAAAAAAAAAAAAGATTTAACACAGCGTAATAAGATGATGATAAAACCTTGGAATGCTATATAGATTTTATTTTGTCATCAATTGTATTGCAAACCAGACGCATGCTGTGCTGTAGAGAAGGAGCAGTTTTCACACTGTCCTGAGGGCTGCAAAATCTGCATGTGCGTTTCCCTAGGGACTGTGCCTGACTTCTCCAAGTAAGAGTACAACATACTTTCACTTTGAAAATCGCTTAAGGAAAAAGAACCCAGACACTTTCACCTATTCGATATTTTTCCTTGGATACTTTTTTTTTTCTTCAGTCTAAACATAAAAATCCTAAAGAATGTGCTTTGTTGCAATCCCAACCCTAGGGACACCACTACTGAATGTAGTTAAAAGTAAATGCATTTTGGAAACACACACTTATACATGGAAACAGGGTGGGCAAGTTTCAAAATAGCCTATTTACATGGGAAAACACTGTTTTACCTGTGGGCATGGGTTGGAAACTTGCTCTGCCCGTAGACAGTCCCTGCTCCTTGGGGCTTACAATCGAGTCAAGACCGACAGACTACATAACCAACCAAGATGTGTTGGGTTAAGATAATAAAAGCATGATTGTGAAGGTATTAATGTGGAGGGTTAGTGGTGGTGATTAGATTGGGATCATCAAATAAAACATTTGGATTATAAATATTTAGATGAGAACTCTTCTTCAGTATTGTGACTATCTGCTGGGGTTTTCCTGGCAAGATGTGACCAGAAGTAGATTGTCCTGCCTATCTTCCGGGCAGCGAACAACTATCTACACTACAGGGTCACTAGGAGTCGACATCAACCCAATGGCGCTTAAGAACAACAACATTCTTAAGTGTAATAATTAAGCTTAGAATAAGTCCTCCCATACTATCTGAATAAACTGAGACATGCACTGCTTAGTTCTGGAGCTCAGGTTGATAAATTCTTTAGCACCACAAGCAGGAAGATTTTAGCAGGAGGTCTGTATATAATGGTAAGGGAGTAAACAGGCAAATGGAGGGGGCTCAAAGGAAGAAAATGAATGGGAATGAGGACAAGGGAGCTTTGAAATCTGCAGGAGGGGGCAAGTAATTTAATTTAATTTAATGTAAAACATTTATAAACCGCTATCATGATACAGCATATCCCTCAGGAGAAAGCCAGGTCTCATTTAAAGCTGAGAGATGGAGAGGCCGGTTTGTTGGATGGAGTGGGTGCTCCACATGCAGCCTGTGAAGCGGAGAGAAGCGGGGAAAGATCACTGATGGATGGACATGTGCTGGTTGATTGCAGAATGATCTTGAAAGGGAAAGAAATGCTAGGGGGAGATATCCGAAAAGGAAAGGAGGAGATAAAGAAGAAAATGCAGGAGAGGAAATTCTTTTTACAGTGAGTGACTAATATGAACTGTTCTTGCAGGAACAAATTAGGAGTGCACACAGCAGGGGTGGGGATGGGGCACTGTATGATTGGTTTAGTAATAGGTGGGATGTTTCCACTGAGGTAGAGCAGCAGAATAACAGAACGAACACAAGCAAGCACTTGCATAGCACTAGGGAAAGGGAAGGATAGTCAGATGATGCAGCCCAGTGATTAAAGTAGTGGCCTGAGACCTAGGGGAAGCCAGGTTTAAACTCCACTGCTGCTGCTTCTGCGTCACCTACCCTTCCATTGCCTCAGATATCATTTAGATTGTAAGCCCACTGGGATAAGAAAAACCTTAAATGTACTTTGCCTTGAGCTTTTGAGAAAGGCTTGAACTAAATCCAACTCTCCTGAAGAGCTGAGGCTTAGCTAAGGAGGAAGGACTCCTTTATATAACTGGGTAATGCAGGGCTTGGGGTGAATGGATCAGGCTGCAATGCCCATGGGGGTTAATCGTGAATTGAAAACTTCCAGTCTGTTTTATACAGGTAAACATCAAAATGCTCCCCTTCTCCCCCGCTACTCCTATATAACCTTTTGACTCCTAAGTGATGATATTCACTTGGCGAACATATATTATGGAGGTAATAGTATATGCGTGTAAATAGCCTCTTAGAAAATACTGACGAGGGGTTAATGCAGGGGTTCCCAGAACTGTCTTGGGGTCTCCCCAGCCATTCGGGTTTTCTGGATATGCACAATGAATATGCGCGAGAGAGATTTGCATACAATGGAGGCAGATTTGGGAGCCCTGCTTGTGAACTTTAGGTGCATTCATATACGCCTGATACAGGATGTCTGCAGCTGAATTTAAGCCGTGATCTCAGCCACCTTTTCTTCCTTTTCTAAAATTACTGAGGAAGAAACTACACTTTCCTCCTCCAAACTCACTACTTGCTCCTGTGATCCCATTTCTGCCTATCTACTAAGTTCCATCTCTCCCGCCGTCATCCTTTTCCCGCTGTCTTGCTCTCAACCTACGAGCCATTGCAATTTTTCCCATAGTCTCCTCAAAAGACCTTTACTGGATCCTAACTGCCTTTCCAATTCAGCCCATCTTCCTCCTCCCTTTTACATCTAAACTACTTGAATGTGTGGTTCACCACCACCGTCTTGATTTTCTTTCCTCTTAAGCCATTCTGGACCCACTGCAATCTGACTTCGTCCTTTTCATTCTACAGAAACAGCCCTTGCCAAAGTTTCCAGTGACTTGTTCTTGGCCAAATCCAAGGGCCTTTACTTGATCCTCATCCTCTCGACCTATCTGTTGCTTTTGACACTGTTGCCCACCACCTTCTTCTCAACCCTCTGTTCTCTCTTCAGTTTAGGGGCCCTCTTATGTCTTGGTTTATTTCTAATCTCACCCACTGCACCTTTAGTGTATGTTCTTGTGGATCTTCCTCCACTGCTATCTTGCTTTTAGTTGGTGTACCTCAGGACTCTCCTGGGATGTCTTCTCTCTCTATACTCATTTCCTTGATACCCTGATCTCCTCCGATTGGTTTCAGTACCATCTTTATGCAGATGACTCTCAAATTTAACTCTCTGCATCTGAAATCTCTCCAGGAATCCAGGCCCATATCTCAGCTTATCTGTCTGACGTTGCTGCCTAGATGTCCTGTCACTGTCTGAAATTGAACATGGCCAAGATAGAGCTCCTTATCTTGCCCCCTAAACTTACCTCTCCCCATTCTTCCTTTCTTTCTGTGAATAATACTACCATTGCCCCAGTGTCCTCAGTTCACAATCCTGGGGATCATTTTTGACTCATCTCTCTCTTTCTCTACACACTTCCAACAGATAGCTAAAACCTGCTGTTTCTTTCTCTATAGCAGGCATGTCCAACTTCAAACAGGTCATGATCTACTTTTTCAGGCCAAAAGTGGCAGTGATCTACCACCATGAAAATTAAGTTTCAAATTCGTTTCTAATTAAATTTTAAGCCAATAAAGTTGGAGGATCCCCTCCCCCATTTTTAATGAACCTTCTGTCATTTACTTGAATGTGATCAGCTGTTAAGCAAATTAAGCAAAAACAAAACAGAGAGACGAAGATCCAGTAAGAACTGCGAGGGGAAATGGAAAGTACAGTACATTTTTTCTTAAAGCTTTATTGAGTAATAACTTTCTTTAACTGTCTTAATAACTTTTATTGAGTAATTTATGTTAAATTTAGGTCGAGTATTGATTCAGGCTGATCTTGCACAATCTTTAATATTTCACTCTTGCTCATTAGCGAGACGTCTGAACCTGCATTTCATCTACCAGCTTTTTGAAGTTGGGTGAATATTGCGTGAGGGCCAGTCTCAGGGAATCCTGGAGATGTTCATCTGTCATGTTGGAAAGTTGTGTACTCTTTGTCATTTTCAGATGGGGAAAAGGCAGATTCACACAAGTAAGTTGAACCAAAACAGGAGTGTACAGCTTCACTGCATCTTCTCAAGTTGGGAAATTTGTCTCTAGGCACTAGCTTCCAAAACGATTCTTGCTTAGCATGGGTCTTGAGAAAAATGTCATTTTTAAGGGTTAATATTTCGTTTTCAAGAGATGGCTTGTTCAATAAGTAATTTTTACTGATAGCAGCTGCAGTTTCTTTAATGTCCACATCTACTTTGAATGGGTATGACAAGTACTCCACAACTGTTCCAATTTTTTGGAAGTCACAGAATCTAGTTTTGAATTCCTGGATAACAGAACAGATTTCTGTCACATACTTCTCGTTCTGAAAAACAAAATATGGATATTGTCCCAGATGGTCCTGCATATTAGGAAAATGATCAAAAGTGTTGTTTGCAAGGTCAGTCATCATTAGCTCAAATTTTCTCTTGTAGGATGAAACTGTACTCATCATCTTGCCAATGCATTTGTTTTTACCTTGTAGTTCAAGGTTCATATCACTTAGTTCGTCTGTAAAATCAGCAAGAAATGACAGATCACATAACCACTCCTCATCTTCCAACTCTGCTTGGTCATCTCCCCTCTCCTTCAAAAAACTTCTTATTTCATTCAGCAAATCACAAAATCTTTGCAGAAATTTGTGCCTACTTAGCCACCTTACATCTGTGTGCAAAATGATTTCCGCTGCCCCTTCATCAAGAGTAAGATTGAAAAGCCGTCTTTGAAGTGATCTTCCATGAACTGAATTTACAATTTTGAAAGTGATGTCCATGACAGTCTTTTTATTGAGTCTCTTGCTTGCCAAAACTTGCTGTTGAATGATGCAGTGGTAAGAAAGGAAATCTGGGAAGTCATCATGCTGTCTACAGAGGGCTATGAAACCATTAACCTTACCTGTCATTGTTCTTGCTCCATCAGTAGTGATGGAAACAAGTCTATGCAATGGAAGATTACACTTTGTCACAAAAGAATGGAAAGAACTGAATATTTCCTGACCGGTAGCTCTCCCTTTTAAAGAAATCATTCCAAGTAGTTCTTCTTTAACACTGAAGTCTTCAAAAACCATCTGGATAAAGACTAGTAACTGGGCTGTGTCTCTTATGTCTGTAGATTCATCCAGTTGGAGTGAGAAAGCAACACAATTTGAAGCATCCTCCAACAATTGTTCAGTTGTGTCTCCATACATCTTTTCTATTCGCCGCATGACGGTGTTTCTTGACAATTGTACATCTTGAATAGCAGCTATGATCTCTTTCTTATTTTTGAATCCTTCAAAAAAAGATTGTCAGCTGCTTCAAGAAAGCAATCTTTTACAAATTCCCCTTCAGTGAAAGGTTTGCATTTCTTTGCGATCAGGTTGCTGACCTTGAAGGATGCTATGGTTGCATTGACCGAATGTGACCTTGGCTTCGCCATCAACTCCTGCTGAGTAGCCAATTTCGATTTAAGTTCTTTGAGCTTCAGTTTACGAATTTCACTTTTGGGTGGAAAATCAGCATGAAACTTATTGCTATGCAGAGCCTTATAATGACGTTCCAGATTACCCTTTTTGGGCAAGGATACCGAGGCGTTACAAATTAGATAACAACACTTGTTTTTCACCATGATGAAGAAGTAGTCCATTTCCCATTCATCATGAAGTGGTAGGTTTTGCTCTTCTTTGGAACACTCATCTTCGTTATACTGGGGTGGCTGGATGTAAGAAGACCAAATCTGCTAAGTTAGTATAAACACTGGCTGAATCTGGCCCAAAACTGTCACTGTCCCAAAGTATTAAAGATCAACAGGAACTGAAGAACTCTGGATGATATGCAATACAAGGACTGGAGATGCCAAAACCGCACATACAGTTCTAAAAGTAAAAATAAGAATTAATCATACTGGCACCAATAATCAAATACCACCAAACAATCATCAAAAAAACCTCAAACATGTCCAGCAAACCAGATAAAATCAAATACCACCAAACAAGTTCAAATACCACCACACGTGATTTAATAAATTCTGCACACAGTGTAGAATCAACACAAAGGCAAGGCAAAATAAAATTGCAGTGTAGAATCAATGAAAAGGCTAGGCAAAATAAAATTGCAGAGGCAAGCAAAAGTCACAGTGGTTTGAACCAATTCGACGGCAAGGCATAGGCAAGTTAGAACAAAATTGGAAAAGCCCGCCAAAATCACCAAATTCTTGAGACTTTGTTGTGTCTGCCCGGAAACGTTTGATGAAAGCGGACTATAAAGCGGCCAATGACCAGCACACGACACAACTAATACAGTAAGTGTATTCAGGTAAAGCCCGGGCGAATGGATATCGCCTGGTATGTGGCACACTTCTAAGGGGTGATGGGGCGGGGGCAGGAATGGGTGATTCTGAGAGGCAGGGGACCAGGTGTGATGTCGGGCCTGTGGCGTCTCATCATGGGGCGCTGGCAGCGGCCCCCTGGGGTGCCTGCAAACTATTGGCACGAAAATGACGAGCGCCCCTGAAACACCCGCAGGCAAAATTCCCGCAGGCAGGGAAAAAAGACAGGCAAAGGATCAGCAGCGGCGGCAAGCCCTTGGCAGATGACCTGCCAGCACGAGCTCTCTCCTAGCGATGGGGCAAGCTGCTGGAGAGATGGAGCCAAGTTATGCTGGTGATCTACCTCGGACCCCTCCGCGATCTACAGGTAGATCGCAATCTGCCTGTTTATTTACAAGCTCTTCTATACCGCGCTTTTCAGTATCAGTGCAGTTTACAAATAACAAAAATTTTTGCAACCAACCAAACAGTCGTATGCTTACATTATAACAGGATAAATAACTTGGAGTTGTAACTAGTATAACTATATACATGTGCAACACCAGCAGTGGTTTGGAACTATTTACAGTTCATAATGCATTTATTACATTCTGTTGTTAATTCCTTAGTCATTAAAGTCTACAAGCATATCGTAAGTGTACCAGATAGGTGGATTGGATGACTGCTCTGTCGTGGGTCAACTTGTGAGTGTGTTAGTAGCTGCTTGAGTGGGTTGGGGTGTGGGGATTGGTTGTAATGGGTTTGGGTGGGCAAAGTGTAAGAGGAACAGGTGGTGCTTAAGGGCTTTCCTGAACTAAAGGTCCCTGATAGATCTGATATGTGGTGGGAGGTTGTTCCAGCACCTAGGTGCATATAGAGTGAAGGATCTGTTCCTGGTTGTTTGTGTGCATTTTGTGGCCTCCAGTGAGATAATTAGTGTATTGGTAGCTGCTGACCTTCTCAGCCTGTTGTTGGGGGTGGCAGTGATATACCGCAGAGAATGCGGGCTGCTGCGTTCATCGCCAGTTGCAGTGGATTAAGGGTACTCTTGGGGAGACCGTGCAGAATGATGTTTGCATAATCAAAATGTGGGGTTTACTAGCGTCTGGAATATTGTTCTGAAATCATCTGGAGCTAGCAGTGGTCTTAGGTGCCTTAAAGTCATGATTTTATTGTAAATAGACTTGTTGATGTTCTTTATGTGTTCTTTGAAGTCAAGCTGTTGGTCGAGTGTGACCCCTAGGTAGTGTATCAAAGATTTGCATGGGAGCTCTGCATCTCTCACCTTCAAGATAGTGGGGGGAGAGAAGCTCTTGTTCTTTGTGATATATAAGACCTCAGTTTTCTTAAAGTTTATACGTAGATTCTGAGCTAGAAGCCAGTCGGCGATTGCGTTGAAGCAGTCTACAAGAGGGGAGAGGTCAGGACGCATAATTTTAATTGGGGTGAACAGTAGGACATCGTCAGCGTAGATCAGACTTGATATATTGAATGAGCGAATGATGTCACAAATGGGCTGCATATATACGTTGAAGAGTAACGCAGATAGGGAGGAGCCTTGGGGTACTCCCTGCTGTTGCTGGAAAGGATCAGATGTTGTGGATCCTATCCGAACATGTTGTCAACAGTCTGCTAGGATTTACACCATTCCCAGGCCAAGCCCTGGATTCCCTTTTTCTGGATTCGGATGAGTAGCTGCTCGTGGTTAACAGAGTCGAATGCAGCAGCAATATCAAGGAAGATAAGTACAAACCCATTTTCAGTTTTGTCAATACCTCTGGTTAAGGTGTCGATTAGCGTGGCAAGTAGAGTCTCTATGTTTATGTTTTATGTTTTATTGTATTTGATAAAAAACGCCTTTCACAAGAACCAAAGCGGTATACAATTAAAAATTCAATAAAAGCAGGCCGAGGCCAGCGAAAAGGAAAAGAAATACAATATTTGACAGGACAGCAGAAAAATCAGGAGAACAAGACAAGACGTAGACGAAAGGTAAGCTTAGGAAAGAACAGGAGGCAGGGAAGAGAATTAATCACACAAAAGGGGAGGGAAGGTTGAAAGCTAGGGAAAACAAATGGGTTTTTAGCTGTTGTTTAAAAGTAGTAAACTGAGGGTCCAGACGGAGGGAGGGGGGAAGGGCATTCCAAAGGGCGGGAGCAGCAAAGAAAAAGGCAGAGGAGCGGGTAGACTGTAGGTGAGCGCGAGAAGGGGAAGGGAGGGTGAGGCGGTTGAGGTGAAAAGAGCGGGGAGTGTGTTTAGGGGATTCTCGAAACCCGTGCTGGCAGGGGTCAAGGGGGGCTGATATATCAATGTGTTGCTAAATCTGTCTTTGGACAATCTTCTCAATTAGTTTAGCTAGAAGGGGTATGCTCGAGATTGGGCAGTACGAGTCCGCCTTTGTTGGGTCTAGTCTGGCGTTTTTCAGGAGCGGACGTATGGATGTCTGCTTGAGAGCTGTTGGGAATGTTCCTGATGAGAATGACAGCTTCATGATGTAGGATAGAGTTGAACTGAGTTTGGTGCGCATTGTTCTGATCCAGTAAGCTGGGCATGGGTCATTTGGAGCCGTAGTGGTGTTGACAGTGGTGATAAGATCTATGATGCATTTCTCCGCAGGCGGTGTGAACTCTGTTAGAGGGGGCTGTACGTAGGGAATATAACTAGGTGCGGGACTCGAAGCAACATTTGTTTTGAGGATTTTAGATTGGAGGTAAACAGCATAAAGCTGAGGTTGAATTAATTCGGGCTGAGGAGTGGAGGGTTCCTTGGTTAAGGATTTTGCAATACTGAAAAGGTCACCTGGTTTATTTAGAGAGCGAAGGAGTAGCTCGGTATGATATGCTCTCATTTTATTAGATATTGTCTCTCGGTGGAGTTTTAGGAGGTCTTTGTAAGATGTCAAGTCTGTTGAAGAATGAGAGTGACGCCATTTTCTTTCCTTCTTCCTCAGGAGAAGTAGAGATGCCCTTAGATCAGCAGAGAACCAAGGGGCTGTTTTTGTTTTTCTTATTCAAGGAATGAGGCTGCGAACATGATTTCAGGGTGGTATTCCATCTGGAGATTATATCCTCAAGGTTTTGAGCAGGTTGACGGAGTGTTGGAAGGGCATTATTGATGAACTCGTCCTTGTCCAGGGGTTTGAAACGGTGTGTTTTTCCTTCGAGGGTTGTATTTGAGTGGCTGGATGGGACGTGGTCTCGCTGCAAAGGGATTTGGAAAGTGATTAAGTTGTGATATGACCATGGGACAGGAGTGAAGGAAAGGTTGAGGTTGTGTCTTGACTCTAATTGTGGGGCAAAGATGAGGTCAAGTGAATTTCCCTTGTAATGAGTGGGAGCATTCACCATCTGTGCATAGCTGAGGTCGGTCATATCCTCAAGGAAGGTGTTAGCATGGGTGGGTTGCAGGGATGCGAGGTTGAAGTCTCCAATTAACCAGTTTGGTTTACGTGGGTTTTCAGGGTTGCAGGCTAAGTCTATTATGTTAGAGAGATCTTCTGAAGGGGAGGTCGGGGCTCTATAGATGAGATTTATAGTGATGTGCTTATTGGCTATGGTCATAGTGTCCATGTGCATAAGACTTTTGGAGGAGAGCAGCTGGAACTGGAGATCAGTTCTTACTAGGATGAAAACTCCACCCCTTCTTCGGCTGGCTCTATGGCAGGTGTGTATTGTAAAGTCTGGTGGGACGAGCTAATTTATGAGGACAGTGTCTGTGTCTGACAGCCAGGATTCTGTAACCATTAGGATGTCTAGGTTAAGATTTGCAATGAGATCAGTGATGGCGGGCAATTTATTGCGAACTGAGCGTGAGTTTATGAGGGCACATCTCAGTTTGCTATGTACTGGAGTAGGTTCCGATTTAGCGCTGTCAGGAAGGTTGAGTGTAACATAGAGTAGGTGTGAATGTCTGACATAGTGTGAATGTGGTGGTGTGTGGTGAGGGCTGGAGTAATTTCTTCTTCCCAGGCTGTGTAGGATAGGGATGTGATTATGGCAAGGTGAGAACACTGAAGAGTTCTGGATGGCATTTGTTAGGAAGTAGAAACTGGTGAAGGCAAGTAAGGAGATGGCCATGTTGGGTTGTTAGGTGTTGAGTATCAACGCTAGGATAATACAGAGGAGGATACAATGTATCACAGTAATAGGTTTAGTGGAACTAATTCAACAGCAAGTTTGCTTAGAGTTTCTGCCACAGTGCTACAGTGAAAACGCTACAGTGTATCACATATATCAGACATTACAGTGAGACGCTACCGTGAAATGCTACAGTATATCACTTCCAGGCAAATATAATAAAGGTGACAGTATAATAGTAACAAGCTTAGTGTTTTTTAACAGCAAGTTACCTTACAGATTCTGCTCAGCTGCTCGTTGAGTGGAGGTGGAGAGCAATTCTTGATCGTGTTTTACGTCCGTGGTGCTCAGGGTCTCGGCTGAGGTAGGGGTGTTAGGATCAGTGATCAGTGGGGCAACCTGGCCTCAGTCGATTTTGTTTCTTTGGTTCCAGTCTGGGTGTGGGCTGGTTTCTGGTGGTAAATGCTAGGGTTTGGACTTTCGGTCCCCACCTAAGGGCCACGCCAAAGGGCCCTCTGGTGAGGCACTCAGGCACAGGCCCGCCAGGCACGGGTGTGCCTACTGGCGCCTTCTTTTAAATGCTGGATGGCCTGCTCCGATTGGGCTGGAGCTGCTGCTGGAGGCATCCTGGTGAAGAGAGCTCGATCCCTCCTGGGAGAGCATGCAGCGGCAAGAGGGCTGCTGTGGAGCTGGCGCCTTCTTTTAAATGCTGGATGGCCTGCCCCGATTGGGCTGGAGCTGCTGCTGGAGGCGTCCCGGTGAAGAGAGCTCGATCCCTCCTGGGAGAGCACGCGGCGGCAAGAGGGCTGCTGTGGAGCTGGCGCCTTCATTTAAATGCTGGATGACCTGCCCCGATTGGGCTGGAGCTGCTGCTGGAGGCGTCCCGGTGAAGAGAGCTCGATCCCTCCTGGGAGAGCACGCGGCGGCAAGAGGGCTGCTGTGGAGCTGGCATGCCTGCTCTATAGCATTAGCAAAATTTATCCATTCCTTTCTGAACACACTGCCAAGACCTTTATTCCCTCTCTTGTCGCCTTCTGTTTAGAGTATTGCAACCTGTTCCCTTGCTAGTCTACCCCTGAATCATCTCTCTCTCCTTCAATCTATTCAAAATTCAGCCACATGACCAATCTTCTGCCAGTATAGCTATGCTCACATATCCCCTCTTCTCAAGTCACTTCTCTGGCTCCCTATCCATTTCCGCATCTAGTATAAACGTCTCCTACTGCCCTACAAATGCATTCATTCTATGGCACTTCATTAGCTCTCCTCTCTTATCTCTCCCTGCACCCTCCTCAGGAACTTCCCTCATCAGTCAAATGCCTTTGTCTCTTCCCTTCCATTGTGAACTCTGGACTTTGTTTGTTCTACCTTGCTGCACCCTGAACCTGGAAGAGATTACCTGAGTCAGTGTGTCAGGCTCCATCTCTAGTTATATTCATGTCCAGGCTATAAACCCACCTCTTCGAGGCTGCCTTTGGATCCTAACCCCCCCCCCTCTACTTTTCTGTATAAAATTGGAGTAACGTAGGCACATTTTGGCTGTCTTAACCTAGGCACTCTGTTATAAAAAAAACCTCTACATGTCTAAGTGGCTTGCACAAATAGATGTAAGTTGAAGCAGCTAATTTAGCTGTTTCAAGTTGCACATGTGTATTTGGAGCAGTATGTAAATGCATAGCATTGTTGACTAGATGTATAATTTTAAATGTCTAAAATTGTTGTTGCTTGGCTGGATATTGACCTCATAGTAAATAGTCACTGGTTTGTGATTCATCCAAATAAGTCCATTCAATATGAGTGCACAAAACAGACCAATCATCACATGGTTACTAAGTAAAAAGCATACCAACAGCATGATATAATAAACAATTAAAGCTTACAAAATCAATAACCAACTGAACTGCAAACTATGGCCCATGGGCCAAGTATAGGGTTGCCAATTTTTAGAAAGAGAATAACCTACCATCTGTGGATAGCCATGCTCTGTCCATGCCTGTTCGCTGCCCCACCCACAAAAAATAATTGCAGAGAGGTCAACAGTTCAAGCTTTAGCATCTGCAAGCTATATTAAGGGGGGGTTACAAGAGGATGAACTCTTCAGCACTTATTCAGCCACAGTCCTCTTCTCAGGCTCCTCAAACACACATATGCTCTCCCATATGGCGTTAAATCCAAACATATATTTTGCATCCACCAAACCCCTCCCCCCGATCCCTTCCCCAACAATCTGTGCAGAGCAGAGCTACAACCTTCCCCATAAAACTTACTATACAAGAAAAAAATCCCTCTCAATATCAAACATATTGAGCCCGATTACGTCCCTGACGTCCAGGCCCTCTGTGCGCCTGGTTGGAACCGGATACACAGAGGGAGTCGCGATTCTGATCCTGTGGAACATGTCTAGTCCCGCGGGATCAGAATCGCAAACAGGCCTTTATGTGCAGGCTGGGACCCCTAATTCTGTCCAGCCTGCACATACAGGCCTTGCCCGCCTAACTCAGTCAGGGCTTTTCAATGGAGCATTGGCTCCATGGCATCCGGTTGCCATAGTGCTGTGGCTCCATTGAAAAGCCGCGATCCCCAGCCGCCGGCTCCCAAAGTACTTTCCCTGCAGCCCGACCCCCAATCTGGCCTCCTAGGGCCAGGGTTGGGCTGCGGGGAATGCTCTTGCCCCCTGCCACCCTTTCCCAGACCCGGGCCTGCCATTCCTCCCACATCAGGGAACTTATTCCATTTCAGAGGTGGAATAAGTTCCCCGTCCAAGCCGTCAGCCCCAGACATACAGGAATTGGCCCTGTATGTCCGGGGTCGACAACCGCCCTAACGCCGCCCTGATCCGTCCCGTCCCGCCCCCCCCCCCCCCCATCTAACTTCCCCATACAACAAGCGGGGAAGTTAGACGGGGTCAGGAGGGGGAACGAGTTGTGGAGATGGACGTCCCAATGGGACATCCATCCCTGCTATTTGTGCCACGGAATGAGCCTAGTCGTGAATTAATCAGGGACAGCCCCAGAGTTGATTGAAAGTGTTGTCACTCTAAGCAAATCTTAACCCATGTGTCTCCCATGGCTGCAAGAATTTATTGTTTATCTTTGGATGCCCTTCTCTCTGCTGACTCCCAGAAGCGATCGCCTAGGTTGCCTGGTAGTTGGAATTAATACAAAAAAGTCATTTGGGACCAAGAGCAAATCTACCATGCCAGTACTAACTTCCAAAAATCACACAAGGACCCTACCTAGAAAACAGCAGCACCAGTGTTTCCTAGAACTTCAATAAGCCTATTTTGGAAGCTGAACAAGCCAGATTACTACTCATTTTTATTTATTTTATATTTATGCAAGTTTAACAAATTACAAGGCAGTAACAACTTGATCATGAAATACGGGTGTCCATAGTAACAACATATATCAGGAAAACTGCCAAGGCAGAACATAGGAAAATATGCACAATGGATACCCATTTCCTAGCTCACAAATAGGAGATCCAAGATGTATAATCAAAAATCAAACATATATCATCATTTAACAGGAAAGCTATAACCGACACAACCAGCCTCACTCTATGACGCAGGTAGGAGAGTCAGTGCTCTCATCAGCTGCAGATTCGCAGGCATATAGAAT
The DNA here is from genome assembly GCA_033557465.1 of Ichthyophis bannanicus. Lineage (NCBI taxonomy): Eukaryota > Metazoa > Chordata > Amphibia > Gymnophiona > Ichthyophiidae > Ichthyophis > Ichthyophis bannanicus. Next base: position 1,221,301,642 of record CM066031.1, read on the forward strand.
GGAAACCAACTGAGAAAGAAAATAAAAAATACACGATTTCCCCTGGAACTTCACAAGACATTTACATGAATATTTCAAGAAAAATACACCCCCCCCCCCCAGCTGCAGAACTTGTGGACGCAGAATCAGGAATTCCCGCCGGCGCCGCTGAGTTTCTTTAGCCAGGTCAGGGAAAATTCGTATAGTACAACCCAAAAAAGGAACATTTCACTTTCTACAGAACATCCTAAGGAGCTATTCATGGTCAGATATCAGGGCCAATGTTATCAGACAGGTAGCAGGAACAGTACCAGCACTGTCAGAACTATTTAATGTTTCTGAAATATTTAATACATCTGCGTCCTGAGGACCAGGGAATGTAGCTCTAGCAGGAGTCTTCCGACTTGCTGGCAAATAATAAGCCTTAACTAATGGGGGACATGATTCAATAGAGACCTCCAAGACCCCATGAACATAAATTTTAGACATATCCTTTGCAGTAACATTTGGAGACTTGGGAAAATTAATTAATCTAAGATTAGCAAGAAGATGAAAGTTATCTAAGTTTCTAAACGTGACTTCAAAAAACTAGAGTCCTTCATAAAAGCTCCAGAATACATTTCCAACACTTCTAGCCAAAATGCTAAATCAGTTGCTGCAGATTGCAAAGTTGTTACAAACTCATTATTCCTTGCACAAGCCTCATTAATCAACTGAGTCTTCTCCTGTGAAGTCTGACTTTGAGGTGTTATAGCTTAACCCAAATATTTGATAGCCAACCAGATAGACTCCAAAGTAAAATGTTCTGGACGCTGAAGTTCAAAAGAAAAGGTTGCGTGATCCACCAAGTCTCGAGATTCTATGAGGGCCGCAAGCTCTTCTGGGAAGGAACTGGTACCACCAGCCGCCACTGACATACTCCCTCTCTTTAGTATTGCACTGAGCTACTGATCCCTCTGTTCCTCCTATAACGGACAGCCCCAGCAGGGAACAAGAGATGCCAGAAACAGATGCTCCCCCCACCTCCGTCCATGCTGTAGAAACACTCGGGCAGACCAACTTAGAGGGCTTCCGCGTCTCCAGAGGTGTGAACTCACTGCCCAAGGGGGACCAGGAGTTGGACCACTCCAACAATCCCTCAGGTGGGCTTACTGCATCTGACACAATCACTGGTCAGCCCTCTCTGCACAAATAAGCTTCAATGGAGCCAGAGGAAACCACAGAGGAGGCTTGCAGACGAGTCTGGGGACTCTGACACTGCTTAACCTTCCTCTTCCTTCCCATACTGAAAACGCACATGAGCAAGCGATTCAGGTTGCAGCCATCTTGGATCCCCAGAAACCACTACTCATTTTTAAACAGATACTTCATGTTAACAGAATACCCAGTCTTGGTCACACACACACATATTACAGATAGGCCTTTGCTAATAAATGACCACAAAGTGAAAATAGAAATATGTAGGCAAAAATTAAACAAAAGCTTCAGAAAGCCAGACGCAGCATACAGTGCAACACAAGTGAAACAGAAAGGAAGAAACCAGGGCAATTTCCAGAGAGGGCCTCAGACCTGTCTGAAACTGAAAAAGACACAGCTTGCTAACAGGCTTTAGGGTCCCTTCTCAGATTTTTGCCTTGTGCTAGGACCCAGCCATGTCCGACACCAATCCTGATTCCTGACAGATATACAGCACTTTTCAAAATCTGACATTTTCCAGTTATAAAATAGAAAATACAATTTTTTTCTACCTTTATTGGCGAGTCATTTTATTTTTCTAATTGCGTCGGTCCCAGTCTCTGTTTTTTATTTTCCTCTGTCTTTGCTTAGCTCTCTTTTCATGGTCTCCTCTCCATTTGCCATTTCTTCTCTCCTCCTGTCTTCACTTCCTCCCTTATATCAGTTTTTAACACTGATCTCTTCCTTTCAGTTTTCTTCTGTTTATATTTCTGTTTCTTATCCAGATTTCACTCCTTCTTCTTACCAACCATGCCTCAATTTCTCACTTTTTACTGTATCTACCTATAGCTTCCATCTCTTTCCCTCACCCCAACCCTCCCATTTCCCAGCACCCTTTCCTTCCTCAGCCTCTTACTGTATTTCCTAGCCTTTCACTAACTCTCCTCTCTTCCCCATGTCCAATATCAACTCCTCTCCCCATTCTGCTTCCCTTCCTCCATCCAGTATTTTCATATCCCTTCCTCCATGTCCACCATCTTCTCTCTATGCCCTCTCACTGCTGTCTGAAATTGAACATGGCCAAAACTGAGCTCCTTAGCTTTCCCCCTAAACCTTTCTCCCCCCTTGTCCCTTCTGTATTTCTGCGGATGACACTACACTCCTTCTCATTTCCTCAGCTCACAACCTTGGGGTCATCTTTGACTCTACTCTCTTTTTCTCTGGGCACATCCAACAGAGGGCTTCTTTCTCTATAACATCTGCAAAATTCATCCCTTCCTCTCTACTCACACTACTAAGACCCTCATCCACTCACTAGTCACCTCCCACCTTGACTATTGTAACCTGCCCCTCACTGGTCTCCCTCTGAATCATCTCTCTCCCCTTCAATCTGTTCAAAACTCAGCTGCCCAGCTAATCTTCCGCCAGTGTTGCTATGCTCATGTAACCCCTCTTCTCAAGTCACTTCACTGGCTCCCTATCAGTTTCCACATTCATTTCAAACTTCTCCTACTGAACTACAAGTGCATTCATTCTGCAGCTCCTCACGGCTCCTTATCTCACTCTACACCCCTCCTCGGGAACTCCACTCCTCTGGAAGTCCCCTTTTATCTGTGTCCTTCTCTGCCACTGCCAACTCCAGACTTCGTTCATTCCACCTTGATGCTTCATATGCCTGGAACAAACTACCTGAGTTAGTGTGTCGGGCTTGTTCTCTGGCCCTATTCAAATCCAGGCTAAAAGCTCACCTCTTTGAGGCTGCTTTTGGATCCTGATGCTCCTCGTTCTCTTGTCCACTACTCATGTATATCTTACCATACTCTAGTCCCCAGTTTCACTATGGGTTTTGTCTTGATTAGACTGATGAGCAGGGACTATGTCGTACATCTATATGTGTAGCATTGCGTATGCCTTGTAGTGCTATACAAATGATTAGTTGTAGTAGTAGCAGTAGTAGAGTCCCTTCCCCCATGTCCAACATCTCCCCTCTTTGTTCCTTCTTACTTCCCCCTTGTCCAGTTTGGAACTGAGTAACATAGTAAATGATGGCAGATAAAGACCAGTATGGTCCATCTAGTCTGCCCAGTAAGATGGCAATAGTAGGTGAACCCGTCGCTCCGTGCAGGCCACCCCTCCCCATGTCTTTGTTTAGGGGTGAACCCGCCGCTCCATGTAGGACACCCCTATTTATTGAGAAATTAGATGATTCAGTTTATTTTGATTTTATCCTGTTGCTGTAAAGGGATCCACTGTGTCTGTCCTATGCCATTTTGAACTCCGTCACTGTGTTTACCCCCACCACTTCCATCGGGAGGGCATTCCAAGCATCCACCACCCTTTCAGTGAAAAAGTATTTCCTGACATTGCCTTTCAATTTACCACCTTGCAGCTTCATGTTATGCCCTCTAGGTTTGCAGCTTCCCTGTCTTTGGAAGAGGTTTGTTTGTTCATTATTTCTCTTTAAGTCTTTAAAGGTCTGAATCATATCTCCCCTATTCCTCCTCTCCTCCAAAGTGTACATATTTAGGTCTTCAGGTCTCTCGAATTTCGATTCTGATCTCCATGCGTTATCTAAAATGTGCCTTCATGGGTTGCCACTAAATTCTGTTAGTATAGTCGTGCGTTAACAGCACAGGCTAATTCCTTCCTTAACTGCTTAATGCACTTTAGTGAAAGGTCGCTTAAGTTTATTGTTTATTATTATTTTTGATTATTCACTTACAGTATAATTCCAATAGATCCCTTCACCTGAATGCTTAATCCTTCATCAGTACTATCTCACATATTCTACGTTTCTTAGTCTTACTTCTCGAGCTTCAGCTTTAGTCTCCAATGCAGATAGCATGTTTTTCAAAGAAGTGGACTACTCTAGTAGATGGTCTATTTGCAGGGATAATCTTTGCGGTTTCCCAGAGAGCTTTACATTGCATGTATAGCTTTCCATAGCACCTCCAATGAGAAAACCTGTGGCTATTGCAGGGGAGCACCCTCTAATCCTAGCACAGACCATACCAGAGCTAAGGCTACCAACCTCCTGTCTTCTGCCTGCCTGCTAGCACCCAAAGCCAGCTGTAACTATGGTGCTAAAAACTCCATCTCCTGTCCTCAAACCAGACTCTTCCTACCATCTGGAGCTTGCAGGAGATCAGCTCTCATCATATCCTCAGCCCATACTCTTCCTTCTCCTTCCTTTGCTATTACGATCATAGCCAGTGCATTAAATCACCTGATGCTGATGTGCAGGGGAGGTGGGGGGCTGAGCATTCTCACTGCCGGCATTCAGGGCCGGATTTACCTTGAGTGAGGCCCTACGCCAACAAAAGTTGTGGGCCCCCAGCAGGTGCGGCCCAAAGGGGGTGCGGGGCCTCATTTGCATAAGAGGCCTCATTTGCATAAATATTTGCATAATGTTACCATATACTAACTTTTAGTAAACGTGCCTCTTAATGAGTGTATGGATAAAGAAAGACTAAAAGATTTCTACATTACTATAATCTAGTGCCAACTGCCAGACACATTAGGAACTACTACAAACACTGCCCATTTAGAACCCATAGCAAACCCGCCGTATCCTAACAGCACTACCAGGACTCACAAAGCACCATACTCTACCAATCAAAAGGCAACACTGCAAATATTAAACCAATACATTTCAGAGAACAACAATACATGACCTACTGGGGAAAGAGAACAAGTGGCAATGTCAAATAGGAATTATATAAACAGAACACCTCAGCTCAGTTACACATGCAGAACATAGACCATCACCAAACAAGTAATCACAATTTAGAAACAGGAAGACAATAATTAAACTGGGAATCCCAAAAGCCAAACTTGGAATGTACAACACTGTAGAAATAAAACTATACATTAATTTGCTCTTGTACTAAACAAAGCGCAGACGTTAATGATGCACATTTACCAGAGCTGACATATTCCAATTAATAAATTCAAAATAAAGAGTTCTTTTTCTACCTTTTGTGCATTTTTTTCAGCTGCAATTGCTCCAGCCACTTTCTTCTGGTTTCTTCGTGTCTTCTGCTAACTCTCCATCGTCTGCTGTCCATTTGTCCTTTCTTCTCTCTTCTAGTTTTTTTCCATTCTCTCTCTACATCTGCTTTAACATACTAATCTTTCTCCTTTTGCTCTTTCCTCATTCCTATTTCATCCACACAAATTTTACCCCTCCATCCTCAATCCCCACTTACTCTCCCAATACCCGGCCAATTGTAAATTTTTTATCCCTCCCACACAAAATATTTTTCCCTTCTCCATTTTACTCTTCCAGCCCCATCCCATTCTAATCCTCCCCCAACATCAGCTCCCTTCTAGTTCCAGCCTCACCCAGCATCCATTCCTTTCTAGTCCCTCCATCAGCCCATTTCTAGTCCTAGCCACCCATCAGCCCATTTCCAGTCCTAGCAACCCCCCAACCCAATACCAGTCCTAGCCCCCCCATCAACCCACTTACAGTCCTAACCCCCCATCACACCATTTTCAGTTTAAGCCCCCCCTATAACCCATTACCAGTCCTAACCCCCCCATCAGCCCACTTCCAGTCCTAACCCCATCAACCCATTTCCAGTCAGCCCCCCATAGCCCATTGCCAGTCCTAACCCCCCCCCCATCAGCCCACAGCCCATTACCAGTCCTAACCCCATAAGCCCACCTCAAGTCCTAACCCCTCCCCATCAGCCCATTTCCTGTCCTAACCCCCCCCATAGCCCATTACCAGTCCTAACCCCCATCAGCCCACAGCCCATTACCAGTCCTAACCCCATCAGCCCACCGCCAGTGTTAGCCCGCCCCATCAGCCCATTTACAGTCATAGCCCCCCCATAGCCCATTACCAGTACTAACCCCCCAACAGCCCACAGCCCATTACCAGACCTAACCCCATCAGCCCACCTCCAGTCTTAACCCCCCAGCCCATTTCCAGTCCTAGCCCCCCCATAGCCCATTACCAGACAGCCCCAATCAGCCCACAGCCCATTACCAGTCTTAACCCCCCCATAGCCCATTACCAGTTCTAAAACCCCCCCACAGCCCATTACCAGTCCTAACCCCATCAGCCCACCTCCAGTCTTAACCCCCCCAGCCCATTTCCAGTCTTAGCCCCCCCATAGCCCATTACCAGACAGCCCCCATCAGCCCACAGCGCATAGCCCATTACCAGTTCTAAACCCCCCTAACAGCCCACAGCCCACAGCCCAGGACCAGTCCTAACCCCATCAGCCCACCTTCAGCCTTAACCCCCCAGCCCATTTCCAGTCCCAGCCCCCCCCCAATAGCCCATTACCAGTCCTACCCCCCCCCATCGGCCTAAAGTAACATTTAATTTAAAAAAAAACGTTGGCTGCTACCGCTGCCACCGCGGCAGCATGTACTGACCCGTGGGGCCCCCTCTGCCCGGCTGAATCGTCCGTCCGTTCCTCCCTCCCTCCGTGCCGGCTTTGAGAGGCGCGAAGGGAGAGTGTCTCCCTTGCGTCTCTGTTAAGCCCGCAGGGGCTGATGGGAAATTTCAGTTCCACTCCCCCCTATCATGCAGGGTCAGCCCAACCATTAGGCAAAATAGGCAGTCGTCTATTGTGGCAACTTCTGGGGAGGGGGTGGTGTGCAGCATGGTATTCAAAGCTAAACACTAGATTCTGACAGGCAGAGGGTGTGTAAAGCTTATGGTCTGCCTAGGGTACCAACATGTTGAGCAACTCTGGGGCCGGCCCTGCTCCCATGGAATTCAATGATCTTCTTATTTTTGAAGTGCATGGAAGTCAGTAGGTAGGGAGCAGTGTACAGTTCAGGCAGACCATCACTGAGGGGAAGGAGGACACCAACAGATAGAAGAACTGCAGTAACTGCCAGAACTGCGATGCAGAAGGGGGTGGGGATGAAAGGGGAAAAAGAGGAGCAAACTCCAGGAGGTGGAGGGAGCACAGGCTCTTACAGATTGTGAAGAGGGTGCCTGATGACTGAGAGGAGAGGGGCATGATAGAGAAGGAGGTAAGAAGGGGAAAAAGAGATGTCTGCAGATTGCCTACCTTCTGCTCTTTGGACCTCCAACCTTTCTGTCAAATCCCTCAGACCTATGCCAAGTGTTCTTGGCTCCTCCTCTGTCCTCCTCCACAGTTAAGGCTCACAGAGTGGTCTTCAGGCTAAAACATTTAACCACTACTAAAAGCTTGAATAAAAAGTTATGTACTCTTTAGTTGTCTACTGAAGAAAAGATCTTGTGTATGGTGAACCTACTTTAGGAATTTGTAATATGAACGTTTCTTCTTATATATCAAAACATAAGACTTAGGGGATTATTTTAGAAGCCTTATTAGCAAGGGTGAAGGAAGGTTTTTTCTTTGGGGGGGGGGGCCCAAGCACTGCCCCAAGCCCCACTCTAACTCCACCCAAGCCCCGCCCCATGTGCAGAAACCTTTCCTGTTCACAGACAGGGAAGGTCTTTGCAGTGATCGTGGCTTTTCTTCTACTACTACTGTATTACTATTAATCATTTATACAGCACTACAAGACATACGTAGTGCTATACAGATACATGTAGAAAAAGACGGTTCCTTCTCTGCAGAGCTTACAATCTAAACAAGACAGACAGTACAACAGTTGAGTAGAAGGGTACAACTAGGGAAAGGTAGGAAAACACAAAGGACAACAAGGAATCAGGATTCAAAAACAGCCTTAAAAAGGTGAGCTTTAAGCATGGATTTGAAAAGGGATAGAGATGAAGCCTGACGTACAGACTCAGGTAGGGAGCAGCAAGGTGAAAGGACTGAAGTTTGGAGTTGGCAGAAAAGGGTAAAGAGAGAAGCAAGCCAGTGGAAGAGTGGAGTTCTCGAGGAGAGGTGTAGGGAGAGAGGAAAGATTGTGAGGAGGGTTGGATCCCCGCAGGCAGACAGGAAGGGTATTTGCTGCGATCGCAGCTTCTCTTCTTCTTCTGTCTGCAGGCTGTGATCATTGAAAAGACCCTTCTTATCTGCCTGCGGGGATCCAATCTCGCATGGGCAGACATGAAGGAGCTTTTCTTCTTCCGCTCAGGGGAGATGGGATCCCTGTGGGCAGCCTGCTGCTTGCCATGCCACGATTTTTGGTGGGGCCAGAGCTCATGTGGCCCACCCCTTTCCGATGCCTATGGTTATTAGTAATTTCCACATGTAAAATCAGGCATTTACACATAGATGTCTTTACAATGTAGATGTTGCAAGGGGGTGTGGCTAGGGAGAAGTCTGGTAAGGTCAAAAATTCCCGGCCTGTTTAGGTTTTTAAAAAGTGCTAGTTTTGGTCAGCTCTTTTACAGGAGGGAGTAAGAGGGTTATCCTCTTTAAATTCCAGGTTATTTTCCCCTTCCAAACTAAAATTAAAGATAGTGGCCTCTGTAGTTAATTGATGGCATTTATACATGTACATGTAGGTTTGCAAAATGTCCACATCCACATGAAAGTTGTGAAATACCAACTATGTTGCCATGTTTCCTCCATGAATTTTTCCCAGGTGTAGACTTGTAAATGGTTCTCTCAGCTCCGTTTATTGGCTTATCTATATGCAGACCTGCACTTCCTTATTCATAGTCTAGAAGATGCTCTGCCAAAGATACTGCTGAAATCGTGTATGTTGCGACCTCAACATCTCAGGTCCCATCTCCATCTAAAATGTGCCTTCACTGCTGTTACTACAGATGGCAAGAAGGTTGGAAGTTCAGAATGAGAAACTCTGCCACACAAACAAGAATAACTGTGGAAGTTAAAAAAATGTAGCACATAGCTTGATACTTAACGAGATGGAAAGAAGGGGAAAAATAAAAGTTTTGAGAGAATAAATGGGTTGGGAAAATTGTGAATCTTGATATATATGTGTTTAAAACGGAATGTTGTGATATTTAAGAACATGTCTCTACTTTCTTAAAATTAGTAGTATAGCTCAGAAGAATGGTAATTCTGAATTTGGAGTCACCGTTCCCATTTCTGGATAAACATCTAAACCTGAGAGGCGTCCCTCAATACCGGGGTTAAGTCTTACTAGACATTCCTTATCGTCACTCCAGTCCAGTCCCTTTACTTCTGGGTTACGCAACCCTTCCAGCAGCTTGGAGGCTGAGCCCAACCTTTTTGGGGATGGAGCGGTATAAATACCACTGGGACCACCCACCAACTCCAGTATTCTCAGCCTTCAAGCAGCTGGAGGGTTCCGTAAGCCTAGGGCTTACTGGAGTCTTCTCTTTTTAAATTTTGTTCTTTTTAAGTTCTTTAAGTTCTTTACTTTTTGATTTATTGATTTACTTATTTGCCTAGTTACCTTTGCTTTTTGCCCCTGTGCCTTTAAATTTCGCCTTCCTGCTCTCTCCCTCCTCCCTCCCCCCCCCCCACCCCTGGCCGGGCCGGGTATCGGAGGTGATTTCTGCCTGCAGCAGCGAGGAGGACCGGTCAGCTCTCCCCTCGCTGCTGATCCGCCCGATTCCTGCACTCTCTCTAACCGCAGAGTCCTGCCCTGCCTCGCGCCGAAGCCCTCCTGGTGGCTGAGCGCTTGAGGCACGCTGCGACTGTGGTCCTCCTGCCAGTCCCGTCCCAGAGCGGAGGGACGCGGAGACGAGCTCTGGAGCCCCGATTTCGGCTCCTTTCAAGCAGCGGCGCTCAAGATGGAGCGGGGGGGCGGCTTACAGCACCGGTCTGCGCTTCTTAAACAGAGCGGAAGGCTGACTCGCGGTCCTCCGTTTAGGCTCCATGTGGTCGCGGCCTACCACGTGTAAAGCCAACGGCCTGAGATAGCTGAGTCGGGTCTGAGCACCGCGGCAGAAGAAGCTCTCCAAACAGCAAGTACTAGCCTAATTGGCAGGATTTGTTTAACTTTTCTTTAATTTGAATTTGAATTTTAATTTAAGTTTAATTTTAAGTTTATTGCTATCTTGTTTCCCCCGGGATTTCTGTCCTTAGCTTGTGGAGGGGAGAGCACTTTGAAAGCCTTTTGTGCCCCCCCACTTTCTCCCGCAGCGGTATTGCACAGTTATTTTTTGTTTTTCCAGTACAGTTTATTGCTTAGGCCTGGGCGCTTAAGCATCTCTTTAGTAAGCCTCCTGGAGAACATGACTGGCAAATCAAGGTGCCCATCCTATGGCATGCGGAGGGGCACTTCCTCGGAGGCAGGAATCTGCAGGGGTTGTGCTGCAGTGGCTACCTCCGTGGAGCAAGAAATTAGCTTGTCCATGGCCCAGGTTTCTCAGGGGTCTGGGGACTCCCTGGAGGGGGAGGTAGGGTCCCAGTTACCGCCTGCTAATCGCTCAGAGTTACTCCCCCCCCTCTGTCCCTCCCCCCTCTTCCCTCCGGGGAGGGGGGGTCGGAGATCTCTTCTCCCCTGATTTCGTTCTCTTGCTCCACCAAGCCTATTGCATGCGCAAGCAGGGGCTTGGGGCAGGGGAAGCGGGCCCGCCGGCAGAAGGCAGGTTAGCCAGACCTATGAGGGCAAGCGGTCAGGATTCAGGGATACCGCTGAAGCGCTCCAGGCTAATGAGTGAAGAAATCCTCACATCCCTTTCCCAGGGCACGCCAGAGGAGGAGTGCTCTGAAAAGGATTTAGAGGAGGAAGAGGAGGAGCTGGAAGAGGGGGAGATCCCGGAGGAGGACCATTCTCGCATAGTTAGATTTTTTCGTCGAGAGGAGCTCCCTGCCCTAATCAATGAATCCCTGAAAGCCCTCAACATAGCCTCAGACACCCCAGCAGAGGATGAGGCGTTGGAGGATCCCTTAATCCAGGCCATCAGGAGGTCCCAGAAAGTTTTCCCTGTCCACAGGGTGGTGCGTCAGATGATACAGGAGGAATGGGATCAACCAGAGTAAGGTTTGAGAGGGGTCCGAACCATGGCTCGCCTCTACCCTCTCCCAGAGTCAGACAAAGAGCTGCTGAAGTCCCCCAGGGTGGATGCGGCAGTATCAGCTGTTACTAAGAAGACGACTATCCCAGTTGAGGGCGCCACGGCCTTGAGAGATGCTCAAGACAGGAAGTTGGATACGCTCCTGAAACAAGCCTTTGATGTAAGCGCTCTCGCCTTGCAGGCCTCCGTGTCAGGAGCTTGGGTGGCTCGGGCCTGTTTAAGGTGGGCACAACAGATCCAGGCAGCAGAGGGCTCAACGGGCGAAACACAGGCCAACTCGGCTAGGGTGGAATCCGGAGCAGCCTACTTGGCCGATAGTCAGTATGACCTCATCAGAAGCCTAGCCAAGAACATGGCCTCGGTGGTGGCGGCTAGGCGTTATCTGTGGCTACGGAATTGGGCAGCTGATGCTTCCTCGAAGGCACGCCTGAGTCGACTTCCCTTTAAGGGGAAGCTGTTATTTGGAGAGGATTTAGAGAAGTTAGTAAAGGACCTGGGTGAGTCTAAGGGAGGCAGGCTCCCGGAAGATAGACCAAAACAAGGGCGCTCCTTACCCCCAACTCGTACCCAGCCTAGGGACTCGCGGAGGTTTCGCCCAGCCAGGTCAAACCCTTTTCCCAGGGGCCGTTTTCCCTCGAAGGGACAAGGTTTCAGAGGGTTTCGAGGAGCAGGTCGAGGTTTTGGGGCATCCTCCTCCTCCTTCTCGGGACCCAGAAAACAACAATGAGATGACGGGGGTCCAGGAGGGAGGGCGGCCGGTAGGCGGACGCTTGAGGCTGTTTCTTCCCGCCTGGTCCCGAGTCACGTCCGATCAATGGGTCCTAGAGGTGATCAGAGAAGACTATGCTCTCGAATTGGCAAAACAAATACCTCCGGCCTTTGTTCAGTCTCCCTGCGGTTCTTCTACAAAGAGGGCGGCGATAGAGGCAACTCTCGCTCGCCTAATAGCGCTCGGAGCCGTGGTCCCAGTCCCTCCAGACCAGTGCGGCTTGGGTCGGTACTCGATTTACTTCGTGGTACCAAAGAAGGAAGGGTCCTTTCGACCGATCCTGGATCTAAAACAGGTCAATCGCTGCCTCAGGGTTCCACATTTCCGGATGGAGACCCTGCGTTCAGTCATAGCAGCCGTGAGGGCCGGGGAATTCCTAACGTCCCTCGATTTGACAGAAGCCTACTTGCATATCCTGGTCAGGAAGTCCCATCAACTGTTCCTGAGATTCGCAGTACCAAGAGGCCACTTTCAATTCCAGGCCCTACCCTTCGGCCTAGCTACGGCTCCCAGGACGTTCACCAAGGTAATGGTGGTAGTAGCGGCCTTCCTTCGGAAGGAGGGAATATTAGTGCACCCTTACTTAGACGATTGGCTGATCCGGGCAAAGTCGGAAGAGGAAAGTCACTCGGTGACGTCCAGAGTGATCCAGGTTCTAGAGGAGTTGGGGTGGGTCATCAATCGTGCAAAGAGCAGGTTGACTCCCTCCCAGGAACTCGAGTACCTCGGGGCAAGATTCGACACCAACAGGGGCAGAGTATTCCTATCACGAACAAGATCAAGGGAGCTAAGGCTTCTAGTCACGCAGTTCCTAGGCAGACGAAACCCCTCGGCGTGGCATTATCTTCAGGTTCTGGGAACAATGGCGGCTGCGATAGAGGTAGTACCATGGGCCAGGGCCCACATGCGGCCGTTGCAGCGGGCGCTATTACGTCGGTGGTCTCCCCAGCTTCATCCTCTGTCACGGCAGTTACCTTGCGCTCCGCGGACCAAACAGGCACTCCACTGGTGGAGGGACCCAAGGAATCTGGATCGCGGGATGCCCCTCGAACCTCCTCAGTGGTTACTATTGACGACGGATGCCAGCCTGTCAGGCTGGGGAGCGCACTGCGAGGACCAGTTCATCCAGGGTCGCTGGACAGCGTTGGAATCGCAATGGCCCATAAACAGACTGGAATTGCGGACTGTCACCCTAGCGCTCAAGGCTCTCGAGACCTTAGTGCAAAAAAGAGCAATTCGCGTTCTCTCCGACAATGTCACCGCGGTGGCCTACATCAACCACCAGGGAGGCACCAGCAGCCCCGCCTTGGAGAAGGAGGCGGACGCTCTCTTCCAGTGGGCGGAGGTCCGGCTGCAAGCGCTTTCAGCTCAGCACGTGGCGGGCGCGGACAACGTCACAGCCGATTTCCTCAGCAGGTGCAAGATAGACCATGGAGAGTGGGAACTGGAACAGGAGACCTTCAACCAAATAGTGGCCCGATGGGGACTCCCGGTCATGGACCTCATGGCACGGTTCTCGTCAGCCAAGGTGGACAGATTCTTCAGTCGGCGGAAGGAAAGAATGTCCGAGGTCTTGGATGCCCTGTCCCAAAAGTGGCCTTCGGAAGGCCTTCTCTATGTATTTCCTCCTTGGGCTCTGATCGGAAAGGTCCTCCAGCGCACCAAGGATTGGTAATCCTCATAGCCCCGGATTGGCCTCGCCGCCCCTGGTATGCGGATCTGGTGAGGATGATCGCTGACCAACCTTGGCGGCTCCCTTGCCAAAGGGATCTGCTGAGATAAGGCCCGGTGCGGATGCCGCACGTGGATCGATTCTCGCTTACGGCCTGGCTATTGAAAGGGCGCGGCTCCTGAAACGAGGTTACTCAGGAGCAGTAATCTCGACGCTGTTGCATGCCAAGAAGCGCTCGACCTGTCTATCCTATGTAAGAGTTTGGCGCATCTTCGAAGCCTGGTGTGCGGAGCACCGGCGGAAACCCCTTTCGGCCTCAGTCCCGGAGGTTCTGGAATTCTTGCAGGCAGGATTTGACAAGGGTCTGGAGCACAGCTCCTTACGGGTCCAGCTGGCTGCCATCGCTTGCTATAGAGGCAAGGTCCGTGGCAAACCCCTAGGGGCCCACGCGGACGTCTCCAGGTTCCTAAGGGCGGTTAGACGACTACGTCCTCAATGGAGGTCGATCATCCCCCCTTGGGATCTTAACCTAGTGCTAAATGCCTTGATCGGGGATCCCTTCGAGCCATTAAAGAGGGCCTCCTTAAAGGATTTAACCCTAAAGACAGTTTTTCTGGTCGCCATCTGCTCGGCCAGGAGGGTTTCAGAATTACAGGCGCTGTCATCTCAGGCGCTGTCATCTCAGCCCCCCTTTCTGTCCTTTTTCAAGGACAAAGTGGTTCTGCGCACGGTCCCTTCCTTCTTGCCCAAAGTTATCTCTCCCTTTCATGTGAACCAGACAGTTACCCTCCCGGCCTTCTCGGCCGAGGGGCATGAAGGTAAGGATAGCAAACTTCGTCTCTTAGATGTCCAGAGGGCTCTGAAGCGTTACCTCTCTCGCACAACGCCCTTCCGGAAGTCCGACCGACTATTCATTCAGTTCGGAGGCCCGCACAAAGGGGAGGCGGCGGCCAAGGGCCTCTATCTCCAGGTGGATCAGAGAGGCGATTGCTTCCGCCTACATCCTGAAGGGGAAGCAGGTTCCAGTGGGTCTGCGAGCACACTCCACTCGGGCTCAGGCTACCTCTTGGGCAGAATTCAGCCTAGTTCCTCCGCTGGACATTTGTAGGGCAGCGACTTGGTCCTCTCTGCATACCTTCACCAAACACTACAGGCTGGACGTTCAGAGTTCAGCGGATGCTCGGTTTGGTCTAGCGGTTCTTCAGTCCGGTATGCCGGATCCCACCCAGGATTGAACTGCTCGGGTACTTCCCAGAAGTAAAGGGACTGGACTGGAGTGACGATAAGGAAATAGTAATTAGATCTTACCTGCTAATTAGTGTTCCTGAAGGAACGACAGTCCAGTCCCTGATCCCACCCGGTTCCGGAGAACGATAAGGCCTATTGTTTATAGAAGAGCATCGGATCGAGCGTAGGGCCGGTTCGGCATGAAGGAGTGCAGGAGAAAGCCGGCCCGGGCAGGCTCTGGTAACCCCCTCCGCCCGTTGCCATTCCTCCTCTCCTTTTCCTATGCCATCCAAAAAAAAAAAATCGATTGTTTAATTTTCCTTTGAGGTATTATGTTATGTAGGTTGTTGTTGGAAGTTCGTTATGTCTGCTTTTTCAGTCGAATACTGGAGTTGGTGGGTGGTCCCAGTGGTATTTATACCGCTCCATCCCCAAAAAGGTTGGGCTCAGCCTCCAAGCTGCTGGAAGGGTTGCGTAACCCAGAAGTAAAGGGACTGGACTGTCGTTCCTTCAGGAACACTAATTAGCAGGTAAGATCTAATTACTATTTTGCAACTCCTGGCTCTCATTCTCCAATAACTAGAGAGGATCTATCTTCGGCACTAAAGGTTTTTAGCTGGAAACAGATCTAAGTCTTTGTTGGGAGAGTTTTTCTTCAACGTCAAAAGAGTGAATTTTAATTGTAGTTTTCACAAGGTAGAGAAATAAAAGCAGAATGGGGATTTCTGATCCTCACTGACACTCCTCTATGCCACCTCCATTTCCCTGATGAACTTCAGGCTCTCTTTCGACTGGTGAGGGGCTCCCTCACTCCTTAAAGACCCTTGTTTGTGCCTGTTTCTTTCTTTCATTATATGGTACCTACTGAGTCAGAGATGTGTTTTCCGTGAGGTATTTTAATTTGGGATTTTTTTTCTTAAATATATTACTCACCTTTTCCAAATCACAGGTCCACACAATTGCAGTAATAGAGAGTTCCTTCAATGTCCACTAGATATGAGTGTGGTGTGATCTTTTGCACAGAGGTACTCAATCTCCAGCCATTTGTACGATTGCCCAGTAGTGGTTTCATGTGGACTGACTCTGCAATATTGAGCTCTGGCAAATCTCTTGTAGATATGTCATATCTTTACTTAACACATTGCTTTTTATGTTTCAGTTTTTCTGATACATCTTGTACCATGGAGACCCCAAGTAGCTTGCTGGCTATTGGCAGAGATGTCCTCAGTCATGACATCAGGCACTACACTGGGCTGCTATCCATGCCTTTTGTTGGTATGTTTCTCCAGTGCAGTATAGCTTTCCATGATCTTCACCATCCCTTTTTTGCTTTCTTGCACAGGGTTTTCACAGTGTTTACAGGAAATTCAGATTTGCCACTAGCTGGTGGGTGGCTCGGTGATGGGGCGGCTTGAAGAAAAGGGCATCTGTGGTAATGCGCTAAAATGGTGTAAATCATACCTTGCCGAAAGATGGCAATGTGTGAAATCTGGATCAGCTACGTCCGAACCTTTCCACCAAACTCAAGGAGTCCCTCAAGGCTCCTCACTATCATCACTCTTTTTCAACATATACATACAACCTATCTGTAATCTCATCAGATCTTTTAATGTGAGCTGCCTGATATGCGCTGATGATATCCTGCTCTACACCCCGTTCTCTACAGAACTTCTGAATCTCTCCCCTCTGATAGAATGTTTTGACGCAGTTTCTAAATGGCTCCTATCCCAAAACCTCCACATCCAACACAAGAAGACAGAGGTTCTATTCATTACAAGGGACCACAACTTCACCCCACCATCTTATGTAAGAGTTAAAGAAGCAGAACTGCAAACAAAATCCACAATTCGTTATCTGGGGGTCACACTGGATCAACTTCTAGATATGAAAGTACACATAGAGAATGTAGTAAGAGCAGTTTATTTCAAGATTCGTTCTCTCAGGCATCTTCGCTCCTTACTTGATCCAGAAGACTACAGGACAATATACCAAGCGTTAATTCTACCACATTTCGACTTTGCTAACGCTATCCTACAAGGCCTTCCTCAATCCACTATTAACCTTCTACAACTTGCTATGAACACCGCAGCTAGGGTCCTTCAGGGAGTCGCCAGATTCGAGCACGTGACTCCTATACTAAAACAACTCCACTGGCTCCCCATACATGGTAGGCTCACTTACAAGACCATACTGCTGACCTTTAAGGCCATCCACAGACTTTCATCCTCTTCACTCTCAAATCTCATCCATGTAACTCCATCTACTAGATCCAGAAGACCGACGGCTATAAACACACTAACACTTCCTAAGGCTGTAACAAAATGCACCCAGATAACGGCAAGCAGATCTTTTATATTCTACGCCCCAAGATGCTGGAACGCCTTACCACCAAGCGTTTGTGCCATTACAAACTTAACCCAATTTAAGAAAGCACTTAAATATCACCTTTTCCTCATATACTACCCACCAAACATTACCCCCAGCAAAAGCCCCCCCAAATAAGAGACACACCTTATCTTCAAATAGCCTCTCCCACTTTCTCAGTAAGATTACTAGGACTTTTGTGTTGTCATGATACCTTTTATATAATCATGTTTGTAATAAGTTAACCTTATGTTACCCAAGTTTATATACCTGTTTGCTGTAAACACGGAATAGCCTGTTATTCTGTTGATGTTGTTGTATGTGAACCGCGCTGATATCAAATAGTGCGGTATATAAAAGATTGTAATAAATAAATAAATAAATAAATGTTCAAACCCTCACTAAGCAGAAAATTTTTCAAACTGCATGCAAGTAAATTGAGGGCCATTTTCTGAGATCACGTGATCAGGTGGCCATAGCATGCAAACTGTACTTTGCAACAGTTGATTGTGACTTCAGCAGACATATCTGGGAGCAGTTCAGTTCCCTAGAAGTCTGAATAGTGATCCAGTATCAATAGGACCTCTTTCCTAATGAAGTAAATTAAGTCCATGTTGACAATCTGCCATGGTCACACTGGTATGTCATGTGACATCATCATTTCCTTTTGCTTCTCACGCGCATATTCATTGCGGGTAGAACAATTGCTCATGAAGTCTTTGATCTTACCTTGCATGTTAGGCCAGTAAAGGGCCAGCTGGTAACACATTTCACCAATGATGTGGCTTGGGTATATTTGTGTTAGCATCTCTGAATGCAGTGATTTGGGTATAATAATCCTAGGACCCTTTATATAGGATGACATTTCTATTCTGATTTCATCTCTGAATGACCAGTTTTCCCTAGTTTTAACTGGTATTTCCTCATTTAAATCTGGCTTCAGTACTTGCAAGGAGGTATCTTCTCTTGCAGTCTGCTGTATGATCTGCTGCAACCTCTGGTCTATGGCATTCAGAAAATTTGGTTGATTTGTATAATGTCAGAGAAAGGTGAAGTATAGTCATACAGTTGTGGTCAACGTTATTGGCACCCTTGCAGTTCAACCTCTTAATGTCCAATAACTCCTTAAAAAAAGTGGCCAGTGAAATGGCTTTGAACTATATATGCACAAATGTTTGACACATAAAAGAATCAAATAAAACAAGACCAATTAAAAAAGGAAATAGTGTAAAAACTGGGACATTGCCAGGACATGATTATTTGCACTCTTATAAACAATTCAAATCAGTTTAAACAGAACTACTAGATTTCCATTGCAGTAGAATTAGACTCACCTGTGAATAATTGTCAGTACTCCTCCTCCACACACATCCAACTGATAGCTAAAATCTGCCATTTCTTTCTGTATAATATCAACAAAATTCACCCATTCCTTTCTGAACACACTATTTATCCATTCTTTACCTACTTCCTGTCTAGACTATTGTAACCGCCTCCTTGCTGGTCTCCCTCTGAATCATCTCTCTCTCTTTAAATCTGTTCAACACTCTGCAGCTTGGCTAATTTCTGCCAGCCTTGTCATGCTCATATTACCTCTCTTCTCAAGTTATTTCATTGGCTCCCTATCCATTTCCACATCCGCATTGCAACACCTCACTATCTTTCCTATCTTACTTCTCCTTACACCCCTCCTCGGGAACTCTGCTCTTCTGGCAAATCACTTTTATCTGTGCCCTTCTCCTCTATTGCTAACTCCAGACTTCGCTCCTTTCACATTGCTGTTCCTTATGCCTGGAACGAACTACCTGAGTCTGTACGTCAGGCGCCTTCTCTGACCCT
Source organism: Ichthyophis bannanicus (assembly GCA_033557465.1). Lineage (NCBI taxonomy): Eukaryota > Metazoa > Chordata > Amphibia > Gymnophiona > Ichthyophiidae > Ichthyophis > Ichthyophis bannanicus. Next base: position 1,221,320,533 of record CM066031.1, read on the forward strand.
TTTCAAATCCGGGTTGAAAACTCTGCCGCTTTGGATCTTTTCTCACCTGGTCTCCTTTGTGTTTCCTTACCATTCCCCCTAGATGTATCCTGTGTCTACAGCTACTGTGTTGTCTGTCTTGACTAGATTGTAAGCTCTGATGAGCAGGGACTGTGTTGTACATGTGCCTGTGCAGCGCTGCGTATATCTTATAGTGCTATACAAATGCTGCTTAGTCATAGTAGTAATCATGAGCAGGGATTGTCTCTTGCATGTCTGTGCAGCGCTGCGTATGACTGGTAGTGCTATACAAATGCTCAGTAGTAGTAGTAGTAGTAGTTTGCTCTGGTTATATTAAAAAATATCTTAGTGATTACTGGTCACATTAGCCCTATCTTCGGATAGGGAATGGATCCTTAAATTGTTTTATAGAAAGCGTGATAAATTATTTCACGGGAAAAAGATACTTCTCTTTCCCGATGTGGCACGTGAAACACAGAAACGTAGAAGGGCTTTTTTGCTATTGAAACCTGGGGTGTTGCGAATTGGGGCTACATTTGTGTTGAGATTTCCTTGTAAATGTTTAATTACCTTTAGATCACAGAAATATGTATTCTTTTCTCCTGAAGACCTTTCTACTTTTCTAAGTTTGCAATTGCCTATTACCTCCTCTCCTGATACCTTGGTACCATCCGTTAATTAAGGTCTCCTAGGACCCCGTCGTCCTCTTTTTTTCCTTGTTAATTAAAGGTGGTTTGGTTTACTGTTTGGCTAACCCCCCTCCAAGTTTGAGGGCTACTTGTATAATTCTTGCATTTTTTCTTTTGTTTAATTAAATTTCTTGTATTGATGTGGTTGCAAGATTTATCTTCTGTACAGGTTTTTTTTTTCCTGATTATTTGTTAAAATTTCATAAAAAAATAAATTAAAAAAAAATATCTTAGTGTTCAGTACTAGTGCTGGACTGCTGATGGTCATCTACAGTAGCTCAACTGAGTGTGTCACTAAACATCTCAGGGCCTGGTTTATAAACAATGTTGAATTTGTAATGTTGCAACATTAGCACGTTGCTTTGAAGTTGCTTGGGTGCAAAGAATAGGGGCTTTTTGAAGATTGCTATCAGTGGTTTATGTTCAGTTTCTGCTGTAATCATGTCTTTGCTGCAGAGGTAATGCTGAAAGCGCTGGCAGGCAAACACAATGCTGAGACATTCCTTCTTGATTTTCACATAATTTTGCTCAGCTCATGTAAGCGTCATGGATGCAAAAGTTGACCTTCTTGCATTAAATAACAGCCAGATCCATTTTTTGCTAGTCTCTCTCTGTATTTCAACAGGCTTGAAGACATAATAGTACCGCAACAAAGGGTTATCAGTGTCCAAGCAATTTATTTCCTGTACTTTCTAGTCACATTTCAGAAGCCAATGACAAACCGCATCCTTATCCAGAAGTCTTCTCCAGCCATGGTATGCATTTTGTTAGATACCCAAATGAAATGCTGCACTGAGCTTTTGCATCTACAGGCAGTGACATATCCTGTATAGCTTTAATCTTATCTGGGTTTGCTTTCAGATCCTGTGAAGACAGGATATGTCCATGGAAGCAGACCTCATTCACCTTGAATTACAATTTCTTTACAATCAGCCATTGATTCACCCACCTGCAGCAATCCATTAGGGCTAACAGCTTGTTATCATGGTCATGCTTTGCCTCTTCATTAGAGTCACCACAACCAGCAGTGAGGTTTTATTTATTTTATTTATTTAGCCAGTTTTGTATACCACCTTATCCTTCAATCAAAGTAGTCAGCAAAGTGGTCATCTACTATTGATTCAATGCCTCTGAGCCCAGACAAAAAGGTTCATGCTGCTTCTTCTGATGCACCTCTGGTGTTAGAGAGACTGAAAATGGTAGTTTGAGCCATCTTTTCCTGCTCCAGGGGATCCAGAATGTGGTCATGAGCCTGCTTTTCTCATCTATCTTACATTGCCAAAATGCATCATATGCATCAACAAGTGTAAACAAATGATCTCTGGGCAGTTGTAAAAGACATCTTTAAGTGTTAAAATGATATGGTGTGATCTCTTCAGCGCAAGGTTTAGAAACCTTGGATCAATACAAATTCTCAGTTTCTTGGGCTATTTTACTATGATCATATTACTGATCCAGTCAGTTGGTTCAGTCACAGGTGCGATATGACTATCAGCTTCATGCTTTTCTAGCTGAACTTTTACCTCTGGCTTTATGGCAGATGGTACGTTGCTTGGAGCACATTGTACTGGTGAAACACTGGGATCGAGTTCAAAATGAACTCCTCACAGGACAAACACCACTAGGTCATTAAAGACATCATCATAGGCACTAACCAGTTGTTGCCTTGACAATGGTCTGGTGCACTGATGTTCTATATGGTTCAGCTCTACAAGAATGGCAAACTGGATCACATTAAGATGCTCACATGTTGAGTCAGAGAGCAATAGTTTCTCATTTATTTTCACTGTCTCAAATTCAAACTTATGAATACATCCATGTATGCTGCATTGTGTGAAAAAATCCCAAGGATGGCTTGAGCTCCCTTGAATATAGTTTTAGTTTGGTGCCACTTGGCTGAAGAGGTGCCCTCAGCACCAACCTCATTTTGCCTTTCAGGCACATGACATTACATATTGCTCCAGAGTCCAGCTGACAGGGTTGTACCATATTAGTTACTCTGAGATTCACAAACCATTTTGGTCCCTTTGTTTGCATAGTGCCAGGGCTTTGAGAAAACTGCATCAGTATTGAGTAAATCTGCATCATCTGACTCTGATATCACGTTCAACATGTACAGCTTACTTGCTGTGTTCTGCTTCCTTCTTGATAGCCATGCACTTGAAAAGGTTTTGGGCTACCATATAGCAGACATGTTTTCCCATGTGCTGGATAATGTTCTTTCATCCGCTTGTGTGCATTGCCACAGTACTTACATGCAGCAGATTTGGTTGCAGGTGAGTTACCCTACTGTTGCTGGCTGCAGTAGCTATGCTCATCTTGCTGATGCTCGTCTGTTGCATTAATGCTGTCAGTGTACCAGTTGTCACCCTCTCGGTGGCCAGCCCAGCGCCTAGGGTGCAGAGAGTTGGTCTGCCTTTGTATTCCTGACTCAGAGAGTATGACCCTGCATTGGTCCTGCAAGGCGCTCTGGGAATGGTAGTCCCTTTTACCCTTTGAGAACAGAAGAGTTGTAGTCGAGTGTTTCAGGCAATAACAAGAATTTATTTTTCCCCTTTCCAACGGATTTCAATGCAGGTAAATAACTTAGAACAAACTGCCATACAATTGGCTTGAGGGATATGTACAAAAACTCAGGTAAATTAGCCTTATCAGCTTCAGGCTCACAACCTGCAGTGCTCAGTACAAACAAACAATAACAGCTTCCTTCAGCAAGAGAAAATGTTCCCCATTCTTTCTGTTGCTTTACCAGCTTTCTCAAACTAGTGTTCAGCACAGAGACTCAACGTGGTTAGCAAAACATAACGTGCAGTCCATCTGGTTATCCACTATTTCACTGCTATCAGAGTCAATCTGCATTTCTTCAGCGTCAAGAATAGCAGGGTGTGTCAGAGAGCTTCTATCCTGAACTTTAAAACAGATGTCTTCAATATCCTCACATGGCTTCTCTCAGTAGCACTCTAAAGGATAGGACTGTGAATTACCGTATATACTGAAGTTTCTTTTTAGAGAGTCTGCTACATTCTGGCAACTGCATGGAAGTACTTTATAACTAGGTTCAAATCTATGTAAGTTGTGAAGCCTACCTTTCGGCTTTGGAGGGAAAGGAATTCTCAGCTCTGCAAAGTCAGACTGATTCCCAAACACAGCTTGTGTTTGTTTGTCTCTCAGCCTCGTAGCTTCAGCCTTAGAGGTACAAGTATTGTCATGCCAGCAGGTTTCTCTCTCTGGAGCATGTGAGTTTTCCCAAGCCTGCCTTCCAGGAAATATCTTATCCTTCTTGCCTTTACCAGACGTCACCTGTCCTGTGCTGCTTCTTTCTGGCGTTAGGACTATGGCTCCCTTGGTTCTCACCTCTTGATGTCTTCCTTCTTTCTGCTCCCCTCTAGTCCAGGCTAATGACCACTTTTTATCATCCTGTTTCCCCGGGCTAAACTGTGCCCCTCCCTTAAACAGGTGTATCTCATTATCTCCTGAACTAGGGACTACGTCACAGCGTGGGAGTGTCTTTCCAGCTCGTGACTCTCTTTGTTTACATTCTCTCTGAAAACACTGAGCCATGTGCTCAGACTGCCTGTCAGTTTCTGCAATGGAATCCTCTTCTCTCACCAACTCCATAGGCTCAGAAGGGTCTTCTTCATGACACAGTCCTATTCTATAGTTCTCAGCTGCAAGTCTGTGAGTTCTGCAATATGACATGTTTCAATGGCTGTATTCAGAGTTAAGTCACATTCTGTTAAAAGACAGATAATGCCAAGAACTATTTTATCCTGAATAAATTCATCTCTCAGTGGGCTGTATTATCATGTCACTACTTTCCTTCTCAAACATGTAATCAATGGATTCACCTTCTTCTTGTATGCAGCTGCCAAACATGTATCTTTAATACATTACATTTTTTGTGGGTTTGAAATAAGCTTCTAATGCATCCAGGATTACTTTGGTATCCCTCTGCTACTCCTCTGTAAGGTTCAAATTGTGCTTATAAATATTAAAGCATTCAGCACACATCACTCTTCTTAGTGTAGCTATCTGCACTTCAGCTGACATCTCATTCAGGCCTGTTTCCAGAAGGTAGTCTACAAACTCTGCTCTGAAATTATCTCAGTTGCCACCTAGGTCATCAGTAACCTTCATACTTTCTAGAGGTGGAATGCTGTTAGCAGTTGCCATGATATTATAATACTTTTGTGCTTCTGTGTCAAGGGAGAGCACATGAAATCTTAGTCTGATCAATATCACTCTAAGACATGCTGTGTGTTCACACAGTTCTGCAGCCCTCTGCAGTCTGGAAACGTTTTCCATCATAGGCAGGAAAACAGCGCAGGTTCATTATCTTCTGACACCATGTTTCAGAGCTAGAAGTAAAGTCAGACTGAACACAGCTAGAACACTGAACCATGATATATTACATCAAGGCCAAAGGTGACAACTATAAGGAAGTAGGAAAATAGTGAGATATAGCAATAAGCCACTAGATGGCATCAGTATAAGTTAATATCTGTAACAATTGTGGCCACACAATCTGGATATTCAGTGGCATCCGCTCTCTGGATAAAGCTGCTGAATAATCAGTTGTTCTGCCTGTGGTGGCCAGTATTTAATAAAAATACTGATCACTATGGGCTGAATAATGCCACGACAGTTGGCACCTGCAAAAAAAGGTGTATCTATAACATAAGATGAACACAGATAGGCATGGAGTTTTCTGTATCTTTAACTTTGTATGCATAGGAAATGATTAAGGCAAAACCTGTTCATAAGTCTGGGTTCACCCAATAGATAATAATTACATTCTAAAAAGCATTTATTTAAACTTGACTGTTTGGGGGCAATGATTATCCAAACAGAAGGCAGTCACCCTCAATGTTCTGCTGCTCAGAAATGCTGAATAATAAAAACCACAAAAACCAAAGGCTCTAAAGTGCTGTCAAGAGCAGATTGATGTCATTTTTGATAACTGATTGCGGGTGCTACCATGAACAGAGCAAACGTACGCCACTCAAATATAAAAAGACAGCCTAAACTAAAAAGAAGATCTTACTTCCTGCCACTGTTCTGGATATACAACAAAATGATGCCATCTTGACTAAGGTAACCAGATATCCCCTATTTTCCCCGACTCCCTCCTTTTTGGCAGCCTTCTGTCTCCGATTCCAGCAATGTGGACAGAGGGGGTAGAAAAAAATTGTATTTGAACATGTCAATTTTAAGAATTTACATCCATTATCGTTATATTTTGCAGAGTATGCGGGGAATGAATCACTGTTTCTATTTCTCTCTAGATTTGTCTGCTTGGAAGTGATGTTGTTGTGTTGGGATGAATGGGGAGCAGGTGATGACTCTTCTTCAGTCCTCCATGCCTTGTTGCTGGAGCCTGGAATGAAGGAGTCCCTTCTCCCCCCTCCCCCTCACACCCACATTTCCAATAAGTGTCCCAGATTTGCCTACAAAAAAATCTGGCAGCCTTTATCTCAACCATGAGAAGAAACAGAGGGATTGAAGGAGACCATTCTTGCCCTAAGAAGACTATAAATGTTAAGATGGAGGTTCGAGGATAGTTACGGGGGATCCGATGGAGATTGAGAGGACGGAGACTTTTTGAAAATTTTGCAAGCAGCAGCTTGGGGAAGAAGAGAAGCCATTGGTGCCACAAATAAAGGCAAAATGGTGGCCTTAGAAGAACAGAAGGGAAAACAAACCTTTTGTTCACTGTATTTCTTTCATTTTGGAAACAAAATGAAATAGGAATGTTGTTGACATTTTGATATTTTGTTTTAGCAACCGTGCATCCTTACTAGGTGTATCATAGAAAGAGCTCAGCATGGAGAAGGATGGAGTATTAGGGGGCTGGACTCCTTCTGGAACATTCCTGAGATAGAAGACAGACTAGAAGCAAGCATACAACACCAAACTAATTGGGGAATAGAACATAAGTGGAGAGTTGTAAAAATCTGGATTAGAAGGAGTTCTGTTCCTATAAACTATTGTCAGAATCAGTTCTCAGCGGATTACTTCAAATTTCCAAATATCCAGAACCTCAGACGCTGGTTAATATAGTGCTCTATTTACTAACGTGTGCTGTCATTTTGTATAGTATCTATGGTGCCTTAATTGTCGGAGTTAACAGGCGATAACTTCAAAATGTCTGTGTTAACTGTTGGGTGGGGGGGGGGGGGGTCATGCCCAGAACGTCCTATACAGTAACTGCAGAGACAGTGTGCTGCAGTTAATTGAGGTGGAATTAGTGCACGGCAGATAATTAGCAGTTTCCAAGCTGTCATGCTGTAATGTGTACTAATTCCCACGTCAGTCTCTTAATGCACTTTACTAAACAGGGTCCATAGTGAACAAATATTCTGTTTTTGTTCTCTTGTTCCTGGTGCCATTTTGAAATTTGCAAAAAGAAATTGAAGTAAATTGTTTTCCATAAAATTAAACTTCTTCAAGGCACAAGCTAGTTTCTTTCACAGAAACAACTTTAAGACGACTTCCTGCTTGTTTATTGTTATAGCTTATAGCTCATTTTACATATGTGCATGTCTATTCATTTTTGAAAAATGGCTTATAATATCAATTTTGTGCAATGGTGTCTGTTTAAGCAAAACTATGTAATGTCTGTGTGCACTATGCCGAAAGGGAGTCAGTTTAAAAGCCTTAGTCGCAATTCGGACATCCGAAAACCTGCATATGGACGTCTAAATCATGGAGACTTCCCTAGAGACATTTTACAAATGGCTTTAAAGATGCCTCTGGTTCAGGGATGGTCAAGTAGGCAGGGGATATGGTGAAGGCATGTCTGGGGCTGTGCAATGGGCTTAGATTTTAGAAACATTGGGGACGTGTGCGACCCCACCCAAGTTTAAATGTGCTCAAGGCACAAATAAGCGTCAGAAAAGTGCTCGTTTTGGCCCTGAAACATCCAGAGGGCGTAGAGAAGATGGCGCGCCAGCATCCCCAGTACTCTGCACAATCACAGTGATAGCACAGCGAGATTCGAACCCTAGCTTCCATGGCGTCAGCCCACTACTCTAACCATTAGGCTTATCTCTACTCTTGAATAGTATTCTGTGGACACTCTGCAGATAGCTATATCAGGCACATCCACATTTGTGAAATCGTGCCTGAACGTGGACCTAGTCTGTTTTTTTTTTCAGACATAAGAACATAAGAAAATTTAAGATATGCCATACTGGGTCATACCAAGGTCCATCAAGCCCAGTATCCTGTTTACAACAATGGTCAATCTAAGTCACAGGTTCCTAGCAGTTTCCCCAAAAGACACAGGTTCCAAAATACTTGTATTGGGGCAAGCAGTGGATTTCCCAGGTCTTCTTTAATTATGATTTATGGACCTTTCCTCCAGGAACTTGTCCAAACCTTTTTTAAACCCGGCTACACTAGCAGCTTTTACTACATCCTCCGGGAACAAATTCCAGAGTTTGATTACACATTGAGTGAAAAATTTTTTTCTCTTATTAGTCTTAAATAGGTCACTCTGTAGTTTCATTGCATGTCGCCTAATCTTTCTATATTTTGATGGCATAAAGAATTGATCTACATTTACGCATTCCACTCCATTCATTAATTTATAGAGCTCTATCATATCTCACCTCAGCCATCTCTTTTCCAGGTTGAAGAGCCCTAACCTTTTTAGCCTCTCTTCATAGAGGTATCCTTCCATCCCCTTTTCCATTTTGGTGGCTCTTCTCTGTACCTTTTCTAATAACGCTATATACTTTTTAAGATACAGTGACCAGAATTTCACACAATTTTAAGGTGCGGTTGTACCATGGAACAATACCAAGGCATTATAATATCCTTTCTTATAGTGTCCATTCCTTTCCTTATGACGTCTAGCATTCTATTTGCTCTCTTGGCCCCTGCTGCACACTGCAATATGTTATCCACGATGTCGCCTAAATCTTTTTCTTGAGTGGTGGAACCTTTCATCATGTAACCATAATTTGGGTTGTCCTTTCCTAGATGCATAACTTTGTACTTGTCCACATTAAATTTCACCTGCCATTTGGATGCCCAGTCTTCCAATTTATCATGGCCCTCTTGCAATTTTTCACAATCCTCATGGGTTTTGACAACTCTGAGTAATTTTGTGTCATCTGCAAATTTGATTACCTCACTCGTTATTTCCATTTCCAGGTCATTTATGAATATGTTAAAAAGCAGCTGACCCAGCACAGATCCCTGCGGTACTCCACTATTCACCTTTCTCCATTGAGAAAATTGGCCAGTTAGTCCTACTCTCTGTTTTCTATCTTTTAACCAGTTCCTGATCCACAATAGTATACTACCTCCTATCCCATGACTTTTTAATTTCATCAAGAGTCTCTCATGAAGGACCTTGTAAAGGGCTTTCTGAAAATCCAGATATACTATATCAACTGACTAACCTTTGTCTACCTGTTTATTCATACCTTCAAAAAAGCATAACAGATTAGTAAGACAAAACCTTCCTTGGCTAAAACTATCTTGGATGTCTCCCATGAAGCCATGACTATCTACATGTTCAGTAAATTTGTTCTTTATAATGGTTTCTACCATTTTTCCCAGTACTGATGTCAGGCTCACTAGTCTGTAGTTTCCTGGTTCAGCCCTGGAACCCTTTTTAAAAATTGGCATTACATTGGCGATCCTCCAATCTTCGGGTATTACAGATGATTTTAATGATAGTTCACAGATTACTAATAGCGGGTCTGCAATCTCATATTTCAGTTCTTTCAACACCCTTGGATGTATACCTTCCAGTCCAGGTGATTTGCTACTCTTCAGTTTATCATATAGTTGTAATACATCTTCCTGGTATATTAATATTTCTTTCAATTCTTCTGCAGCATCACCTTTAAATACCATTTCAGTCATGGTTAACATCCCTACATCTTCCTCAGTAAAGACTGAAGCAAAGAATTCATTCAGTCTCTCCACTATGGCCTTGTCCCCTCTTAGTGCCCCTTTTACCCCTTTATCATCTAATGGTCCAACTGACTCTCTCACACGTTTTTTTTGCTACAAATGCACTTGAAAAAATCTTTATTATGCTATTTTGCTTCCACAGCAAGCTTCTTCTCAAATTCTCTCTTTGCCTGCCTTATCAGTCCCTTGCATCTACCTTGCCAGTGCTTATGTTGTTTCTAGTTTTCATCATTTTGGCTCCTTTTTCCATTTCCTGGAAGATGCTTTTTTGGCAACAGCAGCCTTTCTGACACACCTTTAAACCATGCTGGCAGCTTTTTGGACTTCCTTCTACTTTTCTTAAAGCATAGAATACAGCAGGTCTGGGCTTCCAATATAGTATTTTTAAACAACATACATGCTTGATGCAAATCTTTAACCTTTGCAACTGCTCCTTTTAGTTTTTTCTTAGCTGTTTTCCTCATTTTATCATAGTCTCCCTTTTGAAAGTTAAAAGGTAGTAAGTACTGTGGATTTCCTTGCCATCCTTCCTCCACTTAATAAATCAAAAGCAATCATACTATGATCACTATTGCCAGTGGCCCCAAAACCGTTATCTCTGGCACCAGATTTTGTGTTCCACTAACGACTATGTCCAAAATGGCTTCTCCTCTTGTCAATTAATGAACCAGCTGCTCCAAGAAGCAGTCATTTATTTCATCTAGAAACTTTATCTCTCTAGCATATCCTGCCATGACACTGACCTATGGTCATTGTGTTTGTTACTAGTTGTAAACTGCCCTGGACCAATAAGGCGCGGTATATCAAGTATTCTAATAAACATAAATAAATAAACATAAACGTATACGTAATGGGGGTCATTCCAAGCCACGTTTAGTGGGATGGATGTCTTATCTGGACTTACATCCTTGCTAAATGCCAGGCATTTGACATCCCCATCACCTGACCTACTGGACCCAGTGGATGACTTTCCTCTCTGCCATCTCTTGTCATGCCACCACCACTCGCCTCTAGCTTAGAGGGGCGTGGTTATTAGAGGAACTTTCTGCTATCCACTTTTTCAGCTTTTTCAAACTATTTCCCTGCAGTGTCCTCTGGGAAATGTAGTCTTTCTTTAGCTGTATGGGTGCATCAGGCAGAAAGTTGTAGTCAGGCTCAAGGAGGTAAGGCAAATGACAGAAATTTATTTTGTACACAATGGTTCGGTCTTACCACATACAGGATTGTTTGTTCAGGACTCTTGGAAGTAGAGCATTGTCCAAAAACAAACCCAAACACAAAAATGCTGTTTTAAAGGTTCTCTATAGTTCAGGATACACAGTCTTTAACAGCAAGAATATTGCATTCCCTTTTTAGCCTTGCTGGCTAAAGCACAAAAACAAAATCACATTTAAAGTCTGTGGTAGTTTAGCTTCTATTCAGCTTCCAACCTTTCTTGGCTACCTTCCAAGTAACAAATATAATCCAGGGGCAACAGAAAGCTTTGTTCCAATAGCTACTTTAGCTTACCCCAGTGTCAGCATTCCAGCAGCAGGTGATTAACAAGCTTATCACAGTTCCAGGCTTGCTCCCTAGTCCCCGTAAACTTCTCCTTTACAAACATGTGGGAATCACGGCCACCCTGCTTGTGGAATATGGGTACCTTTTTCCTGGAAGACTTTCTTTCAGGACTGGCTTGCTTTCTCTACGTTCCCAGGTTTAAAGCTTGGCAAAAGGAACAGTCCATGGGAGTGTCCTCATCATTCAGCTTCACCTCGGGCTCTCCCAGCTGCATGGGTTGTGTCTCCCCGTCTTGCTCACAGTGCTCAGCTAACAGCCTCCCGGGGGATCTTGGAGTCTCTCTTGTTCCTGGCTCCAAACTCTCCTGCAGACGTGCTATATGTCAATTAGCACTTTCTTCCCCTGGAAGCTCAGTTCCTCTGCTCTGCTCAGCACCAGTCAAGCTTCCCTTGCTTGTGTCTGTGCCTCTGCTCGTGTCAGCCTGGCTTCCTGCTTCTCTTCCCCCTCTCTCACACTCTGGCCTAGGTTTATACTTCCAGGGCTCTAGCTTCAACCCCTCCCTACTCAGGTGATGGCAATCAGCCTGACTTCGGGCACCTGAGTGCTTTGAGCATTCACTGCCTAAGGGGTTCTGAGCCCTGTATCCTCTCCCCTTCATTCCACTAGGGGGAGCATGAAATGTGGGCCACGTGGAAGTTTTCTGATTCCTGGAGGTGTTTGTGGCTTTCCTACCCTGATTTGGTGAAAGGGGGCCCTTTACTAGGGTGAATTCCCTGTCTCTTTGTCCTCCCCCAGACTCCGGATAGGCCTCCTTGCCACACTCTCTGTCAATGCTACTCTTCCCCTCTTTCTCTCCCCCTGTTCTCTCTCTAGTATGTATGTGAATCTTTCCTGTCCATGACTTTGGAGTTCTTTTCACCCTCTTCTTTTATTTATGTTTTTATTGTAAACCTCTCCGCTAACTTGTCTTAAGGGCGGTATATCAAATTCTAATAAACATACTGTGTGGAGGAGGAGCTTAATGCTTAGAGCAGCAGGCTAGCAGTAGGGAAGTGATATTTGGCAAGTCACATAACTTTCTGTTGCCTAAGGTATATATTTAGATTGTATACCCTCTGGGGACAGGAAAATGCCTACTGTGGGTAACTTGCCTTGAACCTCTGAGAAAAGATGTGAATTAAATCTAGTTTCCTTTCATGGTTAAACAATGTAGAGTTTCAAGAAGCTCACAGCATAAACGTTAATATCAGAAGAATCTGTGAGAACTAACTTTTTGTCATTTGCAGAAGTTAAACTTAACACTCAGAAAAGCTTAGAGAATGTTATGAAAAATTACTTAAAATCCCCTTAGGAGATGTGAAAAGTTCCGGAGCAACTAGGAGAAGAACGATGATTGATTGGAATTATGCAAGTTGCCGTTGATGCCAATAGATTTATTTTTTTTTAAATGTAGAACGGCAATGACCAATACTTAATGTCTTTTCAGCTGCGGCACCTAGCAAATCAATCATTTTTAGTAATGAGTGGGTCTCAGTCTATGAAAAGATCAGGATTTAGAATGCCTAGTTCTTGCTGGTTTCAGAGGGAGCAAGTTGTCTGTCAGTATTTGAGAGTTCATGCTTTGTCATAGCTCAGATTAGGTTCTGTATGATGCTTCATTTCTCTCCATACATTTTGTTCATGTGATGAGGAAGAGTTTAACACTCACACAGTTAGAATAAATACTGGGTGGTAACAGAAAAGCCAAGTTTAAGGGGGTAGTGACGAAAGTGCACTACGGGAATAAGCATGTTGTTTGCCCCTTAATGCACGTTAAATTACCCCAACGGGTGTTGCTTAACACGGGCACAAAGCATGCAAAACACCTTATTTATTATGCAAAGTGAATAATACAGCTTGCATTGAACACCACTAGTTGCATTTTTTTTCTAGAAATAATGCCAGCTGAGAGCTGGCATTTATCTTTCTGCCCAGTAACATCAGGCTGCTGACATGTGGCGTGATGCTTCTGGTTGCATTCTTAAAGAGGCTGGTGTATTTAGTTATGTAGCGCGGTCTGGGAGTATCCCTTTCCGCAGTTACAGCAAAGATGCAGCTCTCCAGAGCCCCTCCACGAGACCACAACATGCAATTCACCAGACCGCCAATTATATACGCCAGCCCCCTTGAAGACTTCTAATTCCCCTTGCCCATACAAGGGTCTAGCAGTGATCTTTGAGGGTCTAGCAGGTTGTGGGCAGGAGCAATCCCCAGTCACTACTGCCGTTATGGCACTGGGTCCATAATGGTGTCCACAACCCTCAGCAGTAGTCTTGTGGTACTACTGCTAGGGCTCAAGCTGTTGTTTATGATCTGGTGGCAGCATGTTGCGATCTCCCGGGGAGGGACGCCAGGGCATTGCATCTTTTCTGCATCGGGGGGGGGGGAGGGGGACCCCAGACCATGCTATTTAACTAAATGCACCAGCCCATTTAAGAATGCTTCCTGGAGCATTGGGCTGTGCATTAGCAGCCTGATGGTCCAGGTGAGCAGAATAGCATAGCTGTGATATTGAGTTACCCCAAGTTAATGACTCCTGGAGGAAATTAAACTGTGGTAAAATTGGAGATTTTTACCAGAGCTTAGCAATTAGCCCCCTGGGAGGCACATTCCAAAAGGTGCACGGCCGGACCGTCAGGATACCCAAAACTTGGATGGGTCCAACTTGTACTTGATTACGCAACTGCGGGAGCTGTACGTTCCCACGATCGTGGAATGCACACTTAGACGGCCTGGCATGCACCCGATTCAATGCTGACAGCGTCCACGAATCTGCCTGTCCAGCCCGCACAATGCTTTGGCTAGTGTGCCAGTGCAGTGACGTTCTGTTCTCCTGGCACCTGCACGTTCAGCCAGAGGCACCCAATTCCCGGACGCAGAGTGGGCCCATTTTCCCCCCGCCTGACCCTCGGCGGGGGCAGTCAAGGCCAGAATTGGGTGGCGGGAGCTCTCATAAGAACATAAGAATATAAGATATGCCATACTGGGTCAGACCAAGGTCCATCAAGCCCAGTATTCTGTTTCCAACAGTGGCCAATCTAGGTCATATGTACCTAGCAGTTTCCCCCAGAGACACAGGTTCCACAATGCTTGTACTGGGTCAAGCATTGATATCCTGGGTCCCTTCTTAATAATGGTTTATGGACCTTACTTCTAGGAACTTGTCCAAACCTTTTTTAAACCCAGCTACACTAACAGCCTTTACTACATCCTCCGGTAACAAATTCCAGAGTTTGATTACACGTTGAGTGAAAAAATATTTTCTTTTATTAGTCTTAAATAGTTTACCCTGTAGCTTCATTGCATGCCCCCTAGTCTTTCTATATTCTGATAAGGTAAACAATCGATCTACGTTTTCCCGTTCCACTCCGTTCATTAATTTATAGATCTCTATCATATCTCCCCTCAGCCGTCTCTTTTCCAGGTTAAAGAGCCCTAACCTTTTTAGCCTTTCTTCATAGGAGTATCCTTCCATCCCCTTTACCATTTTGGTGGCTCTTCTCTGAACCTTTTTCTAAAAGCGCTATATCCTTTTTAAGATACGGCGACCAGAATTGCACACAATATTCAAGGTGCGGTCTCACCATGGAACGATATAGAGGCATTATAATATCTTTTGTTTTATTTTCCATTCCTTTCCTTATCATACCTAGCATTCTATTTGCTCTCTTGGCCGCCGCTGCACACTGGGCCGAGGGTTTCAACATGGTATCCACAATGACGCCTAAATCTTTTTCCTGGGTGGTGGTTCCTAATGTGGAACCTTGCATCGTGTAACCATAGTTTGGGTTGTTCTTCCCTAGGTGCATAACCTTGCACTTGTCCACATTAAATTTCATCTGCCGTTTTGATGCCCAGTCTTTCAATTTATCAAGATCCTCTTGCAATTTTCTACAATCCTCTTAGGTTTTAACAACTTTAAATAGTTTTGTGTCATCTGCAAATTTGATAACCTCACTCGTTATTCCACTTTCCAGGTCATTTATGAATATGTCAAAAAGCAGCGAACCCAGCACAGATCCCTGGGGTACACCACTATTCACCTTTCTCCATTGGGAAAATTGGCTATTTAGCCCTACCCTCTGCTTTCTATCTTTTAACCAGTTCCTGATCCACAATAGTACACTGCCTCCTATCCCATGACTCTTTAGATTTGCCAAAAGTCTCTGATGAGGAACCTTGTCAAAGGCTTTCTGAAAGTCCAGATACACAATATCAACTGACTCACCTTTGTCCACCTGTTTATTCACACCTTCAAAAAAACATAACAGATTAGTAAGACAAGAACTTCCTTGTCTAAAGCCATGTTGGCTGTCTCCCATTAGGCCATCTAATGAGGTCTCTTTTTCTGAACGAATGTCTGTAGTACTAAGAAATATTTCGTCCAATCTACTTTTTAGAATAAATTAAACAATCTATATGTTAACACTGGTATTAGGTCTCAGATTCGACTTGCACTCTCTTTGGACTCGCGTCCTTTCTTACGGTGCTGTCAATAACATCAATGACCTCAGTGCTCTTTAAATTCCAGGTATGACGACAATGTTGAATTTACTAATAAATATATCGTGACTTAACTTAAAAACCTTATCCCTTCTCATGCAGCTTAGGCAATCTGGATCCCGACGCTCTATTTGTGGCGCCGTATCGGCGTTTCAAACTACTGTTTTCTTCAGGAGATCCTGCCCCAAACCTAAAAACACAAACAACACTCTAAGAACCTGTCCATTATCCCTTATCACTATAACTTATTCTAATAAAACCACATTCTAAAACCAACTTACTTTATTTGATGCTGCCCGCGCTCTCATGTACCTCTCTTTCAAAAAATGGCTCCAAAAGCTCTAAAGAACGCCGCGCATGCGGGGTGGAACTCTCCTCCCCCATTTAAACCCCTGTTTCTATCTACCGGCACTGACTATTCTTCTTTCATTGGATATCGTCATGATCACATGGGTAAATCAATCCATTTTACTCTGATTGTAAAATTCTTAATTTATTCCTACCACTTATTTGGAAACTATTGCCTATCGTGCTGTAATATAAACTTGAATTTATGTACAAACCTGCCAATCTATGGTTAAATTGAGCCCATTCGGGGTGACTGTATCTAACCTGTATATCCAGCGTTGTTCATTCAAAAAGAGGGTTTCATCTAATGTTCGACCCCCATATGGACGTACTATCTGCTCTATGACAAAGCAACTTAGCTGTTCAAAAGTATGTCCCTGAGATAGGCAATGCGCTACTAAGGGTGCTTCTAGTCTACGGCATTTCAAGCGGCTGCGATGTTCCCGTATTCTTACTCGTAAAGTCCGGAGAGTTTTCCCTACATACATTAAGCCGCAGGGACATTGGAGACAATACACTACTGCCTCTGAAGTGCAATTAGTGCTGGTTCGAAGAGTATAATGCTTTTCGTGATAAGTAAATCGTGTACATTCTGACATCACTGTACACACATCACAATGTCCGCACTGTTTATGACCCGCTTGTGATGTAATGGAGGTCAATTGTGGAAGTACCGTAGGGCTAAGATGATCTTTTAAATTTTTGCCTCTCGTCCACACACATCTAATCTGTCTATCACGTAGACCCGGAACTACTGCCAATACATTACTATGTCTATGTAATAATTTCCGTATGTGATGACTCAACGGAGAATAAGATGTTATTAGATTAACTGCATCTTCTTCTATTTGTTTCGCTCTCTTCGGCCTTATTGCTAATAACCCTGACCTATGATTATAAAGTGCTCTATGATATGCACGCTGTACTATCGGTCTGGGGTAACCTCTCTCCTCAAATTCTTTTCTCAAAAGGCTTCCTTGTTGTTTATACCTATGAATGTCTGAGCAATTACGCCTAAAGCGTAAAAATTGCGAGAAGGGGAGAGAGTTTTTTAATTGTTGCGGATGCCTACTCTGATAGTGGAGAAATGTATTTCTATCGGTAGGCTTTCGAAACACAGACGTATGCCACTGATCCTTTCCTCTTGTAATGTGCACATCCAGATAGTTAATTTCGGACGCATGGTAGTTGTGCGTAAACTGAATGTTAACATCCCTTTGGTTTAACCATACCAAAAATTCCAATAGCTTATCTATAGTACCTTTCCATAATACAAAAACATCATCTATAAACCTGCGCCAGATCAGTAGATGTTCCAAGAAAGGGGACTGTAATACCCAGCGTTGTTCAAATGTACCCATGTAGAAGTTCGCTATGGACGGAGCACAAGTCGCGCCCATAGCGACCCCACTAATTTGCTGATACAGTACTCCTTCGAACATGAAATAGCTACGATAAATAGCCAAACGTGCTAAATCCACTACAAACGTCATGTGTTTCAATGATAAATCGCCCCGTTGAGCTATTGTATCATGTACCACAGCTAATGCTGCATCCTGTGGTATACTGGTATATAGCGATGTAACATCTAAAGTGACCAGCCAAGTATCCTCAATCGATGCCCACTGTGCTGCTTCTGTCATTACATTCAAAAAATGCGTTGTGTCACGTAAATAGGACGATATTGTGGAAAGTCGTGGACGCATGAAAGAATCTACATAGGTTGAAAGTGGTTCCAGCACACTACCCCTCGTAGACACAATCGGTCTACCCGGAGGATTCTGCCTACGTTTATGGATCTTAGGGACCGTATAGAACTTGGCCACTGTTGGGGAAACCACATTCAAATACCTAAATTCTTTTTTTGAGATTAGCTTATCCTCTAATGCCTGTTTTGTGAGCCGTTGAATCTCATGTTGTATTTCCTGTTGTGGATCCTCTAGTAATTTTTTATAAGTTAACTCATCCCTCAACTGAAGTAAAGCCTCCTCTACATAGGCCTGTCGATCCAACACCACCACTGCGCCCCCTTTATCCGCTCTTTTAATTACGAGATCAGTTCGTTTTCTCAGATCTCGTAAAGCTTGATTTTCTGTTAATGTGAGAGCTCCTCCCACTAGTTTAACATTCTTCTCTAACTTAATTAGGTCCTGTATTACTAGCTCTCTAAAAGTTGTTAACGCAGGGTGAAACGGAATAGGGGGTGTCCATTTAGATTGTAAAGGGAGGGGAACCCTATCTAATGAGGTATCCCGTGGTTCTGTTGTTTCCAAAGCAGACTCCTGTGGTACTATTGTAAACCCTCTTTGTTCTTCTACTGTTGGACTTTGAAGAGCAAAATAATGTTTCAGATGTAATTTTCTCAAAAATTTCTCAAAATCTATTCTGAACTGGAAGGAGTCATGTTGAATACTCGGTACAAATGAAAGACCTTTATTTAATAGCTGTATAGCTGTGGGGGATAAAGGTTTCCCTGATATATTTTCGACTAATGGAACAGAGACAACATCAGATCTATTCACTTGCGCTGCTGTCCTGCTCTGGTTTTGGATGGAACTTCGGTTTTCTTTTTCTTCATTGTGTCTTTCCCTTGCTCGAAAAAACCTTCTCGAGAAGAAACGCTAGTATCTGATTGAGACGTGTCTCCTGAGGAATCATCAAAACGCACTTGTTTCCTATTCTTTTTTAGTTTCCTTTTAGTGTCCATCCATGGATATATATAACCTGTAGAGTAGTCCGCCCCATCTCTCTTAAGCTTCTTCATCTTCTTTGTCATGATCTCTTGTTTAACTTGCTGGATTTAGGCCATGACTATCTACATGCAGAGTAATTTTATTCTTTATGATGGTTTCTACAATTTTTCCCGGTACAGACGTCAGGCTCACCGGTCTGTAGTTTCCCGGATCACCCCTGGAACCCTTTTCAAAAATTGGTGTTACATTGCCGATCCTCCAATCTTCAGGTATTAGAGATGATTTTAATGATAGTTCACAGATAAATAATAGCAGGTCTGCAATCTCATATTTCAGTTCTTTCAACACCCTTGGATGTATACCATCCGGCCCAGGTGATTTGCTACTCTTGAGTTTATCTAATAGTTGTAATACATCTTCCCGATGTATCGATATTTCCTTCAATTCTTCCGCACCTTTAAATACCACTTCAGCCATGGATAACATCCCTACATCTTCCTCAGTAAAGACCGAAGCAAAGAATTCATTTAGTCTCTCCGCTATCGCTTTGTCGCCTCTTAGTGCTCCTTTAACCCCTCTATCATCTAATGGACCAACTGACTCTCTCACAGTTTTTTTGCTACTAATGTACTTGAAAAATTCTTTATTTCACGTTTTTGCTTCCGCAGCAAGCTTCTTCTCAAATTCTCCCTTTGCCTGCCTTATCAATGCCTTGCATTTGACTTGCCAGTGCTTGTGCTGTTTCCAGGTTTCGTCATTTGGCTCTTTTTTCCATTTCCTGAAAGATGCTTTTTTGGCAACAACAGCCTCTCTGACCTCACCTTTAAACCATGCTGGCAGTTTTTTGGACTTCCTTCCACTTTTCTTAAAGCATGGAATACAGCTGGTCTGGGCTTCCAAGATAGTATTTTTCAACAACACCCAAGCTTGATGTACGTCTTTAACTTTTGCAACTGCTCCTTTAAGTTTTTTCTTAACTATTTTCCTCATTTTATCATAGTCTCCCTTTCGAAAGTTAAAAGGTAGTATTGTGGATTTCCTTACTATCCCTCCTCCACTAATTAAATCAAAGGCGATCATGCTATGATCACTATTGCCAAGTGGCCCCAACAACCTTATCTCTTGCAATAGATCTGGTGTTCCACTAAGGACTAGGTCTAATATGGCTTCCCCTCTGGTCGGTTCATGAACCAGCTGCTCCAAGAAGCAGTCGTTTATTTCATCTAGGAACTTTATCTCCCTAGCATGTCCTGACATGACACTGACACAGTCGATACCGGGGTAATTGAAATCACCCATTATTATTACTGCGCTGTAACTTTTGTTAGCTTCCTTGATTTCTTTGAGCATTTCATCATCCATTTGGTCATTCTGGCCAGGCGCTCGATAGTACACCCCCACTGCTATTGCCTTCCCCCTTTTACATGGAATTTCAATCCATATAGATTCTACAGCAAATTTTGTTTCCTGCAAAACTTTAATCCTTTCTGACTCAATGCCCTCTCTAACATAGAGAGCAACCCCTCCACCAATTTGATCAGCTCTATCATTACGATATAGTTTGTACCCAGGTATCACAGTGTCCCACTGGTTATCCTCCTTCCACCATGTCTCTGATATTCCAATCATATCTAACCTTTCATTTAGTGCTATATATTCTAACTCTCCCATCTTATTTTTTAGACTTCTAGCATTTGCATACAAGCATTTTAGAGAATGTATTTTATTCATATTAATTTGGCTATTGTTAGACATAGGTAATTTGGGATCTTTAAGCTCTGTCTGCTCCATACTCGAGGGCATTTGAGCTACTTTACTCTTTTGTGGAACCTCTCTGCTTTTGGTAATATCCTTCAAGGATACATTCTTCCGAACCATCCGCTCTTGGGCGACTGTCGGCTTTCCCCTAATATCTAGTTTAAAAGCTGCTCTATCTCCTTTTTAAAGGTTAATGCCAGCAGCCTGGTTCCATCCCGGTTAAGGTGAAGCCCATCCCTTCGGAAGAGCCCCTCCTTTCCCCAGAATGTTCCCCAGTTCCTAACAAATCCAAAACCCTCAGCTCTCCCACTGCATTACAATGTTGAAGGGCGACTGCAGGCCACGATCCCCACATTGCTCGGCACTTATTCCACCAATAGGGCGGGTGAACATACAGGTGCCGGGGGACATACAGAGGCCCGACCTGAATGGCCTCTGTATGTCCTGGCACATGGCCATGCCCATTCCATCTCCGTTCTGCCCCTTCCCGTCCCCATCCAATGCTCCCTGCACAAACGCTCTGTATGTGTGGGGAGCGCTAGAACCAGAATAGCGTTCCGGGGCTGAGCACGGGTTGGATGTCCACCCCATACGTCCAACCTCACTGTTCATTGTTCAGAATGCCAGTCTTAGGGGTATGTTTACTAAACCGGGCTAACGGTTAACCCGGGCTATCTGCCACTAAATCCCATATTATTCAATGGGACGTAGTTGCAGATAGCCCTGGTTAACCGTTAGCCCGGTTTAGTAAACATACCCCTTAGTGTTAAGTTCAATCTATTGTTCAATGTTAACGTTTAATGTATCACAAAATCACGTTTATTGTAAACACGCTTTGATTCCATGAAAAGTGGTATTAAAAAAAGAATGTTAAATAAATAAATTATGTTGGTAGCCGTAACCACATCCATTGGCAACAGATTCCACAGCTTACTTATGTACTACATGCTAACAAATTGTAAGATGTTTTCCAATCTGCTCTGCACTGGTTTTCTGTCCTCTTGCTTTTGTGTTTGAAAGGTTAAACAACCATTCCCTATTTAATCTATTTAAACTTCTCTTATATCCTCTCTCAGAGAGGTAGCTACTAGCATATATTAAGGGAAAACTGCAAGATTTTGGCCAAGTAATACACATTGAATGGCAAATTGTGTGTTTATAGGCCCCAAACCTTGCTTTTGTGGTGCAGCGTGAGCTAAATAATAATGAGATGTAAAAGATGCAAAGTATGGAGTGGACTGTTTTGGATTTTAAGAGGTGTTTAGTCTCTGCTCCGCTCTTTGCTGTTCCTCATTTCGCCTGCAGGCGGTTGTGCTCAATCTGACTCTCCAAACATGCAAAGTACGTCATTATTATCCAAATTTAACTTTGCAAGCTGCATGTATTTCTAGAAAAATGCCAGCTTAGAACTGGTGATTTTCCTCTCTGCTTTCTTCCTATGCGTCAACCTTCTAACATCTTTGTTAGTGATATAGCGGAAGGGCTTTCAGGTAAGGTTTGCCTCTTTGCGGATGATACCAAAATCTGCAATAGAGTAGACACCCAGGAAGGTGTAGATAACATGAGGAGGGATCTAGCTAAGCTTGAAGAATGGTCTAGAATTTGGCAGCTGGGATTTAATGTTAAAAAATGTAAGGTCATGCATTTGGGCTGTACCAATCCAAGGGAACAATATAGTATAGGGGGTGAAATACTTTTGTCCACTAAAGAAAAGCGGGGCCTAGGAGTGGTTGTGTCTGATGATCTTAAAGTAGCTAAGCAGGTAGAAAAGGCGACAGCAAAAGCTAGAAGGATGCTTGGGTGCATACGCAGAGGAATGGCTAGCAGAAAAAGGGAGGTGATAGTCCCTCTGTATAAGTCTTTGGTGCGACCTCATTTGGAGTATAGTGTGCAATTCTGGAGACCGCACCTTCAAAAGGATGTGAACAGGATGGAGTCGGTGCAGAGGGTGGCTACTAAAATGGTTAGTGGTCTTCATTATAAAGCATATGAGGACAGACTGAAGGATCTTAATATTTACACCTTAGAGGAAAGGCGGGATAGAGGTGATATGATCGAGATGTTTAAATACCTCTGTGGTATAAATGGACAGGGGGAGAGCCTCTTTCAATTGAAAGCAGGTTCTGCTACGAGGGGATATGGGATGAGGGTGAAGGGGGATAGATTCAGGAGTGATAGGCGGAAATATTTCTTTACGGAAAGAGTGGTGGATCCGTGGAATAGTCTCCTAGTGGAGGTGGTAGAGATGAGGACAGTAACTGAATTCAAAAAAGCATGGGACAAACACAGAGGATCTCTAAAGGAAAAAAGGGGACTGTTGTAGTTGTTGATATGGAAGGACAGACTAGATAGGTCATGTGGTCTTTTTCTGTTGTCATATTTCTATGTTTCTTATAGGGGCTGGTGGTCTATACTTGATCATTCCCTGTTCCTGAATCCAGTCCCCTGACCCAGACCCTCTGAAACACTTTCCACCTGCACTTCTTCCTGCTAAGAATCAACAGGTGCCATTTTCAAGCTCCTTCTGCTAGAAACCATGGAGACTCCCAGAAGGTGGTGGGAGAATGAGGGTGAGGTGCACTGGATTAGGGGGAGTTCTGAATGGGGGGTAGGACAAATCTGATTGGGGAGGGGGTTTCTGGTTCAGAAGGTGAGTTTGTTTGGATGTGGAGGGATCAGGGGTTGGGCAGGCTCACATATAAATTTGTCCCTTTAAAAGTTTGGCCCATGATATTTTAAAGTACTTCAGTGCACAAAAGAAGAGCAGGACCGGGAGGAGGGGTGTGTGCGTGTTCGTATCGAATGATCTTAAAGTGGCAAAACAGGTAGAAAAGATGATGATAGGGAAAAAGCCAGAAGGATGTTTGGGTGCATAGGAAGAGGAATGGGCAGCAGGAAAAAGGAGGTGATAGTGCCTCAAGTGACACCTCTTTTGGAGAACTGTGAGCAATTCTGGAGACCACATCTTCAGAACAATATAAACAGGATGAAGTTGGTCCAGAAGGCAGTTGCTAAAATGGTCAGTGGCCTTTGGCATAAGGCATATGGGGATAGATTTAAGATCTCAATATATATATCTTGGAGTAAATGCGGGAGAGGGGTGATATAATATGGCACATTTAAATACCTCCATGGAATAAATGCACAGGAATTGAAAGCAAGATCTGGAATGAGGGATCATAAGATGAAGATGAAAGGAGATAGACTCTGGAGTAATCTGATTTTCCCACCAGCAGGAACAGCGGCCATCTTGGATAGCCTCATGGTACTGGCAGGAGCATGGCAAGAGGCCGCAGTCTGGCTGGCAACAGGGCTGGCTCTCCACTAGGCTGTTGCTTAGGGTGGCAGACCCTGGTGGGCAGCATGGTGATCCCCTCCCCTCCTCAGCAAGGGGATATACTTTATGTGCACACTCACAGTTTCCCCGCTCCTGAGGGGGCAGGAGCGGCAGGCCATGAGTAAACACAGATGTTTTAAGGCTGAATCAGTGGCTGTACTGCCACTTTAAAGAAGTGATGGCCATGTCGCCCACTTCCCCCAGGTGAGAGGCTGGATGTTTTGAGCTGTGCAAATGGATGGCATGGGGGGAAGGTGGCACATTGGGCCAGTCAAAACCCTTGGGCCACCCCTGGCTAGCAGACCCTGGGGGATCCTCCAGGGCTCATTTTTCTTTTCAGCCAGTTTTGAGCTGCAGCTCCTGAAACAGCTCACAGGCTGGTTTCAGTCTCTGGTAACTGCGTAGCAACTCCCCTTGCAGGGCTTTGGAGCCCTGCTTTCACCTACAGGGGAACCAGGCCCCTGGGTCTCTCCATTTAGTGGCAAGGGGATAAATCCCCTGTCAATCCTTTTTAGCCTGTCCATTCCTCTGGGAGTTCAGCTTTGTCTCCTATGGACAGGGGAGTGTCGGGAAGAAGAGGCAGATTCCCTATCTCAAATGGGTGAGTTAATGCAGGAAGGGGAGCTTCCCCTGGCAGAGAGAGAGAGGATCAGTCAGTGATTCCTTTTTTTCACAGGGAGGATCTCTCCACCCTTATTCAGGATGCCATGGTAGCCCTCCACATTGCTGAGCCCCCTCCAGTGGAGGTCTCACAAGTGGACCCCATCCTGCGATGTCCTAATGGCCTTTTTTCCCTCCCTGAGCCCAAGCAGTAGCTGGTGTCATCTCAGTAGGAGAAACTGGGGCACAAAGATGCTGGTTCGGCTGTATCTTCTACCCCAAGGGAAAATGAACAACTGTTTGGGATCCCTAAAGTGAATGTCCTGGTCACAGCAGTGGTGAAGCGCACAGCCATTCCAGGTGGAAGGGGGGCAGCACTAAAGGAGGCTTTTGTTGGATGAGTGGGCGCCCTCTTCAAATGTATCTTCACTGCTTCAACCTCGGGCACTCGGGCAATGACCTGTGCAGGTGCGGTGCTTTTACCCTGGATCCAGCAGTTGCTGGACAGCCCAGAGATGGCATGTTTGGAGTCTGGAGCATTGCTTGTGGCTGATGCCTTGTATAATTTAATCAGGAAGTCTTCTAAATCCATGGCTATGACTGTGGTAGCCCAGAGGTGGGTCTGGCTCAGGATTGATCTGCCAAAGACATGTCCAAACTGTAGTTCAGAAAGCTCCCCTACAAGGGCTGGTTGCTCTTTGGGGAAAGCCTGGAGAAGCTAGTAAAAGGCCCTGGGTGCAGTTCGCCCACAGAAGCTCCTGGAGAACATGCCCAGAGATCCCAAGGGCTCCTTATGTAGGACCCATCCAGGAGTGTGAAGCCAGTTTAGGGCTGGAAATCGTTCCATGGCCTTTATCCTCCTAGGGGTCTAAGCCCAAGAAGGGTCAGCCGTTTCAGGGGCTCCATCATCCCTGAGTCTTGGCAGGAGCACCCTCAAAACCCATTAAGCCCTTGAATGAGATCTATACTGTTAGCTGTTTGTTACTTGTAACCATTCTCTGTAAACTGCCTTGAGCAGTAGTTGAAAATGTTCCATGTAAACCTCCTTGATTACCCAGATAAGACAGTATATGAAATAAATAAATAAAACTAAAAAAATAAAGGAAAGGATGAAGCAGGCAGCGAGTGTGAATAAACAGAAAATAGAAATAGGATTTTGACAAAGGACTTAGAAGAAAACCACCAAGTAGAAAAGAGAGACTGGGATCAACCCATGTCCGTTTTTAGAGAATAAAATGTCAGTTTTGAAAATGTGCATTTCTTGTGGGGGCCAATTCAGTTGTAGATCTCCTGCCCCTGTACAGCCAGTCAAAATCAGGGCGTACAGTGGTAGCACCCGATTCTGATCAGCTGCATGTCTGGTATCTACCCGGCTAGCTCAGCCAGGCTCCTGACTGGAGTCACAGTGCAATTGCGTCCTGTTGCCATAGCACTGCAGCTCCATTCAGGAGCCGCAATCACCGGTCGCTCAGTCCGACCCCCCCCCCCGATCCGGCCTTTTGTGGCCAGGGTCGGCCTACAAGGAACCCCCTGCACCCCTCACATTTCTGTCTCTGCCGGCCTCTGCTGTCCACCCATGTACAGGGGGACTTATTCCAACTCCGGTGTGAAATAAGTCCTCCATCCTACTTACTGTGTGACCCCAGACGTACAGGGCTGACCTCAGAATCGGTCCTGTATGTCTGGGGTCACAGCCCTGCCTGCTGCCCGCCCTCGCTCCTCTCCAGCCCACCCCATCCTGCCCATGAACAGAACTTCCCGCAGAAGTGGCCTGTATGTGCGGAGAGCTCTGCTGCCGTTGGAGAGCTCTAGCTGTTTAGCAGGTCTGGACATCTGGATCGGACATCCAGACATGCTAAACGGAGTCCAGAATGACCCCCATAGTTCATTGCAAGAGGAAATGCATTTCTGTTCTTTCTTCCATGTTTCACAGCTTGGGTCTGATTTGTGGGTTTTCCATTTCAAGTTTTGTCTTTTGTAGTTTCTTATTCTTTAATTGGTGATGGTCTGTGTTTTCCATGTGCAGCCGAGATAAAGGATTCTGTTAACATGTAGGTTCTCTCTTGGAATCTGTAGTAGTTCAGCTTGTCTCTTTTCCAACTTGGCGTAATTGGTGTTCTGGAATATTTGCAGTGCTGATTTTTACATAGCTAGGGTTAGTGCAATTTGAGTTCTTGATGATGGTGTTGCCTGTGATCACCGAATTGCCTTTGAATATCAGTCTGATAGGGCATAATTATTCTTTCATATGGAGCACTCCCAGACTCACTAATAAAACTCTCCCAACAACAGATACAGAGCAGAAGAAGGGTGTTTCGCTTTACATCTCAACATACAGAAAACGTCTATTCAAATTCTAGTCTCACATCAGTGACAACACCACTCACTCCCTCCACAGCTAGACATTGTGCATCATAAAACAAAACCCTGCAAATGGATTGTGTTATGTTGCACCATGTCTAGCTGTGGAGAGAGTTAGACATTGTATGTCATAACACAAAACTCTGCAAATGGATTGTATTATGACGCACAATGTCTAGCTGTGGAGGGAGTTAGTATTGTTGTCACTGATGTGAGACTAGAATTTGAATAGAATCTTTTAGTATGTTGAGATGTAAAGTGAAACACCCTACCTCTGCTCTGCTTCGTTGGGAGAATTTTGTTGGTGAGCCTGGGAGTGTTCCATATGAATGAATAATTATGTTCTATCAGACTGATATTCAAAGACAATTAGGCGTTTACTGACAAATGCATAATTAGCCTAACTGTGTATTTTCAAAAAATATACAGATAATATCAGGCTTTTAAAATGCAGAATGGCCAGTTATTATCTGTTTACCTGTGGGACATGTTAGGGGAGGAGCAAGGGTAAGCCAGAAAATTATCCAAATAGTGGTAATATTCAGCCACTCTTCAGGTAAGATATACGTTTAGTTTAGGTCTGCAGAATATCAGGCCTAGCCTAAACAGATAATACAGTGGCCACACTATAAAGCTCTGTATATTCAGCGTGCTATCTATATGGATAGTAATACAGAATACACACACAGATTAAGTTGAATGGGAGGGTGGCATTTAACAAGCCAGTGGGCTGAAAATTTACCCCTGTTTGCACAACTTAAACTGCAAGATCAGACCCGGAAAGAGGGGTGGGGGGTGGTGCACAAGCAAAAGTTGGCTCGAGGTGCTACAATCCCTGATTCCACTAGGGCATAAGCCTCCTCTGGAGCTGAGTCTGCCTTGGTGTCTCTGGAAAGCATCTGGAGGCATAAGTGCCCCGTGGAAATGGCTGATCCTAGACATACAGGGCTGACTTTGGAATTGGCCCTGTACATCTGGGGTCAGGTTCCTGCCCACTCCCAACCCTCTCCCCTCCTTTGGCCCACCCCCTCCCACCCACGAACAGAGCTTCCCGTACAACTTGTCTGTATATGTGAGGAGCTCTGTCTGCAGGATTGGCACCCCGGCATTTAGCAGGGGTGGATGTCCAAACCAGACGTTCATCCCCAGTAAATGCCATCCAGAATCTACCTCCTGTAGGGCAGCTACCTGGTCTTCTATGAACACCTCTGTGAAGCACTACAGGCTGCATGTACGAGCTGGAGTGGATGGCAGTGCTGTCTGGAGTGTCATAAAGTGGAGCTGTGAAGTGAACAGCCTGTCTTGTTTAAAAGCAAATATTCTTTACCCTTTTCCTGTGTGAACTTAAACACAATATAAATTCTCAGACTGGGAGGCCTGTGTTCTTTTTTTTTCTTTGCTGAGTATGTCAACCTCTGGACATCTCTTCCCAAACGAGAGCTTGAACAAAGGGCATGTACTTGGAAGGTGATAACATGGGTGGTGTGTGTGTGCACATGTGTGCTTACAGGCGTTACTGTTTTGTGTATTGTCTCCTCACTGATACAAATCCATGACCAGGGATTTTTTTGAGGGGGTATCCGGTGGTACTGAGTACCGGCACCTTTTTCAAAGACTGCTGAAATTGACCCATGGTCCACATTAAATAACGAAAGAGCCCTGAATACAAGTACTGGCATATTTTGTGCTAGATAAAAAACACTGTCAATAAGAGACTGTCTTGATTATTTTATGTTAAATTATTCTTGAAGGCCTATCACAACAATTTTGTTTGTAAAGAGGTACTTAACAAAGCTGCCCACTTTCCCCCACAGTGAGCTGCTTATATCAACTTTGCTGACAGCATCCATCAGTTCAGGCCAAAACACTGAAAGAATTTACATCAGTAGTCAAGAAAAAAAGATCTCTTCGTTGATGGCATGCTGTTACATCTGCCTCAGTTTGAAGTCTTTGTCACAGGTTTGTTTGAGGACCTAGAAAGATAGGATGGATCATTTGTCTAGAAAATAAGCATCTGATAAGTAACTGGTGTGGTTTTTGATTTCTTGCTGCACTAGTTACATCCATTTCATCATCAAACATGCCTCTTAGGATTGCTGTGTCTATCTCTGTCCACACGCATGTGCCAGGTGTGCATTGGTAAGGGTAGATGATATAATGGACTGGGTTGTGCACATGAACAGATATGGCAAGGCCAGGATAGGGAGACTGCCCTGTGGTCACAACAGGCTGAGCCGGGAGCAAGGCAGCTACTTGCCGAGGGTGCCTGGTCTGTGCTTCCCCTGTGCTATACCCCACCCCCCTTTCGGCCATCACTCTGTGGTGGTTTCATGCGTGGTGGAAGCTTTCAGATCCGAGAGGGTCAGTGTGCCCTTCAACAACTTTTGTTGATTTTCAGATTTCTCATAATGTCCCTTAATGCAAATGTGTGTAGACATTTGCAAGCACCTTACTATTTTAATTTTTCACCTCATTTAACAAGACTAAATTGGACTGAAGGTGATGGCAGATTTTACCCCTTTTTCTTTCTAGCAGAGTTGGTGCTTTTAAAATGAATAGCCTCCGTAAAGTGCTATATATGTTTAGTCATCCTAACCTTCATTCCTCTCAGGATAATCCCCAGTTCCAGCCAAACTCTTACTGGGAACAAGCAACAGTCCTGCTGTTGTTTGCAGATCTTCGCAGGCTGCAAATGAGAGAGAGGTCTGGAAATTTCTGGTTTGTATAAATATTTCTGTTCATCTTAACTGATGTACCTCAGTTGATGTCCAAGGCCTGTTTGCTGCTCCTCTGAAATATATTAACGCTTGTTTTTTATATCTTTTAGGGTTATTTGATCTAGTAGTAGAACATACCCACCGATTCTGGGTTTTCTCTGCAGGTAAAGCAAAATGCACAGGCCTTCTGAGGAACCAATAGCTTCTCCCACCTATACACACGACACTCATTTTTTTTACCTCACTAGACAGCCCATAGTACCATTGGTTTGAAGTATCTTGTCCTGCAAGAGAGGGTTATTGACCTTCCTATATTTTCAATGTTTTGATCCTGTGAATATATTGTGTTATTAAATCAAAAAGCTCCTCAAAGAATATTGCTAAATCCTTAAATGATTTAGAGACGTATATGAAATCCAGATGAGAAGGGTCCCCCAAATTATCTGATGGCCACAGGATAATCTTGTCTGTGAAACAACTCATGTAATAATACTGTGTAGGGCTACCATTTTTCCAAGCTCTAAAAACGAGAGCTCTTCCAGAAAATGAGCTCACACAAGAATTTGTATGCCCACAGGTACAGTAAACCAGTATTTCAACACATAATGTAACTTCAGATAAATGTGAAGCGGAGCTGGGTAGGGAAGGGAGTAGCACAAGGCGAGTGGCCTGTGGATCCCCAGGAGAAGGATTTGAGGCTCTTTTGGAAGATTATCTCACCATACCCCATCCATATGTGAGTCTTCTTAGGGCTTAATCCCTAAGGGATTGTTCCCTTATTACTTTAAGAAAACAAATATGACGTGTCTGGTCAGTCTTATCTGGAACTGCTTCTTATTGTTCAATGCAGATTTGTGTCAAGTGCACATCTATCACAACAGTGCACAATATTTTATTTATTTATATTATTTCTATACCGCGCTCTTTAAAATCAGCGCGGTTTACATGTAACAACAAATTGTACAAGGCAGCGGAGCATGCGGTGTATGTTACAGAGAACAGGTTTATACAACTTGGGTTTAACAGGGGTAATTATATACAACTATGTACAACTGAGCTGTTCGTCAATGATTGCTAGTTAATTCCCCATGAAAATCTTTGCAATAAGTGTCTCTGAAGTTATTACTGCACAAGTGGAATACCTTTCGGTGAGTCCATGACCAGGCTGTTACTTTCTTTGGTTGTTACTTTCTTCGATCCACTAGCTTTGCACTTGTGAAAAAATGCTTTCCGTATTCGCATTGTGGAAGGTTCAGCAAAGAACTGTGTGATCTTCCATAGTCCAGAGTAGCATGCAGCATCTTTTTTATTTTTATTTTCTAAATACTTGGCCCATTTCATTTTTTTTTTTGTATAACAGCAGTTTCTGGAACTCTTTATTACCTCAAACATTCACAGATTTTTAAAGATTCTTGTACTGATGAAAGCACCTTGATATCACTGGTTTCCACACCTGCCGCTTACTGTTCTTTGGCAGGGTTCTAACTGTTTGAATCATAGGAATTAGTGCTGCTAATTAGTGAGTAGTGATTTTTTCAGGTTTTCTATTCTTTCACAATGTGCCTGATAGTGGGAGGTGTTATGTTTATGTTTATTTAAAATTTGCTATACCACCCTTCATTTACACATCAGGGTGGTTTACAATATGCTAAAATACAGAAATTAAAAAAACAAAAGGAAAACTCCAAAGTGAGAAAATAGGACAGTTACAATATTATTGAGCACAGAGGACCTGAAAAATAGTACAGTAAAAGCTTAGTAATTAAGATGTAGTCCATAGCTGCAACAACCCCGAAGATCAGCAAAACAGAATAGTTTTCATCTTGGTATGCCAATAAAAAAAAAAAAGTTGAAAACAATTGAGAAATAGCCTCCTACATGGATTCTAATTTAAAAGTTTTCGGTAGGGACAAGGAAAGCCCAGCATCCGAGGAAATAAAGCGTTCAGAGCAGGAGACTGAGCCTTCTCCCCTGACTCATAGGAAATGGCAGCTTGCCTTTTGTTAATCAGGCAGCCTGTAGCTTCTTAAATTACCTGGATGATACCATTGCTATTCTAACTTTGACAACTTCCCCTTTGTTGGTCGACTCATGCGCATCCAATCCTTGTTGCATCTCCACTCCAACTCAGACCCTATCACTCTGAGGTCCTTCTCCTGGTCCGTGCACACCAACCTCTCACCCCCTATCACACAAAATTCCTTTGGATTTCTGCATCACAAGTGCATGACTGCACTTCTTTACATTAAATCTAATATACTGAAGAAGTGTGGCTCTGACAGCCCAACCAGGAATACTTGTACTTATGTATCTACGTCTGTCTCGCTTTTGGTGAAGTGTTTGTCCCTCTTCTTGTCAATTAACGATGTGTTCTTTCTCTGTTTCCTCTGTCCTGTCTAGAGTATGGAGTTCCTTTTCTTTTAACTTTAACTTTTTATTTTTGAGCTTTGTAAACCACTTTGCTTATCTTGAAAGGCGGTATAGGAAACACTGAATGAATCATAAACAAGGCTCATCGGATTTAAGACAGCGGCTGGCGAGGCACATATTGTTCAGGAGAAAAAGAGGTCTCCATCTCATGAGGATGATGCTGAGCCGCCCGACTGTGGCATCAACACAACTAGAGTTACTCCTTCCTTCCAGGCTCTTCTGTCTTTGCATCTTACAAACACATCCATCGAATCAGGCAAATGGCTCAAGGGTTTCTGCCACCCTAGGCATAAGCCCTAGCCGTGCTGCCCCCGTCCCGAACCGCACTACCACCGATTTGGGCGGCGGGAATGGGGAGAGCGTAGGTTGGCTCGGCAGCAGGCCATGTGCTTTGGCACACATAGCCTGCCACTTCTGACCCCCCCTCTGACATAACTTCATGGGTTAAGGAGCAGCAAGCCATGTGTGCCAAAGCACATCGGCTTCTGCTGAGCCTAGCTGTCCCCCACCTTGCTGCCGGAATCAGTGGCAACGGGAGGGCAGCAGCGTAGCATGGCTCAACATGGGGGGAGGGCGGCACAACTCAGCGCATGGGGGGGGGGGACATCAGGCCATGTATGCCAAAGCACATGACCTGCCACCCACAGAAATTTGTTGCCCTAGGCAGGTGCCTATCCCACCTAGTTGACTAGCCGGCCCTGCATTTACTCATTGGAATGGGTGACTAGAAAAGAGATGCCAAGAGCAGGGCATGGCTTCCACCATCCAGTGCCTCTTTTCTGAGGGAATGCTGGCAGCAGATAAAGACTGCGAGTAAGTGAACATTACTTTTTAGGGAAATGTGGTGACTTGAAGCTGGTAATAGAAGAGAGATTTGGATTTTATTTGGTCGATAATAAAGAGAAAAAAAAAAGAAAATAAGGCAATAGCTCTGTACTGGACCAACCCAACACCCTCTGTACCAAATTCCAAAGCATATTTGTAATTCCTAGTGTGTTCTGCTTTTTGTTAGTTATTGGATTTTTGTTGTTGTTGTGCTATTATTCAATTTCTTTCCCTTATGTTTTTTTTTTTTGTAAATTTGATGTATGTAATTATAATCTAAAGTCATAATTTATTAACCTTAAGTTTTTTCCTGGTTATAAAATATTGTCACACCCTCACCACTCGCCTCTAGGTTTGAGGGGTGTGGTTGTATAAGGAACTTTCCCCTTTCAGCCTTAACTGACTAATTCCCCGCAATGATTTTTGGGAAATGTAGTTTAATTGTGCTATATATGGGCTTCAGATAGAAAGCTGTAGTCGGGCTCCTTGGGGTAAGGGAATGACAGAAATTTATTGAGTACAAAAAAGGTTCATAAATACCACATTCAGGCATACTTCTCCAGGCTTCTTCAAAGTACAACAGGTTATAAGCAAAACAAAAACCCAAAAACCAAAATGCCAGCTTAAAGTATTCTTCAGCTCAGAAAAACATAACCTTTAACAGCAAGGCTACCAGCTTCCTTTAGCCTTGCTGGTTAAAGCACAAAACACAAAACAGGCTTTCTTCTGTGGCAGTTTGCCTTCTTTTCCAGTCTCAAACCTTTCCAGGCTGTTTTCCAATTAACAAGCAAAACAAAAACTCCAAACAGGAACAAACTTTCAACGTGCAAGCAACGTTCTATTCAGGTTTCTCAGGAAAATTCAAGAGTAAAAAGAAAGCTTTTTCCTCACAGTTAATTTGGCTTCTTGCCGTCTCACTTCACAGGTGGTTAACAAGCACAATTCCCAACTCCAGCTTGTTCTTACGTCTTAGTAAAACCTCCCCTCTTTACCACGTGGGAATTTACAATTCATCTACCTGCTTCTTATGGTTACCTTTCTCTGGAGGGCTTCCTCTCAGGGCTGGCTTTCCTTCAACCCTTCTGTGGCTAAGGCTTGGCACAAAGAGCAATCCATGAGGGTGTCTTCCTCATTCAGCTCAGGATCAGGCTCTCCTAGTTGCATAGACTCAGACTCTCCTTCTGGCTCACTGGGCTCGGCTAACAGCCTCTCGTTAGAGCTGAGAGTCTCTCCTGCTCCTCTGCATTGCCCAGCATAAGTCAGGCTTCTCCTGCTCTGCTCAGCATTAATCAGGCTTCTTAGGCTTGTACCTGTGCCTCGGCTTGTATCAGCTTCTCTCTCTCTCTCTTTCTCCTCTTCTTGCCTTTGCCTCTGCCCTTGCTTCTGGCGTTCCTTCCACCCTCTCTCTTTCTCCTTTACTATAATCTAGCATAGGCTTATATCTCCAGGGTTCTAGCCCCACCTCCTCTCTTCCCAGGTGACGGAGATCACTCTGCTTTTTGGCACCTGTGCAATCAGGGAGCTTACTGACGTAAGGGTCTTGGACCTTAGGTCTGTATTCACTCTCCCTTATTTCACTAGGGAAAACATGAAACCTATTCCAGCTGGAGGTTTTCTGGTTCCTAGGTGAGGTTGTGGTTTTGTTACCCTGACCTTGCAAAAGGGGCCCTTTTACTAGGGTGAACTCTGCCTTTTTCCCTTTCCCCTAACTCAGGATAGGCTTCCTTACCACATACCCCCCTACCCAAGATATTACAGGCTGGCGGAGGTTGTTGGAGTTCCTCCGAACAGTTCGTAATCCTTGATAAGGCATCCGCATTTTGATGTAGTTTTCTTGCCCGATGTTCTACCCTGGATAGACTGTCCACTGCAGATCTTTCTTGCTAGGGCCTAAGCACGTTTATATGATAAATTTGCCTGCGACCCGTACTACTCTCTACCTCATAGGATAGCGGGCCTACTTGCTTGGTCACTTTCCATGGTCCCTTCCATTGAACCTCAAATTTGGGAGTGGCGCCTGTCACCATTACTAGGACTTTCTCTCCCAGGGCTAACTGGTGGGGCTTTGCCCTCTGGTCATATCGCTCCTTCTGGCAAGCTTGACTAGCCTGTAAATTCTCTTCGGCAACCTGGGAGGTCCTACTCAACCGCCCTCTTAAATCGTGGAGAAAGTGAGGGACTCCCTTAGCCTCCTTCTCAGACTCTAACCATTGCTCCCTTAATATGTCTAGGAGACCCCGAGGGGCTCGACCATACATTAACTTATAGGGAGATACTCCTAGGGAAACCTGTATCTGTTCCCGGCAGGCGTAAAGAACGAAAGGAAGCAACACATCCCATTCCGTCACGTTCCCGTCTAAACCCCGTCTTAACATTTGTTTCAATGTTTAATTCAGCCTTTCCACCAGGCCATTAGACTGGGGGTGATAGGCGGCCGTTTTCACATGATGCACCCCAAAAGCGTCCCAAACCTGGGCCAGATATTTTGACACAAAATTGGTCCCACGGTTTGTTAATACTTCCCGGGGAAAACCCACTTCGCAAAACAGTTTTACTACTTGTAACGCTACTGTTTTGGCCGAGATATTGCGCAAAGGGACTGCCCAAGGAAATCTAGTGGCCTGATCCACCATGACTAAAATATATTGGAATCCTCGGAGTGTTTTTACCAGGCGTCCAACTATATCCATGGTGATTCACCCGATAGGGTCAGATATTATGGGTGTCAGAATCATGGGTACTACTGGAGGCCGGGAAGCCGTGACCCGCTGACAAGAAGGGCACGCGGCACAAAACCGGGTGGTTTCTTTAAAGACCCCGGGCCAGTAGAAACGTATAAGGATCTGATCCAGGGTCCCCTGTACCCCTTTGTGGCCACCCACTGGATGGTCGTGGGCAAGCCCTAAGACCAACCCCTTGAAAGCTGTGGGCACCACTAGCTGTTTCCTGATCGTCCCTGTCCGGGGATCTTGACTTTCCCTGTATAATATCTCTTTGTCTAGAAGGAATCTCGGGAGGATATCTCGTACAACCCGGGCATACTCAAATGCTTGGGTGAGTGCAGGGTCGGCTCGTTGTTCATAGGGAAAAGTTGGGAACTTTTCGACCAATTCCGCTGGCACCCAGGGTAACCCTTGGCTAACTTCCATTCCAGCCCTCTCCTGTGCCCTACACCGCCTCTTGCGGCATTTCACAGCTTTCCCCTTCTTAATCCTAGAAGATGGGGAAGCCACCAGGTCATCGTGTGAGGGCAAAACTCCTAGGGAATCCTCTGGGGACCCGTCCTTTTGGTCTTTGGCCATAGTCTGGGACCGGGTAGATACAAGTCCGACCTTTTGCTGTAGGCCTTTCCCCAGTCCCCTCCTAAACTGTGGCCAATCTCTTCCCAATACCAGATCGTGGGGGAGTTTTGGAACCACTGCCACCAGAATTTCTTTCTGCACCCCTAACCCTTTTATGACTACTTTGTACACAGGGTAAAAAGAAGCAGCGTCATGAATGCATCTGATTTGAACCCTACCTTCTGGCCTCCTCTGTTCAGACTCATTCTGGGCCTCAATTGCCCGCCAAAGCCTCTGTGATACCATGCTTTGGTTGGCCCCAGAGTCAAGCAGAGCATCGGTAGTGGCCCCCTGTATACTAACCGTTAAGAGGAAACCCTCTCCCAGCTGTTTCACACTTGTACCCATTAGGCCAGTGTGGTCTTTGCCTCCCCTCTGCAAGTGTCCCAACGTCCCACAACAAAAACATTTCTTTCCAGCCCACTTTCCTTCTTGAGCAGGCACACAAGTTTTCCCAAACTCTGCATTATTTCCTTGTTTCTTTTCTGATGAACCAAAACCACCCTCTGCCCCTGCTTTTGGAGCGCTGCCCTTTTGCTGACGAGCTAACTCAGCTTCCATGTAGCGTTCAGTCAAAAGGGTTGCCTCTCCCGTGCTCTGGCAGTTTTGCTGAATCAGAAAGGATTGTATCTCTTTTGGTACTGCAGCCATAAACTGCTCTAATATTACCATATCCACCACCATATCTATAGTTTTCCCCTCCGGAGCCAGCCACTTTAAGGCTAAACCACGAATTCTCTGGCTTAAGGCCTTAGGCGTTTCTCCTGCCATCAGGGCCGTGGCTCTCAACATGCGGTGATACAACATTTTTGTTAACCCTAATCGGTCTCTAATTGCATTTTTCACTGCATTATAGTCCATAGCCTGCGCTGCTGGCATAGCTCTATAGGCGGCTAGTGCTTCTCCTGTTAAGGGGGTTGCTACTCGCACTGCCCACTGGCTAGCTGGCTATCCTACAGCTTGAGCCACCCTCTCGAATGACTCTAAAAGTCATCTATGTCATCCTCAGGGGAAAGCTTGCCAAAATTCAATGCCCCACTGTTGTGTGAGTCTATCAGACTGTCCATTTGAGGCATAGATGGTCCCGCTGGTGCCGGTATTCCTCCGCTTCCTTGTCTCTGGAGTGTAATAAGGGCTTCCACTAAGTCCAGGACAGGCTTTTGCTGCTCCTTCATGGCTGCAATCGCACTCTCCTGCGCCAGCTGTGCCAACTCCTGCTGGCGTTGAAATTAAGTGGCCATCCATTGTACCAGCTCTTTCGGATCCATGTCTTGGCATACCTGTAAGAGAAAAGAAAAACACCAAGGGCAGCACCATTCAACAGCCTTTTATGCCCCCTTTATCCAAAAGCATTCACTTTTTTTTTCCTTCAATCTGGTCCAGCCCACGCCTTGGTACCCTTTACCTTATTCCGGCATTGACTCTCGCTTCAAAAGGGTGTCCTTTTCCTGGTGCTCCAACCTGGACCACTCCCTCGTTTGGCCAACTCTTCGGGCTGTAAATCCTTGCAGCTGTATATCCTGAAGGGTAAAAATCCGTACAACTACGCCACTGTCACGCCCTCACCACTCGCCTCTAGGTTTGAGGGGCGTGGTTGTATAAGGAACTTTCCCCTTTCAGCCTTAACTGACTAATTCCCCGCAATGTTTTCTGGGAAATGTAGTTTAATTGCGCTATATAAGGGCTTCAGATAGAAAGCTGTAGTCGGGCTCCTTGGGGTAAGGGAATGACAGAAATTTATTGAGCATAAAAAAGGTTCATAAATACCACATTCAGGGATACTTCTCCAGGTTTCCTCAAAGTACAACAGGTTATAAGCAAAACAAAAACCCCAAACCAAAATGCCAGCTTAAAGTATTCTTCAGCTCAGAAAAACATAGCCTTTAACAGCAAGGCTACCAGCTTCCTTTAGCCTTGCTGGTTAAAGCACAAAACACAAAACAGGCTTTCTTCTGTGGCAGTTTGCCTTCTTTTCCAGTCTCAAACCTTTCCAGGCTGTTTTCCAATTAACAAGCAAAACAAAAACGCCAAACAAGGATAAATGGGCTGTGATGGTGGGGAGGGGGGGCAAGGACTGGAAATGGGCTGTGATGGGTGGGCTAAAATTGGAAATGGGCTGATGGGGGCTGGAATAGGGCTGGAAAAGAGCATATGGGGGGCTAGGACTGGAAATGGGCTGATGTGGAGGCTTGGGAGAATGGGATTATTTAAGATTTTTCTTTCTATGCATGGGGAGCAGTGTTAAGATAAAAGCTGCGCAGCAGACATGTAATATTTACTAAATGCCGCTTGCCACTGTGACCGAGGAAAGGTGATATTCAGCCACTGTTTGGATAGCAAACTGCATAACGTTAGGGTTACCTTTTTTGTGCCAGACTTGATGCGGCTGGATATCTGATTAGCAGACTGAATATTGCCGCTGACCGCTGACACGGTAATCCCAGGGACCACTCTCATTCCAGCCGTGGATCAGCCCAGCTGCAGTTAGAGGAGATATTTAGCAACACTATCTGCTTAGTGTTGTTTTGAATATTGGCTCTTATATTACAGCAAATAAGTGCACTTAATGCAACATTTTAAACTTTCCCTCAATCATTATCAAACCTTTAACCACATCAGTTCTGATTTTCAATCAAATCTAACACGATCTTCATTTCATCTGACAATATCACCCATTTTGTCCAATGGGGTCCGATATTCAAAGGGTTAACATGGTTATCAGACCTGCTAACCATGTTCCTGAGCGGTCCTCCAGTTTAGTTCTCCACATCCGGGTAGTGCACCTCCTCCCGCAGCCAGGAGACTGGACCAATCAAAATCCTGCTGTGTATGATGTATGCTGCAGGAGCTCCCATCAGCCCCCAGTGTGTCCAGTCTCCTTGCAGCTGGAGGACGTGTATGCCTGGTATAGGCTCACTTAGGATCATTTGGGGGAGCAACACTAGAGAGTTTTGTTTGTACAGGGTTTTGCTTTCTGTTATCCCTTTTCTTTTTCAGGTAGATGTCCCTTTAATTTAAAAAAAAAGAAAAAAAAAAAGTAAAAGGCCATACGGGAGCAGGCCGGTGTTGAGGAGCCAGGACAGCATTAGCCTTCTGCCTTCCCTCCGGAGGTTTTCTAGCAGTCAGTCAGGCTGCATCTCTCCCCTTGACTACACGGGGAAGAGAGCTGCCTTGGCCAGACCTCCCTGGTCCTTTCGGGCCTCTCTGGGCTCCTGCGGTCCCATTGCCACACTTTAACTGCCTGCTGGTAAGTCCGCGGCTGTGTGGACTCCTGCTCATGATTCGAGCAGTGAGCCGGCTTTCAGCGGAGCTCCGTCTCTGACAGCGGGTGCCCTTTCGGCGCAGATCGCGTGTTTTCTTTATTTGCTGTTATTTGCCTTCCTTTGCCTTTATTTCCATACGTTTCTTTGCACTTTATTTCCTCCGTGGTTTTTCGCGCCCTTTTTTCCTTTGCCGGTAAAGAAAGCCGGCGGCCATTTTGCAGTTTATTTTTACTTTTTCCCGCCGGCGAATTCAGCTGTGCACAGGTCCCCCTTGCATTTTTTCTTAGTTTTGGAGTGGCGATTTTGTCTGCCTACATCTCTGCCCTCTCACTAGATGTTTTAAAACAAAAAAAAAAAAAAAATTTAACAAAAACGGAGCGTTTCTTTTTTTTTTTATTTCCTTGGGGTGCCATAGGTCAGAATTTATTTTTCTAGAGTGGCTCCTAGGCTTGCATGGCTGCTAAACCACAGTGCGTGATCTGCGGATCGCGCAGGGGAGCAGTGGCTGAGTCTGGCATATGTCGGGGCTGTGCCTCCATCTCTTCAGATGTGGAACATCAGATGGAGTTGAAAGAGCTTCCTGACGCTGCCGGCCCCCCTGTCTTGGCGGAGGGGGAGCCCATGCCGGGTCCACTACCAGCTTGTTCGGCGGCCCTTCCTAAAGGGCTGGCTAGTACTTCTTCACTGGAGACTGTGGAATCCCCTTCCGAGGGATTCTCCCCGGATTTTGTTCTTCTTATGCACCAGGCCTTTCGCTTAAGCCGTTCTGGCAAGCTTCCGGAGTCATGGCCGGCGTCACTCCCCTCCGGCTCGGCAGGGGAGCCCCGGCGCACTTCTCAGCCTGCTGCCAAGCGCCTTCGGACCATTGTCCAGGAACCGGAACCGGAAGATCTGAGTTGGCAGGATGTGGATGCAGAACTTGAGCCGGATGCTGATCCTGAGGAGTTGGAAGACGGTGAAATTCCAGAGCCGGAAGATCAGGCCCGAATTATTCGGGTATTTCGTAGAGAAGAGCTGGTACCCTTGATCACGCAGTCTCTCCAGACCCTTAATCTAGCGGTTGCTCGGCCTATGGAGGAGGACGGCTTGGAAGATCCGCTCATACAGGCCGTGCGGGACTCCCAAGTGGTGTTTCCCGTGCACCGAGTGGTGGAGCAAATGATTCAAACTGAGTGGGATCAGCCTGACTCTGGTCTGAAGGGGATAAGGACTATGAACCGTCTCTATCCCTTAGCAGACAAAGACAAGGAAAAGTTTAAGTCTCCACGCATCGATGCCGCTGTGTCGGCGGTGACTAAAAAGACCACCATTCCAGTTGAGGGCAGTACTGCCCTAAAGGATGCGCAGGACAAGAAAGTGGATAACTTGTTGAAACAAGCCTTTGATACCAATGCTTTATCCTTGCAGGCCTCTATCTGCGGCGCTTGGGTCGCTAGGGCCTGCTTGCGCTGGGCTCAGCACCTGCAGTCGGTTTCCGGCTTAGACCCGCTGGGATTGCTAGAGCTGACACGTCTGGAGTCTGGGTCGGCGTACTTGGCAGATGTGCATTAGGATTTGATCAGGACTTTGGCTAATAGCATGGCTTCTTTGGTGGCGGCTCGCAGGTCTATCTGGTTGAGGAACTGGGCAGCCGACGGCTCTTCTAAATCCCGCCTCAGTAAACTTCCCTTTAAGGGCAGATTATTGTTTGGAGAAGCCCTGGATAAGTTGGTTAAGGACCTCGGAGAGTCTAAGGGCGGTAGACTGCCAGAGGATAAGCCCAAGCTCATTAGGAACGCACCGCCAGCACGGGGACACTTTCGGGACTTTCGCAGATTTCGTTCTTCCCGCCTTTGGTCTTCCCAACGTGGCCGCTTTAGTTCCAGAACCCAAGGATTTCGGGGTTTTCGAGGAGCGGGCCGAGGCTTCTCGGGGGCTTCCGCCTCCTCAGCCTCTTCCTTTAGTCGCAAACCACAATGAAGCAAGGCGGGCCCCAGAGGGAAGTCTGGTCATCGGGGGTCGCTTGCGCGATTTCCTTCCTTCTTGGGCCCAAATTACCTCCGATCAGTGGGTGCTGGAGATCGTGAGGGAAGGCTATGCGCTGGAGTTTGCTCGCCCGCTCCCCGATTCCTTTGTTCTCTCTCCCAGCAAGGGCGAGCAGAAAATACAGGCGCTTCGGTTGACTTTGCGCAAGCTTTTAGCCTTAGGAGCCGTCATTCCCGTCCCGCCTGCTGAGCGCGGCGCCGGTCACTACTCCATTTATTTTGTGGTGCCAAAGAAAGACGGGTCGCTACGCCCCATTCTAGACCTCAAGGGGGTGAATCGTGCTCTCTGGGTTCCTCATTTTCGAATGGAAACCTTGCGGTCGGTCATTGTGGCGGTGCGTCGCGGAGAGTTTCTCACGTCCCTCGACCTCTCGGAGGCCTATTTGCACATTCCTATTCGACCGTCTCATCAAAAGTTCCTTCGGTTTGCTTTCCCGTGGGGCCACTTTCAGTTTCGAGCCCTGCCGTTTGGAATGGCTACCGCTCCTCGCACCTTCACGAAGGTTATGGTGGTGGTCGCGGCGGCTTTGCGGCGGGAAGGCATCTTGGTTCACCCTTACCTCGACGATTGGTTGATTCGCACGAAGTCCAGAGGCGAGAGTGTGCAGGTCACGGACAGAGTGGTTACTCTCCTGCGATCTCTCGGCTGGGTGGTCAACGAACAGAAAAGTCACTTGACGCTGACTCAATCCCTCGAATATCTCGGGGTTCTCTCCGACACGGCGCGAGGGTTGGTGTGCTTGCCGGAACGCCGTGTCCTGGCCTTACGGGGCCTAGTGCGCACTTTTCTAGCTCCGTCCGCCTGGTGGTACCTACGGCTCCTCGGCACTATGGCAGCGACCCTGGAGGTGGTTCCTTGGGCGCGATTTCATATGCGACCACTCCAGAGCGCCCTGCTGCGTCGCTGGTCGAATCAGTTCGATTCGTTGAGCATGCGATTGCCCTGCCAGAAGCCAGTGCGTCGGTCACTCCGGTGGTGGCTGTGCCCGGAGAACCTGAGAAAGGGGCTTCCCTTGGAGACGCCCCTTTGGGTTCCGTTCATCATAGATGCTAGCCTGTCAGGCTAGGGAGCCCATTGCCAGGGCCACTTTGCTCAGGGACGTGGTCTCTCCTGGAGGCATCTTGGTCAATCAACCGTCTCGAGCTGCGAGCGGTAAGGCTCGTGCTGCTTGCCCTCGAAGCGTTGGTAGCGGGGCGACCGGTGCGGGTTCTCTCGGACAACTTGGCGACCGTGGCCTACATCAACCGTCAGGCGGGCACCGGAAGTGTGGCCCTGGAGTCCGAGGCGGCGGCGTTGTTCTCTTGGGTTCAATCCCGGCTGCCGGCGATCTCGGCGACGCATATCGCGGGACGGGACAATGTGACAGCGGATTTTCTCAGCAGGGTGCGGGTGGATCCCGGGGAATGGGAGCTGAACCCGCAGATTTACTCCCAAATAGTTCATCGATGGGGTCTGCCCGTCATGGATCTCATGGCGACATTCCAATCGGCAAAGACAGGGCGCTTCTTCAGCAGACGCAGGGAGCGCATGTCAGAAGGGATCGATGCCCTTCTCCAGCCGTGGCCAGAGTGCAGTCTCCTTTATGTCTTCCCTCCTTGGGCGCTAATCGGTCGGGTCGTTCAGCGCATCGAGGCTCACCGGGGGCGAGTGTTGCTGGTTGCTCCGGATTGGCCCCGAAGACCGTGGTACGCGGACCTGGTGTGGTTGCGCGACGGGATTCCCTGGCATCTACCGTCGTTGCCAGATCTTCTGCTTCAGGGTCCCCTTCGGATGCCCCAGGTGGATCGCTTCTCG
Source organism: Ichthyophis bannanicus (assembly GCA_033557465.1). Taxonomy (NCBI): domain Eukaryota; kingdom Metazoa; phylum Chordata; class Amphibia; order Gymnophiona; family Ichthyophiidae; genus Ichthyophis; species Ichthyophis bannanicus. Next base: position 1,221,363,687 of record CM066031.1, read on the forward strand.
CTTACGGTTTGGCCATTGAAAGGGCTCGGCTGAGGAAAAGGGGTTATTCCCCTGCAGTTGTTTCCACCCTTCTTCAAGTGTGAAAGTCTTCCACCTCTCTCGCTTATATTCGGGTGTGGAGGATTTTTGAGGACTGGTGTTCCCGGCGGGGTGTCCGAGCGGCGACGGCCTCCGTGCCCGTAGTACTCAGTTTTTTACAGGACGGGTTTGATAAGGGTCTTGCGGCCAGCTCTCTCAAGGTTCAGCTGGCGGCTCTCGCTTGTTACAGAGGCAAAGTGTTGGGTATTAGCCTAGGGTCTCACCCGGACGTGCTGCGTTTTCTCAAGGCCGTTTTCCGTTTGAGGCCTTTGCGTCGGGTATCCATTCCTTCCTGGGATTTGAACTTGGTGTTGCGGGCTCTGGTTCGCGAACCCTTTGAGCCTCTCCGGCAAGCGTCTATTAAGGATCTGATCCTGAAGACGGTTTTTCTGGTGGCCATCTGCTCGGCGAGGCGTATTTCCGAGTTACAGGCGCTCTCGTGCAGGGAGCCCTTCTTATCAATTTCTAGGGATCGCGTAGTGCTTCGCCCGGTTCCCTCTTTTTTGCCCAAAGTGGTATCGCCTTTTCATTTGAATCAGGCGGTGTTTCTTCCGATTCTGCGGGCCAGTCCGGAAAGCCCTGCTAGCGGTGGGCTTCACTGCCTGGATGTCCGGCGTGTTCTTCGCCGTTACTTGAAGGTTTCTGAGTCTTTCCGGAAAACAGACTGCCTCTTCGTGCTCTTTGGCGGGGCACGGCGGGGTGAAGCGGCGGCTAAGGCCTCCATTGCTCGGTGGATTAAAGAGGCGATTGCATCGGCGTATCTGTTGCAGCATCAGCCGGTTCCGGCGGGTCTGCGAGCCCACTCGACCAGGGCTCAAGCGACCTCTTGGGCGGAACATAGTCTGGTTCCCCCTGAGGAGATCTGTAAAGCGGCTACGTGGTCCACGCTGCATGCCTTCAGTAAGCATTACCGGTTGGATGTGCTTGCCGCTCAGGATTCTCATTTTGGTTCGTCAGTGCTGCACGCCGGATGGCATGGTCCCACCCGGTGTTGACTGCTCTGTTACATCCCGGATGTGGAGGACTAAACTGGAGGACCGCTCAGGAAATGGAAATTACACATACCTGGTAATTGTAGTTCCTGGAGGGTCCAGTTTAGTCCTCCTTCCCTCCCATATCTCAGGTTCACTCTTGCGGCGCGTTTTTGGTTTACAGACGATACGCTCTTCTGGAGGGCGTCATTCCTTTCATTTTCTTCTTCTGCCCGACAACAACTGTCTTTTTCTTCTGGGGGGCAGGTAGAAGCGCTGTGTAGCGTTCTGGCTTCCTCGTTTGGGGAGGGGGTCGGTATATTCATTCGTATCTCGAGAGTTGAGTTTGTTTTCAATATGCATTTCTGATAGTCTCATGTGTTGCTTCTCTAAGTCTGCTTTGTTACTAGTTTACTGGGGGCTGATGGGAGCTCCGGCAGCATACATCATACACGGCAGGATTTTGATTGGTCCAGTCTCCTGGCTGCGGGAGGAGGTGCACTACCCGGATGTGGAGGACTAAACTGGACCCTCCAGGAACTACAATTACCAGGTATGTGTAATTTCCATTTAATCTCCCTGTCCAAGGGGATGAGAACTGCGTCTGAGCTCAAGGAAGCATGGGAAAGTACAGCGGATCTTCGAGGAAGAGGAAGGGATTCTTATGGATAGGCATGCTAGCTAGGCCATATATCTTTCTCTGTTTCTTTGTTAGTGCTGCTGAATATACCCGGGTGCTGCCATTCTGCACCCCAATGCTAACCGGTGAGTACCATGACATTCTGGGGGTGGAACCTGGGCCGTAACTGCGCAGTGGCGATACCGAGTCCCTGTCTGGTAAAGGTAAAGCGGTAGAAAGTAAAATGCAGCAAGGGGCTCTCCTAGCTTTTATCGTGGAAGCTAACCAGGCGGTGGCTGAATATCACTGCTTCCCAGTTAGCTTTCTGGCGATCTGGGCAACCGGAATATTCAATGCTGGGACCTAGATATGACCCCAAGCGTTGAATATCCAGGATTCAGTTTCAGTGGCAATGGCTAGCTGCTGAAACTGGGTTAGTCGCCGCTGCTGAATATCCTTCCCTTCCATGGTTTTAAATGCTTTAAGGGTAAATGATTCTGAAGACTGGGCACAGGGATTGAAAAAGCAAATTGTGGAGACACACTTTGGATCTATCTTGCCTGGAGCAGCTGATCACCTGTTGTCCCGATTCCACCTGAGCACGCCGGTTGTTAGAGCTCCTCCCTCCTTGCGACTGAGGAATAAAGGTCGGCTGGTGCCGCAGGACACGGCTGTGTGCACATGGCCATGGACGAATGCCCAAAGAAATGTGACCTGGCCCTTGGGAGCCCCTTTGGAGCACCTGAAGAAGACTGTGGAAGATTGGTTTCCTCTGTGCTGTGTCTGGGAGTCATGGGAAAGCGGAAAGCCAAGGCTAAGGCAGCTGCTGCAGCGCAAGTTGTACAAGGACCAACAGATATGCATGTCATGAGTGCTGTGAAGCCAGCCCTAGTGATTGGGGAAACTGTTTCATTTGCAGAAGCCTCACTTAGTTTGGGGTTGCAAACTCCTTCTCCTCAACCAAATGCAGTGAATGATTTGACTGTTAGTGAGTTGGATGACCCCGTCCAGGGGGTAATGGGTTCTCCTCCCTCTACCTCTACTCCACAGGCTCGGGAGGCGGTACGCCTTACATCTGTTTCTTTGAGTGCGATGTTAACCCTTCCAGTCCCTGTTTCCATGCCCGCATCCGCGGATTTGCTTTTGGCTGACTTGGTGGAGGTTGATATCTCCTTGAAGGATGTTTGGCTGTCAGTCACTCAAATGGAGGGAATACTTAGGCGTACTTTGACTCAGTTGTGTAATTTCTCCCAGGGTGCTGTTAAAACTCTACAGCTGCATGGATTGTGGCTCTCTGGTCTGGATGAGAATTTCTCTAGACTAGAGGTTGCCGTTGATGGAATGCAGGTGTGGGATACATTTGTTAGGGATAGTCAGATGTTGCATACTAAATTGGAAATGATGGAAAATAGGGCTCGAGCTAAAAACTTGCATTTTTCAAATTTTCCTGTTGCATGCTTGCTCTCCCCACTGGAGCTTTTAAGGAAGTATATGAAGGAGGTATTAATGTTTTCTGCTTTTGATGATTACGTTGTTACTTCTTTATATAATCTCCCTTATAGTGTCCTTGAGTCGGGGAGGGGGGCGGGGGAATCGACTGAACAGGTTAAATCGATAGTCTGGATTTGACTCATTTTTTAGAGTTTTCTCTGGATAAGGTTTCTAAAAGAGTGACTCTGAAGCAAAGAAATTAGCTATTTTGACTGTTTTTTTCAAAAACTGATTGTTTGTTTTGTGGATTTCCGATTAATATTTTTCTAGATGTAGCTAAAGTTACTCAACTTCGAAGGAAAGCATTTTTGCAATTGAAATCTAGAGTTCTGGCCATCGGGGGAATTTTTTATTTAAAGTTCCCCTGTAAATGTCTTGTGTTGTATTCAGGGTCTAAATATATCTTTATAGAAGTATCACACCTGGCGAGGTTTCTTAGTATAAATAATGAAGCTGTGGGTTGGGTTAACATTAAAAAGGGGTGTATTAGTAATAACTGGGTGAGTTGGATTAGGAATGTGTTCTGCATTATGTGGACTTTAGGTTATTTCTGAATGTGGTTTCCTTTTTGTATATTTCTTGCTTTATTATGTATGAAGGGAACTATATGTGGATGTGCTTTATGTAATTTAAGTAATATTCAATAAATATTTATAAGGAAAAAGAAAAAGCACATTGTCAAGTACGAACTTATCAAAGAAGAAGTAGCCTAGTGCCTGTTCTCTTTTTTTCAGTTGGCTTTTGTCATCTCATGTCTGTAACATTCAATAGTATGATCACTCTGTAAATTATATTTTTGCATATATAACCAGCTGGAGTGAATATTGGAGTTTTTGAGCTACTATGTATAGAGAAAGAAGTGAGACACAGGGAGCCTCAAATGAATGTCAATAGCAATAGGATAGGAGAGGGAAGGGAAATCTTTACCCCGTCAAAAGAAGGTAGAGAGTGGTATTTGCCTTCACAAAGCCATAGCCCTTGGAACTGCTTATACCATAGTGCACCGAGGGATCTGCTACGATTGAATAAAGGAATTGCCTTTAAACAAAAGTAAACGATATATACAGATATTTCTTGACTTATGATGGGGTTACGTTCCGAAAAAACAATCATAAGTCAAAAATATCGTAACTCGAATTCAACATTTATTTGTATAAAGTATACAGTACAAGTCATACAGTATCGTTATGTACATTCAGCGTTCATTCAGCGTTAGAAGATGTTTTTTCATCCAGGTTATTAATTTTTTCTTCTTCTTCTAATTCCTGGTGGTTCTTCTTCCAGGTCGAATTTAGTACAAATTATAAGTTATACAGTATATTCATGTATATAAACACTTCATTCGTCACTACTTTGGAGTGTACTTTGGAGCACATGAACTTAAGACTTTATACTTATGCTGATGATATCTTAGTTATTGACTTTTTTTCCACCTTCTAAGGATTCTTTTCAAACAATTAGTGCTGTTGTAATGAAACTGGTGGAAGACTAGGCAAAACTGATGAGATTACAAATCAACATATCGAAAACAAAGGTTTTATGTTTCAACAACACTAAACCTTTACCAGAATTATTGGGCGGCATTTTTGAAAGGCATTTACACAGTTTACAGCCCAGTAAACCATGTAAATGCCGTAAACAGGGATTTTCAAAGTCACTTACCTGGTTAGTGCCTATGAAAATCCCCTCCAAAGTCCCCTACGTGCCCCGATGCTATCTGGTTAACACCGGGGCGTGTTGGGGGCATTCCAGGGTGGAGCATGGGTGCAGGCAAGCACTAACCGGGCAGCAGTGATTTTCCATGCTGCCCGGTTAGCGCTCTGCACCAAAAAGAAGCGAGGAAAACCCTTGCCTATTTTTGTAGTGCAGAGCACTAACCGGGCAGCATGGAAAATCACTGCTGCCCAGTTAGGCTTGGCGACTACTCGGCTGTGTGGTGAACCCTGGCTATTCATTTCCATCGCTGCAGAAATGAATATCTTGGATTAAAGGGTAGGCGGGCAGAGCTACGCGGCTACGGCGCTTAGCCCTGCCCAATTCAAAATCAGGCCCATTATTACTTGCATTGACACAGTTACATTTAAAGGTCACTCCCGATCTTAAAATTTTAGGGCTTCTGATTGATACAGATTTGTCATTTGAAGATTATGTTAGCTCAGTTGTCTCAAAAATCTTCTCTAAGTTACATCAATTACGCAGAATAAGAGGGTATTTTTCTAGAGAACATTTTCAAATTGTGGTTCAAAGTTCTGCTTTGTCATATTAAGATTCTGGAAACCTGTTATTCCTAAATTGTTCTTTACACCAAATAAGACGGTTGCAACTGTATCAAAACACAGTGGCATGCCTTATTTTTGGCGTTCCCTGGTATACTGCGGTAACCCCTCTAATCTGTAAATTACATTGGCTTAAAATCCCCATTCAGATTTGTTTCAAGCTTTTGCTTCTTTTATATAGATTTTTTAATGATTTTGTTCCCGAATATTTCTCAGCTTTGTTGTTTTCATTTATAATATGTAAATATAAATGTTTACAATCTGCCAGTACTTTGTTGTATCCTCCATGTAGAGGTATTCATTTTAAATCATGCTTTATGCATAATATTCCCTCTATGGCGGCACAGTACTGGTCCGAATTACCTAGGAAATTAAAAAATAGTCTCTCTCTCTTTTTCAATTTTGAAAAGAACTGAAAACTTGGTTGTTTAAATCTAACTACATGGTAATCTTTATATTCGTATTCTCATCCTTTGTTTTTTATGTTTTTTATTTTTCTTGCTATAAAACTGCACAGAACCACTGTTTTGATTGGGATAGTTGCGATATACAAATCTGTGTTAGATTAGATTAGATTAGAAGATGGTGGTTTTTCATCAGGTCATCAATTTCTTCTTCTAATTCCCGGGAAAAGCTTGTTGATCCTACAGGTTCAGACGGCACAGGTTGAGTGTCACTTGTTGATGTTGATTGCATTGGTCTCTTAAAATAGATATCCAATTTAGACTGAACCATTTGTTTTTTCTTTTCATTGTAAATTTGCTTGTAACAACCAAAAACATCCTATATTAAACATTCAAATCTCGAGAACCTTTCAAAATGAACGTCCATTTGTTCTATCATCTGAACACTTTAATTTATGATAGTGAATGCTTCTGCCAGTCCTGTTGTTGTAAAGTTTCTCTGTGGTGGTTGTTGTTTGTCACCTGCCTCTGGTTCTTTTCTTTTTTCTTCTTTTAACTCATTGAGCTCCTCGTTCATGAGCTCTCAGCTTCTGCCTCAAGCACCTGCTCAACATCTTCTTTATCCACTTCTAACTCGAGCTGCTGCCCTAACACTAGAATCTTATTTCTGATTTCACTTAAAGCTTTGTCTTTGTCAAAACTTTTGAAGGAGTGTACATATGTCCAATTTTTTTTCCATATCCTGTTCATACACTTCGTTGTTACTTCTTCCCATGCCGCACCGATGTTCCTTATGGAATTCAAGATGTTAAATGCCTTCCAGAACTCCCAAAGAATTTGGCCATGGTCTATAGCCTTGATCATCTGTGTGCATGTTTTCCTAAGATAATGTGCCTTGAACGTGGCCACAGCACCTTGGTCCATTGGTTGAATGAATGCCGTCGTGCTGGGAGTCGGATAAACAACTTATATGTCTGGGTGCGTGTCACCGAGATGAGGTGGATGCCCTGGTGCATTGTCTAAAATTAGAAGAACCTTAAATGGGAAATTGTTTTTAAAGCAGTCTTTGTAACCTGGGGAATGAAGCAGTTCAAAAACCAGTTTTCAAACACCACTAGCGTCATCCATGCTTTCTTGTTATGACGGCAATGCACAGGAAATAAATGCTTGCTGACATTTTTGAAAGTTCTCGGGTTTTCAGAATGGTAAATGGTAAATGAGTAATGGTTTGAGTTTAAACCCGGTCATATTACCACCAAGAAGAAGCCTAACACGGTCTTTGAAAGCCTTAAAACTTGGCATTGTCTTTGCTTCTTGATGAATGTACCTACATTCAGGCATACGCTTCCAAAATAAACTGATCTACTACTACTACTACTACTACTAATAAACCTTTATAAAGCGCTACATTGAACACAGCACTGTACAGACATATAGGGGCTTGTTTACAAAGCCGCGGTAGTGGTTCGCGATCGCGATCGCAGCCACGGCCCCATTGAAATCAATGGGGCCGCGGCTCCGATTACGATCGCAAACCGCTACCGCGGCTTTGTAAACAAGCCCCATAGAGTGACAGTCCCTGCTCATCAGAGCTTACAATCTAATCACGACAACAGAAATGCACACAGAGTAATAACCTAGTTAGGGCAAAGCCAGATTGGCTGTCTCCCATTACTACTACTAGTACTACTGTGCATTTACTACACACACAGTATAAATAAGTACATACATTCCAATTACACCAAGGGTACATTACAACACATCAGGGTTACATTACAGGCGGGCTGGGCATCATGGCACCTAGTTTTACCCGCAGGTTACTAACAAGGTTGCAGTGCAATATCGCCGCTACCCGGTTAGTGACTATCACTGCCCATTACACGTCTCCGAATACCCACGACACGCCCCAATGCTAAGTGCTTACCATCGGGGCATAGAGCAGCATTAGTTGGGGATATAAACCAGGTCTGTAAACCATGTAAATGCCTTTCAATATCAGACCCCTAACCTTTGCAGCTGCTCCTTTTATTTATTTTTTATTTATTTATTTATTTATTACAGGCTCTTATATACCGCTCTATTCAGAATCAGCGCGGTTCACAATATAACAACATACCATAACAACAAACTGTTAGGTTTTACAGAGAACAAGGTCAGAGAACTTGGATAAAACATGGGACGTCATTACTGCAGTATAATTAACCATTTTTCTCATGTTATTATAGTTTCCCTTTTGAAAGCGAAATGCCAGCACAGTAAATTGCCTTTCTATCCACTCTCCAGTTAAGTCAAATTTGATCATGTAATGATCATTATTGCCATTGACCCCAACATTGTTCTTTCTTCCAGAAAGATTCAGTGGTGCCTTCAGTTTCCTGCAGAAAGTTTATTCTATTTGACTCAGTGTCCTCGTTAACATATAGCTAGGACTTCTGAATTTTGGTTATAACTGAAAAACTCTGATAAAAACACTACTGAAGGGGAATTTGGGGATTTCTGTTATAAGCCAAAAAACTCAAAAAAAAAAATCTCCCCTTCGTTCAGTACTCGATGTTACCTGCTGCTGTCACAGCTAGGTGACATCATTGGAGCTGGCAACTTTGGAGGTTACCCTTGGTGCCATCAGGAGTTTGCGCTTTTGCTCCAACCACTATATGCTGCTTCGTCAGTTCTGCTGCCAGCACTAGAAAGCTTTTGAAGAAGCACGATCTGTTCTCATGTCCAAAACCTTCCACAGTACCAGCCACAAATCCAGCAAAACAGAGAGCAGTGGAAGCAAAAGCACAAGTTCCCACTGTTGCGGTAGGAGGTGGAAAGGGTGTTGCTGATGTAGGGGCCTAAGATGGGCAACAGGCTGTGGCTGAGCTAGACCTGTTGTTGATGCAGAAGGCTGGAAAAGGGGTGGGCTGATATTGTTGCTGAGACATAAAGAGGGGAGGGGTCTAATATTGTTGCTGGAGAAAGGAGGGCTGATGTTGAAAAATTGTGTTCCAGGTCATTAATTAGAATCCACCTTAAAAGGCACAACAAATTTTTTTGCAATGCGAATACACCAATAAACTCCTATTTTTCCTGACTTTGGGAAAGCATCTAGTTGCTTCAAAGATATACATCTAAAATTCCAAACAATAAACACCTAGAATCAGAAGGCCCCTCCCACCTTTCCATCCATCCTATCATTGTGATGTAATTTGTACCCTAGTATCACAGTGTCCCATTGGTTGTTCTCCTTCCACCAGTCTCTGAGATGGCTATGTTATCTACATTCAGTGCTATGAATTCTAACTCTCCCATATTTTAGGCTTCTAGCATTTGTGTATAGACATGTCAAAGTATGTGTTTTGCTTGCATTTATAACCCGTTTAGCTGTTCACAAAGATAACTTTCAATCTTTCATCTCTCTCTCCATACTCTCTCTACTCCTCCCTGTCTCTTCAGCTCGCAACCTTGGGGTTTCTTTGACTCCTATCTCTCCTTCTCCACACACATCCAACTGATAGCTAAAACTTGCCATTTCTTTCTCTACAACATCAACAAAATTTGCCCATTCCTTTCTGAACACAGTACTAAGACGCTTATCCACTCCTTAGTCACCTCCCATCCAGACTATTGCAACCTACTCCTTGCTGTTCTCCCTCTGAATCATCTCTCTCCCCTTCAATCTGTTCAACACTCTGCTGTGCAGCTAATCTTCTGCCAGCCTCATCATTCTCATATCACTCCTCTTCTCAAATTACTTAATTGACTCCTTATCAATTTCTGCATTCAGTTCAAACTTGTCCTGCTGACCTATAAGTGCATTCACTCTGCAGCTCCTCACTACCTTTCCTACACCCCTCCTCCGGAACTCTGTTCTTCTAGCAAATCGCTTCTATCTGTGCCATTCTCTTCTATAGCTAATTCCAGACTTTGCTCCTTTCATCTTGCTGCTCCTTATGCCTAGAACAAAACTACCTGAGTCTGTACGTCTGGCGCCTTCTCTGGCCCTTTTCAAATCCAGGCTGAAAACTCACCTCTTCACTGCCACTTTTGGATCTTGATTCATCTGATCGCCTTTATGTTTCCTTATCATTCCCCCTAGATATATGCCTGACTACACCTACTGTGTTACATAGAAACATAGAAACATGATGACAGAAAAAGACCACATGGCCTATCTAGTCTGTCCTTCCATATCAACAACTACAACAGTCCCCTTTTTACCTTTAGAGATCCTCTGTGTTTGTCCCATGCTTTTTTGAATTCAGTTACTGTCCTCATCTCTACCACCTCCACTGGGAGACTATTCCATGGATCCACTACTCTTTCCGTAAAGAAATATTTCCGCATATCACTCCTGAATCTATCTCCCTTCACCCTCATCCCATGTCCCCTCATAGCAGAACTTGCTTTCAATTGAAAGAGGCTCTCTCCCTGAACATTTATGCCACGGAGGTATTTAAACATCTCAATCATATCGCCTCTATCCCGCCTTTCCTCTAAGGTGTACATATTAAGATCCTTAAGTCTGTCCTCATATGCTTTATAATGAAGCCCACTAATCATTTTAGTAGCCACCCTCTGCACCGACTCCATCCTGTTCACATCCTTTTGAAGGTGCGGTCTCCAGAATTGCACACTATACTCCAAATGAGGTCGCACCAAAAACTTATACAGAGGCATTATCACCTCCTTTTTTCTGCTAGCCATTCCTCTCCGTATGCACCCAAGCATCCTTCTAGCTTTTGCCATCGCCTTTTCTACCTGTTTAGCTACTTTAAGATCATCAGACACAACCACGCCTAGGTCCCGCTCTTCTTTAGTGGACAAAAGTACTTCACCTCCTATACTGTATTGCTCCCTTGGATTGTTGCAGCCCAAATGCATGACCTTACATTTTTTAACATTAAATCCCAGCTGCCAAATTCTAGACCATTCTTCAAGCTTAGCTAGATCCCTCCTCATGTTATCTACACCTTCCTGGGTGTCTACTCTATTGCAGATTTTGGTATCATCTGCAAAGAGACAAACCTTACCCGACAGCCCTTCCGCTATATCACTAACAAAGATGTTAAAAAGAATCGGACCAAGGACAGATCCCTGGGGCACACCACTGGTAACATCCTTCTCCTTAGAGTGAGCTCCATTTACTTGTACTCTTTGTCGCCTCCCACCCAACCAATTTCTAACCCAAGCAGTAACTTTAGGGTCCATCCCTAGGGTGCTCAGTTTGTTTATAAGTCGCCTGTGAGGAACAGTGTCAAAGGCTTTACGGAAATCTAAATACACCACATCTAGATCTCTCCCTCGGTCCAACTCCCTGGTCACCCAGTCAAAGAAATCAATCAGATTTGTCTGACAAGACCTGCCTCTGGTGAATCCATGCTGCCTCGGATCCTGTAATCCGCTGGACTCCAGAAACCTCACTATTTTCTTTTTCAGCAGCGTTTCCAATAATTTACTCACCACCGAAGTTAAACTAACTGGCCTGTAGTTTTCAACCACATCCTTACTTCCGCTTTTGTGTAAAGGCACCACATGAGCCTCTCTCCAGTCCTTTGGCACCACCCCCGACTCCAACGAGGCATTGAAAAGGTCAGTCAGTGGAGTTGCTAGAACGTCCCCAAGTTCCCTCAGTATTCTAGGGTGTATCCCATCCGGTCCCATCGCTTTGTCTACTTTAAGTTGAGCTAGTTTCTCACGAACACAGTCTTCTGAAAATTGTTCAAGATGTCCCTCGCTTCTGTTCCTATTTGTGGGTATTTTCTGAGGTCCTGCTCCTGGTTCTTCATCTGTGAACACAGAACAAAAATATTTGTTAAGCAATTCCGCTTTATCCTTATCAGCTTCTACATATCCCCCCCCCTGCACCCTTGAGTCTGACAATACCACTTTTGCCCTTCCTCTTCTCACTAATATATCTGAAAAATGTCTTATCCTCCCATTTTATTGCATTAGCTATTTCCTCCTCCTTTTGAATCTTTGCCTTCTTGACTATTTTGCTAGCTTCTCTAAGTTTTTCCAAATACAGATGCCCGTCTTCCTCTCTCTGTGATTTCTTGTATTTCATGAAGGCCTCCCTCTTTTTCTTCACTTTTTCAGCTACTTCCTTCGAAAACCATAGCGGTCTCCTTTTCCTTTTGCCTTTATTTACCATTTTAACAAAAAGTCTTTCTTGACTAGATTGTAAGCTCTGATGAACAGGGATCGTCTTTTACATGTGTCTGTGCAGCGCTGCGTACGTCTTGTAGCACTATACAAATGTTCAGTAGTAGATCCTGCCACATTCTCACCCATTTCTTCGACCCAGACATCCTGTTTTAATAAATAAAGCCATTGCCAAAGGAGGGGGTGAGAACGTGACAGGATCTTGAGCCTTCCAGTGGCTCAGAGGCCCTGCACATCATTTTTTTTAATTTCTTCCTCTTCAACAGCAGCATGGCAAGTGCTCCCCATTCCTGATTCCCAGCAGCAGTCGGCCAATCAAGGTATGCCCGAATGCCCAATAGGGCAATCTGCCTCTGTTCGCATCCACAAGTCAAGACCCAGAAGTAGTAGGATTATTGTGCTTGTTCTATTTTTAGACTCTGCTAACTATAAACTCTTGATTCAGAACACTCCCTGGAACAGACTAGCGGTTTTTGAGTGCTGGAAAGTGGGCATCCTTGGATCCAACAGTCTCTCAGCTAAGCTGATCTCGACTTGGAACTCAAATCCCAGAGGGGTAAACCCAAAGAAAGACAGACAGTGTTGTCTCTCTGAAGCTGTATCCCTGGTCTCCTGCCTGGCAAAAATCAGAAGCAGTGTGGGACCCCAGACCGTGAAGGGCTACGTACACAAAACAGGGCCATACGTTCAGAACTTAAAGTCCAACACAAAGAAGAGAGGAGATGATGCCATATCTTTAAAAAATGAGGACACAAATAGCAAAATTAAAAGGCAGATCCACAACTAAATATCAATACTGCAATGCCAATCTGAACAAATCAGACATCTGCAACCAGAAATCATAATGGATTAGTATCTAGCAGCTAGATTCTAGCTGCTCCCTGGACACTAGAAATTACTTCAGCTGCTCTGGGCCTACAAAGGAAAATCTATTTCTCCCAATTTGAATAACACATTTAGCAGGAAATTTTATAAAGAAATTAGCTCCGAAATTGAGCAACAAACAGACCAATCTCTATCAGGTTACAATGTAAACCAATAATGTAGATCCTATGTGGAAGATTCCAATGTTGTAGTCAGCCCCCAACTTCCCATCTTGAAATCCTCCTCCCAGACTTCCCCTTCAGCAGTCATTTATTCTCCTAAATGCTGGAGATATAGCAAAGGATGTTTGCTTGCATTTGCATAAGCATGTATAAACAAACAACAAACATGCATATGCTAGCTGCTTCCCCCTCCACCAGCAACCAAAGAGGATCACGGCTAGAATGCTCCAATGTGCCTTTGGAAGCATCTTCCATGGACAGAAGAAACTGCAGCCAGAGCCTCCAGGGTACTTTTGAGAGTAACATCTCGTACATGCAGAAGACAGCAGCAAGGCCGTGATCGCAGCCAAGAGTGGTGCAGGAAGAGGAGCTGGGGTCAGAAAGAGACCGAGAAAGGAAAATGGGGGGAGAGAAATGGAAGGCAGGGGATATAGTGCAAGGGGGGAAGAGAAAGGAACAGAGTCTTGGAAGGGGAACAGAGTGGGGGGGGGGGGGAGGCAGCAGAAAGGGGCTAGATTACCAAGAAAGATGTAGGGAAAGCTATCCATGCAGGAACTGATATTTAATGATGATGATTCAGAAGAACCGCAAAATGTAGTAGAACAGATTCACAAACTAAAGACTAGCAAATCATCTGGACCTATCGTTAAATTTGTCTATGGTACTTGAAAACTGGAGGATGGTCAGTGTAATTCCAATTTTTTAAAAGGGTTCCAGGGGTGATTTGATATATTGCAGAATGAGCCTGACACCAGTGCCAGGCAAAAGGTAGAAGCTATTATAAAGAACAAAATTACTGAACACATAAACATGGTTTAATAGAACAAAGCCAACATGAATTTAGCCAAGGGAAGTCTTGTCTCACCAATCTGCTACATTTTTTGGAAGGCATGAATAAGCATATGGAGAAAGATAAACCAGAAAATGTTGGATAAAATCCTTCGAGACTCCTGAGGAAACTAAAAAGTCACGAGTTAGGATGCAATTTCTTACGTTGGATTGGGACCTGGTTAAAAGCTGGAAAACAGAGATTACATTTAAATGGTCAATTTTATCATTGGAGAAAGGTTAATAGTAGAGTTCTCCTAGGGTCGGTGCTTGTACCAGCAGGGGCAGCGGAAGGGCTTTTTCTTTGGGGGGAGCCAAGCAACGCCCCAAGCTCCACCCCATGGGCTGTTCCTGTTCTTCATGCAAGGATCTGATCTCCCAGAGGCAGACAGGAAGGGTATTTGCTATGATCGCAGCCACGGGTAGCAGGCATTCCATCCCCTGCAGGCAGAAGAAGAGAAGCCACAATCGCGGCAAATTCCCTTCCTGTTCTGCCCGCAGGAATCCCATCCCCTGTGGGAAGACAGGAAGAGTCTTTGCCATGATCGTGGTTTCTCTTCCTCTTCAACCCCGGGAGATGGGATCCTTGCGGCAGATTGCTGACTGCTGGCTGTGATTTTTGGTGGGGCCAGAGCCTGAATGGCCCACCCCTTTCCGACGCCTATCGGTACCAGTGCTTTTCAGCATGTTTGTAAATGATCTGGAAATGGGAACAATGAATGAGCCGATTTAAATTTCCAAATGCCACTAAATTATTCAGAGTTGTAAAATTGCAGGAGGACCTCGCAAGACTGGAAAGCTGGACATTCAAAGGGCAGATGAAATTTAATGTGGACAAGTGCAGAGTAATACACATATGGAAGAATAACTCATATTTGCAGGGCTTAATTTGGAGACCAAAAAGCAAGTGGAACTGTGGCGTCAGGGGATGGGGTGGGCAGGCCATGGACAGGGCCAATAGGAGAAGAGGGGCTGGATAAGGGAGTAGAGTAGTTTGTTCTCTGCTCTTCTGTGGGTTTACCCCCCTTCCCTCCTCTTCCCTGCAATACACCCCTGCTGGAGTCTGAAAAGAAGCGGTAGAATTGCATTCCAGGCCATTTCCCCAGAAATTAAACCCTGTAAGTACATGATGCTAGGTTCCACATTAGCGTTCCCACCCAGGAAAAGGACCTAGGCATCGTCTCGTACATTGAAATCTTCTGCTAAGTGTGCTGCAGCAGCCAAAATGTGGAGAATAACACAAGGAAGATCATAATTCCTTTCTATTGCTCCATGCTGTGACTGCACGTTGAGTTTGTGTGCAGCTCTGGTCACTGCATTTCAAGAAAGATATAGCAGGATTAAAAATGGTAATTTTATTTATAGTTCCTGCCTTTCCAGTAGTAGTTCAAGGTGAATTGCATTAGGTATTTCCCTGTCCCAAGAGGGTGTACAATATTTGGACCTGAGGTAATGGAGAGTTAAGTGATTACTTGCCTAAGGCCACAAGGAACCTCAGTAAAATTTGAACCTCAGATTCCTTATGTCCAGCCTGTTCTTCTAACCACTAGGCTATTCCTAGCAACAGAGGAAAGTGATCAAAAATAGTAAAAGGGATGGAATGACTTTCCTATCAGGAAGGGCTATAAGGGTTAGGGCTATTCAGTTTGGAAAAGAGGCAGCTGAGGGACAAGATGATAGAAGTCTGTCTCCTAAGTAGAGTCGAATGGTAAACGGCAACCAATTGTTTATTCCTTCAAAAAGCAGAAAGAATAGGAGACATGCCATGGAGTAAAGAAGTGGTACATTTAAAACAAACAGAAAATATTTTTTTCACTCAACACATAATTAAGCTCTGGAATTCATTGCTGTACAATGTCATAAAAACAGCACAGCTAGGTTTCAAAAAACAAACTTTGGGCCAATTCCTGGAAAAGAAGCCTCTAGGCAGACTTGAGGGAAAGCCACTGGGGTCAGTAGCATGGAATCCTGCTGCTATTTGCCATCCTGCCAAGTACATATGACCGGGATTGGCCACAGTTGGAAACAGGATACTGGGCTTGATGGACCTTTAGTCAACCCCAATATGGTAATTTTTGTTTTCTTATGTTTTTATGATGTTGGCAAAGATTATATAAGCATGGGATATATACAACACATTTACACAAGAGTTTGAGAGATTAACTGGAAGGGGCTGGCTGGGATGCACTTTGGGACACTAAGGCAATTTGTGGAGGTTTTGCCGGGTTCACCGAAGGGTCTATTCATTAGACCTTGAAACTAGTAGTGGTCCCATGGGACAGGAGAAAGTCAGATGTGGTTTCTCTTCAGAAAAGTATTAAAGTGAAGTTAGAAGCTACAGATTAGTTAATCTTATCTTGATGGTGGGAAAATTAATAGAAACTCTACTAAAGGTAAGGATAGTAGCTAATCTACATTCTAGGGGCTGAAGGGTCCAGGCAGCATGATTTTACCAGAGGCTGATTGTGTCAAACAGATCTGATTGATTTTGACTGGTGGGGGGGAACCACCACTTATCCCTGGGGTAGGCAGCATGGAATCCAGCTACGTTTTGGGATTCTGCCAGATAGTTGTGACTTGGATTGGCCACTGTTGGAAACATGATACTGAGTTTGATGGGCCTTTTGGCGTCACTTAGTATGCCAAGTCTTATGTGCATTGGGTGCTACAGGTAGCAGATACCTCGCGATGCCGTACAGTCTGAAAGATTCCAGAATACAGTGGCAGTGGGGATAGATTCTGCTTACCTTTGCTTGTGATTCAGCGCATGTTTTCCCAGCATTCAGGCTTCCGCACATACATTTATTTTAACAATTTTATTTAACAAACTTTTATATACCGCAGCCTTCCGTTGATCAGGTGCGGTTTACAAATAACAGTTGAGGAGACAGAATGGCATTTCTGTTTACATTGAACATTATATGAACTATATACATGAAACATTATATGAACTATATACATGACTTTTGATACTGTCTCTTTAATAAAACCATGCAGAATATTTTCTGAGGATTACTGCTTATTGTGGCTTTGCTTTCTTTCTGATTTATCTTGGGTTTTGGTTTTGACTGTTTAATCTGTCCTTAACATTTCTTCGATATTGTAAACACTCATGCATTTTTTGCTGGCCCTGGAGAGATTTCCTGTATATAAAAAGCAGCTCATGACCTATGCATACGGTAGTCACAGTACAAGCAATTACCCTTTTGGTCCAATCCCCAGTCAATTCTTTCATAATAAACTCCTTTTGAGAAATCGATCTTTCTTCTGTTATATGGTTCAAATGCCAGCTTCAGTCAGCAGATATTAATGTACTAGTTTGAGCTGCAACTCCAGATCTCTATAAGGTTTGCTTTCTTCTTGCTCCAGTACATCTATTGACTGGAATGTCGGCAATGCAGCTTGAAAAGCAACAAGCTAGGCTGCTTGACTGTTCTGCTTAAGGAACTGAAATAGCTTTCATCAGGGATGACCTCAAAGGAATTCACTTAGATATCCGAATCACAGGATGGCTTTGCATCGAGTAAAGTTAGATTCCCACATGACACCGAAGCCTCAATGCAATGTGTATGTTTGAGTCAATGCTGACTCCTGGCAACCCAGCAGCTCCAGGGTTTTCTTGGCAATGTGATTGGAAGTAGATTGCCAGGCTTTTCTTCCGAGACAATGGAGGGTTAAGTGACTTGCCCAAGGCCAAAAGAAGTGCTAGTGGAAATCAAACCCTGATCTCTTGATCATCAAGCCAGTGCTCTAACCACTAGGTTGCTCCTCCACTCCAGATGCAAAATTAAATAAATAGCTAAAAACTCATTTCTTTGAGACTGCTTTTGGATCCTGATCTCTTTAGTCTACTGTTCAGTTACTATCCATTTCCCTAGCTATATCCTTGTCCTCTGTTGTTGTGTTGTCTGTCTCGACTAGACTGTCAGCTCTTATGAGCAGGGACTGTCTCTTACATGTCTCTCTGTAGTGCTGCGTATGCCTTGTAGCACTATACAAATGACAATAGTGATATTGTGGTATTAAAACCGATACCATCTGTACAGTTTGTTTGGATTTGTTTAAAATCATATTCATAATAACTGATTAAAAAAACCTGCTTTCCAACTTAAATGAGACTTTGATACCTTTACTATAGTTGACAATTAGAAAATCTTTCTGGCTACCAAAGTTTCTGACATTTTGGTTGAGTCCTGTGTGCGATTGCTTGACCCAATGGTTCATGCAGCTTGCTTTGGGTAATTTAAAAGGCATTTCCACAGGTAACGGCATTCCGGGGGACAGGGCTAGGGAGGAATTAATGTTACATGCATACTTTGTAAAATATGACCAGGGTATTTGTGCATGCTAAACAGCAAGTGTAAATATGTGCCAGTACGTTCCATTGGGGAGTTTTCTAAGATAAAGTACTTTCTCTTTACAAACTGATGTAAACTATGCACCTCTCTATCTCCCTATTCCACCATCCCACCTCACCTGTCTCCCTACTCCCCCTCTATATCCGACACCTCTCCTCTGTCTCCCTACTCCCCCCTCCATGTCCGGTACCTCTCTTCTATCTCCCTTCTCGCCCCACCATGTCCAGCACTTCCCTTCCTTCCCTCCCTCCTTCTCGCCCTCAATGCCCAACACCATTCCTCTGTCTCTCTTCTCTCCCCCGACTATGTCCGGCACCTCCCCTCTGTAACCTTTGCATTCTATACATGTGGCCTGTTTTATATATGAAATTATCTTCTGAATGTGTGAGATGCTTAGCTTCTCTCCAGATTGCTTTCCTCTCAGCCTGGCTGCTCTTAAACCACAATTAATCCGAGTAATAACTTATCAGGTTTCCAACCCTTTATTCCTATGTGCACTGATATATTGGCATTAACTTTCCATTGCCATTCAATTAGTAACTTTAATGACTTCATTGAAATCTTTATTAAAAAGTTCACCTCTGCACCATTTACACATCATTATTCCTTCTGGTTCTACTTTTTATAATTGTATAGCCTCTTACTAGGCGTTGGGAAAACACAATAATCTGCTTAGATTTTAGACACTGGTCTAGGGAAATAACCACTTTTGAGGAAGCGAGCACAGAAAAGAAAATGTGTCCCTTTTTCTGCCTTTGGGAGTTTGCCACTAGTGATCTGACAGTTTAAATAGTTTGAATATGAAGGACGTCTGGTGTGTTGTTTTACCTGTGTCTTCTATTCTGTTCTGTTCATTGGTTTCTTGGGCTAGGAATTATATAACTAGGGTGTAGCAGCCATGTTGTAATGACAATAAGACTGTTGGCCTTCTTTTCCCCCCAAAGTGATGGGGATGCAGAGGGGGAGGGGCATTTCTGTGGAACAGCTTGACCACATGGTGCAAGCATGACTTGACTTGGGTCCATGACGGCGGGTTGCTTCTATCTGGTTAATGTCTAGTTTGGTTGGTTGTTAGTACAGTGTTGTGGAAATGTGGAATTTGGAAGGACCTGCAGTGCTATCTTCCTGAGCTCAGGCTTCCCCCATTTCTGACTTATTTCTGAAGCACTCTTCGCCAAATTCAATAGAAACTACCTTCAATTCTATAAGAAATAAGTTATTTGGCAGATTATCAGTTTGGAAGTTAAAAATTGTATCAAGAAGTGTTCTTTTAAATCGGAATGTCCATCATGCTACTGCAATAAATACTAGAGGCCATAAAACATGAAATAGCGTGAAGTTTCAAGTCAAACTTCTGTTACGTTTTCACTTTTTTATCAGTGGCATAACATCTTCACCTGGGGCCACACTTTGGAACATGAAAGATGATACTCGAACCAAGCAGCATTGTCTGTGTTTAATTTGATGAAAACATCTTTATCCATTACTTTTTCAATCTTTTTCTATCAATAAGACATGATAGAAGTGTTTTGGAGGTGACTTTTCTTATTATTTGCATGTTGCCAATCATTTCATTTAGTACGTAAATCAAGAGATCATAGTGTACATCACCATTGTTACCGTGATCCTTGTGTGAATATTTCAAACAGGGAATTGTGACTTACTGGGGTGTTTTAGGTACAAAATTGTGATTGAAACGACTGACTGAGGCACAATTTAATGTTCTTTCCCCATGTACTTTTCTCCCTCCTTCTCGTCATCCCCACGCTGATGTCTCTGATCTTCCTTCCTCTGTCACTGTTGGGCAACCAGGACTAACCCTTTAATGAAATCTGACAGCTAAGCAGAAGTGCTCAACAATTGTCCATTGCCTCGCTTCCCCTGGGGCTTTGAGTGCATATCTTCTGTCAAGAAAATTTCACTTTTGGCCGTGAAATAAAGTAGATCTCGGTGTAAAAGAGGCGCAGTGATATTTGAAGAAAAAACATGTTTTAAAGTGCTGTTGCCACCTGCTCCAGGCACTCATATTTAGATGGAGTCTTTATGTTAATCGGTTTTGGCTGTTTTTTTCCACTTTTGCCTGGATTGATGCATGCAGTTTTTAGACATTTAGTAGAGGACTGGACATAAATCTTTTGCTAAATTGAAAGCAAAGGTCCACTAACTCTTCATAGGTCAAAATTCAGGGCTCATCACAGTACAAATGGTTGCCATTCCATCTCCTGCAATGGCCTAAGTGGTGCAATAGCAACTTCAGGTGAAAGCGTGCAGATATGAATACTGTTTGACGTAGAGAACCTTTTCTCCCATCCTTCACTCCTGGATGACCAAAGTCTCCTCATTGGCTGAGGGCTAGCAGGACACCTGAACCCCTCTATGCTGTTTTTCAGCCATTAATCATTGCATCTGCAATTAGAATTACCTTGACTTCCCCCTGACTAGAGACATGAGACATTTTACCATTGAACCTAGAACAGGAGAATTTCTACCCACCTCGTTGGTACTCACAAATATGTCCACCAGAGGGCGCCACTGCATGATCGTAGCCATTTTGTGCTGGGACCATGACAGGGAAAGGAGCGAGGAGGACCGTTCTTGCCCCTAGTGACCACTGGAATTCCATAACGTAATGGCTGGCTAGTTGGGATGTATAGTTTTGAAGGGAGGAGGCAAGAGAAAAGGTTGCGACCCCAACTGGCTAGTCGGGTTCTTTTGAAACGGGTGGAAGGAGGCTTTTGGGCACCTGATTGACTAGCCAGGATGTTCATGATTGTCAGGGGGTGCACTGATCCCCCAGGAGCTGTCTGGGGGATCAGTGATGAAGGGGAGGAGGAAGCACTTTTGAAAATATCGTTTGTGCCATGGATCTATATATCCGCAGTACCGACAATACTGTTAGATCAGGGGGGCCCGAGTGGGCCAATGGGTGGCCACGATGCCACGCAAAACGGATCACCTGCAGATAACGCCACCTCTTGAGGTAGCATTATTTACAGCTGCAATAAGGGCATTTTTGGCAGCCATCATATGAAATATTTTCACATGGTGGCTGCCAAAAATAGTTATGCCTACTCCTCGCCCCAATCCCGCCTTCTCACAAAATGCAGACATTGCAGAAAAGCACCGCAATGTCTACATTTTTCTTGGATTAGCTGCTGCCACTGGGCGCTATTTCTATGTTAGCGCCATGGTAGCAGCTAACGCAGTTTCGTGAATATGCCCCTTAAATTGCCTGGAGGTGTGGTGAGAGCGGGAAGTGGTTTGCTTGAGCCTACAACATAGATGTGAATTCTCTGTTTCATATAGGGAATCCACATCTATACCACAAACTATAGACATTGGTATTTATAGGTGTCCCAAGACACATATAAATGCCTGCCGGCAGCAGAAGTTGTGAGAGTTGAGTTCTGCCCTATCCTGACCTCACTTTCCTCCCTGGTGCTCCCGCTGCAAGATTACTGCTAGATGTCATCATCAGCGGCATTTTAGAACCCAGCGCATGAAGAACAGAAGCGAGTAAGCATCACTCTTAATCACCCCTGGTAAGGCTGAGGAGAGGATTGGGGGGTGCTGCTGGAGGGGACCTCGGGTGGGGGGGGGGGGGGGTTGGTGTTGCCAGAAGTGGGGCATATTAGTGCCAGGGGAAGGGTTTCCTTCTGAGTAGGGCAGATTTAATTTAATTTAATTAACAGAATTTTTTTTTTTTTTAATATACCGCTCCTTCCATTGATCAGATGCGGTTCCCATAGAACAACAATAAACAGTGCAAGCTGTTTTTACATATAACAATTTGTAACTTGGAAATTACAGTTAACAATTAACAATTAGTGAACTATGTACAAATGAACAGAATTAAACTATATACAGAGTTTTTTGTTTTTCATTATTTCTTAACACTTTGTCTTAGGGCTACAGCACTTCAATCCTTTGTTGAAAAATGTATTATCTGGAGTAGGATTATCCTTCATCTAGCTGAGAGGTGAGAGATGAGCTCGTCACGGATCCATAATGCATTGTAAATAAGTGAGTCTTAATTCTATTGGGATTGTGTTCCACAAGGTGGGGGCTGCGTGGGAGAAGGCTTTCTTGTTTGTGGATTTTTTGGCCCTAATAAATTCTTTTGGTGGTGTTAGTTTATTTAACTGGTCTCTCCTTTGGAGCTTATGGGTAGGTTCTATTTTGATGAGGTTATTTATGGATAGGGGTGCTGTTTTAATTATGGCTTTGTAGGTGGTTAAGAGAGTTTTGTATTCTATTCGGCTTTGAATCGGAAGCCAGTGTAAATATTCTAAAATCGGGGTTATATGTTGGAAAGGTGGGGCCTTTGTAATGGTCCTTGCTGCCGCGTTTTGTGCTAATTGAAGTTTTTTTAAGGCTTGCTTAGTTACACCAAGTAGGATTTGATTTGCAAAGTCGAAATGGGGGGGTTATAATTGCTTGTATGACTCGTTGAAAATCCTGTAAGTGCATTAGGGGGCAGAGTTGCTTTAATATTTTCAGTTTAAAGTAAACGTTTTTTGTTATATTTCTTACATGTGTGTCCATGCTGAGGTGTTTGTCCAGTATAACGCCTAAGTAACGTATTTCAGATTTTAGTTTGATATCGTTATTCTGCAATGTAATATGTGAGGGGGGAATGAACGTTATGCTTTTGGTTACTATTAGAGCTTCTGTTTTTGAGTGATTGATGTACAGATTGTTTTCATTTAGCCAGGTATTTATTTCATTGAGGCAATCGTTAATGAGTTGTATAGGGGTATTTGGAATTTTGAAAGGGACATACATCATAATGTCGTCCGCATATAGGTGATAGTGGACATTGAATTTTTTAAAGATGCTCTGAAAGGGGGGTAGAGAGATCAGATGTGGTGGGAGGTCGGGGGCGAGAGATTGATTCTGGGAGGGGGAGGGGGCACCGAGGAGGAGAGTGAGGTCAGTGGGAACAGGTGTAGATCAGGGGCAGCAACTGCTTCTCCTGCCAGACTTGGACAGAAATACCCTTGTAATCATGCACCTGTTTTACAAGAAGCTCTACGTATATCAAAGCCTCTTGTAGAATACTTTGAGAATTCTCCATTTCCTGATCTAGGTATGTAACCTCTTCTAGTTGCAAGAAACAAACTACAGCTCGAGTATTTTCTAGTTTGCCACCCTTCTTATGCTGTGCAGTCAGTTCAAACCCTGCATCTTGGAACCCTGGTATGACAGTGACCTGGATTCAGTGACACTCCACTATACCCTTGCAATTGAGCTCAGTTCCTCTGTACGCTAGCTAGTGTTTGTGTGTGAATGCACGCAGCAGTCTCACCATAGAGCAATTTAGCGTTCTGCCCTCTGATGCAGCTTGGCTCTGCTGGGTCCTGCAGTGTCTCAGAGCGGGGGAGGGGGTTGAAGGTTCCACAAGGCACTTTTGTCCCACATTGCACCTAATTATCTAACAAATGCAAATAAAACTTCTGCTGTACTGTGTGCACTGCTCTAATTAAAAATAAAGCACAATTTTTTTCATCTACAAACTCAAATCTAGTAGACTTACTTCCCGGCTGCTTTCTTCAGGGATCTGTACTGGCTTCACAGTCCCTCTGGAGCCGATGTTTCTCTCTTTTTTGGCACGTCGCAGCACTCCTCCTTCTTCCTCTCACAGTGACAGGTTGCTTTCTTGGCAGTGCTTTCACAGAGCTTCTCGTGCACATGCTGCCTGTGGCAGCGCTTCGGTTTCACAGCCCTGGGATACTAGCAGCTCGCAGCACTCCTCTGGCTGTCTTCCTTGCTTCTACGGCTTTTCACTGGCCTGGGTCTCGGCCTCCTTTGCAGCTCCACTGCAGCTTCTGTCTTCAGCCCAGAATTCCCTTCCAGCTCTTTGCTCTCTGTTCTGCTTCTTTGGACTCCGCTCTGCCACTCTAAGCCGGGAGGAGTGAGCAAAGATGCTGAGGGTGGCCCACCCCAAAGAGTGAGGTTTACCGCCCCTGTGAGTGAGACTGAGGATGAAGGCCAATAAGTGAGATTTTTCCAGCTGTGTGCTATGGTTCAGGAGTATAAATTTATACACGCACATCCTCTTAAGCAAGCTCTTCTCATTGGCCTCAGTATATCATCTCTCATCCTCCTTGACCTCAGTCACTAACATTGGCCCCTCAGCAAACTTCCTTTGACCTATAAGGTCTTGCTGCCTCCCCCAGCAAGCCTCTCCCCTGTCTATTTCCCCAGCATCCATTCTCCCGCCTCTCCCCATACTATCCCCAACCTCCCTGTCTCTCCATCTGCCCCCTTTGCCCTTGCTCCACAACCATCTGCTGCATATCTTTCTCTCCCTGCCTCTCCTTCTTCTCCCCAGTATATGCCTTCCTCCAATCAGGCTCACTCACCCCTGGCAGCTGATTAGACCCTCTTTAAAGTGGCTGCAGTGCATGAGGGTCTCTCTTAGCTCCGCACTGCTCCATTCACTCCGATAGCGCCTGCAACCACATGTGCATTGAAGTGTAGCAGCACATCCCATTGACCTCACAAAATCAACGGGATGTGCTGCTCATCCGGTTTTGCCCGTACGCTTACAGGCACTGTCAAATGGAATAGTGTAGCAGCAGCGGGCAGGGAAACAGATTGGCAGGTGCTAACATTTTGGCTGGTGGGCCTTGGAGATCCTCACCAGCCTGGAGCCATAGTATTTCCAGAGGCTCTGGTCTGAAGAATGCATGAGAAGCGCGATCTTTGTGCGTGTGCGTGCGTGAGATCCCCTCCAAGTGCATCATGTGTACGGCTTGGCACCTCTAGGCAAGGGGCTTCTCATCTCTGTGCTGCTGTGGTCCTCCCCTCTCCACAGGCTTCTGTGCGTGGGTCTCTTAGATCTCCTGACATGCACTTTTTCAGTATGGCTTTCCTCTCCCTTGGCACCTCTGCTCACCTAACCCTGTAGCACTTGGTGGCCCAATGTGCTTGCCGAATTTCTTTTCTCTTCTTATTTGGTCGGCGCTTCCCCTCCTTTTCATCTGAAGGGGGGTGATATTGTACTTCTCTGCGCCACTTCCTTCTTCAGATGGTTGGGGGGGAGGTTACTCAGGGGGAACTTTCTCTTTAAACCTGGATCTGAGGAGGGCTTCTTCTGTCCGCCCCAGCATGCCTCTTTGTAATGCTGCTGTCGAGGAGACTCTCATCTCTCTGGCTCTATCCCTGTTTGTGGCGACGGGCTGCTTCTGCTTACTTTCAGTCCCAATGTTGTTAGTACGGGGTGGGGGGAAAAGGGGGTACAGAATCTGGTCACGGCCCCTTTAAGGCTGCTGGTGCTGCTCTTCTTTCTCTACTGAGCTGCAGTCCTTTGGCTGGCATTGCTGCTGCTGGGGGAGTAGGGCTTCAGTCTGCTCACAACCGTCCTCTCCACTGTGTGGCTGCCTCTGCCTGCCTTGGGCTGCTCCACTGTCAGGGTGGGGGAGGGGGAAGATCTCACGCCAGCCTGCTGTCCCAAAGCTGCCATGGCTGTTGCTCTCTCTTCTTCCTCCTGGTTCACGTGGTGATGGTCCCACTGCACTTGTCCCAGCTGCTGCTCTTTCCTGTTCTCTCCCACGGTTGGTAGGTAGTCCACTTCCTGGTTCAGAGGCCTGGACTGCTGCCGTGGGAAATGTACTTCTCCTGTCCCCTTTGATTCTGAGCTGCATCAGGGGGCTTCTGCTCTTCCCCTCCTCCTGGAGAGGTAAATACTACAATTTTTCTACTTTTTACATTACTGTGCTCCACACATTCTTAATTAGTTGCCTCAATTAGAGTAATTCTCTCCTTTTCCATCTTCCAAAGAATCAACGAAGAAGACTTTAGCTAGAACAAAACACGGGGCTCATCTTGTGTCTGAGGTAAATTTGCCATACATTGAATTTCCGCTGCCTGGAGATTAAAATTTAAAATACTTTTCATGGTCTTTCATGTGTCAAGCGATTTAGCTCCCCCTTCTTACTTCTCGTTTGCAAAAAATGTGAACCATCATACTCTTTCCTTTCCTTTCCGTCTTCCTTGGTGTCAGTTTTTTGAGGAATTAAGCTAGGAGAGACAAAGAATAAATGGTTTTCTTGTGCGGGACCCTTGTGTTGGACCACCATCCCTCTGAAACATAAAATGAGATCTGATTCTACTCTTCCAAAAGCTTTACAAAGCCTAGGTACCTGAAGTCACTTTTACATGTTTTTTTTTACAAAACTGATGTGCTGTGGGATGAGCCACCTATTATTTCCTGTTATCATATAATTATCTATCTGATGCGTGTAAGGAAGGTCTATTAAGAGATCTGTCGTCTTTCTCAGACACCTCTTGCTTGTTAGTATGATGAATTTAAACGTGAGGTGCATTGTAGAAAGGCTGTCTAGGTGCAATCTCGGATGTCCAAGTCAGAATGTCTGACATTGTGTGGAAGGGGCAGCAGAGAAGATGGGCACGTGGAAGTGCGTTCTGAAATCGGCCTCTCTCCACCCTAAAATATAAACATCTCCGGAAAACAAAAAACAAACTGGGGCATGCAGAATAATGGGCCAGGCACATGCAAGTTTCTGGATAATATTAGAAACTTGCACATGACTGGTATTTCAGACGGGCATATGTCTGACTCCACCTACACGTCTCAACCTACCATTTTGCAAGCAGAGATGTGCAGTGATGCAGCGGCCAGAAAAATGGTCGGTTTATTTATCTGCATGGGTTTTTTTGGTGTATTGGGGTGATTTTCTGATGCCTATTTGCAGGGCCGGTGTAGGGCCCCTGCAGCCTACAGATCAGTACCCTACTCCCTCATTGCTCTTAATGGCAGGCTGCACCTCCCCCTTTCCCAAAACTCTTGCAAAAACTTTGTTCACATGATGCTAGTATTTCTCCTTCAAATCAAATATTGTGACAAGAAAATTGCAGTGAACAGGCTGTTGTAGCAAAGGCTTAATGTGATCAAAGGAAACACAGTGTGAGATTAATTTGCATATGGTGGATGAAGTGTCTGCCAATATATTAAATATATGTTAAAATGTTCTACAATTGTTCTCTGTAAAAATAATAGTCTGCTATTATTAACGTTTTTGTTACCTGTAAACCGCCACTGATCTCTGGAAGTGGCGGTATAGAAAAAATGTACAAATAAATAAATAATTTCATGCACATTTGGTGTGGATATCTTAATAACCTGAATGCCCTGTGGCACTCAAAGAGCAGAGTTGTCTAACCCTGTGCTAGAATATAAATAAATCTACTGGAGTCCTACACCAAAACTATACACTAGCAGAATCTCTCAAGCTGATCCTAAACATTGAACACAGAAGGAGTCTTACCAAATTTAGAATACGAAAATGGATAAAGAAGAACTGAAATTGTGACCCTAAGAAGCTAGACTCTGTGAGCAGTGCAACGGCTGAGAAACACATCTGTACTTGTACTGTGCAAGAGAAATACACACCATATTTCAAACATGACACGTTCCGATCACTAAACTGAAAATCACATTCCTTCTTTAACCTTTGTTGTCTGAATGTTTATTTTTCCAACAGCACTGATATACTCTTATCACTTCACCCATCTACTGTACCTTCTCCCCATTCACCCAATCATCAAATCCCATTCTCCCTTCCCCACTCTCCCACTCAAACCCCAGCATGTGCTCCCCTCTCTCTCTATTTTCCCACTCAGTTTCTTTAATTCCCAATTCATCCCCCCTCCCCAACACAGTCCTTGAGTCACTACTCTCTCCTTCAAGACACCTTACTCCTCTTCCCCCTCTGGGTTCCTGCTCTCTCCATCATTCCCCCACTCTGTCCCTGGTTGAGTCCCCATGATCCTCACTCTCCACTGCACGTCATTTCTTTCTACTGCCTCAGGTCATCGACATCACTCTTAAGTCCTTCCCCACATTCTCTTACTATCTCATACCTTAACCCATATCCCCAACTCATCTAACACTCATACCTACTCAGCTGCCAAGTTCCCAGCGTCCTCCCAAAACCCTGCTCAGCCTTTATGCCCCACTTTCCCTCCCACAGTCAGCATCCCCACTCTAGCCCATCTCCCACAAACTTGGGGTCCCCATTCAGGGCTGCACCTAGTGCGCAAGTAAGACAGGGGCACTGATATCATCACTGGGCTTCCAGGAAGTTCAAAAAGAGTGAGTCCTTGCACGTGCCAGGGTGGAGAGGAGGGGGAACCAGATGCATTAGTTGCATTTCTAGCCTGTCCCCCTTCATCCCTAATCCCTGAGCACTCACTTTCCATCAGTCTCCAAGTCTCTGCTGTTTCCCAGTTTTCAACATCCACTCCTCAAGTCTCATCCTTCATTTATTCTCTCTCAACCAATGCTCGAGACCCTACACGCCAGAGATGTCAAGGGTCACCACTCCCAAATAGTGAGATTTTTCTGGTGGTGTGACTGGTGTATAAATCTGGAGAAATATAAGAATTGTTTGCTTTGCAAATGAAAGGAGCAATACAAGATGATATTTAGCTGTATTTGAGTTTAGAATTGTAACCCTTTAATCACATGAAAACAAGTTTGAAAAGTTGCATGGTAGGGACTGAGGCGAGTCGGAGGAGTAAGACAGAGCAGAAGAGAGAATAAATGAATAACTGAATAAGAAAAGACAGAGAGAGAGAATGGGTATTAAAAAGCACAGGCATGCACATGTGTTTTTAATATCCAATCCTCGCTCTTGTCCCACTCAATCTCTAGTCATTTCTCCCCTTTCCTACTCTGCCCCTCTTCCCCAAATCTCTCTCAGCTCCCAGGACACCCCCTTCAGCCTCAAGCTCTCACCAGCACCACAACTTCCTTCTGGACTCAATATCTTCTTTTCCCCTTATGATCTTAATATCCATCTCTCACTCCAACCTCTCCCTCCCCTTTGGTCTCTAAACCCTCTCATCCCTTGCCTAGCTTCAGTATCCCCTCAATCAGCTGTCACACACCCGCCTTATTTACCTCTGTTCATCAGTGCTGCCTCATTCCTCCTTTGTTTTTCTTTGGCCGGCAAGGCCTGGAGATCTCTCAGCTCTAGATGGGCCCCTCCTTTCATCTTTGGCCGATAGGAACTGGTACATTAGCATGTATGTATGGAGCCCTGCGCGGTTCAAACAACTGATGACTAGGGTTGCCAACTTTTTCACCGAGAAAAACACGACACCTGTGGCTCGCCATGCTCCACCCATTCTCCGCCCCTAGTCCCACCCCTGCCCTGCCCCCAGCCCCACCCACAAAAATTACCGAGGATACGTGTAGGCTAACTTCCTTGGTCAGATAATAATTAAACTGGGAACCCCAAAATCCAAACATGAAATGTACAACACTGGAGAAATAAAACTATAAAGTAATTTCCTCTTGCACTAAACAAAAACGCAAAGATGTTAGCAATACACACTTCCCAGACCAGACATATTCCAGTTAATAAATTCAAAATAAAAAGTATTTTTCTACCTTCTGTTTCGGCATTTTTTCAGTTGAAATTGCTCCAGTCACTTTCTTCTGGTTTCTTCGTGTCTTCTGCGAGCTATCCATTTGTCCTTTCTTCTTTTTTAGATGTTTTTCATTCTCTCTCTATTTCTGCTTTAACATACTGATTGTTTCCCTTTTGCTCTTTCCCCCAATTCTTTCCTTATTCCTTTATCATCCATTTAAATTTCACCCTTCCATTTTCAAGCCCCTCTTACTCTCCCAATACCCGGCCCATCATAGACTTTTTTTCCACACAAAATATTTTTTCCCCTCTCCATTCTCATTCCCCATCCATTCTAGTCCTCCCCCAAAATCAGTTCCCTTATAGTTCTAGACCCACTGTGACATAGAAGCCTCTCAAGATGCTATGGAAACAGATAGTGATCCGGTGGAGAGAACCGGTACTGCAAGAGAATGCAGGATTTTCTCTTCAGAGAGAAAAAAACACAGAGCTAATCAGGAACCGAACCACACCTCAACTCAAGGAAGGAGAGAAGCCAAGTCCCTGATTGGGCATGCCCAAGCAGGAGGTGGGCAGTGCAGTACACAGGCAGCTTGTTAAGCACTCAGAAACAGAGAGAGTCAGATTTGAAAGAAGACGAGGAGGAGTCAGGAGGAGACTCAGAAGGACATGACCAGGAAGAGTTGGAGAGAGAGCAATTAAGCAGCTGTGATCCACTAAGGAGAAGACTGGACTCACGAAGCAAGTACCTGGGAGACTCAGGGGCAAGGAGAATCTTCTGTGACCAGAAGGATTCAGGAGCACTGAGAGATCCAAGGCTACAGCACAGGCTTTTAGAGGACCAAGCAGAACCTTGGAACCGAAGGCAGAGGGACAGAGAATTACCCTGGAGAAAGCCACAGCACAAGGTACACAGTGGGTTTGAAGCAGCTAGCAAGTTTAACATTGGGAAGCCAGAAAGAGTAAAGGCTAACGTTAAAAGCCAAGACAAAGGCAGACAACATGGTAGCAATTGGTTGCAGTCTGAAAAGCATTTAAGCAGCCTAGGCTATTCTCACAAGCCAGCAGAAACCTATAGTAAAGGAACAGCTGAGTCTTATTACAGAGACAGGAGCCAAGAGAAGTCTGACGGTTCTACTTTTAACACTCTGTTGAGAAACTCTCCACTCACAGCTGAAGTTTTAAACCCAGCACTAACGTTTAGTGATAAGTGGGGGAAGGATAATCCTAACAGGTGGAATTGTTGTCCTAGTAAAAGTAGCATTGCTAATTATCAAGAGATAAGCAGTTTAAACAAACAGTTACCTGAAGGAGGAAGACATTATCAGCTAAGCCCAGGAAGAACGCAGGCTGAATTGCTTCTTAAAGATTTCAGAGAGTTCCTTGAAAGCAGGGCAGTTTCTTCCTCTAACGTAGCACAACCCACAAACAGCTGTGAAGAGGAAATGCCTTTGGTTTCTTCTCTACCGTTCACAGAGCCAGACATGCCAATGGACTGCTCAGCTTGTGTGATTGAGAAGGACATTTAATTGAAGGGCTCTACAAAGTTATATGAAGAAATATAACAGAAGTTGCTGTATTGATTCCTATGCTGAGAAACTTATCAGAAAGGAATAAGTTAAAGCATAATTGTTTGCATACCAGGAGCATTGCTGTTTGCCAAAGTTTGTTTCTTCCGTTAGTGAAAAGGATCACATGACAACTGAATGTGATCACAGAAGATAATGGACATTTAGCCTAGCAGTGCAATACCTTGTTTTGGTTTCTCACTCTTGTTTTGTGCTATTATACTTTATTTGCGTCTGTTTGCACTTGAACTGCAATGCGGAAATAAACCTCATCAAAGAAATTTTCTTTGCCTGCCTTACTACTTGAGCACACACAACTACAATACTCAACCCTGAAGGGCATCAAAGGCCACCCCCTCCTGAAACCCCAAGGTCCAGGGAGCGGGTGCGTGGCACCACCCAGCATCCACTCCCTTCTAGTGTCCATTCTCCCATGCCCCACATCAGCCCATTTCCAGTCTTATTCTAGCTCTTCATCAGCCCATTTCCAGTGCTAGCCCTCACATCACAGGCCATTTCCAGTCCTAGCCCCCACCATCACATCCCATTTGCAGTCCGAGTCCCCCTGCACCATCACAGCCCATTTGCAGTCCAAGTTACCCCCCCCCCCCCATAGCCCTTTTCCAGTCCAGGTCCCCCTCCCCATCACAACCCATTTCCAGTCCATGTCCCCCCCCCATAGCCCTTTTACAGTTCAGGTCCCCCCCCATCACAGCCCATTTCTTTCCAGTCCAAGTCCCCCCCCCCCCATAGCCCTTTTCCGGTCCAGGTCCCCCTCCCCATCACAACCCATTTCCAGTCCATGTCCCCCCCCCCCATAGCCCTTTTACAGTCCAGGTCCCCCCCCATAAATGCCCATTTATTTCTCTTCCACGTCCCCCCCGAGCTGAGCGCTTTTCCGGTGCTGGTCCCCCTCCACATCACAACCCATTTCCAGTCCATGCCCCCCCCCCATAGCCCTTTTACAGTCCAGGTCCCCCCCCCCATCACAGCCCATTTCTTTCCGGTCCAGGTCCCCCCCATAGCCCTTTTACAGTTCAGGTCCCCCCCCCATCACAGCCCATTTCTTTCCAGTCCAAGTTCCCCCCCTCCATAGCCCTTTTCCGGTCCAGGTCCCCCTCCCCCTCACAACCCATGTCCAGTCCATGTCCCCCCCCCATAGCCCTTTTACAGTTCAGGTCCCCCCCATCACAGCCCATTTCTTTCCCGTCCAAGTCCCCCCCCCCCATAGCCCTTTTCCGGTCCAGGTCCCCCCCCCCATCACAACCCATTTCCAGTCCATGTCCCCCCCCCCATAGCCCTTTTACAGTCCAGGTCCCCCCCCATCACAACCCATTTCTTTCCAGTCCAAGTCCCCCCCCCCGATAGCCCTTTTCCGGTGCAGGTCCCCCTCCCCATCACAACCCATTTCCAGTCCATGCCCCCCCCCCATAGCCCTTTTACAGTCCAGGTCCCCCCCCCCCATCACAGCCCATTTCTTTCCGGTCCAGGTCCCCCCATAGCCCTTTTACAGTTCAGGTCCCCCCCCCATCACAGCCCATTTCTTTCCAGTCCAAGTTCCCCCCCTCCATCGCCCTTTTCCTGTCCAGGTCCCCCCCCCCAACCACAGCCCATGCAGTCCTTGGCCCCCCCCCCCCCGACCAGCACCGCAGCTGTCTGAGAGGCTTCAGAGGGAGCCGGGTAAGCTCGCGTGAGGCCCCGGCTCCCTCTGTACAGCCGCCAGCGTGAAGAGCCTTTTCCTTCACTCTGGCGGCTGTATCTGTGAAGCCGCGAATGCTGGGAAAGGTTAAAGGGTATTGCCTTTAACCTTTCCCAGCAATCGCGGCTTTACAGATACAGCCGCCAGCGTGAAGGAAAAGGCTCTTCATGCTGGCAGCTGTACAGAGGGAGCCGGGGCCTCGCGCGAGCTTACCCTGCTGCCTCTGAAGCCCTCCGGTGTGTGGGCCGGCCCTGGGTGGGATTTTTTTTGGACTTTGGGTCGGAAGAAAAGCCGGTTTTTTGCTCTGGCCGCTCCCGATCTTGCGGCCAGAGCAAAAAAACGTCTTTTCAAGGGCCGGTTTTACATCTGCACCGGCAGCCGGCCTGGCCATGGAAAAACCGGCCAGGCCGGCTGAAAACCGGCCAGTTGGCAACCCTACTGATGACTGAGCCACACAGCTCTCAGTGCATAATGTGCTGAGCCTTGCAAGGATCAGTCATCAGTTGTTTGAACCTCACAGGGCTCCAAATATACAGAATGCCTGCAGTTCAAAAGGAGGCTGTGTGGTCGCTGCATGAGCATTTATCAGCTCATAGCAGTTTAACACTCACTATCCGCACCAAATATGATGCCCACAGGAAGAGCCAGGCTGTGATAGGTGAGAACAGGTGTGGGGTTAAAGGTGTGTCACTACGCACAGCGGCTGACCTCAAGTTGTGGCCCTCATTCTGTTCCCATTGCTTCCCTCACTCCTCTGCAGCCCTATCACAGCCTCTCTCTCCTCTTTGGCCTGCGAAAGCAGCCTGTTTCATGGGCCGAAGAAGAGGCCGCACTCGCCGGTGTTAAGAGGCGCCAAAGCTACAGCCGCTATTGTAGTTAGTAGCGCTGTTATGTGCCCTTGGATAGAGGATTGGTACATTATTGATTCCTTCAATTTTAAGTTATCTATTTTTAAAGCTTATAAAATTGCAACAAGTGTAAAAGTGTGCTCAGTGGCGAACACATGCATACCTTTACTATAGACATTGCCAGGGGCAGGGTCTACACGGATTATGAAATTCCTTCATTTACACACATGCCTTCATAATCTAGACCTCAGCATTTACAAACTGCTTTTGAGCAGGCAGACTATCTGCACCTAGAATTCAGCAAATGATTTGTGCAGGGTTTATGCTAGTATTTTATAAGGACAAGTATCTGACAACCCACTTAAACTAGATACCCTGTTATAAAGTTGCCCTCATAAAGCCCCACCTGTTTCAGCAGCACTCAGTTCAACGCATTTCCTTCACCCCCGTCAGTCCGGTTTTCGGCCAGGCCATAGTGTCGAATCCATTATTACTGCTGTTATGAATGAAATACACTCTTCACACGATCGTGGTGTCTTTAGATCTCTCTGCTGCCTTTGATCTGGTTGATTACTCTCTTCTTCTATCTAGATTGCAGGATGCAGGTGTTCGGGGAATTGTCTATCACTGGTTCCACTCTTTTCTATACTCTCGATCTTTTGCTGTGACTTCTGCCTCTTCCACCACAGACCATTTCCCCCCTTACCTGTGGTATCCTACAGGGCTCAGTATTAGCTCCATTATTGTTTAATGTATTCTTGGCCCCTCTGGCATTACTAATTCAACAATCAGGTATTTTGGGATATTACTATGCCGATGACATTTTTCTCTTACACCACACCTCTTCTTCCCATCCAGACATCACTCCTCTCAACGAATGCTTATCTTCGGTCTCCACTTGGCTCTCCTCAAATCGTCTTGTCCTTAATATCTCTAAAACCGCTGCTATTTGGTTTCCCCACAGCTCCGCTTGCCCATCACTTACTCCCTCTTTCTCAGGTACTCCAATTTCCCTGGTATCTAGGCTTCGCTATCTAGGTGACCTTCTCGACAGCACCCTCACATTTAATGACCACATTTCCCAAGTCTCCCGGCGCTCTTTTTTCTGTCTCCGGCAGATTCGCGCCATTAGACCATTTTTATCCCCTCAAGCCTTGATCACTCTCATTCTTTCACTAGATTAGATTTCTGTAACTCTATATTTGCCGGCATCCCTCAATATCAGCGTCGTCGATTACAACTACTACAAAACACTGCAGCCCGGATGGTTACTCATGCTTCCCCTCGTGATCACATTACTCCAATTTTACAACATCTTCATTGGCTCCCATTGAACTTCCGAATACAATTCAAGATTCTCATTTTAGTGCATCAGGCTATTTACTCTCACAGACCCCAGTACCTAGCTGATTTACTAACTTTTCATACACCCACTTGTAGCCTCCGTTCTATCCATATCAACCGCTTACACCTCCCTTCCCCCTCACAGGCACATCATCAGTCAACTAGACAGTCAGCTTTCTTTTATCTCGGTCCTTCCCTGTGGAACTCCTTGCCTACTGCCCTTCGACTAGAAGAGTCTTACCTTAAATTCCGCTCCCTTCTAAAAACTCACCTCTTCTCTGCTTTCAATTTTCCCCCCTAATCTCTTAATTCCTTACCCCTTTTCGCTATTGAATTTTACTATTACTTTCTTTTTTCTTCTTTCCTTTTTCTTATAGTGATTGTAATTTCTTTTCCTCTCTGCTATTTTTTTATTATATTGTAAACCACCCCAATGTAACGGGGGGTGGTTTATCAAATGTTTTAATAAACATAAACATACTATGAGGGTACCTTTATAAACTCCCGTGTAGTTAATGTTTGGTTTTCTGCATGCCACTAGTACCTATTTTGTAAAAATAGGGGCATAAGTGGTTAAACACATAGGAAATCTAGGCATGAGCTCTTATGTTGACCTTATGGCAAGTGTAAATGCCCATGCCTAGATTTATCAAGAACACACGTAAATTGTATTTTATATGTGGGTGTAAATTTGCACTCCACCTATGTGCATACCAACAGTGAAAGTACATGCAATCGGCCCAACATGCTTATTTACAGAGTGGCGCCCCCTAACTTTCCATGACTCCTTACAAAATTACGCCCCCATATGTACAATGCCATGGAAAATTCCTAGTCCGCTCCGGCACAATTTAGACAGTGCTGGAGTGGAGTGAGGGTGGAGTGAGGGTGTTCTTCCTAAGCCTACAGATAGCTGGTGATACTCAGCTACTCTTTGTATAGTTATATGGATACATTTAGGACAGCTACAGATAGTGGTGCTGGGTATACGTAAAATATTTAAACCCTGTGGCTGGCATTTAAAAATACCCACTGACTGCGGGGTTGAAATATTGACCCTTTGTACTTTAAAAACAGTAAGCCTTATGTTCTTGCATATGTTTGTGATTGGCAAACATAAATTACAGGTATCATTTTGTTAATGATAGAGCAAAGAAGCCTGGAGGCTTAGGCAAATAGGCTTAGAGGTTTTCGATAACTGACGGGAAGATTATCGTTACAGCCCTGGATTGTGGCAGGAAAGATTATTTATTTCATTATTTTTCAGCCTTGGGTTGGCAAGAAAACCAGTCAAATGTTGTGTACAAGGCTTGAAGATGGAAGGTAATGTTTTTGTGTTCAGAGCGAATTTAAAGGAAAAATGATCAGCACATGTATTGATTCTATCATATGATTTGGCCATGCTTTGACATAGATCGCAATAATTTTCAAGGAAAGAGAAGGCTAGCAGTTCTGGGAAGTTGAGCGACTGCATTTTTGGAATTAAAAGGGTCGTGCAGAAGGCTGAAGAGTAAATAAGGGAATATGTTCTAATTAAATGCAGCAAGGAGGTGTACCAGGCAGTCAGACCATAAGATATCCAACAGTAAGAAACTATTGAAAGCATTAACAGCTAGAGGAAATCTACAAAAATCCTGTGATGAACACAGTTCCAACGAGGGAGGGAATAAGGCTAATGGGCTTCTGGCTTTATTAAAAAAAAACTGCAATGCTTATCAAGAATTTCATAGGCATTAAAGGGGCTGATACACAGCTAAGAAAGATTTCAGATCAGTTTAGGGTTTGTTTTTAAATTTTTATAAATATTGAAATTTATAAGAAACTTGTGAAAGAAATATGAAAACGATGAAAACAAAATAATGGAAACCATATGGAAAAAAGACAGAAGTAACACAGGGTCTGATATTCAGCGATGGCGGCCAGCACCTTAGAGCAACTAGACCAGATATTCAATGCCGGGGTCATATCCAGCCGCCAGCATTAATTGTCCGGTGTGCCTGGTTAGTGTTTTAGCTAAATGGACAGTGGTGATATTCAGTTGCTGCCTGGTTAGCTCAATCAGCTAAAGTTAGGCCAGCCTTTTAAGTGCCTACCGTTAGTCGGATTGAGTTAACCAGCCAACAGCTAAATATTGCTGGTGCATTTAATCCGACTAATATTCTGGGGAACTTCAGCAAAGTCCCCAGAAAGCCCCGATGCTAAACAGCGTTAGGAAAGGATATTCAGCCATACAAAATGGCTATTTGCTGATGAATTTCCCACTCACCGCAATTGACAGAGTTAACACGTTTGTTAACTGCATTAATCGTCTTGCATATGCTCTCCGTAGTCCTTAATTCCTTAGAACATCGAAATTGAGAGGAAGTAGAGACAGAAAAAGGTGGAGCTGAGATACAAGAAAACAAAACCATAAATTTAATAGGAACTGGGCCTAGGTTCAAAACCTCGAGAAATAACATTAACCATACTTGATCCAATGAAGATATATCTAACGTTCATGTATTTAACAGATTTGGTTAGTTTTAAAAATGTATTCACCTCTGAAATAAGTGCTGCAACAAGAGTGTCTCTTGCTTAGTGAGGTGAAGTTCCCTAACATTAGCAATTTTCGAAACGCATTCAATGGAGTGGTAACTACAGACTGCCACTATCATGGGGGCTAGATGACTGATCAAGTCCATTTTTAAAAATGACATAGTGAATCTCTTCAGTGGGATTTGAAATGGACAAAAGTTAGTAGAATCGATGATCTCAAACAAACTATCTCTGCTGCCCAACCTAGAAGGGTTATTTATTTGCATGGGGAATGTACTGATCCCCCTTGAGCAGCTCCTGATGAGGGCCGGGAGTTGTCCGAGAGGGGGGTGGGGGGTCGGTGCTGCAGGGGAGCAGAACCTTTTATATTTTCTTAAGTTTTAAATCGTGTTTATTAAGACAAACACTCCCAGCTTGTGAGTACACTTACACATCACTAGGAGCATAGCCAGAACAAATAATAATCCAAACCTTTTACAATATATTTTCTGTTACTTCCCTTGTACCTCACCTACCCTCCAACCTCTCAACCAGTCCTGCGTACTACAGCTGTATCAGCTAAGCACACACAGGTGTGGCCAAGACAAAGGATCAGGAGAAGCAAATAATACTACTCACCTCTACCCAACTCCCCCACCACTTACTAACTCGCCATCCACAACAACCAACCAATGGTAGTGCAGAACTCACCCCATACTGGCAGCCTGGTAATCACTCTCTCTCCCCAGCACACTCACTGAAACTACTGGAAACCAGAAAACAAAAGAAGAAAGAAAGGAAACAAAAACCTAAAAACGCTACAGGTCCTACAGGGTCACATTTTGTCAGTGCCGAGGATCACAACACTGTGGC
Source organism: Ichthyophis bannanicus (assembly GCA_033557465.1). Classification (NCBI taxonomy): domain Eukaryota; kingdom Metazoa; phylum Chordata; class Amphibia; order Gymnophiona; family Ichthyophiidae; genus Ichthyophis; species Ichthyophis bannanicus. The sequence continues at coordinate 1,221,402,153 of CM066031.1, forward strand.
ACCGACAATATTGTGGAGGAGGGTGGGGAGGCCAGTTTCACTCCTTTGGAGGCCTCCATGGTAGACTGCCTTGTTATCCGGCCTTTAGGCAGATGTGGTGACTTTATCTGCTGCCACAATCGGACTGCCAATCATCACCACCTCACTCCCTGCCCCAATCCCGCCCCTGCAGCCCTGCACTATGTGAAAACCAGCAACGTGCTACTGGGCAGCACGTTTTAGTAAGCATATCGCTTAGCTTCTTACAGAATACCTGGATCTAACCTCAAGTGGTGCAGAATTCCATAAGGTTGACCCATCGAAAGAGAAAATGCGGGTATACATAGAGGTTTTATGAGCAGCTGTAGCAATAGGGATTTCTCACGTATCTGAGCATGATGTACAAGTCTAGTTATAATAAATGTAACCTTGATGAGAAATCAGTTAAAAGAAAGAGGTACAACATTTTTTTTTTTTTTTATTTAATAATTTTCAATCAACTTACAAAAGCAAAGTACAAGCAACTTAAGTGGTGTTATAGTAATAAAAAAAAAAAACATTACAGTACAGACCATAAGGAAAAGTTCATACAAACTAACAACACTTACTTCTAGCCCTCTATATTGGGGAGATACAAAATTAGGAAATAAGAAAAGGAAAAAACATTAAGAGTTAAATCACTCTAATTACTGAACAGCTTAAACTATCACTCCAAACCCTCCCTACCGTTACTCTGACTCTCCTTACCAACCAAAAATAATTCCAATTGAGAAGGTTCCATGAAAGTAAATTTTGATCCCTGCAACGTAATTAAACATTTGCAGGGATAACGAAGAAAAAAAAAAGCAGTGAGGGCTAACACTCTAGGTTTCAGTGCCAAAAAGGCCTGTCTCCTAACCTGCGTAGCCCTACACACATCTGGAAATATTTGTATTTTTGCACCACAAAACAAAGAGGACATTTTCTTGAAATAGCTACGTAATACCAAAACCTTATCCTTATCAGATACAAATGTTACAATCAAAGTGGCACGTGATAAAATAATATCCTGGGAATCTTCCAGGAATTTGGTGAGCTCAAGCTCAGAACGGGCCTGAACCACATCAAATTCTCCCAGAGAATTAGGCACAACCCCACGTCCGGTCAGGTAATATAATTTAGAAATAGCAATTGAGTCCGCAGTAGCTAAACCCAACACTTCTCTAAAATATTTCACAAGAAGAATTTCAGGAGAAAGTAAATGGCAAACGTACAACATTTTTAAAGACTGCACGCAAACATTTAAAACCAGCTTGAAAGGAGATTTTTCAAATATGAAGTCCCAAAAGCCAGTACATGTGGAGGGCAGTTTTAGAACTGGCTGCAGAAGCTCATGCACTCAGATTGTATAAATACAACAATTTTAGGGAAGGAAAGTGCTTGCTTGTATACCCTTCTTTCTAAAACTAACAATTACAGAGGCAGGCACACATATATCCATGTCTGCTCCAGAGCAGGTGGGAATACTCACATGTATCTATAAGAATTTACATGTATACTTTTTTTTATTTTGTAACGTATTGGTGTAAGCCCTAAATTTTGTCCAATTCCACACATAGGAGCAGTCACCTAAAAGCTTTTAAAAGCATGTGTAGGACTGCTGCCTATAGATACTTTTATACATCTAGCTGACACCTTATTTTAGAGAGAGTTCTTTTGGAGGTAATGTCTCCATATGGCTTACTTTTGTGCATACCATCATAGAACATAAGAGATGTCATACTGGGTCCATCGAGCCTATCTCCCATTTCCAATGGTGACCAAACCAGGTCACAAGTACCTGTCAGGTTCCCAAAAGGGTACACAGATTCCGTGCTGCCTATCTCAGGGGTAAGCTGTGGATTTCCCTGATCCTTTTTAATAATGGTTTATGGACCTTTCCTCCAGGAACTTGTCCAAACATTTTTTAAATGAAGCTACACTAACAGCTTTTACTACATTCTCCAGTAACGAATTCCAGAGTTTGACCTCCATCAAATCTTCCCTCAGCTGTCTTTTTTTGAAGTTGAACAGCCCGAACCGTTTAAGCCTTTCCTCATAGGGGTGTCCTTCCAGTCCCTTTGCCATTTTGGTCGCTCTTCTCTGTACCTTTTCTAGTTTTGCTATATCCTTTTTAAGATATGGTGACCAGAATGGCATAGAATATTCAAGGTGCAGTCACATACCTTGTTTTTATTCTCTATTCCTTTCCTTATGATTCCTAGCATTCCATTTGCTTTCTTGTCTGTCGCTGCACGCTGGACAGAGAGTTTCACGTATTATCCTGAATGATGCCCAGATCCTTTTCCTAGATGGCGATTCCTAATTTGGAACCTTGCATCATGTAGACATTCTTTGGTTTATTCTTCTCTAAGTGCATAACTTGGACATCTAGTCTTTCAATTTATCAAGGTCTTCTTGCAATTTTTCACATTTCTCTTGTGTTTAACAACTTTGAATAATTTTTGTATCATCTGCAAATTTGATCACCTCACTCATTGCTCCCATTTCCAGGTCATTTATGAATATGTTAAAAAAAACCACAGACAGCCCAGCACAGATCCCTGGAGTACTGTACTATTCACCTGTCTCCATTGAGAAAATTGGCCATTTAGCCCTACTCTCTGTTTTCTATCTTTTAACTAATCCACAACCAGTTACTAATCCACAATCCAAAATACTATCTTGAAAGCCCAGACCTAATGTATTCAACAATTTAAGAAAAATGGAAGGAAGGCCAAAAAACTGCCAGCATAGTTTAAAGGTGAGGTCAGAGAGACTGTTGTAGCCAAAAAAGCATCTTTCAGGAAATGGAAAAAGGAGCCAAATGATGAAAACGGGAAACAACATAAGCACTGGAAGGTTAGATGCAAGGCATTGATAAGTCGGGCAGAGAGAGAATTTGGAAGGAAGAATGCATAATAAAACCTTTTTCAAGTACATTCATAGCAAAAGACCTGTGAGAGGGTCAACTGGATCATTGGATGATAGAGGAGTAAAAGGGACCCTAAGGGAGGACAAGGCTATAGCGGAGATACTGAATGAATTCTTTGCTTTGGTCTTTACTGAAGATGATGTAGGGAAGTTACCCATGACAGAAATGGTATTTAAAGGTGATGTATCGGAAGAACTGAAAGAAATAGCGATAAACCGGGAAGATGTAATACAACTATTTGATAAACTGAAGAGTAGCAAATCACCTGGACCAGATGGTATACATCCAAGGGTATTGAAAGAACTGAAATATTAGATTGCAAATCTACTTTTAGTAATCTGTGAACTATTATTAAAATCATCTGTAGTCCCAGAAGATTGGAGAAAGGCCAATGTAACGCCAATTTTTTTAAATTAGGTTTTAACAAAATACATTGTCCAAACATGGTACAAAGAAAAAGTAAGCTCCCAACAGCAATATATAAAAAAAATAACTATACATCAAAGTAAATATATAAGGGAAGCAAACGTAAATAGCCCACATCAAGAGAGCCTAACTGTTATACAACATAAAGAACTAATACAAACATCCAAAAAAAATGGAAAGAAAACAAGTCCGAATGGACCACAATATAGGAAGTAAATCAATCAAACATCACCTTCCCCTACCAAACCCTGCCTATCCAAAAGAAATTTCTCTAGATGAGTCATGTCCTGAAAAATATATGAAGCATTATCATAATTAATGATACACTTACATGGAAACAGTAAAAAAAACGAAGCCCCCATAGCTAAAACCCGGGACTTAAGGGCCAGAAATTGCCTCCGGCGCATTTGAGTAGGACGTGAAACATCTGGGAATATATTTATAGTCTGTCCACAGAACTTAGATGACGTAGCATTAAAGAAAGCTTTCAATATACGTTGTTTCATCAAAATTGATGAAAAAGTGACCAACATAGTAGCGCGTAGTGAGATTACATCAAGGGAATCTTCCAGAAAAGCAGTAATATTAGTCACTGAAGGGACTATTTCATCCAGTTCACCCTCAACAGGTTTTACTTTTTTGGAAGCAGCAGGAATATAGTAATTCTGCCTAACCAACTGGATCTGATATAGCTAAAATTTCTTTTAAATATTTCTCTAATAAGATCTTAGGTGACAATAATGACGTCTGAGGAAAGTTTAAAAAATGCAAATTGCAAGCCCGCATAGAGTTCTCCAGGGATTCTACTTTAGAGTGCAATATTAAAGAATCTTTAATTCCAATCACGTTTACGGATTGAAGAGGAGAAACCTGGGATTCTAATTTGGTAACAGCTACATCGATCATGGAAACCTTCTTATCCAGCTGCTGTAATGATACAGCGGCCTCCTGAGTAAATTTACATAAGGAGCCAACAGCCACAGATACCTTAGTATCAATGCATTTTAAAGCTCCCCATAAATCACTTAAAGTAATTTTTGCGTCCGTAAGTAGAACTGGGAGTTCCTTAGAACCCTCCAATGTTGCAAGGTGAACTGGAGTAGGTAAAGAAACTAAGTCATCCTTTCTGCGCACATCAGAAAAGGCCCCTGAAGTATAATCATTCATTAGGACAGGACAGGACAGGGAGGAGGGGATCTCCCGCCGGGGCTTAAAGAGGCCCCCTCGGAAGAAGATTTTGCCAGCGGCTTAAGAGCGAAATGCTTATCTAAAGGGCCGGCTGGTTTAACACCAGAACCGGCCTCTAAAGGTTTCGGCTGAGATTTAGCCTTACGTTTACCCATAACAAAACATTAAGAAACAATGACAACAAATACAACTATAAATGTTATATGACCATAGATTTAATGTTTATTGTAAACCGCACTGATCTTAAATAGCGCGGTATAAAAGAAAATGTAATAAATAAAAATAAATAAATAAATAAATAAATAAATAGCCACAAACCTTAGCATTCTGCTGATATTCCCACCAAAACTCTCACCAAGACGCCGTAACCGTTGCGGTGACATCGAAGGGGCATCAAAGGGGCAAGACCTGCCCCTTTAGACACGCCCCTTCAAACACGCCCCGCAATTGTGCTCCGCAATCGCAGAGAAGAAGGAGAAAACAACTTATAACCCTCAAGGTCCCACAGAGAGCCGGCTGCCCCGGGCGCGCCTGCCCGATAGAAGCAGGGTAGCAGCAGCGTCGGGAGTCAGGTACAGCCGCTAGAGCCCAGTGGCCCTCACCTCCTCACACACCAACAGTCCGCTCCCGTAACGCCAATTTTTAAAAAGGCTTCTTGGGGTGATACAGGAAACTACAAATCAGTAATCCTAGTGTCAGTACGGGGCAAAATGGTAGAAACCATTTTTTTTTGTGCCATCAAGTCAGTGTTGACTCACAGCGACCCAGCTACCTCTGGGTTTTCTTGGCAATGTGTCACTGTAAGTAGATTGCCAGCCTTTTCTTCTGAGGCAATGGAGGATAAAGTGACTTGCCCAAAGTCACAAGGAGTGCCAGTGGGAATACGAACCCTTGATCTTCTGGGTACTAGGCAGTTGCTCTAACCACTAGGCTACTCCTCCACTCCAGAAACCATTATAAAGAATAAAATTACTGAACATGTAGATAGTCATGGTTTAATGGGAAAAAGCCAACATGGATTTAGCCAAGGAACATCTTGTCTTACTAATCTGTTATATTTTTTTAAAGGTGTGAATAACCAGGTAAACCAAGGTGAACCAGTTGATATAGGGCCCGATTCTGGGATGCGGGTTGTGGGGCTACAGTCCTGGCAGGACATGCAGCCCCGCAAGCCGTCTGGGCCCGATACCCCCTCTGGCTCCCCCATACGTCCTGAGCATCAGGACGGAGAGAGCCGACAGGGGTCGGAATCGGGGTGGAGCAGGGGTGAGCCAGCCTGGCAGGACATATAGGGACGATTCAGGTCACAGCCCTATATAGCCTTCCGGGCCTATGGGGACATGCTGCTTATTCCACCTTAAAGGTGGAATAAGCAGCACAAATCCAGTGATAGGGCCAATAGATGGGAAGGGGGGTTCCCTGCCACCCAATCCAAGCCATAGCAGGCTAGCAATGGGTTGGGTGGCGGGGACAAGGGGGGCCGAAGCCGTGCGAGTCAGGGGTGCCTGCAGGGAGTCATCCCCACAGGCGACAGGGGCACACCAGACCGTCCTCGGGCCTGATTCTGGGTATAGCTGCAACCTTTTGTTCCCGCGGTCCAGAATCAGGTCCAAATGGACCCATCTTGCTTGGCGCCATCTGGACTGCCAGGACGTGCCCCTACCTGAATCGAGCTCATAATGTATCTGGTTTTTTTTAGAAAGCCTTTGACAAAGTCCGTCATGAGAGACTCTTGGCCAAATTAAAAAGTCATGGGATTGGAGGCAGTGTAGTATTGTGGATCAGGAACTGGTTAAAAGATAGAAAGCAGAGGATAGGACTAAATGGCCAATGTTCTCAATGGAGAAAGGTAAATACTGGAGTACCGCAGGGATCTATGCTGGGCCTGCTACTTTTTAACATATTCATAAATGATAAAATGAAATAGGAATAAAGAGTGAATTGATCAAATTTGCAGATGACACAAAATTATTCAAAGCTGTTAAAGCACAAGAGGATTGTGAAAAATTGCAAGAGGACTTTGATACAGACGTCCAAATGGCAGATGGATTTTAATGTGGACAAGTGCAAAGTTATGCACGTAGGAAAGAACAACCCAAACTACGGTTAGAGGATGCAAAGTTCCACATTAAAAACTACCACGCAGGAAAAAGATTTAGGTGTCATCGTGGATAATGTGTTGAAATCCTCCACCCAGTGTGCAGCAACAACCAAGAAAGCAAATAGAATTCTAGGAATCATAAGGAAAGGAATGGAGAATAAAACCAAGGATATTATAATGCCTCTGTATCGTTCCATGGTTCGTCCGCACCTTGAATATTGTGTGCAGTTCCAGTCACTATATCTTAAAAAGGATATAACAGAATTAGAAAAGGTACAGAGAAGGGCCACCAAAATGGTAAAGGGGATGAAGGATGCCTCCATCAGGAAAGGCTTAAAAGGTTAGGGCTCTTCAACTTGGAAAAGAGATGGCTGAGGAGAGATATGATAGAGGTCTATAAATTAATGAATGGAGTAAAACGGATAAACATAGATTGATTGTTTACTACATCAAAAAGTAGAAAAACTAGGGAACATGCAATGAAGCTACAGTGTAACCTATTTAAGACTAATAAAAGAAAATATTTTTTCACTCAATGCTTAATTAAACTCTGGAATTCGTTACCGAAGGATGTAGTAAAAGCTGGTAGTGTAGCTGAGCTTAAAAATATTTGGACAATTTCCTGGAGGAAAGATCCATAAACCATTATTAAAGAGGACCCAAGAAATCCACTGCTTGCCCTGGGACAAACATTGTGGAACCTGTGTGCCTTTTTGGGATACCTGCCAAGTACTTGTGACCTGGATTGGCCACTGTTGGAAACAGGATACTGGGCTTGATGGACCTTGATCTGACCCAGTATGGCATATCTTATGTTCTAATAGTGTACTGCCTTCTAGCCCATAACTTTTTAATTTCACAAGGAGTCTCTCATGATGGAACTTGTCAAAGGGTTTCTGAAAATCCAGATACACTATATCAAACAGCTCATACTTTCAAATAAAATGTAAGAGATTAGTGAGACAAGACTTTTTTTTTTTTAAGTCCATGTTGGCTTCCTGCCATTAAGCCATGATTATTTACATGTTCAGTTATTGTTTTTCTTTATAATGGTTCCTATCATTTTGCCTGGTACAGACGTCAAGCTTACTCATCTGTAGTTTCTGGGATCACCCTTGGAAGTCTGTTTAAAAATTGGCGTTGCATTAGCCACTCTCCAATCCTCAGGTACCACAGATGATTTTAATGATAGCTCACAGATTACTAAAAGTAGGTCTGCAATCTCATATTTCTGTTCTTTTAGCATCCTAGAATATATTCCATCTGGTCCAGGTGATTTGCTGCTCTTTAGTTTATCAAATAGTTGTATCACATCTTCCAGATTTATCGAGATTTGTTTCAATTCCTCTGATACATCACCCTTAAATATCATTTCTGGCATAGGTATGTTTCCTACATCTTCTTTAATAAATACTGAAGCAAAGAATTAATTCAGTCTCTCCGCTTTGGCCTTGCCCTCTCTTAGTGCCCCTTATACCCCTCTATCGTCTAATGGTCCAACTGATTCTCTCACAGGAATTTTGATATGAATGTACCTGAAAAAAGGTTTTATTATGAGTTTTAGCTTTCTCGGCAAGCTTCTTGTCAAATTCTCTCTTTGCCTGCATTATCAATGCCTTGCATTTAACTTGCCAGTACTTATGATGTTTGCTTTTTTAGTCATTTGGCACTTTTTTCCATTTTCTGAAGAATTTTCTCTTAGTTAAAACAGCTTCTCTAACTTCTCCTTTAAGCCATGCAGCATGTTGTTTGACCTTCCTTTCACCTTTCTAAAGTGTGGAATACATCTGGTCTGGGTTTCCAAGATAGTATTTTAAATAACTCCCGGGCTTGATGTAAACTCTTAACCTTTGCAGTTGCTCCTTTTAGTTCTTTCTTAACCATTTTCCTCATTTTATCATAGTCTCCTTTTTGAAAGTTAAATGCTAACGCAGTGGATTTCCTTGATATGCTCCCTCCATTTATTAAATCAAATGTGCTCAAGTTATGATCGCCACTGCCAAGCAACTCCAACACCATTCAACACCATTACCTCTTGCACTAGATCCTGCGTTCCACCAAGAACTAAGTCTAAAATAGCTTCCTTTCATGTTGCTTACTGAACCAGCTGCTCCATGAAGCAGTCATTTATTTCATTTAGAAACTTTATCCACAGCATGACCTGATGTAACCTTGACGCAATCAATACCGGGTATATTGAAATCTCCATTACTGTATGGTAAACTTTGCGAGCTTCCCTAATTTCTGTTAGCATTTTATCATCTGTTTGATCATTCTGGCTGGGTGGATGGTAGTACACACCCACTGCCATTCCTGCCCACTTTTTACATTTAATTTCTATCCATAGAGATTTTATAATGTATTTTGTTTCCTGCAAAACCTTTATCCATGCCCTCTTCAACATATAGTGCCATGTGATCTACCCTATCATTACAATATAGTTTGTAGCCTGGTATCTCAGGGTCCCATTGGTTATCCTTCTTCCACCAGGTCTCTGAGATGCCAATTATATCTAACCTTTCATTCAGTGCTATATACTCTAACTCTTCCATCTTATTTTTTAGACTTCTAGAATTTGCATACAGGCATTTCAAAGTTTGTTTTTTGTTCATATGAACAGTCTTGCTATCGGATGAGGGGGCAATTTGGAATCTTTCAATTCTGTCTGATTTTTACTTAAAGGCACCTGGATTACTTATATCTTTATTGGAACCTCTCTATTGGGATGCCCTGACTTCTCTGTTTTTTGCTAAATCCTTCAAAGATATATCATTCCAAACCATGTGCTATTGCGTGATTGTCAGCTTTCCACCATTATCTAGTTTAAAAACTGCTCTCTCTCTCTCTCTCTCTTTTTTTTAAAGGTTAATTTCAGCAGCCTGGTTCGACCCTAGTTAAGGTGGAGTCTGTCTTTTCATAAAAGCCGCCCACCTCCCCCAGAATGTTGCCCAGATCCTAACAGATCCAAAACTCTCTTCCCTGCACCATCATCTCATCCATACGTTGACACTCTGGAGCTCAGCCTGCCTTTTGGGTTCTGCACGTGAAATGGGAAGCATTTCTGGGAATGCTATTCTGGATGTTCTGGATTTGAATTTTCTAACTAAAAGCCTAACTTTACTATGGATTCTATATTGTCCTGCTAGATCAGTCCAGACAAGTGGGTTGTGTTCCCCTACCAGGAGATAGGTAGAGACAAAGAACCAATGAAAAGCCCAGGTTTCAATGACATCACTTCCTTGCTTCTATCCACCTCAGCCACCTGAGGTCTCTTCAGTATTATTTTGTCTCCAGCAGATGATGGATGGATTTTCTCCACTCTGAAGAAAATCTGAATAATTGAGAGGAAAAGATTGATTTAAACACTTGTGAACGATTACCTTGAGGGTGACTCTCTCACTTGAGCGTGATGTGGAGCATGGTGTCTTCGGTAGCTATAGGAGGGAAAATTGGTCCACACTGTTATCATGATAAGAACCTGTTGAGCAGCCAGAAAATCAGAAGGATTTGGAAGTGTTCAGCAGCCTCACACAATCTCAACGCCCCCTCCCTCCTCCTCTGTCCCCCCTGGTCTCTCCCGAAGACTGCAGAAGGCTCTCAGAGGAATCTGTTTGCCAACCACCTTAAACATAGTGCTTGAAAAGTAAAAAAACAGTTTCAGGAGAGTAGAGCTGAGCCCACCATGGATTTTCTGCCTGGGGCTCTCAAGGGGTGAGTACCAAAGCTTGACCTCGTCATTGTCCTTGTTAGGGGCTCCTGATAATATCCATCTGGGGCACAATTCGAGGTGGACCACTGGTGACCATTGGCACAGTGTGGGGGTATCCTGCCTTTTTCCTGCATGTGTTAGTAGCATCTTTATTATTGTGTACCTTGCGTTTGCGTGGTCCGTGCATGCGTTCTGCCCAAAGTGCATTCCTACCCAAGTGCATGTAAGCACTATTAACACATGCCTTCCAGGCTGCCAAGGCCTCAGCGTGCACTAGTGTGATACTTTCCTAACTTTCTATGTCTTATTCCAGGAAATATTGTTTGATCTGTGGCAAGCAAGGTGCCTCATCTCTGACTTCTGGACTCTGCTGTTCTTGCATGGCAACTTCTGAGTTGTCCCTGGAGGGGACTGCTCCCTCTGTCAGTTGGGTAATGCTGTTAGTCCAGCCTTGCCTGCCTTAGGGCAGGAGGTGGCAGATGGCAAATGGCGCTATGGGTAAGGATAACCAGCTGGCCAGAGGTTCTGGCAACCATGCTTTGGGATCCTCTGGAGTCTGGATTATTCTCCCTGGAATTATTTTCCTTTTTGCAACAGGCCTGGTCATTCTGGGGTAGAAATTCAGACCGTGCAGCCTCTGGGTTCACCCAAAACAGTCTCATGAGGGGCAGAGTGGAAACCCTCTTTGATTGTCAATGGCTAAGTTTCTCTGACGAAGGGCACCCCCTGGAGATGGGGATGTGCTGAGATCTGTCTGGGATTTGGACTGTGACTTGGATACAGATGTCTCGGTTCCGGGCTCTGATGTGAAAGAAGAAGTACTCTTGCCTCCAGAGGATTGTGAAGAGGCCATTGTTATCCACATATTCTGGAAGGAGGAACTGGTGGCATTGATTGCCAGGATCTCAGTCACCTTCAGCTTGGCGAATGCTCCACTGAAGAGCTGTGATACCGGCCGCCGGACTCCAACAGTGTATTCCCCGCAGCCCGACCCACAATCTGACCTTCTATGGCCAGAGTTGGGCTGCAGGGAATGTCTTCAGGCCTCCCCTGCCCCATCCGCACCCTGGGCCGCAGATCCCGGACATACAGGGAAGTTATTCCACCTTGGAGGTGGAATAACTTCCCTGTACAGGACCGTCCAGACTCCGCCCCCGAGCTGCTCCTTCCCCACCCCCGTCTAACTTCCCTGCACAACTGGCGGGGAGGTTAGACGCGGCGGGGGTAGACCCGAATAGCCCCCATAATGTTTAAAACTGGGGTTTATATGTGGAAAGCTTTTGCAAAATTACCTCCAAAAGTTTCCTAATGGTTTCTTGAAGTTTATCTGGAATTTTAAAATGATTAGAGTTGACCAGATGGAAGAGTTTGGCTATAGCCAAGATAAATAAATATTACCATGTATGAACATTTTCAGAGGAGTAGAAGCCATGTTAATCTAGAGTGACAAAAATGACAGAGGCAGGTGGCTTAACCAATTTAACGAGGCATGAGCTTTCAAGGTCAAGTGGACGCATGTCCTCGAAAGTTTGTATCTCAATAAATTGGTTAGTCTGTAAGGTGCCACCTGCCTCTGTTATATTTAGCAAATATGTCATTTAGCGAGAGTGCATGAATGGTACAGATTTTACATCCAGAGAACATGGGTGCAGATGGAAGAGTCATATTTTCTGCAAGTAGAACTGAGCGATAGGAAGTGGTCAGCTAAAGAAATGAGACATTTTTTTTAAAGGATACCTCGAATTTTGTAGATGTAAAGCCCCAATAGGACTTCCAAGTCAGGATGTTCCCTGTCCCCCCAGTATTTTACAAAAGGCTCTGCTGAACATGAAACCTTCTGTAACATACATATAAGGACATACAGGACTGCACATGTAAATGCCTGCACATACAGCCAGAACAATCCAATTTTACAAGCCTATCCCAGCAGAAAAAAAGCAGCATCCCACGGGACATGCATGTGTAAGTGCCAGCGTCTACACATGCAGGTGCCAAATTCTGCAACCATTTGCCGGCACATACCAGTGCGTGTGGACTTTTTAAAAGTTGAACATATAAGATGCCAGGTGAAATCATTTTTTTGTCTGAATTTTCGAAGGGGTGTTAGACTTTGGAAATTGGTACAACTGTCACCTGATTTTTTGGAGACCCCAGAACGATCGGGTAGCTGGTGCTTGTGCATGCCTCGGAGCAGCTGTAGTGCTGGAATTTTTCCACACATATGTGTATTTTCATGGTAAAAAAGGAACTACATGTATACTTTCTCGGCCCGCCCAAATCATAGCATGGTTTTTAAGCTCAGGCCATGAAATCAACCATGCAGGGCTTATTGGAGGTCCCACCTCTCTGCGATTCGAAATGTATTCATGAGGTCCTGGGTCTTTTCTGTTCCCATTATGGAACACCCTTTCTGTTTTGATATGGATTATTTGTTGTTTTTGCAAGAAAATTACATTTCCATGTTGCTTTTTCCTCATGACTTTCTTCTGTTGGTTGTATTGTATTTCTGTGAACATTATGAGTGTATTATTGTAATTACCTAGTTTTGATAGGTGGACAGAATATGATAAATACCCTGTTGAAAGCTCTGTGTCCTAGTCATCTATATACAGTATTTAAATAGCTTCTTTGTAAAATTTCCATTTGCATGTGTATGTATTCTGCACGTATAAATGCTGCTAAAATAACCTCCTTGACGCTAACATCTGGAGTTCAATCTTTTAGGTCAATGCAGAAAGCAGGTGCTGAAGTTGAGCACTATCAGCTTTTATGCCTGTTTACAGCGTACCGATAGCACACGACTTCAGCGTGGCTATGCAGAAAGGTGCTCATATGCAAATGAGCCACGCATTAAACTGTGTGCAAAATGGCAGCATTAAACTGGGAGAGCAAGCCAAACACATGTGCACAAGAAATTGGTACTGGTTTGGCATACTCTCCCAGAGAAACGGACACCACATGGCTAATTTACATATCAGTCCCAACAGGATTTTGATGGCATCGGGGGTGATCGCGGCACGGGGAAAGCCCTCGATGCCATGAAAATACTGTCAGGGGCTTTTCCTGATGCCATGATCACCCCTGTTGCCATCAAAATCCTGTCGAGGGCACATGCTAGAGGTTTAAGCCACCTCAGACCCAGGAATAGAGAAAATGATGCTAAAGCTGGTTGTGAAATCCTCTATGCCTGTCTCTGCATTGGGTGCAGCAATCATTTGCATACCAGATCATCATGTGCAGCTCTTTTGCCTGAAATTTAAATATATTTAGACATTCGTGGCATTAATTGGGCATTAGTTTTTCCATCGCCATTTACGTGGGTGTCTGTCTCTTTTCTGCATTTGAGGTTAGCTTAAATATGCTTAAAGTGAGCTTAAACGTGCCATTTTCGGTGCTTACAGGCTGCACTGGTTTTCTGCCTTGGCCTGTTTGTGCAATAGGGTTTGAACTTCTAAAATGACCTCCTTGACACTTTAAGATCTCGAGTTCAATCTTTGTGCAGTGGAGTCTCCGCTTTATTTACATAGAATCATGACAGCAGATAAAGCTCATACAGCCTATGAAGTCTGCTCTTCCATACCAACCACTACTGTCCTTTTGTTTCCTTTAGAGGTCTTCTGTGTTTGTCTCATGCTTTCTTGTTTTCTTGACGTCAGATGCAGTCTTTGTCTCTACTACCTCACTGGGAGACTATTCCATGCATCTACCACTCTTTCCGTAAAGAAATATTTCCACATATTACTCCCGAGTCTATCCCTTTTCATCCTATTTTCTCTCAATTGAAAGAGATTCTACTCCTGTGCATTTATGCCATGGAGGTATTTAAACGTCTTTATCGTATCTCCCCTCTCCCGTCTTTCCTCCAAAGTATACCTACTGAAATCTTTAAGTCTGTGCCCTATGATGAAGCCCACTGACCATTTTGGTAGCCATTCTCTGCACTGATTTATAGTTAATAACTCTTTTCCCTCCAGGGGAATTCTGTGATTTATTTAAAAATGGAAGAAAGAAGAATTAAACTATTTTGGGCATACTGTAAACATGAATGCCGTCAATATAGTTCAGATCTCTTTTTTTTTTTGCTAGAGTCAGGAAGAAAAAGGATGGGTTTGATTACTTGCAAACTTTGAATTTGACCAGAAGAAGCTGCGTGAACGAAATAGAGGTTTGGAAATATTTTGATATAATAAACCTCAAGAGGATCAATATCTATGATGTACCAAACTCTTTTAGATACTGAAAATTGCAGTTCTTAATATTGGCAGAAAGAAGAAGGCACATGTCATCTAACATTGTCTGAAAATTGATTTCAAATTTGTCCTCTGTTGCTCATACTGTCCTGACCTGTAGAAGACGGTTTTAACCTTTGAAAGCTAGTCCAAAAATGTATTGTTAGTCTAATAAAAAGTATCACCTTATTTCCATTTGTTGTTTTTCTTTTTATTTAACTACCATTAGCAAAAAAGAAGAAAAAAAAGAAAAATTTAAAAAAATCTGCTATGCCTTCCTGCTTCTATTTTAATCAAATCTTTGATAAAGTGATATTATAAACCTTAGATATATGTTTTCGGATTGCTTTTTTCTTTTTTTTAGACATTTCATTGAATTGTCATGTATACTTAGTTAAATATAATTAAACCTGTTCTCTTTGCTTTTCTTCTTCCATGGGCACACTCCTTGCATTCCTGGGTTATAAAATAAAATTACTAAATAAATGGTGAGCTATTTACGATGAGATGCTATATGATAGCTGAAAGATTAGGGAAAGGTGGAGAAGTCTGGACAGAGAGAGGCACATGCATTCACATATGGTGATGTCCTCAAATTCAAACATTTTAGAAATCGATCCGAGGGAATGTCAAGCAGATCACAGGTAGACAGATTCCATGCTGCTCATCCCAGGGGTAAGCAGTGAATTTCCCTAATCCATTTTAATAATGGTCTATACATTTTTCCTCCAGGAACTTGTCCAAACCTCTTTTGAATCCAGCTATACTAACAACTTTTCCCTATACTCTGGTAATAAACTCCAGAGTTTGATTACATATTAAGTGAAAACATTTTTTCTGATTAGTCTTAAATGTGCTACATTGTAGCTTCATTGCAAGCCCCTGATCTACGTTTACCTGTTCCACTCTACTCATTATTTTATAAACCTCTATCATATCTCTCCTCAACCATCTCTTTTCCAAGCTGGATTAGCCCTAACATTTTAAGCCTTTCTTCATAGGAGTATCCTTTTATCCCCAACATTATTTTGGTGGCTCTTCTCTGTACCTTTTCTATATAGTAACATAAGGCCTGATTCCATCCCGGACATAGAAGCCCTCTGTACATATGGTCTGACCCAGACATACAGAGGACATCACAATTCTGATCCCACGAGGTACGTTTAAAAGCTGTGATCCCCGGCCGCCAGCTCCTGCAGCTAAGTCCCTGCAGCCCGACCTCTGATCTGGCCTCCCAGGGCCAAGGTCGGGCTGCAGGGAATACCCTCTGGCCCCTGCTGTCCCTTCCCAACCCCAGGCCCACCAATCCTGCAGAATCGGGGAAGATATTCCACCTCGATGGTGGAATAACTTCCCCGTTGAAGTCACCAGCCCCGGACGTAGAGGGCCAACATTAGAATCGGCCCTATATGTCCGGGGCCGGCAACCGCCTACTGCCCACCCTAACACTGCCTCCGATCCTCCCCTTTCCTCCCCTGTCTAACTTCCAAGTACAACTGGCGGGGAAGCTAGATGCCGGCGGGAAGGGGCATGAATAGCGGGGCTGTACGTCCCAACGTGCCATTTGCGGCTCAGAATGAGCCTGATAGTATATGACTGCAGATAAAGACTAGTATGGTCCATCTAGTCTGCCCAGCAAGGCGGCACGAGTAGGTGCACCTGCCGCTCCATGCAGGACACCCCTCCCCATGCCTTTGTTTAGGAGTGTACCCACCGCTCCGTTTAGGTCACCCCTATTTACTGAGATATAAGAGATAGTTATGTTTATTTTGATTTTATCCTGTTGCTATAAAGGGGTCCACTGTGTCTTTCCCATGCCATCTTGAATTCTGTCACTGTATTTGCCCCCACCACTTCCATCAGGAGGGCATTCCAAGCGTCCAGCACCCTTTCAGTGAAAAAGTATTTCCTGACGTTGCATTTCAGTTTACCCCCTTGCAGCTTCATGTTATGCCCTCTAGTTTTACAGCTTCCGTCTTTGGAAAAGGTTTGTTTAATCATTAATACTTAAGTATTTAAAGGTCTGAATCATAACTCCCCTGTCCCTCCTCTCCTCCAGAGTGTACATATTTAGGTCTTCAGGTCTCTTCTCATAGGTCTTCTGATGCAGGCTCCAAATTATTTTGATCATCTTCCTCTGAACTGTTTCCAGCCTTTTTATGTTCTTTGTGAGATATGGTCTCCAAAACTGAACACAATATTCCAAATGAAGCCTCACCAGCGACTTGTACAGTGGCATTAATACTTCACATCTATCCTCCCTCATCACTTGTGAACATACCTCTCGTACGCAACGAGACTGTAATAAAAACAAACTCACAACTGCACCTGACTTCAGAAAGTCTAAAAAAAAATCCCAAATAACTGAGCTTTCACCCACTGCGCCCTTACACTCTGGAACAAACTCCCAGACAGCCTGAGAACCACAAAAGATCTATCCACCTTCCGAAAAAAAACTTAAAACATACCTTTTTATACAACACTGTGGCACTATTACATAATATACTACCTCCTCAAAGCCACCTCACTCAATTTACCTAGTCGCTCATCCAAATTGACCACACCAATACCACAAGGCAAACCACACTTTGTATATAGTTAAAACATGTTTTATTGTTATAACTGTACATAGTTGATATTGTTCTATGTAAACCGAATTTGTATTCTCTGTACAATTCCTTGTTGCTACCTGTAAACCGCATTTGATCTTTAGGAAACTGCGGTATAAAAATGCAAAATAAAATAAAAAATAAAATAAATCTTCCTTTCTGCTGGTAATTCGTCTCTGTATGCAGCCCAGTATCCTTCTGCCTTTTGCCACCGCCTTGTCACACTGTTTTGTCACCTTGAGATCTTCAGAAACAATCATTCCAAGGTCCTCCTGGTCTGTGCACACCAACCTCTTGCCCCCTATCGCATACAATTCCCTTGGATTTCTGCTTCCCAAGTCCATGACACTGCACTTCTTCACATTAAATCTTAACTGCCAAGCATTAGACCATTCTTCCAGCTTTTGTAGATCTTTTCACATATTATCCACTCCCTCAGGAGAGTCCATTCTATTGAAAATTTTCGTGTCATCTGCAAAAAGACAGACTTTTCTATTCAGTTCTTCAACAATATCACTCACAAATATATTGAACAATACTGGTCCCAGGACCGAACCCTGGGACACACCGCTAATCACCTTCCTTTCATCCGAATGAGTTCCGTTTACCGTCACCTTCTGTCATCTGTCAGTCAACCAATTTCTGATCCAGTTCACCACCTTGGAACCCATCCCCAAGCTGTTGCTAAAATCTAGGTAAATCACATCCATCGCATGCCCTTGATCTAGTTCTCTGATCACCCAGTCAAAGAACTCAATCAGATTTGTTTGGCAAGATCGTCCCTTGGATCATGCAGCCTTTTGGTTTCGAGGAAGTCCACTATTGGCTCTTTCAGGAGTGCCTCCATTACTTTTCCCGCCACCGAGGTAAAGCTTACTGGCCTATAGTTTGTCACTTCTTCCCTACTGCCACTTTTGTGAAGAGGTACCACATCAGCCCTTCTCCAGTCCTGTGGAACTTCTCCTGTCTCCAAGGATCTATTAGACATCTTTTAATGGCCCTGCAAGAACCTCTCTGAGCTCTTTCAGTGTCCTAGGATGTATCCCATCCGGTCCCATGGCCTTGGCCACTTTCAGTTTTGCAAGATGCTCTAACACATCATCTTCTGTGAATGGTATGGTATCTACTCCATTCCCATTTGTATATTTCTCAGTCATAGGTGGTCCTTCCCCAGGATTTTCTCTAGTAAAAACAGAGCAGAAGTATTTGTTTAGCATTTTTTCTTTTTCAGTGTCACTTTCCACAAATCCATTCTCAGCACTTTTGAGTCCTGCAATTCTACCTCCGATTTTCCTCCTCTCCCGAATATTCCTGAAAAAGGTTGTGTCGCCACACTTCACTATATCACTATATCGTTTTTAAGATACGGTGATCAGAATTGCACACAATATTTAAGGTGTGGTTGCACCATGGAACGATACAGAGGCATTATAATATCCTTGGTTTTATTCTTCATTCCATTCATTATGTTTCCTAGTATTCTATTTTCTTTCTTGGCTGCTGCTTCACACTGGGCAGAGGGTTTCAACGTATTATCCATGATGATGCCCAGATCCTTTTCCTGGGTTCTGATTCCTAATGTAAAACTTTGCATTGTCTATGAGTTCAGCTTGGTTTGTTCTTTCATAAGTGCACAGCTTTGCACTTGTCCACATTAAATTTTGTCTACCATTTAAATGCCCAGTGTCCCAGCTTCTCAAGGTCCTCTTGCAACTTTTCACAATCCTCTTGTGATTTAACAACTTTGAATAATTTTGTGTCATCTAAAAATACGTATGATCATCTCACTTGTTCCAATTTCCAGGTCATTTATGAATATGTTAGAAAGCAGCCGACCCTGCACAGATCCCTGGGGTACTCCACTATTCACTTTTCTCCATTGAGATAATTGACCATTTAATCCCACTCTTTGTTTTCTATCTTCTAACCAGTTCCCAGTCTACAAGAGTATACTGCCTCTCATCCCATTACTCTAATTTCCTCTAGAGTCTCTCATGAGAGACCTTGTTATAGGCTTTCTGAAAATCCAGATACGCTATCATCCAGTTTACCTTTATCTCTTTATTCACACCTTCAAAAAAATATAGCAGATTAGTGAGAGACTTTTCTTAGCTAAATCTATTAAACCATGACTATCTATATGCTCGATAATTTTGTTCTTTGAAATGGTTTCTACCATTGTGCCCAGCACTGACATCAGGCTCGCTGGTTTGTAGTTTCCTGGATCACCCCTGGAACTCTTTCTAAAAATTGGCCATTTTCCAGTATTCAGATACTATAGACGATTTTAATGATAGTTTAGAAATTACTAATAGTAGGTCTACAGTTTCATTTTTGAGTTCTTTCAGCACCCTGGGATGTATACCATCCAGTCCAAGTGATTTGCTACTTTTTAGTTTATCAAATTGCTGTATTACATCTTACAGGTATATCAAGATTTGTTTCAGTTCCTCTGATCCATCATCTTTAAATATTTCTGTCATGGGTAACTTTCCTAAATCTTCTTCAGTAAAGACTGAAGCAAAGAATTCATTCATTCTCTCCGCAATGGCCTTGTCCTCCCGTAGGGCCCCTTTTGCCCTTTTATCATCTAATGGTCCAACTGACTCTCTCACAAAATTTTTTATATGAATGTACCTGAAATTTTTTTTATTATGAGCTTCAGCTTCCTCAGCAAACTTTTTATCAAATTCTCTCTTTATCTGCCTTCCTACTGCCTTGCATCTGACTTGCCAGTGCTTATGTTATGTCATTTCCTTTTTTTGCCATTCAGCTCTTTTGGCCTTGCTCACCTTACCTTTAAATCCCGCCGGCAGTCATTAATATTTCTTTTAGAACCTGCAATAAGGGAGTTTATATGCCAATAAAAAATGTTCACATTTATGTCCGTACCAGCCAGACTCACAGTTGCTGCTAAATTGGGAAATTGAATGATGCCAGATGTAGAAGCAGTTTGTTAGATTCTGGGGCATTTTATGCATGGAGAAACTAACAGGAAGAATGTGAGGCCAACCAGAAATACTGGATAACAGAGAAAGCTTTCTTGGATAATACAAAAGCATTAGATGGGTAAATGTGAGGTCTAAAAGGTTAGTATATTTTAATATCTTGAAAAAAATCAAACCCTTTTGTTTACATGGGTGGGATTCAGTGGTATTTAGATTTTTGTCGGCTGAAGAATCTATTATTCATCTATGGCTGAGAGTAATGACTAAGGGGCCCTTTTATTAACCAGTTAACTTGTGTTATAGCATGCAGTAACTGGGCAGGTGAATGCTGGTGCACGAGAATGCCAGTTACCCACTGCTAAACCACACGTTAACTGGCACTCGTGCACTAATGTGGAGAGTGGGTGGGTTAGGTGTAGAGTGTGGGTGCGGAGAACACATTGCATTCGAGTATCGTTGATGTGGCAGTTAGCACGGGTGCACCTATCAATACAATACCTCTGTGGGTATCGTTAGGTGCATCCATGTTAATTGCACCACTTGCTAGCTTATTCAGTTGCACGTTAACTGCCGGGAACATGCTGGTCATGCCCCCAAAGAACTAACGTGGAAGCTTTGCACTTAACGTTGAGTGCACAGCCTTACCGGTAATTAGTAAAAGGGCCCCTAAATACTGTATATGTGTATTTTATTGTTAGAATTCTGCTGTTTATGTGTTTTCTACATAAATCCAGTTGTTTTAATATTGATGTCAGATTTTTCTTTCATATACAATTTTAATAAAGACATTAATAAAAAAAATAGATTTTTAGCATTAGTAATGCTTTATTGTCTGAGTGCAATTTTGTGGGGCAGAGTTTTAGACGTATCTGAAGAGGGGACCTCTGTGCTCTTCAAAGCATCTCTTTTTTTATTAGTCCAGTAAAAGACATTGCAGCTTATTAAGGCGCATTTTATCACAAAGTAACCATTATTTATTTTATTTATTTATTTATTTAACAATTCTTTTATACCGCGCTATTACAATCAGTGCGGTGTACATTGAACAAGAAACATACTACAATGCATACAAGTAACATTGAGTTTTACATTGAACAGGGAACTTCAACAATAGGACAACCGGGGGAACTATGTACAGATTAACTTAATGGTATATACAGTAATAAAACTCGTTTGGATATTGCAATGGGCCAATGCTAACAGCTACTGTGCACTAAAAACAGCCATGCATTAATGTGATTTTTCACTGCTTAACACATTGTGGGGTAGGAATTGGACGTTGCATGGGCAGAGAATGCGTGTTGACAGCAGAGATGGTGTATGGTGCATTACCGCATGCTTTCGAGGCTGCTCATTAACACAGCTGCATGTATCGCCAGCTGAAAAAAAACGTTGTTATGAGCAGCTCTTCTACTGGAAGTAGTTAGTGTGGTCACAGCCAAAAAAAAAATAAATCCCGACACTCCGGATGTCTGTCCTAATCCCCCTTAAGACATCACATACCCCCCCCCCCCCCATCTCTTATTTCCCTAAGATCAAAATGGCAGCTCTGGCCCTAAGAGCCGCCTTTTTGAACTCGGGCAGCAACAGGATGGAATTGTAGGAGGATCTCTCCTACCCTCGCCAGTATATCACTAGGGACACCCCTGCGTATGTGCCAGGGAGGTCGGGTGCTGCTCTGGGGGGGAGAGGATGTGATCAGGATGGGTAAGTGTTTATCTTCGATGGGGTTGGGGTGCTTCACTATGGGATTTTTTAAAATGTTTTGGGTGGCACTAAAGCCCAAGTTGAATGCATCGGCAAAATAGCACGGGCACACCAATGCATTTAACGTGGGCCCGTGTGGTAAGTGTGTGTCCTGTGTGCTAACTTCAGGGCATTTTCTGACCATGCTGCCAACAGCACACAGCTTTTGCTTTTACCACACGTTAGGTTTTGCAACGAATGCACATTAAGCGCAAAAATTTACTACACTTTAGTAACCACCCTGCTAAGACTGCAGCTAAATATGGCTTTATACATAACCTGTGAAAGTGCTAGTCTGTACTTCAGATCATAACCTTAAAACACTTTTAATTTAGAAAGAGGATTCTTTATTATCCCACAGTAAAACAGTCCTCAGTGTAATGATAGGCAAATTATAAATGAAATTTTGCCAAAGGAAAATGACCATGGCATCAACTAACTTGCTGTACCTCAGCATGATGGGTTAGTAAATCCTGTGCTAATTGGCTATGCATTTCTGTGGCCAGTAACGTTGCTTGTTCCTGGCTACAACACCACAAGATAGCGGGTCCCAACTCAAGTTCTCTACCATTTTAAAGGTATCAACCTGTTTCTTTATAAATGCCCCCTCGCTGAAATTGGTTGTAGGATAGTGAGAAAGCACGTCCCCTATCCCTTCCATGCACAGCTCTACCCATATGACAATGTATAAAGTAAAATACGGCCCCTACATCCCCAGCCTTTAAGTCTCCCCGGCCATTCCTAGAGCTCTAGCAAGGGCAAGAGGGACCCCCAGTCACCCCTACTCCTAAATGGCATCCTAACAGAAGCTACTACTGCTAGGAGTCAAGCTAAGTACTGAAAGGAGCACACGATGGAAAAATCGGCATAGTTATACAAGAGAAACACTTGAGAAAGCTAGATTAAATGCTAGTCAAATATAAAAAAAAATAATCCTCAGATATTCTTAGCTTCAACTGAAAATAATTTTTAAAAAAAATCTCTCAGAGTAGGAGTCCTGGTTTCAGTGCATATTTCATTCCAGTTTGATTTGCTTAAGATGTATACGTTTGGAAGTTATGTACTTGTGCAAGGACTAATTTATGGTCAAAAACCAAATCAAAACTTGAGCAGAATCTTTTGATAACGCCAGTTCCCCATATTGGCTGAAATGCCTTTTATTAGAATGACTCACTCTCTATTATAGATTACTTTACTTTAATCAAAGGGGCCAAGTGGACAAAATAACAAGCATCTCACTAAAGCCTTGTTCTTCACTCCCAGTCCTCCAAGGCCACCAACAGGTCGGGTTTTGAGGATATGTCGCCACTGCATGCCTCTGTTGTATGCAAATCTCTCTCATGCATATTCATTAGGGATATCTTTGAAACCTGATCTGTTGGTGGCCATGCAGGACTGGGAGTTAATACCACTGCACTAAAGGCATGTATGAAAGAAATAGGCTTAGCTGGCCCCCGAAAACTTTGCAATCCCAGATCGAAAGGCTACATCTTTTATTCATACCTTCTTGACCAAAATTTATCTGTTGGCGTTATTTGGATTCAGAGTGAAGGTAAAAGAAAATTGATCAGTGCATGTACTGCTCCCATCATATGATTGTCATGTTACAATATGGATAGATCTAATGATTTTCAAGGAAAGACAATGTTATCAGTACGCCTAGACAAAATTGTTTTTAAAAAATTCAATTTACTGATTGGAATATTTGGAACATGTCCGCTTTGGGATTGCGCATCTCTGATATTTTGTATTTTGCATGAAATAGGAGTCTGATGGGGTCTATAAATGTTACCTGTCCCTCTCCGAAGGGAGTATCAACAGTCCCTTTTAAGAGAGTCTGCAGTCCAGATTTCAGGGCTGGGAGGGCATGGCTCACAGGGAGAGGATAAGAACCCAGCAGGCTTCAGGAAGGAGAGAGGCCCATGGAGCCAGATGTCCTTCAAAAGCAAGCCGTGCAAAGGAGTTCTGAGGTAGGAACTTTAACTGGGGCTGGAGGAAGAGCCAGGAGAACCAGCTTGTGGAGATTGAACAAGCTGGGAGAGACATACAGCTGATTCTGTTTTCCCTGAACGGTTGTCCTGGCTTTTTCATTGTGGAAGTTTAACAAGCTGCTTTTGTTTTCCCTGAACTGCTCTCTGGCCTGTGTATTAATGAAAACTCCTTCCCACCACACATACTATACTACCACAAGGAGGAAATACATTTCTGTTTGCATTTCTCCAGTGTTGCATTACATGTAGAGCTTGTCTTCTTGGTGCAGAGGTTCCAACTGTAATCCTGAAGGGCTACAGACTAGTTGGGTTTTCAGGATATCCTTAATGCAGTGGTTCTCAACCCTGTCCTGGTGTACCTCTAGCCTCTCAGGATTTTAGGATATCCACAATTAATATGCATGAGACAGATTTGCAGTTACTATCGCTACTGATTGCAAATATCTCTCATGCTATATTGTCACTTGGGCACGTGCTTCAAGTATGTAGCATCTGACTTCATGTTGTTGTTGTTGTTGTTAAGTGCCGTAGAGTTGGTGTCAACTCATGGCAACCCTCTGGATAGTTGTCCTAAATTGTGTTCGGTCTTCAGTCAGGCGGCTCATTGTTGACAGACTGGCATCGATAGCTGCTGTTATTGTATCGATCCATCTCATTGCTGGCCTTCCACTTTTGCATTGACCTTCTACCTTGCCAAGCATGATATCTTTCTCTAATGATCTCTCTCTTCGCATGATGTGTTCAAGGTATGAAAGTTGAAGTCTTATCATCTGAGCTTCTAAAGAAAGCATAGCGAAAATTGTTGAAGAGTCTTCCACCAATCTTCACACCTCTGTTGTCTTCATAAAATCCTGCTACTCTGATGATTTGTTCTGCATATAAATTAAACAGGTAGTATGCAGCCTTGTCGTACACCTTTTCTGATTTTAAACCATTCCGTTTCTCCTTGTTCCATTCGAACTGTTGCTTCTTGATCAATGTAAAGGTTGTGCAAGAGAACAATCAGGTGTTTTGGTATACCCATGCTTCTTAATGTGGCCCAGAGTTTCTCATGGTTTACGCAGTCAAAAGCCTTGCTGTAGTCAATAAAGTACAAATAGATATCCTTTTTGTATTCTTTTGTCTTTTCAAGGATCCATCTCACATCCACGATGATGTCTTTTGTTCTTCGCCCTTTACTGAACCCCGCTTGCACTTCAGATAGTTCTTGTTCCAGGTATGGTTGTAGTCTCTGTTGAACAATCTTCAGTAGAATCTTGCAGGCATGTGGGATCAGAGTGATTGTGCAATAATTTCCACAGTCAGTTGGATCACCTTTCTTTAGTATTGGTATAAACACAGATCTTTTCCAGTCAGTTGGCCATGATGTTGTCTTCCAAATTTCCTGGCAGAGCCTTGTAAATATGGTATAAGCTGCATCAGATTGCTGTAATACTTCTATGGGAATGCCACCAATGCCTGGTGCTTTGTTCTTTAATAAGACTTTCAGTGCTGCTTCGACTACTTCTTTCATCACCAATGGTTCTGGATCATAAGGTACAGGTTGAAACGACTGTTGGTCCACTAGATCTTTATCATATAAAAACTCTGTATATTCTTTCCACCTTTACTTGATCTTCTCAGCATCATTCAACATAGATCCATGAGCATCTTGTAACATTCCAATTCGAGGCTGGGAGTTTTTCTTTAACTCTCATAGCTTTAGGAAAGCTGATCTTGTTCTTCCTCTAATAGTTTCTGCTTCTATTTCCTTGCATGTGTCATTGTAGTACTTTTCCTTGTCTTGTTTTGCTGCACATTGGAAATTTCTGTTGAGTTCTGAGATTGCCTCTCTTTCTCCTCTGGCTTTAGCTTCTTTGCGTTTCTGGGCAATTTTCAGTTTCTTAGGTCATCCATTTTTGCTTTTTCACCTTTTGTAGAGACTTCTTGCTTTCTTCCAACACAGCCTTCTTGATGTCATCCCATAACTCTTCTGGAGCTCTGTCATTTGTATCTAAAGCAGCAAATCAATTTTTCAGGCAGTCTTTAGATTCCAGTATATTCTCAAGGTCATATTTTGCTACATTCATGAGTGGCTTGCTCTTTTTCAACTTTTTTTTAAAATTATTTATTTTCAACTTTAGCTTGAGTTTGCATATTAGTAGTTGGTGATCTCTACCACAGTCAGCTCTAGGTTTTGTCTTTGTTGATGCTATAGAGCTTTTCCATTATTGACTTCCTCAGATGTTGTCAATTTGATTTTTGTACAATCCATTGGGTGAAGTCCATGTGTATAGTCTCCGCTTGTGTTGCTGTAAGAAGGTATTTGAGATGAATAGATCGTTGGTCTTGCAGAATTCTATTAGTCTTTCACCAGCTTCATTTCTGTTGCCAAGTCCATATTTTCCAATCATTTTGCTTTTTTCTTTGTTGTTGCCAACTTTTGTGTTTCAGTCACCCATGACTATCAGGATATCCTGACTGCATGTTCTGTCAATTTCAGCTTGTATTTGTTCATACAGTAGACCTCATCAATTTCATCCTCTTCTGGAACTGTTGTTGGGGCATATATTATAGTTGTATAGATAGACATTCCTTGAGATGAATAGAAATTAAGTGTTCACAGACTGCATTGTATTTCATTACAGTTCTTGCAAGTTTCTTCTTGATTATAAATGCAGCTCCATTCCTTCTTTGTATTTCATTTCCAGCATAGTAGACCATGTGATCATCTGATACAAAGTGCCTGATGCCAGTCCATTTCAGTTCGCTGACATCCAACAGATCAAGTTGTACACGTTCCATTTCATTCTTGACCACCTCCAACTTCCTTTGGTTCATGCTCCGTATGTTCCATGTCCCAATATGTCAGATATCTTTGTAGCTTCTGACTCATTACATGTGCAGCAACATTAGTAGTCAGACATCTTGAGGGCTTTGATCCAACCACATCATAAATGCTAGCTTTTCTCTGAAAAGTCTTCAACTGCTCCCCAGTAGCTAGTTGAGTGCCTTCCGACCTGGGGGTCTCATCTTCCAGCACTATAACATCGGACTTCATGCTCACAACTATATACACACGCACTCACAATCATACATGTATTTGATAAATGTGTATTTACTACTCTGCTAAGCATTACAGATTATAGCTGAACTCCAGTGTAAGGGACACCCCACAGGACGCTTCTGCAGACGTTCAGGCATCGCTTTTATCTATGCCTTGCTCCTCCACTGCCAACTCCAGAGTCTCTTCATTCCACTTTGCTGCACGGTGTGGCATTACTAGAGTGAGCTGCTGCAGCACAGTCCCTCAGCCACATTGGGAACTTGTGCATTTGTTCCCACCACTTTCCGCTTCTTCGGCACTGCTGCTGATAGCATGGGAGGGTTTGAAACGCAAGAACAGGAAGTGCTCTTATCTTGCATTTCAAGTCTTCCCTTGGTGCCAGTTGTAGCGCTGAACAAAGAGGCAGAAAGTGGCATGAGCAAAGGCACAAGCTCCCAATGCTGTGACAGGTAGAAGGGAACTGGACCTGGAAAAAGGAGAGGCAGAGGCTGGGATGGGACTGCGGGGTGCTATTGCTGTTTCTGGGAAAAGGGGGCCGTTGCTGGGAGATTGGGGGAGGATATTGTTCATCCTGGGACTGGGAAAAATGGAGTGGGAGTAATGCTATTACTGGGATAAGGGGCAGGGACTGATGCTGTTGATGCTGGGGCAGGGAGAAGGAGGGCTGAGAGCAGGGGCTGGTGCTGGAGGGTGATGGTAGAAGAATAAAGCTATCAGCATAAAACTACTTGAAAATTGTGTTTTGGGTCATTGAATGGAATCCACTTAAAGCCATATTTTTTTTGTGATGCATATACACTGAAAAACCCCTATGTTTCTGACACTTGGAAAGCACTAATTGGCTCAAAAATAAACCCCTAAAATTCCAAATGATAAACACCTAGAATCAGAAGTCTTGTCTATGATCAAACATTGCAATGCAAAAATGAGCACTTTTGAGGGTGGGTAGGAGATCTCTCCCCAGTACTTGGAGTGCCAACTGAAAATGTTAGTAGGGGTTGGGTGGGCAGCAGAGGGCAATAGTCTTAATCTGCTCACCATCGTTTTCTAGGATTGATTGCTACCATTATTGTAAATGATCAATCAAGCAATGATACAAGTACATGGGAGATATAGCATGAGAGCACCACAAGAGCAGTGCTAAATTGGATTTTAAAGGCCTCTTGATCATTCATACTGCAGATTACCATGGGGGAAGAAAAGATTTCAGAAAAGGGCTACCAATATTTATTTATTTATTTATTTATCAGGTTTTTATATACCGCTTTATTCAATCAAAGCGGTTTACATTGAAACTTCAACTTGGTAATGTACATTAAACAGGGACATTGATAACTTGGATATATGAGGAGATGTGATCTGACTTTAGTCACTTAACTTAAGAAAGATGGATTAGTGTTTGATTAAACATATACTTCAGTAAGCGACCCTTCTGTCCTACGACCATTATAGGAAATGTATAAGATTAAGCAGGAAATGTTTTGGCCCTAGACTAAGCCTAGAACAGACAACTTAGAAATACTGCATTCTCAGGGGCCCTGGAAATTGACAAGAAACAAATAGCTTTAGTCTGTTCTATCTTCGAAGATGTATAGTCACTCCTTTTTGGTGGCCATGGTTAGGGTCTTTCCTAGGCCTAATGGTGCCAAACGGAGTCCCTTTGAAGTTGCAAGGGAATGGATGCCCAGATTTTCCTAATATTTCACCTCTTTTGGCTGGTCCCAGGGTTTGGCCGCAGCAGAAATCTTCATTTGGTGGCATGGCATGACCAGGGAATGCCAAAAGCAGACCAGGGACAAGCCAGATGAAATCCTTTAAGGTTGAAAAAATACTTTTTTATATATTTATACGTGCATGGCAAACAAGGATTTTATTGAGGCTTCGGGTATACGTAAAAGGCAAAAAAGGATCAAAATATTTCATCCCTTTTGTATGACGGTGCTTGCCATTACTGTCTTATCAGATTCCTTGCACATCAAGAAAGACCATTCCCTTCACAAACTGCACATGCCTGCTTACTGATTCCCACCCCCTTCCAGGCAGAGGAGACAACTCTAAATAATTTAGATTAACTGCTCAGAGGAGATGGGGAAGGAATGGAAGTCTGGCTTGGAGGCTTCTACCTTAAGGGATTTCTTGGTAATTTTGTTAATTTGTGTTCACCTGCATCACAGAATTTAATGAGTAATGTGGTATAGTGAAGGGCATGTGGACAAGTGTTTTTGGCTTCTTGCGCTTGTTTTATTTAGACAGTTTTGTATATCACCTTATCCTTCAATCAAAGTGGTCACAACACAATTGGGGGATACATTTAACACGAGGGGATATGAGACACGTACACTAATACTTGCAGGGAACATATGGGCAATGGAGGGTTAAGTGGCCTGCCCAAGACCACAAGGAGCACATGTAGGACTAGAAACCCCAGTCCTACCAGCCCAAGGTTGCTGTCCTCTAGTGAGATTTGAACCCCTGACCTTCTGGCCTGATGTAACTTGCCCCAACCACTAGGCCACTCCTCCCTTTGTGGTGACATCACAATAGTTTCATGTTCATTGTGCTTCATTGTATCCAGACAAAGACGATGGCATTAGGTGAGTCATTGTACATCTCTGAGCAGGTCCAAGGGTACTCCTGCATACTGTAATGAAGCTGGTGATGTTTAATGTGGTCATGAGGGAGACTATTCTAAATAGGAAAGGGAAGGGGGCTTATACAAGATTTCCCAGACAGACAAGGTCTTTAAGATATGTGTTTTTAAACATAAGATGTGATTACTTTTTGAGGGTTTTTTTTTTTTTAAGAACAATTCACCTATGGCCTAAGTTTTTCTTAGTCTGAAATCTGGGTGGATTGAACTCGGTGTGTTTTCTGTGTATGATATCACTTGTCCAGCAGGACAATAAAACAGCATATGGGCTCTTGGGCCTGGAATATATTATATTCTGAGGCAAAGAGGAGAAGATTTGTGCTTCTAGCAAGGATGGTTTTCTTTTGAGTTATTTTTCCTGTAAATACAGCATGCTGATGCAGCCTGAACTAAGGCCTACAACTGACTCTGCTTTAATCGTAAACCAAAGTTTGTTTTCCTTTGTGGGTTGGTTAATGTCAAGCAAATATATTGGGGGGGAACTTGAATAAACCCCGAGGCAGCTTACTCGGAAATTTACAACACTTGAGACATTAATGGCAGCAATAATTTTTCTGAGGAAGGATCTTAAGAGGCATTTTGTGTAAATTTTACAAAAAAGTCATTGAGTCAAGCTTTTAACACTCACCGCACAAGAATTGCTCTTTATTACGGTATGGTAACATCAGACATTATTACTGGAGTTGCTGAAAGGCGTTTTTAGAAACAGTGATTGCAAGACTCAGTGTGGATGGTGGGCTTTCACTCAGTTAAAATTTCTTTTTGTAAAAGTGCTTTTGACCTAAGGAAGTACTGAATTTTTAATACATAGAAATTCATGCAAATTATAATGTTCTGATTTTCTAGTCCTCTAAAGCTCCTCATCTATGTTGAAAAATGGGGATTGAAGTAATGTTTTGTTATTAAGAAAGTCAGCAGTCACACGGGGTCACGTATATTGCTGGACTGGCCTGACTGTGGATGGCGCCATGGGGAGAATAGTTTCATGGGTGCACATGCTGAAGTGTTGTGGGGTCCCTAAGGGTAATGTCTCCAAACATGTTAGTTTTACGCATAGTATGACAGTCATGAACCTCACTCCTAAGTCAGGGTATGTGGAATATGATCTCAGTTTCTCAAGTTTACTGCTAATGGTCACAGTAGTATTTGCATCAAGCCAAAGAGAGCCTCCTTCTGGAATCCATAGGTTGTCTGTACATCTTATATCCCATCCAGGTGTGCTTCAAAGTTGTTTTTAATCAGGTCTGTGGCACAGGATAGGGATGGGAAATATTTCTCTGTCTTTCTGTCAGGTTTTCTTTGTCACAGCAAAGGAGATCCAAAAGCATCTCATAAGATGTGACTTTATTATCTTATTAAAGTTCAGTTACTTTTCATGATTCCAAACATGCGTAGCAATAAAATGATTCCAAATATACGTAGCAATAAAATATTTCAGACAATGAGCTTGCGAGAAAGCCAGGTGTATTATGTGTAGTTTGTTTACTTTTCTTGGCTTTTTATCTTCTAAAATGTTTCAGATTAAATAAAGGACTTGCTCTTCAGATGAACTCGTAAATGGATGCACTTATTTCTTTTATTGGTTGTATCCTTTTAGACATAGCTGGGGTCAGTATGGAGCCATGTGGTTAAAATATAGTTTAAAATATTTAACTAATATAGATATTTTCAAATCACATATATATATATATATATGAACCCTTCTTAGGATAACCTATATTTAAAAGTATTTGGTATACCGCTATTTAAAATAGTATTTCAGGATGGCACATCACAGCATTCAGGTTTAAGCTGCATAGTACAGTAAAATAAACACCTTGAGAGAAAAAGACCTCAAAGAAAAGCCACACAAGGGGGGAATGAATAGCATAAAAAACACAAACGAATCCAGAAGAAAAAACATAAGCAGGGCCAGCACAACCATTAGGTGAACTAGGCAGCTGCCTAGAGCACCAGTGATTGCTACAGCTGCCGCCCCTTTCCGGGACCTGCAGTAGCAGCAATGGCACTTGCCAGATAAGACTATTGTGTCCATCTGACTAACTCTGACCTTCGCTCTGTCTTTACAACTCTAAACTATCTCTTCAAGGTGCCTCTGCCTCCGATCCCTCCCTTTCTTTCTGCCCAAACCCTGGCTGACTACTTCCATGACAAAATCCAGAAGATCATACTCCAGTTCCCCATGAGATCAGCTACTTCCCCTCCTCCCCCTCTTCATTCCCAACTTTCCCCCTACCTCTGCTACCTTTTCTTCCTTTTCTATGATCTTTGAGGAGGAAACCACTCACCTTCTTTCTTCATCTAAACTCAATACCTGCTCCTCTGATCCTATTCCCAC
Source organism: Ichthyophis bannanicus (assembly GCA_033557465.1). Taxonomy (NCBI): domain Eukaryota; kingdom Metazoa; phylum Chordata; class Amphibia; order Gymnophiona; family Ichthyophiidae; genus Ichthyophis; species Ichthyophis bannanicus. The sequence goes on from CM066031.1 coordinate 1,221,434,066, forward strand.
CCATCTCCTTTAGCTCTATCTCCTCCACTGTTGTCCTTTCCATTTCTCAGATTCTCAACCCATCACTCTCCACTGCAACTTTCCCTGCAGCTTTCGAGCATGCTGTGCTCACTTCTCTCCTCAAGAAACCCTCATTAGACCTTACCTGTCCTAACTATCGACCCATCTCCCTCCTCTCCTTCGTTTCTATACTACTTTAACATGCGATTCACTGCCATTGCCTCGACTTGCTCTCCTCTCAAGCCCTTCTGGATCCTCTACAATCTGGCTTTCATCCTTTACATTCTACCGAAATGGCTGTTGCCAAAGTCTCCAGTGACCTGTTCCTGGCAAAATCCAAGGGCCTTTACTCAATCCTCATCCTTGTTTGCCATGCACGGTCTTGGGAACACCAACTGAGCGTACTCCTTTTCTCTCTCTATATCCAGTCCCTTGGTGCACTCATCTCTTCCCATGGCTTTCAGTACCATCTTTACGCTGATGACTCCCAGATCTACCTCTCTACACCTGAAATCTCTCTGGATCTCTGCCTGCCTTTCTGACATTGCTGCTTGGATGTCTCGCTACCACTTGAAATTGAACATGGCTTATTTTTCACCTAAACCCTCCTCTCCCTTTCCTCCTTTCTCAGTCTCTGTGGATAATTCTATACTCCTCCCTGTTTCCTCAGCTATCAACCCTGGGGTCGGCTTTGACTCCTCTCTCCTTCTCCATACACATCCAACTGATAGCTAAAACCTGCCCTTTCTTTCTCTGCAACATCACCAAATTCACTCATTCCTTTCTGAACACACTACTAAGACACTTAACCACTTTTTAGTCACCTCCCATCTAGATTATTGTAACCTACTGCTTGCTGGTCTCCCTCTGAATCATTTTTCTCCCCTTCAATCTGTTCAACACTCTGCTGCGCGGCAAATCTTCCGGCAGTCTCATCATGCTCATATTACCCCTTTTCTCAAGTCACTTCATTGTCTCTCTATCCGTTTCCACATCCAGTTCACATTTCTCCTGCTGGCCTATAAGTGCATTCACTCTGTAGGTCCTCACTTCCTTTCCTCTCTTCTCTCTCTCTGCAGCCCTCCTCGGGAACGCTGCTCTTCTGGCAAATCGCTTCTATCTGTGCCCTTCTCTTCTATTGCTAACTCTAGACTTTGATTCTTTCACCCTGATGCTCCTTATGCCCGGAACTAACTACCTGAGTCAGTACGTCAGGCTTCATCTCTGGTCCTTTTCAAATCCAGGCTGAAAACTCACCTCTTCGCTGCCACTTTCGGATCTTGATTCGCCTAATCTCCTTTGTGTTTCCTTACCATTCCCCCTAGATGTATTCTCTGTCTACAGCTACTGTGTTGACTGTCTTGACTAGATTGTAAGCTCTGATGAGCAGGGACCGTCTTTTTCATGTGTCTGTGCAGCACTGTGTACGTCTTGTAGCGCTATACAAATATTCAATAGTAGTGGTAGTAGTAGCAATGATCTGCAACAGCCCTCAGCACTTACCTTAAACATCCAGTCGTGTAAGGCTCCTTCCGTTCCACTCCTGCCGAGACCCTGATGCCAACTTCTGTTTGCGTGGATGCAGAGGCGGCTTCTGCCGCCATACAAAAAGAAGTTGGCATCGGGTCTCAGTGGGGGTAGAACTGAAACAGCCTCACAGTACCGAATGTTTAAGATAATTGCTATCGCCGCAGGTCCCGGAGAGGGAAGCAGTGGCAGCAGTAGGGGCCGGGGGACACAAGGGATGAGGTTCACCTAGGGGGCCTCTTCTCCTTGCATGGACTCTGAACACAAGGGAGGAAAAATTATGGTGTGGCACTTAAAGGTATACAATAAAGTATATTTATCCTTGGTCTCTTCCGCATTTTTATTCAACACATGCCCTGTCCTCTCAAGGGTTGGGTTCTCTGTTGGAGAGCGCGGGGGTGAAATGAGTTTCCTTCAAGGCCCAGGTGTACATTTACCCTTCCCCACAAACTCTTATGGCGTGCTCAAACTAAACTATCAAGATGGGGGAATATCTCAAGGAATCGTTATCTGGATGAAACAGTGGTCAAAACTGAAAGAAGATATTTTAAAGGCAACAAAAATTTGTGTTAGGAAAGTAAATAAAAGTAAGACTAAAAGAACGTTGCTATGGTTTTCAAAAGAAGTGGCTGAAATGATTCATAAACTATAGAAGATCGCGGAGAGAGGAAGACAGCAATAATATCTGGAGAAGCTGAGGGAAGCTGGTAAAATAGTTAAGAAAGCAAAGATGCAAATGGGGGGAAAAAATAGCCAACACAGTAAAATAGGGGCACAAGATGTTTTGGAATAGTGATAGGAGGAAGTGTATTGTGGCATTGAGAGACTCTAGGGCAGGGGTGGGGAACCCTGGTCCTGGAGAGCCGCAGACCAGTCAGGTTTTCGGGATATCCCTAATGAATATGCATGAGATATATATGCATTAGAGATATCCTGCCAACCTGACTGGTTTGTGGCCCTCCAGGGCTGGATTTGGAGACCCCTGCCTTACACCTCTGTCATTTAAGATTGTGAGTGGGCAAGGTGCAGATGTCCTAGACATCGAAAGGGTATATAGAATGTGTCACATTCCTCCTCGATTCTCACCACCACCAAAATATTGGCTATTAGACAACTTTTTGGTGGTGGTGAGAATCGAGGAGGAATGTGACACATTCTATATACCCTTTCGATGTCTAGGACATCTGCACCTTGCCCACTCACAATCTTAAATGACAGAGGTGTAAGGCAGGGGTCTCCAAATCCAGCCCTGGAGGGCCACAAACCAGTCAGGTTGGCAGGATATCTCTAATGCATATATATCTCATGCATATTCATTAGGGATATCCCGAAAACCTGACTGGTCTGCGGCTCTCCAGGACCAGGGTTCCCCACCCCTGCTCTAGGGTGAAGGGGAGGAATACATAGAGGCTGATGAGGAAAAAGCAGAAATGCCTAAATAATTCTGTTCTTTGTGTACAGATGAAGGGCTGGGATATAACCTCAGAAAACAACCACTAATTGGAAAAGAGGTACAGTAAGTTAGACTTCTAATGATTTGCAGGAGACTGTGTTTGTAAGGAGATAGCTAAACTACAAGTAGACAAAGCGATGAGGCTGGACAGGATACATCACTGCAGTGGCATACTGTACCAAGGGCAGGGCGTTAGGGCAGTCTGCCCCGGGTGCCGCTCAGAAAGGGGGGGGGGGGTGCAGTCAGGGGCGGCTCAAGACAATCTGCTGCCTGCGGTGAGAAATGAGCTGGCGCCTTCCCTCCCCACAGCCAAAATGGAGGGACCTCCGCAGAGTTCTAGTCAGGGAACAGGGGATCTCCTCATTCATAACACTGATCAGGTGGTTGCCCCCAAAATAATGAAAGCTATATTCTCAGGTTACAGGGCCGGCGCTACCATTAGGCAAACTAGACGATCGCCTAGAGCACCAGACCTCCAGGGGTGCCCATTGCTGCCACCATCACCCCTCTCCAGGACTGATAGCAATGGCAATAACTGGAAACAGCCCCATAGTGTTTATCTTCAAGTTTTGGCACCGTGGGGTATTTGCTTTTGCCCCCCTCTAACTCTCGATGCCAGCTTCCTGTTTGCAAGGTAAGCGCTGTGGGGCTGATTGTGGCTATTGCCACTGCTGTTGGTATTGGAGATGAAAGGCAGTGGTGGCAATGGATGATGCAGGGAGGGGGTAAGGGATGAGGTTCGCCTAGGGTACCTCATCTCCTTGCGTCGGTCCTGCCAGGCTATATAAAATTTTTTAAAACTTTGCAATATTTATATGAGACAAAAATTGTAGCCTTTTAATTTTGTAGCCTGGAAATCTAATGTAAAATATCAACTCCTGACATTGTACACTGGACCAGCATGGTATTTGATCTAAATATATATTATGCAAAAGACAAAGAAGATGCAAAATGCAAAAAGAAACAGCGAGAACCATGGTGTAGTTTATAACACGTAATTTAATCTGTGCTGTGGGTCTCGCTTTTTCCTTTTGAACATATGTTTTGTATCCAAAGAAACTCCTCTTTGAATAATGGGTGCAGAGCAGAACTAGGACATTTCCCACAGAGCTCAACAAACCAAAAATAATTTCCGATTCTGGTTTCATCTCACTAACAACAATATAAACCCTCACCAGTACTGGGCATATTGTGATGTAATACAAAATCTTACAAAAAATTACTCAGGACTTATAGAGAAAATCTATCATACCATAACAGCATCAACTTCCAAAACTCACAGAAGGGACATACCTAGAAAAGAGCAACACCTTAAATATTACAGTGGGCCCTAAAACATCCATACATCAGTTCAAAAATCCAAACAAGCCGGATTACTACTGATCCCTATATAGAAACCCCATGATAACAGAACCCCTGACCTCAGTCACACACTCTGAACCCAGTAGGGAATGAATTACCACAAACTAAAACTAGACATGGTGGTGTGCGTCAAGTCAATGCTGACTTCTGGCAAACCAGCCCCTGGGTTTTCTTCGCAAGAACATAAGGTATGCCATACTGGGTTAGACCAAGAGTCCATTAAGCCCAGTATCCTATTTCCAACAGTGGCCAGTCCAGGTCACAGGTATCTGTCAGGTTCCAAAAAGGTATAGAGTGCATGCTTCTTATTCCATGGGTAAGCAGTGGAATGCCTGGAAGTAGATTGCCAGGCCTTCTTCGGCACAGTGAGTTTACAGCCCCTGGTATTCCACGGTGATCACCCATCCAAGTACTAATCAGACCCAACACTGCTTAGGTTCAGAAATCATACAAGAGCAGGTTCATTCAGCACAGCGCAGTACAACACCAGGGAAACAGAAAGATGCATACGCCCCTGTATTATGCAAAATATAAAGATAAAACATGCAGATTCCAAAGACAGACATATTCCAGTTGTTAAATTGAAAATAACATTAATTTTCAAACCTTTGCTGACTGGCCATTTATTCTTTTGTTGATCTCAGCCTCTGGTTTCTGCTTTTCTCTGTCTTCTCTTAACACTCTATATTCACTCAGTATCTGGAACTCACTCCCACAAGATCACCATAACTCTCCTGACCTCATGTTCAAAAAGCACTTTGAAGATATAACTTAACCTTCTGTCTCTTACCATTCTCTTATGGATGTTTGCCCTCCTAATCCACTCCAGACATTCTACTGACCCAACTGGCTTGCATTGCATGAGTGATAATCCCAGGTAAAACCCAACTAGAGAATCCCTTTGTGATAGTGCAGGGACTTTTGCAGCCACATGGAAAGCCTAGAGCCTGCAGGTCGGACAAAAACCCGGCATGGCCTCCAGAGAGGAGGGAGGCCACAGCTATGACACCAGCCAGGAAGGGATGGAGCCAGTCCGTCAGGGCATGACAGGTTTTTGATCAAGCACAGTATCTCTGGCTTACCAGGCAATATTCCCTAGAACCAAAAGGATGCTGGAAGGGGGCGGTTTGGCCTGTCCCTCTTTGTGGAAATATCCCTGGGTTTCAGACTGAGGGGGAAGGAGGAGTAGACCAGGAAGAGCAGATGGAAGCTGTGGAATCTGGAGAACAAGATTCTTCTGAATCTATGGATGTACTTTGCTCCTGAAGCGGTTAATGGAGCAGCCCGTGGGGAGGTTCAGGTGAGTAAACTAAAACCTGAAGGGAGGGCTACTAGTACAGCTGTGGGTTTCAGCTACACTGCTAGTAACATAAGAAAAAAGTTTGTTTGTAGGGTTGCCAACTGGCTCCAGATATGCCCGACATGCTTGATCCAGTCCTGGGTTTACTCCATTGCATGCAGGGATACGTAGTTCTGATTTCCCCATTGCATTCCATAAGAAAAGCAAGGCTACAAGTCCCTGCATGCAATGGGGTAAACACATGACTGGATTAAGCCTGTTGGGCGCATCTGGAGCCAATTGGCAATGGCAACCCTATTTGTTTGATGAAGGAAGGGGGGGGGGAATGCTTCCTACCTGGGGGACTTCTAAGGGAGATATAAAAAGGAGTTTTCTTGTGTGCTGCTATAGAACTGCATGTGGATGTTTACATTTGTTTGTGACTTTTGAAGTAAAGGGTCAATAGGGCACTGCTACTAAGATAAGCATAGGTTTTGAGTGTTGAACTTCAGTGGGAATTCCCACCATTGGAATACACTCCTGATAGTTGCTGGGTTACAAAGAGTGTTTGTTGGGGACTTCTACAAACTCCAGACTGGAATGGAAAACCCGGAGTGGCGTGTTTAATTGGAGAGCCAGTGAAACAAGCGATCTGGATGCCCCGCCCCGGAGTTCAACATTACACATGTCATATGATATTTAACCTGTGAGCTCCACCTCCTTCCCCTTTAACATTCCCTCTCCCTTATTTAATTGAAACACTCCTCCTTCATAACCATAAACCATTATTAAAGAGGACCCGGGGAATCCACTGCTGGCCCCATTACAAGCATTATGGAACTTATGTACTGTTTGTTGTACATTTCATAAGTTGTTTACTGTAAACCGCATTTGATCTTTTGGAAAAAGCGGTATAAAAATTTTGAATAAATAAATAAAATAAATAAACCTATGTGTCTTTTTTGGAAACTGCTAGGTACTAGTGACCTGGATTGGCCACTGTTGGAAACAGGATACTGGGCTTGATGGACCTTGGTCTGACCCAGTATGGCATTTGTTATATTCTTATGTTCTTGTTATCCTAAAAAATTAAAGTTACATTAAAGTTAAGTTAATATACTATGAAATCTATGTTCTCTGTAATGTTGAAGATTTTCGTTCCATGTAAACAGGCTTGACCTTTGGAAATGTGGTATATAAACCTGTTAACTAACTAACTAGCTAAATAAACACATTCTGAGGTCCCTGGCCCATCTGCTAGTTCTCTTCCCGCCTCCTCCCCCCCCCCCCCCCCGTCTTCTTCATTTTCTCACATTGCTGGCATTTATCTTTTCTTTTTAACTTTCTTAATGTATTTTTTCTCTCTCTATCAACTGATTGAAGGAGAAGGCGGTATAGAAATAATGTTAAATAAATCAACTCAGATTTTACTTATCCCTCTTGTTATCCAGTCCACAATTCCACCCCCTCTTGTTACTACAGCTACCACTTTTCAACCCGTAACACTTCCCTCTATCCTTCCTTAGCCTCTTATTCACCAGTCTTTAACTAACTCCCCTTTCTCCCCCATCCAGCATCTCCCCTATCTAGTGTCTCTCACCTCCATCCAGCACCTCACACCCTTTATCTCACCCTACCATGTTCACTATTCTTCCTCTTTCCCTATTCCTCCCCAGTGTCCAATATATCCCTCTTTTTCTCCCCACATCCCATGTCCAGTATTTCACATCTTCCTCTCCTTTTCCCTCCCATGTCCACTATATCTCCTCTCTCTCATTCCCTACTCTTGTGTCCACCACATCTCCTCTCTCTCATTTTTCACACCTTGTGTCCACCATCTCTACTCTCTCTCTCTTTCTCCTCCACCCCATATCCAGCATCTCCCGTTTCTCTGCCCCATGTCTAGAATCTGCCCTCCATCACACCATTAACAGAATCTGACCTTATCCCCTCTTTCCACCTTACATCCAGCATCTGCTCTCCATTCCTTATGCCCCCCGCTCCGAGATCAGCATCTGTCTACCCACATCCCATGTCCTCCATCTGTCTTCCACCGTTCCGTCCCCCGTGGCAACCCTCTGCCCTCACCTCGTGGCCACCTTCTGCCCATTGCCCCCTGACCCCACCCCATGGCACCATTTGACATCTGCTCTATACCTCATGTCCAGCATTTGTCCTCCATCACACCGTTCTTCCCCCATGCCCAGTATCTGGTCTCCATCCCCTGTGTACACCATCCAGTGTCCAGGATCTGCTTTCTAGCCCCATCCCATGTTCACCATCTGTCTTTCACCTCCTCCACCCTTTGGTAATCATCTGCCCTCTGTCCCCTCACCCCTTGGCCAGCATCTGTCCCCACCTCCATGCTCCCAGCAACTACACCCAGCATCACCATAGCCTAATAGTTAGAGCAGTGGCTTGGTAACCAAGCGCCCAATGTTCAGTTCCCACTAGCACTTCTTGTGGCCTTGTGCAAGTCACTTAACCCTCCATTGCCTTGGAAGAAAGGCTGGCAATCTATTTCTGGTCACACTGCCCAGAAATCCCAGGAGCTGCTGGGTCATGAAGAGTCAGCATTGACTTGAAGGCACACATTACAATACATTTTTTTAACCTCTGGGTGCTCCTGAGCCTGCTGTGATCGTGGTTCTGAAGGAGGGGATATTCTGCAGATCGAGCAGACCTAAAAAAACCCCAAAACAAAACACACTGCCACAGCCCCAAGAGAAAAGAATGACCAGGGCTGCCTGAACTGCATCACGGACCCCGACCCTGGGCCTGTTATTACAACAGGCATGGGAACATCTGACGGCCCAGAGGTATAAAAATAAAAATCACTTCCTCCTCCATCCTTCCGCTGCTGCCTCTCTCAACCTCACGGCAGCAGTGGCGGCAAGCACAAAACCATAAGTGTGGGATCTTCAGGACACCAGCGTGCTTTGAAGGCCCTACTGGACTGCCTCCCTCTGATGCAAAAAGCGGGCAGGAATAGCGGGCCTTCGAAGACCACAAAGCTACTGAGACCCTCACTTTGTGGGGTTTGTTTTGCCACCGCCACTGCCACACTTCTCAGCATTTCTGTGACTGCTTCGGTGGCAAGGGGGGGGGGGTGATGATGCTGCCACCACCAATCCAGCAGAAGTAGTGGCGACAGCAGTACCAATAGCAGCAGAAGCCCGTCCTGTCAACCTTTTTTTTTTTTAACGATTAGACAGAGTGAGACAGCTGCCACTGAGATGTTTCGGGGGCATTTTTTGATGCTCCCAAAACTCTGCCACCTGAGGCAGTTGCCTCACTCTGTCTAATGATAGGGCCGCCCCTGAGTGCAATGTAAATTCCTGTCCACAAGGCGGAGGCAGCCTGCACTTGGTAAGCTTACTTTCACATGTTTGCTGGTTTGCCACGCTATCTCTGCTCCAGGCCTGCTGTTGCCTCCCAAAGTCTCGTGATAACAGCTGAACTGTGAGACTTCTGCCTGGGAGGGAACAGCAGCCCTGAAGTGGAGGCAACACAGAAAACTTGCAAACAAGTTGAAGTACATTGGCCGAGCATGTGTGTGGGGGCTTTGCAGGGGGGGGGGGGGAGCGCGTCCACATCAGGTGTCTCATAGGCTAGGTATGCCATTACATCTAAAGATATTGAAAGAATATAGGGAAGTTCTGGCAGCTCCATAGTCTGACCTTAATGCTTCTTTACGGTCGGGAGTGATCCCGTAGGATTGGAGATGGGTGGATGTGGTTCTTCTCCACAAAAGTGGACATAAGGAAGAGGTTGGGAACTACAGATCAGTTAGTCTTATCTCTGTGGTGAGTAAATTAATGGAAATGATGCTTCACAGAGGATAGTGTGGTTTCTAGAATCCAAAGGAATACAGGATCCAAGATAACATGGCTTTACTAGAATTATATCTTGTTAAAAGAATCTGATCCTCAACTGGGTGACCAGAGAATTAGGTAGGGGAGCGTGCTAATTATGTTATACTTAGATTTCAGCAAGACCTTTGACATCATTAAGCATTAGCGACTTATAAATAAACTGAATATCCAGGGATGGGCCCTAAAGTGACTGGGTTAGAAATTGTTTGAGTGGGAGGTGGCAGAGGGTAGTAGTAAATGGAGTTTACTCTAAGGATAGGGGGTATTACCAGTGGTGTGCTACAGGGATTGGTCCTTGGTCCCATTGTTTCTAACACTCTGTAAGTGATATGGGGAAGATCTGTCGGGAAAGGCTTTGCTCATTGTGGATCATACTAAAGTCAGCAGCAGGGTAGACACCTTGGAAGGATACTGTGCAAAGAAGAGGGGTTTGGATTTGTTAGGAACTGGGCAACATTCGGGAGAAGGGAGCGGATTTTGTGAAGGGATGGGCTCCACCTTAACCAGGATGGAATCAGGCTGCTGGCATTAACCTTTAAAAAGGAGAGAGAGCAGCTTTTAAACTAGATAATAGGGGAAAGCCAACAGTCACCCTAGAGCACATGGATTTGAAGGATGTATCTTTGAAGGATACTAGCCAAAGAGGGAAGTGAGGGCATCCCGACAGAGAGGTTCCAATAAAGACAAAAGTAACCCAGATGCCCTTAAGTACAGAGCTGAAAGAATCCAAATTACCCCTATCAACTGATAACTAGATTAATATGAATGAAATTCAACCTCTAAAATGCCTGCATGCAAATGCTAAAAGTCTAAAAAATAAGATGGGAGAGCTAGAATATACAGCACTAAATGAAAGGTTAGATATAATTAGCATCTCAGAGACTTGGTGGAAGGAGGACAACCAATGGGACACTGTGATACCTAGGTACAAACTTTATTGCAATTATAGGATAGATCAAATTGGTGGAGGGATTGCACTCTATGTTAGAGAGGACATTGAGTCTCATAGGATTAAAATTTTACATGAAATAAAATATGCTGTAGAATCCTTATGGATAGAAATCCCATGTAAAAAGGGGAAGGCAATGGCAGTGGGGGTGTACTACCGACCGCCTGGCCAGAATGAAGAGATGGCTAATGAAATGCTGAAAGAAATCAGGGAGGCTAATAAGAGTCACAACACAGTAATAATGGGTGATTTCAATTACCCGGGTATCGACTGGGTCAGTGTCACAGCAGGACATGCTAGGGAGATAAAGTTTCTAGATGAAATAAATTTATTATTTATTTATTTAACTTTCTTATATACCGCGCTCTTTAATATCAGTGCGGTTTACATGTAACATATTTGTGCAGTGCAGGAGACCTGCACTGAACTTACAATATAACAGGGGGTCTTGTACAGGATTCAAACAGGGTAACTATATACAAATTAATTATTAACATATGTACATTTGTTATATGTAAAATAATAGTTTTCTATTATTAAGTTTTAATGTTCATTGTAAACCGCCACTGATCTCTGGAAGAGGCGGTATAGAAAAATGTTTAAATAAATAAATAAATACATAAATACATGGTTCATTCAACTATTTACATGTTGGCTCCGTTGTGTGCGTGCTGTTAGTGGGGATCAGTGTTTGGTGGGCTAGGTATCTGTGTTACGTGGAGGTTGTTTGCGTGAGCTCCTTGACGTGGCTGAGAGTGGGAGGTGTCTTGGGTCCACATAGTACTGTAGGAACAGGTGGTGTTTAAGTGCCCTCCTAAATTGGGAGAGGTCACTAATGGCCCGGATAGCCGGAGGTAAGGTGTTCCAGCAGGTCGGTGCATAAAGCGAGAATGCTATGTTCCTGGTTAATTGTGGGCATTTCGTGATTTCCTTCGGGATGTTCAGGGTGTTGATAGCAGCTGATCTCCTTACTCTGTTTAGGGGTGTCGTATGGATGAGATCTGTGAGTGAGGCGGAGGAGCATTTATTAATGGCTTTGTCAGTCAGCGTCAGAACCTTGAATGCGATCCTGCATTGGACTGGGAGCCAATGCAGATTTTTTAGGATAGGGGTTATGTGTTCCCTCCTGGATGCCCCGTGCAGGACTCTGGCAGCCGCATTCATTGCTAGTTGAAGCGGATTTAAGGTGTTTTTTGGGAGGCTGTGTAGTATGGCATTCGCGTAGTCAAAGTGCGGGATTATTAGCGCCTGGTAAACTGTCCGATAATCCTCTGGTTCCAGTAGTTGTCTCAGGTGGCGAAGTGTCTTAATTTTGTTGTATATTGCCTTGACCATATTGCTTATCTGGGCCTTCATGTTGAGCTGTTGGTCGAGCGTAACTCCAAGGTACCGAATTGTATGCTTGCTTAGGAGCTCCGCATCCTGGACCTTCAGGGAGCTGGGTGGTATGAATGTTGTATTTCTTGTGAGGAAGAGGACCTCTGTTTTCTTAAAGTTTATTCTTAGTTTCTGTGAGAGTAGCCAATCTGTAACAGCATCGAAACAAGTAGCCAGGGGTGATAGGTCCGGTTTGTTTAATAGGAACGGCATATATAGTAGAACATCATCGGCGTAGATTAGGCAGTTAATGTTGAATGAGCGGACGAGGTTGCATATGGGCTGCATGTAAATGTTAAACAGTAGGGCTGACAGTGACGATCCCTGTGGGACTCCTTTTTCTTGGAGGAAAGGGGAGGAGGTGGTGGGACCGGTGCACACATGCTGCCATCTGTCGGTTAGGTACCAGGCGCACCATGACAGCGCGTTTCCCTGGACGCCCTTCTCACTGAGACAGGAGAGGAGTATTTCGTGACATACAGTGTCAAATGCCGCGGCAATGTTTAGGAAGATCAGGGCGAATCCTTGTTTGATATTATCCATCTTGATGCTCAGGGTGTTGAGTAGTGTGGTCAGCAGTGTTTCAACCCCATGTGATTCACGGAAGCCGTGTTGGCAGGGGTCGAGGGGTGCATTGATCTCAATGTGTTGGTCAAGTTGCCGATGTACAACCTTCTCGATGATCTTTGCTAGCATCGGGATGCTTGATATCGGCCTGTAGGAATCCATCCTTGCTGGGTCTAGTTTGCTGTTTTTTAGTAGTGGTCTTATTGCTGTCTGCTTCAGGCTTTGGGGGAAGGTCCCCGTTGAGAAGGATAGCCCGATGAGTCTGGAGAGGAAAGGGCTGAGCTCGGTTTTCATGGATTTTATCTAAAATGCTGGACAGGGGTCGTTAGGTGCTGTGGTGGTATTTATAGTGGATATGATGTCTTGTATGCTTCTTTCAGTTGGGGTGGAAAAAGCAGTGATAAAGTGTTTGCTGTCATTTGCGGCAGCCATTGAGGTACATGGTAGGGATGGTTGGATGGAATTGTATGTGGTATGCTTGTTGGGTTGACCTGCCTTGGCATGCAGGTAGTCTGCATATTCTTGAGGGTCAGGGAGGCTTGGTTGTGTGGACGAGGGCTCCTTTGCTAAGGACGTGACTAGATTGAAGAGCTCGTATGGCTTATTTAGAGAATGTTGTAATATCTCTGTTTCTTGGAACAGCTGGTTCATGAACAGACAAGAGGGGAAGCTATTTTGGACCTAGTCCTTAGTGGAACACAGGGTCTGATGCAAGAGGTAAGGCTGTTGGGGCCACTTAGTAATAGTGATCATAGCATGATCGCATTTGATTTAATAAATGGAGGAAGGACGACAGGGAAATCCACAGTACTACCTTTTAACTTTCAAAAGGGAGACTATGATATACTGAGGAAAATAGTTAAGAAAAAACTAAAAGGAGCAGTTGCAAAGGCTAAAGATTTACATCAAGCATGGGCGTTGCTCAAAAATGCTATCTTCAAAACTCAGACCAGATCTATTTGACGCTTTAAGAAAAGATGCAAGGTATTGATAAGGCAGGCAAAGGGAGAATTTGAAAAGAAAGCTTGCCGTGGAAGCAAAAATGCATAATGAAAACTTTTTCAAGAAAAGAAACAGTGAGAGAGTCAGTTGGGCCACTGGATGATAGAGGGGTAAAGGGGGCACTAAGGGAAGACAAGGCCATAGTGGAGAAAACTCAATGAATTCTTTGCTTCGGTCTTTACTGAGGAAGATGTAGGAAAGTTAGCAATGCCTGAAATGGTATTTAAAGGTGATATATCGAAAGAATTGAAAGAAATATCGCTAAACTAGGAAGATGTATTACTAGTATTTGATAAACTGAAGAGTAGTAAATCACCTGGACTGGAAGGTATACATACAGGGGTGTTGAAAGAACTGAAACATGAGATTGCAGGCCTACTATTAGTAATCTGTGAACTATCATTAAAATCATCTTAGTACCTGAAAGTTGAAGAATGGCCAATGTAATGTCAATTTTTATAAAGGGTTCCATGGGTGATCTGGGAAACTACAAACTGGTGAGCCTGATGTCAGTATTGGGCAAAATGGTAGAAACCATTATAAAGAATTGAACATGAAGATAGTCATGGTTTAATGGGAAAATGCCAACATGGATTTAGCCAAGGAAAATATCATCTTTCTAATCTGTTATATTTTTGGAAGGTGTGAATAAACTAGTTGACAAAGGTGAGCCAGTTGATATAGAGTATCTGGATTTTCAGAAAGCTTTTGACAAGTTCCCTCATGAGAGACTCTTGGCCAAATTAAAAGTCATGGGATTGGAGACTGTGTATTACTGTGGATCAGGAAGTAATTAAAAGATAGAAAGCAGAAAGTAGGGCTAAATGGCCAGTTTTCTCAATGGAAGGTGAATAATAAAGTACCTCAGGGATCTGTGTTGGCCCCATTGCTTTTTAACATATTCATAAATGACCTGGAAATGGGAATAACAAGTGAAGTGATCAAATCTGCAGATGACACAAAATTATTCAAAGTCATTAGAACACAAGAGGATTGTGAAAAATTGCAAGAGGATCTTGATAAATTGGAAGACTGGATGTCCAAATGGCAGATGAAATTTAATGTGGAAAGTTGCAAAGTTATACACTTAGGAAAGAAGAACCCAAACTACTGTTACACAATGCAAGGTTCCACATTAGGAACCACCGTCAAGGAAAAAAATTTAGGTATCATCAAGGATAATACATTGAAACCATCCAACCTGTACACAGCAATGGCCAAGAAAGAAAATACTAGGTGTGATCAAAAAGTATCGAGACTTGTGTAGCTCCAGAAACGTCCAGATTCGAGCAAAGAGACTTATGACAAGTTACAGCAAGTGTATGATGACAAATGCATGAGGGCCGCCAAAGTGTTAACAGTGACGAACGTTCTATAAGGCCATCCACGAGCAGGAATGAAGACAATATTGAAGCAGTGCATGCCACAAAATGCTGAAATCATCGATTGACTATCAGAGAGCTTGCTGAGGACATGGACATCAGTTTTGGGTGAATATAGTCCATTCTTACTGTTGATTTGTGGATAAGACATGTATCTGCAAAATGCATGCCGAAACTCCTGTCCCTTGACCAAAAAGATCGACTATCTGCAGCCAGGGAGTTGTTGGAATACGTTGAAAATGACTCGGATACCATCAAAAGATACTGGTGATGAATCATGGTTTTATGGTTATGACCCAGAAACTAAGGCTCAGTCCTCAAAATAGAAGACACCAGACTCTCCCAGATCCAAGAAAGCCCGTCAGGTAAGGAGCAATGTCAAAGTTATGCTGACAGTTTTCTTTGATTACCAGGGTATTGTTCATCATGAGTACGCCCCAAAAGGCCAGACCATCAATAAGGAGTACTACATCCAAGTTCTGACTTGTTAGAGTGATGCAGTTCATCAAAAGAGGCCAGAGTTGCACAGGAATGGTGAATGATTGCTTCATCACAATAACACCCCAGCTCATGCATCACATCTTGTCCAGCAGTTTTTGGCCAAACACCAAATTGAGCAAGTTTGTAAGCCTCCATACTCACCTGACCTCACATCCTGTGATTTTTTTCTTGTTTCCAAAACTGAAATTACCACTGAAAGGAAGGAGATTCAACGATTTGGAGACCATTAAGCAAACTTTGACACATCTGCTTCACAGCATAACAAAAGGAGGCATATCAAAATTGTTTCCAGCAGTGGCGGGAACAATGGAAGAAGTGTGTTTTATAATAAGGGGGCTACTTTGAAGGAGACTGAGTGCAATAGCTGTCAGTGTTTATACTACTTATGTTGCTGTACAAGTCTTGATTCCTTTTTGGTCACACCTCATAGAATGCTAGGAATCATAAGGAATGGAGAATAAAACCAAGGATATTATAATGCCTCTGTATTACTCCATGCTGCAACTACACCTTGAATATTGTGTGCAATTCTGGCTATTTTTTAAGAAGGATATAGTGGAATTATAAAAGATACAGGGAAGCACCACCAAAATGGTAAAAGGGATGGAAGGATACCCATATGAGGAAAGACTTTAAAGGTTAGAGCTTTTCAACGTGGAAAAGAGATGGCTAAGGGGGGGGAGGGGTGGAAATATGATACAGGTCTTACATTAATGAATGGAACGGAACAGATAAACATAGATTAGTTGTTTATGTCATCAAAAAGTAGAAAGACTAGGGGACATGCAATGAAGCTACAATATAATCCATTTAAGAGCAATAAGAGAAAATATTGTTTCACTCAATTCATAATCAAACTCGGGAATGTATTACCGGAGGATATAGTGAAGGCTGTTAGTGTAGCTGGGTTTAAAAAAGGTTTGGACAAGTTCCTGGAGGAAAAGTCCATTAAACATTATTAAAGAGGACCTGGGAAATCCACTGCTTTCCCTGGGACAAGCATTGTGGAACCTGTGTGTCTTTTTGGGAACCTGGCAGGTACTTGTGACCTGGATTGGCCATTGTTGGAAACAGGATACTGGGCTTGATGGACCTTGGTCTGACCTGGTATGGCATTTCTTATGTCTAGAATTTGGCAGCTAAAATTTAATGCTAAAAAATGCAAGGTCATGCATTTGGGCTTCAAAGATGCAAGGGAATGGTGCAATATTGGAGAGTAGTATTTCTACACATGAAAGAAGAGCAAGGCCTGGAGGTAATAGTCAGATACACTCTTAAGGTGGCAAACAGGTAGAAAAGTGACATTGAAATCTAGAAGGATGCTTGGGTGTAGGGAGAGGAATGGCAAGCAGGAAAAAAAGGAGGTGATGGTGCCTCTATATACTTGTATAGTAGGGGTTATTTTTATGAAACGGCGGTAGCAGACTCTGCGATATCGGAGCCATGGCCCCATTGATTTCAATGGGGTCGCGGATCCGATATCGCACGGAGTCCGCTACCACGATTTAGTAAACATACCCCTAAGTCTCTGGTGAGACTCATTTGGAGTACCATATACAATTTTGAAGACCATATCTTCAAAAGAATATAAATAGGATATAGTGGGTCCAGAGTGCAGCTACTAAAATGGTCAGTGATCTTTGTCACAAAGCACATGGGATAGACTTTAAGATCACAATATGTATACTTTGGAGGAAAGGCAGGAGAGGAGACCTACGATAGACTATTTTACTTACAATTGGGAAAGCTGACATAACAGTGCAATTTAAAGAAAACTACTTCATCCCCATTGCACACTTTGCACTGACATACAATAAAGAAGGACCATTTCTTTCCCAAAACACAGCTCTCCTTATCACAACTTTGAAACCTCATTCTCTGCTCCACCCTTACAACTCTAAGCTGATGATATACCTACAGCCTTAAAGGGGAAGGAGAGCTAGAAGAATTGCCTGTCTTTGGCAATGAGGGTGAAGATGCTCTTTTAAACTTTTGAGTGGAATTGAGAATCTACATAATATGGAGGATTTAAGATCCTGCCTGAAGGGGAACTGCTGCAAATCGCCATCATAGCTGATTGTGGCAGTGCTTTAATATGTTGGAAATGTGTCCTGGCTTTTGTCTATCTCTCTTTTTTTGGGGGGCGACAAATTGTAGCTGGCATTTGGAGTTCGGGGTTGGTGCAGTGGAGATTTTGGCCCCGTAGTCTGTTGCTGCTGTTGTTTATGAAATTATAAATTATTAATTGTACCTAAATATTTGTTGGAAATTTGATATAAATAAAAGGAAAACTGACTATTAGTAAAATTGAGTTGAAAAGCTTGTAAGGAGGAGTTTTTTAGATCTGTGATGGTGATTTGCAGCAGTTTCCCTTCAGACAGGAAGTAGCTGCTGCATAGAGGGACAGTATGCTCTACTGAGGTCTTTTCTCCTCCTTTAGGATTTAGTTCTTAAAATACTTGGGATTGGAGATATTGAGTATTAGTGTATTACTAAGGTTTTTTTTGTATGTGTAATTATTGATTACCTTGGTAAGTGTTTCTTGAGAGTTGGTAGATTTAATATCCTGCTATCCATTCCCACTCGGGAAATGAAACAAGGTCAAAATGAAAAGGCAAATCCTCTTGTAGCCAATCAAACAGACGCGTACAATCCTTTTAGGACTTCAAACGGTTAAAGTCTCTGGATGCAAATCGAGTCTCTTTTTGGGCCCCATTGACTGAGCATAGTTTGTGCTGGCTCTAAGAGCTACAGAGTTTATTTTTATGGGTGCTGAAGGGTGGGAAAATTACCTTCAAGACCCTCACCAGAAGACAACTTCTGCTCTTTTATCTTCTTTCTCACTACTCATGTCTAAAAACACAGATTAGTCACTCCCTGATAAGGTTAAAATATAATGTACTGGATGAATAAAAAGAAATAAATTCACCTGTTAGGAGACAGCATTAAAGACAGCAAAAAATGTATAAATATGAGAAATCTTTACTTGTGGGTTAAATTCTTCTTTCCTATTCTCCACACTGCCGATTGCTGTGAACTGTGGAACTTAGGTTCCTCTCTCCCTTCACAGGATTCATGGCTTCTACTCCTTCAGCCTCAACCTGGTTCTTTACGACAAAGGAACTGAAACAGTGGGGCTACTATTGCCCCGTCAGTTGTCTTATCTTAAACCTTGACTTCACTTAGGACTTCTTTCCATTTCTAGACCTTGGGTGTTAATTGAAACTCTCTTTCCCCCCCACAAGCATTCTGTTTTATAATTTCTGGAAACCCTCCAGCTCGTTTCCTGGGCATCCATACCAGGAAGCCAGCTAGAAAATTCCACTGTTATGCGTTGGTGTCAGTGGTACCCCACCAGCTAATTAATGAATAACTCCATTACTCAAAAATCCTTTATACCACAGAACCCTTTAAATGCTTTGCCACTTTTGAAAACAAGAACAGCCACCTGGATAGGACATAGAAAACATCCTCTGGGTCACTATTTTGAGGAAGGGAACTATTTCATCAAAGCCTGCAGTAAAGCCTAGTTAGACCTTAATTAATGTGGCATTCAAGAGAGAGTCTGTAGAAGGTCCCAGTATTGCTCTTGAAGGGAAAGGAGGCTGCCAGAGACTTAGAAGCTGGAAGTGCTGGGGGCGGAGCCTGATGTCCAGCGGGTTAGACGCTTCGCGCTGAAGCTCCCGAGAGGCCTACTCAGAATCCTGACTTAATACCTACCTAAACTTAATATTTTGCTCCGAACTTACCGGGGTGCCTCGGGGGGGATGGCGGCCCACAAACCAGCGCGCTTAGACTTCGGGTCTCCCTCTTCTTCACACGGAAAACGCTCCAAAACAGAGTTGTCTTCCCCACAAAAGATGGTTCCACTCCGGGAAAACCCCGAAATGCAACAGGAGATCTTGGTGGAAATACGCGGTGTGAAGGAACTGGTACAGTCCAACGGAGAAGCGCTCCGAGCTATGCGAGAAGACTTCGGTATGCTTCAGGACCGGCTTGAAGGTCTTTCACTACGGCAGGACAACATGGCGGGGGTCCTCGACTCGCACGCGGTGCGCTTGGTGAAACTGGACAAGGCTGAGCGTCAGATACAGAATCTTCAAAAAGAGTTAGAGGATAGCAATAATCGAGCCCGTCGCAACAATGTGAGGCTCATTGGAGTACCGGAGGGGGCCGAAGCAGGAGATATAAGAGAGTTCCTGGTCAAAACTCTTCCCTCCTTGCTGAAGATCACTTTTCACAGAGATCTGGAAATTGACCGAGCACATCGTGTTCCTACCAACATGGCCCTCAATCGGACGACCCCCCGGCCTATCATCTTTCGATTACTGAGATATCAACAAGTTGAGCAGATTCTAAATGCTGCCCGGGCGAATCATCATCTGGAGTTTGAAAGTCATAAAGTCTCCTTCTTCCCTGACTTGGCAAAGCCTACAGTTGACCGTCGGAAGAGACTCCTTGCTTTTCGCCCTAGACTTCAACAGCTCCAGGCCCGTTTTGGCCTATTGTATCCAGCGAAGCTCAGAGTGACTCTCCATAACCAAACTCGGACATTCGAAGATCCTGATCTACTAGCAACATTTTTAGATTCCAAAGAAGCAGACCAGATGCGCTAATCCAACAACTTGGATCTGTAATCCGCCTGATCTGCCCGCCATTTTGAATGGCCCGACGCGGTGATCACAGCCTGGAACAGAGACTGCCTGGACTTTTCTTTCTGTCTATATATAACTTTCTTGGTCTCCTATCCCTCCATGATGTGCACCTCGGTTGGATTCGGAACACGCACAGCTATATAGGTTATATGTTTCAATTTAGGCCTTCTCTGGGGTTTCTCCCCGCAGACATATGGTCGCCAGTAATTTCTGGGGTTTTGCTTCTTCTCTAATGCACTCCGGTGCTTATTTTTTTTTTTATATGGGGCGCTTCATTGTTTTTTATTAGCTTATTTTCTATCATGTCATGTGTACAGCCATATACAGTTAATATGAGGGATATTGTGCAATTATGTGCGTTATCATGTTCTTTTTCAGAATTGTTAATCTTTCTGAATGGCCTTATGTAAGCTCTTATCACTGAACGTAAAAGGCATCAATAGTCCAATCAAAAGACAGAAACTCCTTAGCTATCTTAATCATGAGTATGTTGATTTAGTGTTTCTTCAGGAAACGCATTTAAACTCCGTTGAAACCCTGAAACTTAATGCTACGCCTTACATGGTGGCTGCCTACTCTCCCGCCGTTTCCAAACGGTGTGGGGTAGCCATCTTGGTTACGAAGTCTTTGCAAGTTGCTGTAATGGACACTAGCTTTGATAAGGAGGGTAGATGGGACCGTGCACACCTTAAGGTTGGAGATAGTGAAATCACGTGTACCCTTACAGCTCTGATGAAAGATCTTGCGTTAGTAGATATATGGAGGCTACTTCACCCCTCCGAATTAGAGTTCACCTTTTTTCAGCCCCCCATCACTCACAATCTAGAATAGATTTTTTTTTTTTTTTTCTTATCTCCAAAGCACTGATACTCCAAGTGGACACGGTTAGGATTCATCCTCTCCATATTTCAGATCATGCTGCCGCATCTTTCTCATTACATGTCGCTACGCAAGGTGAACATCCCCGTGCTTGGTTTTTTGATAGATCCCTACTAGACCAAAAAGATTTTCAGGTTGACATAAAGGCCGCTATCCAAGACTACTTTCATTTTAATTCACCCCATGACACTGCGAGCTCGGCTTGGTGGGAGGGTTTTAAGGCGTCTATCCGTGCAACTATAACTAGCTATCAAATACCAGTGTGCTAGATATAGGGGAGGACCTTTGCAAACCAATCCCTCTTACTTATCTCCCTGGTATGACTCTCCCATTAGACTCCCACTATCCACCAATGTTCTTAGACACTTTAGGTGCCTTTAATACCCTTGAGCAATCTCTAGACTCCCGACTTTGTCCGCTAGATAGACTCCCGCTTTGGCACAATGCTCGATTTCAAATACAACATAAACCGATGGCGTGGAGCCCCTGGTACACTGGGGGCATTTGGATTGTCTTCGGAGTGCTAAGGTGCTCCCGCCATCCGAACTCCATACCCAAGGATAATCGGAGATTATCCGATCTATCGGGAGCTTATCGGGTGTAGCATCTAACTTTTACAAAACTTTATGTAATACTGTAAACAGAGGCACTCCTACAGCACAGAAATCCTGGGAGCGGGAAATGCATGTAACTTTGACCCCGGAGCAAGGGAGCCTAGTCTGGAGCAAGGTGACACGGGTCTTTCGATCCGCCTCACTCACTCAGACACTTTTCTGTCTAGCCCACCGCTGTTTCTATACTCCTCACAGGTTAGCCAAATGGAACGCCACCCAGAGCAATAGATACTGGACATGCCATGCGGCCATTGGTTTACTCACTCATGTTATGTATGAGTGCCCCGCATTACAGTATTACTGGAGTTGGGTCTGGGGTCGTATTCAATCTATTTTGCACTTTCAAGAATCAATCTATTTTTGCACTTTCAAGAACCCCTCTCTTGGAAGATAGTGGGACTCCGCTCAGCTGCGGGGATCCCTCTCTTCCCAAATCGGCTTACTTCCTTTTAGACTTTATGCAGGGCATGGCTATTTCCCTAATTACGAAATACTGGAAAAATAGCTCCCATCTGAGCCCCAATGAATGGTGGAATCATGTCTGTCTCTACAGTAAATATGAGCAGATACCTCGTATGTTAGCTTCTTCCGCTCAGACCCCCCACCACTTGTCTAAATGGACGATGCTCAACGACTATGTTCAAACTGCTCAAATGCTCTCATCTGACTGTTTAAATCTGTGTAAATCTCTGTCACATGATCATTCTGTATCGCAGATACTGTTTCTGTTTGTTTTGATGTACAATTACTGTTGTTTGTAAGCGCTTATCTGATGATACTTATCAGCTTAGAGAAGAAGCATAGGGGTGGGGGGTAATTGGGGTTGCTTTTCTTTATTGTATGTTTGTATTTGTTTCCTTTGGTGTGTTGTTTCTTTTTGCTTGTTGTAAAATGAAAATAAAAGTTAAAAAAAAAAAAAAAAGAAGCTGGAAGTGCTATGCTCGTGTCTGGACTTCTTGAATGACTGTAAATAACTCTTTTTGCATTTGTAAGAGGATGTAAGGAGAACCCTTACTAATACTTGCCCTCAGTGCAGGGGTAATAGACTTATTTCAGTGTTACATTAAGGAGATCATTTTATATGGAGCTGTCTATTTTTAGGCACAACAATGCACCTAAATGTATTTTAGTCACTTATGCACACAAGTGGCCATGTATGTGCATAAATAATCTCTTATAAAATACTGAGTAGCGTAAAAGTACGTGCATTGTTTGCATCACGTGTCCTTTCTCTGGGCAGAGCGTGGACAGTGTGAGCAAGTTTGCACATTGATATAGACTAGTTTATGCGAGCCTTCGCAATAGGAAGGCCTGGTCATTTTCACCAGCTCTAGGACATCAGGCATTCTCTGTCACTTACAGTACGCGCATACTTAACATTATGCAATAGGTGTTTGAAACGCACATTAACTTAATAAAATTAATCTCTATGTGGGTGCACTGGGATTAGGGGAAAGATGGTCAAAGGTTGGGACGTGTATATATTTTCATACTAAATTATACAAATTTTGGTCCAAGTGGCATCTTGAAGGGTGGATGTGTGCAGCAGCTATGTGGTGTCTCTTAGGCCTTTGCTGATTTCCTAAATCTATTTGCTTTCTTGTCTCCAGATCCAAGAGAATACTCTGACTTCACCTCCCTCCTCTGATGCCCGAGGTAGGTGTCACACCTTGAGCCATGCATAATACCCTAGAGCTATGTGGTTCCAACTACTACTACTACTACTACTACTACTCAGGGCTTTTTTTGAGGGGGTACGTGGTGGTACGGAGTACTGGCACCTTTTTTATTGCCTGCTAAAATTTACCTATATTCCTCATGTTTATTGAAAGAACCCTGCATTTGAGTATTGGCACTTTTTTTCTATAAAAAATACACTGCTGCTAACCATTTGTATAGCGCGCTACAAGGCATACACAGTGTTGTACAGAGATATGTAAGAGACAGTCCCTGCTCATCAGATTTACAGTTAAATCAAGAAAGAAAGCACAACAGCTGAAGACTAGGAAATGTCTAGGGGAATGATAAGGAAACACATAAGTGGTGAAGACAAGACTAAGCAGATCAGGATCCAAAAGCTGCCTCGAAGAGGTGAGCTTTCAGCCTGGATTTGAATAGCTCCAGAAATGGAGCCTGACATACTGACTTGGATAGTTTGTTCCAGGCATAAGGACAAGGCTGGCCCAAGGGTTTTTGCCATTGCCCCAGGCTTAGCTGCGCCACCCCCCATGCTGCACCGCGCCACTGCCCCCCACCGCTGCTGTCAGAGGGGGGTCAGAAGCAGCAGGCCATGTGTGCCGAAGCACATGGCCTGCCGTGGGAGCCGTGCCATGCTGCCCACAGAGGTCTGCTACCCTAGGCGGCCACCTAGCCTGCTTAGTGGATGGGCTGGCCCTGCATAAGGAGCAGGAAGCTGGAAAGATTGAAGTCTGAAGTTGGCAGTGGAAGAGAATGACACTGATAGAAGGGACCTGCCAGGAAAAGAAGTTCCCGAGGAGAGGTGAAAGGAGAGAGAAGAGAGGAAGGGTAGTGAGGAGCAGCAGAATGAAGACACTTGTGGGTCAGTAGTAGAAGTTTGAACTGGATGTGGAAACAGATAGGGAGCCAATGAAGTGACTTGAGAAGAGGGGTGACATGAGCATAGTGACACTGCCGGAACATAAGCTGTGCAGCTGAGTTTTGAACAGATTGAAGTGAGAAGAGGTGATTCAGTATATAATCAAACTCTGGAATTCGTTACCAGAGGATGAAGTAAAAGCTGTTAGTGTAGCTGGGTTTCAAAGAGGTTTGGACAAGTTCCCTCTCAGAGAAAGTGGATGAAGTCTGGAGGGTTATGAAAGAGAGAGAGAGAGAAAAAGAGAGAGACTAAATGAAGGCTGTGGAGAGCTGTGGGGGAGAGAGAGAATGGGTGAAGGCAGAGACTGGAGATAGAGAGAGAGAGAGAGTGGGAGAAGGCGGAGACTGGAGAGAGAGAGAGAGAGAGAGAGAGAGAGAGAGAGAGAGAGAGTGGGAGAAGGCAGAGACTGGAGAGAGAGAGAGAGAGAGTGGGAGAAGGCAGAGACTGGAGGTAGAGAGAGAGAGTGGGAGAAGGCAGCGACTGGAGATAGAGAGAGAGAGAGTGGGAGAAGGCGGAGACTGGAGAGAGAGAGAGAGAGAGAGAGAGAGAGAGTGGGAGAAGGCGGAGACTGGAGAGAGAGAGAGAGAGAGAGAGTGGGAGAAGGCAGAGACTGAAGAGAGAGAGAGAGAGTGGGAGAAGGCAGAGACTGGAGAGAGAGAGAGAGAGTGGGAGAAGGCAGAGACTGGAGAGAGAGAGAGAGAGAGAGAGTAGGAGAAGGCAGCGACTGGAGATAGAGAGAGAGAGAGAGAGAGGGAGAAGGCAGAGACTGGAGAGAGAGAGAGAGAGAGAGAGTGGGAGAAGGCAGAGTGTTGGGGTTATGAGAGAGACTTTTTTTTCTTCACGTATTACCAGGCCATGTGATATATGAAGCAAAAAAAAAAAATGAGTCACATCATATGCAGCTATAAAAGGGCATCAATAAGCTATTGACAACGTGCTCAGTAGGGATGGTGGGAGGGGTAGAAGGAGAAGGGTCGCTGCATTTTGTTGGTAGTGTGCAATAGTACATTAAGGGCCTGATTAATTAAGCTTCCTTTTCCCATAGAAAATGGAAACACAGTAAATCAGGCCCTAAAAATGGAGCTGTGATAAACCCTTTGGGGAGGGGGGGAGGGGACTGGGACCTAGGTCTCAACAGGCAGCTCCTAGTTTTAAACTAGCTCAGAGCAGAGTATAAATTGCTACTGTCATAAAGAAAACCAAAGCCAGATTTGACTGGTGCTGGCAGAACCATTGTTGAGGCGCAAAGACCGCCTCACCACTCACCATATGCTCCCCAGAGCGATCGGGGTAGAGCGGGAGCATTTCCGGCCGGCAGGGGATAACACAGAGTGCCATCGGGCGCAAAAACCGCCTCGCCACTCACCACATGCTCCCCAGAGCGATCAAGATAGAGCGGGAGCATTTCTGGCCGGCAGGGGATAACACATATAGTAAAGACACCACTAACAACACAAATATCCACCTATAGGACACAAATCAAGTTGAGCCCATGTCAGTAAACCACAAACCTATTCCCAGGTTAGTAAAATACAAATTAGAAAATGCACTCCACTACCCACTACCTCATGGCCTACCTCACACTCCTCCACATGTTCGCACCATGCACACTTAACATCAGACACAACGAGCAAATCCCCTTGATCAACCTACATACCACCCAACCCAGGTGCACTCTAACATCACACCTATCCAAAGAACGCCAACAACCAAAGCATACAGCCCACATACCTTACAATGCCACACGTTGTGATAGGCTATGGCCTAGAATAGCCTGCATAGCCTGTAGAAGTAAGAAAAGCCTGTAGGTTAGGCCTGAGTCCCCAACCCCCACTTCAGAATATTATAACTGAGCAGAACTGAAAAGCCAGAGAAAATAGAAAACTGCTTTAAACTGCTTTGCTGATAAGAATGCAAGACTTTTCCATTGAGCTTATGTTATTCATAGATGTATTGCTATCTCTGACTTTCACACAGTTTCTGTGCGCAGAGTGACCTTGTGAACAGAAAGCAAGGCAGAATGTGTTATGTCTAGAAACTGAGCCATGGCTAGGAAGACCTGTGCAGGGGGAGAGAGGTGTGGACCCGGTCAGAGATCTCCATTGGATGGGGGGTGAGGGTGCCACCGGGACCAATGAGGAGTTTGTCTGTATAGAACTGATGAAGAAAGCTATAAATGCTGTTGTTTTACTGAACGCCAGGCTCAGACAATTTTGAAAGTGACAAGTGTCTGAGACTGTGCACAAATAAACTGGTTTGAATTCTAGTAAATAGACTCCTGGTGTATTCGTTGCGTGCACTTCGCTACAGCATATTCTTGGTTCCCTGACCGGGAAGGTGGGGTACGTGAATGGTGCGCAAGTGAATACTACCACGTATTACTGCCTCCAGGTTTGGTCCGGCTGGGACCGCAGCCGGCTGACAGCGGGAGGATCCCAGGCGCCGCCGGTCCCTTTGCATCGGAGGGTTCCGCCCTGCCTCGGCGGCTTGCTGGGTCCGGCCAGCCAACACCTCGAACCCTGAGGGGAGTCCAGGATTCAACCCAAGGTGGAACTGGTTGCGCAGCGCATTAGCTACCGGATCCGGTGAGTAATGATTTTTCTGGTTCTTAGTCAGTTAGCTCTGGGAAAGTCTCGAGACTAATATGGTATGGTAACAGGTAAAGGGAGTCTGATCAACTTCCAGGGCGGTCCTAGTAACCCTGCATGAGTATGCGCGGGGCGAAGCCACTGACCCTTTTGGTTTGGTAATTTTGGTTTAGTCAGTTAGCCCGGGAATTTGGAATTTGGGAAATGCTAGCATGTTTGGTTGTGTGAAGTGTGCTTGAGAGGTCTTGCAATACAGGCCGAGCGAGAGCGGACTCCTAAGTAGCGCAGTTCCTGGCCAGGTGACTGCGCCCAGGTCGCGAAAAGGAGGAAGCGTCTGGTGTTTGTCCCCCTCCTTGTTCCGTGGGCTGTGCGGACCCCTTACCCGCAGCCATCCTACCCACCCTTTCTGTTTGCTGTCTTGTCCGTCATATGTCATAATGGGAGGGGTGGAGTCCGTACAAACTCCGTTGAACTGTATGATCACGAATTTTAAGAAGGGTTTTAGTGGGGATTATGGTTTTAGGAGTGGAGGAGTAGCCTAGTGGTTAGAACACTGACTTGGTAACCAAGCAACCAGGGTTCGATTCCCACTAGCACTCCTTGTGGCCTTGGGCAAGTCACTTAACTCTTCACTGCCTCGGAAGAAAGGCCTGGCAATCTACTTCCGGTGACACTGCCAAGAAAACCCAGGAGCTTCTGGGTCGCCAGGAGTCAGGACTGACTCGAAGGCACACATTGCATTTGCATGGGGTGAAAATGTTACCGGCCCGCTTAGAAATATTGTGTAGTAGGGTGTGGCCGGTGCTGGACGCCGTGTGGCCACCAGAAGGTACTTTTGATATTCAAATTGTGTCCCGAGTGCACCAGGTGGTGCGCAGATATAGTTCCGAACAGTTTTCCTATATAGACTCCTGGCTAGCTATCTGTGAGAAGCAACCCCCTTGGATAAAGCGTTGCCGTGAGGGGCAGAGTAGAATTATGTTAGCAACTGCAACGGGAGTCCCTGCTAAGAAAGAAAAGCCCCCTATTTTTGCAGCCCCAGAGCCTCCAGAGGTCCCGGGTTATCCACCCACATTTCTGTATACACCAGTCCCGTCAGCTCCACGAGTACCCCGAGTAGAGCCAGAAGTGGGAGGACGACCCCCAGCTGAGGTACCCCCACCCGATCACCCACCACCTCCACCACCCGAGGATCACCCCCTTCCCCAGAGTCAGAGCCCTAGTCCTGAGCAGAGCGCTGCAAACCCTGAGCGGAGCTCTGCAACTGAACCATCATCCCCTGAAGAATCCGCTAGCGGAGGGTCAGATGCCAGTCCAGGGCCATCCACTAGTCCAAGCACCAGCAGCAGAGCCACCCCCGCAAATCTGCGTTACGCCCTCAGAAGCAGGACAGCGGGCCAGAGAGAAGTTCGCCAAATGCCACTGCGGCAGGTCCCAGGATTACCTATTGTAAATGAAGAGGGTCAGGTTGTGGTCGGACCGACCAGTCTAGTTTATGTGCCTTTCACCACAACAGATTTATTAAACTGGAAAACGCATTATGCCTCCTATACTGAAAAACCCCAAGATTTGACAGAGTTAATGTCCAGTATTATGCAAACTCACCAGCCCACCTAGTCTGACTGTCGCCAGCTTTTGGCTACCCTCTTTACTACTGAAGAGCGGGCACGGATAGTGCGAGCAACCACTAGATGGTTGGAAGAGAACCCTGAAGATGGGAGAAACCTAGATCCCCGACGGGCAGCAGCCGCAGATTTCCCAAATGAAGATCCCGGATAGGACCCAAATAGTGATGACGGAGAGAAGGCCCTCACCCGGTTCCGCCATGCCTTACTGCAGGGCCTAAAGAAGGGAGGGCAGAGAGCTATGAATGTTGGGAAAGTAGCGGACGTTCTTCAACGCCCGGATGAAAGTCCAGCTGCTTTCTATGAACGATTAACTGAAGCCTATAGACTTTATACCCCATATGATCCAGGGCAAGTTGTAGAAGACATAGCCAATCACATGAGAAAACAAACTTATGTCCCAGTCCAAACCTGGCATGGCTTGCAACTTGATGGCTGGTTTGGTTCGTGGTTTTCAGGTATGGGCGGCCTGAAGACACTTGTATTGATAGTATTCTTGATTGTGGCTGTTTGCTTATGTATCCCATGTTTCCTTCCCTTATGCTTGCGTATGCTGAACTCAACCATTGATAGAATTGTTGAACGCAAGGCCGATTCACAGATACTAGCAATGTGGCATTACTACCCTAACCCTGTACCACAAAGTGATCCCTCCACCCTAGTGTAGAGTACCATATGTGATTACGTTACGTGCACTTCGCTACAGCAACGTAACACACCCACTCACCACACAGATAATGAACACACAAACCCAATCATAACAACAAACATCATGTGTGCTCTACTAAATGCCAGATCTATCAGGAACAAACCAAATACTATCCTTGACCTAATCCACGACAAGAAGCTGGATATAATATGCATCACCGAGACCTGGCTAGATGACTCAAACCAGGTCATATTAAACCAAGTAACCCCAACAGGATACTCTGCATTTAACTGCATCAGAGCACAAAAGAGCGGAGGAGGAGTACTAATACTTACCAGAAAGGAATGCAGATTCAAAATGATCGCCACCACTAATACTATTGAATCTAACACACTCACTATAGCTAACAAATACCTAAGCATCTCCTTCACATACAGACCACCTGGAACCACAACTGAACACCTATCCACAGTAATCAAAACGATATGTGCACATAACAGAAGACATAAACCCCTCATTGCATTAGGAGACTACAATATAACATCCGCACCCACCAGAGAAACCGCAACGTTCTTAAAAGCCATGGAGTCATTAAAATACTGCCAGACAATTAACGCCCCAACGCACCAGCATGGTACAACTCCAGACATGGTCTTCATGTCAATGCAATTAGTGGAACAAAACCAACAATCACACCAGTCCCTTGGTCAGACCACCATGTGATTGAATTCACCATGACCTTGAATAACCCTGCCCAACGCAAAGAAGATGAACGAATAACTAGACAGTTCAAAACATTTAACAGACTCATTCATAAACAAAATCACTCCACAACTTCAACAGAAGCACGACACCCTTGACCTAAACATAGAAGAATGGAACACAATAATATCCAACCTAGCATCTGCCCCAGCCATCAAAGAACCACAAACACGCAAGAGATCCAACGCCCCATGGTACTCACATGAAATCAGAGTTGCAAAACGCACACTCAGAAGACTGGAAAGAAAATGGAGGTGGAACAAATCACACTACCTCCTCCTAACCCAATACAAAGAATTGTACATAGTTTCCCCCAGTTACTTCCAAGTTGATCTCCCTGTTTATTGTAAATACAACTCAAAGTTCCTTGTGTTGTATAGTTGATGTTAAATGTAAACCGCTCTGATCTAAAATAGAGCGGTATAGAAGAACTGTTAAATAAATAAAATAAAATAAACAACTGGAATATAACAATCTAATAAATGAACGTAAACAGCAACACCATATCAACCTAATCATGAAATCTACTAACGGATCAAGAGAGCTCTTTAGCATTGACCAAAAGCTCACAAAGGATGATACGCAACAAAGTACCCACCATCTTGACCCACAAAAATATGCAGATTATATTATGTCAAAAAACACCAACCAAACATGCTGTACTACACCAAAAACAAATGATTTACACGATAAAAAAACAACATCGAACATGGGAGAGCTTCAACATACCAACAAATAGAAGCAACATGGGAGAGCTTCAACATACCAACAAATACCAGCAAATAGAAGACATTATATCTGGACTAAACACAACAACCTCACCATCAGACTCATGCCCAGTGTCGTGGTTCAAAGCTATAAAAAGCCAACTCTCTCAACACATTCAAAAAATCGTCAAAGATTCACTCCAACAAGGATACATGCCACAACCACTAAAACACGCAATGATTCGATCAATACTTAAAAGTAGCAATCTGAGCCCCTCCGAACCAAAATCATACCGTCCCATCTCCAGCCTGCTATTCCTTGCTAAAATCGTGGAAAAGGCAGTGCAAAGGCAACTTCAGGACCATATTGACATAAATGCCCCACTGGACATCCATCAGCATGGATTTAAGCCCCAACACGGCATGGAAACACTACTCATCTCCCTCTTCGACAATCTCCTAGGAGGCATAGACAACACAAAAAATGACTTCCTGCTAGTGTTCATGGACATCTCGGCAACCTTTGACACTGTGTCCCACACCAAGCTACTGCAACACTTACAACAGATAGGACTATGCAAGAAAACCCTGAACTGGTTTACGTCATACTTGGAAGGGTCAACGCAACAAGTCTAATGCAACCAAAAGAAATCAATACAATTCCCTGTCACGCAGGGAATAACCCAAGGCTCAGCCCTATCATCAATGCTCTTTAACATCTACATACAGCCCATATGCAACATCATCAAGAACCACAAACTTCACTATCACATTTATGCTGACGACATCATGGTGTACGCCCCAATCAATCTACTAGCATTAAACACCACAACAATAACCAAATGCCTCGAAGACATGAATGACTGGCTCATAGCCAACAACTTAACTGTCAGTTACGATAAAACTGAGGTAATGTTCGTCACCAGGAACACCACCTTCATACCTCCACAAACCATCAACATCCTAGACAAACACATAGTAGTCAAAGAAGAAGTTAAGTATCTGGGCATCACACTAGACAGAGCCCTGAACCTGAAATCCCACATCACCAAAACCGCAAACAAGGCCTATCAACGATTGAGGACAATCAAACAAATCAAACCAATGCTCCGTCAGGACCACCTCCACACAGTGTGCCAAGCACTCATTACACCACTGCTTGATTACAGAAACTCACTATATCAACGCCTTCCTCAGCAGACACTCCACTCACTACAGATGGTACAAAACACCACAGCACACATCATTACAGACACTCCAAGGACTGAGCACATCACTCCCATTCTACAACAACTACATTGGCTCCCAATGATGGCAACAGCTAAATATAAAACAATCATGATCATCTTCAAAATCATTCACCATCTCTCAGCAGACGTACTCCAAAACGTTATAACAAAGGATAACAGCAATAGACCAGGAAGAAGAAGCAATAACAACAACATAATTGGAGTGGAGGAGTGGCCTAGTGGTTGGGGCAAGGTACTTCAGGCCGGAAGATCGGGGGTTCAAATCCCACTAGAGGACAGCAACCTTGGGCCGGAAGGACTGGGGTTTCTAGTCCCACAGGTGCTCCTTGTGGTCTTGGGCAAGCCACTTAACCCTCCATAGCCCATGTTCCCTGTAAAATAGTTATCTCCAAGTTATAATGCCCTGTTCAATGTAATTTCAGTTTGTTCAATGTAAACCGCACTGATGCAGAATAGCGCGGTATATAAGAGAATATAAATTAAAAAAATAAATAAATAAATAAATAAATAAATAATTGTCACACCTGCAGGATATCACAAAACCAAACAAACAACTTCAAAAAGAGCACCAACACTACTGGCATCCACACTATGGAACTCCCTCCCAACGAGCCTGAGGGAATTAGATGACCTTACAGACTTCCGCAAAGACCTCAAAACATTCTTATTTATAGAAACATATGAGCATTCAGGCAGCATCCCCTACCTAAACAGATACACTACTTCCTCCGCCAACTAAGCACACACTCATCCCATCCATACACACAAGTTTATCATACCAAGTTATTAAATACTCTCCCGTTAAATGTTAACCCTCAATTGTACTACCTAAATACTGTTAAGTGTACTGTCCAAATGTTTACACGTACCCTAATGTGATGTGACGTGACCACCTTGATTTAAGGATAAGGTGGCATACAAATCTGTCTAAATAAATAAATAAAACTAAGAACTGGAAATGTGGCTTGACAGAGGTGATAAGAGGCCTGATTGAAATGTCGCCTTCTTGTACTTGCACTATAATTTTTGCTAAGAATTTAATGTGTGAACACAGATCTCTGCTTTTTGGTACTGATGCTTAGTGAAGACATCATCTACCTTTTACATTTAAATGCAACTCAAAAGAGATAGCAGACCTCTGGCATGATGCCGAAGGAGTGTGCCAAAGGGACAGGGTGACAGAAAGGTGCGTATGTTTATGCTACGTGTGTGTGTAGGCATGTTTGAGGAGTAGTTTGGCAGAGTGCAGGTGCAATCATGAGTTATAGCGGGGTCATTTTGGAAGCCCCTATTCATGCTATGAACACCTGAAAACGGGCATAGAGACATCCAAAGCCCACAGATGTCTCCAGGGCCATTTTAGAAGCTGGATCTGTGGGGATGTCCAAGTCTGAACGAGGGCATGGTGGAGGCGTTCCCAGGAATCTGAACGTCACTGCCTGATCTCAGAAATGTCCTAGCTGTCTGGAGCAGCATCGAAGTATAGACCTGCTCTAGGCATGAATAAGCATCTGAAAAGTGCCTGTTTTGGCTGAAAAACATCCAGAGGCTGTAGAAAAGAAAGCCCTCCATCATCCCCAGTGTTCGGCACAATCGCAACGACAGCAGCAGTGGAATTTGCGCCCTGGCTTCTCTGCTCCTAGCCCACTCCTCTAACCATTAGGCTATTCCTAGATATCCGGGTTCTGGCATACCATCATGTGAATGTCTATGCAGGTGTCCCTACTTGGCCTAACCTGGCAGAGACACAAGAGTTAATAGATTTCCTTATTAGCACTCTTATGCATGATCAATTCTTTGTTTATAGCAGGAGATTTTAATTTGCACTTTGAAAATAATGAGGATGCAGCAGCAACTAGTTACTTTCTGTCCAATTTGTCTTTTTTAGGCTTTTATCAAGCAAGTTTTATTCCAACTCATATTTCCAGAAATGTGCACGATCTAATTATGTCCTCTGAAGGCTTAATGGGGGAGAATATCATATAAAGTTGTGATACATAGCCTGTTATATGGTCTGACTATTAGAAGTTAGATTTTATGATTACAATGAAATTATTGCCATGACAGCCTCTTAAATATCAACCTTTGGCATTAAACAGAGGCCAAATAGATAGTAAGCAGTTTGTACAAACAATTAACACAGATTTATTGGAGGACAAGTGAGACTGTCCTGAACTATTAGTTCAGAGTTGACAGCATATGATTTCCATAGTTTTAGAAGAGGTTATGTCTTTAAAATGGGGTATAAAGCCACTTAGGAAAGCCTTGCCTTGGTATGATGATACATTGAAAGAGTCCAAAAAGGAATGTAAAACCCTGGGAAAAAATTTGGAAATTAAACAAGCTGAAAAGTGCACACTTACAGCGTAACACAATGGTGCACTTCCTCTTTACTCCTCTTGCACCCTCGTGCTGGACATCACAGAGTGGGATCAGGCAGGAGAAATCCTGAATACGTTGAGGGAGAGGAGGAAGTCAAGGAAGAGGGGATGCTGCTTTCAGGCAGCCAGGTTGCAGACCCTCTCTTCAGGTCGGGAGTCCGGCTGGCAATTTCTCTCCGCTGTCCTGCTCTTCATGCTGGTCAGACCAGGACCCTGCCAATTCTTCATCCTCCTGTGGTGTAGGGGGGGAGGAGTACATGTGCAAGCACGTACAATTAAACAGATTCCTATCTGCAAACAAATAGATGCGTATCGACAGACAAACTCGACAACAAAAAAATGAATCCTCCCTTAGAGGCACTATTGCTTATGTGAAACGAGCCTAACAAGACTTAGGAAAGCAACAGATTTGGAAAGCTAGAATTAAACTTTATAAAAATGAAAGAGCTTTGACTTGGAAATCATATTATGCAGATCAGACTTCCAGAGCACAACAATGGAACGAAAGAACTTTTCTCCATCTCTAATAAGTTGTTAAAAGCTTCAGACTTCAAATTTGGTACATCTCATTTACTTCTGAATTCTAATTAAGTGGCCCTGTGGCATCCTCTTTTTTTATTATTAACAATTTTCTAATTTTTCTAATCTTTTGAATAAGAAAGGGATAAGTGTTGTATTGGGGATTCAAACGGGGGTGTAGAGGATGTCACTCCGATCAAATGTCTAACAATGTGATGAGAAGAGCCTGAGGAGAATATGCTGAAGTTTATCATAATGGAATATCAACAAATGATTCTTGTCCTTTTGATTTTTTACAAGATATGTAATAAACTAGTAAAATGACTTAAGAGATTTAGAAATATGATTCTCCTTAAGGGAGATTATCTAAATTCCCTTAAACAGCCATTCTAGTCCCTATTAAGAAACCTGATTTGGGAGTGGAATTAGGCAGCAGTTATTCACTAACAGTGTAGCAGTTATTCACTGACAAGTGTTCCCTTTCTTTCAAAAATAGTAGCATATGCAGTTACCATTCAATCGCAGGGTTTTGGCTGTTTGTGACTTACTGGATGCTTCACAATCTGGATATAGAAACAGATATAATACTGAAATGGTGCGAAGGCTTTTTGGAAGAATTAAAACTGATTCTTGGTATAAATGAGGGGAGTAATATTTAAACTCCATGGTCAGCGTTCCTTTTAAACACCAGCCATCTTTTAAGATGTACCTGAATATTCGGAGCTGACTGCTCTCCAGGTAGTGGCACCGAATATCAAGGTATTCTGCCAGCAGCCGCCTCTATCCGGATAATGGTGATATTCAGCACTGCTGTTCGAATAGTTATCCAGAAAGCGACACTGACAATCGCCGCTCTCCAGATAAGCTGCTCCTCGGTCCTGGTTCCACCCCTGGACTGCCGCAGCACTCTCCGGATAGTGCCAGGACAGTCTGCAATGATTTTCAGCAGCAATATGCAGATAATGCCACTAAGACTCAGACGCTGGGCCTGGTCAGCGACATTTATCTGGTCAGCGGGTGCTGCTGACTGGATAAAGGGCCCGAGAGCTTTTTAATTGATGGCTTTTGATCTTGTACATCTTCCTGTTTTGTTAAACAGACTCGTATCTTTGGGAAGAAAAGGCACTGTATTAAAATTGTTTGAATTTTTTCTGGACAAACTGTTGTGTTAGAGTTAAAATAGACTCTTCTTATTCTTAATGGTGCTTGCACAGTGGAGTTCTCCAGAGTTCTTCAATCTTTCCTATGCTTTTTAATATTTGTGTTCTTACCTTATTGAATGATTTGATGAAACTTTTGGGATTGATGTGCATCTCTTACATGAGCAATGTTCAG
Source organism: Ichthyophis bannanicus (assembly GCA_033557465.1). Lineage (NCBI taxonomy): Eukaryota > Metazoa > Chordata > Amphibia > Gymnophiona > Ichthyophiidae > Ichthyophis > Ichthyophis bannanicus. Next base: position 1,221,469,921 of record CM066031.1, read on the forward strand.
ATTTTCATCCCATGAGTCAATCCAATTTCTAATCCCTTTGCTACTGACAATTCTATTCATGAGGTGGGGCTGTGGATGACTGACAATCTCTTTACATTAAATACTGATAAGACGGAGCTCATTTGCGTGGGCAGAACCAGAAAGCTTTTTCCAAAAAAGTCTGATGTTAGGTGTCATGCTGACGTTACAGTGGGTGAGTAGGTTTATTCAGTTAGGAATAAAAAAGCATTTTCTTAAATCTTGGCTTTTTCAGACAAATTAAGCCTCATCTTTCATGATGAAATTTGCATCAAGTAATGCAGGTGGTGGTTCTATCCCACCTAGATTACTGTAATGCAATGTGTCCTCATATACCTCGAAGGATGGGAGCAGACATAAATATAGCACATATTTTATAATGTACACAGAAATCATGGCTACCCATACTCTGCCCAGACTTCTCCCCTGAACATACATGTGTGTGCCTAATGGAATTGCATGAACCTTTATGTGTGAGGAAATGTCATAAGTGGCCCCTTACGTGCAGAAGTGTCTGGCAGGTCTAGAATGTGAGACCTTGAAGGAGGAGTCCTGCTTGTCTGATCAGGAGTGTCCATGGATCAGCATTCACAGAAGACATTCCCTGCATCATAGATAAAAGAAGATAAAATAGACTTCAATTTGGAGATGAGCTAAAGTCATATGCAATGCTGCATTTTTCATCACATAAGGTGACATTTTACTTCACAGATAATGTCCTTTCCTTGAGTCCTGCTAGACTAGTCCAGACAAGTAGATTATGTTCCTCTACCCAGGGCCGGCCCGTCCATTAAGCACGAATGTTTTTTGCACAGGGCCCCGCGTTTCAGGGGGCCCCACGCAAAGAACATTCTGCTTTAAAAATAAATTAAATAATAATATAAAAAAAGCTGGCTGCTGCCGCTGCCGCTGCCGCCGTGGCAGCAGCAGAATCGACTGTCCCGCGGGGCCCCCCCTCTGCCCAGCTGAGCTCTCCCTGCCTGGCTGAGCCTCTCCGCGACGGCTTTCAGATCCGCAAAGGGAGAGTGTCTCCTCGCGGCTCTGCTAAGCCTGCAGAGGCTGATGGGAAATTTCCCATCAGCCCCTGCGGGCTTAACAGAGCCATAAAGGAGACAGTGAGACACTCTCCCTTCATGGATCTGAAAGCCGTTGCGGAGAGGCTCGCCGGGCAGGGAGAGCTCAGCCGGGCAGGGGGGCCCCGCGGGACAGTCGATTCTGCCCCTGCGGCAGCGGCAGCAGCCAGCTTTTATTTTTTTAATTTTCCCCGGGCCGATGGGGGGGGGAGGGGGAGTTAGGACTTGTAATGGGCTGTGGACTGATGGGGGGGTTAGGACTGGAAATGGGCTATGGGGGGGCTAGTACTGGAAATGGGATGATGGGGGGTTAGGACTGGAGGTGGGCTGATGGGGTTAGGACTGGTAATGGGCTGTGCGCTGATGGGGGGTTAGGACTGGTAATAGGCTATGGGGGGGCTAAGTCTAGAAATGGGGTGATTGAGGGGTTAGGACTGGTAATGGGCTATGGGGGGCTAAGACTGGAAATGGGCTGATGGGGTTAGGACTGGAAGTGGGCTAATGGGGGGTTAGGACTGGTAATGGGCTATGGGGGGGCTTAAACTGAAAATGGGGTGATGGGGGGTTAGGACTGGAAGTGGGTTGATGGGGGTCTAGGACTGGTAATGGGTTGGGGGGTTGCTAGGACTGGAAATGGGCTGAGTGGAAGGGGGGCTTGAACTGCAAATAGCTGATGGGAAGGGGGCTTGGAATGGAAATGGGCTGTGAGGGGAGGGAGCTAGGACAGGAAATGGGCTGATGGAGCAGCTAGGATAGGACTGGAAATGGGCTGTTGGGGAGCTAAGATTGGAAATGGGCTGTGTTGGGGGCTTGGATTGAAATGGACTCATGTAGGGGCTAGAACTGGAAGTAGGTTAATGGGGAGCTTGGATTGGAATTGGGCTGAGTGGAGGGGAGCTAGGATATGACATGGGCTGATGGTGGGGCTATGAAAGGACTAGAAATGGGCTGATGGGGGGCTGGGATTGGAAATGAGCTAATGAAGGAACTCGGATAGGACTGGAAATGGATGGGGAGCTAGGACTGGAAATGGGCTGATGGGGGGCTAGGACTGGAAATGGGCTGATGCAGGGACTAGAAGGGAGCGGATGCTGGGTGAGGCTGGAACTAGAAGGGAGCTGATGTTGGGGGGAGGATTAGAATGGGATGGGGCTGGGAGAGTGAAATGGAGAGGGGAAAGATACTTTCTGTGGGAGGAATGAAAAATCTACAATTGGCCGGGTATTGGGAGAGTAAGTGGGGATTGAGGATGGAGGGGTAAAATTTGAGTGGATGAAATAGGAATGAGGAAAGAGCAAAAGGAGAAAGATTAGTATGTTAAAGCAGATGTAGAGAGAGAGAATGGAAAAAAACTAGAAGAGAGAAGAAAGGACAAATGGACAGCAGACGATGGAGAGTTAGCAGAAGACACGAAGAAACCAGAAGAAAGTGGCTGGAGCAATTGCAACTGAAAAAAAAAATGCACAAAAGGTAGAAAAATATCTCTTTATTTTGAATTTATTAACTGGAATATGTCAGCTCTGGGAAATGTGCATCATTAATGTCTGGGCTTTGTTTAGTACAAGAGGAAATTAATTTATAGTTTTATTTTTACAGTGTTGTTGTACATTCCAAGTTTGGCTTTTGGGGTTCCCAGTTTAATTATTGCCTTCCTGTTTCTAAATTGTGATTCCTTGTTTGGTGATGGTCTATGTTCTGCATGTGTAACTGAGCTGAGGTATTCTTTTTATGTAATTCCTATTTGACATTGCCAGTTGTTCTCTTTCCCCAGTAGGTCATGTATTGTTGTTCTCTAAAATGTATTTGTTTAATATTTGCAGTGTTGCCTTTTGATAGGTAGGGTCTGGTGCTTTGTGAGTCCTGGTAGTGCTGTTATGATATGGCGGGTTTGCTATGGGTTCTAAATGGGCAGTGTTTGTAGTAGTTCCTAATGTGCCTGGTGGTTGGCACTGGATTATAGTAACGTAGAAATCTTTTAGTCTTTCTTTATCCAAACATTCATTAAGAGACGTGTTTACTAAAAGTTAGTGTATGGTAACATTATGCAAATATTTATGCAAATAAGGCCACTTATGCAAATGAGGCCCCGCACCTAGTCTCCGCACATGGCCCCGCACCCCCCTTGGGCCGCCCCTGCCTCTACCAGCAGAGGTGGAGACAAAGAAACATACCAGAAGCTTCTTATGACATCATCATGCCATTAACAGCCAATACTTCTAGGGGCATACTCCTCCAGTATACGTACCCAAGCATATGGTCAGGAATTTGCAACTGCACACAATCTCAGTGAAGATAACAAGGTTCAATAAAACAGAAACCTTAACTATATAGTGGAGGAGTGGCCTAGTGGTTGGGGCAAGGTACTTCAGGCCGGAAGGTCGGGGGTTCAAATCCCACTAGAGGACAGCAACCTTGGGCTGGAAGGACTGGGGTTTCTAGTCCCACAGGTGCTCCTTGTGGTCTTGGGCAAGCCACTTAACCCTCCATAGCCCATGTTCCCTGTAAAATAGTTATCTCCAAGTTATAATGCCCTGTTCAATGTAATTTCAGTTTGTTCAATGTAAACCGCACTGATGCAGAATAGCACGGTATATAAGAGAATATAAATAAATAAAATAAATATACAAGATCAGCTTCAAACAGAAGGCCTGTCGGAAGGATATGAACCCTCAGGGCCAACAACAGACAGTACAGCAGACCAAAACATTTTCCAGGGGTGCGTCCTGGACTGATCTAGCAGGACTTAAAGAAAGAATATTATCTGGTAAGTAAAATGTCACCTTCCATATAGTCGTGCTAGACCAGTTCAAACAAGTGAGACATACCTGAACTGTAACTCCACTGAGTAGGAAGAAGACATGGCAACCTTCAAGACCTCTGAGCCAAAGACCATGTCTGCCTGAGTGTGGTCATCCAAGCAGTAATGCTTGATAAAAGTGGAAAGTGATGCCCACATTGCTGCCCTACAAATGTGAGGGGGCAGTCCGAGCTATGTTCCACCCACCAGGATGCTTGTGCCCGAGTGGAATGTGCATGCAAACCCTCCAGAACCAGCTGGTTTTACAACAGATATGCTAAGGCAATGGCCTTCTTGATCCAGTGCCCCAGAATAGACTTGTTAGCTGCATCACTTTTACGCAGTCCTTCAAACAACACAAAAAGATGATCTAACTTACAAAAGGACTTGGTAATTTTAAGATACCAGAGAGGCATTCTCTGGACATTCACCAGTTAAAGGTCTTTGTCCTTCCCATGCAAACTTAGGTCAATGCCAGAGCTTATAAATGATACTTCATAAATTCAAAAACAGCTCTACTAATTCACCTCAACATAGCATTAAACTTCATGCAAAGGTAAAGTGGAGAGAGCAGATCTCAGAACACCCCGGAAAAAAACTTTCGCCGTTACCGGGCTTTAGGTGTTTTTACCAGGGGCTGATTGCATCAACGGTCTGCCTATACCTACTCAACCCACCCAATATTTCACAGCTAGAAGCGAGACTTTTCTTTAAATTGATATAGCTCTCAACAGTCTGTCAAATAAACATTTTTTTAAACTATATATATCCATTTTATGCAGACAGTAAAGAGTTTCACAATTTCTTTCTTCTGTCAGGCTTCAAAACCAATGATTCCAGTATCGACCCCGATGCCCGCCTGGACCTCCCTTCAGCGTTTCACCCATGCTGCTTCAGGGGATAGAACTAAAAACAATAAAAACAAGTCATTGCTATACTTCCATGCTACAATCCCTAACGCACTCACCATTTTAGAAAATACCAAGCTACTATACAAATAATCTTACCCAACCAACGTTCTTTAAGACCTTATGTATACCATCAGAGTATATAAACTTCTCATTTTTCGCATACCATCCTCATCCATCGGTCTCGGTAACTGAAAGACTAACGCCAACGTCAGTATTTAAAAACGTCGGAATATGATGTCACCATACCTACGTAAATGAAAACCATCACGTATAAATTCCTCAATCATTCTAGGCAACTCTTATCATATACAAGCCTTCCAATCGATGCTAAAATTCAATCCACCTGGAATAATAGTGTCAAGCATGAAAATCCAGTGTTGCTCCCTATAGATTAAAAACTGCTCCCGCGTCATACCTTTGGATCCTGAACTAACCCGTTCAATGCCAAAACAACACAAATCATCAAAACTATGCCCATTCCGCAGGCAATGGTCTACCTGGTTTGGAGGATAAGAGTCCCAGATGTGTTTGGCAGAGGGACTGCAATTTAAAGGAGATCTTGAGTTCTTCTCGATTAAGGAAAATTGGGGGGAAATGAGCAACGGGTAGGACATGCTTGATGCGGACATTGTGCTGTTTGTACTGTTAGTTGAGAAATGGATCGGTTTGTTTACAAAGGGAGAGAATATAAGTTAAGATCAGACACCTCATGTGGATCGGATTTTGTGGTGTACGGGACTTTTTGTCCCTGCCAATTGCTATATGTAGGGAAGACAGTTTGATCCCTACGAGTTCGGGTAGGGGAACATAAAAGTAGGTTGCGATGTAAAAGAAGGGAAGCCCTGATGGTAGACCATTGCCTGCAGAATGGGCATAGATGGGAATAGATATATATAGTTAAAAAAATGTTTATTTGACAGATCGTTGAGAGCTATATCAATTTAAAGAAAAGTCTCGCTTCTAGCTGTGAAATATTGGGTGGGTTGAGTAGGTATAGGCAGACCGTTGATGCAATCAGCCCCTGGTAAAAACACTTAAAGCCCGGCAACGGCAAACGTTTTTTTCTGGGGTGTTCTGAGGTCTGCTCTCTCCACTTTACCTTTGCATGAAGTTTAATGCTATGTTGAGGTGAATTAGTAGAGCTGTTTTTGAATTTGTCCTTCCCATGGCACTGCTCCCTAGAAAAGGAGGGCAGACGGACCACCTGATTCCTATGGAAGGAAGACACATCTTGATTAAGAAGGGAGTGATGGGCCAAATGTACATGTCTTCCTCTGAGAATGACAAATAATGGTCCCTGCATGACAATGCCTGTACCTCAGAGATATGTCTCACTGAGCAAATTGTTTTCTTGGTTGTAATCTTAAGGGTTAGATTTTTAAGTGTGGCTCACTAAAAGAGTTCCAACATCAGGACTCAGAACACCAGACAGAGATCCCATGAGGGAACGACTGAAGACAGGGAGGACACAGGTGTCATAACCCCTGAAGGAACTGAGACACATCTGGATGCAAGGCTGTAGAATGCCCCACCACTGATCTTTTGAAGCAGGATAAGATTGCAACCTGAACCTTCAGGGAACTAAGGGAGAGGCCATCCTGAAGAAAGGCAAGCAAGGATGGCAATCCTGCTGTAATAGGTCTGACCTGACGCTCACAGCAATAATGCTCAAAAAGGCACCAGATGCGCACATAGCCCAAGTTGGTAGAGCCTCTTCTCGCCTTGAGGAGCGTGAAAACCATGGGAGAAAAATAGCCATTATGCGATGGATTGAATGCGGGATTTCATTTGTTACTTTGAAGTAAGCATTCAGATAAACTAGACCCCAAGCGAATTTAATTATGCGATGGATGACATCTCTCAAGAGCCAAGCCATAAGTGAGAAGGGAAATCATCCAGAAGGACTGGCCCTGGACATAACAGCCCCTGTGCTGGGGGCAGTCACAGGGGAGGTTTCTGCAGGAGCTGCATTAGGTCCCCAAACCATGGCCTCCATGGACAATCCGGCATCACCAGGACAACCCAGTTTGAATGATGTTCTATGTGGTGAAGCACATGCCCCACGAGTGGCTATGGAGGAAACACATACAGTAGGCACTGCTTTGGCCAGGACTGAACTAGAGCATCAATGCTTTCAGTTACCACTGAACTAGGGAGGACTTCCTCAGTCACCGCTCTCTTGAACCTGAGGTGTGTGGGAACTGAGTTAGTCAGCATTTTAACAGATTCTGCACCTCTAGGGTCATCCCAAGCTGGATTTTATGACAACCCAGTCCAGTGCCACAAAGCACAGATTCTTCAGTCTGTGATGACTGAAAAAGCTGTGCATTGTGGCATTGGACTGCATTGCCAAAAAATCCATCTTATTTATTTATTTATTTGAACAGTTTTTCTATACCACCCCTTCCAACGATCGGGGCGGTTTACATTGAACAGGTAACAGTTACAAAGAACAATGTTTTGAACTATGTTACAACGAACAATTTACATACCCACTATACCCATAAAGAAGGAGTGGTGGGTGTTGGCACACTTATAACTATTTACATGATGGTTGTTGCAGCTAATGCATAGATCAAAAAGGGGAGGGGTGAGAAAGGTGGGGAGAGAGGGGTGAGCTAGGGCTGACCCTAGAGGTGCAGAATCTGCTAAAGTGCTGACTGACTCAGTTCCCACACCTCAGGATCAAGAGAGTGGTGACTGAGGAAGTCCACCTCCACATTGTCAATTTCAGCAATGTGTTGCACCAAAAGAGCTTGGAGTACCTCTCCACCCAGGAGAAAAGGAGGGTCACCTCCAGGGCCATCTTGGCACTCTTCACACTCCCTTGCCATTGACATATGCCACTGCCATGGCATTATTCGAGAACACCCGGACTGCTTTGCCCCTGATTAGGGCCTGGAAGTGGAAAAGGGCCAGACGAATGTCTCATGCCTCAAAGACGGTTGATGGACCATGCTGATTACCACTGCTCCAACGATCTTTAGTTGTTTGGTTCTTACAGTGGGCTCCCCAGATAAACAGGCTAGCATCCATCGACAGGAGGAGTCACAAATGATCATCCAATGGCATACCCCTCCTCAGATGCTGGGGTTGCTTCTACCACCACAGGCTGGACACCACCTCTAGCTGGAGGGAAAACTTAGCCTCGAAATCTTGAGAGCTTGGAGACCAACAAGAAATCAAGGACCTCTATAGCAGCCTCATACGAGCTCATGCCCAAGGCACCATTTCAGTCTATGCAGCCATCAAGCCAAGAAGCTGTAGATAATCCCAAACCCTGGGAGCCTGCTGAGTTTGGAAGGCTGCTAGTTGGGATGACAACGTTTTCACCCTCTCTTCAGGAAAGGAGACCTTGCCTACCCAAGTATCAAACCATGGTCCTAGGTATTCCAGCGACTAGGAAGGCTCCAAGTGGCTCTTTCCTCAATTGATCACCCAGTCAAGACTTTCCAGGAACTGTACCACATGGGGTGAAACCTGAGATGTTTCTGATTGCGACCTGGCTCTGATGAGCCAATTGTCCAGATACGGGTGAACACAAATCCCTTGGCACCTCAGCACAGTGGCTGCAACCACCATGACCTTCAAGAAACTCCTTAGGATGGTAGAGAGGCCAAAAGGAAGAGACGCAAATTGAAAATGAGAGAGAGCGCCGTTGATCCTCGCAGATAGGAATATGTAAATAAGCTTCAGCTAGATCCAGAAACATAAGGCACTCTCCACATCGCACTGCCTGGATCACTAACTGCAGGATTTCCATATGGAAGTGTAGAATGTGCAGGTGGGCATCGACTTCTTTGAGGTTGAATATCCCCCACTTGGCAGAGGGAACTGGGACCACCACTCACAGACAGAGCAACCTTTCCAGTATGACCTGAATAGTGTCTCTCTTGGCCACAGAGTCACATGGGGAAACAGTGAAGGCATCCGGGATAGACTCCATGCATTCCAGAACATAATCATGCTGACTGGTGTCTAGCATCCAGAGATCATAAGTGACATGGTCCCACTCCTGGTAGAAAAGGCACAGCCTACCATCCACTGAGGGCATCTCAGAATGGGTCCTCAACCTATCATTGCACCAGGTGAGAGGTGGCACTTCTGGAGGTGGTAGTATCTCAGGGCATGTAAGCCCCACGAAAGGACTGAGTCCAGGACTGAAAACTAGGAGAAGGTTGGCTTTCTGAAGCAGTACTTAGGGGAATCACAGGAACTCTGGGCCTCCGGCTAGTGCAAACAAGGAAAATAGGCATACGTTGAGGAGGAGAGCACACCCCTAAGCTTCCTAGGCCCCTTTGGTCTATCTTCCAGGAGGCAATGAAGTCTCGACTCACCCAAATCCTTAACCAGTTTCTCCAAGTCCTCTCCAAACAAAAGTTTACCTTTAAAGGCAAGCTAGGACAATTGCAATTTGGAAGACATATCCACTGCCCAGTGGCAAAGCCATAGTCAACGGTGCATCATGTTGAAAGAGCAATGTCTTTAGCACTAAGCAGATGAGATCATACATAGCATCCAACAGAAAGGCTGCTGCTGACTTCAAGAAGGGGATAGTATCTTCTGGGATGAGGACTGAATCCACTGGAGAACAGTACAAATCATCAAGCCCACACGCACAGCCAACTGGAGGATAACAGCAGAAGTAGAGTCCTTTAGGGTTGCACCCACTTCCACCAGGATGGTGATCGCTGTGACATGCACGTCCACTTGAGGTGTGCTGAATCATGCAGAGCAATTTTCCTGTGACAGAGTGAACAGTTTCCTACAAACCCTCAGCCCCTTTATCGGGGAGTCAAGCAAGTCCTACTCTGAGTGGATCATGCCTTTGATAACCTCCGAAAAAGGAACGGCCTTAGTAGACTTCCAAATCCACTGCAGGAGGAGATAAACTACAAACCTTGTTCTGCCATTAGACAGTCAATCAAATGCAGAGCAGAAAACCCATGAGCAATCAGAGCAACTAGCTCATCCTTTTGTGAACAGGCAGATAATACCAGGTTCATCATGATCCTCTGAAGGAGAAGACATCTCATCCTCCAGGTTGTTATCATCATCCAATGTGTTGGGACTGGACTCCAGGCCTTGGCCAAAGGACAGTTGATCTGGATCTCCAGACTCCAATCTTTGCCAAGATCACTTAGGAGATGGTGCCACCGACCCCTCTCTCAAATGAGAGGAAAGAGATCGAGAGGACCTGGAAGTCCAAGGTCTGAGTTGCCACACCATAAAGACAAAGTTTGCTGCAGAAATGAGAGGAATTCTGGAGAGGACAACCCAGAAACTAGGAGCTCTCTGCCAGGAATAGGGCCCCCATCCTCTGGGGAGAAACTTGCCGTCGGACCCTTAAGAGAAGGGGAGCAGCCAAAAGAATGAGCACTCAAGCTCAAGGCCTAGTGATCATCTTTTGTCATCGCCGCATCCGCTGTCTCCTGCAATGAAGACAACAAAGCTAGGATACCTGTGTTCCCTCACTGCGAGAGGGGAGACAGACCCTCCAAGGGCTCATCAGAAGCTTTCATGCAAGAATCGTGAACACCAGAATCCCGCAACAAAACTCTCCACTTTCTGCAAACCAGGCAGCGCTTCTTAGATGAAGGCATGTGAATCTTGGACACCACTAATAGCCAGGCAACACAGGCAGAGTATGCTGAGATGACACACTACAACGAATGCTCCAGCCACACTGACTGCAATATTGCATGCTAGGACCATGCGGGCAAGCCACTATGTGCTACAGATGTGCATAGAGAGAAGGTGAGTAAGAGGCATGGAAAAGCATAGGAAGCCCAACCAACATGTACAGGCAACTTGAAGAGCTGGGGACACAGGTGCCTTACCAACAGACTCCCTGAATGGCCCAACCTAACTTGCACACCACTCAGTGTATGAGGTCGAGAAACTCCCACAAAAATAGTCAGACAAGACAGAGACTTAGTTTTGGTACTCACTCTCAGGGAGCCCAAAACAGATAAAAGCCATGCTGGACTCAGTTTACTCTTCTGCTGCCAGGACCTGCAGTCACCTCTGAGGAGTCTTCTTCAAATCTTTGGGGGAGAGCAGGGGGAAGGATGAGGGAGGGGCACTGAGGTTGTGTGAGGCTTGATGAATCCTTTCCAAACTCTTTATCCAATCTTCTGCCTGCTCAACATGATAAGGACAAGGAACTGAACTGAACAAATTCCCCTCCTCCTTGTGACAATACCCAAAAGAGCACCAATTTTAAGGGTGACTCTAGCATTGTGCTCCAGTGAGAAATCCACCTCCCAGGGCAGTTGTTCTTGAGCAAATTCAATCATTCTCAATATTATTTCAGATTTCATCAGAGCTGTAAAAACTTGTTGGAGACAGTGAAATACTGAAGTATGCTCCTAGGGGTACTGGCTGTTAATGGCATGATGTCATAACAAGCCTCTGGAATATTTCTCTGTCTCCACATCTACTGGTACCTGTCTGGAGTGGTCTAGCAGTACGATATGGAAGTGATCTTTATGCAATTATTATCATCTCTTTGATATAAATGTCTTCATTGCATGATATCTCTGATATACCAGAGCTATTTCCTTTTATACAGCTGGTGCTCGGGGGATATTACCTGGACCCAGATGTCAGGTTTAGGCTTAGGCTTATTAAACGTGATTGACCACCTTTCATATAATAAAACAACAAAGCAGTTTATAATAATAATATATCAATCACCTCAAAATCAAACAAGCCAAGACATAAAATGTAATTAATAGAAATTGTGCTTTCCCATCTAACACCCACCTCCCATAGAGACATAAGGACTACATAGAGAGTGTTAAAACAGAAGAAGATGATCTAGCAATAGCAACCACAGGGCATAAAATTGTTAAAAATCAAAAATATTTTAAAAAACTGTCAAAAAGCCAGGTTTTAAGGGCTGACTTGAATGTTAAGTAGCCTTCTTCCCCTTGCAGATCTTGGAGGCAAAGCATTCCCCCATAAAGGCGCCGGGTAGTAGAAGGATGCTTATGGGAAAAAATTCTCTTGGTGGGAGTAATCATAATAAACTTTGCTGTAAAGATCATATTGGCTGTATTGATCTATGTAGAATAAGTAATATTGCCAAGTAAGACAGCTTTCCTGTATGAAACACCCAATGACTTAAAATGAGAAATTTGAATTTGGATCCTTGCAACTATAGGTAGCCAATGCTGGTCAGAGAGCAATGGAGTGATATGATGGTTTATGTTTATGTTTGTTCAGTCATTTGATAAACTGCACCTTCATACACCAGAGCAGTGTACAATCAAGAAAACAACTAGAGGATGGCCAAAGCCTGAAAGGGAAAAGAACTACAATAATGGACAGGAAAGAAGCACATGCACACAAAACAAAGACAGCGTAGGTAGGGGATCAGAGAGAGGACGGCAATCAAGTACTGGTAGAGGGAAAGTCGAAGGCAGAGCAGAAGAGGTATCTATTGACAGCTTATAAAAGCCTGAGGTACCCTGCAGCAATCTTCTGCCTACTGCTTTAAATACTATTTTTTATATAGTAATATTGCATTGTGAGTGTGGAGAAATTAATCTTCTGCAATTGATGTATCTAGCTGTGCATGATTATATTGGGAGTATGTGGATAATCCTATTGGATGTATTAAAATATCACAAAAAAAGCAACACGGGAGAAACAATTAAAAAGCCCAAATTCCAAATCAATTAGAGAAAATTTAAAAAACAATCATATAATTGAATTTCTAGGAAGGGTATTGTACCATGAGTATTCTAGAATACATCTGGTTCCAGCTCCCAATTTTTGAAAATGTAGTTATGAAGAAGTATATTTTAGTTCCAGATCATGTAACAACCACACTTCTAAATATCCAAGTGGCTTTTGTTTTGCATTTACCTTTGTCAAGACAAAGTTCCAAACGCAAAATATCTGGAAATACCAATTAATTTTTAATTGCAAAACAATCTTTGATGATGTTAGAGACTTAATTTTAAAATTTATATTTCAATTAATCAAAAATCAGTTTTGCATTTAGTATTGAAGTTTCAGTAATATTTTTAAAAGACTTAAGAAAAGTCATATTAAAGATATCCTGCTCATTTCCCATTTGCTGAACTGGTGTGGACTCCAACCTTGGAACTGGAGCATAAAAATCCTACACAGTATATGTCAAGGACTCCAAGAACAATTTTAAAGTCTCAGTCATATATTTCTTAAGTATTACCATAGGAGAAATTAACTTGAGGAAAATTAATGAAATATAAATTCTCATTTTTTAAACATATTTTCCAAATTTTCACTATATTATCTTGAATAAAAGTATGTGCTTGTGGTTCCAACTTCTCAACCTGAGGCTACAGCATATCCAAACAGCCTTCACAGGCCTCTGTCTCTTCTGCCTGAGCTGAGACCTGACTAGACAAATCCACAAACAGAAAGGGCCTTACCAAAACCATCTATAGCAGTCCAGATAGATTCTAGGGTAAAATGGTTTGGTTTCTCCAAGGAAAAAGGCAGCACTGCTCTAGAAACCATATTTGAGCCCTGTGTATTCTTTGTCCCCGAGATCTCTTCCATGGATGCTTTTGGCAAACTTTCCAGTGCTGCTATGGCCATCACCACCATCCAGGAGCCAAGGTCTTTCTCAGCTGCCACAAACCCTTCAACACCTCTAGTATTCACCACCACCAGGTCGAGAAGCAGTCTTTACGGTTCAGCGTTATTTCCAAGATCAAGGAGACTTGATCACCAACAGCATCTCCCTTTGTTTTTCATGGAGCTAATGGGACCCCCCCCCCCCCAATTTGTGGGGTCCCAGCAGTAGGAGGGCATCCCTTTCCTCTTTTTCTTGACCACAGCAAGAAAATAAAAAAGCAAATCCACGGAGCTCTGGTATTAAACGTCTGCCATCTTGCTCCTTCCCCTATGGTCATTTATTCTGTACTTGATACTGTGTTCTGCACGTGTGACAAAGGTTAAGTATTAAGATGGAGAGTCTGTGTAAAGATTTGCACTGTGGTTTGTTCAGTTTTCTGAATAGTTGTATGGGTGTTCTTAGTCCTACTGCCCAAAGCGAGAATTATAGCACAGTTGTAATTGAATTTTGTTGTTGTTGTTTGTTGCGCTATGATTCTTGCTTTCTCTTTTTCTTCCTTGATGTGCAAGCACCTTGCATCTCAGGAAATGCTAGGGAGGTAAAGTTTTTCTAGATGAAATAAATGAACCAACAAGAGGAGAAGCTATTTTGGACCTGGTCCTTAGTGGAACACAGGATCTGGTACAAGAGATAAAGGGGATTGGGTGGGGCCACTTGGCAATACTGATCATAGCATGATCGCATTTGATTTAATAAATGGAGGCAGGACGGAGACTATGATAAAGTGCACTGTCAGGCCCCAATATGTTTTATATTAGATTCCCAGGCCATATAATTAAACTGCTATAGTTTTTGCTGTATATAAAAAGTTCTGAAAAGTGTTATTCCCAGGCTACATAATTTAAAAGAAAAACATATGCGGGTTTCTCATTCCTTGGGGCAGCGTCCTGACTGGTGTTCTGCGTGAGGAGACCCCCTGCTCCCTGACAAGAGCTCTGAGGAGTCTCTCCATTTTGGATGGCTGGCAGGATTGACCCAACCATTAGGCAAGACTAGACGGTCAATGGGGAAACAGCATCTGAGAAGCAGCAAAGAGCTACAGCAGTCAAATCAAAACACCAGATCCTGACAACCTCGCCAAACTCCAAGTCAGTAGTAGCACATACATTTACCTGCAAGGATAGTGGCCTACACATATATACAAAGCAAAGTTTTATGTTTAAAGGTTTATTGTCTAGTTATGCATTTTGACAGGATTGTTATAGGAAAGTTGGTGTTGGGTTGATCGTGATTGTTAAATTTCATTATCAAAATCTTAGGCAGGGGGCATAAGGCTGGAATTTTGCCTAAAGGTATCTTATATGGCAGTCTGACATGCCCAGTGTATCCCAGAATGCAACACGCAGGGCCAGGTGCCACCATTTTTCAAGATGGTGGCGCGGGAGCGTGCGGGCAATGCTCCCGCTCCATTGTAAAGGTACTGGAAGGGGGTGCGGGATTTGGGGTCACTGGGCCACCAGGTTTTGTTTTGTTTTTTTAAATTAAGCTTTTTGAAATATACAAAACAAAATAAGTACACAAAACCTGCTCTTATGAACCACATCATAAATATAACAACAAAGAGCAAAAAAACCCCAACAACCGGAAGATATGCAGTTCAGCAGCAGTCGACATCATGAGAAGAAAGGAGGCACATTATACATTATCACATTATTAGGTAATAATACTAAGGGGATCAAAGGGGAGAGACCCTCTAAACATAAACCATGGCTAATCAATTACTTAGACCCCACACTCGCTGACTTATCTACTAAAGATTTCTCCAAATGAGATGAATCAAAAAAGAAATACGTATTCCCATGCCAAGTAATCACACACTTACATGGGAAATGTAAAAAAAAAGTCATGCCATTTCAATAGCCCTAGGATTCAAGGCCAAGAATTGTTTTCTCTGAAGCCGAGTGTTCCTAGAAACATCTGGGAACACATTCAACTTCTGACCACAAAAAAACATGGTCTTTATGCTTTGAAAAAAAGTTTTTAACACCTTGATTTTATCAGCTACAGACAGAAAAGACATAACAGTGTAAATCTTTTAGAAATAGTAAGGAATCCTGCAAAAAAAATAGCCAAATTACAACTAGTGTATCTGGATTTTCAGAAAGCCTTTGACAATGTCATAGGATAGGAAGCAGTGTACTATTGTGGATCAGGAAGTGGTTAAAAGACAGAAAGCAGAGGGTAAGACTGAATGGCCAATTTTCCCAATGGAGAAAAGTGAATAGTGGAGTACCCCAGGGATCTGTGCTGCGTCTGCTGCTTTTTAGCATATTCGTAAATGACCTGGAAATGAGAATAAAGAGAGAGACAGTCAAATTTGATTAAGTATTATTAAGCGAAGGACAGGAGGGACTTCAATGATGCTCTTCTGCTGGGTGAGGCTGGGTCGTTCAAGGGAGAAGGTGACAGTGATCTTTCAGGGGTTCTGCTATTTCTGATTGCTGCCCTAGGGCAAATCTGTAATATTTGTAGTGCTGTCTGTTTGAGTTCTTTTAATTCTGTTACAGTAAGAGAACTGCAGGTTTGCTATAATCTACATACGGTTTTTTGCAGGGTTTTGCATTTCCTCATGTGCCAGGCAATAGACCAGGAGCTCTTAACGCAGTCCTTGGGACACAGCTAGCAAGTCAGATATTCAGGATAGCCACAATGACTATGCATGAAAGAGATTTGCATACAATGGAGGACGTGCATACAGATCCCTTTCATGCATAGTCACTGGAGCTGTCCTAAAAACCTGACCTGCTAGGTGATGGCCTTAATCAACATTAACTGGTCTTTGGTTCCATATGCTCCTTTCTTACTGCCCTTTTGTTCTATTGCCATGATATTATTGAGCTCAGTGTGATCATAGATTCTGTCTGCATCTATTGCAGTGAACAGCTTATAGATTGTAGGTAAACAGGTTATTGGTCTATAATTTTTAGGAATGTTACTCGGGTCTCCCTTCGGAAGGAGGAACGTTCTTCCTGTAGTAAGCCATTGCAGTGTTATGTCCGGCTGCTCGAATAATTGATTTTTACAGTTCGCCATGTCTTAGTGGAGTGATGTTAACTGTTTGAGCCAAAGGTTTGGGTCTCGTTTTAACCTGCTTTCCAGCTCTTTCTTTGTTACTACAGACCATTGCATAAGTTTGATGTTTGTTTTTTTCTAGATGCTTCTGTATGCAGGGTAACCTTTCTGCTTCTTGATTGTGCTGTATAGGATCCACATATAGCTTTCTCCAGAAGGTTTCGGTTTCGGCTTTGGTTGGTGGTGCTTTTACAGATTAATCCTTTTTCCCAATTCCTTGTAGAATTGTTTTGGATTCTCTCTAAATTGTTTATTTTGATATCTTTCTCTCCTGTTTTTCTTCATATCTTCGAAGATTTTGCGCTTATGCTGCTATTTTCAATTTATTGTTGGAACATATACATTTCAGGTCTTCTTTTGTTAATGCAGCATGCTTCAGCTTGATGTCCTGGATCTTCCTTAATATCTTTGATGATCTTAATCCTTTTAGATACTCGTCTGTCAGGGATACCTCAGCATGCAATGATTGTATTTTTCCTTTGATGCGCTTTTTCCAAGGAGGAACTGTTACTGTTCTCTTATTCTTCTGGCTGTGCACTTTAGTTGGTAGTATTCTTGGAGTAATAATTTTAGCTGCACAATATTGTATTCTATTAATTTTGGTGATGTCAATAAATGGTCCCTTTATACTAGATATGGCCTTCTTCATCTTAATTATCATACTTCTAACCTTCGGTGTCAAATTTAGCTTGGGTAATCTTTCCTTAGTTTGGAACCCAGCATATTCATCTCATTCCATATGGACTAGGAGTTCTATCTTGAATTCCTCCACCTTTGAGTCTTTTTCCTCCCTTTCTTCTTCCTCCTCTTCGGTTAATTTGTTGACCCTTCATTTATTCAGTTCACTCTTCCGCAATTCCACATCTCTCAACTCCATCTCCCCCTCAACCTCTCTTTCCTTTTCTGTGTCGTCCTTTCTTCTGGTACTCCCACCTAGGTCCCCTCCGCCCTGTATTTCTTTGTCCACGGAATCCCTTAGTTGCTTCAAGATGTGATCTTAAATTTGCATCTGTTGCTTTTTGCAGTTTTTCTAATGGCGCATTTCCTCTTTCTTCCAGCTTTTGGTGGATTCTCTTTGTATGCCCTCTTGATTTAAATATAGGGTTTGTAGCATAAAAAAAGGAATACATTATCTCCTCTTTGTCTGCAGAATTCCACTTAACCATAGTTAGTCCTCTTAACGTTTTCATTAACGTCTGTGGTTTATCTCCTGCCACAGTGGGTCCATGAACAGGCTCACCATGGTGTTTATCTGTGGCAGGGATGTTATCTTCATCTGCAGCACTTGCACTAACACAACCACCATCATTAGCCCTAGTGCATAAGTTACGGGTGGGCACCTTTTTATCCTGCGTGATGTGCAGCCAGTATGTATTTTCTTCTTTGTTCCTACGATACTTCAGTTGTAGTGTTGCCTTGCTGAGATTTGGTATAGATGTTCTACAATGGGGTCACCATGTGAAGGTACTTAGCAAAACTTGAGGAGGGAACTTTATTCTCTCCCCTTAAGAGATACACATCATTTCAACAGCTGTTGCATACCCCTGTGGGGTTCCCCAGGGTCCATTTTGTCACCCATTTTGTTAAAAAAATTTTGGCACCCCTAGCTGCTTGATACAGTCTTTGGAGTTTTGGCACACTTTTTTGCCAATGTTATTCAGCTGTTGGTTTATTTGGATCTTAGGACTATGGATTTAGGTCCGCTTAATAGATGCCTTGAAGCTGTTTCCCAGTGGTTATGGTCCTCTTGGTTGAAGTTAAATTTGAACAAATGTCAAGTTATGTGGGTGTCGAAAAGATCTTTGTCAGGGGTGGTGGCACCCATCTTGGAGGGGCATCATTTCCTCTAGTTTTGCAGCTTAAGATCTTGAGTGTTATATTTGATACTACTCAGATCTCAGCTACCGTAAAGTCAAGCTTTTATTTTCTCCATATCATTAGATCTTTGCGGCCTTATTTTGATCAGTCTGCTGCGCTTATTGTTCTAGTTTTGGCTTTAGTGATTAGCCATTTAGATTATGGGAATTCTCTTTACAATGGACTTCCTCTTACTTCTGTTAAGCGTTACAGAGGATCCAAAATATGGCTATTAAGATTGTTACTCATTCTGGTCCTTTGGATTCTGCTATGCCTTTGTTGCAGTCACATCATTGGCTTCCTCTTTTGTTTCGTTTCAGATTTAAAATATTACTATTAGCCTTTAAGTTGTTTTATTTTGGTGTCCTTTTATATCTTATTTATCTATTTAACCAGTTTTATATACCACCTTTCGACACGTAAAGGCAGTTTACATTGAACAAAGCAAACAGATCATATATAGAATCCAAAAAGACAAACACTGAGCCATCGTGCTCCTTCTAGAGCTTTATGATCGCAATCTCAGAACTGTTTGGTGGTTCCTTCAGGTCCCTTTGATGGACTTTCACCACTCGACGGTCGACTTTTTATTTTTTGACTCCTATGTTGTGAAATTCTTTACCTTCTTATAATAGACAGGATAATTCTTTGAAGTCTTTTAAGAAGAGCCTTAAGACCTATTTTTTTGAGCAGTCATTTGGTGGTTAGTAGGGGGATGTAACATAGAGCAGTTGTGGAAATATGAACTCTATTTGTTTTTCTTTGTTTTATGTTGTGTTTTGTTCTATTTAAATTTTTTTATGTAAACTGCTTTGGTGCATGTGGCTAAAAGCAGGGCCATCCCGTCCATTGTGCAAGAATGTTGTTTGCACAGGGCCCTGCGTTTCAGGGGGCCCCGCGCAAACAACATTCTGCATCTGCCGGTAAATTTAAAAAAAAAACACCAAACTTGCTGCTGCTGCTGCTGCCACCATGGCAGCGGCAGAATCGAGCATCCCGCGGGGCAACCCCCTGCCCGGCAGAGTCCTCCATGCGGCCTCACCTACCTAAGTGCCGGCTTTCAGAGCCACAAAGCGAGAGAGCTTCTCCCTCACGGGTCTGTTAAGCCACTGGTGCTGATGGGAAACAGGATTTCCTGTTTCCCATCAGCCCCGCGGTCTTAAACAGAGCTGCGAGAAAGGGAAACTCTCCCTTCGCGGCTCTGAAAAGCCCGCGCTGAGGGAGCTGAGGCCGCATGGAGGACTCTGCCGGGCAGGGGGGGACCCGCAGGATGCTTGGTTCTACCACTGCGGTAGCAAGTTTTTTTTTTTAATCTACCTGGGCTACGGGGGGGGGGGGGGGCTAAGACTGGAAATGGGCTGATGGGGGGGTTTAGGACTGGTAATGGGCTATGGGGGGACTAAGACTGAAAATGGGGTGATGGGGGGGTTAGGACTGGCAATGGGCTATGGGTGTGGGGCTAGAACTGGTAATGGGCTGGAGGGGGTTGCTAGGACTGAAAATGGGCTGAGTGGAAGGGGGCTTGAACTGCAAATAGCTGATGGGGAGGGGGCTTGGAATGGAAATGAGCTGTGAGGGGAGGGAGTTAGCACTGGAAATGGGCTGAGTGGGGGGAGCTAGGACAGGAAATTGGCTGATGGAGGGGCTAGGATAGGACTGCAAATGGGCTGTTGGGAGGTGCTGAGATTGGAAATGGGCTGTGGTGAGGCTTGGATTGAAATGGACTCATGGAGGGGCTAGAACTGGAAGTAGGCTCATGGGGGCTTGGATTAGAAATGGACTGAGTGGAGGGGAGCTAGGATTTGACATCGGCTGATGGTGGGGCTAGGAAAGGACTAGAAATGGGCTGATGGGTGGCTGGGATTAGAAATGAGCTGGTGGAGGGACTCGGATAGGACTGGAAATGGATGGGGGAGCTAGGACTGGAAATGGGCTGATGGTGTGGCTAAAGTAGGATTGGAAATGAGCTGATGGGGGGCTAGGAATAGAAATGGGCTGATGCGGGGACTAGAAGGGAGTGGATGCTGGGTGGGCTGGAACTAGAAGGGAGCTGATGTTGGGGGAGAATTAGAATGGGATGGAGCTGGGAGAGTGAAATGGAGAGGGGAAAAATATTTTGTGTGGGAGGGAAGACAAATCTACAATTGGCTGGGTATTGGGAGAGTAAGTGGGGATTGAGGATGGAGGGGTAAAATTTGAGTGGATGAAATAGGAATGAGGAAAGAGCAAAAGGAGAAAGATTAGTATGTTAAAGCAGATATAGAGAGAGAATGGAAAAAAACTAGAAGAGAGAAGAAAGGACAAATGGACAGCAGACAATGGAGAGTTAGCAGAAAACACGAAGAAACCTGAAGAAAGTGGCTGGAGCAATTGCAACTGAAAAAAAATGCACAAAAGGTAGAAAAATATCTCTTTATTTTGAATTTATTAACTGGAATATGTCAGCTCTGGGAAATGTGCATCATTAACGTCTGCACTTTGTTTAGTACAAGAGGAAATTAATTTGTAGTTTTATTTCTACAGTGTTGTTGTACATTCCAAGTTTCGCTTTTGCGGTTCCCAGTTTAATTATTGTCTTCTTGTTTCTAAATTGTGATTCCTTGTTTGGTGATGGTCTATGTTCTGCATGTGTAACTGAGCTGAGGTATTCTGTTTATGTAATTCCTATTTGACATTGCCACTTGTTCTTTTTCCCCAGTAGGTCATGTAGGAGAGGGATGTTACCAGTGGTGTGCCCCAGGGTTCTGTCCTTGGTCTGATTCTTTTTAACATCTTTGTTAGTGATATAGCGGAAGGGCTGTCGGGTAAGGTTTGCCTCTTTGCGGATGATACCAAAATCTGCAATAGAGTAGACACCCAGGAAGATGTGGATAACATGAGGAGGGATCTAGCTAAGCTTGAAGAATGGTCTAGAATTTGGCAGCTGGGATTTAATGTTAAAAAATGTAAGGTCATGCATTTGGGCTGCAGCAATCCAAGGGAGCAATATAGTATAGGGGGTGAAGTACTTTTGTCCACTAAAGAAGAGCGGGACCTAGGCGTGGTTGTGTCTGATGATCTTAAAGTAGCTAAACAGGTAGAAAAGGCGACGGCAAAAGCTAGAAGGATGCTTGGGTGCATACGGAGAGGAATGGCTAGCAGAAAAAAGGAGGTGATAATGCCTCTGCATAAGTCTTTGGTGCGACCTCATTTGGAGTATAGTGTGCAATTCTGGAGACCGCACCTTCAAAAGGATGTGAACAGGATGGAGTCGGTGCAGAGGGTGGCTACTAAAATGATTAGTGGTCTTCATTATAAAGCATATGAGGACAGACTGAAGGATCTTAATATGTACACCTTAGAGGAAAGGCGGGTTAGAGGTGATATGATTGAGATGTTTAAATACCTCCATGGCATAAATGTTCAGGGAGAGAGCCTCTTTCAATTGAAAGCAAGTTCTGCTACGAGGGGACATGGGATGAGGGTGAAGGGAGATCGATTCAGGAGTGATATGCGTAAATATTTCTTTACGGAAAGAGTAGTGGATCCATGGAATAGTCTCCCAGTGGAGGTGGTAGAGATGAGGACAGTAACTGAATTCAAAAAAGCATGGGACAAACACAGAGGATCTCTAAAGGTAAAAAGGAGACTGTTGTAGTTGTTGATATGGAAGGACAGACTAGATAGGCCATGTGGTCTTTTTCTGTTATCATATTTCTATGTTTCTATGTTTCTGTATGTATTGTTATTCTCTGAAATGTATTGGTTTAATATTTGCAGTGTTGCCTTTTTATAGGTAATGGTGCTTTCTGAGTCCTGGTAGTGCTGGTACGATACGGCGGGTTTGCTATGGGTTCTAAATGGGCAGTGTTTGTAGTACTGTAGTTCCTAATGTGTCTGGCGGTTGGCACTGGATTATAGTAATGTAGAAATCTTTTAGTCTTTCTTTATCCATACACTCATTAAGAGGCATGTTTACTAAAAGTTAGCATATGGTAACATCATGCAAATATTTATGAAAATGAGGCCCCTTATGCAAATGAGGCCCACACCCAGTCTCCGCACATGGCCCCGCACCCCTGGCTAAAAGTGGTATATCAAGTATGGAAATAAAGAATAACAGACCCGAGCACAGCAGCAGCACAGTCTGAAGGGAGAATTAAGTTGGAAGATGGAGATCAAGGGTAGTCATAGAGCTAGTGAGACAAAGGTCTCTTTTATCATTTACCTTTTCGGAACCTGACAGGCACTTGTTACCTAGATGGCCACTGTTGGAAACGGGATACTAGGCTTGAAGGATCTTTGGTCTGACCCAGTATGGCATATCTTATCTTCTTATTTTTATTGTCTTGAAGTTATGACTAGCTAATGGAATTATTGTGATTGCTTTTTCCTCTGTTATTTTGTTTTCTTGAATTGGAATCTGCTAAAAACATACAAAGTGGAATTATGTGGTGACTTCATTGTACTGGGTGAAAAAAGGGCAACTGACCGAGCATGTAGTTTGATTATGAAAGGAGCAGAGACCTGCTGGTTAGAAAATGGGCGTAAAAGATGGAATCAATTGCTATCAGCCCGAGAGATTTTAACCTATTTCATCTTGTTGTTAATGGTACCGACGAGTCAAAAAGTACCAAGCAATCTGTTCCTGTGCACATCTGAGGCAGCGGTATCCTTTTGGTGTGGTAGTGTGTGCGCCTCAGGGTTGATTCATCTACAGAGAGTAAATAAGGGAATCATTCACACAGAGAGAATTGTGTAATGTAATTTAGCCAAAATTAGCATATGTTTATTGATTTAAAAGAATAACTACTGGAGACCTGCTGAAACGTAATGGAGGGACTTGTTCATTAGGCTTGACACTGGAAACTCACCTCGGCTCCTCCCCTGTCACCATTGCACACAGTTGTTCTTTTAACCCGCAAACTGTCTCCAGCATTCACTCTTTCTATTCCCTTTTCCTGTTAGTCATTCATTCTCTCTCTCTCTCAATCCCCCCATCAATCCTCAGCACATACGCTCTTTCTCTGTCTCTCACTCTCTCTACCAATGTGTTCTGTTAGAACTCAGCAGTCACTGTCTCTGTCATACTTCCTTCCGAGAAGTCACTGTCTCTCTCATTTACAGTCCCTCCTTTCTTATCCCCAGTGTTCACACTTTCTCTCTTTATCTTTATTTGAGGCTTTAATATATTGAAGGTTTTAGATACCAGCAAAGCAGTTTACAAAATTAAATAGCTTTAGATATCGTGTGAAAGCGAAAAGGAACATCATTTTCTATAGGACAGCAGCAGAAAAGATAAAAAGCAGCATGGGCCTGGTGCTGATTGCAGCCCTGCCTTTTGAATACAGTTTGGATAAGGGGGGTTTCAAGTTGCTGCAAAAGATTCTGTAGGAGGATTCCGTACATAGGTATGACGGTAGAGCATTGCAGAGCGAAGGTGCAGTGGAAAAGAAAGCTGAGGCTTGTGTGAAGTCTAGCTGAAGTCAATGAAGGGATACAAAGACACTTGTTAAGCTGAGCACAGGCACAGAAGGGATAATAAGAGAAACTAGATAGGGGGTGTATCATTGTAGAAAGCTTTGCATGCAAGAACCAATATTTAAAAATGAATCCTTTGAAGGAGAGGAAGCCAGTGAAATTGCATGAATAACGGAGAGACATGGTCATACTCTATTTACTGGCATGTGCCAAAAGACAAGTGGTAGCATTTTGTAATATCTGCAGGCTTCTCATTTCAGCAGCAGAAGGTCCAGAGTTGATGATGTTGCAATAGTCAAGCCGCAAGGTGACTAGTGCATAGATCAGGGCATTCTGGGCAGGGATTCTAGGAACGAATGAATGACATAGAACTGATAGAGGCCTAGAAAAGTGGATTTTGTTAAAGCAGAGATGTGATGTTGGAATGAAAGTTCTGGATCAATAAGGATCCCCAGATATTTAAAGTGATCAGTTAAGTGTAAGCTGCCAAGGATGGTGCAACTGTGGTATCGGGAAGATGACTGGCGAGCCGAGTGGCGGT
Source organism: Ichthyophis bannanicus (assembly GCA_033557465.1). Classification (NCBI taxonomy): domain Eukaryota; kingdom Metazoa; phylum Chordata; class Amphibia; order Gymnophiona; family Ichthyophiidae; genus Ichthyophis; species Ichthyophis bannanicus. The sequence continues at coordinate 1,221,494,285 of CM066031.1, forward strand.
AGTTTTTCTGTGATTTTTAATTTCAGGTGATTTGCTTGGAGCCATATTGAAACTTTTTCTAAGCTACTATTGATGACTGACAAGTCAGGAGAGCAGCAGTCTATGAAAGTAAGCAATAGAATGTCGTCTGCATATATAAAGAAACTGAATGAGAGTGGCTAGTGGACTCAGGAAGATGGTAAATAGAAGAGGAGCTAGAATGGACTCTTGTGGAACACCACAGGATATCGGCTGAGGACTGGAGGCGGGAGAGTCAGGGCCGGCCTGAGGGTTTTTGTCACCCTAGCTAGATCATCCATGCTGCTCCTAGAAGATTGTGGTGCCACCATGCCCCCCCCCCCTCCTGGCATCGATCTTCTCACCTGGGGGAAAGGGGGTAGCACGGTAATGCCTCCACTGTGTTGGGCTTTAAAGTGCTTGCGCTAGCGCACTCACAGCCTGCTGCTCCTGCACCCCTCCAACGCAACTTCCTGTTGGAGGGGGCAGGAGCAGCAGGAAGTTGCATCAAAGTAGGGCAGGAGCAGTAGGCCATGAGCACGGTAGCATGGGCACTTTAAAGCCCGATGCAGCAGAGGTATTACCATCCCGCTGCCCCTCCCCCAAGTGAGAAGATGGCTGCCAGGAGAGGGGGTGGCATGGCGGACCAGGCAGCGATGAACTGGCACTTCATTGGGAGGAGGGGGCTGATGTCGCCATAGGCAACCACCCAGTTCACCTAGTGGACGGGCCAGCCCGGGTAGAACCAGTAGAAATGGAAAAAAATTGGGATGAGAAAAATGAAGTAAACCAAAGCAAAACAGTGTTATGCATGCCGAGATCATGGAGTGGGGCAAGGAGGATAAGAACATAAGATATGCCACACTGGGTCAGACCAAGGTCCATCAAGCCCAGTATCCTGTTTCCAGCAGTGGCCAATCTAGGTCATACGTACCTAGCAGTTTCCACAAAAGACACAGGTCACACAATGCTTGTACTGGGTCAAGCATTAATATCCTGGGTCCCTTCTTAATAATGGTTTATAAGAGAATTAAATAAATGGTTTATAAGAGAATTAAATAAATAAATATGGACCTTTCCTCCAGGAACTTGTCCAAATCTTTTTTAAACCCAGCTACACTAACAGCCTTTACTACATCCTCCAGTAACAAATTCCAGAGTTTGATTACATGTTGAGTGAAAAAATATTTTCTTTTATTAGTCTTAAATAGTTTACCCTGTAGCTTCATTGCATGTTCCCTAGTCTTCCTATATTCTGATAACATAAACAATCGATCTACGTTTACCCATTCCACTCCGTTCATTAATTTATAGACTTCTATCATATCTCCCCTCAGCCGTCTCTTTTCCAGGTTAAAGAGCCCTAACCTTTTTAGCCTTTCTTCATAGGAGTATCCTTCCATCCCCTTTACCATTTTGGTGGCTCTTCTCCTGAACCTTTTCTAATAACACTATATCCTTTTTAAGATACGGTGACCAGAATTGCACACAATATTCAAGGTGCGGTCTCACCATGGAACGATATAGAGGCATTATAATATCTTTTGTTTTATTTTCCATTCCTTTCCTTATGATACCTAGCATTCTATTTGCTCTCTTGGCCGCTGCATACTGGGCCAAGAGTTTTAACATGTTATTCACAATGACGCCTAAATCTTTTTCCAGGGTGGTGGTTCCTAATGTGGAACCTTGCATCGTGTAACCATGGTTTGGGTTGTTCTTCCCTAGGTGCATAACTTTGCACTTGTCCACATTAAATTTCATCTGCCATTTTGATGCCCAGTCTTCCAATTTATCAAGATCCTCTTGCAATTTTCCACAATCCTCTTGGGTTTTAACAACTTTAAATAGTTTTGTGTCATCTGCAAATTTGATAACCTCACTCGTTATTCCCCTTTCCAGGTCATTTATGAATATGTCAAAAAGCAGTGGACCCAGCACAGGACTCTGGGGTACACCACTATTCACCTTTCTCCATTGGGAAAATTGGCCATTTAGCCCTATCCTCTGCTTTCTATCTTCCTGATCCACAATAGTACACTGCCTCCTATACCATGACTCTTTAGTTTTGCCAAAAGTCTCTTATAAGGGACCTTGTCAAAGGCTTTCTGAAAGTCCAGAGACACTATATCAACTGACTCTCCTTTGTCCACCTGTCTATTCACACCTTCAAAAAAACATAACAGATTAGTAAGACAAGATCTTCCTTGTCTAAAGCCATGTTGGCTGTCTCTCATTAGGCCATGACTATCTACATGCTGAATAATTTTGTTCTTTATGATGGTTTCTACCATTTTTCCCGGTACTGATGTCAGGCTCACTGGTCTGTAGTTTCCTGGATCACCCCTGGAACCCTTTTTAAAAATTGGCGTTACATTGGCGATCCTCCAATCTTCAGGTATTACAGATGATTTTAATGAAAATTCACAGATTACTAATAGCAGGTCTGAAATCTCATATTTCAGTTCTTTCAACACCCTTTGATGTATACCATCCGGCCCAGGTGATTTGCTACTCTTCAGTTTATCTAATAGTTGTAATACATCTTCCCGATGTATCGATATTTCCTTTAATTCTTCTGCACCTTTAAATACCACTTCAGTCATGGGTAACATCCCTACATCTTCCTCAGTAAAGACCGAAGCAAAGAATTCATTCAGTCTCTCCGCTATTGCCTTGTTGCCTCTTAGTGCCCCTTTAACCCCTCTATCATCTAATGGACCAACTGACTCTCTCAGAGGTTTTTTGCTACGAATGTACTTGAAAAAGTCTTTATCATGGTTAACCAAATGAAAAGCTGCAAATAGATCCAGTGAGAGAGCTAGTGCTATCATTCCCTTATCCAGGAAACTCTGAATAATGCTAAGCAAAGCTGTAATGATGATTTCGGTGGCATGGCCTGGGTTGCTAGGGATGTAATACATTAAATCTTTCCACAAAGCTGATTAACTGATCAAAGACATTTTATTTCATCCAGTTTTAAAATGAATGGAAGATTAAAAACAGGTTGGTAATTTAATGGAATTGCTGTTTCTAAATTTATTTTTTTTAAGAATGAGTCGTACCATTCCCTTTTTCCAGGCTACCAGGACACACCTGCAGTCAAAGTGTTGTTTATGATCAATAGCGCAGTCATTCTCTAAATGGAAGGGTCTGTTCAGGACACGTAGAACTAGGAATACACCACCACCAAGTTGGAGCCCATGACTACTACTATTACTACTACTATTTTTTTGTATAGTGCTACAGGGCCTACACAGCACTGTACATATCGATGTAAGAGACAGTCGCTGCTCATCAGAGCTTACAATCTAATCAAGATGAGCAACCTCACAAAACTGGGGACTAGAGTATGGTAAGATACACATAAGTGGTGAACAAGAGAGTGAAGGGAATCAGGATCCAAAAGCAGCCTCAAAGAGGTGGAGTTTTAGCCTGGATTTCAATAGTGCTAGAGAAGGAGGCCAATGTACTGACTCAAGTAGTTTGTCCCAAGAATATGAAACAGCAAGGTGGAATGAGCAAAGTATGGAGTTGGCAGTGACAGAGAAGGGTGCAGATCATCAGATTTACCATGGACTCTTGAGGAAATTGAAAAGAAATATTGTATGTGATAGATGAGGGGGTTAGGGTGTCTAGTAGATGAGAGGAAGATATAGGGAATGTTTAGTGGGTGAGGCTTAATGTGGAGGATGTGTGTGTGGGGGTGGGGTGTAGTGGGTGAGAGAGGGTGTGTGATGTGTATGATGGATAAGGGGTGGTGAGTCATGGGTGAGGAGTGTGTAGTAGATAAAAGATGGTGTGGTAGAAAAAAGGGCATTTAGGGTATTTAGTGGGCGAGGGAGATGAATAGAGATATGAAAATGTGTGTGGTGGGGTATGTGATGGAAGAAGAGGTGTTTAAGATGTGTAGGGAGTGAGGGTGTGTGTGTGTGTGTGTGTGTGTGTGTGGTGGATGAGCAAGGCTGCATGGTGTATGCCTGGGGTGCAAAGGATGGTGTGTGTGATGAGGTGTGGTGTGAGGTAAATGAATGGATGTTTACAATATGTGGTAGATGAAAAATCAGTAAGAGTATTGGTATTTTCACTGCAGCCCAGAGGCCTCCCACTTATCCTTCACCTTCCAAGAACCCAGACTCTATGAGCTTGGAACAATGAAGAAAGGAAAAAAAGAAATGTACGGAACAAAATATAAAGAAAAGTACATTTGTTAAAAAACAATATATGTTATTAGTACCTTTGTCTGATAATTTTTATTTTTTCAATTGGGTTGCTTTTGGCCTCTCTTTAGCACTTCCTCTTCTTATTGATTTTCTCCTCAGCCTTTTTCCAGGATCTCATTTCCATTTTCAGTTTCTTCATTCTCCCTGTCTTTGCCTCTTCCTACCCTACATTTCTGACCTTGATCATTCAGTTTCATCTTTTTTCTCCATCTCTGTCATCTGCCTTTTTATCTTCCTATAGCTAGATGTCATTCCTCCTTCTTGCCCCCCCCCCCCCCAGTCTTCAGTCTCCCATAAGAAGATAACATAAGAATATGAGATTTGCCATACTGGGTCAGACTAAAGGACCATCGAGCCCAGTATTCTGTTCCAAGCAGTGGCCACAAATACCTGGCAGGATCCCAAAAGATACGTAGATAGATTCCATCCTTCTTATCCTGGACTCAGAAAAATCCACTGTTTATCTTAATAATAGTTTATGGACTTTTCCTCCAGGAACTTGTCTAAATCTTTTCCTAAACCCACTACACTAATAGCTTTTACGACATCCTCTGGCAATGAATTTCAGAGCTTAATTATGCATCGAGTGAAAAAAATACTTTCTCCTGTTTGTTTTAAATGTACAGCTTAGCAACTTCATGCTATGTCCTGTAGTCTTTGTATTTATTAAAAGAGTAAACAGTTGATTCACATTTACCTGATCCACTCTACTCAGGATTTTATAAACTTCTGTCATATCTCCTCTCAGCCTTCTCTTCTCCAAACTGAAGACCCCTAACCTCTTTAGCCTTTCTTCATAAGGCTATCGTTCTACTCCCTTTAACAACAACAACATAGAGAAATGCAACCAAAATGATAAGTGCCGTCGAGTCGGAGTCGACTCATGGCGACCCTCTGGATAGCTATCCTAAATTGTGTTCGGTCTTCAGTCAGGCGGCTCATTGTTGACAGGCTAGTACCCGTAGCTGCTGTTATTGTATCGATCCATCTCATTGCTGGCCTTCCTCTTTTGCGTTGACCTTCTATCTTGCCAAGCATGATGTCTTTCTCTAATGATCTCTCTCTTCGCATGATGTGTCCAAAGTATGAAAGTCAAAGTCTTGTCATCTGAGCTTCTAAAGAAAGCTTAGGTTTGATCTCCTCTAGTACCGACTGGTTTGTTCTTCAGGCAGTCCATGGTATACACAGTATTCGCCGCCAGCATCATAATTCAAAGGCATCAATTTTCTTCCTGTCTATCTTTTTCACTGTCCAGCTTTCACATCCATATGATGTTATTGAAAATACCATGGCTTGAACAAGTCAAATCTTTGTATGGAGAGACATATCTCTGCTCTTGAGAATCTTATCTAGGTCTTTCATAGCCATTCTGCCAAGAGCAATGCGTCGTCTGATTTCTTGACTGCTTGTTGCTTCTTTATTGATAGTTGATCCAAGTAGGTTAAAGTTGTTCACGATTTCAATTTCTTCTCCTTCAACAATGAACCTATTTCTCTGTACCTTTTCTTATTCCTATTTCTCTGTACCTTTTCTTATTCCATTTTATCTTGTTTGAAATGTGGTGACCAGAATTGAACATTATACTCAAGGTAACTAAAATAAATCACCAACCAAATTACAAAAATCTGTCAAACACCAATACATAAAATTTAAACTATATACATTAAGGATAATAAAAATCCCTTTACTTTACTAATTGACTTTACAACAGATAAACTATATAGGATGTAAAAATATAGTTCCTCACAATAAATAAACACTATAACATTTTATCATAACAGTTTAATAAATTGACCATAATTTATATTGGCCATGGACCAAGGTTTCGCTGTTACGGCTTCATCAGGGAAAGCTGGAAAGCAAAAACCAAAAACTACTCAAATAACATGCACCCCCATCACAAAGAACTATACCATCCCATAAAAAACTTTCACTGACTTTCTACTCCGCTAAATCAATTTCATCACAATAAAATGCATTTCTCAAAAAAGACGCCAGCACAAGCGCACTCCTCCAATGTTTTAAACACCCATGCTCTCAATAAAACCAATACCACTCCACCTATGCATTTAACCCATTCGGTATCACACTGGAGGAGCAGAAGGTCAGTGAACGTTTTTTATGGGATGGTATAGTTCTTTGTGATGGGGGTGCATGTTTTTTGAGTAGTTTTTGTTTTTTGCTTTCCACTTTTCCCTGACGAAGCCAGAACGGCGAAACCTTGGTCCATGGTCGATATAAATTATGGTCAGGTTATTAAATTATGATAAAATGTTATAGTGTTTATTTATTGTGAGGAACTATATTTTTACATCTGGTATAGTTTATCTGTTGTAAAGTCAATTAGTAAAGTAAAAGGGTTTTATTACCTTTAAGGTGTATAGGTTACATTGTGTGTATTGGAGTTTGGCACAATACTCAAGGTGCAGTTGCATTATGGAGTGATACAGAGGCATTATGACAGTCTGTTTTGTTCACCATTCCTAGCATTCCATTAGCTTTCTTGGCTGCCGCTGCACACTAAGCAGAAGATTTCAACATATTATCCTTTTTCCTGGGTGGTGACTCCTATAACCGTGGCAGGCCGCATCCGGTGCCCTAAGCCCCTCCTTACTCACCCCCACCTCCCTCAGCCTTCTCACCCCCTCCCCCACCCTTTTCCCCACCTTTACAAATTTCACAGACAAGATTTTCTTATTGGAAGTACCAACCGGTCGCAGCTTTATTATATTTCAAACAATTAACTTTACAATATCAAACAGTTCTGTAAACAATCTCCCCCCAGCGGAATGATACCCCCCCAGCCATAATTAGCAAAGTGGGGTCGCATCCGCTCCGGCCGTGTCCGACCACCGGCCAATTTCCTACCGCCCTTTCCCCGACCTCGCCATATGACTAGCAAAGGCCAGCAGGGCTTATCCGGGTCGGGGGCACCCCGCCCCCGCCCAAGTATGGCCAAACGGCTCCGGGCCCCGGAAACCTCCGGGATCCCGCCTTGACAACACCACCCCAACTGCGACACCCCGAAAAAACCACCCCACATACAAAATTGAAGGGAGGGAGGGCGGGGAGCCTTTCCGTCTCCAAAACCGCCGCCGGAGAAAAAGGGGGGGGGCATAAAACGCTCCTACCCTATAAGCCTTCTAACGCCGGCAGCTCTGATTGGCTCCGCTCTCTCCATCTGCGGAGCCAATCCCTTTAAAATATGCTGCCGGCGTCATCATCCTCCGCGCTCTCTCTCCCTCTTTCCTCCCCCCCCCCTTTCCTTTCTGCAGAAGCCGGAAGGAGGGCCGGGACCGGGCCGACCGCCCGGTTACCGGCGTCCTTCGCGACTCCGCGCTCGGACTTGAATTAACCGTGGCAGGCCGCATCCGGTGCCCTAAGCCCCTCCTTACTCACCCCCACCTCCCTCAGCCTTCTCACCCCCTCCCCCACCCTTTTCCCCACCTTTACAAATTTCACAGACAAGATTTTCTTATTGGAAGTACCAACCGGTCGCAGCTTTATTATATTTCAAACAATTAACTTTACAATATCAAACAGTTCTGTAAACAATCTCCCCCCAGCGGAATGATACCCCCCCAGCCATAATTAGCAAAGTGGGGTCGCATCCGCTCCGGCCGTGTCCGACCACCGGCCAATTTCCTACCGCCCTTTCCCCGACCTCGCCATATGACTAGCAAAGGCCAGCAGGGCTTATCCGGGTCGGGGGCACCCCGCCCCCGCCCAAGTATGGCCAAACGGCTCCGGGCCCCGGAAACCTCCGGGATCCCGCCACCGGCACTGGCATATTAATGCCCTTGTGCCGCCCCCCCAATGCCCTGCTGCGACCAGTTAGCATCCCTGTGTAAAAACACCTTCCAAGGCCTCTTGCCAATCATTCAACAGTAAATCTATACCCACAGGGGACAAATGAACACCATCAATCCTGTACAACCCCGTACACGCCACTTCCACCCACGGGTGAAGAACTTGAATCCCACCTTGCCCAATTAACCACCGTCCTATTTGACGATTTATTTTTGTAAGACCCCGCGACCAACGCCGCTGGGCCGCACAAACAGGCCTTGGAATAATGTCTGACCAAATTAACTGGATTCCCGGGAACATACTCAATAATATAGTTAAATCTTTTATAACAAATCTGATGAGTTGCTTACAAGTCCAGGTAACTAGGTCGTTGCCACTTAAATGCAACAACAACAGTCTCGGCTGGCCCCTCACCCGCTCATGGTGCCGGAGCAAAGGCAGGAGCTGAGCCCACCTCAACCCCCTCTCACCCAGCCATAGCAGCGACACTTGAGCAGGATCCAGCCCCAAATTAGGCCCCAATGGCCGCTCAGCAGCCGCCCGCCGGCCGGCCCAGTACATGAAAGAGTGCCCGATCATCCAACAGCTCTGGACACTCCCTCCTGCAACTGCAAAAGAAAAGAAGAGTTAATCCATATCAGGTCCCCCCCCCTTTTGTTTTTTTTTTTTTTTTTTTTTTATAAACGAACATAACCCCGGAAAGCCTGAGAACGCCACCTCCCAATACTCTGAATGTCCTGCTGCGACAGGCCCGCAGCAGCAGCACTGGTAGCCGCACCAATACGAAAAGAATGAGCTGCATAATGTTCGGGGGGCTCGCCTACGACCTTCAATGCCAACCTCAGAACTGCTACCACCTGAAAACGTGTAAGCAGTCGCCCGTCCGCATGCAGAAACAACCCCCCAACTTGCAATGGGCGTTCCCGTAAGAAAGCACGCATGGCGCTCACCGGACAAGTGTGAAACCCTGGAATCTCACTCAGCCGGACCCACAAACCCTTGCCTTGCGGATCAGTCTTGGATTTTGCCAACAAAATTCGCAACTGCCTTTTCTCAAAGCAAACATGTTGACGCTGTAGAATCCCCACATCTCCCCCTTTTGATGATCGCGCCACCAACTCCCCCATGCGAAAAGCCCCAAAAAATGCCAAAGTAAAAACTGCTCGAAAAAGCGTCGCCTCATACTGCGACGAGGCCACCACCGCTAAGGACTTGCATATTCTTTCTAGTAAATCATGAGTGATGGGACGCCGGGCATCCAGGTGTAAAGGTGCTGCTCGACCCCATCCTTGTAAGAGCCGACGGGCTAAGGCACCCCCTGATGGGAAGTCCCAGCCCACCGCCTTCACGAAATACTCGAAACCCGCCAAATGACTACGCACTGCCGAGCGAGTCACTCCATTCTCCTTAGCCCATACCACATATTGTCCTAGCAATTGAGCTGAAACCGGCCCAAACTGCCAACCCGAGCATTCCAAAAATTCCACCACCTTCTGACATCCTCGCCGATACGCTGCCCATGTACCAGCCGCTAGAGAACACCGCAGCAAGTCCTTCATCCCGGACGGCCAAGACTCCATAACTTCCAAGGGACCGCACCTCCTTCTGTATCCGCTTGTGGCGCCAATCGTCGGAATTGCTCGAACTTGAAACGGGAAAGAGAATCAGCGATGGCATTAGCATACCCTGGAATATGTTGAGCTTTCAGGTACACATTTAACCGCAAACAAGCTAAAATTACTTCCCTCATCAAGTTAGCCACCAAAACACAGTGCGGTGAATAATGGTTCACCACCTGCACTACAGCCTCATTATCACACCACCACAAAACCTTTTTGTTACAAAGTCTTTCTGGCCATAACTCTAATGCTACTAAAATGGGAAACAGCTCTAAAAAGGTTATATTACTAGTAAGCCGTGACTCAAACCAGGACTGCGGCCAACGCTCTGCACACCAAGCCCCAGCGAAATAAATGCCCAAACCTATGCCCCCTGCTGCGTCTGTATACAATTGCAAATCCGCACTACTGAGCTCCGGTTCCATTAAAACTGTGGTCCCATTAAACTCCTCCAAAAAGACCTGCCAAATCCGCAAATCTGCCTTCATTGACTTCGAGACCCTCAAATGATGATGAGGCTTACGCACCCCTGCTGTAGCTGCTGCCAAACGCCTCAAAAATACCCGGCCCATCGGTATCACCCGACAAGCAAAATTTAACGAGCCTATCAAAGCTTGCATCTCCCTCAGCGTCAAGGATGATGATGCCAGCACATTGGCCACTAAAACCCGCAATTTGCGAATTTTATCTTGGGGAAGACGTGCCACCATTAAATCCGAGTCGAGCTCAACCCCCAAAAAAGTGATCCGCGTAGTAGGACCTTCCGTCTTTTCTTTTGCCAACGGTACCCCCAATTCCTTGGACAAATCCACAAAACCATCCAGCAATACACGGCATTCCTCAGATTGTTCCGACCCGACAAATAAAAAATCATCCAAGTAATGCACTACCTGCACCATACCCACTTTACGTTCAATTGCCCACTGTAGAAAAGTACTAAACTTCTCAAAGTATGAACAAGAGATGGCACAGCCCATCGGCATGCATTTATCAAAATATATACCATCTTGAAAGCAAAATCCCAACAAGTAGAATGACGCAGGGTGCACTGGAAGCAGTCGGAACGCAGACTCAATATCTACCTTTGCCATCTGCGCCCCACGCCCAGAGGATCGTACTAGGCTCACTGCCCTGTCGAACGACGCATATCGCACGGAACAGAATTCCCGTGGAATTTAGTCATTAACCGAATCTCCGATGGGGCTGGACAAATTATGTATCAGGCGGAATTTCCCCGGCTCCTTTTTCGGTATTATACCCAATGGAGAAATTACCATTCTTGCGAATGGCGGACTGACGAATGGGCCCGCTATCCTACCAAGCAACAATTCCGCTGCCAACTTTTCCTTTACCACCGACGCAAAGCGCTTCACTGACACTGAATTCCGTCCCGCCGACCCCCCCACCTGCCCACACACTGGGATCACAAAACCATAATTAAAACCAAAATATAAAGCCTCCCTATCCTTTTGTCGAGGGTACCGGCCTAACCACGCATTCAATACTTGTACTCTAACAGGCGTGGGGGCGAGGCCAAAGAACCCTGCATTACTTTGCGCTAGCAGTAGGGGGCTGGGAGATCCCTTTTTTGACACATTTGACTGCTGAGTGCGCTCCTCCACAGAGGGAACACACGTGGCGAAATTTGCAGTCTGGAAAAGGGCACAAGGTCTTGTTGAACCTCCAACAAACGTCTCCTGTCCCATTTCCCCCTGTACGCTGTTGTACGAGACTCGCTCCCCCACGAAAGGACCGACCAGTCCCAACCTCACTCGCGACCGCACCTTTAGCCCCTCCTCCGACACCAACCCTGGCCGACATCTGGGTCAACCACAAATTAATGTCCTGCATTCCCCATGCCACAAGTCTATTCTCTTCCATCTTGTCTCTAAATTTCTCATCATAGTTTAACCATGACCACCCTTCATGTGTCTGCGACGCCTCCAAGATTGAATCCGCGTAAGATAAAAGCCTCTCGTATTGCCCCGGGTAATGCTGTCCCCAAACACTAGTCAAACGCAAAAAAGCACGTGTCCAATTGACCACATTCCGTGAAACTTTCTTAACTCGCCCCGCCTTCTCATCCTCCTTACGTTTCTTCTTGCTTTCACCAGAACGTTTGCGACCTTCTAGCAACCGGAAAATATCTATATAACGCCGCTTTTTAATTTTATGTCTCAACTTCCGTGGAACTCCCTCCCATAATTCTGAAATTACCACTGCTGAAGGCAAACCACCCTCTGAACCCCTTCCTAAAACCTTTTTATCACCCTTCCTCAGCCGGCACTGCTATCTTCTGATGACGTCAACGAAGAAGACGACACCGAGGACGAAGTGGACGAAGAACTGGACCTGCGACGCCGTCTACAGGAATGTTTTCTTTTTGCCGTCCTTTTTGCTTTCTTTTTACCACTCTCCCTACTCTTCTCACCCGAATCCACCTGTAACTCACCAGCAACACCAGTCGCAGACGCCACCACCTCCTCCGGACCCATATCCACTGTACTGAGCTCAGCATCCCGCTCTCGTCCGCCAACTTCTCGAACCGCACCCTCACTGGCCATCCCCCGCTGCTGGCTCAAAGTCGAATCCACGCGTTCTACTTGCCGCTGTCCACTGTTGTCTCTTCCTGATAATGGTGTTGGACCCTGTGGAGACATAATAGGAAAAAGAGGGGGAGGGGGAACAGGAGAAGACCACCCTGGCTGCCATGCATCCAACCATTCAGCTCGAGAGGAACCCTGTCCACCCCCCAACCAGTGTCCCCATTGCGAGGGACCATTCCAAGCCCCATATGTACCCTGGCCCCTCTGAACACTCTCCCAGGACGCCCTGTCTCGAGGATTTATGGTATGTGCAGCTACAGGCATAACCATAGGTCCTAATCCCAAATTCCCATAACCCCATCCCCCTTGAGTTGGACACCCTTGCTCCCGCTCATGCCCATCCTCCACTAAATCAGCCCCATCCCTAACAGATCCGTGCTCATTTAAAGCCGCGGGCAGAGACCCTGAAGTAGCCCCCCCACCTCGTGCCTGAGGCTGTCCTCGCCTATTTTGCCCCCTCGCTCTGGAGCCTGCAGCCCCTTTTTTTTGCACTGATGACAACCCTTCTCCCCGACCTCGTAGAGGCGCCTTTGCTCGAGGCGGCCTCCGACTGGCAGTTCCTCGATGTCCCCGGCCCCCACCGCTACCCCCCCTCCCAGCAAACCCACCCCTACCACCAGCTTGAGCACCCCTTGCCTGAGCAGCCCTATCAGGGGCCCCTGCCCCAGCCCTCACTCCACGTGCCATTCTACAACGGAGCACAGGCCCCTATCAAGAACGCCTGGTAGAAAAAGTTCACAGGGGTTCGTTTTTTTTTTTTTTTTTCTAATCTCTTTGCCCCCAAGGGTCCCTTCTCATCCTTCTCAAATTGAGCCCTCAGCTGACAATGCCTCCGTAGCACAACGCCGAAGATCCCACGCCAATTCTCAACCCCCAGCAAAAAACCCCGCTCAAGCCCCGAGAACTTACCCGGCTGCCCCAACTGCCGTATAGCCCTGCTCCCCCGTGCTGCCCCCGATTTCACGCTCACCAAAACGCCGGACCCGAGGAGCCTTTCCGTCTCCAAAACCGCCGCCGGAGAAAAAGGTGGGGGCATAAAACGCTCCTACCCTATAAGCCTTCTAACGCCGGCAGCTCTGATTGGCTCCGCTCTCTCCATCTGCGGAGCCAATCCCTTTAAAATATGCTGCCGGCGTCATCATCCTCCGCGCTCTCTCTCCCTCTTTCCTCCCCCCCCCCCCTTTCCTTTCTGCAGAAGCCGGAAGGAGGGCCGGGACCGGGCCGACCGCCCGGTTACCGGCGTCCTTCGCGACTCCGCGCTCGGACTTGAATATGTGGAACCTTGTATCATGTAGCTACAGTTGCTGTTCCATAACTTTGCACTTGTCCACTTTAAATGTCATCTGCCATTTGGATGCCCGGCCTCCCAGTTTCTCAAGGTCTTCTTGCAATTCCTCACAATCCTCTTGTGATTTAGTAACTTTGAATAATTGTGTCATCTGGAAATCTGAGCACCTCTCTTGTTCCCATTCCAGGTCACTTATAAATATGTTAATAAAACAATGGACACAGTACAGATCCCTGGGGCACTCCATTATTTGCCTTTCTTCATTGAGAAAATTAACCATTTGGCCTTACAATCTGTTTTCTATCTTTTAACCAGTTTCTTATCCACAACTGAATACCGTTTCCTGCCTCATGACTTTTTAATTTCCTCAAGAATTTCCCAAGAGGGACTTTGTCAAACCCTTTCTGAAAATTTATATGCGGTTTATCAACTGGCTCACCTTTATCCACATGTTTATTCATGCCTTCCAAGAAACGTAGCAACTTAGTGAAGCAAGACTTCCCTTGGTTCCATGTTGACTTTGTCCCATTAACACACACACTGCATTATTAGTTATCCAAGCTGAGTTATTACTTGCCCATACCTGTCCTCTATATTGTATATAGTTTTTGTTTATAAGTTTCATAAGTTTTCCAGGTATGTTCTATGTTATCCAACACTGTTTTAATGTAGCAGCCAACATTGCGATGCATTCCCTTGTTGTCCGTATATGTTTTTGTTTAATGAAAACCGCTCTGAGTGAAGGATAAAGCAATATAAAAAAACCTGTTAAATAAATAAATTAAACCATGTCTATTTGTGTGTTTTAATAATGTTGTTCTTTTTAATACTTTCTATCATTTTGCCTGGCACTGACATCACGCTCACTGGTCTGTAGCTTACCTTTTTAAACATTGGTGTTAATGTTAGCCACTTCCAGTCTTCAGGAATGATAGACAATTTTAACGTAAGTTACAGATCACTGATAGCATATCTGCATTTTCATTTAATGCAAGCCCTTGCCTTCCCAGGTAATTTGCTCCAGGCATATGGGGCAATGAGGTGAAAGGACCGAAGTCTGGAGTTGGCAATTGAAGGACACAGAGAGAAGCGAGGCAGAGGAAGAGCGGAGGTCACCAGGAGGGGTGTAGGGAGAGAGAGGAAAAGTAGCGAGGAGCTGTAGAATGAATGCTTTTATAAGTCAGAAGGAGAAGTTGGAATTGGATACAGAGACCGGTAGAGGAGCCAATGAAATGATTTGAGAAGAGAGGTTATGTGAGAATAGTCGCGCAGAAGAGTTCTGAACAGATTGAAGGGGAGAGAGATGACTCAAAGGGAGGCCAGCAAGGAGGAGGTTGCAAAAGTCTAGATGACAGGTGACTAAAGAGTGGCTAAGTGTTTTAGTGGTGTGTTCAGAAAGGAAGGGGAGAATTTTGTTAATGTTATAAAGAAAGAAACGTCAGGTTTTAGCAATCAGTGCTTCTGCAGATGCTGCAATGGCGCTTTTATAAAGATGAAAACAAGCACATCCTACTTCTTCCAAGAAAAAGGAAGTGCTTGTATTCACATTGCAATAATGCGGTAGAAGCACAGCACAGCAGCAAAACTGAACAAACAAATTCCCACTGCTGTGAAGGGACGAGTCAGTGAGCATGGGCGAAGTTTGAAGGGGTGAAAGGGGGCATTGCCCCCCTAAATGAACTGGTTTTCTGCTGATTTGACAACAGTTTCACCCCCTCCCCCCAACTATGCTGCTGCCTCTGCATTTTCCATGCTGCAGTGGCAGTGGCGGTCTGATCCCCATGTAAAAAGAAAAATGCATGCTGTCCTGAGCTGAGAATGCTTGTCCTGCTGCTCTCTGGTGCGAGGGGAAGGGCTAGACCAGCCTTTCTAGCGAGGAAGTGCTTAAACCCTGCTTTCTGTTTTTTAAATCAGAGGCCAGACTGCCGCTGCAGGAACAGATAAAGTGGCAGCAGGCGGGGGGGGGGGGGATGTGTGTGGAAGGCTGGAAGGAAAATGCTGGGCAGATGGACACTGGGGGAGGGGGGGGGGGGTGGAATGGCCAGAAAGGAAATGGTGGGCAAATGTTGGACATGAGGTGGGGCAGAGGAAGTGTAGAAGAGATGACACAGGGCAGATACTGGACACAAGGGGTAAAGGACAGATGCAGGACACAGGTAGGGGTGGTGGGCAGATACTGGACGTAGGCTAGAAGGGTAGACATAGGGTGGGAGATAAAAGGGAACAGAGAGCAGACTGTGGATATGGAGTGGGGGTAGATGCTGGACGTAGGCTAGAAGGGTAGAGATAGACATAGGGTGGGAGATAAAAGGGAATAGAGAGCAGACTGTGGATATGGAGTGGGGGTAGATGCTGGACGTAGGCTACAAGGGTACAGATAGACATAGGGTGGGAGATAAAAGGGAACAGAGAGCAGACTGTGGATATGGAGTGGGGGCAGATACTGGACGTAGGCTAGAAGGGTAGAGATAGACATAGGGTGGGAGATAAAAGGGAATAGAGAGCAGACTGTGGATATGGAGTGGGAGCAGATACTGGACGTAGGCTAGAAGGGTAGAGATAGACATAGGGTGAGAGATAAAAGGGAATAGAGAGCAAACTGTGGATATCGAGTGGGGGTAGATGCTGGACATGGGCTAGGAGGTATAGAGGGATAGAGAGCAGAGGCCGGGCATGGGGTAAGGCTCATAAATGGATGGAGGGCAGATGCTGAACATAGGGTAGTGGGTCTTAGGGGGATAAATGGCAGATGATGAACATGGGGTGGGGGATATAAGGCAGTTGATGGACACAGAGTGGGGGAGCGGAAGGCAGATGCTAGACATGAGGTGAGAGAGAGTGGAGATGCTGGGCATGGGGTGGGGAGAGAGGGGGATGCTGGGCAGGTGTTGGGGAGAGAGGGAGATGCTGGGCATGGGGTGGGGAGAGAGTGGAGATGCTGGGCATGGGGTGGGGAGAGGGGGATGCTGGGCATGGGGTTGGGGAGAGAGGGAGATGCTGGGCATGGGGTGGGGAGAGAGGGGGATGCTGGGCATGGGGTGGGGAGAGAGGGGGATGCTGGGCATGGGGTGGGGAGAGAGGGAGATGCTGGGCATGGGGTGGGGAGAGAGTGGAGATGCTGGGCATGGGGTGGGGAGAGAGGGGGATGCTGGGCATGGGGGTGGGGTGAAATGGGGAAATGCAGGACACGGGGTGAGGGAGAGAGAAGGAATGCTGGACATAGGGGGATAGGATGAGAAAAAGGAAGGAGGTGCAAGATTGGGAAGAGAGTGGGAGACAAGATAGGGCAGGAGAGAAGGAGATAGATGCTGAACATGGGGTGGGGTGAAAGAGGGAAAAGAAAGAGTTAGTTAAGGATTGGGATTAAGTGGCTGGGGAAGGATAAAGAGATGGAGTGAGAGGGTTGTAAAAAGAGGGAGACTGAGGACTGGATATAACAAAGAGAAATGAAATCTGAGTTGATAAAGAGAGAAAAATGAATAGAAGAAAGCTGAAAAGAAAAGATTAATCATCAGAGATAGATCTAGAGGAACAAGTGAAGAACACAGGAGTGGAGAGAAGTGGCAGGTGGATTGCAGACTCTGGAAAAGAGAGAAGAGAAGACAGAGGACACAGAAACCGGATACCAGGGCCAAGGCAATTAGAAAAATAAAATAGCTAGATGATAAAGGATAAGAATTTATTTTCATTTTAATGACTGGAATATGTCAATTTTGGGATGTTATATATGCCATCTTTATATTTTGTATGGCACAGGGGGAAATGCATCACTGTTTCTGTTTCTTATGTTGGCCTGCATGCAGAGCCTGGGTTGTTGGGGGTCTCAATTTAATTTTGCCTGCATAGTTCTACTTTGAGTTTGTTATAATTTATGCTGAACTTGGTGAGGGTCTAACTGTGTTCTGCCTTCTGTTAGCATGAGTTTCTCTGTAGGATCTGTAGTAATCTGCCTTGTTCAGTTTTCCGAATAGTTGTAAGGATGTTCTGAGTCCCACTGCAATATTTATGGTGCTGCTCTTTTCTGAGTAGGCTCTTTATTGTGTTAATTTTAGAAGCTGGTGTCATTATGGTATGGTAGATTTGCTTTATAGGTCTTCAGTGACTTTTGTAGGGTTTTGTGTTAATTCACAATCTGCCTGGTACTGGAGAGGCTGCTAATGAGGTGACACTGGAATCAGATTTTTTTTCTTGTATGTTGGGTTTGATGATAAAATGTCCTAGTTCTGCTCTGCAGCTGCAGTTGGAGGAGGGGTTTAGTTGGATGCAATACAGATGTTCAAAAAGAAAAAGAGAGAACCATCGTTCAGTTTAGAAACTGAACGATGGTTCTTTTTTTTTTTTGTCCCTTGGCATGTGAGCACCTTACATCTCATTTGTTTTTTGCAGAATATTTACAGTATTTTCAGGTGTCAGTATTTTTTTTATCTTAGAGTGCTAGGCTAAATGATTAAACAGCTACAATTTTTGCAGCATTATAATTATATAGCCTGAGCATATATTACTTTCCTTTTTTTTCGGCAAAGCCACTGAATGAGAACCTCTGCTCCCTCTTTGAGTATGTTGGGGGCGCCAGCTCTTCTTTTGTCTGTTTGATATACTGGCTTCCTATCCATCTAGAGTTTTTTTTTTTAAATAACCATAATAAATATGCAATGAATATGCAAATATGCAAATGAATGTGCAAATATGTCACCCCCACCTTTTGCCCAAATGAAGCAGTTGAACTATGCCCATGCCAGTGAGGCAGGCTTTCAGCATCCTGCAACCTGCCTCATCTTAGGTTTTGAAAAACATGGTGATAGCCTTTCTTGGAGCAGGCATGGGGGTTGGATGATTGGCAGTATGATTTTAGGAGGACAATGTTGAGACCCTCTTAATCTCATTCTTAGATGCAGTCTGGAAGGGTCTTGATAAGAGGCAGTCCTTTGTGTTGGTTATGTCAGATGTATCATATGCATTTGATACCATTAACAATGAGATTCTGTGGACATGGTTAGTGCAGTTGGAAATTGGGCCTACAATTGATAAATGCTTCCAGTCATTTTTTGTCAGCATGAGTTTAGCAAGTGAGACTGGGAGATGATGACCTAGGTGGACACCTGTAAAGGCTGGGGTTCCACAAGGCACCTCCTTATCTTTGTTGGTGTTCAATATATATCTCCACCCAGTATGAGAAGTGACGGGAGAATTTGGAGGTTTGTATCGATTTTATGTGGATGATATACAATTTTTTTTTCCGGTAGATAAGAGCTTTGATGAGGCAGAGGAAAGGTTTGGTATGAGAACTACTTTGATATGTGGTGGTTCTCATTGGTAGAGAGGACCCAGGAACAGCGAATGAGCAAGGACCTTAGATTAGCTCTGTACTAAACAGGAGTATCCCAGGTTAGAGTAAGGTTAAGTGGGGTCTTCCTCGTATAGCAGTCACCATCCTTTTGGGTTCATATACAGGTGCTAGTCAGGACCAAGATGACTCCTAAAAGGAAGTTACAACTGAAAAAGAAAAACTAAAAACCCCCTTACGGAAGGAAAAATTGTATAACCAAAAATAGATCTTTCCCCACTATCTAGCACACAGGAGAAAAATGAAAAGAAACCCACTGTAAACCTCTATTATCACTCTCGAAAGTTTGGAAACATTTATAAAAGAGTGTTGCGAACCATCAGAATGGAACATTTGTGAATATCTCTACAGAATTTGTCAAATTTATGTATCGCTCCCCATTTCAATCATTGGTTCCCATAACACTCAATAACAGTCCATATAGTAGATATAATATGAATCTTTAATACTGTCTTAAATTCATAAATGCTGAGATTTTTCTTTATTACATTTTTCTTTACCTTTGTTAAATGGCAAAGTAACAATTTTTATCACCATCTTTTGCCTTTCAAAACACATTGTCAAAAATCATTGCATGTGCATTCATAATCATCTTAGACCACATCAGGCACTGAACACTTATCCGACTGAAGGTCCAGTCGCAAAGCCATCCATTTGAAGAGAACACCTCCTTAAACCCGATCTGCCTGCAGGTTTCATATCACTGCGTCAGTGGTTCGGCATTAACATTGAAAAGAATAGCGACTCAGAAAGAAATGCACAAAAAAAGCCTGGTGCCATTAAATATTCTTTTTGGTTACAGGCACCCCCAACGCCTCAGGCAATGTAGTAACATAAGCAAGCAGGGGCAGCCGCAGCACAAACCTTATTGATCACAATCATGATCCATTAAAGTAACAGATTCCATTGTAAAGTCTTTTAGCCCATGTGGTTTTTCTGTATGGAGATGGAAAATTCTATACTGTTCCCTACAAGACAAAAGAGCCCTCCGATCACCCCCCATTTTAGCTCAAGAAAATGGTCAATGATCAGCTATTTAAGATCCATGAAGGTATGGAAATACATCAGTCAATGTGGGACCAATGGTGCAGTTTCCACCTTGTTTACAAGGCGACTTTTGTGTTCAGTTAAATATTTATTTATTTATTTATTTATTATACCGTGCTATTTAGAATCAGTGCGGTTTACATGTATTCTAACAGGTACTTTTTATTCCCTTGTCCCTGAAGGGCTCACACTCTAAGTGTACCTGAGGCAATGGAGGGTTAAGTGGCTTGCCCAAGGCCACAAGGAGTGGCCATGGGACTAGAGACCCTAGTCCCTCTGGCCTGAAGTTGCTTGTCCCCATGCGGGAATTGAACCCCTGGCCTTCTGGCCTGAGGTAACCTGTCCCAACCACTGAGCCACTCCTCCCTCCCTTGGGTTTTTATCATACGAGTGGTCTTCCCAACATAGAACACGTCACATGGACATTGAATAATATATACAACAAACATCAAGGTACAGTTGGTATTGTGTTTCATATGATATATTTTACATGACTCTGTGTGTGTCCAGGTGATGCCCCTTAACAGTTTGATTACAAAAGAAAACATCCCCTTCCCCTACCAGAGTCCCCCACACAACATAACGCTCAAGCTCCAAGCACTCTCTCGCTAGCCTGAACCTTCTTAAGTACTTTCTTATAAAGTATCATCTATTATGCCATATCTTTATGTATATAGTTTCTAGTATACTGCCTATGTCAATATGTAAATAGTTACCCATGTTCTCCAAGTTCTATTCCCTGTTATGATGTAAACTCTATCAGTCTTCTCTGATCTGAGTATTCTTTGTTAATTGTAAACCGCACTGATAACAAATAGTGCGGTATATAAGAATTGTTAAATAAATAAATAAATAAAATAATAAATAAAAAACTACAGCAGTTACATGGGCGATAGATAACCTGTTATCTGATATTCAAAAATATTAACCAAAGAGTGTGTATATACTAGTTTGTCACAGATATTTGGGCCCCTCTTATAGGCTATACATGGTGGTTGTTTAAAGATATCGTGCATGGGAGACCACGTGATGCGGACTGAGTAGAGGTCGCATCCTGAGCGTGTCCCACTACCCTCAGCCCAAACCGGCGTTTACTACCGTGAAATACCATACCTTTTGGCTGAAAAGCTGGTTCCCTGGTCCCGGAGTGCCTGGAGATCGCTTCGCTGTGTTTTGGGAGCTTTGACTTCATGGCAACGGCGGTGAAATCCTCGAGGAAGGACCGGGAGCGAGCTGCCGGTTTAAATAAGATGGCGGACTCGGCCCCGACGCCGGCTTCACCCCGCTCACCGACCGCAACTGATGAGATGTCCTTAGCGGTAGCAGCCGCCTTGAAACCGCAGTTTGATGCTCTCCATGTTAAAATCGATGGATTGCACGCGGTGGTGGACCAGCTGGGCAATCGGCTCCGGGAGGCCGAGGAGCGTGTGGGTCAGGTGGAGGAGAAGACGGGGACGCTGGCTGAGGAGGTAGCAGGGTTAAAATCCCAGCTAACCCAGCAAGAGGCGAAGATTGACGACCTAGAAAATAGGTCGCGTAGAAGAAACAACCTGCGCTTTCTGGGAATTGTGGAGACTATCCCCGATAAAGACCTGAGGGGCTATATGGAGGCTCTTGTCCGCCATATACTGGGGGAGGACGAACTCGGAGGCCCTCTGCAGATTGAACGAGTGCACCGGGTAGGAGCCAAACACCCGCGCGATTCTCGCCCCCGCATCGTGCTGGCTAAATTTCTTTACTACCCTCAAAAAGAAATAATTCTCAAGGCAGCACGGCAGAAAGGGGAAGTGTACTATGATAATGCTAAGATTCGCGTGGCTCAAGACTACTCCGTGGCGCTGAGCAGAAAACGGAGGGAGTATGCTCCGCTGTGTGAGAAATTGATTGCAGCCGGCATCCGTTTCTCCGTACAATATCCCGCCAGGCTCCATGTGTTATTTGCGGGGGCCCACCGTAACTTTGAGTCGGCTGCGGTAGCGGAGGGCTATGTACAGCAGATCTGTGGTCAGCAGAAAGCAGCGTCATCGCCTGCCACATGAAGAGCCAGAAGCTGCATCGAAGTTTATCAACTAGCCTGACATCTTGCTCTTGTGAAGCCCGGAGATACCAGCCTGAATTCCGGACATACTATGTAGCAACTATTCTCATTTGCTATGGAGTTGCCACTCCCCAGTAACTTTGTTTCTTTTTTTTTACCCTCAGAGACATTGAATGTTTTTTATGGGGGAGAGGTAACTAAGTTGCCAGCTTTGTATCTACTTCTGTGCCTATGCTGTTCTGGTTTAGTCTGCCCCTGGATGTAAAGGCCTGATATAATCTGCTGACTTGCATAGGGGCCAGGGGTCGCGACTGGTACTATGCCAGCTGCGCTGCCCCTGGGGTGGGGGGAGGGGGTTACCTAGGCCGCGGGGGATAATATTATGGAGTGGATGGTGTTCCCTCGACTATTTATTGAAGTAATCTTGCTGCTATCCCTATCGGGAAATGGCAGGAGGTCGGGGGACACTAAGGCTATTGGACCCCGGATGGCAGAGGGGAATGTCTGTCCCTAAGATGGGGTAAGAAAAGTGCCTGAGAGTTAGTCGAACTCAAGGGGTGGGGGGGCGGGCAGATGGGGCTACCTAAGGGATTGGCTGAATCGGGCCTAGTGCTGTAGTGGATGCCCCCCCCCCCGGGCTGTCCCCCTTCAGGTGCCATCTAGATCCGGGTTTGTGTTCATGTCCTGTGACAGGCGGGGGGGGACTTCTTGGGCGGTGGTGGGCCGGTGGGTGGGTTGAAGGGAGGGGGGCATCATGATTTTGGTTTGTGGTTTCGTTTTGCTGTACGGTTGGCGGGTGGGGGGAGCATTTTCTCCTGGCCTGGCACAAGGATTCTGACTGTGGGGTATGGTAGTGTGCTCCTTTTTATGGGTTTGGGGGGGGGACACGCTCAGCGGGGTCTGGGGAGGGCTCCCTCGGTGGGGGGAGGTCGGGGGGGTCCTGTAAGTAGGCGTAGACGATTGAAGGGAGAAGGGGGGGGTTTTCAGGGGTGGGTATAGGGGGTGGTTAAGACAGTGATAGTGGGTGGTAGGGCCGGGGTCACTCAGGGGGGGGAGGTGGGGGGTGGGGGGGAAGGGGAGGGGAGGTGGAGGGGGGAGAGGTCGTCGCACTCTAGACTCCACATATGGGCAGGGTATTCACTTTACTACTTACAGACTTGGGAGACTCCAGGCTGGGAGGGTCTCCCTTAACACGCTTTGCTGGCAGTTAGGCCATAAGCATACGGTGATCCTCTGAAGATTATCTCCTGGAATGTATGTGGTTTGGGTAGCCCGATTAAGCGATATAAAGTATTGAAGGCGCTGGCTAGACATCACTGTGATATTGCGCTACTCCAAGAAACCCATCAAACAGCGGAAGAACATGCTAAATTGGGTCGAGATTGGGTTGGCCAGGTCTGGGGTGCGCCTGCACGGGGGAAGAAGGGAGGGGTGGCTATCCTGCTTCATAAGAGAGTGCGCTTCTCGTTGAAAAAACAGCTAGTTGATCCCGAGGGACGCTTTATATTATTGTGGGGCGTACTGGAAGACCGGGAGGTAATTTTGGGGAACGTATACGGTCCTAATATGTTAGACCGGGAATTCTTTGATCACTTGGCGGCCAAAGTAGAATTATTGCCGGATGTACCTGTACTAATGGGGGGAGACCTCAATGGGGTATTAGATGTGAGTTTGGATACCTCTAGTGCGAGGGGGGGAAGAGATAGAGTACTTAGCTCTCAAATATTGCAACGCTTTCGGAAGCGGTTGGGCCTGATAGACCCGTGGAGAGTCCTACATCCCTCTGAGAAGGATTTTACACATGTCTCGCGAGCCCATGGGACGAGTGCGAGAATAGATTATGTGTTACTGTCCACCACTGCCTTTGCTCAAGTGATAGAGGCGCAGATTGGTCCTTTGGAGATATCTGATCATGCCATGGTTTGGGTGGAGATGCATTGGGGGGGAAGAGTTGGTACATCTCGTCTTTGGCGGTTCCCCATCGAGTTATATAAGGACGATCAATTTCGGCAGTTTTTAAGCCACCGTTGGCGGGAGTTTGAATTCCATCAACAAGCGCATCGAGAGGACCCCGAACTGGTCTGGGAAACCGCCAAGGTGGTGCTGAGAGGTGACATCATTGGCTATACTGCTCGAAAACGCCGCCTGCTGACAGAACAGATTGTTCGGTTGGAGCGACAGGTTTCGCATGCACGTGTGCTTAGCGGTCAGTCCCCTACAACGTCGAACCGTAAACGGCTATGGGAGCTCCAGGTCTCCTTGAATGAATTACTCCATCAGCGTGCAAAGAAATCGTTGCTCTATTATAAATATCGGCTTCATTGCTTTGGGGACAAACCGGGGAAACTCCTCGGACGTTGTTTGAGGGGTCCACGGGGGGGAAAGGGGGTAGCAGCCCTCCGAGATGAGAAAGGGAAACTCCACCAAGATCGTGAAGCGATCAGTGGCCTCTTTAAGACCTTTTTTCAGCAACTTTATCAGGCCGAAGAGATCGACCCCTCAACTATGACAGCTTACCTGCAAGGGCTGCAGCTCCCGAGGGTGACAGAGGCGCAACGGGTTCAATTGGGGCAGCCAATTACATTACAGGAGGTCCAGTCCGTCATTGCACAGGCTAGTTGTTGTAAGGCACCAGGCCCCGATGGCTTCGGGGCTGAGTTCTATAAACTCCTGTCTCCCGGAGTGGGACAGTTGTTGGTAGATACCTTTCAGCAACGGATAGGTGGAGGCGGTAGGCGCTGGGGAGAGAACCAGGCCTATATTACCTTGATACCCAAACCAGCCAAGGACCCGCTGCAAGCAGCGTCTTATCGGCCGATTTCTCTGTTAAACTATGATGCGAAGCTGCTGGCGAAAATTTTGGCTGAACGGTTAGCGGGGGTGTTAGGAGACATAGTGCATGACTCCCAGGTGGGGTTTGTACGTGGTCGGTATGCGGTTCGGAATATACGCCGTATTCTGACGTCTCTGGAGTGGGTACATAGCCACCAACTGCAGACCCTCCTGGTGAGTTTCGATGCGGAAAAGGCGTTCGACAGGGTGGACTGGACCTATTTGGATTATCTGCTACCACTGTACGGGCTTGGACAGGCTTTCTGTGCCATGGTAAAGAGTTTATATGATACTCCGACAGCTAGAGTACTGTGTAACGGGGTTTTGTCGGCCCCCTTCCCGTTGCATAGGGGCACTCGGCAGGGTTGCCCATTATCTCCCTTACTGTTTATATTGTCTTTAGACCCCCTAATACGTAGTATTGAACAGGACCGGTTGATTCGTGGGATAAAGGTTGGGGCGCAGGGATTCAAAGTGTCGGCCTTTGCCGACGACATGCTGGTACATTTGCTGGCCCCACGAGAATCGTTGCCGAGGCTGATGGCTGAGTTTGGGAGGTTTGGTAGTTTTGCAGGTCTTCGGATAAATACAGAGAAATCGGAGGCCCTGGATGTGTTGGGGGGGTTGCGGAATGGGTGGGGGGCGGCTTTTCCTCTGCACTGGGCCGAGCATGGGTTCAAGTATCTTGGTATTATTCTGACCAGGTTACCGCAGGATCTATATTATACGAATTTTGAAAGGGTTCTGTCTGGAATGAGGCGCCAATTGCGAGCTTGGAACCCGTTGCCCTTGGCACTTTTGGGGCGAATTGCTGCCATCAAAATGGTGATTTTACCACGTATACTTTATTGGCTTCAAACGTTACCGGTCTGGTTACTCCGTAGAGATCTACACAAAATGGAGAGGGAGATACAAAGCTTTTTGTGGAAGGGGGCTCGAGCGCGGATCCCGATATCTCGTATGATTGGTGGATGGCGAAGGGGAGGCCTGGGGTTGCCTGATTTAAGCTTATATGCTTTGGCTTGCCAGATACGACATCTTGGAGATTACCTAGGGGGAACAGACGTTTATACTCCCAGAGACTTAGAGGGAGCCTTAGTGGCTCCTCTTTCCCTTGTGGGGACGTTGCACGTGGACAGTAAGTATCTACCACGGCGACTTACGCGGAATGTGTTGTTGAATGCGATGAGGCGAACATGGAAACAACTAAATGGATTGTGGCAACATAATTGGCAGGTCTCTAGTTGGTTACCAATACAAGGCAATGTACACTTTCCGCCGGGTTTGGATTCCGGAGTGTTTAGGTTCTGGCATCGGCAGGGCCTTCATTCCTTAGGGCACGCAGTAGATCTTACGGGAAAAAGTAAGCCGTTTAGGGACCTCCGTGAGGAGTATAAACTACCCGGTACCCATTATTTTGCGTATTATCAGCTTTCTCATTATGTGGCGACGTTACCCAGGGAGGAATTGGGAGAGGATAGGTCAAAGCAAATTATTGAATTCTTAGAACTAGGAGGGGATACACCCCTAACAATAGCTGGGTTGCGGATCAAGTTGGTGTGCTTTGGGGTGGCGCCGGATTATGGGAGGGTGGAGGCAGCCTGGGGAGGTGAATTGGGCCGTGTTGTTCCTCCCGGCTCGATTTGTCTGGCGGGTGGGACGGATAATTGAATTAGCAGAGGGTGCACGTTGGAGGGAGATCCAGTATAAGGCCCTAACCCGGGTACATTTCTCTCCGAGACGAGCGTTCCGGAGCCACATTACGCAGGATGGGTCATGCCCTCGCTGTCAAGCTCCCTTGGCAACCTTGACTCATATGTGGTGGCAGTGCAGGCGCATCTTCCCATATTGGTCCCAGATTCACCGATATATCATGAGACTTGTACAACAGAGGTTTCCCTGGACCAGTGCTCTAGTCATCTTGGATCAATTGCCTCTGACCTTGCCTATCGGGAAATGGGAGCGTTTATTAGTGCGTAAAGCCTGTCTGGTGGGGAAAGGTCCGATTTTGCGTAATTGGAGAGATCGGACCCCACCTGCGTTTACGGAGTGGCGCAATAATTTTCATCAGTTGATGCTAGCTGAGCGCTGGAGGGCTAGGGGCTCCGTGAAGCGATGGTCTACCTTTTTGCTGATTTGGGAACCCTACATTCAGAACTTGACCCCCCGTTGCCGCAGCGCTGTAGTTAATGTGGGTATTTAAGGCCTTGTCTATAGGGGGGGAAAAGCTACCAGCCACTGTTGTGTAGTGTATTGAGGCCTGCTGTGGAGCTCGGGGTGCGAGGATGGGTACGGGGGGGTTAGGGGGTTCAGGGGGGGGAGGGGGCAGGGTGGGGGGTGTTGTTCTGTTTACTGGAAGAACATAAAAGGAAAAACTGTTTAACCATGTTCGCCTGTTAACATTTACTGCTGTGGTCTGCTGTGGTGACGCACTTGCTTATTGTAAGGGCCTCAAGAGGAGATAAGATACCACTCCTCGCTGGCCCTTTGCTGAGTGCTGTACTGTTTATCCTGTTGCTATTGGTTAATAAATAAAGTTTCAAAAAAAAAAAAAAAGATATCGTGCATGGTCACTATGTAGCAATGCTTACAGATCGCCGCTGCTACTTGAAGGGCTAAGTTAGAAAATTGCATGACACATACATAATGATCCATACCAGGTCTGATATGTTCTTGTAATAAAAGATCACAATTTGCATATAAAGCTCACAAATATGCCCGTCTGATCATGGAAGAAGGGTAACCCCTCTGTGTCAAACATTCCTTCAACTGAGCCGCTTGTGCTTTGTACTCATTCACAGTGGAGCATATTCTACATATTTGTAAAAACTATCCACTGGATAATGATTTCCTTAAAGCCACAGGATGGTTGAGCCCACAGGATAGTGGCTAATAGAGTGTTTCCATCAACCTGCTTCTGGTATAAGGTTGTGACAAGACATGCTGGTACAGATGGAAAGAGAGCAGGAACATGATGACTGAGGGCTGAACAAATCCCCTCTAAGGGAGCCCAAAGGCTCCAGTAAGACCAGTACCTCTCCTTTGAATGTCCTGCAGTTGTGGCAGGTTTTAAATAGCTGGTCTTCTGAAACAGCTGGTGATGCCATTCTCCAGCGCTGAGCAAACATGCTGGGGCAGACGGAAAGAGAACAGAAACTCAATGACCTCAGGCAGAGCAGTCTACCTCTAAGGGAACCCAAATGCTCCAATTTGATCAGCACCTCTCCTCCTGAAGTAGGCCATCTTGTAGAAAAAAAATCAACCACCACCAAGATTGAGGATTTCTGTTGTGACAAAGGTGAGTCCATAATAAAGTCCTTGAAATCCACTCCCGAGTTATAGAGGGTGTGGGTAGCAGCATTAACAGTCCTTTGGGGCTTTCTCCTGGAACCTTATTTTGGGTACAAAATTCATAGAAATTAACATATTCCTTTATATCCTGGCCCCAACTTGTCCCATAGAAGTCTCCACCAACTAGTTCCTTGGTCTGGCGAATGTGAGGGGAATAATTCTTCTTGGAAAGAAATCCCTGATACCAGTCCTACCCCATCTCATTTCCAGATCTCAATCCCCACTGTGGGTAATGAACAAAATCATCACTGGGCAAACTTGCTTTTTCATACTCTAGATGGCCAAGGCGGTGATGAAAAATTGTTATTAAATTTCAAAATTCACAAAACAAGAGAAAAGAAAGCTAAAACTATTGAGTCAAAATAGAAACATATATTATTGTATATATTACCACTAATAAAAAAGAAAATATCTGAGGCTGAATTGACAGTTGACACAGGGCAGGCCCACCAAAAACTGTTCATCCCACAAGGGTATGTCTTCTTAGCTCTCCTTAAATATGGTTTCTGATAGGAAGCACTTCTTGCTGGTTCAGTAGGCTCTTCTAGGGGTGGACGTCTTCTTCTACCACATCTAAATAAGTGTCTTTTCTTGACCTTCTTCCAGATGAGCCGCCTCTGTGAATCCAATTGCAAACCACCGGTCTCTGGTCCCTAAGATTGTGGTTTTAATTCTTGGCTAGCCCAATATGAGCAGACTAAGATAGCCAGTCAGCCAAATGGGACCTACTGACACCTGCTGGTTAGAGGTCAAAGGCTCATCTGGGAAAGTTTTATCCAGGATGAGAGCCACCTGCAGGCTGGTGGCAGAATCTCATAGGATAGTGGGGAATTGTTTGGCATTGAATCTTAAGAAAAGTGAACTTATGTGATTCAGCCTTGATGCTGCCCCTCTGAGGATAGAATTGCAGGATATGAGGTTGACTATGCCAATATGGTACACAACTTTGTGGTGATGATGGACTCTAAATTGTCTTTTCAGCCCCAAGTTAACTCAATAATAAGGATGGCATTTTGGAGGTTGTGGGTTATCAGGGAGGGTGAGACGTTTTATTGAAATAGGAGTTTTTCGTATTATATTACAAATGTTGATATTGTCACTAGGAACACAATTTTGGTAGGGCTGCCTGAGTCTTCTCTGCCAGCATTTTGTACCCCAGTTGAACGCATTATACTGGTTCCCAGTCGTATGGCAAGTTAAATTTAAAGTTTTATTTAGAAACAATTTGTGAGAAGAGGTTTTGCTTTATTTGCAAGCAATTGTTAAGCAATATGTTCCTCCCTTGCCCCTTGAGATCTTCTAAGGCTGTCCTGTTAAAGAGGCCTATGGTGAAAGAATTTCATTTGATGGAGACCCAAAGTAGAGTGAGAGGGTTTTTAGAGTGGCATTGTGGAATGTGTTGTCCTCTGAGGTATGTTTAGCAGAAACTATTCAGAGTTTTTGGAAAAAGCTGAAGAATTTTTATTTTAAGCAGGCATTTGGAGAGCGAGTGGAGGTTAGTGATTTATGGAGACGGTGGCTGGTTTTGATGCAGATTTTGTGTTGCATTTATCTTATGATTATAGTATATGTCACATTGTGCATCACTGAGAACTGCAGTAGGTGGGTGGTTTTACAAATGTTTTATCATTAATAGAACTATGCGATCCTGAGCCACTGTCTTCTGACTCACCCCTTAAGCTGGCCCTGGTTGATTGGGGAAAGCCCTTCCCTCCCTACTGTTTGAAAAAGGTTGTTTCTGTTTTGGACATCAGGGAAGGAGGGGCTTTCCCCATCCAGGACTGTTATTTTATGGGTAGCAGCGACAGGCGGGGGATTTCTTGGTAGGACTATCTTTCTTTCTTTCTTTTTTTTTAAACTGTGGAGACTGAAAGAGAAGGTCACAGCAACATTTCAGGTAATTTATAGGTAGGGAGTTCAGAGCTCCCGGGCTGCTTTTTTTGGCAGGCTGCCCCGTTGATAGCTTAGGACCAAGGCACAATATTATGTGTGCAGATCACACAGGTTTTGCTAAGTCAGTTTCTCTCTTAAATAAATACTGAAATGGATAGTTTAACACCACTGCAAAATAACAGAAGGGTGCATTTATTTTATTTATTTTTTATTTTATACTACTAATAATTTTATATACCGCTCTATTTTATAATCAGAATGGTTTACATATAACAATAACATTGAAACGTTTTATATTGAACAGGGATTTTAACTTGGAGGTTAAACAGCATTGAACTACAATACATAATGGTGTTTCCTGTTGTACCATAGGTTTAAAGGTTGTCAGCAACATGGGGCCGTTAGTCTGTGAGTATTGGTTAGGTTATGATCTATGTTCATAGAACTGTTGGAATAGGTGAGTCTTTATTGCCTTGCGGAAGGTTGAGAGATCGGAAATGGTTTGGATTAGATCCAGTATGGTGTTCCAAAGGGTTGGTGTGAATAGCGAGAAGGCCCGTTTATTGGATGTTTGTGTACTTTTAGTCATCGCTACAGGGATGATGAGCATATTTGCCATGCCTTTTCTCATCGTTCTGTTTGGAGTTAGATGTATGATATTCAAGAGGGTGCCTGCAGACAGATTTTTTAATATTTTGAATGTCGTTAGTAGTGCTTTATCTTTTATGCAGCTTGCTATTGGTAGCCAATGCAGCTGCATTAATATTGGCGTGAAATGTTCTGACCTGGAGGTGCCATATAGGGTTTGGGCAGCAATGTTCAGGGCCATTTGAAGTGGTTGTAAAACGCATTTTGGTAGGCCTTGGAGGATGATGTTGGCATAGTCGAAGTGCAGGAAGATGAGGGCTTGGTATATGGTACAAAGATTGTGTGCATTTAGAAGTGGTCGTAGATACCAGAGTGTTCTTATTTTGTGTGGGTAGGAGAGTGTATTATTTGATCATAGTCTAATGCAGTCATTGCTTCAAGAAAGGATTTGGAATGATGCCTTGTTGGGAGTAATGAGAGGTTGAAGTCACCAAGTAACCACAATTGCTTTCCTTGGGTGTGTGGTTGCATGTTAGTTCCAGGATTGTGGATAAGTCGTCCATGCATTCTGATGGTGTCAGTTTTTTGAGATAGTGATGGTATCAAGGTTGTTTGCACTTTCGGATTTTATGTTGTTGAATTTGAATTTGCTTCTGGCTATGATGAAGATGCCCCCCCCCCCCCCTTTGGTTGACTCTCGGGCAGTTGAAGAGGTCATAGTTAGGGAGTCCTATTTGGTTTTCTAGTATAGTGTCTGTGTCAGTGAGCCACGATTCCATGATGCATAGAATGTCTAACTTTTGTTGTTCCACATAGTCTGTGAGTATCGGCCATTTGTTCCAGACTGAGCGTGCATTTACCAGCATGCAATTTAGGTTTATGTCTGGTGAAAGCTTTTGTGTGTGGATCCTTTTGGAGGAGCTGGTGGATTATGTGATTGAGAGAACTGTATCCTTTTGAGTGGGTGGCCCTTGAGGGAAACATTGAATCATTGTGTCCTCTCCGGCCATATCATTGTATGATGGGAATTAGTTCTGGTTGCTGGGCATAAGCTTCTGTCTGTATGATGAGTAGGGCAAGGAAAATTAAGAAAAACATGCTCATGAGTAGTTTGGACATTGCGCTCCGACTAGAGTATTTTCAAGAGGTTGCTAGGATATTGGAGGTATGGAGATGGAAGGGGAGGGGAGGGGTGTTCCAATTGGTGTGTTTGTAGGGCTTTTACTAAGTGTTCCTTTGGAGTGTGAGTTATTGAAAGTGAGTGCTGTCTTAGTTTTCATGCTAGATCCTTTTGCTGGCAAGTGTTTTCAGTATTGATCTTCTTCAACTTTGGTCTCCCTTATGTGTGTGTGAGTTTTCGATGGAATAGTAGTTTATTACCTGTTATACAGGGGGTATTTTGTGTGGTGCTGGTGTTGAGGGTCCTCCGTGAAGGGGTGTTGTCTTCTTGCTCACTTGTAAGAGTCATTGCTGGTAGGTCGTTTCTGGCTGTTTGCTTGTGAATGCTTTTTAGCTGAACTGTTTGCCACTAGTCCTTTAGGAGTGTTTGGTTTGCTTTTCCTTTTTGGCCTTCATGCTCCTTCAGGCCACTTCAAGGGCCACGTCTAAGGGCCTTTTGGCATGGCCCTTAGGTGCAGGATAACCAGGCGCAAGTGTGTCTGCAGTACGCAGGCTTAAAGGGGGCAGCTGGCATAGGGTTTGGGCATAAGCACGATGGGGTGGAGCTTACCGTCTCATCATTGGATAAGTCTGTGCCAGGTGATCCTCCTGATGGCTGTGGGGATCCTGACGAGGAATTTCACACTTTAAGAAAAGTGGAAGGAAGTCCAAAAAACTGCCAGCATGGTTTAAAGGTGAGGTCAGAGAGGCTGTTGTTGCCAAAAAAGCATCTTTCAGGAAATGGAAAAAAGAGCCAAACGATGAAACCTGGAAACAGCACAAGCACTGTTAGGTCAAATGCAACATAACTGGTAATTTTCTTAATATTATCATTATTTAGACTTCACAAAAATTAAAGACCACAAACTATTGATTTCCAAGGTCTCAGACTCATTGATTGCAAACCGGCAGATTGCTCATATCGCAACAACGACCTTTAAACAGGAAATCAATAATACGTTTTTTTACCAAGGTGAGTGTGATGCATAACAGAACAGCAATTGGTTCATGGATCAAGCGTTAAGATAAAACATCTTTTCCAGGTACTTAGCTTCAAATATCCAACGCTATCTCTTCAGAGCATTCCAGTCCTAATCGCGACGCTCTTACAGGGCACCGCAGAGGCTTTTCACAACTGTCAGTTTCCTCAGGGGAGTAATTGTAATAATACTGCTCAAGTGTTTAAATCCGATGCCGCCCGCATTATAGCTTGTAAATTAAAGCTTTGCAATTTCAGCCATCAGCTTTTCCTCAAAACGCCGCACATCGTTTAATTTTTGTGAAGTCTAAAGAATGATAATATTAAGAAAATTACCAGTTATTCTGTTATGATTGAACGCATCCCCTTATTCATCAGTTATACGTTCAGTAAGAGACCTTATAATTGTTAGGTCAAATGTAAGGCATTGATAAAGCAGGCAAAGGGAGAATTTGAGAAGAAGCTTGCTGCGGAAGCAAAAACGCGAAATAAAGATTTTTTCAAGTATATTCATAGCAAAAAACCTGTGAGAGAGTCAGTTGGTCCATTAGATGATAGAGGAGTTAAAGGGGCACTAAGAGGCGACAAGGCGATAGCAGAGAGACTGAATGAATTCTTTGCTTCAGTCTTTACTGAGGAAGATGTAGGGATGTTACCCATGACTGAAGTGGTATTTAAAGATGCGGAAGAACTGAAGGAAATATCGATACATTGGGAAGATGTATTACAACTATTAGATAAACTGAAGAGTAGCAAATCACCTGGGCCGGATGGTATACATCCAAGGGTGTTGAAAGAACTGAAATATGAGATTGCAGACCTGATATTAGTAATCTGTGAACATTAAAATCATCTCTAATACCTGAAGATTGGAGGATCGCCAATGTAACACCAATTTTTAAAAAGAGTTCCAGGGGTGATCCGGGAAACTACAGACCGGTGAGCCTCACGTCAGTACCGGGAAAAATGGTAGAAACCATCATAAAGAATAAAATTACTCAGCATGTAGATAGTCATGGCCTAATGGGAGACAGCCAACATGGCTTTAGACAAGGAAGATCTTGTCTTACTAATCTGTTATGTTTTTTTGAAAGTGTGAATAAACAGGTGGACAAAGGTGAGTCAGTTGATATAGTGTATCTGGACTTTCAGAAAGCCTTTGACAAGGTCCCTCATCAGAGACTTTTGGCAAAACTAAAGAGTCATGGGATAGGAGGCAGTGTACTACTGTGGATCAGGAACTGGTTAAAAGAAAGAAAGCAGAGGGTTGGGCTAAATGGCCAATTTTCCCAATGGAGAAAATTGAATAGTGGTGTACCCCAGGGATCTGTGCTGGGTCCGCTGCTTTTTGACATATTCATAAATGACCTGGAAAGTGGAATAACGAGTGAGGTTATCAAATTTGCAGATGACACAAAACTATTTAAAGTTGTTAAAACCCAAGAGGATTGTGGAAAATTGCAAGAGGATCTTGATAAATTGGAAGACTGGGCATCAAAATGGCAGATGAAATTTAATGTGGACAAGTGCAAAGTTATGCACCTAGGGAAGAACAACCCAAACTATGGTTACACAATGCAAGGTTCCACATTAGGAACCACCACCCTGGAAAAAGATTTAGGTGTCATTGTGGATAACATGTTAAAACCCTCGGCCCAGTGTGCAGCGGCAGCCAAGAGAGCAAATAGAATGCTAGGTATCATAAGGAAAGGAATGGAAAATAAAACAAAAGATATTATAATGCCTCTATACCGTTCCATGGTGAGACCGCACCTTGAATATTGTGTGCAATTCTGGTCGCCGTATCTTAAAAAGGATATAGCGTTATTAGAAAAGGTTCAGAGAAGAGCCACCAAAATGGTAAAGGGGATGGAAGGATACTCCTATGAAGAAAGGCTAAAAAGGTTAGAGCTCTTTAACCTGGAAAAGAGACGGCTGAGGGGAGATATGATAGAAGTCTATAAATTAATGAACGGAGTGGAACGGGTAAACGTAGATTGATTGTTTACGTTATCAGAATATAGAAAGACTAGGGGACATGCAATGAAGCTACAGGGTAAACTATTTAAGACGAATAAAAGAAAATATTTTTTCACTCAACGTGTAATCAAACTTTGGAATTTGTTACCGGAGGATGTAGTAAAGGTTGTTAGTGTAGATGGGTTTAAAAAAGGTTTAGACAAGTTCCTGGAGGAAAGGTCCATAAATCATTATTAAGAAGGGACCCAGGATATCAATGCTTGTCCCAGTACAAGCATTGCGGAACCTGTGTCTTTTTGGGAAACTGCTAGGTACGTATGACCTAGATTGGCCACTGTTGGAAACAGGATACTGGGCTTGATGGACCTTGGTCTGACCCAGTATGGCATATCTTATGTTCTTATGAGGTGAGCAGAGTCCCGAAGTGGCAGCCGGTGCAGGAGCAGAGAGGGCCTCACTTTGGCAGTGTGCAGGCTTAAAGGGGACAGCTGGCACATGGTTTGGGCATCAGCGCGATGGGATAGATCTTACTACTTTGTCACTGGATTGGTCTGTGTCAGGCGATCCTTCTGATGACTGTGTGGGGTCCTGATGAGGTGAGAGGAGTCCCGATGTGGCAGCCGGTGCAGGAGAAGAGAGGGCCTCACTTCAGCAGCGTGCAGGCTTAAAGAGGATAGTTGGCGCAGGGCACATGCCATGTGGTTACGGTTGCCATGGCAGAGTTTTGAGGGAAATTGCAGAGAAGAGTTCTATCTGTATTCTTGGTCAAAAGTGCATCTGGTGCAGGCAAATGAAAAAAGGGATATTAGCTAAGCGGCCGGTTTAAAGGGTAGTAGCTCCATTGCATCCTGAAGAGAGTCATCTACCAGCACCTTGACTAGGAGAGCAGTAGAGGGAGGGGGTCTACAGCTGATAAGGAACGGGGTTGGAAGCTTTGTAGCAAGCTGACCCTCAGGCTGAAGCGCACTTTAAGCATGTTTAAGTTAACGTCAAATATAGAAAAGAGACAGACGTTCGCGTAAACAGTGACCAAAAAAACTAGTGCACAATTAACGCCCAAAGTATTTAAATGTAGGCAAATGAGTTGCAGACACCAAACTAGTATGGAAATAATGGCTGCGCACAATGCAGAGACAGGCGTAGAGGATTTTGCAACCAGCCTTAGCACCAATATCTCCCTTCAGAAGATCCAAGCATCGGACAAAGCCCCCAACGCCATCAAAATACTGAAAGCAAATCTCTGGTGGCCCAGTCGCCCCGATTCCGCCCCCCCCAACCACCCAACAGTATTTTGATGCATCAGGGGCAATCCAGGCATCGGAAATCCTGATGCCATCAAAATACTGTCGGGGGCCAGTGCCCAGACAGAAGAAAATCTCTGGTGGCCCAGAAGCCCCCACCTGAATAAAAAATAAAATAATACCTGCTGGAGGGGGGTTTGGGGCCACTAGACCACCAGGTATTATTTTATTTTTTAGTCAGGTGGGGGTTTTGGGACCGCTAAACCACCAGGTGTTTTATCTTTCAGTTGGATGGGATGGGGTTTATGGCCGCCAGACCACTAGGTATTTTATTTTCTAGTTAAGTGGGGGTTTTGGGGCTGCTAGGCCACCGGGGTTTGGTTTTACTCGGGCGAATGGGGGATCCGGGCCACTGGGCCACCAGGGATTCGCTTTCTGTTGGGGCAACGGCCCCAGACAGTATTTTAATGGCATCGGGGGCTTTTCCTGATGACTTGGATCGCCCCGATGTCATCAAAATACTGTTTGGGCTGATATGCAAATTAGCCACATGGTAGCCATTTCTCTGGGACAGCATGCCAAAATTAACACCGACTTCCTGAGCGTATGTGTTTGGTTTGCTCTCCCAGTTTAATGCTGCCATTTGCGCCCAGTTTAAAAAATGGCTAATGCGTGGCTCATTTGTATGCTCTTTCTGCATGCCCACGCTGAATTCATTGCTGCACTTCAAACAGGCATAAAAAGCTGATAGAGCGCGACTTCAGCACCACTTTCTGTATGAGCCTGTCTGGCTGCAAGACTTCCACACTAGCCCCTGACTGTGTTTTGATGGCATCGGGGGCTTTTCCCAATGCCTGATCATTTGAGGAGAAGATGACCTAGGCATCGGGGAAAGCACCTGGTGCCATCAAAATACTGTGGGGGGCACGTGTTAGAGGTTTAAGGCACCTCAGACCCTGCAGTAAAAATGTTGGCGCTATGGCTAGTTGCAAAATCCCCTACACCTGTCTCTGCGTCGGGCGTAGCCATGATTTGCATACCAGACCATTATGTGCAGCTGATTAAAATACATTTAAAGACATGTGGCGTTAATTGGGTGCTGGTTTTTCTGTCAGTGTTTATGGGTTCTTAAAGGCCTTGCTAGCTTTCTGCATCGGCCTGTAAGTTTGTACCTGAGGCAATGGAGAGTTAAGTGACTTGCCCAAAGCTACAAGGAGTGCTTTGAACATGGGTCTCTTTGATCATAGGCCACTGCTCTAAGCACTAGGCTACTCCTCCGCTCTTCACTTTTACTGTATCAATAAGAGACGGTTGTGACGCTGATGCAAGAAAAAGGATTGGAGTCGGCTCATTTCTTTTGGGACCAGATGGAAGCTTGAGATGAGAATAGCTGTTTCGAGAGACCTATAAATAAATACCCTGTCCTTCAGACAGGCCTGGATTTAGGTAACACAGGCAGCTGCCTAGGGCACTAAATGTTGCAGTGCCAGATACCTATCCACAGAGCAGTTTGTTTCTAATTTCTTTCTGGCGATGCGCATGAGCCGCTTCAAAGAGGGACCACTGTGGCATTCCTCTGCCCCTCTTCTGGCTCTCCAAATGTTGGGATTGCTGCTACCCCTGGAGCCCTGCTGTCCTGGGGCTACTCTCTGTTCTAGCCTGTGGGCGCCAGTCTGAAATATGGCCCTGCCTTCGGAACGTATCACCTCTGCTGGAATTCAGCAAATAATAGTCAAACTTCTGGGTCAAAAGCTCTGAATTATGTAACATTCTGCACGCTTTCTTTTGTCAAAATAACAAAGCATATTGTTTTTGAGGGACATTTTTTGTCTGTATTGTATTCTAAAATAAGTATCACCAAAAAGTACAGAATTTTGCTTCATTGTGTGCAGAATTCCAGCAGGAATAATGTGTGTAGAGGCTATACTGTACAAGAGGCTGAACGCCAGTGAATTGGACCTATCTGGTGATAAATTCTGGATCTCATCCCTCCGCCATCATGCAAAGTCGCTCAGGTGATGCCGGTCTCCAGCAGAGAGAACTCTAGCATTTGCAGGCACATTTGGGAAAGAAGCCAGAAACATTTGTCTACACTTCAGCTTCCACATATTTTCATATGAATAGTCATTTACACGGGGCTATTTTTGTAGGAAAAAGGGTGCCAGACTCACAGGCAGGGCCATCCTTTAAAGGTGGAGTGACCATTGAGGACCCTCCCCCAAAACAGCTAAGCCCCTGCAACCAGCCACAGACCCTAGCAAAAGCAAAGGCAGCATGCAAATATTACTCCAGTTCCTAGAACACTCAAGATGTTAAAAAAAAAAGAAGACGGACTGCTGCGAATCCCTGTACAGATATTGCCATGCTCACAAATGACCTCACCTTGGTCACATGTGCAAAATATGAAGCGAACCTCAACAAATGCAGAATAAGCAATCACATATTAGAAACAGAAATGTGCAGATAAAAATTGAACTGGAACTCCAAGAAGCTGGACTCCGCCTGCAGTACAAGACCAGAGAAATAGAAATAGGCACAGGAATGCATTTCCTTCTCTTGTGCAAAATACAGAAGATATCAGATATTGTACAATCAAATTCCCAGTTCTGGTAGATTCAAAAAACCTAAGCCAAAACTAAAAAAAAAAAAAAAAAGTTCTACTTTTATAGTCTGGAGAACTCACTCTGTAACCTATGTCTCTCACATTTTTCAGGGACTCTACATGGGCTTGCAGGGAATAGCTGGAGGCACTGCTTCTCCCATGGGGGATGTTCTCTATCGGGCCGATGCCGAAAGCTGGCTCTGAAGTCATGCGCTATTAACTCTGTACACCTCTATACAGCACACCCATAGCGCGTGACTTCAGAACCAGCATGCAGAAAGGGGCGCATATGCAAATTAGCCATGCGTTAAACTGTGCCGCAAATGGCAGCGTTAAACTGTGAGAGCAGGCCAAGCACATGCTCACAGAAGTCGGCCCAAGTTTGACATGCTCTGCCAGAGAAACAGGAGCACCGCATGGCTAATTTGCATATGCACACTGACAGTATTTTGATGGCATCAGTGAAAGGCATCTGGGAAAGCCCCGATGCCATCAAAATATTGTCGGGGGCCAGTGCCCCAGACAAAAACCAAATCCCTGGTGGCCCAGTGGCCCTAATTCCCCCCCCACACCCCCCTCCTGGTACCAGTACAATGGAGCAGGAGCATTGCCCACACGCTCCTGCGCCCAGGGGCGGCCCAAGGTGGGTGCGGGGCCATGTGCGGAGACTGGGTATGGGGCCTCATTTGCATAAGGGGCCTCATTTGCATAAATATTTGCATAATGTTACCATATGCTAACTTATAGTAAATATGCCTTTTAATGAGTGTATGGATAAAGAAAGACTAAAAGATTTCTACATTACTATAATCTAGTGCCAACCGCCAGGCACATTAGGAACTACTACAAACGCTGCCCATTTAGAACCCATAGCAAACCCGCCGTATCGTAACAGCACTACCAGGATTCACAAAGCACCAGACCCTACCTATCAAAAGGCAACACTGCAAATATTAAACCAATATGCTTCAGAGAACAAACAATACATGACCTACTGGGGAAAGAGAACAAGTGGCAATGTCAAATAGGAATTACATAAGCAGAATACCTCTGCTCAGTTACACATGCAGAACATAGACCATCACCAAACAAAGAATCACAATTTAGAAACAGGAAGACAATAATTAAACTGGGAACCCCAAAAGCCAAACTTGGAATGTACAACAACACTGTAGAAATAAAACCATAAATTAATTTCCTCTTGTACTAAACAAAGCGCAGAGGTTAATGATGCACATTTCCCAGAGCTGACATATTCCAGTTAATAAATTCAAAATAAAGAGATGTTTTTCTACCTTTTGTGCATTTTTTTTCAGTTGCAATTGCTCCAGCCATTTTCTTCTGGTTTCTTTGTGTCTTCTGCTAACTCTTCATCATCTGCTGTCCATTTGTCATTTCTTCTCTCCTCTAGTTTTTTTTTTCCATTTTCTCTCTACATCTGCTTTAACATCCTAATCTTTCTCCTTTTGCTCTTTCCTCATTCCTATTTCATCCACTCAAATTTTACCCCTCCATCCTCAATCCCCACTTACTCTCCCAATATCCGACCAATTGTAGATTTGTCTTCCCTCCCACACAAAAAAAATTTCCCCTCTCCATTTCACTCTCCCAGCTCTATCCTATTCTAATCCTCCCCCAACATCAGCTCCCTTCTATTTCCAGCCCCACCCAGCATCCACTCCCTTCTAGTCCCCGCATCAGCCCATTTCCAGTCCTAGCCCCCCATCTGCCCATTTCCAGTCTTTATCTTTATCTTTATTGTCACATTTAATATACCGCTCTTTACCGGTGGCACCAGAGTGGTGTACAACAGTAAAATATATAGGCTGCTGAAAAGGAAAAGGAACGCCAAAAATAATGAAAAGGACAGGATAGGGTGGAGAGAGAAAGTAAAGCAACAGAGAAAGCAACGAAGCAGACAAAACACAAAATAATGAACATTCTAGATCAGCGGGGTGGGGGAGAAAGGGGAGCAGGAGGAGGAGGGAGGTT
The DNA here is from genome assembly GCA_033557465.1 of Ichthyophis bannanicus. NCBI lineage: Eukaryota > Metazoa > Chordata > Amphibia > Gymnophiona > Ichthyophiidae > Ichthyophis > Ichthyophis bannanicus. The sequence goes on from CM066031.1 coordinate 1,221,534,873, forward strand.
AAAAGCTGTGCAAAAAAGGTGGGTCTTCAGCCTAGCCTTAAAAGTCTTGTAGGAGGGTTCTAGACGGAGGGCGACGGGGAGCGAGTTCCAGAGTCGCGGGCCCAAGAAGAAAAATGCTGAGGAGCGGGTGGACTTGAGGTGGGCTTGTGATGGGGAGGGGAGGGACATGCGGTTCAGGTGGACTGATCTGAGGGAGCGGTGAGACGAGTGAAGATGTATTAGATTGGCAAGGTAGAGGGGAATACCAGTATGGATGGTTTTGTGCACATATATAAGGATTTTGAACTGTATACGGTAAACAAGGGGAAGCCAGTGTAGGTGAATCAGGATGGGGGTGATGTGGTCGAAGCGGGAAGCATGGGTGAGAATACGTGCAGCTGTGTGGTGGACCAGTTGTAGTCTTCGCAGTTGGATTTGAGGGAGACCAGCCAGGACGACATTGCAATAGTCCAGGGACAGTAGCAGTGTAGTCAGGGAAGGGACAGATATAAAGGGACGAATGGCACAGAGTTGACGTAAGGTGTGAAAGGACTGCTGCACAACAGAAGAAATATGTTCCTTGAAGGATAAGGCGGAGTCCAGGGTAACTCCTAGATAACAGAGGGAGGAGACTACTGGCAATGGGAAACCGGACAAGGTAGGGGCAAGAGAGGGAATTGGGGCACCATACGTAAACCAAATGGCAAATGATTTGGAGATGTTCACATGCAACAGATTGGTGGAGAACCAGGAGGACACTGAAGCCAAGCAGGAGTTGAGAGGGGCAAGTTCAGGGGCAGAAGGGTCCGTGTGATGAAGAAGAATGATATCGTCTGCGTAATAGTCCTAGCTCCCCCATCCATTTCCAGTCCTATCCGAGTCCCTCCATCAGCTCATTTCTAATCCCAGCCCCCCATCAGCCCATGTCAAATCCTAGCTCCCCTCCACTCAGCCCATTTCCATTCCAAGCCCCCCATGAGCCTACTTCCAGTTCTAGCCCCTCCATGAGTCTATTTCAATCCAAGCCCCCAACACAGCCCATTTCCAATCTTAGCACCCCCCAACAGCCCATTTCCAGTCCTATCCTAGCCAGGGCCGGATTTGCCTATACGCCACGTACGCCGTGGCGTAGGGTCCACAGCTGGCAAGGGCCCACCGGGAATGTTTTTTGCACAGGGCCCCACGTTTCAGGGGGCCCCACGCAAAAAACATTCTGATACATCATTAAAATTTAAAAAAAAAAAAAAACCTGTCGCTGCCTCTGCCGGGGCCGCCGCGGCAGAATCGAGTGTGCCGCGGGGCCCCCCCTGCCCAGCAGGGCCTGCCCTCCCCGGTATCACCTCTCTCAGCTGCCTCCCTCCAGTCACACGCGCCGGCTTTCAGAGCGCGAGGGAAGAGTTTCTCCCTCGCTGCTCTGTTAAGCCCGCGGGGCTGATGGGAAGTATCCCATCAGCCCCCGCGGGCTTAAACAGAGCAGCGAGGGAAAAACTCTTCCCTCGCGCTCTGAAAGCCGGCGCGTGTGACTGGAGGGAGGCAGCTGAGAGAGGTGATACCGGGGAGGGCAGGCCCTGCTGGGAAGGGGGGGCCCCGCGGCACACTCGATTCTGCCGCGGCGGCCCCGGCCCCGGCAGAGGCAGCGACAGCTTCTTTTGTAAAAAAAAAAATTCGCTGGGCTGGGGTGGGTTAGGAGTGGTAATGTCTGTGGGCTGTTGGGGGGGTTAGTACTGGTGATGGGCTGGGGGGGATAGGAGTGGTAATGGCTGTGGGCTGTTGGGGGGGTTAGGAGTGGTGATGGGCTGGGGGGGTTAGGAGTGGTAATGGCTGTGGGCTGATGGGGGGGTTAGGACTGGTGATGGGCTGGGGGGGTTAGGAGTGGTAAAGTCTGTGGGCTGTTGGGTGGGTTAGGACTGGTGATGGGCTTGGGGGGTTAGGAGTGGTAATGGCTGTGGGCTGTTGGGGGGGTTAGGACTGGTAATGGGCTATGGGGGGGTAAGTAATGGTAATGGGCAATGGGGGGGTTAGGAGTGTAGATGGGCTATGGGGGGGCTATGGGCTATGGGGGAGCTAAGTCTATATGGGCTGATGGGATTAGGACTGGAAGTGGGTTGATGGGGGCTTAGGACTGGTAATGGGCTATGGGGGGGCTTAAACTAAAAATTGGGTGATGGGGATTAGGACTGGTAATGGGCTGTGGGCTGTTGGGGGGGGGTTAGGACTGGTAATGGGCTATGGGGGGCAAGGACAGGAAATGGGCTGATGGGAAGGGGTTAGGACTTGAGGTGGGCTGATGGGGTTAGGACTGGTAATGGACTGTGGGCTGATGGGGGGTTAGGACTGGCAATGGGCTATGGGGGGGTTAAGACTGGTAATGGGCTGTTGGCTGATGGGGGCTGTCTGGTAATGGGCTATGGGGGGTTAGGACTGATAATGGACTATGGGGGGGGGCTAGGACAGGAAATGGGCTGATGGGGAGGGGTTAGGACTTGAGGTGGGCTGATGGGGTTAGGACTGGTAATGGACTGTGGGCTGATGGGGGGGGGTTAGGACTGGCAATGGGCTATGGGGGGCTGACTGGAAATGGGTTGATGGGGGTTAGGACTGGAAGTGGGCTGATGGGGGGTTAGGACTGGAAGTGGGCTGATGGGGGGTTAGGACTGGTAATGGGTTATAGGGGGGGGCTTAAACTGAAAATGGGGTGATGGGGGGTTAGGAGTGTAAGTGGGTTGATGGGGGGGCTAGGACTGGTATTGGGTTGGGGGGTTGCTAGGACTGGAAATGGGCTGATGGGTGGCTAGGACTGGAAATGGGCTGATGCAGGGACTAGAAGGGAATGGATGCTGGGTGAGGCTGGAACTAGAAGGGAGCTGATGTTGGGGGAGGATTAGAATGGGATGGGGCTGGAAGAGTAAAATGGAGAAGGGAAAAATATTTTGTGTGGGAGGGATAAAAAATCTACAATTGGCCGGGTATTGGGAGAGTAAGTGGGGATTGAGAATGGAGGGGTAAAATTTGAGTGGATGAAATAGGAATGAGGAAAGAGCAAAAGGAGAAAGATTAGTATGTTAAAGCAGATGTAGAGAGAGAATGGAAAAAACTAGAAGAGAGAAGAAAGGACAAATGGACAGCAGACGATGGAGGGTTTGCAGAAGACACAAAGAAACCAGAAGAAAGTGGCTGGAGCAATTGCAGCTGAAAAAAATGCACAAAAGGTAGAAAAATATCTCTTTATTTTGAATTTATTAATTGGAATATGTCAACTCTGGTAAATGTGCATCATTAACGTCTGCGCTTTGTTTAGTACAAGAGCAAATTAATGTATAGTTTTATTTCTACAGTGTTGTACATTCCAAGTTTGGCTTTTGGGATTCCCAGTTTAATTATTGTCTTCCTGTTTCTAAAATGTGATTACTTGTTTGGTGATGGTCTATGTTCTGCATGTGTAACTGAGCTGAGGTGTTCTGTTTATATAATTCCTATTTGACATTGCCACTTGTTCTCTTTTCCCAGTAGGTCATGTATTGTTGTTCTCTGAAATGTATTGGTTTAATATTTGCAGTGTTGCCTTTTGATTGGTAGAGTATGGTGCTTTGTGAGTCCTGGTAGTGCTGTTAGGATACGGCGGGTTTGCTATGGGTTCTAAATGGGCAGTGTTTGTTGTAGTTCCTAATGTGTCTGGCAGTTGGCACTGGATTATAGTAATGTAGAAATCTTTTAGTCTTTCTTTATCCATACACTCATTAAGAGGCACGTTTACTAAAAGTTAGTATATGGTAACATTATGCAAATATTTATGCAAATGAGGCCCCTTATGCAAATGAGGTCCACACCCCCCTTGGGCCGCCCCTGCTGGGGGCCCACAATTTTTGTTGGCGTAGGGCCTCACTCAAGGTAAATCCGGCCCTGATCCTAGCCCCTCCATCAGCCCATTTCCTGTCTTAGCTCCCCCCCCCCACTCAGCCCATTTCCAGTGCTAGCTCCCTCCCCTCACAGCTCATTTCCATTCCAAGCCCCCCTCCCCATCAGCTATTTGCAGTTCAAGCCCCACCTTCCACTCAGCCCATTTCCAGTCCCAGCAACCCCCCAGCCAGTCCTAACCCCCCATCACCCCATTTTCAGTGTTAGTCCCCCCATAGCCCATTACCAGTCCTATCCCCCCATCAGCCCATTTCCAGTCCTAGCCTCCCATAGTCCATTACCAGTCCTACCCCCCATCAGCCCACTTCCAGTCTTAGCGCCCCCCCATAGCCCAGGTAAATTAAAAAAAAACAAAAAAACTTGCTGCTGCGCAGAATCGAGCATCCCGCAGGTCCCCCCCTTGCCCAGCAGAGTCCTCCATGTGGCCTCAGCTCCCTCAGCGCAGGCTTTTCAGAGCCACAAAGGGAGAGTTTCCCTTTCTCGCGGCTCTGTTTAAGCCTGCGGGGCTGATGGGAAACAGGAAATCCTGTTTCCTATCAGCGCCAGCGGCTTAACAGAGCTGTGAGGGAGAAGCTCTCTCTCTTCACGGCTCTGAAAGCCGGCACTTAGGGAGCTGAGGCCGCATGGAGGACTCTGCCGGGCAGGGGGGGCCCTGTGGGATCCTCGATTCTGCTGCTGTCATGGCGGCAGCGGCAGCAAGTTTTTTTTTTTTTTTAAATTTACCGGCAGATGCAGAATGTTGTTTGCGCAGGGCCCCCTGAAACACTGGGCCCTGTGCAAACAACATTCTTGCACAATGGATGGGCCGGCCCTGCCTGCGCCACCATCTTGAACAATGGCGGTGCCTGGCTCCATGCAGTGCATCCTGGGATGCACGAGGCAGGGTCAGACTGCCATGTAAGACATTTTCTATCTTATTTGGCAGTCTGACCCTCCCCCCCCCCCATGGTGCATCCCAGGATGCAGTGCACAGGGCCAGGCACTGCCATTTTTCAAGATGGCAGTGCAGGTGTTATCGTTGGTGCATAGCCTTTATTAGGGGAATACCTAGAGGTGGAGAAAACACTAGAGCATGTTTTAACCTGATTTTTCTGGCCCAAGTTCTATAAACAGGTACAGTTATATTGCAGTCGTGCCCCACCTGCCAACTTCATACCCACCACTGAGCATTTGTATAGCGCTACAAGTCGTATAGTGCCTATGCCCATCATTGAAACACCATTTGAAAGAGTGGCCATGGATCTGGTAGGACTCTTGGAGCGAACTACCCAAGAGCACAAATTTTAGTCATACTCAGCTATGCTACCTGATACTCGGTGGCCATTGCTCTAAGAAGTATGAAGACTACTATGATTGCGAATGCCCTCTGGAAAATATTCTCGTGGTTGGGAATACCCAATGAAATGCTCACAGATCAAGGAACTCCTTTTCTATCCAAGATATTGAAGCAGGTATATGCCTTGGTAAAGGTCAAGATGCTGTGAACATCAGTATATCACCCACAGACAGAAAGCCTTGTTGAGCAATTCAATAGAACTCTGAAACAGATGTTTAAAAAGTTCATGCAGGAGGATGGGAAGAATTACGACATTTTCCTAACCTATTTGATATTTGCCTTCCGTGAGGTACTTCAGAGTTCCACGGATTCTCGCTTTTAGAGTTGCTCTTCAGAAGACTGCCAAGAGGCATACTAGACATGGTAAGGGAAAACTGGGAAGACCCCATGCCAGGCATAATTTGGTGGAGTACATTATATAAATGCAAGACCAGCTGAAGAAAGCCGGAGAGGTGGACAAACTCAATATGGAAAAAGCCCAAGCCGAGCAGGACAGAGGCTACAATCGGGCAGCTGTGCACCACACCTTCCAATTGGGAGACAGCATTTTAGTCTTGCTGCCCTCATCCGAGAGCAAGTTACTATGTAAATGGCAGGTGCCCTGTGAGGTGGAAGAGAAAGTGAGGCCTGTTAACTACAAGATTGCCCAGCCAGAAAAATGGAAGAAAGCCAAAATTTATCATATTAGCCTATTAAAAAAGTGGACTCTAGTGACACAGGGAGATGATTTTGGGCTGGAAATTTCAGCCCCATTGGATGCAGCTCAAGTCCCAATTTGAGACCAGCTCTCTGCTACCCAGAGAAGAGATCTAGAAGGTTTGATCCACCGGAACCTAAAGATGTTCTCCAGGATGAACCCACCTCATTTGTCATGATATTGTTACTGATTCTGGTGTGGTTATCTGTCAACGACCCTACCAGATTCCAGATGCCCAGTGACAGGCCATCACCAAGGAGCTGGAAGAGATTGCTTAACCTTGGAGTTACAGAAGAGCCTATGAGTGACTGGTCGTCACCCATCATCTTGGTTCCTAAACCCGATGGAACCATCAGATTCTGCATTGACTTTTGAAGGGTCAATACAGCTTCTAAACCGGAAGCATATCCCATGCCCAGAGTAGATGAGCTAATTGAGCGACTCAGTGGAAAATGCTTTATATCAACCTTTGATCTGACCAAGGGATACTGGCAGATGCACTTGACTCTGGCTGCCAAGGTCTGTTCCAGTTTATAGTACTGTCCTTCGGATTACAAGGAGCTCCTGCCACATTTCAATGCCTAGTCAACCGCCTACTGAGATCACACAAGAAGCATGCGGCTGCATACCTTGATGACATCGTCATCTACAGCAGAGACTAGATCACCCATCTAACCCAAGTTCAAGCTGTGTTGACCAGCACCCAAGAGATCTGAGTTAGATTCTCATTGGCACTCCTTGTGACCTTGGGGAAGTCACTTTACCCTTGATTGCCTCAGAAGAAAGGGCCTGGCAATCTACTTTCGGTCATACCTTACCAAGAAACCCCAGGGGCCGCTGGGTCACCAGATGTCAGTTGTGACTTGTTGGCACTTAAAAAAAAAAAGAACATTCAGTGCCTGGGATATTTAATCGGGAATGGGCAAATACGACCACAACTACAGATGTTGGATGCCATTGCCCAGGTCCCTGCCCTGAAATCGAAAAAGAGGTTCGTGCCTTCCTTGGATTGGTTGGTTATTACCGCCGATTCATCTCTAATTTTGTAGAGGTGGCGGAGCCATTAAGCAGTCTCTTCCAGAAGAGAACTTCCGAAAGGATTCAGCAGTCACCAGACCTGGACCTGGCCTTCCAGCACATCAGGAAATGCTCTGAATCTGTCCTGATTAACCCTGATTTCTCTCTACCTTTTAATATGCAAATTAATGCCTCAGAGCCTTTCTGGCCCAGGAAGTCAAGGGTGAAGAACATACCATAGCAATCATCAGCAGGAAGCTGCTTCCTCAGGAGAAGCATTATGCGGTGATTGAGAAGGAAGCCCTGGCTGTCAAGTGGGTGCTTTAGACCTTCAAATACTACCTGCTTGGCTGCCTGTTTACGCTGGTAGCCTCAGGTAGCTGGCTCAACATAAGGAGTCCAATGGCTGTATTATGTAGTTGTTTTTGAGTCTCCAACCCTATCAGTTTTGGGTCCGCCATAGGGCTGGTCGGACTCACTTTAACGCAGCTTTCCTTTCCCAGGTGGGGGTCCCAAGTGTTGCAAATGCTCAATGGGGCATGGTTGAGCTGAGGGGGAAGGTGTGTGAAAGGGTCTATAAAATGTTACCTGTCCCTTTCCAAAGGGAGTATTAACAGTCTCCTTTAAGAGAGTCTGCAGCCCTGGAGTTCAGGATGGGAGGGCGTGGCTCACAGGGAGAGATTAAGAACCCAGCAGGCTGCAGGAGGGAGAGAGGCCCGTGGAGTCAGAAGTCCTTCCAAGGCAAGCCATGCAAAGCAGTTCTGAGATAGGAGCTTTAACTGGGGTGGAGGAAGGGCTGGGAGAACCAGCTTGTGGAGATATAACAAGCTGGGACAGAAGTAAAGCTGATTTTGTTTTCCCAGAACTGCTGTCTGACCTGTGTTTTAAAGAAAACCCCTTCCCACTGCACACCACACTACCACATGCATGTTAAACAGTGTTTAAACATGAACAAAGTGTTTATAAAATTACCCTCCACATGCCTTCTACCATCTACACCAGGGGTGTCCAACCCTGTCCTGGAGGGTCGCAATCCTGGCAGGTTTTTGGGATAGCCCTAATGAATATGCATGAGATATATATGCATTAGAGATATCCTGCCAACCTGACTGGTTTGTGGCCCTCCAGGACTGGATTTGGAGACCCCTGCCTTACACCTCTGTCATTTAAGATTGTGAGTGGGCAAGGTGCAGATGTCCTAGACATCAAAAAGAGTAGATAGAATTTGTCACATTCCTCCTCGCTTCTCACCACCACCAAAATGTTGTCTATTAGATCTACACATTCTTTATTTTCCATCTTTTTCTTACAGTTCTTCTGTTTATGAAGAATCAGTATTCAGCAGGCTCTGCCCACGCACAGCTTTCTCGTTCACACACTCTGCAGTCTTCAACTCCTCTTATTGCTTCTATCTTCCAATCCTTGACTCTTCTATCACTCATAGACTTCTAATTCCTTTCCCTACATCAATGCAGGCAGTGCAGGGCAGCAAGGCTAGGCAGTGGGCATTGAATTCTGACCCTCCTTATACAGTATAAGGACTTTGTCACTGTATCATTCCCTGCTATATATGAGGAGTTTTGCCTCTATAAACTTCACTGTTGTCAGCCAACTTCCACCTTCTATATCAGTCCATCACATGGGGCTGATGCAGAAATGTTAGCACACCATTTGCCATAGTTAGCGCAACATCTCTGCATACTTACCACTGCGCCACAATACAGAGGGGATTGTCACGAGCATTACCTGTGCGGAAATGGCTGTGCAGATAGTAGCAGGGTGACTATTAAAATGACATTATAATGAGCTTTGCATAGTCAGATGACATGGTAACAGGGTCATTAGCTACTCCACCCAGATGCAAGTATGTGCAGAAGATCAGAAGGTTGAGCACAGAGTTCAATAGCATCAATGCTCGAACACCTGGTCCGAAGGGAAAGTAAAACTTTAGCACGTGTAGGAGAAGGAAATTTCCACACATGTGAGAGAAAAGAACTTCAGCGCAAATAGGAGAAAATAGATTGGCGTGTAGGAGAAACAGAAATGTTTTCTGGTGTAACTTGCTTGCTGGGAGCTCTGCTGTTTGCACGGGCTGGTGGTGAACACGAAAGAGATGGGGAAAACGACAGAGCAAACAGACAACAAAACAACAAAAGAGGCCTGGGAAAGGAAGCAGGGGGAGAGAGGAGGATGAGGAGGCACAGGTTCAGCCCATCCTCATGAGACTCCACAGATTGGTAAGACTGCACTAGATCTGGATGGACTACTGGAGAAGCATGTTGTGAGCAACTGTTATTTATGCACAAGGGACATTTTCTCCCTGTATGAAGAAATCAAGGCTGATATAGATCCGGTCACAGCTCGTGGGCGTGACATACCAGAGTTACTCACCATGTTAAATTTCTTGGGCACTGCATCTTTCCAAAATGTTATAGGAGTAGCCTGTCAAATAGACCAGTCATTTTTTCCAGACATTTCAAGCACATGCTGCAGGCCTTGAAAAATTGTGTTAGGGATTATATAAAGTATCTTGAATAGCAGAGAGAGTGGCAGGAAGTTAAGAGTCTTAAATTTCCATATAGGGAAGGTGTTGTACTGCATATATCAATCTATTACCTAGATATAATATTAACTGTTGTGTCTTTCTTTTGTGGATAGAAAATGGAGGATACAAGTGCAAGTCATGGTGGCTGACTCCTCTGCCCATATCACGCACACCCACAGAGAGGGGTGAAATGTTGATGGTGCCAGGATTTGTGTCAGTGTTTCAGCCTGGTGTTATAGCCCGATTGAGATGTCATCTGCAATTTTTTAGTTTTTACACTACAATTGAATTTTTTGCTACAAGTATAAGAAAAGTGTATCTGCTTGTTGTGGAGTTTTGAAGCTGTGTTTGAAGTCTGTTTTGATATATTTTTCCTCAAATATTTTTGGAGTGCGTGCTTTTTCTTGAGTGGATTATTCTCCATGGTGGGGGATTAAGATATGCATTATGCTAAGATTAGTGGGTTCTTGTGGTTAGAACCCGGGGATACCTTATTACATCACTAATATCGATTGCAGTTTTCTTTTATTTCCTTACAGAACTGACATATGAGAGTCATCAGTGAAAACAGATTTTCTCATAATGAGTTTCTCTGATGAAAAAGAGTGCGGTATAAAAGAACTATAAATAAATAAAATAAAATAAATAAGTACAGTAATAAAAAGGTTTTGGACAAGAATGTTATTGCCATTTTTCCTTTTTAGCTGCATTACTTTTGATGGAAGAATTTTGTGGTGCTGGCTTCAATAGTGGGGGGGGGGGGTATTTGAGAGGGCAGGGGGTCTATCAGTGCTGTAGTGGACTGGTCTCTGGTGCCTGACCTAGACATTTCATTCCCTCCCATCCCTTGACAGACCTGTAAAATCTCACTGTTAAATCTGTTTTTGAAAGCTAGGCTGTTGCAGAAGAGGGGGGTGGGGCTCACACACAAACGTACTCGGAAAATTGGAGGACAGGGCACAAAAGGAGTGACATGGAGTAGGGGGACTGGTCAAACAGTGAGAGGGGCCTACATATTAATCTCTCCATAGAAATAAAAACGACACTGTCATTCACAAAGTATCAAACCCCATTGTCATTGCCCGATGCTTAACATGAAGCACCTTCAAGGTTAATGATCACTTTCTGGGGTGTCCAGCTTTTCTCTTACATTCTTCTGGGAGGGCCCACCAGTATCCCACGTCCTGGATGAACCCTTAGCCCCATGCAGACTTGCCCACTCAAGAGGGCGAAAGACCTATGGTGCATTCCACTCTCTTTCCACCCTTATCTTCATTCACTGGCTGTGAACACCCATGCGGGGGTGGGGGGGGGTGGGGGGGGGAGGGAGGGAAGGGTGTTACACATGCCAAATAAAAAAAGACACAACACTTGAGACTTGAGGGAAGGATGTGCACAGAGAACATCTACACATATTTTTTCTGCAAGTAACCCCAGTGTCGCTGCAAATGCATTGTTGCCAATGTGCTCCTTTTCCACCCCTAACACTAACAATTCAGTACAAAAACACTGAACAATGCAGAATGCACAAAAATATAAACTACAGAAATGCACAAAGACAGTAACACACAAAAAACAACAATGCACAAAAAATAAGTAGCATACATCATGACGAAGAAAAAATGGTCCCCTCACCTGCAGGTATCCCTTAAATAACATCCCCCCTCCCCAACCTTTTTCATTCACAGCAACTTTTACCACACTTGTGCCATTTCTGGAACTATTGCTATGTATTTGCTTTACCACAATAGTTTGCATGTGGTCACATAACAGGGTCACATTTACAGTCAGATGGCGTCCATTCCTCGCTGTGCCTACAAAAAGTAGTGTGTGGCAATCCACTGTCTCAAGCGCTAAATTTAAGTGCAAAGCTTTCCCGGCTGTTTAGATTTCACACCAACACATGCATTGAAGTGCACTTGCACTGGTGTTGTTATTCCTATGTGTTGACACTATCGCACAAGCTTTTTGCTCATGCGTCTGCTGCCGCCGGTAGCACGTAAGCTTTCTGTGCAACCATCTGGTGCCCGCTGCACAGTTAGCACAGTCTCATTTGCATACATTTTGCTTATATCCTATTGGTACTCTCATGCTAGGAAAACATGCACATGGCTGTTAGTGCCTGGCTCTAACGCTGGCTTTCTGCATTGGCCTGATAGTGTCCTTTATGCTAGGAAGCTGTAGGCACTTCCTGCAGTCTCCATTCCATATGGAGATGCAGGCCAGTTAGCATGAAGGTAACCATGCCATTTAAATACAAATGGGCACACGATTGCTGCTCGTGGATTTCGTCCTTCTCAAAAGGCTATTTACAGACACGGTTTCTTTAAATATTCATAACATGTGGCTAAATTACAGTCCAAACCTGCTGGAATCACTTGCTCATGTTCAGTTCCTAATTGAGAACCTCAGCTAACCCTAGCTGGTCTTCCTTTAGGACTGCTATTGGGATGAGGAGGAGCACTTCTGGCAAGTCCTCCTGCACACTCCGGTAAGTCCAGCAAGTCTTCTGCAGGGTCTTTCAGTACAAGAAGGGTAGGGTCTAAGAACATAAGATATGCCATACTGGGTCAGACCAAGGTCCATCAAGCCCAGTATCCTGTTTCCAACAGTGGCCAATCTAGGTCATCCGTACCTAGCAGTTTCCCCAAAAGACACAGGTTCTGCAATGCTTGTACTGGGTCAAGCATTGATATCCTGGGTCCCTTCTTAATGGTTTATGGACCTTTCCTCCAGGAACTTGTCCAAACCTTTTTTAAACCCAGCTACACTAACAGCCTTTACTACATCCTCCGATAACAAATTCCAGAGTTTGATTACACGTTGACTGAAAAAATATTTTCTTTTATTAGTCTTAAATAGTTTACCCTGTAGCTTCATTGCATGTCCCCTAGTCTTTCTATATTCTGATAACGCAAACAATCGATCTACGTTTACCCGTTCCACTCCGTTCATTAATTTATAGACTTCTATCATATCTCCCCTCAGCCATCTCTTTTCCAGGTTAAAGAGCCCTAACCTTTTTAGCCTTTCTTCATAGGAGTATTCTTCCATCCGCTTTACCATTTTGGTGGCTCTTCTTTGAACCTTTTCTAATAACGCTATATCCTTTTTAAGATACGGCAACCAGAATTGCACACAATATTCAAGGTGCGGTCTCACCATAGAACGATATAGAGGCATTATAATATCTTTTGTTTTATTTTCCATTCCTTTCCTTATGATACCTAGCATTCTATTTGCTCTCTTGGCCGCCGCTGCACACTGGGCCAAGGGTTTTAACATGCTATCCACAATGACGCCTAAATCTTTTTCCTGGGTGGTGGTTGTTCCTAATGTGGAACCTTACATCGTGTAACCATGGTTTGGGTTGTTCTTCCCTAGGTGCATAACTTTGCACTTGTCCACATTAAATTTCATCTGCCATTTTGATGCCCAGTCTTCCAATTTATCAAGATCCTCTTGCAATTTTCCACAATCCTCTTAGGTTTTAACAAGTTTAAATAGTTTTGTATCATCTGCAAATTTGATAACCTCACTCGTTATTCCACTTTCCTGGTCATTTATGAATATGTCAAAAAGCAGCGGACCCAGCACAGATCCCTGGGGTACACCACTATTCACCTTTCTCCATTAGGAAAATTGGCCATTTAGCCCAACCCTCTGCTTTCTATCTTTTAACCAGTTCTTGATCCACAGTAGTACACTGCCTCCTATCCCATGACTCTTTAGTTTTGCCAAAAGTCTCTGATGAGGGACCTTGTCAAAGGCTTTCTGAAAGTCCAGATACACTATATCAACCGACTCACCTTTGTCTACCTGTTTATTCACACTTTCAAAAAAACATAACAGATTAGTTAGACAAGATCTTTCTTGTCTAAAGCCATGTTGGCTGTCTCCCATTAGGCCATGACTATCTACATGCTGAGTAATTTTATTCTTTATGATGGTTTCTACCATTTTTCCCGGTACTGACGTGAGGCTCACCGGTCTGTAGTTTCCCGGATCACCCCTGGAACCCTTTTTAAAAATTGGTGTTACATTGGTGATCCTCCAATCTTCAGGTATTAGAGATGATTTTAATGATAGTTCACAGATTACTAATAGCAGGTCTGCAAGCTCATATTTCAGTTCTTTCAACACCCTTGGATGTATGCCATCCGGCCCAGGTGATTTGCTACTCTTCAGTTTACCTAATAGTTGTAATACATCTTCCCGATGTATCGATATTTCCTTCAATTCTTCCGCACCTTTAAATACCACTTCAGTCAGGGGTAACATTCCTACATCTTCCTCAGTAAAGTCCGAAGCAAAGAATTCATTCAGTCTCTCCGCTATCGCCTTGTCGCCTCTTAGTGCCCCTTTAACTCCTCTATCATCTAATGGACCAACTGACTCTCTCACAGGTTTTTTGGTATGAATGTACTTGAAAAAGTAACACTTACTAAAGGGGGCTGCTACACAGTACCCTGTCCTGTGCTGCTGAGGTAAGCTATATTCTTATTTGATTTAAATTATAGCTCTTTGCTGCTGCTAGGCTCTAACTTATTATGAAATTTAAACTACAAGCTCTCTGTTGGGTTCTAAATTTAACCAGAAAGCTCTCTTCTGTGTTTTAAATTTAAACTAAAAGTACTTTGCTGATGCTAGGCCCTGAGTGACTATTAAATTTAAACTACAGCTCTCTGCTGGGTTCCAAATTTAACCAGTAAGCTCTCTTCTGTGTTTTAAATTTAAACTAAAAGTACTTTGTTGATACTAGGCCCTGAGTGACTATTAAATTAAAACTACAAGCCCTCTGCTGGGTATGAAATGTAACCAGAAAGTTCTCTTCTGTGTTTTAAACTTAAACTGCTGATACTAGGCCCTGACTGATTTAAGAAAAAATAGTGGGTTCACAGATTAATTAGCTTCAATAGAAAGAATTCCTTTCAAAAAATTCCCAGAAGTATATACTCACAATTGCAGATCTCTCTCCAGAAGTAACAGTCCCCTTTTGTAGTCCTTCAAGACTGAGGATCACAGAGCTCTGGTTGAGCTATTTATGCATTGTTGCTGGGTTCAGTAAGTGTGAATCTCCTATAGAATGACACTTCGCTTTCACTAATAATTGTCTCCTTTAGTGATGGTTTTCAAATCAACTTGGGTGCTGTGAGACAGTTCTTCTGGGCCACAAGTCAAAGTGGGTCTGTCAGTCAGAGCAGTATACCAGCAGGCAGGAGCAGAGGGAGCAAGTCCTCAGTGATTTGAGGACCCAGGGAGCCAGCTGTGGCTGCCGGGTGAGGTAAATTTCTTCAGTGTTTTTCTGTATGGGTCTTGTTCTCAAACATGATATCTTGTCTAGGTATCTGCAGTCGTCTCTTCATTTGCTGTCTAAATATGTCTAGCATGCTAGTGTGAAACTTGCTCTCTTTGTGTATCATTTAGTCCAACTTTAAAACAATGCATGTATGCATGCATGGGGAAACTGCTAGGTACATATGACCTAGATTGGCCACTGTTGGAAACAGAATACTGGGCTTGATGGACCTTGGTCTGACCCAGTATGGCATATCTTATGTTCTTATGTTCTTTCCTTCTATTTATTTAGTCATTTGTTTATAAAGTCTATAAACTACATTGCAGATGTAGAATCACCCAAAGCCAT
The DNA here is from genome assembly GCA_033557465.1 of Ichthyophis bannanicus. Lineage (NCBI taxonomy): Eukaryota > Metazoa > Chordata > Amphibia > Gymnophiona > Ichthyophiidae > Ichthyophis > Ichthyophis bannanicus. The sequence goes on from CM066031.1 coordinate 1,221,550,009, forward strand.
GCACAAAGTAAAGTATAAAATAAATATACACATAAAATAAAAAGACAAAAGAATTATACAAAGGTAAAATATCCCTCTCTGCTGTGCAGTTGCTTTTGCTGTGGCCGTGTTTTCTGTCTGGGTTTTGGGTGCAGTCCTCTGTTGTATGCAGTGGAAAGGCACGTCGTATTTCAGTACTTGTGATAGTGTCATGTCACGTGTCTTTGTCTTTTATAATTCATCGGACATCTTTTCTCTTCTGCGCATATCACCTTCCTATTCTTTGCTTATGAACATGTATCTAATTTTCTTCCCACCTCTTCTCTTTTCTCCTGACTACCCTTAGCATGCAGCAGTCTCTACCAAGTGCCGAGCATGTCACCATGGATGCATGCAAGAAAACATAATCATGTTTTTCTAAACGATAACTATAGTTTATTTTGGCTCATTTCAGTGTCCTGTGTGTTTCTGTCAATAGGTATAGTGATATGTGAATGACAGGGGCTGAGTGATAATGCATATGGCTTACAGTGTAGGTATTATTAATATAAGTGTGTAAGAGTGTGAGGATGAAGGATAAATACAAGGGAAAGGGCGTAAGTGACTGAGTGTGTTAAGTATTTGCACAGCGGAGAGGGTTTTTCAGAACCATTGTATGTAAGATAAATAATGTGCCGCAGCAATCACAGTTGTTGTTGTGTGACATTGAGTCGATGCCAACATCTGGCAACTCAGCCCCTGGGTTTTCTTGGCAAGGTGCAACCAGAAGTAGTTTGCCAAGCCTTTCTTCCACACAATAAGCCTATAGCATCTGGTATTCCAAGGAGGTCTCCCCATCCAAGCACCAACCAGACCCAACGCTTCTTAGCTTCCAAGAACAGACAAGATTGGGTTCATTCAGGGCAGCGTGGCTACCGTCTCTTTAACAGATGTGACCTACAATCCACTTTCTGCAATGCCTGTAAGATCCTTGTGGCAACCAATGGATCTGAAAGAGAAATTAGAAGTTTTCTTTTTAGTGACAGAAGGAAAAAATAGCACAAATCCCTGCAATATATCATGCTGAAAACTGCCGGTGCATTTTACAGGACTCCATGGTTACCCACATGGTAAAAATGTTCAACAAAAGGGGATCCTATTCATGCTTCTCTTACATAACATAGATTATTCAGTGCGGAAAATGCACTGCTGAAACAGGCCAGAAGTTAAAGGCAAGAATACATTTATGCAGACACAAAATCGCATGTTACAAAGAGCAAGCCAATAGCTCCCTAGGGGAACACTTTTTGGGAAGAGACAAATGGCCTTCTGATCAGGATACTAAAAGGTAAATTCAAAACAATCCAGGAACATCAGACATTTAATGTCAAAATGATCAACCACTTTTGAACTAGAAGAAAGGATGTAACAGCGATTATGGGGCCCTCATACTAACAGGTGCTAAGCAGTTAGTGCCTGGATTAGTGCATGCTGTTAGCACACCGGCATGGTAGTAGTTACTATACTGGCATGACGCTGATTGCCATGTTAACTGCATAGCATGTTATGGAATGCGAACAGGCGTAGTTTACTACTCACGGCCACTAAATAGGAGGCAGGATGGTGCATGCAAGAAACATGCTTAGGTCCCTATTGTGAAAGACTTATGCATGTAAATGGATATGTCCACACATACTTACAGAAAGTGTACGCATATCACTGCATGCTCGTAAGTACTATAGGGACATGTGAAGGGGCAGAGCGTAGGCACAGCCTCTGCTGACAAGCTTAGGGGGTTATTCATGCTGGAGGCAGCTCCCGACTAACTTCTCTGCCGGTTGTGCGGGGAAGTTAGTGGGGGGCGGGGAAGAGGCGGCCCAGGGGCGGAGAGTGGGCAGTCACCAGCCCTGGACATATAGGGCCGATTCTAATGTTGGCCCTCTACGTCCAGGGCCGGTAAAGTGGCCGGGGAAGTTATTCCACCTCCGAGGTGGAAAAGCTCCCCTGGTCGTGTTTTTTTTTAAGCGGCCCGGGGCGCAGAAGGGGCTTAGAAGGCCGGATCGGGGCTCGGGCTGCAAGGAATTAACTCTCTTTGCAGGCAGCCAGCATTGCGGCTTTTAAATGGAGCCACAGTGCCATGGCAACAGGACGCCATGGTGCCGCGGCTCCATTTAAAAGCCCCGGTTGAGTTAGCCAGGCTATGGCTTTATGTGCAGGCTGGGACTGAATCGCAGTCCCGGCCTGCACGTACATGCCCGTTCGCGATCCTGATCCCGCGTGGCTAGACGTGGGCCGCTGGATCAGAATCGCGATCTCCTTTGTACGTTCAGGTCAGCCCGGACGTACAAAGGAGATGTACATCGGGATCAGAATCGGGCCCTTAAGCTATAAAGCGACTTATGCATGTCAGGTCGCCGATCTAGGTGCGACGAGATCCACCTGCTCTCAGGCATGCAGAACTGCCACACCTGGATTTCAGCACCTCTGCACACCCCTGTGCATGCACGTTTTACTTTATAAAATAGGCCCAAACGTTGCACGCTATACCACACATTGCCTGCGTGGGAGTATACAGAATTACCTTCTAAGTGTCAACACACTTACCACGCAATAAAGAACTTCTCTGTGCTGCATTTGTGTGGGAACGTGCTGGGAATACCCCGAGCAGTTGGTGCACAGGCTTTACACTTACCATGCACTAATTTTGGCATCTAATGCATAGTATGTGCAAAACCTGACCACATTTTAGTAAAAGGGCCCCTTAGGTTTCCTTTTAAATTCACCATCAGTCCTCTAATTCTACTCTCATCTTCTTGTCACTGTAGCATCTCCTCTACTACCCCCATCTCTGGAATGCAGATTATGGTTCACTTGTACAGTATATTCTGGCATATGCCATCTTTTGTTTTTAGAACCTGAGGACAACATGCATTGAAATCAATGAAAAGATCATTGGGTTTGAACCTGCTAAAAAGAAAGTTAAAAAAAAGGTTATCACTTCACATTATATATTTCTTTGTGTGCATTCAAGTGCTCTAACATGCCAAACCCACTGCTTCATAAGCTGTGAGAAATTTATTCCAAACGGAACTTTTTCTCGTTTTGTTTTTTCTGATTCCAATCCAATGGAGCTTGATAGCATAAAACGAGAATGAAATAGGCTGGCTCCTTTGATCTTCCTTCCTTAGGAGAGGCCATCTAGATTTATCCCTGCTCTGAGCAGGAGTCAAGGCCTTTGGGAGATGAATAAAACTGTGTATCTTTGGGAGGTGAGTAAGTCTTTGGGACGTGTGCCGAGCATCTATTGCAGGACCCATAATGCTCCAATTGCACAGAATAGACGAGTGACTCCTTTTACAGGAGTTGATGTCTGGGGCAGCCCAATATTCAATTGCTATTTACTAAATGGTTGCCAAAAAATTCAAGAGGTAAATTAATCCCGCAATCATCAGAGGAGTGGATGTGCTTTAGGGAATACTGTTTCCAGGTTTAATGACCTTCAGGATTTTAAAAGAGCCAAAATCCAAACAACTAGTAGTCTTCCAGAGTAGTTGTTCACCTGCTCCGCCAGAATAGGGAGGCCCCGAATTATTTAGTTTTAAATACATGAAAACCACGTTATAAAAGATCCCTTTACTTTTAGAGCAACAGCATACAGGAAACATTTGGGTCAATATTTATTTATTTATTTGTAGGATTTTGAGTCAATATTTATAAAGCACTTAGATGTTTCACATCATGCCAAACTTCTAAGTGCTTTTTTCTAAAAAAAAAAAAAAAAAAAAAAAAAAGACCTGGCAGCATTGTGCGTATAGCAGAATATTCTACTGTACATATAACAGAGTGGAGGAGTGGCCTAGTGGTTGGGGCAAGGTACTTCAGGCCGGAAGGTCAGGGGTTCAAATCCCACTAGAGGACAGCAACCTTGGGCCAGAAGGACTGGGGTTTCTAGTCCCACAGGTGCTCCTTGTGGTCTTGGGCAAGCCACTTAACCCTCCATAGCCCATGTTCCCTATAAAATAGTTATCTCCAAGTTTTAATGCCCTGTTCAATGTAATTTCAGTTTGTTTAATGTAAACCGCACTGATGCAGAATAGCGCGGTATATAAGAGAATGTAAATAAATAAATAAATGGTATAAATAGAGTGGGGAAGGTGGGGTTGTAGTTTTTCAGAGACAGGGCCACAAAACCATATAAATTATACATATTGGCATCAATATTCAGCCCCTATACATGTCAGGTGAGATTTTAGAAGGGATATCTAGAAGAATCTGGGGCATCCAGAGCAGAATGTCCAAAAATCCAGGGGAGTGAACATAAGAACATAAGATATGCCATATTAGGTCAGTCCAAGGGTCCATCAAGCCCAGTATCCTGTTTCCAACAGTGGCAAATCCAGGCCACAAGTATCTGTCAGGTTCCCAGCAGTGGCAGCAGTAAAGGGAGGTCGTACCTTCTGAATTTGCTCTGTCTCCACCCTAAAAAGTAAATGTCCCAGTAACCGGTTCTGGAGACGGGCCCCCTGCAGATAGCAAGGCCAGGAATATGCATTGTGGGCCATTTCACAAATATGGATGCCCCGAATTGCACAGCCTCAGAACCGGGTACTTGAACATCAAGGATATTTCAGAAGGGGGGAGGGGCCACTATCTTATAAGACCTGCACCTCCTGGCCTGCCATTTCAGATACTTAGATGTGCAGCAGCGGGCCAGTAATATGTTTGGAAATTTTTACAGTAAATATGTAGATGAGATAAATATGCATTAATAATAATTATGGACAGCTTTTCAATCAAACTGGCAGTGGTTATGGGGTGGCTAGAAGAGTTTTGGAAGTCCATATCTATTGCTAACTTTGAGAAGGGAGGTTATGGATCTTATACTGTGCCTTAGGGCAGTAGTTCCCAAACCAGTCCCCAGTAAAAAGGGAGGAGTGGTCTAATAGTTGGGGCAAGTTATCTCAAGCCGGAGGGCCAGGAATTCGAATCCCACTAGAGGACAGCAGCCTTGGGTCAGAAGGACTGGGGTTTCTAGTCCCACAGGTGCTCCTTGTGGCCTTGGGCAAGCCACTTAACCCTCCATTGCCTCAGGTACAAAAACATAGTTTATGAGCCCTTCGAGGAGAAGGGAAAAATATATATACAGTACATGAATGTGCACCGCTTTGACTGATAGAAATGCAGTATATAAGCCCAGTTAAATAAATAAATAAATCCACCATAAATATGCATGAGGTAGATTTACAAATATATCTCTTGTATATTCATTATGGGTATCTTGCAAACCTGACCAGCCAAGGGTCCCCCAGGACAAATTGGAGAACTACTGCCTTAGGGAGCTAGGAATGGTGAACTGATTTCTTGCAGGACAAATGAGTTTTCACTTAACTCTTTTAAATAAATTGAGTACCCTAGGAATGAACCCTAAAGTGACTGACTGGGTTATAAATTGGTTGAGTGGGAGGTGACAAAGGGTTCAGCTAAATGGAGCTCACTCTGAGGAGAAGGATGTTACCAGTGGTGTGCCACAAGGATCTCTTCTTGGTCCAATTCTTTTTAACATTTTTGTTAGTGATATTGTGGAAGGGCTGTCGGGTAAGGTTTGCCTCTTTTGTGGATGATGCCAAAATCTGCAATAGAGTAGACACCCAGGCAGGTGTAGATAACATAAGGAGGGATCTAGCTAAGCTTGAAGAATGGTCTAGAATGTGGCAGCTGAGATTTTATGCTAAAAAATGCAGAGTCATGCATTTGGGCTTCAAAATTCCAAGGGGGTGGTACAGTGTAGAGGACGAAGTACTTCTGTCCATGAAAGATGAGCAGGACCTGAGGGTGATTGTTTCTGATGATCTTAAGGTGACTAAACAGGTAGAAAAGCTGACTGTGAAAGCCATAAAGATGCTTGGGTGCATAGGGAGAGGAATGGCCAGCAGAAAAAAGGAGGTGATAGTGCCTCTGAATAAGTCTCTGGTGAGACCTCTTTTGGAGTATTGTGTACAATTCTGAAGACCACACCTTCAAATGGATATTAATTAACAGTTTTAATTTAATTAACAGTTTCTTATATACCGCACCTTCCAGATATGAACAGGATGGAGTCTGTGTAGAGCAATGGTTCTCAACCCAGTCCTCTAGGACCCCCAGGCCAGTCAGGTTTTCAGAATATCCACAATGAATATGCATGAGATAGGTCTGCATGCACTGCATCCATTGTATGCAGATCTATCTCATGCATATTCATTGTAGATATTCTGAAGACCTCACTGGCTTGGTGGTCCCAAGGACTGGATTGAGAACCACTGGTGTAGAGGGTAGCTACAAAAATGGTTAGTGGTCTTTGTTATAAAGCATAGGAGGACAGACTTAAAGATCTTAATATGTATACATTAGAGGAAAGGCAGGATAGAAGAGATATGACAGAAACATTTAGATACATCCGTGGGCACAAATGCACAGGAAGAGAGCCTCTTTCAATTGAAAGCAAGCTCTGCTATGAAGGGACATAGGATGAGGGTAAACAGGGGATAGACTCAGGAGTAATATGAGGAAATATTTTTTTATGGAAAGAGTGGTAGATGCATGAAATAGTCTCCCAGTGGAGGTAGTAGAAACAAAGCGTATCTGAATTCAAGAAGTCATGGGACAAACACAGAAGACCTCTAAAGGAAAAAAAGGGACTATAATAATTGGTATGGAAGGATAGATTGGATAGGCCATATGGTTGTTTCTGTCATCATGTTTCTATGTTTCTAAATAGAGAATGTTGATATCTAGTATTGAATTATTAAATGGCAGGTGTTATTTCCAGAGGGATAGTCTAGGAACCATAGTTCTAAACCCAACACTGTCAATACAGTCCTGGTTCTAAATAAACCATTAATACTGACAAATTAGTATCATCATAAAAATGATTTTGTAGTTATAAAATAGAATACAATAAATGACTTTGTCGCTTTGGTGTTTCTAAATAATCTGCATTCAAGATATTCCCGTTGAGTGGTATAATGGTTTAAATTTAAAACACAGCAGAATGCTTTCTGGTTAAATTTAAAACCCAGCAGAGAGCTTCTAGTTTAAATTTAATAGTCAGGGCCTAGTACCAGCAAAGGGTTTTAATGTAAATCAACTCAGAATATAACTTAGCATAAAAGGAAAAATAGAGTCAATATTCTTTGAGCAATGAATTGTTCCTAGAAACCTTTACAAAAAGGCCTTATTAGATTAGACTTATGAAATTGCTTTAAATAGGTGTTAAAGCCAAGGGACAGGTCAAAGGGGCATTTTGAAAGACTCCCTCTATACAAGCAAGGACTTTGTGAATCACCCAGGAAATTGGTCACAGATTACCTTAGAAGCATAGGACAGGGTACTGTGTAGCAGTCAGCTTTCCATAAGTCTTTTATTCCCTCCCTCCCTCCCCAACTCCCACCCATTCCTGGGATAATCGTAGCTTTATAGGTGCTTAAATATCTTAAAGGAAAGGAGGTGTCATATTCACTCTCAGGTGCAGCTGTTTATCCTCATCAGGCATATATTAAGGACCTGAGATTGAGTAAGCTTGAGGTGAACAAAGTCCACTAAACATATTAGGTACAATTTTATTAGTATAAGTATCCCCAGCAAACCTTAGTAAAACTAAGATGCAGACAGCAGTCCAACAGTGAGATAGGGGCTTTCCAGTCTTTTGTATTGAGTGTCACATGTATGATTTTCTCCCAGTTGGTGAGGGGTCATACAGGTGCACTAGGTGTAAGGAGTTGTTTGCTTTCAGGGAATGAGTCCGAACTCTGGAGGCTAGAGTAGCAGACTTTGAGGACATAAGGAAGGCAGAGAGGTACATAGGCGAGACCTACAGGGATGTAGCACTGAAGTCCCACCTCCAGTCTGGCAGTATCCCTGTTGTCATGGAGGAGAGAGGTCATGTGACTGGAGAGTATCACCCTGGTGTGGCAGGAAGTGATCCTGTAGCTAGGACCTTTTCTCCAAGTGATGTAAAACCCTCTCGCACTGAGGTTTCTTCAAGACCATGTGCCCACAAGGGGAGGGTTAAGACAGCCATTATAGTTGGTGATTCGATCATTAGGCATATAGATAGATGGGTGGCTGGTGGAGGTGAGGATCGCCTGGTAACATGCCTGCTTGGTGCGAAGGTAGCGGACCTCATGTGCCACCTATACAAGATCTTAGATAGTGCTGGTGAGGAGTCTGCTGTCTTGGTACATGTCGGTACCAATGACATAGGAAAGTGTGGTAGGGAGGTTCTGGAAGCTAAATATAGGCTTTTAGTTAGGAAATTGAAATGCAGAACTTCCAGGGTAGCATTCTCCAAAATGCTTCCCGTTCCATGCTGCAGGACCCAAAAGGCAGGCAGAGCTCCACAGTCTCGATGCGTGGATGAGACGATGGTGCAAGGAAGAGGGTTTTGGATTTGTTAGGAACTGGGGAACATTCTGGGGAAAGGAGGGGCTTTTCCAAAGGGATGGGCTCCACCTTAACCGGGATGGGACCAGGCTGCTGGCATTAACTGTTAAAAAGGAGATAGAGCAGCTTTTAAACTACATAATAGGGGAAAGCCGACAGTCACCAAGAGCACATGGATTGGAATAATGTATTCTTGAAGGATGCTAGCAAAAGATTGAAGTTAGGGCATATCAGCAGAGAGGTTCCAATAAAGACAAAAGTAGAACAAATGCCATTGAGTACATAGCAGACAGAGCTTAAAGATTCCAAATTATCCCTGCCTACCGATAGCCAGATTAATGTGAATAAAATACAGCCTCTAAAATGCTTGTATGAAGTCTAAAAAATAAGATGGGAGAGTTAGAATATATAGCACTAAATGAGAAGTTAGATATGATTGGTATCTCAGAGACATGGTGGAAGGAAGACAACCAGTGGGATGCTCTGATACCTGGGTAAAAACTATATCGTAATGATAGAGCAGATCAAATTGGTGGTGGGGTTGCACTCTGTTAGAGAGAGCATTGAGTCACAAAGGATTAAAGATTTGCAGGAAACAAAATTCACTGTAGAATCTCTATGGACTGAAATTCCATGTTAAAAGGGGGAGGGGAAGGTGATGGCAGTGGGGGTGTACTATTGACTGCCTGGCCAGAGTGAACAAATGGATGATGAAATGCTCAAAGAAATCAGGGAAGCTAAGAAGAGTTACAGTACATTAATAATAATGGGTGATTGCAATCACCCTGGTATCGACTGGGCCCGTGTCACAGCAGGACATGATAGGGAGATAAAGTTTCTAGATGAAATAAATGACTGCTTCTTGGAGCAGCTGGTTCATGAACAAACCAGAGGGGAAGCCATTTTGGACCTAATCCATAGTGGAACACCAGATCTGGTGCAAGAGATAAGGGTGTTGGACCCACTTCGCAATAGTGATCATAGCATGATCGCGTTTGATTTAATAAATAGAGGAAGGACAGTAAGGAAATACACAGTACTACCTTTTAACTTTCAGAAAGGGAAACTATGGTAAAATGAGGAAAATTGTTAAGAAAAAACTAAAAAGAGCAATTGAAGAAGGTTAAAGATTTACATCAAGCATGGGTGTTATTTAAAAATACTATCTTAGAAGCCCTGACCATCTATATTCCACGCTTTAAGAAAAGTGGAACGAAGTCCAAAAAATGGTCAGCATGGTTTAAAGGTGAGGTCAGAGAGACTGTTGTTGCCAAAAAAGCATCTTTCAGGAAATGGAAAAAGAAGCCAAATGATGAAAACTGTAAACAACATAAGCATTGGCAAGTTAGATGCAAGGCATTGATGAGGCAGGCAAAGAAAGAATTTGAGAAGAAGCTTGCTGTGGAAGCAAAAATGTGCAATAAAGACTTTTTCAAGTACATTCGTAGCAAAAAACCTGTGAGAGAGTCAGTTGGACCATTAGATGATAGAGGGATAAAAGGGGCTCTAAGAGGGGACAAGGCCATAGCAGAGAGACTGAATGAATTCTTTGCTTCGGTCTTTACTAAGAAAGATGTAGGGATGTTACTCATGATTGAAATGGTATTTAAAAGTGATGCCACAGAAGAATTGAAAGAAATATCTATAAACCAGGAAGATGTATTACACCTATTTGATAAACTGAAGAGTAGCAAATCACCTGGACCGGATAGTATATATCCAAGGGTATTGAAAGAACTGAAATATGAGATTGCAGACCTACTATTAGTAATCTGTGAATTATCATTAAAATTATCTGTAATACCAGAAGATTGGAGGATAGCCAATGTAAGGCCAAATTTTAAAAAGGGTTCCAGTGGTGATCCGGGAAACTACAGACTGGTGAGCCTGACCTCAGTACCGGGAAAAATGGTAGAAACCATTATAAAGAACAAAATTACTGAAGTTGTAGATAGTCATGGCTTAATTGGAGTATAAAGTACACGTTCCAACCCTCAACATAGAGATTGTAATATTATGATGCTTCTATTGGCTTAAACCTGTGTCCAATTGACCACCTAATTAAAATAATTATTATCATAAGCAACAAGGTCTCAGACTTAGGTGGGGCTATGATCCAGTCTGGTCTGTGTGCACCCTTTTGCATCCCTAACAAGTCTGGTCTGTGTGCACCCTTTTGCATCAAGCATTATCTTAGTTTTTATACCTTTATGATGCACCTTGCCGTTTCTTAAGGCCGATAATTCTGAAGGAACCAGTCTGTTTACCAAACCAACGCCATGCGGGTTGGCTATTATGGGTGCTTTATACGTGGTTAAGCAGCACATTATGATGCACCTGTGGAAAATTTGACTATCCCGATGGACCTCCTTTTGATGTTTTTTTATCCGGGTCGATATCCAAGGCATCATTGCCCTTTTAAATTCCTGTGCCGTTGCCAGCCACAGTGAATGGTCTTTTCCTCCAGCCCTGGAACACTATTCAAAACATTAGTGTGCTTCTTCAAAATATGTTTACAAAAGAGCATTATTTAACAATCGTGATCTTTTGTTATCTCCATACACGAGAAATCAGACTGATGATCATAATGTGAATTTAGTTACCAAGTACTCCCCATATAGTTTTCAAATTAAACATATGGCCCAGGAATTTAAAGGAAATATTGAGTCCGACAGTGCTAAGACCTTTACCAGCTCAATCTGTGGAACCTGATAATGGTCATACAAAATGTGGGGATTGTAAAGTGTGCAATATTACCTTGGAAACGACAAATTTTCAATATCATGGCAAAACATATTCATTAAGGAAGAAGACATCTTGTGGTTCCAGTTACGTGGTCTATTGTATCCAATGTCCCTGTCAATTATTATACGCGGGCAAAACAATCCGCCCGTTTCAAGTCAGAATGAATGAACACCGCAGCAGATTGAATTGTAAGAAAATGGACGCGCCCATTGTGGACCACTGTGTTAAATTTAATCATAAGTTTGACGAATTACGTTGCTTCTGCATAGATCAAATTATTACAGGATATAAAGGCAAATCAAAAGATCAGATGCTGTTAATTTGAGAACAACGGTGGATTTTCAATCTACAATCCGTAAGCCCGAACGGTTTAATTGCTCAGATAGACTGGAGTGTCTGCGTATAGTTGCAGTGAGGAGATGTGATTACTTTTAGTCCACTGATAACATTTGTACATTATTGTATGTTGCACTCTGACCATTGCATGGTTGAGGAGATTCACACCAACAGATGCACAAGAGTAATGATGCCTTGGATATCGACCCGGATAAAAAAACATCAAAAGGAGGTCCATCGGGATAGTCGAATTTTCCACAGGTGCATCATAATGCGATGCTTAACCACGTATAAAGCACCCATAATAGCCAACCCGCATGCGTGGTGTTGGTTTGGTAAACGGACTGGTTCCTTCAGAATTATCGGCCTTAAGAAACGGCAAGGTGCATCATAAAGGTATAAAAACTAAGATAATGCTTGATGTTTTAAGATATGGCATATGAATTTAGAATGAGATTGTGATAAATACATTAGATTTCTTTCTATTTTTGTTAATAGTGCTTAAAAGTTCAGCATTAACAACGCGTGTCATGAGGTGCATATAACAAAGGACCCCCTGAAGAAACGTTCTGGTAGTGAAACGCAACTGCGCTGAAGTATGGCATTGGGGACATTGAATTGAACTAAGCACCATTTTTTCTTAGCATATAATTCTGTGTGTTTATGACATTTGGAATATGACCTGTAACTAAAAGGTCATCGATGCTATAATATTAAGCGACATTAGAAGGTCATTGATGAAAAAGGGTGCACACAGACCAGACTTGTTAGGTCTGGATCATAGCCCCACCTAAGTCTGAGACCTTGTTGCTTATTATAATAATTATTTTAATTAGGTGGTCAATTGGACACAGGTTTAAGCCAATAGAAGCATCATAATATTACAATCTCTATGTTGAGGGTTGGAGCATTTACTTACATATATTCAACAGGTGAATCACTCTGAGAAGTGACTGTCGGGATAGTTTGTCGATGGCTTAATTGGAGAGAGCCAACATGGCGTTAGCCAGGAAAGTTTTGTCTTAATAATCTGTTTTATTTTTTGAAGGTGTGAATAAACAGATAGACAAAGGTGAGTGGGTTGATATAGTGTATCTGGACTTTCAGAAAGCCTTTGACAAGGTCCCTCATCAGAGACTTAAAGTCATGGGATAGGAGGCAGTGTACTATTGTGGATCAGGAACTGGTTAAAAGATAGAAAACAGAGGGTATGAATAAATGGCCAATTTTCCCAATGGAGAAAGGTGAATAGTGGAGTACCCCAGGGATCTGTGCTGGGTCCGCTGCTTTTTAACATATTCATAAATGACCTTGAAATGGGACTAACGAGTAAGATTATCAAATTTGCAGATGACACAAAATTATTGAAAGTTGTTAAAATCCATGAGGATTTTTGAATAATTGCAAGAGGACCTTGATAAATTGGAAGACTGGGCATCCAAATGGCAGATGAAATTTAATGTAGACAAGGGCAAAGTTATGCACCTAGGAAAGAACAACCCAAACTATGGTTACATGATGCAAAGTTCCACATTAGGAACCACTACCCAGGAAAAAGATGTAGGCGTCATTGTGGATAAAATGTTGAAAGCCTCCGCCCAGTGTGCAGCAGTGGCCAAGAGAGCAAATAGAATACTAGGTATCATAAGGAAAGTAATGGAGAATAAAAGAAAGGATATTATAATACCTCTGTATCGCTCCATGGTGCGACTGCACCTTGAATATTGTGTGCAATTCTGGTCGCCGTATCTTAAAAAGGATATAGCGTTATTAGAAAAGGTACAGAGAAGATTCACCGAAATTGTAAAGGGGATGGAAGGATACCCCTATGAAGAGAGGCTAAAAATGTTAGGGATCTTCAACCTGGAAAAGAAACGGCTGAGGGAAGATATGATAGAGGTCTATAAATTTAATGAATGGAGTGGAACAGGTAAACATAGATCAATTGTTTACGCCATCAAAATATAGGACTAGGGGACATGCAATGAAGACAAATAAGAGAAAATATTTTTTCACTCAACATGTAATCAAACTCTGGAATTCATTACTGGAGGATGTAGTAAAAGCTGTTAGTGTAGCTGGGTTTAAAAAAGGTTTGGACAAGTTCCTGGAGGAAAGGTCCATAAAGCTTTTTTAAAGGGGACCCGGGATATCCACTGCTTGCCCCAATACAAGCATTGTGGAACCTGTGTCTTCTGGGGAAACTGCTAGGTACTTGTGACCTAGATTGGCCACTGTTGGAAACAGGATACTGGGCTTGATGGACCTTGGTCTGACCCAGTATGGCATATCTTATATTATTATGTTCTTATAGCTCTTTCTGATGCAGCTATTCTGTTTTGTCATTGCTGGATTCAGGATTTGCTAGTCTCACACTGAAACACATTCAATATTATTTTTAATGTATACCTGAGATTTTGGGGGGAAATCCGTTTCTCATTACCCTTGTTCTTACTTTAGATTGCATACTATGAAGAATGGGACCATTTTAGCTTGTCTTTTGGGGAGGGAGCAGGTTTCGGGATTGCTACAGGTTGTTGAAAAGAATTTGGTTTCACCACTGTAACTTTCTAGCCCTCTTTGCCTCTTCTCTTCTTCTCAGATTTGTATCTATTTCAGTGTTTAGTGGTCTGCTTTAGCCATATGGTAAAATCTCACTTTCTCCCTTTCTTTTCTGTTACTGCTTTATTTTACAGCTAACTAGAAAATGATATGGAAGATTGGGCTGTCTTGATTATTCTAAATCACACTTCCATGTTAAATTGATGACTACATTATTCCAACATTTTTATAAATGCTTTGTTTTTGTTCTTTCACTTTTGCAAATAGATAAAATAGCATTGATAATACTAGCTTTCTAAAACCTTATAAAACATAGAAAATGACGGCAGATAAAGACCATATAATCTATCCAGGCTGCCCAGCCATAAGAGCTATCGTAAGTTCTACAATCCCTTCCACTCCCTCAAATATCCTCTGTACTTCTCCTATGCTTTCTTGAATTCAGATACAGTTCTCCTCCCTATCACCTCCACTGGGAGGCTATTCCATGCATCCACCTTAGTTTACATCTGAGTCAACCCTCTTTTGCCTTCATTCTATGACCCCCTCATTCCATAGCTTTTTTTTTTTCATTTGAAAGAGGCCTGCCTCCTGTGCATTTATGCCACATAAGTAGTTAAATGTCTCTATCATATCTCCACTCCTGCCTTTCTTCCAAAGTATACATATTGCGATCTTTAAGTCTGTCCCCGTCTGCTTTATGATGAAAACCACTGACTAATTTAGTAGCTGCCCTCTGCACTGACTCCACCCTGTTTTATATTTTTTTGAAGGTGTGTGATCTCCAGAATTGTACATAGTACTCCAAAGGAGGTCTCACCAGACACTTGTACAGAGGCACTATCACCTCCTCCTTCCTGATGGCCATTCTTCTCCCTATGCACTCAAGCATCCTTTGGACTTTTGCTATCACTGTTTGGCCATCTTAAGATCATCAGATACGAGCATCTCTAGGGGATGCTCTTCTGTCTTACACAGACGTATTTCACCCCCTGCAGTGTACCAACCCCTTGGGATTTTGCAGCCCAAATGCATGACCCTGCATTTATTAGCATTAGATCTTAGCTGCCAAATTCTAGACCATTCGTCAAGCTTCAGTAGATCCCTCCTCATGTTATCCACATCTTCCAGGGTGTATGCCCTGTTGCAGATTTGGGTTACTTGGCAAGGGAACTTTCAGCTGGTTGATCTATAACATGTGATATACCAGAAGGTTCTCCATTTTCACTTATTTTATTTAATGTTTGCGTGACGTCTTTGGGAAACATCTTGCAGGCCTTGGAAGTCTCTTATTATTCATATGCAGATGATACAGTTCTCACTTTCCCAATGACAGCCACTGTTACCAAGACATGATTAAACGGGGAAAGTTTTCTACAGATTAAGAAGTGGATGTAAAATAGTGGTTTTAAAGTTAATCCAGAGAAAACTGAAATTTCGTGGGTTAGTTGGCCAAGAGTGACTCCCCCTTTAAAGATTCCAATCATTGCAGGCCATCTGATTCTCCTTAATTGGGAGACCAAAACATTAGAGGTTTTTATAACTCTAGATTCACAATGAAACCACAGGTGACAGCAATGGTGAAGAAAACATGATATACTGTAATTTACAGGCCATCAAATTTTGCGGTCATTTTTAGAGGTAGGGCATGTACAGTTGGCTGTGCAGGCAACAGTCCTGTCCCTGTTTGGACTGTAGCAATATTGTTTTGCTTGGTTTCCTGGAGAAGGAAATATGTAGACTGCAGGCACTAGAGAATGTGGCCCCTAAACTTGTTCTTTGGGGTTCGAAATGGGACAGAGCTACACCTTTTTTAATTGCTCTGCACCCATTCCCTGTATGAGCACCAATTCTGTTTAAGCTTCTTACCTTTGTGTTTAAGCTTCTGTATGGTTTGACTCCTGCTAGCATAAGTTCTTTAGTTATGTTTATATGTCCCAAACTGACAGCTTGGATCTGGGAAAGAAATTAGATTGCCTGTGCCATTACCTAAGTCTTTTTGTCATCAGGACACTAGAAAGAAATCAGTTTCAGGAGCAGGTCCCGATTTATGGAACGCTCTTTCAGCAGAACTGCATAATTTAACATCCTACAAACAATTCCAGCGTTCTTTAAAAACTTGGCTTTTCTAGATTTATTTGCCTAGCTGAACATCTTTATCACTGTTGCATTATTGTTATTCACAATGAAATATGTTGATCGATCTACTGTATGTGATTCCCTTTTCATTATAATGGTATACGCAGAATTTAAATATTCATGATTAAATTAGATTACTTATTTATTTATTTAACTAGGATTATATACCGCTTTTCTACAAGTTCAAGCAGTGTACATTCAGGTACTGTATATATATTTCCCTTGTCCCCGAAGGGCTCACAATCTGTTTTTGTACCTGAGGTAATGGAGGGTAAAGTGGCTTGCCCAAGGCCACAGGGAGCACCTGTAGGACTAGAAACCCCAGTCCTTCCGGTCCAAGATAAACCTTTCCTGACAGCCCTTCTGCAATATTGTTTACTCATCTTAGTCTAATGCATGGCTTCAAATATATATCAATGCTAGTATGATTTATCTAGCACAGAGGCTTTCAATTCAGTCCTCAGGAGCCGCTTGACTAGCTTGGTGTTCAAGATATTCACAATGAATATGCATGAGATAGATTTGCACGCTGTGCCTCCATTGTATGCAGATCTGTCTCATGCATATTCATTGTAGATATCCTGGAAGCCTGCATCAGCTAAGCAGCCCTGAGGGTTGGGTTGAGAGCCGCGGGTCTAGCAGACTTCAGTAAGGTACAGATTGCTAACAACCTCCTAGGAAAGGAAGCTCAATGACAAGGGGCCCTGACAAATGTGGTAGTAACCTAACCAAACCAATATACCACAGCTCTACCCCTTCTTCCCCCCATAGATTAACAAATGAAGGGACTTGTTTATTAAGGTATGGTAATGTACATTATTTATTGCAGCCGCTGTTATTTCACATGGGGCCTTTTCAGTAATAACATGCATTACAGTATCACATGCTACATCTTCATTAACAGACCCTTAAATGTGAGGTTTGTGAATTTTGCAGTTTATTTGAATTTGTTTGTAGGCCCATTTTAACAGTTTGCACATCCTAGTCCATTTCTGGCAACGACTGAACGCAGGGTCGCATTACCACTTAGGGGGCCCTAGACAATCTTTCATGGATGAGCCCCTTTTATTTTTTCTAGATTACCCCTCCTCCAAATCATCTGCGGGTCAGTCATCTGTAAGTTTTTTGCTTTATCATATCAAACATCTCAAGAATCAGAAATACCCAGTGTAAAGATGACCAACAAACGGGACAGGTAGACCATGAAATATTAAGGGCCCCTATTACTAAGGTTTTACACCTAACGCATGTTAATTGCAAAAGCTGAGGCATTAATTGGTAGAGGTTTTCCCAGCATGTTGGGGAAGGCAGTCATGCAGCTAACACAGGGAAAGGTCACTGCTATGTGTAAACGGCATAGCAAATGATGTCCAAAGAAGTCGGCTCTGCCTCTTGAGCTAGCATTAACTGCTTTATGTTATCTGCCATCTTAGCTTTTTATCTCCCATAAGTGTCTGATAAGTTATTTTTCCATCCACGTAGATCCAGACTTTCTTTACCATATTCCTATTGTTGCCGTCTCCCTCTCTCCTCTCATTTCCCAAATCCCTGCTCTTCTGAGTCACTGCCCAATTCCTGAGTTCCTGCTCTCTCATTTCATCCCCCTGTCCCCATTCATCTCCCACTTAAGAGTCCTTGCTCTCCCATCTTCACCCAGTCTCCTACTTGAGCCCCCAGGTCTTACTCTTCTCCTATCTCAATATTTTACACTCTCACTTAATCTTTCAGACTCTGCTTGATCTTTCCCCACAACCTAATTACTGATTCCAAACTTTCTCTTCCCCAGCCATCTTTCTCCCCTTCCCCTCTCCTGGTCCTTGCTTTACCCTTTCCTTCAGATCTGTTATCCTGTCCCCAAACTCTCTCTTCCTCCAGTAAGTTCTTGTTCTCCCAATAGTGTGCCAATGTCATCGAGGGCTTTCCCCAATGCCTAGGTCATCTGAGGTGAAGTGTCAAACTTCACCTCAAATAACCCTGTTTCTCTGGGACAGCATGCCAAACTTGTGCCGACGTCTGTGCGCACATGTTTGGCTTGCTCTCCCAGTTTAATGCTGACGTTTTCGCATATAGGGTAATTTACATGTTGCATCCCAGCGCAAAGAGTCAGCATTAAACTCGCACTATGAATTCCTGCGCTAGAGTTTTAAGCAATAGGCTCAAGCCCAGGGTTGCTGCATCGGCCTGACAGTGTCATGCCTCTCAATTAGCCCTGCTCTCGGGGCATGTGCAAGGCACAGTCAAAATGATGCGGCAGAATTTTAGCTCAAACATTGCACCCATCTCTAAAGAGGAGTGAAAAGGGCACAGTTGTCATCTACAGTTTGGTTAACAGAGGGGTATAAATTGGACTGTAAATGTCAGAACTGGAGTCTGAACCCAGGAGTTCCTGACTTCCAGTCCCAGGTTCTCCTCGATTGCACAGCCGTTCAATGGGCATACCCCCATATTACCTAATACATGCCATATAAACTGGCATTAAGCAGGTTTAGTGGCAATTGTGTTTCACCGTTGCTCATATCTAGGGTAGACAACCTTTTCTACCTTGAAATCTGCTATTTTATGAATATTAGGTTTGAATCTGCATTTTTTGCTAGGCGGGCTATAAATTTCAGCACTGTATCATGAAACTGTTTATCCTCCCCCCCCCCCCCATCTTTTTTCTAGACTCATCAGTATTTGTCTTTTCTATTTACAGATTCAGTAATTTTGCCCAGCAGAGCTTTTTATTTTCTGGAAGGACTGGGTGTCTAAATGAAGAGAACAAATGTATCAAGAAATGGCATTGCTGGCCGGGAAAACAGATCCCGACTTCACTTCATTTACATTCAAAAAGCTGGAAAACCTGTGTGAGGTGAGAACCAAAAAAGGGTTCTTCTACAAAAATGCCAAGCTCCTCCACCCCGGGGAGGAGCTCTGCTGCCTGGGGCACCGGGAGGACAGGACCCGATACGTTATCATCAATGTGGGTGGCATCAAATACAGGATTGCCTGGACCACCTTGGAGGAGTGCCCTCTTACCCGCCTTGGAAAGCTGAAAGCTTGCAACAATTACGAAGAACTAATGGACGTCTGCGATGATTATGACATCAGTTGCAATGAATTCTTTTTCGATCGCAACCCTTGTGCCTTCAGGACCATCATGACTTTCCTGGCAGCTGGGAAGCTGCGCATCCTTCGGGAGATGTGCGCCCTGTCCTTCCAAGAGGAATTGATGTACTGGGGGATCGAGGAGGAAAATCTGGAGTGGTGCTGTCTGAGGAAGTTGCGGCAGAAAGAGGAGGAGGTGGCCGAGGCCAGGATGTACGAGGGCGAGCTCTGCATCTTGAGGGACGATTCACAAAGTGCCTTACGGGACAGTAGCCGGTTGGGTCAATGCATGAAGAAGCTTAGGGACATGGTGGAGAACCCTCACTCAGGTATCCCTGGAAAGATTTTCGCCTGCCTCTCTGTCTCTTTTGTGGCCATCACTGCGGTTAGCCTCTGTATCAGCACCATGCCAGACTTGCGAGAAGAGGAAGATCGGGTGAGTGTGTTTTTCACTGGTAATCACTCACTCTTCTAGTGCTAGGTAGAGCCCATAGAATCTTACAAATTAAGTTCAAGTCCATAGATACTCGCAACTGTGGCATAGAAATGGTTAACAGCTATTTCAGGGGTGGAAAATGCATGAAATAAACAACTAAAAGAATAGAACAATGAAAAAAATATATCTCAGAAATATAGGTTGCTTCTGAAACGTTCACATGTTATGCAAGGATAACAGGACTGACAGATGATTGACAGTATGGCGTAGGATAGGACGAGCAGTGCTCATTCCCTCACTTGCTGAAATATGCTGGACCCTTACTGTCGCTTTGCACTAAACAATTAGTGAATGTCTTGTACTCAGCGAATTCTTATGCTAATAGCATTAGGACTGCTTAAAGCACGTTGCCATTAAAAAATATATGAATTTTGCTCGAACAGAGAGATTAAAATCAGCAGAAAAGAGAGGACTATGAGGAATGTTAAAGAAGTTCATAAAATATTGTGTATTGTAGTAATCTATTTTATGAGGCTTGGCGATGAACTAAGTCACCCAGATACAAATCCAGATGATTTAAGAGAGAATATTTCAGTCTGGCTGTTTACCACTGAACATTTAAAACGAGGCAAGACAAATAATACGTTAGCTGCAGGCTTAGCATAGAGAGGTTGGTAGTTCATCTGTGATTAAATTATACACTTGCATTCAACTCCCTAAGGGTAACAGTAGTGTGTCATTTGTTCTGTATGATTTCACTGGCTTCTAACTAAAATGTTCTCTGGTGAATTCTAAACATTCGCAGCTCGATGCAGAAAAGTGCGCAGCCATTAGCGTGGGCATCTGCGCAGTGTTTAAGCAGAATTTTCTACGCTAATGTGGACACAGCATGCAGGAAGGAATCTAACACAAGCATAAGTCTGCGCTAACGGCAGAACGCTGCAAATTTTAAATCCATTTCAGTGGGTGGTAATGAAGCAATTAGCTACAGTACGCGGTGCAGATGCAGAGAAGTGGGCAGAAGACCAGAAGGCTGTGCTCAAGGTGAACTTTTAACGTGAGGTCGGAGGAGATGTGAAGGGGTCTGAGGTTAGTGTTGATGAGGAATTTCTGCCTGTTTCTTGAATGCACAGCACCTGCTGCTTTTTTTTCTGGCTTTGATGAAGAAAGTGCTAAAAAAAAAACCCAATAGCAATGAAGCACACGCGTAGAACATTGTTCCAGCACACGTCCCCAGCGTTCCAGCTCATAAACAGCATGCAAATGAGCTGGGCGCAAAATGTCTGTGCTAAACAAGGAAAGCAAGTGAGGCGCCTGCGCACAGAGGTCTACCTTAGCAACACCTAGATCCTGCACACAAAACTCCCCAGTTCAGCTCAGAATAATATTGCTCTTTATACATCAGATAGCAATCCAGCTGTTTTATTTTGTGTGCAGGATCTAGATATTGCTAACGCAGACCTCCATGCACATCTTTCTGCCCTGCTTTCCATGTTTAGTGCATGCGTTTTACACACAGCTCATTTGCGTGCCGTTTGCTTACAGCATTGCTGACAGAAACGGCTACGGCAAACCTGCGTAGGGAAATCGAGCTCTGGCACTCGGTTTCTGCCTCGAGCTGTCAGACGGCAGTTTTCATTGCCCCTTCACCAGGTAAATACCTATTTATCAAGGAACAAGATTGGCTGAGATTTTCCCTCCCTTATCCAGTATGGACAGGCTTCCACAGGGTGTAGATTTGTAACCAAGTAAAAAGCAGTGCCTTCAAGGGGGAAGGGGGTGGGGGGGACATCCACGTCCATCCGTTTATTTATTTATTTATTTATTTACATTCTCTTATATACCGCGCTATTCTGCATCAGTGCGGTTTACATTGAACAAACTGAAATTACATTGAACAGGGCATTATAACTTGGAGATAACTATTTTACAGGGAACATGGGCTATGGAGGGTTAAGTGGCTTGCCCAAGACCACAAGGAGCACCTGTGGGACTAGAAACCCAAAAGTCTGTGTGCTGTTTAGCCCCTGGCTGCCTGCACAAATAACATCTGCACTGTTTATGGAGCTTTCCGTGTGCAGTTTACATTAGCTCATTTCCAAATGGCATTTATCTAGGTGGTTTCTCATCAAGAATGTACTAGAGTATAGTATATGCATCTTTTTCTCCCTTCACCAGAACACCGCCCTAGAAAAGCCTCTTTTTAAACCAGTTAAAAACACACATGGACTGTTTAGCCAGCTGAAAGGAAAGTGATTTTGAGCCCTGGTAAAGAAAAGCTGATTATTTTTATGTCTGGAACTAGAAGTGCCATAGTCACTGACATCTCAGCACAGCAAGTCCTGCTGAATTCCTTCCTTAGGTAGAATTATTAAAAAAGAAGTACCACTCAATAGAGATTTATTTTCCTTTTCTAAGAACTGCAAGTAAATCAACCCAAGGAGCCTGACTAAAGAAAGAAACTCTTAGAACTAGAATGTTCTGGCCGGGCTCTGTACTGGCTTCACACGTAGTAGAGGGGTTATTACAGTAACTCTTCACTAACTGCACGGTGTTTGTATGAAAAACTGTGAGAAACATGCCCAGATTTAGGATTTCAAACCCACCTATGTCCAACACTCTCAGAATGAAGAAAGGAGATATATCCAGCGAACAAACTTCATTCTACTTCCATCGTTATTAAGGGATACAATATAGCCCCGTATTCCTTTAAGGGGAGAAAAAGGATCTCAGACCCTTGAGCATATGTCAAGGCGTATCAATCAAGGCCACGGACGTAGCTCGAGAGCATCAAGGATCCTGCAAAAGACTCCCATAGGACAAGTGTGCAAATTTATCATAAATTTATAATCATATCTTTCATACAAAAATATTTCTCATACAATGATAAACATAAACTCAAACAGCACAGTATTTGATTAAATTTGATGGAATTTGAGAAAAGATACTCCTACAAGGCATGTCACACATTTGCCTCATAACAGAGCATTTATCTGCTTATCTACTTATCTATCTTAACCCCAACGTTACCATGGGTACCCTTATGGTGTTTGCAATCGCTTCGTCAGGCGGAAGCAGGGGTTTTCACTATGAACTGACAGCAGGAGGGAAAGTGCGCATGTGTTTCGCCTTGTATGTGAGCGGTATGAAATAATTGGTGCAGTCTAAACCTGCTTCCCCCTGACAAAGCAATTGCAAAACGCAGTAAGGGTGACCATAGTGGCGTTGTGGTTAAGATAGCTAAGTAGATAAGCAGATAAATGCTCTGTTATGAGGCAAATGTGTGTTATGCCTTGTAGGTGTTATCTGTGTCAAATTTCATCAGATTTAATCAAATACTGCTGCTGTTTGGCTTTATGTTTATTATCGTATGAGAAAAATTACTGTATGAAAGATATGATTATGAATTTATAGTATATTTGCACACTTTTCCTATGGGAGCTTTCTGTAGGATCCTTGATGTTCTCGAGCTATGTCCATGGCCTAGATCGATATGCCTGGACATATTTGCTTAAGGGTCTGAGATCCTTTTTCTCCCTTTAATGGAATATGGAGCTGTATTGTATCCCTCAATAATGTTTAAAGTAGAAAGAAGTTTGTTCACAGATTTAGGACTTGGCAAGTGCTTAAAGTGTCATATATCTTTGATAGATTTACATATAGTGGGTCTCCGATATACATTCATGCCAATGCATCTTCTGCATATCCATTGGTAATCCTGGAAACCGGCCTGGCCAGAAATGCCTCTAGAAGAGGACTGAGCAGCACTGTTTTAATAGCACAACTGACATTTCAAGGAAAAAATTATTATCCGCGTCATCATCTAGGTAGCACGTGCCAGGAGTTTGTCATTGCATCCATGGTGGTGTTTTCTGTGACCCCCTGATGGTTCCCATCAGACAGCTTATGCGCTGTGTTACTAGGGCCCTGGTGGACTCCAGAGGACAGGGGCAGGAATTGATTTCCAAAAATATGAGCAATAATTTTTTTATTCAAGGATGTGTTTTTATTTACAACTCCTCCTTTTGGGATGGGGTGGGTTAACTGGTGGGGTTGTGTTGATTTTGTGTTTCTTACTAGGCTTAAATCAAAATGAGAAGGACCACTGTTGCTCTTTATCTCTACAATGGGCTGTTCTTTAATACATATATGGTAAAGATATGCATTGAATATACCATGTTGCTTTAAATTTATGGATGGAAGTTGTTCAGGATTGTACTATACTGTATATCATTCATTACGTTACACCATTTCTTATGGTTCTTTTTAGTTCCCGTATTTCTTTTTTTTCTTGTAGTGATGGCAGTCTGAATGTTTCTTTATCTTTTTTTTGTTTTGTCATCAGATATTGTTTTTTAAATAAAAATTGTTTGCATATTTTAAAAAAAACGACTCTATTTCCTGACCTCATCAGGGCCATTGTTCTGGTCAAAAATTGGAATGGAAATCTCCAAGGCAACCTTTTTTATTCCATTCTGTAAGTATAGAATTTATTCCTTCAACACAGGATATAATAGGAGGCATGAAGACCAAAGCATGCGGGGTGGGGGAGGGGGGTGATTTTATGAAAGCTTTTCCACTTGTACAGCCTGTTATGCATGCAGAAAAAGGCCTTTTTTAAAATTGTGCAGTGATCTGCAGTACATGAGCCAACATGATGGCACATACATATATGTGCACTGTGGGTAGGCATCCTTGGGATCAGTTTGAGCAGAGCAGGGGTGGAGCTGCAATGTACCAGCATATTCTATAAAACACACAAGTACACACATGCATTCACATCTGCTGTGTATGTCAGCATGTGCACACTGTTAGGACTGGAGGGTAGCCTAGTAGACAGAGCAGTGGACTATAAATCCAGGGAATCCAGGATTCAAATCCCACTAACACACCTTGTGGCCTTGAGCAAGTTGATTAGTCCTCCATCACCTAAGGTACAAACTTAGGTCCCTGTTTACTAACCATTTTTCCCATAGACACAATTGGGAGAAAACATTTAGTAAAGAGGGCCCGATATTCTAAGCGTAAGAAGAAATGTTAAAGGCTAGCTGGAAGAGGTGTGTCTTCAAGGCAGTTTTAAACTTGGGGAAAGAAGGCTCTGCGTGCAGAATGGGGGGGAAGTGAGTTCCATAGGGCGGGGGCCAGGAAGAAAAAGGCAACACCTAGAGTACATTCCAGGGGTGCCTGCGAGACAGAGGAGAGGACAAGACTGTGAGTGTTTACGGATCGGAGAAGACGGTGGGGGTGATGGAAATGAAGGAGGTCAGCCAGGTAATGGAGGGTGGAGGTATGAATAACCTTATGAGCCGAGATAAGAATTTTTTATTGGATCCGGTAATGAACAGGTAATCAGTGAAGACGAACCAGGAGGAGAAACGTGATTAAAGTGAGTGTGTGAGAATGTGAGCAGCAGTATTCTGGAGTAACTTTAATCTGTGTAACTGATAATGGGAAAAGCCAGCAAGTACTATATTACAGTCGATTCTGGAGACAATTAGGGACAGAAGAAGTGTAGATAGCGCATCGGAGAAGAGGAAGGGACAGAGGACACAAATCTGATGGAGGTAAAAGAACAATGGCGGGAAACAGAGGAGATGAGTTTGATAAAAGACATGGAAGAATCCAGAATGACCCCGAGAAAACGAAAGGAAGACATCAGGGGGAGAGCGGTGGATTCAAGGACAGGGGCTAATGGAGGAGAGGGAGTTCCAAAAGTTATCCAGGTGGCAGAGGACTGTGCTGGGTTCAGGTGCAAATAGTTAGAGGACAACCAGAAATGGATTTGGGCTAGGCAAGAACTCAGTGAGGAGAGATCAGCGGCTGAGGAAGAAGTGCGGTGGAGAAGGAGTATATTGTCTGCATAGCAATAGGCATAGATACCAGACTGCTTAACAAGAAGACAAAGAGGGGCCAAAAAGATATTGGACAGAAGGGGTGACAAAACTGAACCCTGGGGAACACCACAGGGTAGGGTGGTGGCAGGGGAGGCTGACACACCAGAAAGAATGGAAAAGGAGCATGCAATGAAAAAAGACCAAAACCATTCTAGGGGAGTGCCAACAACCCCAAAGTCTGACAGGCGAGAAAGAAGAGTGCAGTGGTCCACAAGGCCAAATGCAGAGGAGAGATCGAGGGAGACCACGAACGTGAGGTCACCTTGTTAGTGTGCAACATGAAGTTCATTTAACAGTGAAAGAAGGATTGTTTTAATGCTATGACCTTCTCTGAAACCAGACTGGCGTGGGTGGAGTGCGTTAATGGCAAAGAGATTTGAGGACAGCTGTGAGAAAACATAACACTCAAGGAATTTAGATAAGAAGGGGAGGTTGGATACTGAATGCCAGTTAGCAGGGAGGGAGGGGTCAAGGGAAGGCTTCTTGAGGATGGGACGGACTAGTGTGTGCTTCCAGAGAGCAGAGAAGGAGCCGAGGACAAACTGGTGTTGAGCATGGTAAGCAGTGGTGGGAGGAGAGAGAATGAAGGCTCGAGGAGCCAAGCTGAGGGAATGGGATCAAGGGAAAGAGTGGTCTTACAGGTGGCTGATAGAGACTAGCTCAGGTGTGGAAATCATGCTGAAGGATGACCAAGAGTGTGTTAAAGAGGAGGACAGAGCCGGCAGGGACAGAGGGGAAGGCAGGGGGGCAGGGGAGAGAGGATCGAGACAAGTGGGAAAGGAGGAGCGGAGAGAGGAGACCTTGTCTGAGAAGAAATTGGCCAGCTCAACAGAGTCTGAGACTATTGAGGTGGGGGGAGGGAGAGAAGGAAGGTAGAGTCGAGAGGGCACCAAACACTGAGTAGAGCTGACAAGAGGACTGTGAAGCCGAGGAAATGAGGCTTGAGTAATAGTTGCACTTGGCCTGATTGATAGAAGAATGATATTTTCTATGACGCTGACAGAATATAGCTTGGGTAGTAGCAGAGGGGTGGAAGCACCAGGCATGCTCTGGATGGCACAGATGTGTACAAAGAAGCCTAAGACCGGGATGGTACCACAGGTGTCAAAGGGGATGAGGAACAACAGGGGAAGGACAAGGGGGGAGAGGGGGCAGAAGATCAAATGCAGTGGAAAGGATATTGTTCCAGGTGAGAGCCTGGGAATCTGGGGACAGGAGGGGGAAGTTAGAGGGGAGGAGCTGGTCAATTGACGGGAACAGCTGCAAAGTATGCTGTGGGCTTGCTGAGGTGGGGGGGGGGGGAGCAAAGTAGGAGGACCAGAAAGGAAGGAAGACCGTAGGGAGACATGGACACAATAGTGGTCAGTCCAGGGGAGTGACCGAGCCAAGAGCATCAACGGTGAGGAGGAGACAGAAGGTGTAACAATGAGATCGAGTGTGTGACCTGATATATGTGTTGGGAAATGGACATGTTGTGTCAGGGAAAGATCCTCGAGGAGAGAAATGAAGGCCTTGTCATGAGGATGGGAGGGGGTGTCTAAATAGAGACTGAAGTCACCCAGGAACAGGACATGGATGAAAAGGGAGGAGATTTCAGAGCTGGTGAGTAATAGATCATCCCAGGACTGGGAGGAGATGAAGGGCGGGGCATAGAGAAAGAGAAAGTGCAGCGGGGGGAGGGGGGATGAATCTAGTCTGAGGAAGAGGGCTTCATGATAATGCAATGCCGGGGAAGTAATCTCACGGAAGGGGATGGTGGAACAGTGTATAGAAGCAATGCCTCCACCTGACCTGCCCCGCCGAAAAGCCAATAGGGTGGAGTAGCCAGGAAGTAAGCTGCGAATCAAAAGCTATCCTCCCCTTCGTGAGGCCAGGTCTCAGTAGCGAAGAGAACATTCACGGACTGCTGTAAAATCAAATCATGCACTAGTGTCAATTTTGCCTGGAGGGAACGGCAGTTGATGAGGGTAAAACTAATGAGAAGGTGAGAAGACACAGGCAAAGAGGTCAATGGGGGCGGTGGGACTGTGTGGCAAGGCAACAGGTTGCAAGGGGAACGGTACTGAGAAAGTGGAATGGGATGATATGAGGGCCTTGGACGCCAGCCCCAGTGGACTGGAATGGCAGCCATGTAAAAAACAAGACACAGAGAAAGAATAAAGAGAAACAGGGAGAGTGAGCGCTGAAGGAGACCGGTACGGATGACTCTACACTGGAAGAACAGCTGGGCCAGGAGAGATAACAAAGGTAGAAGAAGTATAGGCCATGGATTTTGCCCTGTGTGCACCCCGGAGTCATCCCAAGGAGCTCGCCCAAGGAGCGCATCCTGCTCCTTGGGCACACTCTTTCGGTGCGCACCCACGGCATGCTCCACCACAGCGTGAAATGCCGTAGCCAGCAGACTTATATACGGGAGGCAGAGGGAATGCGGTCACGTCACGTCCAGATAGGCGGAGCAGAATATAAGTGTACACAGGAGAGTCCTGGGGGGACCTGGAGCAGTAAAGAGGCGCAAAGCAGACACAGGAAGGGCACAGCAGCAGCACCACAGCAGGAGAGGCAGGAGTAGCAGCATACTTTCACATTGAAAAAGAGCATGGGAAAACATTGCCCAAGACGTTTCTACGTGCTGCTTCTGTGGGTTCAGTGTGATGGCTTTGGAAGTGCAAATGCTGCTTATTGTTTCCACCCCTGTCCTCGCTCCACCCTCAGCCACACATGCTTTTAGGTACTGTTGGGGGTACTTTTCAGAAATCCCTTTTACCTAGGTAGATATCTTTTGAAAGGTGTCCATGCAAGGGTGAGCACACTTGTAGCTCAGAAGGCTTACCAGGCAGTAACGTAACTGAAGGGAAATTAAATGCAGAAAACTATTGCGAAATAAATGCATGTACAGTAGCTCAAAGCATCAGTCATTCTCCCTGAAATCCAGTCCATTAACACAGCACCATCCTGTCCCTTTGTAAGATAACTTGATTATGAACTTGCATGGTCTCCTACTAGAATTCACACCATATTTTTGGTAACAGGCTTCTTGTTTATCTGACGCCCAAATAGTTACAAATGAACAGGACAGTCCTGGTCTGAATGGGTACCATTTTATCTCTTTGAGACCCTTCTTCCAGCTTACTGCTCATAATCAGTGCAGTCAACCAGACACCTGGTGAAAAAGAGCTCCGTCAACCTTTGTAAGTGCAAATATTAGCATACACTTCACTACTGATTTTATCAAATTCATTTATTACCAGAGTTAAGATACATATTGTACTGTATCTTCAAAACCCAGATGATCATTTTCCACATTACCTATGCTATATTTCACCAACAGGACATTGACACTACTTTAGAGTTTGTATGTGTAGATGTTGGTATTTATGAGCTTTCAGGGCACTTAGTTCCTTCACCAGAATTTTCTCTAGCAAATTTGTATTCTTGAGCATAAATCTACTTCCTCTGCCATTCCTACATACTTAGATGGGCTGAAAGAAGTTTGCAGATCCAAGGGTTCAGCCTTCTTCTGGTTGTCTAACATTTCTATGTGATAATTCAGATAAAAGCAAAAAAAAAAAAAAAAACCACACCAAGCACCTCTCTATTCACCTCTGCAGCAATGATTTAAAAAACTCTTTCCTGAGTTCAAGCACTGTAATTATCTTTGAACTACTGCTGTAGCAGAGCAGCCAAACCATCCCTCTTTTACAAAGAAGAAGACTGCTTCTAGTCTAACCTTGCCATGCAGTCCGAGATAATAGAGGTTGGACCTGTCTGTCCTTCAGTGATCATAGGGTTTCTCCTCCTGTATTTTGGAGGGATATATAAAATGGCTTGCTGTCCTGAATTTGGCTGATCTCAGAAGCTAAGCAGGGTCAGGCCTGGCTAGCGCTTGGGTGGGATTCCACCTTGGAATATCAGGTGCTGTAGACTTACTATGTGGAAGTGAGGCCTGACAATCTACTTCCCAGGGCCATCATGACCATTAGGTGAACTAGAGGGCTGCCTAGAGTGCTAGTGGTACAAGGGCAGCCTGCTTCTGCCCATCTTTGGGACCTGCAATGGCCTCCAATAGCCCTGCAGTGCTTATCATAAACCCCTGGTGCTGCAAGGCTGTTTGGCTTCCAATGCCAACTTCCTGATTGCAAGGGGGCGGAAGTGGCTAAGCTGCCCCAGCCCCCATATAAAACAAAGCCAGCATTGGGCATCATAGGGGCCAGAAGCTAAGTATCATCAAAGTTTTACGGTAAGTGCTGCGATGCTGTTTGAAGCCATTGCCCCAGAGAGGGGCGGCAATGGAGCTGGGAGCAGGAACAGGAACAGGGAGGTGCCTATCCTTGCACTAGCCCTGC
Source organism: Ichthyophis bannanicus (assembly GCA_033557465.1). Classification (NCBI taxonomy): domain Eukaryota; kingdom Metazoa; phylum Chordata; class Amphibia; order Gymnophiona; family Ichthyophiidae; genus Ichthyophis; species Ichthyophis bannanicus. The sequence continues at coordinate 1,221,579,930 of CM066031.1, forward strand.
TACTTCCAGTCCAGTATTCTGTAAACCGCTCAAATACTGCGTAATGGGTAGTATATCAAATATTAAATAAACCATAAATCATAAACCTTGCCAAGAAAACCCAGGGCTTGGTTTGCCAAGTGTCAGTATTGACTCAATATCACACAGTAACTTAATAAAATGCCCCATCTCTAGAGGCTAGTGGTATTCCTCTTCTTCCCTCAGAGGAGTCAATGTGAAAAGAGGGGCTGTAGAAGCTGGAGGAAGGTCATCAGTTCACACCGATATTCAAAAGCCCTTATTTCACTGTTACTGCCTCAGCAGTATCCGGATAGCACCAGGGGGTCTGGGGGTGCAGCTTGGGCAAAGCTGGCACTTATCTAGATGGTGGCAATATTCAGTAGTAAACACAGTATCCAAGAGGTACAACCAGTTAGTATACAGAGTGGCCCAAAAAAAGTGAGAACATCTCGTAGCATATAAGTTATTTAAAAATTCAAAAAGACAGATGTAAACGATTGACAAATTAATAAAAAAAAAGATGGTGACCGTAAATTGTCAAAATAAAGATGTTATATAGCTAAAAAAGGTAAATAAGTAAACTATTTAAGCTTTTAATTTACGAGATGTTCTCACTTTTTTTGGGCCACCCTGTATAATCAAATGATACATTCAAAAAACCCCATTTTATTCTTCTTTACCCCATCTAACGCGCATAACAAATTCCCCACTCTTCCTCTCCCTCCCCTCTCGCCCTCCACCGGACATCTGTGGTAGCATGTAAATGTTCTAACTCTAATGTCTCCCTTAGTCCTTGAGGTTGCACAATATAAAGGGGCACCATACCTTTTTAAACTGACATAAACCTATCAGTCATCAGTCTGGAAAGAAAATACACCTTCCATACTTACTGAAATAGCAAATTAATATGGAGAAGACTCTCTTTTCTCCATGCCAAGGCTATATCTATTCACACGGCCACAGTAATATTGATAGCCAATTCTTCAAACACTCATTAACATCTGGTGGTGTAGTGTGCAATAAGAACACTTTTGGATTCAAAGCGAGCTCAAACCCCAAGACTTGTTTGATCCACACTATCCCTTGAGCCCAGAAGAATTGAACCTTGGGCACCACCACCATATATCGAAAAGGATCTAGGCTGCCTGCAAACTCTCCAACAATCTCTATTCACTCCTGGATATACAGTATTTTTTGAAACCTAAAAGTTGTCAGATACTACAATTCTCTACCAAGTTGATTGAGATTGTAAGGTCATTGAAAAACTTTCATACACCCCTCCATATCCCCCATCTAAGCACATCCCAAGATCCCTTTCCCATGCCACCATATACCTATGTTTTTGTCCATGGAGGGCATTTAAAAAGTCTATATAATTAGGGCACAAATCTCTTCAACCTTGACAAATTTGTGCACATCACCTCAAAGGGTGTCTTATTTCTCAGGAGATCCTGCTTCACATCCTTCCTGCTCAAGAAGTGGTGAAGCTGCATATAAAGAAAGTGGACCCCACCCAGGAGCAAATTCTTCAAAAAAGAAAAACTGAGGATAGAATCCTGATCCATAAACTTCCCCAAAGAGCATAAATTCTTGCACTCCCATTGACCAAATACTGAATCCATCAACCCTGGAATACAGTCAATTTAGTAGCTGACTGACGTGAACCTGGAATACCCCTTCCCCTGCAGAAATACCTCTCTATATACCTTCCAGAATTGCAGCATATGGAGCGTGTTCAAGGTTAACAATCTGCCAATTTATTCTAACAACTTAGTGTAAATATCCTAAAGGAACCCCTTCTCCACTTTAGACATTCTTGCTCAATACTGCATGGTGGATGAAGCCAACCCCTCCACCAGTGCCTTCATCTGGGCTCCACATAGTAATGTTTTATGTTCAGGACTCCCATCCCTTCCAGCTCCTATACTACTACTACGATTATTAATCATTTGTATAGCACTACATGGCATACATAGTGCTGTACAAACATGTATAGAAGACAGTCCCTGTTTGTAGAACTTACAATCTAGTTAAGACAGACAGCACAATACAAGAGAAATAAGGGCTCAATAGGGAGAGGAGATACAAGGGAACGAGAGAATAGGATCCAAAAGCAGCCTCAAAGAGGTAAGCCTTTAGTATGAATTTGAAAAGGGAGAAAGATGAGACTTGATGTAAAGATACAGGAAGTTTATTCTAGGCATAAGGAGCAGCAAGGTGAAACAATTGAAATCTGGAGTCTGCAGCAGAAGAAAAGGACAAAGAGAGAAGAAGGCCAGAGGAGGAGTGGAGTTCAGGAGGAGGGGTGTAGGGAGAGAGGAGAGAGGAAAGGTAAAGAGGGGCAGTAGAGTGAATGCATTTATAGGTTAGGAAGAGAAGTTTGAAATTGATACGGAAATGGAAGGGGAGCCAGTGAAGTGATTTGAGAAGAGGGTTATGTGAGTGTATCGAGACTGGCAAAAGATGAGCCGCACAGCAGAGTTCTGAATAGCTTGAAGAAGAGAGAGATGACTCAGAGGGAGACCAGTAAGTAGGAGGTTGCAGTAGTCAAGATGAGAGGTAACTAAAGAGTGAACAGGAGTTTTGGTTGTGTATTCAGAGAGGAAGGGGCAAATTTGTTAATGTTAATAGAGAAAGAAATGACAGGTTTTAGCAATCTGTTGAATATATGTTGAGAAGGAAAGGAAGGCGTCATAGATGACATCAAAGTTGTGGGCTGAGGAAACAGGAAGAAGAAGAGTATTGTCAATAGTGATAGAGAAAGGGGAGAGGAGGGTTTAGAGGGAAAGATAAGAAGTTCGGTTTTAGCCGTGTTCAATTTCAGACTGCAGTGAGACATCCAGGCAGTGATGTCAGATAAGCAAGCAGAGATACGATCTTGGAGTGTAAGAGAAATGCCAGATGAAGATAAATAGATTTGCAAGCCATCAGCATAAAAATGGTACTGAAAGCCATGGGAAGAGATAAGGGCACCAAGGGACTGGGTGTAGAGAGAGAAAAGGAGAGGGCCTAGAACAGACTCGGGTTACACAAACTGAAAGAGGGATGGCAGTAGAGGAGGAGCCACCAGACCAAACACTGAAAGAGTGATTGGAGAGGTAAGAAGAGAACCAAGACAACACAGAGCCCCTAAAACCAAGAGAGGATAATGCGTCGAGGAGAAGGAGATGATCAACAGTATCAAAAGCAGCAGAAAGGTCAAGAAGAATGAGAATTGAGTAACAGCCTTTGAACTTAGCCAGGAACAAATCACTGGAGACTTTGGCAAGAGCCATCTCAGTAGAATAAAATAGATGAAAACCAGACTGAAGAGGATCAAGAAGGGCATAAGATGAGAGAAATTTGAGGCAGCGGTGGAGAACTGCACATTCAAGAAGTTTGGAAATGAATGGGAAAAGAGTGATGGGTAATTAGAAGGACCAGTAGGGTCAAGTGAAGTTTTTTAAGGAGAATAGTGATCACAGCATGCGTGAAGGCTGCAGGGAAGGTTGCAGTGGAGTGTGAAAGGTTGAGAATATGCAAGATAGAAGAGATAATAGAGGAGGAAATGGAATTGAGATGGGTGGGGATAGGATCAGAAGAACAGGTAGTAGGTTTAGAAGAGGAAAGAAGAACTCTCCAGAAAACCTGTGAGGTCCATCTGAAGCGGCTCCCCAGTCTCCACTGGGACTCTCCCACCAAGCACTTCTGAAGAAGAAATAGAGACATACTGAGCCCGGATAATAGGAGGCAAATTTTCAGAAGGCATAAGAAGAATCTCAGTAAGATACTTGCGAACCAACTCCTTAGAGTCCAACAAAGGAGATCTAGGAAAATTCAGCAGGCGCAGATTATTCCTCCTCGCTTGATTATCCAGGTGTATATGATTAAAGTTAATAAAGATAAAATAAAAAAAAAAAAGAAGAGGAAAGAAGAAGAGAGTCTTTTTCTTCAGAGATACTAGAAAATGATGAAAGGGTAGTAGAAGTTGAGGGGAAAAGTTGGTAATGGAAAGGGGGTGAAGAAGAATTAGTAGGGAATTGAAGAGTAATCTTATGGACTTTGTCATGGAAATATTTGACTAGGGGTTGAGCAGAGAGAGAAGAAAGGATTGGAGGTGGTGGTGCCTTAAGAAGAGAATTGAGAATAGAAAAGAGACGGTGGGGGTTAGAGGCAAAACAGTTAGATGGATAAAATAGTTTTGCTTAGCAATAGCGATGGAAAACTGGAAAGAAGTAAGCATGAATCTGAAGTGAAAGAAATCAGAAAGAGAGCGGGATTTGAGCTAAGTGCATTTAGCTGAGCGAGCGCAGGAGCGTAGCTAGCGGGTAGTTGAAGACAGCCAGGGCTGCAGTGAAGTGCGCCTCAAAGGATATGCTATGGGCGGAACAAGAATATTCAGAGTAGAAGAGAGAGTGGTGTTATAGGAAAGTACAGCCTCATCAACAGACTTAGAGGACAAAGTGGGAGAAAGAAAAGAAGAGACAGTAGTGGATAGAGTCATTGGATCAATAGCATGAAGATTACTAAAAAGATAGGAGGAGATGAAGAGTGAAACTTAAGAGGTGGTGGTCAGATAAGAGAAGAATTGAGGTGCAGAAATTAGAAGGTAAACAATTAGAATAGAAAATGAGATCCAAAATGGCGTTGTGCAGAGACTGCTGTACTTGATGTGCTTTTCCATGCCGCGTAGGAGGAAAGTAAGGCTTGGGAAAGTACCCCAGACTTCCTGGCCTTCTGCCTCTTCGCTTTCTTCTTCTGGTCCGCTTGACGCTTTTGTTTGTCGGGAGTCTCAGCCGCAAAATCTGGGGGTGAGTAGCCCGGCCGAGAGATCGCGGGAGCAGGAGTGCTCAGCGTCTCCCTCAGGCAGTGACCTGATGCCCCCAGAAGTGCGGAGGCCTCTGAAGCAGGCGTGCGGTCAGAGCTTGTGGAAGCAGTGGAGACTTCCAAAGTTGGTGTGTCTGCTGCTTTGCTGTGGCCAAACCTGAGCGTGAGCGCGGGAGCAGGAGTTGCTCCGCGGGGTCTTTCTTGCCCTGAGATGCCGTTTGGAGGACAGTCACTGTTGGACATGGCGAGGAGAGCCGCTTTTCCCCTACACGGGATCCCATGATGGCAGCAACCACAGTGGACACTGTAAGGGAGGTTTCATCTTTTTCCCTCGATTTACAGCGACCAGAGCAGTTTACTTTGGAGGCAATTTGGTCCGCCATTATAAAGCTTGGTGAGGCCATTATTCCTCAGGTACAACTTTTACAAACACAGGTGTTGCAGAATGAGAAGGCCTGCTCTACAAATGCTGAGTCAATTGAAACATTTAGAGCTTCTGTGACTGATTTTTTGCTGAAAACTGACCACTTGGAATCTCAAGCTGAGGCGCTAATGAAAGACTTTGGAAATGTGAGGAGTCGCTTGGAATATTTGGATAATCACTCAAGATTGACTAATCTACGTTTGATCAATTTCCTAAGATTACCCGGTATATCTACTAAAGAGATGTTTAAAATGTATTTGTTGGAAATATTAGGAGTTTCTTTTGATCTATGTCCCCCATTGGCTAAGATATATTATATTCCTAGTGGTCAGAAAGTTTTGTCTAGTGTTGAGATACCTGGACCGCAAATGGCTGATGTATTAAATGTAACTGCTCTGTTAGAGAATTCAGACGTGGAAATGGTTGTTCCTTCTACTTGTTTGGTTACGTTTGCTTTGGCTTCAGATAGGGAATGGCTTCTTAAAATGTTTTTTAAGAAAAGAAATGTGCCTTTTAAGGGCTGCCTGGTACGCATATTTCCTGACCTAGCCAGGGAAACCCGATGACGCAGAAAAGAGTTTTCACTTCTGCGTCCGAGGGTTTGCAATTGGGTGGGGGTTGTTTTTTTAAAGTATCCCTGCAAGTGTCTTGTGAAATTGGAAGGTATTTCCTATATTTTCTATTTTCCATCTCAATTAATTTCTTTTTTGAATGCTCAGGGTCCACGGGTGTGGGATCCAAGGCGCGGGAGAAGCAGCCACCGACCTGATCGGCATCGAGGAAGGGAGCAGGTTGGTAAGCCCCTCCCTGCTCCCCACCACAAGGCCAATCAGGCCAAAGAACACCACCGGCATAAAACTTTAAATTTAAAGCCACTCCAAGGCGCGGGAGAAGCAGCCACCGGCCTGATCGGCATCGAGGAAGGGAGCAGGTTGGTAAGCCCCTCCCTGCTCCCCACCACAAGGCCAATCAGGCCGAAGAACACCACTGGCATAAAACTTTAAATTTAAAGCCACTCCAAGGCGCGCCCGCTTCTGGCGGGCTCGTGCCTGAGGGCCTCGCCAGAGGGCCCTTTGGCGTGGCCCTTAGGTGGGGCATGGTAGCGAAGACGCTTTCACCCCACACAGGCGAATCCACGGAAGGATCAAGCCCCGAGGAAACACAACCGAAAGACTCATGTGATAACTACACAAAGTAAACATCCACCATTCCACTCCATTGCCACCTCACTGCTACCTCATTGCTTGCAAAATAACATATGCTGCACAGACTGTAGAATCCACTGCTACCTCATTGCTTGAAATATAACATATACTGCATAGCCTGTAGAATCCACTGCTACCTCATTGCTTGTAATATAACATATACTGCTTAGCCTGTAGAATCCACTGCTACCTCATTGCTTGTAATATAACATATACTGCTTAGCCTGTAGAATTCACTGCTACCTCATTGCTTGTAATATAACATATACTGCATAGCCCCTCCCTGTTCCTCCTCTATGGCTCCACATCACATTGTCCTCCTCTTCTTCATACTCCCTGTTTCCCCTCCTTCCAGCACCCTCATTCCTTCCCTCCCTATCCCCCTTTACCATCCTCACTTCCCCCTCCACTCTGTCCTCTAACCAATCAACGACTCTTGAGCTTCATCACTTTCTCCCTCTCATTCAACCTTCCCCTCTCTCTCTAAGGCAACTTCACCCTTGTTTCCACCGTACTGTCTCCTCTCTACCCCGTACTCTTCTACTCCTTCTCCTTCTCTCATCCGGAGATATCAACCCCAACCCTGGCCCCCCTAGATCTCTGTCTCACTCTGAGAAGAGTTCTTCACGCAACTTGTCTAATCTTATCCACATCCCTCTCCTTTCCCCTTCCACTCTCCCTTTCTCATGTGCCTTGTGGAACACACACTCTGTCTCTAATAAACTTGATTTTACTCTTGATCTCTTTATCTCTAATGCTCTACATCTTCTTGCCCTAACTGAGACCTGGCTCCTCCCAGATGATACCACATCTACTGCTGCTCTCTGCTATGGGGGCTATCAGTTCTCCCACACGCCTCATCCCACTGGCCGTGGTAGTGGTGTTGGGCTTCTACTTTCTCCCTCTTGCCAATTCCAACCCCTCCTGCTGCCTCATTCTCACTCCTTTCTCTCTTTTGAAGTCCACTCCATTTGCCTTTTCACTCCACTTCCTCTCCGGGTAGCTGTTATTTATCAACCTCCTGACAAGTCTGCTTCTATCTTCCTCACGGACTTTGACTCATGGCTTTCCTTCTTTCTGGATTCCTCTTCCCCCACTCTTATTCTTGGCAACTTCAACATCCATGTCAATAACCCCTCTGATCCTTATGCTCTAAAACTGCTCTCCCTTACCTCCTCGTTTGACCTCCAACTTTGTTCCACTGCCCCCACTCACCAGGATGGCCACTGCCTGGACCTGATATTTTTCTCTAATTCCTCACCCTGGAACCTCCGTAGTTCAGTTCTTCCCTTATCTGACCATCAACTTTTAAGCTTTAATCTTCATCTCCCGCGGCCTCAACCTCGTCCTGTCTCCTCCAACCTATTTAGAAACCTTCATGCTATTGATCCCTTGACTCTCTCTTCAACCATTTCTCCGTCTCTTTCTTCCACTCTGTCATCCTAGTATGTCGACAAGGCAGTAACCTCCTATAATGCTGCACTCTCCTCGGCTCTGGATGCTCTCGCTGCACCCACCCCACATCCTGTGAGACGTTCTGCGCCCTAACTCTGGCTTTCATCCACTACCCACTATCTATGTTCCTGTGCCCGTGCTGCTGAGCGTGCTTGGCTCAAATCCCACTCCCCTGAAGACTTTCTACACTTCAAATCCATGCTTGGCTCTTTCCAGTCAGCCATAGCTCTTGCCAAACAAGACTACTATGTCCATCTGACTAATTCTCTTGCCTCTGATCCTCGCCGTCTCTTTACTACTCTCAGCTCTCTCCTCAAAGTGCCTCCACCTCTGATCCCTCCCTCCTTTTCTGCCCAAACCCTGGCTGACTACTTCCATGATAAAATCCACAAGATCACCCTCCAATTCCCCACAAGCTCAGCTATTTCCCCTCCTCCCCCTCTTCACTCCAACTCCCCCCCCCCCTTCCCTTGCTACCCTCTCTTCCTTTCCTGTCATCTCTGAAGAGGAAACTGCACACCTTCTGTCTTCCTCCAAACTCAGCACCTGCTCCTCTGATCGTATCCCCACCCATCTCCTAAGCTCCATCTCCTCCACCATTGTCCCTTCCATCTCTCATATTCTTAACCTTTCGCTCTCCAATGCAACTGTCCACACAGACTTCAAGCATGCTGTGGTCACACCTCTCCTCAAAAAACCCTCTCTTGATCCCACCTGTCCTTCCAATTATCGACCCATCTCTCTCCTTCCCTTCATTTCTAAACTACTTGAATGTGCGGTTCACCGCTGCTGCCTCGACTTCCTCTTCTCTCATGCCCTCCTGGATCCCTTAGAATCTGGCTTTTGTCCTTTACACTCTACTGAAACAGCTCTTGTCAAAGACTCCAGTGACTTGTCCTGGCAAAATCCAAGGGCCTGTACTCTGTCCTCATCCTCCTTGACCTCTCTGCTGCTTTCAACACCATTGACCACAACCTTCTTCTCAATACCCTGTCCTCACTTGGCTTTAAGGGCTCTGTACTATCTTGGTTCTCCTCCTATCTCTCCCATCGCTCCTTCAGTGTGTGTTCTGGTGGCTCCTCCTCCTCCGCTACCCCGCTCCCAGTTGGTGTACCCCCAAGGATCTGTCTTGGGTCCGCTCCTTTTCTCTCTCTATACCCAGTCCCTTGGTGCGCTTATCTCTTCCCATGGCTTTCAGTACCATCTATATGCTGATGACTCCCAGATCTACATCTCTACAACTGAACTCTCTCCGGCAATCCAGACCCGGATCTCTGCCTGCCTTTCTGACATTTCTGCCTGGATGTCTCACCGCCACTTGAAATTGAACATGGCCAAGACTGAACTTCTTATCTTTCCCCCTAAAACCTCCCTTCCTCTTCCTCCTTTCTCAGTCTCTGTGGATGGCTCTGTACTCCTTCCTGTTTCCTCGGCCCGCAATCTGGGGGTTGTCTTTGATTCCTCTCTCTCTTTCTCCACACATATCCATCTCGTAGCTAAGACCTGCCATTTCTTTCTCTATAACATTAGCAAAATCCGCCCCTTCCTTTCTGAACACACTACTAAAACGCTTATCCACTCCTTAATCACCTCCCATCTTGACTACTGTAACCTACTCCTTGCTGGTCTCCCTTTGAATCATCTCTTTCCCCTTCAATCTGTTCAACACTCTGCTGCATGGCTAATCTTCCACCAGCCTCGTCATGCCCATATTACGCCTCTTCTCAAGTCACTTCACTGGTTCCTTATCTGTTTCCGCATCCATTTCAAACTTCTCCTGCTGACTTATAAATGCACTCACTCTGCGGCTTCTCAGTACTTTTCTTCTCTTATCTCTCCTTACAACCCCTTTCGGGAACTCCGCTCTTCTAGCCAACTGCTTCTATCTGTGCCCTTCTCTCCTACTGCCAACTCCTGACTTCGCTCCTTTCACCTTGCTGCACCTTACGCCTGGAACAAACTGCCTCTGTCTGTATGCCAGGCACCTTCTCTAACCCTCTTCAAATCCAGGCTGAAAGCTCACCTCTTCGCTGCTGCATTTGGATCTTGACTCACCTGATCTCCTCCCCCCCCCTTCCCCCCCCCCCCCCGGTTTACCCCTGTTTTTACCCCTGTTCTACCCCTGCTTACACCTTCTGTGTTTGACTTAACTAGATTGTAAGCTCTGATGAGCAGGGACTGTCTCTTACATGTCTGTGCAGTGCTGCGTACGACTGGTAGCTCTATAAAAATGCTCAGTAGTAGTAGTAGTAGTAGTAGGTCTGCCAGTTGTTCTACACCGCTTAAATTTGGTATAAAGGCTGATATTGTCTCTGCTCAATTCCTGTAAGAGTATTTATTATGTTTAGTATTTTCCTTTTCAGTTTTGGATCCTGTATTGTGGGCTCGAGCGGAATTACCTAGTTGATGTTTCTTCTGACTTTTTTGTTTCTTCTTATTTTCTAATCATTGGTTTCCCCGGTTTCCGTGCAAGTGATTGTATCTGTGTATTAAATATTGTATATTCTATAAATATAAAATAAAAAAAAGAATAGAAAACGAGGTCAAGGCAGTGACCAAGCTGATGAGTGGGGGCTGAAGAGCAAAACTTGAGGTTGAAAGAGGAGGTAAGGGTAAGGAGCTTAGACGCATAGGGATCAGAAAGGTTATCAATATGAAAATTAAAATCCACAAGAATAAGGCATGGGGAGGAGGAATCCAGGAATAAGAAGAGGCAAGAGCCAAAATCAATGAGGAAGGTAGAATTGGACTTGTAAGTGGGTATAGATAACAGCAATCCAGAGATGAAGGGGATTAAAAAGGCAGATGAGGTGGACTTCAAAGGAGAGAAAGGAATGGGACTGAAGATGGAGATGTCAAAATTGGCAAGAAGGAGAAAGCAGACACCCACCACCACCACCCTGGCCATTGGCATGAGGAGTGGGGAGAATTGGTAGCTGCCATGAGAGAGGGCAGCAACCAAAGCAGTGTCATTGGGGAGGAGCCAGGTTTCAGTAAGAGCAAGAAGATGGAAAGCATGAGAGATAAAGAGATCATGAGTAAAGGGAAGATTGTAGAAATGGAATGAGCATTCCATAAAGCACAAGAGAAGGGGAGAGAAGAGAGGGAAAGGAGAGGGATATGGATGAGATTGGAGTGGTAGAGAGAGAAAAATGAAGGGGGGCCAGGGTTGGGATTAATACCACCAGAAGACAGAAGGAGAAGGAGGAGAACAGAGCTAGGGAGAGAGGAGACAGCACAGTGGGAAATCTACTGCTTTCACCAATACAAGTATTGTGGAACCTGTGTCTTGTGCGGAAACTGCTAGGTACTTGTGACCTAGATTGGCCACTGTTGGGAACAGGATACTGGGCTTGATGGACCTTGGTCTGACCCAGCATGGCATATCTTATGTTGTTTTTGAGAAGAAGGAGAGGGATGAATGAGGGGAAGGAGAAGGTGAAGCTCAAGAGCAGCTTTTAACGGTCTAGGAACACTCCCAACAAAAATGTTTTTTTGAGGATCAACAGGTTGTAAACCATCCATTACAAAGTCACTATCGCTCAGATTCCAGGGACAAATCTGAACTGGCTTGTCCGTGATGGTAGGGCTAGAAACACCTAGATCGATACCTGCATTGAGGATGATGGAAAGCTCTATCAGTCCCATGGCACCCTGGGTTCACTCCTGCATACCTATGGCATATCTTTGTGGGCCAGGAGATCCATATGACTGTCCTGGGTAAGGAGTACTCTGCTGAACCTGGGAGTAAGGGTTACTACCCATTCAATACAGTTGTGGTCTCTGCAGTACCATTGGATCCACTGGGTTGGCCTGGGTTTTGCCTCTCTGCCCACTGTTGACAGCGCTCATTGCCTGATGAGCTCATTGTTACATTCCACAGCTGGAGTTGCCAGTCCCATACTGGGAGCCCCCCAGTTCTCTGGCCATGCCCTTGACCACCGGTGGCTGGCTGTAGTCGGGGTAGTCACCTCCATAACTCTTCATCATGGGTCTGGGGGAAGTAAGCAGCTGGTTGAGGATCAGGTGGCCTCACAAGGGTACTGGCTCTGTCCCAGATAGCGGCTAAAGCAGCCTCCACCCTTGCCTGGACCCATCAACACGCCATTGCCCTGCCGGATGGAGCCGCTCAGCACCCCGTAACCAGTGGTGGAAGAGGAGGAGGCAGAGGTGCCATAGCCGGGCCGGCTATAGCCTGGATAGTGGTTGCAGTGGTTGCCAGCAAAGGCTTTGTGCGAGTTGTGCAGCTGCTCCATGCCCCTGCCAAGGTGCATCATCCCCATCCTGGGGCATTTTTGTCCGCCATGTTGATCAAGGCAGTGCCCTGCTTGGCTCATCCACCACTATAGTAACCAGGAAAGTCCAGGACCACCGACAATGGATTTGTTCTACTACTGAACAATTTGCTCTTCATTCTAGGGATTTACAACATCATCTTCAATGTGGATATCCCTCCCGGGTTATTATTCCTGCATATAAGAAAGCCAAGCATGTACATCGTGAATGGTTATTTACCTGAAACTCTGCCTCAGCCTCACTTTCTCAGTCTGATCATATCACTGATAATATAGTTGGTGTTTTACCGTACACTGTATGGTTGGTTCCGCTCAAGTAGTTAATATTCTGCGGAAACATTGGCATATATTGGCCCTTCATTCTTGTTTTCGGAAGGATCTGATGATAACATTTCAATGAGGTAGCAACATCCGAGATCTTGTTGTTCATTCTACTGTCAATTTCGATCGTCCTCTTCATTGTCACATGGATCCAGGTCATTTTTCCTGTGATTCCGCATGCTGTGTGTTTTGTGAATCATCTCAGACTGGCCTCCAATGGTGGGATACCTTAATGGGCCGTTTCTTTACTGCCAAATGGCATACCACCTGCACTTCTTCCTTTGTGATATATTTGTTAACATGCCCCTGTGGACTATGATATGTGGGCCATACTGTTCAACTAGTTAGAAAGTGTCTAAATGAGCACAAGTCAAGAATTAATACCAAAATGATTTCGGCCCCATTGGTCCCACATTGCTTTCAGCTTCAACACACTTTTTTGGCTTTTAAACGGCGTGTATTAGACCATGTTCCATCTCATCCCCAGGGGGGAGATTGTGAGCAAAGATTGTGAGCAAAGATTGCAAATCCTTGAACAACGCTGGATTTTTTCTCTCAACATAATCTCCCCCAATGGACTGAATTTAGAAATTGACTGATGGAGCATCTTTAGGCAGTTTTTATGAATAACTTCATTCTCCTCTTTTCTTCAGTAAGTGGAAAAATGAGAGATGCGGAGCTTCCTTGCAAAAATGTGATACGTTACTTGGGAATCACGCTCGACCAACAGCTCAGTTTCAAGGAACACATAAAGAACACCACCAAGGCTATTTACAATAAAATCATGACATTAAGACATCTCAGACCTTTGTTAGCGCCAGGTGATTTTAGAACAGTATTCCAGTCACTTGTAACACCACACTTTGATTACGCAAATATTATCCTTCATGGTCTCCCCAAGAGCACCCTTAACCCATTACAAATGGCGATGAACGTAGCAACCCGTACTCTCTGCGGCCTATCGAAGAGGGATCACATCACGCCCATTCTCATGGAATTGCATTGGCTACCAGTGGAGAGCAGACTCACCTATAAGGCAATACTCTTAACTTTTAAAGCAATTAACCTCATAGCCCCCTCATCCTTATCTGCCCTCATTACCCCCACCCCTAATAACAGACTCAGGAGATCAGTAGCTACAAACACGCTTACTATCCCTTTGGAAGCAACAAAATGCAAGCAAACTACCAGGAATAGATCTTTCTCTTTCTTTGCCCCGAGATGCTGGAATAACCTCCCCTCGCATATCAGAGCAATTAATGACCTTTCACAATTCAGGAAAGCTCTTAAGCACCATTTGTTCCTCCTACACTTTTCCCACTCTAATCTAAGGCAACCACCCTCCTCTCCACATCTTATTCTTGATGACCCCAACACTCCTATAACTTGACTTACATGAACACAAATCAGACCTTGCCAGCACAAATCAGACCTTGCCAGCTTGGTTATATGTTGTAAATTTATTTATTTTTATTTATTTACATTCTCTTATATACCGCGCAATTCTGCATCAGTGCGGTTTACATTGAACAAACTGAAATTACATTGAACAGGGCATTATAACTTGGAGATAACTATTTTACAGGGAACATGGGCTATGGAGGGTTAAGTGGCTTGCCCAAGACGACAAGGAGCACCTGTGGGACTAGAAACCCCAGTCCTTCCGGCCCAAGGTTGCTGTCCTCTAGTGGGATTTGAACCCCTTACCTTCCGGCCTGAAGTACCTTGCCTTAACTAAATAGTTAATAAAGCAACTGTACATAGTTCCCCTGTTCGATCCCAAGTTATCCTTCCTGTTATAATGTAAGCCTATGGCTGTTTGTCTGAGGCAATATTTCTGTTAATTGTAAACCGCACTGATACGAAAAAGCGCGGTATAGAAGAACTGTAAATAACTAACTAACTAAATAAATAAATAGTAAGCCCAGCCTCCTTTTTCTTATAGAACATAAGAACATAAGATATGCCATACTGGGTCAGACCAAGGTCCATCAAGCCCAGTATCCTGTTTCCAACAGTGGCCAATCCAGGTCATACATACCTAGCAGTTGCCCCAAAAGACACAGGTTCCACAATGCTTGCATTGGGTCAAGCATTGATATCCTGGGTCCCTTTTTAATAATGGTTTATAATTATAGCTTCATTCTATTGGTTATTTATTTAAGGCTTCACTTTCTGATGACATCAGACACCATCTTCTTAATGGGAATTGAGGACTCTTAGAGCAACGAGAGCTAATTTGTTGGAACTGAAGACTCTGAGAGCAAAGTTGATATTTGCATGCTTTTTGTAATTGTAGAGGCATGCTTTCTACCATCTGAATGCTGAAAAAATGAGACAGGGTCTGTCTTGACCCGAAACGCAATACTGTGTCGCTGTATATCAAGAGTTTTCTATTATCGGTAGGGGTGCGGTTGAAAAATCTCAGGCACCTTTGGATTTACAGACCTTGTCGTTCTCAACATCTTTTGGCCTTCAGCAAATTCTTTGCCTCCGACTGCCAGCTAACTATTGATTTTACTTTAAAAATATGTGAAATGTTTAAATTTCTTAGCTTATTGGCTTTTGGATTCCATATTTGGAGTTTATAATCCTATTCACTGTATTAAAAAGATTAAAAATCAGTTGTTTGTTATTCAGATGGATTTCCTTTCCCTGCACAACAAGCATTCCAACATTTAAAAATAGCTTTTTTGTTTTCCCTTTTTCATAGTATTATTTTGGTTGGATCTTTTTTTGAATCTTTGAATGGTTCTGACCTAGGAATTGTGGGTTCGATTGTTTGGAGTATTTTAATGGTAGCAATTCAGCCCATCCAAGATAAATTAAGTCTAGCCCAAATCTCCAAATCCTTATCTAGGGACTCCACCAGTGGGTAGTAATTGTAATGGGACCAGTTTTGATCTATCAGTTGCAATATTAGCCCTTAAATATTTAATATGCTATCTTGCCCATTTGAAAAGAAAGTTTTCCCATAGTAGCTATAAATCCCAATTTGGCAGATTAACTTTTAAGTCCTCAGAATTGTCCATATTAACCTTAAAATCCAAGACCTTTCCATAGCTCTGCAGTTCCTTAATGAAAAGCAGCATGATTAAATGTACTTTTGTGATTGCCAAAATCATGTCATCCGCGAATAGAGATATTTTATAGTCTACACCTTCACCTTCACTCCAGCTACATCTGGATTCCCCTCTTACAATCTAGCAGCTGCATGGCAAGGAGGAGGAGCAAAGGTGGGCAGCCTGTCTAGTCCTTTGCTCCAAGGAGAACAACTGTAAGTAGGCCCCATTCACCTTTACGCAAGCTTTGGACAGGGTTTTCAGCCACTGCAAAAAATTATCATCCAATCCCATTCTCACCCACTGCAACCAATACTACTATTGAACGCTATATATACTATATAGCACTACAAGGCATACGCAGCACTTTACATTTACATATAAAAGATGGTCCCTGCTCAGCAGTGCTTACAGTATAGTTAAGATAGTCAATACAACAGCTGAGGACAAGGATACAACTGGGGAAAGGTAAGCAGACTAAGCAGATCAGGATCCAAAAACAGCCTCAAAGAGGTGAGCCTTTAGCATGGATTTGAAAAGGGCCAGAGATGAAGCCTGATGTCAGACTCAGGTAGTTTGTTCCAGGCTTAAGGAGCAGCAAGGTAAAAGGAAGAGTCTGAAGATGGCAATGAAATAAAGGAGGACAGGAAGTTATCTGGTTAAATGCCTTTTGACATCGATTATAAGTAGCCACCAGATGAGGTCATTCAGCCTCCTTACATTACCATAAAAGGTCAATTCCAGAGTACGGGTTAATGGACCAATGCAAAAAAAATGTCACTCTACCAGTCCCCACATTATTCACATCAGGTATGCATATCTTAAAACAGAAGGAGAAAAGAGCCTCAGAATTCAATAAGGTAGGGGCGTCAGCACAGAATGTATGAACCACCAGCCCAATCCTCCTGACATCAATGGCTCTGAAAAACTCCTTCCATCAATTTCTCAATTATAATCAATATCTGCGATCTCTCAGAGCATGTCATACCTATAATGCAGTTTCTCAAAAAACATGTCATGCATGTAGTGCCCTTAAAACAAGACCACTTATCTTAACACAGTGTTGTAGCTTGCCGCCTCTATCAATTGGGCTCCCCGCCCCTATTGATCAGGCTCCCCAATGCCACACACTGGGCCAGCTGAGCATTTCACTACATGCTTCCTCAGGGGATGCACAACATTTGTTCAGATAGTCATGCCCATTTTATTCAGATGCTGTGAAAGAAAGCAGAAAAATATATCATCAAACCAAATACCTTCCATGAAAAACCCTAAGATAGGACCACACCTCACCCTCCTATTAGCTCCATTAGAAAACACACTCACCATTTTGTAACCACATCACGCTGCTACTCCCAACCTTCGATTTTTCTAATTTAAATCGCAGCAATCAAAAAAACGCTGAGCATGCGCTCATATTAAAACAAGGAAAGAAAAACCCCCATCCACCACAGCCACGATCCTGGCCAACCCAACAACAAACCTCCTACCAGCCCCCCAACCACAGCTATGGAATCCCCATACACAACCACTCGAAGAAAACTAAACCTATCAACATTATCATCTGCTGCTACCACCCCTTTGCTCACAACATTCAATACCACTCAATCCGTGATCCACGTAAAACCCAGGCACCATTTCTCATTTAAAACCTACTGCAAAAAGAATCCAAAAGCAGAGAAATCTAAAAGCAAAAGAGAAATAAACCCCCATGCTACCCACTCCCTTCCATGAAACCTACCACCACAAGATCCATCCAGCCATAACCCGCCCACTGCGATACAGTCATTCTAATCAAACACAACACACATCATGCTACTTCAACACCTCAACCAAGAGACATGTTCCATGCCATATACACCCAATTTTACTCATCCATCAGTGGCAAACGTTCCAGTCAATCTGGGCATTCAACCCACCAGGGAATACCGTTCCCAAATGGAAGATCCATTTCTGCTCACATTTTAAAAGAGAATGCTCCCTACTACAATTGCCAAACCCCCAAACCACTTGATTGATAAAAAAACACTTCAAGTCTGAAAAAACAGGTCCCGAATCAAGGCAATGTTGGACTATAGGAGCCTCCTGCTGCTCACACTTCAGACAGCTGCTATGTTCATTCATTCTTAACCTAAAAGATCATGCTGTTTTTCCTACATACCCCATGTCACACGGGCATTGAATAAAGTATACTACATGACTTGAAGTGCATGTTGTTCTACATCGCAAGGCATACTGATGGACACTTTGCAGATTGAATATCCCCTACAAATCCAATGTCCCACCAGACCCTACAAAATTTGTTTGTGGGATTTCAACACCGCTGGACTCAACGTTTCGGTTAAGTTGCAGTTCCTAGAACACACACATTGCAGCTTTTTCCCGCGCAACCTGGGGATAACCTGAGTAACCCCAAAACATTTCTGAATGATATATTATAAACAGTAACTCAAAGGAGAAAATTGAGTTACAAAATATACATACTCAAAATCAT
This sequence comes from Ichthyophis bannanicus, assembly GCA_033557465.1. Classification (NCBI taxonomy): domain Eukaryota; kingdom Metazoa; phylum Chordata; class Amphibia; order Gymnophiona; family Ichthyophiidae; genus Ichthyophis; species Ichthyophis bannanicus. The sequence goes on from CM066031.1 coordinate 1,221,597,992, forward strand.
CTGGAATGGAACTTTTCACCTGGGATTGGAGCAGCCAGTCCCTGTTATTATATTTGGCCCTTTTGTAATCCCAATCTACAATTGGTTGTGGGTATCCCCTGGTCACAAAAGCCCTTTTAAGGGCATGAGATTGAAAAACAAACTCATCAGTGTCTGAACAGTTCCATCGGACCTAATAAACTGGAAGAAGAGTAGCCCCTCCACCAACCTACAAGGGTGAGCACTTGAAAAATGCCGAAAAGTATTTCTATCCGTGGCTTTCTTGTAGATCGAAGTGCCCCAACCCACTGCCTGTTTAAACACCCGAACATCCAGAAACGTGATTTCCTTCTCATGATATTTTAAAGTAAACTGGATGTTGGAGTGTTGAGCATTAAGCTATTGATGAAAATGCAAAAGTTTCTCAATCGGTCCTTCCCACATCTTGAATGTGTCATCAATGAACCGGCGCCATACCCTGATGTGATGAGAGAACGAGGAGGCAGGCAACCATCTATCCCCAAAATCTCCCATGAAAAGATTAGCTATAGACAGGGCAAAGGTTGCCCCCATCTCTATCCCAGAGATTTGTTGATATATATTCTGATCAAATTCAAAATAATTTAATTTCAGAGCCATTTCAGCTAACCTAGTGGCAAACAAAAAAAGGCCCTCTGACAAATCACCCCGGCGGCCCAAAGTTATTGTCACAGCCGCCAGAGCCTCCTCCTGGGGAATACTAGTACACAAAGATGTAACATCAAGTGTTACCAAAATAATATCTGATTTAGAGGATAGATTTCCCACCTCCGATAACATATTCAAAAACTGAGCAGTAGCCTTTAAATACGAGGGAATGGTGGATATCAGCAGGCGTAAAAAAGAATCAACAAAAAATGAAAGTAGCTCAAGAAGAGTCCCTCTAGTAGACACAATAGGTCTACCCAGAGGAATGACCAAACGTTTGTGAATCTTGGGTAATAAGTAAAACCTCCTAAATACGGGGAGGGGACATTCAAAAAAGTGCACTCTTTCTTATTTATGTAGTGCTTTTGTTAGACCTGTTTTGTCAATTCCTGTATATACCTCTGTAAGTCATATGTGGGATCATGGTCCAAAAGAATATATGTTGTCCTATCATTCAACTGTCAGTAGGCTTCACTCACATAATCGTTTTTTCTCATCAGTACAACAGCTCCTCCCTTGTCTGCCTGTTTGATGACCATGTCATCCATTGCACTTAACTGATCTAGGGCTTCCCTCTCACACGAGGTCAAAACACTTTTGATCTTCTTAAGACCAGACTGCTTCAGTCCTTTGACCTCCTGTAACACCAACTGATGGAAGATCCCAAGAGCAGGATGTACTGGACTTGGTGGGCACCATCGTGACTTCAAGGGCAGAGCTATTCACCCTAAAGTAACTGCATTACCATGGACTGCAGCATTCTCAATATGTTCCTTGCTGTCTTGGCACAAATAAAAACAAAGAAATTACCGCCTGAGGGAAATACTAACTCTACTAATCAAAAACAATACCCCTCAGTAACCCACCACTACAAAGACATACTTCTACCAAACATTTATATCAAATGCTCAATCACTACTATAAACATCAACAATAGGCTCTCACCGGACCTCAGGATTTATACACCCTCCATCTGGCAAAATTTATCACCATAGGGAAATGGTGGACACTTACATCATAGGTCCTTAACCTCAATAACTTATTAAATATATATCACCAATAACTCTTCAGCCTTATAATTTAAGAAACCTCTCCTACCAAATATATTATACAGAGATTCACTCAACCATTCACACAAACATATCAAAATCCACATTCATTATCACATATCACATCCACAAAAGATCCAATACTACTATAATAGTGTCCAATATTGTTACAAAAAGCAGAAAGCAACAGACAGGAATAGTCAATGCCCTTCAAATCATGCAATTCAAAACTGAAGCGTTCAGATGCAGATATACTCAATTACGATGTCCACAAAAAATGCTGAATAAATAAATGAACAAAATTCTGTTAGCTAAAATATAACCTTCCCCATCAAAATAAAGAGCAGTCTGTACTTATCTGCTAAAAGTCAAATATCGGCACTTCATCGTAGCACTAACAAGCTCCCCCAAGGGTCACCATCCGTTGTCCAACGAAAGCTTCCGTTTCGCCACCAGGCTTCATCAGGAACCGGAGTTAAAGAGATTTAATAAAATCCAAAGCTAACATAGGCTCTTCCATATTCAGACACAAACAGTGCCTCCTCAAACAATAGCTCTCACTAGCGTCTGATGTCAGCAACTTTAAATAACCGGTAACCAATCGGCTTACTTGTGCTGGCCACATCACAACTCTCAACAACTTTATACATACCACAACACATAATAACACACTAACATGAATGAATATAGCCAAGGAGAAGATAAGCAGGAACTGCACCAGTCAAAATAAATCTGAACAAAAATCTCATCTAAAAAAATAATGTACAGTCTATTTTGTCGTTCAACCCTCCCGGGTCTAATGTATGTAAGGTATAAATCCATTTCTGTTCTTTCTGGAGCAATTGAAGTCCTCTATCACCCCTTCGGATATTAGAAGGCACCACCTCCAGAACCGTACATCGAATATCTTCAAAAGTATGATGAAAAGTAAGCCAGTGCTGCACAAGAGGAGTCTCCAGCTGAGCTTCAGATATACTATACTTATGCTCCGCCAATCTAGTTCGCAAAGGGCGAGTTGTTTTGCCCACATAGGTTTTAAAACATGGGCACCACAAGGCATAGATAACAAAGGAAGTGTTGTAGTTAGTATCTTGGCAGAGACGTCGAGACTTAAGCACTGATGCAAGGTGAGTCGCGTTAGTCATATATTTACAAAAAGAGCAACGACCACAACACATATGAGAAAGCTCTTTCACTCTAATTGAAGTTCGAGGAACTGCCGAGCAGAGCTGGTCTCGCATATTTCTGCCCCTTTGATAAGCCACCCTAAGGGAGCTGCCGGCCAATAAAGTATGAGCCGTAAGTAACTTCCATCGTTTATACAGAGCAGAGACAATGCGATTAGACAGACTAGAAAAAGGGAGAACACATGTTACAGTAGATGATACAGTAGACACTGCAGAGTCAACATCCGATGCACTCGGACGTAGGAGCCACTCTCGATGATTAAATTTGGCTCTTTTGTAGGCCTTCTTTAATACCGAAGAGGGATATCCTCTTTCACGAAATTTAGACAGCATCACACCAGCTTGCACTTCAAATTCTTGATGCGAAGAACAAATTTGACGACATCGTAATAACTGAGAATATGGGAGGCTTTCTTTAAGATGAGGCGGATGGAAACTCGCAAAATGCAACAGTGTATTCCTATCAGTTACTTTGGTATACACAGTAGTCAAAAATTTCCTTAAGCCTTTAGTGACTACAACATCCAAAAAATGTAAGGTAGTTTCATGGATCTTGATCTCAAACTGAATATGAGTGTTACACTTATTCAAATAACTGAAAAAATCATCCAATACAGTGCGTGAGCCACTCCACAATAAAAAAATATCATCGATGTAACGGTACCATTTTAATATATATGGGGCACCTTACATACATTAGACCCGGGAGAGTTGAACGACAAAATAGACTGGACATTATTTTTTTAGATGAGATTTTTGTTTAGATTTATTTTGACTGGTGCAGTTCCTGCTTATCTTCTCCTTGGCTATATTCATTCATGTTAGTGTGTTATTATGTGTTGTGGTATGTATAAAGTTGTTGAGAGTTGTGATGTGGCCAGCACAAGTAAGCCGATTGGTTACCGGTTATTTAAAGTTGCTGACATCAGACGCTAGTGAGAGCTATTGTTTGAGGAGGCACTGTTTGTGTCTGAATATGGAAGAGCCTATGTTAGCTTTGGATTTTATTAAATCTCTTTAACTCCGGTTCCTGATGAAGCCTGGTGGCGAAACGGAAGCTTTCGTTGGACAACGGATGGTGACCCTTGGGGGAGCTTGTTAGTGCTACGATGAAGTGCCGATATTTGACTTTTAGCAGATAAGTACAGACTGCTCTTTATTTTGATGGGGAAGGTTATATTTTAGCTAACAGAATTTTGTTCATTTATTTTTTCAGCATTTTTTGTGGACATCGTAATTGAGTATATCTGCATCTGAATGCTTCAGTTTTGAATTGCATGATTTGAAGGGCATTGACTATTCCTGTCTGTTGCTTTCTGCTTTTTGTAACAATATTGGACACTATTATAGTAGTATTGGATCTTTTGTGGATGTGATATGTGATAATGAATGTGGATTTTGATATGTTTGTGTGAATGGTTGAGTGAATCTCTGTATAATATATTTGGTAGGAGAGGTTTCTTAAATTATAAGGCTGAAGAGTTATTGGTGATATATATTTAATAAGTTATTGAGGTTAAGGACCTATGATGTAAGTGTCCACCATTTCCCTATGGTGATAAATTTCGCCAGATGGAGGGTATATAAATCCTGAGGTCCGGTGAGAGCCTATTGTTGATGTTTATAGTAGTGATTGAGCATTTGATATAAATGTTTGGTAGAAGTAGGTCTTTGTAGTGGTGGGTTACAAATAAAAACAAGCCTTCAGATTCAATTTTCTAATGAAACTCTCCAAATCAATTCTGAATTGGAAAGAATCAAACATAGCCTTTGGTACAAATGACAAACCCTTATTCAACACTTCCATCTGGGAAGCAGTTAGGCTTTTATTGGAGAAGTTCACTACCAAGGTTTATTCCGAAGCGGTGGACGTGTCTTTCATTTCCGGTCTGGTGGGCCTGACTGATCTTGATCCCTTCATTTCATGTTAAGCGGGCTGCTTCTTCCTCCGTCTGTCCATCGCCAAAAAATCTTTTCTCATTACACGCTCCCCATCAATACTAATGGATTCTTCTGATGTTTTTTTCAAATTGAACCTTTCTGCATCCTCTCAGCCTTCCGATTGGAGTTCATCCAGGGATATACGTAACCAGTGATATAATCAACTTGATCTCTCTTCAATTTCTTGGTCTTAATACTCTTAACCTCAACCTGCAATTGTTCAGTCTGTTTCCTGATACAAGCTACAACACTGTTCTTAGGGCACTATATGCACGACATGGTTTTTGAGAAACTGCATTATAGGTATGATATGCTGTGAGAGATCACAGATGTTGATTATAATTGAGAAATTGATGGAGGGAGTTTTTCAGAGCCATTGATGTCAGGAGGATTGGGCTGGTTGTTCATCATTCTGTGCTGATGCCCCTACCTCAATGGATTCTGAGGCTCTTTTCTCCTTCTATTTTAAGATATGCATACCTGATGTGAATAATGTGGAGATTGGTAGAGTGATGTATTTTGCATTGATCCAGCCTCCTTACATTGTCAGTTGCCTGCCTACAAAAAATAAATCCTGACTGATCCAGGTGTATTAAACTCTGCAGCCCAACAGCTGATACTTTGACAAAGATGCTAATATCTACATTAATTATGGAGAGGGGATGAAATGATCCTTCTTTTCTATGGGTATAACTATAAAACTTGCAGTCCGCATGGCTGCAAGTTGATTCCCCTCTCCCTATAGGGCATTGAACAGCTTAGTGAGCAGCCTCACTAAGGTCCTCTTAAAAATTTAAAAAATAGTGTCACAAAATCATCTAGACCCAGGGCCTTGTGCTTCAAGGGAAGGGAGTCTCACCACTTCCAAGTAGCCCTTTATGATATCCTTCCTACCACCATGTCAGCAGCATAAAGCTCCTGATAAAACCAGGCAAATCTGTCTTCGGATCTACCAAAATAGTCCCCCTCCCCCTTCTTTTTATTATTTAAACAGCACATTGCACCTGCTTAAGTTTCAGGGCCAGGCCTTTACTAGTTTTATTGCCTGACTCAAAATGCTTTTGTTTCATCATTGCAAGCTTATAGCAGATCTGTTCCACATTTAAGACCTGAAGCTGGGTTCTAACTGCCCCATATGTTGTAAGGTCTCTTGGGTTAGATTCTCCTTACGCTTAGCCTCCTGTTGAGCTGTACTAACCTCCAGTTCTACATTTTTTGCCTTTTTCTCTCTCTGCTGCCTAACCGCCTATGTTAGAAATCTCCCCTGAATGACTGCTTTTAGAGAATCCTATATAATAGCCTGGGGCACTTTGTCCATCACTATTAAAGAGCAGGTATTTTATACTCTTCTCAATACTCTCATAAATCTTTCTTTCCTTTTTGTCCACCAGACCAGTCCAGAATGCATGGGATATTCATGTCAGCCAGAGACTTAAGAGTTGTAAGAGGCACCATGCAGTCATATGCTCCTCATTATTCTCTGTCTCCAGGAGATAGTGGCAGGCATTCCGTGCAGCAAGGGACTGATCTGGTGAATAGGCTCCTAGGCCCAGCTGGAGTATTGAGTTCCTGGCTGAGTGGAGGGCTGTCAGAGGGGAATCCAGCCCTACCCTGGGAACAGGCTTCTGGGAACCAAAAACAACAAGCAGAAGGAGACCATGCATAAAAAAAGAGCTTTATTATAGGGCCCAATTCAGCCAAATTTCAGCTGGTGAGTGTTCGTCAGGGGCCTATGGAAATGGATACATTAATATATTATTACATTAACATTATATACCAGAACACCTGATCGTTCTGTATACCAGAACACCTGATCGTTCTCTTGCACAATCTATACATTGATCAAGAAGCAACAGCTCGAACGGAACAAGGAGAAACAGAATGGTTTAAAATAAGCAAAGGTGTAAGACAAGGCTGCATACTTTCCCCCTACCTGTTTAATTTATATGCAGAACAAATCATCAGAGAAGCAGGATTGTATGAAGACAACAGAGGTGTGAAGACTGGTGAAAGACTCATCAACAACCTTCGCTATGCTGATGATACCACATTACTGGCTGAAAGTGAAGATGATCTGAAACATTTGCTTCTCATGATCAAAGAACATAGTCTCAAGATGGGCCTGCACCTTAATGTAAAGAAGACAAAGATCATGACAACTGGCAAAATCAACAGGTTCATCAATGAAGGAGAAGGAATTGAAATCATGAACAACTTTAGCAGTCAAGAATTCCGATGACACATTGCTCTTGGCAGAAAAACCTAAACAAGATTCTCAAGAGCAGAGATGTCTCTCTCCATACAAAGATTTTACTTATTCAAGCCATGGTATTTTCAATAACATCATATGGATGTGAAAGCTGGACAGTGAAAAAGATAGACAGGAAGAAAATTGATGCCTTTGAATTATGGTGCTGGCGGCAAATACTTTGTATACCATGGACTGCCCGAAGAACAAACCAGTCAGTACTAGAGGAGATCAAACCTAAGTTTTCCTTAGAAGCTCAGATGACAAGATTTCAACTTTCATACTTTGGACACATCATGCGAAGAGAGAGATCATGAGAGAAAGACATCATTCTTGGCAAGATAGAAGGTCAACGCAAAAGAGGAAGGCCAGCAATGAGATGGATCGATACAATAACAGCAGCTACGGGTACCAGTCTGTCAACAATGAGCCGCCTGACTGAAGACCGAACACAATTTAGGACAACTATCCAGAGGGTCTCCATGAGTCGACACCAACTTGTTGGCACTTAATAACAACAACAAGATTAACATATAAAAAAGTGTATAATAAAAATATATGATAATAACGATAAAAACATATAATAATAAGAACAGCCAATACAGACCAGAATAAATGGATAAGAGCATGTAGAGGGAAGGGGGGAGGGAGGGGGAAGGAAAGGGAAGGGAGAGAAGAGGGGGAGGGAGGGAAGAGGGGATAGGGTTTGTGGGAAGGGATGAAAGCAAAGGGGAAAGGGAGGAGAGAGGAAGAGAGGGCAGGGGGGATGGTGGAAGAGGAGGAAACGTATCAAACAAGAAAAAATATGGCTCTCTATTATATACCCCTTGTGTTTTCCTGTTTGATACATTTCCTCTTATTTTCCCCCTCTTTCCTCCCTTTGTTCTCCTTCCTCCCTTCTCTTTCTTCCCCCTTACCCTCCCCATCCCTCCCTTCCTTCCCCATCTCCCCCCCCCCCTTTTTTATGGATTTTATGGTTGTTCTCTTTTTTTTAAATTACAGAATGCATAATATTTTTATTGGTAGTATGTACATTGTTTTATAGTTGTTCCCTTCTCCCTTTTCCCTTTTCCCCTTCCCACTCCCCTTTGCCCCCTTCTCCCTCCCCCTTCTTCCTTCTTCTTCTCCCCTTTTTTCTACATGCTGCTATCCATTTATTCCAGTTTGTATTGGCTATTATTATGTTTTTAGTGTTATCATATATTTTTATTATCCTCTTTTTATGTATTGTTAATGTAAAAATGCATCCATTTCCATAGGCCCCTGATGAAGGCTAACCAGCCGAAACGTGGCCCTATAATAAACAGGCCCTATAATAAATGTAGCCCTACAATAAATAGGCTCTATTGTAGCAGCAAAGTGCACGCAATGAATAAAACCAGGAGTCAGTTCAGGGTCCAAGCCAATTTATTGTGCACAGGCTCAGACAGGAAAGCATCCAAAAAGGACTGAGCAATGGAGTACAGAAGCAAATTCCTTATATACAATTTTCACAGTTTGATACAGGCAAACTTTCTATTGGTCCCAACGCCCCTTGCACCTGTCCAATCGGGGACCCTCTCTGGGCCTAGCTTCTTGTTCCCCCCTTTTCAGACTATTCTAACAAAGGCACAGTCTTAGATATAGATACATTTCTACTTCAAGGCCATTTCTAGCTCAGAGAATGCAGGAACATTTCTATCATCAGCATAGAGGAGTTTAATAAAGGAATTACACAAACTTTCAAAAGCGGCTTAAAGCAGTTTAAAGCAGATTCTCAAACTCTGGTTTTTCTCAGCACTAGTCTCAGGTGGGGGTTGGGGCCTAGGCCTAGTTTACAGGCCATAGCCTACCACATTCCCCCCTTTGATTATTCTCAACCCGACTAAAAAGGAGGATGAGAAACTAATCACATATCAGACTCTTGTTAAACTGAGGCTCTCATCTTGGGGTATAGCCTGATATTGCCACATAGCTAGAACTCTAGTGGCTGTCTTACGTTCAACTGTACTGTTGATGATGGAGGTGAGCAGAGAGGTAGGAAACATGGAAGAAGTAAACATATAGCGATTATAACTAAAACTGCAAACATAAAAGTCTTCAATCCACCCAGGCCTGAAAATAAGGTCCCAGACCATCCACTGAGGTCAAGGCCATTCCAAGTCTGGACTGGTACATATGCATGCCTATGCATATTGTCAGCTATTTCTTCAACGACCTGACCTTGATCATCAATTTGCAAACAACAGTTAGTGATATTAAATTTACCACACACACCACCTTCAGATGCTAGTAAATAATCAAGTGCTAAGCGGTTCTGGTAAATAGCTGTACGCATTTGGGTACTTTTCTTATCTAAAAGAGTTAGTGCTCTACTGGTTTCATTGGTTATGATTTCTACAACAGCTTGCAAGCGTATAATACGATTCAACATATAAACAGGAGTGCGGTATCCCCAGGTCCCGTCTTGTGCCCAGGTGACTGGGCCATAATATGAGATGATTCGCTCAGGGAGCCACTCGTCACCCTCCCACTTATCCCATTGGCCAATCTTGAGAGTGCTTCGCTTCCGCCAACCATTGTAAATGGGGAAGCCCAACCGCTCCCCTTGAGAAAGTGAGATAAGGAAGAATGAAGGTCGGATTGTTCCCAAGACACATACCCCTCCCCAGGTGTTAGGGAGTCCAGCATATGCCCTAGCACCACAAATCCAATATAGTCCAGGAGGGGCTTCCCAGGTGTTGGTTAGAGCGAGGTTAGTCCATAGCTTGGCTAGATGAGGGAAAGAGACCAAAGGGTTGGAAGGTTCCGTAGCATTAACACCTGACCACCAGGATGTCTTCTTGGTGGTGGCATTATAAATTTGTTGACTCAGGCAGATCAGTTGTCCCACCGGTATGGTGAACTGTGGTCCCATTCGGACGAAACAGAGATGGCCGACGATGGTGTGGGCCAACACCCATTCACTTGCAGTCTTGTTGAGGGCGGTCTGGTTATAGGGGACGGAATAGTTAAGTTCTCTTGCTTCCCAGGGCCACTGGTCTCCCATCTTGGTTCTGCCACAGAAGAAACAGTTAGAAATGTGGAGACTTGAGGCCACAGCTCCAGCAAGCTCAATGAATAAATTCTGTGTAGTCTGGGGAAGTTCTATCTCCGTCTGCATTACTTCATAGAAGGTATGGTGGATTTGATAAGGGGAAGAAATATGGGTCTTGGTGTTAAGTTGTATATGTAGGAAGGTTCCAGGGTCTACTCCCCTTCCCGCTATACATAAGCCAAATCGATATCCCGGTTTCCATTGGCTAGGGTTAAGCACAAGGAGTTTCATGGGATTACAGGTACCTTTCAGACACTTAAGGGGTGTCAGCAATGGCAGTCTCTCCAAATTAGCTCGGTGATGATCCCCATCTTGCCCCTGAGCTGCATCAGTCCAGGTGGCATAGTATACACACTCCCACTTGGGGTAAAAGTAGGCGTCTTCAGATGCTTTGACATAAATAGTTGGGGCATGCGTCCCGGTACATATTCCCCACCTGTAGGCTCCTTCGTGGCACATGTATTTTTCATCGTGGTAGTAAATTCGCTCATTGTCAACAGATCCACAGCTATAGTAGCCATTTTTGTTGGCCTCACAGGCATCAAAGTAAAGAGGGGCGGGTCTGGTAAGATCTGCGAGCTGACGTGTAGCATTCAAGAGGGCTCCATCCTCGTTGTTCCAGCGCAACTCCAGAACATGGTATGAGGGGTTCTGTCGGGGGTTAAAACAAGTTCTCACGTTGCCTTTAGTGCAGATACTTAGTTCCATACCATTATATACACACCGGCTAGTCACGCCAGTGCAGATGTAAAAGAAGTGATAGAGCAAAGTCTGGGTGACTTTTGTCCCGACTCGGGTAGTGGTGATACAGGCCGCACAGGGAGGTAAAGCAAAAGTCATTTTAAGGGACCCCAGGGTTACCGCAAGCACAATATAAACATATAGAGAAAACATGATTGCAATGTCTTAATGAACTTGTTTAAGAATTGCAAAGTCTTTACTGTAAGTCTCTGTTTCCACAGCTTCCACCGTACGTAGTCCTGTCAGCTTCCGGTTGGTGACAGGAGTAGGGTTGTAGATTCCTCAAGCTTCTGCCGTACGTAGACCTGCCAGCTTCCAGCTGGGTGGCAGGAGTAGGGCTGTAGACTCTCACAGCTGTGGTTGTCGTCGCAGCGTGAGTCGCAATGGTGATGCTGGATGGGTGGCTGAAGTCCAGTGATGAAGTTCGGTGGTCGCCGCTGGCTTTACTCGACTGTAATGGATCCAAGGTTCCAGTTCTGCCACTTTGACGGCTGTAGGGGTTGACAAGATGACGACATAGGGTCCTCTCCAATGAGGTGCTAGCGGTGTGTTTCTCCACTCCTTGATCCACACCGAAGTTCCAGGCTTATAGGGATGCAGTGGTTCGGTCAGGTTGATTGGCAGCTGATCTTGCACCCATGCATGGAGACTCTGCAAAACGGAACCTAGAGCCACTAGTTCTTGTCTGGTGATTTCAGACCCAATTTGACTCATATCCCCTTTTATCCCTTGAACAATGGGTGGAGGTCGCCCATATAAGACCTCAAAAGGGGAAACACTTAATGACTTGGTGGGGGCTGAGCGTATCCTGAAGAGGGCTATAGGAAGAGCCTGGGGCCACTTCAGGCGAGCTTCCTGACAGAATTTGGACAGCTGGGCCTTCAGGCTCCGGTTCATTCGCTCTACTTTTCCTGAACTTTGGGGTCTGTAGGCTGTGTGTAACTTCCACTGCACTTGTAGGGCTCGGGCCAGCTGCTGGGTTACTTGGGATATAAATGAGGGCCAATTGTCTGATCCTATAACTAATGGTATACCAAACCGGGGAATAATCTCATGGAGCAGAATTTTAGTAACTTCCCTGGCTTTCTCAGTTCTGGTGGGGAAAGCCTCCACCCACCCAGAGAATGTACAAACCAGGACTAACAGGTAATGGTATCCATTTGCTCGTGGCATTTCTGCAAAGTCCACCTGGATATTTCCCATGGGGGTAACTCCTACTGACTGAACTCTTGGGGGTGGGTTAGGGCCTTGCCGGGCATTGTTCTTTGCACAGGTTAAGCACTGAGGCTGTCAAGGGTCCTAAAAATGAGATACAAAAATGAGGTTTTAGAGCTTTCTCCATCGCAGTCTTCCCATAATGTGTGGCTTGGTGGAAAGCTTGAACAAAGGCTGGACCTAATGCTTCAGGGATCACAGTCGGGCCAGGAGGGGACCCGCCTGCTGGCGGTGGTAGCACTATCCATCCAGCCTCTGATAACACTCTCCCTTCTTCTTGGCAGTAATAGTCTGACTCTCTGGAAGTGTATCGGGGTGTCCATGCACTGAGGGGTACTGGAAATATGGCTGCCTGGACTGTTGTGCTAATGGCAGAGACTTTCCCTGTAGTAGCTGCTTCTCGGGCTGCAGTATCAGCAAACCTATTTCCTCGTGAAACTTCTCCTTCCCCTACCTGATGACCTCGGCAATGCATTACTGCAACCTGCTTGGGGGCCCACACAGCATCTAGCAATGTCAATATCTCAGGGCCTTACTTGATGGACTTGCCTCCTGAGGTTATTAACCCTCGCTCTTTGTACAGGGCCCCGTGTGCATGCAATGTTGTGAAGGCATACTTAGAGTCTGTGTACACATTTATACGGAGCCCTGTCCCTATTATCAGTGCCCTAGTGAGGGCTATCAATTCAGCCTTCTGTGCTGAAGTTCCCGGGGCCAAAGCTGAGGATTCTATTACCACGTCCAGGGTCACCACTGCATAGCCAGCACATTGTCGTCCGTTGATGACAAGGCTACTCCCATCCACGAAGAAAGTTCGTTCTGGGTCATCTAATGGGACATCAGTTAGATCAGGGTGACTTGAGAATACAGTGTCCATAACTTCCAAGCAATCATGATCAGGTGGGCCTGGACCAATTGGTAACAGCGTGGCAGGGTTCAAAGCTTGACTGACAATCAACTGCAATCGGGGGTTCTCACATAACATACTTTGATACTTCAGCATCCGTGAATTCGTGAACCATTAATTTCCTTTGTGTTCCATGAGGGTTAGGACCAGGGCCGGATTTACCTTGAGTGAGGCCCTACGCCAACAAAAATTGTGGGCCCCCAGCAGGGGCGGCCCAAGGGGGGTGTGAACCTCATTTGCATAAGGGGCCTCATTTGCATAAATATTTGCATAATGTTACCACATACTAACTTTTAGTAAACGTGCCTCTTAATGAGTGTATGGATAAAGAAAGACTAAAAGATTTCTACATTACTATAATCCAGTGCCAACTGCCAGACACATTAGGAACTACTACAAACACTGCCCATAGTAAACCCGCCGTATCCTAACAGCACTACCAGGACTCACAAAGCACCATACTCTACCAATCAAAAGGCAACACTGCAAATATTAAACCAATACATTTCAGAGAACAACAATACATGACCTACTGGGGAAAGAGAACAAGTGGCAATGTCAAATAGGAATTATATAAACAGAACACCTCAGCTCAGTTACACATGCAGAACATAGACCATCACCAAACAAGTAATCACAATTTAGAAATAGGAAGACAATAATTAAACTGGGAATCCCAAAAGCCAAACTTGGAATGTACAACACTGTAGAAATAAAACAATACATTAATTTGCTCTTGTACTAAACAAAGCACAGATGTTAATGATGCACATTTACCAGAGCTGACATATTCCAATTAATAAATTCAAAATAAAGAGATATTTTTCTACCTTTTGTGCATTTTTTTCAGCTGCAATTGCTCCAGCCACTTTCTTCTGGTTTCTTCGTGTCTTCTGCTAACTCTCCATCGTCTGCTGTCCATTTGTCCTTTCTTCTCTCTTCTAGATTTTTTTCCATTCTCTCTCTACATCTGCTTTAACATACTAATCTTTCTCCTTTTGCTCTTTCCTCATTCCGATTTCATCCACTCAAATATTACCCCTCCATCCTCAATCCCCACTTACTCTCCCAATACCCGGCCAATTGTAGATTTTTTATCCCTCCCACACAAAATATTTTTCCCTTCTCCATTTTACTCTTCCAGCCCCATCCCATTCTAATCCTCCCCCAACATCAGCTCCCTTCTAGTTCCAGCCTCACCCAGCATCCATTCCCTTCTAGTCCCTGCATCAGCCCATTTCCAGTCCTTAACCCCCCATCACCCCATTTTCAGTCCTTAACCCCCCATCACCCCATTTTCAGTTTAAGCCCCCCCTATAACCCATTACCAGTCCTAACCCCCCATCAGCCCACTTCCAGTCCTAACCCCATCAACCCATTTCCAGTCAGCCCCCCATAGCCCATTGCCAGTCCTACCCCCCCCCATCAGCCCACAGCCCATTACCAGTCCTAACCCCATCATCCCACCTCCAGTTTTAACCCCCCAGCCCATTTCCAGTCCTAGCCCCCCATAGCCCATTACCAGACAACCCCCATCAGCCCACAGCCCATTACCAGTCTTAACCCCCCCAAAGCCCATTACCAGTTCTAATCCCCCCCCAACAGCCCATTACCAGTCCTAACCCCATCAGCCCACCTCCAGTCTTAACCCCCCAGCCCATTTCCAGTCCTAGCCCCCCCCCCCATAGCCCATTACCAGACAGCCCCCATCAGCCCACAGCCCAATACCAGTCTTAACCCCCCCCAAAGCCCATTGCCAGTTCTAAGCCCCCCCCCAACAGCCCACAGTCCATTACCAGTCCTAACACCATCAGCCCACCTCTAGCCTTAACCCCCCCCAGCCCAGCCCATTTCCAGCCCCAGCCCCCCAATAGCCCATTACCAGCCCTACCCCCCCCCCAGTCCATTACCAGTCCTACCCCCCCCATAGTCCATTACCAGTCCTACCCCCCCCCCCCCATAGTCCATTACCAGTCCTACCCCCCCCCATAGCCCATTACCAGTCCTACCCCCCCCATAGTCCATTACCAGTCCTACCCCCCCCCATAGCCCATTACCAGTCCGACCCCCCCCCATAGCCCATTACCAGTCCTACCCCCCCCCCCACATAGCCCATTACCAGTCCTACCCCCCCCCCTAGCCCCTTACCCGTCCTACCCCCCCCCACATAGCCCATTACCAGTCCTACCCCCCCCCCACATAGCCCATTACCAGTCCTACCCCCCCCCGGCCTAAAGTAAAATTTAATTTAAAAAAAAAACCTGGTGGCTGCCGCCGCGGGGCCCCCTCTGCTGCCGCGGGGGCCCCGTCTACAAGCTGGTCGGGTCGGGTCGGGTCTCTCTCTCCCTCCCTCGCTGCAGGCTGCAGGCTGCGAGAGACGCATCTTCGCGTCTCTCGCAGCCTGCAGCGAGGGAGGGAGGGAGAGAGACCCGACCGGACCGGACCCGACCCGACCAGCTTGTAGACGGGGCCCCCGCGGCAGCAGAGGGGGCCCCGCGGCGGCAGCAACCAGGTTTTTTATTTAAATTAAATTTTACTTTAGGCCGGGGGGGATAGGACTCCTACCCCCCCCGGCCTAAAGTAAAATTTAATTTAAAAAAAAACCTGGTGGCTGCCGCCGCGGGGCCCCCGCTGCGGCCGCGGGGGCCCCGTCTACCAGCTGGTCGGGTCGGGTCCGGTCCGGTCGGGGCGGGTCTCTCTCCCTCCCTCGCTGCAGGCTGCCAGAGACGCGAAGGGAGAGCGTCTTCTCGCGTCTGTGTTAAGCCCGCAGGGGCTGATGGGAAATCCCATCAGCCCCTGCGGGCTTAACACAGACGCGAGGAGACGCTCTCTCTTCGCGTCTCTCGCAGCCGGGAGGGAGGGAGGGAGACGAGACCCGACCGGACCCGACCGGACCCGACCCGACCGGACCCGACCCGACCATCTTGTAGACGGGGCCCCCGCGGCAGCAGAGGGGGCCCCGCGGCGGCAGCCACCAGGTTTTTTTTTTAATCGAGTTGAAAAAAAAAAAAACCTGGTTCTATTTTTTGTGGGCCCCTGCCGGTTGTGGGCCCTACGCCATGGCGTACATGGCGTATACGTAAATCCGGCCCTGGTTAGGACAGAGTGTGGCACTGTAACTTGGAGACTCTGACCCAGAATGAGCTTGTCGGCCTCACCCGTCAGGAGGGCTGTGGCTGCAACGGCTCTCAGGCAAGGTGGCCATCCTTTTGCAACAGTATCCAGTTGTTTTGATAGGTAAGCTACAGGTCGCTTCCAGGATCCGAGGGATTGAGTCAATACTCCCACAGCATTTCCACTTGACTCATGGACATAGAGACGAAATGGTTTCTGTACATTTGGCAGGCCCAAGGCTGGTGATGACATCAAGGCTGCTTTCAATGATCGGAAGGCTGTATCCTGTTCTGGGCCCCATTCCAGGGGAGATCGCTCCATTCCTTTGGTAGCCTGATACAATGGCTTTGCCAACAGCGCAAAATTGGGTATCCATATTCGACAATAGCCTGCAGCTCCCAGGAAGGCCATCACCTGCTTTCTGGTGGTGGGGGTAGGGATACAACACACTGCTTCTTTACGCTCCAGACCCAATTTCCAAACTCCTTTGGACAGATGGAATCCCAGGTATTTAACCTCAGTTTGACATAGCTGCGCCTTGGCTCTTGAGACCTTGTATCCGGCGTCGTTCAGGAGGTGCAAGAGATCACTGGTGGCATGCACGCATTTGTTTTTGGAGTTGGTGGCTACTAGTAGGTCATCCACATACTGAAGGAGGACTCTCTTTCCTGGAGTCACAGGGTAGCTTGAAAGGTCCTGATTGAGCGCAGCACTGAAGAGAGTAGCCAAGTTCTTGAATCCTTGGGGTAATCGAGTCCAGGTGAGTTGGCCTCGCCTTCCTGTGGTAGGGTCCTCCCATTCAAACGCGAACAAGAGTTGACTGGTTGGTGCTAAACGTATACAGAAAAAGGCATCCTTCAGATCCAAGATGATAAAGTGAGTAGCCTCAGCGGGGATCAGTCCCAGGAGAGTATATGGGTTTGGTACTACTGGATGTATGGTTTCAACTGCATTATTTACTCGTCTCAAGTCCTGCACTGGGCGGTAGTCACCTGTCCCAGGCTTCTTGACTGGGAGGAGGGGGGTATTACAGGGTGATTGACACTCTCTGAGAAGTCCGTACTTCAGTAATTTCATTAGATGACAGTGAATCCCTTCAATCGCCGGTCGCGGGAGAGGATATTGTCTCACATGAACTGGTTCCACTCCTGGTTTGAGGGTGACATGCACAGGGGCTATATTCTTCGCTAGGCCAGGAGGATTATTCTCCGCCCACACCTCGGGCGGAGCTGAGATTCTGGTGGGGATATGGGGACTGGCTGCCTTACTCGGGGATGCACTGTAGAACCGCTATTCTTCTTCCCAGAGGACAGTCAGCACCATCAGGCCAGCAGATTTCGCGTTCACAGTCATTTCCATTCCTCCCTCAACAAAGGATATCTGTGCCTGGAGCTTAGCAAGCATGTCCCGGCCCAAGAGGGGGATTGGGCATTCAGGCATGTACAGGAGCTGGTGCGTTATTCTCTGTCCCCCTACTTTGCAGGTGCGGTTCTGCAGAAAGGGTTTTGTGGTTCTGGTTCCGGTAGCGCCGACGATAGTGACAGATCGTGAAGACAAAGGAGCAACTGGTTTGGCCACTACCGAATCTTCGGCCCCCATATCCACCATGAAGTCCATATATTGGTCCCCAATCTTCAAGCTGACCATAGGCTCCTGGGGACCTAGAGGAAACTTGGAGCCCGGTCTGGCCTAGTCTTCAATGCAAATGATATTAGGTACTGTGATTTTGCTATAGAAGCTTTTCATGTATTGAATTGAACTTTTGGCTGGTGAGGTCTCAGATACCATAGGCTGCCACTGTTTCATGAAGCTTCAGTGGACTGATGCCTAAAAATACATCAATGACCTCTGTCTTAAACATTTAGCCATATACGTCACTCTTGAAACAGCTTTTTTGATGTGAATTGTTGCAATACTTATTTAAACAACTATATTGCTTAATATTGAAAAATAAACCAGTGCTTCGCTTAGCTGTGTGATGAATTTCCCAAAATGCGTTTCTCCTACTGGTTTCTTCAGGGGAAAGCATTCACATCATCACTACTGCTCCAGCCTGGTTCAATAGAGCTTTGTCAATGGTATCCATCCATCCATGCTGTAGCCCTCTTCGGCTGCCACTCCCTCTATAGCTGCTTCTTCCTGCTGGAACTGTGTGCGATTCATTCCTCCCCGACGCTGGAATCTTCCCCCTGCTCTCCTCATGCTCCCTCCTCCCCTCCAGGAGGCGGAGTCAAGGTAGAGGCATTCATTCTTCCAATGTCCTTCTTCCTTACAGTGGGCGCACTGATTTGCGCCCAATGGGGACCGACTATCTCCTCGGCCCCTTCCACGTCCTCGAGTCCTTCAGTTAGAGAAACTTCCTCCACGTCGTTCAACTAAAGCTGCAGCAAGGAGATCAGCTTTCTTCTTCATCTTACGTTCACTTTCCTTCTGATGTTCTTGATCACGATTCACAAACACCTTCTGAGCTACTTCCATTAACTGGGCCGCATTCATGCCCGCAAATCCTTCCAACTTCTGCAGTTTCCGTTTTATGTCTCCCTGGGACTGACTCACAAAGGCTGCGTTTACCATGTGCAAATTTTCCTGGGCCGCTGGATCATATGGGGTGTAAAGTCTGTAAGCTTCAGATAAGCGTTCATAAAAGGCTGCAGGGCTCTCGTCTGGATGCTGGATGACTTCCGCTACTTTTCCGATATTCATGGCCTTCTGGCCCCCTCTCTTCAGGCCTTGTAGTAGGGCCTGGTGGAACCGAGTGAGGGCCGTCGCTCCGCTTGTACTGCTTGGGTCCCACTTGGGATCTTCATTTGGGAAATCTGCGGCGGCCGCTTGTCGGGGATCTAGGACTCTTTTTTCCATGGGATTTTCTTCTAACCATCAGGTGGATGCTTGCACGATCCGTGCTCATTCTTTGGTAGTGAAAAGGGTAGACAGGAGCTGGCGGCAATCAGACCAGGTAGGCTGATGGGTTTGCATAATACTGGAAATTAATTCTGTCAATTCTTGGGGCTTCTCAGTATAAGATGCATAGTGCGTCTTCCAGTTTAATAGATCTGTGGTAGAGAATGGCACATAAACGAGACTAGTTGGCTCCATCACAACTTGGTCCTGTTCGTTAAGGATAGGCAGTCCTGGGACCTGGCGCAACGGCATCACATGACCATCTCTCTGGTTTGCTGTAGTACTTCTGAGGACGTAATGCAACCTAGCCTGCCGGGATTCAGCTCCCCTGCTTTGATCTTTAACAGTAAGTGACCCCGAACTGGCAAATGAATCCCTGCTTGTAGTGTCATCGGAGGACTGTGGCCCTTCCGAGGCACTCTGGACGGAGCTAGGGCTCCCGCTCAGGAGGGGGTGTGCCTCTTCTTGCTGCGGGGGTGGCTGGTGGGTTTGGGGTAAATCGGCAGGAGGGGGTCCTCCTGCGCCAGGCTCAGCCTGGGGTTGTGGCGGAGCTGAGGGGACTGGCCTATAGAGAAACTGGGACGAATAGTTTAGGATATCTGGCGATTCCTGGTCAGAATAAACAGGCCGCTTCTCTTCTCCAGACTTCCGGGCACCCCTTGTGGTCGCTACCATTATCCTACACTGTTCCTCATGGCAACGCTTCATCCAGGAGGGCTCTTTCTCACAAATATTTAACCAGGCATCTATATAGGGGAACTGGTCGGGGTGTTCTCTACGTACAATCTGATGTACTCGGGATATAATTCTAACATCAAAGGTACCACCAGGGGGCCACTCGGTGACCAGCACCGGCCACTCCCTGGCACAAAGTACTTCTAAGCAGGACGGGGACATTTTTATTCCATAGTCACCGTCAAAACCTTTCTTAAAATTCTTGATCATACATTTTAGCGGAGTTTGCGTGGACTCCGCCCCTCCCATAATGACGTACACAACAACAGACAGTAAGGGCGGGTAGTATGGCTGCAGGTAAGGGGTCCGTACAGCCCTAGGAACAAATAGGGAGACAAACACCAAACGCTTCCTCCTTTTCATGACCTGGGCGCGGTCGCCGGGCCAGGAACTGCGCTACTCAGGAGTCCGCTCTCACTTGGTCTGTGTTTCAAGACCTCTCATTCATACACACAATCAAACATGCTAGCAACGTTTTTCCCAAATTCCCAGGCCTACCTTTCTAACCAACAGCAGCCGGTCTCGCGCACTCATGCAAGTTGCTTCGGACTGCTGACCCAAGGGCAATAGTTTCGGCCTCACGCATTCATGCAAGGCTTACTCGGACTGCCTGGAGAGGTGATCAGGCTCTCAGTCTCGCGTACTCATGCAAGACGTTCCCCAAGCTAGCTGACTAGATAGCAACAAAAGTTCTACTCACCGGATCCGGTACCCGCTACAGAACCAGTTCTTTGGGTTGAATCCTGGACTCCCCTCGGGTTCGGAGGTGTTGGCCGGCTGGACCCAGTAATCTGCCGAGGCAAGGCGGAACCCTCTCCGATACAAGAGGACCGGTGGCGCCTGAGGTTTCCCCTGCGGTCGGGCAGACACGGTCCCAACCGGGCCAAATCTTGAGGCGGTAATACGTGGTATATTCACTTGAATACCATCCACTACTCGCACCTTCCCGGCCAACGCACCAGGAATATGTAGCAGCGAAGTGCACGCAATGAATAAAACCAGGAGTCAGTTCAGGGTCCAAGCCAATTTATTGTGCACAGGCTCAGAAGGAAAGCATCCAAAAAGGACTGAGCAATGGAGTACAGAAGCAAATTCCTTATATACAATTTTCACAGTTTGATACAGGCAAACTTTCTATTGGTCCCAAAGCCCCTTGCACCTGTCCAATCGGGGACCCTCTCTGGGCCTAGCTTCTTGTTCCACCCTTTTCAGACTATTCTTTTTTTTAAATTCTTTATTTTCGTTTTACAACAACAAAGGAAGGAAGACATACAACTAAAAGACAATACATACATGGAATGTTATACATACACCAAAGTAAACCCCTGCCACCCCCCTCCCCCCTGCTTCTTCTCTAGAAAACTAAATCATTCTCGAAGCGGGCGTATACTGACATTATTGAGTCACAAAACCTAACGGCGATCTGAAACATGATAAATGTACATTAAACAGACATGTCAAGCAATAAACAGATTGTACATGATCATTGAGCATCTGCCATTTAGACAAGCGAGAATGAATTGGGCATGGAAAATAGCTCTCCGAAATATCTGCTCATATTTGCTATATAAGCAGACAAGGTTCACTATGCATTGACAGTAAGTCGAGAGCTATCCTTCAAAGTCCTCGGGATCAAATATATGGCTATACCCAGCATGAAATCAGGAAAGAGCAACCCTTTTTAGGAAGAGAGGGGACCTCCGCTACTAAGCGGAGTCCCACAGTCTTCCAAGAAAGAGGCTCGTGAAGGTGTAAGATAAGTGAAAACGACCCCAGACCCGCCCCCATAAACCTATGATTAAGAACATTCATAATGAGCATGAGCAAGGGTTCCCACATCAGCATGGCAAGACCTACACTGGTCCCTGACAGTTGTGTTCATTTGGCTATGTTCCTGGAATATAAGAACAGCTATGTGCAAAAGACGAGAGTTGAGTTTGGGTAACTGAGGCAGAGCGGGAGACCCGCACTATTTTGCTCCAGGAAACGCTCCAACGCACAGGGATTAAAGTGGTTTACAGTCAGCGATCCCAGGCTCGTTGGACTCTACAAGTGACAGTATCTGTACCCTGACATAATAGTTTGTAAAAATTAGAGGCTACCCCATGTGTACAACTAATAGAGTGAAATAGTTCTAATAGCCCATCCTTAATAGAGGCAGAAGGCGGCAGGATTGGAACACTTTTGAGGCAGCATGGAAGCTACATCAATTGAAAGTAATGTTGCGCTAGTAACGCAAATTCCCTATATAAATCAGAAAAGATTTTCCAACGAGCTGCAGGGAAGAGCTGTTGAGGTGTCCAGATCCCCCTGGAGTACCAGGGTCTGGAAGTAATCATGTATGGCTGCTCGAATTACTAACCGGAACTCTGGCAGAGTTGACAGGGCTCTATCAAAGAACCAGGCCCCCGGATTCCCTTGAAGTGCAGTAGTGTGGTATTGAAAAGAAATAGCAGCATGATCTGAAATATGCTGAGAGTGAATCTTTACAACGTCCACCTGAGGAACTAACAGTATTGAGATTAGAAAGGAGGCTATGCGAAACTGGAATTTGCAAGAGGAAGGGAAGAAGGTAAAGTCAAGCTCATTGGGGTGTAGTAACCTCCATGGATCGACTAGAACAATATTTTTGATCACTGAGGTAAGCGCGATGTGACTCATGGGGGGACCACTTATCCTAGGCGGCTATTTGTCTATCAGGGGATCAAGAACTAAATTGAAATCCCCCCCAATATCAAGGAAGTATTAGCAGAGGCCTGCGTAACCTGAGCAATAATAGCAAAAGGGCAGGGTCATCCACATTAGGAGCATGAAGGCATATACATGTAACTTTAAAGTTGCCTATCTTGAAGTGAACTCTGGGCCATCTACCCGCTGTATCTAAGCAGGTCGCAACAATAGTAGCATGCCGAGATTTCCTATCCAATATGGCAACCCCACATTTCCTAGAAACGGCTGGGGAATAGGTGGCCACCATGTAAGGTTTAATATTGAGGTTGAGAGTTTCCTTCGAATGGAAATGTGTTACTTGGAGGAAAATCAGGTCCGCAGCTTCATGACTTAGATAGCTGAGGAGTTTCCTCCGTCTTATCGGAGTATTGATTCCTTGTACGTTCAATGAGAAAATCTGACATGGTGCCATCAATCAATAATAGACATTTTAGGTAAGAGCGCTTGAAAACTTACAACATAATCAGAATCTGTACAATAATGACATAAACACCAAGTATGCTAGCCAATACACCCATACTGAAAAGTATGAACCAAAGTAACTTAGAGAAGAAGCAAAACCCCCAATGAATATGGCGACCAGATGTCTGCGGGAGGAGGCCCTAGAGAGGAAGATAGTGACATAATAAAAGAAAAGAAACACCAGAGTCCATAAGAAACACTGTCTCTGATACTCATCGAGGCTGCTATGGGCAGATGGAGTCGGGTCCCAAATATCTTCAAAATAAGGCAACAAACCGCCCTCGACAGACTCTTCACTGCGCTGCGGTAAATCCAATATGGCAGGTACAGCGGATGTGAGAATACTGGCAGGAATATTCTGGAAGTCAGCGCATCAAGTCGGCTTCTTTAGAGTCCAAAAAACTCCGCTAGGAGATCAGGGTCCTCAAATGTTCTTGTCTGATTGTGAAGCGTGACTCGGAGCTTGGCCGGGTACATCAGGCCATAGCGTGCTTGTAGTTGTTGAAGCCTCGGCCGAAATTCCAGAAAGCGCTTTCGGCGGTCGACCGTGGGTTTAGCCAAGTCAGGATAGAAGGAGACCTTGTGGCTCTCAAACTCCATATGGCCCTTTGCCCGGGAGGCACTGAGAATTTGTTCCACATGTTGATATCTCAAAAGTCGAAAGATGATAGGCCGCGGGGTCTTCCTGTTGAGCGTTATGTTTGTGGGTACACGATGAGCGCGATCAATCTCCAATTCTTTGGTAAAGGTGATTTGGAGCAGGGAAGGGAGGATTTTACTTAAAAACTCCTTCATATCTCCCAATTCCGCTCCCTCCGGTATGCCCACGAGTCGTAGGTTGTTGCGGCGCGCTCTATTATTGCCATCTTCCACTTCTTTCTGCAAGGCCCGCACCTGACGTTCAACTTTGTCGAGTTTGGACAGCCGGACCGCATGGGAGTCTAATATACTCTCCATTTTGTCCTGACGCGAAGAGAGCCCCTCTAGCCTGCCTTGCAGTACACCAAGATCTTCCCTCAGCGCTCGAAGTGCTTCACCGTTTGACTGCACGAGGTCCTTAACCCCTCTAATTTCTGCGAGGATTTCCTGCTGCATTTCGGGGCCCTCGCGGAATGCCAGCCCCTTCTGCGGGGACGGGGGTTCAGTTTTGGAGCGTTTACCGTGAGAAGCCGCTGGAGATCCAAATTCCAGACGCGTGGGTTTGGTCCCCGCCATCTCACCAATATGCCCCGGCAAGATCAGAGCAGAAATTCAAGTTTGTCCGGTGTTAATTCAGGATTCTGAGTAGGCCTCTCGGGAGCCTCAGCGTTATGCGACCATCCCGCTGGACATCGGGCTCCGCCCCCCCCTTTTCAGACTATTCTAACAAAGGCACAGTCTTAGATATAGATACATTTCTA
This sequence comes from Ichthyophis bannanicus, assembly GCA_033557465.1. NCBI lineage: Eukaryota > Metazoa > Chordata > Amphibia > Gymnophiona > Ichthyophiidae > Ichthyophis > Ichthyophis bannanicus. Next base: position 1,221,622,364 of record CM066031.1, read on the forward strand.
CTTCAAGGCCATTTCTAGCTCAGAGAATGCAGGAACATTTCTATCATCAGCATAGAGTAGTTTTATAAAGGAATTACACAAACTTTCAAAAGCGGCTTAAAGCAGTTTAAAGCAGATTCTCAAACTCTGGTTTTTCTCAGCACTAGTCTCAGGTGGGGGTTGGGGCCTAGGCCTAGTTTACAGGCCATAGCCTACCACACTATGATAAAGCTCTTTGTTTCTGCATGGTCTCCTTCCGCTTGTTGTTTTTTGTTCTTGTTTACGACTGCGGAAGTGTACCTCTGATTTTTTTTCTCCTTAACAGACTTTTGGGTCCAGTTGGAGAATTGGGTTCCCAGCTGAGTAGAGGGTGATTGGAGGAGAAGCCAATTCTTTCTCAAGTGACTACTTCTAGAGGATACCCGGAAGAGTCAAAGTCCCTCCCCATTGGCCCAGCAGACCCTGGGGAAGTTTTTCTTCTTTTACTTTCCCTCTCCTTTATTTCTATTTCCCTGGATTCTTCATAGCTGGCTTTCACTTTCTTTTACAATAAAAGTGATTTCTTTACCTGTGGCAAATTTTCTGTCTTATCTAGGTGGTTTGAGTGTGCTGGCATAAACTTTCTTCTTTATGTCCATCAGCAGCAGCATGGATTGCCTTTTTTGCAGCTAGCAGGCCTTCATGCTGTGGTTGCTGTTCACCAGCAGGATAGCACTTTCGTGGCTTGGCTGTGCAGTTGAGGAGCCGCTGTAGCGGATTTCCATACTGGTTTGGGGGCCCTAAGGAAATTCATTCCGCTCAGATATCTCAGTGGGAGAGAGCTCTCTATTTGAATTAGGCCTCTTTCCTGTCGCCCCTCCCCCCACTACCACCAGGAAATTCAGGCACTGGGAGTGGCTTCAGTTTTTAGACCCGTGGTAGTTTCAGTACTTAGGCCGTTCCTGTGATTGGGAGCAGTTCCTCCCGCAGAGGATTCAGGCATTTGGTTGCTCTGGCCTTAGTGATTTTGGCTGGGGAACATAACACACTCATCTGTACTGGTCTAGCATCAAGGAAAAGAAATTAACAGGTATGTGACATGTTTCCATACACTCCCACAATCAGTGACATGAATGGAAAGGCAGTGGAGGACCCCACGAAGGCAGCACATCAAACTTATGATCACGCTGGTTTGCCTTGGTGCCTTGTTCTCGAGGGGCCGGTTGCTCCACTCTCCCGGCCGAAGTCCCATGATTCATGAGACTTCGGCCGGGAGAGCAGAGTGACCGGCCCCTGGAGGGCAAGTCATCACGGCAAACCAGCATAATCGTAAGTGTGCCATGCTGCCTCCATCGAGCTGGTCGATTGGGAGGAGCACCATGGAGGCAAGGGGTGCTGGCAGCATGGGGGGTCACCTGCTGCGGGTGACGGGGGGCTAGGAACGCCACTACCCACAATAACTGATAAAAAATGATAAAACATTCCCCTCTAGAAAAAAATGCATTCTGTATACTATGTTACTATGTATTTGTTGGATAAACATCAGAAAATCACTCATTGAGCCATGGGCGGGGGATTGGAGCTGTGCCACATTATAAAAATCAAAGCTATTATGTGCTCATCTTTAAAATCTTTTGGGAACAGAACATGGATAATTATAGCATTTAGAGTAAATTATAGAAAATGTTCCATCTTTATAACTTTGAAAATCAAATATTTGACTCTACTAAAAAGATACCTAATACTACGAGCAGGGACTGTCTTCTTTATATGTTTGTACAGCGCTATGTACGCCTTGTAGTGCTATATAAATGATTAATAGTAGCAGTATCTGCACACTGAAAACACTGTTATACACCAAATTTTGTATCCTTAAAGAACTAATTAGGTGCAAGTGGAGTCAGACTATTTGAAGTTTCCTAAGGGCTTCAGGCTATCCTATTTCAGGAAATGACTCTGGGATGGCAGGCTACAGTGGTTCTCCAAGGACAAGCAGGATGAGTCAGCCACACCTGGTGACGTCATCCGACGGCGCCGAGACGGAAGTACTCTCCATAGCTCAGAAGGGCTTTTCGCCCTTCTGAGCATGGGCCAACTGGCCCTGCCCCCCGGCCCGCCCCTAGCTATCCAGTTTCAGTTCTTCCGCCTTGCCAGCAAGACGGACTTTGCTACTCTCCACCTAAAATTAATTTAAATCATCAGGGAAAAAACTCCTTATCTACAACGTATGTATTATCCATCAGTTTAAACTGTTTTATGCCTTGTTCTTACTTCTTCAGAGGGAACAGTCTGCAGGAGAAGATCTCCAGGACTTGGAGCTAGAAGGGAAGCAGCCAGTGTAGCAGCCCAGGATGTGCCTAGCAGGCCTCCGTCCCCGGCCAGCTCTCTAACAGGCCTCCGTCCCGGCCAGCCTCAGGGCGTACCTATCCGGCCAGCCCTCTAACAGGCCTCCACCGCAGCAGAGCTGTAGCAATGGTTAATACAATGACGGAGTGGGCCTGATGAATAAGGCTTCTGAGGCATTATCCTTACTGTTATGCACTGCTGTTGAGGCATTTAACATACCGAAAGAGTGGTACTCGAAATGAGGCTCCAGTAGCCGCGGCAGTCCAGGACGTGCCTAAGAAGGCCTCCGTCCTCGGCCAGCTTATTCTCAGATGGTAAGCCAGCCTCTTACCTCTCTCTCCTCGCCGAGGGAATTGAAGAAGGAAACCCTCTCGGCAGCCCGGAACACCCTCTGCGACCGGGGACCTTTTCGCACATGTGTGGCCTCTGTCCCTGGGCTCCGACGCTCCGGGGACTTCTTTGCACGTGTGGCCCATGGGGGCTGCCATCTTGATCCGCCTGGATGCCCTGCAAGCCACACCCCTCTGCATGTTTAGAAGCACTGCTCCTTGGCTGGCGTCTCCAAGCCAGCCCACCCTTCAGGCCATTGGACGGCGCCACGGACTCGGCGACAGGCCATTGGATGACACCCTCTAACTGCAGCCTCTGCGCCGAGCTCCACGCATGCCGCCTTGAGCCCAGACTTGGATGAGCAACCCCGCAGCAGCGTCAGCGCCGAGCTCCACGCATGCCGGGCATGGATGGGTGACCCCGCAGCAGTGTCGGCGCCGAGAGACCTCCCTGCACCGACAACAGAAGCCTCGGCGCAGAGATCCTTCTGCCTCCGGTTTTTGCGGTTTTGGCAGGAAGTGAAGTCATATGGGGCAGGAAGTGATGTCAGCTCTGCTCCGCCCCGAACGCCATGGTAACCGGGTGCATGTCTACTTGCCGGAGACGTCCCTCCGCCCTCCGGAACAGTGCTTCTGCCGCGGTAGGTTCACTGAGCGGGCGAGCAAGGTCAAGATCTTCCTGCACCAGATAACTCCTCAGAGTTGGAATGCCGTGCCCTGCAAGACATGATCGCGCCTAACAGGCCCGGCCACGGTCAATGCTTGGCAGAATCATATGGTCAGAGAGCCCCCGAGGTAGCCGCGCTGTGAGAGGGGAGCAGAATCCTCGATACCGATCGGGATGCTGCCATCGCAGCGATGACAACAGTGCTGTGCTCTTCCTGCCAATGAGGGCATCATTCCTGCCAATGAGGGCATCACGACCTCGGTACTGTCGACGAATGGCCAGGAACCTTGGTGGAGGAAAGTGTGCCATATGCCGTTTGGTTTTCAACCTTAAATTACCAAAGGCAAGAGTAGCCTAATGGTTAGAGACCAGGGTTTACTCCCACTAGTACCCCTTGTGGCTTTGGACAAATCACTAAAACCTTAAACAGGACCTACAAACTACTTACTGTCTGCCTGTCTGTGGTAGCCCCGGCTAGGCAGATGGAGCTCCTGGAAAGACTAAAGAACACTGGTATACACGGTATCACTTTGAAATGGTTCCACTCATACCTAACCGAAAGACAGCTACAGGTCAAGGTGGGACACAACACCTCCCGACCCATAAATGTCCGTCAAGGAGTACCTCAAGGATCCGCACTTTCAGCTCTCCTATTTAACATCTACATCCAACCGATATGCGACATTATGAAAGAGAACAACATTCAATACACAATATATGCAGACGACATCATGATATACACCCCGATAGAAATCGACAACCCGGATTTCTCCAAGATAACAGACTGCCTTACCCAAATGACGAGCTGGTGTCAAAACAACAACCTCGCAATAAACTACAACAAGACTGAAGCTCTAATAATCACTCGGAACCAAAGCTTCATACACCCGCCAAACATCAAGATACAAAACACTACTATTCCAATAAAATCAGAAGTGAGATACCTTGGAGTTACTCTGGACAATAAGCTAAACCTCAAGCCACACATAGACAAAACAATACAAAAAGTCTACTACAAGATGCAAATCATCAAGAGACTGAAACCACTCCTTGCCCCAGAACACTTTCGTACCGTCCTCCAAGCACTGATAACCCCAATACTGGACTTCTGCAATCCGATATACTTGGGACTACCGAAACAAGCCCTCAAACCACTCCAGCTAGCACAAAACACTGCAGCACGAATAATATCCGGTACTGCAAGACAGGACCACATCACACCCACCTTAAAAGACTTACACTGGCTCCCAATCGGTGCACGCATCAGATACAAAACTATCATAAACCTATTTAAGATAAATCAGCACACATCAGCCAACAGCCTACACACCCTCATTCAACCAGACAACAGCACTCGTCCTAGAAGAAAACAAACACGCAACCGAGTCAGCACCCCAGGTGAATTCAAACACACACGCAAGGACACAACAGACAGAGCTCTCTCCATGGCTGCTCCAACTATATGGAACAAACTACCAGACGACTTGAGGACAACTACAGACCTCAAAGACTTTAGAAAACAGCTAAAAAACATGCTGTTCATAGAACACTATGGACACATCACATAACCTAAGAGAATGTATAACAGCACATATTGCTGTCTGTACAGATAATGTTTTACAGCACCACTGTATATAGCCCACACTGTACATAGCTCAAACCATTCTAGCACGCAACACACCACACCTTGTACATAGCTCACCCCAATCTAGCACACGATACAACACACACTCAACTAAATTGCACCCTCACTGCATGATTAACACACTCACTTTACCCGATTGTTTGCTGTGATACCACCTTGATTAATAAGATAAGGCGGTTTAAAAATACTGTTAAATAAATAAATAAATAAATTAAAGGCTGAATAGTTACTCTGCAACACTCCTACTGAGCCTCCCGTATGCAGTGGGACCATACTGCCTAATGCTTAGAGCTATTCCTTCGGCTAGCTGTTACTGCCTAAAGCAGTACCTCTGGTAACCACCTCCTACAGTCTTGGTGCAACTGGGTAGGCCCTCTCCCAAAGGGCCAGGGCCCACATTTGCATGTTGCCTACAGCAGGCACCTTAGAACCCAGAGTGCCGTAAACGTGGGCTTCAGGGTGAATCCCCGGCTCCTTAACTTCTTGCGCCTGTGCCTTAGTGCCTCGGTCTGGCTCCTCAAGCAACAGAACACTACTTCCCATTGTCAGCCGCAGGACACCATGTGTCCCTTGGCTTCGCTCTGGCTTCTGCCCCAGAGAAGCTTGGGCGGCCATCTCTACCGGCGACCACCGGTACCGGTACCGGAGCGGAACCTAGGAAAGGAGGAATCCTTACAAATAAACAAGACTATGCTTGCTACACGCCACTCCCCCTCCCAGAGCCTGCGCGGGAGGGGGTGGTGGAGGGGACCTGAGGCTCCACATTGGTAACAAATGCTAAATAAGGGGTCCACTCCCTGCACCCTCCTTAACCTCGAAAGTATGTTTAAAAAACAAAAACAAAAAAAAAACAACAACACCCTAGGGAAGCTTGGCTTCCACCTTCAGTTACAGTGTAACAAGGTGGTGCAGTATACTCAGTCGAGGTTACATGATCGATAGGTCTTCAAGCAGAAGGTCAGGCTGTGGATCCTGCGCTGCATGCCCTACTTCTGCCAAGGAGATTAGGAACCCCCTTAACAATTCCATCACCTAAGACCTCATATGCATGTCGCACAATGGTTAGGACATGACAGTGGCAGACGTCACGGGCTCAATCCCTCAGTGGGCTTCCTCAGTAGGGCTGTCGGAGACAATCCCTCTGGTGACCACATGACCACAATAACCAGTAAGCAGTGGCAACACGGTGGTGCAGTGCACACAGGCAGCGTGTTCAGAGCAGAAGGTCACCGGTTCAAGTCACGGAGGTGGCCCCTGCCAATCCAGTCCCCTTATTTTGAATAGCAGTGTAGCACAATGGTTAGACACTGACTGATCGTGCAAGGGTCACGAGTTCAAAATACCCGGTGTACCTATAATAAGGTTGTCTGAGGTACTCCTTCAGCATCAACTCGGTCTTACACTCAGCTGGCAGCCCTGGTGCATCCGCTTGATGCACTGCCTAGATACGGCACCGCCTAGATTCAGCATCCCACCTGACAAACGTCAGGGGTAGACCCTACCCACCATCCGGTTGGGATATGCCCTTCCACGTCTCGGACTCAGCGACACCTCTTCTGCCAGTCAACAGCTTCTCATGCCGGCCGGGAACCTGGAGCGACGGCCCCGCCGCTGCCCATCTGGAGCTCTTGTTGTGTCCAACAACCAGGCTTCCCATTTCCCCTGAGCCTCCTACGAACCACTTCAAGACCCATGCACTCGTCCTGTAGTTGTAGAAGATACTGCCTTCTTCATCTTCATGACACACGCCATCTTCTCCACCCTGTGGAGAGCACCTGCCCCAGTAAAACTCTGTGGCGCTGAACCTAACGTCGCGGGAGACATGAAGGTAGAGCGGCAGGCTCATGGCCAGCCTGGAACCCAGGCTGGACCTTCCTTATGATCTATTCAGGAGCAACTGGTCCCCTCAGGAGCATCCTGCCCCAGCATGCACGAAGGCAGGCTGGATCTTCCTTATGATCTACCCAGGAGCAACCTGTCCCAACATGCACAAAGGCAGCTTCACCTGGCCAACGGTTGCAGGCTCGAAGCGCATGTCCAAGACCTGGGCAGGACCAGATCAGATGCTCCCTTCCTCCCTTGCATCACGCAAGAGCTCACCATCGCAAAACAGATCTGCAAGCTAACAGTCCAGCGCCAGGGCCAGACCCTGCTGACACCGGACCCTGTTGACAGGCAGCGATCCAGATCTGAGCCTGTGGTCTTCTTCTACTTATCAACGCATGACTGGACAGCGGCTGTAGCTCACACGAACGAGCAGCAACCTCCTCACAGCCGTGTTGGCCTGGAATAGATCGCGGGTATTCTCAGGGTATGCACAGAACAGTACACGAGCCGGCTCAGGCCCAGTGGACTACACACCAATGAGCCCAATAGTCTATACATAGGCTCCTGAGTCCGCGTGCACTCTGCAAACGCAGCTGCTGGATCCAGACAAGGGCTTGGCTGCACTGGCAGGGGTCCCCACGCTGGATACAGACAAGGGCTCGACTACAGGCAACGGCCCATGGGCTCGGCTACAGGCAAGGGCCCAAGCCACGCAACGTGCATGCCCCCCAGAGGTCCTGCCTGTGGAACACACATCTGCAAGGCAACAAGACCTTGCAATGTGAACTATCACATCAACAGTCCAACAAGCACCATCGGCAATGGGTGCACCTCACTGAGAGGTATAAGGCTCCTCACTGAGAAGTATAAGGCCGTGAGTCCTGTCGACCAGACAGCACTAACAATCTGAATTGCCACCTCACAGGATGCTCAGCTCGGAACTGAGTTATAGAGTCAGCAGCACTAGTGGTCAACCCCTTATGGTATATATACAAGAGGTTCTTACACCCCTCTAAAACCCTTCCTATAGCATAGCCCATGCTACCTTGCTCTCGTTCGCCTCGCTGATAGCACTGACCAGATGGTACTCCATCATGGTCGAACGAGGCCCATCACGTCCACTATTCGGTTTCCACCACTGGCCAATCTGAACCATGCCTCCCAACGGCACACGTTCCCCAGCGCCAGTTCCTCGTCTCCTCCCACAATAATGGTTATGACTTCATCTAACAACTAGTGCTGGAGTTGAATGCCAAAAAAAAAAAAATGTATCTGATTAAGGCAAAGAGAAATATCCCTTATTATTGAATATCTCTCTCGGCAGCTGCTCTTCGTTGCGGGAAACTCTACTGCCCGTGTCCTCACTCCGTTACCCTGCACCAATACCACTCGTTGGGCCCGCAGCATCTGCTACCACAGAGGCGCCCCTGTAACTGCGTTCATGGATCTGCCCGGGTGCTTCTAACCAGGTCATTAAATTAGTCATGTCTCATGCCCTGGATGGTGTTACTACTCTAATGGAATCACTCTGGTAGTATTGCACTCTGGTAGCACAGTGACATTGCTGCTGGCCCTAGCCCGACCGCAGCGAACTCCTCATGGCCGTAGCTGCATCAAGGCATCAGTCTCGTGCCACTCTCGCCGCGCTCCCAGCGTTGACACCGTGGTTATCCCCGCTTGCAGTGGGTATCTCAGCATTCGGGAGCCCCCTCTGCTGCTGCATCTCTGCCATTAGCCTTCTCGGCAGCGGCTCTTGAAGACCATAGTCCCTCACAACCACTGCGGCCGCGTAGGCGTGAAGTGGGACTGCACGTCTACACGTTCAGTAGTACTAGCCACTTAAATGGCGCACACCCATTAGCACTACACACTGCACATTGTTCTGTGTACAGATCGCAGGTTGACACATAGCGGGCTGACGCCGCCACCAGGCATCCTGGGCACATCCTAAAACATCCAGCCCTGATATCATGTCTTCTGAACCTGATCTCGGCCTCCACCCTTTTCACCGCATCGCATTACAGCTTGGGAGGCACCAGGTGTGGCTGACTCATCCTGCTTGTCCTTGGAGAAAACGGAGTTACTTACCTGTAACAGGAGTTCTCTGAGGACAGCAGGATAAGTCAGCCACACATACCCGCCCTCCTCCCCTGGAAAAGGTCTCGGCCTCGGACCAGTGCCCGCCTCCTAGCGGCTAAGGCTCAGCTAGTGATGAACTGGATAGCTAGGGGCGGGCCGGGGGGCAGGGCCAGTTGGCCCATGCTCAGAAGGGCGAAAAGCCCTTCTGAGCTATGGAGAGTACTTCCGTCTCGGCGCCGTCGGATGACGTCACCAGGTGTGGCTGACTTATCCTGCTGTCCTCGGAGAACTCCTGTTACAGGTAAGTAACTCCGTTTTATCTGTTGAGCTGAAATTAAGATTGCGATGAATGGAAATAGGGATATGCTTTTAATTCCTTCTATGTTGTATTGTCTTTACTTGTCTATTATTGTAAATCACTGAGGGAAAGGTTTTTTGGATCAGCGGTCTAAAAATTTGCAAAATAAAATAAACACCTGCATTTGTCATTGTTGTGGGCACCTAAAACAGAAGCTCTAATCATAATCCAGATGACTGTTAGCATAAGACCTAATGAAAAATTAAAAAAAAAAAAAAAGCTAGGGACATGTGGCTTCTATTTGTAAAGCTGTTAGTTGTGAGTGAGAACTGTGTGTGCCAGACTTCTGATGTTAATGTTCCAGCTTGTGAGCGCAATCATCTGCTTCTGTTTACTGTCAAACAGCAGCAGCAACGATTCTATTAAGATAACAGTTGGCGCTTCTGGTCAATCAGTTAAAACGGAGGCAAATATTGCTAAGTCTGCCAGTCTTTTGGAAGGCTGTGTATGATGATTAGTTATGTAGGACCTAGTGCTGCAAACAGGTATGTATAAAATATAAATTAAAAAATGATTCAAAACTGAAAAACCTCAGACTGGGGAGAAAACAAAAGCAAAATCCCAGTGTGGAATCAGGTGCTACCCTGATGTGAGTTAGTAATAGAAAATATTTTATCACTCAGCATGTAATCGAACTCTGGAATTTGTTGCCAGATGATTTAGTCAAAGCTGTTAATGTAGCTGGGTTTAAGAGAGGTTTGGGCAAGTTACTGGAGGAAAAGTCCATAAATCATTATTAAAAAGGACTGGGAAAATCCACCGCTTGCCCCTGAGATAAGCAGCATGGAATCTGTCTACCTTTTGGGAAGCTAACGGGCGAAGGCCAGTAGAGGTCACAGGTGCTAGCTTCATTGGTTAAAATCCCCTACATGTTTCGGCGTCAAGCCTTCATCAAGGGGTACGCATCTAAAAACAACAGTAGTATTAGATAAAACTAATAATATCGCATATATAAAAACTTCAAAAATATATAGAAAGATGTATATAAAACAGTGTACATATAGACACTCTTTGTAGCACTCCTTGCTAGATAATATTAGTTGTCTGTTATTTTTAATTATTTATTTGGCTGCTTTAGGTTTTTATATGTTTGTATATTTGCATATCATTTATTCTTTTATTCTTATACTTATGTTCTGATTAGTTTTAATTTTTATTTTTTGCCATATTTTTGAATATGATGAAGGCTTGACGCCGAAACGCGTAGGGGATTTTAACCAATAAAGCTAGCACCTGTGTCCTCTACTGGTCTTCGCCTGTTGTGTTCTCCTGCTGTTGTTGCGAGGGCTTTGCTCCCTTTGTGTTCCTATCTTTTGGGAAGCTGACAGGTACCTGTAAACTGGATTGGCAGCTACTGAAAAAAGGATACTGGCTTGATGGACCTTTGGTATGACTCAGTATGGCATCTCTTATGTTTTTACGTACATTACATGTGTAAACTATGTGTCACTATAAGTTACTTTCAAACCTGATGGCACAGTTCTCACAATGCTAGAAAAACTCATGCGCAACTTTGATCTAGCAGCAAGGTAAGTATAGAGTCATTTATTTGGGGTGCAAAAATACATGGCAAGGGTTAGGTCACTGATGTGTACCAACTGGAGAAAACATTTGAGTGGTCAACTGATAATCTCAAGGCTTCAAATCGGTGTGACAAGAACCAGAGGAATGTGAGGGAGAATTACTGCTGATACGAAAGGAAGTGATAAATGCCCCTGTGCAAATCACTGGTGAGATGTTATCTGGAGTATTGTGTCCAGCTCTGGAGGATGTATCTCCAAAAAGATATAGATTAGAGGCAGTCCAGAGAGAGATTACCAAATGATGCAAAACCTGTCCCATAATCCCTCAAATATAACATTTAATGACCTAAATGTGTATATCTATAGTAAGAGTAATATGATAGAAACATTCAAATTCATCAACAGTATCAATAAGCAGCAAGCCTTTATCAGCTGAAAGGAATCCTAGAAAAAGGCATCATGACATAAATCTTCAAGATTATAGAGGGAGAAGGAACATAATGAAATAATTTTTCATAGAAAGGAGGACAGATTCATGGAACTGCCTCTTGGGAGATGGTGAAGGCAAAACCAGTGTCAGCATGGGATGTGCAGAGAGGATCCTGAGTTTCCAGGAAGCAGCCTATCTAGAGATCAGAAGTGCAAGTGTTTTGACAAGCATTAAAAGATTCCTTTGGCACAGCAAGAACCTTTGCACATAGTTAGCTTAGTCAGGGCCGGATTTACCTTGAGTGAGGCCCTACACCAACAAAAATTGTGGGCCCCCAGCAGGGGCGGCCCAAGGGGGGTGCGGACCTCATTTGCATAAGGGGCCTCATTTGCATAAATATTTGCATAATGTTACCATATACTAACTTTTAGTAAACGTGCCTCTTAATGAGTGTATGGATAAAGAAAGACTAAAAGATTTCTACATTACTATAATCCAGTGCCAACTGCCAGACACATTAGGAACTACTACAAACACTGCCCATAGTAAACCCGCCGTATCCTAACAGCACTACCAGGACTCACAAAGCACCATACTCTACCAATCAAAAGGCAACACTGCAAATATTAAACCAATACATTTCAGAGAACAACAATACATGACCTACTGGGGAAAGAGAACAAGTGGCAATGTCAAATAGGAATTATATAAACAGAACACCTCAGCTCAGTTACACATGCAGAACATAGACCATCACCAAACAAGTAATCACAATTTAGAAATAGGAAGACAATAATTAAACTGGGAATCCCAAAAGCCAAACTTGGAATGTACAACACTGTAGAAATAAAACAATACATTAATTTGCTCTTGTACTAAACAAAGCACAGATGTTAATGATGCACATTTACCAGAGCTGACATATTCCAATTAATAAATTCAAAATAAAGAGATATTTTTCTACCTTTTGTGCATTTTTTTCAGCTGCAATTGCTCCAGCCACTTTCTTCTGGTTTCTTCGTGTCTTCTGCTAACTCTCCATCGTCTGCTGTCCATTTGTCCTTTCTTCTCTCTTCTAGATTTTTTTCCATTCTCTCTCTACATCTGCTTTAACATACTAATCTTTCTCCTTTTGCTCTTTCCTCATTCCTATTTCATCCACTCAAATATTACCCCTCCATCCTCAATCCCCACTTACTCTCCCAATACCCGGCCAATTGTAGATTTTTTATCCCTCCCACACAAAATATTTTTCCCTTCTCCATTTTACTCTTCCAGCCCCATCCCATTCTAATCCTCCCCCAACATCAGCTCCCTTCTAGTTCCAGCCTCACCCAGCATCCATTCCCTTCTAGTCCCTGCATCAGCCCATTTCCAGCCCTAGCCATCCATCAGCCCATTTCCAGTCCTAGCCCCCCCATCACCCCCACTTACAGTCCTTAACCCATCACCCCATTTTCAGTCCTTAACCCATCACCCCATTTTCAGTTTAAGCCCCCCCTATAACCCATTACCAGTCCTAACCCCCCATCAGCCCACTTCCAGTCCTAACCCCATCAACCCATTTCCAGTCAGCCCCCCATAGCCCATTGCCAGTCCTACCCCCCCCCATCAGCCCACAGCCCATTACCAGTCCTAACCCCATCATCCCACCTCCAGTTTTAACCCCCCAGCCCATTTCCAGTCCTAGCCCCCTATAGCCCATTACCAGACAACCCCCATCAGCCCACAGCCCATTACCAGTCTTAACCCCCCCAAAGCCCATTACCAGTTCTAATCCCCCCCCAACAGCCCATTACCAGTCCTAACCCCATCAGCCCACCTCCAGTCTTTTCCCCCCAGCCCATTTCCAGTCCTAGCCCCCCCCATAGCCCATTACCAGACAGCCCCCATCAGCCCACAGCCCATTACCAGTCTTAACCCCCCCCAAAGCCCATTGCCAGTTCTAAGCCCCCCCCAACAGCCCACAGTCCATTACCAGTCCTAACCCCATCAGCCCACCTCTAGCCTTAACCCCCCCCAGCCCAGCCCATTTCCAGCCCCAGCCCCCCAATAGCCCATTACCAGCCCTACCCCCCCAGTCCATTTCCAGCCCCAGCCCCCCCAATAGCCCATTACCAGTCCTACCCCCCCATAGTCCATTACCAGTCCTACCCCCCCCATAGCCCATTACCAGTCCTACCCCCCCCATAGCCCATTACCAGTCCTACCCCCCCCCACATAGCCCATTACCAGTCCTACCCCCCCCCCACATACCCCATTACCAGTCCTACCCCCCCCCATACCCCATTACCAGTCCTACCCCCCCCCCCCATAGCCCATTACCAGTCCTACCCCCCCCGGCCTAAAGTAAAATTTAATTTAAAAAAAAACCTGGTGGCTGCCGCTGCGGGGCCCCCTCTGCTGCCGCGGGGGCCCCGTCTACAAGCTGGTCGGGTCCGGTCGGGTCTCTCTCCCTCCCTCGCTGCAGGCTGCAGGCTGCGAGTGACGCACGATCTTCGCGTCTCTCGCAGCCTGCAGCGAGGGAGGGGGGGAGAGAGACCCCACCGGCCCCGCCCCCACCCGGCCCGACCCCCGGGGGGACGGGGCCCCCAAGGCAGCAGAGGGGGCCCCGCGGCGGCAGCCACCAGGTTTTTTTTTAAAATTAAATTTTACTTTAGGCCGGGGGGATAGGACTCCTACCCCCCCCCCGGCCTAAAGTAAAATTTAATTTAAAAAAAAACCTGGTGGCTGCCGCCGCGGGGCCCCCTCTGCTGCCGCGGGGGCCCCGTCTACAAGCTGGTCGGGTCGGGTCCGGTCCGGTCGGGTCGGGTCGGGTCTCTCTCCCTCCCTCGCAGCAGGCTGCGAGAGACGCCTGTGTTAAGCCCGCAGGGGCTGATGGGAAATCCCATCAGCCCCTGCGGGCTTAACACAGACGCGAGGAGACGCTCTATCTTCGCGTCTCTCGCAGCCGGGAGGGAGGGAGGGAGACGAGACCCGACCCGACCCGACCCGACCGGACCCGACCATACCATCTTGTAGACGGGGCCCCCGCGGCAGCAGAGGGGGCCCCGCGGCGGCAGCCACCAGGTTTTTTTTTTAATCGAATTGAAAAAAAAAAAACCTGGTTCTATTTTTTGTGGGCCCCTGCCGGTTGTGGGCCCTACGCCATGGCGTACATGGCGTATACGTAAATCCGGCCCTGAGCTTAGTTAATATCTGGTTTCATTCTGAATGGAAGACACTGTTGTTGGTTTATTCTTCCTTGAAGCACAATTCAAGTACACCCTCTGAGATAAAGCCTTAATCATCTTAACTCAATTAGTTGGCACTGCATAGACTAAAATCATTATGCAGCTACCAGCGCCAGTGGTATCCTTGCAGCACATACATACTGTATGCATTGCAGACTACCCATTTTTTCTTTGATTTAGCAGCTGAATTTGACTGGTTTCTTTTCCTTTCCCTATATATTGTTGTGACTGCTCTATTTCCAGATAAATAATTGTGAGTATTCTTGTTCCCACAGATTAATATATTCAATTCCTGCATAGGGACAAGCAACCTCAGGCCGGAGGGACTGGGGTCTCTAGTCCCATAGCCACTCCTTGTGGCCTTGGGCAAGCCACTTAACCCTCCATTGCCTCAGGTACACTTAGATTGTGAGCCCCTTGGGGACAAGGGAATAAAAAGTACCTGTTAGTATACATGTAAACCGCACTGATTCTAAAGAACGCGGTATAGAAAATAAATATGGTTAAATGTGCTAAACAGTTTAAATGCATCTTATGAGATGTGACAAAAAAAGAAATGAGACTGTAAATGTTTTATTACGAAATCTACAGAGCAATTACACATTGCCCCCTTCAACGTAATCCCCCCCACCCCCCCAGAGTTAATGCACTTCTGCATTCGCTTCTGTCACGTACAGAAGCACTCGGTAAAGTCCTCCTCCTTGAGGTCCCTCAGCTCCCTCATCACAGTGGCCTTGATCTCTTTTGCAGAGGCGAAATGAGTTCCTTTGCGCACAGTCTTCAGCCTGGGGAAGATCCAGAAGTTGCACGGTGCGAGATCTGGGGAATAAGGAGGGTGGTCGAGAACTGTGATCTCTTTGTTGGCCAAGAACTGCCTCACACTGAACGCGATGTGTGCGGGCGCATTGTCATGGTGGAGCAGCCACGACTTGTCTCTCTATAGAGCCAGCCTGCTGTGCCGAACCCGGTCAAGGAGGCGATTGAGGACCTGCTGGTAGAAGTGCTGGTTGACTGTCTGATCCACAGGCACAAACTCATGATGGACCACTCTCTTCTGGTTGAAGAATGCGATCAGCATGACCTTAATCCTTGATTTCGACATGCATGCCTTCTTGGGTCTGGGTGACAGTCGAGTCTTCCACTGCAGTCTCTGTCTCTTGCTTTCAGGGTCATACTGGAAGACCCAAGTCTCGTATCCTGTGATGACTCGGCCAACGAACTCTGGATCTTCTCTGATCTTCTCTAGCAAGTCTCAACAAACATTGACCCGGTGCTCCTTCTGGTCGTCCAATAAAAGCTTGGGCACCATCTTGGCGCACATCTTCTGCATCCCAGCTCCTGCAACAAGATGGTCTGCACTGACTTCCTGTTCAGACTGAGCTTCTCAGCTATCATCCACACTGTCAATCTGTGATCACTCCGCACCAGCTGGTTCACTCTGTCAATGTTCTCAGCCATTTTTATCATGGAAGGCTGTCCTGACTTGGGGCCATCCTCCACCTCTTTGTGGCCAGTCTTGAAGCATTTGTGCCACTCAAAGACTCACGGCCTTGACATTGCATCTTCTCCATAAGCCTTTTTGAGAAGTTGAAGACACTCAGTTGGGCCCTTCTCCAACTTAACCAGAAATTTCAAGTTGATTCTTTGCTCCATATTTCTGCCACCTCCAGTTGCGTGACAAAGTGATGGATCAGTGTGCTACAAAAAAACCTGAAAAAGGAAAACAGAGTGAGAGATGAAAAATATTATAGCAGAACAGTGGCGAGATGTTGTACAACACAGCGACATAAGCGGTTAGCCAATTGGCATTGAGTCATGGGCGTGGCTGCCACAGTCTCGTTTCTTTTTTGTCTCACCTTGTATGCCAGTCCAGTAAAAAATCCCTTGCTTACTGCTTAACGTGTGATGGAAAGGGGACTTTTTTGGGTGATGGGGAGAGCAGGTATGCAGAAGTAGCCTAATGGTTAGAGCACTGGCTTGGTAACCAAGCAACCAGGGTTCAGTTCCCACTAGCACTCTGTGTGGCCTTGGGAAAGTCACTTAACCCTCCATTGCCTCAGAAGAAAGGCCTGGCAATCTACTTGTGGTCATGCTGCTGGGTTGCCAGGAGTCAGCACTGACTTAAGACACGCATTGCAGTTAATGCATGGAACTTATTGTGCATAGTGTGGTGCACTTAACATGCAGTAAGTATCTTTAGGTGAGGTAACAGTAGGGGATGTGCTGGGCATTCCTCTGACAGTTAACGAACAGTCTTTGCCCTTAACCACATCTTAGTTTTTGCTTCTCATGTGCGGTAGGTGAAAACCTTACCGCGCTTATATTAAGCTGTATGTACCGATATAAAGGCTTCATTTCAAAAGGGGTGCATGAGAATGATTTTCCTTAAAGTATCTAAGAAATTGTATGGTAAGGAACAAAGGGCGCCTGAAATATATTTTTCCCCTTCCCTGCATAGTAGAAATGTCTTTGTTAACAATGTATAGGAAAACTTATGGCTTAATAATGATCACCTTTGGACAGTGTCTGAACATTTTGTTTCACAAGTACCATTTTTCCAGTTCTGCTGGGATTTCATATTTTAGACACAATTTAAATTGAACAGTTAGCATTATCCATTCTGTTTTATTTCCAGAACTTAATTTAATTTAATTTAATTACATTTGCATTTATAATCTGCTCTTACCAGAAACATTCTGGTTCAAAGCAGAGTACAGAAAACAAACATATATTTATTAAATTTTCCCCAATATCCTTTGCCTTCCTTTTCCTAGAAGGTAAGTCTATGTAGATGGTTAAGGGGAAGCCTCATTAGCCCAAGACCTGGAAGGTGTGCTCTTGGTGCTGAGAGGGGCGACATGGTATCGGGGACAGTTTCCTTCCCTCCATAGGCCTGATGCACTATCTTTGCAGCACACCCGGGCTAGATCACCCCTGATGAGCAAGGAATTTTAACCAGATACCTTGTGCCACAACATTGGCCATGATGAATCACAGGATCAGCCTTCTTGGATTTGAGATTGAGGGTAATTTCATAAACTCCCACGGAGTTAATGTGCATTAGCATGCGCGTATTTGAGGCCTGTTGTATGAAGTAAAGTACACAAGTACTTTATAAAATAGGGGCGCAATTGGGGTTTAGGTATGCAAACTAGATGCAAGTAGTTATGCCTGCTTGATGGCAGGTACAAATGTCCATGCCTAGATTTTTCAAGCATACGTGTAAATTATAATATTTTATAACTTACGCATGTAAATTTGCATTCCGCATAAACTCTGCCGAAACTCAGTCATTCTGCACGCTGTGGTGGAGAAGCAGGCTCAGAATGCAGAGAAAGAAAGAAAAAGCAGCCTTTTTTTTCTTTTCCCAAAGAAACTGCAGGCACAGGAAGGGTTAACACCCAAACTAAAGACAAAGATTCCCCGCAGAGGAGTGCAGACCTAGGGACACGCCCTGTTCCCATGGAGACAGAGGGAGGAGATGGGAGTGGTTTGGGGGCGGCGTCAAGAGCCATAGGACAGCCCCAAACATTTAGGCAGGGAAGTTGCACTCACAAACAGAAACGTAGAGAGAAAGAGACGGAGTTACAGACACAGACACGAGAGAAACAGGAGACACAGAAGCAGCTTGCACAGAAGCAGTTTGAAAGCAGGAACAGGGAGCTGAGAAGGCCAGTGGAGAGCTCAGGGGAGGATTCCTCTGAGGAGGAGATATTCTCCAGAAGCTCATGGCCTAGCCCTTCTCACTGTAAGGAGCCTACAGGAAGGAAAAGCACTACTAGTAAGGTGAGCCCTTTACAAGCTTTAAAAGAGCTGCTTAACAGGGAAACCTTCTCCTACCCTTCCCCCACAAGCTCACGTTCTGCAAAGCATGGCTGGGAGCAAGTCTTGAAGGCTTTACAACCTACAAAGGCTTCTCAGGCGGATACTAAGGAAAGCAGACATCTGAAGGAGCCTAGCGAGGAAGAGATGGACCTGGGGGACAGTTTGGATGCAAGCAGTGTTTCAGATATGGAGATAGACTGTGCTGTCTGTGCCAAGGAAGAGTAAAAGAACTGAATAGGGGTTTAATGAGCTGGAGGAAAACCCAGGAGTTCTTAATTACTGAATGTGCTACCTGTGCTAGAGGAATAAGAACTGAATAGGGTTTTGTTTAGCTGGAGAGAACCCAGAAGTTCTTAACAAGGACACTTTATGAAAAACCCATAACTTTTAGCTAGGCTTTTAATGGTAGCTTGGCTGATAAAAGCTGCATGGATAAGAAAGCCAGGAAGAAGCTAAAAGTTCATATTGTAACTGGAAGAAATACTACTGCATTTGAAAAGTCTCTTGGTGGACCAGGGAATATTGCTATACCTGCTGTGAAGGTAACAGTGGAGATATAGTGCCTCCTGGGGACCGGAAAACAGACTGCTGTTGTACAAAGAGTTTTTATATGTGGAACAAAGGTTTAAACTAAACCAAGCCAAGGACTGTTTAATAGGCTTGTGTTTATATGGAGAAGTATCCTGACTTTATGTTTTGTAAGCTTCAAACTATTCTTGCATAAGAATTTAATTTGGTTAGGAAATCCTTATTTCTCAAATAAAGAATTATTCCTGCGACCTTTGCACTTGGCTCTAATCCTTTAAAGGACACAACTACACGCTATTTGGGCTGAATTTATACAAAGGACAATCGGAACCCTCTCGTATCACTAGGCAACCGCCTGGCCACACGGGGGAGCTCCGACAACGCTCACATTGAAAGTACATGTGATTGGCTTTATGCATGCCCTTACAGAACAGTGACTCCCTAAAGGGTGCGTGTAAGAGCCCATTTTCTTAACATCCTACTCAACCAGTCCAAATGAATGGGCTATGTTTCCCAGCCAGCAGGCAGAGCAACTTTCAGTGATGTCATCACTAATATATGTGCTGGTGCAGCCCTGAAAGAAGTCAATATTGTCTGTCTTCCATTAGGTGGCAAGGTGTGTGGACTGGTGCAGCAGTGCAGATAGGTTTGCCTTCCCTGGCCCAGACCCAGATCATAGTCTTGTGGCCTGTGTGATTGAGACCTGTAGGGCCAACATTTGCTCAGAGCTTGGGTACACCCATTGTCTTCTTGAGCCAACAGTTGCCTTGTGTCCAGTGCTGTTACCCATGTGTTCCAGCACTGATGGACCGGAGAGCAAGAAGGAAGACCCATGGGCCCCTGAGGGGTTTAGTAAGTCTGGGCCCTTCTCTCTCACTTTCCTGTAGCTGCATGCTTTGCTTGTTTTCTGGTGCGGGGGAGGGGGGGGTTGCTGTTTTTGTTAATTCAGTCCTATTTCTTTAATTAACTTTCTTCTGTGCTGTATGAATAAAATAGTTTGAAATTTATTTCGGTAGGTTATCTAAATATTGACAATCTTTTATGCGCTCCTTATTTGCTTTTTTATGTGCCGTCCCGTTTGTGACTTTTTAACTGATGTGGTCCTAGATCATCTCAGTTCAGCACTGCTCAATATACATTTTGTCATTCACTAAAGGTCGTTTATTGTCGTCAGATATGTCCCTGATTTTATTATGGTTTCAAGTTTAACCCCTTAATAAGCTTAATGTTTGTGTTATTTCATTACCCATGTTTAAAAGTTGGCTTCTATGCTGTTTTTAAGGATAAAACCAGCGTTCAGAAGATTTTATGTTATAGATGACCAATACACATACTTTTGCCACATTTTTGCACACTCTTGTTTATCTTTATCAGTTTCTTTAGAATGTTTTCAATACCCACAGATGTGCATACTGGATTTCTATTTAGTAGCCATCTAAGATTGGTCGTTCCCCTCAATTTTAGATGATTTACAACCTGCCAATTGCTGTTTATACTCAGTTCTGTATTTTGGGCACCCTTCTCTTCTCCAACAGCCTGTCCTTTTATGTCATTCCAGTTTGTTTTTACATTTTTCCTGATAGACTTTGTTTTGTATATAATCCAATATTCATGCACTTCTGTTTTTAGTTCTCTGCAATTTGTTCAGTTACCCTTTGTTGGTACATTATTATCAATTCTCAGCTTTTGGTGAGTTTTGTGATAAGGAAGCTTATCATAGCTCAGGTAGGAGCTATAGAAAAGATGATGTGACTCTGAACAAGCAACCTGTCAGTTCTGGTAGAAGTAAGGAAACAGAGTTTTCACATAAAAGACTACCAGTCCCAGAATGCACCAGGTTTCCAGCAGCCATGAGAGAGGCTGAAGTGAGAAAATGTGTGTGCAATCAAGAGAGCTATGAGGTAATCCCTAAGCACTCATCTCAAAGGGCAGGGCCTGATTCAACACAGCTGCGCTGTGTTAGGGAGGAGCACACATTAGAACAGAATAAGAATAGAGCTTATTCTTCAGATAACGGCGACAGAAAGAGCTTCAGATAACAGCTTCAGACACAGATACAGCAACGGCTACAAGCTCAAGCACCAGTATCACCTGGAGAAACAGAAGCCAAGCCAAGCGGATAGAGAAAGAAGGAAACTCTCTGGAAGGAAGAGAAGAAAGCCCATTGGCAGGTCTGGGAGAGTCCAAGGCAGTACCCATACTGGGAGGTATTCCAAATGCCAGCAGAGTCCATTGGACTGGAGTCAGCCAGAGGAATGGAAGGGCAGAGATAGGAATCACCAGTGGCTACCTGGAAGAGAGAAGACTGCACGTGGAAGGGACTTTCAGACCTATGCCAGAAGGTATGTGAGAGAGGATCCAGTGTCCAGGGATCAAGATTGGAAGGCTGGACATCAGAATTGGATTACATACTGGCCAGGCTATACAGAGAGGAATTATGATAGCAGGAGAGGCTCAGGTATGAACACTGATCCAGACCCTATCTATAATAGAGAATGGCAGCAAGGAAATAAGCATTCTCATGATAGTGCTTTATGGAAAGACTCGTCTGTGCCAATGTATGATAGTGACCCTATGCTGATTGATGAAGGGGGAGATACAGCAGATGAAACTATTCATTACATGGACTGTTCTCTATCTAAATGCTATTGCTAGCTTTCTGTGAGCAAACACCTCAGCCATCACAAAGAAACCTAACTTTGTTCTTTATTTCCACTGCAAACAGCTCTTAAAGCAGGATTTGGGTTCACACAGTAGCAGCCAGCCAGCTAAAGGGTTTCAGCTGGTTCAATTGATAGTAATTAAAGCTGCACCTGATTGTGTGTGTGAGCAAGGGAGAATCACTGCTGGGATCTGCGTGGAAAATAAGCAGAAGTTAACCTAACAAGCAAAGTTCATTTATTTCTTTGTGCCTTTTTATTTGGTAATTATTTGCTAAGAAAACATTAGCTAATTGCCTGACAAGCTGAAGGTTGTTTTCTGGTTTGCTTTGTGACTTTATGTTATCCATTTAAACACTGCAAGCAAGTATCCTCATTTATATTGCTAACAAGCATACTTGTGTTGGGTGAATTAAACCCCATCAATAAAAGAAGTATTTTATTGGCCTTACCACTGGTATCACAACTCAATTATTGTCTTCAGCTGTGTTTGGGAATGAAAGAACTACATTACCCACAATACCTTGCAAGAATCATATGAATATATGCATCGTCAAGATTGTGTAAGTTCTCACCCTAGGCAGCCGTCTGACAGTTTTTATTCTGTTACTATTTACATGCTTTACATCTTATATATATATATATCACCTTATTTACTTGGGCTATCAACAGTATTTATTTGTTTTATATACATGTAAAAATCTCTGTTTTTAACCTCTAATGT
This sequence comes from Ichthyophis bannanicus, assembly GCA_033557465.1. Taxonomy (NCBI): domain Eukaryota; kingdom Metazoa; phylum Chordata; class Amphibia; order Gymnophiona; family Ichthyophiidae; genus Ichthyophis; species Ichthyophis bannanicus. The sequence continues at coordinate 1,221,644,496 of CM066031.1, forward strand.
TTTATGATTAATTTTAATTTGTACATGATCAATTTAGACTACTACTACCATTTGTATGTTAATCCTTTTATTTACCTTTGTAAGTTTATATTTATCATCCTTGTCCCACCCCATGAGTATTGCTTTGTTTTTAGTGGTCACAGTCCCCTGAGGGAGGCCAGATTGGCCGAAACACGTGTAGGGCGGACCTAATAAAGTTGTTTTCTTTCAAGGGATCTCGTTGCCATAAATGGCTCCAGCCTGGAATTGGGTGGCAGATACAGATCTAAACTGCATCTGAGTAAACTCTCCTTTAAGTGCAGGACCTGAAGAGGCTGGCGAAAGACCTCGGAGAAGTTTACCCACAGAGGTTTTCAGAGGATAGGCCCAAAAATCCTAAGGGTTCCTCTTGTAGGGCTCAGTGGGGAGTGAGTAGCACTTTCAAACCAGTAAGGGCTCTGGCACGGCCTCTTCTTCCTATGGTTCTAAGCCCAAAAAGGGTAAGTTCTTTTGGGGGTTCCAGCAGTCCTGGGATTCATCATGGCCCTCCTCCAGTGGTGGTAAGCCCTTGTAATGATATCTGGCATGTCCCTTCTGAAGGGCCAGCAATCAGAGAATGCCTCTGATTATTTTACTTGGAATGGACCTACAACACATTGATTGGACTAATGGGTCCTTAAGATTCTCGAAAGAGGATATGCTGTGCAGTGGCGTACTGAGGGTGAAGTGCTGAGTGTAACCCCCCCCCCCCTCGCTGGGCCCACGGAGGCAGCATAGCAGACTTATAAAGCTGGCTTGCTGCATTGCCGTTGCTCATCTTTCCTGGCTGAAGTCTCATGAATTCAAGACTTTGGCCCAGGAGAGATGAGCAGATGGGCCCGGAGCAAAGGCAGTGTGGAAAGCCAACTTTATGGTATGTTTGCCGGGCTGCCCCTCCATGGGCCTGGTGTCACGGGAGGGCACCATGGGGGTGATGTGCCATGTCATACTATACAGGGGAGCACTGTCTGCATGGGGGGGGGGGTGCCTGCACCCACCCCAGGTGCTTAGGGGGCTGGAAACACCACTGATGCTTTGGAATTTGCAAAATCTCTATGAGATGCCTTTGTGGAAACTCCTCATGGCTCCCTGGCCAAAAGAATGGTAGTCAAGGAGGCCATCCAGTGCCTTCTGCAATTGCAGGTTGTTGTAACCGTGCCTTCCGCAGAGCTGGGTCTGGGGCAGTATTTCATTTACATTAAGGTCCCCAAAAAGGGTGGGCTTGTCCAGCCCATTCTGGATGCCCAGCTAAGAGTGCCTTGTTTTCAGATAGAGACCTTCAGGTTGGTCATTGTGTTAGTCTGGCAAGGAGGGTTCTTGATCTCCTTGGACATGTTGAGCATTCTCATTCCTATCCAGGAATAGTATCAGATCCACTGAACTGCCATTTAAAGTTTTATGCCCTGTCCTTTGTTCTGGCCATGGTTCCTCGCACTTATTTCAACAAGCCTTCCTTACATCAGTCTTGTGAGGTAAACTTCCCTCTAATCTAATTTGGCAGCTGGGTCAGTAATTCTTGTTTGTTTTGTCTGTTTTTATTCTACTTTTATGTACTTCTCTATATAATCTTTCTAGATTATAGTGTGGAATACAAGTTTTGTTAAATAAATAACAACATGGTGGTTTTCCTGCACAAACAAGGAATCCAGATTCACCCATATCTGGATGACTGACTGATCCAGTCTGACTCCATGGAGAACACAGCTCAGTTGATCTAGTGGCTTGAAAAGTTGAGCTATGTGATCAACTGTCACAAGAGCAGTCTAATTTCCTCCCAGGTTCTGGAGTATCTGTGTCTCCCCTTTGATACCTGTGTAGACAGGGAGCTCTTCATCCCATACACATTGAGCAAGCTGCAGTCTCATCTACAAGAATTTTGCTCTCAGGCAACTCCCAGGATGTGGGACTACCTGAAACTCCTGGGCTTGATGCCATCAATCTTGGAGTTGGTACCTTGGGCCAGGGCACACATGTACCTTCTGCAGGGTCACCTTCTGGTTCTCTGGTCTCCCTGCTCACAGATGTTCAAGCAGCACCTTCCTCTTCTCTGGAAGAGTGAAGTGGAATTAGCCTGGTGGCTGCAGCCTTACCCTCTGATAGACAGGAGGCCAAAGAGATCCACCTCCTTGTCCCATATTCAGATTTGGCAGGTGTTTAAACTGGTGTGAGTAGCAAGTCTGGCGGTGGTGGAAGGCTACTCCTATGAAGAGAGGCTACAAAGGTTAGGGCTCTTCAACCTGGAAAAAAGACGGCTGAGGGGAGATATGATAGAGGTCTATGAATTTAATGAATGGAGTGGAACTGGTTAACTTAGATTGATTGATTGTTTACACTATCAGAATATAGAAAGACTAGGGGACATGTAATGAAGTTACAGGATAAACTATTTTTATTTAAGACAAATAAGAGAAAATATTTTTTCACTCCAAAGTGTAATCAAACTCTGGAATTTGTTACCGGAGGATATAGTAAGAGCTGTTAGTGTAGCTGGGTTTAAAAAAAGGTTTGGACAAGTTCCTGGAGGAAAGGTCCATAACCATTATTAAAAAGGGACCCAGGATATCAATGCTTGACCCAATACAAGCATCGTGGAACCTGTGTCTTTTGGGGAAACTGCTAGGTACGTATGACCTAGATTGGCCACTGTTGGAAACAGGATACTGGGCTTGATGGACCTTGGTCTGACCCAGTATGGCATATCTTATGTTCTTATGTTCTCTGGAGACCCCAGATTGGGTGATAGTTCCCATGAATGCCAGCCAACTGAGTTGGAGAACCTATTGCTGGGTCAGTTTGTTCAGGGGCGCTCTGTCTGGCTCTGGAGTGCTTTCAGTCTCTCCTGGAGGGCAAGGCAGAGTTTTCTCAAACTGTACCATAGTGGCAGCATATGTCAACAAGCAGAGCAGAACTCACAGCGCCATAGTGACCATGAGGGTAGCGGAACTCTGTTGTTGGGCAGAAGCTCATCTGGGGGCTCTGTCAGCAGCCCACATAACTGGCTTCAACAGTGTGCAGTATGACTGTGGATCCTGATGAGTGGGAACTCAGCCCTTGCACATTCAGCCTCATCATGCAGAAATGGGGCCTGCTAGTGTTTGACCTGATGGCCATTCAGGGGAATGCCAAAGTGCAGCCTTTTTTAGCTGCAGGAAGGATTCAGGAGTGGCCCCAGAAATGGCTCCTATGTCTTTCCCCCATGACCCCTGATGAGTCGAGTTCTATGCAGAATTTGGTCTCACCTGGGCTGAACTGGCTGTGTGGGCCATGGTACATGGATTTCTTGAGCCTGCCAGCAGGGTCCCTGCTATTGCTTCCCCAGGAGAGGAGATGTCTATGGCAGGATCCCTTGGTTATGGGGGATCCCAATCACTTCTTGCTTACAGCCTAGCTTTTGAGAGGTATAAGATGCCTAAGAAGGACTATCCTGGAATGGTAGTCAACACCCTTCTTAAGGTCTGAGGGACTTCTAACATCTTTTGACTATATGAGGGTCTAGAACAGGGGTCTCAAACTCCAGTTCTGGAGGGCCGCAAACCAGTCAGGTTTTCAGGGTATCCCTAATGAATATGCATGAGATATATTTGCATACAATGGGGCAGTGCATGCAACTATATCTCATGCATATTCATTAGGGATACCCTGAAAACCTGACTGGTTTGCGGCCCTCCAGGACTGGAGTTTGAGACCCCTGGTTTAGAAGGACTTCAAGCAGTGGTGTTCCTCTCAGGACCTGGAGGTCAGAAAAGCAGATATAGGTGTGCCCATTTTACAGTCTGGAATGGACCAGAGTTTAGTTCTGAACTCTCTCAAAGTTCAGGTGCCAGCTCTTGTGTGCTACCAGGGATGTATTAAAGGAATATCCTTAACAGCACATCCTGATGTCTCCTGCTTCCTCTAAGGGGTGAAATGGATCTGGTTCCCCCCATATAGCCAATGTTCTGCTGTGGAGTTTTTCTCTGGTGTTGAAGCCTCTGAAAGGTCCTCCCATTGAGCCCCTTCAGAGGGCTTCTCTCAAGGATTTGGCCATTAAGGTAGTATTGGTGGCTGTTGCATCTGGCAGGTGGGTGTCAGAGCTACAGGCCTTGTCATAAGAACATAAGATATGCCATACTGGTTCAGACCAAGGTCCATCAAGCCCAGTATCCTGTTTCCAACAGTGGAAAATCTAGGTCACAAGGACCTAGCAGTTTCCCCAGAGGACATAGGTTCCACATTGCTTGTATTGGGCCAAGCAGTGGATTTCCTGGGTTCCCTTTAATAATGGTTTATGCACCTTTCCTCCAGGAACTTATCCAAACCTTTTTTAAACCCAGCTACACTAACAGCTTTTACTACATCCTCCAGTAATGAATTTCAGAGTTTGATTATGAGTTGAGTGAAAAAATATTTTCTCTTATTAGTCTTATATGGATTGCACTGTGGCTTCATTGCATGTCCCCAAGACTTTCTATATTTTGACGGTGTAAACAATGGATCTACGTTTACCTGTTCCACTCCATTCATTAATTTATAGACCTCTATCATCTCTCTCTTCAGTCGTCTCCTTTCCAGGTTGAAGGGCCCTAACCTTTTTAGCCTCTCCTCATAGGGGTATCCTTCTATCCCCTTTACCATTTTTGTGGCTCTTCTCTGTACCTTTTCTAATATCGCTATATCCTTTTTATGATACGGCGACCAGAATTGCATACAATATTCAAGGTGCGATAGCACCATGGAATGATACAGAGGCATTATAATATCCTTGGTTTTATTCTCCATTCCTTTCCTTATTATTCTATTTGCTTTCTTGGCGGCTGCTGCACACTGAGTGGAGGGTTTCAACATGTTATCCACAATGATGCCTAAATCTTTTTCCTAGGTGGTAGTTCCTAATATGGAACCTTACATCATGTAACCATAGTTTGGGTTGTTCTTTCCTAGGTGCATAGGATTAAAGTTTTGCAGGAAACACATTTTTCTGTAGAATCTCTATGGATTGAAATTCCTTGTAAAAAGGGGAAGGAGATGGCAGTGGGGGTGTTCTATCAACCACCTGGCCAGAATGAACCAATGGATGATGAAATGCTCAAAGAAATATAAATGATTTCCCTGTTTACTTCCATGTTAATTTTCCTGTTACTTGTAATAGGTCTGTTATATCTGACCAATTGTTGTATTGTTTCAATGTAAACCGCACTGATGACAAATAGCGCGGTATATAAGAAAATAAAATAAATAAAGAAGCTAACAAAAGTTACAGCACAGTAATAATAATGGGTGATTTCAATTACCCCGATATCGACTGGGTCAGTGTCACGGCAGGATATGCTAGGGAGATAAAGTTCCTATATGAAATAAATGACTGCTTCTTGGAGCAGCTGGTTCATTAACCGACCAGAGGGGAAGCCATATTGGACCTAGTCCTTAGTGGAACACCAGATCTGGTGCAAGAGATAAGGGTGTTGGGGCCACTTGGCATTAGTGATCATAGCATGATCTCTTTTGATTTAATTAGTGGAGGGGGGATGGTAAGGAAATCCACAGTATTACCTTTTAACTTTCGAAAGGGAAATTATGATTAAATGAGGAAAATAGTTAAGAAAAAACTAAAAGGAGCAGTTGCAAAGGTTAAAGACTTACATCAAGCTTGGGTATTGTTGAAAAATACTATCTAGGAAGCCCAGACCAGCTGTATTCCACGCTTTAAGAAAAGTAGAAGGAAGTCCAAAAAACTGCCAGCATGGTTTAAAGGTGAGGTCAGAGAGGCTGTTGTTGCCAAAAGCATCTTTCAGGAAATGGAAAAAAGAGCCAAATGATGAAAACTGGAAACAGCACAAACACTGGCAAGTTAAATGCAAGGCATTGATAAGGCAGGCAAAGGGAGAATTTGAGAAGAAGCTGGCAGCGGAAGCAAAAACACATAATAAACTTTTCAAGTATATTCATAGCAAAAAACCTGTGAGAGAGTCAGTAGGTCCATTAGATGATAGAGGGGTTAAAGGGGCACTAAGAGGCGACAAGGCGAGAGCGGAGAGACTGAATGAATTCTTTGCTTCAGTCTTTACTGAGGAAGATGTAGGGATGTTACCCATGACTGAAGTGGTATTTCAAGGTGCGGAAGAATTGAAGGAAATATCGATACATCGGGAAGATGTATTACAACTATTTGATAAACTGAAGAGTAGCAAATCACCTGGACCAGATGATATACATCCAAGGGTGTTGAAAGAACTGAAATATGAGATTGCAAAACTGCTATTAGTAATCTGTGAACTATCATTAAAATCATCTGTAATATCTGAAGATTGGAGGATGGCAAATGTAATGCCAATTTTTAAAAAGGGTTCCAGGGGTGATCCCGGAAACTAAAGACCGGTGAGCCTAACGTCAGTACCGGGAAAAATGGTAGAAACCATCATAAAGAACAAAATTGCTGAACATGTAGATAGTCATGGCTTAATGGGAGACAGCCAACATGGCTTTAGATAAGGAAGATCTTGTCTTACTAATCTGTTATGTTTTTTTGAAGGTGTGCATAAACAGGTAGACAAAGGTGAGTTGGTTGATATAGTGTATTTGGACTTTCAGAAAGCCTTTGACAAGGTCCCTCATCAGAGACGTTTGGCAAATCTAAAGAGTCATGGGATAGGAGGCAGTGTACTATTGTGGATCAGGAACTGGTTAAAAGATAGAAAGCAGAGGGTAGGGCTAAATGGCCAATTTTCCCAATGGAGAAAGGTGAATAGTGGTGTACCCCAGGGATCTGTGCTGGGTCCGCTGCTTTTTGACATATTCATAAATGACCTGGAAAAGGGAATAATGAGTGAGGTTATCAAATTTGCAGATGACACAAAACGATTTAAACTTGTTAAACCCCAAGAGGATTGTGGAAAATTGCAAGAGGATCTTGATAAATTGGAAGACTGTGCATCAAAATGGCAGATGAAATTTAATGTGGACAAGTGCAAAGTTATGCACCTAGGGAAGAACAATCCAAACTATGGTTACAAGATGCAAGGTTCCATATTAGGAACCACCACCCAGGAAAAAGATTTAGGCATCATTGTGGATAACATGTTAAAACCCTCGGCCTAGTGTGCAGCGGTGGCCAAGAGAGCAAATAGAATGCTAGGTATCATAAGGAAAGGAATGGAAATAAAACAAAATATATTATAATGCCTCTATATCATTCCATGGTGAGACCGCACCTTGAATATTGTGTGCAATTCTGGTCGCCGTATCTTAAAAAGGATATAGCATTATTAGAAAAGGTTCAGAGAAGAGCCACCAAAATGGTAAATGGGATGGAAGGATACTCCTTTGAAGAAAGGCTAAAAAGGTTAGGGCTCTTTAACCTGGAAAAGAGACGGCTGAGGGGAGATATGATAGAAGTCTATAAATTAATGAACAGAGTGGAATGGGTAAACGTAGATCGAATGTTTACATTATCAGAATATAGAAAGATTAGGGGACATGCAATGAAGCTACAGGGTAAACTATTTAGGACTAAAAAAAGAAAATATTTTTTCACTCAACATGTAATCAAACTCTGGAATTTGTTACCGGAGGATGTAGTAAAGGATGTTAGTATAGCTGGGTTTAAAAAAGGTTTGGACAAGTTCCTGGAGGAAAGGTCTATAAACCATTATTAAGAAGGGACCCAGGATATCAATGCTTGACCCAGTACAAGCATTGTGGAACCTGTGTCTTTTGGGGAAACTGCTAGGTACGTATGACCTTGATTGGCCACTGTTGGAAACAGGATACTGGGCTTGATGGACTTTGGTCTGACCCAGTAAGGCATATCTTATGTTCTTATGAATCTAACCTGCCGGTGCTTATGTTTTTTCCAGTTTTTGTCATTTGGCTCCTTTTTCCATTTCCTGAAAGATGTTTTTTTTTTTTGTAACAACAGTCTCTCTGACGTCACCTTTAAACCATGCTGGCAGTTTTTTGGACTTCCTTCCACTTTTCTTAAAGTGTGGAATACAGCTGGTCTGGGCTTCCAAGATAGTATTTTTAGACAACACCTATGCTTGATGTAAATATTTAAACTTTGCAACTGCTCTTTTTAGTTTTTTCTTAACTATTTTCCTCATTTTATCATAGTCTCCCTTTTGAAAGTTAAAAGGTAGTGCTGTGGATTTCCTTGCTGTCCTTCCTTCATTTAATAAATCAAACGTGATCATGCTATGATCACTATTGCCAAGTGGCCCCAAAATCCTTATCTCTTGCACCAGTGGGAGCCTTTTTCTACTCATCTCAACAGCATCCATCTCTCTGAGAATGTTCCATTCTTTCTCCCAAAAGTGCTGTCTCCCTTTCACTTTAATCAATCTGTGGTTCTGCATTCTCTCTTAGAGGAACACCTTCACACTGACCTCTTGCTGTATCTGCTGGATGTGAAGTGGGCACTGGTGCAGTATCTGGAGATTGCAAGCCCCCTACCATTGGTCAGACCATATCTTTGTCTTCTTTAGTGGTCTGAAGAAAGAACAGGCTGCTGTCAAGTCCTTCATTGTCTGCTGAATTAAGGAGGCTATTAGTTCAGCCTAACTTCTCTGTGGAAAACATGTACTGGAAAAAGTCAGAACTCACTTCACTAGGGCGCAAGCCTCCTCCTGGATGGAATACACATTGGTGTCTCTAGAGGATATCCGTAAGGTGGTTACCTAGTCTTTTTTGAGAACTTTAGTGAAGCACTAGATATGAGAGCTGAGCAGATGATAATTTTGGCAGAGAAGTTCTGTCCGGAGCATCCTTTTCCTCCCACCCTGAGTCGTGATTGCTTGGGAATGTTTCACTCATCTGGACTGATCTAGCAAGATAAGAAAGGAGACATTTTTGATATATGTTAATTTCCTTTCCTGTAATCTTGCTAGACCAGTCCAGGACCGTCCTTGGTTAGACTTCTCCTGTAGATTTGGGAGCTCTGCTGCCTCTGTACTTGCATGGTCAATTTCAGTGCCTAATGCAGAGTCAAGTGTAGTAAAAGAGCCAAAAGCTTGTACAAAGTTATTGATTAATACTCCTTCTGAGTTTGAGTTTTTTAGTCTTGCTGCTCGGAAAGTGTCACATTGATTTCTCTCAGTGCTGCACCAGTGTATATACTGATGATGACATCACTGAAAGTTGCTCTGTTCTGCCTCTGCCTGCTGGCTCAGGAGCATAAGCTACTTGTCTGGACTGATCTAGCAGAATCCAAGGAAAGGAAATTAGCTGGTATGGAAAATTTCTTCTTCATAAGCCCTTGAAACTAGATGTGCATAATTGGCATACATCTTTATACGGTTCCTTATAAAACCAGCCCCACAATCTGGGTTATTTGAGGTAATGGAGAGCAAAGTGACTTGCTTAAGGTCACAAAGAACATCAGCAGGATTTCAACTCTAACTTCTCAGCTCACTGCTCTACTTCTCCATTTCTCCTCTTTGCTGGTTTTTTTCCGCTTAAACTTGGTCATTTAAGCTAATCATCAGATATGTAACAAATTGTGTCCAAACCGTTTTCTAGTTTATCATTTGTATCTTATTCCATATGTTGCCACATCTCTTGGGGCAATTTCTGCAAATGGGTTAGTTTTGCGCATTACAAAAGTACCAATCAGTGGTGTTTATTGTTCCCAAAATTATAAATAAATGCAGTGATGATTTTCACCCAAAATATTTTATACAGTTTTTTAATACATGAAAAAATATGTGAAGGGAAAAGACCTCAGTCCGTCCCTTGAATCCACAATGGATTCTGCTTTGCAGAAAGTGGGCACAAATCCTCACCAGTCATAAATATATTTTATTAGTGTGGAATTTATTTGTATTCATTTATTTTCAACTTGATAAAAAGCCTCATTTAATCAATACTATGAAAACTAGATATTAAAATGTTTAAACACTTATCAACATTCAAAGAATGCAAGAACTTATCTTGAATTCAGTAGATGGAAATTATTCTTTAATAATTATTAGCCCCGTCCACCTCCTGCAGTCCCTCACAGCTCCTCTCCTACCCATCTTTATCTCTGTTGACTCCTCTCTCTTCGCCAATGTCCCATGTTCTTTGGTGTGCAGGTCACCATGTCAGCAGCATCGCTGCTCATTTGGCATCACTGCCAACTAGAGAGAAACTAGCTCTGCACAATGTAAAACCTGGTACTCACTGTTCATATGCCTTCTTTAAATCTAAGTCTTTGGCTGTCAATTTATATCATACTTCAAATCAGCAATAGGATATGGTTGGCTGACTTTCCGAGACTCAAACCTTGGATGTCTGTCAAGTGTTTGATGGGAAGAACACAGAGATTTATTAATGTTTTTATTTTTGCCAGATTCCTGTACTGGCATGCTTAGTGTTCGGGTTTGACATTTTGGTTTTGTAGTGAGAAAATGGGATCACATTAGCTCTTAGCAATCAACTATGGCTGAGTGTACAGTAAAAATGATTTCATCACATAGACACAGTCATTGCTTATTGTACTTATAAACAAAACAACTTTGATGGCAATAAAACCCTTAAATGAATCATTTTATAAGTGACTGAGCAGAACACTCACATTTAAAAAATAGACTTCTCAACAGGAAATCCTCGAGATAGGAAAGGAAAAGGACCCACCCAGAGACAGTGAGCCTGTGCTTGATGCTAGCCCCCACTCTGAGAGAGAGAGAGAGAGAGAGCTGCTGCTCTTTCTTCCGTGAACTCTGAGGTTGGTTTGTATTTTATCATCATTTCTACTCTGAACATAAGAAAGAAAGATAACCACACTGAATAAATAACTCAGACAATATTGTGATTATTTCACAGCTGGATATTTGACGCCCTAGCCAAACCTATATCTGTGCACCTCCCTCACGAGTGGCTCACAGCCCTACCACTTCTCCCCCTCCCCATCTCTCTCTCCCTTCCTGTCAATATCCTCCCTCATGTCTAGCAATTCCTCTTCCCCTCCCTACCTCCCCCCCCCCAGTTGAATCCATCTGCCTCCTCTTCCCTTCCCCCTGCTACTGCTGTTGTCCTACCTCTGCCCGGGATAAGTCGCTCGCTGCAAAATGAAAGGCAGAACAGTGTATGGTTATGAATAGAGGCCCATGGTCAAGTGCTGTCGAATTGTCTCCCTCCAAGAGAGAGTTCATGTCAGACGGGCAGGACATAGAAGTTCTTGAGCACAGGTGGACCTGTGTGTTAAAAGTGCCTGTGTCATGCTGAGAGCAGCATTAAACTGCTGCTCTCATGCTGCACAGAAGCCATCTTGTCCCCCCACCCCCAAATCCTGCCTCCCTAGGCAGATAATAGTCCATCTTGAGCAGGGCCAACCCTTATCTGCTGCATGAAAGCCGCTGAAGTGGCATAAAGGGAAAAGTTACCAGTTATCAAGCGCATAACCAAAGGAGAGAGGGATGCTATAAAGTAGGGCTAGTATGTGCTTTTCTGTCACTCTAGACGGTCCATATTTGGCACCTCCATTCCTTACTCCACCACACATGTCCTTTCATGGTCCTGTCCACATGCCTTCATTTCCCACCGTGCTTATACCACACTTACCTCATGTGTGCTGCGCCAGGCCAGCTCCTACCCTGATGAGAACGTTAGTGAACACTCCGGGCTTCCCTTGAGCCACAGATGAGCTCATGCCATGTGCTGTGCTTTCCTTTCCTGGGATACCCTTCACCTCCTATTGAGGAAGTGGAGTGTTGAAGGTGAGGAGGGGGAGATGAGATTTTCAATCAAGCATCCTAGTAAGATGAGTAATTTATTTATTTAGACAGTTTTGTATACCACCTTATCCTTAAATCAGAGTGGTCACAACACAATTGGGGGATACATTTAACACAAGGGGATATGAGACACATACACTAATACTTACAGGGAACATGGGCAATGGAGGGTTAAGTGGCTTGCCCAAGACCACAAGGAGTACCTGTGGGACTAGAAACCCCCGTCCTTCGGGGAGTGATGACCATTCACAGCTGATTGACAAGTTTCTGGAAGTGGGGGAGGAGCATCAGAAGCCTGTTCTTCCAGGTGTTTCCTAAACTGTCATAGCCCATGGTGATATATTGGGCAACTGAAGTTTATTAAATAAGGGAGTGTTTGAGATTTGAAGTGGAGAACCTGAATTGCACATACTTTTCATAAAATGCTTCCTAAGGATGACATTGTCTGAAGGGACAACCCCCCAAAACAATGTCCATTACTACCTCTGCAGATAAGACTATTCATGGCTTCATGGCAGAGGGGCTTAATTGATGGGCTTCCTCTGTAGCTGCTGAGGCTAAGGCTCGCTACTGAAACCTCTGATGAATTGTCATGGAATGGTGAAAATTCTCTGAAATTGCTGAAGTCTTAACAGTGCCCAGTTTTTCCTTATTACCTGGGAAATTGCTGTAACTGAAAATATTTCTACTTCTGATTCTCAAGCTCCTTATTCAGGACTTTCTATGGAATTTAATTTTAAAATATGAATCCCCCTCCCCATGTCATTAAACAATAACAGGGTACCTATGTGATGCTGGAAAAACTAACCCTTTCATGCCCCTTTTGGAAGACCTCTCTATAAGACTTGGCATTAAAAACTTATTGTATTCTTCAAGGACCATCAAAATCAAGTAGAGAGTATGTAAATACTTATTCAGCTCTCATGATCCCTCATTGATCTGTTATTACTCATTGATCATTGTTCATAGATCTCTTCAGTAGGGCACTGATCAATGAGTAATATCGTATCGATGAGGCGATCATGAGAGCTGAGTTAGTATTTATATACTCTCTACTTGACTTTGATAGTCCTTGAAGAATGCAATTAGTTTTTAATGCTAAATGTTATAGAGGATTTTGTTGATGTGATGTATCTACCTTAGCTGAATGTGGGATCTTCTTTTTTGAAAAAAACAATTATCTTTATCTTTTATCTTTATCCTTTTATTAAGTTTTATATACCATCATTCATTACAATCTTAAAGGGGTTTACAATAGAAATATAAGTCAATGGAAAGAATTAGCAGTCTTAATAGGAAAGCAATAAGGGAGGGTTCGAGAGTTATGCTATTTTTGGGGTGGGAGGGGGGGGGGGAGATAGTCCCTGGTGTTAAGTGGTAAAAGCAACATATGTGCCTTTATAAATAAGATTCCTTCAATGATCCCCAGTAGCACACAAATTTACACCTGCTCTGAAGGTGTAAAAATGTGTTTGTACTCTGCCTATACAAGTGTACAATGCCACTACTTTGCCCAAACTATGCCCTTGATAACACCTACATGCAGATAGATGCAGCCTTGCAATGGGCCTAGTTTTTACCCATGAATATCCTAGTGCAATTTTATAAGATCCATTTTCCATGTGTACACCTCTTTACATATGGAAAAAGCTGTGTAAAATCACTCCCATAGTCTTGAGCTTAGGACAGGTCCTGCCCTTCTTATTGGACCTAACAAATATGGCCACAATCTCACAGTGCTGCCCCCTAGTGTGAGGCTACAGGGAGGCACCCGCGATCATGACCATTTTGAAATGGCCGGATTATGGGGCAGAAACTAAGAGGACCACTTCTGCCCTGTAGTCCACTAGACCACCAGGATAAGCTGCTGCTCTTTCTTCCGTGAACTCTGAGGTTGGTTTGTATTTTATCATAATTTATTTGAATCTACTCCCTCCCTTTGTATGAAAACATATCTCATGAATAATTATTAGGGGCATCCTGAAAACCAGCCTGGATTGTGGTGCACCAGGACTGGAGTTGGCCACCCCTGTTCTAAAGTATGTTCCACGTTTTGTTCATTTAAGAGGAATTTGAACTTGTTCTGGAGGTTTTATGGTCTTTTCTGGAAAATCATAATCTGTCTTTTCGAGGTTTCCTTGTAGGGCCCAAGATTTGCAGTTGGTCTCTAGTAAGTTTAGATTCTCTTGTAGACTTTCTGGAGGAGATAGTATGACCAGACCACCTGCATATAACAGGCATTCATTTCTGAGTTATTTAGTTTTAGTTCTGGGAATGAGGATCTCTCTAGCACTGTGTGAAGATATTTGATGTAGATGCTGAAGAGGATGGATCTCTCTGTTTTCACACTGTTAACTTTTGCCTTTCTGAAATCTGTTTGATTCATCAGGCAAGAGTCTTTGTTCGGTTAGAATGCCAGGCAAGCGAGAGACAGAATTTCATAAGTAATCTGAATAGTCTCTAAACTACTAGGTATAGGACACTACTCTTATAGTAAGTATATAAAAGCAAAGCTCCTTATCTACAGAATGTTGCAGGCTCCTCCATCATACATCTTTCAGATTCTCATTAGTCACGTTTGTCTGGAGACGGAAACTCCTATTCCTTCACATGCCTCCCTACAGCACCTTAGACTCTGGCATGTACTGTAAGATGAAAGGTTCCTTTCAGCCTTCAACAACTTACAATTACTAACAGAGAAACATTTCCAATAACACTGAAATAGTTTCAATTATTAACTCTTTGCTTCGAGATGCTGATGGATGAGTATATAGACTTAATTATATCATAGATCTTTCCCCAAATTTCAGTTTGCAGTAGTTTAAAGTTGAGGGCAGGGTGTTATATAGAATCAAAAGCTTTTTGTACAGTCAATAAAGCATTTAAATGTTCTTCTTAAATGAGTGTTTTTTACATGTTTGTTATATTAGGTAAAGATGTGGTCGGTGGTGCCGTGCTTTGGAAGGAACCAAACTGACTTCTGTGCAGACTTTTGCTGTTCAATAGGAATACTAGTGTTTAAGTATGTTACAGATCAATTTACTAATGTCACTGTTGACACTCTGTTGTTTTGATTAGTGGTATCCCCGTGTGTGTGAACTGGTGTAATTAGCCCCTCGGAACCATATCTTAGGGAAGTGAATAGAGAATAAAATCAGCTGCCAGTACTTCCAGGGTTTGTGAGTTGCTGTATCAGAGAATTTCATTTAATATGCTTTCCTGGATTTAAGTACCATAGACACTTAGAAAACGATGGCAGATAAGAACATAACATAAGAACATAAGATATGCCATACTGGGTCAGACCAAGGTCCATCAAGCCCAGTATCCTGTTTCCAACAGTGGCCAATCTAGGTCGTACGTACCTAGCAGTTTCCCCAAACAACACAGGTTCCACAATGCTTGTACTGGGTCAAGCATTGATATCCTGGGTCCCTTCTTAATAATGGTTTATGGACCTTTCCTCCAGGAACTTCTCCAAACCTTTTTTAAACCCAGCTACACTAACAGCCTTTACTACATCCTCTGGTAACAAATTCCAGAGTTTGATTACATGTTGAGTGAAAAAATATTTTCTTTTATTAGTCTTAAATAGTTTACCCTGTAGCTTCGTTGCATGATAAAGACCATATGGCCTATCCAATCTGCCTATTTATAAGAACTTTTAATTCTATAGTTCCTTCCTCTACCTCAGAGATCCTCTGTATTTGTTTCATGCTTCTTTGAATTCAGATACAGTCTCTTCTCCACCACCTCCACTTCCACATCTACTATTCTTTCCAAAAATAAATATTTCCTCAGATTACTCCTTCATTTTATCACCTCTCACTCCAGAGGTTTCTTTCAACAGGAAGAGGGCCACCTGCTGTGCATTTATTCCATGGAGGTATTTAAATGTCTCTATCATATCACCCCAATGTCCCTATCATATTGTCAGTCACCGTGATCCCCTCTGCCCTGGAACAGGTATCCCAGAGACATCTCCCAACACTGCAATTTCTCTGTATAGTCTCTGTCTCCTGCAAGTCCTCTCCCGGCCTCAACCTCTCCATCCTGGTCTGCATGACATCTCCAGAAGAGGCTGGGGAACTCCCTTTTTAAGTCTCCAAGGCCTGAGAGTTTATGGATAATAGTCCCTGTGCAAGGAGTGGAGGAGTGGCCTAGTGGTTGGGGCAAGGTACCTCAGGCCAGAAGGTCAGGGGTTCAAACCCCACTAGAGGACAGCAACCTTGGGCCGGAAGGACTGGGGTTTCTAGTCCCACAGGTGCTCCTTGTGGTCTTGGGCAAGCCACTTAAACCTCCATTGCCCATGTTCCCTGTAAAATAGTTATCTCCAAGTTATAATGCCCTGTTCAGTGTAAACCACTTTGATATCATGAAAGGCAGTATATAAGAAATTTTAAATAAAATAAAAAACTAATAGTTATACACTCCAACATAGCTAAACAAAAGAATTCCATTTTTCTTCCCAGAACCAGCTTTTGTGACTTTCCAGCTTCCTCCCTTGTAGTGGTTCCATTGCTGTATGCAAATAAGGTTATACCTCTGCACTGTTGCGCTTTATCAACAGGTAGTGCTCTCTCTCGCTGTAGCCTCTTACACACAGTCTTTAGCCCCCATAGCCTTTACCAGTCTCAAGTCTGCCTAGGTAATTGACTCAGGCCTCCAGTTGCCTGGTCAGCTTGCCACCTCCCACATAGTGGTTACAGATGCTTCGAACCCTCGGCAGGCCTTACTTGATATCTGTTAAGGTAACATCCATGGAGGTTTTGAATCTTGAGCCCTTCCCTGGGCATGGGTCTTCTGTTCCCACTCCATTTCATTCGAGCCCTCTGAAGAGAGTTCCATCTCTATGTCCCGGTCAGAGGCAGGGGTTCCATCCCATACTGTCAGTTCCATAGAGCTTATTTTGGGGAACACAACTACCTCCTCTATCTGGTTCCAAGGTGTTTTCCCTCTTCCTATCCTCTATCCCAGTGATTGGAAATCTCCTGCCAATGTCGTGACCCTGGATTTGTGGACGGGTTTGGGAATCAGTGTGGGGTCTCCTTCTCCTGACCCTTGGCTCTAGGAATTTCCCCTGTGATGGGACATATGATCCAATATGTGTGATGGGATATATCATATCATATCTCGAGGCAATACCCTGTATTCTTTCTAGCAGCTTTCATTTCTCCTGCATGCGTTTTTGCTCTTGTGTAAGTGTTTTAGGTTTGATCTCTTTCTAGAGGTGCTGGCAAGACCTGTACAACCCCCTGTGCAAACTGTGCACTTGCACGGGGCAGCAGCTGTGGGAGGGTGGCACGGTCTTCACAGTGCCACCCTCCCAGGCTGAGATATAGGAGAAGTGAGCAGCAGGCGGCACAGCCAACTGGGCCCAGAGGCCAGTAATAAGCAGCAGACAGCAGGTGGACAGGCAGTTAAAAGGAGTACATCTCTGGACATGCAGCAAGTGCATGAACTCCAGTCCTGCATTGGTTTTTAGAGGCCTTTAGTTATTAGTGACACTTCTTGCACTGCGATCGGCTCTCTAAATGGTGGAGCCATGTGTGGCAGGAAGTTCGTGCTGAAATTGCAGTTTGAGAGATCACATCTGAACTTCCTGCCTGCGCACCTCCATAATTCAAAGAGCTGATTGCAGTGCAGGGAGCTGCTGAACGTGGTATTGTGGAGAAGCACAAAGTGTAAGCGATAGATCTCAGTGAGGAGGGGTATGAGAGAGAGATAGAACGAGAGAAGCCTCTGGGCTCAGAGTTAGAGAGAGACACTGGGTGAAGCTTGATGGGCCTTGAGAAGGAAAGAAAGAGAGAGAGACTGACAGACAGACTGGGGGTATAAAAGAGAGAGAGGTAGACGGGAAGCTCATGAGAGAAAGAGAGAGAGAGAAAGAGAAAGAGAAGCAGAATGAGGAAAGACTGGGGGGTTATGAGAGAGAGAAGCCTCAGAGGTTGGGGCTGTCAGAGAGAGACATTGGGTAAGCCTGATGGGGCCTTAAGAGAGAGAAATAGACTAGGGGAAGACTGGGGTATTATGAGAGAGAGAGAGAGAGAGAGAGAGAAACAGACTGGAGGAAACCTGTAAGAGGAGGGGTCATGAAAGAGAAACAGACTGGAGGAAGCTGGAGATGGGGGTCATGAGAGAGAGAGAGAGAAACAGACTGGAGGAAGCCTGGGATGGGGGTCACAAGAGAGAAACACACAAACACACACAGCCCCTGACACTCCCTATGACAAACAGACAGATACACAAATGCAGCCCCGACACTCCCCTTGACACATGCACATGCAGTCTTTGACACTCCCCATGACAGACAAACAGATGCACGCATGCAGGCCCCAACACCCCCATGATGCACACACATGCACATAGCCCCTTATACTCCCTTGGCACATACACACTTACACATGCATGAAGCCCTCAACACTCCCCGTGACATACACGCATGAAGCCCTTGTCATGCGCCATGACAAATACATGCATGCATGAAGCCTTTGACACTCCTCATAACGCAAGCACGCACACATGCATGTATGTAGGAGCACATTAACGTCCTATTCACAGATTAATACTGTCACCACCAGGGGGCAGACCGCTTCCAATCCAGCAAGCCTGCGCCTGATGGCGAAGAAATAGTTGTGCAACTCGAGTGGTAAAGCAAAAATGAGGTTTTATTCCCCTCCCGGGGTTTGATTATTCAAACAGGTAAATAGAACACAAGCACTTAAACAAAAGTATCCATATCTTTTGGCAAAACACAAAGAACATAAGGGCAATATCTTCTTGCTTCAAAGTAAGAAACACGGATATATATTTGTCTGTAGCACACAGCCTTTCTGCGTGAAACCCACACGTAGTGTTTTCCTGTAACACTAGGTTTTAACTCTGGCTAGCATAAAGACATTTTCTCAGATGAAATCAATGTACAGTCCATCGGGTCACAGGTGGATGAACATTCACTGAGGGTGTCCACTAACATTGGTTCCTGCACATTTCCAAAGCCTTCCTTGTTTCTATCCTCTAGTTGTGATAGAGGGTATTCTTCTCCCTTCCTGCTATCAAGCTTTAGCCTGCAGGGTTTTCTTTGGGGTTTAGAGATTCCTACCAGGTCCTCATCTGACATGCATACGTCCTCTGGTAAATCTCTCTGCTTCTCTGAAGGCAGTGAATGCTCTCTGCTTAAACGGCTAGGTTGGGAGTTGCTGCCCTGCCCCCACCTTAGGCTTCCTGTATAAGGCTGCTCTGCATTCACACGATAAGAACTTTTGTCCTTCTTAACTTTTAACTGCCCACATTCATTCCCCAAGTCCCAGTTTCTTGGTACATACTGTTTTGACACTGGCTTGCACTCACTCCGGCTAGAACGTAGCCTCCATACTCCAACGTCTCTGTAATCAGCAGGGCATGCACACCTGGCTTCTGCACGAGTAAGCTGCTTCCTCTTGGTGGATTCTGGGTAGCTATGTGGGTGAATTCTTCCTGGTTCTGATTCTGAGTCACTTCCTAGGTTAAAGTGAGAGACTCTTCCTGGTTCCTCCCAGCCAGCTGCTGTAGGTAAGACAGGCTGTCTTCTTTGCCTACACTGCTCACGCTGTTCCAGGTCTCTTACACTCAAGTCTTGTTCCAAGTCTGACTCCTCTAACAACTCCTCTCCTCGTGGCAGCTCCCTGGAGGTGTTGCTCTTGTAATGACCCTCCTCTGTGTTCCCCGCACTGTCCTTATAAGGGCTGTAAGTACTTCTACCTCCCAGGTGTGTGCTATCAGGAACTAGGGTGTTTCTCTTTGCTAAATGTTTTCTCAGACCTCGTGGCTGCCTTTGTTGTCGTTGTCCCTGACAACAGCTGCCCACAGGGTCTGTTCTCCCGTCAGCTTTAGAACTGAAATGCTGTGAGTTTTTCATTTTTAAAGTAGAAATTGGGGCTTCTTCATCACAATACCCATACAACTAGCACACGGCAATAAGTACAACATTAATGATTTATTAAGAAATACATTTTAACAACCATGAAGTCCAAACAATTCACAGTAATTAGGCATTTTAGCAATACTCTCTCTAGCAAGCTTGACAGACTCATTCACCCCCTACACACAACCTATTCCGGTCATACAATCAATTCACCAGCATAGTAAGGACTGGGTATTCTACAGGCAAAAAGACATAGACTCATACCTGCCATGATAATTAATCCAGGGACACTATCATCAATAACACCAAAAACAGAGCTGAAGTGCGCTCTAATTAACCCACACTCTGTTAGAAATAAAATACCTATCATAACAGACTATATTAATGACAACAACTTGGATGTTTTATTCATAACAAAATCATGGCTCACAGATAACAACATGGTACTAATAAACCAGCTACTTAACTGCCAAAGATTAGAGAAGAGAGGAGGAGGAGGAGTGAGCGTCATAGCCAAGCAGGGGCTTAAATTCTCAACAGCAACAACGCAAAATATAGAAGGCATGGATATTCTCTTAGTGGAAAACAAACACATATTGATTTACCTAGTATATAGGCCTTCCAGTTACAGCAACAAGGATCTATCAGATATAACTAAAATTATATGCACAAATAACCCACTCAACAAATGTAGTTTAATATTGGGAGACTTAAACCTTAACACATCCATAGCCATCCATGTTCAAACATTCTTGGATTCAATGGAAGAGCTAGGATACTGGCAAATCATACAGAACCCCACCCATGTTAAGAGTAGCAGACTAGACCTTATATTTGTGCCAACAGAAATAGCATCGCCGATACAAACTACCATAAAAATCCAACCCATTCCATGGTTTAACCACCATGCCATCAACTTCTACATACCTAATATAACAAAAGTGAATGTGACAAAAGCAACTAATGCTGCTCCCAGACGATATCACAGATTTGTCAAGAAAGACTTCCTGGATGAAATCATGGCAATTCTCACTTCGGACATCTCAAGCCTAGACGTACTCATCCAAAATTGGAACATGACCACAGGACAGGCAGCTTCAGAACCAACCAAAGATCTATAAACAGGAGGAGGAAAAAGAATGCAGTTTGGTACGCCCAAGAGCTCAGGAAAATTAAAAAACAGCTCAGAAAACTAGAAAGGACCTGGAGAAGAACGAAGCAACCAGATATTCAAATAATCTACTTCAAAAAACTGGAAGAATGTTGTTTCTCTCTCAATAGAAATAAGAAAGATTATCACAGAAAACTCATAATGTCATCCTTAAACAAGTTGAGAGAACTATTTATGATGGTAAAATCTCTAACAAAAATCCCATAAAATGAGAGACAATCCTCACACCCAGCACTCAAACCATGGCCACATACTATATGGCAGGTATGTCCAACAGGTAGATTGCGATCTACCTGTAGATCGCAGAGGGGTCAGAGGTAGATCACCAGCCCCACTTGGCTCCATCTCTCCAGCAGCTTGCCTTGTCGCTAGGAGAGAGCTCGTGCCGGCAGGTCATCTGTTGAGGGCTTGCTGCCGCTGCTGATCCATTGCCTGTCTTTTTCCCTGCCTGCGGGAATCTTGCTTGCGGGTGTATTAGGGGCGCTTGTTGTTTTTGTGCCAATAGTTTGTGGGTACCCCAGGGGGCCGCCGCCCGTGCCCCACGACGAGACGCCACAAGCCCGGTGTCATACCTGGTTCTCCTGCCCCTCAGAATCACCCATTCCTGCCCCCGCCCCAACACCCCTTAGAAGTGTGTTATATACCGGGCGATTTCCATTCGCCCGGACTTTACCTGAATACACTTACCGTATTAGTTGTGTTGTGTGCTGGTCATTAGTCGCTTTATAGTTCGCTTTCATTAAACGTTTTCGGGCAGACACAACAAAGTGTCAAGAATTTGGTGATTTTGGCGGGCTTTTCGAATTTTGTTCTAACTTGCCTATGCCTTGCCTTTGAATTGGTTCAAACCACTGTGACTTTTGCTTGCCTCTGCAATTTTATTTTGCCTAGCCTTTGCGTTGATTCTACACTGCAATTTTATTTCACCTTGCCTTTGCGTTGATTCTACACTGTGTGCAGAATTTATTAAATCGCATGTGGTGGTATTTGAACTTGTTTTGCGGTATTTGATTTTATCTGGTTTGCTGGACAGGTGTTTGAGTTTTTTTGATCATTGTTTGGTGGTATTTGATTATTGGTGCCAGTATGATGAATTCTTACTTTTACTTTTAGAACTGCATGTGTGGTTTTGGCATCTCCAGTCCTTGTATTGCACATCATCCAGAGGTCTTCAGTTCATGTTGATCTTTAATACTTTGGGACAGTGACAGCCACCCCAGTATAACGAAGATGAGTGTTCCAAAGAAGAGCAAAACCTACCACTTTCATGATGAATGGGAAATGGACTACTTCTTCATCATGGTGAAAGACAAGTGTTGCTGTCTAATTTGTAACGCCCCAGTGTCCTTGCCCAAAAAGGGTAATCTGGAACTTCATTATAAGGCTCTGCATAGCAATAACTTTGATGATGATTTTCCACCCAAAAGTGAAATTCGTAAACTGAAGCTCAAAGAACTTAAATCAAAATGGGTTACTCAGCAACAGTTGATGGCGAAGCCAAGGTCACATTCGGTCAATACAACCATAGCATCCTTCAAGGTCAGCAACCTGATTGCAAAGAAATGCAAACCTTTCACTGAAGGGGAATTTGTAAAAGATTGTTTTCTTGAAGCAGCTGACAATATTTTTGAAGGATTTAAAAATAAGAAAGAGATCATAGCTGCTATTCAAGATGTACAATTGTCAAGAAACACCGTTATGTGGTGAATAGAAAAGATGTGTGGAGACACAACTGAACAATTGTTGGAGGATGTCTCAAATTGTGTTGCTTTCTCACTCCAACTGGATGAATCTACAGACATAAGAGACATAGCCCAGTTACTAATCTTTATCCGGATGGTTTTTGAAGACTTTAGTGTTAAAGAAGAACTACTTGGAATGATTTCTTTAAAAGGGAGAGCTACCGGTCAGGAAATATTCCGTTCTTTCCATTCTTTTGTGACAAAGTGTAATCTTCCATTGCATAGACTTGCACTACTGATGGAGCAAGAGCAATGACAGGTGAGGTTAACGGTTTCATAGCCCTCTGTAGACAGCATGATAACTTCCCAGATTTCCTTTCTTACCACTGCATCATTCACCAGCAAGTTTTGGCAAGCAAGAGACTCAATAAAAAGACTGTCATGGACATCACTTTCAAAATTGTAAATTCAGTTCATGGAAGATCATTTCAAAGACGGCTTTTCAATCTTACTCTTGATGAAGGGGTAGCGGAAATCATTTTGCACACAGATGTAAGGTGGCTAAGTAGGCACAAATTTCTGCAAAGATTTTGTGATTTGCTGAATGAAATAAGACGTTTTTTGAAGGAGAGGGGAGATGACCAAGCAGAGTTGGAAGATGAGGAGTGGTTATGTGATCTGGCATTTCTCGCTGATTTTACAGGCGAACTAAGTGATATGAACCTTGAAGTACAAGGTAAAAACAAATGCATTGGCGAGATGATGAGTACAGTTTCATCCTACAAGCAAATTTGAGCTAACACTTTTGATCATTTTCCTAATATGCAGGACCATCTGGGACAATATCCAAATTTTGTTTTTCAGAACGAGAAGTATGTGACAGAAATCTGTTCTTTTATCCAGGAATTCGAAAATAGATTCTGTGACTTCCAAAAAATTGAAACAGTTGTAGAGTACTTTTCATACCCATTCAAAGTAGATGTGGACATTAAAGAAACTGCAGCTGCTATCAGTAAAAATTACTCATTGAACAAGCCATCTCTTGAAAACAAAATATTAACCCTTAAAAAATGACATTTTTCTGAAGACCCATGCTGAGCAAGAATCGTTTTGGAAGCTAGTGCCTAGAGACAAATTTCCCAACTTGAGAAGATGCAGTGAAGCTGTACACTCCTGTTTCGGTTCAACTTATTTGTGTGAATCTGCGTTTTCCCATCTGAAAATGAAAAAGAGTACGCAACTTTCCAACATAACAGATGAACATCTCCAGGATTCCCTGAGACTGGCCCTCACGCAATATTCACCCAACTTCAAAAAGCTGGTGGATGAAATGCAGGCTCAGACATCTCACTAATGAGCAAGAGCGAAATATTAAAGATTGTGCAAGATCAGCCTGGACCAATAATCGACCTAAATTTAACACAAATTACTCAATAAAAGTTAAAGAACATTATTAAGACAGTTAAAGAAAGTTATTACTCAATAAAACTTTAAGAAAAAATGTACTTTCCATTTCCCCTCGCAGTTCTTACTGGATCTTCGTCTCTCTGTTTTGTTTTTGCTTAATTTGCTTAACAGCTGATGGATGACAGAAGATGACAGAAGATTCATTAAAAATGGGGGGGGGGAATCCTCCAACTTTATTGGGTTAAAATTTAATTTGAAACTAATTTGAAACTTAATTTTCATGGTGGTAAATCACTTTTGGCCAGAAAAAGTAGATCATGACCTGTTCGAAGTTGGACATGCCTGCTATATGGGAAACATAAATAAACACTTAACAGGCAATGTACAACAAAGCTTTCCTGCTAGCATAAACAATTCCTGGTCTCAATTTGCATTAATCTCCTTAAAGCAACTAAAATAAACATCATAACGAAAATAAATACAACTTCAGCAATCGACCCATGTCCAGTAAGCTGGTTAAAGATATCATGGGAGGAACTGGTGCCCAAAATACTTGAGATGGTACATGCATCATTATCAGAAGGATCTTAAAATAGCGTCCATAAGATCAGCACTAGAAAACCATTCACTAAATAAATTGGATCCAGCTTTGTATAGACCCATTTTGAGTCTGCCTTTCTTAGCAAAAATAATAGAGAAGGCAGTTCAACAACAACTGCAAGATCATGTTGACGAAAAAACTCCATTAGACCCTCAACAACACGGGTTTCAAACAGGACATGGTATAGAAACACTACTCATGTCACTTATGGACAAGATAATACATGGACTGGACAAACAAAAAAATGGATTTATACTAATTTTCCTGGACATTAAGGCAGCATATGATTCCATAGACCACAACACAGTACTGAACAGATTACAAGAAACTGGAATCAAGGACACATTACTATGGTTTAAGTCATACCTTTCAGAAAGGATGCAACAGATAAGAATGGGTAACACTAAATCTAAACCATTTTCGCAAAAACAAGGTATTCTACAAGGTTCTGCCCTATCAGCTCTTTTATTTAACATTTATATATAGGTGATCTGCAAAATCATCCAGAGAAATAATGTCCACTACCACATTTATGCGGACAATATTATGTTATACACATAAATTGATACAAACCAAGTTAACTCTTGTAGAATAATTGATTGTTTCAACGATATCTCTACATGGCTGTCTGATTGTAACCTTCATATTAATTTCAATAAAACAGAGGTCCTTTATATCACAAAGGATAAAACATTCAACCCACCATCCAATCTAAAGGTTAGGGATGCAGTCTTAGAGGTAAAGCAGGAAGTTAGACACTTAGGTGTCACACTGGATCAACAGCTAACCTTGAATGCACATATTGGCAAGACCATCAAGGCCATATATTCTAAGCTAAAAGCACTGCAACATTTGTGATCACTACTATCCACAAGTGTCCATGCAATGATTTATCCACACCTGGACTACTGTAACAGGACTACCGAAAACAATCCAGAAACAGACTACAGAAGGCGCAACAAGCAGTAGCAAGATTCATATCTCAGACACCATCACACGAGCATATTACTCCAGTACTGAAGCACATCTACTGGCTCCCAATGGAAAGCAGAATTAGATTCAAAATTCTGCACACAACATTCAAGGTCCTACAAAATGACGCAGTCACCTACTTAGAATCCCTCCTTCAAACTACGCCAAAAAGCAGAGACCGTAGAAACTATGCAAACACCACGTTGCTGGTATCACGGGAATATGTGAGATGTAATAGAGTTACAACTAAAATAGCATTCTCTCTTTACATGCTGGGCCTCTGGAATGCACTTCCAGAAGATATAAGAACCACCACAGATCCAAAAGCCTTCTGCATGCTCCTTAAAACTTTCCTATTTAAAGAACACTATGGGGACATAGGTCCAAAATCAGATGTAAATCATTTTCATCAGTATGGAATGTTATATGTATTGTATTATACATATTGTCACCCCTCCGTGCTGTGTACCTGTTGGTTGGGCAGGGCACTGCGCTGGGGCTTCAGTGTAACTGGCTCAATTAGCTGCTTAGGCCTTGCTTGGCCCTCTGGTAGTTGTAGTTGTGAGTTGCCAGTTAAAAATCAGTTGTGGAACGATGGTAAGGTTAACAAAGGATTTATTTCCCCTCCCAAAAGGACTTTTTATCGTGGTATAAACAAAAGGAAAACACAACCCTTCCTGGGCATATAATAAAGGAAAAATGGAACAAAAATAGCTTCTCTTCAGCTTCTTAACCAATAAAGCAAATGTACATCAAAACAGTCTTTCATAAGCACATACAAGCCCTTCCTTACAACGTTAGGCTTCAACAGCTCTTACTTCCCTCTAACTTAATGAGGAAATGCTGTCTGCTATTGAAATCGTGCAATCCATATATTCAGTGCTTGTCTCAGCTTCTGATGGCTCACATTGCATCGCTTCCTCACAAGCATTTAATATCTCTTTCCTTTCAGCATTTGGGACCTCTTCAAACCGTCTCTCTCTGTTCTGACGTGACTCTCTTTCTCTCTCTGTGAGAGTGTGCTGAATGCTATTACCACATTCACTGAACTGCCTTTGGTAAGAGCCTCTCCCCTGCTGGTGGTTGTTAGGTGAATTGCAATATTCCCTTGCACCTCTATTAAGGTAAATAGGCTTACCTCTCTGCTCTGACTGGCTCAGGATCCTGTGTATGGCTGGAGTTTGAAACGGCAGTTTTGCAGAGACTCTGCTCCTTAAATCATTTCCAGAGATACTAGCCTCTTCAGGTAAAAAGCATTTAACCTTCTCATGCCTGGTATAAGATTAATAGAACTTATCTGTTTCTCTTAAGCTGGCTTCATAAGGATTTAGCGTTTCTGGGAACTGCTTCTTATAGCCAAGCCCTGTGCTTCCCCTTTCAGGATGAAAATAAAACTCTTCAGCTTTTACCTTTCTCCTCCCAGCTCCGTTCCAACCTGGGCTGTTTCCAACACTCTCTGGGCTCCTCTGATATCTGAGGCTTCCTCTCCTGGCTTTGCTACCTCCTCTGTAGCTCTTTTCACATTTGCCATTATCCTCACTTTCACACTCTGAGTCCAGCTGTCTTGGCTTCTCTCTCAAGCACTCATGGTAATCATTCAAACTTCCATTCAGGCTTCCGTAGTGATTATCATGCAGGCTTTCTCCACAGCTCTCTCTCTGGCCCCTTCTCCAGCTTTCTCCACGACTCTGTCCACGACGCTGACTAACTGTTTGTGAGCTGTGCTTATCTACGTACCTCCGAGCAGCACCTCCCCCCAGCTGACTTGCATCAGGTGATAACTTCCTAGCTTTCCTGCTGGCTGGGTGTGTCTCTCTGGCTTGTGACCACATTTGTTTTTGTTGCTCATAGCAACTTCCTGACATGTGCTTTCTAAAAACGTCAGTGTCAGCCTGATCCACTGCTTCTCCATCTATCTCCATGGGCTCTGCTGGGTCTGCTCTGTGACAGATTCCCCCCCTTAAAATATTACGGGCTGCCGCAATCTCAGGCGGACAGCACGTAATTCGAGATAGTGCATCCGCTTTCCCATGCGTTTTCCCTGCTCTGTTGAACTGTAAAATTAAAAGATTGTAGCGCTAGGTGCCACCTTGTCAACCGCGCATTATTATTTCTCATTTGATTGAGCCATTTTAATGGGGCATGATCGGTTATCAGCAAAAACTTCCGTCCGGTGAGATAAAAACGGAGAGCTTCAATGGCCCATTTTATAGCTATTGTTAAAAATAGAGAAATGTGTAACCCAAGTCCAAAACTGACGTGTGTAGCTCTGTGTAAATGTCGGAAGTATAGCCGTGAGACAGCGTGCTATCTCTTGTAGCTAATGTTCCATTTTACTCAGAAAATTGAGCTCACGAAGGAGCTTACAATAAATAAGGTTTAACACCACATTTAAGTGTCACCAATAATATTTTGTTGTAAAACCACTGTGAGATTCTTTTGTTAAAAATGCAGGCTAAAGCAGGTCATTAGTAACCGGGTACTTAACTGAAGTCTGTCCTCCACACGGTCTCAGTCCCGTTGTATGAAACTCTGCGGCTAGCCCAGAAGAAATTCTTCAAAAGCAATAAATCAGCACATTTAAGCAGCCAAATAGCAAAAGTAGCCAAATAGCAGACACAGTACTGCGTTTCGGGCGATTCAATACTTTCTGCCCTGTTTCAACGCTCACCAACTACATCCACTTTTTTCATTGTTGCTGATTTCAAAGAGAAAACGCCAGCGCATGCTCAATAGCATTGCTCAATAGCAGTCCTGCTATTGAGCATGCGCTAGCGTTTTCTCTTTGAAATCAGCAACAATGAAAAAAGTGGATGTAGTTGGTGAGCGTTGAAACAGGGCAGAAAGTATTGAATCGCCCGAAACGCAGTACTGTGTCTGCTATTTGGCTACTTTTGCTATTTGGCTGCTTAAATGTGCTGATTTATTGCTTTTGAAGAATTTCTTCTGAGCTAGCCGCAGAGTTTCATACAACGGGACTGAGACCGTGTGGAGGACAGACTTCAGTTAAGTACCCGGTTACTAATGACCTGCTTTAGCCTGCATTTTTAACAAAAGAATCTCACAGTGGTTTTACAACAAAATATTATTGGTGACACTTAAATGTGGTGTTAAACCTTATTTATTGTAAGCTCCTTCGTGAGCTCAATTTTCTGAGTAAAATGGAACATTAGCTACAAGAGATAGCACGCTGTCTCACGGCTATACTTCTGACATTTACACAGAGCTACACACGTCAGTTTTGGACTTGGGTTACACATTTCTCTATTTTTAACAATTGTATAGTGGGAGAAATTTAGTTAGGTGGTTATTGCCATTTTATAGCTAGGCATTCTCGCTCAATTGTGGCATAATTTCTTTCTGCCTTGGAGAGCTGCCTACTAAGGTAGGCTACCGGATGCTCGGCTCCTTCAAAGACTTGGGACATCACCGCCCCTAACCCTGTGTCCGATGCATCCGTTTGAACTATGAATGGCAAGTTGAAATCTATGCCTCGTAGCACTGGGGAACTACAGAGTTTCTCTTTTAAGGCCACAAACGCTGTCTCCGCCTCAGAGGTCCACTGTACCCGGTTAGGCGCATTCTTTTTCAACATTGCGATAAAGAGAATACTTTCTTCAGCGAAGCGGGGTATGAATCGACGATAATAGCCAAGTAACCCTAGAAAGCTTCGGACCTGTTTTTTTGTTGTGGGTCTGGGGAAATCCCTGACACTTTCTATTTTACTCGCTAATGGCTTTACCAGACCCTTCCCTATCATATGGCCTAAATATTTGGCCTCTTCCGTGGTGAATAAACATTTCTCTGGATTGAGGGTGAGGCCAGCCCTCCGTAGTGCTCTCAGCACCGCTTCCACCCTAGCAAGATGTTGCGCCCAAGTTGTACTATATATTACCACGTCATCCATATAAGCTAGGGCGTATTCATGGTGAGGCCTTAAAACGTGGTCCACCAAACGCTGGCACGTGGCGGCTGCCCCGTGTAAGCCAAATGGCATCCGTCGGAATTGGAATAACCCAATTGGCGTACTGAACGCCGTCTTGGGCTTGGAATCCCTTGTTAAGGGGATTTGCCAATATCCTTTACAGAGGTCTAGGGTGGTCAAGTATTTTGCTTGCCCTAAGCGATCTAGAAGATCATCTATACGGGGCATGGGATAAGCATCAAATTGTGAAATCTCATTGACTTGACGGAAGTCAATGCAGAACCGTAGGGTTCCATTGGGTTTTGGCACGAGTACAATAGGACTGGACCACGGGCTTCGCGATTCTTCTATTATGCCGGTGGCCAGCATTTCTTTTACCTGTTTGATTACCTCCTGTTTTCGGGTCTCCGGCATCCTATACGGCCGTTGCCGAATTACGCGTCCGGGTACTGTAATAATTTAGTGAGCCACGAGGTGGGTTTCGCCCGGTCGAGTTGTCAGTACATCAGAGAATTTCCCTAACATTTGTATTAACTCTTTTTGTTGTTGGGGCAACAGTTCGGTACCTATCCTAGGGGTAGGCTGTTTTTCCCAATCTTCGATCTGAGGGCCCAGATCTTCCTCACTTCTTTCCTCACCTAAGGCTGTTAAGTTTTTAACTTCTCTTTCCCCTGTAGAGCCAAATCCCCCCGTCCCCCGTTTCGTCGGTGGTAATGAGGGTACTTCTTCCACCGAGGGGAACCCTACGCGCTCGCAGATTAATTGTGCAATTCGGTCACCTGCGCGTATCTTAAAGTCCTTATTTCCAAAGTTGAATAACAGGACTTTTATGGGGCCCCGATAACCGGGGTCAATAACCCCTGTGCCAATATCCAAAGAATATTTTACCGCTAACCCGGATCTTGGTGCTATACGTCCATAACATCCGTCCGGGATTTTTATCTGGATACCTGTGTCTACCAGTGTTTTTCCCCCTTTTAAAACCAGGGTGTCTTCTACACTAAAGAGATCATATCCCGCTGCTGCCGCGGTGGCTCTTTCTGGGCCCTTAGCCTGATCATTGGTCCTACAGAATTGAAGTACAAACTTCTGCTTTCCGGGCAATATCGCCTTGGTAGGTGGCTGCCTTTGGGAACCTGTCTTAAGAGTTTTCCCGAATAAAGGACTGGGAATACTAGCTGCTAAGGCCTCTGCTCCTGTTTCTACCTCTGTCGGCTGGCACCGTGCGGGTGTAGGGGCTAGCACACTCTGAAGACCTCTCTCCATTTCTTGGCAGAAGGGTGCCCAATCCCTCCCGAGGACAACTGCGTAGGGTAGTTTGGGGACCACAGCTACTAATATTTGACGTGTGATTCCGAAACCCTTTATTCCTACCTCATGCAAGGGATAGTGGGAAGCCTCTCCATGTACGCACCGTATGCGCACCTGGCCCTCTGAATGATTCGGAGGCGACGACCGCTGGTTCTCGATGATTTCCCAAAGTTTTTGAGAAACCATACTCTGATCGGCCCCCGAATCAAGTAACGCTAGGGCCTCTATTCCCTCCACCTGGACCATTTGGAGGAATCCCTCTGGGACTTGTCTCTCAGCCCCTGTTACCAGGACCGTTTTTACCCTACAATTTTTCTGGTAATGTCCCGGCTTCCCGCATCTGTAACACTTCCTATTAACAGATAGATCATCACCATTATCATTATAAATATTCCTTTTATGTATTTTAACCTTTTCACCTCTTCTCATCTTATCAGGATTTCCTATGCCAGTCATTTTTAACATGCCAATCCCAGAGGTATCAGCCATTTTAGCCTCGTAAAATACATCTGCCATATTGGCTGCCTCTTCCGTATTACGGCAATCCTGTAAGGTGAGGAAGGTTTTCAGTTCAGGGGATACAGACTGCATAAATTGCTCCAGTATTATATCATCCATAATGGAGTCTAATGACCTCCCTTCTGGGTTTAGCCATTTATAAGCTAGACTCTTTAACCTCTAATATAAGGCTCTGGGAGTCTCCCTATGCTGTATCTTTGCCTCCCTGAACAGATGTTTATAATGTCTGGGTGTAAGGCCTAATCTATCTTTTACAGCCTTTTTAATTTCTGAATAATTGGTAGCAAGAGTAGCAGGCATTCCCTTAAATGCTGACAGAGCCTCGCCAGTCAAAGTCATGGCAAAGCGCATGGCCCATTGCTCTGTAGGCCACTTAAGGGTCTCTGCTATCCTTTCAAATGACTCGATATAGTCATCTAAATAGTCATGTTGTGTTAGTTGCCCCATAGAAAAAGTATGGCAATTGTTCAGTTCTACTTGCGGCATCATGGAAGAACTTGCCGCTCCGGTTTCCTGGGGCTTCTCTAAGAGAGCTTTCAATGCTTCCAACAAAGGCCGCTGTTGCTCCTTCATAGCGTTCACATATTGTTCCTGGAGACGTTGCACAAGCTCTGCTTGTCTGTCCCACTGTGCTTGCATCCATATCTGGACGTCACGCGGATCCATCTTCCTCCTGGAGTTGCACCACCTGTGAAAAGAAAAGAAAGACCCACCAAGTGCGGTATTTCTTTTGTAAAATCCCTGTCTAAGTATAGCGCCCCCCTTTCTCACTGGTATCCTTCTACCTGTCTGCCCAGGTTACCGTTACCTTAGGCTCCTGGTAGACTTCAGCATGTGAGAAATGTCTTTGCTTTTCTGGCCGACCTGCCAGCGAAATCCTCTTTAGACCGCACTCCTTGTGGTAGCAGTTCCTCCAGAGACGTCCTTCTTCCTTTATGTTTCCTCCTTTTCCTCAGGAAAAACCACGTAGCACAAAAAAAAAATCCTAAAATACTACGCCATTATGTCACCCCTCCGTGCTGTGTACCTGTTGGTTGGGCAGGGCACTGCGCTGGGGCTTCAGTGTAACTGGCTCAATTAGCTGCGTAGGCCTTGCTTGGCCCTCTGGTAGTTGTAGTTGTGAGTTGCCAGTTAAAAATCAGTTGTGGAACGATGGTAAGGTTAACAAAGGATTTATTTCCCCTTCCAAAAGGACTTTTTATCGTGGTATAAACAAAAGGAAAACACAACCCTTCCTGGGCATATAATAAAGGAAAAATGGAACAAAAATAGCTTTTCTTCAGCTTCTTAACCAATAAAGCAAATGTACATCAAAACAGTCTTTCATAAGCACATACAAGCCCTTCCTTACAACGTTAGGCTTCAACAGCTCTTACTTCCCTCTAACTTAATGAGGAAATGCTGTCTGCTATTGAAATCGTGCAATCCATATATTCAGTGCTTGTCTCAGCTTCTGATGGCTCACATTGCATCGCTTCCTCACAAGCATTTAATATCTCTTTCCTTTCAGCATTTGGGACCTCTTCAAACCGTCTCTCTCTGTTCTGACGTGACTCTCTTTCTCTCTCTGTGAGAGTGTGCTGAATGCTATTACCACATTCACTGAACTGCCTTCGGTAAGAGCCTCTCCCCTGCTGGTGGTTGTTAGGTGAATTGCAATATTCCCTTGCACCTTTATTAAGGTAAATAGGCTTACCTCTCTGCTCTGACTGGCTCAGGATCCTGTGTATGGCTGGAGTTTGAAACGGCAGTTTTGCAGAGACTCTGCTCCTTAAATCATTTCCAGAGATACTAGCCTCTTCAGGTAAAAAGCATTTAACCTTCTCATGCCTGGTATAAGGGTAATAAAACTTATCTGTTTCTCTTAAGCTGGCTTCATAAGGATTTAGCGTTTCTGGGATCTGCTTCTTATAGCCAAGCCCTGTGCTTCCCCTTTCAGGATGAAAATAAAACTCTTCAGCTTTTACCTTTCTCCTCCCAGCTCCGTTCCAACCTGGGCTGTTTCCAACACTCTCTGGGCTCCTCTGATATCTGAGGCTTCCTCTCCTGGCTTTGCTACCTCCTCTGTAGCTCTTTTCACATTTGCCGTTATCCTCACTTTCACACTCTGAGTCCAGCTGTCTTGGCTTCTCTCTCAAGCACTCATGGTAATCATTCAAACTTCCATTCAGGCTTCCGTAGTGATTATCATGCAGGCTTTCTCCACAGCTCTCTCTCTGGCCCCTTCTCCAGCTTTCTCCACGACTCTGTCCACGACGCTGACTAACTGTTTGTGAGCTGTGCTTATCTACGTACCTCCGAGCAGCACCTCCCCCCAGCTGACTTGCATCAGGTGATAACTTCCTAGCTTTCCTGCTGGCTGGGTGTGTCTCTCTGGCTTGTGACCACATTTGTTTTTGTTGCTCATAGCAACTTCCTGACATGTGCTTTCTAAAAACGTCAGTGTCAGCCTGATCCACTGCTTCTCCATCTATCTCCATGGGCTTTGCTGGGTCTGCTCTGCGACAATATACAAACACTCACCAAGGACAATACGCAAAAGGATACCACCAAAGTGCACCCCCAAAGACATGGCAAACTACATAACCAAAAAGCACAACAAACTCAACAAGAACCTACTCAACACACCACAGAATAGCAATAACATGGAAGACCAAGCCTCCACACAATCCGGGGAGAGTTCTCTATATCATCTGTTAAACAAATCGAACAGATAGTCACCTCGCTCAATACAACCACATCTCCAACTGACTCATGCTCTGTACAGTGGATAAAGGCAGCCAAGGATCAACTCATCCCATTTAAACACAAAATAGTCAAATCGTCCCTACAACATGGACTTATGCCCTCTGCCCTCAAACGAGCATCTAAATGGCCAATACTGAAGGACACATCACTTTGCAAGAAGGATCCTGCAGCATACCGCCCAATCACCAGCCTACTATTTCTCACAAAAATCATAGAAAAGACCATGCAGATACAGCTTCTGGACCATATGGATCACAACCCACCACTTGACTTGCATCAGCATGGCTTCAAGCTATGACACAATGTCGAAATGCTGCTAACTTCTCTCTTCGACAGTACCCTAAGAGGAATTGACAACATCAAGACCAACTTCCTCCTCATATTCATGGATATCTCCTCCGCCTTTGACACTGTGTCACATGATATCTTGATCCAACAATTCCAGGACATTGGCATTTGCAGTAGCACCCTTAACTGGTTCACTTCTTAAGTTAGATGTTGAGTCAACCACTCAGCACTCTTCACCATACCATAAGGCATTCCACAGGGCTCTGCATTCTCTTCAATCCTTTTTAATCTCTCTCTCTCTCTATTTATATATATATAGATATATATATATATTGTGATGTAGAAGCCCACACAGAGCCTATGCAGATAGATAGAAAGGAGAAATTTACCTTAGAATCTGTTAGGCAGCCAGCATGTGCAGCTCAGGAGAAGCCAAGGAACAGAGGAGCAGAACTACCACACCCAAGCTATGACGTAGCAGAAAGCTTGGGGATTGATTATGATCACCTGTCCAAGAAAGCACAATCAGCTTACAGCAAACAGGGAGATAAAAGCTGGTTGGTAGATCCAGCAAAAGGGAAGGAGGAAGAGAAAGAGGTCAGCAACCAGGGAGGCAGAGGTCACAGAGGGAGAAACCTGCTGAACAGAGGAAGCACTGGGTGTGTCACTGGAACAGGAAGCAGCAGAGGCAAGGCTTCAGAGGAACGTGGCAGGGGAAGTGCTCAGACTGCCGGTAGCTGGAGGTCCTACGAGGAACCTGTTTACAGCCCAGGTAGAGAAGCCAGTGCTCCAGAGAGAAGGAAGGCACAACCTGGGGCTAGGAGGCTGCCTAGACCGAGTGAGCAGGAAAGTCCCCAGTCCTCACTGCCAGAGGAAAGACCTCAACAATTATACAGGTGGGAGCCTAGCACTGTGAGAGGGAAAGCTAGAAGCTCCATTCGGAACGGAGGGTCAGAGCAGTGCTCCAGACCAGAAATACCTGCAGGAAGCTATAAAACAATCCCTAACAACTGGAGGGTGGAAAAGGAGAGCTGGAGAGGCAACCCTACAGATATAGGTACTCTTAAACATACTTGCGCAGAATTGTGTCCCTGTACGCTATCTGAACTTTCAGAGAGGGGTTTTCATAGAAACAGCTGTGAAGGTTTAAACCCAAGCACAACGTATGCTGAATGTGAAGAGATACAATGGGAAAGTAACACCAGGGTTCCAGAACAGGTTCCTATGGATTGTACATTATGTCTTGCGGTTGATATTGAGTCTTTGTGCTGAAGCCCTGTAAAAAGACCAAAGAAAAAGAAGATATTTTTCTTTGAGAGAAACTGTTTTGTTTTCCCTGTTTTTGGTTATGCACATAATATCCTTGGGGGAAGGGGAATAAAGCCCTTGTTTTGTTTTGCCTTAACCACTCAACTTGAAACTATTTTTGACTACTAGAAGATAGCAAGGCAACTCCAACCGCAGGGCCCTAGGCGAAGGCCTGCAGCCCCGTGACAATATATATATATATATACACCCCCTGTCTGCAGCATAATCAAGAAACATTGCATACTCTATCACTTATATGCCGATGATCTCATAGTATACACCACAATCGACCTGGAGAATCCAAACCTCGCAACCATAATCCAATGCCTGGAAGATGTAACTGCTTGGCTCGGCAACTGCAACCTCATGCTAAACCTCAGCAGAAACACCACCTTCAGCCCTCACCAGACAATCCATCTATTAAATCAAATGATACCAGTAAAAATCAAATAGCACTACCTGGGAATCATCCTGGACAAAAATATCAACCTCCAATCACACAAACAAAACCGCTGCTAAAGCATATCACAGGTTAAATCTCATAAAGAGGCTAAAACCACTCTTAGACCAGGATCATTTTTTCAAACAGTATGCCAGGCTATCATCACCCCGATACTAGACTATGGCAATTCGCTCTACCAAGGACTCCCAAAGCAAGCCACACATCTGCTACAGATGGTGCAGAACACAGCAGCATGCATCATCACTGGAACAAACAAGGCAGATCACATCACACCGGTATTACACCAACTACACTGGCTCCCAATTCAAGCTTGCTCCAAGTTCAAAGCAATAATGAATATCTTCAAAATCCTCCAACACTCCTCAACAGACATCCTAGAGAGATTGGTTATAAGAGACTCAGGCGTATGCCTGAGGCACATGATCAGCGTGCCTGCAGATTACCAGAAAAGCAAGCAATCCACCTCCAAAAGAGCCCTCTCCCTAGCTTCCCCCCACCTGTGGAACACCCTCCCCAATGAAATGCGAGCTTCCAGAGATATCAAAGACTTCAAGAAGAAACTCAAGACCCTTCTGTTCATAGAACACTAAGAGAACGTAACCTAGCCCTTCAACCATACCGCTCTCCTCGGCCTAAAACTCTTTAGACAAATAGAACGACTTTCTGATATCCCCACCCAATCTGTAAATAGCATGAACCAACTGTAAATAAATCAGGAAAATTGTAAATAGTTTTCACTCTGTTAAGCTCCCTGTATGCTAACCTTTGTACCCAATTTTAAGTTGTGTTACAATGTAAACTGCTTTGATTTCAGGATAAGGCGATATAAAAGTCATGTTAAATAGATAAATAAAATAAATAGTTAATGGTTCAATTCCAAACCTGTGTTCTATGTAATAGTTATTGGTTCTTGGTTTTATGTAAACCACCTTGATGCTGGAAAAGCGGTATATAAGAGCACAAAAATAAAATAAATAAATGTACTCCCCACGACACATACACACACACAGATGCATGCACCTCTCGGCTCTCCCAATGACACACACGCACACCTGTACACACCCCTGAAACACAACTATGTGCCACTCACACACGCAGCCCCTGATACTCTCCATGACACATCCACACATGCACCCATCGAATCCCTGAAAACACCTGACACTTCCTATGAGACACACACATGAATACCCCACATGCCTAATTCTGGAAATGGGGGAAACACGCCATTGTATTACACTGCTAGAGTATCCTTTTCAACTTGTTTATTTTCAAATTGTTGATGGTAGATGATAAAGAAAGGGGAAGAGGGACATAAGCTGCAATGGAGAAAAGGAAGCAAGTTCAGAAAGGTTCTGAGGGTGCTGATCTGGTCAAAAATCACCACTGATAGCATCCAGTAAATCACATGACCTGTTCAATATCGTAAAATCATTAACAGGTGACCCAGCCCTAGCACATCCGCATATGCCCCAGCCACAGGACTATTCTAACTATCTACAATCAAAGATGATCCAGACCAATATGAACCCAACCTCCTCCAATATCACCATCATGCACACTATGCCACAGCCAACACCATTTCTCAAATTCTGTAAAGTATCCTCCAAAGAAATTGAAGACACTATTGCTGCGATCAACCTTACCACGGCACCTAACGATCCCTGTCCAGCCAATTGGATAAAAGAGCTATGATGTGACCTAAGCCACACACTGTGCAAAATACTAAACCAATCTTTATCTTTGGGATACTTCCCTCAGAGTCTCAAACACACATCAATCAGGCCATTGCTAAAGTACAGTAAACTTGACCCATCCAAAGTCGAATCCTACAGACCAATCTCAAGTATTCCGCTTCTTGCCAAGATCATCGAAAAGATTGTCCAGCGTCAGATCCAACAGCATGTCGATGCCGAAGCACCTTTCGACCCATCCCAGCATGGATTCAGGGAAGCACATGGCGTGGACACCATCCTAACGACCCTCTTCAATGACCTAATCACAGGACTTGATAACATACATCAAGGATTCGTTCTCATCTTCATGGACATTGCAGCCGCATTCGACTCAGTGAACCATGAGATACTGCTACAACGGCTCCAAGAAAAAGGGATACAAGGCACTGCTCTACAATGGTGCAAATCTTACTTGGCTAACAGATGGCAACAAGTTATGTCAGGCACCCTGACTTTGGAGCCTTTCCTTCAGAAACAGGGTGTACCTCAGGGATCACCTTTGTCTGCTTTATTGTTTAACATCTACATGCAGCCTATCTGCACCCTCATCTGTTCATTAAACGTGCAATGCCTTGCCTATGCAGATGACATCCTGCTATACATCCCATTCATGACTGACCGGACAGATTTTTCACCCATTACAAGATGCTTTGAAGTAGTTGCTGATTGGCTTCTCACCCAAAACCTACGAATTAATCACAGTAAAACTGATGTTCTCTTCATCACGAGAAATCAGAAATTCACCCCACCTCCAGCTTTACAAGTCAAAAATGCCGAGCTTAAAACTAAAACCACAATTTGCTATTTAGGCATCACACTAGATCAGCGCCTTGACATGATAGCACATGTGAAAAATGTTGCAAAAGCAGTATACCATAAGATTGGAACATTACGCCTTCTTCGACCTCTCCTGGACTTCACTGACTACCGGACTGTATTCCAAGCCCTTGTGATCCCACACTTGAACTTTGCCAATATCATTCTCCATGGGCTTCCACAGTCAACCCTGAATCCACTCCGACTTGCCTTGAACTCGGCCGCGAGAGTACTTGTAGGTGTGTCAAGGTCAGAACACATTACGCCTGTGATGAAGGAGCTCCACTGGCTACCCCTACAAGCTCGAATCCATTACAAGGCACTTGTCATGACATGCAAAGCAATGAAGAATCAGTCCCCCACACCCAACAGTAGGTTAATCAACAACATGCCTGGCAACAGGGACAGAAGATCTGCAATGCAGAATGCATTAGAAATCCCTAAGATAATGACAAAGTGCCTAAAAGCAACAACCAATAGGGCTTTTTCTGTTTATGCACCACAGCCTGGAATGCCCTCCCCTCTGAAATTCGAGCTATTCCGAGCCTTGCCCCATTCAGAAAAGCGCTAAAATACCATCTATTCCTAAAACACTACCCAGAAAGCAACCCAGGCAAACACATGACAAGCCCTCTGACCCCCCCCCCTCCCTAACTGCTCTAATACCTTAACCCAACGTGAGAATGGATAGTTCGGCATACCCCTTGCATGAACCCTCCGTTACCATCAGTTATGCTCAATTGTGAATATTCTTAAATCTGTAAATGTGCTGTAATTAGTTCTCACCCAAGTTCTAACCCAAGTTTATTATCCTGTTCATTGTAAACACAATGTGTTTTTGTTACATTGTAATACTGTTTCTGTTCACTGTAAACCACACTGATTTTAATAGCGCGGTATATAAGAAATGTAAATAAATAAATAAAATCCAAGCTTTGGATGCACTGTGTAAGGGACCATGGCAGACTCTCCATAAGGACTTATCTCAGGGATAATGATGAATCTTGCTTGGCCTGTCTACCAAGAAATGAAGTCTTAACACTGTAAGCATTAGCTAGTTCTGTTTACTAGGAAAAAGCACATAGAAATGCAATAAACTTTCAATCTGCACAATCTTTTGGGTATAACTTCTCTAGTAGTTGATTATGGGAGACTGTATCATTTAAGAATGTGTGCATGTAGCATATAAGTGCAGTATCAGCATTTAAAAGCAAATTGCACAGAACAGATAAACTTCATAAATCTACTTTTGTTGTAGAAAACTATTTCTGTCATAGGGGATGGGGAGATACTGGACTGGGTGGGGGAGACAAAAAAAGAGCAGAGATGTTGAGCTATGAGGGGATGACAGAGGAATGGTGGGCTCTGAGGGGTGGACAGAGAGGGAGATGATGGACTCTGAGAGGTGGATATTGAAAGGCAGATGGTGGACTCTGAGAAATGGACAGAGATAGAAATGCTGGGCTCTGAGTGGTAGAGAGATGATGAAATTTGAGTGAATAGCTGCCTGACTGAAGACCGAACACAGTTTAAGACAACTATCCGCAGGGTCATCATGAGCCGACATTGACTCAATGGCACTTAACAAGAGTAGAGACGTAGTAAAGAAAGACATGGAAGAAGAAGCTAAAAGGCAAAGCTCAGTATGTCAGATACAGATATAGAAAGGGAATGGAAGAAGACAGGAAGAATAAGGAGAAATGGCAAATGGACAGCAGGCACTGCAAAGAGGCTTAAGAGAAGACATATAGAATAGCAGAAGAGAGACTGGGGCCATTGAGACTGAAAAAATAAAATGCCCAGACAACAAAGGTAGAAAAAAAAGTATTTTATTTTGAATGTATTAAATAGAGTATGTTAGCTTGGGAAATGTGCTTTTCTGATGCCTGTGTTTTGTTCAGTACAAGAGGCAATGCATTTCTATATTTATTTCTCCAATGTTAAAGGCTCCCAGTTCAATTATTGTCTTTCTATTTCTAATTTATGGTCCTTTGTTTTGCATTTGATGAGTCTGTCCGTGCTTTATATGTATAAAACAAAGTTACTTACCTGTAACGGAGTTCTCCGTGGACAGCAGGATAAGTCAGCCACACCTGGTGACGTCATCCGACGGCGCCATGACGGAAGTGCTCTCTAGCTCAGAGCTTCTGAGCATGTGGGAGGTCCCACCTCCCCCGGCCCGCCCCTAGCCGGCCAGTAATTGACTAGCTATGCCTTAGCGGCTAGGTGCGGGCGCGCAGGCCACCCTCATGCAGGGGAGGCGGGTGGGAATGTGTGGCTGACTTATCCTGCTGTCCACGGAGAACTCCGTTACAGGTAAGTAACTTTGTTTTCTCCTAGGACAAGCAGGATGTGTCAGCCACACCTGGTGTCTCCCAAGCTACGCATATTCGCTGAGGAGAATGAGGGAGGCATGCGTAGAGTAGCAACAGTGTTTATTGAGTAACTTAACAACAAGGTGCAACACCCTGGCGAAGTGCCAGGTAATCATAGAGAAAAGTGCAATAGTAAGAGGTAGACTGTGCAAAAACGTCAGTGCATACCCACGGGCAACTGTGGGGTAGCATATGTGTGCAATCAATTCAACAATGCGATACAATCTTCTGTGCAATCAGATACTAAAGTGTTCTAACAACAGTGCAACAATGCGATACAATCCTCTGTGCAATCAGATAATAAAGTGTTCTAACAACAGTGCAATCCATTCAACAACAATGTGACAATTCGAACAACACTACGCCCAGTCCGTGCGTGGTCTCTGGTCCGTCCGCTCAGCCTTGGGCCGGCTCATTAGAGCCCTCCTTCAAGGGTGTCGTAGCGGCGGATAGGACTGCTCGGCCAAAGGAGCCGTCGTTCTCCGCGTGGAAGTCCAGGCAGTAGTGCTTCTGGAAGGTCAGTTGAGAGGACCAGGTGGCGGCTCTGCAGATCTCGCTCACCGGCACCTCCTGCGCGCAGGCCAGGGAAGCGGCTAAAGCGCGGAGCTGATGCGCACTCGCCTTGTTCGATGGGAGCGCGCCCGCTTTCTGCAGGCAATAGGCAACGCAGGCTGAGATCCAACAGGAGAGTGTGCGTTTGGAGACAGGTCTCCCAGGCCTGTTCGGGTCAAAGGAGACGAAGAGCTGGGTCCCCCATCGAGTAGCAGATGTCCTGTCGAGGTAGATGCGTAGGGCGCGTACGCAATCCAGGGAGTGAAGCCGTTGCTCCTCGGGAGAAGAGTGCGGGGCTGGGAAGAAAGATGGCAGCTCCACCGTCTGGTTGACATGAAACGCGGAGGCTACCTTCGGCACAAACTTGGGATGAGTCCGCAGGGATGCCCGGTTGTGGTAAAGCTTTGTGTAGGGCGGGTGTGCCACCAGAGCCTGTAGTTCGCTGACCCTCCGGGCCGAGGTGATGGCTACAAGGAAAAGGGTCTTCCAGGAGAGAAATTTTCCGGGCGCTGTGGTCAATGGTTCGAACGGCTC
Organism: Ichthyophis bannanicus; assembly: GCA_033557465.1. Taxonomy (NCBI): domain Eukaryota; kingdom Metazoa; phylum Chordata; class Amphibia; order Gymnophiona; family Ichthyophiidae; genus Ichthyophis; species Ichthyophis bannanicus. Next base: position 1,221,686,509 of record CM066031.1, read on the forward strand.
CTGCATGAGTTGTTGCAGGACGACGTTAAGGTCCCATGAAGGTACCGGCTTCTGTACCGGGGGCTGCAGATTCCGGAGGCCTCTCATGAAACGCGTCACAATGGGAAGGGTGGCTATGGAGCCTGAACCTGAGTACTCCGGGATTCCGTGCAAAGAGGCTATGGCCGCGAGATGCACTTTGATGGATTGTGGTTTCAAGCCTGAGCTGGAGAGGAAGGCGAGATATTGCAGGACAGTGGGTATCGGGCAAGATGCTGGATGAATTCCTTGGCCCTTGCACCAGATGCTGAAGCGTTTCCACTTCAGACTGTAGGCTTTTCTGGTTGACAGCCTCCGGGAAGCCAGAACAATCTGATGTACCTCCGAGGGTAGGCCGGACTCGTTGAGGGTTGTTTCGTCGGCCGGCAGGCCGTCGAGGCTCGAAATGAGGGAGGTCATCCTTTCAGTCTCCAGGCTGTCAAGGCTAGAGTCTGGAGGTTGGGATGCAAGGTGGTACCACCGTTTTGGGTTACCAGGTCTGTTCTCAGAGGAAGCCGAATTGGCGGCTCTTGGGCGAGCTGCAGCAGTAGGGAGAACCACATCTGTCTGGGCCAGTAGGGGACGATCAAGATCACATGCGCTTCCTCCTTGATGATGCGCTGTAATGTGGCTGTCACGAGAGGTGTTGGGGGAAATGCGTACACCAAGTCCCAGGTCCTCCACTGGACTGCAAACGCGTCGGAGGCTACCCTCCGCTGAGACGGGTGCTTGGAGCAGAACAGGGCACATCTGGTGTTGGCTTTGGTGGCAAAGAGGTCGATCTGGGGCACTCCCCAGCGCCGGAAGAGGTTGCGGGCCACATCCATGTGAAGCATCCACTCGTGAGGTTGCAGCTGTCTGCTGAGCCTGTCCGCCAGGGCGTTCTGGTCCCCGGGAAGGTAGGTCACTTGCAGCCTGCAGTTGTTGGTTAAGGCTTCGGCCCAGGTCTCGAGGGCTTCCTTGCATAGTGTACGGGATCCCGTGCCCCCTTGTTTGTTTATATAGAACATGGTGACTTGGTTGTCCGTTTGCAACAAGATTGCTTTCCCCGTCAGGTGTGGCTTGAATGTCCGGAGGGCATATTTGATGGCTCGCAATTCGAGAACATTGATGTGAAGGGCACGCTCCTCTCTGGTCCAGGCTCCTTGGGTGCTGAGATGCCTGAGATGAGCCCCCCAACCCGTGGAGGATGCATCCGTGGTGAGGATGCATTGATGGGAGAGGGGTTGCAGCTGCTTGCCTACTGAAAGGTTGTCTGCGTTCATCCACCAACGGAGGCTCCGGACCACGTTGGCGGAGATCGGTATGCGCGTGTGGAGTGGCTGGGATAGTTGCTTCCAGTGACTCTGCAGGTGCCATTGGAGGGTGCACATATGGAGTCTCGCCAGGGGAAGGACCGATGTCGTCGCCGCCATGTGGCCTAGCAGGCGCATGATCCCTCGGGCCGAGGTGTGCTCCTCTGCCGACACTCTCTTGGCTAGCTGCACAATGGTCCTGATCCGGGGCTCGGGCAGGAAGGCCTTGCAGATCTTGGTGTCGATTATCGCCCCGATGAACTCCGTCCGCTGCACTGGGTCGAATCGGGACTTTTCTTTGTTGAGCAGGAATCCCAGCCGGCGTAGAAAAAGTGTTGTCTGGCGGACCGCTCTGTGGAGTTCGGGGGCAGAGCTCGCCGACAGGAGCCAGTCGTCCAGGTAGGGAAAGATGGCAATGCCTTGCTTGCGGAGGTGTGCTGCGGCGACCGCCACGCATTTCGTGAATACTCTGGGCGCTGGGGAAAGGCCAAAGGGCAGAACCCGATATTGGTAATGGCAACCCAGCGCGATGAATCTGAGGAATTTCCTGTGAGATGCGTGGACAGGAATGTGGGAGTAAGCATCCTGTAAGTCCAGCGTGGCCATCCAGTAGCCCGCTCTGATGAGAGGGAGGATGGAGTTGAGCGAATACATCCTGAACTTCTCCTTCAGGATGAAGCGGTTTAGCTTCCGGAGGTCCAGGATGGGCCGAAGGTCTCCTGACTTCTTGGGAATAAGGAAGTACCGGGAGTAGAATCCAGTGTTGAGTTCGTCCGGAGGCACCTTCTCTATTGTCCGTGCCCGGAGAAGTTGCTGGAGGAGATCCGAGAGGTGTTTTTTCTGATGAAGTGGAGGCTTGCTGGAGGGTGGCTTCCTCTGCCGTGGGAGGGAGGAGAAACGCAAACGGTAGCCCGTCTGTATTATCTGAAGGACCCACTTGTCCGAGGTGATCTCCTGCCAGGCCGAGTGGAAATGGGCCAGGCGACCCCCGACCGGGAGTTCCCCTGAATCCAGTGAAGGGCCCAGCCATGCCGGGTAGTCAGAAGGAAGAGGAGTCTTTCCCCGTGTGGGACGGGTTGGTCTGTTTTTGTTTGCGCTGCCGCTGTTGCTGTCTCTGAAAGGGCGGCTTGTGGTAGTTCTGCTTGTACCTGGGCGGCTGCCACTGGCGGTTGGAGCCATAGTATTGTCTTGATGAGGGAAAGGGCTTGCGGGAATAGCTCCCTTTCCGTGTCCAGGAGGGGCGTTCGAGTCCGTCCGCAGCCAGAGTCTTTAGAGTGGTGCAGTCTTCCTTCAGACCGTGCACCGTGTCGGCGACTTTGTCCCCGAAAAGGGAGTCACCCGAGCAGGGTGAATCCGCTATCCGGTCGTGGGTACTATCGGAGAGTCCTGACGCACGGAGCCATGCCCAGCGACGGGCAGATATGGCCGTGCCCGCTGTGCGCACGGCCGTGTCAAAGGCGTCAAAGGCTGTACTCATGAGGTGCCTGCTGCATTCCGCTAACTCCTGCATGGTGGTAGCGGCAGATGTACATGAGTCCTTGGGAAGATCCTGCAGATGGCGTTTGAAGTCAGCCAGGAGGGAGTCCTGGAATAGGACATGCTGAAACTGATGCGCTGATATCTTGGCGCTGAGCATTGCGCCTTGGAACACTTTCCTTCCCACGTCGTCCAGGCGCTTGGGGTCCCGGCCTGGTGGGTACACGGCTTGGGCACATGTGGACTTGGCTCTCTTGAGAGCTGATGCTACCACAATGGACTGGTGGCTTAACTGGGGCTTGTCGAATCCAGGCGCCATGTGGATGATGTACTTAGTGTCGAGGCGTCTGGAGCAAGCATGGCCAGACGCTGGGGATTGCCAGAGGGTCAACTGCTTTTCCTTCAACTTGCGATGAAGGGGAAGAGCCATGGCTGGTCTTGGGCCGCTGAGATACTTCATGACATCCGGCTCCTTCTCCTCTGGCATGTCCTCTGTGGCCAGCCCCAGTCTGGACGCCACCTTTCGTAGAAATTTTGGGTACGTTAGATCCTCCGGGACTGGTGTCGGTGGATCCTCCGCGGCATCTGCCTGGCTCTTGGAGGCGTCAGAAGCTCGTCCCATGTCCTCCCCGTCGCTCCGTTCGGAGTCCAGCTGCGCCGGGGAAGGTGTCCTCGGTGTGGAGGGTGCTGGGGAGAGAGTCCGCGCTGGGGAGGGAGTCCGTGCCCTGGATGGTGACAGGCTAGGGAGAGAGTGCTCCGAGGCAGGTCGTACCACGGATGGAACGAGCGCCTGATCCGCTTCAAGCCGGTGGGGGGCAGTTTGTTCCACAAGGCGGTTAAGCAGCTGAAGAATGGCAGAGGAGGTGGAGTCTGAGGACCGGCTGCTCCTATGTCTGCTGCTGCCATGGGAGCTGGATCTCCTGCACCTCTTATGGCTCCGTGGGGACTCCCTGCGGGAAGATCTCTTCCTGGATGAGGAACGATGCCTGTGCTTAGCTGCCCTCCTCCTGCTCTTTTCCCCGACCTGCTGGGAGCAGCTGGAGCGGTGCTCTGTCTCCCCCCCGTTGCTGTTTGAGCGGTGTCTGCTTCTGCCGCGCCGGCTGTCAGTGTCGGCGCGATTTTCATCATGTGCAGCTGATTGCTGTGCAGCTTTTCTGTGCTCAGCGCCGCCCCGGGAATCCACTGACACAGGGGATGCCAGTCGGCACCGATCGTCCGCGGCCTGCTTTTCCGCACGGCTCCGTAGCTCCTCTGCAGCCATAGCAGACGTGCTGGGCAGTGGGGATGATTGTCGGCGCTGGTTTTCACTCCGTTGCTTCTCTGGTGGCTGAGCAGTCGCGCTGAGCAGAGGGGAAGGCTGTCGGCGCTGAACGCTTGACCCGGAAGAGCTGCGCCCAATAGAAGGAGAGGGGGCGTGTCCGGAGGAGGAGCCCGGCTGGTCCACGATGGCGGCGCCATTTTCGAATACCTCGGGAGGGCCGCATGGCAGAGGAGAACGGGCCTGAACACCGCTTGCCGCAGAGGGGCTTACCCGAAGGGTAGAGGCCTCTCCGGAAGCTGGAGAATCCGAGGGGAAAGCAGCGCTTGATCCCCGTTGAGCGGGAGCCCTCACTCCATCCGATACAGGGAGCTTTTTGGCACAGGAAGGCTTGGCAGGCCCCGACGGCTGAATATGCTTACTTTTGCGACGCTCCGGGTTCCGATCAGCAGGGGAACTGCTCGCTGTCGCCGCGGAGGAGAGCAACTCCTTCAGGGCTTGTTCACGGTGTTTTCTTGCCCTGGGGGACATCCGGGCACAGCTGGCACAATCTTTCACCTGATGTGAGGTCCCCAGGCATCCGATGCAATGAAGGTGAGTGTCCGAGAGGTTCATTTTTCTATTGCAGAGCGGACACTTCTTGAAGCCAGGTTTAGGCATGAAGAATTTTCTTTGTAATAGGTGTTTTACAGGAGAGCTAGGTTTTCCGTCCTGAGGCAAGGCGGAAGAAAAGGAACTGGCCGGCTAGGGGCGGGCTGGGGGAGGTGGGACCTCCCACATGCTCAGAAGCTCTGAGCTAGAGAGCACTTCCGTCATGGCGCCGTCGGATGACGTCACCAGGTGTGGCTGACACATCCTGCTTGTCCTAGGAGAACTGAATTTCGGTATTCTGTTAGTATGTCATTTCTGTGTAGATATCTGTAGCAGTCCTACTTGATCTGTTTTCCCAGAAGGAAAGGTATTGGTGTTTTCTAAAACACCTGCCTCTGTCATTTTTGCTACGCCAGACTAATACAACTGTTGATTTCCAACATGCAGCAAGACAAGACAAGGAGAAATACTACAATGATGCATGCAAGGAATTAGAAGCAGAAACTATTAGAAGAAGAGCAAGATCGGCTTTCCTAAAGCTACGAGAGTTAAAGAAAAAATTGCAGCCTCGAATTGTAATGTTACAAGATGCTCAAGGATCCATGTTGAATGATGCTGAGAAGATCAAGAAAAGGTGGAAAGAATATACAGTCATATGATAAAGATCAAGTGGACCAACAGTCGTTTCAACCTGTACCTTATGATCTGGAACCATTGATGATGAAAGAAGAAGTCGAAACAGCATTGAAAGCTTTATCAAAGAACAAAGCACCAGGCATTGATGGCATTCCCATTGAAGTATTACAGAAATCTGATGCAACTGTTATCATACTTACAAGGCTCTGCCAGGAAATTTGGTTGACAACATCATGACCAACTAACTGGAAAAGATACCAGTATAAAAGAAAGGTGATCCAACTGACTGGAAATTATCACACAAGCGCTTTGATCCCACATGCCAGCACGATTCTACTCAAGATTATTTAGCAGAGACTATGACCATACCTGGAATGAGAACTGCCTGAAGTGCATGAAGGGGTCAGGAATGGGCGAGGAATAAGAGAAATCATCGCGGATGTGAGATGGATCCTTGAAAAGACTAAAGAATACCAAAAGGATATCTATATGTGTTTTATTGACTACAGCAAGGCTTTTGACTGTATAAAGCATGAGAAACTCTGGGCCACATTAAGAAGCATGGGTATACCAGAACACCTGATCGTTCTCTTGCACAACCATTACATTGATCAAGAAGCAACAGTTCAAAGGGAACAAGGAGAAACAGAATGGTTTAAAATCAGCAAAGGTATATGATAAGGCTGCATACTTTCCCCCTACCTGTTTAATTTATATGCAGAACAACTCATTAGAGAAGCAGGACTGTATGAAGACAACCGAGGTGCAAAGATTGGTGGAAGACTCATCAACAGCCTTCGCTATGCTGATGATACCACATTACTGGCTGAAAGTGAAGATGATCTGAAACATTTGCTTCTCGAGATCAAAGAACATAGTCTTTTTAATATAAAGAAGACAAAGATCCTGATAACTGGAAAAATCAATAAGTTCATTGTTGATGGAGAAGAAATTGAAATAGTGGATAACTTTAACCTACTTGGATCAACTATCAATAAAGAAACAACAAGCAGTCAAGAAATCCGACGATGCACTGCTCTTGGCAGAATGGCTATGAAGGAACTAGACAAGATTCTCAAAAGCAGAGATGTCTCTCTTCATACAAGATTCGACTCGTTCAAGCCATGTTATTTTCAATGTCATATGGATGTGAAAATTGGACAGTGAAGAAGATAGACAGGAAGAAAATTGATGCCTTTGAATTATGGTGCTGGCAACGAATACTGTGTATATCGTGGACTGCCCGAAGAACACACCAGTCAGTACTAGAGGAGATCAAACCTAAGCTTTCATTAGAAGCTCGGATGACAAGACTTCGACTTTCATACTTTGGACACATCATGCGAAGAGAGACAACATTAGAGAAAGACATCATGCTTGGCAAGGTAGAAAGTCAATGCAAAAGAAGGCTGCCAGCAATGAGATGGATTGATACAATAACAGCAGCTATGGGTACCACTCTATCAAAATGAGCCACCTGACTGAAGACCGAACATAGTTTAGGACAACTATCCAGAGGGTCGCTATGAGTCGACACCGACTTGACGGCACTTAACAACAACATTTATACTTTTTCCATTTTTAAGTTGCCATGTAATTTCTAAGGTTTAGAGCTTGAAATATTGTTCAATGTAAACTGCCTCTGATCGATGGAAGGGGCGGTATATAAAATCGTTTAAATAAATAAATAAAATAAAAGAAGATTTTGGAGATGGGTGTTATGTAAATCTTAGGGCAGTTTCTGCAAATGGGTTAGTTTTGCACATACCATGACAGTCGTAAACCTCACTTCTAAGCCAGGGCATGTGGAGTATAATCTTGGTCTCTCAAATTTACTGCTAAAGTTTGGCATAGAACTTGCATCATGCCAAAGACAGCCTCCTGCTGGACTTCGTAACTTGTATGGGTAGTTTGTCAAGATGTGCTTGGAAATTCTTCTTTATCAAGCCTGGCATCCAACATGAAGGGAAATATTTCTGTATCTTTCTGCCACATTTTCTTGGTCTCTGACTGCATTTCCTGGTATTTCAGGATCTTTTGCCTCTCCATGTGATTCACTTGGAACAACACCTCTAATGCCGTTCTGGTGTTTTTCTCCTAAATCACTATATCCAGATTCCTTTCATCCAGCTTTTTATCGGTCAGAATGGGAGTATCCCAGGTGATCATAACCTCCTCATTATCTGTAATTTTCTTAGGGTCGTGATCCCAGTGCTTTTTGGGCACAGTGATGTTGTAGTACTTACAGAGTTTCCTGTGAATGAGGTGCACTACTTTATTATGTCTTTCTGTATAGAAATTTTCTGCCATCAAAACATCAGTCATCTATGAGATGAATCTCCATTTCCAGGTCTTTATTACAGAATTGACATATGTCTTTGTTGCCAGTTTTTCAATGCTCGCTGTAAACCATCTCGTCTGTAAGCCATTATCCTGGGTTGCAACTATAAACCTCTCATCCTTCGGTTTCAGTTCACCCCTCCTTAACCTTTCATGTGTTCGTTCTTGATTGACAAAGGATTCCTGGAGTCAGGGCCGTTCCAAGTGTGAATTACGCCCTGTGCGACTTGCACATCGGGTGCGTGCCCCCTCTCCCCACCCCCATCCAGCCACTTTCTGGATGGTGGCAGGAAAGAAGAGGTGCGCCCAATGTGCAGTCGCTGGCACTCTAAGCAGATCTGTCCCTCCCTTCTCTGATGTCGCATCAGAGAAAGGAGAGGCCAGACCTGCTGAGAGTGCCGTGAGAAGGCTTAAGGGGCGCATTTCAGCTGTCTGCCGTAGCATGTGGTGCCTTAGTGCATGGCAAACCCATGCTAACAGCGCACATTAGTAAACATGCCCCTATATGGCTTACTTAGGAAGATACTAAACTGTTTTTTTTATTAGGCATTTTTGGTATGTTTCCTTACTGTGCTTAGCCCATATGTATTTTGAAGAGGATCTCTGGAGGTTTTGGGGTGGGGCACAACATGGTGGTATTTGCTTTCATCTGTTGATGCACTGGTCTATTTGGCTGTGATCTGATAGTTAAGATTGAGATCTTACAGTTATTTAAAACCCCAACCAGCTATGCTTCTAACTTTGACCACATTCTCCAGCATTATATTCTCCAGCTTAATTGCACATTGACTGAAAAGCCACAAGCCGATATTGAGCTCATGGCAGTCAGCATTATTTTTAGTGTTGGCCACCTTGATAGTTCAGTGAGTGGCCAGCACTATCTAGATAGTTTTGCAGATAGCACTTAGAAAAGCTTTTTGGTTTGGCTTTCTTAAGTTACCCAGACAGTTATCTGAAAACTCACTATCCAGATAACTCAAGTCTCTGGACTGTCCCGGCACTATCCCACATATTCCAGCGTGGAAGCATGTCAGCTTCACTTTGATTATTATTTACGAGGATGCGTTCAATCTACAACAAAAGTACTCATATTCAAATGTGTTATGTTGCTATGTGGCACTCTCGGTTTCCAGAGGTCTCAGTTGTCTTGTAGCTAAGCCTTAAGACTCACGTCTGCCGGCAAAAGCCTTGATCATATCAATGACCTCCTTTATAAAAGGAAACCTTTTTCGTGATTTTAAAAATTCCCCAGCCAACAGTACTTTAACAAACAGGATATCAGGGAGATTTAACTTATATACGTGCTAATGCCTTTCTACTAGGTTATCTCCTGCTGGCTTAATGAGTTTAAAGACTGCACTTAGCTGAACTTCTCCAATATATCCCGAAATTCGTGGCTTTGGTTAGACCAATCTTCGATCCCGACGCTCCCACGGGGTACCACTGTGGCGTTTCACAGCCGACAGTTTCATCAGGGGATCCGCTTGAGTGGGTCTAGCCAAAGCCACGAATTTCGGGATATATTGGAGAAGTTCAGCTAAGTGCAGCCTTTAAACTCATAAGAACATAAGAACATAAGACATGCCATACTGGGTCAGACCGAGGTCCATCAAGCCCAGTATCCTGTTTCCAACAGTGGCCAATCTAGGTCATACGTACCTAGCAGTTTCCCCAAAAGACACAAGTTCCACAATGCTTGTACTGGGTCAAGCATTTATTTTATTTATTTAACAGATTATTTATATACCGCTCCTTCCATTGATCAGGTGCGGTTTCCATATAACAACAATAAACAGTGTGGTCTGTTTTTACATATAACATTTGTAGCTAGGTAAATACAGTTAACAATTAATAATTAACAATTAACAATTAGTAAACTATGTACAGTTGAACATAATTAAACTATATACATTGTTTTGTTTTTCATTTACTTATTCGCTTTGTTTTAGGGTGTATCACTTCATTCTTTTGATGAGTTGTGTATTACTCGGGGTGGGATTATCCTTTATCCAGTTGGGGGGGGTGTGGTGTGCTGGTCAGAGATCCATAATGCTTTGTGAATAAGTGTGTTTTGAGTTTTTTTCTGAACTCCATTATGTCGGGTAATTGTCTTAGTTCTATTGGGATTGAGTTCCACAAGATAGGTGCTGCATGGGAGAAGGCTTTTTTGTTAGTGGATTTATTGGCCCTAATGAATTCTTTTGGAGTGGTTAGTTTATTAAGCTGGTCTCTCCTTTGTAGATTGTGTGTAGGTTCTATTTTGATAAGGTTATTTATGGGCAGGGGTGCTGTTTTTGTTATGGCTTTGTAGGTGGTTAATATAGTTTTATATTCTATGCGGCTTTGAATCGGGAGCCAGTGTAGATATTCTAAGATTGGGGTTATATGTTGGAAAGGTGGGGCTTTCGTTATGGTCCTTGCTGCTGCGTTTTGTGCTAATTGAAGTTTTTTTATGGCTTCCTTGCTTACGCCAAGTAAGGTTAGGTTTGCGAAGTCGAAATGTGGGGTTATGATTGCTTGTATGACGCGTTGGAAGTCCTGTAAGTGCATTAGCATTGATATCCTGGGTCCCTTTTTAATAGTGGTTTATGGACCTTTCCTCCAGGAACTTGTCCAAACCTTTTTTAAACCCAGCTATACTATCAGCCCTTACCACATCCTCCGGTAACAGATTCCAGAGTTTGATTACACGTTGAGTGAAAAAATATTTTCTCTTATTTGTCTTAAATAGTTTACCCTGTAGCTTCATTACATGTCCCCTAGTCTTTCTATATTCTGATAGCGTAAACAATTGATCCACGTTTATCTGTTCCACTCCATTCATTAATTTATAGACCTCTATCATATCTCCCCTCAGCCGTCTCTTTTCCAGGCTAAAGAGCCCTAACCTTTTTAGCCTCTCTTCATAGGAGTAGCCTTCCATCCCCTTCACCAATTTGGTGGCTCTTCTCTGTACTTTTTCTAATAACGCTATGTCCTTTTTAAGATACGGTGACCAGAATTGCACACAATATTCAAGGTGCGGTCGTACCATGGAGCGATACAGAGGCATTATAATATCCTTTGTTTTATTCTCCATCCCTTTCCTTATGATACCTAGCATTCTGTTTGCTTTCTTGGCCGCCGCTGCACACTGGGTGGAGGGTTTTAACATGTTATCCACGATGACTCCTAAATCTTTTTCCTGGGTGGTGGCTTCTAATGTGGAGCCTTGCATCGAGTAACTATAGTGTGGGTTGTTCTTTCCTAGGTGCATGACTTTGCACTTGTCCACATTAAATTTCATTTGCCATTTGGATGCCCAGTCTTCCAATTTATCCAGGTCCTCCTGCAGTTTTCCACTTTCCTCTTGGGTTTTAACAGCTTTAAACAGTTTTGTGTCATCTGCAAATTTGATAACCTCACTCGTTATTCCCTTTTCCAGGTCATTTATGAATATGTCAAAAAGCAGCGGAGCCAGTACAGATCCCTGGGGTACTCCACTATTCACCTTTTTCCATTGGGAATATTGGCCATTTAGCCCTACTCTCTGCTTTCTATCTTTTAACCAGTTCCCGATCCACAATAGTACACTGCCTCCTATCCCATGACTTTTTAGCTTTGCCAAAAGTCTCTGATGGGGGACCTTGTCAAAAGCTTTCTGAAAATCCAGATACACTATATCAACCGACTCACCTTTGTCTACCTGTTTATGCACACCTTCAAAAAAACATATCAGATTAGTAAGACAAGATCTTCCTTGTCTAAAGCCATGTTGGCTGTCTCCCATTAGGCCATGACTATCTACATGCTGCGTAATTTTGTTCTTTATGATGGTTTCTACCATTTTCCCTGGTACTGACGTCAGGCTCACCGGTCTGTAATTTCCCGGGTCACCCCTGGAACCCTTTTTAAAAATTGGTGTTACGTTGGCGACCCTCCAATCTTCAGGTATTACAGATGATTTTAATGAAAGTTCACAGATTACCAATAGCAGGTCTGCAATCTCATATTTCAGTTCTTTCAACACTCTGGGATGTATACCATCCGGTCCAGGTGATTTGCTACTATTCAGTTTATCAAATAGTTGTAATATATCTTCCCGGTGTAGCGATATTTCTCTCAATTCCTCTGCAGTATCACCTTTAAATACCACTTCAGTCTTGGGTAACATCCCTACATCTTCCTCAGTAAAGACCGAAGCAAAGAATTCATTCAGTCTCTCCGCTATAGCCTTGTCTCCTCTTACTGTCCCTTTTACCCCTCTATCATCTAACGGTCCAATTGACTCTCTCACAGGCCTTTTGCTACGAATGTACTTGAAAAAGTCTTTATTTCGTGTTTTTGCTTCCGCAGCAAGTTTCTTTTCAAATTCCCGCTTTGCCTGCCTTATCAATGCTTTGCATTTAACTTGCCAGTGCTTGTGCTGTTTCCAGTTTTCATCATTTGGCTCTTTTTTCCATTTCCTGAAGGTTGCTTTTTTGGCAGCAACAGCCTCTCTGACCTCACCTTTAAACCATGCTGGCAGTTTTTTGGACTTTCTCCCACTCTTCTTAATGCGTGGAATACAGCTGGTCTGGGCTTCGAGGATAGTAGTTTTAAATAACGCCCAAGCTTGCTGTAAGTCTTTAACCTTTGGAACCGCTCCTTTTAGTTTTTTCCTAACTATATTCCTCATTCTATCATAGTCTCCCTTTTGAAAGTTAAAAGGTAGTACTGTGGATTTCTTTACTATTTGTTCTCCAATAATTAAATCAAACATGATCATATTATGGTCACTATTGCCAAGTGGTCCCAACACCCTTATTTCTTGCACCAGATCTGGCGTTCCACTAAGGACTCATTCCATACTCATTAAGCCAGCAGGAGATAACCTAGTAGAAAGGCATTAGCACGTATATAAGTTAAATCTCCCTGATATCCTGTTTGTTAAAGTACTGTTGGCTGGGGAATTTTTAAAATCACGAAAAAGGTTTCCTTTTATAAAGGAGGTCATTGATGTGATCAAGGCTTTTGCCGGCAGACGTGAGTCTTAAGGCTTAGCTACAAGACAACTGAGACCTCTGGAAACCGAGAGTGCCACATAGCAACATAACACATTTGAATATGAGTACTTTTGTTGTAGATTGAACGCATCCTCGTAAATAATAATCTACTACGTTCAAGAAGAAGACCAATTTTTCATTTGTAGCTTCACTTTGAGACCTATGATGGCACAACCCTATGTTGGGAGCATGAATATAATGGAGATTCAGTAACGTCTTTTACTATTTGATACTTATGAATGAAAATTAGATTCTAGAGAGTTTTTTTGAAAGTATGGAATTTATGATAAGATTTTCATGCTTGACTCTGTATGAACTGAATAATATCTATACTGGATGAATTCTTTTGAATGAAGATGTTAGTATAAAAAGTTATATTTTCATTTGAACTGTTATTTAAATTGGACCAATGATGAGACAAATGGTAGCACCACATAATGTGCTTCTGTTTTTGAAGGTCCAATTTTATTAAATTACAAGTTTTAATTATATACCATAATTCAGAGAATTTTGCTATGATTTAGTTTGCCTTTTTAAAGTAGTCATAAAAGAGGTGCAGTTTCTGAAATATATTTTAGGCTCCCTGTTATGAAATTACCTCCTAAGCTCTTAACTTCATTCCCCCTACTTCGTTTTAAAATGCTGCCTCTTAGGAACCTTGTGATTTAAGGCACCTGCATTTAGGTTCTCAGAGCCAGCATATTTTTATTTTTTTTAGTTCCAAACCTTATTGCATTATATTAACGAAATAAGTAAAACAGTATCAGAACAATTAAAATTCAAAGTGTAGTAGTCCTTTTGTTCAGCATGAAATGTTGGCTTTTCAGCTTTTTTTCAGATGTGAAATGCTGGCTAAAATGGATGCAAATGTTCACTATTAAAAGAAAGTGGTAAAACGCCACCAAAATATCCAATGTAAAAATAAATCTTTAAGCCGGCAAGCTGATGTCTTCATTGATATGCAAAACCAGTCCCTGCCATTCACGTTTCTGATGGGACTGAACATTCCAGTTTTCAAAATCTAGAAAACGCATTGTTTTTACAGTCGAGCAATTTAAAAAAAAAAAAAAACTGTTGCCTTTTTAGCTTTTCATGGCGTAGCTCATTACTGAGCTGCCCTGAATTAGGCTTTTCCCCGTTATCTTTCCTCGTCGTTGATACCATTCATTTCCTGCCTCCTGAGCAATTCTTTTAGCTATGTTCTATTTCCTTTCTGTAGGCTTTTTTTTTAAACTAGACTTTCTAGCACAATTTTCTCTTAATAATAGTTCATTCATTCATTCTCTTAACATTTGCTCTGTTGAATTTTTGTGTCCTCTCTTCTCCTGCTCTCATTTCCAATGCATTTTCATTTCAAATGTAATCATATTACCATAATTATCTGACTTTTCACAGCTCTCTTCTGTAAGTCCATAACCACCTCCCTATCGTTTAGAAGAACCAGGTCTAGTATTGCCCTGTCTCTAGTTAGTTCCTTATCCACCATGCAGAATCACCTTCCTAAACTGCCTGCCGCCAACTGTTGCATGATTCCCTTTCCCCATTAATCTCTTGATATTTAAACTTTCCCGTTATCATAATTTATCCCAAGCCAGCTGACATTTCCAGCTGTAACTTTAATATTCCTCAGTGCTACTTGAGGCTTAGAACAAATTCCTACGATTTATGTTTTTCTGTTTTTATTACTCCCATCTTTTCCACTGCAACTACATACTTGTGTAGCACTACAAGGCATATACACAGTGCTGTACACAAGCATGTAAGAGACAGTCCCGGCGCAATAAAGCTTACATTCTATTCAAGAAAGAGACAGATAAACACTGGGTCCTCCTTACAGGGATGTTGGGTGCAGCCTGCCCCTCGGGCCTGGGACTTTCTGCTTCTGCTGGGGTCTATGGCATCGATACTGGAGTTGTTCCATTGGGCTAGGGCACATGTGCATCCAATTCCAAGATAGTCGTGTTCTCAACAGTTTGATCAGACCCTTCCACTCCCTTGGGAGGTCAGGCAGTAGTTAGTTGGTGAGGTTGAAGCCACCATGTTGATGAGCGACATGCTGCTGGAAGCCTCTGAGAATGTATACTGATGTCTCCCGCATCCTCAGAGGGGTCAAAGAGATTCATCCACCAGTGCGCCCAGTGGTTCCAGAGTGGAGCCTTTCTCTGGTGCTGAAGGCATTGATAGGGCCTGCCTTTGAGTGCTTGCATAGGACCTCTCAAAGATTTGACCCTTAAAATCGTCTTTCTGGTGGCTATTGCATCCGCAGGACGGGTGTCGGAACTGCAGACCTTGTCTTGTCAGGAACCCTTTTTGGCCATTGCAACAGCTTGCGGACAGTAACCAATTCATAAGTATTACTCAGACCCATACATCATAAATTAAATTAATACTTCTACAATATCCTAAATAGCTTTGAAATTTTTAACAGGAAGGAAAAAGACCTCAGTGCATTAATGAGCTTCACATTGCTGACTTCTTTTCTTTATTCCAGTTTAAATATGCTCAATCTCACCACAACAAGGGTTATAAAAAATCTCCCTTATTTTATATAAACGGTGAAAGCAATATTTTTGTAAATTATATCGAGTAAATTGTATCTAATAAATTGGAGACCATAAGCTCTTAAACATATCTTCTTCTCTGGTTTGCTCTTACTATGCACTCTGGCCACTTGAGAAGCTGTTCATATCTCTCAGTTCAAATCACCCCGCTGCTGATAGCATTTCACTGCCCACCGCTTCAGGGAGTGGTCAAATAATTGCTTCTAAAAACAAAACATGGGTCATATTGCTTCAGACCACACAAAAGAAATCATATGGATTGTGCTTCCTAACCATGCCCCCTTTTTTTTTTAGTGCCATCAAGTCAGTGTTGACTCATAGCGACCCAGCTACCTCTGGGTTTTCTTGGCAATGTATCACCGGAAGTAGATTGCCAGCCTTTTCTTCTGAGGCAATGGAGGGTAAAGTGACTTGCCCAAGGTCACAAGGAGTGAACCCTTGATCTTCTGGGTACTAGGCAGTTGCTCTAACCACTAGGCTACTCCTCCACTCAACCATGCCCATGCCCCCTATGTCAATTCAATCTCTATAAAAACAGACTTCTAAAGGTGTTTATACTAAAAGTGAATCTAAAGCATTACACGTCGCTGTATCCTCCCTGACTGAAACATATACAAGACCTGCTCACAGCGTCCCACTAAAGAGCAGTTGCCCTATTCGATTAGCATTGCATAAAATGTCTCTGAGGTGAACCTTTAGAAAAGAACCGAGATTTTACTGAAGAATACCTCATCCTTCCATTCCTTCTGAAGCATTCGATTTATCAATGCACCCTCAAATGTATCCCTCTTTACAAACAAGATGGACTTTAAGGGATATTGCCTGTTGTCACTTCTTACTTCGCTTACTCAAAAAGTGCTTTTTTCACATTTCGCCACTGTTGGCCGTCTTTCAGAGCCAAAGAGTTTTTCAGCCGGCTCATTCACAACACCACTACGTATGCGCTCTTAAAGCTATGGTGCTATGCTCAAACCATATTCACTTCCATGAAATCTCGGTCTTTTGTAGAGGGGTGGGGCTTGGGCAGTGTAGGCGGAGCTTACATGTTTATTTATTTAACATTTTTTATATACCGCCTTTCAGAGTCTCAAAGCGGTTTACACGGAACATAACTTTGTTTACATAGAACGGTTCATCAGTAACAATTTACAGAAATAGTTAACAATGGTACAATCTTACAACATTTGTAACTATTTACAGAGGATATATTATTCCTACATTCTATAGCATTTTGTAACTATTTACAGAGTATTGGCGGTTTACACGTACGTGCATAAGTTATAAAATACTATAACTTATGTGCATTCTTTACAGATCTAGACACACACATTTAAGTTCTGGTGTAAGTGTTCGCACCTAGGTTTGTATCTTACCACTCATGCCCCTATTTTATAAAGAAAAGTAGGTGAGCACTTTTCTTTGTGAAATAGGCACACTTTGTGTGCACTGGAATGTGCATTAAGCCAGGTAAATTTTATAAAATCTTCCCCTTAATGTGAGGCAAGAGGAAATTAAAAAGTTTAAAGTTCCCTTCCAGGGACCTTCCCTCTTTTACTATTGGGGGAATTCTGCGCAACAGAGCAATGCAGAATATGTGCAAAACTCCCCACCTGTGCAAGCACCAGCATTGGCAGATAGTGCGGCAGCTTTGGGTGTCTGATCCTGCCTCACTGTTAGCAGTTTCACAGCCGTGGGAGCATTTTTGTTTGCTCCTGCATTTGTGAACATAACATAAGAACATAAGATATGCCATACTGGGAGAGACCAAGGTCCATCAAGCCCAGTATCCTGTTTCTAACAGTGGCCAATCTAGGTCATACGTACCTAGCAGTTTCCCCAAAAGACACAGGTTCCACAATGCTTGTACTGGGTCAAGCATTGATATCCCGGGTCCCTTTTAATAATGGTTTATGGACCTTTCCTCCAAGAACTTGTCCAAACCTTTTTTAAACCCAGCTACACTAACAGCTCTTACTACATCCTCCGGTAACAAATTCCAGGGTTTGATTACATGTTGAATGAAAAAATATTTTCTCTTATTAGTCTTAAATAGTTTACCCTGTAGCTTCATTGCATGTCCCCTAGTCTTTCTATATTCTGATAGCGTAAACAATCGATCCACGTTTACCCGTTCCACTCCGTTCATTAATTTATAGACCTCTATCATATCTTCCCTCCGCCGTCTCTTTTCCAGGTTGAAGAGCCCTAAAATTTATAGGCTCTCTTCATAGGGGTATCCTTCCATCCCCTTTACCATTTTGGTGGCTCTTCTCTGAACCTTTTCTAATTCTGCTATATCCTTTTTAAGATACGGTGACTAAAATTGCACACAATATTCAAGGTGCTAGATTTGAACGCTAGAACCATGCTTTTTCAAAAGATAAACGGAAGCCCTTCTCTTTACCTTTTGATGACATGGTGCTGGGGTTAGAATCTAGCCCAGTCTCAAGAGCAAAAGGAAATGCTCCCATGGTATGATAAAGAGTCACTGCAATTAAGAGAAGGGCTGCTGGTGAGTTGGGGTTGGTGGGGGTGGCTGGGAGCAGGAGAAGGGCTGATGTGAGTCAGGGGGTGACTGGAGAGCATGAGAAGGGCAGCTGGTGAGTCGCTGGGGTGGCTGGGGGCAGAAGAAGGGCTGCTGGTGAGTTGGGGATAGAAGTAAAAAGGAGAGAGAACGGGGGAACATAGATGGATTGGGGACAGAACTGTGATTCGTACAAGAGAGCTAAGGAGGAAAAAGGCATGGGAAATTTCAGGTCTACAGGAGGAGTGAAGCTTTATGATGGGGGACTTCTGTGCAAAAATTTACTAACAAAGCATGCAGAATTTTAAAATAACTGCATGCAGAAATTTCAAAATTTCCCCCAGGTGTACCTCTTTCCAGTATTTGAAAGTCATGACAGGATGAGACTTGAAAGACATCAACAGCTGACATTATCCACCATTGCTGAGGGCTCTCGATTTGAATCCGTGGTATCCATGTCTCTATAACTAGAATAAATGGCTAACATGAGTGTAGCTCTCTGAATAATTTGATTTATTTTGCTCCCAAATGCTTTTTTCAGGGATTTCAATAGATGATTTTACAGTTACTTTGGTGCAAGAAGAAAGTCAGAATGCCACTTGTGGTGTTGTCAAAACCAAGCGAATTCCCTAACTGTAGATGGTATTTTTAGACTGTGCAGCTGAGGATGGCAGCTGGGTGTGTTTGCAGAATGAGGAACAACATTGGGTAGAACTAGAGAATGAGTTGGTGCGCTATTACAAATTGGGAAAAGATTCAGTTCACATGGGAGAGGATGAGATTGCCCATTAAGGAGCATCCTATCATTGCATATCGTTTTTGGATGTGTAGCAAAGTGCTTAAGATATTACAGGTGCAGGTAACTTTCACCATTGTCTCCAACTGTCAGAAATCCTCAGTGTGTGCCAAGTTATGAGTTCAGCAGGCCTGCTGAGGGTGATTGATTTCATTCAGAATGGGAGCTTGCATGAAAAGAGATGCTGTAGTTGCAATGACCTGAGATAACAACTAGACACTAAAAACCCAGACTACAACCCACTGGAGACATGTATCGGAGAGATGCAAGACTGGTTACAACAAAGTAGTATGTCAATTAATCACAAAAAAACCGAAGTAATGTATATCTCCAAAGAACCGAATTTTGACCCTCCCACATCAATAACACTATGTAACAACACTTACCAAACAAAAAAAGAAATAAAGTATCTAGGAGTCACATTTGACTGTGACCTAAAGATGGAAAAACACCTCCGAAAGACCAACAGAGCAGTTTTCCACAAGCTTAGAGTGCTCCAACCCATTCGGAATATTATTGATCCCCAAGACTTCAGAACAGTGGCCCAAGCACTCATCATGCCACATTTTGACTACTGCAACGCCATCCTACAAGGTTTACCTAAAAAACCCTAAACATATTACAAATGGCACAAAATGTAGCTGCCAGGGTCATAATGAAGAAAAATTTAAGTGACCACATCACACCAGTACTAATTCAATTACACTGGCTACCCATAACAGCTCGCACAAAATACAAAATACTAACAACCACCTTCAAACTCATCCACAACTTAGCACCTTCCTTCCTCAACAACCTAGTAAGATTGCAACCTCCTACCCGAAACAGAAGAACCCACAATTCCAACATCCTTCACACTCCAACAGATATAAGATCTGCCAAAGCTAACACCAGCCACAGGGCTTTCTCATATGCGGCGCCAACACTGTGGAACCAACTCCCACCAGAACTACGAGCTAGCAATGACCTTCTAGACTTCAGAAAGAAACTCAAAACGCACATTTTCCAATCACATTTCAACCTGAACTAAACCCACAGATGGAGCAGCCCCTGACCACTGTGTCCAAGAAGATTATCCTGTATATATGTATTTATGTATATATGTAAATGAACTCCCCCATAGCTAAGAAGTGTTAGCTCTGTATGATGTGCTTTTCTGACAATCTGTATGTAAACAAAATTTGTACCTGCCTTGATTCGGCAGTTTCACAATAGTAATCCTACCCGCTTCTGATCGCTGGAAGGAGCGGGCTACAAATGCTTGCTAAATAAATAAATAAATAAAATAACAATTTCATTTTTTGCATGGACACAGCTAGCACATTTTTTTGCAAGGGCATAGGGCATCTCATCTGAATTCACTTTACATGGAGGAGGTTTTTTGGAGGGCAGACACTGGAAGAGGGTTGCCTAAATTTTGCCATTATTTAGTGCAAAGAAGTTCAGGAAGGAAGTACATTTATCAGCTGAGGTGGGAGTAGGAAGCAGGTTAGGTAGTCACAGAGGTGCAATGGCGGGAAATATGGGAAACTATAAAGTCTGTGGCTATATGTGTTGCTCATTTGGATATGTAATATAAGTTAATGTACCATGCACAGGCGTAGTTTGCTTGCTTTGTTTGGGGGGGGGGGGCAGGAGATAGAGAGCTTGAATTAATGGTGGGTGGGAGAGGAACTCTCTCCCTCTGCCCTCAAATGGGCTTTGATTAATTATTTTTCTCTCCACTCCCACCCCAACCCTCGGCCCGCATGCCCTTTTCCAAACAAACTCAAATCCACCTTTTATCACTTTCTCAGTCCCTTCTGCCCAGGTCTGCCACTACCGGCCTCAACCTTCCCTCCTGTTCTGATGGAGCTGCAGCAGGGTGATACAATAAATGATTTTCAAACCTTTAGATTTCTTTGCTTCTTTTCTTTTTAATTCTTTTCTTTAGATTTTTCATTTCTCAAGCCTTTCCTTAGTAGTTAATTCTTCTTTCTTCCACATTCCCTCTCCCCTCTGATTTCTTCTTTTTCTTCTGTTGCCCATTTCCTCTAGACTTGTCCATCTTGTTATCTTTCTTTTGCTTATATTATAGGTTCCAGTTCTTTTGTTTTTACTTTTTGCTTGTTTCCCTCTATGCCACCCATACTCTTCCATTCTTCTCTGCCCCTTCTGCTGTCACACATA
Organism: Ichthyophis bannanicus; assembly: GCA_033557465.1. Lineage (NCBI taxonomy): Eukaryota > Metazoa > Chordata > Amphibia > Gymnophiona > Ichthyophiidae > Ichthyophis > Ichthyophis bannanicus. The sequence goes on from CM066031.1 coordinate 1,221,707,197, forward strand.
CTCCTTTCCTCCCTGTCTCTCTATAATTCTCTCATCCTTCATCCCTCCCTGTCTGCTTCTCCATACCATCCTTTCCCTCCTTCCTTCTCCCAACCTCTGTCCCTTTTCACTCATCTCTCCTCCCCACCTCGCCTCTCCCCATCCATAGCATCCATTTCCCCACCCTTTTCTCCATCTCTTTCCCCAGCATCTGCCCACCTACCTCTTTCTCCAATATTCCTTTACTCTGCCTTTCCTCCTTCATGCTGCCCAACATCATTTCCTTTGGCCTCCATTTCCACCTTCTGCTGCATATACAATACCACTGCTTTGCCCCAAACCACATCTGTCCTTCTTTTCCTTCTCACTCCCCCTCTTCTCCCACTGTCACCTGCCAGTATCAGCCCCCTTCTCCCAATCCCAGTACCAGGGCCTTCTTTTAAAATAAGCCCCTTTCTCCCAGCTCAACACCCAGACTTAGTATTTGCCCCTTCTCCCATCTGTAATATCCGCTGTCCTCATGGCAGCAGGAAGTATGGCTCCGAGGAGGCGGGACTAGAAGAGCATCACAGAGCAATTCAGCCACCTTGCTTTTTTCTTTCGGTGCTGGCATCACAGCAGCAGGAAGGAGATGAAAGAGTGACAACAAGAGGTATATGGGAAGGGGGAGGAGAGGACTGAAGGGGGGTGGGACAAGAGGAGGAGATGCTGGTCAGGAGGGAGAAGAGAGGGAAGATGTTGGAACATGGGGGGGTGGAGGAAGACATTTCATTCTGCATTGTTTGGGGTGCAGTGTCCCCCCTTGCCTCCCCCCCCCCCAAACTACATGTCATCATGCTATTTAACACTGGCATAGCTCCACAATAGTTTCTGGGTATGTGCTGGTGGGGCGGTGGGAGCAAAGGTACATTCAAAGCACATATGGCGGAAGCATCCATGTATCATCCTCTTCTGGATGGCAGTAATACAAAGAATAAGTCTGATTTCCAAGAGGTCCTTGCCTAACTATTGCATGCTCATGTCGCTAGGCAGTCTACAGTTGGATAGATTGAGACTGGCAAGCTTTTGACTGGAAGCTGCAGGGCTTTGTATTTCTGCAGGTTGGAGAGAGTGCAGCCCCCAACAATGCAGGAGTAGGATAAGCTTGTGTGGAAAGTGCATACGATTGAAGACTGACCACTTTGGTGGAAAAAAGGAGGAGTTAGTTCATTAAGATGTGGGCGCTCTTTGTGAGGTGTTATATGGAAGAGCATAGATGAGTGGATAAGTCTGCTATGACTTCATACATGCAACTTTATTTTCTAGTTTACATTATATAGCCTTAATATATATAGTCATATCTTACTGTACATTCTCTCCCTATTGCTGTTTGTATATTTGCAGTGATGAAGGGCGGGGATTTATGGATGGTTCATAGAGTCAGAGCTGGGGAGTATGGGACTAGTAGTTCTGTAGAAAACTAGGTATGCCTTTCTAGCGAACATTGAAGTACTGGGCTTGGTGCATACTGAGCTCTTATGAGACCTGCAATATATATATATGGATTTTTGGAGTTGGTCTAGTTGTAAAATGCTGCATAAAAATGAAGTACATATAAAATTAAAATGATCCTCCACAAGAGTAATTTTGTAAACTTTTCCTGCGCAGAAAAAGGCTGTTATACAATCACCCTGGCGTTACATGAGTAAAAATACACATGGTGACAAGGCGCTTGCTGTCATGTGACCCGGGTGTAGGCATGCTCTGGGTGTAGTTTGGGCGGAGCAAAGGTGTATTTGTTCCTGAGCAGGCGTAAATATCCATGGCTTCAGTTTAGCCATGAGTTCTGCTGATTTACCCTTAGTATTTTATAAAGACACCTAGGCGCCTTTATATCTTTATGAAATAGGCTTTAAATAGGTACCTACTTGTCCTCCCGATCTAGAGGACTCGGTATAATATTACCCTGCACAGGGGTAAAACCCTTTGGGTACATTTCACAAAATCTACAGCTGCAAATGAGCACTGTTTAATGAAGGGCAATATGAATTATTCTGTTTGGGATTTGATTTGCCTATTTATTTTAAACAGTAAAGTGCAGCAAAGTTGAAGCAGCATTAAGTTTGTGAGGTTTTCTTGTTGACCTAGTGTACTGTTGAGTCATCTGAGCGACAAGGCACTATGCTAGATTGCTGACAGTAAATTGTCACATTTACAGTAATGCATTTGCTTTACTTGGCTGGATGAAGTATGGTTTATTGAAATACAGTAAATTGCTCTTTCACATTATCATCAGCCATCCAAGAATATATTTCGAACACATTGTGAGAAATTTCATGCTAATGTTTCTGCACTGCTAAGAACAAAATAGCCTTTTCCCCCGCACAGTATTTACTAAAAGAAATGACAGCATGAAATGAAGAGGCCTGCTGCTGACCAGCCAAAGTATGAGGCAGGACAGTGTGTCTGTAGGAATACATTAAAAATATGACACTGCTATAGCAATACTTAGAAAAACAATTGCCACCAGAATGGTTGCTAATGGCTTCAGAAGCTCTAGTATCTGAAATTCAAGGGCCCTAACGTACTGCTAATCAGGCTGAGTGGAAAACCAGAACATGCCAACAGGATAATTCTAATTAGCTGCAACCATCTCATTTAATGATCAAGGCCTATAAAAGGGACACATTGAATCCTGAAGTGAGCCAAGGGTCAGGGTGTCCTGCGATAAGCGTCATGTTTGGAAGGCAAAGTGACAGCAGGAGCAGCGGAGCTGGGTGTCTGCTTTATTGCTAGCTCAGCTGGCGGGTGAAAAGTCCTGGGCTAGGAGGTAGTGTCCCGTGGTGGATGGGAACTGGTAAAGAGATAGAAAGCAGAGAGTAAGACTAAATGGTCAGTTTTCTCAATGGATAAAGGTAAATAGTGGGAGGAGTGGCCTAGTGGTTAGGACAAGGTACTTCAGGCCGGAGGGCCGGGGGTTCAAGTCCCACCTGTGGACAGCAATCTCAGGCCGGAGGGACTGGGATTTCTAGTCCTACAGGCACTCCTTGTGGTCTTGGGCAAGCCACTTAACCCTCCATTGCCCATGTTCCCTGTAAGTATTAGCGTATGTGTGTCATATCCCCTCGTGTTAAATGTATCTCCCAATTGACCGCTTTGACCCGGTGAAAAGCGGGATATAAATACAGCTAAATAAATAAATAAATAGTGGAACATTCCAGGGTTCTGTACTGGACCCACTACTTTTTAACATATTTATAAATGACCTGGAAATGGAAACGAGTAAGTTAATCAAATTTGCAGATGACACAAAATTATTCAAGGTTGTTATATCACAAGAGGACCTTTGGAAACTGGGAGAATGGGCAGATGAAATTTAATATAGGCAAGTGCAAAGTTATGCACTTAGGAAGAACAAGCCAAACTATAGTTACTGTACATGATGCAAGGTTCCGCATTAGGAGTCGCCATCCAGGAAAAGGATCAAGGCGTCATAGTGGGAAATACATTGAAATCTTTTGCTCAGTGTGCAGCGGCAGCCAAGAAAACAAATAGAATGCTAGGAATTTTAAGGGAAAAAATGGAGAATAGCAGAAAGGATAGCGTAATGCCTTTGTATCGCTCCATGGTGTGACTGTACCTTGGTATTGTATGCAGTTCTGGTGCCAGCTTCTGAAAAAAGATATAGTGGAATTGCAAAAAGTACAGGGAAGGGTGACCACAATTATAAAAGGGATGGAAGAATACCCCTATGAGGAAAGGCTTAAAAGGTTAGGGCTCTTCAGCTCACAGAAGAGACTGTTATGATAGAGGTCCATAAAATAATGAGTGGAGTAAAACGAGTAAACATGAATCGGTTGTTTACTCCTTCAAATGGTACAAAGACTATGGGACACGCAATGAAGCTACACAGTAGTACATTTAATAATAACACAGGTCTGCGACTAAAAACCTGTTTGATTATTTTCATCTAATTTCCATGTATTTTGGTTAATCTTTCCTGAAGAATCCAGTGGGAGGGAGACACAGGGCAGATAGCAGCAGCTCCGGTCAGTGCAGGGGGGTGTGGCCAGCACTGTGACGTCTCGTGTACAGACACAGAGCTGCTCTCTCCTGCATGCCACACTTGTGCACGAATCATCATCAGGTTCTTGGTTCTTAGGCTGTTCACACTTTTTCATCGCAATTCGTGTTAGCTCGTCATTCTTCAACCGTTATGTTATGGCTCCGCGAAAGTGTATTAATTCACCAGACAGTTTCTGTTTCATCTGTGGTGAATATACAGTGTTGAAGCAATAGCAGAATATTACAGACTTTGTGAAAAAAGTATACTTTGCATACTTTGGACTAAAAATTGGAGATCAAGATAAAGTCTGGGCGCCTCATAAAGTGTGCAAACGGTGTGTTGAGGACCTCCGAAAGTGGTTCAAGGGTAAGAAAAAAATCTTTCCGTTATGGGATTCCTATGGTATGGCTTTTGTTCATGCGATGTGAAAGGGTTTAAATCCAAATGGAAGCATTCCATTTCATACCCCAATCTTCACTCGGCAATTCGTCCCATCCCCCATGGCACAGATATACCAGTACCCAAGCCCCCGGTTACCTTGGAAGAGATACCTAGCTCCGATGAAGGTGAAGTCATACCTGAACCAGATGACGAATCAAGTTCTGACTTTGAAGATGATACAAGACCAAAATTGTTTTCTCGGGAGGAGATGAATGATTTGGTAAGAGACTTGAATCTTCCCAAAGAGGCCGCTGAGTTACTCGGATCAAGGCTGAAAAGCAGGAATTTATTGTTGCCAGGAGTGTCATCTTCATGGTTCAGACATCGTGAAAGCAGTTTTACTCCACAACGGTTTTTACGCTTCCATACCTGTAAGTCATTCCGTACACTTGAAGGAAACCTATGAGAACTTGGAATTGGTTCTTCGTAAACTTAAATATGAAGACTATGGTTGGCAAGTGTGTGGGGACTTGAAGGTCTTGTGCATGCTGCTCGGGCAACAAGCTGGGTATACCAAATATCCTTGTTTTCTGTGTCTATGGGACAGTCGAGACCGACAAAATCACTGGACCAAGAAGAGTTGGAAGCCGAGGGTGCTAACAGTCAGTGAAAAAAATGTCCTCCGAGAAACTTTGGTACCTTCCCATAAAGTTCTTCTACCACCTCTCCACATAAAATTGGGATTGATGAAGCAATTCGTAAAATCGCGTCCAAGAGATGCTTCAAATACTTGGTCATCAAGTTTCCAGGCCTGTCGGAGGCAAAATTGAAGGAAGGAGTGTTCGTCGGACCAGACATTAGAAGGCTTATAGTTGATCAAGAGTTTGTCAATACCATGACGGATCCTCAAAAAGAAGGGTGGATTGCATTTAAAGAAGTCGTACAGAAAGTTTTAGGCAATAACAAAGATCCTCACTACAAAAAGATCATCGGACAAATGCTGAAAGCATTTCAAGCTTTAGGTTGCCTGATGAGTTTGAAAGTGCATTTCCTCCAGTCCCACCTTGACTACTTTCCTGAAAATTTGGGAGCTGTGAGTGAGGAACAAGGTGAACGATTCCAGCAAGACATTAAAGAGATGGAAAGGAGATACCAGAAGAAATGGAGCATTACAATGATGGCAGACTACTGTTGGATGCTTCAGAGAGACATTCCAGATGCTACTCACAAGCGTAAATGCACCAAGAGGAGCCACACAAGGAAGAAGAATCGAGTTTAGTTTGTGTATGTGAGCTCATTTCAGTTCAAAAAAGGATTTTCATGAAAATATTGTAATAAAACTTTAATTTTATAAGTCTCTTTCCATTTATTTTGAGGTATTGCCTTATTTAACATAGTTACCTAAATTGTCAGGAAATGTGATGTCCTATGACAAAGTGGAGGTCATTTTCGGATTCAGCGCACCAAAAAACATAAAGATTACGTGGAATAACCAAAACAGCTCTCGAAAAAAAAATTTTTGCAGACCTGTGTAATTGGAGAAAATATTTTTTCATTCAATTAATAATGAAGCCCTGGAATTTGTTGCCAGGGGATGTAATAAAAATGCAGCTGGGTTTTAAAAAGGTTTGGACAGGTTCCTAGAGGAAATGTTCCATAAACCATTCTTAAAGTGCACTGGGGGAAATCCATTGCTTATTCCTGGGATAAGCAGTGTTGAATCTGTCTCCTTTTTGAGATCCTGTGAGGTACCTGGAACCTGGACCGGCCACTGTTGGAAAGAGGATATTGGGCTTGCTGAACCTTTGGTCTGACCCAGTATGGCATATGTTCTTATGGCAATAGGGCTTCAACTTCTTTCTATTTGTTTGTTTGTTTGTTTTTGGGGGGGAGGAGGATTGGATCTTGTTTTCTTACCAGATATAAGAGGGACATATAAGTATTCAATTTTCAAATTCTGAGTTTTATCATTCAGAGTCACAAAACAAATTTGAGCCTGCTTTAACCATTGGCTGCATGGAATGTTTTTCTTTACTTCTTAAAGTATAAATAGAATGAAGCAGCTGAATCACAGGGCACAATTAAAACACAAAGAAGAAAGAACTCTCTTATTTTCTTTGTCGTTTGTTTTCCCTAATTACATACAGGGGGTAATTTCATAAGGAGCTGCCTATTTTTAGGAACCAAAAACAAAACTAAATGTCAGTATTTTAGACCTTTGTGCATGTAAATGAACAGACGTAAAAGTACACGCCTTGTCTGCATTACAGATGCTTTCAATGTGGGCATGCACCTGGGCAGAATGCATGTGTATTGATTATGGAATACTATAATTTACATATATTCTTGCAAAAAGTAAGTGCGGTCATTTACACAAACTCCAGGGCTACTGAAAGCCATCTGCCTTAACTCAAGGCCCCATCGCTGCCACTGATGCTAGCATTCTAGAAAGTCAAGTATGCGCTTACTCGACTTTACAAAATACGAGGTGTGACAAAAAAGAAACGAGACTGTGGCAGCCACGCCCATGACTCAATGCTAATTGACTAACCACGTATGTCACTGTGTTGTGCAACATCTCGCCACTATTCTGCTACAATATTTTTCATCTCTCTCACTCTGTTTTTCTTTTTCAGGTTTTTTTGTAGCACACTGCCCCATCGCTTTGTCACGCAACTAGAAGTGGCAGAAATATGGAGCAAAGAATCAACTTGAAATTTCTGGTTAAGTTGGAGAAGGGCCCAACTGAGTGTATCCAACTTCTCCAAAAGGCTTATGGAGCAGATGCAATGTCAAGGCCGCGAGTCTTTGAGTGGCACAAATGCTTCAAGACTGGCCGCGAGGAGGTGGAGGATGACCCCAAGTCAGGACGGCCTTCCACAACAAAGACAGCTGAGAACATTGACAGAGTGAACCAGCTGGTGCAGATCATAGCTGAGGAGCTCAGCCTGAACAGGGAGTCAGTGCGGACCATATTGGTGCAGGAGCTGGGGGATGCGGAAGGTGCGTACCAACATGGTGCCCAAGCTTGTATCGGACGACCAGAAGGAGCACCGGGTCAATGTTTGTCGAGACTTGCTAAAGAAGATCATAGAAGATCCAGAGTTCATTGGCCGAGTCATCACAGGAGACGAGACTTGTGTCTTCCAGTATGACCCTGAAAGCAAGAGACAGAACCTGCAGTGGAAGACTCGACTGTCACCCAGACCAAGAAGGCGCGCATCTCCAAATCAAGGATCAAGGTGATGCTGATCGCATTCTTCGACCAGAAGGGAGTGGTCCATCATGAGTTTGTGCCTGTGGGTCAGACAGTCAACCAGCACTTCTACCAGCAGGTCCTCAATCGCCGCCATGACCAGGTTCGGCGCACACTGCGCTCAGTGTGAGGCAGTTCTTGGCCAACAAACAGAACACAGCTCTCAACCACCCTCCTTATTCCCCAGATCTCACACCGTCGATTTTTGGCTCTTCCACAGGTTGAAGACTGTGCTCAAAGGAACTCATTTCGCCTCTGTAGAAGAGATCAAGGCCACTGTGACAAGGGAGCTGAGGGACCTGAAGGAGGAGGACTTTACCGAGTGCTTCCATACATGGCAGAAGCGAATATAGAAGTGCATTAATTCGGGGGGGGGGGGATTACCTTGAAGGGGACAATGCATAATTTCTCTGTAGATTTTGTAATAAAACATTTATGGGACAGTCTCGTTTCTTTTTTGTCACACCTTGTAGACGTAAACTAGGTGTGTGAAAACACACATGAACTAGACATGTCTCTATAAAAGTACCCCCATAATGGGTGCTTCAAGCAAGCTGCACATTAGCAATGCAGGGATTGAGGGCCTTGTCCAACTTTCAGCATCAATATGTAAAGCCCGTGCATGAAGGAGATACATGCTTGTCATAAAGTGCACTACAGCTAAGGGGGAACCTGAGAATCCAGGACTTGGCAGAAACATAATGGTGACATTGACTTCCTTTGGTAGTGTTGAATAAAGATTTTAATGTTCTTGAGAATTTCTCTTGCAAGATCCTTATATTTGACTAAATTCAAGGAGAAAAACATAAGAAAAGAATGGAAAAAAGGGAAGACACAGAACCAAGCAGTGAGTATTCTTACGAATGGGGGAGTAAGAAAAGCCCCTTTCTAGTTGCTTTGATTGATTGTGTCAGATGGCGATGCTGCTTAATGTGCTGCAAGGGTGCCTAGTATCACTGGAAACATAGAAAACGATGACAGAAAAAGACCATACGGCCTATCCAGTCTAACCATCCATAAGAACTATTAAGTTCTACAATCCTTCCTCGCCTTCAGAGATCTTCTGTATTTGTCCCATTCCTTTTTGGCCATTCCTTTCCTTATGCACCCAAGCATCCTTCTGGCTGTTGCCTTTTCTACCTGTTTGTCCACTTTAAGATGATCCGATACGATCACCCCCAGGTCCTGCTCCTCTTTTGTGCACTGAAACACTTCACTCCTTATACCGTACTGCTCCCTTGGGGTTTTGAAACCCACATGCATGACCTTGCATTTTTTTAGCATTAAATCTTAGCTGCCAAAGTTTTGACTATTCTTCTAGCTTCACTAGATTACTCCTCATGTTATCTACACCTTCCAGGGAGTCTATCCTTTTGCAGATTTTGATATTATCATCAAAGAATCACACCTTTCCCCACAGACCTTCATCATTATAACTTACAAAAATGTTTAAAAGAAGAGGACCAAGGACAGATACCTGAGACACACCACTAGTAATGCCCCATCCTTGGAGTACACTTCATTTAATACTACTCTCTTTTGGCTCCCACTCAACCAGCCTATTACCCGGTCAGTCACTTTAGGACCCATCCCAAGGGCACTCAGTTTACTTATAAGTTGCCTATGTATTATATGGGAAAGTATATGCAGATGGCTTGCCATATTAGGAAAGCCATGGGAGGAAACAGTGAACTGAGATATCATAAAACCTATGAGTAGGAGAGATTTTTGACTCTTTTGTCCATTCAAGGCTAAAGCAAAAGAGTATCTGGATTCTCTAGTTATGTTTTCCCTATAGTAGCAACCAGGTCAAGGGGCAAGAGGAAAGAGGATTAGAGCTTCCCTTTTTTCCTGTCCAAGTGAGGATTGAATATCTGGGATTAGAGGTGAGCAGGCAGCCTGCCTAGTAGAATATCGGACCCATATTGTATTACCAGCCACCAGTAAACATAGAGGTCCACTATCTGTGGATTTTCAGCCACCATATGGATAACAGCGGGCTGAAAATCTGTCTGACTACTGTGCTGCTATCATTACAAGAGAAGTATGGAGTTAAGACAGAGCAAGGGCAACAACCAAAGCCATTGTAATGGTATTCAACTGCTAGACCATTAGGAGGCATATTCAGCAGTGGCGACTAGACTATGTAAAGCACCTAGCCGCTTGCACTTCATTAAATCGTGAACATATCCAGTTTCTGGTGCTGAATATGCAGGCTTGGCGGACAGCAGCTGCTAACTGGATAGTGAAAACTGGTTAAAGATGGGACAGCCATTCAGATGACCTAACTGTAACCAACAGGGACGGACACAAAGTTGGTTCAAAGTGTTGCTGACCTAGGCAAACCTTAAGCTTTACACCCCTCTGGCTGTCAAAATCTATTGTTCAGCTTCAAATGCCCTGGTCTTTGTTCTCCCCTCTCTCTCCCTCCCCCCCCCCCCCCCGAAGTTGTCCCCTAGACAACTGCCTAGTTTGTCTAATGGTTGGCCCAGCTCTGTTGACAGGTTTTCTGTCCAGTTAGTGGTTGAATATTGATGCTAATTTGACAGCAACCATCATTGCCCCTGATATGACCACAGACCACTAACGGGTTAGCTCTGGAGTAAACTTACTCGATTGACAAACAAGGCCATAGCCTTCAATTTAAATTGCATCAAACAAGTATATTATGAACATGGAAACAAGGCCATTTGGCTGCTCGCTTACAAACTTCCAGTTCAAGAAGAGAAAAATTTAATTGTGAGAATACAGGGGGGAGGAGGGAGAGTAGATGTACGAGAATGAAAAGATGATGGAAGAATTTTTGGAATTCTATGTGAGTCTCTATTCCCAGGAAGTATTTGTTCCTGATCAGGAGGTGGAGGATTACCTGACCGGCTGTACTCTTGTTAAGTTTAGCAAAGAGTAACCCTAACTGTTGAATAGAGATATAATCTGCGTGAAAATGTTATTCGCTATCAAATCCCAAAAGAAGGCTCCAGGGCTAGATGTTTTACATCCAGATTTTTACTGTATTAAAATTTAGGGACACTCTAGTAGATCCCTTGGTGAAGTTGTATAATTTCATCCATAACGAGGGTAAAGATCTATCTGTGCCCTTCTCTTCTATTGCAAAATCCAGACTTTGTTCCTTTCACCTTGCTGCTCCTTACGCCTGGAACAAACTACCTGAGTCTGTAGGTCAGACATCTTTTCTGACCATTTCAAATCCAGGCTGAAAACTCACCTCTTCGCTACCGCTTTCGGATCTTGATTCACCTGATCTCCCCGTGTTTCCTTATCATTCCCCCTAGATGTATCCCATGTCTACAGCTACTGTTTTGTCTATCTTAACTAGATTGTAAGCTCCGATGAGCAGGGACCGTCTTTTACATGTGGCTGTGCAGCACTACATATGTCTTGTAGTGCTATGCAAATGTTCAGTAGTAGCAGTAATGATCTGAAATCCATGAATGTGGCTGCTATTACAGTGCTCCTAAAACCTGGGAAACCTGGGTTTATGCAGTTCTTATCATCCTATATCACTGATTAATCTTGATTCTAAATTAATAGCGAAAGTGTTTGTTAATCACCTTTAAGCAGTTATATTGGGGCTGATCCATGAAGACCAATGCCGGTTCATCCCACAGCACTGAGCGAACGATAATACACAGGCTCCGTCATTTAGTAAGGGCAGTATAGAAAACAGCAAAGCTGTCATTGCTTTTAGCTGTTGATGCTGAAAAGCCTTTTGATCGTGGGATGTGGGCTTCTATGTTTAAAGTATTAGGTAGAGTGAGCCCAGGGCCAAGTTTATTAGCTGGATAAAGGTTTTGTACGCATCTCCACAGGCAAAGATAAGAGTGGTGGCTATTTAGGGCTATTTCTTCTGGAAAGGGGAATAAGACAAAGCTACTCACTTTTGTCATTGCTATTTGCTCTTGTAATTGAATCTCTTGCCGTATACACAAGGCAACAAGAGAATATTAAAGGATTTCAGGTGGGTGGTTGCAATTATAAAATAGTCCTGTTAGATGCTGATATAATTTTTACAATGGTCACCCCTTCTCCTCCTTGTCTATGTTGATGAGGAAGTACAAAGACATAGCACAGTTTCCGGCTACAAAATTAATGTCAGTAAATTAAAAGTCCTTGAGGTTTGTTTGAGCAAGTGGTTGATTTTATAGGTGGGCCAAAAGATCAATATGTTATCTGGGCATACGGAAAGCCACAGATTGGACTAATTTATTTGAGTTGAACTATGGCCCTGTGCATTAGTTACTAGTAAAATGAATACATAAGAACACATGATATGCCATACTGGGTCAGACCAAGGTCCATCAAGCCCAGTATCCTGTTTCCAACAGTGGCCAATCTAGTCACAAGTACGTAGCAGTTTCCCCAAAAGACTCAGGTTCCACCATGCTTATATTGGGTCAAGCAGTGGATATTCTGGGCCCCCTTTAATAATGGTTTATGGACCTTTCCTCCAGAAAATTGACCAAACCTTTTTTAAACCCAGCTACACTAATAGCGTTTACTACATCCTCCAGCAACGAACTCCAGAGTTTGATTACACGTTGAGTGAAAAAATATTTTCTCTTATTAGTTTTAAATAGGTTATACTGTAGATTCATTGCATGTCCCCTAGTCTTTCTATATTTTGATGGCGTAAACAATCAATCTATGTTTACCCTTTCCACTCCATTCATTAATTTATAGATCTCTACCTATCTCCACTCAGCTGTCTCTTTTCCAGGTTGAACAGCCCTAACCTTTTTAGCCTCTCCTCATAGGGGTATCCTTCCATCCCCTTTACCATTTTGTTGGCTCTTTTCTGTACCTTTTCTAATAACGCTATATCCTTTTGAAGATACGGCGACCAGAATTGCACACAATATTCAAGGTGTGGTTGCACCATGGAACAATACAGAGGCATTATAATATCCTTTGTTTTATTTTCCATTCTTTTCCTTATAATACCTAGCATTCTATATGCTCTCTTGGCTGCCACTGCACACTGGGCGGAGGATTTTAACATGCTATCCACGATGACGCCTAAATCTTTTTCCTGGATGGTGGTTCCTAATGTGGAACCTTGCATCGTGTAACCATAGTTTGGGTTGTTCTTTCCTAGGTGCATAACTTTGCACTTATCCACATTAAATTTCATCTGCCATTTGGATGACCAGTCTTCCAATTTATCAAGATCCTCTTGCAATTTTCCACAATCCTCATGGGTTTTAACAACTTTAAATAGTTTTATGTCATCTGCAAATTTGATAACCTCACTCATTATTCTCATTTCCTGGTCATTTATGAATATATTAAAAAGCAGCAGACCCAGCACAGATCCCTGGGGTACTCCACTATTCGCCTTTCTCCATTGGGAAATTGGCCATTTAGCCCTACCCTCTGCTTTCTATCTTTTAACCAGATCCTGATCCGCATTTGTACACTGCCTCGTGTCCCATGACTTTTTAGTTTTGCCAAAAGTCTCTGATGAGAGACCTTGTCAAAGGCTTTCTGAAAGTCCAGATACACTATATCAACCAACTCAACTTTGTCTACCTGTTTATTCACACCTTCTAAAAAACAACAGATTAGTAAGACAAGATCTTCCTTGTCTAAGGCCATGTTGGCTGTCTCCCACTAAGCCATGACTATCTACATGTTCAGTAATTTTGTTCTTTATGATAGTTTCTACCATTTTTCCCAGTACTGACGTCAGGCTCACCGGTCTGTAGTTCCCTGGATCACCCCTGGAACCCTTTTTAAACATTGGCGTTACATTGGCCCCACTCCATTCTTCAGGTATTACAGATGATTTTAATGATAGTTCACAGATTACTAATAGCAGGTCTGCAATCTCATATTTCAGTTCTTTCAACACCATTGGATATATACCATCCATTCCAGGTGATTTGCTACTCTTCAGTTTATCAAATAGTTGTAATACATCTTCCCAGTGTATTGATATTTCTTTCAATTCTTCTGCAGTATCACCTTTAAATACCACTTCAGCCATAGGTAACCTCCCTACATCTTCCTCAGTAAAGACCGAAGCAAAGAATTCATTCAGTGTCTCCGCTATGGCTTTTTCCCCTCTTAATGCCCTTTTACCCCTCTATCATCTAATGGTCCAACTGACTCTCTCACAGGTTTTTTGCTACGAATGTACTTGAAAAAGTCTTTATTACACATTTTTGCTTCAACAGCAAGCCTCTTCTCAAATTCTTTCTTTGCCTGCCTTATCAATGCCTTGCATCTAACTTGCCAGTGCTTGTGCTGTTTCCAGTTTCCATCATTTGACTCTTTTTTTCCATTTCCTGAAGGATGCTTTTTTGGCAACAGCTTCTCTGACCTCACCTTTAAACCATACTGGCAGTTTTTTGGTCTTCGTTCCACTTTTCTTAAAGCATGGAATACAACTGTTCTGGGCTTCCAAGACAGTATTTTTAAACAACACCCATTCTTGATGTAAATATTCAACCTTTTTCAACAGCTCCTTTTAGTTTATTCTTAACTATTTTCCTCATTTTATCATAGTCTCCCTTTTGAAAGTTAAAAGGTAGTACTGTGGATTTCCTTACTGTCCTTCCTCCATTTATTAAATCAAACGCGATCATGCTATGATCACTATTGCCAAGTGGCCCCAACACCCTTACCTCTTGCACCAGATCTGGTGTTCCACTAAGGACTAGGTCCAAAGTGTCTTCCCCTCTGGTCGGTTCATGAACCAGCTGCTCCAAGAAGCAGTCATTTATTTCATCTAGAAACTTTATTTCCCTAGCATGTCCTGCTGTGACACTGACCCAGTCCATACCGGGGTAATTGAAGTCACCCATTAATATTACTGTGCTGTAACTTTTGTTAGCTTCCCTGATTTCTTTGAGCATTTCATCATCCATTTGTTCATTCTGGCCCGGTGGTCAATAGTACACACCCACTGCCATCACCTTCCCCTTTTTACATGGAATTTCAATCCATAGAGATTCTACAGCAAATTTTGTTTCCTGCAAAACTTTAATCCTGTGTGACTGAATGCATTCTCTAACATAGAGCGCAACCCCTCCACCAATTTGATCAGCTTTATCATTACAATATAGTTTGTGCCCAGTTATTACAGTATCCCACTAGTTGTCCTCCTTCCACCATGTCTCTGAGATACCAATCATATCTAACCTCTCATTTAATGCTATATATTCTAACTCTCCCATCTTACTTTTTAGACTTCTAGTATTAGCATACAAGCATTTTAAACACTGTAATTTATTCATATTAATCTGGCTATTGGTAGGCAGGGGTAATTTGGAATCTTTAAGCTCTGTCTGCTCTGTACTCAAGGGCATTTGGGTTACTTTTGTCTGTGTTGGAACCTCTCTGCTGATATGCCCTAACTTCATTCTTTTGGTAGTATCCTTCAAGGATACATTGTTCCGAACCATTCGCTCTTGGGCGACTGTTGGCTCTCCCCTATTATCTAGTTTAAAAGCTGCTCTATCTCCTTTTTAAAGGTTAATGCCAACAGCCCGGTTCCATCATGGTTAAGGTGAAGCCCATCCCTTCAGAGCCCCTCCTTTCCCCAGAATGTTGCCCAGGTCCTAACAAATTCAAACCCTCTTCCTTGCACTGTCTCATCCACACATTGAGACTCTGGAGCTCTGCCTGCCTTTTGGGTCCTGCGCATGGAACAGGAAGCATTTCGGAGAATGCTACCCTGGAAGTTCTGGATTTCAACTTCCTACCTAAAAGTCTAAATTTGGCCTCCAGAACCTCCCTACCATACTTTGCTATGTCATTGGTACCAACATGTATCAAGACAGCATACTCCTCCCCAGCACTTTCTAAGACCTTGTCTAGGTGGTGCATGAGGTCCGCTAACTTTGCACCAGGCAGGTATGTTACCAGACGATCCTCATGTCCACCAGGCACCCAGCTATCTAAATGCCTAATAATCGAATCACCAACTATGACAGCTGTCATAACCCTTCCCTTGTGGCCCTGGAGAAACCTCCTCAGTGTGAGAGGGTTTTACATCATCTGGAGGACAGGTCCTAGCTACAGGATCACTTCCTGCCACACCAGGGTGATGTGTTTATTTATTTATTTATTTAACAGGGTTTTTTTTATACTGCTTTATCATTTCAATCAAAGCGGTTTACATTGTAACTTCAACTTGGTAATGTACATTAAACAGGGACACTGATAACTTGGATTTTTTTCTGAGGCAATGGAGGGTAAAGTGACTTGTTCAAGGTTACAAGGAGTGCCAATGGGAATTGAACCCTTGATCTTCTGGGTACTAGGCAGTTGCTCTAACCACTAAGCTACTCCTCCACTCTGCTCTTCTGTCACATGACCTCTCTCCTCCATGGCAACAGGGATGCTGCCAGATTGGAGGTGGGACTTCAGTACTACGTCCCTGTAGGTCTCGTCTATGTACCTCTCTGTCTTCCTTATGTCCTCCAAGTCTGCTACTCTAGCCTCCAGAGATTGGACTCGTTCCCTGAGAGCAAAGAGCTCCTTGCACCTAGTGCACATGTAAGACCCCTCACCAAATGGGAGAAAATCATACATGTGACACTCAATGCAAAAGACTGGAAAGCCCCCATCTCGCTGCTGGACTGCTATCTGTATCTTAGTTTTAAGGTTTTGTTTAGGTATTTAAGTTGTTTACTTACTTAGGATTGGCTGGGGATACTTAAACTAATAAAACTATACCTAATGGACTTTGTTCACCTAAACATTAATTAATCTCAGGTCCTTAATGTATGCCTAAGGGGGATAAACAGCTGCATCTGAGAGTTAATATGGGCTCCTCCTTCCCTTTAAGAGGTTTAAGCACCTATAGAATTATGATTATCCCAGGGGTGGGTGGGAGTCGGGGAGGGAGGAAAGGAAGAAAAGAAGACTTATTAAATGTTAGCTGCTACACAGTGTACTGTCCTGTGTTTCTATGGTAAGGCTTACCAATTTTCTGGGTGATTCACACAGCCCTTGGTTTGATAGAAGGGGCCTTTTAAATTGCCCCTTTGATCTGTCACTTGCCTTTAACATCTATTTAAGGTAACTTCACAGATCTTTTACCTCCTAGTTGGAAGGTCTCTTTGTAAACTAGAAACATTAGAAACAAGTTTATTTTTCGTTCTGCTTGGAGACTCTTCTACTTGTATGCTAAGCTATATTCTGATTTAAGTAAAAAAGCTCTCTAAAACAAATTTATTTCAGTAACTATTTACTCTATTATACTTTCTAGGTTAAGCAAAACTTTGGTTTGATTTAAATGAAAAGCTCTGGGGAGACCAGAGAGGACAGCCTTCCAGTCCGGAAGTGACAGGTTCCTGCTCCGGCGGCCCCGACATCAGCGAGGGCCTTTTCATAGGCGGAGCAGTGAGTGTGGAGCCCTCGGGAGACCAGAGAGGACAGCCTTCCAGTCCGGAAGTGACCGGTTCCTGCTCCGGCGGCCCCGACGTCAGCGGGGGCCTCTTCATAGGCGGAGCAGTAAGTGTGGAACCCTCGGGAGACCAGAGAGGACAGCCTTCCAGTCCGGAAGTGACCGGTTCCTGCTCTGGCGGCCCCGACGTCAGCGGGGGCCTCTTTATAGGCGGAGCAGTGAGTGTGGAGCCCTCGGGAGACCAGAGAGGACAGCCTTCCAGTCCGGAAGTGACCGGTTCCTGCTCTGGCGGCCCCGACGTCAGCGGGGGCCTCTTCATAAGCTCCGCAAGGTTAGGCGCAGCCGGAGGCGCTAGTCGAGGGCTGCGATCTAAGGGGCTAGATACAAGGGGTGTGTCTGGCCCCTTGGGACCCCCTTGGAGCACCGCAGGAGATCGCAGTACGTGGCATCCGCTAAATGGGGAAGAGAAAAAAGAAAATAATACCAGCGGAGTCTACAGAACCAACGGTAGGCCCTATGGATAAGCATGTTAAGCCCTTGGTGGGAGCTGATGCCTCGTTAGACCCTGACTTTTTAGTTCTGCACTCGTCCGCTGCGTCTTTGAGCTCTCCGGACCGTTCTCCTCCCTACCCACTGAAGTACATCTCACCGCCTCTAACCGGTTCTGTGGGGCAGTTTCAACAGAGTACTCCAGCCGATACTGGTGGGAAATTGGAAAGTGTTATGTGGACATCTCCTCCTGGTGTGGCTATTGAGCCACCTGAACAGGTGACTCTGGGCGACATCTGGAAAGTAGTGACTCGAATTGAACACTCCTTAGTTCCCACAGTTAAGCAGCTTTGTAGTTTTTCCTTACAGGTTACTACAAAGTTGTGTGAGTTAGAAGGGCGGTTGGGGGATATGACCACTCAATTATCCAGCTGTGAAAATCAATGTTCTACCTTTAAGGCTGTTAGTTCATCTAGTATTAATGATAGCCTAATTATCCATCATAGGCTGGAAATGTATGATAATATGTTTCGGGCTAAGAATATTTGACTGTTAAATTTTCCTTGTTGTCGTATTTTATCTGCTGAGATATTGCTTCGTAAGTATTTTAGGGAGGTTTTGGGCTTGTCTTCGGCCGATTCCATGGCTATCTCTAAAATATATTACTTGACTGGTCAAGGGCTGTCTGTGGGTCCTCCAGGGGATTTTGATGTAGTTCAGGCCCGCGATGGACTTGACCTTACTCAGTTCTTGGAGGACTCACAGGACAACATTGCTTCTCGTGCTACTTTGATTGTAGGTTTTGTCTCTGATCAGGATAAGATGTTAGTTTTTCGTAGTTACTTTAAAAATAAGTCTGCTCTTTTTTGTGGTGCTGGGGTGCAAATTTTCCCTAATGTTTGTCGGGCCACACAAACTAGGCGGAAGGCTTTTTTAGCCCTAAAACCTAGGGTGTTGGCCCTGCCTGCTACTTTTTTTCTTAGATATCCGTGCAAGTGCTTGGTTACCTATCAGGGTTCTAAATTTGTTTTTTTAGACCCAGTTCAGCTGTGTAGTTTTTTGAATGGTAAAGAGGGCTAAGGTAATTGATTGGTCTAGGGTAGGGAACTTGTTAATTGCTGTCTCGTATTTAGAGCTATGCTCTTGCTATTTCTTTTAGATTCATTACTTTAGTACTGTCTCCTCCTTGTTGTGGGCAAGGTATAGAGTGTTTGCTGGATAATTTAGTTATGGTATCTTGTTCTTTTGTAATAACCTTGGTGTTGGGTGATTCTGTAAATGCTCTTGCTTTTCTTTGTACTTGCTTTTTGTAAGTTGTTGAAAATATTATAAATAAAAAAAAATAAAAAAAATAAATAAATAAATGAAAAGCTCTCTAGAAACAAATTTATTTCAAAGTCTATTTACTCTTATTTTATGTTCTATGCTAAATTATACTAAGCTTTGACTTAAATACAAAGCTTACTGGTGGTACTAAGACATGACTGACTCAGCAAAAACACTGAATTCTAATATACTCAGATTTATCAGCTTTAACCCCAAGAAGTCTCTTTTACCCCAAGATTTAGAGTTTATTTCAGAAGATTATACTCTCAAGTGTAGATCTACTTCCAGTTGTAGCAGTCCCTTTTGGTAGTGACATAAGCTACTATATCTATTTATGGCAGTGCTTATCAAGATGTCTAATAGGATTCTGTGATGGGTAGGGTTACCAACTTTTTCACCAAGAAAAATCCGACACCTGTGGCTCGCCATGCTCCACCCATTCTCCGCCCCTAGTCCCACCTCTTCCCCGCCCCCCAGCCCCACCCACAAAAATTACCGAGGATACGTGTAGGCTAACTTCCTTGGTCAGATAATAATTAAACTGGGAACCCCAAAATCCAAACATGAAATGTACAACACTGGAGAAATAAAACTATAAAGTAATTTCCTCTTGCACTAAACAAAAACGCAAAGATGTTATCAATACACACTTCCCAGACCAAACATATTCCAGCTAATAAATTCAAAATAAAAAGTATTTTTCTACCTTCTGTTTGGGCGTTTTATTTTTCAGTTGCAATTGCTCCAGTCACTTTCTTCTGGTTTCTTCGTGTCTTCTGCAAGCTATCCATTTGTCCTTTCTTCTCTTTTAGATGTTTTCCATTCTCTCTCTATTTCTGCTTTAACATACTGATTGTTTCCCTTTTGCTCTTTCCCCCAATTCTTTCCTTATTCCTTTATCATCCATTTAAATTTCACCCTTCCATTCTCAAGCCCCTCACTCTCCCAATACCCAGCCCATCATAGACTTTTCTTCCACACAAAATATTTTTCCCCTCTCCACTCATTCCCCATCTATTCTAGTCCTCCCTCAAAATCAGTTCCCTTATAGTTCTAGACCCACCCAGCATCCACTCCCTTCTAGTCCCATTCTCCCATGCCCCACATCAGCCCATTTCCAGTCCTATTCCAGCTCTTCATAAGCCCATTTCCAGTGCTAGCCTTCACATCACAGGCCATTTCCAGTCCTAGCCCCCCCCCCATCACAGCCCATTTCCAGTCCAAGTCCCCCATCACAGCCTATTTCCAGTCCTAGGACCCCCCATCACATCCCATTTGCAGTCCGAGTCCCCCCGCACCATCACAGCCCATTTGCAGTTCTACCCCCCCCCCACCATCACAGTCCATTTGCAGTCCTAGCCCCCCTAATCACAGCCTATTTCCAGTCCAAGTTCCCCCTCCCTCCACCATAGCCCATTTCCCGTCCAAGTTCCCCCCCCCCCCCATAGCCCTTTTCCAGTCCAGGTCCCCCTCCCCATCACAACCCATTTCCAGTCCATGTCCCCCCCCCCCCCCCACATAGCCCTTTTACAGTCCAGGTCCCCCTCCCCCTCACAGCCCATGTCATTCCAGTCCAATTCCCCCCCATAGCCCTTTTCCAGTCAAGGTCCCCCCCCCTTCACAACCCATTTCCAGTCCAAGTCCCCCTAATCACAGCCTATTTCCATTCCATGTTCCCCCTCCCTCCCACATAGCCATTTTCCAGTTCAAGTTCCCCCCCCCAATAGCCCTTTTCCAGTCCAAGTTCCCCCCCCCCCCATAGCCCTTTTCCAGTCCAGGTCCCCCTCCCCATCACAACCCATTTCCAGTCCATGTCCCCCCCCCTAGCCCTTTTCCAGTCCAGGTCCCCCTCCCCATCACAACCCATTTCCAGTCAAATTCCCCCCTCCTAGCCCTTTTCCAGTCCAGGTCCCCTCCCCCCATCAAAGCCCAGGCAGTCCTTGGCCTCCCCCCCCAAAACCGCGGCTGTCTGAGGCTTTAGAGGGAGCCGGGGAAGCCCGCGCGAGGCCCTGGCTCCCTCTGAACAGCCGCCAGCGTGAAGAGCCTTTTCCTTCACGCTGACGGCTGTTCCTGTGAAGCTGCGAATGCTGGGAAAGGTTAAAGGGCATTGCCTTTAACCTTTTCCACCAATCGCGGCTTCACAGGAACAGCCGCCAGCGTGAAGGTAAAGGCTCTTCACGCTGGCAGCTGTACAAAGGGAGCCGGGGCCTCGCGCGGGCTTCCCCGGCTCCCTCTGAAGCCCTCCGGGTTGGGAGAAAAGCCGGTTTTTTTGCTCTGGCCGCTCCCGATCTTGCGGCCAGAGCCAAAAAACCGGCTTTTCAAGGGCCGGTTTTGCCTCTGCGCCGGCAGCCAGCCTGGCCATGGAAAAACCGGCCAGGCCGGCTGAAAACCGGCCAGTTGGCAACCCTAGTGATGGGGTATATAGAATGCTACCCATCCCTCTCCAAGGGGATTATCAACTGTCCCTTTTAAGAGAGTCTGGAGCCCAGAGCTCAGGACTGGGAGGCTCACAGAGAAAGGTTAAAAACCCAGCAGGCTGCAGGAGGGAGAGGCCTGTAGAGTGAGACGTCCTTCCAAGGCAAGCCATGCAAAGGAGTTCTGAAATAGGAACTTTAACTGCGGCTGGAGGAAGGGCCAGGAGAACCAGTTTGTAAAGGTTTAACAAACTGGGACAGAAGTAAGCTGACTTTGTTTTTCCTGAACTGCTGACTATTCTGGGTTTTGCTTTGTGGAAGTTTAACAATCTGAGACAGAATAAAAACTGCTTTTGTTTTCCCTCAGCTGCTGTCTGGCCTGTGTTTAAAGAAAACCCCTTCATATCGCACACCACACTACCACAGATCCTAAAAACTTTACAGTGTAGGGTTTATGATTTTATCTGTCAAAAGCAATCTTCCTGGTTTCAGGGAAGATCCTCCTACTCCCTAAGGAGTGGGGAGGTCTTGCGGTACTTTGCTTGAAATCATACAGTTGAGAGCGATATATGATTGGTGGAGGGCAAGCTTCCTTAAATGGTGGGTTCCCATTAAGACCACTGTGGAGAAGGTAGGACTCATAAGGAAAGGAATGGAGAATAACGAAAGGAATGGAGAATCAAACCAAGGATATCATGCCTCTATCATTCCATGGTGTGGCCACACCTTGAATACTGTGTGCAATTCTTGTTGTCTTATCTTAAAAACGATATAGCAGAATTAGAAAAGGTACAGAGAAGAGCCACCAAAATGGTAAAGAAGGATGGAAGGATACCCCTATGAGGAAAGGCTTAAAAGGTTAGGGCTCTTCAACTTGGAAGAGAGATGGCTGAGGGAAGATATGATAGAAGTCTATAAATTAATGGAATGGATAAACATAGGTTTTTTACGCCATCAAAAAGTAGAAAGACTAGAGGACACGCAATAAAGCTACAGTGTAATGCATTTAAGAGAAATAAGAAAAAATATTTTTTCACTCAATGCATAATCAAACTCTGGAATTAGTTATTGGAAAATGTAGTAAAAGCTGTTAGTGCAGTTGGGGTTAAAAAAGGTTTGAATAGGTTCTTGAAGGAAAGGTCCATAAACCATTATTAAAGAGGACCCAGGAAATCCACTGCTTACCCCAGGACAAGCATTGTGAAACCTGTGTGCCTTTTTTGGGAACCTGCCAGGTACTTGTGACCTGGTTTGGCCACTGTTGGAAACAGGATACTGGGCTTGGTGGACCTTGGTCTGATCTAGTATACCTATCATATCTTATGTTCTTATGTAGCCCTAGAGGGGATCCCCTGGCTGGCATGCTTATATAAAAACCCAGTTCGGATGTATTAAGACCATGCTGAATATATGGAATCGGGTGAAAACAGGGGTGCTGAGGGGAAAATCTTTCACTAGGTTAATGCCTGTTTCATATAATTGGACATCTCCCTCCAGGCTTCGATGGTGGTGCTTTTTGCTGCTGCCAAAACAATGGTTTGAATAATATAGGAGGGAAGTTGGAAGAGGGAGGCATAATTTTGCCTTTTGAGACTATAAAAGAGACTTTTACTTTGCCCAGGGATGATTGATTCCCCTACATTCAGATTTGGCAGTATCTCTTAGAAACAAATATCCAGATAGCTTTAAAGAAGGAAGATTCAATTAGAGCAACTGCATCAGTATGACTTTGTTATCTTGAGTAAGCCTGATCTTGGCAGATTTCAGAAGCTAAGCAGGGCTGGGCCAGACTAGTACTTGGATGGGAGACCATTTTGGAATACCAGGTGCTGTAGACTAAATGTGTGGAAGAAAGGCCTGGTAATCTACATACTTCCGGTTGCACTTTGCCAGGAGTCAGCACTAGCTCAGCAGCACACACACAAGAGGATTCCAGTTATATAGAATATTGGTGGGTAATTAGCCTTATCTGTGTAATCATTTAAAAACGTGGGAGGTTGTACTACAATGGGTGCCTGAAAAGCGGAATTAGAAGAAGGTATTTAACACTAGAAGCCCCAAAAGGAATTTTACCTAGAAACCCCAAAGTGTGTCAATTGATGCATTATCACGACGACTGCGTTTAGCATGAAATGCAGATGTGAATTAATGTGAAGTTACTTATTTGTTAAATACGTGCAGTATGTGACGTCATCGTGTGTTTATTGTTTGTAATGTCGGAGCAAAACTGTAAACAGTGATTGAGATGCACCACCTAGTGGGAACATGAATTTATACCTAGAATCCCCAAAGTACGTCAATTGACGCATCCAAGACAATTGAGTGCGTCAATTGACGTACTTTGGGCTTCTAGGTATAAATTCATTTTCTCGCTAGGTGGTGCATCTGTCATTAATTTTTGATGCACATATTTGAACATCTTGACCTTGCTAACAAAGTCATGGAACATGACTGACATGGCTCTAGCAGTGGCGCTGGTATACAACTTTGAAGATGCATTTGCGTCAATTGACGCACTTTGGGGCTTCTAGTGTTAAAGCTGTAACAAAGTCCTTCCTATTTGCATAATCGGCATAAAGTCCTGTATCCTATATATTTTGTACAATTGAAGATAAGCAAAATGTTTGCTGGTATGGCTGCGTAGGATCTTATCAAGCTAGAAATGTGTCCTATGCAATTAACAAATCTGGTGCCCCCCTCTACCCCAGCCACATGCAGTAACTCACTCTTTTTTAGCTTCCTGGAAGCCAGCAATGATATCAGTTTACTTTCTGTGCTTGTGCCCTGTGCAGCTGCACCACTCACATAGCCCTTGGTACGGCCCTATGGCTGCGTTATGATGGAGGAGATATGGCCATATAGGAAGTTATATGCATATGTGGTGGCACTGTCCAAAAAAATAATCATTTTTTGGAATAAAGCAGCTGCGAAATTTAAGGAAATGATTGGAGTTTTTCTTGCTTTAGGATCGAAAGTTTTGTCTTCTGAATCTTTTTCCAAATGAGATGGAGAGTAAATTAGGTAAGCTGGCGCAAATGTAGTTTTCATTAGCAATGATGGAGATAGCCTTACATTGGAAAGATGCTTATGCGCCTTCCATGCATGGCTTGCTTCAGCAAATGGGTCATATTTTTTATAATGAGTGAGATTACAGCATATAATCATTAAAGTTTGCAATTTTCAAGGGGTATTATCACCATTTGAACACTGGTGGGACAAACAACTGAAAGGTGTACCCCAATGAGGGTACTTAACTATTTATTTTCTGAATGTGTATTTATGTGTTTCTGTGTGCTATCCTAGTAAGGAAACATAGTATGTATTGACTGTGAAGGATCGGGTAGGGATGGGGTGGGGTTGATAGGGAACTTTACATAGAAACTATTCAGTAAAACTGTTGGATTTAAGGAGTAATAACTTAGGTTTGGGCAGGTGAAAGGCACTCTTGATACATTAACTTTACGTGAAATATTATTTTGAGATGATTACTGTATTTGTTGTGCTATTGATCCAGCCCTTGGTACTGTTAAATTGAAGGACTTTTTATGGCAATATGCTGGTTATGTTGTAAAAGCTGCCAATTAAAAAAAGAAGAAGAAGAAAACCATGCATTCTGATCTTCTGCACAGTTCTTTGCATCCTGGTTTAATAGCTAATACCGAAGAAAAAACATAGAGCAGAGGAAAAATCAGGCCAAGCAATCCAAGGTGTAAATAAAGTTTATTCATTAGTGCCCCACTACAGACGTGTTTTGGCTAATTGCCTGCATCAGGGGTCATTAATACATTCAGATTTGTCATGCAGGATTCACTTAGAAACTTGTCGTACAAGAAACAATCAGTGTGTTAAAAACAGCAAACTTCTCCGACTTTAGCAAAAAAGCTTTTTTGAGACCCCTATCTTGTAAGAAAGTTTTGTTTGCTAAAGTCGGCGAAGTTGGCTGTTTTAAATGCATTGATTGCCTCTTGTGAATCCTGCATGACAAATCTGAATGCATTAATGACCTTAGACGTAGGCAATTATCCGAAGCTCGGCTGTATTGAGTTGCTAATAAAGTTTAGTGATATAGCGGAAGGGCTGTCGGGTAAGGTTTGCCTGTTTGCGGATGATACCAAAATCTGCAATAGACACCCAGGAAGGAGTAGATAACATGATGAGGGATCTAGCTAAGCTTGAAGAATGGTCTAGATTGTGGCAGCTGAGATTTAATGCTAAAAAATGCAGGGTCATGCGCATTTCAGCTGTAAAAATCCAAGCGAGTGGTACAGTCTAGGGGGTGAAGTACTTCTATCCACAAGAGAAGAGCGGGGTCTGGGGTGATTGTGTCTGATGATTTTAAAGTAGCTAAATAGGTAGGAAAAGCCAGAAGGATGCATGGGTACATAGAGAGAGGAATGGCCAACAGAAAAGAGGAGGTGATAGTGCCTCTGTATAAGTCTCTGGGGTGACCTCATTTGGAGTATTGTGTGCAATTCTGCAGTTCACACCTTCAAAAAGATATAAACAGGTTGGAGTCCATGCAGAGGATGCCTACTAAAATGGTTAGTGGGCTTCATTATAAAGCATATGAGAACAGACTTAAACATCTTAAATATGTAAACGTTAGAGGAAAGGCGAGATAGAGGAGACATGAAATGTTTAAATACCTCCATGGCATAAATACACAAGAGAAGAGGCACTTTTGATTGAAAGCAAGTTCTGCTATGAGGGGACATGGGATGAGGGTAAAAGGTATAAACTCAGGAGTAATATGCAGAAATATTTCTTTATGGAAAGAGTAGTAGATGCGCGGAAATATAGAAAAATGATGACAGAAAAAGACCATATGGCCTATCTAGTCTGTCCTTCCATATCAACAACTACAACAGTCCCCTTTTTCCCTTTAGAGATCCTCTGTGTTTGTCCCATGCTTTTTTGAATTCAGATACTGTCCTCATCTATACCACCTCCACTGGGAGACTATTCCACAGATCCACCACTCTTTCTGTAAAGAAATATTTCCACATATCACTTAGGGTTGCCAACTGGCTGCAGATGCGCCTGACAGTGTCAATCCAGTCCTGGGTTTACCCCCATTGCATGCAGGGATATGTAGTTCTGATTTCTCCACTGCACTCCATAAGAAATGAAAAACTACAAGTAACTGCATGCAATGGGGTAAACCCAGGACTGGATCAAGTCTGTCGGGCGCATCTGGAGCCAGTTGGCAACCCTAATATCACTCCTGAATCTATCCCCTTTCACCCTCATTCAATGTCCCCTCGTAGCAGAACTTGCTTTCAATCGAAAGAGGCTCTCCCCCTGTGCATTTATGCCACGGAGGTATTTAAACGTCTCAATCATATCACCGCTATCCCGCCTTTCCTCTAAGGTGTACATATTAAGATCCTTAAGTCTGTCTCATATGCTTTATAATGAAGACCACTAATCATTTTAGTAGCTACCTCTGTACTGACTCCATCCTGTTTATATCCTTTTGAACGTATGGTCTCCAGAATTGCACACAATACTCCAAATGAGTTCGCACCAAAGACTTATACAGAGGCACTATCACCTCCTTTTTCTGCTAGCCATTCCTCTCTGTATGCACCCAAGCAGCCTTCTAGCTTTTTCCGTCGCCTTTTCTACCTGTTTAGCTACTTTAAGATCATCAGACACAACCATGCCTAAGTCCTGCTCTTCTTTAGTGGACAAAAGTACTTCCCCTATACTATGTTGCTCCATTGGATTGCTGCAGCCCAAATGCATGACCTTGCTTTTTTTAACATTAAATCCCAGCTGCCAAATTCTAGACCATTCTTCAAGCTTAGCTAGATCCCTCCTCATGTTATCTACACCTTTCTGAGTGCCTACTCCAGCGGTTCTCAACCTGTGGGTCGCGACCCCCAAGCGGATCGCCACAGGATGTAGCAGGGGTCGTCTTGCCTCACCTCACTCCGCTGTTAAAAAAAAACGAAAAAAAAAAAACACCCAAGTTGCTGCCGCTGCCGAGTCCACTTCTTGGCAGCGGAAAACTCACCGCCTCCCAGTCCCTTCTAATGCAGCCGCAGCTCCCTGCCTCTTAGGGAACCGCGGCTGTGCCAGTAAAACCGTTGCGGAGCCTTCCTGTCTCTTGATGGGCTCCGTGCAGCATTGTCCCACCTCCAAAGGAAGTTGTTTACCACTTCCTTTGGAGGCGGTACAATGCTGCACGGAGCCCATCGAGAGACAGGAAGGCTCTGCAACGGTTTTACAGGTATAGCCGCGGTTCCCTAAGAGACAGGGAGCAGTAGCTATAAAACAGCAGGGCAGCAGCAGGCAGACAGGGAGAGGGGAGGAGGGGGCATTGATGGATGGAGGGAGGGGGCTGATATGGAGGGAGGGAGGGCTGACATGGACAGGGGGGCTGATATGGATGGAGGGAAGGAGGGAGGGGAGGGCTGACATGGAGGGAGGGAGGGGTGGCTGACATTGATGGATGGATGGAGGGAGGGAGGGAGGGAGGGGGGCTGACATGGACAGAGGGGGGCTGACATGGATGGAGGGAGGGAGGGAGGCTGACATGGACAAAGGGAAGAGACGGGGACAAACTGTACAGATGAGCAATAAATGCTGGACAGAGGGGAGAGACAGTGCAGGTTAGGATTGTAATGGGCAGATGGGGGGGCTAGGACTGGTAATGGGTTGATTAGGGAGGGCTAGGACTGGGAATGGACTGATCAAGGGGGGGTTGGGACTGGTAATGTGCTCATAGGGGGTAGGACTGGTAATGGACTGGGGGGGGGGCTAGCACTGGAAATGAGCTGATCAGGGAGGTTAGGACTGGTAATGGGCTGATTAGGGGAGCCTAGCATTGATAATGGGGTTGAGGAGGGACTAGCACTGGAAATGAGCTGATTAGGGGAGTCTAGCACTGGTAATGGGGTTCAGGAGGGACTAGCACTGGAAATGAGCTGATTAGGGGAGGCTAGGACTGGTAATGAGCTGATGGTGGGGTAGGACTGGTAATAGGCTGATTAGGGGAGGCTAGCACTGGTAATGGGGTTGAGGGGGGACTAGCACTGGAAGCGAGCTGATTGGGGGGCTTCGACTGGGAATGGGCTGATTGTGGGGAGGGGAGGATAGAGCTGCTGGCCCTGGAAGAAAACTGGAAGAAAACTGGGGGCTAAGGCTACAAATGGGCTGATACGAGGGGATGGGAGAATGGAACTGGAAGACAGTGGATCTGAGAAGGGCTGCCATGGTATTTGTACTAGAAGGGACTGGTCAGTGGGGAAGGAGGGGTACTGGAAGGAAATGGACACCAGTGACAGTCATGGGAATGCAAGTTGACACTGGAAGGTGCTGAGAGTGAGGACTGGAAAGGGCTGATACTGGGGATGGTTACTGGGACTGGAAATATGCTGATGGAAAGAAGTGAAGAAAATGAAAGAAGAGATAAGAAATGGCAGATGTACCATAGACCACAGAAAGAGAGCTAAGAGAAGACAGGAAGCAGAAGCCTCAGATCGGGACTAGCATGATCAGAGAATAAATTGGTCAGACAACAAAGGTAGAAAAAATAATTTTATTTCATATTAGTGATTTGACTACAAAATCGTCATAATTTTGAAATCAAATATGTTTATAAGTCGCCTGTGAGGAACGGTGTCAAAGGCTTTACTGAAATCTAAATACACCGCATCTAGGGCTCTCCCTCGGTCCAACTCCCTGGTCACCCATTCAAAGAAATCAATCAGATTTGTCTGACAAGACCTGCCTCTGGTGAATCCATGCTGCCTCAGATTCTGTAATCTGCCGGACTCCAGAAACCTCACTATTCTCTCTTTCAGCAGCGTTTCCAATAATTTACTCACCACCGAAGTTAAACTAACTGGCCTGTAGTTTTCAACTACATCCTTACTTTCACTTTTGTGTAAAGGCACCACATGTGCCTCTCTCCAGTCCTTTGGCACCACGCCTGACTCCATCGAGGCATTGAAAAGGTCAGACAGTTGAGCTGCTAGAACGTCCCCAAGTTCCCTCAGTATTCTAGGGTGTATCCCATCCGGTCCCATTGCATTGGCTTCTTTGTCTCCCAGTGGAGGTGGTAGAGACGATGACAGTATCTGAATTTAAAAGAGAATGAGACAAACACAGAGGATCTCTAAAGGTAAAAAGGGGACTATAGTTGTTGATATGGAAGGGCAGACTAGATAGGCCATATGATCTTTTTCTGCCGTCATATTTCTATGTTTCTATTCATCTACATCTTGGACTGCTTGGCCTGGTTTGTCCTCCACTCTACGTATGTTTTTTCTTCTTTGGACTAGCAAAGGTGGCAAGCAGACATGAAATTGAAGTTAAATCTGGCCAAAACTAAAATTATGTGCTTTAATAATTTTCTTACTCTTTCTACTCCCCTAAATATGGCCTTGAGATCAAAAAGTCACCATCCAGAGGAGTTACCAAAATTTCTTTCAGCTATCAACTTAAAAGGCATAAAGGGAAATTACAATGAAGTTCATTGTAAACCGCTGTGACTTGTAAAGTGTGCGGTATAATAAACTTGCTAAATAAATAAGATGGCGGTGTGAGCAGCTGGACGGCTGAGTGAACTCTGAGCTGGTTGAGACTGCCCAACCTGAATGCTTCAAAAGAGGAAGGGAAAAGCCCCAGCTGAAGGTCCAGTCTCTCCTTCCGTTCACCTCGGCCATTCCAGTGCAGCATTTTCCCTCTATTATGCCTGCCGCATCAACAGCAGACGCTAGCGAGAGTGGGGCATCTGAGCTTTCGAGCAAAGCCACTGCCACGTACAGCTACTATAGCTGCAGGTAAGGTGAAGGAGCCCGGGGTGGAATCCCAGAGTTCCTTTTCACTCGTAAAGGATCCTTCAGCATTGGAGTCTTCATTGGAGGGTGATTTGGAATCGCCGGTTCGGGAAGTCCACTCGTCAGTGGCTGTGAGACCAGCTGTTGTAACACTTGAAGCATTATGGGATGCTATCAAGGCAATTGATTCCTCTTTGGCTTCTTATGCTTATAATTTAAAGTTTTAACTGGAACAAGTCTCAACCAAGGCAACAGATCATGATCTGGTTCTGGCACAGCAGGTGACAAGGTTGGAACGAGTGAAATCTGCAGTGGAGAACCTCCAGACAGTGAGTACTACCCAGCTGAGAGAAAAAGACATTTTGAATAGGAAACTTTTGTTTCTGGAAAATAGTGTTCACAAGAACAATTTAAGATTCCTTAACTTCCTGTTGTCCTTTGATTCCACCTATGGACATGCTAAGAAAATATCTAAGAGAAGTACTGTCCCTCGACCCCATATGGGGGAAGTGGGTGGAGGTTCTGGGCCATCCCAGACTCCCAGTGTTGGGAATTTGGCTGCCTTTCAGGACACATCATAGAAGTCATCACTGAAAGGACTACCCCGATAGCCTGCTTTGCATTTGAATTGGAAAGAAACACTGTCTTGAGGCTATTTTTCCATAATATGTCTGCATTATTCTTTGGATCCAAGATATATGTATTTCCTAATGACGCGTATCTAGGGATATAGAAAGGAAACACCAACAGTTCTTGCTTCTGAGATCCAAGGCCTTCAAAGTCGGTGTTTCCGTGAGGTTATTGTTTCCTTGTAAATGTTTGATTTCATAGCAGTCTAAGCCATTTGTTTTCTTTGATCCAGATATGTTTCTTGTGTCCAGGGAAGGTGCTGCTTTTCAGGTAGCTGACCTAGAGGTTGTGGTTAGTTAAAACCTGCTAAAATTGCTGTACTTGGGAAGCCGCTGCTAGATATATTTTTTTTCTTTCTTAGGTGTTTTCACCTTCTTTTTCTTTATTTCCTGATCTTGCCTCAATTGTGGTAAAGTTGTGGTCTATAATTTGTTTGGAATATTTGTGATGAAGCTTATTTCTTGAGAATATTTCTTATATTGCCTGTTCATTCGCTATTGTTGGATGTAAAATTGAAATTGCATAAATGAAAAATTGAAGAAAAAAAACCATGGCCTTGAATGGGCTGCAGCTTAAACTTGAGCCTGTACTATGGGTATTGGGGTATTGTAGATCCTCGCCATCTCTTTACTACTCTCAGCTCTCTCCTCAAAGTGCCTCCGCCTCCGAAACCTCCCTCCCTTTCTGCCCAAACCCTGGCTGACTATTTCCATGACAAAATCCACAAGATCACCCTCCAATTCCCAACTCCCCCCCCCCTTCCCTTGCTACCCTCTCTTCCTTTCCTGTGATCTCTGAAGAGGAAACTGTACACCTTCTTTCTTCCTCCAAACTCACTGCCTGCTCCTCTGATCCAATCCCCACCCGTCTCCTAAGCCCCATCTCCTCCACCAATGTCCCTTCCATCTCTCATATTCTCAACCTTTCGCTCTCCACTGCAACTGTCCCTGCAGACTTCAAGCATGCTGTGGTCACACCTCTCCTCAAGAAACCCTCACTTGATCCCACCTGTCCTTCTAATTATCGACCCATCTCTCTCCTTCCCTTCATTTCTAAACTACTTGAACGTGCAGTTCACCGCCGTTGCCTCGACTTCCTCTCCTCTCAAGCCCTCCTAGATCCCTTACAGTCTGGCTTTCGTCCTTTACACTCTACTGAAACGGCTCTTGTCAAAGTCTCCAGTGACTTGTTCCTGGCAAAATCCAAGGACCTGTACTCTGTCCTCATCCTTCTTGACCTCTCTGCTGCTTTTGACACCGTTGACCACAACGTTCTCCTCGATACCCTGTCCTCACTTGGCTTTAAGGACTCTGTACTATCCTGGTTCTCCTCCTATCTCTCCCATCGCTCCTTCAGTGTGTGTTCTGGTGGCTCCTCCTCCTCCGCTCCCCCGCTCCCAGTTGATGTACCCCAGGGATCTGTCTTGGGTCTGCTCCTTTTCCCTCTATATATCCAGTCCCTTGGTGCGCTTATCTCTTCCCATGGCTTTCAGTACCATCTGTATGCTGATGACTCCCAGATCTACCTCTCTACGCCTGAACTCTCTCCGGCAATCCAAACCCGGATCTCTGCCTGCCTTTCTGACATTGCTGCCTGGATGTCTCACCGCTGCTTGAAATTGAACATGGCCAAGACTGAACTTCTTATCTTTCCCCCTAAAACCTTCCCTCCTCTTCCACCTTTCTCATTCTCTGTGGATAGCTCTGTACTCCTTCCTGTTTCCTTGGCCCGCAATCTGGGGCTTGTTTTTGACTCCTCTCTCTCTTTCTCCACACATATCCATCTCGTAGCCAAGACCTGCTGTTTCTTTCTCTATAACATTAGCAAAATCCGCCCTTTCCTTTCTGAACACACTACTAAAACACTTATCCACTCCTTAATCACCTCCCGTCTTGACTACTGTAACCTACTCCTTGCTGGTCTCCCTTTGAATCATCTCTCTCCCCTTCAATCTGTTCAGCACTCCGCTGCACGGCTAATCTTCCACCAGCCTCGTCATGCCCATATTACTCCTCTTCTCAAGTCACTTCACTGGCTCCCTATCTGTTTCTGCATCCAGTTCAAACTTCTCCTGCTGACCTATAAATGCATTCACTCTGCAGCTCCTCACTACCTTTCTTCTCTTATCTCTCCTTACAACCCCCCTCGGGAACTCCGCCCTTCTAGCCAAGTGCTTCTATCTGTGCCCTTCTCTTCTACTGCTAACTCCAGACTTCGCTCCTTTCACTTTGCCGCACCTTACACTTGGAACAAACTACCTGTGTCTGTACGCCAGGACCTTCTCTAACCCTCTTCAAATCAAGGTTGAAAGCTCACCTCTTCGCTGCTGCTTTCGGATCCTGACTCACCTGAACTTTTTTCTTTCCCCTTGTTTTATTTACCCCTGCTTACACCTTCTGTGTTTTGTCTTAACTAGATTGTAAGCTCTGATGAGCAGAGACTGTCTCTTACATGTCTGTGCAGCGCTGCGTACAACTGGTAGCGCTATACAAATGCTCAGTAGTAGTAGTAGTTGTTGTAGATAATGAACTTTCCTTAGAATCGCATATCAGTTCTGTTGTCTCTAAATCCTTTTTTAAACTACGGTTATTGCGTGGTATTAAGAAGTATTTTTCTAAGGCTCACTTTAGGCTACTCATATGAAGTATAATTTCTGCATATCTAGACTACTGCAATTTGCTATTTTTAGGATGTTCCCAGAAGCAGGTTGCAAGGCTCCAATTAAGCCAAAACACCACGGCCAGACTTATTGCTGGTATAAAAAAAATATGATCATGTAACATCAATACTCTGACAATTGCACTGGCTTTCAGTTCACAATCATATTAAATTTAAACTTTACACTTTATACATTTTTTAATGATTGCTTTCCTGATCGCTTATCAGTATTTTAAATTGCATTGATTTCTCATAAGTCTGCACGTCTTTCCTTGAAATCTGCCTTCACTTTTCCTTCAAGTCATGGTATTAAACACTAAACATGTTTGACTGCCTCATTAAATTATCAAGCGGCTAAACCCTGGGCTATTTTACTTCTCGAAACTAAAATGCTGTCATGCTATGTGTTATATAGGATCGATCAACCATGTCCAAAGGAAGCCAACACACTCACAAAGATCCAAGACCATACAAAGAGTGATGTGACAAAACACACAGATAGAAGTACAAAAGATGGATCTTTCTTATAGCGCCAGTAGATCCCATCCTACATGACCGCGTTTCATCAGGAAGCATTTGTCAGGGGTGTAGGGACTTTAAAAAAAATATGATAAAAAGGAGACAAACATCAATATTAAAAAGAGTACATGAAGAATATAACATAAAAATAATACAATAGAGCAATAAAAGGATCCGTTCCAAAGGGATAAAAGCATATAAACCAAGGGAGGGGATAGTGCGAGAACAGCAGTTGTATAGACAAGGGTATCATACCATAAATAATACCAATAAATAAATTAAAATTAATAAATGTAGAAACATATGAGAACAAAATCAGTAATAATGATAATAAAGAGCCTGGGTGGGTACACAGCATGAATATATAAATAATAGGAAATAATACACACACATTACTCAAAAAACATATTACTTTAAAGCATAAAAATACATAAGCAGCTAATAAAAGTAGGACAAAAGATATGAATGGTAATGTAGTTCATGAGAGAAATTGTTAGAAAGGGATGCAAATAAAATAAACTTACTCTATAGTAATGTAGGCGGACAATCAATATTGGACACATTGAGCCCAATTCCATCACGCACATAGATCCCCTCTGTGCATTCGGTCTGAAATGAACGCACAGAGGGGATCGTGATTCTAATCCTGCAGGGCATGTCTAGCCCCGCGGAATCAGAATTATTATCAGGCATGTACGTGCAGGCTAGTACTGTAATTCAGTCTGGCCTGTACATACATGCACAGCCCGACTAAGTCAGGGCTTTTAAATGGCGCCGTGGCACCATGGTGTCATGTTGCCATGGCATTGTGGCTCCATTTAAAGGCCTGGATGCTGGCCGCCAAATAAAAGTGTTTATTCCCCACAGCCCGACCCTCGATCTGGTCTCTTAAGGCCAGGGTCGGGCTATGAGGAATAAACCCTGGCCCCTCCTGCCCCATCCGTGCCCCAGGCTGTGCAAAAAATCACATCCAGGGAAGTTATTGCACCTCGGAGATGGAATAACTTCCCTGGACATTTCACCAGCCCTGGACGTACAGGGCTGACATTAGAATTGGCCCTCTACGTCCAGGGCCGGTGACCGCCCACTGCCCACCCAGACTCCGCCCCCCGGGCCACCCATTCCCCGCACAACTGGCAGGGAGGGTAATCGGAGGGAAGGAGCCGGCATGAATAGCGGGGATGGATGTCGGGTCAAGCCGTCCATCCCCACTATTCATAGCACAGAATAACCCCCAATGTGTCCATAAATAGGATATGGAGGCAGAAAGCAACTGTAAAAGATACCAAATATGGACCATATTAATTGTGCCAAAATCCTACGATCTGCTCAATGGTAGCTTATGTAAAGAAACCTATGTTCAACGAGTATTGAAGACTTATTGCTAGTATAAAAAAATATGATCATGTAACACCGATACTCCAACAATTGCACTGGCTTTCAGTTCACAATCATATTTTTTTATTTTATTTTACATTTATGAAATTTTTAATTAACACTTAAGAACACATTCTTGAACAAAATTGAGTACGGCAAAGAAATAAATATACAAGGAAAATCCACAAAGCAATAAAAAAACAATTTACCCAACTCACTCTAGCCCACAACACTTTGGGGCATGTTTACTAAACACCGTTGCTGTGTGGGTTCCCGTTAGTGTGCTGGTGCCATATAAGGAGTGGGCGGGCCAGGCAGAAAAAAGCAAAAAACCGGACCGTACGTGTGTGCGTCGCGCTAATGTGCGGGGCCCACATTAGCGCGTGGGAAGGCTAAGTGGGGCGCTGCTGCAAAACCAAACAACAGAGCCGTAGTACAACGGTGAAGACACCGACCACTGGTGCAGGGGCCAGGGGTTCAAACCCCCATTGCGCTCAACAAAAAAGACCAGCTGAGGCATCAACATTTATGGGCAAAAGTGGTTTAGGAGGCATATTAATTTTGGACGGCAGAAGGCGGCGCACTGTTATTTTTATTACGGCATGAGGCGGCGCACTGTTTAGTGTGGGCGGCAGATGGCGGCGCATTGTTAAGTTTGGGTGGCAGAAGGCGGTGCGCTGATAAATGTGGGCAACAGAAGGCGGCGAGCCGGTAGGCAGAAGGCGGCGCGCTGATGTGTGAGGGGGCAGTCCAATAGTGGGAGGGATAAGTGGCGCGCTGATGTACAAATAACAGGAACAGAGCCATAGCACAATGGCTAAGACACTGACCACTCGTGCAGGGGTCATGGGTTCAATTCCCCACAGTGCCCATTGAAGACAGCTGGCTGAGGCATTATTTTAGGGGCATTTCCATGTTGTGCGGCATAAGGCGGCGCGCTGTTAATTTAGTGCGCCACAAGATGGCGCGCTGATGGCTACAAGGCTGCGCGCGGATGCACAAACACAGGAACAGAGCCACAGCACAATGGTTAAGACACTGACCAATGGTGCAGGGGCCAGGGGTTCAACCCCTCACAGTGCCCAGTGAGCAAGGCTGGCTGGGGCAGTATGTATCATGGTGAGGAGTGCTGTAGGAGGCCTTCCATTTATATTTTATTTCCCACCACTAGTAAACCCGCTCTCACAGTGTGTTAACATACGGATGCCCGTAAGGCACATGTTACAGTGCACTGTCTGCCAAGGCACCCTAGAATGTCCCCTATAGGGCACCATGTATGTTGCGACACAGGATAATGTATAGTGCACCCTATATGGATGGCAACCATAAGGTGGCCTATAGGGTGCCCTATAAAGCACCCTCAGAGGCACCTAATGGGTATAGTAAGCTGTGTGTGGTTTTGCCGGCATAGACATATGTACAGTAAATAAAAATAAAGCTGTGGACAGCCCTATCAAAGGGCCCCACTGTGGGTTTGAACCCATGACCTCTGGCTGTACAGGGAGTGACGTAACCATTGGGCTACAGCTCTATAGCTGACAGCAAGCCCCTGGCTGGCTGCAGAGAGCCTGCAAGTCACCCCACAGACAGTCTGCTGTTGTAGACAGGATAGGGTTAGGCCACCCGTACCCATGATGCACTGCACATGCAAATCAGCTGTCCACAGATGCACACAAGATGGGGAATGCACCCCAACAGCTACCCGGCCTGGTAGGGGGAATTGTCCATGTGCACCCACACAGCACCTCGGCCTGGTAGGGGGTCCTGAGCGGGTGGACTACCAGCAAAGAGTAGCTACACACCGTCACATTGTGCGGGTACTGTGCTCACCCTGAGGGTGTGATGTGGCACCCAGGACCAGGTCCACAACACCAGCCATGGCTGGATGAGGCCATGACAGAGCTCCACAACAGTACTAACCTGTGAGATAGGAAGGTGCTGCAGAAACATGTTGGATATCTCTGTCTGTCTCAGTTAGTGGAAACCCCCATGGACCCCTAGGTGGTCAAAGTACTCCTCTCCTCCCCCCCACCTTCCCCCCCCCCCTCAGGGTGGCAAACAGGGCCCCCCACCAACAGATCCCCATCCTACTACCACCACCAGCACACCCCCCCCCTGCACCAATGGCCGTAGAGTGGACCATCAAACCCCAGTCCTGCTGGGGAACAGACACCCTACAGGGCAGTCCAAGCACATCCATAACACAATATCAGACAGACTTTAGGCCTGGATATCCAAAGATGCACCCCAGCACTATCTGATATTCACCTGCAGCAAGCCATCAGCCACTGCACCCTGCAAGGCACTCCATCAAGACACATACCAGCTGTGAACAGTCTGATGGTTAGCCCTGATGGAAATGCATGCACCCAAAACTGGGGTGGCAGCACACACAAGCAGAGAGTTCTGTGAGGAGGCCCCAACAGGAAACCCATATATATCACAAGAGAGAAACACAATACAGCACTATGGGGGTGCCTAGCCATGCTGTCATCACTGCACACTCAGGGTGAGAGTGCTCCCCCCAGCAGCACATACAGAGGTCACCCTGTCTGTGTAGGTGGTGGCCTGGCACTACAATGTCACAGCCAGTGCCCTATGCCCTGTGCAGATGCATCCTGGCCAGCCCACCATGTCTGACCTATACCCAAGGTACCTTGCTGCTCATTATGCACATTGGCAGGCCAATACTGGCAGTAGTGCTGGCAGTGTGGGTTGGGGAAGGTGTTTGCAGCCAACACACACTGTATAGACAGACACACACTCCCACACCTATGCCAGCATTGTGCTACTATTGAGGGGGTGATTAGCCTTGGCCACCACACCGGTCCTGGGCACGGCACAGGCATGGATATGGTACGCAGTACTGCTGGGGGTCACTCCCCAGGGTGGTGAACACCGTCAGGGGCCAGGCCTGGAGCACGCACCGCAGACACCAAACAGATTGTTCGGATGGGGTCAACTAGCAGTATGTGTGTAACGTAGGGATATCTATCAGCCTGTACTCTTAGCAAACGTTTCAGAGCTGTGTACCTCAGGTGTAGGGTGACATTGCTAAGGTATGCAGGTGCTGGTATTGGGAGATGCACGCAGGGTCCAATGTTCTGCCTCTACAGGAGACATTGGCCAATGGGGCCTGTGGGTGTGGGTGTGGGTGTGTCTGCCCCTGTTGGCTGCTGCTTTACGGCAGCGCTTCCCCAGTCCAGTCCAGTTTTGCATAACACTGTTCGGGTCTTCCTGCTGTCCCTCATGAATATGCATGAGCTACATCTACATGCCGTGGGGGTGGTGCATAGATATACAGCACAGGCATTTGTATGAGTGGCAGCATGGAACCTGACTGGTGTGTGGCCCACCAGGACTGCATTTGGGGGATTCTGCTGTAGGTTCTGCCCCTGTTCATGGTGTCTGTGCTCAGTGGGGTAAAAGATAGACGTATTACCATTGCATATGTCCTCGTCACGAAAGGTGTGTCCTTACTGTCACTGTTTATTTGTGGGGAAAATATGTGGGCAGGATTGTTGGTAGCCCCAGCTGGTCTTTGAACCTGTGACCTTCTGTTCTTGCATGCACTGTCTGTGTGCACTGCACCACCGTGTAGCCACAGCTTGGCTGAATTCCCCGGATAGTCCATGACTGTGGATCCGGCAGGGCCTGTCTGTTGCTGTTGACTGTGCCAGCCTGCACATGGCTAGGCCTCTGTCTTCTGTCGCTAGCAGCCACTGCCCCCTGCACCACATGTACTCGTCCGCCAACATGCTGGCATGAGCTTCTCCCATAAAAAGCAGGTGACCTGATTGGAATGTGGCAGTACGGGACTGCATTTGGGGTACTTGGCTGTGGGTAATGCCCATTGTTGTGGTGTGTGCGTTGTTGGGTAAAATATGGGTGTTTTCCCCATGCTTATGTCCCCTGCAATACAGGGGTGTCTGCGCTATCTGTGTTTAGTGGTGGGTAAAATATAGGGACTGGGCTGGCAAGTGCCACAGCTGGGCTTTGAACCTCTGGTCCTAGAGGTACTGACTCTGTCCGCTGCACCACACTATGGCCACATAGACAGTGCAGCCCCTGGAGGTAGTAAGCCTGGCAGGATGGAGTCACAAACCCTGCTCTACGCAAATTTACTGTGGGCATATGCACCCTGTCTGGTGACAAACGTGCACATAAACCCCGGAAATGACCACGGGAAATGGGGGACAAAATATCACCACGCTGGGCAACAGTGATATTAATGGGCAACCATAGCAAACACTCCCAGGAAAGCTCCACAAAAGGAAATGTTTTTTGGAAGAGTCTCCGCTCCGTAAACCCTTCCAAAATTGATTTCTTTTTTCTGGAGCTTTGCTGGGTGTGTTTTCTGTATTTGCCCATCACTATAACTGTTTCCCAGCTGAATTACTATTTTTAATAGTTCTGTTGTGGTCATTTTCTATTTTTATTTGCACTTTTGTGCTGTGCACATGTATCACACTGCTCACGTTTTTCTGGTTT
Source organism: Ichthyophis bannanicus (assembly GCA_033557465.1). Classification (NCBI taxonomy): domain Eukaryota; kingdom Metazoa; phylum Chordata; class Amphibia; order Gymnophiona; family Ichthyophiidae; genus Ichthyophis; species Ichthyophis bannanicus. The sequence goes on from CM066031.1 coordinate 1,221,746,927, forward strand.
CCCCGGTTTTCCTGTACATTGCTGACGGAAATGGTTTCTCTTCCCTTTAAATGCTTTCTACCGCGAGTGTTTCACTGGCGGTATTTTTTCCTTGTAAATTCGGGCACACTCCTGTGCGGGGAGTCTCTCCCCTCCCACATTCCACCCATTGACTCCTGTCTCTCCGCCCCTCGGGGGCCTTCCTCCGCCCTCATTTCGCCTTTCCACGCCTCTATCGCACATGAGCGCCCCGCAAACGTGCACGTTTTCGGCGCACGCGTGCAGGACCCGTTAATGTGCCACGCACGCGTAAGGGGCGCTTAAGAGCACTTAAATGCATCATTTTAGGGCGCTCAGGTGCGCCCCGCACAAGTGCCCCGTTTAGTAAACATACCCCTTTGATCCAAAAGGGGAAAGAAAAAGAAATAGCACAGAACAAAATACAAAGGAAAATAAGACAAGCTAAACAGCCAGCATACAATTAAGCTCACAATGAAGCAGAAGGCAAGGCACTCCCACCCTCCAAATGCCGAGCGTTTATGAAGGCCAATAGTTGGGAAGGCTCATAGAAAATATATGACGCTGACTGATACTTGATCAGACATTTACATGGATACTTAAGGAAAAAGAGCTCCCCCCCCCCAACTGCTGGACCCCAGGACGGAGAAAAAGAAACTCACGTCTCCTCTTCTGCGTGTTCCTAGAAAGATCGGGATACATATGAACAGCCAAACCTTTAAGAACCCCCAAAAAAACCTTGTACCAGGTCAAAAATATCAGTAACACATCTAAACCCAGTCAATCTTAACTGACTTTTCACCGGACAGTGTTTTGACCTGAAGCAGGGGGATTATCGTGTACACCCCGAAACGTGACACGTCGTTCGAAAACTACTGTTTGCGGTATTGCTGACAGCCTGCACAAATGCATTATACAGCTAAGTAAACACTGCTAAAAAAAGAATTTTCTCGTATATAATTAAAAAGGACAGGCCACGATGGTGCGTGGAAATTTCCTCTTCACTGAGTTGGTCATTCCGACAAAAAATAAAATCTGCTTAGTAGGTTGTTAAGATTGACTGGGTTTAGATGTGTTACAGCCAAACATTTAAACAGCAAATTTCCCTTCCTGAACAAAAATTTTCATTAACCACTCCTTATCAGATAACAGCACTAGTGTAATCAATAAAGTAGAAGGAATTACAGTTTCTTCCAGTGATGATTCTAACAAGGCAGACACGTTCAAAACATCAACAGGGGGTACTCCCCCCCCCCCCAACAACCCCAACACCCTCTTCTTTCTTTCCCAAACGCAAATAATATAACTTCACTATAGGGGAATGGGATTCAGGAGGGATACCCATAATCTCTGATAAATAAACTCGGAACATGTCCCTTGCAGACACAGTCGATATCCTAGATTAACAGCTCTGGTAGTATTTTCCAGCATTTGCAATTTAGATCTCATAAGAAAATGATCCTTCTTAATGGAGTCTGAAAGACCTTCTACAACCATCAGCTTAGTTTGTAAATCAGAAACAACCATCTGAACAGACTGCAATTTAGTCACATTCTCCTTGATAGCAATAGAGTTACCAGTAACCCGAGTAGTCAAGATGGACATCTGCGGAACCAACTCTTTCCGAAGTTGCATGATAGCTGACCAAATCGATTTCAAAGTTATAGTCTCCGGAGGAACCAGAGGAGCAGAAGGGGAATTCTCCGTCCCCATGGGCTCACCCCCATCTCCGTTCAGCGCCGGATCAGGCATCCTCTAAGAAGCAGCAACACCCGCTTCACTTCTTTCCACCATCGTCGCCAAGACCTCTGCCCTCTGTTACTGATCTGGGGGAACACCCCAAACCAATTCGGGACCCGAGACCAGCCTTTGCTGACAGACAGGAACCACCAACATGGATGCCTCTGACTGTTTTGCCGAGTCGGGAACCTCTTGTCGGCAGCAGGTCTTAGGCGCACAATCAGAGCTGGGAGAGAAAGAATCGATGCCCAATTCAGACGTCAAGGACTCCGCCTCTGACAGCCACAACGCTGAGCTAACCTCCCCCGTAATGGCCAGCTGCCTTGGCATGGAAGAAAAAAAGGAATCCCATGGACCAAGGACCTGCAAAGGTAAAGGTGTCGAGACCAAGGGGGTCAGAGAGGGCTGTTTAGCCCCCTTGGCTTTACGCTTTTTTCCCATTCAAAAATCCGTGCCACATTAAGCAAGTCCGTGCGATACCATCTTGCCCCCAGTTCACAATCATATTAAATTTAAACTTTACACCTTATACATTTTTTAAAGATTACATTCCTGATCGCTTCTCTGTATTTTTAATTCCATTGATTTCTCATAAGTCTGAACGTCTTTCCTTGAAATCTGCTATCACTTTTCCTTCAAGTCATGGCATTATATACAAAGCACATTTGACTGCCTCATTAAATTATCAAGCAGCTAAACTCTGAGCTATTTTACCCCTAGAAATTAAAATGCTGTCACGCTACATGTTAATTGGGAAGATTCTAAAATTCTGGCTGTTCGATCAACCATGAAATATTAAGCCTGAAATTTTTATTGTTTTAGCTGCCTGTAACTTGTGTACTTATGTTCATTGTAATTTCCTAGAAGGAACTTTCTTCTAGTTTCTTGTGAACCGAAGGGATCCCTGCAGTATACAAGCTTAATTTGTATTTGTGTTTGTATTTCTGCTACTTAATATCTAATACCTTCATTATCGTATTATTTAAATAAATAGTGTGCTCTCTATGCAAGTCTTTGCACAGACTTCTCTTGTATGCTGGACTCCTTTTTCCATAGGGAGGCCGTATTAGCACAGAAAGTTGTACACAGAACCTGTTTGACACTCTATGCCAAGTTTCCTGTGCCTTATTATCTTATAGGCCCTCCTAGCTTCTCAAATGAAAACGCCACATATTGAGTGTTTGTTCTAGAGTCCATAAAAATAAACTTCCTTATCCCGTAAAACCAGTCCAGATGAGTGGGTTGTGGTTCCTTGCCAGCAGGTGGAAGCAGACATGAGCAACTTTCAGTTATGTAATCATCTGGTATATCATCTGGTGCAGCACTAAGAAGCCAGTATTTTCTTCCTCCAGCAGGTGTTAAGGTGTGTAGACGGTGCAGCTGTGCAGAGGCTTCAGGATTCAGTCTGGAAGGGCCCAACAATGCTCAGAGTGAGGGTGCATCCTTGACAAGTGCTCATGATCCAGTGCCATGGTGAATCCTAACGCATAAGCATGCCAGCTACCAATTGCCAAAATGCATGTTAACTGGTACTCACATGCTAGTGTGGACCGTGGGCATAGAGAACATATTAGAGCATGAGTGATGGTAACTTGGCGCTTAGCGCGGGTTCACCTAACAGTACCTCTATGGGTGCCATTAAGTGCACTATTACTTTTCCGCTAGTTATGGTACCCAATCGCCCATTAGCTGCCAAGAACATACCAGTCGCGCACCCCGTAGCTAACATGAAGACTCTGTACTTCATGTGCATTGATAATGCTAAGTGTGAAACCTTTGCTGCATGTAGTAAAAGACCCCCTTAATATCATGAAGAATGAATAAAAGAGAAGGATTTTACAATTGAACAACAGTTTCTTCATCTCTTGAATGCACACAGTATGTAAATATAAAATACATTTTAAAAAAAGATCTAACACAGTGATCTTTTCCTTCTGCATTGCGGATTAGGAGCTCTGCTGCAACTAGGTCCTCTGTGTGCTCTTGCATAAGTCCTTACCTTCACCCTGGTCTTCTTTGCGCTGCTGTTTGGGTCCTGCCTCTTCCTCTGTTCAATGTGTAGCATGCACAGCTGTTTCAGTAAAGCTGCATGACCATGCTTGTGCCCAGCATCTAATGCATATGAAAGGACCAGCGGGAAGACTTGCAACAGCAAGCACTATTGTGTATGGAGGTGGAATGCTGCTGTGCAGGTCGCCGAGAGATCTCACCTGTAGCGTGTCCAGTTCTCTGTGGTGTACCTGCGAAAGTATATAGTCTAGTGAAGGGCTACTAAAATGCTGCAGGTTATGAGAAACTAAAGGCATATTGAGGGGAAGGTAAGGACTGAAAAGTAGGTAATTTTCTATTCCATAGATCTGACACTGCTGATCTCTGCGGACAACAAATTTTCAACATTACACTTAAAACAGACAAAACACCACTTACACATATCTCCCTCCCAAACTGCAATTATAAACATATAAAAATGCTTCCCTCTGCATAACACCTAAGGATTTTTCTTTTACAGTGATATGGAGAACATGGTCTCTTAGGCTAAAGATGGGGTTGAACTGGTGATGCAACAAGAGACCTACTGCATACAAGAGTGGAGGTCAATTCTGATTGCAGCCCATCCAGACGTCCAAAGTCTGGATGGGCCGGATCTGCACCCAATTCTGAACCCGTGGGAGCTCCCACAGGAGCAGAATCGGGTGCAGATCCGGCCCATCCAGGCTTTGGACGACTGGATGGGCCGCAATCAGAATTGACCTCCACTTTTGTATGCAGTAGGTCTCTTGTTGCATCACCAGTTCAACCCCATCTTTAGCCTAAGAGACCATGTTCTCCATATCACTGGAGCAGAATCGGGTGCAGAGGGCCTGGATGGGCAGGACGTGCCCTAATTCTGGCCTACTGCATGCACTGCTCCCTCCCCGTTTAACCCACACAATGCTCCTGCATGAGGCCCAGTGCTGTGACGTCCCATTGCCATGGCAACAGAATGCCATGCAAGAGCTCCACTGCCCCGCACACCCCAAATATGCTATTCCCCGCCACCCAACCTCCGGATGGGCCTGTCAAGGCTACGATTAGGCAGCGGGGAACCTCCTGATGCCACTCACCTCTCCGGGGGTGTCCGCCAGTTCCAGTCTCCGAGCATGAGGTGACTTATTCCACCTCCAAGTTGGAATAAGTTACCTGGCCATTGCTGCCTCCCTGGACGTACAGGGCCACAATTGGAATGGGCCCTATATGTCTGGGCTCAGGGTCCTGCCTATGCCCTGCCCATGCTCCTCCTCCAGCCGTCCTCCACCCACCCCCGTCCAGAGCTCTCCGCACCTCTCCTCTGTATGTGCAGGGAACTTTGGGTAGGCAATTGGGCACAAGGGTTGGCAGGGGATGTATGTCCAAACCAGACGTCTATCCTCACTAAACGCTGTTCAGAATGACCTCCATAGTGTCTTTCCTAGAGGGGGGAATGATTCTTTACCTACTACTTTATGAATGAAACCAAGCAGATTAAATCAAAGTCTCATTACCTATACGTATATATATGGGAGAGTTATTTGTCAAAGAGGAATAGACAAAGGGGATTGGATAGGTCTCTCCTTAGGACTCATTATCCAAAAATAATTTTTATACTGTTTTTTTCCTTTTTTTTTTTTTTTTTATGCAATTTCACACTATAATACAAGAAAACCCTTGTACAAGAAAAACAATCCATCGTCCTCAAGTTTAACAGGAAAACAAAAATCAAAGGAAAAATACTAACAAATGAATTCCTGAATAGGCCTCAAATAAGTAGACAAGATGGGTCACAAAACAAAGGATAAATTACAAACATAGCCATAAAGGTAATGGAGCAGACACCAAGGCGGTAAACTACACCTATTTCACACTAACTCCCCTATATATGAGAGTTATTAATAGGAGCTATATGAGAGGGGTCCTGCACCAAAGCTAGCCTAGAAGACAAAAAACTGGCCAATTGGGAAGGTTAAAAAAAAAGGTAACTATGCCCATCTAATTTAACCAAGCACTTGCAAGGAAACCGAAGGAAAAATAAACCACCCAACTGTACCACCCCGGGACGATATAATAGAAACTGACGCCTCTTCCTCTGTATGGCCCTACCAACATCAGGAAACATACGTAAATGAGAATCAAGGAAAACCTTGCAGGGCGACCGAAAAAATAACCTTAATAGCCAGTCCCGATCCGCCTCCAAAGCAAAGGTGACCAGTAAGGTCGCAGCCATACCAGCCGCCGATGGAGATCTTTCTAAGAAGGCAGACAGGTCAAGACTATCAACAGATAATGCCTGATTCTCCTTATGGACTACAGGAGCAGACTTAGCAGTAGGTAGATAATAGGCCTTGGAAATAGGGGAAAGAGATTCAACAGGAATTTTAAGAGTAGTCAACATAAACGTTTTAAACAGTTCCATCGGAGTAACCGAGGGAACCTTAGGAAAACTTAATACCCTAAGATTCCTGCTCCTAGCGACATTCTCAAGAAATTCCAAACGCCTATATAATATAGCAGAGTCCTTTGGAAATGTTTGAGCAAGTTCTTCGAGCTGCACCAGACGGCCCTCACAAGAGGCCACCTTAGCAGCACAAGCAATTTGTCCCGATTCATATAACTTCAGCTGTTGCCCAAAAGTTTGAAACTGCTGCACAATAGACTGCAACTGCTGGTTAATATTCAGAGACATCTTAGAAAAAGCAGACCAGAGAGAATCAAGAGTCACTTGCGTAGGCTTCACCAAACAATGTCCCGATCCTTCTGAAAAAGTACCTTGCACAGACCCCAGAGAAAGAGGAGACAACTCTCCCGGGTGGTGAACAGGATCCGATGACTGCTGCATAGCACTCCTATCTCCTCCAGCGCCATTCACCTTAGAGGTCAGCGTCTGCACATTTCCCACAGCGCTGACCTGCTCAGCACACGACTCCATCAGGGGGGGCACCGACTTCTCACCACCAACCCCGGGCTGCAGCCGAGAAGATTGTAACTCAGGCTGAACTGGAGGCGTGCGAAGCTCCGGGCTGAGAGAGACCTCAAAGTCCTCAGCACTGTAGGGCCTTCCTTCCACCTCAACAGTGCATAACGGACTCACCGGAGCAACAATACCAGCCCTGGCCGGAACCACGAAAGAATTCATGGGTCCGGAAAACGCAGCTTTCTCAGCAACGGAACTCCCCTCTTTTGATTCAGAAGCCAGCTTTGCCTTTCTTTTCCTACCGGAATGCGGCATGAAAGCAGCGCCAAAAGGTAATCCCTAGAGAAAAGGAGGAGGGAAAAACACAGAGCTGTGCTGTGAGCGACTGCTCAGAATGCCATCTTGTCTATATCCGGTTCCCTTTTATACTGTTAAAGTAGTGCAGTATTTGCTGTGTTAGTCCTCTTGAATACATAAAGATCAGCTGCTTTAAAATTTTTGTTGACCAAGGCTAGATTTACTAAAAGGTCCTACCATGTCACCACACACTAACATTCATGACTATGCATTGTTTACCATAAGTCCTGTTTTATGCATTGGGACCTATTTACTAATAACAGTGTTCTACAGCCAAAATGCTTCAAAAATTAATTCAGTCACACTTTACTAAGTCTGAGCCACTGAGAACAAAAATGATGCTTAAAATTGTTTATTAGCTCTAGTTTTCAATTTACACTACTGGATCAGTACATACGTCTTCGACTTCGGAAGTGCTAAGGATATGCGAGTTATAATGGGAAGGGATCTCAATTTAAACTGTAAATTACCAAAATATATGCGCATCTTCAACTGGATTTGTGATAAATCTGTTTTTGTTTGGAGAGTACTTGCTTTTCAGGCAAAACAATTAATGAATGATGCAATTTGAAGGTGCTATTGCATCATACATGATATGAATTGCATCATGTTATTCCTAGAAGTCATAGATGATGCAATTCTAAACACACCTCATAACACAAGGTAAACTGAATGACCTTGTCAGGGATTTGGAACTACCTAAGAGTAAGGCAGAGCTCTTGGGCTCCAGATTGCAGCAGTGGAATCTTCTGTCAGGCGCTGTTAGGGGTTTCTGTGTTCTGTGAACATCAAAATGATCTTGTTACATTCTTATTCGTGGAAGGTGATCTTACACATTAAGTTGGGTCTAATGAAAAATGTTGTCATGGCCATAGTTTTCAAGTATCACAGCGGGAAATTTCCAAGACTAAGTGAAGCTAAGATAAAAGAAGGTGTCTTTATTGGTCCTCAGATTGTGAACTTCTTCGAGATGATACATTTAACCGTGCACTACGTGGCAAAGAAAGGATGGCATGGAAAGCCTTCCAGTTAGTGGCAACAAGTTTTCTCAGAAATAACAAGGTAAACAACTATAGGGAGTTGGTGGAAAAACTCCTCAATGTATACAAAAGTCTTGGCTGCAACATGTCACTAAAGATGCATTTTTTGCACTCTCATCTAGATTTTTTTTTCCACCGAACTATGGAATAGTGAGTGATGAGCATAGCAAGTAATTTCATCAGGACATTGCAGCGATGGACAAAAGATATCAAGGCAAATGGAGCTCGTCAATGCTTACAGACTATTGCTGGACAGTGACAAAAGTTACTCCATTTACAGAATACAAGAGACAAGCCAGGAAATGCTGAGTAGACACTGAATAAGGACTGAAATGAATACTAATCCATGCATAGTCATGTCTTGCTTTCTGTTTCATACTAACTTTTTAAATAAAGTGTATTTAAATAATTCTTTGGCCGATTTTTAAATAAAGACAACAGGTGAAATATTATCAAGGTCATATATATGGCAACCATAAACACATGAAAATACCTAGGTTTATAATTTGTGACTAAAACTACTACCAACACACTATGAGACCCTACCTACATTCCAATAGAGAAACTCACCTTTAACAACCACAATATCCCCATCAAATCAGAAGTCAAATACCTAGGTGTGACACTAGACCAGAAACTCAATTTCTAAGCGCACATTAAGAAAACAAGTGCACTGACATATCAAAGAATAAGGTCTCTACATAACCTCTGTCCATTGCTGGACCATAATCTATTCCACATGGTCTGCCAAGCAATCATTACTCCAATCTGAGATTACTGTAACAATACTCCAAGGACCATCAAAATGTACATTCCTTCTATTGCAGATAACTCAAAACTCTGCAGCTTGATTGATATCATGGACATCTAGACAAGAACATATCACTCCAGTATTAAAGGAGCTACATTGGCTGCCCATCCAAGCACGAATACAATACAAACCAATCATGAACACCTTCAAGAGTATACACAACGTAATTGCAGACTACTTACAATCACTCATACACACACCTACAGACAACAGACCAAGAAGAGACCAAACCACGAATCTCCTTAAAATCCCCAGACATAAAACAACCAGTAGGCCAAGGAGTCTCAAGATGGCAGTTGGAGTCGTGACTGAGTGAGCACGCTGTTCCTTTCTCATGGGGAAGAAGCGTAAGGGGAAGGTTGGGCAGGGGCTCTCGCAGCCCGCTCTTACCTCGACGCCTCTTGCTTCAGTATCTGGCCCTTTGTATTCTTATTTAGTACGTACTCCTCGGGATCCGGGTCTTACTGGTGGAGAATACCAATTGGCAGTATCATCGGAGTCGGAGTGCTCGGTGGTTGCCTCGGCGATATCTTCCTCCCCAGTTGTGAGCCCTGTGCCTAAGATCCTCCGTGGTGGTTTGCTGCCGGAAGGCTTCCTGGAGGTTTCCTCTCCTGCTGTGACGGGAGGGGTCTTTACCTCGCGAGAACCGGGAAAAGGTGGACCGGAGGAGTTTGTGAGTGGGGCCAGTGGTGCCTCTCACTCCCCTTTGTCATCGGCGCTTGTTGGAGGTGAGCACACAGGAAAGGTTTCTTCTCCTGTGCGTCGAGAAGGTTCATTGCAGCCTGTGGAGATGGCAAGTGCAACGGCGTTTCCTCCGGACGGAGCTTTCTTTCTTCAACATCCTACAAACTTTACATTAGAAGCAATTTGGGATGCTATTGTTTCCCTTGGAGAAGTTTTACTCCCGCAAATTACATCCTTAAATTCCAAAGTGAAGACTACGATGGAAACTGTAACAGATCTAGAGAAGAAAGTATCCGGAATTTCCAGGGAATTTGAAGTTGAACGGAAGAGAATTACAAATTTAGAAGATCAAGCAGATGCCTTCAAAAAGAACTTTTCATTGGTACAGGTCAAACTAGAACAGTTAGATAAATTTTCACGTTTGAATAATTTAAGAGTTGTTAATTTTCCTAAAATGTTTTCTGTTTCTGCCAAAGATATGTTTAAAGAATATTTAACAGAGATATTGGGGGTCTCTCCTGACCTAATTCCACCTTTGGTAAAAATCTATTATCTTTCTAAAGCTAAACGTGTTCCTCTCACGGGGAATTCTGGGGGTGGGCTGGTGCAAGGAGAGGCTCTCAATGTTACTGATTTATTGGAAAATTTGGGTCTTGATTCTCAGGAGCCTTCTACCCTATTAATAACTTTTGCCCTGTTGTCTGATAAAGAGTGGATGTTAAAATTGTTTTTTCAGAAAAGGAAGCTCCTGTTTTGGGGTTTAGCTGTTCGTATGTATCCAGACTTGGCAAGAGATACCCAGAAACGGTGCAGAGAATTTTTACTGCTCCGTCCTGGGATCTTGCAGTTGGGCGGGCTATTTTTTCTAAAACATCCATGCAAATGTTTGATTAAATATCAGTCTGTTTCCTATGTATTTTTTTAGCCCTCTCAATTGCTTGCTTTTATAAATGCCAGGCGCTTAGAATCTTCTATCGACTCCACTTAGGCTCATATTAGATGTTGGTCTGGATTTCGACTTCAAATTTTTCTTTCTTTATTATGTATTCTATTAATTTGTGAGACGATCCCCTCTCTGTAGTGGACTAGAGAGGGTTGGCACATTAATTTATATTTTGCTTATTTGCTTTGATATTGCCTTTAATATCTTGGTTAAAGATATTTTTCATGTGTTGCCCTGTTTCTTTGAGAAGGGTTTTGTTTAAATCTTCTTGAATGTATTGTAAAATTGCATAAAAATAAAATTAAAAAAAATAAACAACAAAAAAAAGCAACAACCAGTAGGCAAGAAACATACCATTGCACCTTTTTCCATATACGGACCTACCTTATGGAACTCCCTTCCAACTAATCTCAGAGCAACTACTGACCTGAAAGCCTTCAGAAAGATGCTAAAAACGCATATTCCAGAAATGTTATGGGATAAACTGCTAATCTCCCTCACACCCAAATCCCTGAAACACCAAAAACTGGACTCTATACCATTCAAAATATAAATAGTTAACAGCCCATGGCTCAAACAGTAAATACCTAACTAAGGGTTAAATTGTAAATAGTTAATTGCACAAGGATTCAAATTGCATGTAACTTGTTAATTGTACCATGTTCTATGTAACTTCTGTTATTTATATTCGATGTAAACCGCCTTGATACCACTAAAAGGCGGCATATAAGAAATGTTAAATAAATAAATAAATATACGCGTAAAGTGGAAAAGCTGAGATATCTTATAAACAGTAGCCAATCAGCAGTTTTAATTGTCATTTTTTAATTCAGTGCATCAAAATCCGTAAGAATTGCGGATTTTCTCTCTGAAGCAGTCAACTTTTTAAAAATTGCATACTACCATGGTAGAGTGTAAATCTAACCCTAACTTGTGCTGGACTATTAGAAAAATGTAAACGTAGACCTGGAGGTAGAACAGAGTGTGAAGGAAGAGGGCAGTAGCATGCACCCAGCCCCCCCAAGGAAAGGTGGGCATAAAACACATCTCTCTGGAGTATGTCATTCAGTTGCAGCACTGACTGCTAGAGCAAAGGGATTCTAATTTTCTTGCCTTCAGTCTCCTTTACACTTCCTTCCGCTCTTTGAATAGAACCATCCCAGTCTTGTTGGTTGCTCTTTGAAATGTAAAGATTTTGCATTTTTAAGACATTTTTTACAGTGATTTTAGATGTTTTTCACTATGGCCATTTATCAGATTTATATTATATATTAAATCAGTAGCTGATAATTTTTCCATTTGTTTTACATGAGGATCACTGGATTTAGTAGTGGACCAAGATGCACAGTCTTATATATAATCTTTTACAAAAATCTGATGGGCCTTTCCAATAAAGTGAGGTAAAGTTTTGCACGCACTATACATTAGCTGCAAAAATTAACACACAGTAAATGCAAAGCCTGTGGGGTAACTGTTGGGGGGGGGGGTGCCCAGCATTTGCCCTGCAGTTACCACACTGAGCAGATATTTACTACATGTGAAATACCATGCTATTTGCTGATGCCAGTGTAACCACACTATCTGCATGCAGTTACCTCAGCCCGCTGCATTTACAAAAAAAAAAAAAAAGATACTCCGAACATCCAGAACTCCCCACTCCCCAATCAACATCAGATGCCCACTCCACTCCCATTCTGCTCCCTCCTCCCCCCCCCCCCCCGGCATTTGCCAGGGCTGTTCCTGGAGAGTTAATAGGCGGGGAGGGAGCATGCTCTCCATTAGCCTTCAGTGTTGTAGTCATTTACACAGGACTACTCTTGACTTTTCAAATGAAATCTTCTGTGGAAGCTGCGTTACTGTTTGACAAGGTCATGTATTTTCCGTGCAGCATTGCAGGTGCTGGTCCCACTGGGCCTGAATTAGCGGGATGCAGTTTACTTGGGTCTGTCGTAGCCTAGCGATTAGAGCAATGGCCTGGTGTCCAAAAGAAAGTGCTTACATCTCTAGACGAGTTTTTCACTCGGAGGATAAGGGGCTGATGAAAATTCCATCATGTAAAAAAGTGAGACTAGTTTCCACCTGGTTGAGAGAGTGTTCTCTGTGCCTGGAGCAGTTCTGGGGAATAGTTTACTGTTAGAACTGCATTGTGAGGAAGATCTTGGCACTTTTTGCAGAAAATTCAAAGCACTGCCATTTCTTGAGGCATTTGGTGCTTGAAATAGGAAAGGCGATTTCTTGATGCTGAAGGATTATTTGTTTGATTATAAGAACATAAGATATTCCATACTGGGTCAGATGAAGGGTCCATCGAGCCCAGTATCCTCTTTCCAACAGTGGCCAATGCTGGTCTCAGGTACCTGTCTGGTTTCCAAAGGTACACAGATTCCATGTTGCTTGTCCCAAGGGTAAGTAAGTAGTGGTTTATGGACTTTTCCTCCAGGAATTTGTCCAAACCTCTTTTAAACTCAGCTACACTAACAGTTTTTACTACATCCTCTGGTAACCGAATTCCAAAGTTTGATTACGCTTTGAGTGAAAAAATATTTTCTCTTATTAGTCTTAAATGGGCTACATTGTAGCTTCATTGCGAGTTCCCGAGTCTTTCTACTTTTTGAAGGAGTAAAAAATCGATCTATGTTTACCCATTCCACTCCATTCCTTATTTTATAGACCTCTATAATATCTCCCCTCAGCCATCTCTTTTCCAAGTTGAAGAGCCCTAACCTTTTAAGCCTTTCCTCATAGGGGTATCCTTCCATCCCCCCATACCATTTTGGTCTCTCTTCTCTGTACCTTTTCCAATTCTGCTTTATTCTTTTTAAGATACGGCGACCAGAATTGCATACAATATTCAAGGTGTGGTCGCACCATGGAACGATACAGAGACATTATAATATCCTTCATTTTATTCTCCATTCCTTTCCTTATGTGATTCCTTGCAATCTATTTACTTCCTTGGCCACCACTGCACACTGGGCAGAGGGTTACAACATATTATCCACAATGACACCCAGATCCATTTTCTGGGTGGTGATTCCTAATGTGGAACCTTGCATCGTGTAACCATGATTTAGGTTGTTCTTCCCTAAGGTGGTCATTCGAAACAGCATTTAGCAGGGATGTACATCTGGTTTAAGCGCTTGGGGCCAATTCTGTCCCCAAAACTCCCCGCACATACAGAGGAGATGTGCGGGGAGCTCTGGATGGGGGTGGGAGGGGGTGGGCTAGAGGAGGAGCATGGGCAGGGCAGAGGCGGGCACACAACCCTGGACCCTATTCTGGTCACGGCCCTGTATGTCCAGGTCGGCAAGGATGGACGGGGGACATATTCCACCTCAGAGGTAGAATAAGTCCCCACAATGTTGAGGATTGGCACTGGCAGACCCCCTCCCCCCCAGCCAGGTCAGCACATGCATGTGGATCCCTACCACGCAATCCTAGCCTCAGCAGGGAAACACTCTTTGCAAGGTTTGCGTGGCATCGAGGCCCTTACCTGGTGTCCCAGTGCCATGGCGATAGGATGCCGTGGCACCGAGGTTCCATGCAGGTGCATAGGGAAAGCTTGACAGGGAGGATGCCGGACATGCAGCACTTCAGAATCCAGGGCCTCTCCAAGTGCCCCAGTTCTCACATGGGAACATTAGCTCCCGCGATTGCAGAATCGGGTGCACAACCAGCCTGCTCAGATTTTGAACATCCAGACGGGCTAGACTTCTCTCAAGCAGAACTGGCCTCCATGTGCATAACTTTGCACTTATCCAAATAAAATTTTATCTGCTATTTGAATGTCCACTCTTCCAGTTTCTCAAGATCCTTTTGCAATTTTTCACAATCCTTTTGTGTTTTAACTTTGAATAATTTTGTGTCATCTGCAAATTTGATCACTCCACTCATTCCCATTTCCAATGAAGATGTTAAAAAGCAGTGGGCCCAGCACAGATCCCTGGGGTACTCCACTATTCATCTTTCTCCATCAAGAAAATTGTTAATTTGGCCCTACTCTTTGTTTCTATCTTTTAACCAGTTCCTAGTCTACAATAGTACACTGCCTCCTATCCCATGAGTTTTTAATTTCTGCAAGAATTTCTCACGAGAGACCTTGTGAAAGGTTTTCTGAAAATCCAGATACACTATATCAACAGGCTCACCTATATCTGCATGTTTATTCACACCTTTGAAAAAATATAACAGGTTAGTGAGACAAGACATTCTTTGGCTAAATCCATGTTGGCTTCCTGCCATTAAGCCATGACCATCCACATATTCAGTAATTTTGTTCTTTATAATGGTTTCTACCATTTTGCCAGTACAGATGTCAAGCTCACCAGTTTGTAGTTTCCCGGATCATCCCTGGAACCCTTTTTACAAGCTGGCGTTACATTGGCCAGCCCCCAATCTCTGGTACAACAGATGATTTTAAGCATAGTTCACAGATTACTAGAAGTACAGTAGGTCTGCAATCTCATATTTTAGTTCTTTCAGCACCCTCGGATATATGCTGTCCAGTCCATGTGATTTGTTGCTCTTTAGTTTATCAGATAGCTGTATTACATTTTCCTGATTTATCAAGATTTGTTTCAAAATCATTTCTAGCATGAAAAAGTTTCCTACATCTTCTTCAGTAAAGACTGAAGCAAATAATTCATTCAGTCTCTCTGCTATGGCCTTGTTCTCTCTTAGTGCTCCTTTTACCCCTCTTATCATCTAATGGTCCAACTGGCTCTCTCACAGATGTTTTGCAAGAAATGTAATTGCAAAAGTTTTTATTATGCACTTTTGCTTCCACGGCAAGCTTCTTTTCAAATTCTTTCTTTGTCTGCCTTATCACTACCTTGCATTTAACTTGCCAGTACTTATGATGTTTCCTGTTTTCATCTTTTTTTCATTTTCTAAAAGATTTTCTCTTAGCAATAACAGCCTCTTTGACTTCACCTTTAAGCCATGCTGGCTGTTGTTTTGAGTTCCTTCCACCTTTTTTAAAGTGTGGAATACATCTGATCTTGACTTCCAAGATAGCATATTTAAATAACGCCCAGGCCTGAGGTAAACTCTTAACCTTTGCAGCTGCTCCTTTTTGTTTTTTCTTAACCATTTTCCTCATTTTGTCATAGTCTTATTTTTGAAAGTTAAATGCTAGCACAGTGAATGTCCTTGTTATCCTCCCTCCATTTATTAAATCAAATGTGATCATGTTATGACCTATGTGGCCCTAACACTATTACCTCTCACACTAGATCCTGTATTCCACTAAGGACTATGTCTAAAATAGCTTTCCCTCGAGTCGGTTCCTGAACCAGCTGCTCCATGAAGCAGTCATTTATTTCATCTAGAAACTGTAGCATGGCCTGATGTAACATTGACCCAGTCAATAATGGAGTAACTGAAATCTCCCATTATTACTGTTTTGTAAACTTTGCAAGCTTCCCTGATTTCTTTTAGCATTTCATCATCTGTCTGTTCATTCTGGCCAGGTGGGCGGTAGTACACCCCACCCCCCCCCACTGCCATTCCCTTCCCATTTTTACATCAAATTTCTATCCATAAAGATTCTACAGTGTAATTTGTTTCCTGCAAAATCTTTATCCTGTTTGACTCAATGCCCTCTTTAACATATAGCACCTCCCCTTCAACTATGTGATCTACCTTATCATTGCGATATAGTTTGTAGCTTGGTATCAGTGTCCCACTGGTTATCCTCCTTCTACCAGGTCTCTGAAATGCCAATTATATTTAACCTTTCATTCAGTGCTATATACTGTATTCTAACTCTCACATTTTATTTTTTAGATGTCTAGAATTTGCATACAGGCATTTCAATTTTTGTTTTTTGTTCATATTAACTGTCTGGCTATCGGATGACAGGGTAATTTGGAATCTTTCAATTCATTCTGATTTTTACTTTAAGGCACTTGGGGTTATTGGAGCGTCTATCTGGATGCCTTGACTTCCGTTTTGCTTGTATCCTTCAAAGATACATCATTCCAAACCATGCGCTTTTGGTTATTGAGGTTAAATGGATAGTTAAGAAGTTTGGCTTTTAGGAAAGTTTGTTATGTTTGTCTATGTTTTATATTGATTTTATATGTCTGTGCTGTATATGTAAAATGTGTATCCTCCTGAGAGAAAGATTGTATCTTGGATTGGTGGGTACTACATTTTTGTAAATAAATAAATAAGTATCCAGGTCAGCTGATGAGATGCATAAACTATGACAGCTTCTGGGGAGGGGGCAGGGGCAGGGGGAGGAGACAAAGTCAACTGCAGCGAAAGCAAAACATTAGATCCTGTCAGTCACACAATTTTTAAGAACTATCAGCACAAATTTTCAAATAACCCATGTATGGCAGTAGTTGCTAAGCTGCAGTAAAATATCACATTTTACCACAGCAAAATTTACTGCACAAGTCACTAACCTGTAAATTTCTTTCTGCATAGCGGCAACTAGGATCAGTGCACTTTCCTGGCTGCAGTAATGCAGCCCCATGTCGGCCAATTGTCTATTTTAAAGAGTCATGATATAAGCAAGAGTCCTCTCACCCCTTAATAACCCCATGGGCAAGACCCCCCCCCTCCCAATGTCCCAGGCACCTACCAGGGGTCTCCCTGGAAATCCCTGGTTCCTCCTGCTTCTTGATGCCTGGGTTTAAAATGGCACCGCTCAGCCTCTACTGGTAGTTTTACTGCTAGAGGTCAAGCTGCCAAATAAGATGGTTCTGAATACCCGAGGCACAATCCCCCCCCCCCCCAAGCTTTCTTCCAAGCCCTAGGTCCAAATAAGAAGTTTGCCCGAGAGTTATGTGTGAATTGAAAAGGGTGTAAATGCTGACATGGACATTTTCTGTGGTATATGTGTACTGCTCTTCTAAAGTACAGAATACATGTATACTTTGAAGAACTGTCCAAGCCATGTTCAGAACACGCCTCTTAAGTCTGGGGGCCACTAACAGATATATGCATAGTTCCTGTTCCACACACATGCTGCTTTACACTGTAAATAAGATTTTTACACGTACAAGTGGCACATACTGTAACTCTTCTAAACACGTTTATTCTCGCCAGATCCTGTTTTGGAACGGACTACAAAAAGAAGTCGCAGTCAAGTTGACGAACCTCAGGAACATGACACTTCAGCCCCTCTATTCTCCTCGGATGCTATGCCCCAACAATCTCAGGTTTTTTCAATGGACAGTCTATGGAAAGGGAGAGGTCGGAAAATGGCCCAACAAGCACAAAATCCAATGAGGTCACCGGGATATCAATATCAGGCTCGGGAATTTCGACCCAGTTACCATCCACAGGGGAGGGGTCGAGGGAGAGGTTAAGGTTATTGGAGGACCGCGGAATAATACATGTAGAAGGTATATTTAACCTCTTGAGTTTTCACCTCAATCAAAATCAGGTTGAAGTACTTGAGAAAGGTCTCTCTTTCATTCCGTTCGCAAGACATGATCAATTCACAACACATGTCGAATTGTACAAATTTTCGAAAACTTAAGATCATTGATTTTTTCGAGCAGCAAGGTGACATTACAACTAATTTTTCTGTTCTTCGAAATCCCTCTATATGGGTACACCCCTAACACTACTAATGTACTTATCGAGGCTTTTGAAAAAGTTGTTTATTCCAGGGTGGAGGCCTTATATACTAAAAAATCTCATTCCTTTCAGAATTTAACAATATTACAAAAGCACGCACTTTCTGAGATGCAAAATAACCATTCCATAGTGATTAAACCAGCTGATAAGGGTGGGGCCCTAGTCATCCAAGATAGAACTGATTATGTAAATGAAGTTTTACGACAAATAAATGATACATCTTTTTACCATAAAATCTATGAAGATCCTACTGTTTCTTTGAAAAGCAATATAGACACTTTAATATTTGTAGGTCAACAAGCTGGCTACCTTATGAAACACGAGGTAGAATTCCTTACAGTTTCTCATCCTATAACACCAACAATTTATACTCTACCCAAAATTCACAAATCATTGACTAATCCTCCTGGACGGCCGATAATATCAGCCATCGGTTCTTTATTGGAGCCCTTGTCCAAATTTTTGGACTATTTTCTTCGTCCATTTATTCCACAAATTCCTTCATATGTTCGTGATTCCACACACGTAATTAATATTTTAGATGCATTTGCAGAATATCATCCACGACTCATAATGGTTACCTTGGACATAAATTCTCTTTACACTAATATCCCGCAAGGCGCAACTTTGGACATTATTGCTAATACCTTTATTCAGAGTCCGACCAGTGCGCATTTCGACATGTTTTTTGGTTCAGATGGTGTCTTTAGTTATGTGTAAAAATTTCTTTTGCTTTCGCGGTATTTTCTATAAGCAGACCGAGAGGGTAGCCATGGGCTCCTCCATGGCACCTGACGTGGCTAATTTGTACGTTGCCAATTTCGAGAGAGAGTTTCTTCAAAGTCATCCTATCAAGAAATTTGTGAAAATGTAGCTACGTTACATAGACGACATCTTTATGATTTGGGATGGTACCGAGGAGGATTTGCAAGTTTTCTTTCTCTGGCTTAATTCCTTAGATGAACATTTGCAATTTGAAGGTACATTTAGTATGACTCAGGTTGCTTATCTTGACATCAATATTAAAAAAGGTAGTAATGGTTTTATAACTGAGCTATACCGTAAAGAAACAGATAGAAATGTATTTTTACGCTATGATAGCTCTCATAATAAATCATTAAAAGAGAATTTACCTTATGGTAAGTTTCTTCGAGTCAAACGTCTCTGTACTTCCCAATGTGACTTTGAAAAACATGCATTTGAGATGAGCCATAAATTTAAAATGAGAGGGTATCCCAAGCATTCAATTCATAAGGCCTATAATAAAGTCAAGGCTGCAGACAGGACTACACTCCTCAATAAGCAGGCACAACCTAATAAAAATCAAGTTGTATGTGCTCTCACTTTCTCATCTTTATCAAAGGATATCGCCAATATTCTTCGAGAAGAGTGGCATCTCCTTACATCTCTCCCTGCTTTGGCCAAAATGACTGACCATTGCTCATAAATGGAATAGGAATTTAAAGAATTTTCTGGTTCCCTCTGCTCTTTGCAAGCCTAAAACGACATGTAAAATTAAAGGTCATTTCCAGTGTGGGAAGTGCTCAGTTTGCCTTAATGCCTTTTCTCTTAAAGAAACCTTTACACATCCTATAACTAAGAAAAAGTTCTTTTTGAATCATTATTCTAATTGTAATATTGCCAATGCAATTTATGTGATTATGTGTCCTTGTAATTTGGTATATGTTGGCAAAACTAAACGTCCAATAAAGATGAGGATTATTGAACACAAAAGTTGTCTAAAAAGACGGGTTCCAGATAAACCAGTGGTTGGCCACTGGATTGACAAGTGTCACCAGGTTTCAGATCTTAAGTTTTTTGTTATCAAAGTTGTTCATCCACATTGGAGAGGAGGAGATATTGAAAAAATACTCCTCAAATTAGAACAACGGTACATCTATGAGTTACAGTCCCTGGA
The DNA here is from genome assembly GCA_033557465.1 of Ichthyophis bannanicus. Taxonomy (NCBI): domain Eukaryota; kingdom Metazoa; phylum Chordata; class Amphibia; order Gymnophiona; family Ichthyophiidae; genus Ichthyophis; species Ichthyophis bannanicus. The sequence goes on from CM066031.1 coordinate 1,221,766,940, forward strand.
GCCCCGTGGCTTGAATCAGGATTCTAATTTAGCAGTTTTCTTGTGACTTTTAAAACATGTATTTGTTTTTATTTATTACAACAATTTGCATAATTATTTTTAACACATGCATTTCAATCCCTTAAGTCTTACATACTTAGTCGCATAATCTGCTTTTAAATGTGCAATGGTCTGCACATTTCTTAATTAGGGTGTGCATTCAAGTACCTTTGGTTACCCTATGCATTGTTTGTCTTGTTGTATAATGAATGGTTTAAATATAATCCTCATTCTTAATTATTTTTATCGCTTCCATTTTTTTAAAATTAATTCTCTTTATAGAGTGTTTTTCAACCCAGTGTTTGCTGGGATGCATAATGACTTGTGATGTCACAGGTTCATGCTGACGTGTATTATCATCTTACCTTAAAAAAAGGCACGATTCACGGCGTCCTCTAAGCATTTAGGTTTGCTGTTCACTACAGGTAAAGCTGTTTTTTATTTTTGACTTCATGTCCTCTTTTCATTTTTATGTATATGTGCTTGGTCATTTATTGTACATTCTACATGACATTAGTTTCTATACCCAGATCAGTTCAATGCTATTCATATGTCCTCCAGTTTCTCACATCGATCTATTTAATGTAACCAGCGTTGTTTAAGAAATCTTTATATTTCATGTTCTCGTGGGATCATTTAATGTTTTCAACTATATATCCTTTCCTCACATGGTAGACCTTTTTCCCCAGATGATTTTCTGCTGCTGGTGTTACTATGCATCTAGTTTTGAGAACATTGAATTTTTTGTTCCTGGTTATTCCGCTACTCTGCGGGTCCTGCAGTTACACTGGCGGTTCTAATGCTCATAGTTTTATTTCATTGCGTTTTATGCTATTTATTGTGGTAAGGAGGGTGCAGCCCAGCTAGAGAAAATTGAAAAAAAGAAGAATTTTTCTTCTTTACGGGGGATGGGTGCACAAAATCACATACTCCATACTAAAAGCCCTGAAAGGAACCTAGGGGGCAGAGCTAAAGGTAAACCAATCCCAGACCACAGGACAACCTTGCATAGGAGTAGGAGGTCCAAGTGGGCGGAGCCAGGAAGGGAGTTGCCTTGCTCAGCAGTTAACAGAGAGAAAACAAACACAAGAGGGAGAGCCAGTTGGAGTTTGGAAGGGGCTTTGAGAAGAAGGTCCAGGAGGAATTCAAGAGCAAGCACAAGCGGCAGTTGCAGTTCCAGGCCTAGCCCAGTTCTCAGAAGGCACAGACCGGAAAGTTCTGTGGCCAAACTGAAGAGAAGCTTTGCAGCCAAGGAGAGCAGCAGAAGGAGGAACCACTATAGAGGCAGCCAAGAAAGGTACGCAGGGACCAAGCATTGCCAGCAGGATAGTTCTTGCTCTGACTCAGAGGAGACTGTCATACCCCAGAAGGCTCAGCACAGAAAGAAATATCTCACTAGGGAAGTTAAACAGGAGAGACCCCCAAGAGACCGGCCTGGAGAAGGCAAGGCCAGGTACTGGGAGAGGCTGTTTAATCTGGTGAAGACTCTTAAGGAAAAGAGCCCGGAACACTTTCAAAGAGCACCCAGCTGTAGCTCAATAGAGAGCATGGAGGTAGGCCCTGAGGAAAGTGTTGTTAATTCTGATGTCTCTGAAATGGAATGCGAGCTGTGCACTAAGGTATTAATGTGAGCTAGAAACAGTGGAACATAAAAAGGGGGCTGTGGTAGCCTAAAGACAGTTTCAGAAGCTGGAAGAGAGGGGAAAGCCTGAATGTAAAGGATTAAGAATCTCTCCTAAGAAGCTGAAACTGCAGGAGCTCAGTGGAGGTTCAAACAGCTGAAACTGTTTGTGTGTGGCAACAGCAGGATTGAAGCTGATACCTCACTTACTATGTGAAGAGTTTTAAAATGCCTTTTTCTTCTGATGCTAAGGTTAAGCAGTTGCAGTAAGGAACAGGAACTGGTATGAGTTTGTTCAAGGTTACACTGTTTTGGACATTTTGATTTCTGGGAGAAATTATCCTGTATTTTCTTTTTGTCTGGAAAAACAAAAGTTAAGCTTGAAGAATTTTATGTTCACCACTTACCAGCATGGAAACCGAATAAAATTTCCTGTGCGCTTTATTAACCACTTGGCTCTTCTTTTCGTACACAACTACAAAAATCCTAGAAGGGATATCAGATGGCCAGCCGTCCCTACTAGGCAACCGCCTGGTAGGGGCGCGTCACATTATTCATGACTTCATACCCCATGATATTGGTTTTATGCTTTTTGTTCATTTACTGTGCATTTTTATATACACTGTTCCTAAATCATAAGCCACACACATATGCTTCAGTTTTTGCACTGATAAGCCCATCGCCATTTTTATGTTTGCTGGTTTTTTACATTACTTTTTTTTAATAGAGATGGGTGTCCCAACAAAAGGTTTTTTAGTTTATGTTACCTCTGCTGCTATAGGATTAATCAATGTTCCCTAATAGTTCCTTTTTTATGTAGGTCTCCATATTTTTCCAGCTCAATAACTGTTGCTTGTTTCATTTTGTTTCCGTTTTTCCAATTGTCCTTTCACTTTAGGCTGCTCCACTGTTTCACTTTACTGTTTCCTGAAGTTGTTCGGCATCTTCTCATACCCGTTCACACACAATGTTTTTACAATTGTGCTTGTCTTTTTTGGACTAGTTTAGTCAGATACTGAGTTTTTAGTGTTTTATTTTTATAATTTGTAAGTATGATTTTATTTCATTACAATTATTTATTTATTGTTTCCTATTATTGCTATTAGCATTGTCTTAGTTCAATGCTTATACTATTTTTAGTTTTTCTTTGTTTTTTAAGGTTCTTTTGTGTTGTTTTGTGCCTTTTGGTCCTGGTTTCCCGCTTTTGCAATATATATGCTTTTTTACATATTTCTTTCTATATTATTTCTGATATTTGTGGTACAATTTTTAGCTTTTACTTTATGTACATGGTTATATCGGTTGCTGTGCGCTCCAGAGTGTTTGTTGACCTTCATATCCTGAGAGTATTCCTATAATTATTGTATATATGTCACGTTTTTTAGTCCATGTCTGTTTTCTAGTTATATATTCAGGAAAGCCATTAAACATCATTTATTCCTATTATACTTCTCGCAACCCAACTGCACCCCTATACCTTGTACTAACACAACCATCCAACAGCATTAATAATGTAAAAGTGACACTAGTAATCTGTCATTGTTCAGATGTAAATAGTTCAGTGTTATTAATTCAAGTTATTATGTCCTGTTCGATGTAAACACAAGGCACCTCCCCTGCCCTGTGCAAAATTATTATCTGTAAACCGCACTGATGTCAAATAGCGTGGTATAGAAAAGCTAAAAATAAATAAATAAATATATTTTATAAATGACAGTTTTATTTGATTTTTAAAGACTATTTATTATAGTTGTAGCTGTCTTTGAAATTATGTTTTACTCATTATTTATATGTTTGCTCTTATACAATTAGTGTTTTTATGTCTTTATGTTTTTATACCTTAATATATTATGCGTTATCATTTATATTTATTATGATTATTATTATTTATTGTTGTTTGCAGTTCTCAGCCCCCTGACGAAGGCTGTGCCGAAATGCGTTGGGGCGTTTCTTTTATTTCAATAAAGCACTAATGACCACCTACCACCGCTCGCCTTTTGTGTGTTCTTCTAAGTTATTGCGAGAGGTTGCTCCTCTTGTGGTTTTTCATTTACTCTTCTAAACCCACCTCCAAAATATAATAAAGTCATTGAACAAAATAGCATAACCCACAATAGCAACCACTGAAAAAGAGGCACAGAACAAACCATTCAGAGGACTTGAAGCACATGTTATGTGATCCTGAAGACAATTATAATGCGCAGCATCACAGTCTCATGCAACCCAGTATAAAATGTTAGGGATTGATAGTCGACATTCTTAGCCAGCCAGCCAGCCAGCCAACCAACAGGAGGCCAGCCAGGTAAGGGTGCTGATTGTGATATTCCACTGACCACTCTGGCACTAGCTGGTAACTGCAGGGGTGGTTCATGGGCGGGCAAGAGTGGTGTTGGCAGCAATTGGATAAATGGCAACTTTATCCAGTTAGCTGCAATTTTCAGTTGGCACCTATCCGGCCAAGTTCATATGCTTGAAAAGCTGTCTTAAGCTGCAAGTTGGATGAGGGCTGAAAATCACCGTTAACCAGATATTCAGTGGCAGCCCCTATCTGCAGTCTGTTGCTGAATACCCTGCCGATATTTCAGCACTGCAACTAACCACTGTGACATTTGCAAATTGGCTATTTTGAAAATTAGCTCTTTAATTCTTATCAACTGGAGTTTCCCTGGATCAGATAGGAAAAGAGAACTACAGGTGTTTCCGTTCACTGAGAAGGAGAGTAATTTTCAAAGGCATCACCTAGATAAATGGGCTGTCTGAAAATTGTCTAAACATAAGCCTGGGGATCAACAATGCATGTGCAGGTTTTTTTGTCAATGGAAAATGAAGGCAGACTCGGAGGTGGGGTTAGGTCGGGGGAAGAAGCAGCCATGCATTTTGATTTTTAGGGAAAACATAGCCACACTAAAAGCTATGTGTGAGCACTTTTCCCTAGGCAGCTTTCAAAGGGAAAGCATGTGAGTATTTCCCTTTTGAGACATGGGGCAACGTCTGCAGATAAAAAGTAGCTGTGAACTTCGCCGCTACTCACATAGTTTTAAAAATCGCCCTCACGAAGGTTATGGATGTCATTTTAGAAGGGTTGCATGGCATTTTCACATGTAAATGGTGGATTTACATGTGTAAATGATGCAACACACATCTAAGAAGTGATTTTAAAAAAGCCACTGCTTACACATGTCTGGAGTGCACCTGCACGGATCAATTTTCAAAGGCCTCGTACGTTTCACAGCCAACTGTAAATTTTGCAGAGTCATCTAGGTAGGAAAAGAGATGTCTAAGTTAGGATGTACACAACCTGAAGCGTATTTTACAAAAGACTCGCTGCATGCAGAGCCTTGTAGCTATAAGGCAGTGGGAAAAACCCATGTATTCGATGGCACGTATAGCAGAACAAGCCATTTTACTTAGAAAGACATTTTTTAAAAAGAGTGGCAGTCCTTAGGGCTTTGAATGTGGTAAACAGGGATTTTGCAAGTGCCGGACTTTACAAAACTGGGCATCAACACCGAGCCAATTAAGGAGCAGAGCTACAAAATTTTAAGTTTTGCATTTTTGAGGTGGTTTTCCATGCCAGAGAGGATAGCCCAGTTGCCCCCCATCACATGACACATGCGCCTTGAAGCAGGGGTAAATATCGATGTCTAGATTTCATGAAGTAAATGTATAGTTCCTTGAATGAATAGGAAATGCATGCAAACTTCTCAAGACCACCCAGACCACACCCCAGAAAGTATCCCTTTGAAAACTGTTGGGTCATAAGATTAGATTCCCATTATATTTTAAACAGCAGCTGTGGCACTTAAAACACATTTATATTCAATGCTGCTAGACTTAAAGTCAGCGGTGCTGAATATACGTGTAAGCCGCTGACCGCCAGCAGCGATATTTGGCTGCTATATGAATAACAACGCGGTTTCATTTAGGGCAGCTTTCTTAGCTGGCATAAGGTAAACTGCACGACTATACAGAGCGTGGCTGAATGCTGCTACTATATGTAGAGATAGTGAGAGAGCAGAGAGAGGGTATTCAGCCGATCTGAATCATGCCACGGCACTTAGATAATTTCAGCAGTCATTGCAAATACATGGATAGGGACTTATACATTTACAGTTGCAAAATCACAGTTTACACATTCACAGTCCTAAGCGCTGCCACTCTGTTTAAAAAAATGTTTTCTTCGTAAAACGATTTAGTCTGCTGCACGTGCCACCAAATACATTGGCCTTTCCCATTGCCTTATAGCTACTTTAAAAAGGCTCTGCATTCAGCGAGTCTTTTATAAAATACACTTCTGGTTGTGTATATCCCAACCTGAACATCTCTTTTCTTACCTAGATGACCCTGCAAAATCGGGTTTTAAATGTACAGACCTAATGACTGCTGAACCATGTTGCTCTGAAAATGCAGTAAAACTGGCTGAACTAAGATAATAAGGAAATCAGATTGTACCTTTCTTCAGACAAAGGTAATTTCTTCCTTTTCCAGAATATCTCAGGTTCTTCTGATCAGAGGATTGGCCTTTATCCAGTAGGCAGCCGCATGCCATGGTTGACACTTGAAAGATGAATAATCACATTAGCAGAAGTCTCCCTGGATAGATCTATTAAGCATATCAAGTGTTCTCATAGTTTGGGTTTCCTCAATAATCCATGCCCAAAAGTGAGCTCCAGGGGCACAGTTTTTAAAATATGTTCACTGGAGAACAGATGCACTCTTTGATGCACAGGTACAGAAGTGGCCCACATTTTAATGGTCTGAAGGTCTGTAATATGAAAGCGGCAGATTTTGATTTCTAGCACACGAGCCATGGGATTTATTTTCAGCTAAGCATGACAGCTCATTAACAGCTCTAAAGTATGCAGAGCCCTTCTATCTCTTGATAAACATATAAATCACACCAAGCCACAGTAGAAGGAACATTTTTTTTCACTTGCTGCAAATGTCAAGCAGGAGCCATTGATTAAGCGAAGCATTAATTCTATGATCCTCATAAAGTGACTGATAAGAACTAACTGTGGAAAAGTGATTATTGCAGGAAGTTACAGTACAGTATTTATAGTATCAGTTAAAAGTTGGAATAACAGAAGTAGATGCTTCCTGTCTCAGGGAGGAAAAGGAAGGAGGAGAGTGAAGGTGTAGAACTGAAATGCTCTGTAGCAACCCACTTGACAATTGAGTGAAAGCTGGGTCAGGGCATCATAATGCAGAAGACCAGTTAGTGTCTTGGCCACCACGAGCTGTACTGCAGTTATAGCCCTATGAGAAGGGGAACAATTAATAAGGAATTTTCTGATGGATCAGCTTAATCCCCTCTTCCCTCTCTTCAATACCAACTTTCCCTCTCTGTGTTACCCTTTCATCCTTTTCTAAGATCTGCAAAGAAGAAACCTATCATTATCGTTCCTTCTCTAAATTTACTATCTGTTCCTCTGATCCTATCCCCACCCATCTCCTTAACTCCATCTCCTCCTCTCTCATCCCTTCCATCTCTCATATTCTTAACCTATCGCTCTCCACTGCAACTGTCCCTGTAGCCTTCAAGCATGCGTGGTCACACCTCTCCTCAAGAAACCTTCACTTGATTCTACTTGTCCTTCTAGCTATCGAACCATCTCCCTTCCTCCATTCATTTCCAAACTTCTTGAATGTGCAGTTTTCCGCCATTGCCTTGACATTCTTTCCTCTCAAGCCCTGCTAGATCCACTTCAATCTGACTTTTGTCCCTTACATTCTACTGAAATGGCTCTTGCCAAAATCTCAAGCAACTTGTTCCTGGCTAAATCCAAGGGCCTATACTCAGTCCTCATTCTTCTTGACATTTCTGCTGCTTTTGACACTGTTGACTACCACCTTCTCCTCAACATATTGTCCTCACTTAGTTTTAGGGACTCTGTGCTGTCGTGGTTCTCTTCTTATCTCTCCCATTGTTCTTTCAGTGTTTGTTCTGGTGATTTCTCCTCTACTGCTATCCCATTCTCAGTTGATGTACCCCAAGGGTCTGTTCTGGGCACTCTTCTTTTCTCTCTCTATATCCAGTAACATTAACAAAATTCATCCCTTCCTTTCAGAACACACTATTAAGACACTTATCCACTCTTTAGTCACTTCCTATCTAGACTATTACAACCTCCTCCTTGCTGGCCTCCCTCTCCCCTTCAATCTGTTCAGAACTCTGTTGCACGGCTAATCTTCCACAAGCCCCAATAGACTCATATAACACCTCATCTCAAGACACGTCACCGTCTCCCTTTCTGTTCTGCATCCGAATTCAAACTTCTCCTTCTAATCTAAAAATGCATTCATTCTACTGCTCGTCACTATCTTTCCTCTTTCCCTACACTTCACCTTGTGAATTCCACTTTTCCTCTGGCTTGCTTCTGTCTGTGTCCTTTTCTTCCACTGCCAACCCCAGACTTCCATCCTTTCACCTTGCTGCCCCATATGCCTGAAACAAACTACCTGTATACAGGCTTCATTTGTGCACCTTTTCAAATCCATGCTAAAAGCTCACCTTTTTATGGCTGCTTTTGGATCCTGATCCCTTGTTTTCCTTGTGTCTCCTTACCTTGCCCTTTTTGTACCCTTGTTTTCAGCTATTGTATTGTCTGTCTTAATTAGATTGCAAGCTCTAATGAGCAGGGACCATCTTTTATATGTATCTGTACAGCTCTCACAGTGCTATATAAATGATTAATAGTAGTAGTAGTAGGATCCAGACCATTGGGAGCATCAGAAAATCGAGTTTATCCAGGATCCACAACAGTGGGGGCGCGCTGCATAGAGATTAGTCTAGGAATTTAACAAAGCAGAAGGCCACAAGCAGTTTGTGCTCGTCAGGATCTTCTTAATTGAATAAGGCAGGACACATCCATCAAGTACAGTGGTACAAGTGGGGAAGCTCTCTTAAAAGCCCTGACCATCATTTCACCATTGCACAACTGCTGCTGCAGCTGGCGCATGATACGAGAGCTATGCATGTAGGTTATGGAAAAGATTCAATGAATTATTGAGTAAATTGCCTCAAGTCCCCATTAGGGGTTTGTAAGAAGCGAAGGGGAGGGTACTAGACTTATAACAGGGCAGGGGGGGGGGATCTGTTGGGGGGGGTGTATAGGGATGAATACGAGGGGTCCCTACGTATAAAAACAAACTGTGGGGATTTGCATTGCAACTAATAGTGGAGGAGTAGCCTAGTGGTTGGGGCAATAGTGGAGGAGTGGAGGAGTAGCCTAGTGGTTGGGGCAAGATACTTCAGGCCAGAAGGTCGGGGGGTCAAATCCCACTAGAGGACAGCAACCTTGGGCCAGAAGGACTGGGGTTTCTAGTCCCACAGGTGCTCCTTGTGGTCTTGGGCAAGCCACTTAACCCTCCATAGCCCATGTTCCCTGTAAAATAGTTATCTCCAAGTTATAATGCCCTGTTCACTGTAATTTCAGTTTGTTCAATGTAAACCGCACTGATGCAGAATAGCGCGGTATATAAGAGAATGTAAATAAATAAATAAATAAATAAATAATAGCATGTTGGTTATGTACTTTATTCTGTGGTTATTATATTGAACTAGTGTTATGGATACACTTTGCTATTAAAGGTCGTCATTTATTTTATTTATTTATTTTATTTACATTCTCCATTTGAATGAATATTGCACTCTCTCAGGTTTGCCAATAAAGTTAGTTTCAAAAATCGAATTAGACAACAGAGAGCAGTGAATTCTGGAGTTTCCAAGTGAAAAAAAGTTCTGCTTCCATATTCATTAGTGATCTGAAAAAGGGAACATTGAGAGAGGCGATCAAATATGCAGATAACATAAAATTATTCAAAGTTGTTAAAACAGAAGCAAATTATGAGGAATCGCAGAAGAACCTTGCGAGATTGAGGAAATGGACAGTGCCACTTAGACATCTAAATTATTTCGCTAAGCAATGAAATTCGGCTGCCTGGAGGGTAATTTTATATCAGGTGGTCTATGTTCAGGGCTGGCCCATCCATTGTGCGAGAATGTTGTTCACACAGGGCCCCACATGAACTTCATTCCCACATAGTGCTCGCTTTGCAATGCTGCACAACCACCAGCATGAAGAGCAGCATTTTTCCTCACACTGGCAGCTGTGTTCTCGTGAAGCACGTGAGTGTTGGGAAACAGAAAATGCCCTTTAATCTTTCCTGGCACTCAGCACACTTCACGAGAACACATCTGCCAGCATGAGGGAACACGCTGCTCTTCAAGTTGGCGGCTGTGCAGAGGTGAGCCGGGGCTTCGGGCCTCCCCAGCTCCCTCTGAGGACGATCAGACAGGTGTGGGGCTCTTCTGGGGGGGGGGGGGAAGGCTAGGATAGAACTGGAAATGGCTGATGGTGAGGATGGGACTTGAAATTTATTTATTTAGACAGTTTTGTATACCACCTTATCCTTCAATCAAAGTGGTCACAACACAATTGGGGGATACATTTAACATGAGGGGATATGAGACACAAACACAAATACTTACAGGGAACATGGGCAATGGAGGGTTAAGTGGCTTACCCAAGATCACAAGGAGCACCTTGGACTGATGGGGGACCTAGGACTGGAAATGGGCTGATGGGGGGTGAGGCTTGGACTGGAAATGAGCTGATGGGGGAGGGGGCTAGGATAGGACTGGAAATGGCTGATGGGGTATGTAGGATTGGAAATGGGCTGATGGGGGGGATAGGAGAATGGGACAAGAAGGGAGCGGATGCTAAGTGGGGCTGGAACTAAAAGGGGATGGGGCTGAGAGAATGAGGATGGAGGGGGGAAAAGATATTTTGTATGGGAGGAATTAAAATCTACGATTGGCTGGGTATTGGGAGAGTAAGTGGGGACTGAGGATGGAAAAGTAAAATTTGTGTGGATGAGAAAGAAATAAAGAAAGAGATGGAGGAAAGAGCAAAAGGAGAAAGATCAGTATGTTAAAGCAGATGTAGAGAGAGAATGGAAAAAAAAAACTAGAAGAGTGAAGAAAGGACAAATGGACAGCAGGCAATGGAGAATTAGCAGAAGACAAGAAGAAATCAGAAGAAAGTGACTGGAGCAATTGCAACTGAAAAATAAAATACCCAAACAACAAAAGATAGAAAAATACTTATTTATTTTGAATTTATTAACTGGAATATGTCAGCTCTGGAAAACTGGAATATATCAGCTTTGGGAAATGTGCAACACTAACATCATTCCAAGTTTGGCTTATGGGGTTCCCAATTTAATTATTCTCTTTCTATTTCTAAATTGTGATCCCTTGTTCTTTGTTTGGTGATGGTCTATGTTCTGCATGTGTAACTGCGCTGAGATATTCTGTCCATGTAGTTTCTATGTGATAGTGCCACTTGTTCTCTTTCCCCAGTAGAAGATGTATTGGTATTCTCTGAGATGTATTGGTTTAATATTTGCAGTGTTTGATAGGTAGGGGTTTTGCTGCTTTGTGAGCCTGTTAGTGCTGTTGTGATACGGCAGGTTTGCTATGGGTTCTAAATGGGCAGTGTTTATAGTACTTCCTCATGTGCCTGGTGGTTGGCACTGGAGTATAGAAAAGTAGAAATCCGATAGCCTTTCTTTATCCAGATACTCATTAAGAGGCATGTTTACTAAAAGTAAGTGCATGCTAACATTATGCAAATATTTATGCAAATGAGGCCCCCAATTAGTCTGCGCACCTGGCCCCGCATCCCCCTTAGCCCGCCCCTATCTATGTGTGAAGGCCATGTAGGTACTTACTTTAAACCTATTTTATAAAGACACATACATGCTTGTATGTCTTTTTAAAATACTGGGGGCAAACTGACAGAAATTGCTTTTAGACTGAAGCCACAGACATTGATGTTTGCTTGGAAGCAAGTGTAAATGCAGACTTGCAAAATATACACATTGTTACTCTGCCTAAACTCTGTCCACACTCTGCCCCTGAACACGCTTACATGTAGGTTCACGTACAAGTGCATGGCTTCTTGTCACTGCACACAATATTACTTGCATAACCCCTGGGTAATTTTATAAAAGCACTTTTATGTACATATACAGCCCTTGATGCACAAATAATCCTTTAGAGAATTACCCCTACACGTATAAAATAGATAGCCAACTGGGCCACACAAGCAGCAGGTATAACTAAGAAAGTCTAGTTCCTTATCATTCTTATAGACCAGTCCAGACATGTTGGTTATGCTCCCTTGCCCATAGGTTGAGGCAGACTTGAGCATCTTTCAGTGATGTCATCATTAGGTATATCTGCTCGTTCAGCACTGAAAGAGGTCATTTTTGTCTGCCTCCAATAGGTGGCAAGATATGTGCAGTGGTGTAGATAGGCCTGGCTCCCCTTGTCCAGGCTATGGTCCTGTGGCCTTTGTGCAAAATCCGGTAGACCCATTATTGCTCAGAGCTTGGGTACGCCCCTGTCTGACTGGGCCAACAGCTTGCCCTGAGTCCAGCGCTGCCACCCACAGGTTCCTAAGGCTTGATGGGCTAGAGAGCAGACAGGAGGACTCCACAGAGCCCTGACAAGATGGTAAGTTTGGGCTTAAGCTTCTCTTCCCTCTTGCTGTCCTATATCTGCTTGCTAATCTTGGTTTTAATTTTTTTCTCTCTTTTTTGTCTTCCCCGTTGATTTCAGTGGGGCTGCATTTAGCTCTCTGCTGCTTGCAACAAAGCAGCTTTTTCATTAAAAAAAAAAACCAAACATCTCTCCTGCATCTAGGCTTCAGGCCTGCAGGATGGCTGAGGACTCCCTTCTTAGGTTTCCCCAACCAGCCTGACAGGTTTGGGGATTCCTCTTTTGGGGTTTCTTTTTCTACACGATTTTTTCTGTTTCTTTCCAGTGGGCTTTTTTTGCATGTTTTTTTCTTCAGGCCATTGCACTGCTTACTCATGGTCCAATGCAGCCTGCAGCCCTAGGGATTTTTCCTGCAGCTGCAGCTTTTACCCTGAGTTTAGTTTTCTCACATGATCAGAACCCCATGCCACTTTTGGTGCCTCTGCTGCATCCTCCCCCATTTCTTTTTACCATCCGCAGGCTCCATAATCATTTTCATGGTGGTATGCTTCTTGCTGAAGGTGTGATGAGGAGGGTAGTAGCACCCCCAAGCTGGGCCCTGGGCCTTTTCTTTCAAATGGCTTGTGCAGAAGCTGCTGCTGAAATAGCTCATGGGCTTTTCTCATCCTTATTATTTTCCAGCCCCCTCTGAGGGGGTTGAAGGCCTAGACTTCCTCCATGGGGGGTCCAGGGCCCTCGGGCACCTCTGCTTCTAGGGCTGAGAGGTTAATCCCCCCCCCCTTCCCACTGTGCTCTCTTGCCCACCCATTTCTCTGAGAATCCAATCTTATCATCTAAGGGGGTTGCTTGGGATACAGATGAAGAATCTTTTCTCCACAAGATGAATCCAAGGTAGAAGGAGAAATTGACCTGTGGAAGGGCGAGGACTCTTCTGTGACCTTCCAGTTTCACTAGGAGACTTTCCTCTTCCTATTCAAGATGCTATGGAGACTTTGCATATTTCAGAGCCTATTCCTGTGCAGGCTTCATCAGAGGATCCAATTTTAAGTGGTATCAAGCATCTTTCTGACTTCTTCCTCTCCTGGAACTTATATAGCAGCTTATAGTCTTTCAGTAGGAGACTCCTGAAGTGGGCCTTAGGGGTCCTAAGGACCTCTCTGGCTGTACTCTCTGCCCCAGGGTGAGCTGGATCAGCCTTTCGAGTTCACTCAGGTGGAAGCCCTGGTCATGGTTGTGGCAAAGTGCACAACCATTGCAGTGGAGAAAGATGCTGTTCTCAAGGGATCTCATGATATGAAGGATATGATATGATCCTTGAGAATGCTTTTGAGGGCTCTCAAGCAGTGCTGTGTGCAGGTTTGGTGCCCCAAGCCCTCCTACATTGGGTCTAACAGCTGTTGGAAAGCCCAGAGGAGTCTCTTTGGGCAAGTTTCCCCAAGGTCTTTCACCAACTTCTCCAGCCCAGAGGCTTCGAGATTGGGCATCAGTCAAATAGGCCATGACTCCAATGTGACTTGCTCAGAATCTCTTCCAGGTTCAAGGCAGCACTAGTAGTAGCCAGAAAGTAATTCTAGCTCCATGATTGGTCGGTAGGTGCTGCCTCGGAGATGCGGTTGAGCAAACTCTCCTTTAAGGGTTGATTATTTTTCAGGGTGTGTCCTGGAGAAGTTCATGAAAGACCTTGGGAAGGCTTGCCCAAAGAGACTCCCAGAAGAAATGCCTAGAAGTGCCCAGGAGTGCCTCTTGTAGGACCATGCATGGAGAATAGAGATGCTCTCAGACTAGTAGATGTCCAGGTAGCTCCTGTTCATCCTATGTGTCTCAGCCTAGGAAGAAGTCTTTTTAGAGCTCTTAACATGCTCGAGAGACCACTATTGCTCCTTCCAGAGACATTAAGCCCTCTCAATTAATTCTAGCAGGTCCCTTCTGATGTGCAGCTGGATGGGAGGCATCTCCAGCTATGTTTTAGGGTGCTCAGATAGGTCAAAATGATGGAGTTTGCAGAGTCTCTATGACGCTCCTTTGTGGAGTCTCCTTGTGGCTCCCCACTCATGTGGGTGACAATTGATGAAACTCTATAGTGCCTCCTGCAGTTGCAGGCTATTCTACCTCTGCACTCTGAGACTAGGGCAAGGGACAGTATTCCATTTATTTCATGGTGTCGAAGAAGGGAGGTTCCTTCTGGCATTTCCTGGACTTGAAGAATGTCAGTGCCAAGCTGAGTCCCTCTTTTCCACATTGGTCAGGCAAGGGAGTTCCTTACCTTCCTAGTTCTTGCTGAGGAGTAATTTCATATTCCAATCCAGGAGCAGCATCAGCAGTGTCTCCAATTCTGTGTTCTGGATTACCATTTCCAGTTCCAGGCTCTGCCATTTGGCCTGGCTATAGCTCTTTGTTCCTTCTCGAAGGGCATGGTGGTGGTAGTGGCTTTCCTGCATAAGCAGGGCATTAGGGTTCTCCAGTGTATGGATGGCTGGCTGATTTGATCAGACTCCCTGGAGAAGTCTGGGGGCCTCTTGATCCTGTTGATTAGCTTGCCTGAAAGGCTGGGGTTAGTGATCGACCATCTCAAGAGCAACCTGATTTCTGCCTAGGACTTGGGGTACCTCTGTGCTCAGTTCAAAACTATCCTGGGTTGAGTTTTCCTCATGACAGAGAGATCCCTCAAGTTTCAGGGCCAACTCAGGGTTTCTTCCTCCCAGTCAGTTCCATGGGCCTGGGACTACCTCCAACTCCTCAGATCCATGGCATCAATCCTGGAGCTGGTTTCTTGGGCCAAGGTGGTTACACCCCTTTCAGAGTGTTCTGCTAGATCTCTGGCCTCCTTGTTTTCATTTGTGAACCGATCCTTCCTCTCCCCCAGGAGATCAAGGAATAATTGTCATGGTGGTTGCAGTTCCACCCTCTGTTGGCTGGATGCATCTGGAAGCACCAGATGGGTGATGGTCACCTCAGATGCCAGCCTGATGGGCTGGGTTGCTCACTGCAAAGGCCAGTTTTCCAGACTTTGATCCTCTCAGGGGGTTAGAAGTCAGAGCAATTTACCTGGTTGTAGAGGTTCCTGCCTCTCCTGGTGGGCAAGCAGCCCAGCTGTACTCAGCCAATGACACAGCTGGGGCATATGTCAACAAGCAAGGCAGAGCTCGTAGTGCAGGCATCCCTCTCAAGGTGGCAGAGCTGTGTCATTGAGCAGAGGAGCATATGGTTGCCATGTCTGAAGCATACATTGCAAGTGTTGATAATGTGCAGGTTGACTTCATGAGTCAAAACATTGTGGATCCCAGCAATTGGGAACTAGGCCCTAGTGTGTTTGACTTCATAGTACAGAGGTGAGGTCATCCAGTATTTCACTTAAGAGTGTCCAAGTGGAAAACTGCTTCTACCGCAGGTAGGATCCGCAGACAGCAGGCTTGAATGCCTTGCTTCATGAGTAGCCCAAGGGGGAGTCTGTTTATCTTCCTTCCATGGTCCTTGGTGGGCTGTCATCTGTGCAGAGTTCAGGCCCTTCAAGGTTTGGTAAAACTGGTAGCTCTAGACTAGCCTCTTAGGCCCTAGTACGAGGTTCCCTGGAACTGCTTAGCTGGGTTCCCCCCTCTTATTGCCTCAAGAAAAGGGTCTCCAGTGGCAAGGGTCCTCTAGTAATGGGAGTCCTGTTCCCATCTTGCTTACAACCTGACCCTTGAGAAGCATAGGCTGCTCAAGAAGAGCTACCTTGACACCCAACTTAAGGCCTGGAGGGCCTCTATGTCTTTAGCTTCTGTGAGAGTCTGGAGGGTTTTCAGAGGTGATGCTACTCTCAGACCCCAGAGGCCAGGAAAACAGACATATGTAGTCACTGTTTTGTCCTCTTACAGTACAGTCTGGACCAAGGGTTGGTCTTGAACTCTCTCAAGGTTCAGATAGCAGCCCTGGTGTGCTTCCGGGGATGTGTTAAAGGGATCTTCTTAGCAGCACATCCCAACGTCATCCTTTTCTCAAGAAAATAAGGTAGATCCAGTATATCCAGTTGTTCCTGAGTGGAGTCTCTTCAAAAAGATATAAACAGGTTGGAGTCACTGCAGATGGTGGCTACTAAAATGGTTAGTCTTTGTTATAAAGCATATGAAGACAAACTTAAGGATCTTATTTATTTTATCTCTTTCAGTAATTCTCAATCATGATTTCTTCCTGCAGACCACTTTCAGCAGTCCATTACCTGTAACCTGTCACTTAAAGTAATCTTGTAACGTTTTATCACTGTAGCCCTTGATAATTCTGCTACTTTGCAACTACTTCATATTTCCACAACATAGCTACTCCCTTTGCCTCTATCCGAACTCCCTATGAGGGCCTTCACTGCACCTCATAAACTCATTCTGCAGCCTAACCTTTATAGACTAACCCAAACAGATAGAAGCTTCCCCAGTCCATAAGACCTGACTCAGCCCTTACTGAGCTACCATGGCCCTCTCTCCACTCAGCCTTACCCTATTCGTCCTCCTTGCAAATTCCATTCATAGCTCCCTCGCCCTAGTAGATAGACATAGCCATATCCCTACCATTCACTACCTGGGAAAGAAAAATCAGGGTAACCCCTTCCACTCAGCCACAGGTCTACCACACCAGTCCCGGCATTCACATCTCCTGTATGTAACGCTCAATCGTCCCGAAAACATCAAAGCAGCTCACCATCATGCCCTGAAATGTGCACTCAAACTCTCGGTCTGTCCGCAAGAAATGGCCCGTCATCTCCGACCTTATAACTGTACACAACTTAGACCTCCTTATGGTGACAGAATCCTGGCTGTCCGATACTGATGCTGCTCTCATAAATCAGATTATCCCGCCTAATTTCTCTATTTACACCTGCCATAGAAGCAACCATAAAGGTGGTGGGGTCTTTATTCTGGCTAAGACAGAACTAAAATTTCAACTAATATCCTCCAAGAGCACTACGCACACTGACACTGTCTCCATTGCAAATAAATTTATCACCATAAACCTTATATACAGAGCTCCTTCTGCGCCTTCAGACGACATCTCCACCTTCATTGACCTAGCCTGCAACCCCATCAATCCACGCAATCCCAATTGGCTACTCGGAGACTTCAACTTACCATCCCTACAAACAGATCAGGCAGTTGCCTTCCTGGATGCAATGCAAGCTCTTGAATTCGAACAATTGGTGACGGCCCCCACGCACCAGAAAGGAAGCCTACTCGACCTAATCTTCGCCCCCATCTGTGCGGTAAGACACAAACCTGACCTCAACTTATCCATCACCCCTGTTCCTTGGTCCGACCATAACTTGATAACTTACCAAATCCCCTCGCAGCATGACCTAACATCACACACTGCTGCCACAAATACCGCGAACACCACACGCCCCAGACCTCTTGTCATAGATGAGTTTGCCAAAAATATACTTCCGACCCTCCAACAAAAGTCATCCAACCTGGAAGAAGCAATCCTCAACTGGAACAGCACTTTGAAAGCCTTCGCCTATCCAACCTCTTCAGACAATTCAGGGACTCACAAGAGCAACAAAAGTAAAAGACGACAAGCTCCATGGTTTTCAGCAGAACTCCGCGCTTCCCTCATCGCACTCAGGAAACATGAACGGAAGTGGAGACACTCTCGCTCCCAAGCCCACAAAACAGCGTACCTTGAACACCTGAAGTCCCACCGTGAAACAATATACCGCAGAATGAGCGATTACCATGCCCAGCTCCTACTCCGCTCAATTAACAAACCCAGAGACCTATTCACCCTAGCGAGATCCCTAATTAAAGAACCATCCCCCACCCAACCGGACCCAATACCCCCTCAGTCATATGCTGACTTCCTCCATTCCAAGACCCACACAGCAAATAAACCCTCAGCATCAACTGCGTCCACTCCCTGCCAAACACCCACCTTGCAACCACCACTCACAGAATTTTATCCACCTGCAGTGAAGAATATCCAAGACCTCATTGCTAGCATCAACACGTCCACAGCCCCGAAAGACCCCTGCCCAGCTTACTGGATTAGAACACTTCGGGTTGAACTCAGCCCAATCTTGCTGAACATCATTAGTCTATCATTTGCAACAGGAGCATTCTCGCCACTCCTCAAACAAACCTCAATAAGACCACTCATAAAAAACAGCAGACTCGATCCTATGAAACCAGACTCCTACCGCCCAATCTCGAGTATTCCTCTACTTGCCAAAATAATCGAGAAGGTGGTCTATAGACAGATCCAACAACACATAGACATGGCAGCCCCTCTTGACCCCTACCAGCATGGGTTTAGAGAATCACATGGAGTAGAAACACTTCTCACCACCCTCATCAATGACCATAACAAAGGAATTGACACACAGAAAATGGATTCGCTCTTATATTCCTGGACATCTCAGCTGCCTTTGACTCCGTCAATCACAACCAGCTACTCACCCGCATCCACGACAAGGGTATTCACGGCCTCGCCTGGGAGTGGTGTAAATCTTATCTATCTGATCGCTGGCAACAAGTCTGGGTCGGCTCTCACACCTCGGCACCTTTTCACCAACAACAAGGTGTTCCACAGGGCTCATCCCTATCTGCTCTACTTTTCAATATCTACATGCAGCCGATATGCAATCTCATCCGTTCTTTCAATACCTCTACACTAATCTACGTTGATGATGTGCTACTATTTACTCCGTTCAAAGTCAAACACCAGGATTTATCCAACCTTGTCAACTGCTTCAACGCAATTACAGACTGGCTATTCACCCAAAACCTCTACATAAATTTCAAGAAAACTGAAGTTCTATTTATAACAAGGAACAAGAATTTCTCCCCTCCACCCATCCTAAGAGATGCAGAGCTTCCAATTCGAAGTACCATATGATATCTCGGAATCACACTGGACCAGCACCTTGACTTTAAGGAACACATAAAAATTACAACCAGATCCATCTACAACAAAATCAGAACACTGCGACACCTCAAACCCATGCTACCCCCTAAGGACTTCCGCACCATCTTCCAGGCCCTCATACTACCACATTTCGACTATGCAAACGTAATTCTATATGGTCTACCAAAGAACACCCTCAACCCCCTTCAACTAGCTATGAACGCGGCTGCCCGCGTCCTCCGTGGTCTATCCAGATCAGACCATATCACGCCAATACTTAAAGATCTCCACTGGTTACCGATATACTGCAGTCTAACATACAAGATCCTGCTGATTACATTTAAGATTAACAACAACATAGCCCCCAATTCTCTCAAGAACCTTATTATACCAACTCCACAAATCAGATCTAGAAGGACAGCAACAGCCAACACATTGACCTTCCCTAAAGACTCTATAAAGTGCACCCAAACAACCAGGAGAAGAGCTTTTGCACACTACGCACCAAAATGCTGGAATGACCTCCCACCAGAAATAAGAACAATCAAAGACCTCCTACAGTTTCGGAAGGCAATAAAGCACCATCTCTTTCTGCTACATTTTGCTCAATCAGCTATCCCGCCCCAGAGAAATCTCCCCCATCCCCCACAAACACCTCACTCAGAACATAACACTCATGCTTTAAGCAATCACACTCATGCCCGTAAACACTTCACGTCTATTCACAACATGTAATATTTATTACTCCATGTCAACCTGTATATACTTACCATGTATTCTATATCTATCCTGACCAAACTCAGCGTGTATATAGTTACTCTGTATTTGTATCGTTTAAAGATATCGCAACATGTAAATAGTTACCCTATATGGTCCAAGTTCTAACCCCTGTTATAATGTAAACTCAAACAGTCTTGACTGCACTGAGCTCTCGTTGTTGAATGTAAACCGCACTGATAACAAATAGTGCGGTATATGAGAATTGTTAATAAATAAATAAAAATAAATAAATAAATAAAGCATATGAAGACAGACTTAAGGATCTTAATATGTATACTTTATAAGAAAGGTGATAAAGAGGAGATATGACAGAGATCTTTAAATACCTCTGTGGCATAAATCCACAGGAGAAGAGCCTCTTTCAATTGAAAGCAAGCTCTGCTATGAGGGGATATAGGATGAGAGTGAAAGGGGATAGATTCAGGAGTAATTTGCGGAAATATTTCTTTACAGAAAGAGTGGTAGATGCATGATACTGTCAGTGAAGGTGGTAGAGATGAGGACAGTATCTGAATTCAAAAACTTATAGGACAAACACAGAGGAGCTTTAAAGGAAAAAAGGGGGCTATTGTAGTAGTTGATATGGAAGGGCAGACTAGATAGACCGTGTGGTCTTTTTCTGCCGTCATGTTTCCATGTTTCTAAATGCTAATCATACTATGTGTGGAACTATAGATGGTGTTCACTGACTATTGTTGGGCCTGAATTGTACCATCCAGTAACAGGATATAAATTTAAAGCTAGGTATTTTACGAATTGCAATTTAGATTTTGTAAGCTATATAATAGTATGTCCTTGTTCTATGATTTTATAGGGGGTGCGTAAAATTATACGGTGTCTCAATGAATATTGCAGTCAGATTGTCACTAAGATTTTGTCAGCACCTTTAGTTAAACACTGGACTGCTAAAAATCACTATCTGAGATGACATGTGCTTGATCGGTGTGAACTGAAATTTGGGGAGGAGATTAAATTATTGCGAGTAGTCCTGGTTATTTAAATCTGATACCATTGCTCTGAAAGGCATAAACTTGGAAATAGAGTGACTATCACTTCTTTAGTTGGATACTATGGTCATGTGACTCTTCCAATTTAAATGCCATGTTTTTGTATATTTTACCAGAACAGAATATGAATAAATAAGATGAATTTGAAGAAATAAATTGAGAAATATATGTGTGACTTATGGATTAAAGCAGTACCTGGATGCAGATGTACATCTTCAAAACACAATATTGTGTCAGGGTTGTTGTTAAATGCAGATAGGTTGACTATATTATATTAATGAAACAAGTGACTAGTATGGACTGACACATGATTAAGATGAACTCTGCCTGATAGTGATGGACCATATGAAGACATCCATGAAAATGGATTCTGTTATTAGACCAATGATGCAACTATTGAGAGGAAATTGAAGAGGAGATTTATAATGCTCTTTTGAAGAATTTGAAGCCTCTTTTAGCATAATGTACTTACTATGATTTAGGGCAGGGGTCGGCAACCCGCGGCTCCGGAGCCGCATGCGGCTCTTTCTCACCTTTGCCGCGGCTCCGGAGCACACTGCCCGCCCGGTATTTATGGCGTTATGGGCTCCCTCCCTTCTTCTGCAGCCGCGGTTCCCTGCCTCTTAGGGAACCGCGGCTGTGCTTTTAAAATCATCTCGGAGCCCTTCCTGTCTTGACGGGCTCCGTGCAGCATTGTCCCGCCTCTAAAGGAAGTTGTTTACCACTTCCTTTGGAGGCGGGACAATGCTGCACGGAGCCCGTCAAGACAGGAAGGGCTCCGAGATGATTTTAAAAGCACAGCCGCGGTCCCCTAAAAGGCAGAGAGCCGCGGCTGCAGAATACGGGAGGGTGCTGACAGGTTGGGAGCTGATATGGATGGATGGTGGGGGCTGACATGGAGGGAGGGAGCTGATATGGATGGATGGAGGGAGGGAGGGGGGCTGACATGGAGGGAGGGAGCTGATATGGATGGAGGGAGGGGGGCTGACATGGAGGGAGGGAGCAGATATGGATGGATGGATGGAGGGAGGGGGGCTGACATGGAGGGAGGGAGCAGATATGGAGGGAGGGGGGGCTGACATGGAGGGAGGGGGGCTGACATAGAGGGAGGGGGCTGACATGGAGGGAGGAAGCAGATATGGATGGATGGAGGGAGGGGGGCTGACATGGAGGGATGGAGGGGGCTGACATGGAGGGAGGGAGCTGATATGGATGGATGGAGGGAGGGGGGCTGACATGGAGGGAGGGAGCTGATATGGATGGATGGAGGGAGGGGGGCTGACATGGAGGGAGGGAGCTGATATGGATGGATGGAGGGAGGGGGGCTGACATGGAGGGAGGGAGCACATATGGATTGATGGAGGGAGGGTGGCTGACATGGAGGGAGGGAGCAGATATGGAGGGAGGGGGGCTGACATGGAGGGATGGAGGGGGCTTACATGGTGGGAGGGAGCTGATATGGATGGATGGAGGGAGGGGGGCTGACATGGAGGGAGGGAGCTGATATGGATGGAGGGAGGGGGCTGACATGGAGGGAGGGAGCAGATATGGATGGATGGAGGGAGGGGGGCTGACATGGAGGGAGGGAGCAGATATGGATGGATGGAGGGAGGGGGGCTGACATGGAGGGAGGGAGCAGATATGGAGGGAGGGGGGCTGACATGGAGGGATGGAGGGGGCTGACATGGAGGGAGGGAGCTGAAATGGATGGAGGGAGGGAGGGGGGCTGACATGGAGGGAGGGAGCTGATATGGATGGAGGGAGGGGGCTGACATGGAGGGAGGGAGCAGATATGGATGGATGGAGGGAGGGGGGCTGACATGGAGGGAGGGAGGGGGCTGACAGGGAGGGATTGGTGAGGCGGGCTGACATGGCTGGAGGGAGCTGATATGGATGGATGGAGGGGGCTGACATGGAGGGAGGGAGCTGATATGGATGGAGGGAGGGGGGCTGACATGGAGGGATGGAGGGGGCTGACATGGAGGGAGGGAGCTGATATGGATGGAGGGAGGGAGGGGGCTGACATGGAGGGATGGAGCACTGGTAATGGGGTTGAGGGGACGAGCACTGGAAATGAGCTGATTAGGGGAGGCTAGGACTGGTAATGAGCTGATGGGGGGGTAGGACTGGTATTGGGCTGATTAGGGGAGGCTAGCACTGGTAATGGGGTTGAGGGGGGATTAGCACTGGAAGGTACTGGGAGTGAGGACTGGAAAGGGGCTGATATTGGGGAGGGTTACTGGGACTGGAAATAGGCTGATGGAAAGAAGTGAAGAAAACGAAAGAAGAGATAAGAAATGGCAGATGGACCATAGACCACAGAAAGAGAGCTAAGAGAAGACAGGAAAGCAGAAGCCTCAGATCGGGACCAGCATGATCAAAGAATAAATTGGTCAGACAACAAAGGTAGAAAAAATAATTTTATTTCATATTAGTGATTTGACTACAAAATCATCATAATTTTGAAATCAAATATTGTTACTTGTTGTTGTGATATTTTCTGGCGTTTTTTTTTTTGGTGTGTGAAGGAAGAGGGGTAGTCTTATACGGCGAGTATAGGCCAAACACCTATATTTTAACAGGAAAAGTAGGGGGTCGTATATAGCATTAAGGTAAGAAACAATATATGCAGTGTTAGATTTGTTTTAAATGTCGCAATGGTTTTGCGGCTCCCAGTTTTTTTTTTCCCTTCGGAAACGGGTCCAAGTGGCTCTTTACGTCTTAAAGGTTGCAGACCCCTGATTTAGGGATAATGTTGTTTTGTATGGCCTTTATAAATTGGGCATAAAATAGGCACCTTTTTTGGACATTTCACATAGGAGCCCTGCTATTTATTTATTTATGTGCGTAATGGGTTTTATACTGCTTTATCATTTAGTCAAAGCAGTTTACATTACAACTTTACTCCCAAATGTAATGTAATACTTGTGTTCACATAACTAGGGCAGCAAACTTGGCTTTCAACAGCATCTGAGGGAAGCAATGTTAATGGTCCATGAGATGCATTCTGGACTATGTGATAGTTCCATAATGCTCAGAGAATAGATATATTTTGAGTTTCTTGCGGAAATTCCTTGGGTGTGTAGTTGCCTTGAGATCTTCAGGTAATGAGTTCCATATTGTTGGTGTTGATTTAGAGAATGTCCTGCTACAGATTGTCTGTTTACTTTTTGTTTTCCAGTTAGGGACTATTAGGTGGTTTTTAATTTTGGTGCTCTATGGTCTGAAATTACCCCCCTATATATATACAGTACAAAATTCTGGAGATACACATTATGGGTCATTTATTTATTTTTGTTTATTTAAAAGGATTTATATACCACTTTATCCTGAATTCAAAGCCGATTATACATCAAACAAATCACGTGTCAGGGTGCTTGGGTGTGGGCATGCAGTGATACGTGTAGGCGTGTGTGTGTATGTGAGAGGGTTAGTATTTAGGAAAAGGATCTTGGCGTCATTGATGACAATATTTGTTAAACTGAATATGTGCTTAGTCCAGTATATGACACAAAGCATAATTATCAAACAAAAACAATGAAACAAAACCCCAAAACAGAATAACTGCCCATTAAAAATGCAATAAAATAAAATAACAAAATCCAACAAACAATACAGCCAACCATAAAAGATAAAATTAGAGATGTCCCACCTGAATATGAAATGTCACAAATGAACAGTTAAAAATCTAGCTTAAAGGGAGGACTAGTAAACTCAGCACAAGATGGCAAACTGGAACTTTAGCTCCCAAGCAGAGGTGGTTCAGGGCAATCTGCTGCCTGAGGCAAGGGATGAGCTGGCGCCCTCTCCTCAATCACCAGGCTAGTGCAAGGATAGTGGGCACCCTCGGCAAT
This sequence comes from Ichthyophis bannanicus, assembly GCA_033557465.1. Lineage (NCBI taxonomy): Eukaryota > Metazoa > Chordata > Amphibia > Gymnophiona > Ichthyophiidae > Ichthyophis > Ichthyophis bannanicus. Next base: position 1,221,791,618 of record CM066031.1, read on the forward strand.
ATTCCAGTCTTATATTCTGCCACCCCCTCAAGATTTTGATAATTAAATTTAGCAATTATGATCATCTCAACATCAACCCTCCCAGAACAATCCTATAGAAATTCATAATTGGGCAATATACTTTTAAATATTAAACTTTGCTTTGGGTGTATTTGTGGGCCCACTCTTCATGCAGCTAAAAGTATGTCGTGTTGGCTCTTTGAGTTGGTGGGGCTGTCAGTATCTTTTGTTTTGATTGGATTGTTGCACCTCTTTGTTGTCCCTCAGACGTGGCTGATCTAGGTGACAAACAGGTCTTGCCTAATAGTTGGGTGAGCCTGCCAGGCACCCAGAATGGGGAGACTCCTCTGAGTTCTAGTTGGGGAGTGGGGAGCCCCTCACTCAGAACACCACTGAGGAATTTGCCCAAAGAAAAAGAAACCAACATTTTCGCAGGATACTTAATTTTTTTAAAAAACCTTTTTATGCTGTTTATATGCAGCAAAAACTGTAGCAATTTAATTATATAGCCTGAGAATTCAATATAAAATAGACAAATCCTTGATACTGCACACTGAACCAGCACAGTATTAAATGCAAATATATATTCTGCAAAATACAAGGCAGATGAAAGGTGCTTTCACACCAAGGAACAAAAAGAGAAAACAATAACCAAAGCACAGTTTATAACACCAAAATGAAATTATAATAACTAATTTTATTTTAGTGTTGTAAACTGCACTATGATTCTTACTTTTTGCAGCAGGCCCTAAAATATCCATACTCCTATTCTGAAAACTGAACGAACTGGATTACTACAATACTGATGTCTAAATAGAAACTCCATCCTAAAAGAACACTTGGCCTCAATCACAAATGCAGAACATAAATAGACCCTTATCAAGTACAGAATAAGTGACCACAAACTAAAAGTAGAAATATGTAGACAAAAATGTAATTGAAGCCCCAAGAAGTTGGACTCTGCATGCAGTACAGAGATATAGATGCCCCGGTACTATGCAAAATATAAAGACGTTATTTAATTTCCAAAGGTTGACATATTCCAATCACTAAATTGAAAATAAAATTATTTTTTCTAGCTTTGTTGTCTGGCCATTTTATTCTCTAATCGTGTTGATGTATCTCTGGTTTCTTCTTTCCTATGTCTTCTCTTAACTCTCTTTCTAGAGTCTCCAGCTCATCTGCCACTTCTCTCCCCTCTTGTCGTCTTTCTTCCATCTCTGACATTGAGCTTTTCCTTTGAACTTCATTCCATTTATTATCAATTCAAATTTCACTCCTCCTTCTTACCATCTCCCTCTTTTTGCTCCATCTACCTACCACTTTTCAACCTTTAACACAGCTCTTCTATTCCCCATCTCTCTCTCTCCTTCCCATCCTCTTATTCCTCAGTCTGTAACTAATTCTCCCCCAGTGTCCAGCATCTCTCCTCTTCTCTTCTGCCAATCCAGTGCTTTCCCCCTTTTTCTCACCTCATCCCACCGTGTCCAGCATCTCCTAATCCCTTCCCTTCTAACGCCAGTTCTCCCCTCTCTCGCTCCCTAACTCCAGCATCTCCCCTCCCTCTTTCTCTTTATCCTTCTATCCCATGTCGTGTCTGCCCTCTGCCTCCATCTCCCTATCCCTTATCCAGCATCTGCCCTCTATCCCCCAGCCCATGCCCAGCATCTGCCTCTACCAAACCTACTCACACCATGTCCAGTATCTGCCCTTTGTCTTCCTACTTCATGCCCAGCATCTGCCTCTACCCAACCTACTCACACCATGTCCAGTATCTGCCCTTTGTCTTCCTACTTCATGCCCAGCATCTGCCTCTACCCAACCTACTCGCACCATGTCCAGTATCTGCCCTTTATCTTCCTACTTCATGCCCAGCATCTGCCTCTACCCAACCTACTCGCACCATGTCCAGTATCTGCCCTCTGTCTTCCTACTTCATGCCCAGCATCTGCCTCTACCCAACCTACTCGCACCATGTCCAGTATCTGCCTTTGTCTTCCTACTTCATGCCCAGCACCTGCCTCTACCCAACCTACTCACACCATGTCCAGTATCTGCCCTTTGTCTTCCTACTTCATGCCCAGCATCTGCCTCTACCCAACCTACTCACACCATGTCCAGTATCTTCCCTTTGTCTTCCTACTTCATGCCCAGCATCTGCCTCTACCCAACCTACTCACACCATGTCCAGTATCTGCCCTTTGTCTTCCTACTTCATGCCCAGCATCTGCCTCTACCCAACCTACTCACACCATGTCCAGTATCTGCCCTTTGTCTTCCTACTTCATGCCCAGCATCTGCCCTCTGTCCTCCATTCCCTTATTCCATGTCCACTGTCTGTTCTCTACCCCAGCTACTCACCCCATGTCTAGCATCTGCACTTCCCCCAACCTTTCAGGCAGGTCCAGCATCTGCTATATGCCTCTACCCACACACAAGATGTCCAGCATCTGCCTTTTACTCTCCTACCCCATGCCCAGCATCTTCACTCTGCCCTCCTACTCTGTGTCCAGCATCTGCCCTCTATCCCCATATATCCCTATCCAGAATCCAACCTCGGCCCCATCCTCCCTGTGTCCAGCATCTTCCTTCTATACTCCCCTGCCTTGTGTTCAGCATCTGATCTCTGACCTCCTACCCTACGTTCACTATCTACTATCCACCCCCCCCCCCCCCATTCATTGTCCACCATCTCCTCCCTCTGTCCTTCTCTGGTCTACCACTGTCATTTCTGCATCTGCTGGATTTCCCTCTCAGCAGTGGTGCAATTAAAACAGAAAAAACAAAGTACAGTCTGAGTCCTTATGACTCCTGCAGCTGCGAAGGACCTCCCAGTCCCGCCCCCTCTGACATCAAAAGGTATGCATCAGAGGGCGGGACCGGGAGGGCCTTCGCAGCATGCAGGAGTCATAAGGACTCTGCCTACTCTTTTCTTTTTTTCTTGCCAGCTGAACGCCGCTGCTACAGACCCGCTGAGAAGCAGCAGTGGTAGGGGGAGATGCTCGACTTGACTTTTTTTTTAAGACAGGATGAGATGGTTGCTGCAGGGATATTTTGGAGGCATTATTTGCCTCTCCCAAAAGTCTGCCACCTGAAACGGACGCTTCACCCATCCTAATGATAGAGCCGCTTCTGCTCCCAAGTGTCTAGAATATTTTTTTTCATTAATTCCTGCTTTAGCAACTATATGCTACATGACTCTGACTAAAGCAGTCAGGATGGACTTCAGTAACCCAACAACACAAAGGGTAAAAGCGCTCTAAACAAACTAATGTCTCCTTATAAAATGTCAGTAAACCAAGACGTAGAAGTTACAATGCAATGTTTAATGAAGGAACTCGTACAAGTTAAGGGCTTATTGTAAGCCTTTATTGCGAGTATGGGTGAGCAGAGATGGAGGTCATGTGAGACTAGATATAAGCTGTTCTATCAGTTGATTGCAAATGTTGTCTGCAGGGCCACAGTCTGCTGATGGCTAATGTTGTTTCTACATGTTTTCTTTTATATTGGTTGATTGTTCTGCTTGAGAGGGGCACTGCAGCCATCACCTACCTGTGATACTGCAAAGCATCTGAAAAATCTTTAGGACTTGATAGGTAGTTTTCAATTTGTTTACAACATACTGAATTCAGATGTCCTAATTCTGCGGACTGAGGTATTATTAATGCATGAATTATTATCCAAAAATGTCACATCCATCATTGTAATGTCCAGGAAATCCCTATTGGAAGGATAAACTGAAAATGTAATGTTGGGATCCCAGGACAGTATTTAAGGAGTTATTGGAGGGAGGATAATTGCTTTTCTGAATAAGGCAATGACCTATAAGCACAGATGCTGGCTTCCTATATTCTAATGTTTGTGGTCAAGCATTCATTATCTGCAGTTGCCTCATAGACTAGTTATCTTGTATCTGTACTGTAAAAGCCCTGAAGAGCACTGGCAGGGTCACTGAGGAAGAGTTGACTTGCCAAATCCACCCATGGAGGGAAGTTATTGTTGCCAATTATGAGGTGTGCTATCCTGGAATGCATGTGTGTTTGAGTGGAGAGGGTTTGGGTAGGGTCTCTATGATGTGGGATTATTAGATGCTAGCTGTATGCCGGCTGAGGTGTGGGTTTAATTATAAGTAAGGCGGTATTTCAAGATTCATTTAGAAAGGTGCTCATTTTGGAGTGGGTTTAACTTTTCATCTGAGCATAAGCTATCGTCTTCATATGCGGGTTCAGGGATGTGAGTTTGTAAGTAGCTCATTTTGGCACAATATAGTTTCTGATTAATAATTTTGACTAGTTTTGGTTGTGCATCATGGGCTGTGTATATTGTACCTATAGAGCTCCTGATTGTCTTTTGGTGCTCTCAACAGCAGTGGCTTATAATAGACCAAGGCAGAACTGATTGCTGTATGTCCACGCTTGTCACTTGTACTCTTTTTGTTAGACCCAGGAATTACCAATCTGTGATCTTTTATGTCTCTAAACATTGAAGGGCTTAATTACCCAATAAAATGTCTAAAACTATGGCACGAAACCAAAGGGCACTGTGTGTGAGCGTGCAAGGTGGTGGGTTCAATGCCAGCCTGTGGCTCAGCATTGCTAGCTTCAATTTTACTATCTAAACTTAAAGTAGACAAAGCGATGGGACCGGATGGGATACACCTGAGAATACTGAAGGAACTTGGAGACGTTCTAGCAGCTCCACTGACTGACTTTTTCAATGCCTTGTTGGAGTTGGGAGTGGTGCCAGAGGACTGGAGAGAGGCACATGTGGTCCCTTTACACAAAAGCAGAAGTAGGGATGTGGTTGAAAACTACAGGCCGGTTAGTTTCACCAGGGGTAAGTCTTGTCAGACAAATCTGATTGATTTCTTTGATTGGGTGACCAGGGAGTTTTATTTAGACAGTTTGGTACACCACCTTTCCTTCAATCAAAGTGGTCACAACACAATTGGGGGATACATTTAACATGAGGGGATATGAGACATATCCACTAATACTTACAGGGAACATGGGCAATGGAGGATAAGTGGCTTGTCCAAGACCACAAGGAGCACCTGTGGGACTAGAAACCCCAGTCCTTCTGGCCCAAGGTTGCTGTCCTCTAGTGGGATTTGAACCCCTGACCTTCTGGCCTGAGGTAACTTGCCTCAACCACTAGGCCACTCCTCCCTCTAATGGACTGAAGGAGAGCCCTAGATGTGGTGTATTTAGATTTCAGTAAAGCCTTTGACACAGTTTTGCACAGGTGACTTATAAACAAACTAAGCACCCTAGTTACTAAAGTTACTGGCCCTAAAGTTACTGCTTGGGTTAGAAATTGGCCCTAAAGTTACTGCTTGGGTTAGAAATTGGTTAAGTGGGAGGCAACAAAGGGTACAGGTTCTCTGAGGAGAAGATTACCAGTGGTGTGCCCCAGGGATCTGTCCTTGGTTCGATTCTTTTTAACATCTTTTGTTAGCAATATTGCGGAAGGGCTGTCAGATAAGGATTGCCTCTTTGCAGATGATACCAAAATCTGCAATAGAGTAGACATCCAGGAAGGTGTAGATAACATGAGGAGGGATCTAGCTAAGCTTGAAGAATGGTCTAGAATTTGGCAACTGAGATTTAACATTAAAAATGCAAGGTCATGCATTTGGGCTGCAGCATTCTAAGGGAGCAATATAGTATAGGGGGGTGAAGTATTTCTGTCCACAAAAGAAGAGCGGGACCTAGGCATGATTGTGTCCGATGATCTTAAAGTAGCTAAACAGGTAGAAAAGGCAATGGCAAAAGCTAGAAGGATGCTTGGGTGCATAGGGAGAGGAATGTCCAGCAGAAAAAAGGAGGTGATAATGCTTCTGTATAAGTCTTTGGTGCGACCTCATTTGGAGTATTTTGTGTGCAATTCTGGAGACTGCACCTTCAAAAGGATATAAACAGGTTGGAGTCGGTTCAGAGGGTGGCTACTAAAATGGTTAGTGGTCTTTGATATAAAGCATATGAGGACAGACTTAAGGACCTTTAATATGTATACTTTAGAGGAAAGGTGGGATAGAGGTGATATGATTGAGATGTTTAAATACCTCCCTGCCATAAATGCGCAGGAGGAAAGCCTCGTTCGATTGAAAGCAAGCTCTGCTTCGAGGGGACATAGGATGAGTGTGAAAGGGGATAGACTCAGGAGTAATATGCAGAAATATTGTTTTACGGAAAGAGTGGAATAGTCTCCCAGTGGATGTGGTAGATATGAGGACCGTGTCCGAATTAAAAAAGGCATGGGGCAAACACGGAAGATCTCTAAAGGAAAAAAGGGGAATGTTGTAGTGGTTGATATGGAAGGGCAGACTAGATAGGCCATGTGGTCTTTTTCTGCCATCGTGTTTCTATGTTTCGATATATCTTAGAAAGGCTATTTAGGTGCCATCTGCGATGTCCAAGTGAAAACATCCAAACTTCCATGGGAGGGGTGGCAGAGAAGTTGGGCACGTATTAATGTGTTCTAAAATCAACCTATCTCCACCTAAGAAGATAAATATTGCTTCTAACAGACAAGGAAGTTGGGATGTGTAACATCAACACCCAGACACGTGCACAGAAACGGCCAATTTTAGACATATATACGTGTGAACTATACACGTTTGCGAAATTGGCAACATAGCCGTATCTGTGATGGTATTTTGGAATGTCCACGTGTATCTGTCACCACATGCGTTGTCTCGGCCTGCCAGTTTGCAAGTGGAGATGTGCAGCAACATGCAGCTCACAAAAAGCCCTCCATATTTACCTGTATGCATTTTTGAGGGGACCAAAATTTATTTGGGGAGAAAGAGGGTATTCCCCTCTTCTCCTTACTGTAGCTTGCAGGCCATAACAAACACTTTTCAAATGCCTATTCGTGAAGAACAGAGATAAACATGTCTGCCATCAGTCAGAAACATGCAGTGCCGTTCTACTACTATTACTATTCATCATTTAGCAGCAATCATTTTATTAGTATCCACAGCAACAGACAATACATTGAAAATACATCAAACCCTCCAAACCCACAAGAAATCAATAACAATTTGCACAAAGGGCAGTGATAACTCCTAATCACACAACAATGAGGTAAGTACTACAGAGCCTGATCCCCTAGGGTTCCAACAGCAAACAAGAGAGCTACACTGCCAAAGGATACAGAGATAGTCTGGCGAGTCTACCAGGCACAGGGTACAGGAACCTCATAAGAGTCAATATACATAGAGAATGAGACACAATCATAGGTATATTGCCCAATAAACAGAACCCAAAAGGTAGCAGAGCCTGAGACACTGTACGCCTCCCTTCAGCTCCTACAATAGATTAAGGCCCATTACTACCTCTAAGAAAATTAGAAAGCACACATCGTATAACCTGTCTTACCGACATAACACTTCCCGTGGACACCACCAAACCAACATACATAACACACATCCATTTCCCAGCCCCCTCATCCTATATCCCCTCCTAACCCACTCCCCTCCCCCCCCCCACACACACATTTCCCCACAGCAGGCTCATCAGTGTTCCAAATTATCCTCAATTATTGAGTATTGTTCTTCTTGTCCTGGGAGGGAGGAAATTAATTAGGGGGGCTCATAAGTGAAGGAATTTGTCATGTGCCTGAGACCCCTGTATTTTGGCAGCTTTCTGTTCCATGTCCATGAGATCAAAGAAAGCAAACTCCAAAGACTCCAAGTCTGGGGCCATGTCTGACATCCACGGTCTCAAAATAATCTTCTTGCCCACCAAAAAGCCCCATTCACACAAATGTCTCTGCACACTCAAAAGACTATTCAACTGAGAATTTACCAAACAGACAAGGCTCCACTGAGGGCACTAAAGACTGCGCCACAAAGCACTCAAACACTTAGATATTCTTCCCCAAAATTGCTGTATCTTGGGGCATGTCCAAAACCTATGCACCAATGTGCCAAAGTCCATGCCACATAGCCAACATGATCAGTTGGCCATAGGCCCTCCATAAAAATTTATACTGAAGTTTCTGCAAATAGACACATTGAGAGAGTGACACGCATCTGGAGAAGGCCCAACGCAGCAGCTCCGAGCATACCTCCAAACCATCTTTGCACCATCGGGCAGCTAGTAACTCCAAGGCCGATGTGTCCAGTATCGGGAAAACTTCCCTTAGAACCAGTCTTGTAGACTGGTGCCCCTCTAACGAGGCAAACATCTCAACTAGGTCTCTTGCCCAAAAAAGAGCTGGTTCTACCATGCAAACCTACTGAATATAATGTTGGACTTGGAGGTAATAATAAAAATTGTGTCTAGTCAAGTGATACCTCTCCTGCAACTCCAGAATGGAATCCAATTCTTCCCCCTCCATCATCGGAAGATCCCACAACCGATAAAGCTCTTTTTTTGGCCCAGACGCTTGAGACATTTGTAACCCAGGTACAAAATCTGTGTTACCCTCCAGGGGGAAGAGGCCTGTGTGCCGCCATGAGAAACCATGGCATTTACACAGCACCCTACAGACTGTCAAGAGAGCCCTCAGGTATCCCTCCCCTCCGTCTCACAGGCGCATTGGGAATGCACTCGAGGTACTGCCTTTTTTTTCTTGGGCCCTGCCCTGTGGAATTCACTACCCCCCCCCCCCCCCCATTCTCTGTTCAGAGCCTTCCTTCCCTAAGTTTAAAGCTGCCTTGAAAACACCTCTTCCAGCTAGCTTTTAACATATCCCCTCACCCATTTCGCCCTCCTCAATAGCCTGCTTCCTGGGATTTCTGTTAGTTTGAGTAGCTGGGTCTGTCTGTTGACCCGTCCCCTTTCCTCTGTCATTTATCTCTACCTTTCCTCTCCTATCCTTTTACTACTCCGTCCTATCATTCGATTGGCGTTCCTTTCCTTTTTCTTTCTTTGGAGCTCGTTATTATTTTTTTTTTATTGTAAACCACTTTTATGCTCCAGCTCTAGCAGTATATCAAAAGAACGAATAAAAGAATAAATAAATAAACATCCAGAACCAGTCCATCCCGCAGGGAGATGGTGGACCTCTGCGTGCAGCAGATAAATCCTGTGGTATGGAGCTGACAACCAGTCAATAAGAGAAACAGGCACACATGACACTGCACCATTAATGAGATCCCGCAGTTGCAGAGCAAAGATATGAAACTGTAAGTCAGTAAGGAAGGCAAGCTAACCCCTCCCTCCTCCGACCGCTTTGCCAGAACTGCGAGGGGGATCCGCGGATGGTGCCCATTTCACAAGAACCTGCTTGAGGGGGGTATCCAGCTATGCCCACTCCCTCTGTGAAATCCACACCAGGAGGTGTCAAAACACATATACTTAGCCGGGTAAGTCCATCATCTTAAAAAGAGCCACTCTGCCCTTCAGGGAAATGGGCAAATCTTGCCATTTCTGCAGATATTCCATCATACGCTGGAGTAGTGGTGCTTTTCTTCATTTATATAGCACTACAAGGCATATACAGCACTGTACAGATGCATATAAAAGACAATCTCTGCTCGTCAGAGCTTACAATCTAATAAAGACAGACAATACAATAGCTGACAACAAGAGTACAAATAGAGAAAGGAAGGAAAACAATGGATCAAGATCTAAAAGCAGCCTCAAAGAGGTGAACCTTTAGAATGAATTTGAAAAAGGGCAGAGATAAAGCTTGACATACAGACTCAGGTAGTCCTTTCCAGGCCTATGGAGCAGCAAGGTGAAATGAATGAAGTTTGGAGTGACAGAAGACGAAAAGGGCATAGAGAGAAGCAAGCCAGTAGAAGAGCAGAGTTCACGAGGAGCAGAGTAGGGCGAGATGAGAGAGGAAAGGTAGTGGGGAGCAGTAGAATGAATGTATTTGTAGATCAGAAGAAGTTTGAACTGGATATGGAAACAGAAGGGAAGTCAATGACGCGACTTGAAAAGAGGGGTAATATGAGTATATCGGGGCTGGCGGAAGATTAGCTGCACAGCAGAGTTCTGAACAGATTGAAGGGGAAGGAGATGACTCAGAGGGAGACCAGCGAAGAGGACGTTGCAATAGTCTACTGTAGATGGGAGGTGACTAGGGAGTGGATAAGCGTTTTAGTAGTATGCTTAGAAAGGAAGGGGTGAATTTTGTTAATGTTACAGAGAAAAAAATGACAAGCTTTAGCAATCAATTGGATGTGAGTGGAGAAAGAGAGGGATGAGTCAAAGATAACTCCAAGGTTGTGGGCTGAGGAAACAGGAAGCAGAAGAGTTTTTTGTTGTTTTTTTTTACAGAGACAGAGATAAGAAGAAAGGGAAGGAGGGTTTAGGGGGAAAAATAAGAAGTTTGGTTTTGGCCATGTTCAATTTCAAGCGGCAGTGAGACATCCAGGCAGCGATGTCAGATAGGCAGACAGAGATTCGGGCCTGGAGTGTCAGAGAAATATCAGGTGTAGCAAGATAGATCTGAGAGTCATGGGAAGTGATAAGAGCACCAGTGGACTGGGTATGGAAAGAGAAAAAGAGAGGGCCCAGAACAGACCCTTTGGATACACTGATAGTGGGATAGCGGTAGAAGAGGAACCACCAGAACAAGCACTGAAAGAATGAGGAAGAGGTAAGAAGAGAACCATGACAGCAGAGAGTCCCTAAAACCAAGTGAAAATAAAGTGTTGAGGAGAAGGTGGTGGTCAACAGTGTCAAAAGCAGCAGAAAGGTCAAGAAGAATGAGTAGAGGCCTCTGGATTTACCCAGGAACAAGTTGCTGGAAACTTTGGCAAGAGCCATCTAAGTAGAATGCAAGGGGCAAAAGCCAGATTGAAGCAGATTTAGTAGGGCTTGAGAGGAGAGAAATTCAAGGCAATGGCAGAGAACTGCACATTCAAGAAGTAAGGTCAAGTGAAGGTTTCTTGAGGAAAGGTGTGACCACAGCACGCTTGAAGGCTTCAGGGACAGTTGCAGTGTTGAGCGATAGGTTGAGAATATGAGAGATGGAAGGGATGATGGAGGGGAGAGAAGATGGAGTTAAAGAGACAGGTGGGAATAGGATCAGAGGAACAGGTAGTGAGTTTAGAGGAAGAAAGAAGATGAGAGGTTTCCTCTTCGGAAATTTTAGAAAAGGACGAAAGAGTAGCAGAGATTGAGGGGAAGAATTGGTATTGAAGAGGGGGAAGAGGGGATGAAGCTGATCTTGTGGGGAACTGGAGTTTTAATCTTGTGGACTTTATCATAGAAATAGTTGGCCAGGGTCTGGGCAGAAATAGGAGGAGGGTCGGAGGCGGAGGCGCCTTGAGGAGAGAGTTGAGGAGAGACAGTAGGAGTCAGAGACAAGAGAGCTAGTCAGGTGGACACAGTAGTTTTGCTTGGCGAGTATTATGACTGACTGGAAGGAGGCAAGCATGAATCTGAAGTGGAGAAAGTCAGAAAGGGTATGGGATTTAAACCACATGTAGCTGAGCGAGCACAGGAGCATAGAAAACGGGCTGAGGTAAAACGCGCTTCACAGGACATGGCAGGGGCAAAGCAAGAGCATCGAGAGCAGAGGAGAGAGCAGTATTATAGGAAGCTACAGCCTCATCAACGGACTTAGAAGACAAAGTGGAGGAAAGAGGTGATGAGACAATAGTGGAGTAAGCCGATGGATCGATAGCATGAAGATTTCTAAAAAGGTAGGAGGAGACTGTGTGAGACTCAGTCAGGGAGTGATAAAGAGTGAAGCTTAGTAGGTGATGGTCAGATAAGGAAAGAACTGAGGTGCGGAAATTAGAGGGTAAACAAAGAAGGAAACAAGATCAAGGCGCGGTGACTGTGCTTATGAGTGGGGGCAGTAGAGTGCCTCGGTCTTAAAGGGAATTTTCAGACGTGTAAATCCTGAATAGAGCTTCTAAAATGTCTCCCATTGTGTATCTTCAAGAAACACATCTAAAATATAAAGATTCTCTACACTACACTGTACACTGGTGGCATTCTCCCCAGGTATGAGGAAAAAGAACAGTGTAGCTATTCTTATTAGGCAATCCTTAAAGCATGTTGTCAGGTCTCAGTCCTCAGACTCTGAGGGGAGGTGGGTCAAATTGGATGTAGTAGTAATGGCCAAAGAACTGACATTGTTTGACACATATACTCCAAATGCATATTCCCCTCAGTTTAAGGATGTAGTCAATGTGTTACCTCTATATAAGCTGTATAGAAGATGTTAACATTACATTAAGATTCAGTTTGTGAGAAGAAAACCAATGGTGTTAAGATCGTTGTTTAAGGTGGTAAGATTTGGAGTTCCAAGATTGGTGGGATAAATGAGCAGAATATTGTCTGCACAGAAATAAACATTAATACTAAAAGACTGAACTAAGGGACTAATGAAAAGATTGAATAGGGAATGTGAGACGATGGCATCCTGAGGTACCCCACAGTTTAGGGGGTAACTGAGACATGTGATGGAGTCAAAGAGAACAGAAAAGGTTCTATTAGTAAGAAAAGAAATGAACCAATGAAAGACCGTGCCTATAATGCCCAGATCAACTAGTCAATGGAGTAACAATAATAGGGAAAGATTCTGAATACACAAGTAATTACAGACCTATCTTGCTCATCATTGCAGAAAGTAAAGATCATGCAAAAGTGTTATGGAAACTTATCCACTGTCATCAACGTGGATTTAGGAAGGACAGAATGGCATAGGATAATTAAAGGTTGCTGTACAATGCTATGTCCTTGACTTATGCCAGACTTGAACCACTAGTTACGTTTGCTCTGCCTTCTGAAAAGGTTTTCAACTGTGTCAAGTGTCCTTTTCTATCTTGATGATGCAATCTTTATTCTTTTTAACCCACAGAGATTTATGGACTCCAGTCAAGCATCTCTCCTCTTTCTTTTTCTTTCTCCCCTCCTAGTGAACATCCCCTCACTGCCGCTGATTTCAGCAGCAAGGGGGAGGGGAAGGCTCGGATCGTCAGTAGGCCATGTGCTTCTGCACACTGCATATTGCAATCACACCTTGAGTACTATGTGCAGGTCTACTCTTCTCATTTCAAAAGCATATAAGTACAGAGAAGGGCAGCAAAAATGCTAAATGGAATGAAAGGTGAAACAGGTTAGGGCTTTTAAGCTTGGAGAAGATAAAATGGAGATTTATAAAATCATGAGTGATCTGAAAATGTGAAACAAGTTCTTGTTTATTTTGTTTTATTTGTAGTTATTTGATATACTGCCAAAGTAGTTTACAAGCTATAGTAACACTGTAATGGCACAAAGACTAAAACATAACAAAAACATGCAATATAAAATCACATACCCAAACAGATTCATGAGATTGGAAAGTAGTAGCACAACAAATAATTCCTTAAACTTCAAACTGCAAACACTAATTGGTAGAAAGAATCAATTGTGCCTTCCAAGAAGCATTGCTTAGACAAATGGTGATAGAACTGACCAGGGAAATATCAATGCTGGATTTAGTACTCACCAGCGGAGATAGCGTGTTGACTATACGGATGGGTACCCATGTAAGCAGTAGCAATCCTCACACAGGCAGAGTTCAATCACAGCAAGCCCAAAGTCCTAGACTTCAAAAACACGGACTTCAGTAAAATGGCCAAGTGTCTGAAGGAGGAGTTGGCAGAGTGGGAGGAGTTAAGGGAAGTGGAATTGCAGTGGGCTAAACTAAAGGAGGCAATAAAAGGGGCAACAGATACATATGTAAGGAAAGTAAATAAAAGCATGAGGAAAAGGAAACCTATTTGGTTCTCCAAAGAAGTGGCTGCACAAATAAAGGCAAAAACCACAGCTTTCACAAAATTCAGAAGTTCACAAACAGAAGGACACAGAAAAGAATACAGCATAAAGCTAAAAGAGACAAAAAGAGAAATAAGGATAGCAAACTCAAAAGCACAAGAAAAGATGGCTAAAAAGTATGATGAAAATCTTTTTTTCAGATATATTGAGGAGAAGAGGAAGATCAGAGGTGGAATTGCAAGACTCAAAGGTGCCGGGAACAGATTCATGGAAAGTGACATTTAAAAAGCAGAAATGCTAAACAAATACTTCTGTTCTGTGTTTACTAAAGAAAATCCTGGAGAAGGGCCACCTGTGACTGACAAATAAACAAATGGGAATACCACACCATTCACAGACGATTCTGTGTCTGAACAGCTTGCAAAACAAAGTGAACAAGGCCATGGGACCAGATGGGATAATACCAGGATACTGAAAGAGCTCAAAGAGGTTCTGGCAGGGCCTTTAAAGGATGCTTTTAATAGATCCTTGGAGACAGGAGAAGTTCCACTGGACGGGAGAAGGGCTGATATAGTACCTCTTCACAAAAGTGTAATAGGGAAGAAGTGGCAAACTACAGGCCAGTAAGCCTTACCTGTATGACGGAAAAGTAATGGATGATAAAGGGGTAAAAGGGGCACTAAGAGGGGACAAGGCCATAATGGAGAGACTGAATGAATTCTTTGCTTCGGTCTTAAGAATATAAGATATGCCATACTGGGTCAGACCAAGGTCCATCAAGCCCAGTATCCTGTTTCCAACGGTGGCCAATCTAGGTCATACATACTTAGCAGTTTCCCCAAAAGACACAGGTTCCACAATGCTTCTACTGGGTCAAGCATTGATATCCTGGGTCCCTTCTTAATAATGGTTTATGGACCTTTCCTCCAGGAACTTGTCCAAACCTTTTTTAAACCCAGCTACACTAACAGCCTTTACTACATCCTCCGGTAACAAATTCCAGAGTTTGCTTACACGTTGAGTGAAAACATATTTTCTTTTATTAGTCTTAAATAGTTTACCCTGTAGCTTCATTGCATGTCCCCTAGTATTTCTATATTCTGATAACGTAAACAATCGATCTATGTTTACCCGTTCCACTCCGTTCATTAATTTATAGACTTCTATCATATCTCCCCTCAGCCGTCTCTTTTCCAGGTTAAAAAGCCCTAAACGTTTTAACCTTTCTTCATAGGAGTATCCTTCCATCCCCTTTACCATTATGAAGACTCTTCTCTGAACCTTTTCTAATAACGCTAAATCCTTTTTAAGATACGGCGACCAGAATTGCACACAATATTCAAGGTGCGGTCTCACCATGGAATGATATAGAGGCATTATAATATCTTTTGTTTTATTTTCCATTCCTTTCCTTATGATACCTAGCATTCTATTTGCTCTCTTGGCCGCCGCTACACACTGGGCCAAGGGTTTTATTATGTTATCCACAATGACGCCTAAATCTTTTTCCTGGGTGGTAGTTCCTAATGTGGAACCTAGGTGCATAACTTTGCATTTGTCCACATTAAATTTCATCTGCCATTTTGATGCCCAGTCTCCCAATTTATCAAGATCCTCTTGCAATTTTTCACAATCCTCTTGGGTTTTAACAACTTTAAATAGCTTTGTGTCATCTGCAAATTTGATAACCTCACTCGTTATTCCACTTTCCAGGTCATTTATGAATATGTCAAAAAGCAGCGGACCCAGCACAGATCCCTGGGGTATGCCACTATTCACCTTTCTCCATTGAGAAAATTGGCCATTTAGCCCTACACTCTGCTTTCTATCTTTTAACCAGTTCCTGATCCACAATAGTACATTGCCTCCTATCCCATGACTCTTTAGTTTTGCCAAACGTCTCTGATGAGGGACCTCGTCAAAGGCTTTCTGAAAGTCCAGATACACTATATCAACTGACTCACCTTTGTCCACCTGTTTATTGACACCTTCAAAACATAACAGATTAGTAAGACAAGATCTTCCTTGTCTAAAGCCATGTTGCCTGTCTCCCATTAGGCCATGACTATCTACATACTGAGTAATTTTATTCTTTATGATGGTTTCTACCATTTTTCCCGGTACTGACGTCAGGCTCACCGGTCTGTAGTTTCCCAGATCACCCCTGGATCCCTTTTTAAAAATTGGTGTTACATTGGCGATCCTCCAGTCTTCAGGTATTAGAGATGATTTTAATGATAGTTCACAGATAACTAATAGCAGGTCTCCAATCTCATATTTCAGTTCTTTCAACACCCTTGGATGTATACCATCCAGCACCAGGTGATTTGCTATTCTTTAGTTTATCTGATAGTTTTAATACATCTTTCCGATGTATCAATATTTCCTTCAATTCTTCCGCACCTTTAAATACCACTTCAGTCATGGGTAACTTCCCTACATCTTCCTTAGTAAAGACCGAAGCAAAGAATTCATTCAGTCTCTCCGCTATCGCGTTGTCACCTCTTAGTGCCCCTTTAACCCCTCTATCATCTAATGGACCAACTGACTCACAGGTTTTTTTACTACGAATGTACTTGAAAAAGTCTTTATTTTGCGTTTTTGCTTCCGCAGCAAGCTTCTTCTCAAATTCTCCCTTTGCCTGCCTTATCAATGCCTTGCATTTGACTTGCCAGTGCTTGTGCTGTTTCCAGGTTTCTTCGTTTGGCTCTTTTTCCATTTCCTGAAAGATGCTTTCTTGGCAACAACAGCCTCTCTGAGCTCACCTTTAAACCATGCTGGCAGTTTTTTGGACTTCCTTCCACTTTTCTTAAATCGTGGAATACAGCTGGTCTGGGCTTCCAAGATAGTATTTTTCAACACCCGAGCTTGATGTAAGTCTTTAACCTTTGCAACTGCTCCTTTTAGTTTTTTCTTAACTACTTTCCTCATTTTATCATAGTCTCCCTTTCAAAAGTTAAAAGGTAGTACTGTGGATTTCCTTACTATCCCTCCTCCACTAATTAAATCAAATGCGATCATGCTATGATCACTATTGCCAAGTGGCCACAACAGCCTTACCTCTTGCACTAGATCTGGTGTTCCACTAAGGACTAGGTCTAATATGGATTCCCCTCTGCTTGGTTCATGAACCAGCTGCTCCAAGAAGCAGTCATTTATGTCATCTAGGAACTTTATCTCCCTAGCATGTCCTGCCGTGACACTGACCCAGTCGATATCAGGGTAATTGAAATCACCCATTATTATTACTGCGCTGTAACTTTTGTTAGTTTCCTTGATTTCTTTGAGCATTTCATCATCCATTTGTTCATTCTGGCCAGGCGGTCGATAGTACACCCCCACTGCCATCGCATTCCTCTTTTTACATGGAATTTCAATCCATAGAGATTCTACAGCAAATTTTGTTTCCTGCAAAACTTTAATCCTTTCTGACTCAATGCCCTCTCTAACATAGAGCGCAACCCCTCCACCAATTTGATCAGCTCTGTCATTACGATATAATTTGTACCCAGGTATCACAGTGTCCCACTGGTTGTCCTCCTTCCACCATGTCTCTGATATTCCAATCATATCTAACCTCTCATTTAGTGCAATATATTCTAACTCTCCTATCTTATTTTTTAGACTTCTAGCATTTGCATACAAGCATTTTAGAGACTGTATTTTATTCATATTATTTGGCTATTGGTAGACATGGGTAATTTGGTATCTTTAAGCTCTGTCTGCTCCATACTCGAGGGCATTTGGGCTACTTTAGTCTTTTTTTGAACCTCTCTGCTTTTGGTATCATCCTTCAAGGATACATTCTTCTGAACATCCGCTCTTGGGCGACTGTCGGCTTTCCCCTATTATCTAGTTTAAAAGCTGCTCTCTCTCCTTTTTAAAGGTTAATGCCAGCAGCCTGGTTCCATCCCAGTTAAGGTGAAGCCCATCATTTTGGAAGAGCCCCTCCTTTCCCCAGAATGTTCCCCAGTTCCTAACAAATCCAAACCCCTCATCTCTGCACCATTGTCTCATCCACACATCGAGACTCCGGAGCTCTGCCTGCCTTTTGGGTCCTGCGCATGGAACGGGAAGCGTTTCGGAGAACGCTACCCTGGACGTTCTGGATTTCAACTTCCTACCTAAAAGCCTAAATTTAGCCTCCAGAACCTCTCTACCACATTTTCCTATGTCATTGGTACCGATATGTACCAAGACAGCAGACTCCGCCCCAGCACTATCTAAGACCTTATCTAGGTGGCGAGTGAGGTCCGCTACCTTCGCACCAGGCAGGCATGTTATCAGGCGATCCTGATGTCCACCAGCCACCCAGCTATCTACATGCCTAATGGTCAAATCACCAACTATAATGGCTGTCCTAACCCTTCCCTCCTGGGCACATGGCCCTGGAGAAACGTCCTCAGTGCGAGAGGGTTCTACATCACCTGGAGGACAGTTCCTAGTTACAGGATCACTTCCTGCCACACCAGGGTGATGCTCTCCTGTCACGTGACCTCTCTCCTCCATGGCAACCAGTGGCAGCATCCCTGTTGCCATGGAGGAGAGAGGTCACGTGACAGGAGAGCATCACCCTGGTGTGGCAGGAAGTGATCCTGTAACTAGGACCTGTCCTCCAGGTGATGTAAACCCCTCTAACCAGTGGGACACTGTGATACCTGATTAAAGTTTTGCAAGCCCGTGAGAGAGTCAGTTGGTCCATTAGATGATAAAGGGAAGATCTTGTCTTACTAATCTGTTATGTTTTCCAATACAAGCATTGTGGAACCTGTGTCCCTTGGGGAAACTGCTAGGTACGTATGACCTAGATTGGCCACTGTTGGAAACAGAATACTGGGCTTGATGGACCTTGGTCTGACCCAGTATGGCATATCTTATGTTCTTATGTTCTTATGTAAGTTCTTTGCACCTAGTGCACATGTAAGACCTCTCACCAACTGGGAGAAAATCATACATGTGACACTCAATGCAAAAGACTGAGGAAGATGTAGGGATGTTACCCATAACTGAAATTGTATTTAAAGTTGATGCTGTGTAAGAATTAAAAGAAATATCGATACACCAGGAAGATGTATTACAACTATTTGATAAACCGAAGAGTAACAAATCACCTGGATCAGATGGTATACATCCATGGGTGTTGAAAGAACTATGAGATTGGGAGGAGGGAGGAGTGGCCTAGTGGTTAGGACAAGGTACTTCAGGCCGGAGGGCCAGGGGTTCAAGTCCCACCTGGGGACAGCAATCTCAGGCCGGAGGGACTGGGATTTCCAGTCCTATAGGCACGCTTTGTGGCCTTGGGCAAGCCACTTAACCCTCCATTGCCCATGTTCCCTGTAAGTATGCCCATGTTCCCTGTAAGTATGTGTGTCATATCCCCTCGTGTTAAATGTATCTCCCAATTGACCGCTTTGACCCGCTGAAAAGCGGGATATAAATACAGCTAAATAAATAAATAAATGAGATTGCAGACCTACTATTAGTAATCTGTGAACTATCATTAAAATCATCTGAAATACCTGAAGATTGGAAGATGGCCAATGTAACGCCAATTTTTAAAAAGGGTTCCAGGGGTGATCCGGGAAACTATAGACCGGTGAGCCTGACATCAGTATCAGGGAAAAAAGGTAGAAACCATCATAAAGAACAAAATTATTGAACATGTAGATAGTCATGTCTTAATGAGAGACAGCCAACATGGCTTTAGCCAAGGAAGGTCTTGTCTTACTAATCTGTTATGTTTTTTTTAAGGTGTGAATAAACAGGTGAGTGGGTTGATATAGTGTATCTGGACTTTCAAAAAGCCTTTGACATGGTCCCTCATGAGAGACTTTTGGCAAAATTAAAAAGTCATGGGATAGGAGGCAGTGTACTATTGTGGATCAGGAACTGGTTAAAAGATAGAAAGCAGAGGGTAGGTTTAAATGGCCAATTTCCCAATGGAAAAAGATGAATAGTGGAGTACCCCAGGGATCTGTGCTGGGTCAGTGGCTTTTTAACATATTCATAAATGACCTGGAAATGGGAACAACAAGTAAGGTAATGAAATTTGCAGATGACACAAACTATTCAAAGTTGTTAAAAGCCATATGGATTGTGGAAAATTGCAAGAGGATCTTGATAAATTGGAAAACTGGGTATCCAAATTGCAGATGAAATTTAATGTGGACAAGTGCAAAATTATGCACCTAGGAAAGAAAAACTCAAACTATTGTTACACAATGCAAGGTTCCACATTAGGAACCACTACCCAGGAAAAAGATTTAGGCATCATCATGGATAACATGTTAAAACCCTCCGCCCAGTTTGCAGCAGCAGCCAAGAGAGAAAACAGAATGCTAGGTCTCATAAGGAAAGGAATGGAGAATAAAATAAAGGATATTATAATACCTCTGTATCTTTCCACGAATATTGTATGCAATTCTGGTCGTCACATTTTAAAAAGGATATAGCATTATTTGAAAAGGTACAGAGAAGAATCACCAAAATGGTAAAGGGGATGGAAGAATACCCTTATGAAGAGAGGCTAAAAAGGCTAAGGCTCTTCAACCTGGAAAAGAGACAATTGAGGGGAGATATGATAGAGGTCTATAAATTAATGAATGGAGTGGAACGGGTAAACGTAGATCGATTGTTTATGCCATCAAAATATAGAAAGACTAGGGGACATGCAATAAAGCAACAGTATAACCTATTTAAGACTAATAAGAGAAAATATTTTTTCACTCAACATGTAATCAAACTCTGGAATTTGCTACCAGATGATGTAGTAAAAGCCATTAGTGTAGCCGGGTTTAAGAAAGGTTTGGACAAGTTTCTGGAGGTAAGGTCCATAACCAATTATTAAAGGGGACCCAGAATATCCACTGCTTGATCCAATACAAGCATTGTGGAACCTGTGTCTTTTGGGGAAACTGCTAGGTACTTGTGATCTAGATTGGCCACTGTTGGAAACAGGATACTGGGTTTGATGGACCTTGGTCTGACCCAGTATGGTATATCTTATGTTCTTATGAGGTACTCCTGAAAAAGAGAATAGTGGACTAACTCGAAACCAATAGGTTGTATGATCCGAGCCAACATGGTTTTAACAAAGGACAATCATGCCAAACAAATCTGATTGAGTTCTTTGAGTGGATGACCAGAGAACTAGATCAAGGGCATGCGATGGATGTGATCTACCTAGATTTCAGCAAAGCCCTTGATACTGGTCCTCATAGGAGGCTTATCAATAAACTGAACAGCCTGGTGATGGGTCCCAAGGTGGTGAGCTGGATCAAAAATTGGTTGACTGAGATGACAGAAGGTGATGGTAAACGGACCTTACTCAGATGAAGGTGATTAGAGATGTGCCCCAGGGATTGGTCCTGGGACCAGTACTGTTCAATGAATTTGTGAGTGATATTGCTGAAGGACTGAATGGAAAGTCTGTCTTTTTGCAGATGACATGAAAATTTGCAACATAGTGGACTCCCCTGAGGGAGTGGATAACATGAGGAAAGATCTACAAATGCTTGAAGAATGGTCTAATGTTTGGCAGTTAAGATTTAATGTGAATAAGTGCAGTATCATGCACTTGGGTTGCAGAAATCCAAGGGAATTGTATGCGATATGGGGTGAGAAGGACCTTGCAGTGATTGTTTCCGAGGATCTCAAGGTGGCGAAACAGGGTGACAAGGTGGTGGCTAAAGCCAGAAGGATACTGGGTTGCATACAAAGAGGAATTACCAGCAGAAAGGAGGAGGTACTAATGCCACAGTACAAGTCTCTGGTGAGGCTGCTCTTGGAATATTGTGTTCCGTTTTGGCGTCTATATCTTGCAAAGGATATAAAAAGACTGGAAACAGTTCAGAGGAAGGAGACTAAAATGATTTGGAGCCTGCATCAGAAGACTTATGAGAAGAGACTTGAATACTCTATGTATACTCTAGAGGAGAGAGGGACAGGGGTGATATCATGCAGACCTTTAAATACTTAGATTAATTATTAATGAAGAAACAAACCTTTTTCAAAGATGAGGAACCTGCAAAACTAGAGGGCATAGCATGAAGTTGCAAGGGAGTAAACTGAAAGGCAACATCAGGAAATACTTTTTCACTGAAAGGGTGGTGGATGCTTGGAATGCCCTCCTGATGGAAGTGGTGGAGGCAAACACAGTGACAGAATTCAAAATGGCAAGGGACAGATACAGGATAAAATCAAAATAACCTTAACTGTCTCTGCTATCTCAACAAATAGGGGTGAATTGCATGGAGTGGTGTGTACACTCTTAAACAAAGGCATGGGGAGGGGTGACCTGCACAGAGTGGCAGGTGCACCTACTCTCTTGCTACCTTGCTGGGCAGCCTAGATGGACCACGATGGTCTTTACCTGCTGTCATATACTATATGTTACTATTATTATGTGACTGAGGCTAACCCATGGAAAATGCTTGCTTAGAGAGCTGTGTCTTTAAGCCCAATTTTAATTTTGAGGAAGAGTGTTCTAATTGAAGATAGTCTGGCAGCGAGTTCCAAGAAGATGGGACAAACAGGAAGCGAAACGCGACTTGTGCATAGATTCAAAACAGGAAGTTCTGTAAGGAAAAGAGACTAGCAAGTTAGCCTGTTGAGACCTCAGAGTACATGGAGGAATTTATGGGATTAGAAGGGAATGCAAATATAGTGGGAACCCAATATGCGGGGTTCAATAAATTAAAAAAAGGATTTTAAAGTTAATCCTATAATGTACTGAGAACCACTGGTGGTTTTTCAAAAGAGGAGTAATGGGATCATGAAATTTAGCCCAATAGATCAAGCTTACTGTGATGTTCTGTATCAACTGAACCCATTTTAATTGTGTCCATGGAATCCCTGCTAAAAGGGAGTTACAATACTCTAGTCAGTACAAGAGAAATATATCAGTGTTAATGATTTCAAGTCTAAACGGGACCTGAGTGTATGGATTCTCCTGAGAGAAAAGAAAGCCTTTTTAACTACAGCAGAGATATGAGAAGTAAAGGAAAAGGTCACAATTCAACATAACTCCCAAAGAGCAAATACCATCTTTGACTGGTATACATTCTAGGGCAGAACAACAGATGATCGTGATGGGCTTAGTTATATTCAGTTTGAAGTAATGTGAAGATATCCAAATAGAGATAGCGACCAAGGCTGCATCCACTTTCCTTTAAAAATCCAGATCCCAAGTGTCTTCTAGCAATAACAAGTTGAAAGTCATCTCTATATTAGTACACACTCATACCCAAACTCTGAATCAATATAGCTAGAGGCACTATGAGAATATTAAATAGGCTGAACTCTTCAACTACAATTGGAAACATAAGACTGAAAACAGTGCAAGACTGTACCCATAAAGCCAATCTTCTCCAATCCAGCTAGTAATAATGAAAGGACTACCATATCGAAAGTGGTGCTCAGATCTAATTGCATCAACAAATATCACAAGAATCAAGATGTATATGAATATCATTCAGCATACCAAGTAATGCTTTCTCAGTGCTATGTCCCCCACTCTGAGCCCTGATTGTTTAGGGTGGAACACATTCGTAGTGTTGCAAAAAAATTCAGATGTTGGGGCAACCACCTTCTCGATAAGCTTAACTATGAAAGACTTTCCTGGCACTATAGGCCAATTTTGAATTAATTGTTCAAGATCTGACATTTTTTAAAAGCAGACAAATGAGTGATTCCTTCCAAACCGTGGGGACCATACCTTGAGTCAGGCTAAGATTAATAAGATCAAGCTAAGGAATCATGAACTGGGTGGAAATTTCCTTCAAAAGAAATTAAGAAATGGAATCAGCTGTAGAAGAGGATGAGTTCATGGACCCAATCAACCTTCCCAAGCTAAAAACTGTTTGTAAATGAAGAGAGGTCAAGGTGTTATGCAAGGAACCTTGTGTAGCCCTGCATTGGGAGACACCAAGGACACAGCTATACTAATAGACTGCTGAATAGTCTGAATTTTCTCCTTCAAGGAAAGGGCAAAAGGCAATCTCTCTGCAGTTAGAAAAAGAGGTCAAAGGAGAAAATCTATTGACTAGAACATAAGAGATGCCATACTGGGTCAGACCAAGGCACATCAAGCCCAGTATCCTGTTTCCAACAGTGGCCAATCCAGGTCACAAGTACCTGGCAGGTTCCCAAAAAGACACACAGGTCTTATCCTGGGGTAAGCAGTGGATTTCCTGAGTCCTCTTTAATAATGGTTTATGGACCTTTCCTCCAAGAACTTGTCCAAACCTTTTTTTAAAGCCAGCTACACTAACAGCTTTTATCACATGCTCCGGTAACAAATTGAAATAGTAATTAGGGATCATTACCCTATTTGCTAATTAAATTACAGAATAATCCTTCTTCACTACACAGACAATTTTATAAATTTGAAGCTTTTTTATAACCAGACCAGGATAGTGAAAGAGAACGTACTCTACTGAAGAGCAGTGGGACTAGGGAACACTCCGTGAAAATAAATGGTAGTAGATGTAAAATGAATTTAAGAAAGTATTTTTTTTAGTCAGTGCCCAATTAAACTGTGAAATTTATTGTCAGAGAATGTAATCAAGTCTACATTCTCTGGCAATAAATTTTACAAATAACTCACAAAATAAATGAATATATAAAATATCTTTAATATAAAAAAGATAAAACACAACCGTGGCCCTCTATCATTTTAGAAAATATTTTTACAAACTTTTGAAGCATTAACAATTATTAGGTTGACATTGCAATCACAACAGGGACTGCATCTGTCCATTAGGATCTGCTCGATTCTTGTACTTAGGGGCCTGTTTACTAAAGGCTACCATAACGCTAATATGGAAAGAGCGCCCGGTGACAGCAGCTAACCTGGGAAAAATGCAGGCTTTGCGGCGCTTTTCCTCAATGCCTGTATTTTGCACAATAGGTGCAGACGTGGATGGGATTAGCGTGAAGGGTGGGCAGAGAATAGGCATGCTTGCAAGGTGCGATTACCATGGGCGTTACCATCATGCGGTAATCGCCAAGGTTTGCTGGTGCACTTAGCGCCACCTCAATGGTGTTAGCTGCATCCAAGAAGCAGCCACCCTACGATCCCTGTGTTTTCTCCATGGTATCTGCAGGGGAAATGCTGGGAATGCCCCCTACAGATACTGTGAGACTTTTGCAGGTAATTCTGGCTTTTTGCAGCCATCACCCGGTGTTAGCTGCAAAAGCTTAATGCACCTTAGTAAACATACCCCTTAATGTTTATATTCTATGACACCCAGAGATAATTCCCTTTGACTATCAGGCATAATCTGAATAACAGCACCTATTATCTGCATAATTCGCTTAGCCGCTGCTATCTATGGATACTTAATATAATGGCAATGAAGATCCCAATAGTAAAGTGATGGAAAACTTAATTATTTATTTGTCGGAAATGTCATCAAAGGAACAAGAGGATTGTGAGCCTCCTACCCACAGTGGCAACTCCTTTTTAATGGCATTTTAAAAGCCACTTAGCTCAAAAGATGACAGCGCAGAAACGGATAATGGACAACAGACGAAATCCTGCATATGACGTGTCACATTTCGAGCCCCATCGTAGACCCTGCTTCAGGTCGGATAGGATTCCTGCTATCATCTTTTGAGCTAAGTGGTTTTTTAAATTTTATTTAAAAGGAGCTTCCACCGCGGGTGGGAGGTTCAGAATCCTCCTGTTCTTTTGATGACATATCCGACAAATAAAAAGTCAAGTTTTCTGTCACTTTACTATTGGGACCTACATTGCTATTATCTTTTGTAGTTTGGTCACTAAATTTGGGGTGTATTTCTTTCATCTATGGATACTTGGCAGGACTATCTGGATAGTGCCAGGGTGGTGTGTGAGCAGAGCAGCAAGTTATGTAGAGAGTGTCGATATTGCGCTCACCATCCAAATAATTGTGGATAAAGACAGGATAGCAAAAAAGCTTCTCTAACTTTATCTGGATTGTGGGCTGAATATTACTGCTCTCTGGATAGCCGAGGTGCAGCCCACTCTGTTCAGATATTCAGCGCCACATACTATCCAGATAGTGGTGCTGAATATCTGAGATTCATTTGAAAAATAAACCACCAATCACAGTATTCAAATATTGAACAGGTGGAGCATAATTTTTATAACACAGCGTCTAGGTTTAGAGGGCAAAGAAGGATCTATTTTGGCCCAATTTTATAAAGACACATAGGCGCCTATACTAGTGCAAATCCAGCAGCAATCCTAGCTACGGTGAGCAGGCATAAATGTCCGTGCTGGGAGTATGTGAGTAGATTAATGTATGTTATAATCAATGATGTAGTGTGTTGCTTGGCTCGCGCTCCACCCAGACCACAGCCCTGACAACGCCTATAGTAAAGGTCCATACCAGCATGTGCACATTTACACCTATGGCAGCCTTATAAGAGCCAATTTACTGTACCGTTCTATGAAACCGTGCCAATTATATATACACATAAAAGTGCTCTTACTGGGATTTAATGTGCCAAGTTTATCACATTTTTCTACTTGTGCATTGGGCTGACATTTGGTCATTTTACTATTGTTATGCTTTACTGTAAGTTCTTTTCATAAAAACAATGAATAACTTAATAACTTATCTCCTAGGTGTCTAATAAATGGAAATAGATTTTAAAAAATGCTTTCAAATTATCTGAATTGGCCACTGTCAGAGACAGAATGCGAGGCTCAGTGGTCTGACCCAGCATGGCATTTAGGCTCTTATTGCTAATGGTTTTTCAGGATGATGTGTTATTCCCGGCAAAGACTCATACTTATTTTCCGCACTACACTGGGGCACATAACCATGCAGTGGTCTTGTGTCATGAATGCTTTGAAAAGTTCTCTTTAATCAGTTTTGCTTTCTTGTTTCTAATGCTTCTCTTTGTATTTCAGGGTGAATGCTCCCAGAAGTGCTACAACATATTTGTGTTGGAAACAGTTTGTGTGGCATGGTTTTCCTTCGAGTTTCTTCTACGCTTCATTCAGACAGAGAACAAATGCCTGTTCCTGAGGACTCCCTTGAACATCATCGACATCATGGCCATCTTGCCTTACTACATCACTTTGATTGTAGACACGGTCTCGGTGGAAAATAAAAAGCCTGGTGGAGCTGGAAACAAATATCTGGAGAAAGTGGGGTTGGTACTTCGTGTACTCCGTGCTCTAAGAATCCTGTATGTTATGAGGCTGGCTCGGCACTCCCTCGGCCTACAGACACTGGGACTCACAGTTAGGAGGTGCACCAGAGAATTTGGCCTCCTGCTCCTCTTTCTGTGTGTTGCCATGGCGCTCTTCTCACCCCTTGTTTACCTAGCAGAAAATGAATTTGGTGCCAAGCAGGAATTCACCAGCATACCTGGAAGCTATTGGTGGGCAGTGATCTCCATGACCACCGTTGGCTATGGAGACATGGTTCCTCGTAGCATCCCGGGGCAAGTTGTAGCTTTGAGCAGCATCTTGAGTGGCATCCTGCTTATGGCATTCCCAGTCACCTCCATCTTTCACACATTTTCCCGCTCCTACACAGAGCTGAAGGAGCAACAGCAGCGGGCTAGCAGACAGATGCAGAGGATGGAGGAAAAGCTTTTGTCTTCAGAGAGCAGCAGTTCTCAGGGAGCTGATGATTTACTCCCCCAGGGTGCAGGGCAGGGTCAGCTACTGGAGAAACACGATGAGTTAAGCCACTGCAGTAGGTCCCAAGGTGCTGAGTCAAGGCAGCAGCCCTGAGACCGCAGATGAGCGCTTTTTCCTGACCTCTTAGAATTGTCACTTTCCACCACATATGTCAGGGCATTAGCCTTACACAAAGCAATGCGCAAAGGTATAAGAATTTTAAAAGAACAAGGATGCACCATGTATTACAAATATGTTGCTGGTTAACTATGGAACTTAAAACAACAAAAAAGGGTAATAGACTCCTCCAACCAGTTACCAACCCCATTACTTCCCAATGCAAAAACTGATTCATTGTGCAGTGCCATACAACACGTGAACTCAAAACCAGGTGCAATTCAAAGAAGAAAGAGTGAGAACAGATGTACCAGCTGGCTGTGTATGAATCTTTCACCAAAACGTGCATCTCTGCACGTGGCTCAGAAATACAGCACACTTACTAGCAACAAATAGGCAGCACTTTTAATTTACTCTTCTGTGTATCTGTACATCCAGAACATCTCATCCCTACGATAACTGTATTATTTATTGTATTATTTCAGCTTATGCCCTGCCTGTGAGCTCACCCAGTAGTGCTTTTCTATTTCTGCAAAAATAATGATAAAGTAATATCTCAAGTAAGCTTAGAATGGAGGAAGGAGAATAACCATAGAACTGCCAAGGTCAAATTGTAATTGTTCTCATGCTATTTTTCTTTCTTTTTTTAATTTATTTTGTAATGTCACCAGTCCTTATCTCAGTGCCCAGGGTGGGTTACAGTAAACTTACACTTACTTTTGGATGGGCGGTATATCAAATTTTAATAAACATAAACCTTTGCAGATCCTGCCAGGTATTTGTGACCTGAATTGGCCATGGTTGGAAACAGGATACTGGACTTGATGCATCTTTCACCTGATCCAGTATGGCAAAATAAGTTCTTAATATATTATAAAATCCAATCACTGAACAGACAGCTGAGCTTGAACTGGAGCCACATCTAAGATAATGCCACGGTTTGGGTCCTATCCTATGCAGCATGGGCGTGTGATGGGAGAGTGGTAAAAGAAATGAGACCCCCTCCAGCTAGTCATGAATGAAGGCTGACAATGATATAGGCCAGTGGAGTAAACTGTAGGGTCAAAGTAAAAAAACAAAAACAAAAACAAAAACAAAAACAAAAAAAAACAAGCTGCGTGTTTCAGGTACAGAGCTGGTAGGACTCCCCCTGGTCCTTCCTTATCCTGATGGGCTGCCAAAGCAACCTGTTGACATGGCAATGTGATGGAGCCTCTCTTACCGAAGACACACTTGCTGGAGAGTTGGAAGAGGGAGGGAATGCAAAGGGGAAGCAGTTGGGTGACAGCAGAGAGAAGGCGGGGAATTGGAGGAGAGGAGAGAGAAATGTAAAGCGTGGAGGATTAGAGAGGGTAGTGGGGTATACTCACTAGGAAAGAAAATGCCTCACCCTGTCCTCCTGAATCCCACAGAACGCATTATTGGAGCGTGGGAAGGCAGTGGTAATAGCACATGGCAATTATATCTCGTTCCTTTGGCAAATTGGTGTACCAGCATTCTCTGCGGAGCCGACATCATAGACACAAGAAAGGACTCATATGGCCAAACGAAGAGCTAGAGAAACACCAGAAGAGACTCAAAGGAGGAGGATCAGGAGAGGGAAGAAGAGAAGGTACTGTGTGCTGCACAAAGCAGGGCCTGGCTATTCATACCCCACATGCTTCCCATGGGGAGGGTAATGTTAGGGGGGGGGGGGTAATTTAAGATGCCCAAGTGTCAAAAATCACACCTTAAGTTAAAACACAGACATTTACACCAACTCTAGAGGTGATGTACTACTGCCATTATAAATCATTTATATAGGCGTAAGCAGCACTGCACAGAAATGTGCGAAAAAAACAGTCCCTGCTCATCAGAGCTTACAATCTAGTTAAGACAGACAATACAACAGCAGAAAACAAGGTTACAACTAGGGACAGGTAAGGAGAAACATAGGTGTAAATGCCCATAGCCATATTTTTCAAGACCATACATAAATTATAGTATTTTATGTCTACCTACTTGGGTGCTCTGGAGTCAGGACTGACTCGAAGGCACAAATTGCATTGCATTTTACTTGGGTGCTCTGCCCACAGTCCCCTGAAACCCTGTCCACCAGCAAGTACGCACCCTCAAGCAACTCTCAGACTTTTACACTGGTTGGAATTTTGTAATAGGTCATTAACAACTTAATATAACCCACATACATGCATTAGTGACTCAAATAATCCCGTTAAGCACACATTTGATGCCTAAAAGTGTATGGCCTCTTATAAAATTCCTACACTTTAGGGCTGATGCTGCATCGAGGAGGGAGAAAGATGTCTGACAGAAAGGAGATCCTGTTCGTTTAAGAACCACCACTGCTCTCTCTTCTTGCTGCAAAGTGCTGAGAGTGGAACTCATGTGCTAATGACAACTTTTTTCCATGGCTCATCCAATCTGTGCTGGGTCCGCTGCTTTTTGACATATTCATAAATGACCTGGAAAGTGGAATAACAAGTGAGGTTATCAAATTTTCAGATGACACAAAACTATTTAAAGTTGTTAAAACCCAAGAGGATTGTGGAAAATTGCAAGAGGATCTTGATAGATTGGAGGACTGGGCATCAAAATGGCAGATGAAATTTAATGTGGACAAGTGCAAGGTTATGCACCTAGGGAAGAACAAACCAAACTATGGTTACACGATGCAAGGTTCCACATTAGGAAACACCACCCAGGAAAAAGATTTAGGCGTCATTGTGGATACCATGTTAAAACCCTCGGCCCAGTGTGCAGCGGTGGCCAAGAGAGCAAATAGGATGCTAGGTATCATAAGGAAAGGAATGGAAAATAAAACAAAAGATATTATAATGCCTCTATATCATTCCATGGTGAGACCGCACCTTGAATATTGTGTGCAATTCTGGTCGCCGTATCTTAAAAAGGATATAGCGATTTTAGAAAAGGTTCAGAGAAGAGCCACCAAAATGGTAAAGGGGATGGAAGGATACTCCTATGAAGAAAGGCTAAAAAGGTTAGGGCTCTTTAACCTGGAAAAGAGACGGCTGAGGGGAGATATGATAGAAGTCTATAAATTAATGAACGGAGTGGAATGGATAAACGTAGATCGATTGTTTACCTTATCAGAATATAGAAAGACTAGGGGACATGCAATGAAGCTACAGGGTAAACTATTTAAAACTAATAAAAGAAAATATTTTTTCACTCAACGTGTAATCAAACTCTGGAATTTGTTACCGGAGGATGTAGTAAAGGCTGTTAGTGTAGCTGGGTTTAAAAAAGGTTTGGACAAGTTCCTGGAGGAAAGGTCCATAAACCATTATTAAGAAGGGACCCAGGATATCAATGCTTGTCCCAGTACAAGCATTGTGGAACCTGTGTCTTTTGGGGAAACTGCTAGGTACTTGTGACTTGGATTGACCACTGTCGGAAACAGAATACTGGGCTTGATGGACCTTGGTCTGACCCAGTATGGCATATCTTATGTTCTTACTCAGGTCTTAAGGCAACACAGATTTTCATCTTTTCATGCTGCTTAACACACTCTTTGCAACTGATTCCAATAACACTAGGCCAGGCGGAGCAGTGCTGCTGCTGCCGCTGCAGAAATGTCATGCCTGCAGTAACATTACATGCAAAGTTTTTATTTCATTAAACAGTTTCCGGACTCAGCCTTCTGTGATAAGAGACTGCAAGCTTCATTTATAGTAACTTCTTTTAAAGTCTACCATAGTCCCTCTTCGAGTCTTAGGCAAAACACACTCTCTTCTAAACTAGGACAGGAAAACGGATTTGTGATTTCTTTTTCTATATTGTTCTTCTAAAAAAAAATATTGTATATATATGGTAATGCACAGACAAGAGGGTCAAATTAGCATGAGTTTGAAATCTGTGGACCATAGCACCTGTCATCAAGGCTTCCGTTTCCTTTCACGTTTCTTACAAGCATTCGTAATTCAAGCGCTCGAAAAGAAAATGCAAAAGAAATTCCGAGTTGAGTGAATAAATAAATGAATACCTCAGTTGCAGTATTCCAGAGAGATTAAATTCAGACATCACTGTATGCATGAGTACAAGCTAGATAGCTCAAAAATGTATCATGCCAATTTTGGGGAGGGGAATTGGTATGCTTCTTTTGATTTTAATTATAATTCTCACTGATTTTCTGAACTTTGCACAGTGGTTCTCAGCCCAGTCCTAGAGACACAACCAGCCATTTGGCTTTCAGCATAGCCACAATGAATGTGCATGTAGATTTATTTATTTATTTATTTAACAGTTTTTATATACCGCACTATTCATCATCAGTGTGG
This sequence comes from Ichthyophis bannanicus, assembly GCA_033557465.1. Lineage (NCBI taxonomy): Eukaryota > Metazoa > Chordata > Amphibia > Gymnophiona > Ichthyophiidae > Ichthyophis > Ichthyophis bannanicus. The sequence goes on from CM066031.1 coordinate 1,221,823,330, forward strand.
TTTACATTAAACAACAAATACCTATCAATATAAAACTGGTATAGGTTTACAGATAACAGGGAAGGTAAACTGGGTATAAACCGCGGAGAACTATCTACAATTAAACAAGTAACATCATGGCTTGGTATTTGCAGAGATGCAGCACTTTCCACATTTTTTAAAACCTTTGTTCTGGGTTGCTGCTATGTGGAAGGGAGTTAAGTGAGTCAGGCGGATGGTAATTCTGAGGTATGTATGGTAGCTTGAGGTGCAAAGTGAATAAATAGTGCTTAATGGTCTTTCTGAATTGAGTGATGTCCCTGATTGATCTGATGCTGGGAGGGAGTTTGTTCCAGCACTTGGGAGCATACGACACAAAAGCTCTGTTAGTGGTTAGTTGTGTCCATTTTGTGGAGATACTAGGAGTAACTAGTGTGTTTTCCGATACTAGTCTCCTGGATCTCTTGTTTGGTGCATGGGTGAGTAGATTTGAGATAGATGCAGGAGATATTTTATTAATGGCCTTGAATGTGATGAGTAGAGTTTTATATATTATTCTGCAACTTATCGGGAGCCAGTGTAGATCGATTAGTATTGGTGTTATATGATCTCTTTTTGAAGCTCCAGACAGGATGCGGGCTGCCGCGTTCATTGCCAGTTGAAGTGGACTTAGTGTATTTTTAGGGAGGCCATGAAGAACGATATTCGCATAGTCGAAGTGAGGTGTGACTATTGCTTGGAAAATTGTACGGAAATCCTTGGTCTCCAGCATTGGTTTCAGGTGGGTGGCGCAGTGTTTTTAATTTGAAGTAGATTGTCCTTACAGTGTTCTTTATGTGTTCCTTAAGATTGAGTTGTTGATCGAATATCACACCGAGGTACTTTATGGTGGCCTTGATTGGGAGTTCTGCGTCTCTTACTATGAGGGTAGGTGGTGGAGAAAATTGCTTGTTTCTTGTGGCTATGAGTACTTCGGTTTTCTTGAAATTTATTCACATGTTCTGATTGAGGAGCCAGTCAGTTATTGCATTGAAGCAGTTGATTAGTGCCGAGTAGTCAGGATTTGAGACACTGATCGGTGTGAAAATTAGCACGTCATATTCATATAATAGGCAGGATATACCGAAGTCTCTGGTGATTTGGCAGATTGGCTGCATATATATGTTAAAAAGCAGCACAGATAAAGAAGAGCCTTGGGGTACTCCTTGTTTCTGTTGAAAGGGTTCAGAAGTATTGCTGCCTATACGGACCTGTTGTCATCGATCTTCTAGGTATGATTTGCACCAGTCCCATGCAAGGTTATGGATGCCTTTTTCGTGGAGTCTAACTGAGTCAAATGCTGCTATGTCCAGGAAAATCATTGCAATGGCCATGTGAATGTTGTCAATCCCGCATATGAGTTTGTTGAATAGCGAAGTCATGAGTGTTTCAGTTCCATGAGCTTCACGGAATCCGTGTTGGCATGGGTCCAACGGGGCTGCTGTGTCTATGTGCTGTTGGATCTGCCTCTGAGTTTCCTTCTCAAGTATCTTGGCTAGAAAGGGAATACTAGAAATTGGGCGGTACGACTCTTCCTTCTTTGGGTCCATTTGGTTGTTTTTTAGCAGTGGACGAATTGATGTCTGTTTAAGGGCAGTAGGGAAAACCCTAGTTAGGTAGGAGAGATTTGCGATCTTGGCTATGCAAGGGCTAAGTTCGGCACATAAGGTTTTGATCCAATGTGCCGACATGGGTCATTTGGTGCCGTGGTGGTGTTTATGGCGGCGATAATGTCTTCGATGGTTTTTCTTGATGGAGGTGAAAATTTATCGAGTAAGGCTTGAGCTTGAGGGAGTTGGGTTAGTATTTGTGATGAGGTTGTATTCGCCTTGACCAATTTGGATTGGATGAAGTTGGCATATAATTGTGGTTGTATGGATTCTTGTTGCGGTGGCGGTGGCGATGGCTCTTTGGTTAGTGTTTTTACTAAATTGAAGAGATCACGTAGTCTGTTTAGTGCTCTGCTGAGAAGATCAGAGTGGAATTCTTTCCTTGTGGCCCAAGTTAGTTCGCGATGAGTTTTGAGGTGAGTAAGATACTCCTGCTGGTCCTGGCTGATGTGGGTGTGTCTCCACTTTCTTTCTAACTTCCTCAGATGAAGTAGAGATGTTCATAGTTCTGGAGAGAACCATGGGGCATCCTGTTTTTTATTGGAATGATTCTTGGGTGGGAGTTTCCTGTTCATAATTGGTTGTTGGGCATACTGATAGAGGGTGTCATTCCAGTTAGAGATCAATTCGTTCAGGTTGTCCGTTGGCTTGGATAGTTTTGGCAGCGCTTGTTTGGTGAGGATCTCTATGTCGAGCGGCTTAAATCGCCCTGAATTTGCTGTTTAAGTGACTGGCTGGGTGGGTGTGTTTGGCTCTGCTGGTATCTGAAATGTGATCAGGCTATGGTCTGACCAGGGGACTGGGGTAATAGATAGTTGGATATGACTATTTAAGCTCGTGACTGCTGGTGGAGCAAATATCAGATCAAGGATGTTCCCTTGATTTTGTGTGGGGTTGTGCATGATTTGCTTGTATCCAAGGTCTGTCATTGCATCCAGGAAAGTACTAGATAAGTCGTGATGTAGAGAGGGGAGGTTAAAGTCACCTAACAACCAGTTTGGTTTGTTGGGGTTATTAGGGTTGCAGACCAAGTTGATTATATCCGAGAGATCTTCTGATACTGCGTTTGGTGCTGAGTAAATGAGATTGATAGAGTTGCTTCTATTTATGATAGTTATAGTGTCTAGGTTCTGGGAGCTCCTGGTTAGGAACACTCGGTATTGCAGTTGAACTGTGGATAGCTGAACACCAGACTTAGCTGGGTATATACCAAGGACTAGTTTGAGAACCCTGTCTTAGTAAACTGTTACCATTTTCAAACAAAAGATGTATTATAGCTAGAGCTAAAAGTTACCATCTTGCTCCAGTTCAAATGAACAGATAGATACTGACCTGGTTTCACTCACTACGTGCATGGATTTGGGGTTCTGATTTTCCCATTGATTTCACTAGGAGGGGGGGGGGGGGGTTCTACCCAGTCCCCAGGGCAACCTCTGGCTGTCAGGATATCCATAATGAATATGCATGCCCCTCATATGCAACTTTATATCAGGCATATTCAAGGTGGATATCCTGAAAAACTCACTGGCTTTGGAGTCCTCAGGATCGCTGGTCTAAGCAAACGAGCAAGAAGTTCATGCATATCGCAGTGCAAAAACCAGGGCTGGATCAGTCTCTTCAATTAGCTTAAACCAAGGTGTCAACCCTAGTCAGAATTCTTGCCATTGAAAATCTCCTTCTGAACATATTTTACTGTTTCTGTAAATGGTTCTGATAAGTCAGCCATGCTCCATTTACCTGATTCATGGTGGTGGGAGAGGTTATCTTTAGACATTTGAACCATGCATCTCTTCTCAAGAATCAAAGAATCATCAGAATAAAAGAAAAGGTTATCGCAATAATCTGTCTGAAACTGACAACTGAAAGTTAAATTTATTTTACTATTGCTGCTTTACTTTGCCTATCATAGTCAATGCCAGAAAATTAGATTCTGCTTCTGAACAAAAACAAGTGAGTCTTAAGAAGGGCTGGAATCCACTCCCTGCCCACAAAGTATCACTCAATAGACATCAAATTAATCTGCTAGAGAATGGAGATGGAGGCCACTGTAGAAGGGTCAGGCACCATTTACACCTGTAAAAAGCTGATTTACACTCATACCTGGCCATACCCAGTGATTGCAGAAAGCATAGTTACTCACCTGTAACAGGTGATCTCCGGGAACAGCAGGAATTTAGTCTTCACAACCCACTCACATCTCCTGGGAGTTCTCTCTCTTTGTCTATTTCCTCCCTCTCTCCTTTTCACTCAGCTACAAACTTAACTGAAGAGGGAACGTTGGAAAGGCAGGAAGGCAGCACGCATGTGCTGAGGGATGCTCCCAAAAGTGTTCCTATTGGATGCTGGGGAGCGTTTCCGCACAGGCTCCGTCGGTACCGATACCCATATGTGAAGATTACATTCCTGCTTGTTCCTGGAGATAGGTTGCTACTTATATACCTGCAGAATACAGTTTTGACAGTGCTGTGTTTTGGGAAGCCCAGAACAATATATGTGTATTTTCTATTTTGTCATAGAAATACATGTATAATCAAAAAAAAATCTCCCTGTTGGCATTTATACTTGTCCCAAGGCACACGCGTTAGCTACCTTCTTGTTTAGATCTGAAGAGGGGGTGGAATTCGCCTGCATCTGTGATGTCATAAATCACCTGAAAAAGCCAAAACTTTGTGTTTTGTAGCTCGGCTCTGTAATTGACTCTCTGGACACCGAGTCTCTTCAGTGGCAGAGTCTTGGCAAATGCTTGGTAGCCCCCAAGTTCTCATGCTCTTGGTGTCTGCCTAAGGGTAAAGCCAGCCCTGTGTTTTGGGGATGTTATTAAATCTACATATATGGCATAAATCCCCTCTGGGACTTTTGATCATTACTTTTCATGTATTAGGCCTCTCTCTCTCTTTGTCTAAATGCATTTTTTACTATCTACTATTGCCTAAAAGAAAACTGCTCCAGGGATTATACAAAACTTCAACAGTCAATATGGCAAGGAAGAATGCTCTTGTGGGATTAATTATAACATTTTTCTTTTAAACGGTTATAATTGAAATTCTTTAAGCAACTCTCTTACGTTGAAACCCATTTTTCAGACAGTGTTACACATGACCTTACCTAGAGCCTGCTCAACAAGGGGGTAGGGGAACTGCTTAAGTTGGTAGTGCACCAGAAACTTTGCTGTTGCCATGCAACTGAGAAATAAAAATGTTGAGCTGCTCCAATAGAATTCTGTCTGACCTTGTGGGACTTAAAACCTCAGTGCAACTATTTTATGTATCCCAGAAATCTATATGGAAAGGCAGCGCTGCAAATATTACACAGGCCTATACAAATGTTCAGTAGTAGTAGAACATCAGTGCCCCTCGAACTGGAAAAATAGAACCATTACCAAGCCCGGATTTAGGCACAGGCAACATCGTCAACTACCTAAGGTGCCACATGTAGAAACTGCCGAGTACCCAGGCCAAAAAGGAGCCTTCTCCCACTTAGCTTAGGGCCATCCACCCGGTGCCACTTCAAGGAGCACCACAATGGCTCAGTAACCCAACACTCCCAACCCTGCTTTCCAGGCTCCAGAGAACCCCCTTAGCTGTCCATATGACAAGACAGAATTATTGCCCTCACCTGCCAGTGGATGCTAAAATTTTAAATCAGGCTCTGCTATACAGCTCTACACACATGCACACCAAATCGCATGCATTAAGCCCGATTCTCACACTCACATGTTTAAAGGGCGGGGTGGTTCAGGCTGTGCAGACACTAAGCCACTTTCAGCTGGTGATTTGGGGACAACTACTGTGTCACTCTGCAGGGCTTCTCTGCTGCAGCCACAAGCCTTCAATGCCCAGCCCCCCTTTTCCATATTGCATGTCTTCTACTGTAGAACAGATGACCTATGCTGGGCCACATTTTGTCTTCAACTAGAAGTAGCCAACGATTATTGTGTTTCCAGAGCAGCTGCCCAGACTCACTCCTCCCAAACCATGCTCTGACCTATCCAGATGATGCACAAAACACACCACTTATTTGCAAACAATGAATACATCACAAATACACAATGCAAATACATACAATCTGCGAACAACTCATTAATTACGCCAAATCTTATAAACAGATGTAATCAACACCACCTCTTATTTATAATAATTAACACTAGTATGTATCAATATATCTTTTATTAAGTAAAAATATAAAATACTGCAATAGCATATCTTTAAATTGTAAATATATTACTATACATAATTACCATTAAAAATATTTTAATTACACAATACTTTCATGAAAAAGACATAATAAATTGGCCAAACCAATCCTAATATAAACTTATTGATTATAACTCCCCATTATAATTAACAGGTTATTCATTATAACTCCTTGATAATAGGAACTCCTAATTTACAGGTTAATTCATTACATCTCCTTGATGATAGTAACTCCAACTGTTGAAAAAGGCAAACACAGTAAACAGGGTAGAAATGTCTCCTCCCAATATGTGCATCCACTCCCTGGAAAACACTGCTCTTCACCAAATAGCTCAATCAAAAAATCCACTGAATATCGCGAAATTCCCACTGTCATTCAGCAGTTCATTCATTGATGAATTTTAAGGCAACCCTCTTCCGTTTCTTGCTGACAAAGTTGATTAACAATTCATCAGCCCCAACTGTAAATCAAAACAAAACCACAAAGATACTCTACTCCAAACAATGCATACCTCACAAAGACCACTAACAAACTCACTTACACATACAGACCGTATTATATAGCCAGCGTATTCAAACCATCACATTTCTGCCCATACATCATAGAATGCCAAAATCTCCATATATTTCACAGTTTCGCCGAAAATCGGCTCTCTCAAGGATTCCATTCCATCTACATAACAAAGCACATAAAAAATATGTCAACACCATATCACAAAGAAAAAGACTACAACCACACTAGAAACAAAACCAAAACTCGAACAAACACTGACCTTTAATGAAGCCACTGAATCACTAACCCTATACGGTCCTCATTGGCATGGCATGTTATCCAAAAAACGCCCACGCATGTGCGGTTTTATCCTTATCGCCACCCAATCACAATTCAGTAAAACCAATGCCATTCAACTTGAGCATTTAACCCTCGCGGTTCCACAGTCTGCCAACGATATATAAATTGTTGCTCCTTCCAACACAGCAACTGTTGAAAATTGCCTCCCTCTCCACCCTTCACTTGTAGGATAATAAAACATCGTCAGTCTTCTACTAGATGCTTTTTAAATCTCCAATGTGCCACTAAGGGCACTGTTTCCACACCACGACAGATCGCTGACATGTGTTCGATAATACGCGTTATGTATTAGACAAACTTCTCAACCATTTAAATCAATGAACACGGACATTGAATAGCATAAATCAACCCTTTTGTTAAACAGTTAGTATTCCCCTGTAAATGGTAAACAAACCCCAAAATTGAATGAGTGAAAGTCTGTGTCTCCAATGTAACCGGACACACCACACACCGATTACACTTGTGATGGCCCCCTACCAATAAACTCATATCCTCATTTCGATATGAACGAGAATGTACTAACATATCTTTCAAATTTCTACCCCTCCTAAATGAAAATACCAGAGACGTCTGAAAAGAGGAATGGACCCCCAAAATGTTCCAATGGGACAAAATTAAATCCCTAATGTGTACTGCCCGAGTCGAAAATGGCAAGACACAAGTTAATGCTGGTTCAAACCTACTATGGGATTTAAAAGAAACCATTCTCGATGGACATTAAATGCCCGTTTATAAGCCCTCTGGATTATCCGAGTAGGATATCCACGTTCATTGAATCTTTTCTTCATAGTACCTGACTGTGAGACATATTCTCGTGAAGAACACAACTTACGTAACCGTAAAAATTGTCCTACCGGAATGTTATCCCTTATGTGTCGCGGATGAAAACTACTTTATTTATTTATTTTTATTTATTTATTTACATTCTCTTATATACCGCACTATTCTGCATCAGTGCGGTTTACATTGAACAAACTGAAACTACATTGAACAGGGCATTATAACTTGGAGATAACTATTTTACAGGGAACATGGGCTATGGAGGGTTAAGTGGCTTGCCCAAGACCACAAGGAGCACCTGTGGGACTAGAAACCCCAGTCCTTCCGGCCCAAGGTTGCTGTCCTCTAGTGGGATTTGAACCCCCGACCTTCCGGCCTGAAGTACCTTGCCCCAACCACTAGGCCACTCCTCCACTGTTACTATATGCTAATAAACTATTTCTATCTGTTGGTTTAGAGTAAATGGAAGTATGAAATCCAAAACCATCAAACATAATATGAATATCCAAAAAATGAACTGATGTACATGAAATCTCAGGAGTAAACTGTAAATGAGGGTCTTGGGTATTCAACCAACCCAAAAAGTCATTCAAGTCTCATTGTGAACCCCTCCAAATGAAAAAGATATCTATAAATCTCACCCATTTTACCACACAGGGTCAAAAAGAGGATTTCAAAACAATCTCGTCTTCAAAGTGCCGTACATATAGCCCTGCCACCGAAGGGGCTACTGTAGCACCCATGGAGACTCCCTCTGATGAAAATAACTACCTGGAATTCAAAATAATTTCTACATAAAATCAAAGTTAACAAATCATGAAAAAATGCATACCTCACCGACGATAAATGTAAACCCAAAAGATAATGCATAGCAATTTCCAAACCTCTATCTTGAGGTATATTAGTGTACAAAGCTGTTATGTCCATGGTAACTAATTTATAAGGACCCACCTCATTTTTTCATGTGTCCAAATATTTTAGGATATCTCCTGAATCTTTAATATAGGAGAAAGCTTGCCGTACCAATGGACATAAAAATGAATCCATATATTGTGATAATGGTTCCAAAACTGAACCCACACCTGAAACAATAGGTCACCCAGGTGGTTGAGTTAAGGATTTACGAATTTTTGGCACAACGTAAAATGTCAGAATATGGGGGTATTGGACATACAAGAATCTCATTAACCGTTCTGTAATTAAACCTTGTGACAAAGCCATCTCCAGAACCTCTAAAACTTCAGATTGAATAGACTGAGTGGGATTCTCCTTTAATGGACGATAAAACTGCCTTTTAGTCAATTGTTGCATGACTTCCTTATCATACATATCTTTATCCATAATGACAATACCACCACCTTTATCCGCAGGTTTTATGACCATAGAGACATCTGATTGTAGGGATTTCAATGCTGACCACTCCTCTCTGGATAGATTATGCAGATCCAGCAGCAGTCCTATGGGAGTGGGACTTTGAGAAGGGCAAGTCTTAATGGACAGGAAGTAGGAAACAAATCATGTCAAAAGATGAGAGGAGGAGAAAAGGGTGCATAATAGGGGGAAGGGACCCTACATAGAGAAGACATGCTTGAGGGGGAAGCAGGCAGAGCCTTAATGGGGAGTGGGGGAAAACTAGATAGTGCCCTGACTAAAGAGGAGAATGGGGAAATCAAATGATGAGAACCTGAAAAGGCAGCAGATCAGGTTATTAGAATGGTCTCTAAAATGAGTGGAGTGGACCGGGTAAACATAGATCAAGTTACACTCCTTCAGAAAGTAGAAAGACTAAGACATGGACTAGCTACAATGTAGCACATTCAAGATTAATATGAGAAAATATTTTTTCACTTAGCACATAATCAAACTCTGGATGTTGTTGCCAAGAGATGAAGTAAAAGCTGTGAGTGTACCTGGTTTAAAAAAGGTTTGTATAAGCTCCTGGAAGAAAAGTCCATAAACCATTATTAAAGTGGGCTAGAGAAACACATCTTACCCCTGAGATTAGCAATATTTAATATTTATATAGTTTATCTTTTGGGAAACTGACAGATACTCACAACCTGAATTGGTCACTGGTGGAAACAGTATAGTGGACTTGATGGTCTCTTGGTCTGACCCACTACAGCAAGTCTTATGTTCTTAGAGCCACACAGGAGGCAAAGTAAGAGGGGACCACAGCAAAATAAACAGCAGACACACCTTACACAAAAAGTGTTTATTCTGTGCTACTTAAAATGAATTTGATGCAAAATTTTTACTCATTGCAACACAGGAGTTTATTCTTCTGCTACGCAGAGAGTAGAAAATAAAAATACAGATCTTTCCAAAGTTATAGCCAGAATGCACTATCGGAAAAAGCCTCACTGATTGGTGCAGTACATCTCACTCTTTGGGATGGGCCACCCTTGGCATCTCTGGAAACCACAACTTAGTCTGACACTTACCTAATACAGTATATGTTCTACATGTTTGATAGAGGTAAGTGACCACAAATATGCCAACAAAAATTGTATTTATATTTGTTCTGTTGTTCATTCCAAGTCTAGCATTATCAGTATTCCCTTATCTCATCTCATCCAACCACCAGTGCTCCCTCTGTCCAAGAGGAACACCATCACTATACTTTTCTGATGTTGCTCCAGCCCCAGGCCACGATCATTGGTATTCTCATCTATCTCCTCCTACCAAGGCCAGCACTACTAATAGTTACTTGTGTCGGCCTTAGTGGAGGGAGGGGAAGGATATGAGCATGCTGATACTGGTGTTAGTCCTAGGAAGAGGGGAGCAAGAGAGCTGAAGGTGACATTTTACGTACCAGATAATGTCCTTTCCTCGAGTCCTGCTAGATCAGTGCAGACAAGTGGGTTGCTTTCTCCTATCAGCAGAATGGTAGAGACAAAGAACCAATGAAAAGCCCAGGTTTCAATGGCATCACTACCATGCCTCTATTCGCCTCAGCCACCAGAGATCCCTTCACTATTTATTCCAAAGCATATGGGAGAAACATGCCAAGCTTTACCCAACTTCAATCGGAGTAAGCAACAGTGAAGAACTATATACAGGACTGCATAAACAGAAAGCTGTCCATAGAAGATGAACCATCATAGTGGACACAAGGTAACCACAGCAGAGAACAAAGCAAATACAGTTTCAGGGGTGGGCCCTGGACTGGTCTAGCAGGACACAAGGATAGGACATTAACTAGTAAGTAAAATGTCACCTTCCATATCAGCCTGCTAGACCAGTCCAGACAGATAGGATGTACCAAAGCTAGAATTCCACTGGGCGGGAAGAAGACAGCAGCTCATAAATCTCCAGAGCCAAAGGCCACGTCTATCCACATTAGGAACCACCACCTAGGAAAAAGATTTAGGCATCATTGTGGATAACATGTTAAAACCCTCGGCCCAGTGTGCAGCGGCAGCCAAGAGGGCAAATAGAATGCTTAGGTATCATAAGGAAAGGAATGGAAAATAAATCAAAAGATATTATAATGCCTCTATATAGTTCCATGGTGAGACCGCACCTTGAATATTGTGTGCAATTCTGGTCGCCGTATCTTAAAAAGGATATAGCGTTATTAGAAAAGGTTCAGAGAAGAGCCACCAAAATGGTAAAGGGGATGGAAGGATACTCCTATGAAGAAAGGCTAAAAAGGTTAGGGCTCTTTAACCTGGAAAAGAGACGGCTGAGGGGAGATATGATAGAAGTCTATAAATTAATGAACGGAGTGGAACAGGTAAACGTAGATCGATTGTTTAGGTTATCAGAATATAGAAAGACTAGGGGACATGCAATGAAGCTACAGGGTAAACTATTTAATACTAAAAAGTTACATTATGACTCTAATAGATAATATAACTTAAATAATTAATAAGCTCCTTTGTTTGAACTGTATATAGTTACCGTGTTACTTCCAAGTTACAATCCCTGTTACAATGTAAGCAAAAGATCTTGTTTCTAATGCAAAATGTTATTATGTAAACCGCACTGATACTAAATAGCGCGGTATATAAGAATTTGTAATAAATAAATAAATAAATAAAAGAAAATATTTTTTCACTCAACGTGTAATCAAACTCTGCAATTTGTTACCGGAGGATGTAGTAAAGGCTGTTAGTGTAGCTGGGTTTAAAAAAGGTTTGGACAAGTTCCTGGAGGAAAAGTCCATAAACCATTATTAAGAAGGGACCCAGGATATCAATGCTTGACCCAGTACAAGCATTGTGGAACCTGAGTCTTTTGGGGAAACTGCTACGTACTTGTGACTAGATTGGCCACTGTTGGAAACAGGATACTGGGCTTGATGGACCTTGGTCTGACCTAGTATGGCATATCTTACGTTCTTATGTACATCCATGCATGCACATCCAAATGGTAATTCTTAACAAAAGTGGAAAGTGATGCCCACATTGCTGCCCAACAAATGTCTACAGGCACTACTGAGCTCCGCTCTGCACAGGACAATGCTTGTGCTCAAGTAGAATGAGCACACAAACTCTCCAGAACAATCTGGTCCTGCAACATATACACCAGGTCAATGGCCTCCTTAATCTAGTGCCCTAACGCAGACTGTCACCGCATCATCTTTGCATGGGCCAGTAAACAGCACAAAAAGATGGGAAGACTTACGAAGAGAATTCATAACCTCCACGTACTGAAGCACCCTCTGGACATCCCTCCCCTGACACTGCTCCTTAGAGAAATATATACAATACTCGAAATACCCCAAAAACAATCAAGGACCAAAATATTAAATCAAGAGAAGGCGGCAGGCAGACATCCTAGTTCACATGAAGGGGAGAAATAACCTCAGGGAAGCAGGAAAGCACAGGCCAAATGGAAATGGCCTCCTTAGAAAAAGACAGATAAGAATCTCGGCCTGTAGCTTGGAAATCCACCTTGTGGTGACCAAAATTGCCAAATCCTTGAAGATAGCATGCTTCAATGACTCAAAATGAACCACCATCAGGGCCCTGAGCACTAGACACAGATCCCAGGAAGGGATCACAGACTGGAGGGGAGGATGCAGATGTTGAACCCCCTGGAGAAAGCATAAAAGACATCTGGGTCCAAGGTTATAAGACTTACCGGACATCGGAAACAGATATAGAAACATGATGACAGAAAAAGACCACAAGGCCCATCTAGTCTGTCCTTCCATAACAACAACTACAGCAGTCCACTTTCTACCTTTAGAGATCCTCTGTGTTGGTCCCATGCTTTTTTGAATTCAGTTACTGTCCTCATCTCTACCACCTCCACTGGGAGACTATTCCACGGATCCACTACTCTTTCCGTAAAGAAATATTTCCGCATATCACTCCTGAATCTATCTCCCTTCACCCTCATCCCATGTCCCCTCGTAGCAGAACTTGCTTTCAATTGAAAGAGGCTCTCTCCCTGAACATTTATGCCATGGAGGTATTTAAACATCTCAATCATATCACCTCTATCCCAAAGCTGCCACCTGAACTTTCAGGGAGCTAAAGGGTGGGCCCTTCTCCAGGTCATCCTGTAAAAAGGGCAAGAGAGAGGAAACCCTGGCCACCTCAGCAGCCAACTACTGAGCATTACACCATCGCTCAAAGAGGTACCAGATTTGCATTTATGCTAGCTTGGTAGACCTCCTCCAGACTCCAAGCAGAGTAGAAACCGCTAGAGAGTAGCCCTTATGCGCTATCCATCTCCTTCCAAGGGCCAAGCTGTAAATGAGAAGTGAACCAGATCCTCCAGGATGATTGGTCCCTGCCACAATAGGCCCCTAGATGGCACTCCTCATGCTGCCTTACCAATTGACACATGCTGCCACCATGGCATTGTCTGAAAATACTCGAACCACCCAACCCTCGAGCAGGGGCCAGAAATGCAGAAGAGGCAACCTGATGGTTCTTACCTTGAGATGATTGATGGACCACACTGTTTCCCTGCAGTCCAATGGCCCTGGGCCGTAAGGTCTTGAAAACTGGCTCCCCAGCCCAAGAGACTGGCATCCATCGTCAGAAGGATCCAGGAGAAATAATCCAGCAGCTTGCCCTTCCTCAGGAACTTCACCATCAACGGAAGCGGGAACCTGCCCTCTAACTCCTGAGAACTTGGAGACCACCGAGCTAGCAAGGACCACTGGAGCGGTCGCCTCTGAGGACATGCCCATGGAACCATCTCTATGGTTGCCACTGTCAATCCAAGGAGCTGAAGATATGCTCAGAATCTGGGAGCTCGCAGTGCACTGAACAGAGCCTGGCAATCCAACAGTCCCTGATTGATCACCCAGCTGAGGCTTTCCAAAAAGGATGCCACCCAAGGCTCCTCCAAAAGGGATTGGGCCAAGATGAGCCAATCATCCAGATAGGGATGGATACAGATCTCTCAGCGCCACAACTGCCACCACCATGACCTTGGAGAATGTCCTCAGGGTGCTGGATAGTCCTACAGGGAAGGCGGCAAACCGATTGTGAGAGCCAAGCATGACAAAACCCAGATACTTTGCAGATCCGCCCAGATCAGGATATGAAAATACACCTCAGCCAGATCCAGAGAAGCCAAGAACTCCCCTCAGCACACTGCTTGAATTATGGATTGCAAAGTTTCCATACAAAGGTGCAGGATGCGCAGCTGCTCTTTGACCCCCCTTGAGGTCCAGAATGAGCTGGAAGGAACAGTCCTCTTTTTTTTTTTTGGCACCACATAATGGATTGGAGTATCTGCCCTTGTTCTGCTGGTCTGATGGGAAGGGCACCACCGCCTTTAGGCACAGCAACTTGTCCAAGGTGGCCCGCACAGTGGCACTTTTGATTGCAGACCCACAAGGGGAGATGAAGGCATTTGGAATCAGTTCCTTGCATCCAAGGACATAGGTGAACTGAATTGTGTCTAGCACTCAGCAATACTTAGATATCTGGGCCCACTCCTAAAAGAAAATGTAAAGCCTGCTTCCAATTGGAGGACTGAGGAAAGGGCCCCCAAACCTTCATTAAGCAGCCCAGGAGGGTTCTCTTCTGGGTGGGACCAAGTCCCTGAGCCCATGCACTCCACAAAGGGACTGAGAATGAGCCTGAAGCTTAGAAGCAAAGGGGAAGCAAAGGGTGAGGGGTTTTTTTTCACAGGGCAGGGACGACGAGAGTCCCAAGACCTCCTGGGATCCAGCCAATGCATCCTCGATTAATAGGTGCAGGTTGATGAGAGAAGAGCACAATCCCGCTTCACAGGCCCCTTGCATCTATCTTCCAGAAGGTGGTAAGATTTTGTCTCTCCCAGATCTTTCACCAGTTTCTCCAAATCAGCTCCAATAGAAGCTTCCCCTTAAAAGTCAGGTGGGTCAACCGGGCTTTGGAAGATGTATCCACTGTCCAATGGCAGAGCCAAATCCAATGCAGTCATCAGGGCACCATCCTTGGCCACCAAAGGTACCAGATCATACATGGCATCAGAAAGGAAGGCTGCAACAGACTCCAAAAGAGGGGTAGAAACATCTGGCGGAAGAGACTGAATCCACTACGGGTAAACATAGATCGATTGTTTATGCCATCAAAATATAGAAAGGCTAGGGGACATGCAATGAAGCTACAGGGTAAACTATTTAAGACTAATAAGAGAGAATATTTTTTTACTCAATGTATAATCAAACTCTGGAATTTGTTACCGGAGGCTGTAGTAAAAGCTGTTAGTGTAGCCGGTTTTAAAAAAGGTTTGGACAAGTTACTAGAGGAAAGATCTATAAAACATTATTAAAGGGGACCCAGGATATCCACTGCTTGACCCAATACAAGCATTGAGGAACCTGTGTCTTTTGGGGAACTTGCTAGGTTCTTGTGACCTAGAGTGGCCACTGTCGGAAACAGGATACTGGGCTTGATGGACCTTGGTCTGACCCAGTATGGCATTTCTTATGTTCAGTAGAGCAGGGCTTAAGATGTCAGGCCTGCACATACTGCAACTGAGGAACAGCAGCCACTGCAGTGAACTGGTTCAACACAAATCAGCTTTCTGGTCCAGAGTATCCTTTAAGGCTAATCCGCCTTCCACAGGAATGGTGGTCCATCTTGTAACCACCATGACCTGCGTATCCACCTTGAAAACATCAACCACACAATGCACTCCCTCTCCTTAGGCGGGGAGTTGGGGTAATCTCACTCTAGCCAGAACAGACCTTTGAGCACCTCCAGGAAAACAGTAGTGGATTTCCGAACCCCTTGCAGGAGCAGATGCCTCTTCGGTTCCTGCTTCATGACTGTAGCCTCCATCAAGCTCAAAGTGGATAAGACCCTGGGAACACCACCTCCAGTTCCTATTCCTGGCAAAGGCAAATAACCTCGGCATCCTCACAATCCTCTAAAGGCGAGAGTACTTCTTCATCCACATCAGACATCTCAATCAAGCCACAGCTGACCTCATCCCTGAGGGGGAGGGGTGCCCCTACCAGGGACACTTTGCCATCAATCGAAGAAACTGACTCTTAACCTGCCCCCATGAGACTGCATGTGGGGGAAACAAAAGGCTGCAGAGTCTGCATGTCCACGCCAGAATGATCAGGTCTGCTGCAAAGGGAAAGAATTCTGAGGAGGACAATCCAGACTCCGGAAGCTCTCTTCACAGAAATGACCCTCCTATACGTGGGGGCATAAGTGCCGTCAATCCCCTAGAGCAGGGGTCTCCAAACCTGTCCCGGAGGGCTGCAAACCAGTCAGGTTTTCAGGATATCCCTAATGAATATGCATGAGATCAATTCAAATACAATAGAGGCAGTGCATGCAAATTTATCTCATGCATATTCATTAGGGATATCCTGAAAACCTGACTGGTTTGCAGCCCTCCGGGACAGGTTTGGAGACCGCTGCCCTAGAGGACAGGGAGAGGCCCACAGCATGGATGCCAGATCCTCCAGCCAGCTGAATATCCTTACTCATAGCGCCATCCACCACTTCCTGCCCTGAGGCAGTCAAGGTCGGGCTAACAGCATCCCCTGGCTGAGAAAGGGGGAGTGGGTCCTCCAGGGATGACTCAGAAGCAGAACCCAGAGGCCGGAGATGAGGTATCACGCTTGCCACTGGCCAAACTTCACCTGGCAGAAGACATAAAAGAGTTAAGGCAAGTGTCACAACAGCATGCACTAAGGCTACAGAGGCCCAAAGGATACACATTAACTACGCTTTTACTACTGTGTGTGTTACAAGCGCTAGGGTAGACGTGTGTGTTGGAGCCACTTGGGCGGAATGCATGCAGGGACCATGAGACCACCAGGCACACAATAGAGAAAACACTATTAATGCATGCAGCAAATGGCAGAAAAACCCACCCAGTGCCAAATGTCACCAGCAGTCTACCCCAAATCGCATCCCCATAGACTGAATCGGGAGCTCCCAACAAGGACAAGCCTTGGTACTCACTCCCTGAGAGCCTCAGGCAGAGAATCCGTGCCGAGCTCAGCTCTACTCCCCTGGAGCTGTTTGGCTGGCTTTGCAGCACTGCATGTAAGGTGGTTGGTAGGCAGATGCCTCTGAGAGCCTTCTGCAATCTTTGTCCCCCTGCTCTCTCCCAAAGGAGAGGGGGGGGGGGTTTGAGGTTGTGTGACACAGTCATACTCTTCCAGATCCTTCCAATTTCTGGTTGCTCAACAGGTCCTAAGCCAACATTTTACAATGTTGTTAACTGTGAAGTGTTTATAATATTCTATATAAAATGTTCATTGTATTCCCTCAGTTCAATGTCAACCGTTTTGACTTGTGGAAAAACGGTATATCAAAACGTGTTAAATAAGAGCATGGAGATGAAGTGATTTTCCCTCCTCCTATGGCTACCAAAAAGATCACAGTCTAATGGAGCATCCTATGTCGTACTCTTGTGAGCAATCAACCCACAGGCTGTCGTTCACAAGCATTTTAAGTCAATCTTTTCCACTCAAATTCTCAGAATTTGTCAGAGAGGAGAAAATCCATCCACCATCTGCTGGAGACAAATACTGAAAGGACCTCTGGTTACTGAGGCAAATATAGGCAATGGAGTGATGTCCTTGAAATCTGGGCTTTTCATTGGTTCTTTGTCTCCACTAATCTATGGGTAGGAGAACACAACCCACTTGTCTGGACTGGTCTATCAGGACGATATGGAAAGCGTAGCTACTCGCCTGTAAAAGGTGTTCTCCAGGGACAGCAGGAATCAGTCCTCACATATGGGTGATGTCGGCACCAATGGAGCCCATGCGGAGCATTTTCCCAGCTTTCAAAGAAAGCCTTTGGGAATCCCACACGCATGTGTGGTCCCCTTCCCACCCAAGGGTGCCATCTTGCTCAGTCAGGTGCCATAGCCAGATCCCTACCAAGAAGATGGCAAAAATGGACAGTAACTCCAAGGGGAGGAGAGAGGGTTGTGAGGACTGATTACTGCTGTCTCTAGAGAATACCCGTTACAGGTGAGTAACTATGCTTTCTCCAAGAAAAAGCAAGATATCAGTCCTCACATATGGGACTCCTAGCTACAGGCTACAGAGAACCTGTAGGAAAAATCATGGCAGAGTCATGAGCAGTCACCAGTGAATCTGAAGGTAAGCCCGAGGACCCCGAGTCCCTGGATGGCCACGTTTCCGGTAGCCTGAACAAGAAGGGTCAGAAGGCAGGAGTTGCTTAAACGGGAGCTCCGTTGACAGATGGAGTAGCAGAGAGAACCATGGGTGTCTGGGCCACCTCAGATCACCAAGGCCCTGTCTTGCTGGACCTTGAGGAGGGTCCAAGCTATGAGCGATGTGGGGGGAGAAGGCATACAGCAGCCCGTTGTCCACAAAAGGAGGAAGGCATGTGCAGCCACCCTGCCTGGGTGCGGGAGGGGGCCACAGAACTGGGGAAGCTGTGTGTTTGCAGGGCTGGCAAAGAGATCCAGGTCTGGGATTCCCCAGTGCTGGAAGTGCCGCTGCGCCATCTCAGGGCACAGTCAACACTCATGCGGATGGAGGACTCTGCTCAGCCAGTCCGCCAAGGTGTTGTTCTGGCCCGAGAGATAACTGGCTCGGAGGGTTATGCCCTGGCTCACTGCAAATGAGCACAGGGCCACAGCCTCCTGGCAGAGGCTATAAGAGCCAGTACCCCCATGTTGTTCAAGCAGAACATTGTGACTTGGTTGTCCGTCTGAACCAGCACCACTCTGTGCCACAGGCGGTGCCGAAAGGCCTTCAGTGTGAGGAGGACAGTCCAGAACTCCAGCAGATTGATCTGCTGCCGACTCTCCTCATGGGACCAAGTCCTTTGGGTGCGCAGCTCCTCACAGTGGGGCCCCCAGCCCGAGGGAGGCATCCATAGTTATGACTGGTGGGTCGGGGTCTGGAAGGGCATGCCTCGGAGCAGGTTCTATGTGTCCTGCCACCAGGTCAGGGACTCCACAAGCAAGGGGTGACTGAAATGAGATCTCGGAGTCAGCTGGTCCCCTGGGTGCAGAGGCATCACTGCGCCGCCCACATGTTGAGGTGGGCATTGGGCACGATGTGGACTGTTGAGGCCATGTGGCCGAGAAGGCGAAGCATTGACCATGCCGAGACTGTGTGGTGGCTCCGTATGTTGGACGCCAGGAAACTGAGGCAGTCTGCCCTGTCCCAGGGACGGAAGGCCATGGTCTGAAGAGTATCCAGGCAAGTCCCTATGAACTCCAGGAATTGTACCAGAGTAAGGTGGGATTTTGGGTAGTAGACTATGAATCCTAAGTGCTGCAAAAGCCAAATCGTGCGGCCTGTGGCCAGAAGAGCCTCCAAGGCAGTGTTCCCTTTTATGAGCCTGTCATCTAGATAGGGGTAGACGAAGGTGGGCCGCCACCACCTCAGCACACTTGGTGAAGATCCATAAGGCAGAGGCGAGTCTGAATGGAAACTGTACTGGTAGTGGTGCCCACTTACCATGAAACACAGGTACTCTCTGCGCTTGGGGTGAACGAGGATGTGGATATAAGCATCCTTTAAGTCCAAGGAGCATAGCCAATCGCCCTACTGGAGGTAGGGCAGCAGTGTTCCAAGGGAGAGCATTTTGAACTTCTCTTGCACCAGGAATCTGTTTAGGTTACTCAAATCGAGGCTGGGCCAGAGACCTCCTGTTCTCCTCGGGATGAGGAAGTATCAGGAGCAAAACCCCCTTCCTCTGAGGTGTGGTGGGACTGCTTCCACCAACCCATCTTCGAGGAGACCTGTGAGCTCCTGAGTTAGTAGGGCCTGGTGCAGGGGAAGCCACTGGGGCTCCCCGGGGAAGTAAGGAGGAGGCAACTGGTCCAGATGGAGGAGATAACCCTTCCGGAAGACCTGGAGGACCCAGGCGTCTGTGATAATGGATTCCAAACTGACGGCAAAGTGGATCAGCCTTTCCCCTACTGGCAGCTGGTTGTCCAGCAGTCGAGAGGCTATGCTGGTGGCGTCGAAACCCAGAAGCCAGCTGTGCTGGGGCCTGCGGTTGGCTCTTTTGTCCCTTCGGCTTACAGGGTCCATGGGCCATGCTCTTACCCCGACCGTCCTGGGTCAGGGTCGATGTAGATGGGTGGGGAGGGTAGCACCAGTATAGGTGCCCCTTTCTGGTGAAGAAAGGTTTCTTGCCCTGCGGTTTCTTCCTAGGGAGGGACGAGGTCTTCTGAGAGAGCTGAGTTCAGGTGACGTACGCTGTCTCAATCTTGGCTGCTTTATCCTCCCCGAGAAAAGGGCTGCTCCCCGAGAAAAGGGACTTTGAGAAGCTTCTCCTCGACCCACTGCTCCAGGTCAGAAGATTGGAGCCAAGCTTGCCGGCAGGCGCCAATGATTGAAGCAGTCATAAGCCGCTCATGAGACGTATTTAGAGCACTCCCCAATGAACTTTGAGAGCCCTTGGAAGTGCAGGAGATGATCCCCATCGAGATCTGCTTTGAATCCTCCGAGCTCCTTAGTGAGGTCCTGGAGGAACATACCAATATACAATTGGTAGACTTGGCTACGGCATGCTAGCATGGAGCCTTGGTAAGCTTTCCGCTCGAGGGCATCGAGAGCACAGCACTCTCTGCCTGGGGGAACCGAAGAGTGGGTCTTCGGGCTCTTCTGTTTACACATGGCCGATTCAACGACCATGGAAGTGTGGGGAAGCTGTGCCTTCTGGAACCCCGGTCCCCACTGGACCCTATACATAGAGTCCAGGCATTTGCTGACAATGGGGACAGAAGCCAGGATTTCCCACATACGGAGAAGGAGCCAGCTAAAAAATGGAGGGACCCAGAACCGTAAGGGTTTCCTTCGGTGGTGCCTCATATTGGAGGATATAGAGTTCCTCCTCTCGGGGCTCCTCCTCAGATTCAGTGGTGAGCACAAGGGCCCGTGCCATATCCTGGACAAACTCTAGAAAGGTGTCCTTAGGAGGAGACCGCTGCCTCTGGGTCGGCAAAGATGGGTCTGAGGGAAGATCTCGGTGAGACCAAGTCTCTGATGAGGTTCCCCCATCGGATTCCCAGTCCAAATAGTCCGTGAAGGAGTCAGGATTGGGTGGTTCCAGAGGGGTGGGTGACCTGCGCCAGGCTCCCAATGCCAGAGCCTGTCTGGAGCCAGAGGTGCTCGCTCAAAATGATCTCATGCCCGAGAAATGGGATGGAGATCGAGACCCTTGCCAAGGACCCTCACGAGGCATCTGGCTCTTGGAGGTCACTGCGGCAGCCTGGGGGAGTCCTCGAGGTTGAGGTCCCTGTAGTCTCAAGGCGTGTGCTGACGGGGCCAAGTGTCAACACCTGCTGGGCAGTGAAGAACACAGAAAATGCTGCATTCCAAGGCCAGCATTCAGGCCTCCCACTTGGGAGTGGGGCCCTGTAACACAGACGCTGGGTGACCAAGTCGGGTGTCGAGGAGAGGGGGTCCTCGCCAGGATGACCCTTGGGAAACCGGCCATCATCACCGGAGGTCTCTGTTATCAGTTTGAGGTACCTTTCTCCGCTGGTCCCTCTCCAACTCTTCTGACTACGGTGGGGGGCTGAGAGACCGTGCGCATGACTTCTCAAGCTTGTCTGGGCCCCCAGACTGCATCCTCACGGTAGTCGTCTTCTGTCGCTCAAGCTCAGGTGAACCTTGATCGAAGTGTCTCCGGACCCACAGGGGGGCCTTGGGGGACTCCAAGAGTTGTGGGGCCTTGGAACGTGAGACTAGTGGGGATACTAGGGTCGAGTCTGCCTTATGGAAGATATCATCTAGCTTCTGCCGGCAACTCTGGATAGCCTTAGAAAACATCTTTTTTGCAGAGAGAGCATTGCTCTGGATCATGGTCAGCCCCCAAGCACTGGAGAAAACAGTCATGGGTGTCTTTGAGAGACATGTTCTTAGAATACCAATCGCATTTTTTAAAAACCGGAGGCCACTGGGCCAAAAAGGACCCCTGCGAGGTCAAAGACCCTTGATGCGGCCTGCAGTTAACAAGGTCACAAAAGTGCAGAAAGGTAGAGGATGGGAAAAACAGATCCTGAGACAGACAGCTGAGGCAGTGGTGCTCGAGATGGCAGGAGGGGAACCAGCACTAGCCGGAAAGAGACATAATTGTAATAGAAAGAGCAAAAACTCCCATTTTTTGGGGACAACACTCATATCTGAAGGACTCTGGAAAAAGGGAGACTGAGCAAGATGGCACCCTTGGGCGGGAAGGTGACCACGCATGTGTGGTGGCATTCCCAAAGGCTTTCTTTAAAGCTAGGGAAATGCTCAGCACAGGCTCTGTCGGTGCCAACGTCACCCATATGTGAGGGCAGACTTCCTGCTTGTTCCTGGAGAAAAAGCCTTTCACCCATGATTCCATCCTCCCTCAAAGCCAGCATCAGTATTCTCTGCCACTGCCTTCTTCTTCCAGGCCTACACCAGTATCACCCCTCCATGCTCGCTCCCCCTTCAAGATAACATTCCCATTTCCTGGCTACTGACGGTAATAGGAACAGCATATTGAGGCTACAGCAATTCCAGTGCAGGATGGGATACAGCAGCAGCAGCGGTTTACCCCTTGTAGCAGGACTGCAAATCCCCATCAGCAGTGCAAAAGCAGTGGCATTTTCCAGGTGGTAGGACCCTACAAGCAGTTTCCACAGGAAAGGTGCGCTGAAACAGTATCAGCCAAAGCAGTAGTGTACAGAAATGGTGGTGGCAATGGGCTGCGGGGATGCTGCAGCAGGTGGTGGAGACAGGGCTGGCCCAAGTGTTTCTGCTGTTCTAGGCAGAAATCCTGGCCGCACCCCCCCTCCCCGTTGCCATTGCCACTACCACCCCATCCCCCAGCTGCCACCGATTCCATCTTGGGAGGGAGAGGCGGGCAGTGGCAGCAGTAGTATTTCTAAAAGTAGCAGCTTTTTGCTGCCACTTTTGGAAATACTGACACTGCTGCCTGCCTCCCCCTCCCAAGATGGAATCGGCAACAGCTGGGGGGGGGGGGCAGCAGACATATGTGCCACTGCTGCCCCCAACTGGGCTGGACAGCCACCCTAGGCAGCTGCCTCGTGGACAGGTGAGCCCTGGGTGGAGGCCATGAGAACAATAGGCTGGTGAGCAGACTATGGGCAGACTGGCTCACCTGGTTCCGCTTGCAGCGGACGCACGGCCTGCTACAGGAACTACATCTCATGCACATTAATTACAAAAATCCTGAAAATTAAACTGGTTTCCAGCTGTCGAGGATCAGATCTGGGGATACCTGCTTTCATATTACTACTACTAATAATCATTTGTATAGCTCTGCAAGGCGTTGTAAGACACAGTCCCTCTCATCAGAGCTTACAATCTATGTGGACTAGAGCTTCCCAGTCAGTTGGGGTGTGTGTGTGTGTTGGAGGGGGGGGGGCTTCGGTCTCATTTGGGGAAGTCTTATACACCCTAAAATGAGTGTTTAAGTGAATGCAAATGAGGGGGGAATCAGATACAAATAAGGCTTTAATATGTGCACAGAAAACAATGTGGCATACCCTCTCCCGATTTATTTTATTGTATTAGTAGCTTTTTAAAGTACAGTATATAAAACTATTTATAATATTAAAAACAATTACAAAATTTCATCTTGCTTAGGCATCCACAAAGAGACATTCTTCACACCATTTGTGAAAAGGTAAAACAGATCATGAACACCCTTAACAGTAGAGGAAAAGCCTAATGGTTAAAGCAGCAGGCTGAGAACCAGGGAAGTCAGATTCAAGAACATAAGATGTGTCATACTGGGTCAGACCAACATCCATCAAGCCCAATATCCTGTTTCCAGTATCCCTCTGCTACTCCTTGTGTTCTTGAGCAAGTCACTTAACCCTCCATTGCTTCAGGTACAAACTTAGATTGTAAACCATCTTGGGATAGGAAAAATACCTACTGTACTTGAATGTAACTAACCATGAACTTTTTATTAATTTAGCTGTAGTTATATACCACCTTTCAATGGGTCAAGGTGATTTACATAGAATGAGCTAAATCTAATTTCTCAAATACCCTTGACATCAGCTGGGAGTTTATTCCAGAGGGCTGGAGCAATATATGAAAATGTACACTCACTGGTTCCATTCAATCGTATCCCATACTGCATTTTAAGCAGACCCTTTGTGAGGAATGCAAGGCTTTAGATAGCGGTTCTCAACCTAGTCCTCTAGGACCCCCAAGGCCAGTCAGGTTTTCAGGATATCCACAATGAATATGCAAGAGATAGATCTGAATGCACTGCTTCCATTGTATGCAGATCTATCTCATGCATATCCTAAAAACCTGACTGGCCTGGGGGTCCCAGAGGATTGGGTTGAGAGCCACTGCTTTAGATGCTTTGTACTACTAAATGTGATTTTGGTTTTAGTAGTTAAAGTATGGCAGAATCTTAAAATTTATCCAGTGCTTCACAGGCAGCAAGGAAAATTCTTTTAAGACGGGATGAATAGGTCAATATTGCTGCTGTATTTTGCAACATGTGCAGCTTACACAGCTAATATTTATGCAGCGTTACATATAATGAACTGTAGTAATAATCCATGCATGTACAATATCTTCTTGAGCAAAACATGGGCATAAGTAATGTACATATATCCCAAAGATGATACCAGCCATTTAACACAACTGCAATTTGTCTTCACATATTCAAAGAAGGGTCTAAAATCACATCTAGCACATCAGTTGGTTTCAAAATATCATCCAATCTGTGGGCAATCTAAAGTTATATACAGCCTATGCAACCATAACAATTGCGTCTTAGAGTTATTAAGTTTCAATTTATTGTTCTGTAACAATTTGGCTATTTCACATAATCCCTTACCTATGCTTAGTCACTACATCTCTATTTTGAGAAAACTGACAAAAATTCTGAAACCCTTCTACATACATATAGAATACCAGACTTAATGACTCAATTTTGTCAAAGGTCACACATATACATTACCAGAGGTTCCCAACTCCAGTCCTGGAGGGCCAAACACCATTCAGGTTTTCAGGCTGTCCCTAATGAATATGCATGAGATACATTTGAATACAATGGGGGCAGTGCATGCAAATGCATCTCATGCATATTTATTAGGGACAGCCTGAAAACCTGAATGGTGTTTGGCCCTCCAGGACTGGAGTTGGCAACCTCTGCATTAAACAGTACAGGTGACAAACTAGAGCCTTGTAGAATTCTTGATTTTACCAAACCATAGATCAACAGGGCATTACCTGAATGTATTTGATGAGTTCTGTCCTTCAAAAAAAGGCCAAATCATTCAGTGGGGTCTGAACAATGCTGATTTTGTCTAATCTTTAATAAAATGGCATGCTGCACACTGCATGCTTTGAGAACACTCTACAAAAGGTAAAGCAAAAATGGCCAAAATGGATGATCAAAGAAACTGAAAATTGCCCAGAAATGCAGTGAAGTCAAAGCTAGAGAAGCAAGAGATACAATCACAGAAGTCAACAGAGATTTTCAATGTGCAGCAAGACAAGACAAGGAGTAGTACTACAATGATGCATGCAAGGAAATAGAAGCAGAAACTATTAGAGGAAGAATAAGATTGACGTTCCTAAAGCTACAAGAGTTAAAGAAAAAATTCCAGCCTTGAACTGGAATGTTACAAGATACTCAAGGATCCATGTTGAATGATGCTGAGAAGATCAAGAAAAGGTGGAAAGAATATACAGAGTCATTATACGATAAAAATCAAGTGGACCAACAGCTGTTAAAAACCTGTACCTTATGATCAGGAACCATTGGAGATGAAAGAAGAAGTTGAAGCAGCATTGAAAGCTTTATCAAAGAACAAAGCACCAGGACATAAGATATGCCATAATGGGTCAGACCAAGGTCCATCAAGCCCAGTATCCTGTTTCCAACAGTGGCCAATCTAGGTCATACGTACCTAGCAGTATCCCCAAAAGACACAGGTTCCACAATGCTTGTAGTGGGTCAAGCATTGATATCCTGGGTCCCTTTTTAATAATGGTTTATGGACCTTTCCTCCAGGAACTTGTCCAAACCTTTTTTAAACCCAGCTACACTAACAGCTCTTACTACATCCTCTGGTAACAAATTCCAGAATTTGATTACACGTTGAGTGAAAAAATATTTTCTCTTATTTGTCTTAAATAGTTTACCCTGTAGCTTCATTGCATGTCCCCTAGTCTGTCTATATTCTGATAGCGTAAACAATCGATCTACGTTTACCCCTTCCACTCCATTCATTAATTTATAGACCTCTATCATATCTCCCCTCAGCCGTCTCTTTTCCAGATTGAAGAGCCCTAACCTTTGTAGCCTCTCTTCATAGGAGTAGCCTTCCATGCCCTTTACCATTTTGATGGCTCTTCTCTGTACTTTTCTAATAATGCTATATCCTTTTTAAGATACGGCGACCAGAATTGCACACAATATTCAAGGTGCGGTTGTACCATGGAACGATACAGAGGCATTATAATATCCTTTGTTTTATTTTCCATTCCTATTGATGCCATTCCTATTGAAGTATTACAGCAATCTGATGCAGCTGTTACCATACTTACAAGGCTCTGCCAGGAAATTTGGAAGGCAACATCATGGCCAACTGACTGGAAGAGACGGTGAAATTAGACTTACCTGCTTATTGTTGTTCCTTAAGGAACTCCAGTCTAGTCCCGGAACTTCTGGGGTTTAGTACGTCCTCCCACAGCTTGAAGACTGAGCATGTCACTCTTTTGATGACACCAGTATAAGTAACCCAGGCACCGCCTCCTTGTTCAGTAACCTATTGACAAAGCAGACTCACCAGAACAATAAGTAAGTAGTTAACAACTTTAAAACTCAAACTCTTAACCTAACTATAACACCAAAGTATTAGTGAAATTCTGATTGTGGTAAGAGCCCTGACACAGACTCTCATACCTGTGCTTTCCCCTCCCCATATGCCACTTCTTTAAGAGAGAGAGAGAGAAAGGTTCACCCCCACCAACTTCCTGAATTCCTATCCGAAATACAGCCCTTCCTACCGGACATTCAATCTTCGACCTTCTGCTTCAGGCTGTCCCTCGGCAGGCAACATCAAGGAGGGATACGGGACTAGACTGGAGTTCCTTAAGGAACAACAATTAGCAGGTAAGTCTAATTTCACCTTCCTTAGCGGCCCTCCAGTCTAGTCTCGGAACATCTGGGGAAGTAACAGAGCAGTAAACGTTAACGGCCTGCAAGACCACCCTGAAGAACCACTGATCCAAACCTAGAATCCCCTTCCACCTAAACATCAATACGGTAATGCTTGACAAAAGTATGCAACGACGACCAAGTCGCTGCCTTACAGATCTCCGCTGCTGGCACTAAACTGAATTCCGTCCAAGACACCGCCTGCGCTCTAGTCGAATGAGCTTTTAAAACCATTTGGCACCACCTTACCTTTCAACATATAAGCCGACGCAATAGCTTCCTTAATCCACCTAGCAACTGACGACTTAGAAGCCGGCTCCCCACGCTTAGGACCGCCAAAAAACAAACAACCTGTCGATCTTATGTAGCATCGCTGTTCTATGCAAATATTTTCGCAAGGCTCTACTTACATCTAAACGATGTAGCCGAGACTTCGTCTTATCCTTACTTGCTTTCTCAAACACTGGTAAAGACACCACCTGATTAACGTGAAAAGCCGAAATTACCTTGCGCAAGAAAGACAGAACCGTCCTTACTACTACCTTCTTGCTATCAAAACACAAAAAAGGTTCTCTACACGATAACGCCTGCAACTCCGAAAT
The DNA here is from genome assembly GCA_033557465.1 of Ichthyophis bannanicus. Taxonomy (NCBI): domain Eukaryota; kingdom Metazoa; phylum Chordata; class Amphibia; order Gymnophiona; family Ichthyophiidae; genus Ichthyophis; species Ichthyophis bannanicus. The sequence continues at coordinate 1,221,850,945 of CM066031.1, forward strand.
TCTCCGAGCCGAAGAAATCGCAATCAAAAACACTACCTTTAAGGTCAGATCCTTCATTGTCGCCTGAGCTAAAGGTACAAACTGTTCTCTCACCAGCGCTTTCAACACCACATTCAGGTCCCAGACCGGAACCGCAGCTCTACATGGCAGTCTCAATAGTACCGTCGCTCTTAAAAATCTTTTCACATCCGGATGCGATCCCAGCGTCATTCCATGGACCTTTCCTCGAAAACAGGAAAGGGCCGCCAACTGCACCCTTAATGAGGCTGCCGCAAGACCTTTATCAAAACCATCCTGTAAGAACGCCAAGATCTGCGGAATCGAGGCCCGCAACGCTGTAAAGTGGTGGCCCTTGCACCAAGACTCAAAAATACGCCAAACCCAGATACTGTAAATGCCATTGAAGTAGATCTCTGACTGGACCTTAACAACATCGAAATCACTGCCGCCGAGTAACCTCTGGCTTTTAGCCTTGCCCTCTCAAGAGCCAAGCCGTAAGCAAGAACCGATCCACCTGAGGCATTGTTAACGGGTCCTGCCTTAGCAGATCCCCCCTGTTCAGTAGTCTCCATGGTGGCTCCACCAGGAGATGCATCAAGTTGGCATACCAAGGCCTCCTTGGCCAATCCGGCGCCTCAAGGATTACCAGTCCTTTGTGTCACTCTATGCGCTGTAGGACTCACCCTATGAGCACCCAAGGTGGAAATACGTACAGAAGTCCATCCTCTGGCCACTTCTTCAGAACAGCATCCAAATCTTCCGACATCCTTTCTCTTCTTCTGCTGTAAAACCTCTCCACCTTTGCCGATCTGAACGTCACCATCAGGTCCATGCTTGGCAGCCCCCATCGCTGCACCAGTAAATCGAAGACTTCTTGATGAAGGACCCACTACCCTGGATCCACTTTGACTCGACTCAGAAAATCGGCAGTCACGTTGTCCACTCCTGCTACATGCGCTGCCGATAATGCTTCCAGGTGCGCCTCTGCCCAACTGAGCAACTCATCCGCTTCGTCTTCGAAAGCCACGCTGCTTATGCCGCCCTGACGATTGATGTAAGCCATCGCCGTGGCGTTGTCCGACAGTACTGACTGCACTGCCCTGCAGTCTCTTCTGAAAAGCCGCCAGGGCTAAAGTGACGGCCCTCAACTCCAACCTGTTGATCGACCACGTCTTTTCCTGATCCGTCCATTGACCCTGGGCGTACTGCCCCTCGAAGTGTGCTCCCCAGCCGAACAGACTGGCATCCGTCGTCAGTGACTTCCAATCTGGTGATTCCAGAGGCATCCCCTTTTCTAGGGAACCTGGAAGGAGCCACCATTGCAGAGCCTGCCGCGTTTCTGGTGGACACACCAACTTTTGGGATAACTGATCCGACTGATGTGACCATCTCCTGAGTAGAGCCCTCTGCAGCGGTCTCATGTGAGCTCTGGCCCACAGAACTACCTCTAGCGTGGCCGCCATCATTCCCAATAGCTGTAAATAGTGCCACATCGTTGGCGCTCTTCGTGCCAGAAAAACCTGGACCAACTTCCTCAGTTTCTGAATCCTGAGTTGCGGTAGACACACTCTACCCTCGCCTGTATGGAATCGGGCCCCCAGGTACTCCAACTCCTGCGACGATTGCAGCTTGCTTTTTGCTACATTCACCACCCGATGTGTGGCCATCATGCTTTCCACTTTTGACTTTGCTCGAATTAACCAATCGTCTAGGTAAGGGTGCACCAAGGCTCCCTCCTTTCACAACACAGCCGCCACCACCACCATGACTTTGGTGAATGTCCTCAGTGCTGTCACCAAACCAAAAGGCATCGCTTGAAATTGAAAATGCCCCATTGGTACCGCAAAGCGAAGGAACCTTTGATGCTCCACCCTGATCGGTATGTGCAGATACACCTCCAAGAGATCTAAAGACGTGAGAAACTCCCAATGTCGAACCGCCACTATTACTGATTGCAGAGTTTCCATGCGAAAGTGGGAGACCCTGAGACATCTGTTTACTCTTTTGAGATCCAGTATGGGCCTCAGGGTCCCCCTACTTTTTTTGGCACCACGAAATAGATCGAGTACCGACCGGAGCCGTACTGGTTCGGCGGCACCAGCACCACCGCTTTGAGAGCTAACAACCTTTCCAGAGTTTCTTGAACTGCCAGTAGCCTCGAACTTGATCTGCAGGGAGATTGGACAAAAGAGTCTTTCACCGGATGTTGGAACTCGAGTGCATAACCCTTCTGCATGACCTCCAACACCCACTGATCTGAGGTAATTTGGGCCCAGGCCGGAAAGAGCTCCCTTAATCGACCTCCCATGGGCACTAATCCCGCCTGGACCCCCCTCATTTCATTGTGGCTTTTTAAGGATTGGGGAGGATGTGGCTCCAAACCCTCTCCCCGCTCCTCTGAATCCTCAAAAAACTGAGGATCTATACTGAAAACGTCCTCTCTGAAACTGACCAAATCTGGACTGACAAAAACGCCTAAACTCTCTCTGTTGGCTCCTGGAGGCCGGCATAGGACGCCCCTGCTTCTGCTTGTCCTCTGGCAACCTGCCGCCTTTAGACTCCCCTAAGTCCTTTACAAGTTTGTCTAAATCCTCTCCAAAGAGAAGTTTCCCCCTAAAGGGGAGCTTTCCTAGTCTCGCTTTAGAGGCCACATCTGCCGCCCAATAACGGAGCCAAAGGTATCTACGTGCAGCCACCACCGAAGCCATACTTTTCGCCAACCCGCGAATAAGATCGTACTGACTATCTGCCAAATAAGCCGCTCTGGATTCCATTCGGGCTGCCTCCTCGACTGCCCCTTCTACCTGCAAACCCTTAAGCCTTTGGGACCACCTAAGGCATGCCCTTGCCACCCACGCTCCACAAATGGAAGCATGCATGGAAAGAGCATTGACCTCAAATACCTGCTTTAACAGCGTATCCAACCGCTTGTCCTGCGCATCTTTAAGCGTGGCACTTCCTTCTACCGGTATTGTCGTCTTTTTGGTAACTGCCGACACAGCCGCATCTACCTTAGGAGCCTTAAAAAGCTCCCTATCCAGTTCTTGCAATGGATACAACCGCGCTAGCACTCTGGAACCTTTGAGTCCTGCCTCCTGCGTATCCCACTCCTCCTGAATCATTTACTTAAATACTCTATGAATCGGAAATGCCCTCTGCGATTTTCTTATCGCCTGCAATAAAGGATCCTCCAATGAGGTATCCTCCGCCTGTCCTGCTACCGGCATATTCAAGGCTTTCAGCGTCTCCGTAATCAATGCTGAAAGTTCTTCCCTCCTGAATACCCGGACCTCTCTCGCCTGGTCCTCTGGTTCTGTTATCTCTCCTTCCTCCAACTCAGGATCTATGTCCGAGTCTTCCAAGAGCTCAGAGCATTCCTCCGAAATCATTTCCATGTCCGTTCTCTCCGCCAGCAGTTTAGCCTTTTTATTCGGGACGCCTAACGTCCCCAACTCCAATGGAGCTCCCTGACGCTTAGCTCCCTTAACTAGTTCCTCCGTGGATCCTGCCCAACTAGCTCCAGCCCCGGAGAAAGCCTGTTGTAAAAGTGTCAAAACCTGCTGTGAAAATATTGCCGCCAAACCCCCTGGCATAGACTGTTGAGGCAAGGGAAAATCCTGTGCTGAGGACGGCCCGGCATCGGCTCCCCAGGCAGTACCATGGTCTCCGCAGGGTCTGCTGGCCCCGCAACCTCTATTGCCAGCTCTCCCCCACTGTACTCCGACATGTCCGACATTGGGGCTTCGTGCGCACAGCCCCTGCACACCCCTGCCTCAGAAAGGGACCCCCTCCGAACCCCACACAGAAGACAGCGAGGTCTAGAAGTCATAAAGAAGAGAGCACTGCACTCAACCAAAATACAGCTCCACAGACAAACACCAACTCCTCTTTTTTTTTTTTTTTTTTTTTATGACCGCTCTGCTTGCTCTGCTGTTGTGCGCGGCTGCAGCGGCAGACCTCAACGGCTCCTCACCCAACCCATGAGATCAGCACCGGAGGACCCCAGCACAACCCCCTCACTCTTCCCTGCCCTCCAGAGTCACTGCAGAGAAGGGGGGGGGCCGAGGGGCAATCTTTCTCAACGCCTCCAAAAACGCAGGCAAATCTCCCCAAAATCGCTGATTTAAAGGCACAGTAACCCTTTTTTTGTTTTTTTACACTAACAACTTAACTATTGCTGCTTAATGATTACTCCAGTGAGTACCTAACTTCTGGGCTCACATCTCCTTCCGCTGCTTGGAGACTGAGAACTGAACAAGGAGGCGGTGCCTGGTCTACTTATACTGGTGTCATCAAAAGAGTGACATGCTCAGTCTCCAAGCTGCGGAAGGACGTACTAAACCCCATAAGTTCCGGGACTAGACTGGAGGGCCGCTAAGGAACTGTGTTTATACCAATACTAAAGAAAGGTGATCCCACTGACTGTGGAAGTTATCACACAATTGCTCTATCTCACATGACAGCAAGATTCTACTCAAGATTATTCAGCAGAGATTACAACTATACCAGAAACGAGAACTGATTGAAGTGCAAGCAGGGTTCAAGAAAGGGCACATAACGAGAAACATCATCGTAGATGTGAAATGGATCCTTGAAAAGACAAAATACCAAAAGGATATCTACATGTATTTTAATAACTACAGCAAGGCTTTTGACTGTGTAAACCATGAGAAACTCTGGGCCACATTAAGAAGCATGGGTATACCAGAACACCTGATCGTTCTCTTGCACAATCTGTACATTGATCAAGAAGCAACAGTTTGAATGGAACAAGGAGAAGCAGAATGGTTTAAAATAAGCAAAGGTGGAAGACAAGGCTGCCTACGTTCCCCCTACCTGTTTAATTTATATGCAGAACAAATCATCAGAGAAGCAGGACTGTATGAAAACAGCAGAGGTGTGAAGACTGGTGGAAGACTCATCAACAACCTTCGCTATGCTGATACCACCACATTACTGGCTGAAAGTGAAAATGATCAGAAACATTTGCTTTTCAAGATCAAGGAACAGTCTTAAAATGGAACTGCACCCAGGGGCGGCTCTATAATGAGGTGAAGTGAGGCAGCTGCCTCAGGCGGCAAAGTTTTAAGGGCGGCAAATGCACCCAAAACAGCCGCCTCACTTCGCCTTCAAAGTTAAAAAAAAAGAAAAAGAAAAAAAAAAGCGCACAAGTTGTTGCTGCCGAGTCCGCTTCTCGGCAGCAGCAAAACTCACCACCTAACTTCTGCAGCTACAGCTTCCTGCCTCTTAGGGAACCGTGGCTGGGCTGCTGAAGCCAGTGCGGAGCCTTCCCATCCCTCGGAAGGCTCCGTGCAGCATTGTCCCTCCCCCAAAGGAAGTTGTAACACAGCCGCGATTCCTTAAGAGGCAGGGCGTTGTGGCTGCAGAAGGAGGCGGCACAGAAACCACAGGGGAGGAGGGAGCAGGGGATAAGGGAAAGGTGAGATCTGCAATGGGGCTGACATGGAGGGAGGGAGGGGGCTGACATGGGGGTGGCGGTAGCAGGCAGACATGGGGAGAGGGGAGGAGGGAGGCGGGGATAAGGGAAAGGTGAGACCTGCAATGGACTAGATGAAATAAATGACTGCTTCTTGGAGCAGCTGATTCATGAACCGACCAGAGGGGAAGCCATACTGGACCTAGTCCTTAGTGGAACGCCAGATCTGGTGCAAGAAATAAGGGTGTTGGGACCACTTGGCAATAGTGATCATAGTATGATCATGTTTGATTTAATCAGTGGAGGACAGATAGTAAAGGAATCCACAGTACTACCTTTTAACTTTCAAAAGGGAGACTATGATAGAATGAGGAATATAGTTCGGAAAAAACTAAAAGGAGCGGTTCCAAAGGTTAAAGACTTACAGCAAGCTTGGGTGTTATTTAAAAATACTATCCTCGAAGCCCAGACCAGCTGTATTCCACGCATTAAGAAAAGTGGAAGAAAGTCCAAAAAACTGCCAGCATGGTTTAAAGGTGAGGTCAGAGAGGCTGTTGCTGCCAAAAGAGCAACCTTCAGGACATGGAAAAAAGAGCCAAATGATGAAAACTGGAAACAACACAAGCACTGGCAAGTTAAATGCAAAGCATTGATAAGGCAGGCAAAGCGGGAATTTGAGAAGAAACTTGCTACGGAAGCAAAAACACGAAATAAAGACTTTTTCAAGTACATTCGTAGCAAAAGGCCTGTGAGAGAGTCAATTGGACCATTAGATGATAGAGGGGTAAAAGGGGCAGTAAGAGGGGACAAGGCTATAGCAGAGAGACTGAATGAATTCTTTGCTTCAGTCTTTACTGAGGAAGATGTAGGGATGTTACCCAAGACTGAAGTGGTATTTAAAGGTGATACTGCAGAGGAATTGAGAGAAATATCACTACACCGGGAAGATATATTACAACTATTTGATAAACTGAATAGTAACAAATCACCTGGACCGGATGGTATACATCCCAGAGTGTTGAAAGAACTGAAATATGAGATTGCAGACCTGCTATTGGTAATCTGTGAACTTTCATTAAAATCATCTGTAATACCTGAAGATTGGAGGGTCGCCAACGTAACACCAATTTTTAAAAAGGGTTCCAGGGGTGACCCGGGAAATTACAGACCGGTGAGCCTGACGTCAGTACCAGGGAAAATGGTAGAAACCATCATAAAGAACAAAATTACACAGCATGTAGATAGCCATGGCCTAATGGGAGACAGCCAACATGGCTTTAGACAAGGAAGATCTTGTCTTACTAATCTGATCTGTTTTTTTGAAGGTGTGCATAAACAGGTAGACAAAGGTGAGTCGGTTGATATAGTGTATCTGGACTTTCAGAAAGCTTTTGACAAGGTCCCCCATCAGAGACTTTTGGCAAAGCTAAAAAGTCATGGGATAGGAGGCAGTGTACTATTGTGGATCGGGAACTGGTTAAAAGATAGAAAGCAGAGGGTAGGGCTAAATGGCCAATATTCCCAATGGAAAAAGGTGAATAGTGGAGTACCCCAGGGATCTGTACTGGGTCCCCTACTTTTTGACATATTCATAAATGACCTGGAAAAAGGAATAACTAGTGAGGTTATCAAATTTGCAGATGACACAAAACTGTTTAAAGTTGTTAAAACCCAAGAGGATTGTGGAAAACTGCAGGAGGATCTGGATAAATTGGAAGACTGGGCATCCAAATGGCAGATGAAATTTAATGTGGACAAGTGCAAAGTTATGCACCTAGGAAAGAACAACCCACACTATAGTTACACGATGCAAGGCTCCACATTAGAAACCACCACCCAGGAAAAAGATTTAGGAGTCATCGTGGATAACATGTTAAAACCCTCCGCCCAGTGTGCAGCGGTGGCCAAGAAAGCAAATAGAATGCTAGGTATCATAAGGAAAGGGATGGAGAATAAAACAAAGGATATTATAATGCCTCTGTATCGCTCCATGGTACGACCGCACCTTGAATATTGTGTGCAATTCTGGTCACCGTATCTTAAAAAGGACATAGAGTTATTAGAAAAAGTACAGAGAAGAGCCACCAAATTGGTGAAGGGGATGGAAGGCTACTCCTATGAAGAGAGGCTAAAAAGGTTAGGGCTCTTTAACCTGGAAAAGAGACGGCTGAGGGGAGATATGATAGAGGTCTATAAATTAATGAATGGAGTGGAACGGATAAACGTGGATCAATTGTTTACGCTATCAGAATATAGAAGGACTAGGGGACATGTAATGAAGCTACAGGGTAAACTATTTAAGACAAATAAGAGAAAATATTTCTTCACTCAACGTGTAATCAAACTCTGGAATCTGTTACCGGAGGATGTAGTAAGGGCTGTTAGTATAGCTGGGTTTAAAAAAGGTTTGGACAAGTTCCTGGAGGAAAGGTCCATAAACCACTATTAAAAAGGGACCCAGGATATCAATGCTTGACCTAGTACAAGCACTGCAGAACCTGTGTCTTTTGGGGAAACTGCTAGGTACGTGTGACCTAGATTGGCCACTGTTGGAGGCAGGATGCTGGGCTTGATGGACCTCGGTCTGACCCAGTGTGGCATTTCTTATGACCTGACATGGAGGGAGGTGGCTGGGAGGCAGGGAGGGGGCGAGGGGGGATGGAAGGGAATTGACCAAGGAAAGGTGGGGTCTGCAACTGGGCTGATGAGGGGGGGCTGGAAGGGAACTGACATGATGGGAAGGTGGGGCTGACACTGGGGAAGGAGGAGGCTGGAAGGGAACTGACAAGGGTTCCCTCTCATCCAGCAGGAACAACTGGAGTGCTGCCAGCATCGAACAAATCAGCCTGATCGCTGCAAGCAATCAGGCTGATTTGTGCATCAGCGGCACTCTGTTTTTTTTTTCATTTTAGATTTTGCCGCCTCTGCCTTCCCGCCGCTTTTTTTTTTTTTTTTTTGCTGAACATAAGATCATAAGATATGCCATACTGGGTCAGACTAAGGTCCATCAAGCCCAGTATCCTGTTTCCAACAGTGGCCAATCTAGGTCATACGTACCTAGCAGTTTCCCCAAAAGACACAGGTTCCACAATGCTTGTACTGGGTCAAGCATTGATACCTGGGTCCCTTCTTAATAATGGTTTATTGACCTTTCCTCCAGGAATTTGTCCAAACCTTTTTTAAACCCAGCTACACTAACAGCCTTTACTACATCCTCCGTTAACAAATTCCAGAGTTTGATTACACGTTGAGTGAAAACATATTTCTTTTATTAGTCTTAAATAGTTTACCCTGTAGCTTCATTGCATGTACCCTAGTCTTTCTATATTCTGATAACGTAAACAATTGATCTATGTTTACCCGTTCCACTCCGTTCATTAATTTATAGACTAATATCATATCTCCCCTCAGTCGTTTCTTTTCCAAGTTAAAGAGCCCTAATGTTTTTAGCCTTTCTTCATAGGAGTATCCTTCCATCCCCTTTACCATTTTGGTGGCTCTTCTCTGAACCTTTTCTAATAACTCTATGTCCTTTTTAAGATACGGCGACCAGAATTGCACACAATATTCAAGGTGCGGTCTCACCATGGAACAATATAGAGGCATTATAATATCTTTTGTTTTATTTTCCAATCCTTTCCTTATGATACCTAGTATTCTATTTGCTCTCTTGGCTGCCGCTGCAAACTGGGCCGAGGGTTTTAACATGTTATCCACAATGACGCCTAGATCTTTTTTCCTGGGTGGTGGTTCCTAATGTGGAACCTTGCATCGTGTAACCATAGTTTGGGTCGTTCTTCCCTAGGTGAATAACTTTGCACTTGTCCACAATCAATTTCATCTGCCATTTTGATGCCCAGTATTCAATTTATCAAGAACCTCTTGCAATTTTCCACAATCCTCTTGGGTTTTAACAACTTTAAATAGTTTTGTGTCATCTGCAAATTTGATAACCTCACTCGTTATTCCACTTTCCAGGTCATTTATGAATATGTCAAAAAGCAGTGGACTCAGCACAGATCCTTGGGGTACACCACTATTCACCTTTCTCCATTGGGAAAATTGGCCATTTAGCCCAACCCTCTGCTTTCTATCTTTTAACCAGTTCCTGATCCACAGTAGTACACTGCCTCCTATCCCATGACTCTTTAGTTTTGCCAAAAGTCTCTGATGAGGGACCTTGTCAAAGGCTTTCTGAATGTCCAGATACACTATATCAACCGACTCACCTTTGTCCATCTGTTTATTCACACTTTCAAAAAAACATAACAGATTAGTAAGACAAGATCTTCCTTGTCTAAAGCCATGTTGGCTGTCTCCCATTAGGCCATGACTATCTACATGCTGAGTAATTTTATTCTTTATGATGGTTTCTACCATTTTTCCCGGTACTGACGTGAGGCTCACCGGTCTGTAGTTTCCCGGATCACCCCAGGAACCCTTTTTAAAAATTGGTGTTACATTGGGGATCCTCCAATCTTCAGGTATTAGAGATGATTTTAACGATAGTTCACAGATTACTAATAGCAGGTCTGCAATCTCATATTTCAGTTCTTTCAACACCCTTGGATGTATACCATCCGGCCCAGGTGATTTGCTACTCTTCAGTTTATCTAATAATTGTAATACATTTTCCCGATGTATCGATATTTCCTTCAATTCTTCCGCACCTTTAAATACCACTTCAGTCATGGGTAACATCCCTACATCTTCCTCAGTAAAGACCGAAGCAAGGAATTCATTCAGACTCTCCGCTATCACCTTGTCGCCTCTTAGTGCCCCTTTAACTCCTCTATCATCTAATGGACAAACTAACTCTCTCACAGGTTTTTTGCTACGAATGTACTTGAAAAAAATCTTTATTTCGCGTTTTTGCTTCCGCAGCAAGCTTCTTCTCAAATTCTCCCTTTGCCTGCTTTATCAATGCCTTGCATTTGACTTGCCAGTGCTGGTGCTGTTTCCGGGTTTCGTCGTTTGGCTCTTTTTTCCATTTCCTGAAAGATGCTTTTTTGGCAACAGCCGCCTCTCTGACCTCACCTTTAAACCATGCTGGCTGTTTTTTGGACTTTCTTCCACTTTTCTTAAAGCGTGGTATAGAGTTGGTCTGGGCTTCCAAGATAGTATTTTTCAACAACACCCAAGCTTGATGTAAGTCTTTAACCTTTGCAACTGCTCCTATTAGTTTTTTCTTAACTATTTTCCTCATTTTATCATAGTCTCCCTTTCGAAAGTTAAATGGTAATACTGGATTTCCTTACTATCCCTCCTCCACTAATTAAATCAAAGGCGATCATTCTATGATCACTATTGCCAAGTGGCCCCAACACCCTTATCTCTTGCACTAGATCTGGTGTTCCACTAAGGACAAGGTCTAATATTGCTTCCCCTCTGGTTGGTTCATGAACCAGCTGCTCCAAGAAGCAGTCATTTATTTAATCTAGGAACTTTATCTCCCTAGCATGTCCTGCCGTGATACTGACCCAGTCGATACCGGGGTAATTGAAATCACCCATTATTATTTCTGTGCTGTAACTTTTGTTAGCTTCCTTGATTTCTTTGAGCATTTCATCATCCATTTGTTCATTCTGGCCAGGCGGTCGATAGTACACCCCCACTGCCATCGCCTTCCCCTTTTTACATGGAATTTCAATCCATAGAGATTCTACAGCAAATTTCGTTTCCTGCAAAACTTTAATCCTTTCTGACTCAATGCCCTCTCTAACAGAGCGCAACCCCTCCACTAATTTGATCAGCTCTATCATTACGATATAGTTTGTACCCAGGTATCACAGTGTCCCACTGGTTGTCCTCCTTCCACCATGTCTCTGATATTCCAATCATATCTAACCTCTCATTTAGTGCTATATACTCTAACTCTCCCATCTTATTTTTTAGACTTCTAGCATTTGCATACAAGCATTTTAGAGACTATTTTATTCATATTAATTTAGCTATTGGTAGACATGGGTAATTTGGGATCTTTAAGCTCTGTCTGCTCCATACTCAAGGGCATTTGGGCTACTTTACTCTTTTTTGGAACCTCTCTGCTTTTGGTATTATCCTTCAAGGATACATTCTTCCGAACCATCCGCTCTTGGGCGACTGTCGGCTTTCCCCTATTATCTAGTTTAAAAAGCTGCTCTATCTCCTTTTTAAAGGTTAATTCCAGCAGCCTGGTTCCATCATGGTTAAGGTGAAGCCCATCCCTTTGGAAGAGCCCTCCTTTCCCCAGAATGTTCCCCAGTTCCTAACAAACCCCAAAACCCTCATCTCTGCACCATTGTCTCATCCACACATTGAGACTTTGGAGCTCTGCCTGCCTTTTGGGTCCTGCACGTGGAATGGGAAGCATTTGGGAGAATGCTACCCTGGAAGTTCTGGATTTCAACTTCCTACCTAAAAGCCTAAATTCAGCCTCCAGAAAGAGTAGTTACTCACCTGTAACAGGTGTTCTCCAGGAGCAGCAGGAATCAGTCCTCACATAAGGGTGACATCGACGTCGATGGAGCCCCTGCGGAGCATTTCCCCAGCTTTCTATGAAAATCTTTGGGAATACTGCATGCATGCGCGGTCCCCTTCCCGCCCAAAGGTGCCATCTTGCTCAGTCAAATGACATAGCTAAAAAACAGCACCCAAAAACGTCAAATAAACTATGTACAACTGCAACTCCAAGGGGAGGAGGGAGGGTTGTGAGGGCTGATTCCTTCTGCTCCTGGAGAACACCTATTACAGGTGAGTAACTACTCTTTCTCCAGGACCAAGCAGGAAGTCAGTCCTCACATATGGGTGACTCCCAAGCTCTGGGCTACCAAGGAACCCAGGCTGAACAAGAGAACTCCCTCTAGCCCCAGCATCAAAGAAAGGCTTTTCACTAAAAGAACCTCCACCGGTAGCCCAACGGAGGGCTGGAGGGCAGGAGTTGCCTAAACCTCAAAGAGATTCCGGAGTACTGCCTGGCCAAAAGCACTGTCCCTACGGGACTCCCTCTCCAGACAGTAATGAGCTGCAAAAGTCTGGCTTGAGGACCAAGTTGCAGCCCTGCAGATGTCTGCCAATGGTACAGAGCAGAGATGAGCTACTGAGGCAGCCATTGCCCTGACACGATGGGCCGTGACCCGACCCTGCAAGGTAAGGTCAGCCGCCCTGTAAGCCCAGGTGATACAGTCAGCCACCCATATGGACAAGGTATGCTTGGACACAGCAAACCCCAAATTATTAGGATCAAAAGAGATGAAGAGCTGAGTAGCCCTTCTATGTCCTTGCGTACGGTCAAGGTAGAAGGATAAGGCCCTCCTACAGTCCAGGGTATGCAGGACCGCTTCAGCCTGGCTTGCATGAGGCCTAGGGAAGAATGTTGGAAGAACCACCTCCTGGTTGAGTTGGAAAGAGGAGACAACTTTAGGGAGGAACTTTGGATGAGTCCTAAGGACTACCCTGTTCCTATAGAAGCGAGTGTAAGGCCTGTCACAGACTAGGGCCTGAAGCTCACTCACCCGTCTGGCCGAGGTTAAGGCTACTAGGAAGAGTGTCTTTCCAGGAAAGGAAGCGGAGAGGACAAGTAGCCATCGGCTCAAAAGGTGGGCGAGTCAGTTGCTGCAAGACCACATTCAACTCCCACTCAGGGGCTGGAGGATGGACAGGAGGTTTGAGCAAGAGCAAACCTCTGAGAAACCGGGACACCAAGGGGTGAACCGATAGAGTGTGTCCCTCAACCAGTGATTGGTGAGCTGCTAGAGCTGAGAGGTGGACCCAAACAGAATTGGACTTAAGGCCCTGATTGGATAAGTGTAGCAGATACTGAAGCACCACTGGTACAGTACAGGAGAAAGGATCTTCTGTACGCAGCTGACACCACACAGAAAACCTCTTCCACTTCAGGGCATAAGTTTTTTCTAGTGGACTGCTTCCTAGAGGCCAGGACGACCTCTTCAACTTCAGGAGGTAGGCCCCAAGGAGCCAAAACTACCCTTGCAGCTTCCAGGCCATCAAATTGAGATTGGGGTGCAGAAGAGACCCCTGGTCTTGAGAAAGAAGGTCGGGCTGCAACCCTAGAGGTAGTGGAGTGTCCACTGCTAGCTGAAGCAGAAGTGGGAACCAAGGTTGTCTCGGCCACCTGGGGGCTACCAGGAGGACCGAGGCCAGGTCCTTCAGAACTTTGAACAGGGTTTGGGCCACCAGAGGCGTGGGAGGAAACGCATATAGGAGGCCCTGGGACCAGGAAATCATAAAAGCATCTGCTGCTAGTCTCAGAGGATGTGGTTGCCTGGAGCAGAACCGGGGCAGCTGTCTGTTCAGGGGACTGGCAAAGAGATCTATGGATGGAAGTCCCCATCTCATGAAGATCTTCTGAACTATCAAGGGATGGAGCTGCCACTCGTGTGGCTGCAGAATTCTGCTCAACCTGTCTACCACGTAATTTTCCTGGCCAGGGAGATAAACCGCCTTGAGCAACATGTTGTGCCTGAGCGCAAACAAGCAAAGGTCCTGCACCTCCTGACAAAGGAGCCTGGACCCAGTGCCTCCCTGTTTGTTCACATAAAACATGGCTACCTGATTGCCTGTTTGCACTAAGTCAAACTGCCGAGCCAGGGTTTGAGAGAAAGTCTTGAGGGCTAAGGGAATAGCCCGAAGCTCCAGTAGATTGATCTGCTGCTGGGCCTCCCAGGGAAACCACAGGCCCTGGGTGCACTTGCCCAGTGTGCTCCCCAGCCCTGTAGAGAGGCATCGGTGGTCAATACCACTGTGAACCCAGGTGGCTGAAAAGGCATCCCTTCCAGTAGGTTGGGGGGATGCAGCCACCAACGTAGGGAGTGCAGGAATGGTCTGGACACCCTTACTCTGTCTCTGAGGCTCCCTGTGGCCTGTGACCACTGAGTTCTGAGGCACCATTGCACAGGCCTCATATGAAGCCTGGCATGGGGTGTGACATGCACTATCGAAGCCATGTGGCCAAGATGCCTCAGGCAGAGCCTGGCGGAGACCAGTGACCTGCTGAGAAACTGCTTTGCCAAGGTCATCAGTCTTTGGGCTCTGTCTTCTGGCAAGAAAGCTTTTGCCTGCAAAGAGTCTAGTCTTGCCCCTATGAACTCTAAGTTTTGGGAGGGGAGCAAAGTGGACTTTGCGAAGTTTATGACAAACCCCAGATGCTGTAGTAGAGAAATCGTTTGGAGGGTGGCTTGCCTGGTTTCCTGGCACGTCTGACCCCTGATGAGCCAGTCGTCCAGATAGGGGAAGACAAAGATACCCTGATTTCTCAAGTAGGCTGCCACCACTGCCAGGCATTTGGTAAAGACCCTGGGGGCAGAGGTGAGGCCAAATGGCAGCACTCTGTACTGATAATGGTTTCCTCTCACAATGAACCTGAGGTACTTTCTGTGGTCTGGATGAATGAGGATGTGAGTGTACGCATCCTTTAGATCTAAAGAGCATAGCCAATCTCCCTGCTGGAGGTAGGGCAGAAGTGTTCCAAGAGTAAGCATCTTGAACTTTTCCTTCTGTAAGAACTTGTTGAGATTTCTGAGGTCGAGAATAGGCCTACGATCCCCTGTTCTCTTTGGTACTAGGAAGTACCTGGAGTAAAACCCGTGACCTTGTAGGTGAGGAGGCACAGGCTCCACCACCTGGTCTCATAACAGACCCTGGAGCTCCTGCAGGAGGAGGGCTGTATGGAGAGGAGGCCTTGGAGGCTCTCCTGGAAAATAGGGAGGAGGCAACTGATGAAAATGAAGCAGGTAGCCCTTGTGGACTATGCTTAAGACCCAGTTGTCCCCTGTAATGGGTGGCCACCGGTGGGCAAACAGGGCTAGGCGACCTCCTGTGCAGGGATAGGACAGGAGGGATGGAGAGGCTATGCCTTGGGAATCAAAAACCCCCACCCTGCTGAGTTGGAGCAGGAGCCGGAGGCTTGGGGGCTTTCTGCCTACGGGGCTCATGTCCCTGCCCCTTGGCCTGCTGACCCTGTGGGGGAGCGGGGGAGGCCAGGTAAGGTGGGAGCTGTTTGTAGGCAGTCGCCTTCCTTGGGTAAAAGGACTTTTTACCCAAGCCCTTCTTCTTGTGTGAAGGGGCAGAAGTCTTTTGAGACAGCCTTGTCCTCGTGAGGTGCTCGGTCTCAAGCTCAGCAGCCTTCTCGGTCATGGGCTTGCCAAAAAGGTTTTCACCTCGGCAAGGGACATCGACCAACTTGTCCTGAACCCATGGCTCGAGGTCCGATGACTGCAGCCATGCCTGGCGTCGAGCCGCGATGCCGGCAGTCACAACACGGGCCGAGGCCTCGAAGCCATCGTAGGCCACTCAGGACATGAACTTAGAGCATTCCTGGATCCCCGAAGACAAGGACTTGAACCTCTGCAAAGGTTCCCCCGGAGAGACGAGCAGAGAACCCGGCAAGCTCTTTTGCCAGGTCTCGCAAGTACATGCCCATGTACAGCTGGTAAGAATGGACACGGCAAGCAAGCATCGAGCCCTGGAAGCACTTTCTACCGAACGCATCCAGGTTCCGGGCTTCCCTGCCAGGGGGCACCGGAGTGCATCTTCTGACTTTTCAGACGATGCATGGCCGATTCCACCACCATGGAATGGTGCGGTAGCTGTGCCTTTTGAAACCCAGGGCTCTTACGGAGTCGATAGATGGAATCAACCTGCTTGCTCAGAACCGGCGCTGAGGCCGGTGCCTCTCACATCCGGAAGAGGAGCCGTTCCAGCATCGGAGGAACTGGCACAGTAAAGGCCTCCTTCGGAGGAGAGTCATACTGGAGGGCCTCGAGCTCTTCGGCTCGAGGCTCCTCCTCGGGATCCGCCGGGATCTCCACAGCAGTGGCCATATCCCACATGAACTCCGAGAACCAGGTATCCTCCGGAGGGTACCTACTCCGGGGCTCAGACTGCGGTGAGTCTGACGGGACGCACCGAGTCTTGAAGGTATAGGGGGACTCCTCATCCTCCGTCTCCCAGGCAGACTTGTCCGAAGAGGAGTCGGGCTCCGACCGCGCGGGGCCCGGCAGCACCCGCCCCGACGCCGAAGGCACCGGCGTCGACACCCTCGGTCCCGACTGGGAGGTCGAGGGTGACCGCGACCAAGGACGACCTTGAGCCTTCATGGTCTCGAGTATCAGTTCAGTCTCCGGGGTCGACTTCGACGTTGATGTCCCGGTGGTCGGGGAAGATGGGCCAGCGAGGCTGGCCATCAGCACCCGCTGCTGATCCATGAAGGCAGACAGTCTGCACTCCAAGGCTGTCAGCCTGAGACCCAGCTTAGGAGACTCAGCAGCTACCGACTCGGGTCCCGGTGGTGCCGGGCCTGACGTCGGCTCGCTGGGAGGAGAGAGTCCTCGAGGACAACAGGACTTACGTGTCCAGCAGACTCCGGCTCCACCCGAGGTACTTTTGACGGCTTCTCCTGTTCCACGGGCCCGGGACGGCGGTCAGGGGTCCGAGACCTAGCCCTCGAGGAGCCAGGGACCTCCTCCGATGCCGCCCTCGCGAACCGCTTCTTCCTCTTTCGCTCCCGCTCGGGGGACCCCCTATCTGAGGAACCCCGACGATGCTCGGGGTCAGACTCCCGAGACGTCGAGGCCTCAGACGAGGTCCGGGCCCGGCTGGAGGCCGAGTCGGAGAAAAGCCTTTCCTTCTGGTGCTGACGACTTCGCAGTACCTTAGTAGACATTTTTCCACACGGTCCACAGATCTTAGGATCATGATCAGGACCGAGGCACCGAAGGCAGCAGTCGTGTGTGTCGGTGAGAGACATTCGTTTCTTGCACCGATCACACTTTTTAAAACCACTGGAAGCCATCGGGGAAAAAAAAGAGAGTCCCCGCGAGGTCAAAGGACCGGCCTTCCAGGGAAAAGGAAAAAAAGGGCACGAACGCCAGCCACGAAGGGCAAAAACCGAAAAAATAAGATCGGGCTCGATACTGGTGTACCGAACCCGGCGAGAAGGGGAACCGGCGTTGAACCGGACAAAAACCGCGAAGAAATCGCAAGGAATAGAGGAAAAAATCGAACTATTTTCCGGGTGAACTAGGACACACGTCCAAAGGGCTCCACGGAAAAAGAGAGACTGAGCAAGATGGCACCTTTGGGCGGGAAGGGGACCGCACATGCGTGCAGTATTCCCAAAGGCTTTCATAGAAAGCTGGGGAAATGCTCCGCAGGGGCTCCATCGACGTCGATGTCACCCATATGTGAGGACTGACTTCCTGCTTGGTCCTGGAGAACCTCCCTACCACATTTTCCTATGTCATTGGTACTGACATGTACCAAGACAGCAGATTCCTCCCCAGCACTATCTAAGACCTTATCTAGATGGCACGTGAGGTCCGCTACCTTCGCACCAGGCAGGCATGTTACCAGGCGATCCTCACATCCACCAGCTACCCAGCTATCTACATGCCTAATGATCGAATCACCAACTATAACGGCTGTCCTAACCCTTCCTCAAGCATTCTTGAGGAAAAAATGCAGCGGGAAGGCAGAGGCAGCAAAATCTAAAATTAAAACAGCCAGAGTGCCCCCCGCTGCCGCCAGATGAGAGGTGCAGGTGGAGGAAGTGGGAACAGGAGGAGGACAAGGAGAGACAAAGGGGGAGACAGGGGACAAATACTGGACAAAGGGGAAGACGAGGAAAATTCTGGACAGAGGGGAAGACAGAGACATACTGGACAAAGTGGGGGGACAAGTATTAGACAAAGGGGAGAGACAGGGGGCAAATGCTGGACAAAGGGGTGAGATGGGGACATACTGGACAAAGGGGCGAGATGGGGGACATACTGGACAGACGGGATAAATGCTGGACAGAGGGGAGAGACAGTGCGGGCTAGGATTATAATGGGCTGATGGGGGGGCTAGCACTGGTAATGGGCAGATTTGGGGGGGGAGGGCTAGGCTAGGCCTGGTAATGGGTTGATTAGGGAAGGCTAGGACTGGGAATGGACTGATCTAGGGGGGCTGGGACTGGTGAAGGGCTGATTAGGGGGCTAGTACTGCTAATGGGCTGAGGGGGAACTAGCACTGGAAATGAGCTGATTAGGGAAGGCTAGGACTGGTAATGGGCTGATGGGGGGTAGGACTGGTAATGGACTGATGGGGGGGCTAGCATTGGAAATGAGCTGACTGGGGAGGCTAGGACTGGAAATGGGCTGATTAGAGGAGGCTAAGACTAGTAATGGGCTGATTAGGGAAGGCTAGCACTGGTAATGGACTGAGGGGGCTAGGACTGGTAATGGGCTGATTAGTGGAGGCTAGGACTGGTAATGGGCTGATTAGTGGAGGCTAGGACTGGTAATGGGCTAAGGGGGGTAGGATCAGTAATGGGCTGATTAGGGGAGGCTAGCACTGGTAATGGGGTTGAAAGGGGACTAGCACTGGAAGTGAGCTGATTGGGGGGGCTTCAACTGGGAATGGGCGATTGGTGGAGAGGGGAAGATAGAGCTGCTGGCCTTGGAAGAAAACTGGGGGCTAGGGCTACAAATGGGCTGATGCGAGGGGATGGGAGAATGGGACTGGAAGGGAGTGTATACTGAGAGCGGTTGCCATGGTATTTGGACTAGAAGGAGTTGAACAGTGGGGAAGGAGGGGGACTGGAAGGGATTGGACACTAGTGGCAGTCATGAGAATACAAGTTGACATTGGAAGGTACCGGGAGGGAGGACTGGAAAGGGGCTGATACTGGGAAGGGTTACAGGGACTGGAAATAGGCTGATGGAAAGAAGTAAATAAAACAAAAGATGAGATAAGAAATGGCAGATGGACCATAGACCATAGAAAAAGAGCTAAGAGAAGACAGGAAAGCAGAAGCCTTAGATCGGGAACAGCATGATCAGAGAATAAAATGGTCTGACAACAAAGGTAGAAAAAATAATTTTAGTTCATTTTAGTGATTGAACTTTGTGTTATCTTTATATTTTATACTGCATGGAGGAACTGCATATTTATCTGATGTTTCACTGCTTGAAGAATCTGGCTTCTTAGGATTTCAGTTTAAATTTTGTCTACATATTTTTGTTTTTACTTTAGATTGTAAGTCACTTAATCTGTACTTGGTGAGGGTCTGTGTTCTGAGTGTGTGACTGAGCCCAGGTGTTCTGTTAACAGAGTTTGTACATAAAGATTTATACTGTACAGTAGTAATTTGATATGTTCATCTTTTCAAATAGGTGTATGGATGTTCCAGGGTCCACTGTAGTATTTACAGGGACGCTTTATTTTGGTGGGCTCCTTATATGAGTTTTGGAAGTTGGTGCTGATATGGTATGGTAGATTTGCTCTATAGATACTTAGTGACTTTGTTGTAGGGTTTTGTATTAGTTCACAATATACCTGGTACTGGAGAATGTTTGATGTTGTTAGTGAGATGATCAGAATCAGATATTTTTTGTTTTAAGATATTGAGTTCTGTGGGTGAATGTCCTGGTTCTGCTCTGCAACCACTGTTGAAGGGGGTTCTGTGGATGCAAAATATATGTTGAAAAAGAAAAGGTAATAATCATAACGCAGTTTACACCAAAATAAAAATGAGTTATAATTTAGTTTTATAAACTGTGTTGTGGTTCTCGCTCTCTTTTAGTTCCTTGGTGTGCAAATATCTTGCATTTCCTCCATATAATCTAATCAGCTTTTTGGTTTGTTTCAGTCCCTGATTGGAGTTTTGAAAAAGCCCCGTCCACCTCTCCGGGGGAGGGGGGGGGGCGGGGGGCGCCATCTCATCCTTCGCCTCAGGCAGCAGATTGCCTTGAGCCGCCCCTGCCTGCACCTTAATGACAAAATCAATAAGTTCATCATTGTGAAAAAGGGAGCATCTCTGAAAGATTAAGGGACCATTCTGCAAGGGTTAGGGGGATCTTGGGCAGGACCCAGAGAGGGATGTCATTGCTGCCAGTAGAGGGGTAACAGAAGGGACTATGTCATTGTCATGTTGTGATGATGTGGCTGTGTGATGTCAGGGGATAGGGTCCTGTGAGGAAGAGATCCTACTTCATAACTGGCCCTTTCACTTTGGGCCAATTAACATAAGGAATGTCCCAGCAGCTAACATGGTCATCACACCTGTGTTTTAACATCCGCATTGGTACCAAGAACACCTTATTAAAGACCATGACATTCAGTTCTATTCTGACATATATGTAAAAAGGTTTATAGAGTTGCATGGCAAAATATTTTTATCGTGGAAAGATTTTTCAGGTAATTTTGAATCAACAGTCTTGCCCTTTTAGGTCTCTAGTTCAGTTAGAATCAGGGCTGTGGCATCATGAACCTTTATTTGCAACTACTAGGAAACTTTCCCCAACTTATTTTTAATCTCGTCATTGCCGTGAAATTCCCCAGTTTTGCACTGTGTGTCCCAGGAGAGTAGTACCCAGTTGGGGTAGACTGTGTGATTTAATTTGCGATGTTATTATTGCTGTGGGCCAGGCCAGTCCAATTTGAAATGAGGTCTGTAAAGATCCATTAAGTGCAAAGTAATTTGTGACTTTTCTGAAATGGAATTCCTAAAGAGTTCATAAACCATGACCAGAGTTACTGGCTCACAAACGGCTCAAAAGTAAAATACACAAAATCTGATTTTCAGTAGCGAATGGTAAAGTTACTTAGATAACTCTTTGGATATTCAGTGGGGCTTATCTGTATAACTTGGCCAGCCAAAATATCTAGATAAAGTTAGACAAGTCTGATCACAGTGAAGACTGTCCTAAATTTATGCAGATAACTTTATCTAAGTAAACGTCCCTGTGCTCCAGGAACACCTCCAAATCATACCTCTTTTTATGCAAATAAAAACAATTTACCTTCCTCTATTGCGTGGGGTAGTTTAAAGCTTTTGGTTAACATCAAAACTTAATGGATAAGCATATATTCCTACTTACTGTGTAGTTAGCAGATATTCTTTCTATATACATTTGTTATAAATTTGCATCATCAGAAACACCTCCATGGACTTCCCTTTAAGAAAACACTATCAAAAGATAGTGGAAGTGGCCAGAACTGTTTAATGTACCAGTTTTGCACTTTGGAAGAATTTGGTTTCCCTGACAGAATTTGGATATTATTTTAATGTGTCTTTTAGTAAGCTCAAATTTACTTCTAATGAAAGTTTGTTCCGCATCACAACAAATTCTGATGTGGATGCTGTCAGGTACAAGAAGATGGTGGGATATGAGTAGGGCTAGAGCGATATCCACTTCAAGTGTTTGCATATAGACACGTTGGTTTCATTTAAAGGACATTTAGTACCCTGCTCATGTGGGTGCAGCCCTCTTAGCTGTTTATAACTATACTTACATAATTGAAGTAGAGGCAAACACAAAACTACACTACACTTAAAAACAACCTCACTAGAAAGCCTTCATTAAGATAGCACCTCCTCACAGATAATCCCAATAGGCTTCTGTATAATAAAGCTTTTACCTCCTTGGGGAACTTCATAAAATCAGACTTGTTCATCTAAATGCTCAGAAGCAACCAGACAGTACCTGGCTGCAGCTAGTTCTCTATGCACACGTTGCAAATCACTCAGCCAAGCCAGTTTATGATTATGCAGACAAAGGGTCACAGATAACTTGGCTGGACCAGTCACACTAGCTAAGGGAAGTCTGAACACCAGCAAAGGAGTTTTATGGTCTGTGCTGGTAGATTTCTGCACGCCACATAGCCCAGTTTCCAGCCAGATCCACAGACTGACTAGAGATATACATCATTCTTCAGGAAAGCTACAGCTGTAAGGAGAAAGCTACAGGCTCACGTTTGAGCACATTTTCTAACAGGGGGAGGAACACTAATTGTTTTTAATAAGAACAGAACAAGCTTAGGTTTTATTAGACCCTGTTGATAGACTGAGAACACAGGTATTGTAAATTTCTATTCCATCATAAAAAAAACACTATTAAATGCTCTATTGTGAATTGCTCTTGAGCAGACCAGCCGTTTCTGTCGCAACGTACCATGAGATAAGATTCTTTTTTTAAACTGCTGCAAACTGTCATCATGAACTGTAATATAAAATTGCAGTTTTTATTGAATCTGGTTAGAACAAGCACAGCACCTATTCTAAATGAATAAAAGAAATTCAGACAGGAACAGTCAACTCGAGTTTTTCTTCCCTCCTGTTTATGTATTCTAAAACCATTTTCAAACACAAAAGGTATCTTTGCCTTTCATTATACAGTGTGGTGTTGTCAGTGGGGGTGGGGGAACCGTCGTCTCTACTTGCATTTCCTTGCTGAGAGACTGGGGGACTGGTGGTTTGGCACATAGCTGGCACAGTTGTCATTGACTGACAGAACACCAGCTACATTCTTGCAAAGGTGAGTTTTTAAAACACTATAGTTTTTTACATACAGTACTATAGCTGCAAGCTGTCACATCCATTCTCATCTTCATTTTTAAGGTTGTAAACCAAGAAATGTTTACTTTCCAGAGGGGTGGGGCTATTTCTATCTCTGCCAAAACTCAAACACAGCATTTATCCTGAAGAGCTGCTGAAAGGTTTAAGATGTCTGATGCTTAGACTAGGTAAAGAGGCTGGAGTAGTGGTTCTCAACCCAGGCTTCAGGACACACCTAGCCAAGCAGGTTTTCAGGATAACCACAATGAATATACAAGAAAGTGTACTTACTCACCTGTAGCAGGTGTTCTCTGTGAACAGCAGGAAAGCACAGTTACTTACCTGTAACAGGTGATCTCTGGGAACAGCAGGAATAAGTCTTCACATATAGGTACATCGGTACCGACGGAGCCTGCACGGGAATGCTCCCCAGCATCCAATCAGAAAGCTTTTGGGAGCATCCCTCGCGCCTGCGCACTGACTTCCCGCCTTTTCCACTGCCTCTCCTCAGTTGAGTTTCCTAGCTGAGACAAAAGGAGAGAAAGAGGAAAGGTAGATAGATACAACTCATAGGGGAGGTGGGTGGGTTGTGAAGACTTATTCCTGCTGTTCCCAGAGATCACCTGTTACAGGTAAGTAACTGTGCTATCTCCAGGAACAAGGAGGAATGAGTCTTCACATATGGGGACTCCCTAGCTAGAGATGCCAGGGGGAGATCCCATAAAATGCATGTTCCTGGATCAGGAGTGCATTTCCCACACAGGATCTCCGGCATCCCATGAGGGAATGGAGGGTAGGAGTTGAGAATAGAAGAGCTGTAAGGAAAACAGCAAACCCAAGGACTACAGGAGAGGAGTCCATGGCATGTATGATAAGTACCATTAAAATTATTTAATGAACAGTTATAATATGGAGCTTACCTACTGGATTGTAGGAAGTAGAAAGCGTGATGGAGTCTACTGGATATGCAGTAGCGGAATCCTCAAGGTGACCTCACAGCAGTGAGGGTGAAGGTCCAGACCTGGAATTAGCAGGTGATCCAGGTGTCAACTGGGGTAGGATTAGAACGGCAGGTCTTCAATGGAAAGCTTTATGGGAAGAAGCTGAAAACTCTTTTAGGTACAGAGTCATTAACCTTGAGGACTAAAAGAAGAAGACTGACCGATTTGGACAACTAGCCCAGTCTTGGAGGGAAGAAGGGGTATGGAAAAAAGCCCATATTCCCAAGGAGAACAATGTGTACTCAAAATAATGAAGATGTACACTGTCTTTCCTAGCTGATGAGAGATAGGAAAGATATTGAAGCTTAAATCTGCAAGGATAGGGAGACCTAGAGCAAAGCGAAAGCTGTTATCACCACAGTAGTGGTTAAGTGCATAACAGTCCCCACATACTAAGGAACAGTATGAAAAAGGGAGCTCACTGTCTGTAACCTCTAAGAAGGTACCAATTGCATAGACAGTGAGGAGATAGTATGTAATACATATTGATCTATAAAAAGTCTCCCAACAGATATATATATATCTATATCTATATGGAGATATATATATACCTATATATATATATATGTATATCTAGATATGCAGAAATGTGTATCAACATACATATATATATATATAGGCATAAATTATGCACACACAGCTTACAGACATATGTATGTAGAGGCATATATAGAGATATTTACATACATGACAATAAGTCTGAAGATACACTAAGCCCCATAAGAACATTCACATGGGGAATGTGAAGGGGAAAGATTCATCCAATAACAAGAGGGTGAAACCCACTTGAAAGATATATAGGGAATCTTTTTCCGTGGGCTAAGAGGATGCAGGAATGCAATCCAGGAAAAGAACCAGGATGGTTGCGTGAAAAACAGAGGATAAGATCAGTCTGTAAAGAGCAAGTCGGGAGTCCTTTAGAACTCTGACATGGTAGGAGGGTAGAAACGCATAGAGAAGATACCAGGAGGATCCACTGGAGGGACATAGGGGTATCATGCGTTACTAATAGCCCTGGATATTCATGCAGAAAAAGCTTATATTCTGAATTATAACAGGAGACAAGAGGGTGTGGAGAACCCTCACAGTCATGAGAATGATTTATAAGCTTTTTTCTACTATATAGAATAGCCCTCAGAGACAAAGATCAATGCTCTGTAGCAAGGGCCCATAGTAGAAAGCTTCTCTGAAGATTGCAGAGAGCATTGTGCAGGAGAATTATGGGATAAAACTGACTGAAGTCAGGCGTGTTGCCACATCCTAGGAAAAGGAGATGGCTAGAAAGAAGATAATGTGAGAAGCCTAAAGTGAGTAGGAATGTCCAAGATAGATGAGGATTAGCTTGGATCACTACTGAGGCTAGACAAAAATTGTGGAAGATGGACTGGCACTTGTGGAAAAGTACCAGTGGTTCAAACACTGGAACTCCTGCATGCACAGAAGCTGAAAAGACAGCAGAGAGGATCTTCCTGTGCAAAACAGAGAGGAACAGACAAAGGGAGAGGAGATATTCCTGTCCCTGTCTGATGAGTTATCTTGAGAATGTATTCAAGAAAACTAAAAAGAGCTACACTGGAATGAAAAGCTAGAGAAGCTTTTCAGTATGGTACCACTCAGTCAGGGAAAAAATGTTCATGTTGGGCCAGGAACTATCATGGGATAGTTGTAACCTCCCTTCTTAATGGTAAGAAGAGGAGAATTCTGTAACCCATGGACAAGAATATCTTGACAGCTTAGCATACTGAAAAAGGAAAAACCAGTGTAGCTTTAAGAAAAAACAGTGAACAAACTTCTGTTAAGAAGAAGTTAACTGTAGATTGAAACCTTCAGAACCTATGGTTGCTGGGTATGTTGAGACTGGCTTGAGTTTGGAAACTTCAGACTAGGACGAGGTGTCCCTTGCTTGGGCACCTCTGGATGATGGGCAGGAGAAGAGTGAAACCTTCTTTTCTTAGGGAAAGTAGGCTTGGTAGGACATTTCCTACCTCCTGGGGAAGAAGGCGGCTTAGAATGGTCTCCAGAACCAGGGAAGTCAGTGGAGCAATGAGCAACCTGACGTAAAGCCTCCTTATTGAAGAGATTTTCTCCAGTACAAGGAGAATTACCCAGTGTATGTTGTGCCCATCTGCTCAAGTCTGAAGCTTGGAGCCAGGCTCTACGATGTGCTCCAATGGCAATAGCAGAGGATCTGCTAACAGACTCAAAAGAGTCTAGAGAAGCACGAGAAAGAAACCAAGAGATATTCCGGCTATGACTAAGAAGCAAGGAATAGTCAGCAGCCTTAGGCTCTGACAAAAAAGGAGTCAAAAGAGATAATTTCTTTGTGACCTCCTGGAGTGCTAGACTCATATAAAAGATATAAGAAATAATTCTTGATGCCAGCATAGATGTTTGGAAGGTTTGACGTCCAAAGGCATCAAGTGCTCTAGAAGCACGACCTGGCGGATAAGAAGAATGCTTCTTCTTGCTTTTTACCTTCCTCATTGCTGATTCCACAACAATGGAATGATGGGGAAGTTGATTCTTTTGAAACCCTGGAGAGGGGGGCACCTGATACAGAACATTAGTTGCTGTAGAAGGTGAGGGAACCCTTAAAGGTGATTCCCATATTCTCAGAAGAAGATCCTGCAAAGAATGATGTAAAGGAAGCATTATATTTCCCTTTTCTGCAGGAGAGCCTTGGTTAAGATTACAGCCAGGGATAGGAATAGCAAGAAAGGTTGCCATGTCAAGGAGAAACTTCTGAAAAGAAGGATCTCCAATGGGAACCATCCCTGGGAAGGCTAAGGTTGAAGATGCAGCCTGAGCACCAGAGGATGCACTGGTCTGGTGCAGAAAAAGAACCTTACTAGATGGATAATGATACTGGCAGTCACGATTTGAGGCAGTTAGTACTGCATCGTCTATGCCAGGTATTGATTCCAAACTAGGCATAGAAAGGATCGATGGCACCGATGTAACTGCAGGAATCGATATCGATACCGATACCGGTAATGGCATCGAGGCCGTCATCGGAGGCTGCTCAAGCGGTACCGAGGTAACCAGAGAGTCTTGGTGAGTATCCTCGGTACTGCGTATCCGGAAACGATAAGGGTCGGTTCCAAGGCGTGTCGGTACCCAGTCATCTAGACTAGATATCGATTCCAGACTCGGCATCGAAGGGAGCGAGTCTATCGATGCATGTCTAGAGTGCACCGACGTCGGTGGTGGTACCGGCGATGCTGGTACAGGGAAGTCACTCTGGGTCGTATCGATCGGTCCCGAAGGTACCGAGGGTGCCAGATGACGATCCCTGGTGAAGAGTGGAACACTCGACACCGGTGCCGATGCCGGGGTATCGGTACCGCTCGAAGCGGATACCACCCCCGAGCACGGCTCAGGTATGTTCTGTGAGGGGTGAGCCCCAGGAACAACCTGAAACCCCTGAAATGCTTTGGAGCCCGAAGACTCCCGCCGCGGTTTTAATGCCAATGGGGTCTTGAGGGCAAGGCCGGAGCCGTCATCATGCGTGGTATGAGACCTACCACTCAAGGATTGGCAAGTCTTAACAGACTGTTTGTGGGTTACCTGATCCTGTAGAGAAGAACCACCCGGTGCCCTCACTGCAGGAGGGAAAACGGTATCGAGGGAAACTCGAAAGAGGGAAGGTCTTCTCTCAGTATTGCAGCCTGATAGTTCAGGGGAAAAAGGGGCAGGACCCAAACAGGTTAGACACCAGTGATTGGAGTCTAAAAAGAAAACTGTGTTTCCACAGTGAAGGCACTTCTTAGGAGAAGGCAGCTCCATGATGGAGAGGCCTTGTAGGCCCAAAAAAGTTAAGACAGAAACAGAGGGAAAAATCTCTCTGAGTTTAAGAAAAAGGAAAATAAAAAACCACCGGCGGTACCAGTGTCGGCGGGAAAAACAGCCGCGACCACAAGAAAACAAGAAATGAAGTATTTAAAGAAAAAAGTTTCTGCGGTGACAGGAGGACGTCCTGCCGGCTCCGCGGAAAAACGAAAACTGAGGAGAGACAGTGGAAAAGGTGGGAAGTCAGTGCGCAGGCGCGAGGGATGCTCCCAAAAGCTTTCTGATTGGATGCTGGGGAGCATTACCGTGCAGGCTCCGTCGGTACCGACGTACCCATATGTGAAGACTCATTCCTGCTTGTTCCTGGAGATTAAATCTTCACATATGGGTGACATCCCTGACAGAGCCTGCATGGGAATACTTCCCAGCTTCCATGGGAAGCCTTTGGGAGCTCCATCACGCATGCGTGCCTGCCTTCCTGCCCACTAGAGCCATCTTACCTCAGTATGACGACAAAGCTAAAAATAACTCCATGTGGAGGTGGGAGGGTCATGAGGACTCATTCCTGATGTTCACAGAGAACACCTGATACAGGTGAGTAATTACACTTTCTCTGTGAACAAGCAGGAAGTCCTCACATATGGGACTCCCAAGCTACAGGCTACCAAACCAGTAAAAGCAAGTCCAACGGGACAACCAACAGAAGAATCGGAACAAACAGCATAAGGAGCCCCTCAGAGGGACTCATCCGATACAGTATCCTGGCAGACATCCACATCAGGAAGACACTTTATGGTAGCCGAGACAGACAGAAGGGCCAGTGGGAAGGAGTTGAATCTAAGTCCTGAACAGATGCCAGAGTACAGCTTGGCCAAAGTTGCTCTCTCATCGAGAATCCCCATCCAGACAGTAGTGGTCTGTAAAGGTGTAGACAGAGGACCACGTAGCAGCTCTGCAAATCTCCACCGTGGAGACCGAGCACAGGTTGGCCACAGAGGCGGCCATGGCTCAGAAATTATGAGCCATGACATGACCCTCAAGGCTCAGACTGGCCTGTGCATAAGCAAAGAAAATGCAGTCCGCCACCCAAATGGACAGTGTGCGTTTGGAGACGGCCAGGCTAGCCTATTAGGTCAAAGGAGACAAAAAACTGGGTGGCATGCCGATGGGCTTTCATCCTCTTCAGGTAGAAAGCCAAGGCACATTTAGAGTCTAACATGTGCAGTAGGGTGGTCCACTGCCATAGGGGGGAAAAAGTAGGAATTTCTTTGCTCCCTGGCCTGATTCTGGTTCCATTTATGTAGAAAACAATGTGTGCAAAGTTTGAAGCCAATCAAATAATATTTAGGGGTGGCTCAAGGTCCCTATCAGGCCCCTGGATCCCCCCCAGGGTTCGTCAGACCACTGGGTATTATCCGCTCATAGATGGGGGTATCATGCTTGCCAAGCACTCAATGTGGTCCAGATGCTAGTAAGGACTTTGACGATGTGGGGAACATCTTATGGTGTTGCGAGACAACACCCAGGAGGAACTGGAGTTGCTCTTCTTTTGTGGTGTGTCGGCCGTTGAATTCCTCAATGAGTTTGACCCCTCGCTCAGCCACATCGTTGATCACTGGAAGATTTTTTACTTTCTTCAGACCGTCTTTGAATGACGCATTCTCTTCCCAGTCTTCTGGGTCTGCATTAAGAAAATCACTGTTGATGTCAAGGTGTTTCAGGAAACGGATTGACTTGCGAGTTGCAAAAGATTCAAGTGGTGGAATCATGGAACTTTTCTTTTTTTTTAATTCTTTATTTTCATTTTATAACAACAAAGGAAAGGAAGACATACAGCTAAAAGACAGATACATACATAGAATGTAATACATACACCAAAGTAAACCCCTGCCACCCCCCTCCCCCCTGCTTCTTCTCTAGAAACTAATCATTCCCGAAAACGGGCGTGTACTGACATTATTGTGGTACAAAACCTAACGGTGATCTGAAACATGATGAGTATACATTAAACAGACATGTCGGAGCAATGAGCAGATTGTACATAATCATTGAGCATCTGCCATTTAGACAAGCGAGAGTGAGTTTGGATATGGGGAATAGCTCTCCGAGATATCTGCTCATATTTACTATATAAGCAGACGAGGTTCCACCATTCATTGGCAGTAATTCGAGAGCTATCCTTCCAATTCCTCGTGATTAAACATATGGCTATACCCAGCATGAAATCCAGGAGAAAGCGACCCTTCTTAGGAAGAGAGGGGACCTCCGCCACTGAGCGGAGTCCCACAATCTTCCAAGAAAGAGGCTCGTGGAGGTGTAAGATGGATTGAATACGACCCCAGACCCGCCCCCAGTAAACCTGTAGTTGAGGACATTCATAAATAACATGAGCGAGGGTTCCCACAGCAGTTTGGCAAGACCAACACTGGTCCCTAGCAGTTGTGTTCCATTTGGCTATTTTTTCTGGAGTATAAAAGCATCTATGTGCAAAAAAGAAGAGAGTTTGGGTAACAGAGGCAGATCGGGAAACCCGCACTACTTTGCTTCAGAAAACGCTCCATTGCACAGGGGTTAAAGTGGTTTGCAGTTCGCGTTCCCAGGCTTGTTGAGCTCTACAAGTAGCAGTATCGGTACCCTGACATAATAGTTTATAAAAGTTAGAGGCTACCCCATGTGTACTACTAATAGAGTGAATTAGTTCTAATAGCCCGTCCTCGGTAGGGGCAGAGGGCGGCAGGATTTGAGCACTTTTGAGGCAGTGTTGAAGCTGCATCAATTGAAAGTAATGTTTCGCTGGTAACGCAAATTCCTTTTGTAAATCAGAAAAGGTCTTCCAACGAGCTGCAGAGAAGAGCTGTTGGGGTGTCCAGATCCCCCTAGAGTACCAGGGTTTCCATGCGATCGTTTTATTTAGGACCTGAATTCTGGGGTTATTCCACAGCGGGAGTCCGTCCTGAGGACATACGTTTGGGCCCAGTGACAGAATGAGAGTGTTAAAGGCCGCAAGAGTATCGACAATCATTGGGGGATGGCGGGTGTCTACTTGATGGGACATACCGGGGAGATGGATCAACGGAATTGGGCTACTAAGCTCCTCTTCTATGTCAAGCCAAACTGGTCTGTTGTCTGTTGAGGCAGCTAGCCATCGGGCACCTTGCTTAAGTAGGAAGGCTTGATGATATCTAAGAAAATCAGGAAAGCGGGTACCCCCCAGTTCCTTCGCAGACTGTAGTTTTTGTTTAGCTACCCTTGGTGGTTTGCCCTGCCAGAGATAACGGACGAGAAGGCCCTCAATGTCTTTGTAGGTGTGTAGCGGGAGTAAGCAGGGCAGCATTTCTAAAATATAGTTCACTTTGGGGACTATCATCATTTTCACGGTTTCTAGGCGGCCCCACCATGTAAGGGATAAGGGAGACCAACGATTTGTGAGCTCACGGACTTTGGAGACTACCTCCTTGGCATTAAAACTAAGAGTGGCTTCTAAAGGAGAACAGTAGTGGACCCCAAGATATTTCACCATGCGGGATTGCCAAAGGAAAGGAAAGGCCTGCATGTCAGCCTCATGTACCCAGCGGTTCAGTGGGAATGCTACGGATTTGGTCCAGTTTATTTTATAGCCCGATAATTGCGAGTATCCATCAATCAGGTCCAAGACAGCTGGGACCGAATCAAGGGATACGAAGAGCATAAGGTCATCTGCATACGCAGAGAGTTTAATCTCTCTGTGACTGAAGGGGACACCTCGAATACGTGCGGACTGTCTAATAAGGAGGGCGAGGGGTTCAAGAGCTAGATCAAAGAGCATTGGTGATAGGGGGCAACCTTGACGCGTGCCTCTTTGAAGATGAAAAGGCCGAGACTTAATGGCATTTACACAAATACTGGCGACGGGTTGGGAATACATGACTTGGAGGTATCGGAGGAAGCCCTCCCCAAAGCCATACCATCGGAGAACTGCAAATAAGAAGGGCCATTCTAGACGATCAAAGGCTTTTCAGCATCTAGGGAAAGACCCACCCATGGGTGGTCTAAATTGGCAGCACTGAATAGCACATGGCACAAGGTCCGAGCATTGTCAGCGGTGGAGCGGCCGGGTATAAAACCGCATTGGTCGGGATGGACTAAGGTGGGCATTCTGTCAGATAGCCGGGTGGCCAAGATCGTTGCGAAGATCTTATAATCGGCATTAAGTAGGGAGATTGGACGGTAGTTGGCGGTTAGCAGCGGGTCTCTGCCTTCTTTCTCAAAAACTACCACATTAGCTGCAGAAAAGGATCCCAAAGAGGATGTATCTACCGCAAGGGCAGTAAAATAAAGTTTTAAGTAGGGAACTAAATCTGCACTGAACGTTCTGTAGAATTCTGTCGGGAGACCATCAGGCCCGGCGGCTCGACCCGAGGCTGTTCGTTTTAGGGCAGATTGGATCTCTGAAGTAGAGAAGGGTTCATCCAGCGCATCCCTATCAGCTTCAGAAAGGGTCGGCCGCTGAATACCAGAAAACAAGTGCTCAAAGGCCTCTGATGAGAACTCACATTCAGATTGAAATAGACGGGTATAGAAATCCCGAAAGAGTTCTACGATATCGGAGTCTGTAGTCAGTATGCCCTCTCCCTGTGGGGCTCGAAGGGCCGCTACGCGTTTGGCTTCTTTTTGACCTTTCAAGGCGTTGGCTAAAAGTCGACCGGCTCGGTTGCTTTCACGGTAGTATGTCCCTTGTTGAAGTGCAATACTCTGAGAAGCTGCAGTTGAGAGGATTGCATTATATTGAAAACGGAGACGCTGTAAGCGAACTAAGACGCATGGATCAGTACGTGAAGTTAGAACTCGTTCGCACTGCTTTGATTTGTTGGTCTAGTATAAGGAGCTGCTGTTTGTGTTGTTTCCGCAGGCGAATTTGATAACTAGTGATCGTTGCACGAATGGCCGCTTTAAAACCCTCCCACCAAGCCCAATTTGCAGTATCCTGGGGTAAATTAAAGTGGAAGTAATCTTGTATGGCTGCTCGAATTTCTAACTGGAACTCTGGTTGAGTTAATAGGGCTCTATCAAAGAACCAGGCCCCCGAATTCCCTTGGGGCGCAGTGGTGTGTAATTGAAAAGAAATAGCAGCGTGATCTGAGATATGTTGGGAGTGAATCTTTGCAGTGTCCACCTGAGGAACTAACAGTTTTGATATTAGAAAGAAATCTATGCGAGACTGGGATTTATGAGGGGAAGAGAAGAAGGTAAAGTCAAGCTCATTGGGGTGTAGTAACCTCCATAGATCGACTAAAGCAAGATCTTTGATCACAGAGGTAAGCGTGGTGTGACTCTTGGGGAGACCACTTGTCCTAGGCGGCTGTTTGTCAATCAGGGGATCAAGAACTAAATTGAAATCCCCCCCAATTATCAATGAAGTGTTAGCAGAGGCCTGCGCAACCTGAGCAATGGTAGCAAAAAAGGCAGGGTCATCTACATTAGGAGCATAAAGGCATATACATGTAACTTCAAGGTTACCTATCCTGAGGTGAGCCCTGGACCATCTACCTGCTGTATCTGAGCTAGTCGCAATAATAGTAGCATGCAGAGATTTCCTAACCAGTATGGCAACCCCACATTTCTTAGAAACAGCTGGGGAATAAGCGGCCACCATGTAAGGTTTAATATTGAGTTTAAGAGTTTCCTTCGAATTTAAATGCGTTTCTTGGAGGAAAATCAGGTCCGCAGCTTCATGACTTAGATAGCTCAGGATTTTCTTCCGTTTTATTGGATTATTGATGCCTTTTACGTTCAATGATAAAATCTTACATGGTGCCATCAATCGGTAATAGACATTTTAGGTAAGGGCGCTTGAAAACATACAACATAAGCAGAATCTGTACAACAATGACATAATCACCGAGTATGCTGGCTAATACACCCCATATTGAAAAGCATGTACCAAAGTAACTTAGAGAAGAAGCAAAACCCCCAATGAATATGGCGACCATATGTCTGCGGGAGGAGGCCCTAGAGAGGAAGATAGAAACATGAAAGAAAAGAAACACCAGAGTCCATAATTAACACTGTCTCTGATATTCATCGAGGCTACTCTAGGTAGATGGAGTCGGGTCACAAATATCATCAAAATAAGGCAACAAACCGCCCTCGACAGACTCTTTGCTGAACCGTGGCAAATCCAAGATGGCAGGTACAGCGGATATGAGAACACTGGCAGGAAAATTCTGGAAGTCAGCGCATCAAGTCGGCTTCTTTAGCATCCAAAAACTCCGCTAGTAGATCAGGGTCCTCAAATGTTCTTGTCTGATTGTGAAGCGTGACTCGGAGCTTGGCCGGGTACATCAGGCCATAGCGTGCTTGTAGTTGTTGAAGCCTCGGCCGGAATTCCAGAAAGCGCTTTCGGCGATCAACCGTGGGTTTAGCCAAGTCAGGATAGAAGGAGATCTTGTGGCTCTCAAACTCCATATGGCCCTTTGCCCGAGAGGCGCTGAGAATTTGCTCCACATGTTGATATCTCAAAAGTCGAAAGATGATAGGCCGCGGGGTCTTCCTGTTGAGCGTTATGTTTGTGGGTACACGATGAGCGCGATCGATCTCCAATTCTTTGGTAAAGGTGATTTGGAGCAGAGAAGGGAGGATTTTATATAAAAACTCCTTCATGTCTCCCGATTCCGCTCCCTCCGGTATGCCCACTAGTCGTAGGTTGTTGCGGCGCGCTCTATTATTGCCATCTTCCACTTCTTTCTGCAAGGCCCGCACCTGACGTTCAACTTTGTCGAGTTTGGACAGCCGGACCACATGGGAGTCTAATAAGCTCTCCATTTTGTCCTGACGCGAGGAGAGAGCCCCTCTAGCCTGCCTTGCAATACACCAAGGTCTTCCCGCAGCGCTCGGAGTGCTTCCCCGTTTGACTGCACGAGGTCCTTAACCCCTCTGATCTCTGCGAGGATTTCCTGCTGCATTTCGGGGCCCTCGCGCAGAGCCTGCCCCTTCTGCGGGGACGGGGGTTCAGTTTTGGAGCGTTTGCCGTGAGAAGCCGCTGGAGATCCAAATTCCAGGCGCGTAGGTTTGGTCCCCGCCATCTCACCAATGTGCCCCGGTAAGATCAGAGCAGAAATTCAAGTATGTCCGGTGTTAATTCAGGATTCTGAGTAGGCCTCTCGGGAGCCTCAGCGTTATGCGACCATCCCGCTGGACATCGGGCTCCGCCCCCCCGGAACTTTTCAATTCGACCCGCTTTGGGGGATCTTCGTCTTCGTCATCATCCTCATCGCTTTCATCTGATTCTGCCGGGATCATGGCCGACACTATGGCCCGCTTTGTCGGTGCTGAAACAGCTTCATCGAACAGTGACAGTGCCACAAGCTCCTCTGACACATACCACAGATGCTGTTGCAGTTTGTCTCTGGCCGCTCTTCCAACACGGTCATTGTGGTAAGAGTGTAGTTTCTTCAGCATCTCCAAATCTGTTCGAGGAGCAACTGCAGCATCAGGGGCAGAAAACCAGGCTTCCACATGAATCAGGATGGAGAAAATGCTCACATCACGAACACAGGACTCCTCCCGTTGGGTAAGATCTTTGAGTTGTCCTCGGAACATCCAAATCTTGAGACAGTACAAGACATTTGCCATCCATCTGACATGATGGAAAGCTCCGGGTTTCTTGAAATTGAAACTAGGAAGATTCCCTCCAAGGCAGACAATCGTTAACTCCAAGAATTCCAGGTAATCATCTCGGTGATTGCCCTGTGCCAACTTGGATTCTGCAAACTTCATGATGCGATCCCTGTCGGAGGTGCTGCACCTCCAAGTCTTTTCCAGTTTGATAGTTGGACTTGTCAAGAGAGCCCCAATTCTTTTGGAACCGGCGAAAGAGTTGGACATCGGGACCCGATGAAGCTCCAGAGCATGTAGAGAATACTGCACCAAGAATTATTTCGTAAATGTGATGGCGGCATGCCAAATGAAGGACTGTGCGACGGAGTCTCTGTTCTAGAAGAATGTACGCTCCTGATCGACGTCCCGTGTTCAATGCAGTTGTATCAAAGCAGAAGCCTGCAACCTTTTCATCCAAACACCATTCCTGTAACAGTTTATAAACTGCTGCAGCTTGATTCTCGCCCGTTCCTGATATCAGTTTTGGTACACCAAGAAGTTGTGTTTCTCCAGTGGAGACAGCCGTTATCAAAACTGGAAGGCGGTCAACGGATGTGGTTGAACAGAGGAGAGATGGCAATAACTTGCTATCCCAATGCACAATGCACGTTTTGCCTTCAGCTTTGAATGCGTTGTGCAGGTCCATCCATTGTTGCTGACGGTGCTTTTCTCTATGGCGCTTGACGCTGGAGCGGCTGATATTGAGCTCCCCAGGATAATGTCCCAGACTTCTGGCGGTTTCAGCTACCACAAACAGAACATTGCAATCCGTTGTCCCTGTCCGATCCAGGGCTGCTTTAAGCTCTGGGGTCCAGACATCGTTAGGTCGAAACTGCTTTGTTTGTGGAGTTGCTTTCTTCTGTCCGTTATCTGAATCCGCAGATGTCGATGAGTCTTCACCTGACTCTGCTGAGGAAGAAGATCCTTCCAGCTGAACTTGGCTTGTAGTTGCCTCGGCTTCGGCAACATGTTTTTGTCTGCGCCTTTTCAGTTATTCTTCTCGCTGTTGCGATCTTGCTTCCGTGTTGGCCAGTTTCTTGTCCATCGCACACAATGAGCCGCAGCGCCCTGGTTCTCGTTGCGCTATTAAGAATTTTTTGTCTTCTTGAATATGAATTAAAGACATTGCATTGGCATGCGCCACATCAAATAGGTTTTTCATTGCAACCTGGAATTCTTTTTCATTTGCCTCTTGTTTCCCTCCTCTCCCTTTGTTTTTCTTCAAAAGTTTCCACTGATTGAACAATTTCTTTACTTTTTCTTGAATTTTGTCATTTCTTTGAACAGGAAGCCTGGCCTTTTCCCAGTAAGCTTCTACTTCACTTGTTACAATAGATGCACTTTCACTAACGCCTTTGTTTAATGTCATATGGTGATGTAAAAATACACTTAACACTTGCTCCTTGCTGGGGAGCTTGGCCCCCAGAATTGTGGTGGACATTTCTTCAATGAGATAAAAACCACGTTTTTTCGCCATCTGAAAAGAATAAAGATACAAAGATAATAGTACAATAGTTCAAATATGACACAATCAAATGTAATCAGCGTGGAACTGAGTGGATGATACAAGATGATGCAACATTTCGTCATCTGCTCCCAGGGGGAAATCTCAAGACTTGTTGAGCCACCCCTAAATATTATTTGATTGGCTTCAAACTTTGTACACAGTGTTTTCTACCTAAATGGAACCAGAATCAGGCCAGGGAGCAAAGGAATTCAGGAATTCATTTTTATGGACCACCCTAATGTGCAGTGTGGGCTCTGCCCTGCTAGGCTGAGGCCTGGGAAAGAAGGTGGACAAAACCATTGACTGGTTGAAGTGGAAAGAAGAGACTACTTTGGGCAAGAAACCCAGATGCATTTGCAGCAGCACTGTGTTTTGATGAAATCTGGTGTAGGGCGCATGCGCCACTAGCACTTGCACTTTGTTAACCCGAGGAGCAGAGGTGACCGCCACTAGGAACATGACCTTTCAAGTCAGGAATTTCAGTGGACAAGATGCCAGCAGCTCAAAGGGGGCTGAGAGGAATTGTACCAGCACCACACTGAGGTCCCATGTCATGGGCAGGGCCTGAACCAGAGGCTTTGCAGGAGTAGACCACACATGAAGGGGGCCACCAGTGGGTGAGCAGATATGGGCTTGTCACCCAATCCACGATGGTATGCTCCAATCACACTTAAGCACACTTGGACAGAGTTGGACTTGAGGCCCAAGTTAGAAGTGCAGGAGATACGCCAGCAATGTCTCCATTGCGTGAAAAAAAGGGGTCAGAAGCCTTGTCAGCGTACCAGAGAAAGGACCTGCACCACTTAAAAGTGTAAGAATGGCAGGTGGAATTCCTGTGAGAGGCTTAAAGGACCTCCGTCACTTCCTCAGGCAGGTTAAGCTGTGAGAACACTACCTGCTCAGCATTCATGCCGTGAATGCCAGGGACTGCACACTGGGATGAACTAGGTTTCCCTCGTCACGAGAGAAGAGATCTGGGGTGCAGCCGAGACAAAGGGGCGCCTGCCGAGAGAACTAAAGCAGTAGGAGAAGCCATTGCTGCCTCGGCCAATATGGGGCAATGAGTATCATGGTGCCCTTGTCGGCCTGAAGCTTGAACAACGTCTTTTGCTATCAGTGGAATTGGGGAGTACATGTATAGCAACCCCACCTCTCAATGCAGGAGGAAGGCATTGGAAGCCGGCTGATCGTTGGACGGTACCTGGGAGCAGAAGAAAGCCATCTGAGCATTGTGTGAAGTGGCAAAGTGGTTGATCTCCGAGTTGTACACATCTGGAAGATGTGATCCACCACCCTCCTGTGAGGGTCTGTTTGTGTGGCTGAAGGACTCTGCTTAAACAGTCTGCAAGAGCATGGAGCTTTCCTGGTAGGCAAGTCACCCTGAGGTCCATGCCAGCGGTTATGGCGAACTGCCACAGCCACACCACCACCTCTCAGCATAGAAGGTATGATCCCATGCCCAATTGCTAGTTGATACAGAACACTGCCACCTGATTGTCTGTTTGAATAAGGACTAGCCGGTTGGTCAGAAGGGCGTTTGCATTGGCCCGGAGTTCCAAGAAGTTGATCTGTTGCAGGCTCTCCTGCTTTGACCAGAGGCCTTGGGTATGGAGACCATCCAGATGCGCTCCCCATCCCAGTTTGGACACATATGCAGTATGCATCCGGTGAGGCAGAGGGGACTGAAGGGAAGTCCCTTGAGCAGATTCTGTGGTTGCAGTCATCACTGGAGAGTGTGCACCAGGGGCCTGGTGACTGCCACACTGTCCTTGAGGTGAACCATGACCTTGCACCATTGAGTACATAGGATCCATTGTCCCTGGCACATCTGGAGATGGACCAATGGGGTCATGTGCACCGTGGAGGACATGTGGCCAAACAAGTGGAACATCCCTTGCCATGGTGAAGTGGCTATGCTGTATGATATCAACCACCTCGGTAAGCGATCAGATGGCAGGAAGGCTTGGACAAGGGTGGTGTCCAGAAGAGCCCTGATGAATTTCAGCTGTTGAGAAGGCTGGAGGTAGGACTTTAGGTAATGGATGACATATCCCAGATGCTCGAGCACCTGAATAGTAAAGATGGGCCAACCACCCAATTTCATCCATGGTGGAGCCCTTTATGAGCCAATCATTTAAGTAAGGAAAGATGAAGACCCCCAGGGTCCAGAGATAAGCAGCAACTACCACTAGATGTTTTGTGAAGACTCTGGGGGCAGATACCAGCTCAAAGGGCAGTATGCAGTACTGGAAGTGTTGTCCGATCGGCAAGAAGCAGAGATACTGCCAGTGAAGAGGATGGATTGGGATGTGTGTATATGCATCCTTGAGATCCAAGGAGCAGAGGCAATCATCCTTTTGGAGGTAGGGGGAGCAATGTCCCCAAGGAAACCATTTTGATGTTTCTGAGATCCAGGATGGGCCGAAACCTCCCACCCCCCTGTCTTCTTGGGAACCAGGAAATACAGAGAATAGAACTCCTACCCTGCATGCCCAGGTGGCATTAGCTCTACAGCCTAGTTGTCCAATAGGGCAGTGACCTCCTTCAGGAGAAGCTTGTGATGGTACAGGTGGAGAGGGTACTCTCTGGGGAAAAATGGAGAGGCAACTGGGCGAAATGCGACAGGTATCCGGTGTGGATGATCTGTAAAGTCCAGATGTCTGTGGTAACAAGGTGGCACCTATGTGCAAAATCAATCAGCCAAGCCCCAATCTGAGGGTGTACTCCATTGGATAGAGGGAGACTGGCTATGCTCCTTAGAAATCAGTCAAAACCACCACCCCTGACTGCGGCTGGGGGGGCGGGTTGGGCCTTTTGAGGCTTGAGGCACTGCTGCTGGTATGGGCCATAAGCTTTTTGTTAGGTAGGCTGAGAGCTCTGGTAGCCCTGGTAAGTGTGGTAACTGGGGTAGTATTTGTGCCTCTGTGGGTAGAATGCCTTCTTGCCCACAGACTTCTTGAATGGATCCATGTCTCTCTCAAAAGCCTGTTCATGGGTGAGTTGTTTTTTCTTGATCTCACTGGCCTTCTCCATTGGTTTACTGAAGAGGCTTTCCCCCTGCAGGGCACATTGGCCAATTTGTCCTGGACCCATTGCTCCAGGTCTGAAGGCTGGAGCCAGATTAGCCGGTGGGCACTGATGCCCACTGCCGCCACCTAGC
Source organism: Ichthyophis bannanicus (assembly GCA_033557465.1). Taxonomy (NCBI): domain Eukaryota; kingdom Metazoa; phylum Chordata; class Amphibia; order Gymnophiona; family Ichthyophiidae; genus Ichthyophis; species Ichthyophis bannanicus. The sequence continues at coordinate 1,221,890,791 of CM066031.1, forward strand.
TGACTGATTCAAAGGCATCGTAGGCTGCCCTGTTCATATACCTGGAGAACTCCTTGCCACACCCCACCAGGGTTCAGAAGGCCTAGAGGCATTCCAGGAGTATCAGAGCAAAGAACTCATTGAGGTCCCCCATAATGTCCTTGAGAAACATGGCTTCCCTACATGGTGGAATCTATGAATGAGTCTTGGAGTCTACCATATGCCAGGTGAAGAGCTCCGCCACTATGGAGTTATGAGATAACAGAGGTTTCTCGAAGCCAGGACTCTTCTGTACCCAGTACATGGAATCGTGTCTGCAGCTGATGACAGGTACTGTAAGGGGGTTCTCCCACATATGGAAGAGGAGCCGCTGGAGGATGTGGTGCACCAGCACCATGAAAGTCTCCTTGGGCAGTGAGGGGTACTACAGGATCTCGAGCTGCTCAGCCCTCTGTTCCTCCTTGGCCTCCAGGGGGAATGGAAAGGCCTTTGCCATGTCCTGGACAAAATCCTGAAAGGAGTTGTCCTCAGGCAGTGACTTTAATCTCTCGTATGGAGGGGACAGGTCCAACAGGAAATCAAAATACTGCTGGGCCTCCTCATGGTGCCTCTGCTGCTTGGGCGGGGACAATGGGGTCAGAGGTTCTCCATGTCTGCATGTCATGGCATCAAAGCCAGAGACACTGGCAGGAGAAATGGTGATCAGAACAGATGTGGGACCCGATCTCCGACTCAACTGTCGTCCCAATATGGGCAGGGTGTGGGTCTCCAGGAATGGCTGGATTGCTGGCAGCAGTTATACCACAATTGGTGGCCTCACCACTGGCATTGGGGCCACTGGGGCCTGGGCAAAAAAGACCACCAGCACACTCCTCTTGAGGGCCTGCAGGTGTTCAGCCAGTACCGTCATCTCCGAACTCGTTGGGGCTGGGGCAACAGCCTCTGTCACAGACTCCAGCCACCGCATCAGGGACTACTCAATGGTCAGAGCCTTGGGAGTCGACTCTCCCACTGGGACAGCTTTGCCGACTGCTCCTGGTTATCGCCCTTAGAGTTGCACCGAGAAGGATTCCGATGCAGTGCCCATGGGGTTTCCCCCAGCCCTTATCATCCTTCGATGTTGATCGGTTGGAAGACCAGTCCTTCTGGGGGTCCAGTCCAATGTCAAAGGACAACCTGCAGTGCATGGCACCGCGGCCCCTCAGCTCTGACAGAGCACGGGCTCCACACAGTGCCAAAGCCTTGGCAGAGCCCTTGATGGCATTGATGCCAATGCAAAGGATGCCGAGTCAGACAGCCCAAAAAGAGAAACATTGTTTCTCGCAGTTCAAGCTCTTTCTTGTCATCTGAAGGCACAGACTATGAGTAGAGGGCTCATGGTCGAGCCTGAGGCACTGTATGCACCAATTATGGCAGTCCATCACCAAAATAGTGCGGGCACACCGAGTGCACTTTTGAAACCCACTGGTTGGCTTGGACATGGCCAGAAAGATGACTGCCACTCAATCAAATGGCTCAATGTCTCAGCTAGCCAGGAAAAACGCGCGGGAAAAAGTCCTGCATGGCAAAAAGAGAATAAAAATAGAAAAGGAATTGGTGTTGACTGAATCGACACCCATGACAGATGGGAAGGCAAAGAAAAGAACTATTTATTTTAAAAATAAAAAGCCTACAATGTGATATAACGAAGATCTTCTCTGACAGCAACAGGACCATGTCCACTGGGCTCCGCAGAAAAGAAAAGACTGAGGTAAGATGGCTCTGGTGGGTGGGGAGACAGGCACGCATGCGTAATGAACTCTCAAAGGCTTCCTATACAATCTGGGGAGCATTCCCACACAGGCTCAATCAGGGACGTCACCCATATGTGAGGACTTACTTCCTGCACAAAGAAATAGATTTATATGCTCTGCCTGAATTGTGTGCCAGTCTCATGTATATTCATCGTGGTTATCTTGAAAACTTAGCTAGCTAGATTAGTCTCAAGGACTAGGTTGAAAACCCCTAGGTTGTATGGTTCTTGAAAGGTAGTCGGAAGTCTTCCTTTTCATATCTGCTCTCACCACACTAGCATTGCATTTTTATTCCATCACTGTCAGAATGTCCTATGTCACCTTTCCCAATAATTGCTTATTCAGCATCCTGGAAAAAAAAAAAGTTTCATGAGCTTTGTTAAAATCACATTACATGTCAAATGTTCTCCACTGCTGTTCCACTGTACTGCAAGAGTTCAGTCTAATGCCTACAATTCACTTTGGTGCAAACGCAGGCAGAAAAAAACTCAGTATGTGCAGTAGCATATCAAGTCATCTAATGAGATTATGTGCTCAATACTAAAACATTAGAACATGCTCTAGGGACAATTTCTCTATCAGTGCAATAACCCTTGCAACAAAAGTTCTTTAGACATATGGTACAGCAGTGCTGGTGTCTGGTACACTACAGCCCGGGCAAAGGAAGACTGGGTACAGTCTAATGCTAGGCACCCTAAAGCTCTCTGTGTCAGTGGCATCAACTTAGCCAGTCCCCCCTGCCTCCCCCCCCCAAAAAAAAATACAACCCCATGTTGCTGCAGTGTGTACAGAGGACAGGACAACAAATTTATATTTATAAATATGCCAATCTTTATTTCACTCTGGATCTTAATGAAGGAAAGCCAAACAGGATGCATTTTACATATCCTTATTTCATATCAGTCATTTTACATAATACATCAACTTTTGATTTATCGTTTTAATGCATACTTCAAGTTGACAGAGCTATATATTATACTATAGTGCAGCTTCCATGAATGTGGATACAAAATTGATATACAATGCTCTCCACCTCCAAGGTGGTATTTTAACAAAGCAGTGCTCCTAATCGCAGCTGATCCAAAAAAGCTAGCTGTGTTGAAATGCTTTTGTGGGGCTGTGTACTATGATCATGTATTACTGTACCCTGTAAGTGGTTAACAAATTGGGTGACATTTAAACTTGTCCCCCAAGGGCTGGGAGCACCTGTCTCCACTGCACAAAAGCAGGCTGAGAATCCAAATCAGACTAACAATGGGGAAAATCCTTAAAGCCGTCCTCAGGGCCACCCTCCCTGCTCATATCTTAAAGCAGAACTCATGACTGGGATAGGTCCTGCTCACATTTGCAAGTTTTTATTTTTAAGTGCAGGTGCTTCTGATAAGGAAAACTAAGTGAATTAAAAAAAAAAGTGGATACAACCCTGTGCTTTTTACAAGATGCCATCACAGTCAATTCGCCTCTCTAATGCTGCACAGGGGCACTGTGAGTACAAGCAAAGAAACAGCAGGTGAGTAACAGCACTACTGTTGAGTTAATTTAACACTGCAGCCATTTTCTTGTCTTGTGCCCCCCCATGCCCCAAGGTTAGAGATTAACAATACCATATTATGGTATTAAAAATACCATATATTTCATGAACATGTACCATGAACAAAAAATGTTGAAATCCCTATTTTTAATCCAGATAGGGTTTTAAAGCAAGTCTCATCAACTAGCTTTTGGATTTATTTCTTCTACAACTTATTTGCTTTAAAACAAAAATATCCTCAATCTTCTTAAAAGGCTATACCATCATAAACTGCAGAGTATTTTCAGATGCTTGTGCCTAGGGGTACCATAATGAATTTAGCTCACAATTCCTACAGCTGCACATATGTTTACATAGTATGGAAGAATAATATTCATTCTGCTTAGCTGGGGCAATACTGGCTAAGGTTTTATTTTATTAATATATTTGCAATAAAGAGAAACAGATTGCATGGTACATTCCATTTGCTTTAATCTGGAGAAAACATATGGACATAACGCATGTACAATAGTTTTTAAAGAAACAGTAAAAAGCTGACAAGTTGTGTCAATGATTGACAAATATGAGGAACACGTGGCCTTCTTTTTCAACTCAACAGGCCTCTCTGCCCATTTCAGAGGTGAGTTAGACAAAACAAAGGCCTCACATTACCAGACAAACAGCTTTTTTCTCCCCTATCTTCAATTTATTACATTCAGAAGAGAGGAGGGAGAGGTCCCTTCCAACAGATGATGGGGTTACCACCTAGGAGTCTCCAGTGACATGTGGACAACAGTGACGATGCACCCACCTGGGAATCTACCTTCGAATGCAGCCGTGCTCGTTAGCGCAGAAGCTTGCTTCTACACCCTGTGATATGGCACCTGACCTGCACTGACCCTTTCTCAATGAGTCCCACCCACAGGATGTGGAAAAGGCAGGGCTGCTAGGGCCCAACCAACATTTTGCCCCACAGCTCATCAGCAGCTCTGGAGATGGGGGAAGGGGGAGGGAGCAAGAGGTGTTTGGACTTCCCAAACACTTCAACCAAAAAGGTGTTCCAGTGTCCCTTTATCTAGTTTAGTTCCTCCAAATCATGGCTTCACCGTTTTAACTCAATGCCTCTTGTTTGCTTTTATCCATCTGTCAGTTTTAACTAAACTGTATGCACCAAGGAGCAAAGACCATCTTTTATGCATCTCTCTAAAGTTCTGCATACATTTTGTAACCTTATACAAATGGCAATATTACAGCCCCAAAAATGTCCAAATGAAACAATGGAGCTTAGTGTATTTTGATGCTGAGATATCTGCACAGCCTCCCCATCAGGAGAGGAAAACACTGGTCACATCTTCAGTAGTAGCATGCCAGCATGTCTTCAGTAGTAGCTACACAAATATGTCCAATACTTGACCTCTGCAGGATAAGCCATCAAAGCTTCAGAAACAGCTGCTGAGCTGCAGCATAAACCATACACTTCATAAAACGATGACAGAGAATGTGATAGATTTAGATTTATGAGATACTGTACATAAAAAAATCCATTAAGGGTTGTTCTTTTGATACAAATACAAGCTTTACTGAAGTATCCTGCAAGAGGAAACTTCCTTGGTACGTTTACAGTCAAGAAATACCAGTTTTTCATTAAAAAGAATGCAACAGCCTCAAATGCACAGTGTAAAAAAAAAACAAAAAAACCCCAACACACCTCATGTACAATCAATCTTCTTTATGTTACTTGACAAAGCTCTCCTGAATGTTGGGAGCATCCATGTTTTCGAAAAATATCACATTACTCCAAAAGAACAGAAAGTTACTGGTTCACCCACGTGTAGTTTGTGACATTTAGTTGATGTTAACACCAGTTTCTCGCCAAGATGCAGAGACCGCTACTTTTAAATTTAAAAGAAACAAACAAAAAAACCCCAAAAAGATTAAAAGTAAAGGGTACTATTTTGTACCCAGTGTAGTTTAAAATTTTACACATGTTCACAGAGGGATACAGTTTTCTTTTAACAGAACTAAAACACATGAAAGAAGAGAGGAACAGACCATTCAGGGTGCTCCGCAACACACAAGGTTGTAAGATCATTTTTGGCAGCAGAAACATGGTGGCACATGAAATCTTGGAGATGGTAGCTGGGCATGGCACTTCATGGGGATTTTTAACACGCAATCCCACTTCATTCCTAAGTAAGATGTTCAGAGGTCTGTCAGCCTAGGAAATTTTGTTTTTTTTGAGTGAACATCCTAAAACGGAACCTTTATATAGTGCTACTGGGACCAATACAGAATATCTCTAAATGAAAAAAAAAAAAAAAAAAAAAAAAAGACTACAGTAGTTGATATGGAAGGACAGACAAGATAAGCCATATGGCCTTTTCTGCCATCATGTTTCTATCTAAGATCCCACTATAGACACTGTAAATCTTGAAGAGAGAGTTTATAGGAGACATTCAAGTACTGGCCAACTCTGAACAGAAATCACTAAAAGCAAGTAAAAGCTCCAAAAATCACACACATTCAATAGAGGTATACAAAGTGTGGTGTGATTAGAAGAAAATCTCAGCTTCCAAGAAAACCTTGTATAATAGACAGAGGCAAGCACCATTAAACTTACCAAAAAACCCTTGGTTATGGCTATACGCAGGCCATATTCATTGTGGCAATGGCTAGGGCATTCAACTTTCCATGATCCGTGTCTACTGTATGGCTCATTTATGGAAGATTTTTCATATAGACATAAAAGGGGAGACCTTCACAAATGAGGCCCCTTGTTTGCGTGTTCAGCGTACACTCAAGTGCATGTAGATTCCTACTTCCTCTCATCACGCTGTGCACAATTCTTAAGTTGTATGCCATGTCTACACACAAAATGCCCCATCTTGATGAAGATGCAGAGTTTATGCAGATAAGTATCCATATGCTGCTTTTAATCACATCTGCACAAAATGGCAATAGGGTCTTCCCAAAAGGAACTTCTAAAACAGAGAGAATGCCATCACACTATTATAGTGGCAGCTACCTTCTTTACAGCATGGCATAGCTATACATAAAGACAAATTCAGCTTTAAACCATTCTTATTAGAAATCAATAAAATAAATACTTTTAACATCGAGCCCTCGATACACTACATGTGACCCAGTACAGAGACAGAATCCAGGCAGATTCTCCACCGTCTCTGCTCCCAATGGCATTAGTTGAACTGAAGAAATGTGACCTTTTCTCATATTATAATTTTCCATTAGGTTTCCCCAGCTCCCAGGTTGATCTTGTTCTGCTCTGTAATTTGGTTTCATTTCACATATGGCCTCCAAAGTAACACCTATTAAAACAGAGATAGGTACAGGTGAGGGTGCCCTAATACAAAAAACTTGACCCACTGATCCAGCAGCGAGCAACAGGGCCTGGGGTAAAAAGTAAAAGTGCTTCTGACAGGTCATTCCACTCTAAGGCTTCTCCAGACATGCAAACATTTTCATTCATAGTTGGCCTTTTACTGATCATTGGGTAGCTTCATAAGAGATCATAAAGACACAAATATATGCGTGCCCTTGTGCATACTATTCCACATGCACTTCTAATACACATTACATCTAAATGTGCAAAGTGTTCATACACACTATATCATTCTGGAAGTTTTCTTCCTATGGTCACATTTTTTTTCACAATATCCAAAAGTCATCCTCCAAAAAACTCTATTATAATTTTCTCCCAGGGACAAAGCACGAGAAAAAGATCACCGTTCACGTAAATATCCCTCTACTCTGCAATTACTTTGCCTCAGGGGAATAATATCTCACAAACATCACTGGTCATAAATAACTCCTCTTTTCTATTTTAGATATTTTATTTATTTCTTTTTCTTGTCACTATCATATAAAATCATATTTCCCTATAATCTCTACTGCCTTTGTGCAATTTAAGCAGCCGGTTGTAGGGTATGCAATATAGATTCCACTCCTGAAAACAAAGCAGAGAAACGATTTTCGCTGGAGTGGAATATTATATAAAACCATATAGACTATGACCACTTATCTTATTGAAGCATCTTCTATGTCCTTCGGAGGAAAGTTTCACAAGTATCCAGTAAGGTGGAGGTTAAACATGAGCTAGAGTCTGAATTGAAAAAGTTGAAAAGTGAAGATGGCTTTGTTGACAGTCATGGAGAACTTCAAAAGCAGATCTGAATTGCGAGCAGTTAAAATTAAAAAATGGTTACAAGGAGAGAAAGAGATGAAAAAGTTACTATATACAATGGTCAAAAGCTCACGGACATAATAATTATTCATAATGTCGTAAAGTGGGTTTTGACCTGTCTTCTGAGAGTCCTCTTTCTAGTGGGGATAAGGATAGAAATAAGGAGCATTGTTTTAGTGAAAAAAGATAGAGTAAAAGACAATAATTGGAAAATTCGAGGATCAGCACAAGGAGGAAGACAGGGTCCTTTTTACCCGCTTCCAACGACAGCAGTATCAGCAGTAGTTAATCTATCTTCCAAGGAATTGTTTATTTCTCAGCTGTCATTATTACCTAAAGGGTTATCTTATGTTCCAGGTCCCTTTTATAACCCGCTTCAAAGTCAGGTGGCAATAGAGAGATTTATGAGAACTTTACAACTCTGACTGTTCTTTGACAATAAGGAATCTTATGATGACTGGTCGGTGGTCTGGAAGAAGTCTATTTCAATCCCTTCTGGTCCAGTGGACCCAGCATTGTCAACCTTTAGAAATCTCGTTTTACAAGATATAGAAGAATTAGAGAAGAAGAATTGGACTAGATCTCCAAATTTATCTAAGGATGAAAGGCTTGCTTTACATGAAGTACAACATGATAGCTCCATTGTTATTAAACGAGCTGATAGAGGAGCTAACATGATGATGGATTGGGGCTGTTATGATGCTGAAATCCGGAGACAATTAGCCAATGATCATCATTAGAACAGGTTGTTAAAAGATCCTACATTGGAATTGCAAAAAGAGATCAAGCAACTTACAACTGTGACATATGAGAATGTTTTTTTGATTGAGAAAGAAAAATAATTTTAAAACAGATTTTTTCAAAAATACCAGTAATGTATATTTTACCTAAATGCATAAAACATTTGAAAACCCACCAGGACAACCAATTTTGTCCAGTAATGACTCCTTATTGGAAGCTATTGGTAAATATCTAGATGAGTTCCTTAAATATGAAATTCCTTTCATTAAATCATATGTTAAGGACACTACACATTTTTTTTTTACAGATTCTTGATGGAGTGTCTGATATTGGCAATGCAACTATGATGGGGATTCTGTTTACACTTCAATGCCATAGGATGAGACATTACAAGTCTTGCAGCAAGTATGGAGCAGAAGAGCTAGTCCCTACAGAGTGCCTAAGGAATTTTTGTTCCAATTAGCCAAAATAGCTCTCAAAAAGAATTGTTTCCTATACCAAGCATTGATTTTCTATACCAAGAATTGATTTCTATTTGCAGATCTCTGGAACAGTGATGGGATACATGTTTGCCCCCTCCCTAGCAAATTTCTATATGCAGGCTTTTGAAAGCTCATGGGTTTATTGCTCCCTTTATACACCGTATATAGAATGGCATTGGCAATGACTGCCGCGCTGAGTGCCGGGAAACAGGAAGTCCCCTTTGACCTCAGCACGACAGCATTTAAACTATAGTACAGCTGCCGAAGTGAAGGAAAAAGGCGCTCTTCACTTCGGCAGCTGTTAGAGGTGAGCCGGGGTCTCTCCGGCTCCCTCTAAAGCATTTTAGACAGCCGCGGGGCTCTTTGGGAGGGAGGGGGGGCTTGGACTGGAAATGGGTTGAGTTGGGGGAGGCTTGGACTGGAAATTGGGGGGGGGGGCGAGCTAGGACTGGAAATGGGCTGAGTTGAGGGGGGCTTGGACTAGAAATAGGTAGTGGGGGGGGGAGCTAGGACTGGAAATGGGCAGATGGGGGGGCTAGGATAGGACTGGAAATGGGATGATGGAGGGGCCAGGACAGGAAATGGGCTGATACCACTTAGCTGAATCTATATTGCATTTCCTACAATCGGCTGCTATATACCTAAAATTTGCTGCTTAAAGGTGCACAAAGGCAGTAGAGATTATAGGGAAATATGATTTTATATAATAGTGACAAGAAAATAAGATATGTAAACTAGAAGAGAGGAGTTTTTTATGAACAGTGATGTTTGTGAATTATTATTCCCCTGTGGCAAAGTAATCGCTGAGTAGAGGAATAGTTACTTGAATAGAGATCGTCTTCTCCTTCGACTGTTCTGTTCTTTCTCCCTGGGAGAAAATTAAAATAAAGCGAGTTTTATTGGAGGACTTTTTTTTAAAGATATTTTGTTATTTGGAGTCCTCGGTGTGTTGGTTTGTTGGCGTTTTGCAGTTTTTTTCATGCTATAAAAAATGACACATTCAAGTCCTGTGAGAAAACTTATTTACGAATATACATGAGGGGGAATTCAATAAATATGATGCTGTACTTAGGTTTAAATGATTGCATAGATGTGTATACATAAATTACGAGGATAGCATGTTTGCTTACCTGTAATGGGGGGTTCTTTGTGGTCAGCAGGGGAATGAATCCAGAACGGAGTATGATGTCATCTTGTACGGCACCACATTGGACTGTAGTGCTTTCCTCAAAGCTCAGGAGAACAGGGTATGGCACTCCTGAGCATGTGTGACACTTCTCGCCTAGCCCAGCATTACATGATTCACCTCAGTCCATCATGAAGCTAGTCCAGCAGAAGAGGGGAAAGTGGGAGGAATATGTGGTTCCACGCCACTGCTGTCCATGGAGAACTCCCATTAGAAGTAAGCAAATACACTTTCTCCATGGATAAGCAGGGGAGCTTGCCCAGAGCTAAGTGTTGCTGTAGATGAATAAAAGATGACCTGTGGATGACAAAGGTTGAGGGGGAGGAGGAGAAGGTTCCTCAAAAAAGGATCCTGAAAATAGTTTGTCGCTATGACAAGATAAGATGAGACAGTAGTGCTTCATGAAGATGTGAAATATCTTCAACTGAAGCAGAACCCAGGCGGGATACTGTTGCTGATTTTGCACAGAGTTTATGAATGGAAACCTTCTGGAGGTAATCTTCCAGCCTGACACTAATGGAAGTCAATACAATTGAAAATCCACCGAGAGTGAGTTCTCAGAAACCACGCTCGGGCTACTGGGTTGTGGGAAAAACAGTTGAGAATCCTTCCTCACTGATTGAGTAGCTTTTGAATAATATATCAAAGCTCTTTTACAATTCAAGGTATGAAGAACAGTTTCAGCGGGAAGAGTTTGAGATTTTGGGGGACAGCGAAGGGGTGGGGGGGAGAAAACTAGGAAGATGACTGATTAAGGTAACAGTCACCACTAAGGAAATAAAGATGCATTCATAGAAATATTCTTTTGGGAAAAATGAATAAGGACTGTAGGAAACTAAAGCCTGCAGCTCACAGACTTACGTGGCCGAGGTAACTGCTATGAGATAAAGACCCTTCCAAGAAACATGCTGATGTGTTGCTTCTGCCATTGGTTCAAAGGGAAGATGGGTGAGCTGTATGAGTACAATGTTAAGATCCCATTGTGGAGGTGGTTGACAAACTGGAGGATTGACATGGAGCAATCCTTTAATAAATCTTCCTCTAACTGTGAGCTGTGATGAGAAGACTGGCTGGAGACGACATTCAGAGGACTGTCGGGCGGGGAGGAGGACAGGTCTAGAAAATACAGCCTCTGATGCTTAGCACCCGGTAATATGTGGTGATTTTCTGCCAGAGTGCACTGAAGTGTTGAATATGCCCTCCCCCGCCTCATTGGGGCACTGTTAAAAGCCTTGTACCTGCTTTGGCATTATAGCTGAAGTAGAAGTTACCCGTTTCCTTTCCCTCAGATGTGGTTGGGACACATACAGCTTCAAGGGCAGCCTCCATGGAGGTGGACGAGAATAAGGTTGAAACGACTGCGAGCATAAAAAGAATTATGGAGGCTGACAGGACCTACAATAGGCTGGCAATCTACTGGGAATCTGATGGCTGAGGCAAAAACTCCTCAACAGTTGAACAGTTGTCCTTGATAACCGGCACAGTATCTTTCACTTTTTCACCAAATAAGGCATCTCCCAGATAAGGAGCATCTGAATCGTGCTGTCCTCCCCAAAGACCAGAGGCACATAGCCACACAGTCTGACTAGTACCAACTGCCACAGTGGAGCATCATTAACTTCATAAATAGACCATAAGTAGACTCCTGAAGTTCCGCCAGAAGAGATGCAGAGTTGAAGGCTGATCACAAGCTAATGCCCTCGATTCCTGCTATATTTGCTGCAGTAGGATATGATGATATGCTACTTCCGACCATGTCCAAAGTCCATGCTCAATGGAGTACTGGAGGAGGATTTTGGAGTTTCCGCTTGTTTCAGAGCCACCTCGGACAGCACAGAATAATGAGACAATTGCGAGGAAGCACAGCCAGGCAAAGCTTCCAGCTTATACTTGAGATCTAAACTCCTAGAAATCAGTGAAATGAGAGAGGGGTCTGACATTCTAAGCTGAACACCCTGAAAAACCTGATGAACTGGAAGCACAAGTGATTCGTGAAGCATAATCACAGAATGCAGAATAGCATTAAAATCCTGCTTATTTTGAGATGCTGCCGGTGCATATAAGGCCGGCACCTTACAGAGCCTCTGCTGAAGCTTTGAACAACAGATATCCCTCACTCTGGTGATCCAGCGGTAGAAGGGGTGAACACATCTTGTCAGAGGGAATGAACAGGCTCATCAAAACACATCCAGCAATCCTGGTTCCAGCAGACTAGCTGGACCAGAGATAACATCTAACTGAAATCAGACCCTTGAAAACACTGGAGGGGACTCTCATAATGAGTGTGAGAGAAGGCAGATCAGTACCACCTTTGGAAAGCACCGGCTGCAGAACTAGATAGAGCGTGAGTAGAAGCATTCTGCAGTAAAGCAATAATTTGCTGCAAAAAGGTGTGCATGAGCTGCATACTGAAGTGGCAGTGCATTCAGGCAGCATAACAGGCTCTTCAGGCAGCACGGGCATTAGTCGAGCTTGCTTAGCAGGAGAAGCAGAGGAGTCTGTAGACTGATCCAAGTGAGAGCAATTTGACCTTTATAAACCTACCTTTGAGGGCACCGGAAGCTGCTTTGTTTCCTTAGAACAATGTTTTTCATTTATGAGATTTTTTTTCTTATACTCAGCCAAGCAACACGTTATCACCGCATATGCTCTGACCCAAAGGACAGGGATAAACACCTCCAAATCCTGACAGAATCTTTCGAACAAAAAGGCTACAACTCCAAATCATCTCCAAGAAGATTATTACTTCACTCAGAACACCCAGAGAAAACCAACTATAATAGTGATATACAATTCAGAGCAGGAAAAACTGTAACAAAAAAAAATCATAAGAGACTTAATAACCAGTACTTCAGGAAGATGAATCACAGAGAAATATTTCCTGCTCCACCAATGTTGTCTTTCTGATAACCACTAAACCTGAAGCAAAAATTAGTGAGAAGAATGCCCCTAACAGAAGCCCAGAAAGAGGAGAACACCACAAATCTCTGCAATATACCAAGCTGCAAATTCTGCTAACACATTGCAGGACCCCACAGTTACTCACATGGGAAAAACATTCAACATAAGGGGATCTACTCATGCTCTAATGTGGAATATATTATTCAATGCAGACAATTTGGAAAAGGATACTACATTGGAGAGACAGGAGAAATGTTAAAGACAAAAATCAATTCGTACAGACATAAGTGGTTAGAGCAACTGCCTAGTACCCAGAAGATCAAGGGTTCAATTCCCACTGGCACTCCTTGTGACTTTGGGCAAGTCACTTTACCCTCCATTGCCTTGGAAGAAAAGGCTGGCAATCTACTTCCGGTGATACATTGCCAAGAAAACCCAGAGGTAGCTGGGTCACTATGAGTCAACACTGACTTGATGGCAAAAAAAAAAAAAAAAAGAAACACACACACAGACATAAGACCACATGGCAGACCAAGGTGTCACTTCTATCACCTTGGTGGTTGGAGAGCACTTCTCAGGATCAGAACACAGCATCAATGACTTTGTGGTCAAAAGTGCTAAAAGGCAGATTCAAATCAATCCAGGAACATAAAACTTTTAAACTTAAGATAAGGCACTTTCAATCAAACCATACAGGACTTAATAAAGATAGGGACTTTCTGTCATATTATAAAACAAATATTTAACACTTGGTCACCTTCTGATCACCAATCCATTACTCCTCACTTCCCCACCCTCTTCCTGTGAGACTGTCAATGGAATGATTTCGCAATTCACTCACATTATGATATTGCCATCTATTGCTCAGACTGTCCTGACCTGAAGGTGGTTTTAACGTTCAAAAGCAAGTCCAAGAATGTATTAAGTTAGCCCAATAAAGCATAGTTACTCACCTGTAACAGGTGATCTCCGGGAACAGCAGGAATTTAGTCTTCACATATGGGTATCATTGGTACCGACAGAGCCTGCACAGGAACGCTCCCCAGCGTCCAATAGGAAAGCTTTTGGGAGCATCCCACAGCAACTGCGTGCTGCCTTCCTGCCTTTCCCAACTGTCCCTCTCCAGTTGAGTTTAAAGCTGAGACAAAAGAGAGAGGGAAAAAGAGAAAGAGAGAGATACAACTCCTAGGGGAGTTGGGTGGGTTGTGAAGACTAAATTCCTGCTGTTCCCGGAGATCACCTGTTACAGGTAAGTAACTATGCTATCTCCAGGAACAAGCAGGAATGTAGTCTTCACATATGGGGACTCCCTAGCTGCAGATGCCAGGGAGATGGCCCCAGAAAGTTGTGTGCCCTTGTGAAAGGGCTCCACTTCCCCCCATGGATCTCTGGCATCCTACCAGGGATGGTGGGTAGGAGTTGATTAAGTGTGGAACAGATCTTGAAGAACAGCCTGACCAAACAAGGCATCCCGGCGGGAGTCCTTGTCTAAGCAGTAATGGGCTGTGAAGGTATGAACCGAAGCCCAAGTAGCTGCTTGACAGATGTCGTCGATAGACACAGAGTAAAGATGAGCCATTGAGGCTGCCATGGCTCTCACACTGTGCGGTGACATGGCCTTCAAGAGGATGGTTCTTGCTCTCATAGGCAAAAATATACACTGTGCAAGCCAGCTGGACAGTGTCCTTTTGGAGACTGGAAGCCCCAAACGACTAGGATCAAAAGCAACAAAAGAGTTGAGAGGACTTTCTATGTTGCTGTGTCCTTTGCAAGTAAAAGGACAAAGCTCTTTTACAGTCCAAAGTATGAAGATTCCTTTCTGCATTTGAGGCATGAGGCCTTGGAAAGAATACAGGAAGGTAAACCGCTTGGTTTAAATGAAAAGGCGACACCACCTTTGGCATAAAGTGTGGATGAGTCCTAAGGACTACCTTATCATGATGGAACCTTGTATAAGGAGGATCAGCCACGAACGCTTGCAATTCACTGATGCGATGTGCTGATGTGATTGCAATAAGAAAGATAACCTTCCAGGAAAGGAATTTCAAAGAGGTAGTGGCTAATGGTTCAAAGGGCAGTTTCATGAGCTGCCCAAATACCAGATTTAAGTCCCATGCCACCGGTGATGGCTTAATGGGAGGCTTAGTTAAAAGAAGGCCTCTCATAGATCTCGCTATGAGAGGATGAGAGGAAATAGGTTGTCCATTTAGAGGCTTGAAAGAAGCTGCAATAGCACTCAAATGGACTCTCACTGAATTGGTCTTAAGCCCTGCATGTGATAAATGAAGGAGATACTCCAGTAATGATTCCAGAGGTATTGCAAGAGGGTTAAGACCCTTCTGCGAGCACCATATGGCAAACCTTTTCCACTTAAATGCATAAGAGCGTCTTGTGTAAGGTTTCCTGGAAGCATAAAGGATATCCTTTACCTGCTGGGAAAGGTTAAGACTGTGAAGTTCTAGGCTTTCAGCAACCAGGCCCCGAGATGCAGAGACTGGGGACTGGCATGCCACAGCATCCCGTCCTCTTGAGAAAGAAGATCTGGAGCAGATCCTAACTCCAGAGACGGAGGTTGAGAGAGACGTAGGAGCAAAGAGTACCACGGTTGCTGTGGCCAACGTGGAGCTATGAGGATCATATGACCTTTGTCTCTCTGAAGCTTGAACAGGGTTTTGGGAATTAGGGGAATGGGTGGAAAGGCATACAGGAAGTCCTGACCCCAATGAAGGAGGAAAGCATCCCTGGCCTGACAACCCCGAGCCGGAATGCTGGCACAGAACCGGGGAAGTTTGGCATTCAGCGGACTTGCAATGAGGTCTATGTCCGGGGTTCCCCAAATTTGAAAAATTTGGGCCACCTGGTCTGCATGGAGAGACCATTCGTGTGGAAGCAGAACTCGACTGAGTTTGTCTGCCCAAGAGTTTTGAATGCCTGGAAGATACACCGCAAGGACATGAATCTGATGTTCTCTTGTGAGGGCCCATAGTCGCAAAGCTTTGTTGCACAGCGACAGACAGCCTGTTCCATCCTGCTTGTTCACATAGAACATGGCTACCTGATTGTCTGTTTGAACTAGGACTGTCTTGTAGCTGAGCTGGGTGTGAAATACTCGAAGAGCAAGGAAGATTGCTCTGAGCTCCAGGAGGTTGATATGGAGATAGGCCTCCTGTGGAGTCCAGGTACCCTGGGTAGAGAGGCCATGCAGGTGAGCTCCCAAACCACCTGTGAAGCATCTGTTAGAGTGGCTTGAGGTGGGGGTTGCTGAAAAGGAGACCCCACCAGAAGGTTTTTGGGTGACTGCCACCATTGGAGGAATAAAATAAGGCAATCTGAATTTGCTATTTTGTCTGACAGGCAACCTGAGGCCTGAGTCCACTGAGTGGATAAGGTCCACTGAGTGGATAAGGTCCACTGGGCTGCCCTCATATGGAGGCGAGCATAAGGAACCACATGCACAGTGGATGCCATGCGGCCTAGCAACTGTAGCATTTCCCGAGCAGTGAGGTGAGGTTTTAGCACTGGTTGGGAAGCTAGCTGCACAATGCGAAGGCAGCGGGGCTGTGGGAGGAAGGCCTTTGTCTGTCCGGTATCCAGAAGAGCTCCTATAAACTCTAGGGATTGAGTGGGAGCAAGGTTGGACTTTGGGAAGTTTATGCCAAGTCCCAAATACTGAAGGATGTGCATTGTGCGAGACAGAGCAACCCTGGCCTCTGGCTCTGAAGGGGCTCGAATGAGCCAGTCGTCTAAGTAAGGGAAGACGAATATTCCCAGGGTGTGGGAAAATGCTGCTACCACAGCCATGCATTTTGTGAACACCCTTGGTGCAGAGGCCAGGCCAAAAGGAAGAACCCTGTATTGGTAGTGCTTCCCTTGAAACAGGAATTGAAGGAACCTTCGGTGAGTTGGATGGATGAGAACATGAGTGTACGCATCCTTGAGATCTAGAGAACAAAGCCAATCCTGACTCTGAATGTATGGCAGCAGAGTTCCTAGAGAAATCATTTTGAACTTCATTCTGAACAGGAATTTGTTCAATTCTCTGAGGTCTAGAATGGATCTGCATCCTCCTGTTTTCTTTGGAATAAGGAAATAGGGGGAGTAAAACCCTGTACCCCGTTGGGGAATGGGTACCTCTTCTATTGTCCCTTGAGCAAGGAGCATAGTGGCTTCTTGACCTAACCAGTCATTGAGAGAGGTCTGAGAATCGAACTGTCTTACTATTGGAGGAGGGGGCATGCTGAGGAAATGAAGCTTGTACCCCTCTCTTACAATAGACAGTCCAATTTTCTGCTGTTATCTGACCCCATCTGGGGGCAAAATGACATAACCTTCCTGGGATGGTGGAGGGTTCTGGACCGTTCAGGGCCAGGAAGGCAAAGTTCTCTAGACAGGAGTCAAAGCCCCTGTGGAGGCTGAGTCTGCTGAGCCGGTTGAGGCTTAGCTGCTTTTGGTTTCCTTTGTTGCCTAGGTTGTTGGTGCTGTCCTTTTTGGGTAGACTGACCTCAACGATGATCCTGCTGGGTATAGGAGGGATAAAACATTTTCTTCTTGCTGAAGAATGATTTCTTAAAGGATCTTTTCCTCGCAGGATCAGCTGTAGATTTAGACAATCTATCCAAAGTGATATTGTCAGCATCTATCTCATTAGCTTTTTCCTGCCAATTCTTGCCAAAGAGATTCTCTCCTGTGCAAGGTATATTCCCCAGTTTGTCCTCTACCCAGATTTCCAAGTCAGATGCCTGGAGCCAGGCAATTCTACGTGCACATATGGCAATAGCAGAGGTTCTGCTTATGCATTCAAAGCAGTCAAAGGCTGCACGATTCAAACTTGGAAACATCCTGAGCATGTTTAACAAGAGTAAGATAATCCTGCCTTTTATCATCAGGAAGAAGAGGGTTCATAAGCTCTAAGTCTCCTGTGACCTCCTTAAGGAACATTCCCATATACAAGATATAGGAACTGATCCTAGCAGAAAGCATGGAAGCCTGGAAGGATCGACGTCCAAAGGCGTCAAGAGTCCTACACTCACGTCCTGCAGGATTAAATGCATGCCTTTTTTCACTCTTTATCCATCTCATGGCTGATTCCACCACCATGGAATGGTGTGGTAATTGAGTCTTCTGAAACCCAAGACAAGGAGGAACTCGATACATGGTGTCGAGTCTTCGAGAGTGAGGAGATGTGGTCAGAGGTGTTTCCCACCATCCTTAACATAAGATCATGCAAGATCTCATGAATAGGTAAGGTAGTTGCCTCCTTGGGAGCTTTAGGGTATTGTAGGATTTCTAATTCCTTTGCCCTAGGCTCTTTTTCAGGAGCCACTGTGATGGAAAGACCTCGGGCCACATCTCAGATAAAATCGTGAAATGACATATCCTCTGGTGGAGACATCCTATGCTGAGGAGAAGAGGAATCCTCAGGAAGAAGTACTCTGGCATCAGCAGAGCTTTCAGTCTTCAGACTCATCCGAGGATTCGAAGTATCTCCGATCCGGGTGATCGTGCAAGGCACGGTACCAATCGAAGTCGGCATCGGGGTGGTCCGGTACCAACTTGTCGATGACGGATAGAGACGCATGACTCGGTCCCGGTAGAATACCTGCTGATGTCAATGCAGTTGGTACCAGTACCGGAGTCGGTGCCGGTACTGGCTGAATTGTCTGAAGTGGTTTCAGAGGAATCGAGGCCGTGAGTAGAGCCGCCAGACTGTGTTCAATAGCCAAGAACCTCTGGTCTATCGACGCTGCTAATGCTTGGGTATCGGTGCCGGATGAAGCGGCCGGAACCCCAGAGCATGGCACCAGTAGTTCTGCCGAGGTTGAAGCCTTGAGAACATCCTGGAGCCCCGTTAGTGCTTTGGAAGCTGAAGCCTCCCGCCGGGGCAATTTTGCCGGTGAAAGTCCCTCAAGGGCAACGCCAGAGGCATCTCGATGTTTAGAAGGAGATTTACCCTTTGAGGACTGGTTAGATTTATGTTTAGTTACCTGAGATCCATGGGAGGAAGATGAAGCCCTGGAAGACGTCGATGACACGGAGGCTGCATCGGAGGGAAAAAGGGTGCTAGTTTAGCAGCTCGGTTTTGCCGGCCCCTTTTCGACATCATCCCACAGGTAACACACTCTGAAATAGAGTGGTCAGGACCTAAACATTTGAGGCACCACTCATGGGTGTCGGTGACGGAGGTGGTACCGCCACACTTAGAACACTTTTTAAAACCCGAAGCGGTTTTTTCCATTCTGAAGGAAAATGCTTTGCCTAGTGCCCAAAATGGTGCGTGGCACCCGAGAAGAAAATTACTGGAAAAGACTCCAGAAACAACGTTTTTTGTTTTTTTTTTGAAAAAAAGAAAAGAACCACCGGCGGTTCCGATATAGCGTCGAGGGAAGGCAGACGTGACCACAAAGAAGAATAAGAAGGGAAATTTTCTGCGGTGACAGGATGTGCGACCTGTTGGCTCCACGGAAAACGAAGAACTGGAGAGGGACAGTTGGGAAAGGCGGGAAGGCAGTACGCAGGCGCTGTGGGATGCTCCCAAAAGCTTTCCTATTGGACGCTGGGGAGCGTTCCCGCGCAGGCTCCGTCGGTACCGACGATACCCTATATGTGAAGACTACATTCCTGCTTGTTCCTGGAGATAAAGGTATCACCTTATTTTCCTTTATTGTTTCTCCTTTTTATCTAACTTCCTATACATGGCTGCTTAGAAAAGGAAGCAGCAGCACACGAGACCCTGCCCAGCTGTGGGTCCAATAAACGAGGCAAGGAAAGAAAGAAGACAGACTCCCTTTTGCTGTCAGCTATTTATTATTTAACTTGGCCTCATGTGCCTGCAGTGGTGAAAGCCGTAGTGTCTTATTTCCTGCTGAATGAGAAACAACTCTGGATACAGTTGCCCTCCTCCTCAGAAACCCCTGCAGGGTACCCACGGGAGCTAGTAAACCGGCTGCCATTCTCTTTGTTGATACCAGAGAACTGCCCTTAGGGGTTTTAGCATCAGATGCTATGGTACAATATGTTCTAGGGAGAGCAATGCAATGAGTGTCCTGCATGGCGTGTGGATGAAAAAGACTGAGATGAACTGTGGCATGCTGGGCTAGGTAGGAAGTTGCGTGCATGCTCCGGAGCGTCCCTCTGGGTGTTCCTGAGCTTTGAGGAGAGCACTGCAATGCTGCACAGGATGACATCACTCTCTGTTGTGGCTCCAGATTCGCCTGGAATAGAACAGTGACTAGCTCCGTGGTAGGTATGTCAGATGCAGGAATACATAGTTTATAGGTAATAATTTGTGTTTGGGTGATATACAGATGACAAAGTATATTTGGGTGAACTATTTATCATCCAAAGACAAATTATTACCTATAAACTATGTATTCCTGCATCTGATGACACATTACTACAGAGACCGTCATTGTAGCCTCAATTATTATAATAGTGTGGTTAAATTTAGCTGCCGAGTGAATCTCACCCCATGGGGATCCAACTTCTTAACACTGTAGTTTGATGGACAAATCCTGTTGAAAATAGGCCCGTGTCAAGAGAACCTTTGATAAGTTCTACATATAAACATCAACCCACGATCTATTCTTCAAACATGCATCTATTTCACACCCACGCATACAGTCATACATGGTTCACAGGAATCAATGCAACAAAAATCCGACCTGCATAAACTCAAAGAATAAACGTCACAAACTGTTTAAAAAACAAATACATATCTGACCAAACAGTAGAAAACTAAATACATTTTTTTCAGCTTTACCTGTTCTTTGTTTTCAGAAGGAAAAGGGGAAGGGAAATAAGTTCAAGTTACAATGCCAGTTTTGGGACCAGGCTGACCCACGGCAGACCCATCTGTTGCCATCTAATCTATAGGGCTTTGGCACTGGCTGGGTGCGATATGTGCGGAACTGGCTTCTGAGGGTAGCCACTGTAGATGTAAACCTGCAGAAGAATGGCAATGTCCACCAAGACCTGAAGCAGTCCACAGATGGAGAACTGGAAAGGAGCCTGGTTCAGAATGAAGTAGACAGTCTTAAAGGTGTCCCCACTGGTCCACATTAACACCATCTTAATACTGTTAAAAAAAAAAAAGATATATATTAAAAAGGAATCCAAACTCAAATTTATCCATTAATATTCCTTAAGCACACTACACTCTTCTGCTTGTCCAAAATAAAAAAAATCTTGTTTTGAAGCAGCAAAATGGAAGCCAAAAGATAACAGGTATACCCAGTAGCGGAAGTTCAAATGAAGAACCTCTGGCAAAATATCAAAAAGGACCCCAAGAGCATGAGAAAACCACCCCTGGAGATATGGGAGAGGCCACAAGAGGGCCCCCTCTCTTTTCCTCGGCTCCACTACACTGCAGGGGCTGTTTGGGTGCCACTGAGTGCACCCCAGTAAAATCTGTTTTTGTAAGGTGGAACAACAAGTATTGATAAATTAATTTAATCAATTAACCACTATCTAGTAAGAATGGAGCAGAGATTCAGCTATAGTATGTGACATAATGCTCTTGGGAAATGAGGTTTCAGAAGGGAAGGGGGCAAGAGTGGGATGGGGGGGGGGGAGAGGAGAATAAAATCTGCATGTCAACCTGTGACATTTTTATCAGTCCAAATGTTTGAATAAGCAAACAGGATTAAATGCAATCTATATCGTAGAAGGGTAAAATCATCGTACATACTAGAAAGGTGACAGAAGCTGACCTTTACTGTGCTAGTTCAGGCTCTGTAACATAGATCATACTCTGCCCCCTGGACTATGCAGAGATCACAGACACATACCAGTAAATGTCTGGGGCCAGAAAAGAGGAGGTCTTGCACGTGGGAAGCTTCAAGGGAGAAGAGTAAAAGACAAGAACAAGAACTGAAGTGTGAAATAATGTACAGAGAAAGAGAGTATAAGTGCTTTATTATTAGGAGACATTTACAGCATTCTATGTTCCATAAAAGAGTAAATGACTAGTGGCACACTGTAATTACTTCCATGCGGAGAACATTTCTGAAGAAAAAAAAAGTTTCTAATATAGGAGGAGGGAACATTTTATTTAAACTTTTCTATGCTAAATGCACCCCTAGTGTTCCCTTTCAAACAGGCAAGAAAACGAGTGGTTCACTGTTCATGTACAGTCTTAATCTCAGCCTACACATTATCACCTCTTGTGTCAGCTGAAATCAAACAGGCTCAGTTTTGTTTTCAGATATCTATGAACTCTGCCGTTAAAACAGCCCATGCTATCACTCCACAAAGACACGAGACTATACATAGTTTTTTGTTGTGCTCTATTTTCCATGACAATATAGTGCCCTTAGTTTTCTAATCCTGTGGCTCCTGATGCTTTTGGTTTTAAAGCTTGGAGCTTACCACAGAGCCATGAACAAAAAAAAATAAATCTGCAGGACCCACAAAAATCAGAGCTTTACAGAAGTTCTCCCTTCCCCCATCTCCTAGAGTTGTCTATTATGAATGTTGTACAATATAAGAACTCACATGTTTATTCTTTTCAACTCATGGGATGTTGGGAAGAAAACCATAAGGGGCTAAGAATGTCTTTTCTACCTGGAAACAAACCACACCCACACACACCCCCACCCCACACACTCCAAAAATAACCACCATCCCCTCTCACTACTGCTGCCACACACAGCTACCTCTTAGTCATTCTGATGTGTATTCCATTTTTTTGTTGCAAATTCTACTGTCAAACTTACAGACTGAACCAAATAGCTTTCTTAATGGTTGCAATATATGGCATATCTAGTGAATGAATTGTGTAGTTTGCAAATGGTAGCTATGTGTATTGTCAACTAATGGTGGAGATACTATATCAGTAACCCAGACAAGATCCACAATTTACAATTCACTCAGACCCGATTTTATAGATGAAAACCAATTTTTTAAAACTCAGATTTTGTCTGCTCTCCGGTTAATCAGTTCAACAAACTGAACAAACAAATAAATCAAGATAATTTAAAGGAGGCAAACCCAGAAGATAAAATGTTTTTTAGATGAACCTCAGGGTTATGAGTTATATGCTAGTCTCTATTTTAAGAGACCCACTATCTCCTTTTTTAAAGCCTCATATATGCCCATAATTATCAATTGGTTCATGAATGTTATGTAATATGTTCAAAACCTAAATGCAGAAAGGGACGTGAAGTGGGGTACTGAAGAAAGGTTCTGAAATATAAAGAGTGAGAATGGCTTAGAATTTTGTTAACAGCCTAGAAGTGTATATCTGTAATACAAACCAAGGACATATTTTGTAGATGTTTTTGAGCTACACAGAATGTTTTTGTTTGCAGGAAGCTTGTCCTGATTAAGCATGAGCAAAGGTTTGACCTGAAACACGTAGGGCCCAATATTCATTTGGGCAGCCTATGCACTGCTATGGTGCATAGCCATACCTGCCCATCCTTAAAACTTGGACATTCAATCCCGGGATCATATGCTGCCCTGGCATCAAATATCCAGGCTTGCCGCACATGCCCGGAAGCCACAGAAGCCAAGCGACATTGCATGCTGCCTGATTAGCTCCTGCAGTTAAGATAGGCAAGGAAAACCCTTGCCTATCTTTTAGCCACTGGCCCCTAACTATGCAGCATGCAATATTGCTGCTGCCCGGTTAGCGACTGTTGCCACCTCTGCTCTGCCCTGCCACGGTACACCCACGACACACTCCAGTGCTAAGCTGTTAACATTAGGACGTGTAAGGGACATAATCGTAGATATTCAGCGGCCCTAACCGTGTTAGTGTCATTGAATATCCCGATTAGAGCCATTTACATGGTTTACTGGGCTATAAACCGTGTACATGCCTTTTGAATATTGGACCCGTAGTGTTTAGCTTGATCTGTAAAGCAAAACTATAATGCAGAGCAATGAGACAAAATTGTATAATGTGGCATTTTTTCCTAATAAAAGAAAATTCTGCCGCCTAGGTGGGGGAGAAATTACAGGAGACTGCTCAGGTTTGCAGGTCTGTGAATTCCTCCGCTGAAGCTTCAGTAGTACTCTGTTATGATATAATACTGTGTTTCTTATTCCTTTCTTACTTGCACTTGAGTTCATGGAATTGGAGCACGCAAACAGTTAGTGCCATGACTCTGATCTCCTTTTCTCTGCATTCAAGGCAAGGCAGACAGAGGATTGTATTAATTTGCTTAGCTGCAGACATACTCAGTGTAGGGCAAGGGCTTTAGCGTTTAAGAGAGGCAGTCCGTCTTTGTATGTGTTCAACATAGTGATGTATGTATAAACCCTGTAGCATGATGGCATTCAATGACTAGTGGTAATGAAACATTAAAATTTCCCTTAGGAGGGACTTTTTCAGAGACCTTCAATGTTTGAAATACAAATAGCAACACATGAAAAGTTTCAAGAAAAACGTAAGTTTTAAGAAGAAAAACATTTTCTGGTTGTAAAAGATTTAAACAGTCTGGCTTTTAAATTGGTAATTAGTTGCTGTGCTTTCATATGCTGATTTTCTTTGAAATGGATTCTCTGAGTCAATGGACTGGGAAGAGGAATGTACTGTACATTGCAGCAATGGCTTGAAAAGTAGATAGCACAGATAACAGGGACTCTGTGTGTTTTATAGTAACTGCTAGCAAGAGATAATTGCACAGCTTAAAGACATGAGAAATTCCTTCTGGCCAGATTTGTTAGAGAAGTTACTTTTAAGAGTATCTAAACAGAACACAGAAAATAAAGCATAAATGCTGTTAACTTCTGATTCCAATTGGCAGCAGTATTACTGAGAAAAAAAATCAGCATGATTGTGATTTCATTTGATTATGTTAAGATTATTTTACAGGGATCCTGGATTTGACAACTGCAATGGAGGAGGAAGAAAAACCCAAAAAGATTAACCATCTCTTTACTTGTGTTTGCACAGTAAATAAGTTTAATCTACGATATGAAAGTTTTGTTTTCTGGGTTTCATGGAACTAAGCTTATCCCAGGATTAAGAGAATTTGTCTGCTGATTTCATTTTGTGTGTAAAAAATGCAAACATTGAAGTTTCTTATAAATAGTACCTCCCATAGCTTCTTATAACTGCAGATAAGAACCTCTGGAGAATGGTAAAGCACATATTCTTTTGTTTTATGATATAACAAAGACTAAGAAAAATTATGAAGGTGTTTAAAGGATAAAATACAAGTTAGCAGCTTTGCTGAAAATCGAATTGCTTGTCAAAGTCAAAGCATGTTTATTTGATTAAAAGGAATTGTAAAAAGAGGGGGGAAAAGTAAAAAGAGAAAAGAAAATTAAAAAAGAAAGGTGAAACAACCAACATGATTGATACAGTCTGGAAGCTAGCCTTGTGGAGTGCAGATTATCTGTCATGTGCATTTATGTCATAGTGTTTGCTCTGAAGATTTAATGGTTTGATTTCATTTTCTGATTTCTGGTAATACTGATGACCCTTTTTCTTTCTATTTTTTATTGTGCAAGAAGCATGGTGATATGTGTAATATAAAAGAAAAGATGTTAGATTAGGGATTTAGTTTTTACAAGTCACAAACAATGGATGATACAACTTCATTCTAACAAGTAAATTGGTGGTAAATGTGTGTTATAATGTTTTCTTAATTATGTTATTAGGTTAATTGAAATTCCTGATGCATACCACATCCATGAAAGTGTAAGAGACTACTGAGTGGCTCCCAGTCTATTTTAGATACCTGCAAGTCTCTATTGGAGTAGTAATCCTAAATTCTCATGTGTATTTCAATTTTATTATGGAATGTCCCCTGCAGAACTGATGTTATTAATTGAAGGAGTCTCTAAGGACTACCAAAAGGGACTACTACTGCTGGAAAGAAATTTGCACTTGTATTTACTTCTGAAAACTACTCTAAATTTTGGGAAAAGGGGAATAGTTTGAGTTGAAGCTGATAAATCTGTGTATTTTAGAATCCACTGTATTTGTTAACTTAGTCAGGGCTTAGTATCAGCAGAGAAAATTTAGTTTAAATCTAAACCCAGCAGAGCGGTTTTAGTTTAAATTTAATACTCAGTAGAGAGCTTTCAGTTTAAATTTAAAACTTACTCAGGGCCTAGTATCAGCAGACAGTTTTTTATTTAAATCAAATCAGAATACGGTTTAGCATAGAAGGAAGAATAGGGTAATTATCCTTTGAGTTAAAGAAATAAATTATTTTTAGAGACCTTTACAAAGAGGTCTTAAGTGACAGATCAAAGGGGCAATCTGAAAGGCTCCTTCTGTCAAACCAAGAGCTGTGTGAATCACCCAGGAAATTGTTAACAGATTATCTTAGAAGCACAGGTCTGGGACCTGTGTAGCAAGCCAGCCTTTACTAAGTGTTAATTCCCTTTAACCCACCCCAAACATAATCTTAGCTTTATAGGCTCTTAAACCTATTAAAGGGGAAGAGGTGGTCAAATTCACTTTCAGGTTCATCTGGTTATCATCATCAGGAATAGATTAATTTCAGGGCCTTAATTAATCTTGAGGTCCCTTAAACTTAATAGGTATAGTTGTATCAGTACAAGTATCTCTAGCAACTTTAAGTACACAACTTAAATAGCTAAATACAACATTAAAACAAAGATGCAGATAGATGTCCAGCACCAAGATGGGGGTTATTCAGTCTTTTGCATAGAGTTTCATATGTATGATTTTCTCCCAGTTGGTGAGGGGTTTTACGTGTGCATTAGGTGCAAGGAGCTCTTTGACCTCTGGAACGAGCCTGATCTCTGGAGACTAGAGAAGCAGACTTGGAAGACATAAGAAAGACAGAAAGGTACATAGACTAGACCTACAGTGACGTAGTACTGAAGTCCCACCTCTGCAGCCTCTCAGATGCCATGTAGGAGAGAGGTCACATGAAAGGACAGCATCACCATGGTATGGCAGGAAGTAATCCTGTAGTCAGGACCTGTCTCTATCAGGAGATGTAAAACCCTCTCACAGAGATTTCTCCAGGGCATATGCCCATGAGGGAGGAGTTAGGAAGACCATTATAGTTTGCAATTTGAACATTAGGCATGTAGATAGCTGGGTGGTCGTGAGGATTGCCTAGTAGCATGCCTGTGTGGTTGCGAAGGTAGTGGACCTCATGAGCCATCTAGACAAAACTTTAGATAGTGCTGGGGAAGAGTCTGCTGTCTTGGTACATGCTGGCATCAATGACATAGGAAAGTGTGGAAGGGAGGTTCTGGGGGCCAAATTTAGGCTTTCAGGTAGGAAGCTGAAATACAGAACCTCCAGGGTAGCATTCTCTGAAATGCTTCCTGTGCCACGCGCAGGAACCAAAAGGCAGGCAGAGCTCCAGTCTCAATGCGTGGATAAGATGATAGTGCAAAGAAGAGGGTTTTGGATTTGTTAGGAACTGGGCAACATTCTGGGGAAGGGAGAGGTTTAATGAAAGGATGGGCTCCACCTTAACCAGAATAGAACCAGGCTGCTGGCTTTAACCTTAAAAAAGAAGATAGAGCAGCTTTTAAACAAGATAATAGGGGAAAGCAGACAGTCACCCTGGAACGCATGATTTTAAAAATAGTTCAGAAATTACTAATAGTAGGTCTGCAATCTCATATTTCAGTTCTTTCAACACCCTTGTATGTATACCATTAGGTCCAGGTAATTTGCTCCTCTTCAGTTTATCAAACAGTTGTAATACATCCTCATGGGTTTATCAATATTTCTTTCAAATCTTCCACATCATCAACTTTATAAACCATTTCAGGCACAGGTAACTTTCCTACATCTTCTTCAGTAAAGACTGAAACAAACAATTCATTCAGTCCGTTTCTGCACAATTGCAAACAAGTACATGTACTTATAGCTAATGGTAATATGGAATTGATTGTTGAACAGGATTACTTTATCTTATCTAATGCTAATTAATTAATTTTATTTAGACAGTTTTGTATACCACCTTATCCTTCAAAGTGGTCACAACACAATTGGGGGGATACATTTAACACGAGGATATGAGACACAGACTAATACAGGGAACATGGGCAATGGAGGGTTAAGTGGCTTGCCCAAGACCACAAGGAGCACCTGTGGGACTAGAAACCCCAGTCCTTCCGGCCCAAGGTTGCTGTCCTCTAGTAGGATTTGAACCCCCGACCTTCCGGCCTGAAGTACCTTGCCCCAACCACTAGGCCACTCCTCTACTCCAAAGCATCTACTGCTAACACTAAATATTCCTAATTATTTGACTATATGTAGACCAAGCTGACTTGTAGTCTACTTCTATTTTGCATCTACATTCCTTAATTTATTCTATTTGCCAAATTAAATGTTAGACCACATACTAATAGACATACCTCTCTTATCAGGGGCACAATTGAAAAAATATCACGTTTGTTATTTACTCTCCAGTTGCGACAATTTACAAGGTTTAGTAGTTTATGATAAACCCCTAGTGTTGCAGGACCTGGATGGTGCGTGCGGTGGCCTGCTACACCTCTGAGGCCGTGCCTTCCTTTATGAGCTAGTCATCCAGGTAGGAGAAGACAAAGACCCCCTTGGAGGCTGAAGAAAGTGGCCACGACTTCCAGGCATTTTGTGAAGACTCTTGGGGCCAAGGCCAAGCCAAAGGGAAGCACCCTGCACTAAAAATGCCATCTCCCCACTACAAACCACAGGTACTGCCTGTGGTTGGGGTGGATAAGGATGTGGGTATAAGCATCCTTGAGGTCTAAGGAAAATAGCCAATCTCCCTGCTGGAGGTATGGCAGCAATGTTCCAAGGGAGAGCATCTTGAACTTCATCAGGAATTTGTTGAGGCTGCACAGGTTGAAGAGGGGCCTTAGGCCCCGTCATTTTTGGGATGAGGAAGTACTTGGAATAGAACCCTGTGATAAGGAAGCTTATCATAGCTCAGGAAGGAGCTATAGAAAAGGTGAAGTGTCTCTGAACAAGCAACCTGTCAGTTCTGGTAGAAATAAGAAAACAGAATTTTCCCATAAAAGACTACCAGTCCCAGAATGCACCAGGTTTCCAACAGCCATTAGAGGAGCTGAAGTGGGGAAACGTGTGTTCAATCAGGAGGGCTATGAGGTAATCCCTAAGCACTCATCTCAAAGGGCAGGGCCTGATTCAGCACAGCTGCGCTGTGTTAGGGAGGAGCACTCATCTAAGCAGAATAAGAGTAGAGTTTATTCTACAGATGACCATCTTCATGATCACCTTGGATATCCAGAGAATTGTCCTCAGTATCCTGAGAATCAGCTTGAGTTTGATCATCAGTTTCATCTGAAGGATCATCAGAAGCAGAAGCCAAACCGGACAGACAGAGAGGGAAAGAGACCCTTTGGAAGAAGGAAGAGAAAAGCCTTTGAGAGGTCTAGAAGAGTCCAAAGCAGTACGTATACTGGGAGGTATTCCAAGGGCCAGCATACACCATTGGACTGGAGAAAGCCAGAGGAATGGTGCTGCAGAGCTAGGAATCACCAGAGGCTACCTGTGAGGGAGACGGCTGCACGTGGAAGGGACCCTAAGACCTGTGCCAGAAGGTATGTGAAGAGAGATCCAGTGTCCAGGGATCTGGATTGGAAGGCTGGACATAAGAACTGGACTACATACTGGCCAGGCTATATAGAGAGGAACTCTAGCAGCAATGGAAGCTCAGGTATGAACACTGATCTATGCCCTAGCTATAACCTTGAAAGACAGCAGGGAAACAAGTATTCTCCTGAAAATGCTCCATTGAGAGATTCATCTGTGCCAATCCATGATATTGAACCCATGCTTGTTGAACAAGGGGGAATAATAGCAGATGAGGATCCTGTTTATATGGACTGCTCTCTATCTAAACTCCGTTGGTAACTTTCTGTTATAAAGTACAGCAACCATCACAAAGAAATACAAATTTGTTCTTTAATCTACTCAGAAAAGCTCCTGAAGCAGGATTTGACCCACACAGTGGAAGGCAAGCCAGCTAAGGGGTTTCAGCTGGTGACTGCTAGCAATTAAGCCTTACCTAATTGCTTGTGAGCTAGGAAGAGAATCACTTCTGTATCTATGTGGGAAGTAATCAGAAGTTAATCTGAAAAGAACAGTTTGTTTCTTGCTGTGGCTTTTCATTTGTTGTTTTCCTGATTTTGACTTTGTTTTTCCAAGTTAACACTGAAAGCAAGTAACCTAATTTATGTGCTACCAAGCATATCTGTGTTGGGAGAAATAACCCCATAAATAAATATCTTATTGGCTTTACCCAAGAGCACAACTAAATTATTGTCAGCAGCTGTGTCTGGTGTGAATGAACTACATTGCCCACAATACCTTGCAAATCATATAGATATATGCACTTGCCAAGACTGTGAAAAATTCTCGCCCAGGCAGCCGTCTGACAACCCCTTGCCCTTGAGATGGTGTGGCACCAGTTCCACCATGTTGTCCTTGAGAAGACTTGCCAACCCTCCCGGGCAATAAAGGGGAGGAGTCTGAGTCAGGTAGAGGAGGTAACCTTCCCTGACTACCCAAGTGTCCAGGAGTCTGTGGTGATGGTCAACCACCTTTGGACATAGAGGGCCAGATGTCCCCCTGTGGGCTGCCGATATCCTTGGGGTAGATGGGCTATGTTCAAGGAGTCAAAAGCTCCCCCCCCTGGCGGGCCAAAGCTGGTGCCTGGTGTTTTGGAGCCTCTGCTTATAAGGGCCATATCCATGCCCATGCCCATGTCCCTTGGCCTGCTGATCCTGTTGGGGAGCTGGGGAGGCCTGATAAGGTGGGTAGTTTCTGTAAGCAGCTCCCTTCCTCGGGTAAAAGGATTTTTTTACCCAAGCCTTTCCATTGAGGAGGGGCAGTGGTCTTTTTGGAGAGCCTGGTCCTCATCATGAACTCTGTCTCCAGCTCGGCAGCCTTGTCGGTCATGGGTTTGCCAAAGAGGTTCTCTTCTTGGCAGGGGACATTGACCAATTTGTCCTGAACCCACTGCTCGAGGTCAGATGACTGTAGCCAAGCTTGACGCTGTGCACCGATGCCCACTGCTGCTACTCGAGCCACTGACTCGAACCCATCATAGGCTGCTCAAGACATGAATTTGGAGCATTCATGGACTATCTTGGCCAGGTTCTTGAACCTCTGCAAGGGTTCCTTGGAGAGACCAGCTGA
Organism: Ichthyophis bannanicus; assembly: GCA_033557465.1. NCBI lineage: Eukaryota > Metazoa > Chordata > Amphibia > Gymnophiona > Ichthyophiidae > Ichthyophis > Ichthyophis bannanicus. Next base: position 1,221,921,681 of record CM066031.1, read on the forward strand.
GAACCTGAGTTCCTTCACAAGGTCTCTCAGGTACATACACATGTACAGCTGGTAGGCCTGGATACTGCCAATGAGCATTCAGCCCTGGTAGCACTTTTTGCCGGGGGGGGGGGGGCATGGAGGAGTGCTTCTTCTGGCTTTTCAGCCGATGCACGGCAGACTCCACCACCATGGAGTTATGTGGCAGCTGTGACCTTTGGAAGCCCAGGCTCAGGCGGGCTTGGTACACTGAGTCAAGCCATTTACTTCCCACTAGTACCGAAGCTGGTGTCTCCCACATCTGGAGCATCAGCTGTTCTAGGATGGGAGGAATGGGCACAGTGAGCGATTCCCTTGGAGGAGCCTTGTACCGGGGAATTTCCAACATCTGCCCAAGGGTCTCCTCCGACTTGGTAAGGAACGCCAGGGCCTTTGACATATCCTTGAGGAACTCAATAAAGTCCATATCCTCTGGCGGGAACCGCCATTGAGGCTCCGATATGGGAGAGTCAGATGGGACATCATGGTGGCAACTAGTATTGGGGGACTCCTCGTCCAACGTCTCCCACTTGGAGTAGTCCGTCAAGGACTTGTAGGAGGGCTGTTCCGCGGGCCTCGGGGCCCCCGATGCCCTGCAGCCAGTGTCCGGCATACTTGCCGAGGATGACCATGGTCTCATCGAATGGGACTCAGATTGCAACCTTGGCAAAGGATTGACTCAAGGCCAAAGGACCTCGAGGATCGGCTCAGCCTCCGTGGATATTTTGGACGTCAAGGGCTCGGTGGTCGGGGCGGATGAATCGGTCGTGCCAGAAAACAGCACCCCTTGCTGGTCCATGAAGGCAGACAAACTGTGCTCCAGGGCCACCCGGAATAGCAAGTATGGTCTTGAGCAAGGGTATATAATGTGACAGGACCAGATAGGCGATGAATTAATCTCCTACGCAGTGAAGACTGTGTGGTGTATGGATTTCCTGGGTTCCCTATGGCCCCAGTATCCCTATTGTCATGTCAGAATTTTGTATGTGCGCTAGTTTGTTCTAGTGTCATGCGTGAGCCTGCAACACTGATTTCTTTTGTCCGAGATGCTTGTCACACATTCTCTCACTCGCTGTTATAGACAGGACAGAATGATGTGTTTTTGTTTGTTATTTCTGAGTCAGGAAGTAAGACAGAATCATGCAGGGAAGAGCAGACATTCTTGCTTGTAGCTGTCTAGAGATCTGCATGCAGATAAGTACAGAATGATCCTGTTTGCTGTGTGAAGTAGAAAGATCTGTAATTCCACTAGACTGCTTTTCCTTGTTCTTAGTCTTTTTGTGCTTAACAATAGTGAAAGTGTTTCTGATGTTATAGTGGCAGATCATTTTGCATCCAGCGACCACCAGATGGTGTGGTTCAGTATTAGGACTAGGGCTGTTAGAATCCATTCAAAAGTCAGTGTCTTAGACTTTAGGAAAACTAACTTTGCCGAGATGAACCAATAGCTTGGAGTCATTAGTGGGGTGGGAACAGCTGGGGGATTTAGAAAAACAGTGGGCAAAACTGAAAGGGGATATTTTAAGGGCAACCAACCTTTTTGTTAAAATGGTAAATAAAAGGAAAAGGAGACCGCTATGGCTTTCGAAAGAAGTAGCTGAAAAGGTGAAAAAAAAAAAGAGGGAGGCCTTCATGAAATACAAGAGATCACAGAGCGGAAGACAGGCATCTATATTTGGAAAAACTTAGAGAAGCTAGCAAAGTAGTCAGGAAAGCAAAGATTCAAAAAGAGGAGGAAATAGCCAATGCAATAAAATGGGGGGATAAGACGTTTTTCAGATATGTTAGTGAGAAGAGGAAGGGCAAAAGTGGTATTGTCAGACTCAAGAGTGAAGGGGAGAAATATGTAGAAGCTGATGAGGATAAAGCGGAGTTACTTAAATATTTCTGTTCTGTGTTCACAGATGAAGAACCAGGAACAGGACCTCAGAAAACACCCACCAACAGGAACAGAAGCGAAGGGCATCTTGAAGAATTTTCAGAAGACTGTTCATGAGAAACTAGCTAAACTTAAAGTAGACAAAGCGATGGGACCGGATGGGATACACCCTAGAATACTGAGGGAACTTGGGGACGTTCTAGCAGCTCCACTGACTGAACTTTTCCAATGCCTCGGAGTTGGGAGTGGTGCCAAAGGCCTGGAGAGACACTCATGTGGTGCCCTCACACAAAAGCAGAAGTAAGAATGTGGTTGAAAACTACAGGCCGGTTAGTTTAACTTCAGTGGTGATTACATTATTGGAATCACTGCTGAAAGAGAAAATAGTAAGGTTTCTGGAGTCCAGCGGATTACAGGATCTGAGGCAGCATGGATTCACCAGAGGCAGGTCTTGTCAGGCAAATCTGATTGATTTCTTTGACTGGGTGACCAGAGAGTTGGATTGAGGGAGAGCCCTAGATGTGGTTATTTAGATTTCAGCGAAGCCTTTGACACCGTTCCTCACAGGCGACTTATAAACAAACTGAGCACCCTAGGGATGAACCTTAAATTTACGGCTTGGGTTAGAAACTGGTTGTGTGGGAGGCGACAAAGAGTACAGGTAAATGAAGCTCACTCTGAGGAGAAGGAAGTTACCAGTGGTGTGCCTCAGGGATCTGTCCTTGGTCCAATTCTTTTCAACATCTTTGTTAGTGATATAACAGAAGGGCTGTCGGGTAAGGTTTGCCCCTTTGTGGATGATACCAAAATCTGCAATAGGGTAGACACACAGGAAGGTGTAGATAACATGAGGAGGGATCTAGCTAAGCTAGAATTTGGCAGCTGGGATTTAATGTTAAAAAATGCAAGGTCATGCATTTGGGCTGCAGCAATCCAATGGAGCAATCTAGTATAGGGGGTGAAGTACTTTTGTCCACTAAAGAAGAGCGGGACCTAGGCGTGGTTGTGTCTGATGATCACAAAGTAGCTAAACAGGTAGAAAAGGCGACAGCAAAAGATAGAAAGATGCTTGGGTGCATACGGAGAGGAATGGCTAGCAGAAAAAAGGAGGTTATATTGCCTCTGTATAAGTCTTTGGTGCGACCTCATTTGGAGTATTGTGTGCAATTCTGGAGACCGCACCTTCAAAAGGATATAAACAGGATGGAGTCGGTACAGAGGGGGGCTACTAAAATGGTTAGTGGTCTTTATAATAAAGCATATGAGGACAGACTTAAGGATCTTAGAGGAAAGGCAGGATAGAGGTGATATGATTGAGACATTTAAATACCTCTGTGGCATAAATGCACATGGGGAGAGCCTCTTTCGATTGAAAGCAAATTCTGTTACGAGGGGACATGGCATGAGGGTGAAAGGGGATAGATTCAGGAGTGATATGCGGAAATATTTCTTTATGGAAAGAGTGGTGGATCCATGGAATAGTCTCCCAGTGGAGGATGTAGAGATGAGGACAGTATCTGAATTCAAAAAAGCATGGCACAAAGACAGAGGATCTCTAAAGGGAAAAAGGGGACTGTTGTAATTGTTGATATGGAAGGACAGACTAGATAGGCCATGTGGTCTTTTTCTGTCATCATTTTTCTATGTTTCTATGTTTTTGTAAGATAGGGAATAATAAAAGGATCCTTTTGCAAAGAAAAATCTGTGAGATGGTGATTACAATGTACAAGCGTGCTGTCCTGCATAAAGTGAGGTTTTATTGAGAAATGATATATCGTCTGAGTGTTTGTTCCCCTTTTAGGCAGAGGAAGGGTCTTTTGGGAGTCATCTGGCCAACAATGCAGCTGACTCTTCACCCCGTACAGGGGGCAACTATTTATTTGTTCAAGTATTACATTTTTGACTTGCCTATCTTCTCATCTCTAAGCGAGGAAAGCGTAGTTACTCACCTGTAACAGGTGATCTCCGGGAACAGCAGGAATTTAGTCTTCACATATGGGTGACATCAGTACTGACAGAGCCTGCGAGGGAACATTCCCCAGTGCTCAATAGGAAAGATTTTGGAGCATCCCACTGCGTCTGTGCTGCTGCCTTCCCACCTTTGTGACGCTCCCTCCTCAGCTGAGTTTGTAGCTGAGATAAAAGGAGAGAATAGAGAGAAAAACCCTACAACTCCTAGGGGAGGAGGGTGGATTGTGAAGACTAAATTCCTGCTGTTCCTGGAGATCACCTATTACAGGTGAGTAACTACGCTATCTCCAGGAACAAGCAAGAATGTAGTCTTCACATATGGGACTTCATAGCTCCCAGATGCCAGAGAAATGCACCCAGAATTGGTAGTTTTGCCTCAGAGCAGGCCTCAAGAGGGCATGGGTATTTCATGGATGTCTGGTATCGAAAAATTCCGGGACAGAGGGTAAGACTTGCCCTAAGTCTGAAAAAGGTGCTGGAGTACCACCCGACCAAACATGGCATCCCAGCAGGAGTCCTTGTCAAGACAGTAATGAGCAGCAAAGGTATACACTGAAAACCATGTTGCTGCTTTGCAAATTTCTTCAACTGCAACCAAATATAGGTTTGCCCGTGGAGGCAGCCATGGCATGAACATTATGGGCAGTGACATGACCTTCAAGGAAATAGTCCTGCCTTATAAGCAAATGAAATGTAATCTGCTATCCATTTAGAAAGGGTACATTTGGATACTGGCAACCCCAAGTGACTGGGATCAAAGAAGATGAATAACAGCTTTATGGTGCTCAGCTGTCCTTTGAAAACAGAATGCTAAGGCCAGTTTACAGTCAAGGGTATAGAGGGTTGCCTCTGCCCTCGAGGAATGCAGTCTAGGGAAAGAGACAGGAAGGTAAACAGATTGATTGAGATGGAAAGGAGACACCACCTTTGGCATGAAATAGGGGTGAGTCCTAAGGACCATCTTATGGTAGAACCAGGTATATGGCGGGTCTGCCACCAACGCTTGAAGTTCACTGATGCATCTAGCTGAAGTGAGTGCAACAAGGAAGATGACCTTCCAAGAGAAACTTTAGTGAGGTTGTGGCTAAAGGTTTAAAAGACAGCTTAAGGAGCTGTCCTAAGACAACATTAAGATCCCGTGCCACAGTTGGTGACCTGATGGGAGACTTGGTCAATAAGAGCCTTGTCATGAAACGTGTTACAAGCGGTTGTGAGGAGATAGGCTGCCCATCCAAAGGATTGTGAGAAGCCGCAATTGCACCGAGGTGAACCGTCACAGAGTTCATCTTTCATCCTCTGATCTCAAGATGGAGATACTGAAGAAGAGCTTCCACAGGAGTGGAGAAAGGATTAAGATCCTTCTGGGAACACCAAGTGGAGAACCTATGCCACCTGAAGTCATAGGAACATCTAGTGGACTGTTTTCTTGAGGCTAGCAAGATCTGCTTTACTTCTTGAGGAAGATTAAGATCTTGCAACACTACGTTCACCAGCCAAGCCATGAGATGGAGAGACTGCAGATTGGGATCGTGTAGCATCCCTTCCGCCTGTGAGAGGAGATCGGAAGCTGACCTGAGACTCAGGGGGCGAGTCTGGGACAGATGTAGTAGGAAAGGAAACCATGGTTGACATGGCCAGCGTGGGGCTATGAGGATCATGTGGCCCCTGTCTGCTTGAAGCTTGAAAAGCGTTTTGAGAAGCAGGAGTATGGGAGGAAAGGCATACAGAAAATCCAGTGAAGGTGGAAAGCATCCACCTGTTGGAGGCTGGACATCGGGGTTCTGGTGCAAAAATCAAAGTAGTTTGGCATTTTGCAGAGTGGCAAAACGGTCTATCTCCGGAGTTCCCCAGGTCTGAAAGATGTAGGAGATTGTCTCCTGATAGAGGAACCATTCATGCGGAAGGAGGATCCGACTCAATCTGTCTGCTGATATTTTGCTGTCCTGGTAGATACACTGCATGGAGGTGTATTCAATGAGCAATGGCAAAGGACCAAAGATGGAGAGCATCCTTGCAAAGGGCCCAAGAGCTTGTTCTCCCCTGCTTGTTCAGAAAGAACACAGCTACCTGATTGTCCGTCTGGACAAGGACTCTGTGGCTTTGTAGTTGTTGAAAAACTGAGGGCATTGAAGATGGCAAGAAGCACCAGCAAATTTATCTGGAGCTGTGACTCCTGCTCCGTCCAGCAGCCCTGAGTGGAGAGAGAGTCCAAGTGGGCACCCCAGTCCAGCCTGGAGGCATCCATTGTCAGGATGCATTGATATGGTGGCATCTGAAAAGGTGATCCTATGAGAAGATTTCCTGGGGTAACCCACCACAGAAGGGAGTCGATGAGATTGTCTGACTTGGATCTGGTCCTTGAGGCCCCGGAGATCTGCTTCCACTGGGAGGCAAGAGTCCACTGAGCCGTCCACATGTGCAGAGGGACATATGGAACTACATGCACTGTGGAGGCCATATGTCCTAGAAGTTGGTGCATCTCCCTAGCCGAGAGATCATCTCTGAGCCTTATTTATTTATTTATTTAGCTGTATTTATATCCCGCTTTTCACCGGGTCAAAGCGGTCAATTGGGGGATACATTTAACACGAGGGGATATGAGACACATACGCTAATACTTACAGGGAACATGGGCAATGGAGGGTTAAGTGGCTTGCCCAAGACCACAAGGAGTGCCTATAGGACTAGAAATCCCAGTCCCTCTGGCCTGAGATTGCTGTCCCCAGGTGGGACTTGAACCCCCAGCCCTCCGGCCTGAAGTACCTTGTCCTAACCACTAGACCACTCCTCCCTTACTTGAGATGCTAGCTGCACTAGTCAAGTACAGCGGTCCTGGGGCAGAAATGCCCTTGACCGTTGAGTGTCTAGAAGAGCTCCTATGAATTCTAGTGTTTTGAGTGGGAACTAGATGGTATTTTGGAAAATTTATCACAAATCCCAGATTCTGCAGTACCTGCATTGTACGAAGGAGGGATAGATGAACCTCCTGTGAAGTGGCTGCCCGTATTAGCCAGTCATCTAAGTAAGGGAAGACAAATATTCTGAGAGCCCTTAGATATGAGGCTACGACCACCATACACTTTGTGAAGACTCTTCGGGCAGAGGAGAGTCCGAAGGAAGGACTCTGTATTGATAGTGATTTCCTTGGAAGATGAAGCATAGATCTGGATGAATGAAGATATAAATATATGCTTTTTTTAGATCTAGAGAACAAAGCCAGTCCTGACTCTGGAGATAAGGTAGAAGGGTTCCTAGTGAGACCATTTTGAATTTCTCTCAGACTAGAAACTTCTTTAGGTTCCTGAGGTCTAAGATGGGTCTGTACCCTCTATTTTCCTTTGGTATGAGAAAGTAAAGAGAATAGAATCCCATCCCCTGTTGGGATGTTGGAACCTCTTCTATGGCACACTCTGACAGAGCTGATCTCTTGCTGCAGGAGAGCAGCGAGTAGGGGTTGAGAATGATATTCCCCCACTAGAGTGGAGGGGGGTGTTTTGTAGATGAAGCTTGTACCCTTCTCACACTATGGTTAGTGTCTACGGCTCTGAGGTGATAAGATGCCACCTGTGGGCGTAATGGCAAAGTCTGCCTGCTATGTGGAGGGGGTGTGTGTTCTCCAGAGGCAGGGTGGCTATGGTCTCTAGGAAGAAGTCAAAAACCAGGTGCAGATTGGGTCTGTGCAGTTGATTGGGGTTTAGGAGCCTGTGGCTTCTTCTGTTGCTTAGGAGGCTGTTGCTTCCTCTGGATACCCCGAGGTTAGTATTGAGAAACTGGGGGGTAAGAAGGGTAAAATTTCTTCTTACCACAGAAAGGCTTCTTTGCCGCTGCTTTTTTCTTGGCAGGGTTGGCAGTAGCTTTGGAAAGCCTATTGAGGACAGTATTCTCAGACTTTGAGAGGCCTTATCTTGCCAATCCTTTCTAAACAGGTTCTCCCAGTACAGGGAATATTACCCAGCTTATCTTGAACCCACTGTTCAAGGTGTGATGCCTGGAGCCATGCAATCCCACGTGCACCTATACAGATAAGAAGTTGCTCTGCTAGTCCATTCAAAACAGTCAAAGGTTGCCTTGTTGACAAATTTGGAAACATTTCGGGCATGTTTGACAAATGTAAAGTAGGCTGCCCTTTTATCATCCAGGAGAAGAGGAGACATTGATTCCAGAGCCCTAGTTACCCCCCTAAGGTCCATACCCATGTAGAGTATATATGAACTTATCTGGGCTGAAAGCATGGAGGCCTGAAAATAGACGCCCAAAGGCATCCAAAGTTCTCTATTCCCTGCCCGGGGGATTGGAGCAGCACATCTTAGAACTTTTAATTTGACGCATAGCCAATTCCACTATCACTGAGTGGTGTGGAAGCTGTGTTTTTTGGAATCTGGGGTTTTACGGTACTCGATACATGGTATTGAGTCGTCAAGTATGCGGAGAAATGGTGAGGGGAGTTTCCCACATCCGGAGCATAAGATCCTGGAGTATACAGTGAATAGGCAGAGTAGTCGCCTCTTTCGGAGCTGTAGAATATTGGATATGTCCAACTCCTCTGCTCTGGGTTATTTCTCCCCATGCCATATCCTTGATAAACTCTTGGAAAGACATCTTCGGGAGGGGCCATTCTCCATTGCGGCAATGGTGCAGGTTCCTCCAGAAGACTTTGCATCTCTCGGGTATCGATGGATTCATCATCCGAAGAATCTGAATCAGTAGAATCAAAGTATTGACGGGAGCAATGCTCCTATTCTTGCAAGGTCTGGTATGGATCGAGACCAGCATCGGCTTGAGAGACTTGCCGCACTGGTACATCGGAACCGGGAACGGACTTGAGAGCCGGTATGGACAGAAGTATGTTGAGTGGCATAAAGCCCAATGCAGACTGCATGGGCATCGTTGACAGTACCAGTACAGATAATGCCGGTAATGACTTGACCGGTACAGACGCTGCTAACAGAGCTGCTGGACTCTGCTCAATGGCCAGAAAATGCTGATCCATAAAACATGCTGATGCCTGGGTATCGGTACTCGAAGCACTGGCTACCGTTCCAGGGCATGGCACCAAGAGTTCTCCTGAGGTGGAGGCCTTGGGAGCATCCTGGACCCCTTTTGCAGCTTTGGAGGGGATGTCCTCCCACCGGGGTAGTTTGGCCGGTCAATCCAACTCTAGGGCAATGCCCGAGGCATCTCTATGTTTAGATAGAGATCTACTCTTGGGAGGACAGCCTGTCTTGTGTTTCGATACCTGAGATCCATGTGAGGAAGACGATGCCCTTGATGATGTCGAAGCAAGTGAAACCGCATCTGAGGCAAAAAGGGAGCAGAGTTTCGCGATCCGATTCTGTAGGCTTCTCTTTGTCATCTTCTTGCATAGGGGACATTCAGATGGCTGGTGGTCTGGGCCGAAGCATTTAAGACACCAGTAATGGGTATCAGTAGCAGAGATAGTGCTACTGCACTTGGAACATTTCTTAAAGCCACTGGTTTTTCCATCGTGTCAGTAGACTGGAAGGCCTAGGGCTAAGATGGTGTCGATGTGCCTGAAAGAACTAAATAGAAGTTTTTGGTTTTTTAATATTTTTTAAGAAAGAAAGAAATAGAATTGAAAATATTGGTTCCGGCGTCAACAAGAAGGCAGACACAACCACAAAAAATAATGAAGAAGAAGAAGACATTTTCAGTGATGACTGGATTTGCTTCTTGCTGGCTCCGCGGAAAACAAAGAACTGAGGAAGGAAAGTCACAAAGGTGGGAAGGAAGCAGCGCAGGTGCAGTGGGATGCTCCCAAAAGCTTTCGTATTGGATGCTGGGGAGCATTCCTGCACGGGCTCCATCGGTACTGACGTCACCCATATGTGAAGACTACATTCCTGCTTGTTCCTGAAGATTATAAATTATTTACAAGATACATAATAATCCACAGAAAACATAACATGCAAAATCAACAATAAGATATGCCATACTAGGTCAGACTAAGGATCTATCAAGCCCAGTATTCTGTTTCCAACAGCGGCCAATCCAGGTCACAAGTATCTGGCAGGATCAAAAGACAGATTCTATGCTGCTTATCCCAGGCATCCTATATCATTAAAATCCAGATAAAAATGATCACGTACAAAGTAGGCTTTCTGCGGTTTTGTTTATGTAATCTTTCGTAAAAAAAAAAAAGTCTTGACCAAGTTCCATTGATAATACATTCCACAACTGAACCCCCATCACGGAAAAACTGTGTTGAAAACATACCTGCTACTAGATTGACTAGATTATAAGCTCTGATGAGTAGGGATAGTCTCTTAAATGTCTCCGTACAGCGCTGCATGTGCCTTGTAGCGCTCTACGAATGATTAATAGTAATACATAAAACGTACATGGACACCAACACCAGAATAACTGGGTCAGGCATCGAAGAGGAGAGGGGGTCCTCGATGGGACGGGCCTCAAGAGACTGGGATCCATCGCCAGAGGCCACAATGTCGGCCCTGGAAACCTTTCGAGGGCGTTCCTGCTCTGGTTCTTTGGGAGCCCTGTGGGGACTAAGGGACTGGGCACAGGATTTCCCATGCTTGTCCGCTTCCCCAGACAAAGCTCTCAAAGTCTTCCTCTTCTTTTTATGTGCACGCTCCAGCAACCCCTGCTCGGAGTCCCAACGAGCCTGTGGAGGGGCCACAGGGGGCCCTGATGCAAGTCCAAGGATCCGTGGGGGGCCTTCGGGTGTGAGGCTACCTGGGAAACCGGGGTTGTGCCTGCCTTGTGGAAGATGTCATCCTGCTTAAGCCGATGGCTCTGTATGGCCTTAGCGGACATCTTCCTGCACAAGGAGCATAACTCCAGGTCGTGGTCTGAGCTCAAACAGCGGAGGCAACAATCATGAGTGTTGGTGAGTGACATGTTTTTGTAGCACTGATCACATTTCTTAAAGCTGGTGGCCATTGGGAAAAAAAGAACCCCAGCGAGGTCGAAGACCCTCGATGCGGCCAACGGTTAAAAAGGTCACAAAAGCGCTGCGATGGAAAAAAAATCAAGACAAAAATGTATTTTGAGGCCCAGTGCGTTTGCAGCGGGTCTCTGGCAGGAAAGGAGCTGGTGCAAGCCGGAAAAGTACAAATATAGTACGAGAAAAATCAACTTTTTCCAGGGGGACGAGACGAACATCTGTAGGGCTCTGTAGAAAAAAAGGAGACGGAGCCTTCGGTGGGAAGGGGACCAGGCATGCGTGTTGGCATCTCCCAAAAGTTTTCCTTGAAAGCTGGGGAGATGCTCTGCACAGGGCTCCATTGGCATCGACGTCACCCATATGTGAGGACTGACTTCCTGCTTGTTCCTGGAGAATATCATGTTCCCTCCTCCCTGATTGTACACATGACCAGCCACCTCAGCTGTCATTTTTACACACCTTTCTATGAACCTGGTGTGTGATGGCCAGTCTGGTATCATCATGGGCTTGCTCAGAAAGCATAGTTACTCACCTGTAACACATGATCTCCGGGAATAGCAGGAATCTGTCTTCACATATAGGTGACGTCAGCATCAATGGAGCCCAGCACGGGAACATTCCCCAGCATCCAATAAGAATTCTTTTGGGAATGTTGCTCCACGCGTGTGCCTGCCTTCCCACCTTCCCTCCTGGTCTCCTCAGTTAGGTGAATAGTGGAGAACAAATAAAAAAAAAAGTACCAGGAAAAATAAGGCGACAACTTGAAGGGGAGGTGGGCGGGTTGTGAAGGCTGATTTCTGCTGTTTCCGGAGATCACCTGTTACAGGTGAGTAAATACATTATCTCCAGGAACAAGCAGGAAGTTTGTCTTCACATATGGGACTCCCTAGGCCAAGACAACCAAGTGAGGGAAATGGTCCTGGCGCAGCCCGTGGTTGCAGCAGGGATCAGACAGACTCATCCTGTTCGGAGCACTCCTCGCAAGGTAGTCGGATGAGCAGTGGGCAAGTTGTCTAGATCTAGTACAGATTGTCCAAATTGAGCATCGTTTCTTGAGTCTTTATCCAGGCAGTAGTGAGCCACAAAGGTATGCAGCGAAGACCATGTAGCTGCTTGGCAGATTTCCAAAATAGAGAAAGAACGGAGGCTAGCCACAGTGGCAACCATGGCTTAGACATTATGGGCTGAGACGTGATGCTGTAGATACAGCCCAGCTTGAGAATAAGCAAAAGATATGCAATCTGAAATCCAGGTTGAGAGTGTCCTCTTGGAAACTGGCAACCTTAGATGACTTTGGTCAAAGAAGACAAAAAGCTGAGAAGATGGACTATGACTCTTAGTGCAGTCAAAGTAGAAGGCCAATGCTCTTTTACAATCAAAATTATGCAACTTTGCCTCAACAGAGGAGCTGTGAGGCCTAGGAAAGAAAGTTGACAGTGAGATAGACTGGTTCAAATGGAAGGAAGTGATGACCTTCGGTAAGAACTTAGGATGTATATGGAGGACATTATCATGGTGGAATCTGGTATATGGAGCATAGTCTACCTGATCCTGGGGTTCACTAACTCTGCGGGCTGAAGTAACACTCTGTGGGCTGAGGACTTTCCAAATTAGGAACTTTAAAGAAGCAGACATGAGAGGCTCAAAAAAGCTGCGCAACAGCAACATTTCAATCCCACACCATTGGTGGTGGATGGAGGCGCAGCTTGGTCAAGAGAAGACGGCACATGAATCTGGCCACTAAGGGGTGCGCCGAGATAGGGCGATTCTCTGAGCTATGGTGAGAAGCAGCAATGACGCATAAATGTACTCGTTTTGAGTTGGTCTTAAGACTCAAGGAGGACAGATGGCACAAGTATTGGAGAAGATCTGGAACTGAATATGTGAAAAGGATCATAGCGAGAATCTGCGCCACTTTAAAGCATAAGACTGTCTGGTTGAATCTTTCCTAGAAGATAGTAGAACGTGTAAAACATCCTCTTGAAGTCCTAAGTGTGAGAAGGACAAAGCGCTCAGCAGTCAAGCCATCAAGTGAAGATTTAGGAGGCTGGGGTGCCCTGCTCTTGAGAGAGAAGGTTGAGTGCACAACCCAGCCTGAGGGGAGGCGCTTGAACTAGTTGAAGAAGCAGAGGAAACCAAGGCTGTCTGGGCCAATAAGGGGCAATGAGGATTACTGTTCCCCTGTCGACCCGGAGATTGAATAGTGTTTTTGCAATGAGGGGGAGAGGAGGAAAAGCATAAAGCAGATCCTGTCCCCAGTGGAGGAGAAACGTATCGGAGCTCTCCCTGCAAGGAGATGGAAACCTGGAGGAAAAGCAAGGTAGTTGGGCACTGCAAGAAGAGGCAAAGAGATCAAGTAGCGGTGTCCCCCACAGGTGGAATAATGATTGTGCCACTTAAGGGCAATGTTCCCTCTAATTTTCTGTAGGCTGTATGCGCATAAAATATCAGCTGTGCAGCTTTTGAAGGAAGGTTACATTTTTGTGCGCCACATAACGACACTCGGAGTTATATACTTTAAAATTTGACTACATGTCAGAATACAGTATGTACACCACAATGATTTTAATAAAATTAAATGAAAATAGCCGATTACTAAATGAAGCGGAAAATGTCTAGTAATTACAATCACAACTTTTACATTTTAAGATGTCTGTGTTTTCTATCAGAATCAGAACCGTAATTTTTGTGCGCTCTATTGTAAAGTATGTGCGCTTTCCCGGCGAGGTGTGCGCACGCGCACAGCTTAGAGGGAACAGTGCTTGGGGGTTCAGCCTCCACTCGTGCGGATGGAGAATTCGACTCAGCCTGTCGGCTAATTGATTCTCTACTCCTGGAAGGTATTCTGCATGAAGGTAAATTCCCCAAGGGATTGCCCAGTTCCATAGGCATATTGCCCCTCTGCATTAGGGGCGAGAGCCTGTTCCTCCCTGTTTGTTGATACAGAACATGGCCATTTTGTTGCCTGTCTGAATGAGGACAGAGCAGCCTACCAGGTGGGGAGAGGAAGACGCAAATGGCATTGAAGAATGCTCAGAGTTCCAGGAGATTGATGTGAAGTGGGCTCTCTGAAGCAGACCATAGGCCCCCTGGGTTGTGAGGCCGTTGAGTTGAGCCCCCCAATCGTGCTTTGCTGCATCAGTGGTCAGGGTACACTGTGGTGCAGACCGTTGACCTTACTATGAGGTTCTGTCGTGTGCACCACCACTGAAGGGATGTTCTCATCTGAAGAGAAATAGTGACAAGATCAGAGAGGTGGCCTGTGGCCTAAGTTCACTGTTGTAATAGAGTCCATTGTCCTACTCTCATGTTGAGATGGACATGGGGTACAACATGGACTGTCGAGGCCATGTGGCCTAGTAAGCGTAGGAGGGTCCTGGCAGTTACTGATGTTTGCTGTTGGACCTGGGTGGCTAAAATAGTTAGCCAGAGACGTCTATCATCTGGTAGGAAAGTTTGTGCCTGGATTGTGTCCAGTCAAGCTCCTATGAACTCTAGGTTTTGAGTTGGAGCAAGGTGTGACTTTGGGTAATTTATAATGAAACCAAAGTCCTGTAGGACATGGATGGTTATCGTAGGGCGACGGTGACTGAATAAGCAGTATCTGCCCTTATCAACCAGTCGTCTAAGTAAGGGAACAGAAAGATCCCCAAAGTTCGAAGGTAAGCTGTGATGACAGCCAGGCACTTTGCGAAGACTCTGGGCGCTGAAACTATTTTGAAGGGAAGGACTCTATATTAATAGGTGTTCTGAAATACAAATCTGAGGAACTTTCTGTCATTTGGGTGATCAGGATGTGTGTATAAACATCCTTGAGATCCAAAGAGCATAGCCAATCATTTGGTTGGAGGTAAGGAAGAAGGGTACACAGAAAGATCATCTTGAACTTTTCTTTGATAAGAAATTTGTTGAGATTTCAGAGATCTAAGATAGGTCTGTGGCCTCCCATCTTCTTTGGGATTAGGAAGTATTGGGAGAAGAACCTTAGGCTGTGCCGAGATGGAGGAACCTCCTCTATGGCTTCCTGCACAAGCAAAGAGCGGATCTCCTGTTGAAGCAAGGAGGTGTGTTGGAGATCTAAGCAGGGCTGGCCCACAAAATGAGCAGGTGGAAATCTCTGAATTTCAACTAGAGGCTGACTAGCTGTAAAGTCCAGGGTTCTGAGGTGATGTTGGCCCAATGGTCTGCAAAATACACTAATCTCCCTGGAATGAGCTGAGGAATGGGAAATCTTATGGGACAACTGGCCATGCTCCTTAAGGAAGGAGTAAAAAAAACAACAACTCTATGAAGGTTGAGTTGCAGATGCAGATTGAGGTTTGGTAACCTTGGGTTTCAGAAGTTGCTTTGTGCCTTGCTGTTTCTGCTGTTCTTGTGGAGCAGAATAGGCAGATTATAAATGGTAGGGTGGATAGTAACTCCTCTTTTTAGGGTAGAATGGGATTTTATTTAGTAGCAGTCTTCTTTTTGGAAGAATCTGCTGTCTTCCTTGAGAGCCTCTTCATGGTGGAGGTCCTTAATTTCTATCTCCCCTGCCATCTCTCTCCATCTCTGGCTAAGTAGATTTTCTCCATTACAGGGTATGTTGATCAATTTATCCTGGACCCATTGCTCCAGGTCAGATGCCTGGAGCCAGACTGCCCTCCTAGCAGTAATTCAGGCTGCAGCAGCAATGCAGGCCGCAGCAGCCCTGCTGTTAGGTTCAAAAGCATCCAAGGCTTCTTTTGTCAAGAATTTTGATGTGTCCTGGGCATGCGTGACAAGTACCTGATGAGGTACCTGTTTGTCAGAAGGCAGCAGGATCTCAGCCAGGTCCCTCGAGACATCCCTAAGGAACATGCCCATATACAGTATGAAAGTCTATTCTGGAGGACAACATTATGGCCTGGAAAACTTTCCTTCCAAAGACATCAAGGGTCCTTGCCTCTCTTCCAGGAGGCCCAGAGGAGTGGTTCTTTTGGGTTTTAATTCTACTTATAGCGTACTCAATCACCATAGAATAGTGAGGGAGGTGTGGCTTCTGGAACCCAGGAGAGGGAGGAACCATTTAAAGGGTGTCAAGTCTCTTACTGACTGCAAGGGTTGATGTGGGAGAGTACCACATCAGAGTCATTAGATTTTTAAGGATGTTATGCACTGGGAGGGTTGCAGCCTCCTTAAGTGCTGATGGATACTGAAGGATATCCAGCTCTTCAGCTCTTGGTTCCATCTCGGTAGCTACCGAGACCTCCAGAGCAGTTTCCATATCCTTAATAAAGTCCTGGAAGGACATGTCTTCAGGCAGTGACCGCTGTCACTCATAGGGAGGCAATGGATCCGACAGTACATCTCGCTGTGGATCGGAATCGATGGATTCCTGGTCGGAGACTTCGGAACCGGAATCGGAGTGCAGAAGAAAATCAAAGTAGTCTTTCTGGTCCTCGATACCTCCGATAGTCTGAGGATCTAGGCTGTCTGGACATAGAAGGCATCAGGTGAGGCGGCACCAAAGGCCTCGATACTGTCTGCTCCGCTAAACAGTGTGAGGTAAGTGACGTCTGTGGAACTGTACCAATGGTTCCATCTGTGTCGGAGGTATCAATATTGGCTGTGGTATACTCAATGTCATCTGTGCCACCGCTCCTAGAATCACTACAATGCTCTTCTCGATGGTAATAACACGCTCATCGGGCGTTCGTATTGGGGAAGGAATGGCTCCAGACACTATGACCTGGGCTACAACTCCCGATGTCAGTATGTCTGATGACTGAGCTTCGGGAGCATCCTCGAGTCCCTGTAAGGCTTTGGAGGGTGAGACCTCCAACTGGGGCCGTTTAGCTTTTGAAATGAACATTGGTGTCTATTCCAGTGCTCGGTATCCGATGCCAATGTTGATCTGGGGGTCAATGAATGGGAACTTGATGCCAAAGCAGATGTTTTCGTCTTTTTCCGCTGGTGACTCCAAATGATGCTTTTCCTTTTGTCTAAGTGGCAATGACGTTCTGGAAGCATGGGATGCTTTTGAAGGAGTCAACTCCCCCGAGGAGTGCATCGAAGGATTAGAGTCTGCTGGAAACAGCTTAGCCTTCTGTTTGTCTCGATTCTTCCTCCCTCTGGAAGTAATGTGGCGACAGGAGGAACAAGAATCCACATCATGGTCTGGGTCTAGACACTTAAGGCACCAATCATGCTCATCGGTGACCGAGATAGTACTCAAATGCTTAGAGCATTTCTTGAAACCACTTTGAGGCTTGTCCATTTCTGGAAAAAGAAAGGAGGCAAAATCAAATATGGCAATGGTGTCCAAGTGGGCGCTAGGCCCAATGTAAATTCTGAAGAAAACAATTTTAAAAATGAAAATATATGTAAAAGAAAAGAGAAACGGGAACTGAAAGTGATGGGGAGTCAAGTCTGTCGACGGGAAAGCAAAAACTGAAGTAATTGATGATACCACAGGAAAATTTTGAAGTCTCTTCATGTGGTGAACAAGGGACAAGCTCCCGACGGCTCTGTGGAAAAAAGATGACTGAGGAGACCAGGAGGGAAGGCAGGCATGCATGCGTGGAGCAACATTCCCGAAAGCATTTCTACTGGATGCTGGGGAGTGTTCCTGTGCCAGGCTCCATCGGTGCCGACATCACCCATATGTGAAGACTGACTTCTTGCTTGTTCCTGGAGATAAGCCTTTATCTTTGCAGACATGATATAGGCAAGAGGAGGCTCAGAGACTCCGGAGCCCCAGTCAAATAATTGGGAGAGTGTAGTTGCCTCAGTGTTGATGGATGGTGTTTTCCTGGGTCTCACGCTGCTGTCTCCAAGCTGTCTCTGAAAATATTACAGAGTACTTCCTGCCCGAAGGCACTATCCCTGCGGGACTCGCTCTCCAGGTAGTAATGAGCTACAAACGTATGAATTGAAGACCATGTGGTGGCCCTGCAGATTTCCATCACTGGCACTAAGCAGAGGTTGGTGAGGGCAATGCAGTCCGCCACCCAAGCAGACAGAGTTTGCTTCGTTACCGGGAGCCCCAGTCTACTGGGGTCATATGACACAAAGAGCTGAGGAGATTTGCAATGGGCCTGTGCAGATGGAAGGACGGGGCCCGCTTACAGTCTAGCGTATGGGGCCATGGAAAAAAGGTGGGGAGGACCACCTCCTGGTTGAGGTAGAAGGGAGATACCACCTTAGTGAGAAATTTAGGGAGTGTGCAAAGCACTACACTGTTCTTATAGAACCTTGTATATGGTGAATCCACTACCAAGGCCTGAAGTTCGCTCACTCTCTGAGCGAATGTGATGGCCACCAGAAAGGCCACTTTCCAGGAGAGGTATCTCAAATGGCTCAAACGGTGGCCTGGTGAGTTGGGAGAGCAACACATTTAAGGTCCCATTCTGCCATCAGAGAGCAGAAAGGGGGCTTTGATAGCAAGAGGCCCTGGAGGAACCTGGAGACCAGGGGCTGGTTTGAGAGGGGTTTCCCCTCTATAGGGTGATGGTGTGCGGCTAGGGCACTCAGGTGCACTCTCACCAAATTAGAGTGCTGAACGGCATGCGAGAGGTGCAGTAGGTACTGTAGCACTAGTTGCATGCAGCAGGAGAAAGGGTTCTCTCCTCTCTCTGCACACCAGACAAAGAATCTTCTCCATTTGAAGGCATACGCCCACCTGGTGGAGGGTTTTAGGGAGGTCAGGAGGATCTCCTCAAACTCTCCTGGGAGACTGAAGGGAGCTAAAGCTACCCTTTCAGCAGCCACGCCATCAACGCTAGAGACCCCAGGTTGGGGTGGAGGGGGCCCTCCTCCTGGGACAGGAAGTCCAAATCCTGACCCAGCGGGACTGGGAATGCCACCGATGAGCAGCAGAGGAATCAGGGTTGTCGGGCCCATCTGGGGACGATCAGAATTACTAATGCCTGCTCGCTCTGGACCTTGAAAAGGGTCTTGGCCACCAGCGGTGTTAGTGGAAAGGCATAGAGGAGGCCCTCGGACCATGGGATCAGGAAGGCATCCACCGCCACCCTCCCCGGGTGCGGCTGGTGTGAGCAGAAGCGAGACAGCTATGTGTTGTCAAGGGAGGCGAACAGAACCATCATGGGCCTGCCCCAGAGGTGGAAGAGTCTTCGCGCCACCAAGGGGTTGACGCCATTCGTGTGGGCAGGGGACTCTGCTGAGTTTGTCCACCAAAGCAATTGTCCTGACCTGGGAGGTATACTGCATGCAGGAGCATTCCGTGGTGCACCACAAAGGAGAGGAGAGCCACCGCTTCCTGGCAGAGGGAGTACGAATCCGTGTCTCCCTGCTTGTTCACATAAAACATGGCAACCTGGTTGTCTGTCTGGATCAGCACCAGGCAGCTGCACAGGAAGTAGCGGAACGCCTGCAAGGCCAGGGAGATGGCTCTGAGCGTTTGATTTCTGATGAGCCAGTCGTCCAGATAGGGGAAGATGAAGGCCTCTTGCAGGAACATGTGGACAGCCACGACCACCAGGCACTTTGTAAAGATTCTTGGCAAGGAAGCCAGGCCGAATGGAAGCATCTTGTACTGGTAGTGCTCTCTTCCAACAACGAACCTTAGGTATTTTCGGGGGGGGGGGGGGGTGGACCAGGATGTCAGCATATGCATCTTTTAAGTCTAAGGATGCAGCATATGCATCCTTTAAGTCTAAGCTGAGCTATGAACCTCACTACATCACCTGAGGAAACTGGAAAGACGATGGCAACGTACACGGTCCCCAGCAGACCTAACAGCCTATGCCTCCCAACTGAAGACACACCGGAACTTAATATCAGCAAAAATGAAAGACCATCATTCTGAACTCGAGCCGCTCCTTGAACAAACCCCACGAGCTCTTCAACATAGTAAAGACACTAGTGAAGGAACCCTCGCTCCCCCAAACAGCCACCATACATCCTCAGGACTACGCAGACTACCTGCTGGCCAAAACTAAGAACGTCAGAGAAGCCACGTTGTCCAGCCCTAACAGCAACCCAGCCCAAATTAAGCCGCTTGCCTCCCTCACACCACCAATGGATGCAGATATTGAGGACATCATTGCAGTCATCAATGCCATCACTGCCCCAAACGACCCTTGTCCAGCATTCTGGATAAGATCGCTACGTAAGGAACTTAGCCCTATACTAGCCAAAATCATAGATCTGTCCTTCTCCACAGGACTATTCCCATCATGCCTCAAACAGACGTCAATCCGGCCCCTTCTGAAGAACAAGCTGAATCCCCAGAATGTAGACTCATACCGACCAATATCAAGCATCCCGCTACCAGCAAAGATAATTGAGAAGGTTGTCCAACGTTAAATACAGGACCACATCAACTCGACAGCGCCCCTTGACCCATGCCAACACGGCTTTAGGGAATCACATGGCATCGAAACTCTCCTTGCCACACTCATGAACACACTGATCACAGGAATTGACAACAACAAACAAGGATATGCTCTAATTTTCCTGGACATCGCCGCTACATTTGACTCCGTAAACCATGAGCAACTCCTGATACGGCTTCAGGAAAAGGGAATTTATGACTCAGCATGGAGATGGTGCAAATCCTATCTAGCAGACAGATGGCAGCAAGTACATACAGGCCCCACAACATCCAAGCCATTCCAGCAAAAATATGGTGTGCCTCAGGGCTCCTCACTCTCCACACTCTTCTTCAATATCTACATGCAACCCATATGTGAAATAATCCGCTCCCATAACATCTCATGCTTGATCTACGCCGACGATGTACTACTCTTCACCCCATTCAAGACCGAACATCCTGATTTCTCCCCACTAGTAAAATGCTTTGATACCGTCACTACTAGGTTATAGTCTATTTCTCTTTAAACGGTTAACTCAAGGCAATATAAACTCACGCCGTTTAATGACTCACTCTGCAACACGAAAGCCTTTTCTGATTCACACTGGCAATTGGTCTCAGAAAAACGAATTTTTTAACTAGTTTTTCTGAGACCAATTGCCAGTGTGAATCAGAAAAGGCTTTCGTGTTGCAGAGTGAGTCATTAAGCGGCGTGAGTTTATATTGCCTTGATACCGTCACTGACTGGCTCCTCTCACAGAGCCTCAAGATAAACTTCCAAACTAACCACTAAGAGTGAATATATAGTGACGAAATATTTTTTGTCAGAAGTTTTTGCCTTGAGAGAATTCTCCCTCCTGAAGCGTAACTTCCCTTTTAAGCAAAACTGCGGTACAAAAACCGCTAGTGAAATATCGTGAAATAATTGCACACCTTTTCCAGTGCTATATCACAATAAAATCACTTCCAACGAACCAAGATCCCAGTCACTTCAAAGAGATCTATTTGAACGCTCTACCCACATTTTGTTGTCATTTTCAAACACAGCACTGCGTTTAGGGCCAAGTCATCTCTATCTGGCCCTGTCTCAACGCTTAATATTACTGCAAATATATTGGATATGATGTACTTATCCCAGTGAGACGTCTAGCTGAGACTTTTTCTCCCACGAAGACGCTTTTCATAATTCAGTCCAACTTGCTGACCAAACAATGTGTGTTCCAAGAGGTTTTTTAAAATTCCCCCAGCCAATTCCTAGCCGATACGTTTACAAAAAACTAGCCCAATCCTGTTCCAAATTCAATCCTTTTGGTTCTAATGATGACAAACAAAAAATCCATGCTTGTTCAAGCCATTGAAGCCGCCGCTCTCTATCTCCCCCTCTTGGATTTTCAGGAACATGATCTAAAATCCTCCATTTAAAATCCAAAAACGTATGTTGTGAGTCAAGGCAATGTTGTACTATAGGGGCAGAAATCACTGCATTTCGTACTCTCGAAGCACGTTCTTGTAATCGCCGTCGTATCATTTGAGTGGTATGTCCTATGTACAACTTCTCACAAGGACATAATGCATAGACCACAAAAGATATAGAGCATGTAGTGGACCATTTTGAAATAAGTACATCATATCCAATATATTTGCAGTAATATTAAGCGTTGAGACAGGGCCAGATAGAGATGACTTGGCCCTAAACGCAGTGCTGTGTATGAAAATGACAGCAAAATGTGGGTAGAGCGTTCAAATAAATCTCTTTGAAGTGACTGGGATCTTGGTTCATTGGAAATGATTTTATTGTGATATAGCACTGGAAAGGGTGTGCAATTATTTCACGATATTTTACTAGCGGTTTTTGTATCGCAGTTTTGCTTAAAAGGGAAGTTACGCTTCAGGAGGGAGAATTCTCTCAAGGCAAAAACTTCAGACAAAAAATATTTAGTCACTATATATTCACTCTTAGTGGTTAGTTTGGTTGTATAGTAGAGTGGAGGGTTAGTAGAGTTACTCAAGATAAACTTCAGCAAGACAGAGGTCCTGTTCATTACTAGAAATCAATCCTTCTCCCCACCAGCAACACTAAAGATGAGAGACGCCGAGCTCCCAAGTAGACCTACTATCCGCTACCTAGGCGTTACGCTACACCAGCACCTTGAGCTTAAAACACACATCAGCAACATCATCAAGCAAATTTACCACAAAATACGAACAATGCGACATCTCAGACCCTTGCTGCTATCAGATGACTTTAGAACAATTTTGCAGGCACTGGTGACCCCCCATTTTGATTACGCCAACATGATCCTGCACGGCCTACCCAAAAACACACTGCACGCTTCCTATATGGGGCCGCTAGAAGAGACCACATTACCCCAATCCTAAAGGACTTGCACTGGCTACCAATTTCCTGCCGGCTCACATATAAAGTAGTCCTGATGACCTTCAAGGCCATCAACAAAATATCACCCACCTCCCTAACAGACCTTCTCCACCCCACTCCAGCAAACAGAGCAAGGAGGACATTTGCCACCAACACGCTACAGACCCCTAAGGAAATAACAAAATGCACGCAGGCAACAAGGAACCGAGCCTTTAAGTTCTATGCTCCCAGATGCTGGAATGCGCTCCCACCTGAAGTCCGTGCTATCACAGACCTTTTGCAATTCAGAAAAGCATTAAAACACCACCTCTTTCTCCTGCACTATTCACAGCCCAATATTCCAGCCTCTCCACCACACACCTAGATAGCCATCTGTAATTAGCAATCAACTCACGCTTTACTGTAGATAAGAGTAGATAGTTATAATCAACCAGCCATCTGTAAATAACAAACAATCTCATGTATATACTGTAGACAGTGGTAGTTAGATGTAAATAGCGGTAGCTGTAGAGAGTTTCCCAGTTGGAAATCCAAGTTATTCCACCTGTTCAATGTAAGTGCTTAACAGGCTTCTTGTTCTGTTCAAAAGTGGTACTTGTAAAGCGTGCTGATTTTAAAAAGCACGGTATATAAAAGCGATAAATAAATGTGCACAGAATATCCCTGATGGAGGTAGGGCAGCAGAATTCCAAGGGAGAGCATCTTGAACTTTTCCCTCACCAGAAACTTGTTCAGGTTCCGCAGGTCCAGTATGGGGCCTTAGGCCCCCAGTTCTTTTGGGGAGAAGGAAATACCTGGAGTAGAACCCCTTTCCCCACAAATGTCTGGGTACAGGTTCTACTGCCCCGTACTTGAGCAAGACTGCGAGCTCAGAGGAGCAAGGTCTCGTGAAGGAAAGGCCGCACCAGCTCTCCTGGGAAGAACCCTGGGGGTGTTTGCTGGAACCTGAGGAGATAGCCCTCCTTTATCACTTGCAGGACCCACTGGTCCGTGATGACCCCGGCCCGCCTGTGGGCAAAGAACACCAGGCAGCCCCCTGTGGGTTGGGTAGGGTCTTCAGGGGGAGAGGAGGCCCTGCTCGGGGAGTCAAAAGCCCCACCTAGGCTGGGTGGGAGCTGGTGACTGAGGCTTCTGAGCCTTTGGTTGCCTCTGCCCATGGCCCTGGCTCTTGGGCTGGGAGCCCTGTTGCTACTGCCCCAAGTAGGGTTGGTACTGGCCCTGGTGGAAAGACCCCTTTTTCCCCCCCTCGGGAAAAGTGGTCTTTTTCCTGATGGTTTCTTCCGGGGAAGGGTCAAGATTTTTTTTTTTTTAATTTATTTATTTATGCAGATTTTACAATAAATTCAAGGTGGTTCCAAAACCAGAACCCTTCTTAGGAAATAGGGAAGACACAAGAAATATCTCAAACAAGATATAATACACAACATTAATTCAAAAAGCAAAGGTTAAATTTAAGTGTCTACCCTCTCCAGTCCACTACTAGGGGGGGGAAAGCATCACAGAAATCACACGAAACATAATAAGAAATATAGTTGAAGTCACTATCTAGGTGATATCATACATGAGCTACTAAATGGGGTCAATAGAAGCTTCTAAGCGTCTGGCATTGATAAAAGCAACCAATTGAGAAGGGTCAAAAAAACCATAAGTAGATTGATACTTAATCAAACATTTACAGGGATGTTTTAAAAAGAATAACCCCCCAATTGCAAGATCCCAGGACGAAGCAGCAAAAACTCTGCGTCGTTTCTGGGTATCTCTTGCCAAATCTGGATACATATGAACAGCTAACCCCCGAAACAAGAGCTTCCTTTTCTGAAAAAACAATTTTAACAGCCACTCTTTATCAGATAACAGAGCAAAAGTTATTAATAAAGTAGAAGGCTCCTGGGATTCAAGACCCGAATTTTCCAATAAATCAGTGACATTGAGAGCCTCCCCATGCATTAACCCACCTCCTAAATTCCCAACAGGGACCCGTTTGGTCTTAGGCAAATAATAAACTTTAACCAAAGGTGGCATAAGTTCAGGAGAGACCCCCAAAATCTCTGTAAGATATTCTTTAAACATATCTCTAGCAGAAATAGATATCACTCTGGGAAAATTAACAATTCTTACGTTATGCATCCGCGATTGGTTATCTAACTGCTCTAATTTAACCTGTACAGATGAAAAGTTCTTCCTAAAAGCATCAGCTTGATCCTCTAAAGACGAAATTCTCTTCCGTTCAGTTTCAAGTTCACAGGAGATACCAGATACCTTCTCATCAAGCTCAGTTATATTTTCCGTCATAAGTTTCACCTTAGATAAGGATGTAACTTGCGGGAGAAGAGCTCCTCCAAGTGAGACAATAGCAACCCAAATTGACTCCAAAGTGAAATTTGTTGGACGTTGAAGAAAGAAAGCACCATCCGGGGAAAACGTCGTTGCATTCTCCATTACCACAGCCCGCGCTGTAACTTCTCGAAGCTCGGGAGATGAAACCTTCCCTGGGCGTATGACTCCAATAGACGCAGATACCAAGGGGGGATGAGAATCAACACCAACCCCACTCTCACACACCTCCGGCGCGCATTTTCTTGACTCTCGCAAGGCAAGAACTCCACCTGAGAACCCAGGAGAGGAAACCTCCAGGAAGCCTTCCGGCAAAGAACCGCAGTGGAGAATCTTAGGCGCAGAGCTCACAACTGGGGAGGAAGATGTCGCCGAGGCGGCCACCGAGCACTCCGACTCCGATGAAACAGCCAGCCGGCTTTCTCCACCAGCGACGCCCAGATCCCGAGGTGCACGCAATAAGTAAGAATCCAAAAAACCCGATACAGAGGCAAGAGGCATAGAGGCAAGAGCAGGCTGCGAGGGCCCCTGTCCAGACTTGCCCTTCCGCTTTTTCCCCATGAGCGAAGAAAAGCGTGTTCACTCCGAGTCGACTGCAACCGCCATCTTGAAACACCCCCCCCGAGGGGTCAAGGTTTTCCTTGAGAACCTGTGCCTGGTCACGACCTTGGCCTCCATCTCGGCCACCTTGTCAGCCATGGGCTTACGAACAAGTTTTCCCTGGTGCAGGGGACATCAAGCAGTTTTTTTTGCACCCATTGCTTGAGGTCAGAGGACTGCAACCAGGCCTGGTGCAGGGTTCTTATGACCACTGCTGTACTCGGGCTGCAAATTCAAAGCTGTCATAAGTGGCACGGGAAAGGAACTTCGAACAGTCCCGGATACCGGCTGTCAGGGCTTGGAACCACTGGAGGAGTTCCCAGGCAAGGCCTGCAGAGAAGCCTGCCAGTTCTTGGATGATGCCCTTAAGGTACATGCCTATGTATAATTCATAAGCCTGTATCAGACAGCCCAGCATGGATCCCTAGAAGCACTTGTGCCTGAGGGCATTAAGGGTTCAGGCCTCTCTGCCCGGTGGAACAGAAGAGTAGTTCTTCTGACTCTTCAGCTTTTGCATAGCAGACTCCACGACCATGGACTTATGCAGGAGTTGGGGAATTTTGGAAGCCTGGGCCCTTCTTGACGCAGTAGATGGCACAGAGGCCGGAGTGTCCCACATCCGCAGGAGCAGCCTCTCAAGGATGGACTGTATTGGCACCGTGAGAGTCTCCTTTGGCGAGGACATATACTGGAGAATCTCCAGTTCTTCGGTGCATGGTCCTCATCTGACTCTGTCGGGACCTAAAGGGCCTGGGGCTATGTCCTGGACAAAGTCATGGAAGGCATCGGAGGGAGAATGGCACCAGGGCTTCAGGGGAGCTGGCTCCTAAGAACGCCTCGGTGTCACGAGGTCTCGGGTGAGGCTTCGACGTGGGTCTTCCAATCAGAGCTGGAGGGCGTTGAGGACTTCGAGGCTTGGGACGCCCGCACCTCCAGGCCGGCCCTGAGGAACCAGGGTCCTTTGGTAGATCTTGGGTCAGACTCCTGGAAACTGGCTGGGGAAGACCAGACACCCAATGATCAGGTCTGAGATCTCGATCAGTGCCGAGGGCTCACCCGAGGCTGGTGGCGCTTGGGGCCTGGCTCGACACCCAGAGAATCCCCCACAGTTGGGGAGGGGGGCCGGTTGCTGGGGCAGATGAGGAAGAACCATACATCACCGCCTGCTGCAAGGCCAGGATGGCAGAGATAGTCTGCTCCAGGGACGCCATTCTGGATTCAATGCCAGAAGGCTCAGCAGCTGTTGGTGTGGGAACAGAGGACCTTGGGCCCAACTCTGGCACTCTGAGTGCATCCCTCAACGAGGACCATGGCCTCAAGGAACCTCATATGGTTATCGCTGGCTGAGGACTCCTTCTTAGAGATCTTAGGGGGGATCACTTCTCGGAGTCACAGAGTCCTGTCACAGGACCTTACTGGGTTTCACCGGTGGAACCTTGACTAGCCTCAGGGATTTTTTTCTTTTTTGGGGTCCGGGGTTTTTATGGAGGAGCCACCGCCGTGGAACTCCAAAGATGCCCAGGCCTCATGGGAGGTGCTTGGCTTGAGGCTCAGCATCAGGGAAGCCAGGGCTGAGTCGGACCTTAGGAACATCTTCTCCTGCAACTCTGACCTTTTCTTGTTGGTTTTCAGAGTCATGGTCTGACACAGATCACAGGTGGCACTGTCATGGTCCGTCCTGAGGCAGCGTAAGCAGCAGTCATGGGTGTCGGTAACAGACATGGTTTGAGTGCAGTGGTCACACTTTTTGAACCCACAGGGGACATGGTGGGGGATACCCGGCTGGGGTTGACGACTCCCGGCGAAAAAAGGTGCAAAATAGTCTCCCAGTGGAGGTGGTAGAGATGAGGACAACATCTGAATTCAAAAAAGCATGGGACAAACAGAGGATCTCTAAAGGAAAAAAGGGGGCTATTATAGTTGCTGATATCGAAGGGCAGACTAGATAGGCCATATAGTCTTTTTCTGCCATCATGTTTCTATATTTCTATTTCCCTGACACAGATAAGTATTGAAACACATTATTGCATCTGATGTTAGATTTAAGCTGTTTACTGTTGGATGTTGAATTTAAGCTGTAAATTATATGGCTATTTTGGAATCATTATGAACTGTTGCTGATTGAGTTCACTGGACTGATTTATTTATTTATTTTATTTAACATTTCTTATATACCGCCTTTCATGATATCAGGGCGGTTTACATTGAACAAACTGAAATTACACTGGACAGGACATTATAACTTGGAGATAACTATTTTACAGGGAACATGGGCAATGGAGGGTTAAGACCACAAGGAGCACCTGTGGGACTAGAAATCCCAATCCTTCCGGCCCAAGGTTGCTTGTCCTCTAGTGGGATTTGAACCCCCGACCTTCCGGCCTGAGGTACCTTGCCCCAACCACTAATGATGAATCTAGTCCAGTGAACTGGCCCGATAGCCTGCATACTTTGGGCTTGATATGCCCGATAAAGGTGATTTGAACGCTTTGAATTATATTGAATATTTGAATGGACTAGAAGGATTTTTCTTGATTATCGTTGGATATTTTACTCTTCCTACTATATATATAGGTTATTGTATATTTGAAGATGGCTAAAGAAAGCACCGAGCTAGCCATGTGGCCAAATAAATGTGCCCGTTGGAAGCGTGGCAATATGCTATGATATAAAGTTACTTACATGTAGTAGGTGTTTCCTGAGGACAACAAGATGTCCTCATATATGGGTGATGCATTAACAGAGCCCTATGTAGAAAACCTCTCTCAGCTTCTTCTCCCAGCCTGCATGCCTGTTCCTGCCTGCTACGCCACGCATCATCTCCTCAGTTTATTACTATCTGAAGGTAGAATGCAATTTCAAGGGCAGGAGGGAGAAAGCACAGTTACTTACCTGTAACAAGTGATCTCTGGGAACAGCAGGAATAAGTCTTCACATATGGGTACGTCGGTACAAATGGAGCCTGCGCGGGAATGCTCCCCAGCGTCCAATCAGAAAGCTTTTGGGAGCATCCCACAGCGCCTGCGTGCTGCCTTCCCACCTTTCCAACTGTCTCTCCTCAGTTGAGTTTTATAGCTGAGACAAAGAGGGAGAGAGAGGGAAAGGAAGAGAGATAGAGAACTCCTAGGGGAGGTGGGTGGGTTGTGAAGACTTATTCCTGCTGTTCCCAGAGATCACCTGTTACAGGTAAGTAACTGTGCTATCTCCAGGAACAAGCAGGAATGAGTCTTCACATATGGGGACTCCCTAGCTGCAGATGCCAGGGAGAGCGCCCAGAAGTTGTGTGGCCCTGGGACAGGGCTGCACTTCCCCACCTGGATCTCTGGCATCCCCTGAGGGATGGTGGGTAGGAGTTGATTAAGTATGGAACAGGTGTTTGAGAACAGCCTGACCAAACAAGGCATCCCGGCGGGAGTCCTTGTCTAAGCAGTAATGGGCTGTGAAGGTATGAACCGAGGCCCAAGTGGCTGCTCGACAGATGTCGTCGATAGACACAGAGTTCAGATGAGCCATTGAGGCTGCCATGGCTCTCACATTGTGAGCTGTGACATGGCCCTCCAGAGAAATGTTCTTGCTCTGATAGGCGAAAGAAATACATTGGGCAATCCAGTTGGAAAGAGTTCTCTTGGAGACTGGGTGTCCCAAATGAGAAGGATCAAAAGCAACAAAGATTTGGGAAGACTTTCTATGTTGCTGTGTCCTCTGCAAGTAAAAAGCCAGAGCTCTTTTACAGTCCAGGTTATGAAGATTCCTCTCTGCAGGTGATGCATGAGGTCCTGGAAAAAAGAGGTTGAGGTGAAAAGGCGAGACCACCTTAGGCATAAAATGTGGATTAGTCCTAAGGACCACCTTGTCATGATGGAATCTTGTATAAGGTGGATTAGCTACTAGTGCTTGCAATTCACTGATGTGGCGTGCTGATGTGATTGCAATGAAAAAGATAACCTTCCAAGAAAGGTATTTCAAGGAGGTAGTAGCTAAAAGTTCAAAAGGCGGCTTCATAAGCTGACCAAGAACCAAATTTAAGTCCCATGCCACCGGTGGTGGTCTAATGGGAGGCTTTGTTAAAAGGAGGCTTCTCATGAACCTTGCTACAAGGGGATGAGAAGAAATAGGTTGTCCATTTAGAGGCTTGAGTGAAGCTGCAATAGCACTCAGATGGACTCTTACTGAATTTGTCTTAAGGCCTGCATTAGACAGATGCAGGAGATACTCCTGCAATGATTCCAGAGGTATGGCACGGGGGTTAAGACCCTTTTCAGAACACCAGATGGTAAACCTTTTCCACTTGAAGGCATAAGAACGTCTAGTGGAAGGTTTTCTGGAAGCTTAAAGAACATCTTTCACTTGCTGAGAAAGAGGAAGATCCTGGAGATCTAGGCCTTCAGCAACCAAGCCCTGAGATGCAGAGACTGGGGATTGGGATGCCACAACTTTCCATCCTCCTGAGAGAGGAGGTCTGGAGCAGACCCTAACTCTAGGGAGGGAGCTTGAGAGAGATGTAGAAGCAGAGGGTACCACACTTGCCGTGGCCAATGTGGAGCTATGAGAATCATGTGGCCTCTGTCTCTCTGAAGCTTGAACAGGGTTTTGGGAATTAGGGGAATGGGTGGAAAGGCATACAGGAAGTCTTGACCCCAGTGAAGGAGGAAAGCATCCCTTGCCTGAGCCCCCTGAGCCAGAGTTCTGGAACAGAACCGGGGAAGTTTGGCATTCCACGGACTTGCAAAGAGGTCTATGTCCGGGGTTCCCCAAATTTGAAAAGTTTTGGACACCTGGTCCATATGTAGGGACCACTCGTGTGGAAGCAGAACTCGACTGAGTCTGTCTGCCCAAGAGTTTTGAACCCCTGGAAGATAGACTGCCAGAAGATGAATGTGATGCTCTCTGGCGAGGGCCCATAGTCGCAGAGCTTCCTTGCAAAGTGACAGAGAGCCAGTTCCTCCCTGCTTGTTTATGTAGAACATGGCTACTTGATTGTCCATGTGGACAAGGACTGTCTTGTGGCTGAGCAGGGTGTGGAAAACTCGTAGAGCAAGGAAGATTGCTCTGAGTTCCAAGAGACTGATGTGGAGACAAGTCTCCTGTGGGGACCAGATGCCCTAGGTGGAGAGGTCCTGAAGATGAGCTCCCCAGCCCATTGGAGAAGCATCTGTTGTAGGAGTTGCCTGAGGTAGAGGCTGTTGAAAAGGACACCCCAGCAAGAGGTTCAGAGGGGACTTCCACCACTGGAGGGACAAAATGAGGCGACTTGTGTTTGCTATTTTGTCTGACAGGCAGCCTAATGCCTGGGTCCATTGGGTGGATAAAGTCCACTGAGCTGCTCTCATGTGAAGGCGAGCATATGGTACCACATGAACGGTGGAAGCCATGTGGCCTAGCAACTGTAACATTTCTTGAGCAGTGAGTAGGGGTTTCAACTCTGCTTGAGAAGCTAACTGCATCAAGCGAAGGCAACGGGCCTGGGGAAGAAAGGCCCTTGCCTTTGTGGTATCCAGCAGTGCCCCTATAAACTCCAGGGACTGAGTAGGGATCAAATTGGATTTTGGGATGTTTATTACCAGCCCTAAGTATTGAAGGATACGCATTGTGCAGGTTAGAGCAGTCCTGGCCTCTGATTGAGTGGGAGCTCGAATGAGTCAGTTGTCCAGGTAGGGGAAGACAAATATTCCCAGGTTGCGCAGAAAAGCAGCAACCACTGCCATGCATTTCGTGAACACCCTTGGTGCAGAGGCCAGGCCATAGGGGAGCACTCTGTATTGATAGTGCTTCTCCTGGAAAAGGAACCGAAGGAACCTTCTGTGAGTTGGATGGATGAGAACATGAGTGTACGCATCCTTGAGATCTAGAGAACAAAGCCAATCCTGACTCTGAAGGTATGGCAGCAGAGTTCCTAGAGAAACCATCTTGAATTTTTCTTTGACTAGGAATCTGTTCAATTCTCTGAGATCTAAAATGGGTCTGAAGCCCCCTGTTTTCTTTGGGATAAGAAAATAGGGGGAGTAGAACCCTGTGCCCTGATGTTGAGAAGGCACTTCCTCTACTGCCCCTTGGGCTAGAAGAGTGGCAACCTCCTGCTCTAATAGGCTGAGGAGGGAGGTTGGAGAATTGAACTGGTGCACTCTTGTGAGAGAGGGCAAGCTGAAAAAATGAAGTTTGTACCCCT
Organism: Ichthyophis bannanicus; assembly: GCA_033557465.1. Lineage (NCBI taxonomy): Eukaryota > Metazoa > Chordata > Amphibia > Gymnophiona > Ichthyophiidae > Ichthyophis > Ichthyophis bannanicus. The sequence goes on from CM066031.1 coordinate 1,221,953,249, forward strand.
CTCTTATGATGGAGAGTGTCCACTGCTCTGCTGTGATTTGCCCCCATCTGGGAGCAAAGTGACATAGCCTTCCTGGAATGGTGGAGGGCTCTGGTCCTTCTAGAGCCAGGAAGGCTAAGTTCTCTAGCAGAAAGTCAAAGGCCCTGAGGGGGCTGAGACTGCTGGGCTGGAGCAGGCCTCGCAGCCTTTGCCTTGGTCTTTTTGGAGGATTGCTGACGTTTGGAAGGGAAATGAGCTGCAGAAGATGCTCTGACTATAAGCAGGATAGGATCTTCCCTTTTTTGAAAAAGGTGTTTTCTTGAACAACCTTTTCTTAGCAGGAGCAGCTGAAGATTTGGATAGTCTATCCAAAGCAGAATTTTCAGCATCCATCTGATTGGCTTTTGCTTGCCAATCCTTACCAAACAGATTTTCACCTGTACAAGGGATATTTCCCAATTCATCTTGAACCCAGGTCTCCAAATCAGATGCTTGAAGCCAAGCAATCCTATGTGCTCCTATAGCTATAGCTGAGGCTCTGCTTACGCATTCAAAGGAATCGAAAGCTGCACAGTTGGAGAATTTGGAGATATCCTGGGCATGTTTGAGCCCAGAGAGAAATTCTTGCCTTTTATTGTCAGACATAAAAGGACTTAGTTTGCAAATGGTCAGTGACTTCTTTTAAGAACATGCCCATGTAGAGACTATAAGAATTAGTTCTCGCAGCAAGCATGGAAGCTTGGAAGACTCTTCTACCAAAAGCATCCAGGGTTCTACATTCACGTCCCGGAGGATTAGAGGCATGTCTCTTGGCACTTCTAATCTTTTTCATTGCAGACTCAACCACAATAGAGTGGTGAGGAATCTGAGTTTTATGGAAACCAGGACAAGGAGGGACACGATACATGGTGTCCAACCTGCGAGAATGAGGAGAGGTGGTTAGAGGTGCTTCCCACATCCTTAACATGAGATCATACAGAATCTCATGAATAGGTAAGGTAGCTGCCTCTTTAGGAGTTTTAGGATATTGTAGAATATCTAACTCCTTAGCTCTAGGCTCTGACTCTGGGGCTACTGTAATAGAGAGACCCCGAGCCACCTCCCTGATAAAGTCCTGAAAAGACAAGTCTTCTGGAGGAGACATCCTTCGTTTAGGAGAGGACTCCTCCTGTGGAAGAAGCATCGCTGCATCGACAGACTCTTCAGAATCCTCAGTGTCAGAGGAATCAAAGTATCGTCTGTCGGGATGCTTTTGCAAAGCCCGATACCCGTACCGACCGAGGTCGGTATCAGGAATCATCGGTACCGGGGTATTGGTACCGGAAGGCTGCAGAGGGCAGGGTATCGGCATGGCTGACACTGATGCCGATGTCGATGCCACCGGTACTGGGATAGGTACCGATGGCGATACCGGAGCCGATACCTGTGGAGTAGTCTGTTGCGGTACCACGGGCGTCGATGCCACAAGGAAAGCCGCCAGATTGCGTTCCATGGACAGAATCCTCTGATCCATCGACGCTGCCAATGCCTGGACGTCGGTACCGGTGGAGGCCACCGGTACCCCAGAGCATGGCACCAGGAGATCTGTTGAGGCCACGCCATCTAGATCATCCTGGAACCCCGATGATGATGCTTTAGAAGCCAAAGCCTCCCGCCGGGGTAATTTTGCCAGTGCAGAATCCTCGAGGGCAAGGCCAGAGGCATCTCGATGCTTAGAAGGAGATTTGCCCTTCGAGGACCGGCTGGATTTATGTTTAGTTACCTGAGATCCATGTGAGGAAGAAGCAGCCCTGGAAGACGTCGATGCCACCGAAGCCGCATCAGAGGCAAACAGGGTACTGAGCTTGGCAGCTCGGTTCTGTCGACCTCTCAGACATCATGGAACAGGACACACAATCTTTAATGGAATGGTCAGGGCCTAAACATTTGAGACACCAGTCATGGGTGTCGGTGACGGATATAGTACCGCCACATTTTGTGCACTTCTTAAAACCTGAGGCAGGTTTTTCCATATTTAAGGAAAAAGGTTTTGGGCCTAAGGCCCAAAACTGAAGTACACCTGAAGGAAAAAATAGAAGTTTTTTGTTTTTTTTTAAAAGAAAGAAATAAGAACCGGTGGTACCGGTATAGCGTCAAGGAAGGCAGACGCGTACAGAAAAGAAATAAAGAAAAAAAATAAGGAAATTCTTCTGCGGTGACAGGAACACGACCTGCTGGCTCCGCGGAAAAACAACAACTGAGGAGAGACAGTTGGAAAGGTGGGAAGGCAGCATGCAGGCGCTGTGGGATGCTCCCAAAAGCTTTCTGATTGGACGCTGGGGAGCGTTCCTGCGCAGGCTCCGTCGGTACCGACCTACCCATATGTGAAGACTCATTCCTGCTTGTTCCTGGAGATCTGTGAAAACATGTCCTGCTGTCTAAGGAGAACACCTGCTACAGGTAAGTAACTGTTTTCTCCATGGGCAAAGCAGGATACGTGCAGGGCCAGCCCATCCACCAGGTGGATTAGGTGGCTGCCTAGGGCAGCAGACCTCAGTGGGCAGTATGCCATGATTATTTAAAGCAGCAGCTTTCTGCCACTGCTGGCCATGCATTTCGGCACCTATGAAGCGAAAACCATGGCCTGATGCTCCTGCCTCCCTCCGACACAACTTCCTGTCTGAGAGGGGCAGGAGCAGCAGACCATTTGTGCTAACGGGCACCAAAGCGGTGGCACAAAGCCACCGCTTTCAAAGCAATGAGTTGTACTGTTGCCTCTACCCTCTCACCCCACAGAAGATGGATTTGGAAGGTGTGGCAGGAGTGGGGTGACAGTGATGGTGTGAGGCAGCATGGCAGAAACCCTAGGGCAGCCCTGGATACATGCTCACAAATGTATACTTGTTGCAACACCAGCTTTTCCCTAGCTATGAGTTGCCTCAAAGAGAGAAAAAAAAATTGGAAACTGCTGTCACAAGCTGACACTAGATAACTGCATGTATCTGGTTGCAACAGGCCATTCTGGAGTTTTGAGATACACACACACATATATATATTTTTTAATTAATGTATTTCTTTATATGTGTGTGCGTATATATATATATATTATATATATATATATATATATATATATATATATATATATATATATCACAGAGGGTTTTTAATTTATTTCTTTGTTTTTTTTAAACAGGCAGGCTGTGACAGAAAATAACTGGGCCTAGAGGGGACATGGAGCTGAATTCTAGTCCCTGAACAGATTCTGGAGAACACTGTCAAATCTGCTATCACATCGGGAGTCCCTTTCCAAACAGTAATGAGATGTGAATGTGGGACAAGAAAGCCATGTTGAGGCTCTGCAGACTTCTTTCATGGTGGCTGATTTCAAGTGAGCAACCAATGCAGACTGGGCATAAGAGAAAAAGATGTCATCTAACTAAATTGAAAGTGTACGTTTGATGACAGCAGCCCCAAACTTATTTGGGTCAAAAGAAAAGAAGAATTGTGTGAGCTTCCTATAGGTTTTTGCCTTCTCCAGATAGAAGGCCAAAGCTCTTTTGAAGTCAAACGCGTGCAATGCTCTTTCCCCTTCAGGAGCATGGATTCTTGGGAAAAATGTTGGAAGGGCTATTGACTAAGGTGGAAGTTCGACATATCATAGCAAAAAATTTAGGATGGAGTATGCAAAACCACTCTATTGTTGAATAACTTAGTATAGGATGGATTAATTACTATAGTCTGGAGCGCAATAACTGTGCATGCTGAGGTGACCACCATCAAAAAACACCTTCCAGGTTAGGTACTTCAGTCCACAGGTATCTAGTGGCTCAAAAGGAGCTTTCAACAGCTGAATTAAAACTATGCTCAGATCCAAAGACTGTGACGCAGTGGCAGGGCTGGAAGCCATGGAAACTGATACTGACCGCTGGAAGGTTCAGGTACTGCAGGTAAATGCAAGGTTTTCCCTTCTCAGCACAAGATGCACAGAGCTAATCAGCTAACACAGTTCACCTCAGGGGAGGAGAGAAGCAGAGTTGCTGATTGGGCACGCCCTAGCAGGAGGCGGGCTCCCCAGAGCAGGGGCACCTTGTTAAACAGAGAGAAGGAAGACAGTAGTGGAATGAGTGGAATTGGAGTGAGTGGATTTGGAACGAGTATCAGAAGGGGAAAACGAATGAGGAGGCAAAGGACCTTGGAAAAGCAACAAGGAAAGGAGAGTGAAGATGGAATAAGGCAAGAAGCTCTCTTTGATACAGAAACCTTTGACCTAGCAAGAGAAACACTGTCCAGCTGTAATACAAGGAAAAGGGATTCAGAACCAGGAAGTAGGTACCGGGGATACTCAGTGCCTGAAAGAACCTTCTGGGAGCAACAGAGGTTAGAAGCACTGAGAGACCCAGGGATAAAGCCTAGGTTTCTGGAAGAAACAGCTGACCCTTGGAGAGGAAGGCAGCATGGCAAGGCATTCTCAGACAAGCCTCATTATAAGGTACCTGGTGTATTTAATTCATATGACAAGTTTTATAAGAACCCAGAAAGAGTGAATGCTGACTTTAAAACTCAGGACAGTTTCAGGCATTGTGAAAGCAGTTGGCTGCAGCCTGAAGTTCCTTTAAACAAACCCAGCTTTTCTCACCAGACAGCTGAAGCTTTTAGTAAGCAGGCTGATATAAGGAATCCAGCTGAATTGTTCAGGAGAGAATTAAGCCAGGATGTTTTAAGAGGTCCTACCTTTGAATCACTCCTTAGAAACACTCCTCATACAAAGGAACTTGTTAACCCGACACCTGCATACAGAGACAAGTGGGGGAGGGGTAACTCCACTGCAGTGAATGAATGTTTGAACAGAGACGGCATTGCTTGCTTTCCAGAAGTAAACTCTGTAAACAATTACTTACCCAAGGAAGGAGCAAATCCTCAGTCTAGCCCAACTAGAAAGCAGGCTGAAGTTCTCCTTAAAGAGTTTAAACAATTCTTAGATAAAAGAGCTATTGCTGAACAAAAGTTAGTGCAAGCAGGAAAGAATCCTGAGGCAGAAATACCATTAGCTTCTCCGTTGCCCATGATTGAAGTCAATCAGCCAATGGACTGCTCAATCGGTCTGATTGATAGAACTAATTAAAGCAAAAGCTTGAATGGTCATTTTCTAGCATGTCCTAAAATGTATGTTGTTTAAGTACCTGGATGAAGAGCTTATGAAGCAGTGGAAATAAGCTAAAGCATAATTTAGATACAACTCCTGAACAGTATTGTTTTCCCTTGTTTATTGTGATTGCAAAGTAAGAGGACACATGACGTAATGTGAATCCCAGTATGAAAGGACATTTCAAGCACAGCATTGAAAAGCCTTGATTTTCTTTTGTTCCTGTTTTGGTTTAATCCTCACGCCTGTTCCATTCCACCACGGAGCGGGGTAAATAAATCCTTATAAAAATAAATATTCTTGTGCCCGCCTATCATTTGGCCCCACAACTACAAAGGCCCATCCCTCCTAAAACCCTCAAGGTTAGGGAGTGGATGCTAAGGGTAACAAGACACTGCAGGAGGCCTGAGGGGAGGCTTTGTAAGAAGCAAGTCCAGCATAAATCAAACAACTTAAAGCTGTAGAGAGATGGGTTTATTTTCTACATGACGACGGCAAGTGCCAATTGCACCGAGATGTACCCTTACTGAGTAAATATTCAGATCAGACTCCGACAAATGTAGAAGGTATTCAAGCAGTTTTTTGTAGGACAAGAACAAATCTAGAGACTTTCCCTCACACCAGATGGCAAACTTCTTCCATTTAAAACCATACAATCTCCTCATGGAATTTCTCCTGAAAACCAAGAGGATGCTGGCCACACCAAATGGCAAGTTCAGGGAGGACGAGGATAGCCTCTCAACATTCAATCTGAGAGGGCTAAGGACTTGGTGTCTGGATGCAACAATATCCCCTGATTCCGTATAAACAGGGTTGGTGAATTACCCAGACGAATCAGGTTATTGATAGTTGGGAACTGTGTGTGAGAGAAAACTGCAGCCAATCTGAGCACTTTTCAAATCATTTAAAATCCCTTCAGCAAAGGCTCCAACGATCCTGTGAGCAGTGAGTGAGAATCAGCTGTGCCTACTTAGTTGGGAACTGTGTGTGAGAGAAAACTGCAGCCAATCTGAGCACTTTTCAAATCATTTAGAATCCCTTCAGCAAAGGCTCCAACGATCCTGTGAGCAGTGAGTGAGAATCAGCTGTGCCTACTTAGTTGGGAACTGTGTGTGAGAGAAAACTGCAGCCAATCTGAGCACTTTTCAAATCATTTAGAATCCCTTCAGCAAAGGCTCCAACGATCCTGTGAGCAGTGAGTGAGAATCAGCTGTGCCTACTTAGTTGGGAACTGTGTGTGAGAGAAAACTGCAGCCAATCTGAGCACTTTTCAAATCATTTAGAATCCCTTCAGCAAAGGCTCCAACGATCCTGTGAGCAGTGAGTGAGAATCAGCTGTGCCTACTTAGTTGGGAACTGTGTGTGAGAGAAAACTGCAGCCAATCTGAGCACTTTTCAAATCATTTAGAATCCCTTCAGCAAAGGCTCCAACGATCCTGTGAGCAGTGAGTGAGAATCAGCTGTGCCTACTTAGTTGGGAACTGTGTGTGAGAGAAAACTGCAGCCAATCTGAGCACTTTTCAAATCATTTAGAATCCCTTCAGCAAAGGCTCCAACGATCCTGTGAGCAGTGAGTGAGAATCAGCTGTGCCTACTTAGTTGGGAACTGTGTGTGAGAGAAAACTGCAGCCAATCTGAGCACTTTTCAAATCATTTAGAATCCCTTCAGCAAAGGCTCCAACGATCCTGTGAGCAGTGAGTGAGAATCAGCTGTGCCTACTTAGTTGGGAACTGTGTGTGAGAGAAAACTGCAGCCAATCTGAGCACTTTTCAAATCATTTAAAATCCCTTCAGCAATGGCGCGCCCGTGCCTTGCGGGCCCGCGCCTGAGGGCCTCGCAAGAGGGCCCTTTGGCGTGGCCCTTAGGCGGTGGACCGTGCGAGACCCACTATCTGCTGCTATATGCTCATTCTGTTCAGCGATATGCTGTTTGTAGTTAATGTAAGGTAATGTAATGTAAGTTATGTACTGTGTTCCCTGTTTGTACTCCTAGTGTTTTGTTGTGATGTAATGATAATGCAATGTATGTTTCCCTCACCTTTGTTTAACTTTGTGCTGTATTAACCGCTTTGATTGAAGGAAAAGGCGGGATACAAAACATGTTAAATAAAATAAATAAATAGTGAATGCAAGAAGAGAGAACCATGGCTGTCTGGGCCAATAAGGAGCTATCAAAATCATAGTGCTCCTGTTGCCTTGATGTTTCAGAAGAGTCTTCGCTATTAGAGGTATAGGAGTATACGTGTACAGAAGATCTTCACCCCAATCAAAGAGGAAGGCATTTAAGACTAGTTTACCATGTGTCCCTACCCTAGATCAGAACTGAGTCACTTGCCTGTTCTAAGGCATGGCAAACTAATTTATTAAGGGTGTGTCCCACTCTCAGAGCAACTCCAGCCAACGACATATGTGACCCTGAGCGTCATCCCATGAAAGATGGCATAGTTCCACATTGACTGTTTCCCAGCACAGGGCGTCCAATTTATTCTTTCCTCTTTGTTGATGTAGTATACAAGGGGGGGGGGGGTGCTGATAAATCTCTGGCCTTGTAACAAAACAGAAAGCGACGGGTACACTTCAGTTCTGGAAATAAAACAAAGCTGCAGAGAGATCATTCGGAACTGAAATGTGCCCATTGTTTTTTATTTCGTTACAAGGCCAGAGACTTATCAGCTCCCCCTCATATTGCCACTGGATTGTCCATCTGAATCATGACAAAAAGAGTTCTGAAGGTGAACCGTGATATATTACGCTGCTGAGCCTCTGAATGGACTGCATCCATTGTGTGCTCAGGGTCCACTGAGCTTGTCTTATTTAGAGACGTGCCAAGGTGCGACAAACTGTTGAGACAATATGGCCCAGTATTTTCAATATGGTTCTTGCTGACATATGCAGATTTTTTTGTACTTCTTCTATGACTGCCACTAGTCAGTGAGCCTGTCTGGTGAAGAAGAGTTTTCACCAGAGTTGTGTCCAGCAGAACTCCAATGAATTCCAATTGCCATAATGGGTTTAAATTTGACTTGGGATCATTAATGATGAATCCTGGCAACTCAAACATCCTGGACACCCTATTGATGCTCGACCAAAGCAGCTCAATGACTCAGACACCGATGTTGATATTAATGCATCTTCAGCATCTAGTGCAGCTCCTAAGGCTATGGAGACCAATGTAGCTGATGCCAATGTCGATGGATCAGACTTATACAAAAATGTTTTGACTGAACTCCAAGTCTTGATTCCCAAATTTGTCATCTGTAAAAACATAAGCAAGAAGGTGGTTCACAGTCAGGTCCAAGCTCCGCAGGCACCAGTTACGGGTTTCTGTCACAGACCGTGTCCTGCTGCACTGGGTGCACTTTTTAAACCTGCTGGAGAATTTTTGGGGCATTTAATCTGGAAAAATAGTCGCAGCAAAATAAAATGACTCAATTTTTAAAAAAAAAATAACACCTGCCAGAGCACTTGAGACCTAAATGCGGCCTATAGCAGTGATGTGGGAAAAACAAAGGGAACTTAAAAACAAATGAAAACCTTAACGGGAATATAAAGAGAAATATAAAGAAAGACATGGCAGTGACAGGTATAAGGGAAGAACATCACACAAAACTATGAAAAAAAGAAGTGAAAAACTCCATTGTTGTTGACAACAGGACAACACATCTGTAGGGCTCCATGGACAAAAAAAAGAAAAAGAAAAAGGACTGCAGAGATGAGCAGCAGGCAGGAACAGATGTGTAGGCCACTCCAAAAGCTTTAGAAGCAGCTGGGAGAGGTTTCCCCACATGGGGTTCCATTGATGACCACTCTATGAGCATTTATCTGCTTGTCCACCAAAAATAAATTTATTGTACTTTGGATGAAGTTTTACTCAGAAGTGGATCTCTCTCATTCATGCCAATGCACAAACATTTATGTAATGTTGGTCTGGTACACCTTCACATTTTCCTGAAACAACTGTTGGCCCAGTGACTAAATTCCTCTTTATCATAATAGCTGTAGAGACTAATTAAGCCTCTGCTAGCATCACTAAATTAGTGGTTTCAGAGATATCCTGACTTCCTGACTCTAACAGTGAGTGGTGGTAGGAATGTTTATTTAGATGATTCAATTGAAGGGAAGATGCCATTGGTAGGAATTTGGCGTATAAAACCTTTTTGTATTCCATCAAGTCCTTAAGAGCAGCTGGGAGTGCCCAGGCTCTGGGGATAGGACTTGAAAGTTTGCAGTAGAAACGTTGCTGTGTGCTAATGTTGTGTTGCCATATTTTCACACATATTTTCCCTACAAGGAGGGCAGAATGACTCACTGAGTCACGAAAAAGGAGCATATTGCCCAATATGAAGAACTGGCAAACAGAGAAGATTGAGCAGAGAGACTTGACTAGCACGCCACCCCCCCCCCCCCTCCCAATATTCATCCTTCATTGAAGAAAGGAGGGAACGTGATTTAACACAGAAGGAAATTCCATTCCCATTATATAGTTCACTTTTGTCTGGGATAACCAGAGACTTTGCTATTCAGATGTAGAAGAATTTCTACCATCTTTATGGTTCAGTAACGTTTTTATTTATTTGCTTTTTTCAACCACCAGATCCTGCCTGGACTTGGATTTATTTCAAGCATTTGCAAGAGACACCAGAGATGTAAGGCCTTGAAAACTTGTGTTTACTCCTGCCCAACACAGATCCAAGGGCTGGGGTATGGAGTCCCAAACCCTACCCACAAAGAACCCCTGGTTACCACAGAAGGAGCCCAGAGTTACATGCACCAATAAATACTTATATTGCTGAGGACATGGGCAGCCTTTGTGGCCCAAACCTTCTATTTTTGCTAGCAAGTGCAGTTGTGCATGTCATACACTGCCCTGAGGCAGGGGCGGCCCAAGGGGGGTGCGGGGCCATGTGCGGAGACTCGGTGCGGGGCCTCATTTGCATAAGGGGCCTCATTTGCATAAATATTTGCATAATGTTACCATATACTAACTTTTAGTAAACATGCCTCTTAATGAGTGTATGGATAAAGAAAGACTAAAAGATTTCTACATTACTATAATCCAGTGCCAACCACCAGACACATTAGGAACTACTACAAACACTGCCCATTTAGAACCCATAGCAAACCCGCCATATCCTAACAGCACTACCAGGACTCACAAAGCACCATACCCTACCTATCAAAAGGAAACATGCAAATATTAAACCAATACATTTCAGAGAATAACAATACATGACCTACTGGGGAAAGAGAACAAGTGGCAATGTCAAATAGGAATTACATAAACAGAATACCTCAGCTCAGTTACAACACATGCAGAACATAGACCATCACTAAACAAGGAATCACAATTTAGAAACAGGAAGACAATAATTAAACTGGGAATCCCAAAAGCCAAACTTGGAATGTACAACACTGTAGAAATAAAACTATACATTAATTTGCTCTTGTACTAAACAAAGCGCAGACGTTAATGATGCACATTTACCAGAGCTGACATATTCCAATTAATAAATTCAAAATAAAGAGATATTTTTCTACCTTTTGTGCATTTTTTTTCAGCTGCAACTGCTCCAGCCACTTTCTTCTGGTTTCTTCGTGTCTTCTGCTAACTCTCCATCGTCTGCTGTCCATTTGTCCTTTCTTCTCTCTTCTAATTTTTTTCCATTCTCTCTCTACATCTGCTTTAACATACTAATCTTTCTCCTTTTGCTCTTTCCTCATTCTTATTTCATCCACTCAAATTTTACCCCTCCATCCTCAATCCCCACTTACTCTCCCAATACCCGGCCAATTGTAGATTTTTTATCCCTCCCACACAAAATATTTTTCCCCTCTCCATTTTACTCTCCCAGCCCCATCCCATTCTAATCCTCCCCCAACATCAGCTCCCTTCTAGTTCCAGCCTCACCCAGCATCCATTCCCTTCTAGTCCCTGCATCAGCCCATTTCCAGTCCTAGCCCCCCATCAGCCCGATTTCCAGTCCTAGCAACCCCCCAACCCAATACCAGTCCTAGCCCCCCCATTACCCACTTCCAGTCCTAACCCCCCATCACCCCATTTTCAGTTTAAGCCCCCCCTATAACCCATTACCAGTCCTAACCCCCCCATCAGCCCACTTCCAGTCCTAACCCCCATCAACCCATTTCCAGTCAGCCCCCCATAGCCCATTGCCAGTCCTAACCCCCCCATCAGCTCACAGCCCATTACCAGTCCTAACCCCATCAGCCCACCTCAAGTCCTAACCCCTCCCCATCAGCCCATTTCCTGTCCTAGCCCCCCCATAGCCCATTATCAGTCCTAACCCCCCCATAGCCCATTACCAGACAGCCCCCATCAGCCAACAGCCCATTACCAGTCTTAACCCCCCCCATAGCCCATTACCAGTTCTAACCCCCCCCAACAGCCCACAGCCCATTACCAGTCCTAACCCCATCAGCCCACCTCAAGTCCTAACCCCTCCCCATCAGCCCATTTCCTGTCCTAGCCCCCCCATAGCCCATTATCAGTCCTAACCCCCCCATAGCCTATTACCAGTCCTAACCCCCCATCAGCCCACAGCCCATTACCAGTCCTAACCCCATCAGCCCATTTCCAGTCCTAAACCCTACCCATCAGCACATTTCCTGTCCTAGCCCCCAATAGCCCATTACCAGTCCTAACCCCCCCAACAGCCCACAGCCCATTACCAGTCCAACCCCATCAGCCCACCTCCAGTCTTAATCCCCCTAGCCCATTTCCAGTCCTAGCAACCCCCCCAACCCATTACCAGTCCTAGCCCCCCATAGCCCACTCCCAGTCCTAATCTCACCAGCCCATTTCCAGTCCTAATCCCCCATCACCCAATTTTCAGTTTAAGCCCCCCCCATACCCCATTACCAGTCCTAACCTCCCCATCAGCCCACTCCCAGTCCTAATCCCACCAGCCCAATTCCAGTCCTACCCCCCCATCACCCACTTTTTAGTTTCAGCCCCTCCCCCATAGCCCATTACCAGTCCTAAACCCCCATCAACCCACTTCCAGTCCTAATCCCATCAGCCCATATACAGACTTAGCTCCCCCATAGCCCATCACCACTCCTAACCCCGCCCCCCCCCAGCCCAAACCCAGCAAAATTTTTTTTTAAAAAGCTGTCTGCTGCCGCTGCCGGGGCCGCCGCGGCAGAATCGAGTGTGCCGCGGGGCCCCCCTGCCCAGCAGAGCCTGCCCTCCCCTGTATCACCTCTCTCTTTACAGCTGCAGTCACACGCGCCGGCTTTCAGAGCGCGAAGGAACTAGTTTCCCTTTCGCGGCTCTGTTAAGCCCGCGGGGGCTTAACAGAGCAGCGAGGGAGAAACTCTCCCCTCGCGCTCTGAAAGCCGGCGCGTGTGAGGAGTGGAGGAGTAGCCTAGTGGTTGGGGCAAGGTACTTCAGGCCGGAAGGTCGGGGGTTCAAATCCCACTAGAGGACAGCAACCTTGGGCCGGAAGGACTGGGGTTTCTAGTCCCACAGGTGCTCCTTGTGGTCTTGGGCAAGCCACTTAACCCTCCATAGCCCATGTTCCCTGTAAAATAGTTATCTCCAAGTTATAATGCCCTGTTCAATGTAATTTCAGTTTGTTCAATGTAAACCGCACTGATGCAGAATAGCGCGGTATATAAGAGAATGTAAATAAATAAATAAATAAATAAAACACGTGTCTCTTGTCTAGCTAACATGATACTATTACTACAGTCTAACAATTAAAGATTTGTCACTTGGGACAAGAGAGACTAGTGATGGCTGGGAAAAATGCTAGGAACTAGCTTACACAGTAGTAACTACTTTGGAGAAGTTGTCTAGGGATTAGGGCAATGGGCGGACAACCCGGGTACACAGTAACTTAGTAAATGACAGCAGACAAAGACCAGTATGGTCCATCTAGTCTGCCCAGTACGATGTCAAGAGTAGGTACACCTGCTGCTCTGTGCAAGCCCCCCTTCCCCATGTCTTTGTTTAGGGGTGATCCCACCACTCCTTGTAGTACACCCCTATTTGTTAAGGAATTAGATGGTTCAGATTATTTTGATATTTTCTTGTTGCTGTAAAGGGATCCACTGTGCCTGTCCCATGCCCTTTTGAACTCCATCACCGTATTTGCCCCCACCACTTCCATCGGGAGCGCATTCCAAGCATCCACCACCCTTTCAGTGAAAAAGTATTTCCTGACATTGCCTTTCAATTTACCACCTTGTAGCTTCATGTCTTGCCCTCTACTTTTGCAGTTTCTCCGTCTTTGGAAGAGGTTTGTTTGTTCATTATTTCTCTTTAAGTATTTAAAGGTCTGAATCATATCTCTTCTGTCCCTCCTCTCCTCCAAAGTGTACATGTTTAGGTCTTCAAGTCTCTTCTCATAAGGCTTCTGACGCAGGCTCCAAATCATTTTGGGTGCCTTCCTCTGAACAGTTTCCAGTCTTTTTGCATCCTTTGCAAGATATGGTCTCCAAAACTGAACACAATATTCCAAGTGAGGTCTCACCAGTGACTTGTACAGTGGCATAAGTAACTCTTCCTTTCTGCTGGTAATTCCTCTTCGTATGCAGTCCAACATCTTCCTGGCTTTTGCCACCGCCTTGTCGCACTGTTTTGCCACCTTGAGATCTTCAGAAATAATCACTCCAAGGTCTTTCTTCTGATCCGTACACACCAATCTCTCAACCCCTATAGCGTACATTTCCCTTGGATTTCTGCTTCCCAAGTGCATGACTCTGCACTTCTTCGCATTAAATCTTACTTGCTAAGCATTAGACCATTCTTCCAGCTTTTGTAGATCATTCCTCATGTTAACCACTCCCTCGGGGGAGTCCACTCTGTTGCAAATTTTTGTGTCATCTGCAAATAGACAGACTTTTCCATGCAGTCCTTCAGCAATATCACTCACAAATACATTGAACAGTGCCGGGCCCAGGACAGACCCCTGGGGCACCCCGCTAATTACCTTCCTTTCATCCGAGTGAGCTCCTTGTACCATCACCTTCTGTCGTCTGTCAGTCAACCAATTTCTGATCCAATTTACCATCTTGGGATCTATCCCCAAACTACTGAGTTTATTGATAAGCCTCCTATGAGGAACAGTATCAAAGGCTTTGCTGAAATCCAGGTAGATGCATCCATCGCATGCCCCTGATCTAGTTCCCTGGTCACCCAGTCAAAGAAGTCAATCAGATTTGTTTGGCAAGATCGTCCTTCGGTAAAACCATGTTGCCAAGGATCTTGCAACCTGTTGACTTTGAGAAAGTTCACAATTCGCTCTTTCAGGAGTGCCTCCATTACTTTTCCCGCCATTGAGGTAAGGCTCTCAGGCCTGTAGTTTGACACATCTTCCCTGTCACCACTTTTGTGTAGAGGTACGACATCAGCCATTCTCCAGTCCTGAGGAACCTCTCCTGTTTCCAAGGATCTGTTGAAAACATCCTTTAATGGCCCTGCAAGAACCTCTCTGAGCTCTTTCAGTATCATGGGATGTATCTCATCTGGTCCCATGGCCTTGTCCACTTTCAGTTTTGCAAGTTGTTCTAACACTTCATCTTCTGTGAATGGTGTAGTATCTACTTCATTCCCAGTTTTATATTTGGGAGTCACAGGTGGTCCTTCTCCAGGACTTTCCTTAGTAAAAACAGGATTAGGGATTAGAGCAATGGGCGGACAACCCGGATACAAATCCCACTTCCCCAACAGAAATGCCCTTGTGACCTTGGGTGAGTATCTCCTGTTGTTGTGGGTGTTCAGTTAGGATGTAGACTGAGTGGGTGCAGGAAATTACTGTATCTGCATTATCAATAATGTTGCAAAGCCACTTTAAGCATTATTTGAAAAGGAAGATTTTTTTTTTACTGTAGAATTGGTATATGCAGCTCAACAGCAGCCAAGTATTTAGGAAGAAAGGAGAAGCCAAGATGAAACAGGAGTTATGGGTCTGAACAGAATAGCTTGCAACCAAAATAGCTCTTCTCATAACAAAACTACTACCTAGGTAACAGATGACAACAAGTCTTGTATAACAAATGTCTTTCCTTATTCTGAACAGCTGGCCTTGTCAGAGAATTGCCAAATTAGTAATAGTCACTTAATGCCAAGGTTACATTAAGAAAAGAATACTCACTGTACAAATGAAAGACCAGGGCATCCCAGCAGCCCTAACAGAAGAACATCTAATCTAAAGTACCTTATAAAAGGCTTCACATCATTATACATTTTCCACATTCTGCTGTCTAAAAAGAAATTGTCAAAGTACATTAAAGCAGGAGTTTGTTGAGCCACAAAACATATTTACACTTTCAATGTGAAAAAAAATAGAAATATTCAAGAAAGTAATTACTAGTAAGAAACCAACATTCACACCCCTTGATTCAGTACTTGTTGGAAACCCTTTTGCAGCAATAACAGTCATGAATCATTTAGGGTGAGAAGTTACCAACTTTGTACAGTGGAATGGTGAAGATTCTGCCCATTTTCTCTTTGACTTAACTCAAGTTCTTTGAAGTTCACTGGGGATCCTCTGTGGATTACAGTCTTCAACTCTTGCTACAGAATTTTCAGTTGTATGCAGGTCTGAGCTTGGCTGGGTCACTCAAGGACGTCACTTTTTTTTTTTGCTGAGCCACTCCATGGTTGCTTTTTTGGGCTTAGGGTCACTGTCCTGTTGAAAATTGAATCTTCTTGTCATTCCCAGGTCTATGGCAGACAAACAGGTTTTTTTCTAGACTTTTCCTGCATGTTGCACCATCCATCGTCCCCTTGATGTTCACAAACCTCCCTGTCCCTGCTGCTGCAATGCTTCCACACAACAAAATGCTGCCACCACTTGAACTTTAATGTAGGGAATTGCATTAGCTAAAGTCCTGCATATTGCTTAATACTGAGGCTATAAAGTTCTATGTGGTTCTCATCAGATCACAAACAGGACTGGCCCCAGAAATGGTTCAGGTGTTGATGCCCTAGGCAGACCTCAAGCCTTGTTCCCCATTTGGCTGTCAAAATGTATTGTTTAGCTTTGAATTCTCTACTCGCCGCCCCCCCTGGCGACCGCCTAGGTTGCTGCCCCCTGGCGACCGCCTAGTTTGTCTGGTGGTTGGGCCGGTCCCAATCATACGATGTTCTCTCACATGAATGCAGTTTTCCCTAATTGTTTCTTTGCAAATGATATTGTTTCTTTGCATACTATATGGCTTTTCTTCAGTGGCTTCCTTCTTACCAGTTTCCCATATAGGCCATGTACAAGGGTGTGAAGACTTTTCCCGAGAGCTGCAGATACTGCATTCCTGGGTCCATCAAAGCGACCATCTAATGCTGGCCTGGTTTTCATTTTAAACACCCAAAGCCAAGGAGCTAGGGATATGAATTTTTCATTCCCCCTTATTTTGATTGCCACTGCCTAGATCCTCCCTCCTGCCCCCACCCCCCCCACCCCAAGACCTTCCCTCATCTTCATGTCAGCAATGTTCGTTTCCCTGCATCAACCACAGCAAGTTCAAAGCGAATGTTCAGTGTGAGGCCAGCCTGCCTGTCTCTGCACTGACAGGCCCTGTGTTACTCCTCTTCCTCCTGTCTGGGTTTCCCATTACCACAGAAACCATGCTAGAAACCAGGTACTGAGGGTCTGTCAAGAGTGAAGACAGGTCTTCTGAATTATTCCCCCATTCTATATAAAATACACACATACCTGCATTAAGTATGCACACATAGTTGCCCTTGTCTTGGGAGCAGGCATGCCTTTGTGCAAAAGGATGTGTTCGCTATTGGGGTCATTTGCACACAAAATTAGGCCATTATTCTAGAGCCTATTTTAGTGACACATAGGCTACTGTAGCCTTTATATAATAAGAACATTTTCAAAATTGTTTTAAATATGTCCTGTTATAAAATTACCCTCCACCCCTTTCCTCATGCATCCACGAGGCTTTCTTCCCCGCTTTAGCAATTCTCTTCTTTCCTATTTTGATAACAGAGGTCCATGATCAACAGCTCTAAAACGAGATTAGATATCTATGCTCCTTAAAATTCTTAGGAACTGGCACATCTATAGAACGTTTTGTTCATGCAGTATTTCATGATCAAAGTTCTGGCAATTTTCCTTGCATAAATCACTGAACATGTTTAGATGAAACACACATGCATAAAAATCTGAACTGCATGTGAAGCAGACATGCCTGCCAGTTTACTATGCAGGGAAAGTTAGATGATAAACGTCAAACATTGGTATGAACAAAAACGTTAGTTCCCTTGCATTCTGAATGAGCTAATCTTCTATTGTATTTTGCAGGAAAATGCTAGTTACTAACAAAATTAAATAAATGCATGCGTACAGGTTAGGCTGTAGTTTGTTTGGACCACAGTGGAATGCAATAACTGCAAACAAATGCAACATGGTTAAATAAAAATAGGGGCCAAGTGCTACATGCTGTAATTACACCCTAAGCCATACTCACGGGCTCTTATTTCATTCCCAAGTCTAGCAGTGTACATGATTAAAAAGAAGAAATCCTATTAAAGGAAGGTTCATTACCTACCATTAGGAAACAGCTACTGCTTTCTCTGGCAGCCCTGCAGTAGCAAGTGAAGCCATCTTGACTGTGCATATATACAAAACAAAGAAATAAATACAAAATTTAGGGATATCCTAAAGCCAACTCCCAACAATTTCTTCTAAAAAGCAGTCAGAAGGACCAATCAATAAATATTAGTTATGGGCACATTCCTAGACTCCTACAGACAGATTTGAATGTTCTGCTCCTCGTGGACACACTTTTTCCTGTTATAAGGGTGACAATTGGTTGTGTCCAAAGAAGCAGCAACAGCATTTGAGCACACCTGTCTCTAGATTTCAGAAGAGACAAACTTTAGAAAATAACCTAGCTTTTTGATCAGCTGTATACATCCACCTGATGAATAACACAGGTACACTAAAAAATTTTTTTTTTAAACTGCCTCTAATGTTTCGATTTGATTTTTACGTTTTTTGGTGCGCTGAATCCAAATCTGGTAACCAATTTGCTCCATCACGTACAGATTTTTTGCTACATTGGGTTAGCAGTTTGAGGTGAACGTTTCAGATTGAGTGCGATCGAGATAAAAGTTTCTTGGATGAATTCTTTATACTAATTGTTTAGTAGTTATTCAAATAAGAATAAAGAAAATTGTAACAAGGCAGCACATAAGAATAGAGTAATGTCAACAAAACACACTGTGATGGTAGCAAAATTGTCTGCACTTAAAACAGCCACATACATGTAAACAAACATTGAGCATATAAGAGCGAGGTTAGACACAAAGCAAAGCAAAGAAATGTGCAAAAAATGTTGTACAGGTATGTATGTAAGAATAGAAAACGCAAACCGCACCATTGCAAAACAGGAAGACAAACACCCGATGGTGTGAAAATAAAATTCTAATAAATGAGATCCGACACTGTGGTAATAACTAGCAAATTTTTATTTCAAAGTTTAGTAAAAACACGATATTTGTCAACACAGTTTAGATTTTAAAGTCATTCTTGGGTCAATCAATCTCCTGGTGGGCCCGTTTCTTCTTCCCCCGAATGCTTCTCTTGGTGCGCTGCTTGGCGTATTTTTCATCTGGGGTTTTCCCGCAGCAGCAACCAGCAGAAATCAGCCATCATAGTGGTGTTCCATCTTCCTTGGTACCTTCTCTCTGCGTCCTTGATGTCCTGGTGAAACCTTTCACCTTGTTCTTCACTGTACGCCCCCAAGTTTTCGGGAAAGTAGTTCACATGGGAGTGCAAGAAATGGACTTTCAGGCTCATGTTACAGCCTTGTTCTTTGAAGGCATTGAGCATCCTGGCAACAATATCCTTATAGTTCTCATCCCGCCTGTTCCCCAAGAATTTGAGAACAACATCCTTGAAGGAATCCCAGGCTTCTTTTTCCTTCTCAGACATCGTTTCAGCGAATGCTCCATCTGAAATGAGTTTCCTTATATCAGGGCCAACAAACACTCCTTCCTTTAGCTTTGCTTCAGAAAGTCGGGGGAACTTTGAGCAAAGGTACCGAAAGCACTCACCATCTTTTGGAAGGGACTTGATGAATTGCTTAATGAGACCCAACTTAATGTGGAGAGGTGGTAATAGAATTTTATCACGAGGTACCAAGCTCTCATGAAGAACATTTTTCTCACCGGGTCTCAAATACTCCCGAATTGGCCAGTCTTTTTTCCCCCAGTGTAGGTCGCGGGCCCGGCTATCCCACAAGCAAAGGAAGCAGGAATATTTGGTGAAACCGGATTGCTGCCCTAATAGCATGGATAGAATTTTAAAGTCTCCACAAATCATCCACTTATGCTCATCATAACGAATCTTCTGAAGAATCAGGGCCAAATTCTCGTATTTTTCTTGGAGAATAACAGAGTGAGCAATAGGAACTGAAGCGAATGTGTTGCCATTATGAAGAACACCTTTTATGCTGTCTTTTGACGAATCAATGAACAGCCGCCATTCAGCAGGATCATACGTGAGTTTAAACTTTTCCATCACTCCGTATATATCGTTGCAAAATACCAAATCTTCCTCTTTGCTGAAATACTTCAAAAATTGTGTCTCGCGGTTGCGGTACCAATAAAAAGTTGTTCCTGGTGACAATAGATTTTTCTGTTTAAGCCGAGAACCTAGCAGTTGGGCAGCATCTTTTGGGAGTCCTAAATCCCGGACTAAATCATTCAATTCAGCTTGAGAGAAAAGTTCAGGTTTCGGATCTGGTTCAGTTTCAAACTCGGAAGTACTGGACTCATCGGGAAAAGTCATCTGATGAGTCTCATCATGATCAGAACCGTCCACACAAATATGATCCAAAGATTTTGGTGGTTCAGGCACAGGTACTTCGTTGCTATGAGGCATAGGCCTAATTGCTGAGGGAAGGTTGGGGTAACTTATTACGTTCTTATTTTTTAAGTTGTATCCCTTCACAATGCAAGAGCAAAAATAGCAGTCACTGCTGTGGTCTCTTTGTTCACGCCACATCATAGGTATTCCAAAACAAAATGCTTGTTTTTTACCTTTCATCCATAAGCGTAGATCTTCCTCACATGTCTTGCACACTTTGTGAGGAGCCCACGGTTTGTCTTGATCGCCTAACTTCAAACCGAAATAGGCGAAATATACTTTTTTAATAAATGCAGAAATGTTCCTCTGCCGCTTTTTCACGGTATATTCCCCACAAATAAAACAAAAACTGTCCGGAGAGTTGACGCAACCTCTGGCTCTGTGAGCCATCACAAATACACAGCACTGCAAACTACAACTGTAGTGAACCACTTCGGAATAAAGCTGGATTACGACTGAGCAAACAAAAGGTAATAATGAACTTGCAAGAAACTGAAATTTGACAGGAACGTTCATGTCGCAACCACCGTGTTTGAGCGAGCGAACGAGGCGAGGCGAACAGGAAAGAACATGCGCCAGCACGAGTACTGGATTTAGCCCCCCGCCTCCCAATGGTCCTGTTAATGTATAAAATGAATACAAAACACTCTAAAATATCATGAGGGAGTGTTTCTAGTTAGTTAACCATTACAACCTCTATTTTGGGCCAAGAAAATAAACTGCAGTCGGCTAAAAAGAAATTATGTGAACATTCCTTATATGGGTAAGAAATCTAATTTTGCAAGAAAACGTGACGTGATGGAACATTTTGGCTATTTTTCCTGGATTCAGCACCCCAAAATCTATAGGAATCAGTTGCAAAACTGGAGGCAGTTTTTTGGTAGTGTACCTGTGTAATCATTCTGGAAACCCTGAATAAAAAAGTCCATCTGTAGCACTCAAGAAATGGAGCTCACTATCTCTATCACCATGTTTGAGCTGATATTCTATCTCAGTCCATACTGTCTTATTCCTGTAGCCTTAGATATAATTTTAAAATATTAACACATGGAAATGCCCTCATACTGCCAGCCTCTTGTTAGGGACCTTGTGGATTTCACTACCAGGGCCTACCATCCCTGGAGGAGGACCCTACTGAAACACTGGTCAACAAATTTTTCCAAAAGTCATGTTACTGAAATAAAATTAGTATTTCTTATCAATTTTTATATGCTGAACACGAATATGACAGTGAAATTGCAAAGTTGGCTGTAGTTTTTTTGTAATCTACAAGATTTAATGTTTACATCATACAGCATGTCAATAGTAAATATAATAGGCCTTCGGTTAATACCTGTAAAAATACAAGTCATTGACTACTTCTTAGATTTTTTCGCCTGTCTCTTGTACAGCTGTTCGGGAGCTTCTCTGGGGAGTGTCCAGCAGTAGTCAGCCAGCATTGTAGTGGACCATTTTCCCTGGTATCTTTGCTCCATCGTTGCAATATCCTGGTACCATAGTTCGCCCTGTTTATCACTAACCATACCACAGTTGTCGGGAAAGAAATCGAGATGGGAATCAAGGAAATGGATCTTTAGAGACATATTGCAGCCAAGTTTCTGATACTGCATCAGCATGTCTTCTACTAGTTCCTTGTAGTTTTCTGCCCTAACGTTCCCGAGAAAGTTTGTTGACACTAGGTGAAAAGCATTCCATGCTTGTTTCGCATCACCCTGCAGCAAGTTGTTGAACCAGTCATCTTTGAAGAGCTCTCGAATCTGAGGACCCACAAAAACTCCCTCTTTAATCTTTGCTTCGCTGAGTTGAGGGAATTTTTCATGCAGGTATCGGAAAGCTGGCAAAGTGTGCTCCATGGCTTTCACAAAGTTTTTCATCAAACCTAGTTTGATGTGAAGGGGTGGTAGCAGGATTTTGTGAGCCTCAACCAGAGCTGGGTGCTGGATAGTCTTCTCTCCAACCATTACATTTTGTCTGCGATTCCATTCTTTCCGCAAGTAGTGCCAATCCCTTGCTCGGTTATCCCACTCACATAAGAAACACATGCATTTTATATATCCCTGCTGCAGTCCCATTAAAAGTGCAACTACCTTCAAGTCACCACAGAGGTGTCAGCTGTACTTGTTATAGTTAATGAAAGTCAGTAGATGCTTTAAGTTATCGTATGTCTCTTTCATGTGGACGGCATGCACTACTGGAATAGATGGAAGACGGTTTCCATTGTTCAAAAGCACAGCCTTCAGACTCAGTTTCGAAGAGTCTATAAATAGTCTCCAGTCTTGAGGGTCATGAGTGATTTTTAAGGCATTCATGAGGCTTTCAATATCAGAACAGAATACCAGATAACTTTCCTTTCCGACTGCGTACAGTACGCTGCTGACGTCAGATGGTTTCAGCAGCCGTCTGTCAGTAGTATTACATTGCATCAGAAAATGATGCAATCAACTCTAGAAGATGTGTGCATGCTGGTATTATGCAATGTGATGCAATATTACATCATTCAAGGCTTATTTGGGATGTTGTTGATGTCCTACTGGATAAATTTACATGGTGAAACGTCAAAAATGAACTACATGCAATATCTTCAAAACGAGAGCCAATACAATTTTTTTTAATGTTATATTTGTGTTCAGCTCACCAAGATACTACAGATTAGGGCCTTTTAAAGTCAGCAACGATTTCAATGTTGACCAGTGAAATCAGACATTGCTAGGACCCCCGAAAGGACTGACCCTTCTTGAGTTCGATAGCAGCCCCCCCACTCACTGCTGAACCGTACGTGAGAACCCTTAGAACTTCTGGGCCTATCCTCCAGAAGCCTCTATGGGCACCCTCAGCCTCTCCAAGTCCTCCTCAAAAAGCAGCCTTCCCTTAAAAGGAGAGTTTATTCAGTCACAACTTGGACATTGCATTCGCTGATCAGAGCCACTTATGGGGCACCACAGCTGCACCTATGGCCTTAGAAGAGCTCCTAATTAAGTCATACAAGGCATATACAACAAATGTCACATCAGACTAACTTCACTATCTCCAGGCTGTCCGGCAACTGCTGGATTCAAAAGCAGGCGTGCTCAAGCCACAAAACCTGCACAACGCAACACCCGAGTGCTCATAGCTGAAGCCAAGGTGGTATTTTTGAAGACAGCTTCCACTCTCCTATCAGGGGGTTCCTTCAGAAGAGTCCCACCTTCATCTGGGATGTTTGTGCACTTTGTTACTTCCGTAACCAGGGCATCCACCCTCAGGGATCCCAAAAAGCTGTTCCAGATCCCCTTTAAGAGACAAAGGAGGTGGTACAAAAGAATGGCGAATATTTAATACTTCATTTATTGTCCCCAACAGCCAGCAGCCTGGTTCCATCCCAGTTAAGGTGAAGCCCATCCCTTCGGAAGAGCCCCTCCTTTCCCCAAAATGTTCCCCAGTTCCTAACAAATCCAAAACCCTCATCACTGCACAATCGTCTCATCCACGCATTGAGACTCTGGAGTTCTGCCTGCCTTTTGGGTCCTGTGCGTGGAACGGGAACCATTTCGGAGAATGCTACCATGAAAGCTCTGGATTTCAACTTCCTACCTAAAAGCCTAAATTTAGCCTCCAGAACCTCCCTTTATTACAAAAGGTTCAGAGAAGAGCCACCAAAATGACAAAGGGGATGGAAGGATACCCCTATGAAGAAAGGCTAAAAAGGTTAGGGCTCTTTAACCTGGAAAAGAGACGGCTGAGGGGAGATGTGATAGAAGTCTATAAATTAATGAACAGAGTGGAACAGGTAAACGTAGATCGATTGTTTACGTCATCAGAATATAGAAAGACTAGGTGACATGCAATGAAGCTACAGGGTAAACTATTTAAGACAAATAAGAGAAAGCGTAGTTACTCACCTGTTAACAGGTGATCTCCGGGAACAGCAGGAATTTAGTCTTCACATATGGGTATCGTCGGTACCGATTGAGCCTGTGTGGGAATGCTCCCCAGCATCCAACAGGAATGCTTTTGGGAGCATCCCTCAGCACATGCGCGTTGCCTTCCCACCTTTCCAACTGTCCCTCTTCAGTTAAGTTTGAAGCTGAGTGAAAAGGATAGAGGGAGAGAGGAAAGAGACAAAGATAGAGAGACAACTCCCAGGGGAGGTGGGTGCGTTGTGAAGACTAAATTCCTGCTGTTCCCGGAGATCACCTGTTACAGGTGAGTAACTACGCTATCTCCAGGAACAAGCAGGAATGTAGTCTTCACATATGGGGACTCCCTAGCTGAAGATGCCAGGGAGATAGCCCCAGGAAGGTGCCATCCTGGAAGGTGGGAATCCTTCCTCCCATGGATCTCTGGCATTCCACCAGGGTTGGTGGGTAGGAGTTGAATTAGGTCTGAAAGAGATTTTGAAGAACAGCTTGGCCAAAGAAGGCATCCAGACGGGAGGCTTTATCCAGGCAGTAGTGGGCTGTGAAGGTGTGTACCGAAGCCCAGGTGGCTGCTCGACAAATGTCATCGATACACACAGAGTGGAGATTAGCCATGGAAGTTGCCATGGCTCTCACATTATGAGCTGTGACATGGTCTTGAAGAGGAAGACCTTTACTCTCATAAGTAAAGGATATGCATTGGGCAGTCCATTGAGATAAAGTTCTTTTGGAGACTGGTTGTCCCAAATGACTAGGGTCAAAGCTATAAAAGGTTGCGAGGACTTTCTATGTTGCTGTGTTCTCTGTAGGTGAAAGGCTAAGGCCGTTTTACAATCCAAAGTATGAAGGTTTCTTTCTGCATTAGAGGCGTGAGGCCTCGGGAAAAATACAGGAAGATAAATTGATCGATTTAAATGAAAAGGCAAAACCACCTTTGGCATAAAGTGTGGATGAGTTCTAAGAATGACCTTATCATGACGAAACCTAGAATAAGAAGGATCAGCCACTAACGCTTGCAATTCACTAATGCGACATGCAGAGGTGATTGCAATTAGGAAGATGACCTTCCAGGTCAAAAACGTAAGGGTTGTAGTGGCTAAAGGCTCAAAAGGTGGCTTCATGAGCTGCCCGAGAACTAGATTTAGATCCCATGCCACCGGTGGTGGCTTAATGGGAGGTTTGGTTAATAGAAGACCTCTCAAATCTGGATATGAGTGGATAAGAGGAAATTGGTTGTCCATTCAGAGGCTTATAAGAAGCTGCAATTGCACTAAGATGGACTCTTACCGAATTGGTCTTTAGACCAGAATTTGATAAGTGAAGGAGATACTCTAGTATCGATTCTAAGGGTATGCCAAGGGGGTTTAATCCCTTCTTGAAGCACCATATACATTGGACCAACGTCTGGATATGAAACACCACATAAGTAACATAGTCAAAGCTGTTTACTTCAAAATCCGCACGCTCAGACATCTGCGCTCCCTGTTGGACCTAGATGACTTCCGGACCATATACCAAGCGCTAATCCTGCCACACTTCGACTTTGCAAATGCCATCTTACAAGGTCTCCCTCTATCCACACTGAGCCCATTACAGCTGGCCATGAATGCTGCAGCTAGGGTCCTCTGCGGAGCCTCCAGAAATGACCACGTGACTCCCATTCTCAAACAGCTTCACTGGCTCCCCATCCACGGGAGGATTACCTTCAAAACCCTACTCCTATAATTCAAGGCAATCAAAGGTATTTCATCCTCCTCACTCACAGAACTTATTCACATGGTGCCCCCCAACAGAGCCAGAAGAGCAACCACCGTAAACCTACTAATAACCCCTAAGGCATTGACGGAGTGCAACATGACAACCATAAACAGGGCGTTCAGTTTCTATGTCCCCAAATGCTGGAATGCCCTGCCTCCTGACATTAGGACCATTGCCGACCTATCACAGTTCAGGAAGGCACTCAAATACCACCTTTTCCTCCAATACTACCCAACCTGCAATTGAACCTAGGTATCCCCCTGAAAAATGACCCACTTAAGAAATGACCCTTACGTTCAGTATGTTGTTATTTTTACCTAACCTTGTTCCGTGTAAATATCTCATGTATATAGTTCACCCCTGTTATCCAAGTTTGTACTCCTGTTCTATGTAAAACCAAACAGCTTGTTGTTATGGTCGTTGTGTTATAATGTGAACCGCGCTGATGCCGAATAGTGCGGTATATAAGAAATTGTAATAAATAAATAAATATAGTAAAACTTTCCACTTGAAGGCATAAGATCTTCTTGTGGAAAGTTTTCTAGAAGCCTGAAGGATATCCTTTACCGGTTGAGACAGGTTGAAATCCTGGAGGTCTAAGCCTTCAGCAACCAGGCTGTGAGATGCAGGGACTGGGGATTCGGGTGCCATAGCGTCCTGTCCTCTTGGGAAAGGAGATCTGGAGCATTCCAAAACTCCAGGGGTGCAGCCTGAGAGAGATGTAGAAGCAGGGGATACCACGCTTGGCGTGGCCATCGTGGCGCTATGAGAATCATGCGACCCCTGTCTCTCTGAAGCTTCAAGAGTGTTTTGGGGATGAGGGGAATGGGTGGGAAGGCATAAAGGAAGTCCTGACCCCAGTGAAGGAGGAAGGCATCCCTTGCCTGACAATTGTGAGCTGGAATCCTGGAACAGAACCGGTGAAGTTTGGCATTCAGTGGACTTGCAAAGAGGTCTATGTCTGGAGTGCCCCAGAGATGAAATATCTTTGCCACCTGGTCCAGGTGGAGGGGACCACTCGTGAGGCAGCAGTACTCGACTGAGTTTGTCTGCCCAAAGGTTTTGAATACCTGGAAGATATACCACTAGAAGGTGAATTTGATACTCTCTGGCGAGGGCCCACAGTCGTAAAGCTTCGTTGCATGACGACAGAGAGCCTGTCCTGCCCTGCTTGTTCACATAGAACACTGCTACTTGATTGTCCATCTGGACTAGGACCGTCTTGTAGCTGAGCTGGGCGTGGAATACTCGAAGAGCTAAATAGATAGAGTAATTAGACCTTACTTGCTAATTAGCGTTCCTGAAGGATCTTCAGTCCGGTCCCTTCTACTGGGTTGTGCCCCTCTACCAGCAGCTTCTGGACTGAGCACGTCATCTTTTGATGACCCTGGGGTATAAGTAGACTGGCACCGCCCACCAACTCCAGTGACCTATTGGCAAAGCAGACTTAACGGAGAGACAAGTGAATACATACCAAACTTAACTGCACTAGAAACTTTAAACAAAAGAAACTTTGAGACCCCCTCCCCCGGGAGAACTTCCCACCGTCCCCGGAGAAGAAAGGCTTACCTGATCCGCTCGCACCGGTGAGACGCCTGACCATCCAGCCCACCTCACCGTAAAGGCCCCAGAGGAGCAACAGAATGCTCCTATCTGCGCTTATTTCTTCGGGCCGAGCATACCTGAAAAAAGGACATCCAAGATCTGGGAGGGAACAGGGACCGGACTGGAGATCCTTCAGGAACGCTAATTAGCAGGTAAGGTCTAATTACTCTTTCCTTAGCGTCTCTCCAGTCCGGTCCCTTCTACTGGGATGTACCAGAGCAGTTCCAAAATCGGGAGGTCCCAGCAATGCCGGAACGAAGAACAGCGCCCCCAAAACCTGCATCCTCAGACGCCTGAATGTCCAACCTATAATGCTTAGCAAAGGTATGCAGGGATGACCAAACCGCTGCTCTACAGATGTCCAGCGGGGGAACCAGGCTGAACTCCGCCCACGAGGCCGCTTTGGCCCGAGTGGAGTGTGCCCGGAGCCCCGCCGGGACCTGTTTACCTCTCAAAATGTAAGCCGAAGAAATGGCCTCCCTGATCCATCTGGAAATGGAGGACTTCGCTGCCGCCTCCCCCTTACGCGGCCCCGCAAACAGCACAAACAACCGTTCCGACTTGCGGAAGGGCTCCGTGCGAGCTAAGTATCGCTTTAGAGTTCTGCGCATGTCCAGGAGCCGCAGTCGAGCGTCATCCCCTTCCCGGCGAACCACGAAGGAGGGAAGAGAAACCGACTGATTCACATGAAAGGCCGAAACCACCTTCGGCAAGAAGGACGGGACCGTCCGGAGAACCACCCTCTCCCTAGAAAAAAACAGAAAGGGCAGACGGCAAGATAACGCCTGCAACTCCGAAATGCGTCTGGCCGAGCAGATGGCCACCAAGAACACTGCCTTAAGAATAAGATCCTTCAGAGACGCCCGCTGGATGGGTTCAAAGGGCTCAGCGGAAAGGGCGTCCAAAACGAGGTTGAGGTCCCACAGAGGAACCAGTAATCGCTGTTGCGGCCTAAGCCGCCGCACCGCCTTCAGAAACCTACCTACGTCCGCATGCTCGCCCAAGAGCTTTCCCTGAATCCTGCCCCTATAACAGGAAATAGCCGCCAGCTGCACCCTCAAAGAACTAGCGGCTAGGCCCTTGTCGAAGCCTGCCTGCAAAAATTCCAGAACCTCAGGCACCGAAACCGTGAGGGGCCTCATCTTCCTATCTGCACACCAGGCCTCAAAGATACGCCAGACCCTCACATAGGACAGACAGGTCGAACGCTTGCGGGAACTTAGCAGGGTGGAGATCACCGCCCCTGAGTAACCTCTCTTTCGCAACCTAGCCCTCTCAATAGCCAGGCCGTAAGCGAGAATCAATCCACCTGCGGCATGCGCACTGGCCCTTCGAACAGAAGGTCGTCCCTCACTGGCAGGCGCCACGGACGAACGATCGGCTAGAAGACACATGAGGTCGGCATACCACAGACAGCGCGGCCAGTCCGGGGCGACAAGGATCACCAGCCCCGCGTGAGCCTCTATCCGTTGAATGACCCTGCCGATGAGCGCCCACGGCGGAAACACGTACAAGAGGCCGTCGGTCGGCCAGCTTCTCACTAGGGCATCCAAGCCCTCGGACATCCTCTCCTTCCGTCAGCTGAAGAAACAGCTTGCCTTGGCTGACTCCCACGTCGCCATCAGATCCATGATGGGGGAACCCCATCTGTACACTATCCTTTGGTAGATCTCCTGCGACAGCTGCCACTCTCTGTGATCCACCTTGTGACGACTTAGGTAATCCGCCGTCACGTTCTCTGTTCCTGCAACAAGTTGCGCCGATAGGGCCACTAGATGGACTTCGGCCCAAGCCATCAGCTCCACCGCCTCTTCCTCCAAGGCAGGGCTGCTCGTTCCGCCCTGACGATTGATATATGCCACGGTGGTCATGTTGTCGGAAAGAACTCTGACCGCCCTCCGGCCCAGCCAGCTTCCGAATTCCCTGAGGGCTAGGCGAACTGCCCTCAGTTCCAATCTGTTGATGGGCCACTGTGCCTCCTGCATGCTCCAAAGCCCCTGAGCGATCCGACCCTCGCAGTGTGCCCCCCAACCTGAGAGGCTGGCATTCGTCATCAGCTGTAACCACTCCGGCGGTTCGAGGGGCATCCCGAGTTCCAAGGGCCCTTTGGAGGAGCCACCACTGCAAGGATTCCTTGACTGACACCGGGCAGGGCAGTGTTACTGATAAGGCCTCCCTCTCGTGGGACCACCGACGGAGCAGAGCCCGCTGAAGGGGCCGCATGTGAGCTCTGGCCCACGGGACCAGCTCTATTGTTGCCGCCATGGTCCCCAGCACCTGAAGGTAGTGCCACGCCGAGGGCGCCCTCAAGGCCAGGAACTGGCGGAGCAACTCCCGCAGCGTCCCTATCCTGCGCTCCGGCAAGAACACCCTGCCCCTGCCGAACCTTGCTCCTAAATACTCCAGCTCTCTGGAGGGAACTAACTTGCTCTTTGAGACATTGATGACCCAACCTAGGCTCTCCAGAAAGGAGACTACCCGGAGAGTGGCGTTTCGACTCTCTTGCTCAGACTTTGCTCAGATCAGCCAATCGTCGAGATATGGGTGGACCAAGATCCCTTCCTTGCGTAGGGCCGCCGCTACCACCACCATGACCTTTGTAAAGGTGCGTGGTGCCGTCGCTAAGCCAAACGGCATCGCTTGAAACTGAAAATGTCCCTGCGGGACCGCAAACCTCAGGAACTGTTGATGGGACTCGCGGATCGGAATATGCAAATACGCCTCCGTGAGGTCGAGAGAAGTCAGAAACTCCCCTTGTCGTACCGCCACCAACACCGACCTTAAGGACTCCATGCGAAAATGCGGCACCCGTAGGCACCTGTTGACTCCTTTCAAATCCAGGATCGGCCAGAAGGAGCCCTCCTTTTTGGGCACCACAGAGTAAATGGAGTACAGTCCGGTCCCGCGCTGAGCCGCGGGGATGGGGACAACCGCCCCCAGCGCCTGCAGTCTCCTGAGCGTCCCCTCTACCGCCGCCCGCTTGGATGGAGAACGGCAAGGGGAAAGAACAAAGGAAGGAAATACGGGCTTTGCGAACTCGAGCGCATAACCCTCTCGAACCACTTCCAAAACCCACTGGTCTGTCGTGACCCGGGCCCAAGCGGAGAGGAACTCCCTCAGCCTGCCCCCACTGGCAGGTCCTCTCCCCGGGCCCCCGTGGCTTCATTGGGACTTCTTGGCAACTGAGGAGGAGGGTGAGGCTCCAAAACCTCTTCCTGCCCCCGAAAACCTTGGAAGCCCTGTCCCCTAGAGGAAAACCTCCCTCTCTGAAAGGACGAGGAGCGAGAGGTCCGAAACCTCTTCATCTCCCGAGGCTGAGCCCTCCCTAAGGAGGGGGCTCTATTCTGTTTCGGCCTATCCTCCGGGAGTCTACCCCCCTTAGACTCCCCCAGCTCCTTCACCAGCTTCTCCAGGTCCTCGCCAAACAATAATTTGCCCTTAAAGGGCAGCCTACCAAGACGAGCCTTTGAAGAACCGTCCGCTGCCCAATTGCGGAGCCACAGATACCGCCGGGCCGCAACTACCGAGGCCATATTCCTCGCTAGGCTTCTAATGAGATCATACTGACTATCAGCCAGATACGCTGCACCCGACTCAATCTTCGCTGCCTCTCCCGAGCCTTCAACGGGGTTCTCCCCCGCCAGCTGGATCTGTTGGGACCAGCGCAAACAGGCCCGGGCGACCCACGCCCCACATACCGAAGCCTGAAGCGCTAGGGCACTTACATCGAAAGCCTGTTTCAGCAGCGTATCCAGCTTCCTATCCTGGGAATCCTTAAGGGCCGAACTGCCCTCGACCGGAATCGTGGTCTTCTTGGTGACAGCTGCCACCGCCGCGTCTACCCTGGGAGAGCGCAGCAACTCCTTCTCCTCCTCCGGTAGCGGGTACAGCCTAGACATGGACCTTGCTCCCCTAATGGCTGGCTCCGGCTGATCCAATTCCTCCTGGATCATTTGGCGCACCACCCGATGAACCGGGAAAACCTTTTGAGATTTCCTGACCGCCTGAATCAAAGGATCTTCCAGCGCCTCTTCCTCCGCTGGTCCCCCGGCCGACATGTTCAGGACCTTGAGGGCCTCTCCGATCAACGCTGGCAGTTCTTCCCTGCGGAAGACCCGAACAATCTTGGCCTGTTCTTCGGGGATCTCACCTTCTTCCAGCTCCTCCTCGTCCCCCCCCTCCCTGTCAGACAGATCCCCCTCCAAGGACTCTGACAATGGGGGGTGGGACTCCTCCTCCTGCGACAATCTCGGACGCTTTGCCGGCAGCGGGCCTACCTCCGCCAGCTCCCCGATGTCCACCTGCCGGGCCTTTGCCCCCGCCTGCGCCGGCTCCTGCCCATGCCGCCCCTGCTTGCGGAGGCAAAACACCTTATGCAGAAGAAGAACAAACTCCGGGGAGAAGTCGCCAGCCACCTCCTCCTCCAACTCCAGCCCCGAGGAGGAGGGACCCGGCTTGGGAGGTGGCTGAGTGGGGGGGTCCCCTGGCATACCCAAGGGGGAATCGAGACTGCCCACCTCCCCAGAAGGAGTACTCAAATCCTGGGAAGAAGAGGGAGGAAGATCCTGCCGGCTCCCCGCCCGGCTCCCTAACTCCCCCGAGGCCGCCTCTGCCATACAGGCTTTGCAGATGCCTGAGTCCAAGGCTCCCCCCTTACGGGACCCGCACACCATGCACTGGGCTTTAGCTGGCATAATTACTTCAGCTAGCACTAGGGCTGAGAGAGAAAATGAGCGGGCGGGAAACAGAGGCAGGCCGAAGCCTAAAATCCCCTTTCCTCACTCTCTTTATCTACTAGACTGTATGTAATTTAATGATTTTTTTTTTCAAACTAGCTCTTGCTGACTCCCTCTTCAGGCCCTCGAGTCCCTCAGTGGCTCTTTTTTTTTTTTTTTTTTTTTGAGTACCAACAGCTTAAAGCCCAAAGTACTGGAGACTGCAGTCCCTGCAAATTTCACGCGCGCGCACGCACCACGTGAGGGAAAAAACAACGGGGGACTCACCTCCCGACACGCGAACCTCAACAAGCACGCGGTCCGCGACCGCGTGGAAAGCTGCTTCCCCGGCGGCGCCCTGCCGCGAACCTCCTCTTCAGGCGTGCTGCTCCTCTGCGCCACAAAGCCCGATGGCTCTTCGGCCCACCGCCCGCCTGCTCAGCCGCCTCAAGGGCTTCCGCGGCGCGGCGGAAAGGCTTGTCTCCCCTCACCAGCGAGGGAGAGGGAACGGCCCCAGCTCTGTCAGCCTCAGCCCAACTCCCTCTTCGGCGGTAAGGCCTCCTTCCGACCGCTTCCACACCAGGGAGGGAGGGGGGGAAGTCTCCAAATGGGTATAAAGAAAGGAAATAAATAGAAGTATAAAAGGTAAAATTAAAGGAAAAATAAAGTAAAAATAAAGTAAACCCAAGAGCTGCCTAAGCTAGTCTCTCCAGAAAGCCAGATCCCTGGCTTGCTGTACCCCTACCAGCTGCTAGCAGACTGAGCACAAAAACTGGAGTTGGTGGGCGGTGCCAGTCTACTTATACCCCAGGGTCATCAAAAGATGACGTGCTCAGTCCACAAGCTGCTGGTAGAGGGGCACAACCCAGTAGAAGGGACCGGACTGGAGAGACGCTAAGGAATGCTCTTAATTCCAGGTGGTTTACGTGTAGACCAGCCTCCTGTGGAGTCCAGGTTCCCTGGGTGGAGAGATGATTCAGGTGTGCTCCCCAACCCACCTGCAATGCATCTGTTGTTAGGGTGGCCTGACAAAGGGGTTGATGAAAAGGAGACCCCACTGTCAGATTTTCTAGGGATTGCCACCATTGGAGGAACAAAATTAGTCGTTGAGAGTTTATTATTTTGTTCGATAAATGACCTGTGGCCTGTGTCCACTGTGTGGATAGGGTCCACTGAACTGCTCGCATGTGGAGGCGAGCATATGGGACTACATGAACTGTGGATGCCATATGTCCCAGCAACAGTAGCAGCTCTTGAGCAGTTAGGGAGGATTTCCCTGCTGCTTGAGAAGCTAGTTGCATTATGTGAAGACACCGGGCCTGTGGAAGGAAAGCCTTTGCCTGTCTGGTATCTAGACAGACCCCTATGAATTCCAGGCATTGGGAAGGAACAAGTTGAGATTTTGGGAAGTTTATTACCAACCCCAAGTATTGGAGGATTCGCATTGTGCGAGACAGTGCAGTGCTGGCCTCTGCAACTGTAGGGGCTCGAATGAGCCAGTCATCTAAGTAAGGGAAGACGAATATCCCCAGGGTTTGTAGAAATGCAGCTACTACTGCCATGCATTTCGTGAATACCCTTGGTGCTGAAGCTAGACCAAAGGGGAGAACCCTGTACTGGAAATGTTTCCCTCTGAAAAGGAATCGTAAGAATTTCCTATGATCTGGATGGATCAGAATGTGAGTGTATGCATCCTTTAAGTCTAGAGAGCAATACCAATCCTGGCTTTGAAGGTATGGCAGAAGAGTTCCTAGAGAAATCATTTTGAACTTCTCTCGGAACAGGTATGTGTTCAATTCTCTAAGGTCTAGAATGGGTCTGTGTCCTCCTGTTTTCTTTGTAATAAGAAAATAGTGGGAGTAGAACCCTGCACCCTGTTGAAGAATGGGTACCTCTTCTATTGCCCCTTGGGCAAGAAGTGTTGAGACTTCATGATTAGCAGATTGTCTGTGGAGGTTTGAGAATTGAATTGCTTTAGAATTGTAGGAGGGTGCATGCTGTGAAAATGAAGCTTGTACCCTTCTCCTACAATGGACAAAGTCCAATCTTCTGCTGTTATCTGATGCCATCTGTTGGCAAAGTGGCATAACCTGCCTGGGATATTGGGGGGTTGGGGACCCCTCAGAGGCAGGAAGGCTAAGCTCTCTAGGAAGGAGTCAAAACCCTTGAGGGGGCTGAACCTGCAGAGCTGGTTGGGCTCTGGGGCCTTTTGGCTTCTTTTGCTGTCTAGTTTGTCCCTTTTGGGCAACCTGACTGAGATTGACCTTGCTGAGTATAGGAAGGATAAAATTTCCTCTTTTTGCTGAAAGAGGGATTTTTATAAGACTTCTTTTTGGCTGGAGTGGCTGTAGATTTTGACAATCCATCTAGAGTAGTACTGTCAGCATCCAACTCGTTAGCCTTTTCCTGCCAGTTGTTGCCGAAGAGATTCTCTCCTGTGCAAAGGATGTTGCCTAACTTGTCCTGTATCCAAGTCTCTAAGTCTGATGCCTGAAGCCAGGTAATCCATCGTGCACCAGTGGAATAGCAGAGGTTCTGTTGATGCATTCAAAGCAGTCAAAGGCTGCACGATTCACAAACCTGGAGACATCTTGAGCATGCTTAAATAGAGCAAGAAAGTCTTGTCTCTTGTCATCTGGGAGAAATGGGCTCATAAGCTCCAAATCTCCTGCAACTTCCTTGAGGAACATTCCCATATACAGTATATACGAACTGATCCTAGCTGAAAGCATGGAAGCCTGAAAAGTTTGGCGCCCAAAAGCGTCCAGAGTCCTGCATTCACGACCTGGAGGATTGGATGCATGCCTCTTTGAACTTTTCATCCTATGTATGGCTGACTCCATCACCACTGAGTGGTGTGGCAGCTGAGTCTTTTGAAATGCAGGGCATGGAAGAACTCGATACATAGTATCAAGTCTCCTAGAGTGAGGAGATGTAGTCAGAGGTGTCTCCCACATTCTGAGCATCAAGTTATGCAGAATTTCATGGATGGGCAGAGTAGCTGCCTCCTTTGGAGCTTTAGGATATTGGAGAATTTCCATTTCCTTTGCTCTTGGTTCCTCTTCAGGAGCTACCGTGATTGAAAGGCCCTTGACCATATCATGAATAAAATCCTGAAAAGACATGTCCTCTGGAGGTGACATTCTGAGTTGGGGAGAAGAGGGATCCTCTGGGAGAAACCCTCTAGTACCAGCAGAATTGTCAGAGTCTTCGGAATCAGAGGATTCGAAGTCTTCCTGACCACGATGCTCATGCAAAGCACGGTCCCGGTATCGATCTAAGTCGGTACCGAGTTGATCCGGTACCAATCTGTCGATTCCAGCCAAAGATGGCGTGGGAAGAATTCCTACCGGGGCTGGAACCGTTGGTACCGTATCGTCGGTACCAGTACCGGCATCGGTGTTGATGTCAGTACCGGTGCCCGTTGGACCAACGGTACCGCAGCTGAGAGAAGAGCTGCGATGCTGCGTTCAATAGCGAGGAACCTCTGGTCTATCGACACTGCCAATGCCTGGATATCGGTACCGGTGAAGACGGCTGGAACCCCTGAGCATGGCAAAGGTAGTTCTTACAAGGTCGGGGCCTCGAGAACATCCTGGAGCCCAATCGATGCTTTGGAAGCCGAAGCCTCCCGCCGGGGCTGCTTTGCCGGTGTGGTTCCCTCAAGGGCAATGCCAATGGCCTCTCAATGCTTAGCAGGAAAGCTACCCTTTGAGGACCAGCTTTTACGTTTAGTTACCTGAGATCCATGGGAGGAAGAGGAGGCCCTTGAAGATGTCGATGCAATGGATCTGGCATCCGAAGAAAAGAGGGTACCGAGTTTTGCAGACCAGTTCTGTCTTCCTCTTTTAGTCATCCCTATACAGGAGAGACATTCAGATGGAGAATGTTCAGGCCCTAAACATTTAAGACACCAATCATGGGTGTCAGTGACAGAAATAGTACCGCCACACTTAGTACATTTTTTAAAACCACTAGTTGGTTTTTCCATGTTTTAGGAATATGGGACCTAGTGCCCAAAATGGCGCCTAGCACCCAAAAAAGAAAAGTTTCTGAAGAGAAACAGCTGAAAGTATAAGTTGTTGGTTTTTTTTTTTTGGAAAAGAAAAGAAAAGAACCAGCGGTACCGGTAAGCGTCGTGCGGCAGGCAAACGTGACCACAAGAAAACAAATTTAAAGACGGAATTTTCTGCGGTGACAGGGTATGGATCCTGTCGGCTCCGCAGAAAACGAAGAACGGAAGAGGGACAGTTGGAAAGGCGGGAAGGCAGCGCGCATGTGCTGAGGGATGCTCCCAAAAGCGTTCCTGCGCAGGCTCCGTCGGTACCGACGATACCCATATGTGAAGACTACATTCCTGCTTGTTCCTGGAGATTATATTTTTTCACTCAACGTGTAATCAAACTCTGGAATTTGTTACTGGAGGATGTAGTAAAAGCTGTTAGTGTAGCTGGGATTAAAAAAAGGTTTGGACAAGTTCCTGGAGGAAAGGTCCATAAACCATTATTAAAAAGGGACCCAGGATATCACTGCTTGACCTAATACAAGCATTGTAGAACCTGTGTCTTTTGGGGAAACTGCTAGGTACGTATGACCTAGATTGGCCACTGATGGAAACAGGATACTGGACTTGATGGACCTTGGTCTTACCCAGTATGGCATATCTTATGTTCTTATGGGTCCAGACTTACCAACTTCCCCCCTCCGGGGCCCTGTGGGATCCTCCTACTTGCTTCTCTGGCCTACCAGGGCTAAACCCGTGAGTAACAGCGCTGGACACTGGGCAACTGTCTACTCAAGTAGACTGTGGACATACCCAAGCTCCAAGTAAACATTAAGCCACAGGCCTCAAAACACACAGGCCACATGACCATGATCTGGGCCAGGAGGACAGACCTATCTGCAATGCTTCACCAGTTCACTCATCTTGCCGCCTGTTAAGAACATAAGACATGCCATACTGGGTCAGACCGAGGTCCATCAAGCCCAGTATCCTGTTTCCAACAGTGGCCAATCTAGGTCATACGTACCTAGCAATATCCCCAAAAGACACAGGTTCCACAATGCTTGTACTGGGTCAAGCATTGATAGCGTAGTTACTCACCTGTAACAGGTGTTCTCCAGGAGCAGCAGGAATCAGTCCTCACATATGGGTGACGTCGGCGCCGACGGAGCCCTCGCGGAGCAATTTTCCCCAGCTTTCAAAGAAAGCCTTTGGGAATTGCAGCGCGCATGCGCGGTCCCCTTCCCGCCCAAAGGTGCCATCTTGGCCAGTCAGATGACATAGCAAAAAGACAGCAAAAAAGTGCAGAAACGAAATCATAGGATTGCAACTCCAAGGGGAGGAAGGAGGGTTGTGTGGACTGATTCCTGCTGCTCCTGGAGAACACCTGTTACAGATGAGTAACTACGCTTTCTCCAGGACCAAGCAGGAAGTCAGTCCTCACATATGGGACTCCCCAGCTTAAGGCTACCGGAGACCCTAAGCACAAAAATGAGCTCCCTCTAGCTCAGCAGCACAGAAGTAAGGAATCTTCTCTGACTAATCTCCAACCGGTAGCCCAACATCCGGGATGGAGGGTAGGAGTTGCCTAAACCTCGAAGAGATTACGGAGGACTGCCTGTCCGAAAGCACTGTCCCTGCGGGACTCCCTCTCGAGGCAGTAATGGGCCACAAAAGTCTGGCCCGAAGACCAAGTAGCGGCCCGGCAGATGTCTGCCAACGGAACAGAGCGGAGGTAAGCCACTGACGCAGCCTTCGCCCGAACCCGATGAGCGGTGACTCGACTCTCCAGCGAGAGGCCTGCCGCCGCATAAGTCCAAGCGATACAGTCAGCTACCCAGATGGACAGAGTACGCTTAGAGACAGGGAGCCCCAATTTATTAGGGTCGTAAGACAGGAAGAGCTGGACAGTCTTACGGTGCTCCCGCGTACGATCAAGGTAGAAGTTCAGCGCCCTTCTACAGTCCAGGGTATGCAAGACCATCTCAGCACGGCTGGAGTGTGGCCTGGGAAAGAAGGTCGGAAGTACCACCTCCTGATTGATGTGAAAAGGGGAGACCACCTTTGGAAGAAACTTAGGGTGAGTCCGCAGGACTACCCTGTTCTTGTAGAACCGAGTGTAGGGAGGATCAGACACCAGGGCCTGCAGTTCACTAACGCGTCTAGCGGAAGTGAGGGCCACCAGGTATAAGGTTTTCCAAGAGAGAAAACGAAGAGGACAGGTAGCCATGGGTTCAAAAGGCGGGCAGGTGATCCGCTGTAAAACGGCGGTTTGAGGAGAAGAAGGCCCCGGGAGAACCGAGCCACGAGGGGGTGGCCGGAAAGAGGCCTGCCTTCCACCGGCACATGATGCGCCGAAATAGCACTGAGGTGAACCTTGACCGAGTTGGACTTGAGCCCAAGGTTGGAGAGGGAAAGCAAGTACTGCAAGACCACCGACACCGAGCAGGAGAAGGGATCTTGAGACTGTTGAGTACACCAGATGGAAAAGCGACACCATTTAAGGGTGTAGGATTTCCGGGTAGAGGGTCGCCTGGAAGCCAGTACGACTTCCTCCACCTCCGGAGGTAACAGGAGGGGAGCAAGGACTACCCTTTCAGCAGCCAGGCCATCAGATGCAGAGCTCTGAGGTTGGGGTGTAGGAGAGACCCCTGATCCTGAGTCAGGAGATCGGGTTGAAACCCCAGAGGCAACGGGGTATCCGCCGCCAGCTGCATCAGAAGCGGGAACCACGGTTGCCGGGGCCACCGGGGAGCGATCAGGATCACGGAGGCCTTGTCCTGGAGAACCTTGAAAAGAGTTCGAGACACCAGCGGCATGGGAGGAAAGGCATACAGAAGGCCCGTGGACCATGAGAGCAGAAAAGCATCCGCCACTACTCGGAGGGGGTGCGGTTCCCGAGAGCAGAATCGAGGAAGTTGCCTGTTCAGAGGACTGGCGAAGAGATCCAGCGTGGGGAGGCCCCACCGCAGGAAGATCCGTTGGACCACCAACGGGTCCAATCTCCACTCGTGCGGATGGAGGATTCTGCTCAGTTTGTCTGCCAGGTGATTTTCTTGACCTGGGAGATAGACCGCTTTGAGGAGGATTCCCCGGCTGACGGCCCAAGCGCAGAGCTTTTGTGCTTCCCGGCAGAGAAGGAAGGAGCCCGTGCCCCCCTGCTTGTTCACGTAGAACATAGCAACTTGATTGTCCGTCTGGACCAGCACAGACTGGTGAGACGTGAGGTGGGAGAAGGCCTTCAGAGCCAGGCGAATGGCCCTGAGCTCCAGGAAGTTGATCTGCTGGGCAGATTCCCACGGGGTCCAGAGACCCTGAGTACATGACCCTTGGCAATGTGCTCCCCAACCCAGGAGAGAAGCGTCGGTCGTTAGAACCTGGGCTGGCGGAGGAGACTGGAAAAGCATTCCGAGCACTAGGTTGGGTAGGTGAAGCCACCATCGTAGGGAAGAGACTAGCGGGCCGGAGATGCGTACCGAGTCCGTCAGTCTCCCCGAGGCCTGACGCCATTGAGAGCGAAGGCACCACTGAGCGGGCCGCATGTTCAGGCGGGCATTGGGGGTCACATGGACCGTGGACGCCATATGGCCGAGCAGTTTCAGGAAGAGCCGGGCCGAGACCCGGGGATGGCTGCGAAAACGGCTGGCGAGAGCCATGAGCCGGTGAGCCCTGTCGAGCGGTAGAAACGCCCGCGCCTGAAGCGTGTCCAGTCTGGCGCCGATGAACTCGAGGTCCTGAGAGGGGAGCAAAGTGGACTTTTCGAAGTTTATGACAAAACCCAAGTACTGGAGCAGAGTTACAGTACGTTTTGTGGCGTGAGTGGCCTCCGTGGCGGACGGGGCCCTGATAAGCCAGTCGTCCAGGTAAGGAAAGACGAAGAGGCCTTGAAGCCGGAGATAAGCCGCAACCACTGCGAGACATTTTGTGAAGACTCGTGGTGCGGAGGATAGGCCAAAGGGCAGTACTCTGTATTGGTAATGATTGCCCGCCACCACAAACCTTAGGTATTGGCGGTGGCTTGGGTGAATGAGGATGTGAGTGTAGGCATCCTTTAGATCCAAGGAGCATAGCCAATCTCCCTGCCGGAGGTAGGGCAGCAGGATTCCAAGGGTAAGCATCTTGAACTTTTCCCTCTCCAGGAACTTGTTGAGGTTCCGCAAGTCTAGGATGGGTCTGAGGCCTCCAGTCCGCTTTGGTACCAGGAAGTACCGGGAATAAAAGCCGTGACCCCGCAGGTGGTGGGGCACCGGCTCCACTGCCTGTTCCCGAATAAGACTTGCCAACTCCTGAAGGAGTAAGTCCCGGTGAAGAGGTGGTCGCAGAGGCTCCCCTGGAAAGTAGGGGGGAGGTACCTGGTGGAAGTGCAGAAGATAGCCCTCTCGGACTATGTGGAGCACCCAGGCGTCTGACGTGATGTTGGACCACCTGTGGGCAAAGTGGACCAGCCGGCCTCCCGTGCTGAGAGAAACCAGCGGAGGGGGAGAGGCTATGCTGAACGAGTCAAAAACCCCCACCCTGCGGAGCAGGGGCCGGTGGCGCAGGCTTGGGGGCTTGCTGCCTACGGGATCCGTTACCCCGTCCCTTGGCCTGCTGACCCTGATGGGGAGCTGCAGAGGCCTGATAATGGGGGCAGTGTTTATAGGCAGCCGCCTTCCTCGGGTAAAAGGGCTTCTTTCCCGAGCCCTTCTTCTTTTGGGAAGGGGCAGAGGTTTTCCTGGAGAGCCGAGTCCTGGTGAGAGTGTCTGTCTCGAACTGAGCAGCCTTCTCGTCCATAGGTCTACCAAAGAGGTTTTCACCTCTGCAGGGGACATCGACCAACTTGTCCTGCACCCAGGGCTCGAGGTCGGATGACTGGAGCCAAGCCTGGCGGCGGGCTCCGATGCCGGCTGCGGCCACTCGAGCCGATGCCTCGAAGCCATCATAGGCTGCTCGAGAAATGAACTTGGAGCACTCACGAATACCAGTGGACAAGGCCAGGAACCTCCGCAAAGGTTCCTCGGAGAGACCAGCAGAGAATCCGGCTAGTTCTTTAGCCAGGTCCCGGAGATACATGCCCATGTAGAGCTGGTAAGTCTGGACCCGACAAGC
This sequence comes from Ichthyophis bannanicus, assembly GCA_033557465.1. NCBI lineage: Eukaryota > Metazoa > Chordata > Amphibia > Gymnophiona > Ichthyophiidae > Ichthyophis > Ichthyophis bannanicus. The sequence goes on from CM066031.1 coordinate 1,221,994,264, forward strand.
AAGCATAGAGCCCTGAAAACACTTCTTACCGATGCCATCCAGGCTGCGGGCTTCCCTGCCGGGAGGCACCGAGGAGTGCATCTTCTGGCTCTTGAGCCGATGCATGGCCGATTCCACCACCATGGAATGGTGCGGCAGCTGTGCTTTCTGGAAGCCAGGGCTCTTGCGGACTCGATATATGGCATCGACCCGTTTGCTTAAGACCGGCGACGACGCCGGACTCTCCCACATGCGGAAGAGAAGTCGTTCCAGCATCGGAGGAACCGGTACAGTAAAGTGCTCCTTCGCAGGAGAGTCATACTAGAGGGCATCGAGCTCTTCGGCTCGAGGCTCCTCCTCGGGATCCGCAGGGAAGGCCAAGGCCTTGGCCATATCCCTTACGAAGTCCGAGAACCGGGCATCCTCCGGGGGGGACTGTCTCCGAGGCTTGGACTCGGGGGAGTCAGAAGGGACACACTGAGTCTGAAAAGAACCAGGTGACTCATCCACCTCGGATTCCCAGGCCGACTCCTCAGAGGAGGAGTCGAGCGGCTCCGGTCGGGCGGGCACAGACGCCGTCCGCCCCGACGCCGACGACCTCGGCCCCGAACGGGAGGCCGAAGGTGACCTCGACCGAGGATCGACTCGAGCCCGCATGGACTCGAGGATCGGCTCGGTCTCCGGGGTCGACTTAGACGTCGACGTCCCGGCGGTCAGGGCAGACGCGCCAGCGAGGCCAGCGATCAATGCCTGCTGCTGGTCCATGAAGGCAGACAAGCTGCGCTCCAAGGCCGTCAACCTGAGTCCGAACTCAGGAGACCCAGCAGCCCCCGACTCGGGCCCCGACGGCGTCGGGCCCGACGTCGGACCACTCGGAGGCGAGTCTACGAAGACAACAGCACTTACGTGAGCAGAGGAGTCCATCTCCAGACGAGGCTGTTTGGACGGCCGCTCCAGCTCCAAAGACCCGGGACGGCTGTCGGGGCTATGCAACCTGGCCCTCGAGGAACCAGGAGCGTCCACCGACACCGCCCTCGCGGGTTTCTTCTTCCGCTGATGTTCCCGGTTAGGGGACCCCCTCTCAGAAGAGCTCCGGCGGTGCTCAGAGCCAGATTCTCTGGACACCGAAGCTTCTGACGAGGTCCGGGTATGGCTGGGGTCAGAGAAGATTCTCTCCCGCTGATGCTGCCGACTCCGCAAAGACTTCGCGGACATCTTGCTACAGGGCCCACAGATCATTTCTTCATGATCGGGGCCCAGGCAACGGAGGCAGCAATCGTGTGTGTCGGTAAGAGACATAAGTTTCTTACACTTAACACACTTCTTAAATCCACTGGCGGCCATCGGGGGAAAAAGGGCCCCTGCGAGGTCGAACGAACGGGCCGCCAGGGAAAAATGAAAAAAGGCGCGAAGTAGTCGCGAAGGACAGAAAAAAACGAAAAAGAAGGGGAGGCCTCGCAACCGGCGTCGCGAGGCCGGGCGGAAAAAGGACCGGCGTCGAACCGAAGAAATACTGAAAATAATAAGAAAAAATCAACTTTTCGGCGGTGACTATGAGACAACGTCTGTAGGGCTCCGCAGAAAAAAGAAAACTGGCCAAGATGGCACCTTTGGGCGGGAAGGGGACTGCGCATGCGTGCTGCAATTCCCAAAGGCTTTCTTTGAAAGCTGGGGAAAATTGCTCCGCGAGGGCTCCGTCGGCGCCGACGTCACCCATATGTGAGGACTGACTTCCTGCTTGGTCCTGGAGAAATCCTGGGTCCCTTTTTAATAGTGGTTTATGGACCTTTCCTCCAGGAACTTGTCCAAACCTTTTTTAAACCCAGCTATACTAACAGCCCTTACTACATCCTCCGGTAACAGATTCCAGAGTTTGATTACACGTTGAGTGAAAAAATATTTTCTCTTATTTGTCTTAAATAGTTTACCCTGTAGCTTCATTACATGTCCCCTAGTTAGTGACAGACAATACTGGCTTCTCTCATTGCTGCCGTGTGTATACCAGTGAAGACATCACTGAAAACTGCTCTGGTCTGCTTCCACTTGCTAGCTGGGGAGCATAATCCATTTGTCTGATCCGGTCTAGCAGTATGATAAGGAAAGCATTGTTACTTGCCTGTAACAGATGATCTCCAGAAACAGCAGGAATCGGTTTTCACATATGGGTATCATCTGTACAGATGGAGCCCGCGCAGGAACTCTCCCCAGCATCGAAATGGAAAGCTTTTGGGAGCAATCCACTGCACCTGTGCATCTGCCTTCTCAAGTCCTCTCCTCAGTTGAATTTGTAGCTGAGATATAGAGGAAAAAGAATACCCTACAACTGCTAGGGGAGGAGGGTGGGTTGTGAAGACTGATTCCTGCTGTTCCTGGAGATCTGTTACAGGTGAGTAACAATGCTATCTCCAGGAACAAGCAGGAATTCAGTTTTCACATATGGGACTCTAGCTCCAAGATACCAGACTGAGGTTGAAGCAGTGGTATCCCCAAGACTAAAGGATAGAACTGAGAAGGTGTGACCACCCATAGTTCCTGCCTCCACTATGAGTCTCTAATAATTACTTTCTACCCTTCTGTCTCCTCCTGCTATCTCCTCCTTTCTCTCTCTATGATTGTACTACTACTGTCCTGTCACACAATGGAGTTCTTTTTCTTTTCCCTGGCCTACAGCCATTATTCTTTAGTCATTCTTTGGTGTTATGAAGGAGCAGTATATCAAGAATTCTAACAAACATAATCATAAACATTGGACTTTATTTCATTTGGCAAGACCATCGCCGGGGAAAACTGGTGCCAGGAGAAGTCCGGGACAGAGGTTAGGAGTTGCAGTTAAGTCCCAAAAAGGGGCTGGAGGACAGCCTGGCCAAAGACAGCATCCTGATGGGAGTCTGTCTAGGCAGTAGTGTGCAGCAACAGTATTAATGGAGGAACAAGTAGCTGCTCGACAGATTTTGTCAATGGAGACGAAATAAAGACTGGCAACTGAGGTGCCATGGCTCGGACGTTGTGACATGACATGACCCTCAAGGGAGAGTCCCGCTTGAGTGTAGACAAAAGAAATGCAGTCTGCAATCCAGTTGGATATGCTTCGTAACTGGCAGTCCAAGGTGACTTGGATCAAAGGAAATAAATAATTGAGAGGATTTCCTGTGATTCTTGGTTCTGTCCAAGTTGAAAGCCAGTGCGTGCTTGCAAGCTAGAGTGTGTAGTGCTGCTTCAGTCCTAGAGGCATGTGGTCTGGGGAAGAAGATTGGTTGAGGTGAAGGGAGAAATAATCTTCAGAAGGAAGTGTGGATGAGTACAGAGAACCACCTTGTTATGGTGGAGCCAGGTGTACGGAGGATCTGACACTAAAGTCTGCAGTTCGCTGATGTGGCAAGCTGAGGAGAGGGTGATGAGGAAGATTACCTTCCAAGACAAGGATTTTAAAGAAGTGGTGGATAAAGCCTCAAAAGGAGGCTTTAGAAGTTGCGCTATGATCACGTTGAGGTCCCAAGTCACCGGTGGTGGTTTGATCGGTGGCTTGGACAGCAGGAGACCCTGCACAAATCGTTGCATCAAAGGGTGCAAAGAAATAGGATGCTTTTCCACTGGCTTATGATAGGCGAAGATGGCACTCAGATGAACCCCGACTGAGGACAAGTGGAGGAGATATTGTAAAAAGAATTCCACCGAGCAGGCAGAGGGGTCAATATGCTTTGGGGTACACCAGAGAGTGAACCTTCACCATTTGAAGATATCCGCCCTTCTTTGGCACCACGAAATAAATGGAATACCGACCCATGCCGTACTCTGCCTTCGGCACCTCCACAACCGCCCGCAATTGAAGAAGACGATCTAAGGTGCCGCGGATCGCTAGAACCTTTTTGGCGCCCCTGCACAGAGACATGAACAACGAATCCCACACCGGCCTGGCCAACTCCAGCACACAGCCCTGCTGAATTATCTCCAACACCCAGTGGTCGGAGGTGATGCGGGTCCACGCTGGAAGGAACTCCCGAAGCCGCCCTCCTATGGGAGTCTCCCCTGTCGGGACCCTCCTCATCTCATTGTGATTTGCGAGCTGCGGGAGAGTGGCTGGAGGAGAAACCTCTATTAGCCCCACGGAAGCCGCAAAAGCCCTGGGCTCGAAACGGAAAGCGCCCCCGCTGAAAGGAGCCGAACCGCGTTGAACGAAATATGCGAAAATCCCGAGTTTGACCTCGATAGCCTTGGACAGATTTCCCTTGCTTCGGCTTATCCTCCGGAAGTCTACCCGCTTTGGACTCCCCGAGGTCCTTTACCAGCTTATCCAAATCCTCGCCAAACAGCAAACCTCCCTTAAACGGCAGTTTGCTGAGACGAGACTTGGACGAACCATCCGCTGCCCAATTTTGCAACCACCCCGATCTGCGAGCAGCCACCACGGACGCTGTACTATTTGCCAGAGCCCTGATCAAATCATAATGCACGTCCGCCAGATAAGCCTCCCCGGACTCCAGGCGCCCCAGCTCCTTGAGCTCTTCAAGATCCATGTGCGCAGACTGCCTTAGCCGCTGCACCCAACGCAAACACGCTCTAGCCACACAGGCCCCAGATGGAAGCCTGCAGCGAAAGAGAATCCGCCTCAAAGGTTTGCTTCAACAAACTATCTACTTTCCGGTCCTGGGCATCCTTCAACGCCGCACTGCCCTCCACCGGGATGGTAGTCTTTTTTGTAACTGCCGAGACCACCGCGTCCACCCGCGGTGCTCTGAACCGTTCTTTATCCTTATTAGCCAAAGGATAGAGCCTATTCATAGTTCGTATGCCGCGAAGTCCTGCTTCCGGCCGATCCCATTCCTCCTGGATCATACGGTCAACCACTTGATGAACCAGAAACACCACCTGTGTCTGTCGGACCGCCTGAATAACTGGGTCTTCCACCTCCTCTTCCGCGGAAGCCTACGAGGAAAGATTCAGCATCTGCATAGACGCCGAGATTAACGCTGAAAGCTCCTCCCTACGGAAGACCCTAATAATCTTGGCTTGATCCTCAGGTTCCGGAATCTCCCCGTCTTCGAGATCCTGAGTACAATCATCCTGCTCCCAATCCATGTCCTCTTCTTCATTCCAACTGGCCTCCACCGAAGGCGAAGCTCTGGTTTTCGCCCTTTTTGGTGCCGGCTGTTCTTCGCCAGTCCCTTCCCCTGCTGAGTCCAGCTGGGAAGGAGCGAGAAGTGTCAAAGCGCTGGGCAACCTACCCTGGCGGCGCAGACAAAAAGCCTGATGCATCAGCAAAATGAAATCAGGGCTCTAAAATCCCCGACTTCTGCCGCCTGCGCCACTAAGGGAGCTCCCGAAGGCGCCGCTACAGCCTCTGACGCTGAGTCATGCACAGACCTCTGGGGGGACGCCTCCCTCGTGGCTGCCGAAGCCGTCCCCTGCAACTCCGTGACCACTTTGCTGTCCATCTGCTGTTCCACCGTGGACGACAGGGCCGCACAGTTACGGCACACACCTGAATCCGCTACTGTGCCCCTTCGGGCTCCACACACACAACATACTGTGAACTAGCTGCCATAGATCAAGCTGACGCAGTGGTAAGGATATTGTGCTTATTAAAGAGGTAATAGATGCCTTCTTCTGCTATCTTTTTTTTTTTTTATAAAGCAGGACTCAATCCAGGACTCCCTTAAAATCCAAAAACAAAAAACAAGCCCTGTCACAGATCGCAGCTGAGGGGAAAGCCCCCCCCCCCCTTTGCAGAAGGCTCCCCCTTCGCAAAAGCAAAACCGCGGGAAACGCCAATCAAATAAAAATGTACTTAGAAACGAAATCAAACAAAGAAAGTAAAAGGCACCATAAAAAAAAAAAAACTCTCCGCAGACAGCCTTTCGCTTCCAGCCTGGGAAACTGCCTGCTGCCCGGCAGCCACGAGGGTCTACTGCGCTGCCTAAAATGGCCGCCGCAACTAGCTCCACAGAAGAAAAGGCACGCAAAACTCCCCGGCCTGAGCTAGATTCGCTGCCGGGTCTCCCTGCCCCCAAACGCAGCCTGAAACCGGTTAAAGCTTACCGGCCAGGTCTGCGCCGTGCTCCGATGGCTTTAAAACCGCTTTCCCTGCGAGAAGCGCTGCCGGCAAGCAGTGCAGCCCGAGTGTCTTCCGGAGCCGCGTGAAACCCGTCAACACGGTCCTGGCAGGGAAGTTCCGTGCAGAAAGGCTCTCCCCCGAAAGTCCGGGGGGAGAAACTTTGCAGCCAGAGCAGAGAGAAGCCTCAAAGTAAACTCTCCCTCTCTCTTTTTTTTTTTTTTTTTTTAAAACAGGCAGGGAGTAAGAAACCACCTTTAATCAAATTTAGTTGACCTTAAAGAAATATCACCCAATACTATGCTCCAGTAAAATTCTGTACCATCCAATTCCCATCTAACTCTACCTACAAGCTCCTTATTCGTTTTTCCAGGGAGCCTCTACCAGGCTCACCACGTCCTCCTGCTGCACGAAGACTGGTCACACTGGATCCGAGGAGAGAGATCAGCAGGCTATATCCAGTGATGTCATGATTCTGACATACCAGTCTCCAAGCTGCAGGAGGAGGTTGACAACCCAGAGGTAGAGGACTGAACTGGAGGAACGATAAGGAATGATAATTAGATGCCTGGATGGGGATTAAAATACATTAGCACATGCTATGGAGTTTAGCAAACACTGGGATAATTATATAGAAAAACAACTGCAATATAGAAAGGTCTCCATAAAAGTGTTATGGGTGAAGTCAGAGGCATAAATTCCACCCAGGGCAGCTGTACAATGCAGGGGGCACCAAGGCATAAGGCTTCCCATATGCAGCTGCTCCTGGATCTTTTAAGCAGACATCCTATCCTGAAGGCCTATTCTGAAATGGTTGCTTAGGAGCCCTTAATTTTAATTTATGAACTCAGCATTTCCACCAGTGTCATAAGTCTAAAGGAGAACAAAAAACAAAAAAAAAAACCCACACCGCCCCAGGAAGCAGATGGTAAATAAATAAAAATAAATAGTAAAGCTATCTATATCTGAAACTCATCTCTTTGCACTACTCAACTTTACATCAGTCTTGAAAGACATTTCTGTACTCCCAATTTCTCATCCACTCTGTATTTTTAAACTAGCTCCAGAGCAGGAATTTTAGTAATTTCTAGTAGCATGTTTTTTTAAATTGATTTGGACTTCTTTTCCTTGGTAGCTTAGTTCTTTCACCAGAAGGCTCTCAGTCTTATGTTTTATACCTGAGGCAATGAAGGATGAAATGACTTGTCCAAAGACACACATGGAAACATCAGTGGGACTTGAACCCTGTTTCTCTAGCTTTCAGCCAGATGCTCTAACCACTAGGCTACTTCCCCACTTTGTATTCTGTGCATCCAGACAGGGGGCTTTGCTTTTCAAGCAAAGGTAAGTGTGTGGTTTTTAATTAGTAGCTCTCTGCCTGAGAGCTCTTACAAGGGTTTTGGTACATTTTTAAAACAAAATTACATTCTTTTGGTGCTTTAGTTCAAAAGGGGAAATATTTTCTTTAGTGGTGTAGTTTTAAAACCCTGCTTTTAGTCTCTCTTTCCCAGTTCTTTGAAGTCATTGACACCTCATCGGGAGTTATTTTCCTTCCTACCCACCCCAGCTTCCACCCACCCCATGTGAGCATTCTTGCTTTATAGGGCAACACCCCAATTAGCTACACAAAAGAACTTACGAGGTAGATCAGGATATTTAGAACACACTTTAAAAGATGTTAACTGCTTTGTCTCTGAAAGGACAACTAAGAGACAGGCTTGTATTTTGGTAGGTCTCTCTTTTGCGTCAGCAGGTACCAAAGCTTCACTAACTGAACAATGGCTGGGAAAAATCGTATCGCCGAAGCTGTTGCCCCCATTACAGCTTTTGCCTCTGTCCAGACAGAGATCCCAATGCCAGCTGAAGGACCGGTTCCATGTGCAGGATGTCTGCATGCTGAGGCTCTCAGAAAACAAGTGGTGGAGCTCAGAGAAAAAGTGGCAAAGCTGAGGAGCATTCAAGACATTGAGAAATACATTGATGAGATGCTTCTTGAAACATCCAAGCTCTCCAGCACAGGTGAAGATGGGAGCCTACAGAATGACGAAGGTTCAACACGAGTCATCACGGCATGCAGAAACACCAATCCAACTCCTCAAGCCCTTGAACTGAAGAACCATTATGCAGCCCTTGAAGTGGAGAAGGTGAAAGCATCCAAGGAAAGGGAAGAACCAGAGCTCAAGCACCCTAAAGTTGCAGAATCAGTGACCACAAGGAAGCGAAGGGTAGTGGTGGTTGGTGACTTTCCTCTGAGGAGTACTGAGGGTAAAGGTCGAGGCAGAGAAGCTTGCATCCTGAAGATAAATGCATGGCTGAGTGGATGGTGTCATTGAGAGCATTTTGGTTTCCTGGACCATGGGATGCTGTTCAAGGGTTGCAGAGCTGAGATGGTGGTACTACTGAAGAGGGCTTTAAACTAGATTCGTTGGGGGATGGGTGAAGAAAGCTCTCAGGTAAATGAAACATTAAATACCTTTATAGAAATGGGTAAAAGGGGCAACATATGGAAAGCAGTGTGTATAAATGCCCATAGCATGGAAAATAAAATCTCAGATGCTGAGACTTTAATGGGAGAGGCTGACTTGGATTTAGTGGTGGTAACAGAGACATCGTTCATGGACAACCATGATTGGGATGTAACTATACTAGGCTATAATTTATTCAGAAAGGACTGGGTAGGAAGAAGGGGAGGAGGAGTGGCACTATATGTAAAAAAATAATACTAAGTCTATGGAAATACAGGGCTTAAAAAGGAGAGAGGATGCACTGTGGATGAAACCAGAAAGAGGGAAAGAGAAATCCATTTGCATTGGCGTGATATACAAACTTCCCTTACAGGGAGAAAAGGTGGAAAGAGATTTAATACAAGACATATGCAGCATTGCCAAGAAAGGGGAAGTGCTACTGACAGGTGATTTCAATATGCCAGATGTTGATTAGTGCATCCCTGCTGCGGTATCATCTAGAAGCAAGGAGATCCTGGATTCTCTACAGGGAGAGCTATTCAGGCAAGTGGTAACAGAACCCACACGTGAAGGGGCCATACTGGACTTGGTGCTTATCAGTGGTGAAAGTGTTTCTGTTGATATAGTGGGAGATAATTTTGCATCCAGCGATCACCAGATGGTGTGGTTCAGTATCATAACTAGGGCTGTTAAAAATCCATTCAAAAGTGAGGGTCTTAGACTTTAGGAAAACTAACTTTGTCAAGATGGGCCAATACTTCAGGGAGTCGTTAGAGGGATGGGAACAGCTGCAGGATATAGAAAAATAGTGGGCAAAACTGAAAGGGGATTATTTAAGGGTAACCAACCTTTTTGTTAAAATGGTAAATAACGGTAAAAGGAAAAGGAGATCGCTATGGCTTTCAAAAGAAGTAGCTGAAAAGGTGAAGAAAAAGAGGAAGGCCTTCATGAAATATAAGGGATCACACAGAGGAAAACAGGCATCTATATTTGGAAAAACTTAGAGAAGTTAGTGAAGTAGCCAGGAAAGCAAAGATTCAAAAAGAGGAGGAAAGAGCCAATGCAATAAAATGGGGGAATAAGACATTTTTCAGATGTGTTAGTGAGAGGAGGAAGAGCAAAAGTGGTATTGTCAGACTCAAGGGTGAATGGGAGGAATAAGTAGAAGCTGATGAGGATAAAGTGGAATTGCTTAAATATTTCTGTTCTGTGTTCGCAGATAAAGGACCAGAAGCAGCAGCTCAGGAAATATACACAAACAGGAACAGAAGCAAGGGGCATCTTGAACGATTTTCAGAAGACTATGAGGAACTAGCTAATTTAAAAGTAGACAAAGCGATGGGACCAGATGGGATACATCCGAGAATACTGAAGGAACTTGGGGATGTTCTAGCAGCTCCACTGTCTGACCTTTTCAATGCCTCTTTGTAGTCGGAAGTGGTGCCAGAGGACTGGAGAAAGGCACATGTGGTCCCTTTACACGTCAGCAGAAGAAAGGATGTGGTTGAAAACTACAGGCCAGTTAGTTTAACTCTATGGGTGAGTAAACTATTAGAAGTGCTGCTGAAATAGAAAATAGTGAGGTTTCTGGAGTCCAACAGATTATCAGTTCCGAGGCACCATGGATTTACCAGAGGCAGGTCTTGTCAGACAAATCTGACTGATTTCTTTGAATGGGTGACCAGAGATTTGGACCGAGGGAAAGCCCTAGATGTGGTGTATTTAGATTTCAGTAAAGCCTTTGACACCGTTTCGCACAGGCAACTTATAAACAAACTGAGCACCCTAGATATAGGCCCTAAAGTTACTGCTTGGGCTAGAAACTGGTTGAGTGGAAGGCGACAGGTAAATAGAGCTCACTTTGAGGAGGATGTGGTTACCAGTGGTGTGCTGTAAGTATCTGTCTTTAGTCCGATTCTTTTTAACATCTTTGTTAGTGATATTATGGAAGGGCTATCAGGTAATGTTTGCCTCTTTAGGGATGATACCAAAATCTGCAATAGAGTAGACACCCAGGAAGGTGTAGATAACATGAGGCGAGATCTAGTTAAGCTTGAAGAATGGTCTAGAATTTGGCTGCTGAGATTTAATGTTAAAAAATGCAAGGTCATGCATTTGGGCTGCAGCAATCCAAGGGAGCAATACAGTATAGGGGGTGAAGTACTTCTGTCCACAAAAGAAGAGCAGACCTAGGCATGATTGTGTCTGATGATCTCAAAGTAGCTAAACAGGTAGAAAAGGCGACGGCAAAAGCTAGAAGGATGCTTGGGTGCATACGGAGAGGAATGGCCAGCAGAAGAGAGGAGGTGATAGTGCCTCTGTATAAGTCTTTGGTGAGACCTCATTTGGGGTATTGTGTGCAATTCTGGATATAAAAGGATATAAACAGGTTGGAATAGGTGCGGAGGGTAGCTACTAAAATGGTTAGTGGTCTTCATTATAAAGCATATGAGGATAGAATTAAGGATCTTAATATGTATACTTCAGATGAAAGGCGGGATAGAGGGGATATGATTGAGATGTTTAAATATCTTCGTGGCATAAATGCACAGGACATCCTCTTTTGATTGAAAGCAAGCTCTGCAATAAGGGGACATAAGATGAGGGTGAAAGGGGATAGACTCAGGAGCAATACGCGGAAATATTTCTTTACAGAAAGAGTGGTAAATACATGGAATAGTCTCCCAGTGGAGGTGGTAGAGATGAAGACAGTATCTGAATTAGAAAAGGATGGGACAAACACAGAAGATCGCTAAGGGAAAAAAGGGGACTGTTGCAGTGGTTGATATAGAAGGGCAGACTAGATAGGCCATGTGGTCTTTTTCTGCCATCATTTTCTGTTTCTATGGCAGTTACAAAACGACATATTTTTTCATGGCTACACCTCCCGTAACCCATTCTAAATCCCATTATTTAGTGTTGTAAAAAACTCAAACCACTATGAAAAAATCATTAGATCTAGGCCAATTGTGGGATTACAAGGATACCCATTTTATTTGTACTTATTAATCGCCACTATTGACAACCTGGAAACAGACAACAAAATTAAAATTTGACTGACCAAAAGCTTCATAATAGTCATGCCTTTCCTATGTAATGGTTTGGGAAGCCTGTTTCACAAGTCCGTGTCACAACCAAAATGCCTCTGGCCCCAAAAACTAGATGTGGAAGTTTATATGAAGTACTGAGTGAAATGCCACCAATAAAGCGTAATTACTCACCCGTAACAGTTGATCTACGGGAACAGCAGGAATTTAGTCTTCACATATAGACGATGTCTGTACTGACGGAGCCTGCGCGGGAACACTCCCCAGCATCCAATAGGAAAACTTTTAGGAGCATCCCACTACACCTGCATAGCTGCCTTCCTGACTTTCCAGCTCTCCCTCTTCAGCTGAGTTTGTAGCCAAGATAAAGAGAGAAGGAGAAGAAGACGACTTATAACTCCTAGGGGAGGAGGGTGGGTTGTGAAGACTAAATTCCTGCTGTTCCCAGAGATGACCTGTTACAAGTGAGTAACTACGCTATCTCCAGGAACAAGGAGGAATGTAGTCTTCACATATGGGACTCCCTAGCTCGGAGATGCCAGAGAGGGTAACGGGTGACTCATCTGTCTCCCATTCCAATTCAGAGCCGGAGACCTTGAGACCCGTACGGTCATTGAACAGATGAACTGCGGGCATAGAGGAGCATGGTTTCTGACATGCAGACTCCGAGGTAATTGGGGGAAAATCGTGCCTCGAGTGGGAGGTCGACTGCCTTGGCAATGAAGCCAACTGCTACAGGACAGGTTGGAAGGACCTCTGGTGGCTGTAGTGAATAGAGGCATAGGAGTGCTATTATTGAAAACTGAGCTTTTCACTGGTTCTTTGTCTCCATCAATCTGCTGGTGGGGGAACACAAACTGCTTGTCTGGACTTGTCTAGCAGGATGATATGGAAACACAGATTGGCAGTACCCTTCCAAAGCTTGAAATTAGACATCTAAAGTTACAATTTAAACCCCCTAAAATCAGAAGCCCAAATTATAATCACAATCCCTTCATTTTGAGACAAGTTTGGGCCATATAAACTACGGATTTGTCTCTAAAATGAAGGAAGTGTGATGATTTTAGGGGGTTTATATTGTAAAGATAGTTTAATTTCAAATTATTTAGGAGCTTTGGGAGGGTACTAAAAAAGAGTAGTTACTCACCTGTAACAGGTGTTCTCCAGGAGCAGCAGGAATCAGTCCTCACATATGGGTGTCATCGACGCCGATGAAGCCCCAGCGGAGCATTTCCCCAGCTTTCTATGAAAGCCTTTGGGAATGCAGGCACGCATGCGCGGTTCCCTTCCCGCCTAAAGGTGCCATCTTACCTCAGTCAAATGACATAGCTAAAAACAGCACACAAAAATGAGAAAATTAAAACTATGTACAACTGCAACTCCCAGGGGAGGAGGGAGGGTTGTGAGGACTGATTCCTGCTGCTCCTGGAGAACACCTGTTACAGGAGAGTAACTACTCTTTCTCCAGGACCAAGCAGGAAGTCAGTCCTCACATATGGGTGACTCCCTAGCCATGGGCTACCGAGGAACCCAGGCTGAACAAGAGAACTCCCTCTAGTCCCAGCAGCAAAGAAAGGCTTTTCACTGACACATCCTCCACCGGTAGCCCAACAGAGGGCAGGAGCTGCCTAAACCTCAAAGAGATTCCGGAGTACTGCTTGGCCAAAAGCACTGTCCCTACGGGACTCCCTCTCCAGGCAGTAATGGGCCACAAAAGTCTGGCTTGAAGACCAAGTTGCAGCCCTGCAGATGTCTACCAAGGGCACAGAGCGGAGATGAGCCACTGAGGCAGCCATTGCCCTGACACAGTGGGCCGTGACCCGACCCTGCAAAGGAAGGTCAGCTGCCTTGTAAGCCCAGGTGATACAGTCAGCCACCCAGATGGACAAGGTACGCTTGGACACAGCCAACCCCAACTTACTAGGGTCAAAAGAGATGAAGAGCTGAGTAGCCCTTCTATGTCCTTGCGTACGGTCAAGGTAGAAGGATAAGGCCCTCCTACAGTCCAGGGTATGCAGGACTGCTTCAGCCTGGCTTGCATGAGGCCTAGGGAAGAATGTTGGAAGAACCACCTCTTGGTTAAGGTGGAAGGAGGAGACAACTTTTGGAAGGAACTTTGGATGAGTCCTAAGGACTACCCTGTTTCTATAAAAGCGAGTGTAAGGCCTATCACAGACCAGGGCCTGAAGCTCACTCACTCGCCTAGCCGAGGTAAGGGCTACCAAGAAGAGTGTCTTCCAGGATAGGAAGCATAGAGGGCAAGTAGCCATCGGCTCAAAGGGTGGGCGAGTCAGCTGCTGCAAGACCACATTCAACTCCCACTCAGGAGCAGGACGCCGGATTGGAGGCTTGAGCAAAAGCAAGCCCCTGAGAAAGCGGGACACCAAGGGGTGAACCGACAGAGAATGTCCTTCCACCAGCGAGTGGTGAGCTGCTAGAGCTGAGAGGTGGACCCGAACAGAATTGGACTTAAGTCCCTGATTGGATTGAAGCACTACTGGCACAGTACAGGAGAAAGGATCCTCTGTACGTAGCTGACACCACACAGAAAACCTTTTCCATTTGAGAGCATAGGTTTTCCTAGTGGACTGTTTCCTAGAGGCTAGGACAACCTCCTCAACTTCCTGAGGTAGGCCCCAGGGAGCCAAAACTACCCTTGCAGCCTCCAGGCCATCAAATTGAGAGCATTGAGATTGGGGTGCAGAAGGGAACCCTGCTCCTGTGAGAGAAGGTCGGGTTGCAACCCCAAAGGTAGTGGGGGATCCACCACCAGTTGAAGCAGAAGTGGAAACCAAGGCTGTCTCGGCCACCTGGGAGCCACCAGCAGGACTGAGGCTTTGTCCTGAAGAACCTTGAAGAGAGTTTGGGCCACCAAGGGCGTGGGAGGAAACGCATACAGGAGGCCCTGAGACCAGGGAATCAGAAAAGCATCCGCTGCTATTCTCAGAGGATGTGGTTGCCTGGAGCAGAACTTTGGCAGTTGCTTGTTCAGTGGACTGGCAAAGAGATATATCAAAGGGAGACCCCATTTTAGGAAGATCTTCTGAACTACTAAAGGATGCAGCTGCCACTCGTGGGGCTGCAGAATCCTGCTCAACCTGTCGGCCAGGTAGTTGTCCTGGCCTGGAAGGTACACAGCCTTGAGGAGCATGTTGTGCTTGAGGGCAAATGAACAAAGGACCTGAGCCTCCCGACAGAGGAGTCAGGACCCAGTCCCGCCCTGTTTGTTCACATAAAACATGGCTACCTGGTTGTCTGTTTGAACCAGGACAGATTGATGAGCCAGGGTAGGAGAGAAAGCTTTGAGTGCTAATCGAATAGCTCTGAGTTCTAGGAGATTGATCTTCTGTGCAGCCTCCCAAGGAGACCACAGGCCCTGGGTACACTTGTTCAGACAATGAGCTCCCCAGTCCTGCAGGGAGGCGTCTGTGGTCAGTACCACTGTGTACCCAGGAATTTGAAAGGGCACTCCTTTTAGTAGATTGGGTGGGTGCAACCACCAGCTGAGGGAGTTCAGAAATTGTCTGGACACCCTTATCCTGTCCCTGAGGCTGCCTGTGGCCTGTGACCACTGAGTCCGAAGTCACCACTGTGCAGGCCTCATATGGAGCCTGGCATTGGGGGTCACATGTACTGTCGAAGCCATGTGGCCTAGAAGCCTCAGGCAGAGTCTGGCGGAGACTAGTGACCTGCTGAGAAACTGGTTTGCCAAGGCTATCAATCTTTGTGCTCTGTCTTCTGGCAAGAAAGCCTTTGCCAGCAGAGAGTCCAGCCTTGCCCCTATGAACTCAAAGTTCTGGGAGGGGAGCAAAATGGACTTTGCGAAGTTTATTACAAACCCCAGGCTTTGAAGAAGAGCAATAGTTGTGAGGGTGGCTTGTCTGTCTTCCCCTATCTGGATGACTGGCTCATCAGGGGTCAGACGTGCCAGGAGGCCAAAGATTCCCTGATTTCTCAGGTAGGCCGCCACCACTGCCAGACATTTGGTAAAGACCCTGGGAGCGGAGGTGAGGCCAAAGGTAGTACTCTGTACTGATAATGGTTTCCTCCCACAATGAACCTGAGGTACTTTCTGTGGTCTGGATGAATGTGAGTGTACGCATCCTTTAGATCTAAGGAGCATAGCCAATCTCCCTCCTGGAGGTAGGGCAGAAGTGTTCCAAGAGTAAGCATCTTGAACTTTTCTTTCTCTAGGAACTTGTTGAGGTTCCTGAGGTCCAGAATAGGTCGAAGGCCACCGGTTCTTTTGGGCACCAGGAAATACCTGGAGTAGAATCCGTGACCTTGCAAGTGGGGAGGCACAGGTTCCACCGCCCTTTCCACCAACAGACCTTGAAGCTCTTGAAGGAGAAGGTCTGTGTGCGGGGGAGGCCTTGGAGGTTCCCCTGGAAAGTATGGCGGAGGCAGTTGGTGAAAATGCAGTGCATAGCCCCTGTGGACTATGTTCAACACCCAACTGTCCCCAGTGATGTGGGGCCACTGGTGGGCAAAGAGGGCGAGGCGACCTCCTGTGCAGGGTTGGGAGAGCAGGGACTGAGAGGCTACACTCAAGGAGTCAATAACCCCCACCCTGCTGAGTGGGAACAGGGGCCGGAGGCTTGGGGGTCCTCTGCCTACGGGGCCCATTACCCTGCCCCTTGGCATGCTGACCCTGGGGGGCAGCTTGGGCAGCCTGATACTGAGGGTACTGTTTGTAGGCAGTGCCCTTCCTCGGGTAAAAGGGCTTCTTACCCAAGGCCTTCTTCTTGTGAGAAGGGGCAGAGGTCTTCCTAAACAGCCTTGTCCTTGTAAGGTGCTCAGTCTCGAGCTGTGCGGCCTTCTCGGTCATGGGCTTGCCAAAAAGGTTTTCACCTCGGCAAGGGACATCGACCAACTTGTCCTGAACCCATGGCTCGAGGTCAGATGACTGCAGCCATGCCTGGCGTCGAGCCGCGATGCCGGCTGCCGCAACTCAGGCCGAAGCCTCGAAACCATCGTAGGCGGCGCGGGACAAACTTCGAGCAGTCTCGAATCCCCGAGGACAAGGACTTGAATCTCTGCAAGGGCTCCCCGGAGAGGCCAGCAGAGAACCCGGCCAACTCCTTGGCCAGATCTCGCAAGTACATGCCCATGTACAGCTGGTAAGACTGGACACGGCAAGCAAGCATCGAGCCCTGGAAGCACTTTCTACCCACAACATCGAGGTTCCGGGTCTCCCTGCCGGGGGGGCACCGCGGAGTGCATCTTCTGGCTTTTCAGACGATGCATGGCCGATTCCACCACCATGGAATGGTGTGGTAGCTGCGCCTTCTGAAAGCCAGGGCTCTTCCGGAGTCGATAAATCGACTCGCTTGCTTAGAACCGGCGCCGAGGCCGGTGCCTCCCACATTCGTAAGAGGAGCTGTTCCAACATCGGAGGAACCGGGACAGTAAAGGCCTCCTTCGGAGGAGAGTCGTACTGCAGGGCCTCGAGCTCTTCAGCTCGAGGCTCTTCCTCGGGGTCCGCCGGAATAGCCAACGCGGTGGCCATATCTCGGACAAACTCCGAGAACCGGGTGTCCTCCGGAGGGGGATCTACTCCGGGGCTCAGACTGCAGTGAGTCCGAGGGAACGCACCGAGTCTTGAAAGTGTCGGGGGACTCCTCATCCTCCGTCTCCCAGGCGGACTCGTCCGACGAGGAGTTGGGATCCAACCCCACGGAGCCCTGGAGCACCCGCCCCGACGCCGTAGGCACCAGCGTCGACGCCCTCGGTCCCGAACGGGAGGTCGAGGGAGACCGCGACCGAGGTCGACTTCGAGCCATGATGGACTCGAGTATCGGCTCGGTCTCCGGGGTCGACTTCGATGGCGATGTCACGGTGGTCGGGGCAGATGCGCCAGACAGGCTGGCCATCAGTGCCCGCTGCTGCTCCATGAAGGCAGACAGTCTGCTCTCCAAGGCTGTCATCCTGAGACTCAGCTCGGGAGACGCAGCAGCCACCGACTCGGGCCCTGGTGGCGCCGGGCCCGACGTCGGCTCTCTGGGAGGAGAGTCCGAGGATCACAGGGCTTACGTGTCCAACAGACTCCGGCTCCACACGAGGAACTTTGACAGGCTTCTCTTGTTACACGGTCCCGGGGCAACGGTCGGGGGTCTTAGACCTGGCCCTCGAGGAGCCAGGGACCTCTTCCGACGACGCCCTCACGAGCCGCTTCTTCCTCTTGCGTTCCCGGTTGGGAGACCCCCTGTCCGAGGAGCTTCGACGGTGCTCGGGATCCGAATCCCGAGATGTCGAGGCCTCAGACGAGGTCCGGGCCCGGCCGGAGGCTGAGTCCGAGAAAAGCCTTTCTTTCTGCTGCTGGCAACTTCGCAGTGCCTTGGAAGACATCTTCCCACATGGTCCACGTGTCTTAGGGTCGTGATCAGGACCGAGGTACCGATGGCAGCAGTCGTCTGTGTTGGTGAGAGACATCAACTTCTTACACCGATCACACTTTTTGAAACCGCTGGAAGCCATCGGGGAAAAAAAAAAAAGAGAGTCCCCGCGAGGTCAAAGGACCGGCCTTCCAGGGAAAAATCAAAAAAGGGCACGAACGCCAGCCACGAAGGGCAAAAACCGAAAAAGAAGAATCGGGCTCGATACCGGTGTACCAAACCCGGCGGGAGGGGAACCGGCATCGAACCGGGAAGAAAAAAAATAGCAAGAATCGCCAAAAAAATCAAACTTTTATCCGGGATGACAGGACATACGTCCGGTGGGTTTCTCGGAAAAAGAGAGACTGAGGTAAGATGGCACCTTTAGGCGGGAAGGGAACCGCGCATGCGTGCCTGCATTCCCAAAGGCTTTCATAGAAAGCTGGGGAAATGCTCCGCTGGGGCTTCATCAGCGTCAATGACACCCATATGTGAGGACTGACTTCCTGCTTGGTCCTGGAGAATCTGTGTTTTTATGTTATAAAATTAAAGTCTAGGAACATTTTAGCTAGATTCCATTATTTTTACATGACAATGCTAAACACTTAACATTGGTTTCCTCTCCATCAATCCCTCCATCATCCCCAGCATCATACTCCCCAAATTTAGATATATCTCTAAGTGTGATATCTGATATCATGGGCCTTTCTGCTGTCATGTTCAATAATAGTAGGAAAGGGGTAGGAAGAAAGCTGTATATTGCAACCAGCTGATGTGAAGGTTTAAAAATTTATAACAGATTAAAGGAAAGTGCCCATAGGGAATTATTTTGATGTTTCTTGTGATTATTTTTTTATGCCATCTGTATTTTAAATGTCCAAAACTTGGAATTAAAAAAAAAAACAAATCACAAGAAACTTCAAAATAATTCCCCATCGGCACTTTCCTTAATTTGTTATAAATTTTTAAACCTTCACATCAGCGGGTTACAATATACAGCTTTCTTCCTACCCTGGTTCCTACTATCACTGAACATGACAGCAGATATGGCCCATCAGGCTCCTTCTAGCCTGCCCAGTCTCATTCCTGGTGCCAGGTCACTGACCCCAGTTGATCAGTAGCTTTACCTTTACTTCTTCACAATTCTTGTTTTTTTTTCACAACCTCCACTGACAGGCCCTTCTATGCATTTATCACCCTTTCTGTGAAGAAATATTTACTGATTTTGCTCCTCAGTCTACCTCCTTGGAGCCTCATACAATGACCTTTTGCTTTAGAGCAGGAGACACTGAACCTTACAAGAGAGAGGTCACATAGGACATTTAAAAAAAAAATCAAGGAGAGAGCGCTTTATTTATTTAACCAGTTTTCTATACCACCTTATCCTTCAATCAACATTCCCTTGTCCCCAAAGGGTGCACAATCTATGTGTACCTGAGGCAACAAAGGGTTAAGTGGCTTGCCCAAGGCCACAAGGAGTGCCTATAGGACTAGAAACCCCGTCCCTCCAGCCTGAGATTGCTGTCCCCAGGTGTGACTTGAACCCCTGACGCTCCGTCCTGAGGTACCGTGTCCTAACCACTAGGCCCTTCCTAGTGAGAAGCCCTACGTGTTTGCTCAGCAATCAGTTGTGGGGGAGGGGGCGCTGGAGGTTTAGGGAAGAAAATGTCTGGCTCTTTTGGCAATTTCAAATGTGGGAGAGGAGAGTTATGATAGAGACATATAAATATCTCCATGATATAAATGCATAGGAGGACAGAGTCTTTCAAATGAAGAGAGACTCAGGGACAAGGGGTCATAGGATGAAGGGGAAAGGGCACAGACTCGGGTGTAATCTAAGGAAACATTTCTTTATGGAAAGGGTAGTCAATGCATGGAACAGACTCCCACTGAAGGTGAGAACTGTATCTGACTTCAAGAAAATATGGGACAAGTACAGAGGATCTCTGAGGAAGAGGAGGGATTGTAGAGCTTAATAGCTCTTACTGATGGGCAGACTGGATAGGCCATATGGTCTTTATCTGACGTCATTTTCAATGTTTCTATGAAATGAAATGTTGGGGAAGGGTGAAGGCAGGGTGCAAGGTCCCCAAAACGTATGGTAGATAAAGTGTTGGTAAATTTCTCAGAAATTGGCCACCCTGCCCCTAGGAGTGAGAGGGTGGCTGGGAGGTATAGCTGGACAGATGGCATGGTGAGATGTTTAAGTGCATGGCACACACTCTTGCACTCAAACTTCCAAACCTCTCCCCCCCCTCTCAACGTTCTTCCCCACCCTCACCCCCCTTTCATCCCTCCTTTCTCCCCCCCCCCCACCTCCATTTCTTGTTCCTTCCCTCACCTCCCACTCGCCTCCCCCTCATCTCACACATCTTCAGCTGGGATAGCATGGGAATCTTGCCAGCCTTGTTTTTCTAAATGTATGTCTGCAGCTGGTAGAGCAACTGCAAGCCTTGCTGCCTTCACCTTGCCTTGCTGTTTATGGGAAAAAAAAAACTGCTCTGCTCTCCTTGATCAGATCATGGGGAAGGAAAGTATGGCAGGCCAGAGAAATCTGCTCCACAAGCTATTGTTTGGGGACCTCTATTCTGAAGCATTATTTCTGCTAAAAAGTTTACTCTTTGTGCATTAATTATAGTTGAGGTATCTGAAAAGCTCTATCCTAATTCTCCCTCCTCTCGGGTACACACATGTGGGGGGAGGGGCATATTCAAAGCGGTTTAACATGTTAGACCTAACTGGCTAAACCCACAGTCAGCAAGCTATTCAGTGGCATTAAACCGAATAGTGCTACTGAATATTCCCTACTACACATACTATCTGTTTAACATCAGAGCGATCCAGGGGCAGCATTGGGGTTAGCTGGTTAGCGGTGATAGTGAGCCGCTGGTCGGCTAACCCTAACCAGCTAAAGTCAGGCCCAAATATAGCTGGCCTTTAGCCAATTTAGCTATCCAGCCAGCAGCTACCACTACTGACCAAATAGCAAATATGCTATCCAGATAAACCAGATATTCAATGCCGGGTTTAATTTGAAACGGCGACGGCCAGCCATTTTAAGCGTGCCTGCTGAATATGCACCCCCATGGAATCTTAAATCTAATCTCCTATAGTCTTTGGTGTAGATCCTGAACTTGTTCGTTAGCCTTATCTACAGTGCTTCCACCCTTTATAAGCTTTCAAAGGGTAGGACCTCTAGAATTGAACATAATATTCTAGATCAGGTCTCACCAACAACCTGTTCAGAGGTATCATCTTCTTTTTTCCTTCTGGCTATGCCTCTCTTTACGCACCCAAGAGCCCTCTGACTACTGTCTTATCACACAGTTTCACTAGCTTGAGATTATCAGAGACTATCATCCCACGGTCCTTCTGGCAACTGCACATCAATATTACCCCACCCTACTACCACTGTGCACTACTCCCTGGGACTTCTGCACCTCAAATGCAGAGGGTTCTGCAAATTGCTTGCACTGAATATTGATTTCCATGCACAACCACCACTCGAGTGATCTTATATCACTTCTCATTCTGCTTACTCCCTCTGGGGAGTTCACTCACTGCAAATCTGTGTTATCTGCAAAAAAGGCAAATGAAAAATATAAAGGAAGGGTGTCTAAATAAGTCACTATTTCATTTCCATGGCAACGTGAAAGATTTGCAATTATATATTTGAAAACCTGTCAGACAATAATATTGCAGCTTTACCAGCATGCTGCTGCTCTGTCTCTAGCACCGTGTGATCCGATTCATACCTAGGGTTAATGGCTTTACTAAGAAAATAACATCTTTCAAAGGCCACTAATTTGAGGGGAAGAGGTGGTTATATTCAACTGCTCTCTATGTGCCCGTTCCACTGCAATCTTTCTAATACTAATAAAAAAATATTCACCCTGTACAAGGAGATGTAGAAAGAGAATCACAAAGCATGGCTCTTAAAAGGTGCCTAATGTAGAATAAATCAAGAAGACAACTCCATTACAGTTTCTTGCCTGCTAGAATGAAACACCATGTCTGAAGGTCCTCTTCTTCTAACATGAACAGCCACCAGTGTGGAAGAAAAACAGGTCTCAGTGAGAAACATTTGCATGGCACAGCTATCTGCAATGGGAAAATGCCTCAAATGATGAGCACACCTGCCAACAAAGCCTGCCCCAGTCACGTGAGACAGATGTGAAGCAGTGGCATTATCACAGCGTCACCTGGACAAGGTTTCAGATAGTGCTGGGGAGCAGTCTGCTGTCTTGTAAAATGTCGGTACCAATGACATAGAAAAGTGTGTGGTAGGGAGGTTCTGGAGGCCAAATTTAGACTTTTAGGTAGGAAGCTGAAATCCAGAACCTCCAGGGTAGCATCCTCAGAAATGCTTCCTGTTCCACGTGGAGGACCCAAAAGACAGGCAGTGCTTCGGAGTCTCAATGCGTGGTTGAGGTGATGATGCAAGGAAAGGGGTTTTGGATTTGTTAGGAACTGGGCAACATTCTGGGGAAAGAAGGGGCTTTTCCGAAGGGGTGGGCTCCACCTTAACCGGGAAGGAACCAGGCTGCTGGCATTAACCTTTAAAAAGGAGATTTATTATTATTTTTTTTTATTTAAAGCTATTTGTATCCCGTCTTATCCAAAAATCAAGGCGGCTTTCTCTTCAAACGATTCAAGTTGTAAGGGGAGGGGGTTTCTGCATGCAGTGGTTGGATAGAAGTGTTTGTGTGGGTATCTACATGTTTAGCTTAATTAACAGATGTAACATATACAGCATGAGCTATTTACAAGGGAGATAGAGCATCTTTTAAACTAGATAACAGGAGAAAGCCAACAGTTTCCCAACAGCGCATGGTTCAGAACGATGTATCCTTGAAGGATACTGGCAAAAGACTGGTTAGGGCATATCAACAGCGAGGTTCCAATAAAGTCAAAAGTAATCCAAATGCCCTTCAGTACAGAACAGACAGAGCTTAAAGATTCAAAATTACCCCTGCCTACCAATAATCAGATATAAAATACAGCCTCTAAAATGCTTGTATGGAAACGCTAGAAGTCAAAAAAATAAGATAGGAGAGTTAGAATATATAACCCTAAATGAGAGGTTAGATACGATTGGTATCTCAGAGACATGGTGGAAGGAGAACAACCAGTGGGACACTGATATCTGGGTACAAATTATATCGCAATGATAGAGTAGCTCAAATTGGTGGAGTGGTTGCACTCTATGTTATGGGAAGCCATTTTGGACCTAGTTCTTGGTGGAAACAAGATCTGGTGCAAGAGATAAAGGTGTTGGGACCACTTGACAATAGTGATCATAGAATGATCACATTTGATTTATTAAATGGATGAAAAATGACTAGGAAATCCACAGTACTACCTTTTAACTTTCAAAAGGGAGACTATGATAAAATGAGGAAAATAGTTAAGAAAAAATGAAAAGGAGTAGCTGCAAAAGTTAAAGATTTACATCAAGCATGAGCGTTATTTAAAAATACTATCTTGGAAGTCCAGACCAGCTATATGCCACGCTTTAAGAAAAGTGGAAGGAAATTCAAAAAACTGCCAGCATGGTTTAAAGGTGAGGTCAGAGAGGTTGTTGTAGCCAAAAAAAGCATCTTTAAGGAAATGGAAAAAGGAGCAAAATGACAAAAACTGGAAACAAACACTGACAAGTTGGATGAAAGGTATTCATAAAGCAGGTAAAGAAAGAATTTGAAAAAAAGCTCGTCATGGAAACAAAAATGCATAATAAAAACTTTGTCCAAGTACATTCATAGCAAAAAAAACTGTGAGCGAGTCAGTTGGACGATTAGATGGTAGAGGAGTAAAAGTGGCACTAAAAGGGACAAGGCCATAGCGGAGAGACTGAATGAATTCTCTGCTTAGGTCTTTACTGAAGATGATGTAGGGAAGTTACCCATGACTGAAGTGGTATTTAAAGGGATGCATCGGAAGAATTGAAAGAAATATCGATAAACTGGGAAAGCATAGTCACTCACCTGTAACAGGTGATCTCCGGGAACAGCAGGAATTTAGTCTTCACATATGGGTATCGTCGGTACCGACGGAGCCTGCGCGGGAACGCTCCCCAGCGTCCAATTAGAAAGCTTTTGGGAGCATCCCACAGCGCCTGCGTGCTGCCTTTCCCAACTGCCTCTCTCCAGTTGAGTTTTAAAGCTGAGACAAAGACAGAGAGAGAGGGAAAGAGAAAGAGATAGACAGATACAACTCCTAGGGGAGGTGGGTGGGTTGTGAAGACTAAATTCCTGCTGTTCCCGGAGATTACCTGTTACAGGTGAGTAACTATGCTATCTCCAGGAACAAGCAGGAATGTAGTCTTCACATATGGGGACTCCCTAGCTTTAGATGCCAGGGAGAAACCCCAGAAGGTGTGTGTCCCTGAGAAAGGGCTCCACTTTCCCCCATGGATCTCTGGCATCCAACCAGGGATGGTGGGTAGGAGTTGATTAGGTATGGAACAGGTGTTGGAGAACAGCCTGACCAAACAAGGCATCCAGGCGGGAGTCCCTGTCAAAGAAGTAATGGGCTGTGAAGGTATGAACAGAGGCCCAGGTGGCTGCTCGACAGATGTCATCGATAGACACAGAGTGTAGATGAGCCATTGAAGCTGCCATGGCTCTCACATTGTGAGCTGTGACATGGCCCTCCAGAGGAAGATTCTTACTCTGATAGGCAAAGGAAATACACTAAGCAATCCAGTTTGACAGTGTTCTCTTGGAGACTGGAGGTCCCAAATAAGAAGGATCAAAAGCAACAAAGAGTTGAGAGGACTTTCTATGTTGCTGTGTTCTTTGTAAGTAAAAGGCTAAAGCTCTTTTACAGTCTAAAGTATGAAGATTCCTTTCTGCATTTGATGCATGAGGCTTTGGAAAGAACACAGTTAGGTAGACCGCTTGGTTAAGATGAAAAGGCGAGACCACCTTTGGCATAAAGTGTGGATGAGTCCTAAGGACTACCTTGTCATGATGGAACCTTGTATAAGGTGGATCAGCCACTAGTGTTTGTAATTCACTGATGCGAGGTGCTGATGTGATTGCAATGAGAAAGATAACCTTCCAAGAAAGGAATTTCAAGGAGGTAGTAGCTAAGGGTTCGAAAGGTGGCTTCATGAGCTGACCAAGAACCAAGTTTAAGTCCCATGCCACAGGTGGTGGCCTAAAGGGAGGCTTAGTTAGCAGACGGCCTCTCATAAATCTCGCTATAAGAGGATGGGAGGAAATAGGTTGTCCATTTAGAGGCTTGAAAGAAGCTGCAATAGCACTCAAATGGACTCTCACTGAGTTAGTCTTAAGTCCTGCATTGGATAAATGAAGGAGATACTCCAGTAATGATTCCAGAGGTACCGCAAGGGGGTTAAGACCCTTCTGCGAACACCATATGGTAAACCTTTTCCACTTGAAAGCATAAGAGCGTCTTGTGGAAGGTTTCCTGGAAGCATAAAGGATATCCTTTACTTGCTGAGGGAGGTTAAGACCATGGAGATCTAGGCCTTCAGCAACCAAGCCCTGAGATGCAGAGACTGGGGATTGGGATGCCACAACATTCCATTCTCCTGAAATAGGAGATCTGGAGCAGACCCTAACTCCAGGGAGGCAGCTTGAGAGAGATGTAGAAGCAGAGGGTACCACACTTGCCGAGGCCAATGTGGAGCTATGAGAATCATACGGCCTCTGTCTCTCTGAAGCTTGAATAGGGTCCTGGGAATTAGGGGAATGGGTGGAAAGGCATAAAGGAAGTCTTGGTCCCAGTGAAGGAGGAAAGCATCCTTGGCCTGAGAGTCCTGGGCTGGGATTCTCGAACAGAACCGGGGAAGTTTGGCATTCAACGGACTTGCAAAGAGGTCTATGTCCGGGGTTCCCCAAATTTGAAAAATCTTGGTCACCTGGTCTACATGTAGAGACCATTCGTGTGGAAGCAGAACTCGACTGAGTCTGTCTGCCCAAGAGTTTTGTATGCCTGGAAGATACACTGCCAGGAGATGAATCTGATGCTCTCTGGCGATGGCCCACAGTCGCAAAGCTTCATTGCAAAGCGACAGAGAGCCTGTTCCTCCCTGCTTGTTCACATAGAACATGGCTACTTGGTTGTCCGTGTGAATAAGGACTGTCTTGCAGCTGAGCAGAGTGTGGAACACTCGAAGAACAAGGAAGATTGCTCTGAGCTCCAAGAGATTAATATGTATATGAGTCTCCTGTGGAGTCCAAGTGCCTTGGGTGGAGAGGTCTTGCAGATGAGCTCTCCAACCCATTGGTGAAGCATCTGTTGTGAGAGTTGCCTGGGGTAAGGGTTGCTGAAATGGGGACCCCAGCAACAGGTTCTGAGTGGACTGCCACCATTGGAGGGACAAAATAAGGCGATTTGTTTTTGCTATTTTGTCTGACAGGCACCCTGATGCCTGGGGTCCACTGAGTGGATAAAGTCCACTGGGCTGCTCTCATATGGAGGCGAGCATAAGGAACCACATGCACGGCACTGTTCCCTCTAAGCTGTGCGCGTGTGCGCACACACACACCTCGCCGAGCGAGCGCACATACTTTACAACAGAGTGCACAAAAATTACGGCTCTGATTCTGATAGAAAACACAGACGTCTTAAAATTTAAAAGTTATGACTGTAATTACTAGAAATTTCCAGCTTCATTTAGTAATCGTCTATTTTCATTTAATTTGATTAAAATCAATGTGGTGTACATACTGTATTCTGACGTGTAGTCAAATTTTAAAGTATATAACTCCGAGTGTCGTTATGTGGCACACAAAAATTTAACCTTCCTTCAAAAGCTGCACACAGCTGATATTTTATGCACACACAGCCTACAGAAAATTAGAGGGAACATTGATGCACGGTAGATCTGTATAAGTCTGTATATGCCTCTGTATAAGTCTTTGGTGCGACCTCATTTGGAGTATAGTGTGCAATTCTGGAGACCGCACCTTCAAAAGGATGTGAACAGGATGGAGTCGGTGCAGAGGGTGGCTACTAAAATGATTAGTGGGCTTCATTATAAAGCATATGAGGACAGACTTAAGGATCTTAATATGTACACCTTAGAGGAAAGGCGGGATACAGGTGATATGATTGAGATGTTTAAATACCTCCGTGGCATAAATGTTCAGGAAGAAAGCCTCTTTCAATTGAAAGCAAGTTCTGCTACGAGAGGACATGGGATGAGAGTGAAGGGAGATAGATTCAGGAGTGATATGCGGACATATTTCTTTACGGAAAGAGTAGTGGATCCATGGAATAGTCTCCCAGTGGAGGTGGTAGAGATGAGGACAGTAACTGAATTCAAAAAAGCATGGGACCAACACAGAGGATCTCTAAGGGTAAAAAGTGGACTGTTGTAGTTGTTGATATGGAAGGACAGACTAGATAGGCCATGTGGTCTTTTTCTGTCATCATGTTTCTATGTTTCTAGATGCCATGTGGCCTAGTAGTTATAGCATTTCTCGGGCAGTGAGATGAGGCTTCAGCACTGCTTGAGAAGCTAACTGCATCATGCGAAGGCAATGGGCCTGGGGAAGATAGGCCCTCGCTTTTCTGGGATCCAGCAAAGCTCCTATGAACTCTAGAGATTGAGTGGGAGTTAGACTGGATTTTGGGATGTTTGACCAGACCCAAATTCTGAAGGACACGCATTGTGCAAGATAGAGAAGTCATGGCCTCTGACTCTGATGGGGCTCGAATGAGCCAGTCGCCTAAGAAGGGGAAGACGAATATCCCTAGAGTGCGGAGAAATGCTGCTACGACAACCATGCACTTCGTAAACACTCTTGGTGCTGAGGCCAGGCCAAAAGGAAGCATCCTGTATTGGTAGTGCTTTCCTTGAAAAAGGAACCGAAGGAACTTCCTGTGAGCTGGGTGGATGAGAACATGAGTGTACGCATCCTTGAGATCTAGAGAACAAAGCCAATCCTGACTCTGAAGGTATGGCAGCAGAGTTCCTAAAGAAATCATCTTGAATTTCTCCTTGAACAGGAATTTGTTTAATTCTCTGAGGTCGAAGATAGGTCTGTATCCCCCTGTTTTCTTTGGGATAAGGAAATAGGGGGAGTAAAACTCTGTACCCTGTTGGTGGATGGGTACTTCTTCTATTGCCCCTTGAGCAAGAAGCATAGTGACCTCTTGATCTAACAGGTTGATAAGAGAGGTCTGAGAATTGAACTGTCTCATCATTGTGTGAGGGGGCATGCACAGAAATTGCAGCTTGTACCCCTCTCTTATAATGGAGAGTGTCCAATGCTCTGCTGTTATCTGCTCCCACCTGGGGGCAAAGTGACATAACCTTCCTGGAATGGTGGAAGGCTCTGGTCCATTGAGGGCCAGGAAGGCTAAGTTCTCTAGATGAAAGTCAAAGGCCTTGTGAAGGCTGAGACTGCTAAGACGGTTGAGGCTTAGCAGTCTTTGCTTTCCTTTGTTTAGGTGGTTGCTGACCTTTCCGGGCAGGCTGACCTGCAGAACGTCCCTGCTGGGAATAAGAGGGATAAAACCTCTTCTTTTTTGAGAAAAAAGCTTCTTGAAAGACTTCTTTCTCCCAGGTTCCGCTGTGGCTTTGGATAGCCTATCCAAAGTGGAGTTGTCAGCATCCAGCTCATTGGCCTTTTCTTGCCAATCTTTACCAAACAGGTTTTCACCAGTACAAGGAATATTGCCCAGTTTGTCTTGTACCCAGAGCTCCAAATCAGATGCCTGGAGTCAGGCAATTCTACATGCACCTATGGCAATGGCAGAGGTTCTGCTTATGCACTCAAAACAGTCAAAAGCTGCACGGTTGACAAATTTAGAAACATCCTGGGCATGTTTGACCAATTGGAGAAAATCCTGTCTTTTATCGTCAGGAAGAAGAGGGCTAAAAACCTCTAAATCCCCTGTAACTTCCTTCAGGAACATTCCCATATATAAAATATAGGAACTGATCCCGGCAGAAAGCATGGAAGCTTGGAAAGTCCGACGTCCAAAAGCATCCAAAGTTCTGCACTTGCGTCCTGAAGGATTAGAGGCATGTCTCTTTGCAATCCTGATCCTTCTCATAGCTGATTCCACTACAATAGAGTGGTGAGGAAGCTGCGTCTTCTGGAAACCAGGACAAGGAGGGACTCGATACATAGAATCCAGTCTACGAGAGTGAGGAGAGGTGGTAAGAGGTGTCTCCCACATTCTTAGCATGAGATCATGCAAGATCTCATGGATGGGTAGAGTAGCTGCCTCTTTAGGAGCTTTGGGATATTGTAAAATTTCCAACTCCTTTGCTCTGGGCTCTGATTCAGGAGCCACAGTAATGGACAGATCTCTTGCCACCTCCCTGAAGAAGTCCTGAAAGGAAATATCCTCTGGAGGAGACATCCTGCGCTTAGGGGAGGAAGGCTCCTCTGGGAGAAGTATTCCTGCATTGACAGAACTGTCAGAATCCTCAGATTCTTCTGAGGACTCGAAGTACTGTTTGTCCGGATGCTCTTGAAGAGCCCGATACCCGAACTGACCGAAGTCAGTACCGGGAGTAATCGGTACCGGTGTATCGGTACTGGAGGGCATCGCATGACTGGGTGCCGGCAATGCGGACACCGATGTCGATGCTATCGGTACCGATACCAGTGCCGGAGTCGGTGCTGGTACCGGTTGAACTGTCTGACGCGGTTCCGAGGGTGTCGATGCCGCAAGGAGAGCCGCCAGACTGCGTTCAATAGCCAGGAACCTCTGGTCTATCGACACTGCCGATGCCTGGATGTCAGTATCGGAGAAAACAGCTGGTACCCCAGAGCATGGCACCAGTAGTTCTGCCGAGGTCGAGGCCTCAAGAACGTCCTGGAGCCCCGATAATGCTTTGGAAGCCGAAGCCTCCCGCTGGGGCAATTTTGCCGGTGCAGAATCCTCAAGGGCAACGCCAGAGGCATCTCGATGCTTAGAAGGAGATCTACCCTTTGAGAACCGGCCAGACTTGTGTTTAGTTACCTGAGATCCACGGGAGGAAGAGGAAGCCCTGGAAGACGTTGATGCCACCGAGGCTGCATCACAGGGAAACAGGGTACTGAGCTTAGCAGCTCGGTTCTGCCGACCTCTTTTAGACATCATGGCACAGGCCATACATTCCGTGATGGAGTGGTCAGGACCTAAACATTTTAGACACCACTCATGGGTGTCGGTGACGGAGATGGTACCGCCTAAGGCCCAAAAAAGGCGCGTGCACATGGAAAAAAAAATACGACGTTTTTTTTTTTTTTAAGAAAAGAAAAACCGGCGGTACCGGTAAAGCGTCAAGGAAGGCAGACACGACCACAAAAAAGAAGGGCAATAAGCAGAATTTTTTGTGGTGACAGGAACAACGACCTGCTGGCTCCGCGGAAAACAAAGAATTGGAGAGAGGCAGTTGGGAAAGGAGGGAAGGCAGCACGCAGGCACTGTGGGATGCTCCTAAAAGCTTTCTAATTGGACGCTGGGGAGCGTTCCCGCGCAGGCTCAGTCGGTACCGACGATACCCATATGTGAAGACTTCATTCCTGCTTGTTCCTGGAGATGATGTATTACAACTATTTGATAAAGAGTAGCAAATCACCTGGACCGGTGTACATCTGATGGTGTTGAAAAAGCTGAAATAGGAAATTACAGACCTACTAAGTAGTAATCTGTGAACTATCATTAAAATTATTTGTAATACCTGAATATTGGCAAATGGCCAGTTTAATGCCAATTTTTAAAATGGGTTCCAGGGGTGATTTTGGAAACTACAGACCAGTGAGCCTGACATCAGTAGCAGGCAAAATGGTAGAAACCATTATAAAGAACAAAATTACCAAACATGTAGATAGTCGTGGTTTAATGGGAGAAAGCCAACATGGCTTTACCAAGGAAGGTTTTGTCTTACTAATCTGTTATAATGTTTTTGAAGGTGTGAAACAGGTTGACAAAAGTGAGCGGATTGATACAGAGTATCTGGATTTTCAGAAAGCCTTTGACAAGATCCCTCATGAGAGACTCTTGGCAAAATCAAATAGTCATGGGATAGGAGGCAATGTACAATTGTGGATCAGGAACCAGTTAAAAGATAGAAAGCAGAGGGTAGGGCTAAATGGCCAATTTTCCCAATAGAGGAAGGTGAATAGTGGAGTACCCCAGGTATCTGTGCTGGGTCCACTGCTTAACATATTTGTAAATGACTTGGAAATACGAATGAGCGAGGTAATCAAATTTACAGATGACACAAAATTATTCAAAGTTGTTAAAACCCAAGAGAATCATGAAAACCTGCAAGAGAACCTTGATAAATTGGAAGACTGGACATTCAAATAAACGTCAGATGAAATTAAATGTGGACAAGTGCAAAGCTATACACCTAGGAAAGAACAACCCAAACTATGGTTACATTATGCAAGATTCCACATTAGGAACCACCACCCAGGAAAAAGATTTAGGTGTCACTGTGGATAACACATTGAAACCCTCCGCCCAGTGTGCAGCGGCAGCCAAGGCGGCAAATAGAATGCTAGGAATCATAAGGAAAAGAATGGAGAATAAACCAAAGGATATTGTGAGGCCTCTGTATCTTTCCATTTTGCGACCGCACCTTGAATATTGTATGCAATTTTGGTTGCCGTATCTTAAAAAAAAAAAAAAAGGATATAGCAGAATTAGAAAAGGTGCAGAGAAAAGCCACCAAAATGGTAAAGAGGATGGAAGGATACCCTTATGAGGAGAGGCTAAAACGTTTAAGGACTCTTCAACCTGGAAAAGAGACAGCTGAGGAGAGATATGACGGAGGTGTATAAATTAATGAATGGAGTTGAACGGGTAAATGTAGATCGATTGTTTGCGCCATCAAAAAGTAGAAAGACTAGGGGACATGCAATGAAGCTACAGTGTAACCTGTTTAAGACTAATAAGAGAAAACATTTCTTCAATCGACATGTAATCAAACTCTGGAATTCATTACTGGAGGATGTACAGTAGTAAAAGCTTTGGGTTTAAAAAAGGTTTGCACAAGTTCCTGGAGGAAAGGTCCATAAACCATTATTACAGAGGACCCGGGAAATCCACTGCTTGCCCCAATACATGCACTGAGGAACCTGTGTCTTTTTGGGAAATTGCCAGGTACTTGTGACCTGGATTGTCCACTGATGGAAACAGTTTATTGGGTTTGATGGATCTTGGTCTGACCCAGTATGGCAGTTCTTATGTTAACCTAGGCATGACAATTGCTATTTGAATCACCACTGCGGACTTACATACCCCTTCTCAGATACCGGGTCTCGGTTACCTTTCTCTCATGTTTCTGATGCAGATTAGGAACGAAACTGCACTTTCCTGATGGCAAAGTTCATAATACAGCGAGGATCCCATTACTTTTTAACATTATTCTCGTCCAACACAAATGTATTCCCCTAGACAGCCCGTGAATTGGAATCTTGACTTCTCTCCAAACTATGTTTTAAAGGACATTGGCAAGTGCGGTACCAACTGATTCTATTCTTCTATGGAAAATTCCTTCCTAGAATTCAGTCTTGGAAAACTCTGCCAGTGATCCTGAATGTACTGGGTTCCATCTCCACCCCACAGACAAGCAGACAGGTATAAAGACCTACCTCATTCCTTCTGTGGATCTGTTCTGGTGGTTCCGATAGAGTTGTGGAATACCCAACATGGCTTCGGTGAACACTGCGAGAAAGCCCAGTGTTTCAACAAACAGAACAGAGTCGAGAGAGAGGTAGGTGATGTACCCTGTCACTGCAGTGAACGTCAACACACACTGCACATAGTCCGTAAATCTGCTCCAGTGCCAAAAGCAATTCAGGTCAAAATCTGAAATAAAACAAAATATAAGCATCTGTTAACTTCATTCTCCCATTTCCACCTTTATAATGCATGGGTATGTGAGTTAATGGTGTTGTGTGTGTGGATGTGTGTCTGTAACCTAAGTTATGTAACAATAACTTTGATTAGTACATGACTGTGATGGACTTTATTACATCCCTCCCCTTCCCCCGAAGGAGAAATTATGTCATCACTCCCTATGAAGGCAACTTAAAGTCATCCATGCTTGACATTGAAAGGGACTAGGTAAGTTCATGGTTCTGAAAGACCAGTATTTTCCAATCTTTTCAAGCCCAAAGCACACCTACAATAAAACACTGTGTGGTAGATGCATCAGCCTCTGTGGAGCTGGTAATATGGACACAGAGGCCAAAAGAATAGCTAGAAAAGCACAAACCCCACTAGAGGTTGGGACGACTCAAAGGAAGTGGTGGTGTGTACAGTGTGTGCGCTGCACCAAGTGGGGCCTGGCTGAACATGCCCTGCAAGCTGCCCATTCAGTTCCCCCACTCTAGTGCTCATGCTATTAGCTAGGAAAAAGAGGCCTGTAGGACTACAAAGGTGGATTTGGATTTCAGATTCATTACAGTCATGTACATGAGCTATTTCCCTGCCCAAACAGGCTCACATTCTAAGTTCTATTTGAGACAACGTCAGGTGAAACAACTTATCCAAGATCACAAAGTGTGTCGGTGGGAAACATGGGAGTTGAACCCTGGCTTCTTTGGTTCACAACTCACTTCTTTAACCATCAAACTACTCCTTAGACAAGAACTCCTGTATATTTATGAACCCTCACTGGTCTCTCTTGTAGCAAGGTGCTCAGAGCAGAGCCTTGGTGCTGGTCTAGATAAGAGTGGTGACCTCTATAACTTGCTTGGTAAACACTGTTGTAGGATAAGGCAATGTGATTCTCCTTTCTTCATTCCATCTTCCTCTGGGTGCATTTTCCTTGTGAGACTATGGGCCTCTTTTACTAACACCTACTTGAGCTATCTGCCACACAGCCCATAGGAATAAAATGGGCCAAGTAGCAGATAACTGGAGATCTGTTAATAAAATGGATCCTAAGTCCAGACATACGTATGCAGTTATATATTCTTGAAGATGGTAGAGTTAAAAAAAATATATATATATGGCCAGGATCAAGACTTATATGTATCTTCAAAGCACAGTAACAATTCATCACAGAAGATTACGCTAATAATTAGGTTTACTCATTTTTTCAATATTTTTATTCAAAGTCATGTACAAAAATTCAAATATGGCTGTATTTTTCCCACAGGCATAACTTTTCAAAATTTCTAAGAAAAGTATGTATCATAATTTTGTAACAGTGGCCTATGCAAAATTTCCTAAAATGTATTTTATGTCAGTTAGTTGCATACAAATGTATGCACCTTTATAAAATAGGCTTCCAGTGATGTACAAATGTTTTTGTACAAGTTATATCTTCTCTGAGGCAGACAACTTTCTGCACACAATCTGTGCAGGTATGAGTGTACTTTATAAAGCACATACATACCTCAATGCTGTCCCTGCTCTGCCAAACTATGGCCCCAAGTAATGTCTACTCGCCATATACATAAATAAACATGCATGCTCTTGTTAGAATACATTCTTGTACACAAATATATCCCCATCCAATTTTATAACAGCTATTTATTGTGAACAGAACATGCTTTACATGCAGAAAATGCTTTATATGATTACCTCCAATATAGAATAGACAAAGCAAGCATGCAGATTATGCAAAATGAAAGGTAAAAGTGAATAAGGAACGAAGTTTATAGACTGGATAAGAAAGAAAACAACAGCAAATGAATCTGAAGAGGGCAGATGAAGATGTCAAAGAAAATACACAACTGAAGTTGTCTGTTAACGACAGATGCAGAAAACAGACCTCTCCAACATGCCACTCTACCCAAGAGATTTCTCAAAGTGCAGAAGGAAAAATCCATAAAAACGAAAAGATTGGTTTTTCCAAAGTTTGTGATTTGCAATAAAACCCAAGTACCAACTTAACATCCAAATGGATGATTGACCACATGGAAGGAGGGCTAGGAGAGGCAGAAGTTAAAAACTATTTCCCCCGTGTTTCGGTTTGTATGCACAATAGGTTAACATTTTCAGAAATTAAAAGGGGTGTGTGTGTGTGTATTTCTTAAATATCTAATGTACCCCTTATTCATTCATTAAATCCATATCGTCTCCACCCACTCACTCTCTCCTATCTCCATACATCTGACATCTCCAACCTTCCCTGCTCCTGCACCTCTGCCAGCAGAGCAGTATAAAGCGTAGTTACTCACCTGTAACAGGTGTTCTCCAGAGACAGCAAGAATCAGTCCTCACATATTGGTGACGTCAGCACCGATGGAGCCTGCGCGGAGCATTTCCCCAGCTTTCAAAGAAAGCCTTTGGGAATGCCACCACAAGGGTGCCATCTTGCTCAATCAGATGCCATAGCTAGAACCCTACCAAGAAGATGGCAAAAATGGACAGTAACTCCAAGGGGAGGAGGAAGGGTTGCGAGGACTGATTCCTGCTGTCCCTGGAGAACAGCTGTTACAGGTCAGTAACTACGCTTTCTCCAGGAACAAGCAGGAAGTCAGTCCTCACATATGGGACGCCCTAGCTACAGGCTACAGAGGACCTGTAGGAAAAATCATGGCAGAGCCGTGAGCAGTTGCCAGTGAATCTGAAGGCAAGCCCGAGGACCCCGAGTCCATGGAGGGCCACGTTTCCAGTAGCCTGAAGGAGGGTAGGAATTGCTTAAATCCTGAACAAATTATGGAGAATTGCCTGGCCGAAGGCAGAGTCCTGACAGGACTCCCTCTCCACACAGTAATGTGCCACAAAGGTATGAGCGGAAGACCAGGTGGCAGTCTGGCAGATGTCCACCAGTGGCACCGAACATAGGCTAGCAACAGATGTCGCCATTGCCTGGACATTGTGTGCTGTGAATCGGTGGTCCAGGGATAGCCCAGCTTGGGCCTGGGCAAAGGCAATGCAGTCCGCCACCCAAATAGACAATGTTCACTTGGTGACCGCCAGCCCCAGGCAGCTGAGGTCATGGGAGACAAAAAGCTGTCCAGTCCTGTGGTGGTCCCAAGTCCGCTGCAGGTAGAAGGAAAGGGCCCTCATGCAGTCTAGGGTATGGAGGACTGCCGACGCCCTGGTCTGTGTGGGGCCTCGGGAAGAAGGTGGGCAGCACTACCTCCTGGTTGAGGTGGAAATCTGAGACAACCTTCGGGAGGAACTTGGGGTGAATGCGTAGAACCACCCTGTTCCTGTAGAACCTTGTGTAGGACGCCTCGGCCATCAGTGCCTGGAGTTCACCAACTCTACAGGCAGAGGTGAGAGCCACCAGAAAGGCCACCTTCCAGGACAGGCACCTTAGGGAGCAGGTAGCCATGGGCTTGAAGGGCAGCTGAGTCAGCTGTGCAAGGACCACATTTAGGTCCCATTCCGCCAGTGGGGGGTGGATGGGAGGCTTGGAGAGGAGCAAGCCCCACATGAAGCAAGAGACGAGGGGTTGCCCCGAGAGGGGCTTTTCCTCAATGGGTTGGTGGTTCGCTGAAATGGCACTCAGGTGAACCCTGACCAAGTTAGACTTTAGTCCAATCTGCGAGAGAGGGAGCAGGTATTGCAGGACCAAGTATATAGAGCAGGAGAACAGGTTCACTCAGTTCATGTGACACTGATTCTCAGTGTGGTGCTCAGAAGGCGTACGCCTTCCTGGTCGAGTCCTTCCGGGAGGCCAAAAGGATGTCCTCGATCTCTGTGGGGAGGTGAAGAGGAGCCACGATGACCCACTCAGCAGCCAAGCTGTGAGGGATAGAGACCCTAGATTGGGGTGGAAGAGCAGGCCCCCATTCTGCGTCAGGAGCCCCAGTGAGCTCCCATGAGGGACTGGGGGCTCCATCAAGAGACAGAGTAGCAGAGGGAACCATGTCTGTCTGGGCCACAAGGAACACTGAGGCCCTGTCTCGCTAGACCTTGAGGAGGGTCCGGGCTATAAGTGGAGTGGGGGGGGGGGGGGCGGGAAGGCATACATTAGGTCCATTGTCCACAAAAGGAGGAAGGCATCTGGAGCCATCCTGCCTTGGTGCGGGAGGGGGTACAGAATGGGGAAACTGCATGTTTGTGGGGCTGGCAAAGAGATCCAGGTCTGGGGTCTCCCAGCGCTGGAAGAGCCGCTGCGCCGTCTCGGGGCACAGGTGCCACTTGTGCAGCTGGAGGACTCTGCTCAACCGGTCCGCCAAGGTGTTGTCCTGGCCTGGGAGATAGCTGGCTCAGAGGGTTACGCCTTGGCTCACCGCAAACTAGCACAGGACCACTGCCTCCTGGAAGAGGCTGTAAGAGCCAGTACCCCCTCGTTTGTTCAAGCAGAACATTGTGACCTGGTTGTCCATCTGCACAAGCACCACTCGGTGCCGCAAGCAGTGCCAAAAAGCTTTCAGCGCGAGGTCAGCTTGGAGCTCCAGCAGACTGAGCTGCTGTTGACTCTCCTTGTGGGACCAGGTCCATTGGGTCTGCAGCTCTTTGCAGTGGGCCCCCCAGCCTGAGAGGGAGGCATCCATAGTTAGGACCGCACTACATGGACCCAGGCAACCAGCAGACTCCAGAATCCCATCTCAGTCATACCTCGCTTGATGGAGACCCGGACATGGTGGCAGGACACAGGAACCTGCTCCGAGGCATGCCCTTCCAGACCCCAGCGTCGAGGGATATCGAGGAACTTCTCCTGGATCCACTGCTCCAAGTCGGATGATTGGAGCAAAGCTTGCCGGCGGGTGCCGATGCTGGCTGCCGCTACTTGGGTGAAGGACTCAAAGCAAGTCATATGACGCTCATGAGAGGTACTTGGTGCACTCCCCAACAGACTTTGAAAGCAATTGGAAGCGCCAGAGATGGTCCCCATTGAGACCCGCCGTGAATCCCCTGAGCTCTTTAGTGAGGTCCCAGAGGAACATACCAAGATACAATTGGTAGACCTGGATGTGGCATGCTAGCATGGAGCCTTGGTAAGCTTTCCA
This sequence comes from Ichthyophis bannanicus, assembly GCA_033557465.1. Classification (NCBI taxonomy): domain Eukaryota; kingdom Metazoa; phylum Chordata; class Amphibia; order Gymnophiona; family Ichthyophiidae; genus Ichthyophis; species Ichthyophis bannanicus. Next base: position 1,222,032,028 of record CM066031.1, read on the forward strand.
CCTGAGGACATCAAGAGCACAGAATTCTCTGCCTGGGGGGACCAAAGAGTGGGTCTTTGGACTCTTCTGTTTACGCATGGCCGATTTGACAACCATGGAAGTGTGCAGAAGCTGTGCTTTCTGGAACCCTGGTTCCCACTGGACCCTATACAAAGAGTCCAGACGTTTGCTGATGATAGGGACGGAAGCCGGTGTCTCCCACATACGGAGAAGGAGCTGGTTAAGGATAGAGGGAACCGGAACTGTAAGGGTTTCCTTCGATGGTGCCTCATATTGGAGGATATAGAGTTCTTCCGCTCGAGACTCCTCCTCTGATTTGGTGGTGAGTGCAAGGGCCTAAGCCATATCCCAAAAAAACTCTCGAAAAGAGGTGTCCTTGGGAGGAGACCACCACCTCTGGGTCGGTGGAGATGGGTCCGAGGAAGGTATCAGAGACAGTCTCTGGTGTGGTTTCCCCATCGGATTCCCAGTCTGAATAGTTTGTGGAGGGCTCTGGGTCGGGTGGTTCCAGAATATAGAAAGACTAAGGGACATGTAATGAAGCTACAGGGTAAACTATTTAAGACAAATAAGAGAAAATATTTTTTCACTCAATGTGTAATCAAACTCTGGAATTTGTTACCAGAGAATGTAGTAAAGGCTGTTAGTGTAGCTGGGTTTAAAAAAGGTTTGGACAAGTTCCTGGAGGAAAGGTCCATAAACCATTATTAAAAAGGGACCCAGGATATCAATGCTTGACCCAATACAAGCATTGTGGAACCTGTGTCGTTTGGGGATACTGCTAGGTACGTATGACCTAGATTGGCCACTGTTGAAAAGAGGATACTGGGCTTGATGGACCTTGGTCTAACCCAGTATGGCATATCTTATGTTCTTAGAGGGGTCGGTGACCCGCAACGGGCTCCTGAAGCCGGAGCCAGAGACACTCACCCGAGATGATCTTTCACCCGAGGAACGGGATGAAGATCTAGACCGTTGCCAAGGACCCTCATGAGGCATCTGGCTCTCGGGGGTCACTGCAGTGGCCCAGGGAGTCTTCAATGTCGGGGTCACTGAGGTTTCAAGGTGTGTGCTAGCGGGGCTAGGCATCAGTGCCTGCTGGACAGTGAGGAACGCAGAAATGCTGCATTCCAGGGCCAGCATTTGGGCCTCCCACTCAGGAGTGGGGCCCTGCAACACAGATGCCGGGGTGACCGGGTCGGGTGTTGAGGAATAGAGGGGGTCCTCGCTGGGACATCCCTCGGGAGACCGGGCACCATCGCCGGAGGCCTACGCATCAGTTCAAGATACCTTTCTCAGCCGCTCCCTCTCCTACTCTTCAGACTGCCATAGAGGGCTCCGAGACCTTGCGCATGACTTTTCACGCTTGTCTGAACCCCCTGAACTGCATCCTCATGGCCTTTCTTTCGCTTATACTCGGGCAACCCTTGGTTGGAGTGCCTGCGGACCCGCGGGGGGGAGGGGGGGCGGGCGGGCCTTGGGGGACCCCAAGGGTTGCAGGGCTGTTGAGTGAGAGGCTACCAGGGATACGGGGGTCGAGTCTGCCTTATGGAAGATGATATCTAGCTTCTGCTGGCAACTCTGGATGGCCTTAGAAGACATCTTTTTACAGAAGGAGCATTGCTCCAGATTGTGGTCAGCTCCCAGGCACCAGAGACATCAATCATGGGTGTCTGTGAGAGACATGGTCTTGGAACACCGATCGCATTTTTTTGAAACTGGAGGCCATCGGGGCAAAAAGGACCCCTGCGAGGTCGAAGACCCCCCCCGACGTGGCCAGTGGTTAAAGAGAGTGCAAAAGTGCAGAAAGGTAAAAGAAGGGAAAAATGGATCCCGAGACAGACAGCCGAAGCAGTGGTGCTCGAGATGGCAGGAAAGGAAAGCGTAGTTACTCACCTGTAACAGGTGTTCTCCAGGAGCAGCAGGAATCAGTCCTCACTTATGGGTGACGTCGGCGCCGACGGAGCCCTCGCGGAGCAATTTTCCCCAGCTTTCAAAGAAAGCCTTTGGGAATTGCAGCGCGCATGCGCGGTCCTCTTCCCGCCCAAGGGTGCCATCTTAGCCAGTCAGATGACATAGCTAAAAAAGACAGCATAAAAATTAGCAAAAAAGTAAAGCAGACGATTGCAACTCCAAGGGGAGGACGGAGGGTTGTGAGGACTGATTCCTGCTGCTCCTGGAGAACACCTGTTACAGGTGAGTAACTACGCTTTCTCCAGGACCAAGCAGGAAGTCAGTCCTCACTTATGGGACTCCCAAGCTCAAGGCTACCAGAGACCCTAAGCACAAAAATGAGCTCCCTCTAGCTCAGCAGCACAGAAGGAAAGAATCTTCGCTGAATTATTACCCACCGGTAGCCCACATCCGGGATGGAGGGTAGGAGTTGCTCAGACCTCAAAGAGATTACGGAGGACTGCCCGTCCGAAAGCACTGTCCCTGCGGGACTCCCTCTCGAGACAGTAATGGACCGCAAAAGTCTGGCTCGAAGACCAAGTAGCGGCCCGGCAGATGTCTGCCAGCGGAACAGAGCGGAGGTAAGCCACTGACGTGGCCTTTGCCCGAACGCAGTGAGCCGTGACTCGACCTTCCAAGGAGAGTCCGGCCGCCCCATAAGCCCAAGTGATACAGTCCGCAACCCAGATGGACAGAGTACGCTTGGAGACCGGGAGCCCCAATTTATTGGGGTCAAAAGATACAAAAAGCTGAGCAGCTTTACGGTGCTCCCGCGTACGGTCAAGGTAGAAGTTCAGAGCCCTTCTACAGTCCAGGGTATGGAGGACCGTTTCAGCTCGGCTGGAGTGTGGTCTGGGAAAGAAGGTTGGAAGTACCACCTCCTGATTGATATGAAAAGGGGAGACCACTTTTGGAAGAAATTTTGGGTGCGTCCGTAGGACTACCCTATTTTTGTAGAACCGAGTGTAAGGGGGATCAGACACGAGGGCCTGCAATTCACTTACGCGTCTAGCGGAAGTGAGGGCTATCAAGAACAGTGTTTTCCAAGAAAGAAAACGGAGAGAACAGGTAGCCATAGGTTCAAAAGGCGGACAGGTGATCCGCTGCAAAAACACATTCAGGTCCCAGTCAGGCGCTGGCGGGCGCAGAGGTGGTTTAAGTAGAAGAAGACCTCGGAGAAACCTCGCTACAAGAGGGTCGCTGGAAAGAGGTCTGCCGTCCACCGGCACATGATGTGCTGAAAGAGCACTGAGGTGAACTTTGACGGAGTTGGACTTAAGTCCCAGATTAGAGAGGTATAGCAAGTACTGCAGGATCACCGACACCGGGCAGGAGAAGGGATCCTGAGAATGTTGGGTACACCAAACGGAAAAGCGACGCCATTTAAGGGCGTAGCATTTGCGGGTAGAAGGTCGTCGCGAAGCTAGGACGACCTCCTCCACCTCCGCCGGCAGGAGAAGGGGAGCGAGGACTACCCTCTCAGCAGCCAGGCCATGAGGTTGAGAGACCTGAGGTTGGGGTGTAGCAGAGACCCCTGATCCTGAGTGAGGAGATCCGGTTGTAACCCCAGAGGGAATGGATCCTCCACCGCTAATTGCAGCAGGAGCGGAAACCACGGCTGTCTGGGCCAGCGAGGGGCCACCAGGATCATGAGGGCTTTGTCTCGGAGAACCTTGAAAAGAGTCCGGGAGACCAGCGGGATGGGAGGGAAAGCGTACAGAAGGCTCCCCGACCATGAGAGTAGAAAAGCGTCCGCCGCAACCCGAAGGGGGTGTGGCTGACGAGAGCAGAAGCGAGGAAGTTGCCGGTTGTGAGGACTGGCAAAGAGATCCATCGTGGGGAGGCCCCACTTTAGAAAGAGCTTCTGAACTACCAAGGGATCCAGACGCCACTCGTGCGGCTGGAGGATCCTGCTGAGTTTGTCCGCCAGGTAATTCTCTTGGCCTGGGAGATAAACTGCCTTGAGGAGAATGCCGTGACTGACGGCCCAAGAGCAGAGCTTCTGTGCCTCCCGGCAGAGGAGGAAGGAGCCCGTGCCCCCCTGCTTGTTCACGTAGAACATGGCAACTTGATTGTCCGTCTGGACAAGGACGGACTGGTGAGAAGTCAGGTGGGAGAAGGCCTTGAGAGCCAGGCGGATCGCCCTGAGCTCCAGGAAGTTGATCTGCTGAGCAGACTCCCACGCGGTCCAGAGGCCCTGAGTGCGTGCCCCTTGGCAGTGCGCTCCCCAGCCCAGGAGGGATGCATCTGTTGTCAGCACCCGGGCCGGCTGAGGCGACTGAAAAGGCATTCCGCAGATCAGGTTCGGCTGCTGAAGCCACCACCGGAGAGATGAGATCAGCGGCTCGGAGACGCGCACTAGGTCTGCTAGGCCGCCTGTGGCTTGTCGCCACTGCTGGCGGAGACACCATTGAGCAGGCCGCATATGCAGGCGGGCATTGGGGGTCACATGGACGGTGGAAGCCATATGGCCGAGTAGTCTCAGGAAGCGCCTGGCGGAGACCAGGGGCAGGCTGCGAAAACGGTCGGCTAGGTCCATGAGCCGTAGAGCCCTGTCGAGCGGTAGGTACGCTCGTGCCTGAGGAGTGTGCAGCCTCGCGCCGATGAACTCGAGATCCTGTGAGGGGAGCAAAGTGGACTTTGCGAAGTTTATAACAAAGCCCAAGTGCTGCAGAAGAGTCACCGTGCGGCGCGTGGCGTTGGTGACCTCCAGAGCGGATGCTGCTCTGATGAGCCAGTCGTCGAGGTACGGAAAGACATAGAGGCCGTGAAGCCGGAGATGGGCCGCCACCACCGCGAGACATTTTGTGAAGACTCGCGGTGCGGAGGACAGGCCAAAGGGCAGTACCCGGTACTGGTAATGATTTCCTGCCACCACAAACCGTAGGTATTGTCGGTGGCTTGGGTGGATGAGGATGTGCGTGTAGGCATCCTTTAGATCCAAGGAGCATAGCCAATCTCCCTGCTGGAGGTAGGGCAGAAGGATTCCAAGGGTAAGCATCTTGAACTTCTCTCGCACGAGGAACTTGTTGAGGTTGCGCAGGTCCAGGATGGGTCTGAGGCCTCCTGTTCTCTTTGGTATCAGAAAATACCTGGAGTAAAAGCCTTGACCTTTCAGGTGGTGGGGCACCGGTTCCACCGCCTGTTCCTGTAGAAGACCTGCTAACTCTTGAAGGAGTAATTCCCTGTGCAGAGGGGGTCGTGGAGGTTCTCCCGGAAAAAAGGAGGGAGGGACCTGGTGGAAGTGGAGAAGATAGCCTTCTCGCACGACTTGAAGCACCCAGGCATCTGAGGTGATGCTGGACCACCTGTGGGCGAAGTGAACCAGCCGGCCTCCGGTGCTGGGAGGAACCAGCGGGGGGGGGGGGAGAGGCTATGCTTAGTGAGTCAAAAAACCCCCACCCTGCGGAGCAGGGGCTGGTGGTGCAGGCTTGGGGGCTTGCTGCCTACGGGACCCGTTACCCCGTCCCTTGGCCTGCTGGCCCTGTTGGGGAGCTGCAGGGGCCTGATAATGGGGGTATTGTTTGTAGGCAGCCGCCTTCCTCGGGTAAAAGGACTTCTTTCCCGAGCCCTTCTTTTTCTTGGAAGGGGCGGAGGTCTTCCTAGAAAGCCTAGTCCTGGTGAGAGTCTCCGTCTCAATTTGTGCAGCCTTTTCAGCCATGGGCTTGCCAAAGAGGTTTTCGCCTCGGCAGGGGACATCGACCAACTTGTCCTGCACCCAGGGCTCGAGGTCAGATGACTGAAACCAAGCCTGTCGGCGGGCACCGATGCCGGCTGCGGCCACTCGAGCCGACGCTTCAAAGCCATCGTAGGCTGCTCGGGATATGAATTTTGAGCATTCCCGAATACCAGTGGACAAGGCCAGGAACCTCCGCAAAGGTTCCTCGGACAAACCAGCGGAGAAGCCGGCTAGCTCTTTAGCCAGGTCTCGGAGATACATGCCCATGTATAGCTGGTAGGTCTGGACACGACACGCAAGCATAGAGCCCTGGAAACACTTCTTGCCAAGGCCATCCAGGTTACGGGCCTCCCTGCCAGGAGGCACCGAGGAGTGCATCTTCTGGCTCTTAAGACGATGCATGGCCGATTCCACTACCATGGAATGGTGTGGCAGCTGTGCTTTTTGGAAGCCAGGGCTCTTGCGGACTCGATAGATAGAATCGACCCGCTTGCTCAGGACCGGCGAGGTGGCCGGACTCTCCCACATGCGGAAGAGTAGTCGTTCCAGCATGGGAGGAACCGGTACAGTAAAGTGTTCCCTTGCGGGAGAGTCATACTGGAGGGCGTCGAGCTCTTCGGCTCGAGGCTCCTCCTCGGGGTCCGCAGGGAAGGCCAAAGCCTTGGCCATATCCCTGACGAAGTCCGAGAACCGGGCATCCTCCGGGGGGGACTGCTTCCGAGGCTCGGACTCCGGTGAGTCCGAGGGGACACACCGAGTCCGGAAAGAATCAGGCGACTCTTCCTCTTCCGACTCCCAGACCGACTCCGACGAGGACTCGGTGGGGTCGGCCCGGGAAGGGCGCGGCGCCTGCCGCCCCGACGCCGAGGGAGTCGGCGTCGGCGACCTCGGTCCCGAACGGGAGGCCGAGGGTGACCTCGACCGAGGATCGACTCGAGTTCGCATCGACTCGAGGATCGGCTCGGTCTCCGGGGTCGACTTGGACGTCGACGTCCCGGCGGTCGGGGCAGCGGCGCCAGCGAAGCCAGCGAGCAGTGCCCGCTGCTGGTCCATGAAGGCAGACAATCTGCTCTCCAAGGCCGTCAACCTGAGTCCGAGCTCAGGTGACCCAGCAGCCCCCGACTCGGGCCCCGACGGCGTCGGGCCCGACGTCGGCTGTCTCGGAGGCGAGTCCAGGAGGACCACAGGACTTACCCGAGCAGGCAGCTCCGACTCCAGGCGAGGTCGCTTCATGAGATGCTCCTTCTCCAAGGACCCGGGACGGCTATCGGGGCTATGCGACCTGGCCCTCGCGGAGCCAGGAGCGTCCACCGACGCCGCCCTCGCGGGTTTCACCTTACGACGATGGTCCCCGGAGGGAGAACCCCTGTCGGAGGAACTCCGGCGACGGTCCGAGCTGGAACCTTTGGACGCGGAGGCCTCCGACGAGGTCCGGGTACGGCTGGGGTCAGCGAAGATCCTATCCCGCTGATGCCGCCGACTTCTCAACGCTTTGGAGGACATTTTGCCGCAGGGCCCACAGATCAGTTCTTCATGATCCGGGCCCAGGCAGCGGAGGCAAAAGTCGTGTGTGTCAGTTAGTGACATATTTCGGTCACACTGACCACACCGCTTGAAACCACTGGCAGCCATCGGGGGAAAAAGGGCCCCGGCGAGGTCAAAGGACCGGGCTGCCAGGGAAAAACCGAAACGAAAAACTGACTAAGTCAGAAAAACCGAAAAATAAGAAGAGGACTCGAGACCGGCGTCGCGAGTCCGGCGGAAAAAAATACAGGCGTCGAACCGAATGGAAAAAAAGAGAAATTCTGAAGAAAAATCAACTTTTTCGCGGGGACACGACGGGTACGTCTGTAGGGCTCCGCGGAAAAAAGAAGACTGGCTAAGATGGCACCCTTGGGCGGGAAGAGGACCGCGCATGCGCGCTGCAATTCCCAAAGGCTTTCTTTGAAAGCTGGGGAAAATTGCTCCGCGAGGGCTCCGTCGGCGCCGACGTCACCCATAAGTGAGGACTGACTTCCTGCTTGGTCCTGGAGAACCGGTGTTAGCCAGAAAAGACAAAATTGTATTAGGACAAAAAACTTTTTCTGGGATGAGACACACGTCTGAAGGGCTCCACGGAAAAAGGGAGACTGAACAAGATGCCACCCTTGAGCGGGAAGGGGACCATACATGCATGGTGGCATTCCCAAAGGCCTTCTTTGAAAGCTGGGGAAATTCTCTGCGTGGGCTCAGTCGGTGCTGTCACCCATATGTGAGGACCGACTTCCTGCTTGTTCCTATCATTCAGTTCTCTCATCCAAAAGCTGCAGGCCCAAAAGCTATGGGAGCAGTGCCTTTTGCAAATCAGAGGCTCTCTTCCTAGTCTGGTCCCACCAAACAAAACCAAATATAAATCTCACACTCCCTGTACCCCAGCTTCATCCCGCATCTCAATTCATGCTTTCCCACCAGGAAAAACCCCATGAGTCATCTGAGCTGTACTTTGGTCACAGAGTACCAGAAGCTGGGGAAGCATCAGTCACAGAGCAACAAAACTAAATAGTAAAAACAGCTTTGCTCACTGTCTAAGCACATACCAATAATCTCCAATTCTAAAAAGTTGCTGGAAAAAGGAAAGAAAATTGTCAAATAAAGAAATGTGTGAAAATGTCATGATACCTAATTTTCTTCTTTGGCACAGATATTTGCACTTTATGGCATTTATGCGAATTACTATATATGAAGCAAGCTAAAATTGAGGTCAGCTGGTGACTATAGGCACAAACCAATAATACAGCAGTTTTAAATTGCTTGATCATATCACTGAACTAATCTCTTTCTACGGTAAAACTGAACAGCAGTTCTAGGTATCAAGGACATTGAGGGCACACATTGTGTGCCAGGAGTCATGGGGTGCTCTATTTTAGGTAGAAATTTGAATGCAAGCACTTATATGTGCCGGTGCTGCGAACGGTCATGCAGAGAACCTGGGGTTTGAGTCCCAAATCAAGTCTATTTTCCAGGAGGGCCAGAGATGCTGCAGAGGTAGCATTTAGAAATCTGAGAGGAGCGGGGACAGGGGTGGCATCCAGTCATTCGCCTAGTGGATGGTGTGGGGCTCACAATTGCAGGGTTCCGGAAGGAGCAAAACTGTGCATGATTGCAAGGTGAGGACTGTCAGTGCACTAATTAATCTGGGTAAGTTAGGAGGGATTATAAAATACAGGGGGAAAAAAATCCATAGATAGCCATGAATGAAGTTTCATGGTGCTAGATCTCAGTCCCAGTACCAACTGACCTAGAAGCAGGAGAAAACTCTTGCCCGCCCCCCCAAAGAATAAACATGGAATTGAATGAACAGTTTAAAATATATTTTGAAGAATGGGAGAGAAGACAGAAAACATGGTGATCCCCATAAGGACAGTTTTCCTAAAGGAAACTAGGAAAAAAATCAACTTTATAAAATAAAGTTTTAGCAATGGAAGAGGTAGTGATTAAACCTCCACATTTCCTGCTCCACCCACGAGAGTAAGTCTAGAGCAGTATGAAGCATGAATGCAGGCTACCCCTGTGGAAATTACAGGGAGAGACAATACAAGCTTTGACAAAGCTTCTTAATAATGCATGTATAGAGCAATTCAGCAGCAATACTAATGGACTGTCAGTTTTTCAGTTACAAAGGAAGTAAATGAAATCCCACACAGGTAGCAGCTTGTGCCATGCACATGGTAACATCAGCAGAAGGCAAGAGGGTGGGCATCATTCAAACTCCAGGTGCCGATTTCTATACAGCACATGAATGAGAGGGGGAAACCACATGCATTTTGCTGAGTGGAATTACAAAAAGAAAACATGACAACCAAACCTGTACCCTCATTTTTAGGTTGCTTTATTCTCTCTCTCTGTGGCCAACTCTTCTTTAGGCTTGCCTTCAAATTCTCGTTACTGTCAAGATATGCAAACAAATTAATCTGTTTGGAGAGATCCCCCTCAACCACTGCCCCCTATGAGTATCTGGAAAGCATTCCATACACATAAAGGGGCACTAGTGAAATTAGCAGTAAGCATCTGCCATTCTGTGGCAGTTTTTTGGGTCTCTTCTACAGCTCCGATTATCTGATGTAACTTGATTTTCTTCAATCATAAGGAAAAGAATGGAGAATAGAAACATGACGGCAAAAAAAGAGCACATGGCCTATCCAGTCTACTCTTCCATATCAACTACTACAAGAGTCCCCTTTGTCCTTTAGAGAGGCTCTCTGTCCCATGCTTTTTTGAATTTAGATACTGTCCTCATCTCTACCACCTCAACTGGAAGACTATTCCACACATCTACCACTCTTTCTGTGAAGACATATTTCCACATATTACTCCCAAGTCTTTCCCCTTTCACTCTCAGCCTATGTCCCTTCATAGCAGAGCTTGCTTTCAATCAAAAGAGACTCTCCTCCTGTGCATTTATGCCATGGAGATATTTAAACGTCTCACTCTTATCACCTCTGTCCCGCCTTTCCTCTAAAGTATACATATTAAAGGTCCTTAAGTCTGTCCTCAAATGCTTTATACGAAGACCACTAACCGTTTTAATAGCCACCCTCTGCACCGACACCAATCTGTTTATATCCTTTTGAAGGTATGGTCTCCAGAATTACACACAATACTCCAAATGACAGAGGCACTATCACCTCCTTTCTTCTGCTGGCCATTCCTCTCCCTATGCATTCAAGCATCCTTCTAACTTTCGCCGTCACCTTTTCTACCTGTTTAGCTACTTTAACCTCATCAGCTTCTACATATTCCTCCCCTTCACCCTTGAGTCTGACAATACCACTTTTGCCCTTTCTCCTCTCACTAACATATCTGAAAAAGGTCTTACCACCTTTGTAGCACTCCATGGTGCAACCACGCCTTGAATATCACATGCAATTCTGGTCGCCATATCTTAAAAAGGATATGGCAGAATTAGAAAAGGTACAGGAGACCAAAATGGTGACAGGGATGGCGGGATATCCCTAAGAGGAAAGGCTTAAAATGTTAGGGCTTTTCAACTTCGAAAAGAGACGGCTATGATACAGGTCTATAAAATAACACTGGTCAACATTGAAATCGTTATTGGCTTTAAAAGGCCCTAATCTGTAGTATCTTGGTGAGTTGAACACAAATATAACATTAAAAAAATGTTATTGGCTCTCGTTTTGAAGATATTGCATGTAGTTCATTTTTGACATTTCACCGTATAAATTTATCCAGTAGGACATCAACAACATCCCAAATAAGCCTTGAATGATGTAATATTGCATCACATTGCATAATACCAGCATGCACACATCATCCAGAGTTGATTGCATCATTTTCTGATGCAAAGCAATACTACTGCCAGGCGGCTGCTGAAGCCATCTGACATCAGCAGTGTACTATACGCAGTCGGAAAGGAAAGTCATCTGGTATTCTGTTCCGATATTGAAAGCCTCATGAATGCCTTAAAAATCACTCATGACCCACAAGACTGGAGAACTATTTATAGACTCTTCGAAACTGAGTCTGAAGGCTGTGCTTTTGAACAATGGAAACAGTCTTCCATCTATTCCAGTAGCACATGACATCCACATGAAAGAGACATACGATAACTTAAAGCATCTACTGACTTCCATTAACTATAACAAGTACAGCTGGCACCTCTGTGGTGACTTGACGGTAATTGCCCTTTTAATGGGACTGCAGCAGGGATATATAAAATACATGTGTTTCTTATGTGAGTGGGATAGCCGAGCAAGGGATTGGCACTACTTGCGGAAGGAATGGAATCACAGACAAAATGTAACAGTTGGAGAGAAGAATATCCAGCACCCAGCTCTGGTTGAGGCTCACAAAATCCCGCTACCACCCCTTCACATCAAACTAGGTTTGATGAAAAACTTTGTGAAAGCCATGGACCGCACTTCGCCAGCTTTCCGATGCATGAAAAATTCCCTCGACTCAGCGAAGCAAAGATTAAAGAAGGAGTTTTTGTGGGTCCTCAGATTCAAGAGCTCTTCACAGATGACCGGTTCAGCAACTTGCTGCTGGGTGATGCGAAACAAGCATGGAATGCTTTTTGCCTAGTGTCAACAAACTTTCTCGGGAATGTTAGGGCAGAAAACTACAAGGAACTAGTAGAAGACATGCTGATGCAGTATCAGAAACTTGGCTGCAATATGTCTCTAAAGATCCATTTCCTGGATTCCCATCTCGATTTCTTTCCCGACAACTGTGGTATGGTTAGTGATAAACAGGGCGAACGTTTTCACCAGGATATCGCAACGATGGAGCAAAGATACAAGGGAAAATGGTCCATTACAATGCTGGCTGACTACTGCTGGACACTCCCCAGAGAAGCTCCCGAACAGCTGTACAAGAGACAGGCGAAAAAATCGAAGTAGTAGTCTATGACTTGTTTTTTTACAGGTATTAACCGAAGGCCTATTATATTTACTATTGACATGCATTTCGTGATGTAAACATTAATTCTTGTAGATTACAAAAAAACTAGAGCCAACATTGCTATTTCACTGTCATATTCGTGTTCAGCATATAAAAATTGACAAGAAATGACTATTTTTAAAATTTGTTGACCAGTGTAATCAATGAAGTGGAATGGGTAAACTTAGATCGGTTGTTTACCCTTTCAAAAAGGAGAAAGACTAGGGGTGAAGCTACATTGTAGCACATTTAAGACTAATCGGAGACAATATTTTTTCACTCACCACGTAACCACACTCAAATTCGTTACCAGAGTATATAGTAAATGCTGTTGGAGTAGCTGGGTTTAAAAGAGGTTTGCATGCTTACCCCTGGGATAAGCAACATGGAATCTATGTACCTTTTGGGAAGATGACAGACACTTGTGACTTGGATTGGCCACTGTTGGAAACAGAATGCTGGGCTTAATGGACGCTTGGTCTGACCCAGTAGGGCACATCTTATTTTATTAACTCTTCCATATACACTGGTAGTGATATATACTTAAGAGCTAACTAGCTATGTAACATTATTCCAAGGCATCTGCGCAGAAACAAACCATGTGAATCTCAACACAATATGGTGGTATTGCCTGCACTAATTCTCACAGGGGGACAGAGAAAAGACACATTTGTTCAAAACCTCTATGCTTGAGATTTTTAAAATTACAGTTGTGGTCAATATTACTGGCACCCTTGCAGTTCAACGCCCTTAATGTTCAATATCTCCAGTGAAATGGCTTTGGACTATATATGCACAGATATTTGACACATAAAAGAATTAAATAAAACAAGACCAATTAAAAAGGAAATAGGAAATAGTATAAAAACTAGGACATTGCCAGGATATGATTATTGGCACCCTTATAAACAATTCAAATCAGTTTGAATAGAAGGACCACATTCCAAATGCAGTAAAATTTGACACACCTCTAATCATGTGACTTGATTCAACCACTAAATGATGGTTCTAAATGTTTACAATGGCCACATTCATTCCCTGTTCCATTTTCACAATGGTGAAGACAAAAGAGCTGCTCAAGACCATCAGAAAAGCCATTGTCACCAAACATCAAACTTCAAAGGGGTACAAGGCCATCTCCAAAGACCTTGGGATTCCTGTGTTTACCGTTCAAAATGTTATTAAGTTTTCTGCTCATGGACCTGTCAAGAACCTCCCAGGATATGGTGGGAAAAGGAAAATTAATCCAAAATTAGCCTTTGAAGGTTAGTGCCAACTGTTGGAAAAACACAATGTACAACATCCAAAGAGCTTAAGGCTGACCTAGAGCAATCTGGAGTGGTCGTTTCAACCCATACCATACGCCGCACACTAAACAAAGAAGGACTTCAGGGGTGAAGGCCAAGGAGGACCCCACTGCTCAAAAGAGAGACAAAAAGGCACACCTGATCTTTGCCCATCTTGAGAAACCACAGTCCTTCTGGGAAAATGTTCTATTAACAGCATGAGCTCTTTGGCAATGCAGACCAGTGATACATTTACAGATGAAGAAATGAAGGGGGAAAAAAACACCCTTCCTATGGTCAACTTTGGTGGAGGTTCCATAATGTTGTGGGGCTTGCAGGACTACAAAAGGGGACTGTTACTTCTGGAGAGAGATCTGCAATTGTGAGTATATACTTCTGGGAATTTTCTGTAAGGAATTCTTTGTATTAAAGCTAATTAATCTGTGAACCCACTATTTTTGTTAAAACAGTCAGGGCCTAGTAGCAGCAGTTTAAGTTTAAATTTAAAACACAGAAGACAACTTTCTGGTTACATATCATACCCAGCAGAGAGCTTGTAGTTTAAATTTAATAGTCACTCAGGGTCTAGCATAAGCAAAGTACTTTTAGTTTAAATTTAAAACACAGAAGAGGGCTTTCTGGTTAAATTTAGAACACAGCAGAGAGCTTGTAGTTTAAATTTCATAATAAGTTAGAGCCTAGCAGCAGCAAAGAGCTATAATTTAAAATTTAAAATCAAATAAGAATATAGCTTACCTCAGCAGCACAGAACAGGGTACTGTGTAGCAGCCCTCTTTTAATAAGTGTTATTTCCCTCCCTCCCCACACCCACCCACCCCTGGGATAATCGTAGCTTTATAGGTACTTACACATCTTAAAAGACAGGGGGGTGCTCTCAGGTGCAGCTCGTTACCCAAATCATACACTAAGGACCTGAGATTAATTAAGCTTCAAGTGAACAAGGTATATTAAACATATTAGGTACAGTTTTATTAGTATAAATATCCATAGCAACCCTTAGGAAGTAAAGAACTTAAATATCTAAACAAACTTAAAACTAAAGATGCAGACAGCAGTCCAGCAGCGAGATGGGGGCTTTCCAGTCTTTTGCATTGAGTGTCACATGTATGATTTTCTCCCAGTTGGTGAGAGGTCTTACGTGTGCACTAGGTGCAAGGAGCTCTTTGCTCTCAGGGAACGAGTCCGTTCTCTAGAGGCTAGAGTAGCAGACTGGGAAAACATAAGAAAGACAGAGAGGTACATAGACGAGACCTACAGGGGATATAGTCCTGAAGTCCCACCTCCAGTCTGGCAGCATCCCTGTTGCCATGGAGGAGAGAGGTCATGTGACAGGAGAGAATCACCCTGGTGTGGCAGGAAGTGATCCTGTAACTAGGACCTGTCCTCCAGGTGATGTAAAACCCTCTCGCACCGAGGAAGTTTCTCCAGGGCCATGTGCCCATGAGGGAAGGGTTAGGACAGCCGTTATAGTTTGTGATTCGATCATTAGGCATGTAGATAGCTGGGTGGCTGGTGGACGTGAGAATCGCCTGGTAACATGCCTGCCTGGTGCGAAGGTAGCGGACCTCACGCGCCATCTAGATAAGGTCTTAGATAGTGCTGGGGAGGAGTCTGCTGTCTTGGTACAAGTCGGTACCAATGACATAGGAAAATGTGGTAGGGAGGTTCTGGAGGCTAAATTTAGGCTTTTAGGTAGGAAGTTGAAATCCAGAACTTCCAGGGTAGCGTTCTCCGAAATGCTTCCTGTTCCACGTGCAGGACCCAAAAGGCAGGCAGAGCTCCGGAGTCACAATGCGTGGATGAGACAATGGTGCAGAGATGAGAGTTTCGGATTTGTTAGGAACTGGGGAACATTCTGGGGAAAGGAGAGGCTCTTCCGAAGGGATGGGCTTCACCTTAACCGGGATGGAACCAGGCTGCTGGCATTAACCTTTAAAAAGGAAATAGAGCAGCTTTTAAACTAGATAATAGGGGAAAGCCGACAATCGCCCAAGAGCGGATGGTTCAGAAGAATGTATCCTTGAAGGATACTACCAAAAGCAGAGAGGTTCCAAAAAGAAGAGTAAAGTAGCCCAAATGCCCTCGAGTATGGAGCAGACAGAGCTTAAAGATCCCAAATTACCCATGTCTACCAACAGCCAAACTAATACGAATAAAATACAGTCTCTAAAATGCTTGTATGCAAATGCTAGAAGTCTAAAAAATAAGATGGGAGAGTTAGAATATATAGCACTAAATGAGAGGTTAGATATGATTGGGATATCAGAGACATGGTGGAAGGAGGACAACCAGTGGGACACTGATACCTGGATACAAACTATATCATAATGATAGAGCTGATCAAATTGGTGGAGGAGTTGCGCTCTATGTTAGAGAGGGCATTGAGTCAGAAAGGATTAAAGCTTTTCAGGAAACAAAATTTGCTGTAGAATCTCTATGGATTGAAATTCCATGTAAAAAGGGGAAGGCGATGGCAGTGGGGGTGTACTATCGACCGCCTGGCCAGAATGAACAAATGGATGATGAAATGCTCAAAGAAATCAAGGAAGCTAACAAAGGTTATAGCGCAGTAATAATAATGGGTGATTTCAATTACCCCGGTATCGACTGGGTCAGTGTCACGGCAGGACATGCTAGGGAGATAAAATTCCTAGATGACATAAATGACTGCTTCTTGGAGCAGCTGGTTCATGAGCCGACCAGAGGGGAAGCCATAGTAGACCTAGTCCTTAGTGGAACACCAGATCTAGTGCAAGAGATAAAGGTGTTGGGGCCACTTGGCAATAGTGATCATAGCATGATCACCTTTGATTTAATTAGTGGAGGAGGGATAGTAAGGAAATCCAAAGTGCTACCTTTTAACTTTCGAAAGGGAGACTATGATAAAATGAGGAAAATAGTTAAGAAAAACCTAAAAGGAG
The DNA here is from genome assembly GCA_033557465.1 of Ichthyophis bannanicus. NCBI lineage: Eukaryota > Metazoa > Chordata > Amphibia > Gymnophiona > Ichthyophiidae > Ichthyophis > Ichthyophis bannanicus. The sequence goes on from CM066031.1 coordinate 1,222,048,326, forward strand.
CAGTTGCAAAGGTTAAAGACTTACATCAAGCTTGGGTGTTGTTGAAAAATACTATCTTGGAAGCCCAGACCAGCTGTATTCCACGCTTTAAGAAAAGTGGAAGGAAGTCCAAAAAACTGCCAGCATGGTTTAAAGGTGAGGTCAGAGAGGCTGTTGCCAAAAAAGCATCTTTCAGGAAATGGAAAAAAGAGACAAACGACGAAACCTGGAAACAGCACAAGCACTGGCAAATCAAATGCACGGCATTGATAAAGCAGGCAAAGGGAGAATTTGAGAAGAAGCTTGCTGCGGAAGAAAAGTACAAGCATTGCAGAACCTGTGTCTTTTGGGGAAACTGCTAGGTACGTATGACCTAGATTGGCCACTGTTGGAAACAGGATACTGGGCTTGATGGACCTTGGTCTGACCCAGTATGGCATATCTTATGTTCTTATGGGGCTGTTCTGATGCCTCAGGAACTGGAGGCCTGGAACATATTAAAGGAATCATGAAGTCAAAGGAATACCAAGGGGTCAGAAAGTTAGGTCTGGGTTGAAGGTCATGGGTCCTCCAGCAGGACAATGACCCAAAACCCCTTTGACCTCCTTTTGTACATCCAAAAGTATGAAAGAATGGTTAAAAAGGAAAAAAATAAACTGTTTTCAACTGGCCAGCAATGAGTCCTGATCTCAATCCAATCGAGAACCTTTGGAAAGAGCAGAAATCTGCCATTGGTAAAAGGAATCCTGGAAACATTCATGAGCTAGAACAAATTGCAGTTGAAGAGTGGGAGGAACTACCAGCAGACAGATGTATGAAACTTATAGATGGCTACAAGAAATGTTTGGAGGCTGTCATCACTGCCAAGGGTTGTGCAAACAAATATTAGTGAAGGGTTCCATTAAGCCTGTACAGATCATATTTTTTTTTGTCTCAGAACGTACTAAGTTGCACAGACTTTTTTTTGTTGTATACTTTTGAACATACTATTAAAATATTATGATGACTTACAAATGGAGTATTTCCATTTCTCAAAATAATTGTACACTACATAACTAAAATGCAAGGCTGCCAATAATATTGACCACAACTGAATGCTCCACAATCTAACTTTTTTGCAATAAAACTAGACTTAATTTTGTACCTCAAAATATTTCTTCTATGTACAGCTTCTCTCAACTTTATCTACAGGGACCACCCAGCCAGTCTAGTTCATATGTACAATGAATATGTGAGAGAGATTTCCTTGTGAATATTCTGAAAAATACCCTACTATATTAACTGTTCTAGCAGTCATTTCTTTCTTAGAACCCTTTTTATTTAAAGAGCAAAAAGAAATACAGTCCTTAACTCACCCCTCCCCTTTCCAAGAAAAACCCCACACCACTGCTGGCTTCTGACCCCTCTGGTGCAGAGATGTCACAGTGATTTTGAAATGTAAGGCTCATTACAGCAATCTTATTACAACATCTCCAACAGCAGGGTGCTGTATATTTACTATGAGCTCCATTAATTCCCATTATTTGGCAATAACAAATAACGCCATGGCACAAGCCAAATCTGCCATCAGGATAATGTTTAGGAACATTAGAAATAAGCGAGTGAGCACGTTTAATGAAGGTGCATCTTGCCTCCAGCCAGCTTATCAGCAATCCTACGCTTCCACATAAGGTATAAGTACTTTAGAGGGTCCAAACACATTTTAAAAAAGTAAAATTGCAAAAGCGGCCAGTTTTACAGCCAGTTTATGAACAGCTATCACAATACTCGGCTCTTAAGGACAATCAAAAAAAAGAGATGACTGCCTCGGCCCTGGCCACATCTCCTTTCAAAGATGTTCAACATATACAGTTTAAACATATTTTATTACAAACACTAGTGTGTCTTATTTCTGCTTTACTACTACTTTGCACTTACATTTTCCTAGCAAAACATATGGTGTGCTATCCAGTCTGTCACTTTCTGACTCCGAGAAATGACTTATGCAGCAGGATTATTGAAAAACATCTGGTCTGCAGCAAGGACATCAGAGGACAATGACAATGACTACTTTTTTCCCCCACAGGGTTTGCTGTTGGGGATATAGGGACAGGATAGTGGTAACTAGGTAATGCTAGATTTGAAACCCTCAAGTAACATTTACCATCAAGAAATAACTGCTAAACACCTGGGCATGCACTACCACCACTGAATACATGGACTCTGTGTGCACGTTTGTATGTAATTATCAACACTGCAAATCCTGGGGGGAATTCTAGGAACAGTATTTTAAATTTCTGCATTGTGGGGACAATTTATTAAGCTTTTTGCATGTAAAACCCTCTTATGTGTGTAAAATGGCTTTTGTGCACATAGAAATACATGTAGTAACAAGGTGCACAATACTACACATGGATGTTCTGGGAGGAATTTGGATGAAGAATGTGTGGAGTAGCAATTTGCACGTATATTTTATAACTGTGTGCATACTTTACACAAAAGCATCTACACCTACTCCCGAGCAGGCATATTGCTAAGTGTTAATTGCTGCTGACCTATACCAGGCTATACATTATTCAGAAAGGACAGGGTAGGAAAATGGGGAGGAGAAGTGGCACTATATGTAAAAAATATTAAAGCTATGGAAATATAGGCTAAACTAGAAAGATGGAAAAAGAAATCTATTTACGTTGGCATAATACACAGACCTCCATCACAGGGAGAAGATGTAGACAGAGAATTAATAGAAGACATACTGTACGCAGCAGTGCCAGGAAAAGGAAGTGCTTCTGCTAGGGGATTTCAATAAGTCAGATGTTGATTGGCGTATCCCTGCTACGGTATCATCTAGAAGGAGATCCTGGATTCTTTACAGGGAGAACTATTCAGGCAACTGGTAACAGAACCCACACGTGAATGGGCCATACTGGACTTAAGAACATAAGAACATAAGATATGCCATACTGGGTCAGACCAAGGTCCATCAAGCCCAGCATTCTGTTTCCAACAGTGGCCAATCTAGGTCATACGTACCTAGCAGTTTCCCCAAGGAACACAGGTTCCACAATGCTTGTACTGGTTCAAGCATTGATATCCTGGGTCCCTTCTTAATAATGGTTTATGGACCTTTCCTCCAGGAACTTGTCCAAACCTTTTTTAAACCCAGCTACACTAACAGCCTTTACTACATCCTCCGGTAACAAATTCCAGAGTTTGATTACACGTTGAGTGAAAAAATATTTTCTTTTATTAGTCTTAAATAGTTTACCCTGTAGCTTCATTGCATGTCCCCTAGTCTTTCCATATTCTGATAAGGTAAACAATCGATCTACGTTTACCCGTTCCACTCCGTTCATTAATTTATAGACTTCTATCATATCTCCCCTCAGCCGTCTCTTCTCCAGGCTAAAGAGCCCCAACCTTTTTAGCCTTTCTTCATAGGAGTAGCCTTCCATCCCCTTTACCATTTTGGTGGCTCTTCTCTGAACCTTTTCTAAAATCGCTATATCCTTTTTAAGATACGGCGACCAGAATTGCACACAATATTCAAGGTGCAGTCTCACCATGGAACGATATAGAGGCATTATAATATCTTTTGTTTTATTTTCCATTCCTTTCCTTATCATACCTAGCATTCTATTTGCTCTCTTGGCCGCAGCTGCACACTGGGCCGAGGGTTTTAACAAGGTATCCACAATGACGCCTAAATCTTTTTCCTGGGTGGTGGTTCCTAATGTGGAACCTTGCATCGTGTAACCATAGTTTGGGTTGTTCTTCCCTAGGTGCATAACCTTGCACTTCTCCACATTAAATTTCATCTGCCATTTTGATGCCCAGTCTTCCAATTTATCAAGATCCTCTTGCAATTTTCCACAATCCTCCTGGGTTTTAACAACTTTAAATAGTTTTGTGTCATCTGCAAATTTGATAACCTCACTTGTTATTCCACTTTCCAGGTCATTTATGAATATGTCAAAAAGCAGCGGACCCAGCACAGATCCCTTGGGTACACCACTATTCACCTTTCTCCATTGGGAAAATTGGCCATTTAGCCCTACCCTCTGCTTTCTATCTTTTAACCAGTTCCTGATCCACAGTAGTACACTGCCTCCTATCCCATGACTCTTTAGTTTTGCCAAAAGTCTCTCATGAGGGACTTTGTCAAAGGCTTTCTGAAAGTCCAGATACACAATATCAACCGACTCACCTTTGTCCACCTGTTTATTCACTCCTTCAAAAAACATAACAGATTAGTAAGACAAGATCTTCCTTGTCTAAAGCCACGTTGGCTGTCTCCCATTAGGTCGTGACTATCTACATGCTGAGTAATTTTATTCTTTATGATGGTTTCTACCATTTTTCCCGGTACTGATGTCAGGCTCACTGGTCTGTAGTTTCCCGGATCACCCCTCGAACCCTTTTTAAAAATTGGTGTTACATTGGCGATCCTTCAATCCTCAGGTATTAGAAATGATTTTAATGATAGTTCACAGATTACTGATAGCAGGTCTGCAATCTCAAATTTCAGTTCTTTCAACACCCTTGGATGTATACCATCCGGCCCAGGTGATCTGCTACTCTTCAGTTTATCTAATAGTTGTAAGACATCTTCCCGATGTATCGATATTTCCTTCAATTCTTCCACACCTTTAAATACCACTTCAGTCATGGGTAACATCCCTACATCTTCCTCAGTAAAGACCGAAGCAAAGAATTCATTCAGTCTTTCCGCTATCGCCTTGTCGCCTCTTAGTGCTCCTTTAACCCCTTTATCATCTAATGGACCAACTGACTCTCTCACAGGTTTTTTGCTACGAATGTACTTGAAAAGGTCTTTATTTCGCGTTTTTGCTTCCGCAGCAAGCTTCTTCTCAAATTCTCTCTTTGCCTGCCTTATCAATGCCTTGCATTTGACTTGCCAGTGCTTGTGCTGTTTCCAGGTTTCATCGTTTGGCTCTTTTTTCCATTTCCTGAAAGATGCTTACCAATGGAGAAAGTGTTTCTGATGTTATAGTGGGAGATCATCTCACATCCAGTGATGACCAGATAGTGTGGTTCAGTATTAGGACTAGGGCTGATAAAATCCATTCAAAGACTTTAGGAAAACTAACTTTGCCATGATGGGCAAATACCTCAGGGAGCCATTAGCGAGATGGGAACAGCTGGGGAATGTAGAAAAACAGTGGGCAAAACTGAAAGGGGATATTTTAAGGGCAGCCAACCTTTTTGTTAGAATAGAAAATAAAGGTAAAAGGAAAAGGAGGCCACTATGGTTCTCAAAAAAGGTAGCTGAAAATGGTGAAGAAAAAGAGGGAGGCCTTCATGAAATACAAGACATCACAGAGAGAGGAAGACAGACATCTATATTTGGAGAAACTTAGAAAGACTGTCAAAGTAGTCAGAAAAGCAAAGATACAAAAAGAAGAAGAAATACCCAATGCAATAAAATGAGGGGGGGGGGGAGGATAAGATTTTTCAGATGTGTTAGTGAGAGGAGGAAGGGCAAAAGTGGTATTGTCAGATTCAAGGGTGAAGCAGAGGAATAGGTAGAAGCTGATGAGGATAAAGCGGAATTGCTTAACAAATATTTCTGTTCTGTGTTCACAGATGAAGGACCGAGAGAAGGACTTCAGACAACACCTACAAACAGGAAGAAAAGCAAGGGGAATCTCAAATGATTTTTGGAGGACTGTGTTCATGGGGAACTAGCTAAACTAAAAAAGTGGACAAAGCGATGGGACCAGATGAGATACTTCCCAAGAATACTGAAGGAAGCTGGGGACATTCTAGCGGCTCCACCGACTGACCTTTTCAATGCCTCTTTGGAGTTGGGGTGGTGCCAGAGGACTAGAGAGAAGTACATGCAGTCCCTTTACACAAAAGTGGAAGTAAGGATATGGTTGTAAACTAAAGGCCAGCAAGTTTAACCTCGGAGGTGAGTAAATTATTGGAAACACTGATGAAAGAGAAAATAGTGAGGTTTCTGGAGTCCAACGGATTGCAGGATCAGAGGCAGCATGGATTGACTGATTTCTTTGACTGGGTGACCAGAGAGTTGGACTGAGGGAAAGCCCTAGATTGTGGTGTATTTAGATTTCAGTAAAGCATTTGACACTGTTCTGCACAGGTGACTTATAAACATAAGAACATAAGATATACCATGCTGGGTCAGACCAAGGTCCATCAAGCCCAGTATCCTGTTTCCAACAGTGGCCAATCTAGGTCGTACGTATCTAGCAGTTTCCCCAAAAGACACAGGTTCCACAATGCTTGTATTGGGTCAAGCATTGATATCCTGGGTCCCTTCTTAATAATGGTTTATGGATCTTTCCTCCAGGAACTTGTCCAAACCTTTTTTAAAACCAGCTACACTAACAGCCTTTACTACATCCTCCAGTAACAAAGTCCAGAGTTTGATTACACGTTGAGTGAAAAAATATTTTCTTTTATTAGTCTTAAATAGCTTCATTGCATGTCCCCTAGTCTTTCTATATTCTGATAATGTAAACAATTGTAAACAAACTAAGCACCCTTGTGATTGATCCTAAAGTTACTACTTGGGTTAGAAATTGGTTGAGTGGGAGGCGACAAAGGGTATAGGTAAATGGCGTTCACTCTGAGAAGGAGGTTACCAGTGGAGTGCCGCAAGGATCTGTCCTTGCTTCAATTCTTTTTAACATCTTTGTTAGTGATATTGCAGGAGGACTGTCGGGTAAGGTTTGCCTCTATGCGGATAATACCAAAATCTGCAACAGAGTAAACATCCAGAAAGGGGTAGATAACATGAGGAGGGATCTAGCTAAGCTTGAATAAAGATCTAGAATTTGGCAGCTAAGATTTAATGCTAAAAAAAAAAGTAGGGTCATGCATTTGGGCTGCAACAATCCAAGGGAGCGGTACAGTATAGGGGGTGACGTACTTTTGTCCACAAAAGAAAAACGGGACCTGGATGTGATTGTGTCTGACGATCTCAAAGTAGCTAAACAGGTAGAAAAGGCGACAGTGAAAGCTCGAAGGATGCTGGGTGCATAGGGAAAGGAATGGCCAGCAGGTGATAGTGCCTCTGTATAAGTCTTTGGTGTGATCTTATTTGGAATATTGTGTGCAATTCTGGAGACTGCACCTTCAAAAGGATATAAACAGGCTGGAGTCCATGCAGAGGCGATATGACAGACGTTTAAATAACTCTGTGGCATAAATGCACAGGAGGAAAGACTCTCAATTGAAAGCAAGCTCTGCTACGAGGGGACATAGGATGAGGGTGAAAGGGGATAGACTTAGGACTATGCGGAAATATTTCTTTGCGGAAAGAGTGGTAGATGTGTGGAATAGTCTCCCAGTGGAGGTGGTAGAGATGAGGACAGTATCTAAATTCAAAAAAGCATGGGACAAACAGAGGCTCTCTAAAGAGAAAAGGGGGACTCTTGTAGTGGGTGCCTATACCCCGAAGAGATTAAGGAGTATGGCCTGGCTGAAAGCGCTATCCCATCAGGACTCCCTCTCCAGGCAGTAGTGAGATGCAAAAGTATGGACCAAAGACCAGATGGCGGCCTGGCAGATTTCCATCACAAGGACAGAATGCAGATTTGCCACAGAAGTAGCCATGGCCCTGATGCAATGCGCCGTGACCCACTGGTCTAGTAAGTTCCAAGCTTGCTCATAGGCAAAGGCAATGCAGTCTGCCACCCAAGTGGACAGAGTTCACTTAGTCACTTTGCGCCCCAGTCGACTGGGGTCATAGGAGACGAAAACCTAGAGGTGGTCTGTGGTGGCCCTGAGTCTGTTGCAAATAGAAGGACAGGGCCCTTTTATAATCCAAAGTAAGGAGGGACGGTCTCCACCTTACCGGCTGGCGTGAAGCCTTAGAAAGAATGTGGGGAGCACCACCTCCTGATTGAGGTGAAATGGGGGCATCACCTTCAGCAGAAGCTTCGGGTGTGTTTCTGCTGAAGCTGTACCACTCTGTTCTTGCAGAACCTCATGTAGGGGGGCTCTGCCATAGAGCCTAGAGCTCGCTAACCCTGTAAGCTGATGTGACATGAGAAAAACGACCTACCAGGAGAGGTATCACAAGTGGCAGGTAGCCAGGAGCTCAAATGGTGGTTTAAGCTGCGAGAGCACCATATTGAGATCCCACTCCACTGTTGGTGGGTGGACAGGGAGTTTGGATAGCATGAGGCCCTGCAGGAACTGAGATACCAGGGGCTGAGCCGTGAGGAGTTTTCTCTCAATGGAATGGTGGTGCACTGCAATAGTGCTCATGTGCACCCCGACAGAGTTAGACTTCAGTCCCACCTGTGACAGGTAGAGTAGGTACTGAAGCATAGTTTGCACCAAGCAGGAAAATGGGTTTGCTCGCTTCTTGGCACACCAGACTGAGAACCGGCGTCACTTGAAGGTATACGTCCTCCTTGTGGAGGCCTGCCAGGAGGACCTCTTCCACGTCCTATGGGAGGTTGAAGGGAGCTAGCTTACCCTTTCAGCAGCCAAGCCGTGAGTGACAGAGAGCCCAGGCTAGGGTGCAGGAGAGAGACCTCCTCCTGTGAGAGTAGGTCTGGAGCACAGCCCAGAGGAATTGGTAACTCCGTCAACAGGGAGAGAAGCAGTGGGAACCAGGGTTGCCTGTGCCACTGGGGGACTATCAGTAATAAATGATGCCTTGTTGCGTTGGGCCTTGAAGAGGGTCCTGGCGACCAGTGGTGTTGGTGGGAAGGCATAGAGGAGGCCTTCTGTCCACTGCATGAGGAATGCATCTGCAGCCACCTGGGACAGGTGCAGCTGAGAGGAGCAGAAGTGGGGCAACTGCTTGTTGTCCAGGCTGGCAAACAGGTCCACTAGGGGGACGCCCCAGAGTCAAAACAGCATGAGGCCACTATGGGATCCAGGCGCCACTTGTACGGCTGAAGGACTCTGCTCAACTTGTCTGCCAGGGCATTGTCCTAGCCGGGGAGGTAGACCGCCCTCAAGAGCATCTCGTTGTGCATTACATATGAGCGGAGGGCTACTGCCTCTCAGCAGAGGGAGTAAGACCCCATGCCCCCTTGCTTGTTGACAGAGCACTGTGACTTGGTTGTCAGTCTGGACCAGCACCGACTGGTGTTGCAGTCAGTGGAGGAAGGCTGGTAGAACTAGACATATCACCCAGAGCTCCAGGTTGATCTGCAGCCGGCATTTCTCCTGGGACCAGCTGCCTTTTGTGAGGAGGTTCCCCCGCAGTGAGCTCCCCAATCCATCAGGGAGGCGTCCATAGTGAGCACCCTCTGGGGGGGGGGGGCATTCTGGCCTCGAAGTGGCGGGGATTCTGCCTCCAGTCGGGGGAATCTGCTCGCTGGCGGGGCATTCCCACTCTGTCCCAAAGCCTGCCCATGGCTTGTGTCCACAGAGCAGAGACACCACTGGGCTGCCTTTCTATGTAGGTGAGTGTATGGGGTCACGTGGACCGTGGAGGCCATGTGGCCCAGCAGGTGGAGGAGAGGACAGGTGGGTAACGTCCGGTTTTGCTGTATCTCTGCGGCTAGCCTCCTGGGATGTTCTGCCCTCTCCTGAGGGAGGAAGGCCTTGGCTTAAAGGGTGTCTACCTGAGCCTCTATAAACTCTAGGCACCGAGTAGGGGCGAGGTGTGACTTGGGGTAGTTGATGATGAACCCCAGGTAGCGCAGGGCATGGATGGTGTGCCTGGTGGCATGGTGCATCTCTGCAGCCATGCCTCCCCTTATGAGCCAGTCATCCAGGTAGGGAAAGATGAAGTCCCCCTGGAGACAAAGGTGTGCCACTACCACTGCTAGGTACCTGAAGACCCTTGGTGATGAGGCCAGTCCAAAGGGGTAGCACCCTGTATTGGTAGTGGCCTCCTCCCACCATGAAGCTGGGAGGATGGCTGGGATGGATCAGCATGTGCATATAAGCATCCTTCAGGTCTAAGGAGCATAGTCAGTCTCCCTGCTGGAGGTAGGGCAGCAATGTTCTAAAGGAGAGCATCTTGAACTTCTCCCTCACCAGAAATCTGTTCAAGCCCCGCAGATCCAGGATGGGCCTGACACCTCCCTCTGTTCACTTGGGGGTGAGGAAATACATGGAGATGAAGCCCTTGCCCCATAGATGTCTGTGGACTGGCTCTACCGCCTTGTCTTGAGGAGATCTGCAAGCTCAGTGATGAGCAGGGTCTGGTGAAGAGGTCTTATTGACTCTCCTGGGATGTGTGACGGCGGTGTTCCTTGCAGGTGGAGGAGGTAGCCCTCTTCGACCACTTGCAGTACCCAGGAATCGGTGGGGACGGTGGATCACCTGTGGGCAAGCAGGACCAGACACCCCCCTGTGGGCTGTTGAGGACCTCCTGGGGGAGAGGAGGTCGCGCCCAAAGAATCAAAAGCTTCCCCCAAACTGAGCCAGGGCCGGCGCCTGGGACTTGGGGGTCTTCTGTTTATGGGGGCCATGCCCCTGCCTCTTGTGCTGTTGGCATTACTGAGGGGTAGAGAAGGCTTAGAACTGTGAAGCATTACCAAAGCCTCCCTTTTTCCACAGGAAGGGCTTCTTCCCTGGTGCCTTCTTTCAAGGCTAGACCGAGGTCTTTTTATAGTGTTTGGTCCTTGTAGGAACTCTGTCTGTCTCTGCAGCTTTGTCTGCCATGGGTTTCCCGAAGAGATTCTCTCCGATACAGGGGACATCAATAAGTCTGTCCTGAACCCATGGTTCAAGGTCAGATGACTGTAGCCATGCCCGACGTTGAGCCCCGATGCCTGTGGCAGCCACTCTGGCTGAAATTTCAAAGCTGTCATAGGCTGCTCGTGATAAAAACGGTCAAGCATTCCTTGACTGCAGAGGCTTGAGCCTTGAACATCTGGAGGGGGTTCTCCATCAAGGCTTGCTGAGAACCCAGAGAGCTCCCTCGCTAACTCTTTGAGGTACATGCCGATGTACAGTTGATAGGACTGAACTTGGCACACGAGCATCAAGCCCTGGAAGGCCTTCCAGCTGAGGGAGTTGAGGGTCCGGGCCTACTGGGGGGCACCAAAGAAATGGGTCTTTTGGCTCTTGAGCCTGTACATGGCAGACTCAAAGACCTTCTAGTTGAGGGGAAGTTGGGTTTTCTGTAACTCGGGGCTTTGGTGGACTCTGTACATGGAGTCGAGTAGCCTGCTTACAGTGGGCACAGATGCCAGTGTCTCCCATATACAGAGGAGGCGGTGCTTGAGGATTGGAGGAATGGGCACCGTGAGGGCCTCCCTTCAGAGGGGCCTCATACTGGAGGATCTCCAGTTCTTCCATGTGAGGGTCCCCCTCTGCCTCGGTCTCGATGGTGAGCGCCTTAGCCATGTCCTACACAAAGTCGAGGAAGGTGATGTCCTCGGGTGGGGAATGGCATCGGGGCACCAGGGGAGACGGGTCAGAGGGCACATCTTGGTGTCGCCAGATGTCCGGGGATTCCTTGTCCTCGGTCTCTCAGTCAGACTAGAAATCCAAGGTCGATTCCAAGGCTTCGCGGTTACAGTGGTTGAGGTCTAAGGCTAGGGGCCTAGGGCCTCAGGATAACCTATAGTCTGAGCCGCATGCGCTTGCCAGAGAGGACTGGTGACCTGAGTAACAGGACCGGGATCTCGTCCAGCACAAATGGCTCTCTTGAGGCTGGTGGCACTCGAGGATCAGCCTGACGTCCAGGGAGACCCTCTATGTCGAGAGTCCTGTCGTTGGGGCAGATGAATCAGACATGAACACCTGTTGCTAGGCCACGAAGGCAGAGATACGGCACTCTAAGACTGCCATCCTGGTCTCCGTGCTAGTTGGCTCTGCAGCCTTCAACGTGGACACAGAGGGTTTCGAGTACAGCGTCATTTCCATCGAGGGGAGTCCTCGATAAAGATGGCCTCAGGTATCAGAGGCCGATCAATGGGTGTTTATGTTTATGCAATTTTTTTGTGCAAGCAATTCCTTCTGGGGAAGCTTCAGAAGCCGCTCCCGCTCTGATCCTTCTGACTCATGCCGGTGGCTGTGGGGCCTGGAGTGGAATTTTGCCATCTTCCTGGACCTGCTCTCCAAGGTGGTCTGAGGACTTAGACTTCTTGCATTCCAACTCCAGGGATTTCCTCTTGGAGGAACTGTGGCCGCGGGACTCTGAGGCAACCCGGGCTTCACAGGGCACCAAGGTACCAGAAGGGACCCTGGAGCAGGGTGTCACTGGAGACTCCAGTGCAGAGTATGACTTGTGAAAACATTTTTCCTGCTGTTGTTGACGGCTTTTAAGGGCCTTTGGGGTCATGGTCCTGCAAAGCTCGTGGTCTGAGTTGTCATGTTCTGGGCCAAGGCACTGGAGGCAGCAGTCATGCAGATCAGTGAGGGACATCATCTTACTGCACTGACCGCACTTCTTGAAGCCGCTGGAAGCCATTGGAAAAAAGGGGCCCTGCTGCCTGGCAGGGGTCCAAGACCTTTGGCCGAAAAAGGGCGCGAAGGCCAGTCAAGGGCTACCTCAAAGAAAATTTAAAAAAACAACAGGGAATGAACCCAAGGAGCGACGCTGAGGCGAGCTGGCTCAGGGGCAGGAAAGGAACCGGTGCACAGACCGGAGAAAATAATATGAAAAAAAACCCCACACCTTTCCCAGGGGAAACTGGACAGACATCCGGAGGGCTCTGCGGAATAAAGGAGACTGGCTGAGGAAAGATGGCACCCTTGAACGGGAAGGTGACCACACATGCGTGGTGCATCTCCCAAAGGCTTTCTTTGAAAGCTGGGGAGATACATCCACGTGGATGCCATCAGCACTGGCATCACCCATATGTGAGGGCTGACTTACTGCTTGTTCCTTGAGAACACAGATCTCTAGCCAGTTGACCATGATACCATCCTCCAAATCTACCAGCAGAGCCCTGCAAGCATTGCAACAGTTGCTTCTGACCACTGCAATACCTAAATGGGAATGCCACCAATGCCTGGTGCTCCACCCCCTCCCCCAACAACACTTCCAATGCTGCCTCAACTTCCCCCCCCCCCATCACAATGGTTCCTGATCATAAGGCAGAGGTTGAAATGGCTCTTGATCCACTTGATCTTTACGGTATGACGACTGTATATTATTTCCACCTTTTCTTGATGATCTCAGCATCTCTGCAACTTCAATCTAGCAGAAATTTCTGCCTGCTTACCCCTAGTATTTTATAAAGGCACATAGGCACTCATGTGTTTTTATAAAATAAGCTAAAAACAGGTGCCTTCAAACTCCAAATCTATGCTACCTGTTAAAAAATTACTCTCATTATATTTATCAAAATACAATATTACTCACTGAATGTTTCAACAAAATTACCACCTGGCTAAATAATAATAACCTCGCCATCAATCACTCCAAAACCGAAGCACTAATTGTAACCAAAAACCAATCATACTCTCCCCCACCACATATTATACTTCAGGACCACGAAATCAAAATAAAGAATGAAGTGCGATATTTAGGCGTCATACTGGATACACATCTCAATATGAATATGTACATAAGAAACACAACAAAGAAAATTTACTTCAAGCTCAGAATCTTAAAACAACTACGTCCCCTAATACATTTACAAGATTTCACGAAAATAATACATGCAATAATAACTCCTCACTTCGACTTCGCCAACCTAACTCTATTAGGGGTAACGAAACAAAACATCAAAAGACTCCAACTTGCTCAAAACGCAGCGGCCAGAACCATCATGAATGTCCCACCATTTCATCACATAACACCTATACTGGCAAATCTTCATTGGCTACCAATACAAAGCAGAATCCTATACAAAACACTAACAACCACCTTCAAGGCTCTAAACAATATGGTCCCACCGACCCTAAAAAATCTCATATCTAAAGAATCAACCAATAATCTACATAGAAGAGACCAAACAAACAAATTAAGGACCCCAAAATAATACATAAAAGCTAAAAAGACAACTAACAAAAAAGCATTTTCCCATGTGGCCCCCATTATCTGGAATGACCTCCCAGAGGAAATCAGATCAATAAATGAGATCAAAGAGATCCGTAAGAGTCTAAAAACACATCTGTTTAAGGCACACTACGGGCTATCAACAAACTCCCTCTCCCAACAAGAAAACTGATAACACTGTTTGACTGAGTGACACAAAATTGACATGATCCAACACCTTCCACTCCTAAGATTTTAAACTAGTTTAGAAATTTATAATATTTTTTTTTATTTTATATTTAAACATTATTCAATACAACAATTGAAAAATATAAAGGAAAAATATGGGTTACATTCCACAAAAGAAAAAATCAAAACCACAAATACTTCAAAATACATATTCATCCCAATAGATAGACCCCAAAGAAAAAAACCCCCAATATGGTTCCAAAAAAGAAAATTCAATAAAGAAAAAGAGAGATACCCCTCTATCATATGAGCGGTGGTGACCTTGATGGCTGCCAGTAGAGAAGCTACCTTTCCTCCCCCACCTCCCTCGCCTGAAGAAAATCTAACAATTGTTTAGGCTCAAAAAACAGAAAATGCTTAGTCTGAAACACATCACACTTACAAGGATACCTCAATTTAAATTGGGCACCCAAGGCGATGGTTCTCTGGCACAAGGCCAAAAACTCCTTACGCCTCTTCTGGGTGTCCCGGGACAAATCAGGAAATATCGAAATTTTAGAGCCCAAAAATTGAGAAAAAGAAATCCTGCGGAAATAGAGTCTAAGTACAGCATTGCGGTCAGACTCGAAAGCAAAGCCTACCAGCAGAGTTGCCCTGCTAGTTACAACCTCCAAGGAACTCTCAAGGAAATCAGACAACCCCATTTGACCCTCCCCTGCTGGGCCCGCAGTCCCCTCCACACCAGTAACCCCAGAAGAAATTACAACATATTGAGCTTTAACAATAGGAGGTAAATTATCCTGAGGCATCAATAAAACTTCTGTAAAATATCTACGGACCAGAACTAGGGGATCCAACAGGGGAGATCTAGGAAAATTCAAAAAACGTAAATTGTTCCTCCTCAATGAATTGTCCATATACTCAAAATGGCGCAAAGAAATTAACCAGTCCTTGGAGGAAGTGTCACCCATAACTTGCAAATCTGATACATTTGTCTCCAGCATGGCCACTTTACCAGCTTGCTCAGCACATTTCGCTTCCACTGCTACACACCGTGCTTTCACCAACGAAAATTCTTGCGATAAGACACCCACAACCGGAGCAAGGGAACTCTGGAGTGAAGAGATAGCCTCCCATAAGCTATCTAAAGTTACTTTGGCCGGTTTCTTTAAGCCGCAAATCACCCGGGGCTCCAAAGACGCCGTCGAGATGATCTTCCTCCGGGCGCCTCCCGAGCCTTCCACAACTGAGCATACCTCCTCCTCAACACCTCCAAGACGCTCGCCGGGACTCAAACTCAGTAGGGAAGAGGCGCCCCCACACACGGAGCTGACCTCCTGACCCGGAGACACTTCAGTTCCAATTTCCTCCTCCCGACCTCTACCGGGTTGCGGCGGCAACAGCTGGACGGGACTCAATTCCACTCCGTCACTGCTCAGATCCCCCACACTACCAGGCAGATCTGCTGAAACCATTCCCGCTGGTCGCACAGTGCAGAAGGGTACAATAGAGGCTTGCGCTGCTCCTCCCAGGGGTGTCGAGGAAGGTGGGGGCTTCGCTGTTGCCTGCTTCCTCTTTTTCCCCATCGGAACCGCGTCTGCCACACAGCCCGTCCGCACCTACGAACAGCGTCCCTACTCATCCACCATCTTGGAACCAGCTAGAAATTTATAATATATTTTTACATCTTACGTAATGCACTCATACCCCAATTGTATATAGTTACCAAAATGTTATTTGTTTTTGCACAATTCTCCTTTGTTTTAAGATGTTCCTTGTAATTGATTACTGACTGTTTTGTTGTATAATAGTTACACTGTTTCAGACGTTCATTGTAAAACAGACATCAGCCTGTTATATTGTTGTTAAATGTAAACCGCACCTGATCTTTGGAAGGTGCGGTATATAAGCGACTGTTAATTAAATTAAATTAATTAATATAACCATGGTCCTTGAGCAATAATTAAACTTTAAACACAGAAATAAGTTCTTAGTCAAAGACAAAAATAAGTTTTATAGTGCAAAATTCCCTCTGGAGTACAGTAATCATCATCTTAACTAGGAAGTCTTTTTTTTTTTCTTTTTTTTTTTTTAGTGATTTTACTTTAATATTCAATGGCAGTGCCATAACTAGGAATTTTGGCATCCAGGGCAGGCAATCAATTATACTAGCATTCCTTCACCCCAACCGCTGGCATGTTGCTTGTGAATTTTATTTTCTCTCTTATTTTCCGTTTTAACAAGGCAACCTCCCCACCTCAAATACAGTGCCCAATCACTAGATCTCCTTCACTAGTGCTCAGCCCCATCGTCCCCCCTATTCTCACACTGGTATTCCTCCATCCTCAGCTCCCTTCATATCATCCTCTCAGCTCAACCCAATTGCTTCACTGCCTCCCCCACTTCTCTCCACCCTGGTTTGGAATCCATATTATTCCATAGTGGTCTTTGATCCCTCCAACCTCACCCTTAATCCTTTCTTTCTTTCTGTTGTTCAAGATCCCCAACCCATATCACTAGTATTCAACCCCAAGACTTCTTCCTTTCTCCACCCCCCCCCCCCCCCGTGGTCCTCTATCCTCAAATGATCCTCTATATTATACCTCCAACCTCACCCTATTCCCCCAGGGTTCCTCAAAAGCTCTATACCCCAGTGTTTACAAACCACAGGATCCTCCCTTTTCTCTACATGTTAGTGTAGAACTCCTTCCCCAGCCTGTATCCCAATATGTTGCCCAGTCTTATTCTGAAACCTCCAATGATCCTCAAAAGTCCCCAAACCATCAGTGCTCACCCCCCTGACTTCTCCCCCTCTACTCCTCCATTCACTTGGCCATCTTTTATTCACAGCCCTCATTCCCCAGGGTCCATTAATTCCAACACTCCTTCTCCCAAATAAAGAATTAGAAGCCAAATTACTAACCTTCCAGCAACTCTTTACCTCCCCCTGGACTGGGCTCCTTTGTGTGTGTGTATTGGGGGGGGGGGGGGGGAGAGGAGAACCAACCCACACAACCTAGCCCACTCATTCTTTTGACCCCTACAAATCCTGTTCTTCTTTGTGGCTGGGAGTGAGTATTCAACCCCTGTAATCCCTGGTTCTTTTCCTGGGGGGTCTTGCTCAGTCTGTTTCTGGCTGGAATGATGGGGCTGAATCTATCCTCACTGCTGCTCTTCATTCCCACTGCTCTTCTCCTCTAGGGCTCAACCTGCTTGTGTTCCTCAGGCATTGGGGTGGAAGAACTGAATTAACTCTAATGTAGCCCCTCCTCCTGTGGATTCTGCCTCCGATCATGTAATCCATTGGACTCCAGAAACCTCACTATTTTCTCTTTGAGCAGCGTTTCCAATAATTTACTCAGAAGTTAGACTAACCAGCCTGTAGTTTTCAACCACATCCTTACTTACGCTTTTGTGTAAAGGGACCACACGTGCCTCTCTCCATTCCTCCGGCACCACTCCAGTCTCCAAAGAGGAATTGAAAATGTTAGTCAGCAGAGCCACTAGAACATCCAAGTTCCTTCAGTATTCTTGGATATATCCCACCTGGTCCCATCGCTTTCTCTACTTTTAGTTTAGCTAGTTCCTCCCGAACAAAGTCTTCTGAAAATCATTCGAGATCCCTGTCACTTCTGTTCCTATTTGAGGGTGTTTTCTGAGGTCCTGCTCCTAGCCCTTCTCTGTGAACACAGAACAGAAATTGTTAAGCAATTCCACATTATCCTCCCCTTCACCCTTGAATCTGACAATACCATTTTTGCCCTTCCTCTTCTCACTAACATCTGAAAAATATCTTATCCCCCCATTTTATTGCATTGGCTATTTCTTCTTTTCGTATCTTTGCTTTCCTAATTATTTTGCTAACTTCTCTAAGTTTTTCCAAATATAGATGCCTACCTTCCGCTCTCTGATCTCTTGTATTTCATGAAGGCCTCCCTCTTCTTCTTCACCTTTTCGGTTACTTCTTTCAGAACCATAGCGGCCTCCTTTGCCTTTTACCTTTGTAAGAAAAAGGTTGGCTGCCCTTAAAATATTCCCTTTCAGTTCTGTCCACTGTTTTTCTACATCCGCTAGCTGTTTCCATCTCACCAACGACTCATTGGCCCATCTTGGCAAAGTTAGTTTTCCTAGAATCTAAGACCCTTGCTTTTGAATGGATTTCATCAGCTCTAGTCCTAATACTGAACCACACCATCTGGTGATCACTGAATGAGAGATTATCTCCCACTGTAACATCAGAAACACTTTCCCCATTGGTAAGCAACGTCCAGTATGGCCCCTTCATGTGTGGTTTCTGTTACCTATTGCTGGAATAGTTCTCCCTGTAGAGAATCCAGGATCTCGTTACTTTTGATGACACCACAGCAGGGATGTGCCAATCTACATCCAGCATATTGAAATCACCTATCAATAGCACTTTCCCTTTCCTTCCAATGCTGCGTATGTCTTGTATTAAATCTCAGTCTACTTGTCCTCCCTGTGAGTGGGTGGGGTGGGGTGGGGTCTGTATATCATGCCAATGCAAAATGATTTCTCTTTCCCTCTTAACCCACAGTGCCTCCTCTCTCCTTTTTAAGCCCTGTAATTCTATAACCACTCCTCCTCCCCTTCCTCCTACCCCATTCTTCCAGAATAAGAAATGGCCTGGTATAATTACATCGTGGTCATGGTTGTCCGTGAACCATGTCTCTGTAACCAACACTAAATCCAAGTCAGCCTCTTCCATTAAAGCCTCAACATCTGGGATCTTATTTCCCATGCTATGGGCATTTATACACACCACTTTCCAGATATTGCTCCTTTTACCCATTTCTATAAAAATATTTATTGTTTCATTTACCTGGAGACTTTCTTCACCCAACTCCAATGAATCTAGTTTAAAGCCCTCTTCAGTAGGTTAGCCAGTCTGCTACTAAAGACATGTCGACCATCCAAGGGGAGGAGGGAGGGTTGTGATGACCCATTCCTGCTGTCACCGGAGAGCACCTGCTACAGGTGAGTAACTACACTTTCTCCGGGAACAAGCAGGAAGTCTGTCCTCACATATGGGAATCCCCAGCTACAGGCCACCGAAAACCCATTGCAAAAATAGGGGCTTCCTGTTGGGATATTTTGGCTTAGGGATAGTTCTGCTCTGCTCTGCTTCATATGCCTTCTGTATCTACACTCTTGCTGGCCTGCACCGCACACAAGCATCCTGTTTATGGCACAAGAATACAGCATGTGGGCTAGCAGAGAAAGTATATGGTATGAGGCCTACTATAGTCTGGGAAGCCATGGCCTGTGCAGAAGTGTGCAGACTGTGAGCCCAGAGAAATACAGGTCAATCTAAAAAACTAATTAGTAGAAATACTTTCAGCCTTGAAGATCACGTTTATTTATTTATTTATTTTATTTAGTAAACATTTGTATACCGCTGCTTCCTACGATCAGCAGCGGTTTACTCTACAGAATCGTAATGCTTTGTACAGCACATTGAGATCTTTCAGATTTACATTTTTGATTGGACAATGATTTACATAACACGGGAGAATCAGTTGGGTGTAACATACATTTGATTTGAGCACACAGATTTGGGTATACATTTGATTACAATAGCGTGGGGGGGGGGGGGTCCCATATATACAATTTATACAGAATTACTTGCCAAAAAGTACAAACTATACATGATTAGCAGTTAGCTCAAGTTGTAGTGGGTTTGAAACAAGTGTGTTTTAAGCTTTCGTCGAAATTCACTTAGGTTGTTTATGAGTCTCAACTCATGTGGGAGTTGGTTCCAATGGATTGGTGCTGTGTATGTGAACGCTCTATTGCTTGTTTCGGCCTTGACAGATCTTATGCTAGTCGGTAAGCATAGGGTGTTGAGATTCATGGTTCTCCTGCTCCTGTTGCATGGTTGAATAGTGATTAAGTTATTGAGGTAGGATGGTGCGATGTTATGGATGAGTTTAAATGTTGTGATGAGCAGTTTGTAGATGATACGGGCGGCTACTGGGAGCCAGTGCAGTTCCATTAGCACTGGGGTTATGTGGTCTGTGACTTTCTTTTCCATGATGACTCTAGCAGCAACGTTTTGAGCCATTTGCAGGATGCTTAGGGTGTTCTTCGGAAGCCCTTGTAGAATTGCATTGCTGTAGTCCAGGTGGGGAATGATTAGTGCTTGAGCAACAGACCTGAAGTCAGATTTCTCGAGGATATTGCGAAGTGGTTTAGTGCCAAGAAAATAGCCGAACACAGGCCCGACACAGGAAGGTAGAGAACAACACGCTTGAAAGCACCAGATAAGCAAGAACCTTGAGGAAAAACAGTTTCTGGCCCAAATGATCATGGGAGGCCCCCTCCCCAAGTAGAAACTTTTGCAGACTTTGCAGAAAGCTGCACATATTCCATAGAAAAAAACCCTGCACATGACATCAGAAGCGATGTAGGGCTTTCTAGAACTTTGTGGCAGAGCAAGAATGTATATAAGAGGAGAAGCTCTCTAGCTCAGGGGCAATCTGCTCTCTAACTCCAGTACAGAGAGTAGGTTGCCTGTCACACTCTCAGACAGAAGTCTTTTGCTATCTGCATCTGTGATTTATTTTGCTTTGGTATACCGAATAAAGAGCTTTGCATCTAAGCAGAAGTTGTCTGAGCAATTCATTGGTAATTGGTAATATTGGGGAAACCTTTGTAGGTGGACCCTGCCTACAATTGACGCCCGAACAGGGACCAGGGGCCCGAGCGGGGCCCGAGCATTAGGCTCCTAAATTCTTTTTATCCAAATTGTCCAAAGATACCTCTGGCTGGCGTGATCGATCAGCCAGGGATGAGCACTTCCCACTGTCCTCCAAATTAGACAGTGGATGAGAGTTTCCCTTGGGGTTATTTTATTTTTATTTATTTATTTATTTACATTCTCTTATATACCGCGCTATTCTGCATCAGGACCTGTTATAGGACTCCAAGGACGGTGTACCGTCGATGAGAGAAAGAATTCCATTCCAGTGGGGGCGAGAGAGAGAGAATACCATTCCAGTATGAACGAGAGATTTGGATTACCTAGGAAGACTCCGGTGGTGAGTATTTTTGTTTCCTGTCTATCCAACTTGGACAGAAGACTTACCTGATGCGTCTGGTGGGTGAGTAATGTCTTTATACCTGTACATATGTATGTAATGTAAATAATGTTTTGCTATGTAGAAAAGTAGGTTGTTTTATATGTTAGGTTGTTTAAGTTAGGTGAAAGAGAAAAAGGGAGTTTTGCCCAGACATTAGGTCTTTATATCTCCAGGATTGATTGGTGTATGCGTGAGAATGTACGTACCTTTGGGTGCAAAGCGACTGTGTGTCCTGTGGTGAAGATGGCCCTTCAGAAGAAATGGATGTTGAGGAAAATCCTGAGAGCAGAGCTAACACACAGGATTTCCAAAACTGACCTGAAAAAAAACACAGTTCCCTGCTGAGCCGAAGACACACCCCAGTCCAGGGGAGGAGTTAGGCTTCAGCTCTGATTGGGCACACCCAAGGGAACGGCAGGGAGTGCCGGGAATTGAAGCCCTTTTTAAAACCTCAGAGAGAGCTGAAAGAGAGGTGAGGAGGAAGGAGAAGAAAGGTGAACAGGTTGTTGTTGCAGAGAGGACCACGGAGAATATCCCAGAGGATAGCGTGGGGAAGGATATCCAAGTCCAAAAGAACGTTGTGAGAGGAGTGCAGAGTGCTGGAACCCTAGAAGCAAGGAGAAGAGCACTAGGACCTTGTGAGAAGACAGAACCTCGGAAGAGCCAGCCTTTGAGTCCAACGTACCCTGCAAGAAACTCTTACTGCCAGGTAAAGCCTAGACCTAGCCAGCCTCGAGAAAGCAGCACGTGGAGAAAAGGTACTTCTAATGCCAACAAGCAGTGCTATAAAGACAGAGAACTACAGCCAGGAGAAAGTTTTCCTAAGAGAAGTTCTTTTATAAATGCCTCTAAACAAGGTAAAGCACAAATTTCCTAATTTGTATGCTTGGCTGAAGAAACCTTCATATAGTGCTGAACTGTGCAAACCTAACTTTGCTACCGACTTAGATAGTGAGTGGGGGAAGGGCATAACCTTTGCCAATAACTATCCACCAGATGAAAAGCAAACACAGGCTGAATTGCTACTGAAGGAATTTCAGAAGTTCCTGGAGTTGAAGTCAAGGCAAAATAAAGAACCTGATACGGACAGTAATTCTGTTAGTTCAGAAGAATACATGCAGGTAGAAAGTTCTTTGCCTACCTTAAATTCTGAGCCTTGTGCCATGGATTGCTCTTTCTGCTGTATTGAATAACAGTTTAAAGAAGCACATAAGTTTTATATGAAGAGAATATAAAACGTTGGCTTTTCTTGTTGTTTAATCGTAAGAGTTCCTGATTGTGTTCACCTGTTTCCAAGTCACGCTGTGAAGAGAACAGCTATTGATATAAAGCTGTAATATTTTCTAACCACCACATGAGGCAATGCTGAGTTAAGCTGCTGAGGTTTATGAAGAGCTGAGTTAAAGCCAATTTGATTTCACTGTTTCCTGAGTTCCTGTTTTCCTCTGTTTATCCTAAAAGTTCCACTTTTTGCGTTTGTTGCTTTGAACTTTTGATGTGCTGGAAACGATCCCCAAGACAAATAAATGTTCTTGCTTGCCTAACCACATCTGGTCACGACTACAATTCTTCCCTAAGGAATATACAAGAGCACTACAGTTCCCAAGATTCATTGGGAACCGTGCCAGCTTATTCTTCAAGGGACAATATAAGGCCACTCCTGCCTGTAAGCTCTAGGGCGCAGGCAGGAGCGTCGCAGTCCCTATCCACGGTTCCATACCCCCATCACTGCGAGGGGATTGGCTAGGTTTGGACGAAGAGCAAAGACTGCGTGTTTGTGTGTATCCTGGATTTCGTAGCTTCGCACCTCTGAACCTAAAGGTATCGAGATTCCATCTGTAAAAGCGAAGTTACACGCACCTCTGTAAATAAAGAGGTTCGATACTCTATCGGTAGAATGCGAAGTTATTAACAAATCGCCCCAGTGTCCCCGAACAGTGAAAACACCAGGTCTACACAGATTCACAGGTCTGCGACTAAAAAGCTGTTTGATTATTTTCATCTAATTTCCATGTATTTTGGTGTGCTGAAAACAAATAAAATATTGAAAAAACTCCTAGACATCATGATTTGCCACAACATGCAAAATTGTCTTCAAATTTATCAAATTTTTTCAAATTACCATTAATTAATTCAAATTACTATTAATTAATTCACATAAGTGCATTTAAGATATAAAATGCCAAAAAAAACTTAAAAGGGTTGTCCAAGTTATGTAAAAAAAAAAAAAGCACTGTAAATCTGATGTTCAGCAATATATACATAAGCTAAGCAAGTTTTAAGTCCGTGCTTCTAATGGTAGAAGGGGTTAATCTTTCCTGAAGAATCCAGTGGGAGGGAGACACAGGGCAGATAGCAGCAGCTACGGTCAGTGTAGGGGGGCATGGCCAGCACTGTGACGTTGCGTGTACAGACACAGAGCTGCTCTCTCCTGCATGCCACACTTGTGCACGAATCATCATCAGGTTCTTGGTTCTAGGCTGTTCACACTTTTTCATCGCAATTCATGTTAGCTCATCATTCTTCAACCGTTATGTTATGGCCCCGCAAAAGTGTATTAATTCGCCAGACAGTTTCTGTTTCATCTGTGGTGAATATACAGTGTTGAAGCAACAGCAGAATATTACAGACTTTGTGAAAAAAAGTATACTTTGCATACTTTGGACTAAAAATTGGAGATCAAGATAAAGTCTGGGCGCCTCATAAAGTGTGCAAACGGTGTGTTGAGGACCTCTGAAACTGGTTCAAGGGTAAGAAAAAATCTTTCCGTTATGGGATTCCTATGTTATGGCGAGAGCAAAAGAACCATAGTGACGACTGTTACTTTTGTTCATGCGATGTGAAAGGGTTTAATTCCAAATGGAAGCATTCCATTTCATACTCCAATCTTCACTCGGCAATTCGTCCCATCCCCCATGGCACAGATGTACCCAAGCCCCCTGCTACCTTGGAAGAGATACCTAGCTCTGATGAAGGTGAAATCATACCTGAACCAGATGACAAATCAAGTTCTGACTTTGAAGATGATACAACATTGTTTTCTCAGGAGGAGATGAATGATTTGGTAAGAGATTTGAATCTTCCC
The DNA here is from genome assembly GCA_033557465.1 of Ichthyophis bannanicus. Taxonomy (NCBI): domain Eukaryota; kingdom Metazoa; phylum Chordata; class Amphibia; order Gymnophiona; family Ichthyophiidae; genus Ichthyophis; species Ichthyophis bannanicus. Next base: position 1,222,072,555 of record CM066031.1, read on the forward strand.
AAAGATGCCGCTGAGTTACTCGGATCAAGGCTGAAAAGCAGGAATTTATTGTTGCCAGGAGTGTCATCTTCATGGTTCAGACATCATGAAAAGGAGTTCGTTCCTTACTTCACCCAGGAAGACAAGTTGGTTTATTGCATCAATGTCGAAGGTCTGATGGGTCAATTTAAAATCCAATATGATTAAGAGCCATGGCGTCTTTTTATAGATTCTTCAAAAAGAAGTCTCAAAGCAGTTTTACTCTATAACGATTTTTATGCTTCCATACCTGTAGGTCATTCCGTACACTTGAAGGAAACCTATGAGAACTTGGAATTGGTTCTTTGTAAACTTAAATATGAAGACCATGGTTGGCAAGTGTGTGGGGACTTGAAGGTCTTGTGCATGCTGCTCGGGCAACAAGCTGGGTATACCAAATATCCTTGTTTTCTGTGTCTATGGGACAGTCGAGACCGACAAAATCACAGGACCAAGAAAAGTTGGCAGCCGAGGGTGCTAACAGTCGGTGAAAAAAATGTCCTCCGAGAAACTTTGGTACCTTCCCATAAAGTTCTTCTACCACCTCTCCACATAAAATTGGGATTGATGAAGCAATTCGTAAAATCACTTCCAAGACATGGAGAATGCTTCAAATACTTGGTCACCAAGTTTCCAGGCCTGTCGGAGGCAAAATTGAAGGAAGGTGTGTTTGTCGGACCAGACATTAGAAGGCTTATAGTTGATCAAGAGTTTGTCAATACCATGACGGATCCTCAAAAAGAAGGGTGGATTGCATTTAAAGAAGTCGTACAGAAATGTTTATGCAATAACAAAGATGTTCAAAAAGATCGTCAGACGAATGCTGAAAGCATTTCAAGCTTTAGATTGCCTGATGAGTTTGAAAGTGCATTTCCTCCAGTCCCACCTTGATTACTTTCCTGAAAATTTGGGAGCTGTGAGTGAGGAACAAGGTGAACGATTCCACCAAGACATTAAAGAGATGGAAAGGAGATACCAGGGAAAATGGAGCATTACAATGATGGCAGACTACTGTTGGATGCTTCAGAGACACATTCCAGATGCTACTCACAAGCGTAAATGCACCAAAAGGAGCCTCACAAGGAAGAAGAATCGAGTTTAGTGTGTGTAGGTGAGCTCATTTCAGTTCAAAAAGAGGATTTTCATGAAAATATAAAATTAAAGTTTTATTACAATAAGTCTATTTCCATTTATTTTGAGGCATTGCCTTACTTAACATAGTTACCTAAATTGTCAGGAAACGTGATGTCCTATGACAAAATGGAGGTCATTTTCGGATTCAGCACACCAAAAAACAAAGATTACGTGGAATAACCAAAACAGCTCTCGAAAAGTTTTTTTTGCAAACCTGTGTTATAGAAGAGGGTCAGTTTAGAATATGTTTAAACAGAAATCCAAGCAGGGGGCAGATAATGACAAAGGAGCTGAGCCCAGCCCTAACCCCATAGATTGCCTCATTAATCCAAACCCCTGTTGGAGTCCTCAATAAAAAGATTGTTCTAAGAAATAAACGAGAACAATCTCCTTATCTGGGATGCTTACAGACCAGAGAGGGTGACAATTAGATCCATTAAAGAAGAACTAGTCTAGTTACAAGATGCACATCAACTGTAATTATGGAGTTCTGGACTTCTGAAACCATGAGGGTGTGAGAGGTATGTTCCTTGAACATTGTCAGGCACCTGGCCAGTGTCCTGGCTGTGTTTACTGGATAACTGCCCCTATATGTCGCCTGATGAAAGATAGCTAGTTGTCTGCGCAACGGCTGGTTGTTTGCAGCAAGATAAGATGGGTGCCTGTTTCAGCTAGAGAAAGAGAGAGAAGCTACTGAGGGATCTCTTCTGGGGATGGACGCATCGCCTAGAGGAAACTCTCGATTGAGAAGTCTCTCTTGTTTGTTTAAATAAAGAATTCATTTAATCGAAGTGTGACAGGAGAAGTTCAGAACTTTTTCCGGTGAAGCATTATTCCTCTGTAATTAACTTTCTAGTTCTCATTATTCTAATAGCTTTCTAGGTATCTTTTTGACTAATTGTAGGTAGATAAATGAATTACTTTACAAATTCAAGATCACAGTGAATGAAGGAGATGACTGCAGCTGAATTCTGCAGTCGAGAAAGAAAAAAAACTGTTTAGGAAAATATATGACCTTGTGATGCAAGGACGTTTAGTTCAGCGCTTTAAAAATAAAAAGACTATCTGTAGAGCTAGTATTAATTGTTATGGCAAAGCGAAGATTTTATTACTTGTTTTAGCTGATTGTTACGGCATGTTTCTTTTCAGAACTATCCAGGGGTGAGGGTCTAGTTCAGCTTTCAGTTAGAAGGGTGAAATTTCTTAAAAGACATACCTTATTCTGATCAGATAGGCTGTTAGGCATAATGCACTTGTAAGCTTAGCTTTATCTTGCGGAATCCCCAGCTACAGGCCACCGAAAACCCATTGCAAAAATAGGAGCTTCCTCACAGGGAGCGGCTAGCAACAGCAATTCAGTCTGTGTACACAGACCCAGTAGGACCCCTGTGTCCAATGAGACCAGCACTCTGGTAGCCTGAACACAGAAGGATTGAAGGGTAGGAGATGCCCAAACCCCAAAAAGGTTACAGAGCACAGCCTGGCCGAAGGCACTGACCCTTCAGGACTCTTTCCAGGCAGTAATGGGCTGCGAAGGTATGGACTGAAGACCAGGTGGCAGCACAGTAGATGTTCACCATCGGGACAGAGCACAAGTTTGCCACTGAAGCCATCATAGCTCTGACACGGTGCTCCGTGATGCGGCCTTCCAGCGGAAGCCTCGCCTGCTCATAAGCAAGGGCAATACAGTCCACAACCCAGGTGGACAATGTATGCTTGGTCACCGTCTCCCCCAGTCTACTGGGATCGTAGGAGATGAAAAAAATGAGAAGCTTTGCGGTGGCCCTGAGTGCGTTGGATATAGAAGGAAAGGGCCCTCTTACACTCCAAGGTGTGAAGGACTGTCTCCACCCGACTGGAGTGAGGTTTTGGAAAGAAAGTAGGGAGCACCACTTCCTGGTTGAGATGGAAGGGCGACACTACCTTCGGCTGGAATTTGGGGTGCGTGGGAAGCACCACTCTGTTCTTGTACAACCTGGTATAAGGAGCCTCCACCACAAGGGCTTGGAGCTCGCTAACTCTGCAAGAGCAGATGAACGCAACCAGGAAAGTCACCTTCCAAAAGGTAGCAAAAGTGGCAGATAGCCAGAGGCTTGAAGGGTGGGCGAGTGAACTGCCCCAACACTACGTTGAGGTCCTATTCAGTTGCCAGAGGGCGAACCGGAGGCTTCAATAAGAGCAGGTCCCGAAGGAAACGGGTCACTAATAGTTGAACGAAGAGGGGCTTACCATCCACCGAATGGTGGTGCGCCGCCAGGGTACTCAGGTGCACTCAGACGGAGCTAGACTTGAACCCGGACTGAGAGAGGTGGAGAAGGTACTGTAACACCAGAGCCATCGGGCAAAAAAAAAAGAATCAGTCTCATGTTCGGTGCACCAAACAGAGAACCTGTGCCATTTGAGGGCATAAGCCTTCCTAGTAGAGTCCTTGCGAGAGGCCAGCAGAATGTCTTCCACCTCAACCGAAGGTTGAAAGGGGCCAGAGTCACCCTCAGCAGCCATGCTGCCAGTGACACGGACCCCTGTTTGGGGTGCAGGAGAGAGCCCCCCTCCTGAAATAGGAGTCCCGGAGCGGTCCCCAAGGGGATGGGGGACCTCCACTGTCAACTGTAGAAGCAGTGGGAACCACGGCTGCCTGGGCCACTGAGGGGCTATCAGGATGAGCGAGGCCCCATCGCGGAGGGTCCTGAACAAGGTCTTGGCAATCACCAGCATCAGAGGGAAGGCGTACATGAGGCCTTCCGACCGTGAGACTAGGAACACATCCACTGCTGCCCTGGAGGGGTGGGCCTGCTGGGAGCAGAAGCAGAGCAACTGAAAGTTGTCCAGGCTGGCAAACAAGTCCATCACGGGTTCCTCCAGAGCTGGAAAAGCCAACTGGCTACCCTGGGTCCAGCTGCCGCTCGTGCGGCTGCAGAACTCTGCTGAGTCTGCGAGCCAGCAGGTTGTCCTGGCCTGGCAGGTACACTGCCCGCAGGAGGATACCCTGTTGGGTTGCGTATGAGCAGAGGACCAGTGCCTCCTGACAAAGGGTACAAGACCCCATGTCCACCTGTTTGCTCACAAAGAACAATTGCCACCTGGTTGTCTGTCTGGACCAGCACCGGCTGGTGACACAGGTAGTGACAGAAGACCCTCAGGGCTGGGTGTATGGCTTGGAGCTACAGTAGACTGATCTGCTGGGTGCTCTCCTATGGTGACCAGTTGTCCTGAGTGCGGAGATCTCTAGAGTGGGCTCCCCAGCCGAGTAGGGAGGCATCCATGGTGAAGACCCTCGAGTAACTTGGGGCCTGAAAGGGCATGCCTGCCTCAAGATGCTGGGGTGACTGTCACCAGACCAGGGAATCCGCCCGCACTTGGCGGGTCACAAACTGTCTCTGAGGTGGCCTGACACCACTGCTCCACCCTCACGTGGAGAAGCGTCTGGGGTGACATGGACCGTGGAGGCCATGTGCCTGAGGAGGCACAGGAGAAGCTGGGCGGGCACCGAGAGAAGGTACTGTATGTCCCAAGCTAGAGACCCGAGATAATCGCCTCAGTCCCTGGGCAAGAAAGCCTTCAACTGGAGAGTGTCGATCTTCGCCCCAATGAACTCCAGGCACTGTGTCGGGAGGAGGTGAGACTTGGGGTAATTTATGACAAAGCCCAAGTGTTGCAGAACCTGGATGGTGCTTGAGGTGGCCTGCTGCACCTCTGAGGCAGTCCAGGTAGGGAAAGATGAAGACCCCCTAGAGCCGGAGGAAGGCGGTCATGACTGCCAGGCATTTTGTGAAGACTCTTGGGGCAGAGGCTAGGCCGAAGAGCAGCACCCTGTTTTGAAAATGCCTGCCCCCCACTACAAACCACAGGTACTTCCTGTGGTTGGGGTGGATGAGGATGTGGGTATAAGCATCCTTGAGGTCTAAGGAGCCTAGCCAGTCTCCCTGCGGGAGATATGGCAGCAACAATCCAAGGGAGAGCATCTTGAACTTTTCCCTCACCAGGAATTTGTTGAGGTTGCACAGATCAAGGATGGGCCTTAGGCCTCCCGTCCTTTGTGGAAGTACCTGAAGTATGACCGCTTGCCCTTGAGGTGGTGGGGCACCGGTTCCACTGCTTTGTCCTCGAGAAGACCTCCAACTCCTTCAGAAGAAGGTCCCGGTGGAGGGGCTCTCCTGGGAAATAAGGGGGAGGTGTCTGAGTCAGGTGGAGGAGGTAACCCTCCCTGACTACCCTTGGTGCCCATGGTCACCCACCTCTGGGCATAGAGGGCCAGATATCCCCCTGTGGGCTGCTGATCTCCTTGGGCTAGAGAAGCTATGCTCAAGGAGTCAAAAGCTCCCCCCCTGGCGGGGCCGGAGCCAGTGCCTGGGGGTTTAGAGCCTTCTGCTTAAGTGGGCCATGCCCATGTCCCTTGGCCTGCTGACCCTGTTGAGTAGCTGGGGAGGCCTGATAAGGTGGGTAGTTTCTGTAAGCAGATCCTTTCCTTGGGTAGAAGGGCTTTTAACCTGAGCCCTTCTATCGGGGAGTGGCAGCGGTCTTTTTAGAGAGCCTGGTCCTCATCATGAACTCTGTCTCCAGCTCGGCAGCTTTGTCGGGCATGGGTTTGCCAAAAATATTCTCTCCTTGGCAGGGGACATTGACCAAATGTGTGAATTGTGGCTCTGAACCTGGTTCCCTGAGCACTGGACAAAGCTCCTGGTGCAAGTGGCTGGAAAAAGTGAATATGGCTAGTGAACAAAACCCTAGTTTCTGTCACATGCAGCGTCTTATTACTGGAGGCTCTCATAGGTTGTGCTGTTTATATCTGTTCAGTAATATACTCAATGGCTTTGAATGTACCCAATCTGTTTTGCAATGGATTTGCTTCTGAAGAAATGCCACACAATGCAGAATTTGTGCAAAATTCCGTCATATACAGTGTGATCGGAAAGTCTCACCACATTACGTGTTATGGGTTCTACACTAGGTTATAAGAAAAGAGAAAACTGTTTTAATATTGAATTGTTATTTATTTGTTCAAAACTAACTTACATACATTTACATCAAGTGTTGAAAATGTTGTCCATTGTTTTCCAGGCACAATGCTACTCTATTAATCTGGTGTTCGAAGATATTAATTAATGCCTTTCATGTAATGGTAGCAGTGTAGTGGATATTGCTGTTTTCAGCTCCTTGATGGTTTCAAGGTGGTCTTTGTACACTACTACTTTTGCTGCTCCCCAGAAATAAAAGTCATGTGGTAAAAGTTGGGAGATCATGACGGCCAAAGAATGAGCAGTGTGCACAGTGGCACCATCTTGCTGGAAGTAGGCATTCATGATTTCATCTTCCTCAAGCTGTGCAATGAATGGGTACCATATAAAACACTAATAACAGTATTTAAATCACTATTTGATTTGACACCATCTACTTTAAGTAACTTAATTACCAAAGAACATCCAAAACCTACTCAAAGAAAAAATCAACTAAACAAACTTAAAACCCCCATAGATTTCATAAAAACAAATAAATCAACAAACAGAGCGTTCTCACATGCAGCCCCAACAGCCTGGAATTCCCTCCCTGTTGAACAAAGAATATTAACAGAGATTAATGAATTCCGAAAAAACTGAAAACACACCTCTTTACAATGCACTACAACACTATAGAACAGCCATCAAAAGAATTAGACAAAGGCTAAACAGTTTTATCTACATCTCACTATAACAGAAAAGAAAACCTGCCCTATCTGCATCTGTACTATTCATAATGATTATATCCCACATAACTTGTATATGTATTTAATAATATAATGTTAATGTACATAATGTATATAGTGTTGCACTGTTCAGTGCTATCTGTTCAACATTTCTGTTTACTGTACATTGGTTTTAGTTATATGACGTTATATGTAAAACAAATACATGATTTGTTGCCTGTTGTTATTTGTGAACCGCAGCTGATCTTAGGAAGCTGCGGTATAAGAGATTGTTAAATAAATAAATAAAATAAATAAATAAATAAATATGTCAGAGCAATACCGATCTGCATTTACGGTGTCCTCAAAATAAAAAAATAGGGCCCACAGTTTATTTTCTTGACATTGTTAACCACACCCCAATTTTCTTGTCGTGCAATGGTGTTTCATGAATTGCATGCAGGTTTTCTGTGGCCCATAAACCAATGTTTTGTGAGCTAGTGTATCCAGATAAAGGGAACAAAGCTTCAACTGTGTAGAATGTTAAATCCAGCACTTCAATTCCATTATTTCGAATGAAATGCTGATACCATTCACAGTAAGCTTTCCTCTTTAAATTATCTACAGATTTTAATTTGTGAACAGCCATCACTTTGTATGGAAATAACTGCAGTTTTTGTCTAACAGCTTTTTGTGCAGATCTATAGCTGATTTCAGTCTCCTGTGCCAATTTTCTTAATGATTTCGATGGGCTGGTCATCAACCTGTCAGAGATATACAGAAGCTTTATCGCAGACAAAACACTAGGTCGACCATTTCTGGCAGCATCTGTCACTGAACCAGTACTCCAAAATTTACTTATTAGGTCTTGCACACTATCGCGGTGTGTAACACTAGATTATGGAGACCTTTCAGGGGATTTATGTTTCACCATGTCTGTGTATTTGTCACCTGATCTAAACACATGCTCCACTAAAAATACTGGTTCTTCGATGGTTAACATACTGAGAAGGGCGAAGGAATCACATCACAACTCTTATGCACATCTGACGTCTGACAAACATTTCCATGTCTATCCGTCCGTCATCTATCAAACACTAGCTAGGTCAAGAAAAACAGCAGTAGCCAGTGTGCAGATGGTTCGCACACAGCACTCACTGCAGAGAGACTTTCCGATCGCACTGTATATGGAAGTATATTTAAAGTATTTTCTTTTTTTTCAATTTTCCTTCACATCAAAAGGAACATTCAGTGGGAGTCAAACACACTGTACACACATTATGCACACCAGAGCAGCCTATCCCATGAAAACTAATCTGTCATACAGAGGCACCGATTACTGCTGTCTTGTAAACCAAAGGGGATTTTTTTGTTGTTGTTTCTTTTTATTTTAAAGTCTGCCATTTAACAAAATCCTTTAGGAATTTAGAAAAGAAGTTAAAAAAAAAAAAAAGAGAAAACATTTTGAGACTAATTTTGTGACATGCAGTGCATTTGATCATCATAAGCAGCAGCACACACACAGAGGACATAATCAAGAACACTTTCCCTGCTAGTGCATCACCTCATTGCAAATGCTGTGCATTGCCTCATGGAAGAGGTCTGGAGTCCATTCCTGGGTGCGGTCTTCTACTCCCGGGCTGGGAATTCTGCAGAGCCATCATTCACAGGCCATGGGGAGAAACAGTCTGGCCAACATGCAACTGGGAAACTTTGTAGTTGAATTTAGGGCTCATGACTAAAGGCTTCTCAAGGAGCTCAGCTGTGTGGCCCCCCTGCCAAGGTCAGTGGCTGCAGTGACAGGACTAGAGTTGGAAAGGAATATAAAATAGGGAACAATTCCCCAGGTAGTTGGGAATAGAGGTTCATGAAAGCAGTACTCATGCAGACTCAGCAGGAAGCCCAAAAGAGGAGGAGGAAACTGCTGGGTCAAACAGCACTTCTCCTGATTATGGTGATAACCGACATCTACATTGCCCATTAACTTGCCTGGCTGAAAACTGATCTTGCCCTTAAGATACTGTACACAGTTACCTATGGTTCTTTGGTCTTTAAGAAAATTGTATGGTGCTGAGACTAGAATGCAAAAAACGACAACCAGCAAAAAACTGTATGTTGGTTTACATCAAAAACACTGTCAAGAAGCAAGACATGGAAACAAAGCTTTTACTCTCAGAATTAGCAAAAGTATAGGCAGTACACTGTATATCCATGTAACCCTTCCTGATACATGCCAGGTGAGTGCCACGATTATAGCATAAAGTAGTGTGATGGCCATGTTTTAATTTTATTTATTATAAAGTAAAATGAGGCCCAAAGCACTGTGATAAATACAGCAAAGATGAACAAGGTTACAACAGAAATACATGGGTGCATAAATGTATGGCAGGTGCTAGCTGTGATAAATTCCTGGGGGTTCAGGAGGTATCTTGTGCCAAAAAAAGGCAAAAAGTGAGGAAAAATAAATCTGTCACCCTTGCTAATTAAAATTACGTGCATGCCAAAGCCATTCCCACTTTGGATGCATCTATCTTGTGCACAGCCCGTCCCTGCATTCCAGCTACCATCACTGTGAATAGCCACGCAGAAGAGCAGAAGAATTAGGATTGGCATGCATACACATCCGTCTAAGCTAAAGAAACATGGTTTTCCTGACAGCATCGTGGTTGAAATGGGCAAATCTTGTTTTAATTACTGAGAAATTCTGTTTCACAACAGTGTATTCTCCTTCAAATTCTCACCTACTTCAGGCAGGCAAGGCAACACACTTCTGTGTAGTTTCCATTTTTTTTCCTGCCTCACATTTCCCTCGCAGACCCACACTGAATAAAGAAGAATGGGCACGGCCTTTAAGGTCAGCGATAAGTGATTAGCCATCAGGAAACATTGCAGTTGATTCCCCATATTGCTATTATGGTGGACCCCAATTTTGCCACCTCTGTAACAGGACTGCACGCTAGATGCTGTCCCCAAATCCAGACTGTCTGCCTCATGGTCAGACTGCCAGTCAGCTCTGAAAAAGCTAGCAAACATTACTGTGAAGGCACAAGCGGACATGGGCTCAAAAGCAACAGGTTTTGTCAGGCCAAGCTCAACTCTGTGGCTAACATACTCTGAAAAACTTACTAACTTGACAAGGAAAATACGAGTGAGAATTTTTCTGGATTTCACAATAGCTTTTGATACATAAAAACAAACAAAAAAAACCCCCAAAACCTTATTTTTAAACTGAGATGGAGTTTAAGATTTGAATCCATCTATATGTTCCAAATAGATAGCTTAGATCTGGGAAGAATTTAGACTGGCTCTTTCATTGCCCAAGTCTTTGTCTTCAGGACTCTAGAAAGAAATTAATTTTATTAATAAGTCCCGATTTGTGGAACTCTCTTCCAGTAGAATTGCATAATTTAACATCTTAAAGCCAATTCAGTCGCTCTGTAAAGCCATAGCTTTTTCAGAAACATTTGCTTAGCTGAATCGGTTCTGTGCTATTATCACTTTCTACGATGAAATGTGCTGATGGAACTACATGATCCCCTTCGAACTATAATGGTATAAGCAGAATAAGAGTATTCATGATTAGATCAGATCAGATCAAAAATGCTATACATTAAAAATAAAATTAAAAAGGATAATGTTTTCTGGTGGATTAATACATGGATGATGGGGAGCGTGCACAGAGTCACAACTAAACTGCACAGATGCTAACTGGAAGGAGGATGAGAAATGGTATTCTACAAGGGTCTATGTTGGGTCTACCATTTCATATTTTGGCAACAGCAGTAATATTTCTATTTTTCCAGATGGCACCAAACTCTGTCATATTCTAAATGCACAACAGAATTTGCTGGTTTTACAGAAGGACTTCTAGGCAAATGGATGGCAAGATGGGAGATAAGATTTAATGTGGACCAGCACAAAGCAATGCATTAAAGGAATGGGAATGAGCAGGTACAATAGTCTTTGAAGAGGGCTAAGCTATCATTAACTAGGGAAAGAACCTTGCCATATTACCCTGTAAACTCAGAATGAGCAGGGAAAGCCAACAGGAGGCAATCAAAGCTGCCAACAGGCTGATGTTATGGTTATAGCTATAGTTACATTTTATTTGATATACCTCAACATTGCATAGCAGTCTATGCGGTGTACAATAATTAAAAAAGAAAAGAAGTGAAAGGAACTCCATAGTGCAGACAGGACAGTATAAGAGAGAGAGGAACAGCATAAAAAAGAGATAGGCAAATGCAATAAGACAAAGATAAATACACACAATTCCCTTAGACTATAGGGCTGTCCTCACCCTGCCCAAAGAGTGCTATTGTACCAGAATAGCTACTCAGGGAAGTTAACAGCAGTCCTAAAAAGGAAGGTTTTCAGAGATTTTTTGAAACACTTAAAATTTAATTCTGTGCTGAGGTGGCCCAGCAAGCCATTCCAACGTGCCGGAGCCACAGCAGAAAAAGCTAAGGGCCCAATTCTGTCCCACAAATAGCAGGGATGAACGCTCAACGGGATGTTGTATGGGGAGGTTAGATGGGGGCAGGGAAGGGGTGGATCGGAGGCAGAGTTAGGGCCGGCGACTTGTGCAGGGAAGTTATTACACCTCTGAGGTGGAATAACTTCCCTGGATGGTTTTTTTTTTTTGGCGGGCCTGGGGCGTGGATGAGAGGACATTCCCCGCAGCCTGACTCTGGCCCTAGGAGGCTGGATAGGGGGTTGGGATGCGGGGAAAGCCTTTGTTGAGCCAGCAGCTGGGATCACGACTTTACAATGGAGCCATGGTGCTATGGCAACCGGATGCCATGGCACCACGCCGCCATTGTAAAGCCCTGACTGAATTAGTCGGGCTTTATTCCTGTATGTGCAGGCCAGGCTGAATCGCAGTCCCGGCCTGCACACACAGGACTGTTCGCGATTCTGGTCCCGCAGGGCTAAATGTGCCCTACGGGATCAGAATCGCAGCCCCCCCCTGTATGTCTGGTTCAAACCAAACATACAGAGGGAGTGTACGTCTGGGATGGAATGAGCCTGTAATTCTCTAGATTCATACTTTATTTCCCACAAGGAGGGGGGGTGTAAATGAAATTCATGGAGTGAGCGAAGAAATCTTGCTGGGGCATATAGGGAGACAATAATAGAAAAGTAATCCGGAATGGTGTCAAATAATTGTGTAGGTCGGGGTAAGAAGCTTGAAAATGATCCGAGAATTTATAGGTAACCAATGATATTTGACGAATAGTTGTGTAATATGATCGAATTTGCGTGTGTAAGCTAGTATGCGAAGAGACGTATTTTGGATGGTCTGGAAGCGACGGAGATGGACCTGTGGAAGGCCTAGATAAACAATATTGTAATAGTCAAGTCTCTGTATCACAGTGTGTAAAAGCACAGTTATCTGGGCCGGGTGATCCAAAAATGAACAAATGCTATGAAAACGCCATAAGGCCAGGAAAGTCGATTTAGTTACCTGGGCCAGTTGAGGGGAGAAAGTGTAATACTAAAGGCTGACTGTCTATCATAGGGGCAAGTGTAGGCTGAAAATCCGAACCAGTAAATCAGATGGCTGTCAACTTAGTAGGGTTCAGTTTAAGAGTGTTCAGATAACCAGGAGGAAACCGTTATTAAACAGCTGTTTAGAGGGGCCAAATCCATTACCAAATCATCAAAACAGTATAACAGTAAAATTTCATCTGCATAAATATAACAGGAAATGCCTAATCCATGTATCTGAATAATTAATGGGCTAAGGAAAATGTTGTATAAATAAAAGGTGATTAAATAGAACTCTGGGGGACGCTGTACAAAAGGTCTCATGGGGTAGAGACCTCTCTTTGAATATGAGCCTGGAAAGATCTATGATTTAGGAAGGAATGAAACCAGTCAAGCACTGTATCTCTGATCTTTGCCTTGTATAGGTGGGCCAAAAGTAGGTTGTGATCCACCAGATCAAAGACTGCAGATACGTCTAGCGAAACTGCAAGAGTATAAGTCCCATGATAAAATGACCTATAAATATCATTAAGGACTGCTGCCAGGACTGTTTCCGTACTGTGGTATTTGCAAAACCCTCATTGAAGAGGATGGAGAAAATGAATTTTGTCCACATGATCTGCAAACTGATGGAAGATGATTTTCACGACTTTCTTCGATGTGACGGCTAAGTTTGAAATAGGGAGGTAATTTTGAGGATCAGACTGATCCACATGCTTGATCCTTTAAAGGATGGAGTATAGCTTTTTTCCAGGCCTCAGGTATCACTCCTGAAGACAGACTTTGGTTGACCAGTGAAAGCAAGATTTGGAGGAGTCCTAAACTGGACTCATTTAGCCATGTTGATGGAACTGGGTCTAAGGAGGAAGTAGTTTTATGAATGGATTGTGATACCCTCTCTAATTGGGTGAGGGACACAGGGGTAAAATGTGACCAGGAGTGCAGTGGTAGAGAAGAAGAAATACTCTGGCTTCAGCCAGGAGAGAAAGGCAGGAGGTGAGGATAGCACAGCCTTGAATGACTGAACTTTAGTCAAAAAGTAGTCCACTAGTGTTTCTGGAGTAGGCCCAGACCAGGACAGATACCGTTGGAGTTTGCATTGCATAGAAAGCTGAGAGACAACTGAAAATATAGATTTTATTGTAGATGGAGAACTGGTGATCAGCATGGAAAAGTACTCTCCTTGCCTCTGATATTTTATGACAATAGAAAATCTGGTAGGCCTTAAACCTCTATAGAGTTTGAGTTGATTTAGCCTTCCTCCAAGATCTTTCTACAGCTCGGGTTTGTCATTTGAACAACTGGAAACCTGCATGATACCATTTGTGTGATACTCTGGGAGCACGAGTCTCAGTCTGCAGCGGTGCTAGCTTATTTAATTCTGTGAAGAGCATGGCGTGCCACATATAAGCCTGCTCAGCTACAGGCAGATCAGAGAAATTTGTAGGAAAATAATGTGTCAGCAGCCGGAAGAGCTGCAAGAGTAGCCAGGGTGATGGGTCTATAGGAAAGAAACCCCACCACGCAGGAGAGATGGTCGAACCAGCGGATAGGGGTGGTTTCAGGTAAATCAAATCAAAGAGCAATAAGGTATGATCGGACCAAGGCACAGGAATTGCATTAAGATTAGTGACTGATGAGCATGCATTTGAAAGAGGGAGTATAAGATCAAACGTATGACAAAAAGCAAAGAACAAAGATATTTTTCTACCAAACATTTGTCAAACCATATTTGAAAGGGCGATTTTATAAACCCCCACATACTTAATGTATGTTTTTCTGAGCATCACTAGCGTGTATTTTATGACGTCAAGTACATGCATGTGTTACAAAATAGAGGAGTAAGTGGGCAAAAATACACGTTAAATCTAGGTGTGAGCACTTACACCAAACCTATGGCTGGTGTAAACAGATACATGCATTCTTGAAAAATGTAGGTACAAGTTATAGTATTTTATAATTTACGCATGCAAACTGGCATTCTGCCCACACTCCATGAATGTGCATGTTCATGCAAACAGCCCGAGGCACATATTTACAGAATAGTGACCACCTAAACTACATGTGTAAGTCACTGAAAATACATTTACTGTGCGTAACGGCACCTTAGCTTTCCACTGCTCCTTATAAAAATTGCCATATCTTGCATGGCATGTGCAAATATCACTTAGGAGGCACTGCATGGTTTGTGGTCTGATGATACCAAACTGGAATGTTGGGTCAAAATGCTAAGAAAATGGATCCTTTGGCTGGTTTTGGCCTGTGCACCGTAGTTTGGGGACCCCTGCCCACAGTGAACCTTCGGGCCCTCTGCTTCTCACCCCCCAGCCCCAGCAGCATTCCTCTCTCTCTCCCCCCTCTCCAGTCCCAGCAGCATCCATAGTCTCCTCACTCCTTTCCCCCTCTTTCTGCCTTAGTATCCCCACTCTGCAGCAACACCCCCCCCCCCCCCCATCCTCAGCAACATTCATTTGGTATCCCCTCGCTCTCCTACCAAGGGCATTCGCAGGCTACAGAAGAGACTAGGACTATCCTCAGCCTGCTTTCTATCTACATATCAAATGTATTAGGCAAACTAGGTGGTCACCTAGGTTGGCAAAAGCAAGGCATTCAAAGCTTAAGTAACAGATGGACAACCAGAGGGGGTGTAAAGCTTGAGGTTCACCTAGGGTACCAACACCGTGAACCAACTCTAGGATCAGCCCTGCATGTAAGGAACAATCACAGTGCGCATGTAATTGAGCAAGTATGGGGAGGGGGGTGGGTCAAGATTCAAAAATGCAAATTGTTGTACCTGCTTCCTATATACAGAGAAGAGGATTTACTATTATACTGGCTATGACTCGTATACTGTCATTAAAAATTAAGGAGCTTAGTCATCCAGTCAAACAGAAGACTACTCATATATATCTTAAACACCTTCAATCTGCCATAGTTTTCCCTGCAAGAGACTCACTTGACACCTGCTGAGTCGCTGAAGCTTCAAAGGGGTTGGGTTAGGGAATGTGGGTTTTTTTCTCTTGCTGTAAAAAACACAAAACAAAACAAATTTGGCCTTAGATAGTTGTTATCTTAGACAACAAAAGCTTTAGAGACAAATTAAGTACCCTCTCTGTGAGATCTAGAGGATAGACATAGTGGTTGTAGTAGAGGTGAGTGACATGAAACTCATGTTGAGCAACTTGTATGGGTCCAATACAATCCAGATTTTTGTTTTAAAACTCTTCCAACAAATACAGACTGGAATTGCGCACATTATTACAGAAGATGATTTTAACTTTCCCCTAAAGCCTTCAGTAGAGAAGAGATTCTTAGTTCAGTGGCATCCAACTAAAGCTCACAAAGCCCAATGTAATTCTATTGCAGCTACAGTATTAATTGATCTCTAGAGGTTTTTCTATCTCTCGAGTCTGAGTTCATTTTTTATTCAGCTCTCCATAACTCATTCTCAAAAACTACATTTTTTTTTTTTACTTTCGAACAGGTGTTCTCATGAGAGACCAGAATTGAGTGATTGTTTTCTCTGACCATCAGGCTGATGCAGAAACCTAGCGCAGGCTTTACAAGACCCTAACGCCACTTTTAAGCACTTAACAATCCTGCAAATGCAGGAAACAGACGTAAACGCTGGCAGAAAAACTAGCCACCAACTAATGCAATGCATATTTAAATGAACTTGAATTATTTAAATCCATTATAATCAATCAGGCTGGTATACAAATCATACCTATGCCCATTGCAGAGACAGGCATAGAGGATTTCACAACAGCCACAGCACCAAAATATTTAGTTCAGGGTCTGAGTAGAAGTAAACCTTTAAGGTGCGCCCCTGACAGTATTTTGATGGCACCGGGTGCTTTCCCTGATGCCTAGATCATCTCCTCCTCAGATGATCAGGCTTCGGAAAAGCCCCCGATGTCATCAAAATACTGCTGGAGGCCGTGCCCCACAATAAAATGATCCCTGGAGGTCTAGTGGCCTCTCCCCCCCCCCCTCCATTAAATTTAAAACAAAAAACTTGGTGGTCTAGAGGCCCCTAGTGGGGTGTGGCAGCCTTCAAATTCACGTTCAGCGGGAGTGCTGCCTAAGTACTCCAGCTCTGTCTCAGCCATCTTGCAAAATGGTGGCGTCAGGCCCCATGCAGTGCATCCTGGAATGCACTGGGTGAAGTCAGACTGCCAAATAAGGCATAATCGACCTTATATGGCAGTCTGACCTCACCCAGTGCATCCCAGGATGCACTGCTGCAGACGCCACCATTTTACAAGATGGCCAACGAAGAGTGGGAGCATGTAGACAGTGCTCCCACTTAAGGTGAATTTGGGGGCTGCCATACCACCAGGTAGGGGCCTCTAGACCACATTTTTTTTAAATTTAAAAGGGGAAAAGGGCCACTAGACCACAAGGTTCTGTTTTTTATTTAGTGGGGGGTGGGGGGGGGGGGTAAGGAGCCACTAGATCACCAGGCATCATTTTATTGTGTTATACGGTGCCCGACAGTATTTTGATGGCATCGGGGGCGTTTCCCAATGCCGCGATCGTCCCCCAATGCCATCAAAATACTGTCAGAGTTGCTATGCAAGTTAGCTACAGAGAGTCAGCCAACCTAGCGCAGACTTCTTGTGCACATGGGTTTGGCTTGCTCTCCCAGTTTGACGCCGCAATGCATGCGCATGGTTAATGGGGGGGGGGGGGGGTCAACTGCATGCCCTATCTTTGCTGCATCCATTGTCGGGCCGCGTTAAAGTAGTCTTCAGCACGCATCTAGCACCGTTTTCTGCATCGGCCTGCGTGTTTGAAGTTTCTCACACTGCAAGTAGTGGTTACTGGCACAACCACTTCCTGTTGTAGGTTTAATATAGCTCTTCTGGGGGCATAATGTATGGAAAACCAAACAAAATCAAACTGCCGATAAAAAATCAAACTGCCGATAAAAAAAAATCAGATGAGGGAAAAGATATACTTTATCATCATCGGTGAGTGTTCTATTCGTAAATTAAAGTGTGGAAATTGTAAGCCAGTGTGAGGTTGTCTAAAAAGGCGGAACACTGCATTCAGCGGAATCTGACAGAACATGAACCCGTGACTGAACAAAGTTGATTACAACTAGCAGGGTTTTAATATTGGCTTTATTTTTATGACAGTATATTCTGTTTACTCCCCCCTTTTTATGATAGGTCATTTTTAATTATATTGTGTTTTAGTCATTTGTTCTGCATGATGGATTGTCCTCTTTGGGTTTTACTTTTTTATCATGTTGCTCACTGACTCACTCCTGCAGCAGTTTAGGTATTAATTCTGACCTGCTCCTGCAGCGGTACAAGTAGTGATTACTGCACTTTTCATAATGCTTTGTGTGTTATATTCGCGTCTGCCATGTTAGATCCTGCCTCCTCCTCTCTCTTGGTTTCCATCCTTTGTTTTATTTATTTATATATTCATGCTGTATGTTATTTTAATATGCATTTGTTTTTAAACTTGATTATTTATGTTTTTTAGTGTGCATGTTTACCTAGACAATTTTATAACTGCATGATGTAAGATTGTTCTAACAACCTTCAACAGAGGTTAGTATTTATAAGTATTTATATATTCGTATGTCTTTTATATATGCCTCAGGTCCAGAGCATATCAGTTCTACTTGGTTTTATGAGATATTAGTGTTCATTTAAGTATTTATTATTTTATGACACTATTTTATTATGTTTATTATATTTATGTATTGATCTGCTGTCTGTTCTTTTACAATGATTTTAAGTGTTTGTATATTTATGTTTTTAGTTTCTTTGCCTGGCTAGCCCCTGACGAAGGGTGACGAAACACGGCCTGTGTCGGGTGGTCAAAGGCTCATTAATAAAAGACTCTGTCTTTCCACTCTATCACGCCTTGGACTGGTTGTTTTTGATCTGCGTGATCTGTTGCTCCTGTAGTGTTGTACCTAGATAGTAACATGTGGCATGGTGGGCGACGGCAGATGAGAATAGTGGAGTCCATTTAGTTTGTCCAGCGAAGTACGGCGGGAGTGGGTGTACCTGTTGGTTTGTGCAGTCCACCCCTCCCCATGTCTTTGTTTGACGGGGGATCCACCACTGCGCGTGGGATGCTGTTTGTCGAGAATGGGGGTGGAGCAGTTTGTTTTGCTGGGGCCCTGTTATTGGGGGGGGGGATTCCATGTGTCTGCCCCATGCTTTTGAGTCCCACTGTCTTGCTTCCCCCCTTCATTTTTGTTGGGGGGGCATTCGGGACACCCGTTACCCCTTCAGAGAGAAGATATTTCCTGATGTGGATTGGCAATTTTTTCACTTCACAGCTTTCTGTTATGCATAGGCCTCTTGGCTAGTAAAAAGGCTGTTAAACAGGGGGTATAAGAGCTGTAAGGTATGTTTACTAGCTTGGACTAGCCAAGTAGGGGTGGGCTTAAGGGGGGGGGACCGTAAGCATCGAGTGGGACCTCAGAGGATTTCCGCTTATTTAGTGGGGAGGGGGATGAGAGAGAGAGAGAGAGAGAGATAGGAAGTGAGGGGGGGTTGGGTTTTTTAGGGGGGTGGGTGGTTTGGAAAGGAGGGGATAATCACACCCTGGAGCACTGTTCCCTCTAAGCTGTGTGCGTGTGCGCGCGCGCACACACCTCGCCGAGCGAACGCACATACTTTACAACAGAGCGCACAAAAATTACTGCTCTGATTCTGATAGAAAACACAGACGTCTTAAAATTTAAAAGTTATGATTGTAATTACTAGAAATTTCCCGCTTCATTTAGTAATCATCTATTTTCATTTAATTTGATTAAAATCAATGTGGTGTGGGGACACACGGAGAGATGCTGAAGGAGACGGAGACTGAGATCAGCTTTGGGACTGCAGCTGGCTTCCTGGTGTGCAGGGACTCTGTACTTCGGGGAATCGGGCAGGCGCGCCCGGGGCACCCTCCTACCCGGCGGGGTCTATTAGCCCTTTAAAACCATCTACCTCTGGAGCTGTTCCTTGGGACACACGGAGAGACGCTGAAGGAGACGGAGACTGAGATCAGCTTTGGGACTGCAGCTGGCTTCCTGGTGTGCAGGGACTCTGTACTTCGGGGAATCGGGCAGGCGCGCCCGGGGCACCCTCATACCCGGTGGGGTCCTTTTTCCTTTTCTATTTTCATTTGCTATCTTTTTGACCGCGGAGCGTGTCCGCGGGGCATGGCTCGAAGGGGGGTGATCAACATAAGAACATAAGACATGCCATACTGGGTCAGACCGAGGTCCATCAAGCCCAGTATCCTGTTTCCAACAGTGGCCAATCTAGGTCATACGTACCTAGCAATATCCCCAAAAGACAGGTTCCACAATGCTTGTACTGGGTCAAGCATTGATATCCTGGGTCCCTTTTTAATAGTGGTTTATTGGCCTTTCCTCCAGGAACTTGTCCAAACCTTTTTTAAACCCAGCTATACTAACAGCCCTTACTACATCCTCCGGTAACAGATTCCAGAGTTTGATTACACGTTGAGTGAAAAAATATTTTCTCTTATTTGTCTTAAATAGTTTACCCTGTAGCTTCATTACATGTCCCCTAGTCTTTCTATATTCTGATAGCGTAAACAATTGATCCACGTTTATCCGTTCCACTCCATTCATTAATTTATAGACCTCTATCATATCTCCCTCAGCCGTCTCTTTTCCAGGTTAAAGAGCCCTAACCTTTTTAGCCTCTCTTCATAGGAATAGCCTTCCATCCCCTTCACCAATTTGGTGGCTCTTCTCTGTACTTTTTCTAATAACGCTATGTCCTTTTTAAGATACGGTGACCAGAATTGCACACAATATTCAAGGTGCGGTCGTACCATGGAGCGATACAGAGGCATTATAATATCCTTTGTTTTATTCTCCATCCCTTTCCTTATGATACCTAGCATTCTATTTGCTTTCTTGGCCGCCGCTGCACACTGGGCAGAGGGTTTTAACATGTTATCCACGATGACTCCTAAATCCTTTTCCTGGGTGGTGGTTTATAATGTGGAGCCTTGCATCGTGTAACTATAGTGTGGGTTGTTCTTTCCTAGGTGCATAACTTTGCATTTGTCCACATTAAATTTCATCTGCCATTTGGATGCCCAGTCTTCCAATTTATCAAGATCCTCCTGCAGTTTTCCACAATCCTCTTGGGTTTTAACAACTTTAAACAGTTTTGTGTCATCTGCAAATTTGATAACCTCACTAGTTATTCCCTTTTCCAGGTCATTTATGAATATGTCAAAAAGTAGCGGACCCAGTACAGATCCCTGGGGTACTCCACTATTCACCTTTTTCCACTGGGAATATTGGCCATTTAGCCCTACCCTCTGCTTTCTATCTTTTAACCAGTTCCCAATCAACAACAGTACACTGCCTCCTATCCAATGACTTTTTAGCTTCGCCAAAAGTCTCTGATGGGGGACCTTGTCAAAAGCTTTCTGGAAGTCCAGATACACTATATCAACCGACTCACCTTTGTCTACCTGTTTATGCACACCTTCAAAAAAAACATATCAGATTAGTAAGACAAGATCTTCCTTGTCTAAAGCCATGTTGGCTGTCTCCCATTAGGCCATGACTATCTACATGCTGTGTAATTTTGTTCTTTATGATGGTTTCTACCATTTTCCCTGGCACTGACGTCAGGCTCACCGGTCTGTAATTTCCTGGGTCACCCCTGGAACCCTTTTTAAAAATTGGTGTTACGTTGGCGACCCTCCAATCTTCAGGTATTACAGATGATTTTAATGAAAGTTCACAGATTACCAATAGCAGGTCTGCAATCTCATATTTCAGTTCTTTCAACACTCTGGGATGTATACCATCTGGTCCAGGTGATTTGCTACTATTCAGTTTATCAAAAAGTTGTAATATATCTTCCCGGTGTAGTGATATTTCTCTCAATTCCTCTGCAGTATCACCTTTAAATACCACTTCAGTCTTGGGTAACATCCCTACATCTTCCTCAGTAAAGACCGAAGCAAAGAATTCATTCAGTCTCTCTGCTATAGCCTTGTCTCCTCTTACTGCCCCTTTTACCCCTCTATCATCTAATGGTCCAATTGACTCTTTCACAGGCCTTTTGCTACGAATGTACTTGAAAAAGTCTTTATTTCGTGTTTTTGCTTCCGTAGCAAGTTTCTTCTCAAATTTCCCGCTTTGCCTGCCTTATCAATGCTTTGCATTTAACTTGCCAGTGCTTGTGCTGTTTCCAGTTTTCATCATTTGGCTCTTTTTTCCATTTCCTGAAGGTTGCTTTTTTGGCAGCAACAGCCTCTCTGACCTCACCTTTAAACCATGCTGGCAGTTTTTTGGACTTTCTTCCACTCTTCTTAATGCGCGGAATACAGCTGGTCTGGGCTTCGAGGATAGTATTTTTAAATAACACCCAGTGGAACCTCACTGCTTTTGGTAGTATCCTTCAAGGATACCTTTGTCCGAACCATGCGCTCCTGGGTGACTGTCGGCTTTCCCCTATTTTCTAGTTTAAAAACTTCTCTATCTCTTTTTTAAAGGTTAATGCCAGCAGTCTGGTCCCATCCTGATTAAGGTGAAGCCCATCCCTTCGGAAGAGCCCCCCCTTTCCCCAGAATGTTCCCCAGTTCCTAACAAATCCAAAACCCTCATCCTTGCATCATTGTCTCATCCACGCATTGAGACTCCGGAGCTCTGCCTGTCTTTTGGGTCCTGCACATGGAACAGGAAGCATTTCGGAGAACGGTATCCTGGAAGTTCTGGATTTCAACTTCCTACCTAAAAGCTTAAATTTAGCCTCCAGAACTTCCCTACCACATTTTCCTATGTCATTGGTACCAACATGTACCAAGACAGCAGACTCCTCCCCAGCACTATCTACGATCCTATCTAGGTGGTGCGTGAGGTCCGCTACCTTCGCACCAGGCAGGCATGTTACCAGGCGATCCTCACGTCCACCAGCCACCCAGCTATCTACATTCCTAATGATTGAATCACCAACTATAACAGCTGTCCTGACCCTCCCCTCATGGGCACATGGCCCTGGAGAAACGTCCTCGGTGCGAGAGGGTTTTACATCACCTGGAGGACAGGTCCTAGTTACAGGATCACTTCCTGCCACACCAGGGTGATGCTCTCCTGTCACGTGACCTCTCTCCTCCATGGCAACAGGGATGCTGCCAGACTGGAGGTGGGACTTCAGGATTATATCCCTGTAGGTCACGTCCATGTACTTCTCTGTCTTTCTTATGTCTTCCAGGTCTGCTACTCTAGCCTCTAGAGAACGGACTTGTTCCCTGAGAGCAAAGAGTTCTTTGCACTTAGTGCATACGTAAGACCTCTCACCAACTGGGAGAAAATCATACATGTGACACTCAATGCAAAAGACCAGAGAACCCCCATCTTGTTGCTGGACTTCTGTCTGCATCTAGGAGAGCAGAGCAAGGAACTTTTTGTTGGGGTAGCAATCACGCTCACATCATACTTATCCCAAAACCGGGAAAAGACCCCATGCAAGCGGCTTCATATAGGCCCATCTCGCTGCTTAACATCAACTTGAAACTGCTGGTGAAAACGTTAGCGGATCGATTGGTGGGAGTCTTAGACCAACTGGTGCTTGACTCACAAGTTGGCTTCATAAAGGGCACTACGCGGTACTTGCGGAAAATTGACATCTTTGGAATGGGTGCAGAACCGGCAACTGCAGTCCCTGTTGGTAAGCTTTGATGCGGAAAAAGCTTTCGATCGAGTTGACTGGCAGTATCTGCAATTTCTCCTCCCGTGATATAGGCTCGGGACATCCTTTTGTAAAATGGTGGGGAGCCTGTATGCGGAACCGACTGCAGGAGTGCTTTGTAATGGAGTATTGTCAGAGGCTTTTTCCTTAAGACGTGGCACGAGAAAGGGTTGTCCCCTTTCCCCCCCTTTTGTTTGTCTTGTCCCTGGACCCTTTGATAAGGAAAGTGGAGGCATCCCGAGCGATACAGGGGATTCGTATTGGCCTGCAAGAGTTCAAGTTGTCCGCCTTTGCGGATGACCTCCTGGTACATCTGCTGTCCCCTCGAGAGTCATTACCTCAATTGTTGGAGGAATTTACGACATTCGGACGGTTTGCAGGCTTACGCATTAATGAAGGTAAGTCGGAGGCACTGGATATGTTGGGACGGCTACAGAGGGCTTGGGGAGGGGAGTTCTCACTTAAATGGGCGGAAAACAACTTTGTGTATTTGGGGATTATATTAACTCGCCAGCCATCTGAGTTATATGGGCGGAACTTGGACCTTATTATAGCTCGTTTACAGGACCAGCTGAGGGCATGGGGGCCCCTTCCGCTCTCCTTGTTGGGGAGAGTGGCAGCTATCAAAATGGTTGTGTTGCCGCGAATAATATATTGGATGCAAACTTTACCGGTCTGGTTGTTGCGGCGGGATCTACTGCAGATAGAAAAGGCTATCCGGGGGTTTTTATGGAGGGGGGCGAGAGCATGTATACCGTTTAACCGTTTAGTGGGGAAGTGGAGGGAGGGGGGATGGGGCTTCCTGACTTGGGGGCCTATGCCTTGGCCTGCCAGGCTCGTCACCTGGGGGACTGGTTGGGTGGAACTGAGGTTTACACACCTAGGGCCTTTGAGGAGGCCTATGTGGCCCCACGGACCCTACTCACTGTACTGCACCAGGAAAACCAGGCGCTACCGAGCGGAGTGACAAAGTGTGTTGATTGGCTCGGTGCAGCGTACCTGGTGGCAGATTAATGCATACTGACATAGATCTTGGAAAGTCTCGAGTTGGTTGCCGATACAAGGGAATGTGGATTTTACTCCACGGACGGAAACAGCGAAGTTCCGAGATTGGGCGGGCCGAGGAATTCAGAATATAGGCCATGTGGTGGAACCTTCTGAGAAATGTAAACCATCTGTATCTTTATGTCGTGAATACGACCTGAGCCCTAGTCATTACTTTGCGTATATGCAGATATCGCACTATGTGGCTTCACTGCCAGAGACCGAGCTAAATACTGACCGCTCAGCGCAGATTTTAGAATTTTTTGACCTGGGAGGGCAACTCCGCCGTCAATAGCGCAGTTGAAAGCCCGGTTGGAGCGTTACAGACCTCTCCCAGAGTACCGGGGAGTAGAGGTGGCCTGGGCCACAGAGATGGGGCGGAGGGTCCCCCCAGGCACCGTCATTACTGCCTTGCGATGGATTGTTGACCTGGCTGAGGGGGCACGCTGGAGGGAAGTGCAATTTAAGTGTATAACTAGAGTCCATTTCTCATCCCGAAGGGCGTTACGCAGTCATTTGAACTCTAATGGAAATTGCCCGCGGTGCTTGGAGCCATTGGCGACCCTAATACATATGTGGTGGGGATGTAGTTCTATTCGCGCTTATTGGGCAAGGATCTGTAACTTTATAAGTGGGCTGCACCAGCAGAGGATACGCTGGACTGCCGCACTTGTTGTACTGGATCAATTGGGCCCTACACAACCTAAAGGGAAGTGAGAGCGTTTGCTAGTGCGTAAGACATGTCTTGTGGGTAAGGGCCCGGTCCTCTGTAGATGGAGGGAGCTGGCTCCACCTACCTATTGGGAGTGGCGTAATTGCTTCCACCAATTGATGCTTACGGAGTGCTGGAGGGCACGGGGCAGTGTCAAACGATGGTCAGTCTTTCTGCTGAACTGGGAAGCTTACATCCAAAACTTGGGGCCCCAGAGTCGCAACGAAGTGTTGCAAGGAGGCAGCTAGCCAGGGAGGAGTAGTAGAGACTAGAGGAGGGAGGGGAGAAACAAGGTAGTGACACCAGTTGAGATGCCGGGAGGTTGGAGTGGGAAGTGATGGGGGGGAGGGGAAGGGGGAGAGGAGGGGGGAGGATAGCATAAAATGTTATAACACCCCTGTAAACTGTTGCTTGCATCCGTGTTGGGGATAAGAGTCAACCCCACTCGGAGATTGTTTGCGTTTTATTTATGACTGTTTATTTGGTGGTTTATAAATAAAGTTTATAAAAAAAAATTAACGATCGAAGGAGAAAAAAAAAAAGTGAAAGGGAGGAAAGAACCACCGATGGCAGGCAATTGGGATGAAAAACCTGAGGCATAAAACACCCATGAGGGGAAAATCCAGAAGTTTACCAATGGAGGTGACTGGAACATGTCCGTGGGGCTCCAAGGAAAACAAAAAGACTGAATCAAGATGGTGCAGTGGAGGCAGGCATAATGCGCAGGCATGGTGGAGCCTCCCAAAAGCTTCCAATAGAAGCTGGGGAGCATTCGCACATGGGGCTCTGTCAAGGACTCATTCCTGCTTGTCCACGGAGAAAGGATAAATTTTCCCTCTCCACCTTCCCTAGACCTGTCTTAAGTTAAACACTGGCATTTAGCTTACTCTGTATATTCAGCACCACTATTCATACAGGTAGCAATGCTGAATATATAAATAGTACTGCCAGCACTGTTTAGTTTAGGCCTGATGTTTGGTCCAACAGTATCAGTATTTTTTTGAAAATACATGGAGAGGCTAACTATGCACTTGGGGGCAAACTGATTATTGCCTGTGAATATCAGTTTGATAGAGTATAACTATTTGTTCATATGGAATATTCCCAGAGTAACCAATAAAACACCGCCAGCAGAGAAGTAAGTTCAAGACAGCAATTCAATTCTTTTTCCAGCTAAGCTTCTTTGAGATTAGATAAGGCCCATTGACTTACACCAAGAAAAGTCTTATATTTGCCAATACTGTACCAACTCTAAATTTCTTAGTACAGCAATAGCATGTTCTAGATAAACATGTGAGTACCTGAGGCCTTCTACACGTGCTATTTTGAACATGCTACCCAGGCTTCCACAAAAAGGTAGTAAGTCAGTTCATTATATTATTCCTTACTGTTCCACAAGCAGTGGGAGGTCATGTTAGACGCCTCATTTGTTCTTTGGATGTCCGAAAATGGGCACAGAGATGTCTCCAGAGCCATTTGAGGAGCTGGCTCTGGGGATATCCGACTCTGAGTAGGGGTGTGAAGGAGACGTGGTTGGTGCGTTCCCAGGAACCTGGACGTCTCTGCCCGATCACAGAAATGTCATGGATGTCCAGCATCACGTCTAACCTTATACCTGCTCCGAGGCACAAAGAGCAATGAACAAGCATCAGAAGTTTTTCAGCTAAAATGAGCATATCCAGGTTTGTGAAATCAAGTCCTCACCTGGATGTGCCTGCATTTTTTTTTTTTAAATAGATGTTCTGGCCAAGATGTCTCAGATTGCACATGGGCAGATCTTCTAAAATTCCCCTCAGTTTGTACAATAGTAAATTTCAGGTAGACCGCAAAACACTAGCTTTATGAAAACTCTATGGTCCTCAAACAGCAGCTCTTGAGAGATAGGACATCTCGTCAAAACCTACGAGATGTAGTGATGTCGGCAGAGAACTTGGGCTGCTGTAGTGTTTGCATCAAGTGACCAATGTGCCGTTATTTTCCCCCAGACTGATCTCATCAACCCTGAACCACGCTCATCTCAAGCAGCAGTACCTCTATCTATAAACTTCAGTATATTAGCCTGGCCTGTTGCTTAACTTTGTTTCTTCGTTAGGTCTCATTCTTAGGTCTTCTATTCAATTTTTTATTTTAGAATTTTATGGTTTTTGCAATAAAAAAAGTGTGCCTTTTATTAAGGCCATATCGTTTTTGAAACTCTCCTCCAAGAGCAGTTTTCAGCAGATTGGTGCTGTAGCCATAATTTATGGGCATCAGAGTCAAGTTCAAATGGGAGTTCTGATAAAGGTGAGCATAGCAGTGTCCTCGTCTATGTAGATCAGTTACAGTGGCAGCATCTGGCTAGACAAAGCCTCCATAAACCACATATATCTCAGAGACAAGAGATAAAATTAAGACTTCCTTATTTTGATTTATTTTCCTCTACCACTGAATTATCTACATTATTTATATGAACAATGTAGAGTTATCAGTGTGCAAGGCTAGACTTATAGACGCAGTAAATGCTTCTTGGACAGACACTGGGCAGCTGAAAATTATTATACTTGTTATATTCCAGGACTTTTTTAATTTAATTAAGTTGGTATTGTCCAAAGCAGTCATTACATTCACAAAATGAGGCCTGTTTATGCAAACCTGTGATTAGAATATTCTGTAAAAATAATATCTTCAAGGGAGAAATGCTTATGTTGCAATCCAGAGGGCATGGAAATTACTTCCAACTAATATTTGAGACTAAAACAGTTCTCATGCTAAAGTGGAGTGCAGGCGTAGCCTTGTGGTTGAGAACCAGGGAAGCCAAGGTTCAAATCCCACTTACACTGCTTGCAACTGTGGACAAATCATTTCACTCTCCATTGCCTCAGGTACAAAATTAAAAATGTACCTGAACACGCAACTCGCCTTGAACCTGAAAAGGTACGAATTAGACGAGGCAAGATGGCGGCAGGGAGCAGTCCCGGAGCAGAGTGCCTCTGATTGTTGGTCTGGAGTCTGCAAAGACAGTTTGGAGCCATGGAGCGCCGCAAACGGAAGCAAGCCAGCCTTATCCTCGGGCTTAGCAGGAGACACCATTGCTGGGCAAAGGATACTCAAACAATGTGGCTTTACTGCCTTGGAGCTGGGAGCGATATCTTCAGTGGGGCAGCTGGGGGACTCTTCAAAGGCCCTGAGCACGTCGGAGGTATGGCTCTCTCCAGAGCAGCGACCCCCCCCCCTTCTCTACAGAGACCCAGAAGTGAGTTGGCAGCCAGCGGAGTACTTCCCTCCCTGTTTGTTATCCAGCACACCGGGGGATAGTGACAAGGAATCCATGGCGGTGCAGTCTGTTGCTTCCCTTGCTTGTGTGGACTCAAGTAATGCTGGTGTGTCGGTGGGTTCACCTTTTCCTGTGCTTGGAGACACCGCTGGAGCAAGTGGTGGAGCAGTACAGATTCCAGCGACCGTAGATTGGTGAAACCTTGTAAGATAACTTTAGAAGCGCTGTGGGACGCCTTAGCCACAATGAATTCCTCACTTCAAAATGTTGTTGGGATTGTGACTACTAAGCTTTCTTCATTGCAATCCAGTTTCTTAGAGGTTTCTCATTTGCAGGAGCAACAAGTGGGGAAGATAGCTCGGTTGGAAGAGGATTTGATGCAACTTCGTGGTGTGTGTGTAGCCCAAGTTAAAAACAGGACTGTGCTTGCAAGAAAGACAGAATAATTGGACAACCAAGTTCATAGGAATAACTTACGTTTGCTTAATTTTCCTAAATCTCCTGTTCTGTCTGCCTCCGAGATGGTGCGCAAATATTTTCAGGAGGTACTTAATTTGCCCCCTCTTGCACATGCTCAGTATCTGCCCTTGGGTTCTGGATCTAGAGGGCTGTGGTCCAGTCATCCCTCTCGGTCTCCTGTGGACCCAACTGTGTTTCTGGAGAGTTCCCTTGATGTAATTACTGAGCGAACTACTCTCCTTTTAACTCTTGCCTTGGAATCTGATCAATCTGCAATACTTTAATTATATTTTAGGAACTTCAATTTGCCGTTTTTGGGCTTGTGTGTCTGCATTATTCCTGATCTTTCTCAGGTTACCCAGCAGAGGAGGAAGGAATTCCTAGCCCTTTGGTCTAGGGTCGTCTCCGGGAGGGGGGGGGGGGGTTAAGTTTATTTTGAGATTTCCTTCTAGTCGTATAGTTTCCTATTTGGATAAAATTTTTCTGTTTTTTGAGCCGGGACAGCTTTTGGAGTTCCTAGTTGCAAGGGACCTGTGGTGAATGTGGTATCCCATATGGCTGATGTATAAGTCTCCACCCTGTTTGGTCTTTTTGAACTGTATTGTTAGATTTTGGGCTAGTCCTGAGATCCTTTAGTTGATTATTTCCTGATGCCTCTTTCTTTTTTCCTTTTACTTTGTGGACTAACGTTTTGGATATGATATGATATGATATGATATATGACTTGATATGATGTGTTTGATTTTTCTTGTTTTAGTCTTTTTTTTTTCTTTCATATTGTATTCATATAGTTCTATGATGTATATTCTTTCTTGGATACATATTGAAAAATTAATAAATATTACGTTAAAAATAAAGAAAAGGTGCGAGTTAAACAAAAAGTGACTTTGGAAACCTGGTTATTTTAAATAGAAGTTGATTTCAGACAGGGTGTGGGATCAGTAAAATCTAAAGTGGGGAGGCTTCCTAGAAGCCTCTTGGAAAGAAAGACATCCTTGAAATTGCTGGTGATATATGAGAAAGAGGAATGCTTTGTTTTGGGATTTTAAATTAAAAAGTTTACTTTAATAATTAAATATTTTATGTTATTATAAAACACCGGGTATTCTGAGAAAAGAAACCTGTAAAGAAACTGAAACAGCAAAATATTTCCCCTAAACCCCTACCACACACACAAATGATACATCATCAAAATGCCATGGCAAAAACTAAAACAAACCCCCCCCCCACAAAAACAAACAAAAAAAAAACAGTTAGCAGTGTTGTTGACAGGATAGCTCAGTCACAATGGTAAGAAATGACAGCCTTTTTCTAACCTAGATTATACAGGTCACTTAGTTTGTCTGGGTCAACCTCATTGCTGCTTTTGGTTCACTTTTTATTGCTTGAGCAACTATATCAAAACCATACACTTGCCCATAAAACTTTCTTCCGCAGTATACAAGGAAAAGACAAAAACAAATTACTTTTTCCACTAGGGTGTCATAAGCATGCTTCGGTAAGCTGTTTTGCTCCCAAGATGAATTTCTGATACATAAAAGTCAAGGCTTGGGAAAGGCCACTGGAGAAATTAAAAACTGCTGCAGAACCTTTGTCATGCAATGTACCCGAAGCAAAGGTGATTCATACTACACCAAAGGTGATTCAAAGTTACAGTGCGGTAATAATAATGGGCGATTTCAATTACCCCGGTATCGACTGGGTCAGTGTCACGGCAGTACATGCTAGGGAGATAAAGTTCCTAGATGACATAAATGACTGCTTCTTGGAGCAGTTGGTCCATGAACCGACGAGAGGGGAAACCATATTAGACCTAGTCCTTAGTGGAACACCAGATCTAGTGCAAGAGATAAGGGTGTTGGGGCCATTTGGCAATAGTGATCATAGCATGATCGCCTTTAATTTAATTAGTGGAGGAGGGATAGTAAGGAAATCCACAGTGCTACCTTTTAACTTTCGAAAGGGAGACTATGATAAAATGCGGAAAATAGTTAAGAAAAAACTAAAAGGAGCAGTTGCAAAGGTTAAAGACTTACATCAAGCTTGGGTGTTGTTGAAAAATACTATCTTGGAAGCCCAGACCAGCTGTATTCCACGCTTTAAGAAAAGTGGAAGGAAGTCCAAAAAACTGCCAGCATGGTTTAAAGGTGAGGTCAGAGAGGCTGTTGTTGCCAAGAAAGCATCTTTCAGGAAATGGAAAAAGAGCCAAACGATGAAACCTGGAAACAGCACAAGCACTGGCAGGTCAAATGCAAGGCATTGATAAAAAAGGCAAAGAGAGAATTTGAGAAGAAGCTTGCTGTGGAAGCAAAAACGTGAAATAAAGATTTTTTTCAAGTACATTCGTAGCAAAAAACCTGTGAAAGTCAGTTGGACCATTAAATGACAGAGGAGTTAAAGGGGCGCTAAGAGGCGACAAGGCGATAGCGGAGAGACTGAATGAATTCTTTGCTTCGGTCTTTACTGAGGAAGATGTAGGGATGTTACCCATGACTGAAGTGGTATTTAAAGGTGCGAACGAATTGAAGGAAACATCGATACATCGGGAAGATGTATCACAACTATTAGATAAAGTAAAGCGTAGCAAATCACCTGGACCGGATGGTATACATCCAAGGGTGTTGAAAGAACTGAAATATGAAACTGCAGACCTGCTATTAGTAATCTGTGAACTATCATTAAAATCATCTCTAATCCCTGAAGATTGGCGGATCGCCAATGTAACACCAAATTTTTAAAAAGGGTTTAAGGGGTGATCCGGGAAACTACAGACCGGTGAGCCTCACGTCAGTACCGGGAAAAATGGTAGAAACTATCATAAAGAATAAAATTACTCAGCATGTAGATAGTCATGGCCTAATGGGAGACAGCCAACATGGCTTTAGACAAGGAAGATCTTGTCTTACTAATCTGTTATGTTTTTTTGAAGGAGTGAATAAACAGGTGGACAAAGGTGAGTCGGTTGATATTGTGTATCTGGACTTTCAGAAAGCCTTTGACAAGGTCCCTCATCAGAGACTTTTGGCAAAACTAAAGAGTCATGGGATAGGAGGCAGTGTACTACTGTGGATCAGGAACTGGTTAAAAGATAGAAAGCAGAGGGTTGGGCTAAATGGCCAATTTTCCCAATGGAGAAAGGTGAATAGTGGTGTACCCCAGGGATCTGTGCTGGGTCCGCTGCTTTTTGACATATTCATAAATGACCTGGAAAGTGGAATAATGAGTGAGGTTATCAAATTTGCAGATGACACAAAACTATTTAAAGTTGTTAAAACCCAAGAGGATTGTGAAAAATTGCAAGAGGATCTTGATAAATTGGAAGACTGGGCATCGAAATGGCAGATGAAATTTAATGTGGACAAGTGCAAAGTTATGCACCTAGGGAAGAACAACCCAAACTATGGTTACACGATGCAAGGTTCCACATTAGGAACCACCACCCAGGAAAAAGATTTAGGCGTCATTGTGGATAACATGTTAAAACCCTCGGCCCAGTGTGCAGTGGCAGCCAAGAGAGCAAATAGAATGCTAGGTATCATAAGGAAAGGAATGGAAAATAAAAGATATTATAATGCCTCTATACCATTCCATGGTGAGACCGCACCTTGAATATTGTGTGCAATTCTGGTCGCCGTATCTTAAAAAGGATATAGCGTTATTAGAAAAGGTTCAGAGAAGAGCCACCAAAATGGTAAAGAAGATGGAAGGATACTCCTATGAAGAAAGGCTAAAAAGGTTAGGGCTCTTTAACCTGGAAAAGAGACGGCTGAGGGAAGATATGATAGAAGTCTATAAATTAATGAACGGAGTGGAACGGGTAAACTTAGATCGACTGTTTACGTTATCAGAATATAGGAAGACTAGGAGACATGCAATGAAGCTACAGGGTAAACTATTTAAGACTAATAAAAGAAAATATTTTTTCACTCAAAGTGTAATCAAACTCTGGAATTTGTTACCGGAGGATGTAGTAAAGGCTGTTAGTGTAGCTGGGTTTAAAAAAGGTTTGGACAAGTTCCTGGAGGAAAGGTCCATAAACCATTATTAAGAAGGGACCCAGGATATCAATGCTTGACTTAGTACTAACATTGCAGAACCTGTGTCTTTTGGGGAAACTGCTAGGTACGTATGACCTAGATTAGCCACTGTTGGAAACAGGATACTGGGCTTGATGGACCTTGGTCTGACCCAGTATGGCATATCTTATGTTCTTATGTACTTCCTATAAAAATCTGAAAAAAAAACCCCACTAGAACAGTTGTCATTGAACGTTTTACATCACAAAGTTGAGATATAACACATTTCAACGGCAATTATTTACAAGTCTAATATTGGGTATTCAGTTTAGATGGCAGTTGGTGTTGTGGAGGGGGTGACTGGGAAGGGTATTCGAGGGTTAGGTTTTTGGGTCCACTGTTGTAGCAAAGTATTCGGTGAATAGATGTGTTTTTAGTTTTTTACGAAAGTCAGAGGTGTCCTTAACTGATCTTAATTGGTGAGGGAATGAGTTCCAGAGGGATGGGCTGAAGTATTCTTTTTTTTTTTTGTACTGAAGTTTTTATTAAGGCACGTTCAGTGAAAATATAACAATACATTTCTGTGAGAGATAGCAGCAATAGTACAGTCTCCAAATTACAACTTAAACCTATCCCCACCTATCATTAGGTACACATCCTTATAACCACACCCATACCACACCCCCCTTTATGGACCCAAAGCCCATTAACCAACGTAAGCATAGGTACATATACTTAACCATTAACATTTATCATGAACATTAACAGTTACATTAACAAACATATCCCGTAACCCTCTTCACAAAGACATCCAGATGACAACTTCAGAACCAGCCCTCCTTATCCCCCCTCTCATTCCCCCCCTACCCCCCTTCCCCCCCTCCACCCCCTCACCTCCATGGACTTAGCTCTCCCACTACCTTGAACCATCCCTTCCACCACCACTTATGACGCCACAGTCAACCCCTAGCTACCTATACCGTACACACCCTCCTCTCCACCCATTGTAAGGAATCCTCCTACCTCCCACCCCCCCTATTTCAACACCTCCCCCGCCACTGAATGAAAGGTTGCCACTTGCGATAGTAAGCACTCAGTTTATTTGTCAAACGAGCCTGTAATTCAGACATCTGACAAATAAATTGGACTCTCTGCAGCACTCGGTCCACTTCCGGCCCTCTAATTCCCTTCCACCCACAGGCTATCTCCATTCTCACTGCTATGGAGATCATCTTCAGTAGATATCTTAAATCATGGTCCAACTCCCCCCATTCCCCCAAGAGGACCTGCTCAGGCCTTAACATCCCTTTCCAGCCCACCATATTCCCTACCCATTCCTGCATCCAGGACCAAATTCCCTGTATCACTGGGCACTCCCACCACACATGCAAATACGTACCCACAGCCCCACACCCTTTCCAGCAGTAGGGCTCCTTTGATTTGTCAATCTCTGCTAATCTTTTGGGCGTTAGATACATACGATACAACATTTTATAGCAGTGCTCCTGCACTGCCGCCGAACTCGACACAATCTTAGCTTCCTCATGTACCGACGCCCACCTTTCCTCATCCCATTCCCCTCCCAGGTCATGCATCCACGCCTTCTGGTATGCCGCATATTCACCTCCCCTTTCCAGTCCCTTCTAGATCAAAGAAACCAAACCCCGTGACTCCCCTCCACGAAGCAACACCCTTTCAAAAGGGGAATTCACCCCTCCTTTTTCCTCCCCCTTCAAGCTATTCTGCACAAAATGCGCTAATTGACTATACCCATACCAATCCTCCTGCCCTATGTCATATTTCCCTTGCAAATACTCAAAGGAACCTAGCTGGCCACTCTCTGTGAACAGCTGTCCCATCCACACCAAACCTTTTTCCTCCCACTTTTTATATATCACAGCTCTCCCCCCCTCATGGAAGCCCCGACACCATCTAATTCTCTGAAGCTGGACCGCCACCCTCTTACGCACCACATGGTTTTTCTCTTTCATCCATAACCCTAAAGTGTGTTCTGTAAACGGGCTCAGCTTCTGCTCCCTCTCGGCCTTATCCCCCCCTCTCCTGGCCTGGACCCCACATACGGTCTACCAGTTCACGCTGCCCGCTTAAAATCTCCTCTGCTCTCACCCACCCTCTGGCCTCCGGACCTATCCGCCAACTTACGAGCGCCCTCAGCTGCGCCACCCTATAGTAGCGCAACAAATCCGGGACCCCCATTCCCCCTTCACTTCTATGCTTAAACATCACTCTTCTATTGAGCCGCGGCGGACGCCTCCTCCAAATAAACGAAAAGATTATTTGCTGCAACATCCTCAAATGTGCATCTGACACTTTAATGGGCAGCGCCACAAACAGATAGAGTATCCTAGGCAGCAGGTTCATTTTAACAATGGCAATACGTCCTACCCACGAAAAGGCATCCTTATCCCACCTCACCAGATCAGTCAGGATGTCACGAATTAAGGGCTCATAGTTTAATCTTCCCAATTGCTTCCAATCACAGCATATCCAGACGCCTAAATATTTTAATTTCTGCTTCGCCCACCGAAATGGGTATTCCCGCTTCAACTGGCCCTCCACATTAGAATCCAATCCAATCTTCAAAATCTCAGTTTTACCCATATTCATTTTATATCCCGAAACCACACTATATTCTCGTATTGTCTCCACCAGCACCGGCAACGACTCTACCGGCCTACTAACAGTATAGATAATATCATCAGCAAAAAGAGAATTTATAATCTCCACCACCAATAGGAACGCCCCTAATACCAGCATGTTCTCTAATCCGCTGCGCTAAAGGTTCAATAACTAGCGCAAACAGCAAAGGTGACAAGGGACATCCCTGCCGAGTGCCCTGTTCCAGCTCGAATTCTACAGAATAGGTACCGTTCACCCGAATCCTATCTTTCGGCTGATCATATAATGCTCCAATCCACTTTTGGAACCCTGCCCCAATCCCCATTCTCTGCAGCACAGCAAACATAAAGGGCCATTCCACTCTATCGAACGCCTTCTCGGCATCCACCGCCACAATCAAAGAATCTATGTTCTCTGACCTGGCCACCCAAATAACATTTTTTTTTTTTTTTTTTTAATTTTATAAAGTTTTATTGAATATATCAGGGTACATCACAAAGGAACATAGAGCAGGCATACAATGCTGTTAGCAGGAATATAACAAATACAAAGGGTACATAAGCATCACAGTATGCCCCTCTCCCATACACACTATCCTCACACCCATAAGAACAAACATTAAACTATAACAATTAGAACAGCCCCGACTCTATAGGAGTCATACAACATGGTCATAAAACAGCCGGGGAAAAGAGAGCAAGGAACCCCCAAAACTCCTTCCCCCCCCCCCCAAGCGCTGCAGACAACCAAGGAAAGGGAGAAAACAAAAAGAAAAAAAAAAAAAGGGAGCAACCCGGGGCCTTGAGCTCATATGACTGTTATATGACAGAGAACACTCAACAGGTAAAGCAATACAATGCTAGCAGGTAATACCGGTAAAGAGATCTAATGCTGACCATTTGGAGAGGTTTGACACTCTGCCCTTCATGCCTAGGATTCTATCAGAGGCCTTTTCATACTTGGCAAACAAACACAGTTGATTCCACCATTCTTGATAGGTAGGCTTACATGGGTTCTTCCAGCGTGTCAGAATAAGTTTTATTGCCACCATTAACATAAAATTGAGAAGGAAGTAATTGTTTACGTCCAGGTCTTGGACCTTCGCAATATTCCGAAAGGCAATTATTTGCCAGGACAAGTTAGCCCGGAACTTCAGCACGCGCCGGATCTGGTCCCATACCTTCGTCCAAAACCTCTGAATGAGAGGGCATTCTATCAACATATGTCGTAACGTGCCCACCGTGTCGTGACAGGCCCAACACAGCTTGCTTTCATTCTTATTCCATTTACTCAAAGTATTAGGGGTGATGTAGGCCCTGTGCACCAAGAAGAACATCGACTGAACAAGAGCCGCAGATCTCGATGCGCGGACCGAGAAACTCCAGAATTTCTTCCATTCCAGCGGCGACAGCGTAAGTTGTGCCTCTTCTTCCCATATGCGACGCAGCCCGAGGTTGCCTGGGGCGAAGTGATCTACAAACATGGCATAAATACAGGAGGCGACGCCTTTCGTAGCAGTAATTTCTTCAACCACCCTCTGCAATCCCCAAGAGCAGGTCAGGCTCGCTAGGGGTGGTAACGCCTTGCTGAGACAGTGCCGTAGCTGCAGCCACTGAAAATAACAAGTGGACGGTAAGCCAAATTCCTGCTGAAGTGCGGTAAAGGACTTCCATGCTGCATTTTCCATTAGCTGGCCGACAGTCCACACTCCTAGGCTTTGCCATCTCGCCCAGCAACAGACCTTTTTATCGATCTTGAAATCTGGGTTGAGCCAGATGGGCACTGACCGAGAGGGCGTGTTGCGATGTGCAATGATGGGGAGGAATGACCGAAACACCATCTGGGTTGAGGCTATCACTCTCCCGACGCCAGAAGTCTCTGGGTGAATCATCCCCATAAGCAACCTGAGGGGGCAGGGGGCAACTAAGCGTTCCTCCAACTGGAGCCAGGTGGGCTTACGTTCCAAAGTTTCACTCAGGGCCCAAAGGAAACCTTGCTTCAGGAGAAAAGCTTTGTGGTACCACAGAAAATCAGGGAAATATACTCCAGCAGCAGACTTGGCAGCTTTCAGTTTCTTTAGAGCAATTCTAGGAGTTTTCCCAGCCCAGAGAAAAATACTCATAATCCGTTCCAGAGCCTTGTACACAGTGAGGGGGAACAAAACGGGGAGCATACTCAGAATATAATTTATCTTAGGCACCAGAGTCATTTTGATGGCTTCCATCCGACCCCACCAAGTGAGGTGAAGTGGGGACCATGACAGAGTGTAGGAGCGAGCTATTTCCGGCAGCTTTTCAGTATTCAGACGCATAGTGTCATCAATGGAAGCAGAGTATAATACTCCCAGATATTTTATAACAGTAGGCTCCCATTGAAATCGGAACGTATCG
Source organism: Ichthyophis bannanicus (assembly GCA_033557465.1). Classification (NCBI taxonomy): domain Eukaryota; kingdom Metazoa; phylum Chordata; class Amphibia; order Gymnophiona; family Ichthyophiidae; genus Ichthyophis; species Ichthyophis bannanicus. The sequence continues at coordinate 1,222,110,079 of CM066031.1, forward strand.
ACCAGAGAGGGACTCGCCCACTTATTCATCGGGAAGGCCACGGTTTTCGCCCAGTTCACTTTGTATCCTGAGAGCTGAGAGTATAGGGAAATCAGATGCAGAAGTGGCGGAATGGAGTCTGGTAGGAGGAAAACCAATAGATCGTCTGCATAAGCGGACAGTTTAACATGAAGATCAGCAACCGCCACACCATGAATCTCATCAGATTGGCGAATTAGCAAGGCCAAAGGCTCCAGGGCAAGGTTGAATAGCAGCGGAGAAAGAGCACATCCCTGCCTCGTGCCACGCCGTAGCTGAAAGGGTGGAGAGAGGATACCATTAGCTAGGATTCGAGCTTTGGGGCTTTCGTAGAGGATCCGTACCATAGCGATGAACTCGTGTGGCAGTCCAAACCACTCTAGAACATGATACAGAAAAGGCCACTCGAGTCTATCGAAGGCCTTTTCCGCGTCTATGGAGAGGCCCAATACAGGGTCAGCCATGTTCTGAGTCCTTTCCAGCACAGCACATAGTAAGCGGCCATTGTCAGCCGTAGATCGTCCCGATACAAATCCGCACTGGTCAGGATGAATTAACAGATGCAGCACCTTATTTAAACGCCGAGCCAAGGCGCTTGAGAACAGCTTGTAATCAGCATTGAGAAGGGAGATGGGCCGGTAGTTCCCAACTGCGGTTGGATCCTTCCCGGGTTTTTCTAGCACCACAATGGTTGCCTCAGCAAAAGCCCCAGTCCCCTGGGCATGGGAGAGAACGTGAGCATAATATTTTAGGAGCTGCGGGAGCAGTTCATCCGCAAACGTTCTGTAGAGTTCTACCGGTAACCCATCCGGGCCTGCAGCCTTGCCGGTCTGCATATCAGCCAGTGTCTCCCGCAGTTCAATAATAGTCAGGGGCTCCGCCAGCATCAGTTTCTGCTGTTCCTGCAGAGTCGGCCGTGTGACCTTAGCTAACAAATCTTCACAGGCCTTAGGGTCAAACTTTACCTCAGAGGTATACAGTTGTTCATAGAATGACCGAAATGCTGACACAATTCCAGAATTGGTGGTCAAGGGGTTCATCTGGGCGTCCAAGATGTGTGTTATGTGCGATCTGGTATGGGGGGCCTTCAACTTGGCAGCCAGCAGCTTGCCCGCCTTGTTGCTGTCTATGTGGTACCGAACACGACTCTCAAACAGGCTCTTCTCCACTTCTGTGCTCATTATCGTATTATACTGATATCTTAACTTCTGTATATGGTTCAGGATGCTTGTATCGGAGCGTCGTTGTAGCAGTCTTTCGCCTGCTCTAATCTGTTGATCGAGATCTTGAAGCTTCGCTTGCGCCATCTTAGCTTTAGATATGCTGAAACTGGTTATACGCGCTCTAAGCGAGGCTTTGAGAGCCTCCCACCATGCCCAGTTAGATGAATCCTCTTGCTTATTATGGGCAAAGTACTCCTCTATAACTTGTCTCATGGTTGCCTGGAAGTCCGCCTCTCCGAGCAGGGTTCTGTTAAAGGACCAAAGTCGCTGCTTGGACAAGGCTTCGCCATGGCTGAGTTCCAGCAGTATTGCCGCATGGTCGGAGATGTGGGTACTGAGGATACTAGCTCCACAGACTTCTGAAATCAGCGATCTGGAGATCAAGAAGAAGTCAATCCTGGAGTACGAACCGTGCGGGCAGGAGAAGAACGTGTAGTCCCTTTCCTTCGGGAATAGGATTCGCCAAACGTCCACAAGCCCGAGTTCTTGCATAAGCGATCGAAGCATTATCTGTGCTCTACCACTTCGTGGGCGACTGGGGTTGCAGTCCAATAGGGGGTCCAGAACCAGATTGAAATCGCCCCCAAGGATTAGTGGGTGCCCAGCATCTTCCTGTATCACTCCTGCCAGGGAACGGAAAAAAGCAGGCTGATCCCCGTTAGGGCCATATACATTGACAATGACGAATTGTTTAGTTCCCAGAGCTACATGCACTTTAGCCCAGCGCCCTTCCTTGTCCGCCCTGGCGGACAAGATCTGGAAAGGAATCCGTCCTCTGGCTAATATTGCTACTCCATTTTTTTTCCCTAGAGCAGGGGAATGGGCAACCAGCTTGAAGTGCTTGGAGCCTAGCTTCAGAGACTCCTTAGATGACAAGTGGGTTTCCTGAAGGAGGAGAAAATCTGCTTTCTGCTGCTGGGCATACACTAAGATCTTCCTCCTTTTTGCAGGGTGCTGAATTCCCTTCACATTCAGAGATAGGATTTTAAAGGGAAGTGCTGTCATCAGAGTATTGAGTAAGATGTATCAACCTCTCCATGGTCACAATCACATTCAACCTGTGAACCTGTGAGTTACCCCAAAAGAAAAAAAGAGAAACCCCTATTTGTCTGCAGCGCCTCGATCTTTTTCCCCTATATAGGAACAGCAATAGTGGGTGAGACAGCGTGAAAGGCCAGAAAGAAGCACAGCAGCACCCGCCCAACCCAATATTTACATCGCCCCAACAACTCAAGTGAGAGAAAAGGGGACATAGCAGAAGAGGAAACCATCATATTGTAAACAGGTAACAGCACAAGGTCTACTGTAGTGTGACATGAAGACCAGAATATACTATAATCATTACATTAACATGATCTGTTCCCCCCCCCCCACAGAAATCTTAAGCAATGAGATACTTGCCAGCACCCGAAAAGACCTCCCCACAGTGCAACCAAGACAGCCACCATACCGTACAAATACCATCCCAGTGCAGATCAAGAAAGGTACTTGCACAGAATGAGAAAAAGTCTTTCTTTATCTGGAGCTATGGACCATTTTCCGTATGCATTTTCAGTGCTTCTTGCTCTTCTAAGAAATGCAAAAGTCCCTCAGGATCCCCGAATGACTTCGTTTGATTATCCAAAGTCACTTTGAAACGCGCCGGATAAAATAAGCCGTACTTCGCTTGTAACTGCTGAAGGCGTGGTCGTAGATCCAGGAACTTTTTCCTTTTATCCATCGTTGTTTTACAGAGATCTGGGAAAAAGGAGATTCTATGCCCCTCAAAAGACACCGATGCCATCGCCCTTGCCGCGGCCATGATTTGCATGGCCTGCTGATGCCTTAGTAGGCAAAAAATTAGGGGCCGAGGTCTCGGGCTGTGTCCGCCCGTGTGCGTGGGTATGCGATGCGCCCGCTCTATCTCCAGCGGCTTGCTGAAAGTTATTCGGAGAAGAGTAGGTAGGACTTTTTCTATGAAGCTGATTGCATCTGATCCCTCCGCTCCTTCAGGGATACCGACAATTCTGATATTATTTCTCCGAGACCTGTTTGATAAGTCTTCGAAGTGCGTCTCCAGTAAATTTACCTTTTTCAAAGTTCTGGTCAGTTTTTTGCAAGCGGTCCTCGTGCGCAAGCACCATGCCGTCCATCTGTTCCACTCGTGTAGCAAGCCCCTGCGTTCTTTCCTTAAACTCATGCATGTCGGCCTGCATCTGTAGCAAAGTGTCTCCGTTTGCCGATATCATTGCTCTCATCGCCCGAAGCTCCGCCAAGATTTCATTCCTCCCCTCGTCGGCATCTCGCCCGGGCGCCATCTTGACGGGGGAAGGGGGGTCTTGTTTGGCCCGCTTGGAACCCGCGCTCCCACTTGAGGCAAAATCCAATTTGGACTGCTTCCCTGCCGCCATCCTGCAGGATCCTCTCCAGCACAGTCCAACAAGGGAAAGCACCCCAAGATTGCCGAGGCGAAAAGGTAGTTAAAACAGGGATATTTCAGTGGGTCTGCAGGAGCTAATCGCCTATGCGTCCATCTCGCTTCCCCGCTAGGCTCCGCCCCCCACCCAAATAACATTTAATAATTTCCTTATATTATCACTTGCCTGCCTTCCAGGGATAAAGCCCGTTTGGTCATTATGTATCAGCTGTGGTAGGTAATTCTGCAGTCGGGTTGCCAAAACCTTTGCCAAAATCTTTGCATCTAGATTAATTAGAGATATAGGCCGATATGACTCGCTCACACCCTTATCCTTCCCGGGTTTGGGTATCAGGGCTACCCCCGCCACAGATCGCGGCAATACCCCCCCCCCCCCACACCCCCTGCTGGATCCCATTAAATACCCTGGTGAGTTCCCCACAAATTTCAGGACAAAAGATCTTATAAAACCGAGCCGTAAGACCGTCTAACGCCGGTGCTTTGCCCTCCTTAAGGCCATTAATTGCTACACGCACCTCCCCTTCTTCAATCGCCCTGTCCATCCATAACTGTTCCGTCTCCTCCAACTTCGGGAGATTAAGCTTTTCTAAATATTCCCTAATCTCCACCTCCGAACCGCTCCGCTCCGCTCTATATAGGGCCTTATAATATCTACAGAATATCGCCTGAACATTCTCCGTTCCATGTTCCCATTCCCCTCTTTCATTCTTTAGCTTATATAACTGCTGCTGCACCTGCCTTCTCCTAAGCTGCCGAGCCAAGTATCTACCCGGTTTATTTCCCCCCACATAATAAGCATGCCGCAGCCTCTTCATTTGGAAGGCCACTTCTCCCAGTCTCAATGCCTCCAACTCCTCCTGCACTCTGGTCAACTGTTGCAAGATCGCCCTGCTCCCAGTCCGTTGATGCTCTCCAATCAGTTTCTGTAACTGAGTTCTCAACCCCTCCTCCTTCTCACCCACCTGCCGCTTCTTTTTTGCCGCCATAGCTATCAATCGCCCCCGTATTACCGCTTTCATACAATCCCACACTACTTCCCGGGCTACTTCCTTTCCCCCATTTAATTGAAAATACTCCTTAATACATTCCCGCATGCTTGCCACCCCCTCAGGGTCCGCCAGCAATGATTCATTCAACCTCCAAAATCGGAGCCCAGCTCTCTCCTTATATAGTGCTAGGGCCAGGGCTACCGGGTGCATGGTCCATCCAGGACACCACCCCAATATCCACTGCCCCCACCCTATCCAACCACTGTGAGTCGATCCACAACATGTCAATTCTACTATATGATTGGTGTGGGTATGAGAAAAAGGTATAAGCTCTCTCACCAACATGACTATATCTCCAGGCATCCACCAACCCCAATGTAGACATTTTAACCAACTTCTTCCTACCCAATTGATCCCATCGCCTCCCCCCTCCACCACTACGTTAAAATCCCCTCCTACAATCAGACACCCCCGTCTATGCTCCTCTATAAGTGGAAGCATACTGTCAAAGAAAGGGCCCTGGGATGTGTTAGGTGCATATACACAGCAGATAGTAGCTTCCTTCCCTTCCAATAACCCCCCCCCCCCCCGCCATATAACATACCTCCCTTCCATATCCCTAATGACATCCTTTGTTTCCACCAGCAGATCCTTTGAAAACAATATCCCCACTCCCCACTTTTTATAGGAAATATGATTAGCAGCAAACAATCCTCTATCATATTTACCCTGATATAGTCCCCCACCCGGGATACTCTTTAAATGGGTCTCCTGCAGTAGAAGTATATCAGCTTGGGCTCGGGCACCCTCTCTTACTACTGCCCTTCTTTTCTGCCAGGAATTGAGACCACGCACATTAAGCGTGAGACTTTTTAGTTCACGCTCCATTGCCAAGGTTCTTGCCTACTCTTGCTACAGTCTAGCCCGTGGAGATCTCCCTCCCCCTTCCCTTCATCCCTTATCAATTTGAAATTGCTCTCATCCCCCCCTAATTCCCACCCCCATTCCCCCCCTCATCACCCTCACCCATATCCCGCTACCATGCATACTCGTCCCCCATTTACCCCACTCACAACCCCCCGAAACCCATAGCCCAGAGCCACCCACCCCCCACCCCACTACACACCATCCCCGCCATCTCAGGCCATCCTACCCCACTTCAGTGCCACACTAAGCCAAATAACATTTACTTACTCAAATACATTATCTGAACTCCCTTCCCCCTTCCACATCTTCTGTCCCCACAGGTTATTCATACAGACATATTCATCCCTCAACTTCTGAAGGGTATATTCTTTCCACCTCGAGTGGATTTCCTCTCGCGTCTGTCCACACGGCGCCATCTCTCCTCCGGTACTCGCTGCTGCTTGCTCCCCTTCTGGTCCAACTCTGGTATCCGTTGTATGCCCGCCTCTTTCATAGCCTCCCTCAGGGCCTGTATAGTCTCCGCTCGCCGGGTCACCCCATCTATAGTGAAAGCAAGTCCTACTGGATACAGCCACTTATATCTTATAGTTTCTTCCTGTAGCCGTGCTGTAAACTCCTGCCAGGTCCTCCGACGTTGCAATGTAGCTGTAGCCAAGTCTGCGAAGATAGCTATCTCAATTCCCTGCCACTTAAACTTTCCCAGGGAGCGCATCCTTCTGGCTATTTTGTCCTTAATGTGGCAATCATGGAAACAAATGATAATGTCTCTAGGCTGCTCCCGTCGCGCTGCTCCAAGAGATCTGTGTGCACGGTCCAACACCACCTCTCCCACTTCCTCCCCAGCTTCCTTCAGGACCGCTTCACATATGGCTTTTGCTGTTTTCTTACAGTCGAGATACTCGCTCACTTCGGGTACCCCTTTTATACACAAATTCTGCCGCCTGGCTCTGTTCTCCATCTTCAGTGACAGACTCTTTATCCTCTTCCCAGGTCTTCATACCTTTTTCAAGGACCTCAGGGCGTGCCTCCAGGGCCTCAAGACACCCTGCAACTTTCGCCACCCAGCAGCAGGCTTCAGTTATATATCAGCTCTCAGCTGTGCAAACATCCCCTCCACTTCTTCTTTGAAACCAGCAATGTCCGTTTTAATCTCATGAAACCACGATTTAAGTTCGTCTTTGGAGATGTCCACAAGAGCACTTGCTGCAAGAGAGTCCTTCTTACCAGTATCAGATATTACCACTCCCCCTGTCAGGTCCTCTGCCTGCTGTTTCTCTGTCTTGAAGGTCTGCCTTCGCACTGCTGAATGCAAACTCTTTCAGGTCAGCAGCTTTTTTCCTAGTAGATGCCATAATTTGATCTTTGTTGCTTGCTCTCACTTCCTCTGCCAGTGCCTTGGCTCTTATTAGCTGCTGGTGCAATGCTGGGCCACTACCACCTTTTGCAGCCACCAGATGGTGCCAGATTCTTACATTACATTGCCATGTGCTCCGTTGGGGAGAATGAAGGTGCTAAATAAGTATTATAAGCAGTTTATATATATTGCAGTCCACTTTCCTCCAGGTCTTGCAGTTGGCTTCCACTTTCTGTCTTATAACACTGCACACTTCTACACGCTCCGTATTCACCGGGTCCGGGAGACAGCCCCCCTCCAGATTAACTCCACCACTGGCAGCTTTCCCAAAGCAGGCCTTCCTCAGCTCACTCTGCTCACCTCAATCAGGTGCTGGTTTCTACCGAGGGCTCCAGCTTGAGTACAGCCCCCTCCATTTCCTTCAAACACTCGCAGTGAGGACCGTCGGGGTAGCATTAACCGCCTCAAAGCAGCCACCGAAGTCCGCTCCGATTTTCAGGACGCCAGTCCACCTCGAGGAGCTCTACACAGAGATGCAACAGTCTCTTTCCTTGCTAGGGCCCGGCAAAACAGACTCCCTCTTGCACAGAATTTTAGTGGTTAGTCCGGTAATCACAGTCTGGGGGGAGTTCAGATAAGTATGCCTCAGAACGCAGCCGTTACAGGCACCGCACCACTCAGCCTCTCTCCTCGTTCCCATCTCACGCGGTGTACCAGCCAGGCCTCACTTCTCAGCATAGCAGGGGGTTTATTCGGGGCTACTTTAATACCATCTCCTCCAATTCCCTCTTATCTGCTTCGCCCCGTTTTCCGCCGCACTCAGCCACCCTTCGGCTCACCCTAGACACGGGTTCATAGCCTCCTCACTGGCAAATGCAGGACGCTTAGCAAGGAGCTTCAGGGAAACGCGGCCATGTTCGTCCGGGCTCACTAGCGCCCCCCCCCCCCCCTTACCGGGCTGAAGTATTCAAATGCTCTTTGGCGTGCTGTTTGTGAGGTATTGCTTTTTATGGATGTAGTTGACTGGGTGTTTTGATGCTGTGTGTCACCAAGGATAGAAGGGTGCTGGACACCATTCAAGCAGCTATGCGTGGACTGCAATCAGCTGATCCCAGAGGCATTTGTCATCTCTCTATGTGGTTTAGTGGATATGAGAGCCATCATGTGGGGCATGTTGGACAAGTTACTGCGTCTAAAGGTGGAGGTGCCAGTGCACCTGGCCAAGTCGGGCAAGGGCAGATATTCTATTTCTCTTGGGATGCCAAAGAAAGATGGCTCCTTTTGACCAATGGCCTCAAGGCAATCAATGCTCCTTTACACATGTTGCACTTCCAAATGGAAACTCTGAGATCTGTGATTCCTAGCATCTCTTGGTTTTGGCCAGAGCATGTTTTCATATCTCAATCTGAGAGGATCAGCAGAGATGACAGTGTGAGCCAAACAAGGCAAAACAGACAGTTCGCTGCCCTCCTTTCGGCCTCTCCACTACCCTATGAATGTTCTCCAGGGTCATGGTGGTGGTGGTGGCTGCTGCGCTGCAGCACTAAGGACTACGTGTACACCCATTTCTGGTCGACTTGCTCATCTGAGCCTGTTCTGTCAGAGGTCTCTCAGATTTTGGCCCAAGCGGTGTCCTACTGGAAGGCCTGAGCTGAGTGATCAATCTGGGAAAGCATCCACCGGAGTGTTCCCAATCCCTGGAATTTCTGGGAGCACTGTTTGATGCTCAAGTGGGCAGAGTCTTCCTGCCAGAGGAGAAAGGGCAGAGATTGTTAAAATTATTCTAAGTGTTCTGTTCTCAATAGGCACCTGAGTTTGGGATTCTTTCCAGCTTACTGGCAGTGGCAATCAAGATGGTGCTATGGGCATTCTCATATGAGGCCGCTCTGGCAGCCCTTCCTGACTGGAGCTCAAGCTCAGGCTTCTACTCTAGCTGGGAGCAACAGCCAGCTTGAGGTGGCGACTTTGGCCACATTATCTGAAGAGGAACATGCCGCTGAAGCAGATGCCAGTCTTACAGGAGGGAAGCCCTTGTCAAGACTGAATGGGCCAGGGCTTTTGGAGCCGCAGGTAGGTGGTGTGGTCCATCAACCATTTCAAAGCAAGCGTTATCTAACTTGCCCTCTTGTGTTTTCTCGCCCTTGGTCAACGGTGGGGAGGTGCAAGTGTTTGAGCAACGCCATGGCAGCAGCACATATCAATTGGCAAGATGCCACAAGGTGTGCAGGAGTTGCCCTGGGGATGACTCCGATTCACCTGGGTGAAAATGAGCCTCCTAGCTCTGTTGGCTTCGCATGTTGCCGGGGTGGTCAATGTGGAAGTGGGCTTCTTCCATCGTCACTCTCTTGATCCCGGAGAGTGTGAGTCGAGTCCGGTCTTTCAGATGCTTCTCCACTGTTGGGGTCACCCCATGATGGAATTGATGGTGTCCCGCTCCAATGACAAAGTGTGCCATTGTTTCACTCACCACACGGAAAATGGGTCCAATGTCACCCTGGTTCAGTCCTCATCACAGAAGAGCTTGCTATATGTGCTTTCTCCATGGCTGCTGTTGGGGCATGTGCTTCAGCACACAGTGCCATTTGGGCTGGATTGTTCTGGTGGTCCTGGATTGTATGAGGAGAGCGTAGTTTAGAGACCTGATGCAGTTCCTGCAGGTGCCTCCTCTTCATCTGTCCCATTTTGGGGCTGGTTGCATCAGAGACCATTTATCCTGGATAACCCAGCTCCCTTCTTGCTTACAACTTGGCTTTTGAAGGGAGTCAGCTGATGCATAAGCACTACTCTCCCACAGTAGTTTCCCAGTTTCCATTCTGTTCAAAGCCCAGAGGGGTTCTATCAGCCTGGCATACATGCAAGTCTGGTACCTCTTCAAGCATAGGTGCGGCACATGACAGTTTGTTCTTAAGTCTGCAAAGGTGCTGGCTCTGTCTTCTACAGGACAGTCCAGAAAAGGATTTTTTCCCTTACCTCCCTTCCAGGTGGCAGCTCTGTGCTGTTTTAGAGGTCCAGTGGCTGGAAAGTCTTCAGCTCTGCATTCAGATGTTTCACATTTTTTCAAGGAGTTCTGTGTCTGTGTCCTTCCTTCTGGTCATATGTTCCTTCCTGGGATCTCTGTCTGGTGCTCAGGGTCCTGGTGTTGGATCCCTTTGAGCCTCTAAATGACTAGACTCTCAAGATTGTTTCCTTGATCGCAATCTGCCAGCAAGCCAGATTTCCGAGCTGCAGGCTCTGACTTGCCGGGATCCATATTTGTCTTTCAGAGGTGGCTGTTACCATTTGGCCTGAACCTTCCTTTTTGCGCAAGGTGATATCTCCCTTCATGTGAACCAGATGATTTGCTTGCCTTTCTTTTCTAAGGAGCAGTGCAGAGGGAAAGATAAGGATCTTCGCCTTGTGGATGTCCAGAGGATGCTTCTCCATGACTTAGAGGTTAAGAATTTCTTCTGAAGTCCTATCACCTTTTGATGCTGTTTGCTGGCACATGTAAGGGTGTCATGGCAGTCAAGTCTACCTTGGGGCACTGGATCAAGGACGCAATTGCTTCAGAGCATCTGTGATGGAACCAGCTCTTCTTGGGCGCAAGCGTCTTTGTGGGCACAGAATAGCTCAGTAGCCTCTTCAGACATTGTCAGGTGGCAACATGAGCATCACCTTCCACTTTTTGTCAAGCATTACTGCTTGGATGTCCAAGTTCAGGCAGACAAAGTCTTTGGCTTAAGCTTTATGAGCTTAATGTACCATTCCACTTGTCTGGACTGGTCTAACACAACAATATGGAAGGTGACATTTTACTTACCTATAATGGCCTTTCATTGAGTCCTGCTAGACCAGTCTAGGATGCATCCCTAGAACTGTGTTTGGTCTGTTATGTTGTGGCGGTATGTTGGTCTGCTATTATTTATATATTTTGAACAGCAAACTGTCAGTAGGAAATGGACCTACAGAGCCATTTCTCCTGTACATGGTTTCTCTGATTCATTACTGTTGCGCACGTTAAGGTTATGTGAGGTTTGCCATGCTTTCTCATATGCTTTGGGATGAATACTGAAGTGCCCTCTAGTGGCACAGGCCAATAGAGGCATGGGAGTGATGCCACTGAAACCTGGGCATTTCACTGGTTGTCTGTCTTCACCAATATGCTGGTAGGGGAACACAACAAACTTGTCTGGAGTGGTCTAGCAGGACTCAGCAAGGCATTACTGATGCTTCAAAGTAACATAGTAAATGTTAGCAGATAAAGACCATCTAGGCAGTTCCTCAAAATTCACCAAGTCTGTACACATAAAAAGTAAAACAAAGCAATACTGAAGATGCTTTTACTAAATCACAATTATCGTCATTATCGGTATTTGGCTTTAATAAAAACAAAACTAAAAAATTTAAAATGAAGATAGCACGCACTGGTCTGTTCTTCGTACCTTCATCAGTTCCTCAGATGTCATCTCTTTAATTTAATTTATTTAATTTTGATATATTGCCTTTCACTGGATTTCAAACCAGTTTACAATAAATAAAATACAGTATATACATTAAACTAAAGTAACTTACATCCAAAACAGGAAAGATACAGACAACAGTTATATAACAAAAAACTAGAAGCGAACACCAAGGAAACAAGGGCAAGGAAGAAACAATGATTTCCCAAATTGCTAATGCCAGTTTTGCAATCCATGGGGCAGCCTAGGCTCATCAGCACTACATTACTAAGGAAGTGTGAGATTATGAACAAAATAAAAAGCTTATGAAACCAGAAATGACTTGCTTAGAGGCAAGTGTATAGGCTGGTATGGAAATTGTGGAGGAGTGACATCTGACATCACTGGAAGTCACCAATTTTACCCATAAGAGACTGGGCCCTCCATAGAACATGGCTACGTGCCCAAAGGGGAGTGCCTCTCCCTTGGAGTCCTAGAGAAGCTAGGAATGCTGCCAGTTTTGTGAGCACTCTATGGGGAAAAAGAAGTTGCATTAAGACAGTGGTTGCTATGGTTTAATGAGGTCCAATGGACCGTCATGTTCACTTCGAAGATTTAGATGTTATTTCTTTGCATATTTGGTTAGTTTTAACACAAACAGAGGCTACCCTCAAAAATAAGTCTTTACAGCAATTATATGGATTTTCCAAAGAGACAATACAGAAATAAACAGACGGATAAAAGGTTGACACTGTTGGAAGCATGAACTGGGAAGATGGAGACTCTGATCTCTACTTTTCAGGATGTGGCTAGTTTATTAAATCATAACAAGTTACAGCTAAAGGTGAAAAGTTTCAGATTCTTAAATTTTCCATGTACACATTTGCTCTGTCCTTAATCCTTAAGTTATTAAAATAATATTTAAAGGAGATATTAGAATCTGGATAAGTGCCAGCACTTACCTAGTTAGCATAGTTTTCAGTCGGCACTTATCTGGGTAACTTAGGACATATGAAAAGCAGACCTAAGTTGCTATCTGGATAAGTGCTGGCTGAAAAGCATGCCAACCGGGTAAATGCAGACATTCATCCAGATACCACTGCTCAACCAAGATATTCAGCAAGAGTTCCCACCCCAATACTGCTGCTGAACATCCCACCAATATTTAAGCACCACGGCTGATCACTGTGTTTGAATATCAGCCCCAAAGAGATTAGTTACAGAAAAGGATGGAGATTTGGAACCTATGACATTGGATTGTTTAGATTTGCCAGTGTTAAAGTCCTCACAAGATAATATTCCTTCATATGAACTTTGTTAGTCACCTTTAGAAATGAATTGGATAAAACTATGATTATGAAGGAGCTATTTTCCTAAAAGGATGTTCCTTTCTGTGGTCAAAGGATTAGCATCTTCCCCAAAGGCATACACAAGAGCTTGCTGGAGAGCTTCCCTAAAAATGAAACCCTGTATTTTGACATTGTGTGCTTCTATTTAAAATTTCCACTGGGAGAGAATTGCTATGCTTTTCTTGAACCTCTCCATTTGAAAATTATTTTAGCAGAAAAATCATCCACATAAAGTTTCTCTTTGCAGTAGTAATGGGGGTTCTGAGCAAGGATATACATCATCTGTGCTCTGCGCCATGTCTAGGGGTTTATATTTTACTTTCAGTACTTCTGATCTCCTTAAACTGGACTAGTGTTTTATTTATTTTCTTTGGACTATTGCACGAGAATATTTTAGTTTCCTTTTTCCTTGAAATTACGTTAATATGTAAATTGGGATTAATAAAATTAAATGTTAAGGCTAGTCTTAAATATTTTATAGGATGATTCTACAGAGGACAAAGAAAGAATTCCACAGTGAAGGGGCAAAAAGTAAGAAAGGACTCCTCTGAATGGTCTCTAAACAGACTGCCACAGGAGAAAAAATAGTGAGGAGATTCTAATATTGGGATCAAAGAAGTTACCATGGACAAGAACAGATAAAAGATCTCGATAAAAGTATCTGAATACTATGCTCTGTAAGTCAATATGAAGATTTTGAATTTAAGTCTACAAGTAACAAGACGCCAATAGTGAGCTGCCAGAAGTGGAGTCACCCAGTCAAATCTGCATCCTTTATGAATTAATTCAATAGCCATATTCCGAATGAGTTGCAAGCAAAGCATCAAGGATTACTTTAGTTCCTTGTATAATGAGTTATAATAACCAATACAATTAATTGAGAGCACATGTCTGAGAAGATCTTTTGTATATGTAAGCAGCTTAATGGAACAAGTCTGTCTCAATGCTACAAAAAAAGATGTCCTTACTAATGTGAAAATGTGTTGGTCAGACATCGGTAGTGAATCAAGGTGAACCTCTAAAGTCTTAACAGTTGTATAGAGTAACAGCCCGACCATAAATAACTGGCAAAAACCAAGGGAGAGGCTGTTTCTTATCAAGCCAGATAGCTTCAGAATTCACAGGATTCAAGCAAAGGCCATTAACTGATAAAATAGTTGGAAACATAGAAACATGACGGCAGTAAAGACCACATGGTCTTTCTAGTCTGCCCTTCCATATCAACCACTACAACAGTTCCCTCTTTTCCTTTAGAGATCCTCTGTCTCGTGTTTTTTTGAATTCAGATACTGTCCTCATCTCTACCACCTCCACTGGGAGACTATTCCATGCATTCACCATGCCTTCCGTAAAGAAATATTTCCGCATATTATTCCTGAGTCTATCCCCTTTCACCCTCATCCTGTGTCCCTTTGTAGCAGAGCTTACTTTCAATCAAAAGAGGCTCTCTCCTCCTGTGCATTTATGCCATAAAGGTATTTAAACGTCTCAATCACATCTCCTCTATCCCGCCTTTCCTCTAAAGTATACATATTAAGATCCTTAAGTCGGTGCTCATATGCTTTATAGCAAAGACCATTAACGATTTTATTAGCTACCCTCTGCACAGACTCCAACTTGTTTATATCCTTTTGAAGGTGTGGTCTCCAGAATCGCACACAATACTCCAAATGAGGTTGCACCAAAGACTTATACAGAGGAACTATCACCTCCTTTCTTCTGCTAGCCAGAACTCTCCCTATGTACCCAAGCATCCTTCTAGATTTTGCAGTCGCCTTTTCTACCTATTTAGTTAATTTAATATTGTCAGACGCAACCATGCTTAGCTCCTGTTCTTTTGTGGACAGAAGTACTTAACCACCCCCATACATTGTACCACTCCCTTGGAATTTTGCAGCCCAAATGCATGACCCTGCATTTTTTAGCATTAAATCTCAGCTGACAAATCCTAGACCATTCTTCAAGCTTAACTAGATCCCTCCTCATGTTATCTGCATCTTCCTGAGTGTCTACTGTGGATTTTGGTATCATCCGCAAAGAGGCAAACCTTAACCGAAAGCCCTTCCGCAATATCACTAACAAAGATATTAAAAAGAATCTGACAACAGACGGATCACTGCGGCACTCCACTGGTAACCTCCTCCTCCTCAGAGTGAGCTCCATTTACAGTAGTGGCCAAAAAATTAAGGCAGAGTCCAAAATATCAAAATTTTATTAGAAAAGTATGTGTTAGTGTCACTTTCATGGTCAAAAGCTTTAAGAACTAAAGATATATATGTCATTTTCAAAGTTTTATTTAGGAAACAATATATGTGTCAATATTTGATAGGGTGTCCATGATTTTTCAGCACAGCCTGGATTCTTGTAGGCATACTGTTAACTAGCGTTTTAAAGTATGCCGGAGTGATTTTGTTGACCCATAAATGCTTGAGTATGTCCTTTGAATCTGCTTCTGAAGTTGGACGGTGTGCTGCCACCCTTTTTTTCATAAGAGTCCAACAGTTTTCAATTACATTGAGATCCAGAGAGTTTGATGGCCAACTTGGTAGCAGTTCGATCTGGTTGTCCATGAACCATTTTTTGACTGTTTTTGCAGTGTGGCACGGTGCCAAGTCCTGCTGAAATATAGTTGTGCCAGAAACATTCATGTGTATTTTAACTTTACTATTCAGCATGGGTGTGTATTTTGTAGCATTTCGGACGACGTGTACGGCCACCTGATTTCAGAACATTCTGAACTGCACACCTTGATATATGCAAATCTTTTGCAACAATACATTGCGAATATCCTTCAGCATGGAGTGTGACAACTTGTCCCTTTACAAAGTCATTAATATCACACTTTCTACCCATCTTGATTGTATATTTTACATGTAACTTTCAATCTTTTCCTAGTTGTAAAAATTCAAAACTTCATCCAAGAAATCTACTACAGAGTGTAAGTAAACTAAAATGGATGTCAGACACATGGTGTGACTAATTTCCATGCTGATTAAATAAGTAAGCACTATGACATCTCCACAGTACATTATTTAACAATAAATTGTAGAAAAAGATACCCTGCCTTAATTTTTGGCCACTACTGTACCTGTACCTTTTGTCGCCTCCCATTCAACCAATTTCTAACCAAGCAGTAACTTTAGAGTCTATCCTAGGGTGGCTCAGTTTTCTTATAAATCATCTGTACAGAATTTAAAAACAACACATCTAGGGCACTCAATCAGTCCAACTCCCTGGTCACCCAGTCAAAGAAATCGATCAGATTTGCCTGACAAGACTTGCCTCTGGTGAATCCATGCTGCCTCGAATCCAGTAATCCGTTGGACTCCAGAAACCTCCCTATTTTCTCTTTCAGCAGCATTTCCAATAATTTACTCCCACAGAGGTTAAACTAATCAGCCTGTATTTTTCAACCACATCCTTACTTCTGCTTTTGTGTAAAGGAACCACATGTGCCTCTCTCCAGTACTCTGGCACCACTTCCGATTCCAAAGCGGCATTGAAAAGGTCAGTCAGTGGAGCTGCTACAACGTCCTCAAGTTCCTTCAGTATTCTCGGATGTAACCCACCTCTAAATACAGAGGTTGAGAGAGGCCCAAGGTCAGGAGATAAAGTGTCAACAAATAGTAATGTTTGTCATTTTTAATCCAAAACAGAAAAACCCCAAAGTTTCCGGTTTTTCCCTGTGTTTTCAATAAATGTGCCCTATTGAGTAATAGGGTGCGCTATTGACAACATTGCACCTCAACTGAAAAAATTTGATTATAAGAGCATAAAACAAAAAAGTCACATAAATGGCAGGAAAACAAAGCAATTTTTGACCCCTACACCCCTAGATATCATCTGCATAATAACAGTGACCAAGTTTCATACTTTGGACTATAATTTTATTTATTTGTTGGCATTTATATACCTCATTTTGCAGAGATCAAATGCGGTTTACATAGAACTAATGCAAAAACCAAACCAGTTACATGGAACATTTCAGATGAATATCAACATTAACATGGGAACTATGTACAGAAAGTGAGTCTTAGGGTATGTTTACTAAACACCGCACAATTGCGCACCGCACAATAGCGCACGGCAATGATGCACTTAAGTGCTCTTAAGTGCCCCGCACACTTGCGCGTCACACTAACGGGCCCACGCACACTTGCGCGCCGCACTAACGGGCACGCACAAGTACGCGGCCCGCAAATGTCCGATAGAGGCGTGGAAAGGGCGGAGGAAGGCTCCCGAGGGGCGGAGAGACGGGGTTAATGGGCGGGGAAGGGGAGGGGAGAGGCTCCCCGCACATCAGCGGGGCCGAATTTACAAGCAAAAACTATCGCGAGTGAAACACTCGCGGTAGAGTGCATTTAAAGGGAAGAGAAACCATTTCCGTCAGCAATGTTCAGGAAAACCGGGGAAACCTGCAAAACGTGAACAGTGTGATACATGTGCACAGAACAAAAGTGCAAATAAAAATAGAAAATGACCACAACAAAATTACTAAAAAGCGTAAGTCAGCTGGGCAACAGTGATATTAATGGGCAACACCACAAAACACTCCCAGGAAAGCCCCCAAAAAAAGAAATGATTTTTGGAAGGGTCTACGGAGCGGAGACCCTTCCAAAAATCATTTCCTTTTTTGGGAGCTTTCCTGGGAGTGTTTTTTATGGTTGCCCATTAATATCACTGTTGCCCAGCTTGGTTATTTTTTTCCCCCTTTTTTCGTGGTCATTTGCGGGGTGTATTTGCACGTTTGCCTCCAGACAAGGTGAATGAGCCCACAGTAAAAATGTGCAGAGCAGGGTTTAGGATTCTGCCGGCCAGGTTTCCCATCTAGAGGGACTGCACTGTCTCTGTGGCCACAGTGTGGTGCAGCGGACAGAGCCAGTACCACTAGGACCAGAGGGTCACAGGTTCAAATCCCAACTGGGGCTCATATTTTACCCACCACTAAACAGAGATAGTAAAGACACTCCGTTATTGCAGAGAACATAAGCATGGTTCCAACACCTGTATTTTACCTAACACCGCACACACACCATAACAATGGGCATTACCGACAGCCGAGTCCCCCAAATGCAGTCCTGGAGTGCCACAACTCAATCAGGTCACATGCTTTTCCAAGATAAGGACATGCCAGCATGTTGGCGGAAGGGTACAGGTGGTGGCGGGGGCAGTGGCTGCTAGCCACAGCAGACAGTGGCCTAGCCATGTGCAGGCTGGCACCGTCCACTGCAACAGACAGGCCCTGTCGGATGTACAGTCATGGACTTCCCAGGGAATTCAGCCAATCTGTGGCTACACGGTGGTGCAGTGCACACAGACAGTGTGTGCAAGAACAGAAGGTCACAGGTTCAAAACCCAGCTGGGGCTACTGCCAATCCTGTCCACATATTTTTCCCACAACTAAACAGTGATAGTAAGGACACACCCTTTGTGCCGAGGACATATGCATTGGTAATACGCCTATCTTTTACCCCACCGAGCACAGCCACCATGAACAGGGGCAGTACCTAGAGCAGAGTCTCCCAAATGCAGTCCTGGAGGGCCACACACCATTCAGGTTCCCTGCTGCCTCTAATACAAATGCCTGTGCTGCATAGCTATGCACCACCCCCATGGCATGTAGATGTAGCTCATGCATATTCATGAGGGACAGCATGAAAACCCGAACAGTGTTTGGCACACCAGGACTGGAGTTGGGAACCTCTGCCGTAAAACAGCAGCCAACAGGGGCAAACACACCCACACCCACAGGCCCCATTGGCCAATGCCTCCTGGAGAGGCAGGACATTGGGCCCTGCGTGCATCTCCCAATACTAGCACCTGCATACCTTAGCAATGCCACCCTACACCTGGGTATATGGTACACAGCTCTCAAACGTTTGCTATGAGTACTGGCAGATAGACATTCCTCTGTTAAGCACAGCTTGCTCTTTGAGCTCCAACATAACAATCTGTCTGATGTCTGCGGTGCGTGCTTCAGGTATGGTCTCTGACAGTGTTTACCACCCTGGGGAGTGACCCCCAACAGTACTGCGTAGCATATCCATGCCTGTACTGTGCCCAGGACTGGTGTGGTGGGCAAGGCTGATAAGCCCCTCTATAGTAGCACAATGCTGGCATACGTGTGGGAGTGTGTGTCTGTCTATACAGTGTGTGTTGGCTGCAAACACCTTCCACAGCCCACACTGCCAGCACTGTTGCCAGTATTGGCCTGCCAATGTGCATAATGAGCAGCAAGGTACCATGGGTATAGCTCAGACAGGGTGGGCTGGCCAGGATGCATCTGCACAGGGCATAGGGCACTGGCAGGGACATTGTAGTGGCCAGCCACCACCTACACAGACAGGGTGACCTCTGTATGTGCTGCTGGGGTTTCACTCCACCCTGACTGTGCAGTGATGACAGCATGGCTAGGCACCCCCATAGTGTTAGATAGTATTTCTCTCATGTGATATTTATGGGTTTCCTTTTGGGGCCCAGTCACTGACTTATCTGCTTGTGTGCACTGCCATCCCAGTTCTGGGTGCATACATTTCCAACAGGACTAACTAGCAGACTGTTCTCAGCTGGTATGTGTCCTGATGGAGCACCTTGCAGGATGCAGCAGCTGAAGGCTTGCTGCAGGAGAATATCTGATGGTGGTGGGGTGCAGCTTAGCATATCCAGGCCTAATGTCTGTCTGATATTGTGTTATGGATGTGTATAGAGCTGCTTTGGATGCCCTGTAGGGTGGGTGTCTGTTCCCCAGCAGGACTGGGGTTGATGGTCCACTCTACTGCCACCATTGCAGGGAGGTAGAATGTGCATCTGTTGATAGGAGACCCTGTTTTTCACCTGCAGCTGAGGGGAGGGGAGGCGGGGGGGAATGGTGGTACATAGCCCACCTAGGGGTCCCCCTGACTGAGACAGACAGAGATACCCAAGGTGTTTCTGCAGAAACTACCTATCTCACAGATTAATACTGCTTTGGAGCTCCGGCATGGCCTCTTTCAGCCATGGAAGGTGTTGTGGACCTGGTCCTGGGCGCCTCATCGCACCCTCAGGGTGAGCACAGTACCCGCACAATGTGACGGTGTGTAGCTACTCTGTGCCAGTAAAACACCCGGTCAGTACCCCCTACCAGGCCGAGGTGCTGTGTGGGTGCACACGGACACTTCCCCCTACTGGCCGGGGAGCTTTTGGGGTGCATTCCCCATCTTGTGTTCATCTGTGGACAGCTGATTTGCATGTGCAGTGCATCATGGGTACGGGTGGCCTAACCCTATCCTGGTTACCACAGCAGATTGTCTGTGTGGTGACGTGAAGGCTCTCTGCAGTCAGCCAGGGGCTTGCTGGCAGCTATAGAGCTGTAGCCCAATGGTTACTTCACTGCCTGTGAAGCCAGAGGTCATGGGTTCAAACCCACAGTGGGGTTATTTGATAGGGTTGTCCAAAGCATTTTTTTAAATTTAATGTACATATGTTGATGCCAGCAATAACACCCTCAGCGTACTGTACCCATAAGGTGCCTCTGAGGGTGCTTTATAGGGCGCCCTATAGGGCACCTTATGGTTGCCGTCCATATAAGGTGCACTATACATTATCCTGTGACGCAACATATATGGTGCCCTATAGGGGACATTCTAGGGTGCCTTGGCGGACAGTGAACTTTAACATGTGCCTTATGGGCAGCCTTATGTTAACACGCTTTGTGAGTGCGTTTGCTAGTAGTGATAACTGAAATAAAAATAAATTGCCCCCTACAGCACTCATCCCCATAATATGTACTGCCTCAGTGAGCCTTCTTCATTGGGCACTGTGGGGGATTGAACCCCTGATCCCTGCACCATTGGTCAGTGTCTTAACCATTGTGCTGTGGCTCTCTTCCTGTGCTTGGACATCGGCGCACCGCCTTATGCCGCCCGAGATTAACAGTGCACCGCCTTATGCCGCCCAAGATTAACAGTGCACCGCCTTATGCCACCCAACAGTGCACCGCCTTATGCCGCCCAAGATTAACAGTGCACCGCCTTATGCCGCCCAACAGTGTGCCGCCTTATGCCGCCCAAAATTAACAGTGCACCGCCTTATGCCGCCCAAAATTAATATGCCTCCTAAAGCACTTTTACCCATTAAAGTTAATGCCTCAGCCAGCCTTTTTTGTTGTACACAATGGGGGATTGAACCCATGGCCCCTGCACCAGCAGTCAGTGTCTTAACCATTGTACTATGGCTCTGCTCTTTTGTGTGTGCACATCAGGGTGCCACTTAGCCTTCCCACGCACTATTGTGCACGGCGCACAATAGCACGCCGCGCACATGTGCGATCGCTTACTCCCGTTTTTTTTTCTTTTTTCTGCCTGAACCGCCCACTCCTTATATGGCACAGGCACACTAACGGGGCCCGCACAATTCCGGGATCTTAAGTAAACATACCCCTTAGTGACTATAATGACATTGGGTGCTAAGAAGCAATTGAACAAAACATGTACAAGTACAGAGTGCTATTGTACACCATGACAGCAGAAATGTACCAGAGGGAAAGTTATCCACAGAGACATAAGTATGATCAATAAGATAGGAACTAAACCAGTTCAAGCACTGTTCATCCAATTCCTAAAACTAGTTAGACAGAAAATTAGAGTCTGAACAATACGATCAAAGGCAAGATTAAAATCTATAGACACAAGTACAGCCAGTCTTCCATCAAGACTAACGAATCTCATCCCACATGCCCAACAGGAGAGATTTGGTACTATGGCCATGCCTAAAACCAGCTTGCCTTAGATGTAATACATTGATGACATCCAGAAACTCAGAAATGGCCATGAACTATATTCAAATATTTGGATGTAAAGGGCAGGTTTGAAATTGTCCAATAGCTTCAAATGATAGAGGGGTCAAGGTTAGCCTTTTTTTTTTTTGTTAAAGGGGATGAACATGATTAACCTTCTTTAGAAGGCTACAAACATGCCGTTTCCAAAATGAGGGAACCTGGCCTGTAGATACTTGCAATAACCATGGTTAACATAAAAGGAATGAGTTCGATGAGATTCATTTAACAGTCGAGTTTGTAATGGATCAATGGAGAAATCGTGGCCCTAACTAATTCCAATGTCATTTTAACCTAAAAGGTGGAAAACCAAGATGAAAAAAAGCCAGCCATGTAGAGCCAATATAACATCAAAAAGATAAGGAAGAGTTCTGATTAACAATTTATATGGCACTAGTATAGCGTAGTTACTCACCTGTAACAGGTGTTCTCCAGGAGCAGCAGGAATCAGTCCTCACTTATGGGTGACGTCGGCGCCGACGGAGCCCTCGCGGAGCAATTTTCCCCAGCTTTCAAAGAAAGCCTTTGGGAATTGCAGCGCGCATGCGCGGTAGTCTTCCCGCCCGAAGGTGCCATCTTAGCCAGTCAGATGACATAGCTAAAAAAGACAGCATAAAAATTTGCAAAAAGAACATAAGCAGACGATTGCAACTCCAAGGGGAGGAGGGAGGGTAGTGAGGACTGATTCCTGCTGCTCCTGGAGAACACCTGTTACAGGTGAGTAACTACGCTTTCTCCAGGACCAAGCAGGAAGTCAGTCCTCACTTATGGGACTCCCAAGCTCAAGGCTACCGGAGACCCTAAGCACAAAAATGAGCTCCCTCTAGCTCAGCAGCACAGAAGGAAAGAATCTTCGCTGAATTATCACCCACCGGTAGCCCACATCCGGGATGGAGGGTAGGAGTTGCTCAGACCTCAAAGAGATTACGGAGGACTGCCTGTCCGAAAGCACTGTCCCTACGGGACTCCCTCTCGAGACAGTAATGGACCGCAAAAGTCTGGCTCGAAGACCAAGTAGCGGCCCGGCAGATGTCTGCCAGCGGAACAGAGCGGAGGTAAGCCACTGACGTGGCCTTTGCCCGAACGCAATGAGCCGTGACTCGACTTTCTAAGGCGAGTCCGGCTGCCCCATAAGCCCAAGAGATACAGTCCGCAACCCAGATGGACAGAGTACGCTTGGAGACCGGGAGCCCCAATTTATTGGGGTCAAAGGACACAAAAAGCTGCGCAGCTTTACGGTGCTCCCGCGTACGGTCAAGGTAGAAGTTCAACGCCCTTCTACAGTCCAGGGTATGGAGGACCGTCTCAGCTCGGCTGGAGTGTGGTCTGGGAAAGAAGGTTGGAAGTACCACCTCCTGATTCAAGTGAAAAGGGGAGACCACTTTAGGCAGAAACTTTGGGTGAGTCCGTAGGACTACCCTATTCTTGTAGAACCGAGTGTAGGGGGGATCAGACACGAGGGCCTGTAATTCACTTACGCGCCTAACGGAAGTGAGGGCTATCAAGAACAGCGTTTTCCAAGACAGAAAACGGAGAGAGCAGGTAGCCATAGGTTCAAAAGGCGGACAGGTGATCCGCTGTAAAACCACATTCAGGTCCCAGTCAGGCGCTGGCGGGCGCAGAGGTGGTTTAAGTAGTAGGAGACCTCGGAGAAACCTCGCTACGAGAGGGTCGTTGGAGAGAGGTCTGCCGTCCACCGGCACATGATGTGCGGAAAGAGCACTGAGGTGAACTTTGACGGAGTTGGACTTAAGTCCCAGATTAGAGAGGTGTAGCAAGTACTGTAAGATCACCGACACCGGGCAGGAGAAGGGATCCTGAGACTGTTGGGTACACCAGACTGCAAAGCGACGCCATTTAAGGGCGTAGCATTTGCGGGTAGAAGGCCGTCGCGAAGCCAAGACGACCTCCTCCACCTCTGCCGGCAAGAGGAGAGGAGCAAGGACTACCCTCTCAGCAGCCAGGCCATGAGGTTGAGAGACCTGAGGTTGGGGTGCAGTAGGGACCCCTGATCCTGGGTGAGGAGATCCGGTTGCACCCCCAGAGGGATTGGATCCTCCACCGCCAGTTGCAGCAAGAGCGGAAACCACGGCTGCCTGGGCCAGCGAGGGGCCACCAGGATCATGAAAGCTTTGTCTCGGAGAACCTTGAAAAGGGTCCGAGAGACTAACGGGATGGGAGGGAAAGCGTACAGAAGGCTCCCCGACCATGAGATCAGAAAGGCGTCCGCCGCCACCCGAAGGGGGTGAGGCTGACGAGAGCAGAAGCGAGGAAGCTGCCGGTTGTGAGGACTGGCAAAGAGATCCACTGTGGGGAGGCCCCACCTGAGGAAGAGCTTCTGAACAATCAAGGGGTCCAGACGCCACTCGTGCGGCTGGAGGACCCTGCTGAGTTTGTCCGCCAGGCAATTTTCTTGGCCCGGGAGATAAACTGCCTTGAGGAGAATGCCGTGACTGACGGCCCAAGAGCAGAGCTTCTGTGCCTCCCGGCAGAGGAGGAAGGAGCCCGTGCCCCCCTGCTTGTTCACGTAGAACATGGCAACTTGATTGTCCGTCTGGACAAGGACGGACTGTTGGGAGGTCAGGTGGGAGAAGGCCTTGAGAGCTAGGCGGATCGCCCTGAGCTCCAGGAAGTTGATCTGCTGAGCAGACTCCCACTTGGTCCAGAGGCCTTGAGTACGTGCCTCTTGGCAATGGGCTCCCCAGCCCAGGAGGGATGCATCGGTGGTCAGCACCCGGGTCGGCTGAGGTGACTGGAAAGGCATTCCCAATACCAGGTTCGGCTGCCGGAGCCACCACCGGATAGACGAGACCAGCGGCTCGGAGACGCGCACCAGGTCTGCTAGGCCGCCCGTGGCCTGTCGCCACTGCTGGCGGAGACACCACTGAGCAGGCCGCATATTCAGGCGGGCATTGGGGGTCGCATGGACGGTGGAAGCCATATGGCCGAGCAGTCTCAGGAAGCGCCTGGCGGAGACCAGGGGCTGGCTGCGAAAGCGGTCGGCTAGGTCCATGAGCCGCTGAGCCCTGTCGAGCGGTAGGTACGCTCGCGCCTGAGGGGTGTGCAGCCTTGCGCCGATGAACTCGAGATCCTGTGAGGGGAGCAAAGTGGACTTTGCGAAGTCGATGACAAAGCCCAAGTGCTGCAGCAGAGTCACCGTGCGGCACGTGGCGGTGGTGACCTCCTGAGCGGACGCTGCTCTGATGAGCCAGTCGTCGAGGTACGGAAAAACATAGAGGCCGTGAAGCCGGAGATGGGCCGCCACGACCGCGAGACATTTTGTGAAGACTCGCGGTGCGGAGGACAGGCCGAAGGGCAGTACTCTGTACTGGTAATGATTTCCTGCCACCACAAACCTTAGGTATTGGCGGTGGCTTGGGTGGATGAGGATGTGCGTGTAAGCATCCTTTAGATCCAAGGAGCATAGCCAATCTCCCTGCTGGAGGTAGGGCAGAAGGATTCCAAGGGTAAGCATATTGAACTTCTCCCGCACAAGGAACTTGTTGAGGTTGCGCAAGTCCAGGATGGGTCGGAGGCCTCCTGTTCTCTTTGGTATCAGAAAATACCTTGAATAGAAGCCCTGACCTCTCAGGTGGTGTGGCACCGGTTCCACCGCCCGATCCTGCAGAAGACCTGCTAACTCCTGAAGGAGCAACTCCCTGTGCAGAGGGGGGCGCGGAGGCTCTCCCGGAAAATAGGAGGGAGGGACCTGATGGAAGTGGAGAAGGTAGCCCTCTCGCACGACCTGAAGCACCCAGGCATCTGCGGTGATGCTGGACCACCTGTCGGCGAAGTGAACCAGCCGGCCTCCGGTGCTGGGGGGAACCAGCGGGGGGGGAGAGGCTATGCTGAGCGAGTCAAAAACCCCCACCCTGCTGAGCAGGGGCTGGTGGCGCAGGCTTGGGGGCTTGCTGCCTACGGGACCCGTTACCCCGTCCCTTGGCCTGCTGGCCCTGTTGGGGAGCTGCAGGGGCCTGATAATGGGGGTATTGTTTGTAGGCAGCCGCCTTCCTCGGGTAAAAGGTCTTTTTTCCCGAGCCCTTCTTTTTCTGGGAAGGGGCGGAGGTCTTCCTAGAAAGCCTGGTCCTGGTGAGAGTCTCAGTCTCAATTTGTGCAGCCTTTTCCGCCATGGGCTTGCCAAAGAGGTTTTCGCCTCGGCAGGGGACATCGACCAACTTGTCCTGTACCCAGGGCTCAAGGTCGGATGACTGAAGCCAAGCCTGTCGGCGGGCACCGATGCCGGCTGCGGCTACTCGAGCCGAGGCTTCAAAGCCATCATAGGCTGCCCGGGACATGAACTTTGAGCATTCCCGAATACCTGTGGACAAGGCTAGGAACCTCCGCAAGGGTTCCTCGGACAAACCAGCGGAGAAGCCGGCTAGCTCTTTAGCCAGATCCCTGAGATACATGCCCATGTAGAGCTGGTAAGTCTGGACACGACAGGCGAGCATAGAGCCCTGGAAGCACTTCTTGCCAAGGCCATCCAGGTTACGGGCCTCCCTTCCAGGAGGCACCGAGGAGTGCATCTTCTGGCTCTTAAGACGATGCATGGCCGATTCCACTACCATGGAATGGTGCGGCAACTGCGCCTTTTGAAAGCCAGGGCTCTTGCGGACTCGATAGATAGAATCGACCCGCTTGCTCAGGACCGGCGAGGAGGCCGGACTCTCCCACATGCGGAAGAGCAGTCGTTCCAGCATAGGAGGAACCGGCACAGTAAAGTGCTCCCTCGCGGGAGAGTCATACTGGAGGGCGTCGAGCTCTTCGGCTCGAGGCTCCTCCTCGGGGTCCGCAGGGAAGGCCAAAGCCTTGGCCATATCCCTAACGAAATCCGAGAACCGGGCATCCTCCGGGGGGGACTGCTTCCGAGGCTCGGACTCCGGAGAGTCCGATGGGACACACCGAGTCCGGAAAGAATCAGGTGACTCTTCTTCCTCCGACTCCCAGACCGACTCCGACGAGGACTCGGTGGGGTCGGCTCGGGCAGGGTGCGGCGCCAGCCGCCCCGACGCCGAGGGAGTCGGCGTCGGCGACCTCGGTCCCGAACGGGAGGCCGAGGGCGACCTCGACCGAGGATCGACTCGAGTTCTCATCGACTCGAGGATCGGCTCGGTCTCCGGGGTCGACTTGGACGTCGACGTCCCGGCGGTCGGGGCAGCGACGCCAGCGAAGCCAGCGAGCAGTGCCCGCTGCTGGTCCATGAAGGCAGACAATCTGCTCTCCAAGGCCGTCAACCTGAGTCCGAGCTCAGGCGACCCAGCAGCCCCCGACTCGGGCCCCGACGGCGTCGGGCCCGACGTCGGCTGACGCGGAGGCGAGTCCAGAAGGACAACAGGACTTACCCGGGCAGGCATCTCCGACTCCAGGCGAGGTCGCTTCGGGAGGTGATCCTTCTCCAAGGACCCGGGGCGGCTGTCGGGGCTATGCGACCTGGCCCTCGCGGAGCCAGGAGCGTCCACCGACGCCGCCCTCGCGGGTTTTTCCTTCCGTCGATGGTCCCCGGAGGGAGAACCCCGGTCGGAGGAGCTCCGTCGACGGTCCGAACTGGAGCCTTTCGACAGTGAGGCCTCCGACGAGGTCCGGGTACGGCTGGGGTCAGCGAAGATTCTTTCGCGCTGATGCCGCCGACTTCTCAACGCCTTCGAGGACAGTTTGCTGCAGGGCCCACAGATCAGTTCCTCGTGATCTGGGCCCAGGCAGCGGAGGCAAAGGTCGTGTGAGTCGGTGAGTGACATATTTCGGTCACACCGACCACACCGCTTAAAGCCACTGGCAGCCATCGGGGGAAAAAGGGCCCCTGCGAGGTCAAAGGACCGGGCTGCCAGGGAAAAAACGAAAACGAAAACTGACTAAGTCAGAAAAAACCGAAAAACCGTTAGAGGACTCGAGACCGGCGTCGCGAGTCCGGGCGGGAAAACGACCGGCGTCGAACCGAAAGAAAAAAGGATAAATACAGAGGAAAATCAACTTTTTCGCGGGGACAAGACGGGGACGTCTGTAGGGCTCCGCGGAAAAAAAGAAGACTGGCTAAGATGGCACCTTCGGGCGGGAAGACTACCGCGCATGCGCGCTGCAATTCCCAAAGGCTTTCTTTGAAAGCTGGGGAAAATTGCTCCGCGAGGGCTCCGTCGGCGCCGACGTCACCCATAAGTGAGGACTGACTTCCTGCTTGGTCCTGGAGAATGACTGGTATGTGCCTCTTCATAAGCTTGCTGACTTGTCAAAAAGAAGGTAACAAAAGCAGTTGGGAAGAACATCCAGCAAGTGAGATTCTAGCATGGTCCAGCAACCTAGAGAATTTAGAGAAAATGGAAGAAAAAATGTTTCCTTGGATGATGCCCCCATGAGTGAATAAGATGAAAAATAAAGGCTTTATTTTCAAAAGACCTAAATGCATCTCAGAGAATGAAAAGGACTCCTTACAATGATAATGAGAAGCAGCTGGCCTATCCTGTCATTTCTTTTTTGCATATCTTGTTTTTATTTTCAGAAGACACAGGCCCAGGCCATGATGATATCATGGGTGGTGGAAGAGAATTGCTAAATAAAATTTCTGAATAGCAGCAAGGTTATCCAGAATATAAAACATTCACTGTCAGCACAAATGAGTTCAGGAAATTACATGGCAGCATAAAATTTACTGGGCATTAGGGCTTATGGGCAGCTTCAAGCCCGATTTCAGCCAAAGACTGAAACCCCCCCAATTCAACAGAAAGTTAAGCTAACGTTTAAAGAAAGCCAAGTATTTGATCTAGCTGAAACTTAAGGTAGGTTCAGTTCACTCTTTTTTGTTGAGGGAGAGGCACTTTGTACGCTCTTCAATATTTTCAATTTGCCTGACTTTTAGGGATTCTGTAAAACAAGACTAAAGAAAAAATGGACTTCACTATTGCTGTACTTAGAGGACAAACATGATCACAGTCTGAATTAAAGCAATACCATGCAACATTGAAAACTAACAATGCCTGAGTGGCAATAAAACAAAAGCGAAGATTAATTTTAGACAGGATATGGAATGAGAAATTAAGACATCCAGGTCAGAGCTTAAGAACATAAAAAATGTCATACTGGGTCAGACCAAGATCCATTGAGCCCAGTGTCCTGTTTCCAATAGTGACCAATTCAGGTCACAAGTACCTGGCAGATTCCCAAAAAGACACACAGGTTCCACAATGCTTATCCTGGGGCAAGCAGTGGATTTCTCAGGTCCTCTTTAATAATGATTTAATGGTCCTTTTCTTCAGGAACTTGTCCAAATCTTTTTTAAACCCGGCTACACTAACAGCTTTTATCTTCCAGTAACTAATTCCAGAATTTGATTACACGTTGAGTGAAAAAATATTTTCTCTTATTAGTCTTAAACGGATTACACTGTAGCTTTATTGCATGTCCCCTAGTCTTTCTACTTTTTGATGACAATCGATTTACGTTTACCCATTCCACTCCATTCATTAATTTATAGACCTCTATCATATCTCCCCTCAGCTGTCTCTTTTCTAGGTTGAAGAGCCCTAATCTTTTAAGCCTTTCCTCATAGGGGTATCCTTTCATCCCTTTTACCATTTTGGTGGTTCTTCTCTCTACCTTTTCTAATTCCATTATATCCTTTTTAAGATACGGCAACCAGAATTGCACACAATATTCAAGGTGTGATCGCTCCATAGAAAATACAGAACATCTTGTAAAATATGTGAAAGGACATGCAAGACTCCACATCAATGGCTCCACATGTCCAGCGGGATCAGTGATTTTAAAAACTGCACACAGAGAAAAAACAAAAAAGATGTGCAACCATACTTCATATGTACATGAGAGCAGCTTTTTAAAAATCACTGCTACTCATATCCACACACTCTCCAATCCCCTCTTGCTAACAGCACATGTTCCCCCCCCCCCCCAATGGCTCACCTAGTAGACCCTCCCCACTCCCCAGTCTCATCCCTGGTCGCTACTGCTCATGGCGTCCTGGGGTTCCAAAATGGCGCCAGAGACCCTTACTGTTAATTGTGCAGTACTTCTGCTAAAAAGAGTCAGGCTGTTCCAAGCTAAAGCACTCCATGTTTGCTTTCTGTCCTTTTGCCATTTAGGATGTCTCCGTTTATCTCTGTCTTTTTTAATCCCATCAATGCTTTTGTCTCTGCCATCTCTCCTGGTAGGGCACTGCAGGAATCCACCACCCTTTCCGAGAAAACACATTTCCTCGATGATGCTCCTTGGTCTATCTTCTTTGCAGCTCCCTTTCTCTTGCAAAGAGTTTATTGATAAGTACCTGTCAAGGATTTTAGTATTTACATCACCTCTCCCTATTCACAATAATTTATTTGATAAGTGCAAATACAGTTCATTTTGGACTAAGCAACTAAAAGGCGCACGGCAAACAGTTATGTGGTTCCTAAACAACTAGTCAAATACTGCACCTACAGCTGTTAGACAGCAAGACAGAAATCTCCAGACTTCATTTTCTAACATTTGCTTTCCAAGCTTTAGAAACTCAGCTTAGAAACACATGAGCGCCCTCAAGTGTGCCAACACATTTGTTTCAGCAGTTCACAGCAGGTTGTATTTTACTTTAGCATGGTTACTAGCTTCCAAGAAAAAGTCCAAACTTATACATGGTAGGAAAAAATGGCACATAATCTTATCAGTAGAATATCCCCGTTACAACAAAATCTTTATCAATATGAATCAAAAAAATTCCTCAATCCATCTCTAATGCTAAAGATCTCTAAAGATTGGTAGTTTAATGGAGGCAGCCATTGTAAAGCTAAACTCTGTAGAGGGCTGGCCCAACGATTAGGCAAACTAGGCAGTTGCCTAGA
Organism: Ichthyophis bannanicus; assembly: GCA_033557465.1. Lineage (NCBI taxonomy): Eukaryota > Metazoa > Chordata > Amphibia > Gymnophiona > Ichthyophiidae > Ichthyophis > Ichthyophis bannanicus. Next base: position 1,222,140,404 of record CM066031.1, read on the forward strand.
GCAGCAATGAGCAGGGCATTCAAGTTAGACAGCAGCCAAAGGGGGTGTAAAGTTTAAGGTCTGCCTAGGGCGCCAACACATTGAATCAATTCTGGGACCATCCCTGATTCTATATAGCTGTTTGCTCTGCAGACTTCTAAATTTCACCCAAGTCCCACAATAAAGCCAGCAGGATTCATTTTTCTCTTTTCCTCTAAGCTCAAAAGCACAATATTTGCTGCAATTTTTTTTTACCTTGTCTTTAAAAAAAAATTATGTGCAACTCAGCAGCTCCTACAAGGAGATTCCCACAGCAGGGTCAGCTAAAGGAGCCTCAGTCCATCATACAATCTGTGTTACCACAGGCCTTTCAGGGCCACAGAAAAAGCTGGAAACAGCTACTTATCTTGTAGGGCATTGGGGAAACCGAGTTGGATTCTAATCCCCAAACAGGTGCTGGAGTACAGTTTGGCCAAAGTTACTGTCATTTTGTGAATCCAGTTTCAGGCAGTAGTGAGATGTCAACATGTAGACTGAAGCCCATGCTTACAAACCCTGCAGATTTCTTCCATGGAGACCAAGCACAAGTTGGCCATCGATGCAGCCATAGCTCAGATATCATGAGCTGTGACCATGACAATCAAGCCTCAGGCCTGCCTGGGTATAAACGAAGGAGCATTCGGAAACAGCAGCTCCCAGCTTGCTGGCATCAAAAGAAAAAGTTGTATGGACTTCCTATGGTCCTTTGTCCACTCCAAATTCTTAGAAAGCTAGGCCCGCTTGCAGTCAAACATGTGCAATGCCACGCCCCCTTTATGGGCATGAGGCCTAGGAAAAAATATAGGTAGCACTATGAACTGCTTAAGATGGAAATCTGAAACCATCTTCGGAAGGAAATTTAGGATGTATTCGAAGAAGCATTTGATTATGGTGGATTCTGGTATAAGGTGGATGGACTACCAGAGCCTAAAGCTCGCTCCTCAGAGCATCGAGGTGACAACTACCAGTAACAAGACCTTCCAGGTCAAGAACTTCGGTGGACATTTAATTTAATTTAATTTTATATACCGCACCTTCCAGCGATCAAATGCGGTTTACATGGAACAACATAACAGGTCAACGTCTGTTATTACAGTGAACAGCTTAAAACCATAACAACTTATATTACATTACATGGAACATAAAAACTATTTACAGGGATCAAAATGAGAACTAAATACAGTGGTGAGTGAGACAAGGGTGAATCATAATATATAAGCATTTGTGTTTCACATCCTATGTCAAATCCAATTTGGTTTGAGGACTGACATTGTATTATCCATTTTCTAGTTGGGTAGGTGTGTTTGGCAGAGATCCGTAGTGTGATGTGAACAGGTGCGTTTTAAGTTTTTTGCGGAATTCGTGAGTCGAGTGGCTCAAAGGGAGCGTTCATGAGCTCTGCTAGTACCACATTGAGGTCCTAAGCCACACGGGGGGCTTGTACAGAAACTTCAAGAGAAATAGCTCTCAAATGAAATGAGCAATCAAAGGCTGTGCCAAGATGGATTTCCCATCTACCCTGCGATCACAATTAGGTGAACTCGGACAGAGTCAGACTTCAGGCCAGAGTCAGAGAGGTGTAGATACTTGAGCAGACTCCTTGTGGGAAAAGATCCAGGGCCCAGCCCTCACACCAGACAGCAAACTTCTCCAACTTTCAGACATAAGATCTTTGTCGAGCCCTTCCTGGAGGCCACCAGGACATCAGTTATGTTGTCAGGCAGGTGGAGCTTGGACAGGACTAGCCTCTCAACATCCAGCCCATGAGGGCCAAAGACTAAATGTTGGGATGTAGCATCCACCCATTTCTTATGAAATGAGGTCCAAAACATGGCAAGTGGAGGGGTTCCCATGTGGAGAGCTGCAGTAGAAGCAGGAACCAGGGCTGTCTGGACCAGTATGGCACGATGAGTATCATACCTTAGTCTGTTCTGAGCTTCATTAGGGTTGTTGCTATGAGAAGTATTGAAGGGTAAGCTTATAGAAGACCCTCCCCTCCCCCAGTGCAGGAGAAAAGTATCCAATGCCGGACCACTATGGAATCCTGCTCTGGAGCAGAACCAAACTACCTGGGCATTTCGTGGAATGGCAAACTGATCTATCAACCAAAAGATTGGGATCACTATGTCTCTGTTCAGCATCCATTCGTGTGGCTGAAGGACCCGGCTCTGTCTGTTCAGAGTGTTTTGGTCTCCCAGTAGATATGTGGCCCTCAGCTCCATTCTATGAGCAATGGCGAACCTCCACAACCTGACCGTTCCCCAACACAAAAGATAGGGGAGCACCAGCTCCTACTTGTTGATATAGAACATAGCGACTTGACTGTCAGTCTGACTGAGGACGTGGTTGGCCAGCTGATCCCAGAAGGCTTTTAGAGGATTTACTATAGCTCTCAATTCCAGGAAATTGATCTGGTGAAGACTCTCTTGGACAGACCAGACCAGTCACCCTGAGTGTAGATGCTATCGAGATGAGCTCCCCATACCAACTTGGATGCATGTGTTAAGATTTTCTGGGGGCAAGGCCTTTTGAAAGGGGAGACCTTTCAGCAAATTCTGAGGGACTGTTCACCAATGCAGTGATTGGACCAGGAGACTGGTGACATACACTCGATCCCAGAGGCGACCCATGGCCTGGGTCCACTGAGTCTACAGAGTCTATTGAGTCTGCCTCATTTGAAGATGTGTTAGGGGTGTAACTCTAGAGGCCTTGTGACCCAAGACAGCAATCTGTGGTCTTCCACTCCATGACTCAGTTCGGTGTCCCAAACCAAGGGAGTCAGCCATTGAAGCCGGTCCTCTGCTCGACACTAGGTTCCTATGAATTCCAGCTGTTCAGTGAGCTGAAGGTGGACCTGGGGTTGTTGATCACAAACCCCAACAGCTCAAACACCTGAATGTCAGTCGTGTGGAGTCTGAACTCCCTCCAAAGTGGTGCTTATTATTAGTCGATCCTCCAGGTAAGGAAAGACAAATGCCTCCAGCATTGAGGCATTCAGATGTACCGTGAGATATTTCATGAAGATTCAGGGGGCTGTGCTAGGCCGAAAGGCAGCACTCTATATTGAAAGTGTTACCCTCTCAGGACAAATCTGAGATACTTCCTGTGGGTGGGATGAATCAGTATACGGGTATACACATCTTTTAGATCCAGGGAGCATAGCCAAGCTCCTCTTTGAAGGTATGAGAGCAGGGTGCCCAGAGAAATATTGAACCTCGCTCACCAAATAAGTGTTTAAGTCCCCGAGGTCCAGGATGGGACGGAAACCCAGACTTTTTGGGAACCAGAAAGTACTTTGAGTAAAAGCCTCGCCCATTTGTTCCTGTGGAACAAGCTCAATAGCTAGGTCAGCTAGGAGGATAGAGATTTCCTTCCAAAGCAGTTCCTGATTCGGGGGGGGGGGGGGGGGGGGGGAAGGGGTGTCGAGACAATGTGCCACACCCTCGGAGGCCAGTTGGGAGGTAGGTCAGAGCTGCACTCCAGATCATTTGTAGAACTCAGGAGTCCAAGGTTATGAGGGGCCATCTCTAGTCAGAGACCTTACCTTCCCTCCACCGGAGGGTTCAACACAGTGACCCCTGGTAGATTGGCTATGCTCCAGACAAACCAGTCAAAACCTTGCCCCAGGCTTTGGCTATGGGGCTGGCTGGGCCTTCTGGGGCTTTTCTCTGTGCTGGCGAGGGGCCTGCTGTTTCTGCTGGGGGTTTGCAGTCCAGGCAAGTACTGATGCCTACGGAAGTAGTAGATCTTCTGGCCCCCTCCTTGGTACTTCCTATGCTAAGCAGGTTCAGATGTGCACTTGGAGAGTCTGATAAGAATGATACTCTGCTTTTCTATAATGCCAGCCTTCTCCTCCACATATTCACTGAACAGATTCTCACAGTGGCACACTACGTCTGCCAGTTTATTCTGAACAGACTGTTCCAAGTCGGAGGGCTGGAGTCAGGAGAGTCTGCGGCCCCCAAAGCATACTTACTCACCTGTAACAGGTGTTCTCTGGGGACAGCAGAAATCAGTCCTCCATATGGGAGACATCGGCATCGACAGAGCCCACGTGGTAACCTGCATATATACTGTATATATGTTATTTATGCTCTGGATGATTTACTAGTTTCTATCAAGGTTAATGTTTCTGTTCATAATGCTTCCATGTATGATTATATGGGTTCATTATCTGTAAAATGTTCTTTATAATGTTCACACTTTCCATGTTATGTTTGGCTCTTTTATGTTATATGTAAGCCATACTGAACATTAGAAATGCGGTATATAAAAATCTCAAATAAATTAAATAAACCTCTCCCCAGCTTTCAAAGAAAGCCTTTGGGTAATGCACCACACATGGGTGGTCCCCTTCCCACTTAAGGGTGCCATCTTGCCTCAATATGATAATATAGCTCAAGACAAATATATTTCTCTTGTCCCCGAAGGGCTCACAATCTGTTTTTGTAACTGAGGCAATGGAGGGTTAAGTGGCTTGCCAAAGGCCACTAGGAGCACCTGTGGGACTATAAACCCCAGTCCTTCTGGCCAAGGTTGCTATCCTCTAGTGGGATTTGAACACCTAACTTGCCCCAACCATGAGACCATTCCTCTGCGGAGTCCCAAGATATGGAACAGTTGGCTGGCCACCCTGGGGTCCAGTCGCCACTTGTGTGGTTGGAGGACCCAGCTGAGTCTATCCACCAGGGCATTCTCCTGACCTGGGAGATGGATGCTCCTGTGGGCAGTCTCACTGCTGCTGGCAAAGCAGCAGCAGCTCACTGCCTCCTGGCTTGTTGGATGTAGAAAAATCACCACCTGGTTGTCGGTCTAGTCTAGGACCGCTTGGTGCTGAAGATACCTTGAAAAGCCTGGAGGGCAAATGCTATTGCTCAAGCTCCAGGCGGCTGATCTGCATGAGGCTCTCTGCCAGCGAATACTGCCCCAAGTGCGGAGGTTGTCGCAATGAGCTCCCCAACCCAGTTTGGAGGCATCCGTGGTAAGGATCCTCTGGGGGGATGGGGGGGCCTGAAAGGTTATCCTGTCTGCAGGTGCTAGAGCTACTGCCACCAGTTGAGGAGTCAGCCAGAGAAAGGGTCACGGCCACTCTGTCCTGCAGGCACCCTGTTGCTTGGGACCACTGGGAGCTGAAGTCCATTTGGCTGGCCACATGCGCAGGTAGGTATCTGGGATGATGTGCACCGTGGATGCCATGTGGCCCAGCAGGGAAAACAGAAGGTGGATAGAGGCCGAGGGTCGACCTTGGACGTGATCAGCAAGAGCTTTGAGGCACTGGGCCTCTCTGGAGGGAGGAGGATCCTGGCCTGGACAGTGTCCAGCAGTGTCCCTATAAACTCCAGGCATTGAGCTGGCTGGAGATGAGACTCTGGGTAGTTTATGACGAACCCAAGTGCTCCAGAATGAGGAGGGTGTGGGCCGTCGCCTGATAGGTTTTGGTGGCAATGCTGCCCTTTATGGGACAGTTGTTCAGGTAGAGGAAGATCAACACATCCTAGAGACGCCGGGAGGCGGCAACCACCGCTAGACACTTGGTGAAAACCCTTGAAGGACAGAACCCTGTACTGGTAATGGCAGCTACCTACCATAAAATGGAGGTACTGCTTGTGAAGGGGTGGATGAGAATGCATGTATACACATCCTTTAGATCCAAGGAGCATGGCCAATCTCCCTGCCAGAGGTATGGCAACAATGTTCCAACAGAGAGCATCTTTAACTTCTCCCTAACCAGGAACCAGTTGAGGTCTCGCAGATCTAGGATGGGCCGAAACCCTCTGGTCTTTTTGGGTACCAGGAAGTAGTAGGAGTAGAATTCCTTGCCCCTGAGGTGAAGGGGGACAGGTTCCACTGCCCTGTTTGCTATAAGACTTACGAGTTCCTGGTGAAGGGGGTGCATAGGGAGCTCTCCCGGAAAGAATAGCGGGGGCATATGTTCGAGGTGGAGGAGGTTCTCTAGTATGACCTCTTCAATGCTTCTTTAGAGTCAGGAGTAATCCTAGAGGACTGGAGAGAGGAGGATGTGGTTCCTTTCCACAAAAGTAGAAGTAAGGAGGAGTCTCACAATACAGGCTGGTTAGCCTGACCTCAGTAAGGAGTAAATTAATGGAATGGCTACTAAAAACAGAGGATAGTGCAGTTTCTCGAATCCAGAGGATCACAGGATCCAAGGCAACATGGTGTGACCAGAGTTAAGTCTTATCAAACAAATCTGATCATTTTCTTTAACTGGGTGACCAGAGAATTTGATGTCATATACTTTGAAACCTTGTCAAAGTCCTTGTTGTAATCCCTCTTAGGTGATGCAAATTGACAGGATCAGAAACCAGATGAGCAGGAAGTGACGAAGACTAGTGGTAAATGGAATTCACTTTGAGGATCGAGGCGGCGTTACCAATGGTGTGCTGCAGGGATGAGTCTTAGTCTGTTCCCTCCCCCCTCCCCCAGCATTTCTGTAAATATTGCAGAAGGGCCATCAGGAAAGGACTGCCTTTCTATGAAAGACACCAAAATCTGCAATAGGCACCCTATAAGATGTGGATAACATAAGGAGAGATCTAGAAAAGCCTGAGAAATAGTCTAGAATTTGGCAGTTATAATTTAATGTTAAAAAATACAGGGTCGTGCTTTTGGGATTCAAAAACCCAAGAGGGCAATACAGTATAGAGGATTAAGTACCGTTCACAAAAGAGCAGATCTGGGGATGATCATATCTGACATTCTTAAAGTGGCAAAACAGGTAGAACAGGTGACAGCAAAAGACAGAAGAATGCTTGAGTGCAGTGGAAGAGGAATGACTAGCAGGAAAAAGGTGACGATAGCGCCATTGTATAAAAGTCTCTAGCGAGAATGCATTTGAAATACAGAGTACAATTCTGCAGACTGCACCTTCAGAAAGGTATAAACAGGATAGAGTTAAGTCACAGAGCACATGAGGACAGACTTAAGGATCTAAAATATATACGCTTTGGAAGAAATGTGAAAGAGGGGATATACGATAGCAATATGTAAATACTTCCATTGCATAAATTCACCTGAGGGAGGCCTCTTTCAATTAAGAAGAAGCTCTACAACAGTGGTTCTCAATCCAGTCCTCTGGGACCTCCAAGCCAGTCAGATTTTCAGGATATCCACAATGACTATGCATGAGATAGATCTGCATACAATGGAAGCAGTGCATGCAGATCTCTCATATGCATATTCATTGTGGATATCCTGAAAACCTGACTGGCCTGGGGGGTCCCAGAGGACTGGGATGAGAACCACTGCTGTACAACAAGGGATCATAGTAAGAGAATGAAAGGGGTGGACTCAGGAATAATCATGAAAATATTTCTTTATGGAAAGGGTGGTGGATGCAAGGAACAGCTTCCCAGTGGAGGTGATGGAGATCCAGGGTAGTATCTGAATTCAAAGAAGCATGGCATAAGTACAGTGGATCTGAAGGAGGAGAAGGGATTGCAGAGTTTATTAGTGGTGTAGATGGGTATAATGGATAAGTTGTATGGTCTTTATCTGCCGTCATTTTCTGTATTTAACAGATGACCATATTTTCCAGATCCTTTAAAATATTCAGAAAAGCTCTATATTTCAGGAAATAAATTAAGAAAACCCTTTACTGCACCAGAAAGATTTCACAAAGTATTTAATTATATTCCAACATACAAAATACAAGTGCACTATGACTAGCAAATTATTCTTCACGCATACTGGCCCAAAAAGTCCTTTTAGCTCATGAAGCATAAAACGGTACCATAGTCTCCAACGATACAATAGCCGTGAGAAGGGCGGCAAATCTGCCAATGCTCCAGACTTCCCTATCCCCTGCAAAACTGCTACGGGAGACCAGGGACCAAGTTGAACTGGAAGCAACAGAAGCAGCTTAAACCAATCTCTGCTACCCCTGCTGAAAATCCAAACCCGAATGGTTCAAAAAGGGGCGGCACAAAAGCACCGATTGCTTCCTGTTCCTCTGCTCGCTGGGCCTGCAGTGCTCAAATCACATGGTTAAAAGTGGGACACTGGCCCTAGGCAGAACCCGAAGAGGTATCATCCCAAAGCGCTCTGACAACCAAGCCCAAATCTGTGGTAGATGACTTAAGGGGGATGGGAATCAACATGGACTGAAAGAAAAAAGGGAGGGGGAAAGAATCAGAAGTGGGAGGGCGAGTGAGAAAATGGATTAGTGTTATGAGAACTAAGAGTGGGCTCACTTCCCTTACTCTCCTTATCCTTTTTAATCCCCCCAAAAAATGAATATAACATATCAAGACATAAGAAATGCCAGGAAACAGCTATTTTATATAGTTCAGTACAAATCTGTGTCCATATGCAAAGTGTACCATATAATTAATGCAGATTCTCAGGAACTCTGCCACAGAATTTGCATTTATGCCGCTACAGCATATTAGGGACCGTGACTATGTGTCAAAAACCTTACAACAGCCCATCAGATGCAGAGTAAGACGACAGCCTAGCAACTCAGGTCGCCATCAGGAGCTACTCACAAAATCTATACTAAAAGGTTTAAACACATTTCGCTTATCCAGTAAATGTAAAATTCCACTGGGAGCAAACAGCTCCATTTTTCTACAGGCCTATATGAAAGTATGTTACAATATCCATTTTGAAGAAAAACATTTAAGAAATTTAATCAGTCAGTGGCAGGAACAAAAATCATGCATTTGCTTCAAAACTGTACTGACTTGTGCCCTAAATGCAGAAAGGGAAATAATGTTATGATTTTTTTTTGAGAAGTATTTTATATTAGGTGTGAAGGATATTGTGGAGATACTAAGGATAAGGGGTTGCGTTTTTATTTTAAAGTTCTTTACCATACTATAGTATGTAAGGGCAGTGGAAGCAGACATGTGGTCATCTTTTTCGCTTTTCATAATCATTCTGCTGTTTAACATTTAATTTGGGAAAAGGGCTCTAAATGTACAGTGCTTTATTTTGTGTGGTGTTCTCATTTGTTAATTTGTCTTTATTCACCTCTGTCCTTTTAAAATCGAAATTTGATTTATTTATATTGGACCTCTCCTGGTGAGAAACTGCTGAGCGTACACCATGCACAATAATTAGTTTGCCATGTGACTTGACATTTGTTGAGTAAAAAGGTCAAGTGAAGGGTGTTTGACTACTTAAAGTACACAGTTACTGATCAAGTTATAGCACAATAGTGGGAAGGTGAACAAGCATGCCAACTGTTGCAGACTAAACAAAGCCAGATTCATCGACTGGGTATGAGTCTCAAGGGGATAAACAAGGAATTGGTGCTCACAATGCCGTTAAGGGAAACGCAATAGATGATATTCTTTGAGATAAATGAAAATGATAAAATTTCACTAGTGGCCAACTTAGTTTTAATAACAGCCATCATTTAGATATGTCATCAAGTATGAGAATTCATGTAAGGCAGTATAATTTAAATGGAGAGTTAAACCCAAGCTCCAATAAGATCATTTTTGTTAAGCAAGGACTGTAAATAAAATGAGCTTTCTGTAATTCACGGTGAGCATATTCTGTGATCAGCGCAGTTAAAATGGCTGATGATGGTCACTTTAAACTATCCCTGGATATTCCGTGCCAGGGCCGTATAGCACAGTTACTTACCTGTAACAGGTGATCTCTGGGAACAGCAGGAATAAGTCTTCACATATGGGTATCGTCGGTACCGACAGAGCCTGCGCGGGAACGCTCCCCAGCGTCCAGTAAGAAAGCTTTTGGGAGCATCCCACAGCGCCTGCGCGCTGCCTTCCCGCCTTTCCCAACCGCCTCTCTCCAGTTCGAGTTTTAAAGCTGAGACAAAGAGAGAGAGAGGAAAGGAAAGATCGATAGAGAGATACAACTCCTAGGGGAGGTGGGTGGGTTGTGAAGACTTATTCCTGCTGTTCCCAGAGATCAACTGTTACAGGTAACTGTGCTATCTCCAGGAACAAGCAGGAATGAGTCTTCACATATGGGGACTCCCTAGCTGTAGATGCCAGGGAGAAACCCCAGGTTGTGTGTCCTTGAAAAGGACTCTACCTCCTCCCATGGATCTCTGGCATCCGACCAGGGTAGGTGGGTAGGAGTTGATTAAGAATGGAACAGGTGTTTGAGAACAGCCTGACCAAACGAGGCATCCCGGCGGGAGTCCTTGTCCAAAAACAGTAATGGGCTGTGAAGGTATGAACCGAGGCCCAGGTGGCCGCTCGACAGATTTGGTCGATGGACACAGTTTAGATGAGCCATTGAGGCTGCCAATGCTCTCACATTGTGAGCTGTGACATGGCCCTCCAGAGAAATGTTCCTACTCTGGTAGGCGAAAGAAATACACTGAGCAATCCAGTTGGACAGTGTTCTCTTAGAGACTGGAAGTCCTAAATGAGAAGGATCAAAAGCAACAAAGAGTTGAGAAGACTTTCTATGTTGCTGTGTTCTTTGTAAGTAAAAAGCGAGAGTTCTCTTACAATCCAAGGTATGAAGATTCCGCTCTGCACTTGATGCATGAGGTCCTGGAAAAAAGACAGGTAAATATACCTCTTGGTTCAGATGAAAAGGCGAGACCACTTTAGGCATAAAGTGTGAATTGGTCCTGAGGACTACCTTATCATGATGGAACCTTGTATAAGGTGGATTAGCCACCAAAGCTTGCAACTCACTGATGCGGCGTGCTGAGGTGACTGCAATGAAAAAAACAACTTTCCAAGAAAGAAATTTCAAGGAGGTGGTGGCTAAAGGTTCAAAGGGTGGTGGCTAAAGGTTCGCAAGTACAAAGGGTGGCTTCATAAGCTGGCCAAGAACCAGGTTTAAGTCCCATGCCACTGGAGGTGGTCTAATGGGAGGTTTAGTTAAAAAAAGGCCTCTCATGAATCTTGCTATAAGAGGATGAGAGGAAAAAGGTTGTCCATTGAGAGGCTTGAGGGACGCTGCAATAACACTCAAATGGACTCTTACTGAATTTGTTTTCAGACCTGCATGGGATAGATGCAGGAGATACTCTAGTAGAGAATTCAGAGGTATTGCAAGAGGGTTTAGACCCTTCCCTGAACACCAAATGGTAAATCTTTTCCATTTGAAAGCATAGGAATGTCTAGTAGGCGGCTTTCTAGAGGCATGAACAGCATCTCTGACTTGCTGAGAGAGATGAAAATCTTGAGGGTCTAGGCCCTCAGCAACCAAGCCCTGAAATGGAGCGACTGGGGGTTTGGGTGCCACAACGTTCCCTCTTCCTGGGACAGAAGGTCTGGTGCAGAGCCCAAGTCCAGGGAAGGAGCTTGAGAGAGATGCAGTAGAGGGTACCACACTTGGCGTGGCCAATGTGGTGCTATGAGGATCATGGTCCCTCGATCTCTCTGAAGCTTGAATAGTGTTTTGGGAATTAGGGGAATTGGTGGAAAGGCATAAAGGAAGTCTTGACCCCAATGAAGGAGGAAGGCATCCTTGGCCTGAACTCCCTGACACGGAATTCTGGAACAGAACCGTGGAAGTTTGGCATTCCACGGACTTGCAAAGAGGTCTATGTCCGGGGTTCCCCAAATTCAAAAAATCCTGGCTACCTGGTCCATGTGGAGGGACCACTCGTGTGGAAGCAGAACTCGACTGAGTCTGTCCGCCCAAGAGTTTTGAACGCCTGGAAGATATACTGCCAGAAGATGGATGTGATGCTCTCTGGCGAAGCCCACAGTCGCAAAGCTTCGTTGCAAAGGGACAGAGAGCCAGTCCCACCCTGCTTGTTTACATAGAACATGGCTACTTGGTTGCCCGTATGGATGAGGACTGTCCTGTAGCTGAGCAGGGAATGGAACACTCAGAGCTAAGAATATTGCTCTGAGTTCCAAGAGATTGATATGCAAAGAAGTCTCCTATGGAGACCAGATGCCCTGGGTGGAGAGATCCTGCAGATGAGCTCCCCAACCCATTGGAGAAGCATCTGTTGTCAGAGTTGCTTGGGGTAGCGACTGCTGAAAAGGGGACCCCCAACAACAGATTTGGAGGGGACTTCCACCACTGGAGAGACCAAAATAGGCGACTGGAGTTTGCTATTTTGTCTGACAGGCAACCTGATGCCTGAGTCCATTGGGTGGACAAAGTCCATTGAGCTGCCCTCATGTGAAGGCGAGCATATGGAACCACATGCACGGTGGATGCCATGTGGCCTAATAGTTGTAACATTTCTCGAGCAGTTAAATGGGACTTTAACTGCATGTGGGAGGCTAACTGCACCAAGTGTAGGCAACGGGCCTGAGGAAGATAGGCCCTTGCAGTTGTGGTATCCAGCAAGGCCCCTATAAACTCCAGGGACTGAGTAGGTGTGAGATGGGATTTTGGCATATTTATTACCAGTCCCAAATACTGAAGGATACGTATTGTGCAGGTTAGACAAATCTGGGCCTCTGACTGGGATGGAGCTCGAATGAGCCAGTCGTCCAGATATGGGAAAACGAATATTCCTAGAGTGCGCAGAAATGCAGCTACTACTGCCATGCATTTTGTGAACACCCTTGGTGCAGAGGCCAGACCGAAAGGAAGCACCCTGTATTGGTAGTGCTTTCCTTGAAAAAGGAACCGAAGGAACCTTTTGTGTGTTGGATGGATGAGGATATGGGTGTACGCATCCTTGAGATCTAGAGAACAAAGCCAGTCCTGACTCTGAAGGAATGGCAGCAGAGTACCGAGAGAAATCATCTTGAATTTCTCTTTGAATAGAAACTTGTTCAATTCTCTGAGATCTCATATAGGTCTGTGGCCTCCTGTTTTCTTTGGAATAAGAAAATAAGGGGAGTAGAACCCTGTGCCCTGTTGAAGAAGAGGTACTTCTTCTATTGCCCCTTGGGCAAGAAGGGTAGCAATCTCCTGACCCAGAAGGCTGAGGAGAGATGTTGGAGAATTGAAGTGTTTCAGCATGGTGTGGGGGGGGGGGAAGGGGAAGGGGAAGGTTTAAGAAATAAAGCTTGTACCCTTCCCTTATAATGGAGAGGGTCCATTGCTCTGCTGTGATTTGCTCCCATCTGGAAGCAAAGTAAGCTAACCTTCCTGGAATGGTGAAGGGCTCTGGTTCTTCCAGAGCTAGAAAGGCTAAGTTCTCTAGTTGCAAGTCAAAGGCCCTGAGGAGGCTGAGGCTGCTGGGCCGTGGGAGGCCTGGCAGCCTTTGACTTGGCCTGTTTAGGTGGTTGCTGACGCTTTGCAGCAAAACGACCTGCAGAAGATGCCTGCTGACCATAAGCAGGATAGCACAGTTACTTACCTGTAACAGGTGATCTCTGGGAAAAGCAGGAATAAGTCTTCACATATGGGTACATCGGTACAGACGGAGTCTGCGCGGGAACGCTTCCCAGCATCCAATCAAAGAGCTTTTGGAAGCATCCCACCACGCCTACGTGCTGCCTTCCCGCCTTTCCCAACTGCCTCTCCTCAGTTAAGTTTTAAAGCTGAGACAAAGAGAGAGAGAGAGAGAGAGAGAGAGAGAGAAAGGAAAGATAGATAGAGATACAACTCCTGGGGAGGTGGGTGGGTTGTGAAGACTTATTCCTGCTGTTCCCAGAGATCACCTGTTACAGGTAAGTAACTGTGTTATCTCCAGGAACAAGCAGGAATGAGTCTTCACATATGGGGACTCCCAAGCTGAGATGCCTGGAGTCCGATCATGTCATAGGTTGGAACATGCTATCCCCCACAACACCAGAAATCCTGAGGATGGAGGGTAGGAGTTGAAGAAAAAAGATGCTGTGGAACAGCTAACCTAGCACAGGACTGCAGGAAAGGAGTCCATGTATGGATAATGATTGTTATCAAGGATATTGCAAGAAATAATGCAATATGGACCTCCGCTAACAGGATTGCATAGAAGTATGGAGGTTCATGGATCTACTGGGAACCCAGTAGAGGAACCGTGAAGAGGACCTCACTGTAAGTGGAGGTAATAAACCTGTAGGAAAACAGAGGAGGTCAAAATCCTAAAAGGCAACAGGCACCCCTAGTAGGAGAAACTGGGGTAGTACAAAAACGGTGGGCCTTCAGCGAAAAGCTGTATGGTAAAAACCAAACTCTTTGGCGGTAGAGTAGTCACTCTTGGGAGCAAAAAGAGAAAGGCTAACCGATTTGGACAAACAGGTACAATCCTTGTGGGGAGAAAGGGTATAGGAACCACTTGTATCCCAGAAAGAGAGGACAAATGCCTGAGGTGTTAAGCCTGTGACTAACTGAAGATCCACAATATCTCTTCTAACTGGGGTAAGCTAGGAGAGATATTAGGTACGGAGAACTTCAGGAGGTACCTAAACCGTTAGGTTATGGTATAAAAATTGTAGAGTACCACAGGAGTGGTTGTGTGTGTAGAATCCCAAACCTGCTGAATAGCAGAGGTATGGGAAAACCCCTTCTGTCAGAAACAGATAGCTATATGAACATAGACAGTGAGATAGATAAGTATGTGGATATCTATATCTATATCTATATCTATATCGATAGATAGATAGATAGAGAGAGAGAGAGAGAGAGAGAGAGATATGAATAGACATTTAAGAATATATCTATAGTGAGATATGGAAGGGCATAAAATACACACAAAGATAAATCTGAATATGTAGGCCTAAATATGGGTGTCTGCCATTAAACAGACAGATATATGCCTACAGCATGGTATTCCCATAGGACATGTGGAGAGGAAAGATTCATCTAAAACAAGGTGGTGCAACCTACTTGAGAAGATATATAGAGAATCTATTCTCCCAGGTTATGATCCGTAAGGATGCTAGCTAGTGAAATAACCAGGATGGTTACATGAAAAATAGAGGATATTATCCATCTATAGCCAGCAAGTCCGGAGTCATCCAAGACTCTAGCATGGTAAGTAGACAGAAGACAGAAAGGGATGAGGTACCATGTTGACCTGTTGAAGATAAATTTATGGTATTTCAACAACACACCAAGTTTGATATTCAATCCTATAGTGGGCTGGTGTTTTCCTATGAAACCTCTGTGCATATGATTCCATGTAGTATGTTTTGTAAATAGTTACCCCGGTTATCCAAGTTATTTATGTCCTGTTACCTGTAAACTCATACGTGTTAAATGTACTGAGCATTTTGTTCCATGTGAACCGCACTGATGATGAATAGTGCGGTATATAAGAGATTGTAAATAAATAAATAAATAAATCATGCATTCTCACCATGAGGACGAGCTGCAAGGAGAAAGAGCATATCTCCGATTGGGAATGCCATGGACCAAAGCAGGGAATTGGCAACTCCTTAAGCCCTTAGGTAAGAGAAGGCCTATGTTCTTTATGGCAAAAGGAGATAGCAAAAGAAGGGAGAACCTTCTAGTCATGGGAGACATGACTGAAAAGCCTTTTCCAACCATCTAAGATAGCTGTTGGAGAAAAAAAAAACCATGCTCTCTAGCAAGGGCCCATAGTGGAAAGCTTCTCTGTAGAATTGCAAAGAGCATGATGCAGGAGAATGAGGAGATAGGACTGGCTGCTAGAGCCAGTATCGCAGCCCACTATGCTGCCAAATCCAGGGGAATGGAGATGGCAGAAATAGAAGAGCAACCCAGAAAGCTTGTAGTGGGATAATCTCCAAGATAGATGGAAAAACACTGACTTGAGAGCCACTACTAAGACCAGATAGAATGTTAGAGGAGAACAAATCTGGTTGCTTGTGGGCAAGAACTAGTGGACCAAATATTAAGGCTCCTGCATAGGCAGCTGCTCGCCAGACAGCAGAAAGAATATTACTGTTTATAAAAACAGAAAGAACAGACAGAACAGGAGTAGAAAACTCTGTACATGTCTGATAAACTGCCTTAAAGTAAAATTGAGACAGGTGAGGAAACTCAGGGAGGAAAACTCCGCACTGGAAAGTGATAAACTTAGAGGGGCTGAAGAAGAAACCCTCCAGTAAGTAAGTTTGCTCTTACAGTGGTAAGAGGGGGAAGAGAATAGAGATGAAGAAGACTTACCAAGTAGTAAGCCTATAGAAAGGAAAAATACATGCTGGCACAGGAACTATCATTTGATAGTGGTCAGACCTCTTTCCCTGGCAGGAGAAGAGGAGAAACCTGTGACTTATAGGCATGAACATTCTGACAGCTCGTAGAAAAAAAATGGATGTCTTTTGGAAAGAGATCCATGTGTAGGGGTTAGAATGAAGTAATGGATTGCCTCTGTTGAGAAGAAGCAACTGTAGATTCTAACCCGAAGGGTCACAAGCATGTAATGATGATTGATCAGAAACCCTGCAGAGGCCGGGTTTGCTAAGCCTGGTGAGAGGTTGGATTCTTCAGACCAGGACGATGCCTCCCCTGTAGGGGAACATCTGTATGATGGGCAAGTGAGGAATAAAACCTTCTCCTGTGGGAAGAAAGTTTGGTAGGACATTTCCTACCTACTGGGACAGAAGGTGGTGTAGAAGAACCTTTAGGGACAGGTAAATCAGTGGACAACTGAGTAACCTGACGTAAAGACTCCTTGTTGAAAAGACTTTCTCCAGTGCAAGGAGCATGTCCCAGCTGTTGTTGTGCCCACTTGGCCAAATCTGAAGCTTGGAGCCAGGCTCTACGTCGTGCCCCTATAACTATAGCAGAAGTCCTGCTAACAGACTCAAAAGAGTCTAGGGAAGCACGAGAAAGAAACCAAGAGATATTTTGGATATGCTTAAGCAACGAGGAATAGTCTGTACTCCTGGAAACTGGAAGGAAAGGAGTCAAAAGATGTAATTGCTTTGTGACCTCCTCAAGAGAAAGACTCATATAAAAAATATATGAGAGAATTCTTGCAGAAAGCATAGATGTCTGGAAGGTTTAACCTCCAAAGGCATCTAGTGTCTTAGACTCACGACCTGGCGGATAAGAAGAGTGCTTTTTCTTACTCTTTATCCGCCTCATTGCAGATTCCACTACTATGGAATGATGAGGAAGTTGAGTCTTTTGAAACCCTGGTGAGGGGGGCACCTGATATAAGAGATCAGTAACCCTGGGAGGTGGGGGTACTCTTAAAGGTGTTTCCCACATTCCTAGAAGGAGATCCTGCAAGGAATGATGCAAAGGAAGCATTATGCTGTCCTGTGCTTTGGTAGAAACAGAGCCTGGTGCAGGATCATGTCCTGGAATAGGAATGGCAAGGGATCTTGCTATATCCAGGAGGAAACTCTGAAAAGAGGGATGTCCGACAGGAATCTCCCTTGGACAGGTTAGATCTAAAGAACTAGCGTGAGCACTCACAGAGTTATCCAAATATATAGGAATAGAAGATCCTGCAGGGTGCAGTGTGGAATGCTTAAGGGATGGTTGCTGGTACTGGTTGTCAGGAGCAGCAACCGTTCTTACCACATAGTCCATGCCAGGTATCGACTCCAAGCTTGGTATAGAATGAAGCGATGCTGTTGACAAAAGCATGGTAGGAGTTTGCCACGATGCTACTGTGGATACCGGTACTGAAGTGAAGACCGGTACTGATGTCGGAGTCGGGCTCGACAAAGACATCGGAGTAGTCATCGGTGACACTTCAATCGGTACCGAGGGAACGGAAAACCTCCGCCTGCTATCCTCGGTACCAAGCCTCCGGTATCGATCGGTGTCAGGACCAAGACCTATTGGTACCCAGTCTTCCAGACTAGAAATGGATTCCAAACTCGGCATCGAGGGCAGGGAGCCTGAGAAGCGAAGCATGGAAGGCACAGACTGTAAGGGTAATGAAGACATCGGTACCGACTTCGGTACCATGCCCGATACCGGTGAATGAAGGTCTACCAGAGGCAACTCAATCGGTTTCAGGGGAACCGAGAGTTGCGGATCCGAGCCATCGGAACCGAGCCTTCGGTACCACGTCCTCCAAGCTGGAGATCGATTGCAGACTCGGCATCGAAGGAAGCGAGGCTGTCGATACACATCTGGAGGGTACCGACGTCGGTGGCAATATCGGTGTTGGAACCGATAATGGAAAGTCAATCTGGGATGTAGCCAACGGTCCCGAAGGCACCGAGGAGGCCAGATGACGATCCTTGGTGAGGAGTGTTTCATCCAACACCAGTGCCGATGCAGGGGTATCGGTACCGCACAGCTCAGGTATGTTCTGTGGGGGGTGAACCCCAGGAACAACCTGAAACCCCTTAAACGCTTTGGAGACCGAAGACTCCCGCCGGGGTTTTGAAGCCAGGAGGCCATCAAGAGTAAAGCCGGAGCTGTCTGCATGCTGTGCATGAGACCTACCACTCGAGGACTGGCTAGTCTTAACAGACTGTTTGTGGGTTACCTGATTCAAAGTGGAAGAAGAAGAAGGGGACGGTGCCCCGAAGTTGGAGGGCAACCGTGTATCGAGGGATTCTCGATGTTGAAGATGTCTTCTTACCAAACTGTTGTCAGGAGGAGAGGCAGTTGGGAAAGGCAGGAAGGTAGCACGCAGGCGTGGTGGGATGCTTCCAAAAGCTCTTTGATTGGACGCTGGGAAGCGTTCCCGCGCAGACTCCGTCGGTACCGACGTACCCATATGTGAAGACTCATTTCTGCTTGTTCCTGGAGATAATATCTTCTCTTTTTAGAAAAAGGTGTCTTTTTGAACAATCTTTTCTTAACAGGAGCAGAGGTAGACTTTGAAAGTCGATCCAAAGCAGAGTTCTCAGCATCCATCTGAGTGGCCTTTGCTTGCCAATCCCTGCCAAAAAGGTTTTCACCTGTACAAGGAAGATTTCCCAGTTCATCTTGGACCCAGAGTTCCAAATCAGAGGCTTGTAACCAAGCAATTCTGCGTGCACCTATGGCAATAGCCGAGGCTCTGCTTACACACTCAAAAGAGTCAAAGGCTGCACGGTTGGAAAATTTGGAAACATCTTGGGCATGTTTAAGCCAAGTGAGAAATTCCTGCCTTTTATCTTCTGAAATAAAAGGGGCTAAAGTCTGCAGACTATCTGTGACTTCTTTTAGAAAAATCCCTATATAGAGACTATAGGAGTTGATTCTGGCAGCAAGCATATTAGCTTGAAAAACCCTTCGGCCAAAAGCATCAAGGGTCCTGCATTCACGTCCTGGAGGATTAGATGAGTGTCTCTTTGCACTCTTTATTTTCCTCATGGCAGACTCTACCACAATAGAGTGGTGAGGAAGCTGAGACTTATGAAAGCCAGGACAAGGAGGGACACGGTACACGGTGTCTAACCTACGAGAATGAGGAGAGGTGGTAAGAGGAGTCTCCCACATGCTCAACATAAGATCATAGAGAATCTCATGAATAGGTAAGGTAGCTGCTTCTTTAGGAGCCTTAGGATATTGCAAAATATCTAATTGCTTGGCTCTAGGCTCTGACTCAGGGGCCACTGTAATGGAGAGGCCCCTAGTCACTTCCCTAATGAAGTCTTGGAAAGACAAGTCTTCTGGAGGAGACATTCTTCGTTTTGGAGAAGCAGACTCCTGAGGAAGAAGTACCGGTGCCTCGACAGAAGCCTCCGACTCAGAGTCTTCGGAGGAATCGAAGTATCGCCTGTCTGGATGCTCCTGTAAAGCCCGATACGCGTACCGAGTGGGATCAACATCGGGAGTAAGCGGTACCGGTTCGGTACCGATGGGCATCATAGGACAGCGTACCATTGCAGTCGACACCGAAGCCGATGTCGATGCAATCGGTACCGGCACCGGGAACGATGCCGGTGCCGGAGTCGGTACCGGCAACGGAGATTGTTGCGGTACCGGAGGCGTCGAAGCCTGCATAAACGCCGTTAGGGTGCGTTGCATGGACAGAATCTTCTGATCCATCGACGCCACCAGAGTCTGGATATCGGTACCAGTGGAGGCCACCAGTACCCCAGAACACGGCAACAGGTGATCGGTCGAGGCCGAGCCATCGATGTCAACCTGTGACCCCATAGACAATGCTTTGGAAACCGGAACTTCCCACCGGGGTAATTTTGCCGGTGCGGAATCCTCGAGGACAAGTCCGGAGGCATCTCGATGCTGAGAGGGAGATTTGCCCTTCGAGGACCGGCTAGATTTATGTTTGGTTACCTGAGATCCATGGGAGGAAGAAGCAGCCCTGGAAGACGTCGATGCCACCGAGGCTGCATCAGAGGGAAACAGGGTACTGAGCTTGGCTGCTCGGTTCTGCCGACCTCTTTTAGACATCATGGTACAGGACACACAATCCGTGATGGAATGGTCAGGACCCAAACATTTTAGACACCAATCATGGGTGTCGGTGACAGAAATAGTACCGCCACATTTTGTGCACTTTTTGAACCCGGAAGTGGGCTTCTCCATGAGGAGAAAAATGTTCAGGCCTAAGGCCCAAACTGAAAATGCAGAGTTGAAGAAAGAAAAGTTTTTTTGTTTTTTTTTTTTTAAGAAAGAAAAGAAAAGACCGGCGGTAACGGTCTGACGTCGAAGAAGGCAGACGCGACAGAAAAATAAAGAAAAAAATAAAGAACTTCTTCTGCGGTGACAGGAACACGACCTGCTGGCTCCGCGGAAAAGAAGAACTGGAGAGAGGCAGTTGGGAAAGGCGGGAAGGCAGCGCACAGGCGCTGTGGGATGCTCCCAAAAGCTTTCTTATTGGACGCTGGGGAGCGTTCCCGCGCAGGCTCCGTTGGTACCGACGATACCCATATGTGAAGACTCATTCCTGCTTGTTCCTGGAGATCCAGCCAATGGCACCGAATATCCGTTTTTTCCAGAGAGAGTTTCAGCTCTCCGGTCAGCAGCGATATTCAGCCGCTGGCTGTAAAACTAAACTGGCTAAAGTTAGCTCAGTCCTTTTTCTGCCTAACTTTAGCAGTTCAATATCGCTTCTGCCCAACTAACCTAAGTTGCTACCTGTGGAACACCCCAATGCCAAGTGGTTAGCGTTTGGCTGTTTAAATGGGCTAAGAGGATATTCAGCAGACAAACCAGGTATGTGCTGCTGAATCCCACTGAGCAGCATTTACACAGTTTACAGGTCTACAAACTGGGTACATGCCTTTGAATATATCTCCACATTTTCTTTTTATTGGAAATAAGCCAAATTACAAAATACCAACAAATTTTGATAAATATGATGACCCCTGAAGCAGGCAACTACTAAAACATAAGCTAATATCAAGTCTTGCTTTCTTGCTATCAGATTAGTTTTGACTGTGAAGCTGCAAGCGAATGAAGTAAAGACTCAAGCTTACTCAAAGAAGATGAGGAGGGAAAATTACAAGCGGATTCAGATGACTGCAAAACATAACAGTGAGTGCCTAACAAGTGCAAGGATCTGCATGACGGGCTTGCTACAGGAATCGTTTCAGACATCTTTTTACAACAGGAGCCACACGATCATGTGAGCAGAGTGAGCCAGTGGGAAATAGATATTCAACTGAATGAATGACATATCTACGTAGACTATGAAGACTTCACTACATCAGTTAAATATTTACTAGTAAATTTACTTAGATTCTTTGATTTTTAATGGAACTCTAAGACAAAAGTTTTCACACACAAAATAAGAAAAAAAAAAGCAAAATCACTTAAATACAAAACAGAAGGGGAGAAGATGTAAATGACTGAAGCTGCAACAGA
This sequence comes from Ichthyophis bannanicus, assembly GCA_033557465.1. NCBI lineage: Eukaryota > Metazoa > Chordata > Amphibia > Gymnophiona > Ichthyophiidae > Ichthyophis > Ichthyophis bannanicus. Next base: position 1,222,161,932 of record CM066031.1, read on the forward strand.
CTGCCACACACAGGGGGCAAACAGACCGACACCACCTCTTTTTTCTCACTCTGATATGATCACATTTTTGGTGCACATGCTATTTTCAAGAGGGTATCAAACCCTTGCTCCCGTTTATCCAACTGTACCAAAATGTCCCTATTTGTTTCACACAATAATCATGTAGATGAAGCAGGCAGACAGCACATATATACTGAAACCCAAATTACAACGCAAACCCTAAAGCTAGCAAAAACTGTTCACCTTAGACTTGTGCTGGACTCTATCCTGCACAGTCCCACGAATGGATGACAGCAGCGTATTTATTACAAACATTAATACTGCAAGTTCTCTATTATTCTTTTTGCAAACAGTCCTCACAGAAGAATTAGATCACCCTTTGCATGTGGATTTATGTATACATGTTATTAATCACAGGCGCTTCCCATCCTCTTTGCTATCAACCTCTGACTTCTACTAATGGTAATAATCCTTTGTGTACTAAGCCATGGTGTTCTTCTAGCAAGATTTCTGCCACCACAAACAGGTCACAGATGATGTACTGGTTGTACAAAATCAGAAATTATAGTGCTTAAAAAGGTCAGTGTTAAAATATTCATACTCAAGAATGTTTTAGCACTGCAGCATGAATATTAATCATTAATGTCTGTCTTGAGAAAACAGCAAAATTCCTAATCATGTCGGGAAATAATCTGAAACTAATTGGGTCTTAGTGTGGGAGGAGAAAGAGTGGATGACAGCCACAGGAGGAAGAAAACATTTGATTTCTAGTTATTTTATTCCTATTGTCACTTTGCTATTACAACCGCATTAAGATTCCTCTAAATGGTACAATAGAGACATGTGGTGATTGGCTGGGTTACATTCCCTGAGCACCTACATTATACACGATACCCCAGAGAGCATGTTAGGAGTGCTGTCTCTTGTGAGTGGCAGGCTGACAGGCATCTATAGCTCATCACAGCTTAAAGTACTGAAGGATTGTTCATACTTTGGGTATATAGGGAAAGTCTTTAGTACATCTGGCCCTAAAAAAGCAAAAAACAACATTTACCCATAGCAGTGTATTTAAAAAAATAATTTGATGTGTTTACCTGGTATACCGTGTCAGATTTTATTTTTAACCCAAAGATTGTAGCTGAGAATAGGATACCAAGCAAAGACAAAACCAAACAGGCTCTGTACTCACTGCCCTCTGCCCTCTCTCCCCTATTTCTTTCCCTGCCAACTATCCCTGGATGGACTTATCTGCTTTGACTTCAGCTTGAACTTTATGTTGTGCTGTTTCTGGTACAGTCCTTCAGTATCTACAGTGATGTTAGCTGGCTTCCCCGCATGGCACATAACTTCCATTACTACCAGCAAAGAAATCAAAGCTGTATCTCAGCTGCCAGATGAGGCCTAACCTAAGCATGATGCGACGCTGTACTAGTTTCTCTCTCACCTTCATACATTAGATGCCTTGTAGCCTTCGGCATGCCAGAATCTATAAAGGTATCGACTCAAACTATTTGCTTTCTCTCCCAGAAAGAGAGAAAGGATCAACATCCCTGAAGTGGGATTCTCCAGTTTGCCCCTGCTGGCACAATGGCATGTGGTCATGATAAAGGTCAGAATCTGTTTTGAGCTCTCCCGTCTCAAACTTAAGACAGGGAACCAGGACTGCAGATATTTGCTTTTCTGTAAGATACATAAGTAATATTAAAACTAAAGACTTTAGCACAGTTGATCAGTAGCCAGACTCAGGAGGTATTAGTGGACAGCAGAAACATCGAGAAACTTGCTGCTAATGCTATGGTTTAAACTACAGGTTCGCAATCCCCAGCCCATCAGCTGTTTAGGACATCCACCATAAACATGCATAAGTTAGATCTGCATACAATGGAGACCATGCATACAGATCTCTTATGCATATTGATAGTGGATACCCTGGAAAAAAACAAATGGCTGGATGTGTCCCAAGGAAGAAGTTGAGATTCGCTGGTTTAAAAAAAAATATTCAGATCATTGCAATTTCATGTTCTATATATCTTTGGCATCTGGGACAATCAGATAAAGAGTAGTTGCTCACCTGTAACAGGTGTTCTCCAGGAGCAGCAGGAATCAGTCCTCACATATGGGTGACATCGACGTCGATGAAGCCCTTGCAGAGCATTTCCCCAGCTTTCCAAGAAAGCCTTTGGGAATGCAGGCACACATGCACGGTTCCCTTCCTGCCTAAAGGTGCCATCTTGCTCAGTCAAATGACATAGCTAAAAAACAGCACACAAAAAATGTAAAATAAACTATGTACAACTGCAACTCCCAGGGGAGGAGGGAGGGTTGTGAGGACTGATTCCTGCTGCTCCTGGAGAACACCTGTTACAGGTGAGTAACTACTCTTTCTCCAGGACCAAGCAGGAAGTCAGTCCTCACATATGGGTGACTCCCTAGCTATGGCTACCAGGAACCCAGGCTGAACAAGAGAACCTCCTCTAGTCTCAGCAACAAAGAAAGGCTTTCCACTGACAGAACCTCCACCGGTAGCCCAACAGAGGGCAGGAGGGCAGGAGTTGCCTAAACCTCAAAGAGATTCCGGAGTACTGCCTGGCCAAAAGCACTGTCCCTACGAGACTCCCTTTCCAGACAGTAATGGGCCGCAAAAGTCTAGCTTGAATACCAAGTAGCAGCCCTGCAGATGTCTACCAACGGTACAGAGTGGAGATGAGCCACTGAGGCAGCCATTGCCCTGACACGATGGGCCGTTAACCGACCCTGCAAAGGAAGGTTAGCCGCCCTGTAAGCCCAGGTGATACAGTCAGCCACCCAGATGGACAAGGTACGCTTGGATACAGCTAACCCCAAATTATTAGGGTCAAAAGATATGAAGAGCTGAGTAGCCCTTCTGTGCCCCTGCATACGGTCAAGGTAGAAGGATAAGGCCCTCCTACAGTCCAGGGTATGCAGAACTGCTTCAGCCTGGCTTGCATGAGGCCTAGGGAAGAATGTTGGAAGAACCACCTCCTGGTTGAGGTGGAAAGAGGAGACAACCTTTGGGAGGAACTTTGGATGAGTCCTAAGGACTACCCTGTTCCTGTAGAATCTGGTGTAAGGCCTATCACAGACCAGGGCCTGAAGCTCACTCACTCGCCTAGCCGAGGTTAGGGCTACCAAGAAGAGTGTCTTCCAGGAGAGGAAGCGTAGAGGACAAGTAGCCATCGGCTCAAAAGGAGGGCAAGTCAGTCACTGCAAGACCACATTCAACTCCCACTCAGGAGCACGAGGATGGATTGGAGGCTTGAGCAAGAGCAAGCCTCTGAGAAACCGGGACACTAAGGGGTGAACCGATAGAGAATGTCCTTCCACCAGTGAGTGGTGAGCTGCTAGAGCTGAGAGGTGGACCCGAACAGAATTGGACTTAAGTCCCTGATTTGATAAGTGCAGTAAGTACTGAAGCACTACTGGTACAGTACAGGAGAAGGGATCCTCTGTACGTAGGTGACACCACATGGAAAACCTTTTCCATTTAAGAGCATAGGTTTTCCTATTGGACTGTTTCTGAGAGGCTAGGACAACCTCAACAACTTCCTGAGGTAGGCCCCAGGGAGCCAAAACTACCCTTGCAGCCTCCATGCCATCAAATTGAGAGCTTTGAGATTGGGGTGCAGAAGGGAACCCTGATCCTGAGAGAGAAGGTTGGGTTGCAACCCAGAGGCAGTGGGGGATCCACTGCCCGCTGAAGCAGAAGTGGGAACCAAGGTTGTCGCGGCCACCTGGGAGCCACCAGCAGGACTGAGGTCTCGTCCTGAAGAATCTTGGAGAGTTCGGGCCACCAAGGGCGTGGGAGGAAACGCATACAGGAGGCCCTGAGACCATGGAATCAGAAAAGCATCTGCTGCTATCCGCAGAGGACGCGGTTGCCTGGAGCAGAATTTTGGCAGTTGTTTGTTCAGAGGACTGGCAAACAGATCCATGGAGGGAAGTCCCCATTTCAGGAAAATCTTCTGAACCACCAAAGGATGGAGCTGCCACTCGTGGGGCTGTAGAATCCTGCTCAACCTGTCGGCCAGGTAGTTTTCCTGGCCAGGGAGATACACAGCCTTGAGGAGCATGTTGTGCCTGAGAGCAAACAAGCAAAGGTCCTGTGCCTCCTGACAAAGGCGCCTGGACCCAGTTCCGCCCTGCTTGTTCACATAGAACATGGCTACCTGGTTGTCTGTTTGAACCAGGACAGACTGATGAGCCAGGGTTGGAGAGAAAGTTTTGAGGGCTAACCGAATAGCCCCGAGTTCCAATAGATTGATTTGCTGTGCAGCTTCCCAGGGAAACCACAGGCCCTGGGTGCACTTGCCTAGACAATGAGCTCCCCAGCCCTGCAGGGAGGCGTCCGTGGTCAAAACCACTGTGAACCCAGGAATCTGAAAAGGCACCCCTTGCAGTAGATTGGGTGGGTTCAGCCACCAGCTGAGGGAGTTCAAAAATTGTCTGGACACTCTTATCCTGTCTCTGAGGCTGCCTGTGGCCTGTGACCACCGAGTCCGAAGGCACCACTGTGCAGGCCTCATATGGAGCCTGGCATTGGGGGTCACATGTACTGTCAAAGCCATGTGGCCAAGAAGCCTCAGGCAGAGTCTGGCGGAGACCAGTGACCTGCTGAGAAACTGGCTTGCCAAGTTTCAGTCTTTGGGCTCTGTCCTCTGGCAAGAATGCCTTTGCCAGCAGAGAGTCCAACCTTGCCCCTATGAACGCCAAGTTCTGGTATGGGAGCAAAGTGGACTTTGTGAAGTTTATGACAAACCCCAGGCTTTGAAGAAGAGCAATAGTTCTGAGGGTGGCTTGTCTGGCCTCCTGGCATGACTGACCCCTGATGAGCCAGTCGTCCAGATAGGGGAAGACAAAGATACCCTGATTTCTCAGGTAGGCCACCACCACTGCTAGGCATTTGGTAAAGACCCTGGGAGCGGAGGTGAGGCCAAAAGGTAGTACTCTGTACTGATAGTGGTTTCCTCCCACAATGAACCTGAGGTACTTTCTGTGGTCTGGATGAATGAGGATGTGAGTATACGCATCCTTTAGATCTAAGGAGCATAGCCAATCTCCCTGCTGGAGGTAGGGCAGAAGGGTTCCAAGAGTAAGCATCTTGAACTTTTCCTTCTCCAAGAACTTGTTGAGGTTTCAGAGATCTAGAATAGGTCGAAGGCCACCGGTTCTTTTGGGTACCAGGAAATACCTGGAGTAGAACCCTTGACCTTGCAAGTGGGGGAGGCACAGGCTCCACAGCCTTGTCCACCAACAGACCTTTTAGCTCCTGAAGGAGAAGATCTGTGTGCAGGGGAGGCCTTGGAGGCTCCCCTAGAAAGTATGGAGGAGGCAGTTGTTGGAAGTGTAGTGCATAGCCCCTTTTGACTATGCTTAACACCCAACTGTCCCCAGTGATGAGTGGCCACTGGTGGGCAAACAGAGCGAGGCGACCTCCTGTACAGGGTTGGGAGAGCAGGGACGGAGAGGCTATGCCTAAGGAGTCAAAAACCACCACCCTGCTGAGTGGGAGCAGGGGCCAGAGGCTTGGGGGTCCTCTGCCTATGGGGCCCATTACCCTGCCCCTTGGCTTGCTGACCCTGAGGGGCAGCTTGGGCAGCCTGATATTGTGGGTACTGTTTGTAGTCAGTGCCCTTCCTCGGGTAAAAGGGCTTTTTACCCGAGCCCTTCTTCTTGTGAGAAGGGGCAGAAGTCTTTCTAGACAGCCTTGTCCTTGTGAGGTGCTCGGTCTCGAGCTGTGCGGCCTTCTCATTCATGGGCTTGCCAAAAAGGTTCTCACCTCGGCAAGGGACATCGACCAACTTGTCCTGAACCCATGGCTCGAGGTCCGATGACTGCAGCCATGCCTGGCATCGAGCCGCGATGCCGGCTGCCGCAACACGGGCCAAAGCCTCGAAGCCATCGTAGGCAGCGCGGGACAAACTTGGAGCATTCCCGGATCCCCAAGGACAAGGACTTGAACCTCTGCAACGGTTCCCCAGAGAGACCAGCAGAGAACCCGGCCAGCTCCTTGGCCAGGTCTCGCAAGTACATGCCCATGTACAGCTGGTAAGACTGGACACGGCAAGCAAGCATCAAGCCCTGGAAGCACTTTCTACCAAAACCATTGAGGTTTCGGGCCTCCCTGCCAGGGGGCACTGCGGAGTGCATCTTCTGACTCTTCAGGCGATGCATGGCTGATTCCACCACCATGGAATGGTGTGGTAGCTGTGCCTTTTGAAAGCCAGGACTCTTTCGGAGTCGATAGATCGAATCAACTCGCTTGCTTAAAACCGGCGCCGAGGCCAGTGCCTCCCACATCCAGAAGAGGAGCCGTTCCAGCTTCGGAGGAACTGGGACAGTAAAGGCCTCCTTCGGAGGTGAGTCGTACTGCAGGGCCTCGAGCTCCTCGGCTCGAGGCTCCTCCTCGGGGTCCGCAGGGATAGCCAATGCAGTGGCCATATCCCGGACGAACTCCGAGAACCGGGTATCCTCCGGAGGAGATCTACTCCGGGGTTCAGACTGCGGTGAGTCCGATGCGACGCACCGAGTCTTGAAGGTGTCGGGGGACTCCTCGTCCTCCATTTCCCATGTGGACTCGTCCGATGAGGAATCGGGGTCCAACCTCACGGGGCCTGCGAGCACCTGCCCCGACGCCGAAGGCACCGGCGTCGACACCCTCGGTCCCAAACGGGAGGTCGAGGGAGACCGCGACCGAGGTCGACCTTGAGCCTTCATGGCCTCGAGTATCGGCTCAGTCTCCGGGGTCAACTTCGATGTCGATGTCCCGGTGGTCGGGGCGGATGCACCAGACAGGCTGGCCATCAGTTCCCGCTGCTGTTCCATGAAGGCAGACAGTCTGCTCTCCAAGGCTGTCAAACTGAGACCCAGCTCATGAGACTCAGCAGCTCCCGACTCGGGCCCCGGCGGCGCTGGACCCGACGTCAGTTCCCTGGGAGGAGAGTCCACGAGGACTACAGGGCTTATGTGTCCAGCAGACTCCGGCTCCAGTCGAGGGACTTTGGAAGGCTGCTCCTGTTCCACAGGCCCGGGGCGACGGTCAGGGGTCTGAGACCTAGCTCTCGAGGAGCCAGGGACCTCCTCCGACGACGCCCTCATGAGCCTCTTCTTCCTCTTGCATTCCCGGTCGGGGGACCCCCTGTCCGAGGAGCCACGACAGTGCTCTGGATCCAATTCCCGAGATGTTGAGGCCTCAGATGAGGTCCGGGCCTGGCCGGAGGCCGAGTCAGAAAAAAGCCTTTCCTTTTGGTGCTGATGACTTCGCAGTGCCTTGGAAGACATTTTCCCGCATGGTCCACACGTCTTAGGGTCGTGATCAGGACCAAGGCACCGAAGGCAGCAGTCGTGTGTGTCGGTGAGAGACAACAGCTTCTTGCACCGATCACACTTCTTAAAACCACTGGAAGCCACCGGGGAAAAAAAAAAAGAGTCCCCGCGAGGTCAAAGGACCGGCCTTCCAGGGAAAAAGAAAAAAGGGTGTGAACGCCAGCCACTAAGGGCAAAAACCGAAAAAGGAAGATCGGGCTTGATACCGGTGTACCAAACCCGGCGGGAGGGGAACCGACGTCGAACCGGAGAAGAAAAAATAGCGAAGAAGCGCAAAAAAATCAAACAATTTTCCGGGATGACTAGGACGCACATCCGGTAGCTTCACGGAAAACGAGAGACTGAGCAAGATGGCACCTTTAGGCGGGAAGGGAACCGCGCATGCGTGCCTGCATTCCCAAAGGCTTTCTTGGAAAGCTGGGGAAATGCTCTGCAAGGGCTTCATCGACGTCGATGTCACCCATATGTGAGGACTGACTTCCTGCTTGGTCCTGGAGAATCACCCTGGCTTTAATCAACAAGTGTTTTCATCCTTAACTTCCATGAAAGCAGAAATGCCCATAGCATGGTGGTAGAGTTAACCAACCAATGAAGAGACCATTTTGCAGCAGATTCCTCCTTGGCAAAAATGTCACCTCTTACCCTTTCACAGCCTTAAACAAAAACAAGAAATACAGACCTTGGAACTACAGTTAATATAAAAAGGTCAACATTAGAATCAAGAGCTGCTGAAAACTCAGCTATGGATTCAGACAAAATTCTTGGGCAATAAGGTGCTTCATACCGACAACACCAAAATCTGCCAAATTGATCAATATGGAGTTCATATCATACAAGTATAGCATGTCTGGTTTGGGAATTGAGTTAGGGCCTTTAACAGTAAGTCATCCTAATGCAGTGGGGGAACCAAGATGGCAGCAGAGCTTAAAATACTCCAGCAACTTTTGACCGTCTACCTTTTGTTATTTCAAGTATTTTCACCAGTTTTTATTTCTCTGCCTTCATCTCTGACTATAATAGAGAGGAAAGGTAGGAATCTGACGCTACCAAGCACATTTCTCCTTTTATCACAACTATGGACTCGTTTGTTGTAATAGCTGTAGTGGGATCCAGGTGGGAACCGAAGGCCCAGGTGCATCATTGTGCATGCCAATGACGTCCTCCTTAGCTCAGATATGCTCTCTCTCCCTCAGCCCCCTTCCTTTCTAGCTCCAGATCCAATGTTTTTCAGCTGGTAGAGTTGCAATAATACCAGAAGATCCCACCAGTGGCAAAATCAAAAAAGAAGTGGCAGTGATAGCAATGCCAGCTTCTGGAGTGGCACGTTACATGCAGGTTATAGGATGAGCATTTCTATGTTGGGGGATTTAACAAAGCACTCTAGCTGCTGCCAAAGGCAGCACAGATCCCATGATGATCGATTCAACAATATTGAGGCCTGGCATCCCAAAGACAGCAAAGGAGCTTGGTCAAATCATTCATATTTCCTAGTGCCGGGGAGAAAGTGCTTTGAGAATAAATGCAATGGACTGGTAAGCTCTTAAAGATCCATGGTGTATATTTTTACTCAAGATGTTATCAGGCTTAACATCTGCAAAAACACTTTGCAGTTCAGACCTCCAGTTGGAGAATTAGCTAGCCTTTTTAATCTGTAAATTCTGCAGTTGTAACATTCTCCATAGCCTCTCTCAGAAAGTGGCGCATTTAGAAAATGCTATCAAGGCTAAGAATTCTCATCTTATCATCAACTTTTCCTCTGTTTAACATACACTGGCCTTAGAGGTTTTCAACATTACCCGATAAAAGGTTCTTTTAATATCCAAGGAATCCCTGTGAAGACTCATGACACCAGCATCTCAACCTTGTTTCCAAGTGAACAGGAAGAAATAGGAACCCCTCCCCCCTTTTTTTTTTTTTTTTTTAGTGCCATCAAGTCAGTGCTGACTCCTGGCGACCCAGCTGGCTCTGGGTTTTCTTGGCAATCTCTCACAGGAAGTAGATTGCCAGACCTTTTCTTCTGAGGCAATGGAGGGTAGGTACTGGAATACCACCTGCGCCGTGCAAGAGAATGGGTTCACCCGCCTCTTGGCACACCACACCAAAAAAACCTGTACCATTTAAAGGCGTATGCCCTTCTCATGGATGCCTTGCGGGAGGCCAGAAGGACTTCCTCCTCGTCTTGTGGGAGGTTGAAGGAAACTAGAGAGTTTTCCTTTCAGCAACCAGGCTGTGAGTGACAGGGTCCTCAGGTTGGGGTGCAGGAGAGAGTACTCTTCCTGTGGCAGAAGTCCTGGGGCACAGCCCAGGGGAATAGGAAACGCCACTGGCAGGTGGAAGAGTAGTGGGAACCAAGATTGCCTGGAGAACCTGGGGACTACCAGTATCAGTGATGCTCTGTCACTCTGAACCTTGAAGAGGATCTTGGCAACCAGCGGTGTTGGCGGGAAAGCATAGAGGCAGCCTTCCGTCCATGGAATGAGGAACATATCTGCTGCCACCTGGGACGGGTGTGGCTGATGGGAGGAGAAGCTGGGCAACTGTGGGCTGTCTGGGCTGGCAAACAAGTCCACTAGGGGAATGCCCCAGAGCTGGAAAAGCCAGGCGGCCACTCTGGGGTCCAGGCGCCACTCGTGCAGCTGAAAGACTCTGTCCTGGTTCAGGAGGTAGACCGCCTGCAGAAGCATCTCGCTGTGTGTCGCATATGAGCACAGGGCCACCGCCTCCTGGCAGAGGGAGTACATCCCCGTGTCCTTCTGCTTGTTGATATAGAACACTGACTTGGTTGCCCATCTGGATCAGCACAGACTGGTGCTGCAACTGGTAGTGGAAGGCTCGAAGGGCCAGAAATATTGCCCAGAGCTACAGAAGGTTGGATACGAGACCTGCGGTCTGTCTGGGATCAACTGCCTCGAGTGCAGAGATCTTCGCAATGAGCTCCCCATGCCAGCAGGGAGGCATCTGTGGCGAGGATCCTCTGGAAGGAGGGTACCTGGAAGGGCATCCCAGCCTGAAGGTGGTGGGGAAAGTGGCACTAGTCGAGGGACTCTGCCAGCTGGCGGGTCACTCATCCTATACCAAAGCCTGTCTGTGGCTTGTGCCCACTGGGAGCGGAGGCACCACTGAGCCGCCCTCATGTGCAGGCAGGCATATGGGGTCATGTGGACCATGGAGTCCAGGTGGCTCAGCAGGCAGAGGATAATGTAAGTAGGCACCAACCGATTGTGCTGCACCTCTGCGGCTAGCACTGAGGCTTTCTGACGTCTTGGGTGGGAGGAAAGCCTTGGCCTGGAGGGTGTCTAGCTGAGCCCTGATGAACTCCAGGCACTGAGCCGAAGAGAGGTGGGACTTGAGGTAGATGATGACAAACCCCAGGTGCTGCAGGACATGGATAGTGCACTCAGTGGCATGGTGCACCTCTGCAGCTGCACCTCCCCTTATGAGTCAGTCATCCAGGTAGGGAAAGATGAAGGCTCCTTGGAGACGAAGATGGACTATGACCACCACTAAACACTTGGTGAAGAGCCTTGATGATGAAGCCAGGTCGAAGGGTAGCACTCTGTATTGATAGTGACCCCCTCCCACCACGAACAGGAGGTATTTTTGGTGGCTGGGATGGATCAAGATGAGAGTATAAGCATCCTTCAGGTCTAAGGAGCATAGCCAGTCTCTGCAATGTTCCAAGGGAAAGCATCTTGAACTTCTTTCTCACGAGGAATCTGTTCAGGTCCTGCAAGTCCAGGATGGGCCCGAGGCCCCCTTTTTACTTGGGAATGAGGAAATACCTGGAGTAGAAGCCTTTGCCCCAGAGATGTTTGGGCACCGACTCTACCGCCTTGTCTTTGAGGGGGCCTGAAAGCTCAATAAGGAGTCTGGTGAAGGAGAGGTCTGATGGGCTCTCCTGGGAAGAACAACTAATGCAGGTGGAGGTAACCCTCCTTGACAACTTGCCGTACCCAGGAATCGGTGGTGACTGAGGACCACTTGTGGGCAAACAGAGCCAGGCGCCCCCCCCCCACCCCCCTCTGTGAACTGCTGAGAGTCTCCTAGGGAAGAGAAAGCCATGCCCAAGGAGTCAAAAATTCCTTCCAGGTTGGGCTAGGGCTAGGGCCAGTGCCTGGGTCTTAGGGGTTTTCTGCTTGCGGGGGCTATGCCCTTGCACTTGCCCCTTGTGCTGTTGACCTTAGTGTGGGATAGGAAGACTTGGTACTGTGGGGCACTGCCAAAACCCAACTTTTCCCTTGGGAAAAATAACTTTTTCCCCAGGGCTCTCTTGCAGGGATGCACCAAGATCTTTTTAGAGATAGAGACGGAGTTCTGATAAGGACCAGACTATCTCTGCAGCTTTGTCTGCCATGGGTTTTACAAAGAGATTTTCTCCGGCGCAAGGGACCTCGATGAGTTTGTCCTGGACCCATTGCTCGAGGTCAGAAGAGTGCAGCCATGACTGGTGTCGGGCCCAGATACCTGCGGCGGCCACTCTGGCGGAAGATTCAAAGCCGTTGTATGCTGCTCAAGGCAGGAACCATGAGAACTCCCTGACAGCCGAGGCTAGTGACTTGAAATGCTGGAGAGGTTCCCTGTCGAGACCTGCAGAGAAACCGGCAAGCTCCCTCGCCAGCTCCTGGAGCTACATACTGATGTACAACTGTAAGATTGGACTCGGCACACCAGCATTGAGCCCTGAAAGGCTTTTCGGCTGAGGACATCCAGGGTCCGGGCCTCCCTGCCAGGGGGCACTGAGGAATGAGTCTCTTGACTTTTGAGTTGACGCATGGCCAACTCGACGACCATAGAGTTGTGAGGTAGTTGGGTTTTCTGGAACCCCGGGCTTTGACAGACTCTGTAAATTGGGTCGAGCCATCTGCTCACTATGGGCACTGACACCGGTGTCTCCCACATATGGAGGAGGCGACGCTCCTTCAGCAGGGTCTCGCACTGGAGGATCTCCTCAGTGCAGGAGGGCCTCCTCCGCCTCTATCTCGAAAGTGAGCACCTTTGCCATGTTCCGCATGAAGTCAAGGAAGGCAACATCCTTGGGCAGGAAATGGTGCCAGAACATCGATGGAGACTGGTCTGAAGCACATCTCAATGTATGTTGCAGGGTGTCTGGGGACTCCTAGTCATCGATCTCCCAGTCTGACTCGAAGTCAGAGAAAGCGTCCAAGGCCCCGCGGTCGAGGCCCGAGCCTGGAGGCCCACGATCCCTAGAGGACCTGTGTTCCGAGCCATATGCACTGGCAGGGGAGGACCGGTGTCTCAAGGAATGGGATTGGGACCTCATCTGATACAGATAGCTCTCTCAAGGCCGATATTGCTCAAGGACCAGCTTGATGTTTGGAGAAGCTGTAATTGTTGAGGGTCCAGTCATTGGGGATGGATAAATCAAAGGAACCGGAAATCACCACCCGCAGGTGGGTCAGGAGGGCAAAGATACTGCACTCCAGGGCTGCCATCCTGGTCTCCATGCCAGTTGGCTTACCTGCCTTCGACACAAACACCAATGGCTTTGGGCCCAGCATCAGTTCCGTCGAGGGGGAATTCCTCAACCAGGATGGCCTCAGGGGTCCAAGGCCGACTGCCGACAACTCTTTCCAGGACAGCTTGTGAGGTTGCTCCCGCTCCAACCCCTCGGACTCCCGCCGGGGACTGCGAGGCTGGTGCGGGATTTACCTGCTTTTCAAGACCTGTCCTCCAAGGTTTTCAAGCTCTTCTTGTGTTTCATCTCTGGGTATTTTCTCTCAGAGGTCCCGCAACTGCGGGACTCCGAGGTGGCCCAGGCATCATGGGACAGAGAGATACCTGAGGGGGCCCTGGAGCATGGTGTCACCAGACACTCCGGTGCAGAGTCGGATTTGAGGAAGAACTTTTTCCTGCTGCAGTTGATGGCTCTTGATGACCTTAGCAGTCATGATCTTGCAAAGTTCACAGTTCAAGTCATCATGGTCCTGCCCAAGGCAACCGAGGCAGCAGTCAAGTAGGTCAGTGAGGGACATCACATTTTTGTAAGCCACTAGAAGCCATAAGGAAAAAAAGGATCCTGCAACCCAGGCAAGGGTCCAAGGCCTGCAGCCAAAAAAGGGCTCAGGGCGGGAAACGAACCGGTATACATATCGGATAAAATAAGACAAGAGAGACTTTTTCTGGGGAAACAGGACAGACATCTAGTGGGCTCTGTGGAAAAAAGGAGACCAAGGCAAGATGGCACCCTTGGACAGGAAGGCGACCATGCATGTGTGGTGCATCTCCTAAAGACTTTCTTTGAAAGCAGGGGAGGTGTTTCCGCATGGGCTCCATCACCCATATGTGAGGACTGACTTCCTGCTTGTTCCTGGAGAAATGGAGCTTACTCTGAGGAGAAGGTGGCTACCAGTGGTGTGCCGCAGGGATCTGTTCTTGGTCCGATTCTTTTTAACATCTTTGTTAGTGATATTGCGGAAGGGCTGTCAGGTAAGATTTGCTCGTTTGCAGATTTGTTTTTAAGATATTGACTTTTAAATTGTAAACCACCTAAGATTTAAGGTTTATTTGAAATAACCGCTCTTCATCTTAAGACACTGAGCAGAGGGTAGTTATTAAAGTGCATTATGGCCATGACACATGTTATTTGGCCTTTAATGCAAGTTAAAGGGCAATAATATGCATTTTACCATAATGCACAATTTGGCATCGCAACACGTGTTAATATGCTAAGCACCTCATTAGTAGTCAAATTGAACATCACAACTTCCGGTGATTGCCACAAGCCAAATTATTCATGGAAAAACACCAGCTCAGATCTGGTATTATGTTTCTGCAAGCAGCATCAGGCCTCTAACATGTGGCCTGATGCTCCTCACCACCATGTTAAAGAAGCTACGTTCCTAAGAGTGATCAGGTTGTTCCCACCCCCCTGGCACCACCAAGGAGTAGGGCCCCCTGCCAAATGGCCCCCCACAAATATCTCCGACTCCCCCCCTCCAACCCCATCCCACCCCTTCTGTTAAGCCCCCTATCCCCTCAGACCCTGATTCAAACATATCCCACAGCCCCCTCAGGCCTACCTTTAAGCGAGCCTGGTGCTCTAGTATGGCTTAAAGGAAGCATCCCCCACTCGCACCAGCCAAGCTAACTAGCAGCTTCAAAATGGCACCCGCTATCTCCGCTAAGGTCAACCCCAGCAGTAGTACTGCAAGATTACTACTAGGGGATCACTGCAAGCTGAGTCATTCCTTTACTGTGGGAGTCACTAATCTGCAGCAATGAGTTACCACAGGTTAGCGACTCCCGCAGTAATTAAGCTGCAGTAAAAATATCAGATTTTACTGCAGTTTAGCAGTTATCCTCCCAAGGCGGTTTACAAAGCCAGAAACTACATTAGAAGGGGATGAATAAAAGGAATGTTATAAAACACGGCATCCACTAAAATAAATATGACACAAAAGGAAGACCATGTAAGAACAGCTAATGATAAATGACAAATCCACTTTTTGTGAAAGTGCTCCGAATTTATTAAGTGCTCTACCTCCTCAGTCACCTTCAAAACATCATATTCCAAATTTAAAGCTGTGCTAAATACACATTTAATATTGTCTTTTTATGATCCTGTTCAGCACCTTTGCTGGATGGTCAGTGATGGCAAGGACAGCAACAGATGAAGATTATGCTGAAGGCTGTTAAATATTTGTTTAATTAATTCTGGGGTTTTATTTTCCAAGTTTTGATTTGATTTTACTGAACTCTTTTTGGAGTAGCATCATCATTGTTTATATTAATTTACTCTGTATACCACTTAGATACTTCCATGGATTAGTGGTCTATGAAATCAACATGAAATCTGAAATCTACTGCTAGATACTAGGTAGACTTAGTTGTTCGAATGGCGATCTAGTAAACCTTTGTAAATAAAATAAAAGCTAGAAAAACTGGTTTTGTGGCAAAATGTATTAGCAAGAGCAATTGAAGGCTGCCAAGTTACCCTGATCTACTCCAATTCATCTAACTTATCCTTGCATTTCCAACTTAAAAACAATCACTCAATTTATAAAACACTTTACAATGGATTGTATTAATGGTTCTTTAATCTCTTGTAGAGAGGTAGAAATCAACATAACTTTTACTATTTATTGAACTCTCACTGTTTTTGCAAATCATGTGACAGCCACTAAGCATTGGGGGGATAAGACATTTTTCAGATATATTAGTGAGAATAGGAAGGGCAAAAGTGGTATTGTCAGACTCAAGGGTGCAGGGGAGAAATATGTAGAAGCTGATAAGGATAAAGCGGAATTGCTTAACAAATATTTTTGTTTTGCGTTCACAGATGAAGAACCAGGAGCAAGACCTCAGAAAACACCCACAAATAGGAACAGAAGCGAGGGACATCTTGAACAATTTTCAGAAGACTGTGTTCGTGAGAAACTAGCTCAACTTAAAGTAGACAAAGCGATGGGACCGAATGGGATACACCCTAGAATACTGAGGGAACTTGGGGACGTTCTAGCAGCTCCACTGACTGACCTTTTCAATGCCTCGTTGGAGTCAGGAGTGGTGCCACAGGCCCGGAGAGAGCCTCATGTGGTGCCTTTACACAAAAGCGGAAGTAAGGATGTGGTTGAAAACTACAGGCCGGTTAGTTTAACTTCGGTGGTGAGTAAATTATTGGAAACGCTGCTGAAAGAGAAAATAGTGAGGTTTCTGGAGTCCAGCGGATTACAGGATCCGAGGCAGCATGGATTCTCCAGAGGCAGGTCTTGTCAGACAAATCTGATTGATTTCTTTGACTGGGTGACCAGGAAGTTGGACCGAGGGAGAGCCCTAGATGTGGTGTATTTAGATTTCAGTAAAGCCTTTGACACTGTTTCTCACAGGCGACTTATAAAGTGACTGCTTGGGTTAGAAATTGGTTGGGTGGGAGGAGACAGAGTACAAGTAAATGGAGCTCACTCTGAGGAGAAGGATGTTACCAGTGGTGTGCCCCAGGGATCTGTCCTTGATCCGATTCTTTTTAACATCTTTGTTATTGATATAGCGGAAGGGCTGTCGGGTGAGGTTTACCTCTTTGCAGATGATACCAAAATCTGCAATAGAGTAGACACCCAGGAAGGTGTAGATAACATGATGGGGGATCTAGCTAAGCTTGAAGAATGGTCTAGAATTTGGCAGCTGGGATTTAATGTTAAAAAATGTAAGGTCATACATTTGGGCTGCAGCAATCCAAGGGAGCAATATAGTATAGGGAGTGAAGTACTTTTGTCCACTAAAGAAGAGCAGGACCTAGGCGTGGTTGTGTCTGATGATCTTAAAGTAGCTAAACAAGTAGAAAAGGCGACGGCAAAAGCTAAAAGGCTGCTTGGGTGCATATGGAGAGGAATGGCTAGCAGAAAAAAGGAGGTGATAATGCCTCTGTATAAGTCTTTGGTGCAACCTCATTTGGAGTATAGTGTGCAATTCTGGAGACCACACCTTCAAAAGGATGTGAACAGGATGGAGTCGGTGCAGAGGGTGGCTATTAAAATGGATTAGTGGTCTTCATTATAAAGCATATGAGGACAGACTGAAGGATCTTAATATGTACACCTTAGAGGAAAGGCAGGATAGAGGTGATATGATTGAGATGTTTAAATACCTCTGTGGCATAAATGTTCAGGGAGAGAGCCTCTTTCAATTGAAAGCAAGTTCTGCTATGAGGGGACATGGGCTGAGGGTGAAGGGAGATAGATTCAGGAGTGATATGCGGTAATATTTCTTTACAGAAAGAGTAGTGGATCCGTGGAATAGTGTCCCAGTGGAGGTGGTAGAGATGAGGACAGTAACTGAATTCAAAAAGCATGGGACAAACACAGAGGATCTCTAAAGGTAAAAAGGGGACTGTTGTAGTTGTTGATATGGAAGGACAGACTAGATAGACCATGTGGTCTTTTTCTGTTATCATATTTCTATGTTTCTATTTGCAGTTTGTATTTTTTTTTGGTATGTCCTTTTTCGCCGCCCCCCCCCCCGCCCCACCCCACAGTAGCCTCTCTGCGACTTTCCTAACAATTGAAGAATCACAGTAGTATTGCTCCATACCATTTAGATATTAATGCCAATTTTGCAGTCACCCAGATTGAGATAATGATGATGATCTCAAGCAGTGCTAAATTTATAGGTGAAAAAAGAAGTAGAGCTGTGAAGCCAGGGGAGAGATGGGCAGGCCCAGTGGCTAGAAAAACAAGAGAAAAGGGGCTGGGTTAGGGAATAGAGTGCCTGTTCTTTTTGGCTCCAGGCTCATCCCCCTTCTTCCCTGGAGCATGCCTTGAAGGGAAGGTCTGGAGTAGAACACCTCTAGGGCTCTGGTATCTGAAAAGTGGTGGAACTGCATTCCAGGCTATTCACCCAGAAATTAAGCCCTGATCTCAAGTAAGCTGCACTACATTCCACTGACCTTCTACAGACAGCTTCATAGCGCAGGAACACAATCTGCCTTCTCATCACAGATGTGCTGCTGGCTGAGAAATCTGGAAGGACAGAGCAACAATGATGTGATCTACTAGTGCCTTGGATCACTTTTTTACAAGCCCAATAATGCTTCTTCCTTAGCTAGGTTTGTTCTCACCCACCTGTTCCTCAAAACAGGGAGATAGGGACCCAGGGATGGGCTGTAGAGGATGGAGGCAGTGATAATTCAGCACATAGTGATGGACAGGGTCAAGATAGTGAAGTTTAATAAGTGGAGGTGAACAGAAAAAAAATCAAGTACCAAACATCACTCAAAAACCAGATTCCTTACACACTTTGAAAGCATATCTCCTTTTGTTCTATCACAGGGGTGGCAAACCTTTCTGAGAGCACGTGCCCAAATCGACAGGAATATTTAAAAAAAAAAAAAAAAAGAACTTGCACGCCAGTGGTAATTTTTGCAGAGCACATTGACATTTATTACTATTGTTCTAATTCCATTTTACACTTTTTCTAATCTAATAGAAAAAAAAACCAACAATGCATAAGGGCAATCTAATTTTACTGATTGAGAATTATGACAAAAATGTATTAAAAAGTCAATATAAAACATGTTCAAACCACATTAAACTGCACACAGTATTTATTATTCTTATAAATTTATATCCGGTGTAAACTTGCATGCAACAGAAGGAAATACACAAATAAGGGCTAAGGACAACCATTATCCTCTCTTATCACCCACATACTAGGATTTCAAAACGGTTGTTCTTGCACCCATCCAGCTGGCACCACACCCCCATTATGCCATTTTAGTTCATAGTTTCTTTTTAAAAGATTTCAAATGTTTCAGTTATTTTATTACTAACAATAATGGAGCTCTTCCAGTGAAAGTCACTATAGTTTCAATCACAGAATTATTACTATGTATTTATTATCATGGAAAAAATAAGAGGATATGCTGCTAGTTGCCACGTGCCAAAACCTTTCCTGCATGCCACCTTGGGAACACGTGCCATAGGTTCACTATCCCTATTCTATCATCTAGAATTGGACTGACTAAACTAAACCCTATCAGTGCTAATAATGGGGAAAAATGGGAAGTCCAAAAAGAATAGACTATCACATGCCATTAGATGCAAATACCACACAAGCAAGCCACCAAAACTAAAATAACGTATAAAAACACACACACTCTCACAAAAAGCAGGGATCTATAGAAAACGTCATGCAATGTGGGTTTGTACAGTACATACCCAGAAAGGATCTCCTGAGATGAGCTCTTAGTTCGTCCTCCTTACTATCTGTGGCTATACATAAAACAACAAAATTAAAGGACAGAGAAGAAAAGACAGAAGAGACAAATTTGATATAACGTATTAATCAATTTAATCATCATAATTTGCAAACTGTGCCGATTGGAATCTTTCAACCCCCACATTTGCTGTCAACAGCTATCTAAAAGAGATGGGTCAATGGATCCATTACCTTCTGCCAGTCAGGGTTCTAAATGCTTCGTAACTGCTTTTCTATTTAGTCATTAACATGCTGACCCAGAAATAGTCTCTGGGAAAGATTCACACAGGTACTGGGCTGAAGTCTCAGTGGTGAGCACAGATGTGGATGGCTTTAATGACAATGTCACCACTCACCAGGACAGGATTCATAGTCAGAGTAAAGATCAGGTGTCACCACTTAAACAAAAGCAGTATCATTTTAAAGGAATGTATCCTTACCCATGCTCCTTAAGATCAGTGTAAAAGATAAAGAGAAATTAGGAAAATGAGAAAGACATCATGGCTTCATTTTACACTGACTGCAAAAATTCACTGTTTAAAATGGCAGGTGGGGGGAGGCAGGGGGGGGGAGGTTAATCTATTGATCCAAAAAGATTTTCTAATTTTTTAATCAGGTATTAAAAATAATTCAAGCACTGTGATACCCCCTTCCCCCTCTAATCTACTGTCTGTTCCAGGATCCATGTCAATACCTCAGCAGACCAGGGAACATATACTCCTCTAAGATAGCAGGTCATCTTATTAAGCAAAGCAAAGCAAAAACATACAGAAACAAAGAAGCCATTTGGCAAAAAAGCTTCAATGCAACAGAAAACAGACAACTAACAAATAGGCCAATGTAGGAAGATTAGCACACCCTTTTAGTACAGATAACAAATTTATATGCACAAGTTCCAGCATGCTCTATACAGAAAAGAGATCGACACGGACGTAAACAGCAAACGTATGCATACATAGCAATGCTAAGCATATTTAAATAAAGTACAAAAAAAGAGCTGTGTGCATTAAAATGAAATGCTAATAAAGATTTCATTTATTTAGACAGTTTTGTATACCACCTTATCTTTCAATCAAAGTGGTCACAACACAATTGGGGGATATATTTAACACGAGGGGATATGAGACACATACACTAATACTCACAGGGAACATGGGCAATGGAGGCTTAAGTGGCTTGCCCAAGACCACATCTGTGCCCAATGCAGAGAAACGCATAGAGGATTACATAACCAAGAGCATCAATGCCTGTCTGAGGTGACAAACATCTTGCGCGTGTAGGGAAAGACTGTTTCAGGGTATGTACTGGTGAACAATTACCTTCAACATGAACATTTTTTGCATGTATCTTTCAGCATATAATCGAAAGTTCGGCGTTCAAGAAGAAATGTTTTTTTGCTTCTTATCCTGTGTTTTTTGGACTCATTTATATTATATCTTTTTCATTTTAGGTCTCTGTTGTAATTTCATAAGAAGTGTTTTGGGGTGAAATAATCTCGATTATTATGGGCGAGTGCCAAAAACAGCTGTACGTCCTGTGTGTACAATGTGGCCATTTGACATTTACACACATGCGTACAAGGTCACTTGTAGTGCGTCTGTTAGCGCATGCGTTGCCTTCCTTTCTTTCAACTTTATGCTGAAGTTTTGCGCACAGCTCATTTGCATATACACCCTTTGCTGCATGCCAACGCTGAGGTCTCGTGCTATCGGCGCGCTACGAAAACACATACACAGCTAATAGCGCGCAACTTCTACAAAGGCTTTCTGCATCGGCCTGAAAGAGCATTTGTATTCTCTTATCTAGTGTTTGCATTAACCAATGGTCTTTTTGGCCACCTGCTCAGGCAAAGAGAGATTTGCATGAATATCTGGCACAGGTGCTAGTGACATCAGGCAGAACAATCTTGTCATCAACATGCCCCTTAAGGGCTGAAATCTTATGAAAAATTGCACACATTTTTCATAGCCTCCCTGATAAAACAAGGTAAAAACATTTCAGCTTTTATATTTTGTACTGAAACAAGACCCGAATATCAGCAGCAGAAGAAAAAAAATGATAAAAAAGTTATACGTTACAGTACATCTTTATCTTTATTGATACACTTGATTTACCGCCCATGTCAAGACATTAGGGTGGTTTACAATAAAAGCAAAATGCTGCCAAAAAAGGAGGAAAATAATGCCATTGTATAACAGGAAAGAGGTACACAAACTGGCGGTCAAACAGGTCTTTATTATGCTGCAACGTGTTTCAGCCACTAAGGCCTTCTTCAGGGGCAAAACAAACCTCAAAAAATACAATAAAAACATAAATAGTTAAATAAACAAAAGATTACAACATCATAAATTAATAAATGTACATATACAAATATAGGAAATACAGTGCACTATAAAAACTCAGTAGTTTAAAGATGCAATCCATCATTGCAACAACCCAAGAGATCAGCTCAACTAAACATTTCTAGTCTTGGTACGCTAGTACAAAATTTAAGTTTTCAATGCTGCTTTAAATTTATGGAAAGAGAAGTCTAGCCGATTTCACGAGGTATGGAATTCCAAAGTGCTGGAGCTAAATAATAAAAAGCTGCTTGCCATGTAACATATGATGAGTGATGTACATAGTTTGACATGTTCTCCAAGTTCAAATTCCTGTTTATTGTAAGTCCAATGTAGTTTCCCCACACTGGACATTTGTGTTACATGTGAACCGCGCTGATGTAAATAGTGCGGTATATAAAAAATGTTAAATAAATAAAATAAATAAATAAATAAACATCAAAATGAGCCCTAGAATTAGAAAGTATAACTAATCTATTTTGTTTGTTTGTAAGCATTCTTGTCTCTCTCATGGTGGTGTAGGCTGGAAACTAAATCTGAAGATTCTGAGTGTTAAATATGCTTCCAGTCTTGTTCTCTTTCATCCTTTAAAGAGATGTTGAAGCTGTATTACTCAGGTTTTTTGTGACAAAATAAAAGCTCCTGAATTGCTTTGTGAAAACTCAGACTTCCTAAAGCAGGATGAGGTGTTAATTGTGGACATTTGAAAGACTATCACTATACTTATTTTGTGATAGGACAGTCTATGGTTGGAAACCTTAGAGGGTTCTGCGACCCCGCTGTGGCTGTTACTGGAGCAAAGTCTGGTAAGCCCGCTTCCGCTAGCATGCATTTCAGCAGCATGTCAGCTTCCTACTGCATGCTTGCTCTAGTGTAATTCTTGCTGCCACTTGTCGAGCATTTGCTGCCTTTGACAATGTTGAAAAGACTTAATGGTCACAAAAACATATGGGCAGATAAAGACTATACTGCCTATCCAGTCTGCCCTTCCATACCAACTACTACGTTTTACAGCCCCTTTTCTTTTCTTTAGAGATCCTCTCTTTTTATCTCATGCTTTCTTTAAAGCTTCCCTAACACCCACTTCCCAACTCTTCCCATGTCCACCTCAGAAGGCTTGCACCTCCGGCCTGGCCTTCATGGACACTGTGCTACTATCCCCAAGCTACAGGGACATGGTCTCATTCTAAATTACTTCCCACTATCGGGCCAATGCAGAAAGCTAGGGCAGGCTTTACGAGCCTCTAACGTCATGCTTAAGCATACTTTAAGATCCTTTAAATGAAGAAAACAGACGTAAACACTAATGGAAAAACTAGCACCCGACGCATGCCATGTGTATTTAAATCTATTTAAAATGAACTTTTAATTATTTAAATGTATTTTAATCAACTTGTCTGGTATGCAAATCAGGACTACATCGATGCAGACAGGTGTAGAGGATCTCGCAAACAGCCATAGCACCAAGATTTTTACTGCGGGGTCTGAGTAGACATTAACCTTGGAGTGGAGGAGTGGCCTAGTGGTTGGGGCAAGGTACTTCAGGCCGGAAGGTTGGGGGTTCAAATCCCACTAGAGGACAGCAACCTTGGGCCGGAAGGACTGGGGTTTCTAGTCCCACAGGTGCTCCTTGTGGTCTTGGGCAAGCCACTTAACCCTCCACAGTCCATGTTCCCTGTAAAATAGTTATCTCCAAGTTATAATGCCCTGTTCAATGTAATTTCAGTTTGTTCCATGTAAACCGCACTGATGCAGAATAGCGCGGTATATAAGAGAATGTAAATAAATAAATAAATAAATAAATAAAATAAACCTCCAACACGTGCCCCTGACAGTATTTTGAAGGCACCAGGTGCTTTTCCTGATGCCTAGATTATCTTCTCCTTAGATGATCAGGCATCGGGAAAAGTTCCTGATGCCATCAAAACACTGTCGGGGGCCAGTGCCCCAACAGAAATAAGTACTTGGTGGTCTAGTGACCCCTGTACCCCCACGCCCCAAACCCAAAGTAAAATAAAATAAGTCAAAACATGGTAGTCTAAAAGCCTCTTGAACCCCCCCCCCCTCCCACACACACCAAAGTAAAATTAAAAATTACCTGGAGGTCTAGCAGCCCCAAAATCCAAACCGCCCCCCCTCATACCTTAAAATAGGTGAGAACGCTGTCTATGTACTCCCACTCTGGTCCGCCATCCTGTAAAATGGCACACCTGGCCCCATGCGGTGCATCCTAGGATGCGCCGGGTGAGGTCAGACTGCCATATAAGATAGACTATGCCTTGTGTGTCAGTGTAACCCTGCCCGGTGCATCCCAGGATGCACCACGCGGGACCAGGAGTGCCATTTTATAAGATGATGGACCAGAGCAGGCGCATGTAGGCAGCGCTCCCGCCTATTTTAAAGTTATGGGGGTGGGTGGTTTGGAT
Source organism: Ichthyophis bannanicus (assembly GCA_033557465.1). Lineage (NCBI taxonomy): Eukaryota > Metazoa > Chordata > Amphibia > Gymnophiona > Ichthyophiidae > Ichthyophis > Ichthyophis bannanicus. The sequence goes on from CM066031.1 coordinate 1,222,185,753, forward strand.
TTTGGGGCCGCTAGACCACCAGGTAATTTTAATTTTGGTTGGAGGGTGAGGGATTCAAAGGGCCGTTAGACCACCAGATAAATTTAATTTTACTTGGGGTTGAGGAGTGGGGAGTTCAAGGGGCCGCTAGACCGCCAGGTTATTACTTTTTGTCAGGGCACCGGCCCCCATCAGCGTTTTGATGGCATTGGGAGCTTTTCCCCGATGCCATGACTGTCCACGGTGCCATCAAAATACTGTCGTGGGGTGGGGGGAATGGGCTGCTGGGCCACTAGGGATTATTTTTTTGTCGGGTACGGCCCCCGATAGTATTTTGATGGCACAGGGGGCTTTTCCCGATGCCACGATCATCTCTGATGCCATCAAAATACTTATATCAAATTAGCTATGCGGCACCCACAGAGCAAGTCAGACTAACACATGCTTCTTCTGCACATGTGTTTGGTTTGCTCTCCCAGTTTAATACTGCAGTGGCTCATTTGCATGCGCACCGCTAACGCAAAGGTCATTTGCATACCCTATCCTTCCTACATCGCATGTTAAAATGCGTGCGTTATCAGGAATGTAAAAAATTGCTTTAGCGTGGGTCTAGTGCTGGCTTTCTGCATCAGCCTATATGGTAGAGTATGCATATCCAAAAATCAATAACAAACCCATCTACTGGTCAGTGTAGGCTATTTGGAGAATTACCAGACTGAAGAATGCAAACTAGCTAGATCAGCTTATGACAGTTGCAGTTTAAGTATAGTCTAGTGTTTTCACAATGTTTTAAATGGCTGCAGTTAACTCACTGTATTAGATCATGTGTAAATGTAGTTAGTATGTTAGATGAGGTACCTGATGTTATGAGTGTGCTACTATGCTGATCTCTGATATATTAAACTATTGACTGTCAGTGTACTGCAACATGCATTGATTTGCATAAGATCTGGGAGCAGGAGTCTTTGTACAAATAAAGATTGGAAATCGTAATGGAGTACAATTGTAAGGTGCTCATCATCTGCATTCATTACCCAGCCTATGCATTTTTTAGTCCATAGGAGTCAAATTACAAAGAGTGAATTCTGCATATTAGCAGAAATGTTGTTGTTTTTAACTCCTCCTGGAAAATTCTATCACATTTTGTATTACTGTGTGAAGATTCAGCCATTCTGGCAGTCAGTCTGGGAAGTAATGGCGAAAAATATAAAAATGTTCAGTTTCCACTATCCTACCCCATTATTATATGGGAGATTTTATGGTTCAGAAATACTGTGACCAAGAGAGAACAGAGGCTTCTAAATCATTTGTTTTCTGTGGCTCTTGCGAACGTTTTGCCTTCATGGAAAAGGCTGTTCTCTCTTGGTAACCCACGGTGTGTGCTATAATAAAATTAGAAACTGTGGTGACAGGCAACAAATCGTAGTGCTGAGAATGCTCAGTCGCGGCTTCTGGTTCAGCGATACCCAGGCACTCTGAGCTACCTGCAATGATTGTACGTAACCCTTTGGTAACCTCTTGCTATACCTTTTGTTATGTTTTTCCTTTTCTTTATACAAGTTACTGGCTCTTGTAATAATGTGAAAAGTTATAAAAGTCAAAATTTCATTGAAAGGTTTGAACTAAAACACAAATCTCAAAGAAAAAACTCTTGTAAATATATCAAAATGATACAAGCAGGTGAAAAAGTAATGCATTAGAGGATTAAACGTTTACACACCTGAATAATTCAGGTCAAAGCAAAGCATATGGTCTATGTCTGCTGAACACAGACATGCCAACCAACCAACCATGAAATCAAGGATTACAACCACTGTAAAAGCATAAGAACATAGAAAGCAAATGAACGCATACGAACCGTGTCAAAACCATAAGAAAGTGAACATAAAAATAAAATTAAATAAAATTTGTATTATGATACTAGTAGTGTAAAAAAATTAATAGCTGAAAATGTTGACAAATCCTGGGTCCACCACAAAACAAGAATTGCATCAACAGGGGACCAATATCAAACACAAGGGATCAATCCTTAGGACATGTTTTTCCACTGAACAGCACACAAATAAACCTCCAGACTGTACACAGAATTTCCACAAACCTGGATCAAAATATTCTTATTCCCAAATGCTATATTTTCAACATTCAATAATTTCAATCACTTCAAAATATTTCAAAAACTGAGGTAGACACAGACGGAGCCACTATTAATCATTTATACATGATCCAGAGTGTTTGGGGGGGGGGGGGTGTTTGTTACGCAGTGTTGCCATTGGACAGGGCAGATCTTACTGTAGAAGATGCCAATCTCTTTTAAATATTATTTTTACAATAATCAAGGAAACAAATAGGAATTACACTTATCTGGTAATTGTGGTTCCTTGAGGAACTCCAGTTTAGTCTTCCACCTCTGGGTAGTGTACCTCCTCCTGCAGCTTGGATACTGAGCATGTCAAAATCGTGACATCACTGGATGTAGCCTGCTGCTCTCTCCCATCAGCCCCCAGTGAACTACTGACAAAGCAGACTCAAAGGAGCAACAAATAAGATTAAAAAAAAAACTACTTAACATTATATTCAACAGAACGTATAACACCTAACCTATCTGACTACTACTCCCCTTCCAGAAAGAAGGAACTGCCTTCTGCATCTTCTCCTTTCCGCCCTATGCCTAGCTTCAAACCAAACAGAGCAGGGGCATAGCGCAAAGGAATAGAAAGAATGAAAGCGACTGAAAACCAATGAAGGGCTATACCCACCTGTAACCTTGAACTCCGCTCAACCGAAGACCCACTGCTAAAGACACCATCCACGGGCAGAAATGAGGACTAAACTGGAGTTCCTCAAGGAACCACAATTACCAGGTAAGTGTAATTCCTATTTCCTTATCGGTCCTCCAGTTTAGTCCTCCACCTCTGGGATGTATCAGAGCAGTAATCATTGGGAGGGACCTTTCCAGCTGGATCTCAACACAGCCTCCCCGAAAGCGGCATCTTTAGCCGCCAGAAGATCTAGGCGGTAGTGCTTACTGAAAGTATGGGGAGACGACCAAGTGGCCGCTCTACAAATGTCTACTGGCGGAACCAAACTGTGCTCCGCCCAGGAAGCCGCTTGTGCCCTGGTAGAGTGAGCTCGTAAGCCCTCTGGGACTGTTCGACCTCGTAAGAGATAAGCTGACACAATCGCCTCTCTAATCCATCTAAAAATGGATGCCTCTGCCGCCGCTTCCCCTTTGCGGGGCCCTCCGAACAACACGAAGAGGCGGTCCGACTTGCGAAAAGTTTCTGAAACCTTTAAATACTGCCACAGCACTCTTGATGTCCAAACGGCGTAATCTACGGTCTGATACGATCCCCTCCACTGAACCTAGAGCTGGAAGAGAAACCGTTTGATTTAGGTGAAAACGGAGAAACCACCTTCGGCAAAAACGACGGAACTGGTCGCAACACGATCTTTTCCCTGGACAAAGACAAAAATGGCTCTCGACAGGACAACACCTGCAACTGCAAAATTCGCCTCGCCGAACAGATGGCTACCAAAAACACTGCCTTCAAGGTCAAATCTTTAACCGATGCCTGTTGCAGGGGCTCAAAAGCTGTGTCGGCTAACGCTCCTAAAACTAAATTGAGATCCCACGGTGGAATCATAATTCTATGAGAGGGCCGCAGTCTGGTAACTGCCTTAAGAAAACGCAACACATTCGCATGTGACCTGAGGGCCACTCCCTGGACTTTGCCCCTATAGCAAGACAGGGCTGCTACCTGAACTCTCAAGGAACTGGCTGCTAAATCCTTATGAAGCCCGTCCTGCAAAAAACTCGATACCAAAGAAACAGACACCGTTGCCGCGTGAATGTGCTTCCACGAGCACCAATCCTCAAATACGCCATATACGCACATATGCAAGGGATGTAGACTGTTTCCTTGCCCGAAGCATGGCGGCGATGACTGCTGCCGAGTACCCCTTTTTCCTCAACCTTGCCCTTTCAATGGTCATACCGTAAGCGAGAACCGATCCACCTAAGGCATTCAAAGAGGACCCTGTAGCAACAGATTCTCCAACGTCGGTAACCTCCACGGATTCCCGTCGAGCAACCGTATGAGATTGGCATACCACGGGCATCTCGGCCAGTCCAAAGCCACCAACACCACCTCTCCCTGATGAGCTTCGATATGCTGAACCACTCGACCTATGAGTGCCCACGGGGGAAATACAGGAGACCTGACGACGGTCACCGCTGTATCAGTGCGTTGATTCCTTCTGACATCCTCTCGCGTCTGCTGTAGAAGCGACCCGTTTTTGCCAACTGAAAAACATCGCCATGAGATCCATTAATTGGCAGACCCCATTTGCGAACTGTGTGAACACCTCCGGATGCAACTCCCATTCTCCGGCATCCACTCGGACCCTGCTGAGAAAATCTGCCACCACATTGTCCTTTCCCACAATATGCGCCAAGATTGCTAGAAGTCGAGGCTCTATCCAGGCAAACAGATCTTCTGCTTCGGCTTCCATGGCCACACTTCCAGTTCCGCCCTGTCGATTGATGTAGGCCACCGTCACGGAGTTGTCGGACAGCACTCGCACCACACAACCTGTCACCATAACTTTGAACGCCTGTAACGCCAGGCGAACCGCTCTCAGTTCCAGCCGGTTGATCAACCCCTGGCTCTCCTGTGCATTCTAAGTGCCTTGTGCGAAAAGATCTCCGCAATGTGCTCCCCATCCTACCAGGCTCGTGTCCGTCAGCAAGGGAAGCCACTCCAGCTGTTCCAGAGGCATCCCTGCTGTCACCGATCCCAGTAGTAGCCACCACCGGAGGAGGGACTGCCTGACCTGGAGAGGACAGAGAAGACGCTTGTTCAGCGAGTTGGACTGATGTGACCGACGAAGTAGTGCTCTCTGTAGAGGTCGCATATGAAATCTGGCCCATGGAACAACGTCCAGCGTATCCGCCATACTTCCTAGCACCCTCAGGTAAGTCCATGCTGAGGGCGCCGGCACCGACCTGAAGTTGCGCACCAAAAGTTGACGTACTTGCACACGACGATTCGGCAGAAACACCATGCCGCTCTTGGTGTTGAACCGAACTCCCAGATATTCAAGATCCTGGGACAGAACTAAGTGGCTCTTGGTCGCATTGACCACCCATCCGAGGTTCTGTAGGAACTTCAACACCTTGTCTAACCCGGACACTCTCGGCCTCCAACTTCGCCCGAATCAGCCAATCGTCAAAATAAGGGTGAACCAGAACACCTTCCTTCCGTAAGCCGCTGCTACCACTACCATAATCTTGGTGAATGTGCGTGATGCCGTTGCCAGCCTGAACGGCAATGCTTGGAACTGATAATGTCCCCAGGGAAGAAACGTTTTATGAACATCCCTGATGGGTATGTGCAAATACGCTTCTGTGAGATCGATAGATGTCAATACTCCCTGGCGCACCGCCACAATGATCGATCTTAACGTTTCCATTCTGAAATGCGGGACCCGAAGGCAGCGATTCACCCCTTTTAAATCCAGCATGGGCCGAAGCGACCCGTCTTTCTTTGGCACCACGAAATAGATGGAGTATCGACCCAATCCGTAGTCCGCTGAAGGAACCGGCACTACTGCTCTCAACTGTAAAAGCCGGTCTAGCGTACGACAAATCGCAAGAGGTTTGTGCTGGCCTTTGCAGGGAGACATCACAAATGAGTCCAGCACGGGCCTCGCCAGCTCCAGCACGTAACCATTGCAAATGATCTCCAATACCCACTGGTCAGACTTGATTTGGATCCAGGCAGGAAGAAAAGCCCGAAGACATCCCCCTATCGGATGACTTCCCGCTGGGACCCACCTCCTTTCATTGTGGTTTTTGAGTAGGTGCTACGGAAGCCACCGTGAAACCTCTACTTGCTCCCCGAAACCCCTCTAGAAGCAAACCTTCCTCTTTGAAAACCGCCCAAAACGGGAAGTACGAAACCTTCTGAAATCTCAAAACTGCCCCCGAAAGGCTGGCAAAGATTTCCCTTGTTTAGGTTTATCCTCGGGAAGCCTTCCGCCCTTAGACTCACCTAAATCCTTAACCAACTTGTCAAGATCATCTCCAAACAACTTGCCTTTAAAGGGAAGCTTACTGAGACGCGACTTAGACGAGCCATCTGCTGCCCAAATCCTCAACCACAAGGATCTCCGGGCGGCGACCAAGGACGCCATACTATTTGCCAGCGTTCTGATCAAGTCGTAGTGAATGTCTGCCAGATACGCCGAACCAAGACTCTAGACGATCTATCTGCCTTACACTTTCCTGCTGTAGTTGCGGCGCCTGGCATAAATGCTGCAACCATCTGAGACATGCTCTCGCCACCCAAGCCCCACAGATAGAGGCCTGCAAGGATAAGGTGTTCGCCTCAAAAGATTGCTTCAACCAACCATCGACCTTTCTATCCTGTGCATCCTTTAAAGCCGCGCTACCTTCCACCAGGATAGTAGTCTTTTTGGTGACCGCAGAGACTGCCGCATCAATTCGCGGAGAACGGAACCGCTCTTTGTCCTTATCTGTGAGGGAATAGAGTCTGTTCATGGTCCTAACCCCTCGCAGACCTGCCTCTGACTGATCCCACTCCTCCTGAATCATCCGGTCCACCACCTGGTGTATGAGAACCACCACCTGGGTCTGTCTCATCGCCTGGATAATGGGATCTTCTACTTCCTCGTCTTCCGGTGGTTGCGCTGTAGCCAGATTTAGCATCTGGAGAGATTCCGTGATAAGCGCTGTAAGCTCATCCTTCCAGAATACGTGCATGATCTTCGCTTGATCTTCAGGTTCCGGAATTTCAACTTCCTCCAATTCGTCCACCCCGGTTTCCACCTCATCTGCCTCGTGCCACTCCAAATCTGAGGAAGCAAGTTCCCGAGTCTTTGCCCTCTTCGGGGGCTTCGGAAGACTGCTATCCAACTCCCCTGCGTGGGAGTGCTGCATGGGAAATGTCATCGGTAAGGGCTCAGTCACCTTCCCCTGACGCCTCAAACAGAATGCCTGATGCATGCTTAACACAAAATCTGGACAGGTCCTGAACCTACTGTGGCTAACACACTAGAGGGTCCCAGTAGATCCTCCTGAAAAAACCCTGGATGAGATACTAGAAGCGCTTCCTCTCTAGCCGCAGCCGAAGCAGCCAAAGAATCCATAATCCCAGTATTCTCCATCTGCTGCTCTACGCTTGTGGACACAGATGCACAGCCCCGACAGATGCCGGTGTCAGCAACTGTGCCCCTGTGGGACCCGCAGACCACACAATGCGGCCACAATGACATTGGCTAATCCTCCCACCACGGCTTGCCAAAAAGGAAAAAACAGATGAGAGGATTTTTTTTTTTTTTTAAAGTAAGGCAAATCATAAAGTTCAATTGAAATTTAAAAGTAAAATTAAAAATATATAAAATAGAACAAAAACTATAAGTATAATAAACCCAGCTGTGCGGCTTGCTGCCTGTCCAACACGCGGGCCGCTGTACTCCCACCACGTGGTCCAAACGTGCAGGAAAATGGCTGCCCCGTCAAACAGCGAGATTTGGCACCAAAAACAAACAGCCGTTCAGACAATGCGCTTCCAGCAGCCCGAAAGAGCCTGAAGGCCTTACCTGCAGGGCCGAAAAGCTCACACAGCCCGCTCCTGCTACTGGGAAATGAGCCGCTCCTCAAGCCGCGCTGCCGTGATCGGCTGCGGCGAGGGCTGCCCTGCCAGCTTCACAGAAGACAGCGAAGATCATGCCAGAACGAAGATCCTCCGTCGCACACAGCCTCTGTGTGGCTGCCCGGGTCCAGGAGCTCTCTCCCATACAGTCAAAGGAGAGAGATCCGAACCGGCAAATTACTGAAGTAAATTAAAAATGACAGACAGAGCAGGTAGGCAGGAACTGCTAAGAACTTAAAGGGACAGCCCTCAAGTTTAAAATCACATGAACTAAATTGAATTCAAAGAAATTTGCTCCACACAGCTAAATGGGTTTTAAGTCCTCACTGCCAATCAGAATTAAAAGGTAAAGTAAAATTAAATTTAAATTTAAAGCTAAAATGGCCTGACTAAATGTTCCTTATCTGTTCCTCCAAGTGAGCCCAGAACTCAGGCTCACTACGTCCTCCTGCTGCATGGAGACTGGACACAATGGGGCTGATGGGAGAGACCAGCAGGCTACATCCAGTGATGTCACGATTTGGACAGGCCCAGTCTCCAAGCTGCAGGAGGATGTACACTACCCAGAGGTGGAGGACTAAACTGGAGGAACGATAAGGAATCAAATTTACCCAAGATACAGCATAACTGCGTACTCCTTGGAGCACTATACAAATGATTAGTAGTAGTAGTAGTAGTGCAACTAGAAAAACAAGCCAAAGTTAAAAAAAAAATCAAGGAAAATCAATCCTAAGCTGATTCAGTCTACAAAAACGGGAGGGGAGAGGGGAAAAATCTCACATAAATGCAGGCCATCAAAATTAACATGATACCCCCCCAAGGAAAAATGGGACCTGCTAAATGCCATCTATCCACTTAGTTCATCTATTCACCTAGTATCATGATTCTACAGCCCTAGGAGACAACTTAGTCAAAACAAAATCATAAATCTGAGAAGGCTCATAAAAGATATTTAACTTTCTGATATACAATAATGCATTTACATTAACAGCCAAGTATAGACATGTTGCTCCTCGCTGGATAATCCTAGGCCTTAAAATTAAGAATTGCTTCCTCTTCCTTGGTGTCTCTTGGGATATATATCTGGATACACATGAATTTTAAACTCATAAATTCAACCTCAAGGTGCTTAAAGAAAAGCTTCAGAAGCCACTCTCGATTAGAATCGAATGCAAGTTGAGTAAGAAGTATAAGAGAGATCATAACATCCCTCTCAGAATTCTCTAGGAAACTAGTCAAGTCCAACCTGCCTGCCTGCAGTTCCAGAGTCAAATCCCCAGCCAACTCCTGCTTCTTGGCTTGAGGTAGGTAATATACTGGGCTTAATTTGAGCTGAACAGGGTGGAACGGTGTTCTGGTACTTCTTGAGGAAGCAGAAGTAATTAACATTCCATCTCGCACCTCCTCTCCCTGTTCTGTACTGCTGTGGCCGTCCTAACATTTAACACAGCCACAGAAGCTTTTTCTTTCATCCCACAGCTGAAGCAACCCAGCCGTGGCATTTTTAGTAAAGCACAATGAGCACTTCCTGCTTTACTGAAAGTGTCACGGCTGGGCTGCTTCAGTTCAGCACAGCTACAGGAGGAAAGAAAAAAACTCCCGTGGCTGTGTTATGACTTAAGACGGCCACCTCGTCTCGCTTCCTCTGCCTGCCCTGCTGTGGCAGTCATATTAAGCATGGAACAGGCAGGGAGAGGAAGTGAGAAGGTAGCTGGCTCACAGTGATGTAGGGGAGGAGGTGGACAGATTTGCAGAGCTGATGGGGGGAGGCTGCGATTAGGAAGCTAATGTAGGGTGAGGGAGAGAGGAAATGGAAAGGGGCTGGGGCACAGGAAATGCGTTGATGGTGGTAGAGAGGACTGGGACTGGAAGAGCCAATTCTTGGGCTGCAGGGGGGGGGGGGGGACTGGACATGGACCAATACTGGGGCTGCAGGGGGGACCTGGGATCAGGCATGGGCTGAAACTGTGACCGGAGGGATAGGACAGGGACTGGAAATGGGCTAATACTGGGGCTGGGAATAGAAATGGGTTTATGCTGAAGGAGGACTGAGACTAAAAGGGGACTGGGAGGGAGCTAATTTTAGGGCTGGGGGGTCTGGCACTGAAATACTGGGGTCAGGGTAGGGGAAAAGAAGGAGATGCTGGGGGAGTGACGAGGATAGATATTGTGGAGGCTGGGGAAGAAAAAGTCATAACCAGGGAAGGTTGAGAGGGCAGGCTATGAGATCAGATGCTGGGATAAAGATGAGGAAAGGAAGGTTTAATAAGTATTGGAGAAGAAGGTAGACGGGTGGATACTGGGGAGATGGGCATATGGGACAGCAGGGAGCATCTAAGATTGGGTGAGAAAAACAGAAGACTAACATAAGCCGGGTATTGGGCGTGTAAGTGGAGATTCAGGGCTTGGGTAGGATTGCGAGCGAGCGAGCAAGAGAGGACACAGGGACTGGGTAGGGTGGATGTGGGGATTTGAGGTTGCCTGGGGAATCATAGAGGCTAAGAAATTGACCAGAGATTAAGAGAAGAGTGGGGACAAGGTGAGGGGTACAAGTAGGGTTGTGATACCAAGCGCAGAAATATGGGGGAGAGGCAAAGGTTGAAACAATTCTGGCCCTGGCCCTGCCCCCACAGATTACCTCCGGCCCTGCCGCCCACAGTTCCATTTCTTTTTGGTCTACACATTAAGACTGGTAATACATTTTGGTAAATGGAGGAAATTAAGTTTCTGGAACTTTCAGGACTTTGTGCAAGTATTTCTTACACACCTCATAAGGAGAAAACCATTACAGACTTAGGAAAATTATAAGAAAGAGTCCATCTCCTCCTCCTTCCTGGTTTTAGCAAGGTTATCATTCGTAAGTAGGGCTTCATCATTTTCTAGTTTAGAAACTCATTCTTCTAATTTAAACAAATCTTCCTTAAAGCCACTAAAGTGGCTTCAGCTGGGAAGAGCCTAAAGAAAATTGCTGCATTTGCTGGGAAAACCCTTGTGTTTGTTTGGAAAAGGAGCGCTGCATGTGGGAAACAGATGCCCACAAAAAACTTTGGAGTTCATAACTGAGGATCGCTAAGAGTCAAAAAGCAAAAAGGAAAAAGAAAAAAAAAAAAAACTCATATCTGGATTCAACACAGACAGCAGTCATCTCGCCTGATTATCAGTTGAAACCACAACTGCAACCATCTAACTTCATTATCGGCAATGCCTGGTCACCGAGCTGGTGTCCTGCTGAGCTTGCAGTTCAGTGCATACTGGTAAGCAGCAGGTGTTTTCCTAAGCTGTTCCAGTTGCACTAGAGCCTCACCCCCACCCGCACCACGGAGATAATAAAACCTCTTCTGGCGATGCCAATGAGCCCTTTGCAAGATTTGCCATGCCAAGAGAAAAAAAACACACTATGAAGGTAGAGGTGAGAAGGACACAGATCGCCTATCAGTCCATAGGTACAGTTTTTATTTTGGCTGGATGCATTTGTACCACAGATTGGGAGTCAGCTTTCCCTTTTCCACTGTCCTGTTGTCAAAAGACACACACACTGCTAGCTGCCTCTTGAAACACACTCCCTGTTTGTCTCAAAAGATCCTAATTCATTTAAAAGCCTTCCAATTCACTATGGAAAAAAGATTTTCAGCCATCAGACCACTTAGCAAGATCAGCATGCTTAGAATGATGAACAGAGAGAACTGCCAAAAACTAGAGCATTTCAGATGGTCATTAAAGGCAAGCTGACACCACTCCAAAACAGAGCAGTCAGGAAACCATGACTCGCTAAATAACACTAAGGAGCATGTCTACTAAACTACGGTAGCCACAAAAGGCCTGTGGTAAGTCCCAACCCTCACGGTATCTGCAGGGAGCATTCCCAACTCCACCTCCCCCGCTCCCACGCAGATACTGTGGAGGTGTTGGGCTTACAGGTAGCATGGGTTTCTGCGGTATCAGGTAGCCTGGGACGTCCCAGGTGCTTGACAATACAAGTATTGCGGGTTTCCATATTAAGTCCAAGGGCAGGACTGATAGCGATCGGGGGCACAGAGCTCTCCATAGCTCCCCCGATCACTGCTGGCCCCTCACCTTAATCTGACAATACCGTCAGTGCCACGGATGAACAAATCACTCTGTGATCATTGCATCATCATCATCATCATCCCTACCACAAAATCCTGTAAAATGCCTAAATTTGACATCATAATTTTAAATGCAACACTTCGCTTTGCGTGTCCAGTATCTGGATGCCCATTCTCCCTTTAAATAGAAGAATGTGCCATTGGTTGTGTGTTATGTGGCCATCAGGATCTATTGATTTGATTTGACTGCTGCTGCTCTCTGTGACCCCTCAGAAGCTGATGCTCTAGGTCAGTGTTTCCCAACCCAGTCCTATGGGGCACACCGGCCAGTCAGGTTTTCGGGATATCCCTAATGACTATGCATGAGATATATATGCATTAGAGATATCCTGCCAACCTGACTGGTTTGTGGCCCTCCAGGGCTGGATTTGGAGACCCCTGCCTTACACCTCTGTCATTTAAGATTGTGAGTGGGCAAGGTGCAGATGTCCTAGACATCGAAAGGGTATATAGAATGTGACACATTCCTCCTCGATTCTCACCACCACCAAAAAGTTGTCTAATAGACAATATTTTGGTGGTGGTGAGAAGTGAGGAGGAATGTGACACATTCTATATACCTTTTTGATGTCTTGGACATCTGCACCTTGCCCACTCACAATCTTAGATGACAGAGGTGTTAGGCAGGGGTCTCCAAATCCAGCCCTGGAGGGCCACAAACCAGTCAGGTTGGCAGGATATCTCTAATGCATATATATCTCATGCATAGTCATTAGGGATATCCCGAAAACCTGACTGGCCGGTGTGCCCCATAGGACTGGGTTGGGAAACACTGCTCTAGGTGACGCCTAGTCTTGCCTCATGGTTGGGCCAGCCCTACCCTTACCACGGATATGTTCTCTGCTTCCGTCATCCATAGACTCTCTCAATGTGCTGCCAAGGAACAGCACCATACCATTACTCGTAATCAATACACTGCAGTCCTACAAAGTAGTAGGAAATTGGGATTAAGATCAGAAGACAGAAAATCTTCAGGAGTCTCCAGCAAAAGGACACTGATGAAGGCAGACAGAAATAGTGAAGGAAAAAAAAAGAACATGATGCAGAAAAAAAGGAAGAAATTCTGTGTTTATAAAATCAGTTAGGGTACAGTTAAAGGCACACTTGCAGTTAGTGTTTATTTCCCACCTTCACAGGTCCCATCCCCTTTGATTTATAGCTAAAAGAGATGGGAGGGATCATTTTTCACTTTCAGGTTTAACTGGTTATCTTTATCAGCAAGTTATTAGGCCTTAGGAATAGATTAATTCTAACTGCAGTTCCTCTTGAAGTGAACATTAAACAAACTCCCTTGAACTTATTAGGTATATTGGCATTGGTTCAAGAAGACCTATTCCCCTAGCAACTTTAAATAACTAAACAAACCATTATAACTAAGATGCAAACAGTAGTCCAGCCCACCACCGGGACGAAGCGAAGTATGCCACCGGAGGTCACCATGGCCCTGACACGGTGCACCATGACGCGGCCTTCCAGCAGGAGCCTCGCCTGCTCAGAAGCAAGGGCAATAACAGTCTGCCACCCATGTGGACAGCGTACGCTTGGTCACCGCCACCCCCAGCTACTGGGGTCGTAGGAGATGAAAAGCTGAGAGGCTTTGCGGTGGCCCCGAGTGCGTTGGATGCAGAAGGACAATGCCCTCTTACAGTCCAACGTGTGAAGGACCGTCTCCGCCTGACTGAAGTGAGGTCTTGGAAAGAAGGTAGGGAGCACCACTTCCTGGTTGAAACGGAAGGGTGACACCACCTTCGGCAGGAATTTGGGGTGCGTGCGAAGCACCACTTTGTTCTTATAGAACCTGGTGTAGGGTGCCTCCGCCACAAGGGCCTGAAGCTCACTAACTCTGCAAGCGGAGGTAAGCGTGACCAGGAAAGCCACCTTCCAACTCCTTCAGAAGGTGGTCTAGGTGGAGGGGAGACCCGAGGGGCTCTCCTGGGAAATAAGGGGGAGGTTGCATGAGTCAGGTGGACTTCCTACCCGAAGTGCCCAGGAATTGGTGGTGATGGACATCCACCTCTGGGCATAGAGGGCCAGACATCCCCCTGTGGGCTGCTGATCTCCTTGGGGTAGAGGGGCTATGCTCAAGGAGTCAAAAACTACCCCCTGGCTGGACCGGAGTCAGTGCCTGGTGTTTTGGAGTCTTCTGTTTACGTGGGCCATGCCCATGCCCCTTGGCCTGCTGACCCTGTTGGGGAGCTGGGGAGGCCCGATAAGGTGGGTAGCTTCGGTAAGCAGCTCCCTTCCTCAGGTAAAAGGACTTCCGTCAGGGAGGGGCAATAGTCTTTTTGGAAAGCCTGGTCCTCATCATGAACTCAGTCTCCAGCTCAGCAGCCTTGTCGGTCATAGGTTTGCCAAAGAAGTTCTCTCCTTGGCAGGGGACATCAACCAATTTGTCCTGAACGCACTGCTTGAGGTTGGACGACTGTAGCCAAGCTTGGCAGCATGCACTGATGCCAGCCGCAGCTACTTAAGCTGCTGACTCGAACCCGTCATAGGCCGCTCGAGACAAATTTGGAGCACTCACGGACTACCTTGGCCAGGTTCCTGAACCGCTGCAAGGGTTCCTCAGAGAGACCAGCTGAGAACCCGGTGAAGTTCCTTCGTCAGGTCTCTCAGGTACATACCCATGTACAGCTGGCAGGCTTGGATGCGGCCTATGAGCATTGAGCCCTGGTAGCACTTTCTGATGAGGGCGTCCAGGGTTTGGGCCTCCCTGCCAAGGGGTACCGAGGAGTTTATCTTATGGCTTTTCAGCCGACGCATGGCTGACTCCACCACCATGGAGTTATGCGGCAGCTGTGACTTTTGGAAGCCCGGGCTCCGGCAGACTCATTTGGATGTTTGGACGCTATCAATCAGTCACATTTTTTTTGCACTCTAATGTAATTAAAAGGGGTCTCACAGACACCAGAGTCGAGCATTCTCCTAGCTCTTCTCCGGTCTGCTTGACCCGATAATTGAAAACATTGCAATATTGGTCTGCAATAGTAGTTAGAAAGGGGTTAGTGCATGTTTGTGCTTCAGACAATCTTTTTTGCACTCGTTTGCTCACCACCAGCACTGAAGCCGGTGTCTCCCACATTCGGAGCATCAGCTGTTCCAGGATGGGAAGGATGGGCACCATGAGCGATTCCCACAGAGGGGACTCATACTGGAAGTTTGTCCAACTCATCCGCCCAAGGATCCTCCTCAGACTGTCGGGAATGCCAGGGCCTTAGACATGTCCTTGACAAAATCAAGGAAGCCCATATCCTCAGGCAGGGACCACTGTCGAGGCTCAGAGATGGGAGAATCATATAGGACATCGCAGTGGCGACGGGTATCAGGGAACTCCTCATCCTCCGTCTCCCACTCAGAGTAGTCAGTCGAGGACTTGGAGGGCTGCTCTGCAGTCCTCAAAGCCCCGATGCCTAGTAAACTTGCCAGGGATGACCGCGGTCCCGTTGAGTGGAACTCAGATTACAAACTTGGGCGAGGATAGACTCGAGGCCGAAGGACCTAGAGGATCAGCTCTGCCTCCAGGAACGTTGAAGGGCCCGATGGTCGGGGCAGATTAACCGGTCGTGCCGGACAACAGTGCCCGCTGCTGGTCCACGAAGACAGACAAACTGCGCTCCAGGGCCGCCATTCTGGATTCTAGACCAGAAGGCTCTGCAGCTTTCGGAACGGGCACCGAGGGACTCTGGCCTGATGCCAGCTTCCCCGAAGGGGTATCCTCAGGGAGGATAGTATCTGGGGACAGAGGCTGGTTCGTGATCTGATCCTTCCAGGGGACCTTCGCAGGCTGCTCCTTCTCTGACACCTCGGACGAACGTCTCAGACTGCGGGACCGGGGCCAGGGCCAGGGAGCACCCAGCTGGTCAGAATCATCCAAGGATACCGTCTTAGAGGGTTCCTTCTTCTTCCTGGATTTCCTCAAAGGAGACCCCCTTTCTGAGGATCCACGATGAGGCACAGGTTCGGAAGGTTCTGCCCGAGATGTCTGGGCCTCAGACGAGGCCCTAGCCTTCGGAGGCACCAGGGACTTGGGGGGGAAAAAAAAAAAAACACCTTATTGTGCTGCTGCTGGTGGCTCGAGGGCCTTACTGGACATCCTCTTGCAGAGACTGCAGGCTGCCAGGTCGTGGTCTGGCCCAAGGAAGTGGAGACAGCTGTTGTGTGTGTCGGTCAAAGGCATAATTTTAGAGAACTGATCACACTTCTTAAAGCCACTGGTAGCCATGGGGGAAAAAAGTACCCCTGCAAGGTCGAAGACTCTCCGGGCTGCCAGTGGGAAAAAAAGGCACGTCGCCGGGAAAAGAAAGAACGAAAGACTACAAAAATAGACCAAACTCTATGCTGAGGCAAAGAGGTCAGTAGACGGTTAGAGTACCGGTGCAATACCGGAGAAGAGTGTGAAATTCAGAGAGAAAAATCAACTTTTTCCGGGGACAAGCCAGACAAACGTCTGAAGGGCTCCGCAGAAAAAAGGAGACTGAGCAAGATGGCACCCTTGGGAGGGAAGGGGATCACGCATGCATGGTGGCATCTACCAAAGGCTTTCTTTGAAAGATGGGGGGATGCTTCCACGAGGGCTCCATCATTGCCGACATCACCCATATGTGAGAACTGACTTCCTGCTTGTTCCCGGAGAATATTTTATAATGCTCCAATCTGTTGGAACAATCTACCAATTGAGACTAGAGTAGGCGCTTCTTTTAAGTCCTTTAAGAGATAAGTGAAGGATACTATTAGGCCTTTCGGGAATAAATAGGGGAGTGAGTTTTGTTTGGGGTGAGGGGAGGGGAATCTTTCTTTACTCTTCGTCTCTCCAGGCCAGTCCAGGAACCATAGGGTAGTCAACCTCCTCCAGCAGCTGAGGACTGAAATCTCAAAAAGTCTTGCTGACAGCCTATCCAGATCCCTCTAGTCTCAGAGACTCAGTCTTTCAGTCCTCAGCAGCTGGATAAGACGTGGCTGACAGGCTCCCTGAGAGAAGAAAAGGAATACAGTGTTAACTGAGTGTAGGTGCAGGAAAGTAGTGTTTTTCACTGGTTGGCCCTAGCAGGGCTATTAAATCCAGAGCATGGGGAATTGACTTCAAAAACAGAGTGAACGGCGCTAGAGGCAGAGCCTGCCTCATGTAGCTCCTTCAGTCATCCCCGGAGGAACAGGGAGGATCTGGGAGCCCCAGATTGCAGCCCTCAGTGCCAGATCTGTCTCACCTGCAGGCAGCGGATGTGAGCGGAGTTTGGCGGATCACAAAGTGGTGCAGGTAGGACACCAGGGAGGCATTAGGTCGGCGTCGCGGTGCTGTGTGGCCGTCGCGGTGCTGTGAGAAGGGTTGTCTTTTTCTTTTATTCAAACGCATGCTGCCCAGAGCGGCAGTATGCGCAAAGTGCGGGAGTCGGCGGGGGCTCTCGGGGCCGGGTATTTGCCGAATTTGCTTCCACATGGGAAGTTGTGTAGAGAGGCTCTTCAGGGGGTGTAATGGATGCTAAGGCGGCGTCGGCTGATGTCTCGGAGCTGAATCTTGGCACGGAGAAGGCGGGAACAGCAGCCATTTTTGCTGTGGCAGCAGTTTCTCCCACACTTAAGAGCAAAGCGGGGAAAAGGAAAACAAAGCCTAAAAGGCCTTCTCCGGAGGTAGGTCAAGGGCAAGGGCTGCTACCCGAGTTGCAGGGCGGCACGGAATCAGTGTTTTCAGTGGATTTTATTCTGTCGTTACATAAAGCATACTGTTTAAAGTTAGAACAGACCCTGAACAAGCCTCCTTCATCAAGCGGGAGTAGCATGCCTCAGGGGGAAGTCTCTGTGACAGATCCTAGAGAGGGTACCTCCAATAAGGCTCTGGGTACAGAAGCGGGCTTTGATGGCTTCGGGACGCAATTCTGTGCGCCTCAGGGGACAGAAGAGGGTGAGATTCTCTCGGAAGGGTTTTTGGATTCATGGGCACTTGGTGAGTTGGAAGAAGGAGAAATTGTGCCTGGCGAAGATCCTAATATTTTCAGGGTTTTTCGCAAGGAGGAGCTGGATGCTCTTATTGCCCAGTCCCTAGGGGCTCTAAACATTTTGTTTCTGAAGGTGCAGGAGGAACCGCTAGAACATCCTTTGCTCCAAGGGTTTAAGCCGGAACAGCGTTGTTTCCCAGTTCATAGGGTTATTAGGCAAATGACTGATTCTGAATGGGAGTGTCCCGAGGCTTCCCTGAGGGATAGCTGGGCAATTGGGTGGCTTTACCCTGTTCCTCAAGAGGGCAAGGAGTTGCTGCGTATGCCTAAGGAAGATGCGCTGGTGGCAGCGGTGACGAAGACGACTACGATTCCGGTGGAAGGGGGTGTGGCCCTGAAGGATATTCAAGACCGTAAACTAGAGGCACTACTCAAGCAGGCATTTGATTCAAGTGCGCTGCCCCTTCAGGCATCCATTTGTGGAACATGTGTCTCTCGAGCTTCTATTTGGTGGCTCCAGGGGGACTCTGGTTCCGACAAAGAAGAATGTTCTTCCTCGGATGGAGCACGGTTAGAATCAGCTGCGGCATATCTAGCAGACGTTTTTTATGATCTGGTCAGGATTTCAGCAAAATCCATGGCTTCGGTGATTGCTGCTCGGAGGTTTCTTTGGCTGCGGAATTGGCAGCAGACGCATCCTCTTAGCAAGCTCCCCTATAAGGGCAAGCTACTCTTTGGGGAGGCCCTCGAAAAGACTGTAAAAGATTTGGGGGATTCCAAGGGAGGCCGGCTCCTGGAAGATCGCCCGGCTCCCGGAAGATTGCCCTAAGGGGACTAGACCTGTGTCGTTAGCGAGAGAACAAGGTAGGGACGTTTGCAGGTTCCAAGGTCCTCGTTTTTTTCCCTTATAAGCTTCATTTCATCCCTGTAAATGCATCTAGCTGGTCATCATTCCCAAAGAGCTCAAGTTTGGTTTTGTCTGTCCACAGAACATTTTCCCAGAAAGATTGTGGTTTCTCAAGATGGATTTGGACATAGATCAGGCATGCCTTTTTATGTCTGTCTTTGAGCAGTGGGATCCTCCTTGGCCTTCGCCCATGAAGTCCTTCTTTGTTCAGTGCATGGCGTATGATAAGAGTTGAAACCAGATTGCTCCAGGTCAGCCTTAAGCTCTTTGGATGTCGTGTGTGGTGTTCTTCCAACAGATCGCACTAACTTTTAAAGGCTTCTTGGATATAATTTTCCTCTTCCCAGCACGTCCTGGGATTTTCTTGACAGTTCCATGAGCAGAACACTTCTTAATACTATTGTGAACTGTAGACACAGGAATTCCAAAGATATGAGAGAGTGAGAGTGAGAACAA
The DNA here is from genome assembly GCA_033557465.1 of Ichthyophis bannanicus. Taxonomy (NCBI): domain Eukaryota; kingdom Metazoa; phylum Chordata; class Amphibia; order Gymnophiona; family Ichthyophiidae; genus Ichthyophis; species Ichthyophis bannanicus. Next base: position 1,222,204,828 of record CM066031.1, read on the forward strand.
CTCCTAGGGGAGGTGGGTGGGTTGTGAAGACTTATTCCTGCTGTTCCCAGAGATCACCTGTTACAGGTAAGTAAGTAACTGTGCTATCTCCAGGAACAAGCAGGAATGAGTCTTCACATATGGGGACTCCCAAACTACAGATGCCTAGAGGAGGTCCCAGCATGTTGCAAATCTAATGGATGGGCCATGCTATTTCCCAGAACCTCAGGCATCCAAGGGATGGAGGGTAGGAGTTGAATAAAAAAGGGTGTGCTGTGGAACAGCTTGACTAAACAAGGTGTCTAGAGGGGAGTCCTTGTGTAGGCCATAATTGTTAGCAAATATTGAATTCCAATTTTCTAACGTGGACCTTACTCAAAAGTATTGCAAAAATGTTTGAGGCTAATATGGGTCTGCTGCTAAGATCCAGTAGATTATCCTCAAAGAAATTACCTCACTGTGAAGTAGAGGAAAATAAATTTTGCAATACAGGCAGAGGTCAGAAGCCTTATTGGCTAGAACTAATCCCAGAAGAAAAACTGGGGGAGTTTAAAGAGGTTGGACTTTGGAGGAAAGGCTGAAGCTTCTGCAGGCCAAAGTTTAAAGCTCTTTGTCCTTGGAACACAATAAGGCTCTAGGAAAGAGAAGAGATAAATCTGACTGGTTTGGACGAAAAGGTAGAAATACACCTTGTAGAAAAAGGATGGTCTTTAAGACCTCTTTATCCAAATGAAAGAAAAAAACATTTGTAGTAGGCGGTGTAGCCTCCAATTTCTTAAAGATCAGTAATGCCTTCCCTAAGTGATGTCACTTAGGATAATGACTTTACATGGAGAGCTTCAGATGTAACGTAACCGGAAAGGTTACGGTAAAAGAAGGTATTTTCTAATTATCATAGAAGTTGGTTGTCCATTTAAACTCGTATGGTATGCTGGAACAGCATCAATATGGACAGTCACAAATCTTAGATAGATAGATAGATAGATAGATAGATATTCACTTAACAACAAGGAGGGGTAAGACCTGCTTGGTAATATGGATAGAGAATCTCTTTCTGGTTATAAGTGAAGAGCCATGGAGAAGGCTTCATGGAAACCAGTGGAATGCTCTTACTTATAAGGAGAGGTCTAGATTCTTTTTTATTTTTTTTTTAAATTCTAGCCTTTGAATAACCAAGAATGGAGACCTACGTGAAGGGGTGCAGAGGAGATCCTTAGTCTCAAGACAGCAAGTCTGGATCCTTCTATAACTTCAGTGTAGTAGCTGGAGAAGACGACGCGATATAAGGGGATACCATGTTTGCCCCTCTATGAGGGCAATATGAGTATCATGCATCCTTTGTTCAGCATAAGCTTCAATGAAGTTTTGGGAATTAGAAGGAAAACAGTAGACAAGGACCGACTGCAGTGAAAAAGAATGCATCCCTGTTGTAAGAGTTCCACTGGAGATGTGGAACAACCCAGGGAATTGAGCAATTCTTTATGTTTTCACGTGGTCTAAGCCCTGGTTTCTTTTCCTTAAAAGGAAATTTTAAGGAAGATGGTAAAAGTAGGAAAAAAACAAACAGTCATGTAGGAGCATGACCGGGCAAAGCCTTTTTAACCATCTAGAAGCTACCTACTAGGAATGGCTCCGACGCTCTCTAGCAAAGGCCCATAGTTGCAGAGCTTTTTTGTATAATTGCAGAGAGCATGTTGTAGGTTGCTTAGGTGAGATCTGGCTGTTTAATTGCCAGTGTGCAACCTAATCTATTCTGTTGGAGCCAAAAAGAATTGAAGATGGCTAAGAATAGTAGACAGGCCGGTTGCCTGCAATGATAAATTGTCCAAGTGGGTTATGGAACCTCTCTTGGAATTATCTGTTATTAAGGCAGCAGAAAAAGTTAGGTCCTATAGATTGGAAAAGGACCGACAGACATAATTAGGAGTAATAAAACTCAATTACTGTCTGATAAGCTGTCTTAAAAGAAATATTTGAGAAGATTGTAAAGGGGAAGAAAACTCTGTATGGAAACCAGTTACTGGAGTAGGTATTGAAGAAAACCTATGGGCTCAAAAAGTAAGCCCTCCAGTTGAATAGTATCACTCTTAGAGACTAGATGTCCCAACTAAGAGGGATAGAAGTAATACAGAGTTAAGAAGACTTACAATTTGGTAAGTCCCTGAAAAGGTGAAGCCCCCTTGCAGTCCAAAACTAAGATATCCTCGTACAGGAAAACTGTCAAGGTGAAGGACATATCCCACCTTGTTGTTACTCCTCTTTTTTCTTCAAAAAGGAGAGGAGAACCCTGTTACCTGTAGACATGATTGTCCTCAATAGCTCTTGGAGCTAAAAGAATGGATTTCTCTCATGGCAAGAGATTCATGCCTAGAGTCTTGGATTGAGTCAGTGTAACACTGATATCTCAGTAAGGATGAGATGAACTGTAGATGCTTCTTTTGATAAGTAGGTGGTTACTGGTTCTAAACCTCAAACAGGAAAAAGAGATTTAATGAATAAAATATCAGAAACCCTGCGACTGCTGGGTTTGGTGAGCCTGTTCAGGTTTTGATTTTTTTTTAGCCTGGTTTGATGTTGCCCTTCTTTGGAAACATCTGCATGATGGGTAGAAGATGGATAAAACTTTTTCCCCTTAGGGGGATAAAGTTTGTTAGGAGATTTTTTAGTAGTTGGGATAGAGGAAAGTTTTGACAATCCTCTGAAAGCAACAATATCAGTGTTTAACTGATTAGCTTGGAATAAAGCATCCTTGTTAAAGAGATTTTCACCAGTACAAGGAGTATTTGACAGCCTTTCTTGTACCCATTTGTCCAAGTCTGAAGCTTGGAGCCAGGCCATGCGTCGTGCCCCTATGGCTATAGCAGAGGTTCTGCTAATAGGCTCAAAACAGTCCAGGGAAGCACGATTAAGGAACTTAGAGACATTTTGAGCATGACTGACTAATAAGAAATAGTCTGCTCTTTTATGTTCTTGAAGAAAAGGGTTCAAAAGCTTTAAGTTCTTTGTGACCTCTTCAAGGGATAATCCCATATAGAAAATATATGAGATAATTCTTGCTGAAAGCATGGATGCCTGGAAGCATCGACGTCCAAAGGCATCTAAAGTCCTAGACTCACGACCTGGTGGATAAGAGGAGTGCTTCTTTGCACTCTTAATACGCCTCATTGCTGATTCTACAACAATAGAATGATGAGGAAGTTGAGTCTTTTGAAAACCTGGAGAAGGTGGCACCTTGTACATAGTGTCAAGTGTCTTGGAATGTGGGGATACCGTTAAAGGAGTTTCCCACATTCTTAATAGCAGATCTTGTAAGATCTGATGCAAAGGAAGCATGATTCCCTCCTTTGGAATCCAGGGGGATTGCAGAGTCTCTGAATCTCCTGGTATGGATTCTTCACAGGGTATAGAAATGGCAAGTAACTTTGCCATATCAAGCAGAAAAGCTTGAAAAGAAATCTCCCCTGAGGAGGACCCTCTAAAATGAGGGGTAAAGGCTAGAATTGTTGAGAATTCAGCCTTGGTACCGATGGATTCATCCCAGTCATCGAGATCAGAAGACTTGAAAGGATAAAGCATCGGATTTTCTTTAAAGCGATGTCTTCGGTACCGGCCGAGGTCGGTACCGAGATGAGTCGGTACTGAATCCTCCATGCTAGAGAGCGATTCCAGGCTCGGCATCGAAGGAAGCGAGTCTGTCGAAGCAAGCATGAACGGTACCGCCACCATCTGCGCTGTATCAGCGTTTCACCGTACTCCGGTTTTCTCAGGGGGTTACGTGGTAAGCACTGCAATATGAAGAATAACGTGCTCACTAGGCAGATCCACTTCATAATATGAAATTTGCAAATATTGCTAACAAAGAAGACCACCTACCCCGCTCTCAATTGCATTTCACAAGCTTCAACGCAAAAATGTTTCACTAGTTGCTCTCGCTGGTTAGTGTTATTAATATATCTTTCCCCGGCAATCAGCTCCATGGACTACCAGCTTCCCAAAAAACGCTGCGCATGCGTGCGTTCTTTATACGCTCTCGTAGTCCTCCCATACACTGGCGGGAAATTCCAACAAGCATACATCTCACCTTCTCTTAAAATATGCTCTTCTAGATGTAAATTGTCATATACAGACTTCCCACTCAATTCGGGCATTCAGGCCTCCTGGGATTACAGATTGCAATTTGTAAATCCAGTGTTGCTCATGCCACAATAAGGTCTGCTCTCTGGTTCTTCCCTGCTATCTGCCTAGTGAGCACGTTATTCTTCATATTGCAGTGCTTACCACGTAACCCCCTGAGGAAACCGGAGTACGGTGAAACGCTGATACAGCGCAGATGGTGGCGTTGGGGTAGTCATTGCAAAGCCCAGGATGATTTTAAGTTTTGTGGATGACATTGAAAAGCTAAGTACAACTTTCAGTCTCTCTAATTATTTTCAAGTTGAGCACAGGCATATTTTTCAAATCTTCTTTTTCAAGCTTTCTGATTGAGTCCAAGCAATTAAAAGATCTTCAAAGGTCACTGATGCAATTTGAGGCGTTTTTCAGAGCATGCCATAAGTTTGAACATTTTTAACGCCTGACGAGTGAGACCTATTTATATATTGCTTGGAATCAGTATAAAGTAACACGTTATGTGACAGGAAAGAATGATACACTCCTATAATCAACAGACAAGGGGGCACGGGCTGTGCAACCTTGTTAGAGGAAAGTCAGAGGTTGCTGCAGTGGGCGGAGGACCATCTGATGGCCATATCGGTGGCACATGTAGCAGGAAGAGACAACGTACAGGCCGACTATCTCAGTCGGAATGTTTTAGATTCCGGGGAGTGGGAACTAAACACAGCTGTGTTTCATGACATAACGATTCACTGGGGGCAACCAGTCATGGACCTCGTCGGGAATGCCAAAGCATCATGGTTCTACAGCAGATACAAAGTACACATGTTGGATGGACTCGATGGTCTAGTTCAGCCCTGGCTGGTGGGACAGCTGCTGTATGTGTTTCCCCCGTGACCATTGATCGGCTGAGTGATATGGAGAATTGCAGGGCACGTTGGGAAAGTGATTTTCATTGCTCCGGATTGGCCCAGGAGGCCTTGGTATGCGTATCAGATATGACTACTCGTGGATCGTCCTTGGAGGCTTCCCAGTCGGATCAATCTGTTGAGTCAGGGACCAGTTCTAATGCCGCAGGTGGATCGGTTCTTGCTTACGGCTTGGCTAATGAGAGGGAGTGGCTCCTGCGTCTAGGGTACTCGCTGTCAGTGATTGCTATCTTGTTGAAATCCAAGAGAAGGTCGACGTCGCTAGTGTATGTCCATGTTTGGCGCATCTTTGAGTGCTGGTGTGGGGAACGTGACGTTAGGCCGTTCTCCGTGTCATTGCCAATCATTCTGTCCTTTCTGCAAGGGGGTCTGGAAAAGGGTCTAGCTCTAAGTATTCTCAAGGTTCATCTGACTGCTCTAGCTTGTTATAGAGGGAAAGTGTTGGGTAGCATCTTGTCAGCACACCCGGATGTGCAATGCTTTCTTAGGGCAGCTAAGATTATACGACCTCCAGTAAGATTGGTGGTACCAGCTTGGGATTTGAATTTAGTTTTGGATGCTTTAACACAGGCTCCTTTTGAGCCAGAGTCCGCAGCGAGTCTAAGAGAACTTGCTTGGAAGACAGCATTCCTAGTCGCTTTGTGTTCGGCTAGAAGAGTCTCAGATCTTCAGTTTACAAAGGAGAAGGTAGTATTGCGGTCGGTGCCGTCGTTTCTGCCCAAGGTGGTATCCAGTTTTCATCTGAATCAGACAGTTTTGCTTCTGACCTTTCGGCATATAGAGAGGAGTAATGGAGGGCATGCTCTTCGGAAGTTAGATTTGGGAAGAGTGCTCCGTAGATACCTCCGGAAGACGGAATCTTTTCGGAGGTCGGACAGGTTGTTTGTGATCTTTGGAGGGCCTCATAAGGGGTAGGCAACTTCTAAAGCTTCCATTGCCCGATGGGTGAAGCAGGCGATCGGTGCAGCTTATGGAGGCAAAGGGAAAATTAGACTTACCTGCTAATTGTTGTTCCTTAAGGAACTCTAGTCCAGTCCCGGAACCATAGAGTTGTGAACCTCCACCAGCAGCTTTGGAGACTGAAAGATGTCATCGCTTTGATGTCACTGGTATATCTAGGCAGACACCTCCCCTTTCCACCAGTACCTATTGACAAAGCAGACTCAGCAGAGCAACCAATAAGTAGCTACCGAATTAAGCATAACGGAACAGAAGTAGTTAAAACTGCCCAGGAATACGTCCCCGTAACTCAGCCAAAAACGTCTAGCTCCTAAAGACGGAATAACCACGCTCCAGAGCCTACAGGGCACTGCTGCGCAAAAAAGGGTCACCTGGTGACTTTCCCGTGTACCTCCAGAATAGGACATATGCTCTTCGAAAACCTGTCTCTCAATCCATCTCCCTGTCGTCCAGATGTCTGTATTCCTTTTCCTTTCCTTTTTTTTTTTTTTTTTTTTTTTTTTTTTAAAATTCAGGCTGCATGCCGCGTAATATACTGGGAGGGATCCGGGACTGGACTAGAGTTCCTTAAGGAACAACAATTAGCAGGTAAGTCTAATTTTCCCTTCCTTTGCGTCCCTCTAGTCCAGTCCCAGAACCATAGAGGATGTAACAGAGCAGTGAATATCAACGGGAGGGACCTTGAAGCCCAGCCTGAAGTACTGCTGAACCCAAAACGTCCATCCACTCGCGCCTGCACATCAAACCGAAAGCGCCGCGCAAAGGAATGCAGCGAGTACCAAGTCGCCACCCAACAACCTACAAATCTCCTCGACCGGCACTAAACGGAACTCCGCTCAAGACACCGCCTGCACCCTGGTGGAATGCGCACACAAACCAACCGGAACCACCTTACCCTTCTACCGGTAGGCCGATGCAATAGACTCCTTTAGCCATCGGGAAAAACGAGGGCTTCGTCGCCGCCTCGCCCTTCCACGGGCCTCCAAAGGCAACAAACAACCTGTCGGACTTCCTGAAAGATGCCGTTCTACAAAGATACTTCTTAAGCACCCCTCGAACGTCCAAAAGATGTAACCGAAAACCCCGGAAGAGACACCATCTGGAGACGTGAAAAACCAAAACCACCTTTGCCCAAAAAGCTGGGATCGTGCGCAACACTTGCGACTGAAAGAGGACAAATACGGCTCCTTACCAGACCGCGCCTGCAACTCCGAACTCCGACAGCGCCTGCAACTCCGAACTCCTCCAAGCGGAGCAAAAGGCTACCAGCGGGGGAAAGGACAAGACAAAGACTACTAACTGTGAGCTTACTGAGCCTTGACAGGGACGAACCGTCAGCCGCCCCATTCCCCCACCAGAGAGACCTCCGGGAGAACCCCAAAGAAGCCAATTATATCCGCCAGCACTCGAATCACACCATAATGCACCTTTGCCACATAAGGCAAATCAGACTCTAGTCACTTCAACTCCCTGATCCTTTCCTGTTCCAGGCGAGTAGACTGCCATAAATACTGCGACCACCGGAAGCATGCTCTCGTCCCCCAGACTCCCCCAATGGGAGCCTGTAAGGACAGAGCAGTGCCCCCAACGATCGATCCAGTGAACCACCTACTCTCCTATTGCGCGCTAAAGAAGATCGCTAGGGCTCTCTTCCAGACAGTGAGTCCACATAAGTGCAAGGTGTGCACCCACAAACGTAGTATCAAGGCCTGCGCCTGCCTAGTCTCAAAACGTCAATCAAGAACAGGCCAATTCAGGACAGCTGAATACGTTGTGGGGTTTTTTTTTTTTTCTGTACAAAGACATCTCTTAACCAAAAATTCCTTCAGCCGATGTGGAGAAGCTATTTCCGCGCCAACACAATGCAGCAGAAAGAACTCCCTATGACAGGCATAGAAATCCACAGCCTTCCCGCTAGAGGAACGCCCCATTCCATCTGCCTGCACCAAGCTGGACATTCCTTTTTTTTTTTTTTTTTTTTTTTAGGTCAACTAGCCCCTGGTGTTAGAAAATATAGCTTTCCCATTCCACAGTGGCAATTGAGTCAGCAAAGAAGCTGAGAACCTGCAGCGAAGTTCCCATTATACCACCTGGTAAAGACTACACTTCTAGACCCATGAAGCAAAAAAGCATGCAAGAGTGCATTGTGTCCTGCCAGTAGCTGATCGAACTTATCATGTATGTCAGTACGGTTTCTTTCGGGATTTAAGGAATGCTCCGGGAGAATTCTTTGGGCAGACACCGATTCACCCTTTGAAAATTCAGAATCAGGCGAAACGAGCCTTCCTTCTTTGGAACCACAAAGTAGAGGGAGTATCAACCGTAGAGGGAGTATCAACCGTATTGGGCTGCCGGCACCGGCACCACCGCTTTAAGTTGAAGCAGCCGCTGCAGCGTTCCTGCAACCGCCTGAAACTTTTGCGGAGCTCTGCAGGAGGACTGGACAAAGGAAGCTAATACGGGTCGATGGAGCTCCAAGGCTGACGCCAAGCAGCGTGCAAGCCATCCCGCAAACACAGCATATGATGTATGCCTTCCAGAATCTGAGCTGCTGAGGGTGCTGCGAGAGAACTAGCCTGGCTGCGCGCTTCTGGCCCCCAGTAAGACAGGCGCTGAACACTAGCAGATACTCTCCGTACTGGAGCCAAAATAGCCTCAAAGGCCAGAGTCCTATTCAGCGACCTCTCTCCGCTGAGCCGCCTTTTACAGAAGGAAAAGAAACCACATATAGCCAAAATGAAGACATTACAAATCTACCGCCAAACCTTATAAATCGGACAAAGCCAAACTAAACAGGAATATTTTCCCTCAAGAAACCACAGAACTATAAAACCTCTCTCATAACATAATGCGTATGGCAGAGCATTCCACACCTGGGGCCTGGCCAAGACACTCACCCAAGCACCTTTTAGAACTGTCCAAGAGAGCTACCACCATAATTCCTTTTGACTTGAATATGTGTACAGAGGATCATAGCGCTATATCACAGCAGCGAAGCCCAAATATTACCCTGCCATAGCAACTGACTAACGCCTTATAGGACCTGCTATGGACAGCGGAAGGAAATTCTTGTAAACCAACATAGCTAGGCCCCTCTTTTTTTTTTTTTTTTTTTTTTTAACAACCTTTGAAGGCCTACTGAAAAAGTGTAATCCATACTCTGCAGCTGGGTTAATTTATTTATGTATTTTATTTTATTTTATTTTATTTTTGCACATTTCAGGAAATTGCACCCATCCTATGCACTCTGTTCTAATAGTGATTTTCCATCTGCCATGTTCACTTACTAACTACCATTTGAGAGGAATATGTAGTCAGAAGTTGGGATCCAGAGAGTTTTGGGCACGGCCGGGAAAGGATGTATAGGACTCCAAAAATCAAGCTCCGGCCACCTCCAATGAAATCAAAGCAGATCAGCTAAAATTACCCGAACTGCTGTTATAGCCTTGCAAAAGCTACCAGGTCCCGCTGCACCCTGCTTTCCTTCACCCCTTATCCTGAGGGATTCACCATTGCAGGAGGCGTTGCTCACCCCCTGCCAGCCTGCTACGTCTGCCAGGGAGCTGAAGAGCGAAATAGAGAGCAGAACTCCTAGAAGTAAACAAATAGCGTCAGGCTCGTGGGGTTCAGGGCACCAAAAGCCCCCGAATAAATCAACCGTGGTCGCTCAAAATGAACAAGGCGCTCTCTCACTAGAGAGTTTCTTGCTCCTTTTGAAATCCTGCTCTAGAAATAGATGAGAACTGCCGGGGAAGGGCACGATAAGTGATCCCCCCTTAAGCTAGGAAACACCCAGGCCCCTTGCAAAGAGGTGGCTGCCTGTGTGAATCTAAGGAGTAACACAATTTCTTATTTTACCACCCCCCTCCCCCAGGGATGGGGGCCCTGAATACTATATGTGAGTCATGAGCAGCTGTGGCTGTTAGGACAACAGAGACCAACAAACGATACAGAATTTAAGAGCTGCAATCTTGGTTATACAAACAGGAGTTGCAGCATTACAGAGAATAAGCAATCTGAAACTGCTGCATACACAGTCAGAGAAAGGCCCCATTGAGTGCATCCGCTGCCCTCTGGTGGCCATAGACCTTAGCCCAGGCACTCCTTGATTGACAGGTAACTGCTATATTCTGCTTGATATCCTAAGGATTCCTAAACCTGTCCCTGTGAAAGACAGGCCTTTGGGCAACTGTCAGTATAGAATACACAAAGGCCCATTTCCAGCCTGACCCTGCTTACAAATACCTGCTCTGGAACCTAAAACTGGCAATTTGCCTAACATCCTGGGACTTAGCAGATGCTCCTCAGACATGATTAGAAGGGAAAGAACATGTGGAATCAATGCCACAACTGCTGTCCTATAAACTAAGAACAAACTCAAAAATAAAGAGGTCTGACAACAGTCCCCTGAAAGCTGAGGAACCCCCCCGAGCATAAAAAAAACCCTACAAACAAAAGAAACACTAGGCCCAAAAAGCTAGCTATTCTGCTTGTTGTCTTCCTCACACAGGCCTCTCACTGCAACTCCCGCCATGTGGTCCAAATACCCAGAGAGAAAATGGCCCCAAAAAAGGAGGCCTCAGCAGACCGACAGAGCCCGAAGGCCTTACCTGCAGGGCAGAAAGCCACACTGCCTGCTCCTACCACCTTGAAGTGCTCCGATCCTCAAACCGCGCTGATGCGCCTGGCAGCTGTGGCGAGGACCGCTCAGCCGGTTCCACAGTGTAAAATTAAATCCCGCAGCAATGGAGAGACTCCGGCTCACACAGCTGCAGTGTGGATGTCATGAAAGGCGGTATATAAGAAATGTTAAATAAATAAATAATGATGTACGGGTCCCGGAGCTTTCTCCTGTAGTCAAGGGAGAGAGATCCGCACCGGCAAAGGCCTGCAGCAAGCAAAAATAATTGAGGAGGGAAGGTGAGAGCTGCTACAAACTTAAAGAGGCTGGCTCAAATTTAAAATCACTGTAAATAAGGATATTTGCTCCTAACTAAAAGGAACTAATCCCCGGTTGCCAATTAATCAAAGGCAACTGAATCAAAAATAAAGTTAAAGTAAATTAAAGGCAAAAATCAAAATCAGACTAGAATTTGCACACTAAATGCTCCTTATCTGCTCCCCCCAAGTGAGCCCAGGAGCAAGGCTGTCTACCAAAACAAATAAATCCTGCCGTTGAAAACGCGGCCCTCAAAATGGCCACTGCCAGCATTCCCGCTCAAAAAAGCACACTCTCACCCCCCGCAGCAAGGCCCCGAGCACCCTGCAACCCCGTGAGCCGCCGTGAAGCCTCCCCTCCCAGTTTAAACCAGCTCCCAAAGCAGATCTGCGTGGGTACTTACCACCGCCGCCGATCCCGGGGGGGGGAAGGGGAGGAGGGGGGAAGGGGAGTGAGGGAAAGGAGCCAACAGGACACCGGAGCACAGCCTTTTTAACGGCTTCAGCTCCGGCGGCTCTCTGCTCTGATTGATCTGGGCACAACCTTCACAGGCTTCTCAGCCCCTGCATCGCTGCTGCTGCTGCAACTGCCCGCCTTCCACCTGCTCCTCACCCCTTCAACTCGGGTTCGGGAGCAGGGAGGCCACGGATCAGCACTGTCTCCCCCGTGCTCGTTTAGACGCTGGGGCAATGCAGAGAGGGAGGGGGAAGAACTCCCTGATCCTTTAGAAACAAAAAATAAAGGACCACAGACACAGGAACCCTTACAGCAGCAGCAGATCTGACATAAAAGAAAACGAAGTAACCAAATCAAACAGGGAAAATAAACCAAAAGGAGTAAATTTCAAAAACCCAAGCTCTGCTTATTTGTTCTCACTGAGCCCAGCCCTGGGCTCAGAACCTCCAAGCTGCTTGGAGACTGAAAGTACTGGTGGAAAGGGGCGGTGTCTGCCTAGATATACCAGTGACATCAAAGCGATGACATCTTTCAGTCTCCAAAGCTGCTGGTGGAGGTTCACAACTCTATGGTTCCGGGACTGGACTAGAGGGACGCAAAGGAAGGGCAGGTTGCCTCCTCCAGGGCTCAGAGCTCATTCCACTAGAGCACAAGCGACTTCTTGGGTGGAGTTCGCGTTGGTTCCTCTGGTGGATATCTGTTGCACGGCGAACTGGTCATCGCTTCATTCATTTGCTAGACACTATTGTTTGGATGTGCAGGCAAGAGAGGACGCGAAGGTTGGGGCCTCGGCCTTAAAAGCGGGACTCATAGGACCCTCCTGTTTTTAGGGACTGCTTTGGTACTTCCCTACAGTTCCTGGACTGGCCCAAAGAGACGAACAGGAAGGAGAAATTAGACCTTACCTGCTAATTGTCTTTCCTTGAATTCTCTCTGGGCCAGTCCAAGGCCCACCCAGTTGGTCTGCGAGTGTCTTGGTCGACAAGAAGTAGGATTTTGGTAAATAGTTTCTTTTCGGAGTGGCTGCAGTTTGGCGCTCTCTCTACAGGATGGGAGGAGAAGACTAGGGGCCACTCTGGGTCAGTTTATTATAAAAAAAATAAAAAAATAAAGACACAGTATAAATAAAAAAGTACTAATGAATTTCAACACTGAATACGGTATGGAAGAAGAGGTACAAGGAAGGCTATAAAGTTTTGTTGTTTTTGGTGGGTTCGATAAGTTGTTACATTGCAGTTTTAGTTATAGGCGGCTTTGACAATAGCAGACAGTCTGACACCAGAGGGAGCTGGATAGGCTGTCAGCAAGACTTTGAGATTTCAGTCCTCAGCTGCTGGAGGAGGTTGACTACCCTACAGTTCCTGGACTGGCCCGGAGAGAACTCAAGGAAAAACAATAAGCAGGCAAGGTCTAATTTCTCCTCTTTTTACTTCTTTGATGATGTACTGTATCATTGTCTATTTTGTAAACCGACAAAATCAATAAGATACTCACTCCACACCGTTGAACATGTTGCTGGTTAAGATAATGACTTGTGCACAGTTTGGAGGGACTTTCCCTGCCGAAGCTTTTGAACAGCGAAACGCTTAAGGCTGCCTTTCTGTAGCGTCGGGTGTGCTTCCCTAAATAGCATTGCTTAATTGTAGTGCGTGGGGCGTGTTTCCCTAACAGTATTAACAGCATTGTTCCTTTTGTGCACTGACTGTTATAAAATGGAATGTTATTATTGAGGAAAGATTTTAGGGGTTGGAAGGAGGTATAGAGAGCCTGTGATGTGTGGAAGGCTAGCTTTTTGGCTTGAAGCTGTATTAAAGTTGGATTGATTACCTTGTGTTCTGAGGCTTTTTGTTTCTTCCTTCCTACTTTTAAAATCTTGTGTAAATGTTTTGTTGAGTACCTGATATGAGGTTTTGTTAATCTAGTGGAGTGATTATCTTATTGATTTTGCCAGTGTTTTGTTCACTCTGGTATAGACCGATTGTTTGTATTTTGTAAACCGCACAGATGCAGCCCTAATGGGCACGATGGACAGTATATTAAGTGTTTTTAAAATAAATAAATATGTAAGAAATATAATCTTAAAGTTAATGTGATAAAGATACAGGGAACTAGTGGTTCTACTATTAATCATTAGCTGATGTAATCAAATTTGTGATTTGCTTTATTTGTACAGCAATTGGACAACCATATTTTGTAACAACTGGCTCTTTTTTTAAAGATTTGATTTTAATACCATAATCATGATCAATAGTATTGTAATTATTGCAATAAAATTACAAATGGAATGTCTAGCTTGTAATCTTTACAACAAAATTTGATGATGTTTGATACAAAGTCTAGTGGGGTTAGAGCAGCAGGCTCTAACCACTGCTATTATTCCTTGTGCCCTTAGGCTAGTCACCAGCCTGTGCTGCCTCAGATACAAACTTAGAAGAAAGCCTTTAAGGCACAGGGAAATACCTACAGTATCTGAAATAAAAGGAGCCTTGAGCTAGCAATGAAAAGCTTGAGCTAAAATGAAAACAAATAGTTACCTTCTGACACCATCTAGTGAAGACTTAAGAGTACTGCATTCAATAACTCTCCTTGTCTAATACACGCTTCTTATTACAATTTAAAGAAAATTTCTTGGTGTTTTTTTAAACCAAGACCATGTATACTATTGATATTTGTATGCACAAGCAGTATATAAAAAAACCTACGTTATAAAACATTAAGGGAGAATATTCAAAAGGGATTAATACGGTTAGCGGCACCACCGCACACCCCGGTTAGCATCGGGGTGTGCCAGGGTGGCCACCTGTCGACAACCGGGCAGCAGCCCAATAGCTCTGCTGCCCAGTAACCGACATGCGGCGAAAGTCAGGAGCCGTAATGGCTGGCCTCTCTTTCGTCACAGAAGCTAACTAGACAGTGGTTGAATATCACCACTGCCCAGTTAGCTTCCCAGCAGTCCAGGCAACCCGAGCAATGACAGGGCCCAGATACGGCCCCAGCATTGAATATCTGAGTTTAAGGTTCATCGTTGGTGGCTAGCCGCTGCCAAATTTTAGGCCCTAAGAAAATATGCAGAAATTGCAGACCACAAAGCTGAGGAATGCATCATAATAGTCTCTGCAATTGTTTCCTTCTTCAGTATCCTTCACACCTTGTACCAATGGTCTACGGCTCTACGCTATTTTTCAAGATGGATGCCACAGACCAAAAAAATTACTTGGTCTGATTCAGAACGCAAACTATCAATAAAATGTAATCGTTCATTGTTAACCAAGAGAGAAACAAGAGGCTCAAAACTTATCCAAAATATGTTTCTTCAAGGGAGCAACTATTTGCAAAGAAGGTCTCAGTAACCCTTCGGCGTTATTGTGCAGACTCTTGCCAATGCACTGAAATACGCCTAGTAACATCAATGACCTTCTGTTAAAAGCTGGTGCAACTGAACTAAGTGGGCAGTTTCTACTTTTAATTTATTGTTTTCTCAAACTCATCTCCCATGGACATAAAAAGAGCGTTACTTAGCTCCACCGTTCTCAGCTCACAGCTGTTATGCTTCAAATCCCGACGCCATTCCCCGGTACCGATCTTGCGTTTCACTGTACTGGTTTCTTCAGGGGATCGGTCATTACAAAGTGCGTAGTGCTGGATATAAATAAAACATAAAAATCATCACTCCCACTGTGCTAACCATTACCATCCTCTCCACAAATAAAACTATTCTTTAATGAATGTACACAAAAATTTAAAAATACAATCTTACCGGAACAGCTGCCCACGCTTATTATGGCTCTACATTCGAAACCTGTATTTCCAAAACACTCTCTTCATCTGAGCCAAAAAACACCGCGCATGCGTTTAACTACCCCAGACAGACTCCATCTTTAAAGGGTCCCGAACTGAAATCGGGAACCAATCAGCTCTAAAACAAAAACTAAACCACCCCACTTGTTTATTCGTTCCGTTAGAAGCTACTTGTCTGGACGACCAACTGCCCATAGGCAGTAAACATCCCACCAATTTCCCCATACACGAGCCCGCTGACAGATTTAAATCCTAGCTAACCCTTTCCACAGCAGAACAATTTCTAATACCTGTCCAATAAACCTCACAGGGTGTATTGACAAACAGATCCATCATAAACACGCCACCCAATTGATAGCCGCATTTAAACCCCTTGGTTCAAGGGTATCAAGACGAAAAATCCACCTCTGTTCAACAAAAATTAATATCTCATCTACAGATTTACCATCACGTCCCCTATATACACTCTATCAATACATAAACATCGGAGTTGTTCAAAAATGTGACCCTTCAATAGACAGTGCCCGCACCATGGGGGCCTCCTTCACCTTACAATGTAGGCGGCTCCGATGCTCCCTCATGCGAGTTCTAAAAGGGCGCACTGTCTTCCCGATGTAGCACAGCCCACAAGGGCACACAATAGCATACACCACATTATCAGAAGAACAATTAGTGGCATGTCTCAACGTAACCGTAACTCCGGTATAACTAAACGACCGGGTTGTTATCGTTATGTCACAGATGCCACTAATTGTTCTTCTGATAATGTGGTGTATGCTACTGTGTGCCCTTGTGGGCTGTGCTACATCGGGAAGACAGTGCGCCCTTTTAGAACTCGCATGAGGGAGCATCGGAGCCGGCTGCATTGTAAGGTGAAGGAGGCCCCCATGGTGCGGCACTGTCTATTGAAGGGTCACATTTTTGAACAACTCCGATGTTTATGTATTGATAGAGTGTATATAGAGGACGTGATGGTAAATCTGTAGATGAGACATTAATTTTTGTTGAACAGAGGTGGATTTTTCGTCTTGATACTCTTGAACCAAGGGGTTTAAATGCGGCTATCGATTGGGTGGCGTGTTTATGATGGATCTGTTTGTCAATACACCCTGTGAGGGTTTACTGGACAGGTATTAGAAATTGTTCTGCTGTGGAAAGGGTTAGCTAGGATTTAAATCTGTCAGCGGGCTCATGTATGGGGAAATTGGTGGGATGTTTACTGCCTATGGGCAGTTGGTCGTCAGACAAGTAGCTTCTAACAGAACGAACAAACAAGTGGGGTGGTTTAGTTTTTGTTTTAGAGCTGATTGGTTTCCGATTTTGGTTCGGGACCCTTTAAAGATGGAGTCTGGGGTAGTTAAACGCATGCGCGGCGTTTTTTGGCTCGGATGAAGAGAGTGTTGTGTTTGGAAATACAGGTTTCAAATGTAGAGCCATAATAAGCGTGGGCAGCTGTTCCGGTGAGATTGTATTTTTAAATGTTTGTGTACATTCATTAAAGAATAGTTTTATTTGTGGAGAGGATGGTAATGGTTAGCACAGTGGGAGTGATGATTTTTATGTTTTATTTATATCCAGCACTACGCACTTTGTAATGACCGACCCCTTGAAGAAACCAGTACAGTGAAACGCAAGATCGGTACCGGGGAATGGCGTCGGGATTTGAAGCATAACAGCTGTGAGCTGAGAACGGTGGAGCTAAGTAACGCTCTTTTTATGTCCATGGGAGATGAGTTTGAGAAATAACAATAAATTAAAAGTAGAAACTGCCCACTTAGTTCAGTTGCACCAGCTTTTAACAGAAGGTCATTGATGTTACTAGGCGTATTTTCAGTGCATTGGCAAGAGTCTGCACAATAACGCCGAAGGGTTACTGAGACCTTCTTTGCAAATAGTTGCTCCCTTGAAGAAACATATTTTGGATAAGTTTTGAGCCTCTTGTTTCTCTCTTGGTTAACAATGAACGATTACATTTTATTGATTGACCAAAAAAAGGCGCACACTTCAGTGTGAGAGCCAGGGCAAGTTGCAAAAGAAAGCAGCTGGTTTCTCAGACAAGAAAATTCTCCTCCAATGAGGTTTTCCAGAAAGGGGGACTTCAATAATACGGCCAACTACATCATCATTACTCTAATGCATTCAGAACGACTCTTAAAATTGAATTTGCCTGCAGCACTTTCCCAGCCATGTCTCACAAAATACATTCCTCCTTATCTGTCTCCAACACACATCCCCAGCTCCTCATCCCTACGCACTCTTCCCCAACCCCTACCTATCACTCCCACTACTTAACTTCCACCATCTATCACACCTCAGTTTCTCCATAAATGATGCCAGTAGCAAACCTCTAAGAGGGGAGAGGAGGAAAGGAGAAGAGTGTATTGAGGTGGCGTTCGGATGAAACTGCCATCTCTCTGCTCCTTCAGCTTCCTCCTGCTAAGCCTCTGCAGCTTTCTGCTCCCAGTGCATTTCCCTACCATAGCTGGTCATGTGAAGGCTGATGTACCATTACAGAACCCTCTCTTTGTAAAGTAGAAGGGAATTCCAAATTAGCTTGCCTTAAAAGAATAAAATACTAAAACTAATCAGAGCAGTACATCTGAAAAGCATGTTCTTACTGATCTTTAGCCTAATGGCAGGCAGCATCTAAGTGGAAGCAACCTCTTTTCTTCTTTATAGAGGAATCTTACTAAATACAAAAATCGTATTTTTTCACATTGCCTGGAATTCCCATGCTCTCAATGCTCATATGTATGGAACAAATAAAATACATACAAATAAAATAAACAAACATATGCTCTCTATATATCAGGAGTGTTGGGCTTGTGTCATGACTCTACTTCTGCACTTATGAACCCTTCAACACCTTCCCTTCCTCCTCACCGATAAAATATTTCAAAACAGGGGATTTTTTTCCCCTCTACCTTTCCCTACACATTAATACATGGATACCTTTTTTTTTTATTGTTTTTACCTACTTGCATCTGAGAATGTGAACAGATTGTGTGACCGGCCAAACCACAATCTAAGCTTCTCACAAGCATCCTTACACAATGTTCAAATTAGAAAAAAAAAAGTGTCCTGTGACTGTTCTATGCAAAATAAAACAGAGAATTACAGTTCTGCATTGTCTAATCTAGGAGGGAATGCTGTGTAAGCCATCATTACTATTCCACTCCGTGTGGGATATGGAGCAGTTCACTCACCTTGGTGACAGGCATTAAGGCATAATATATCTTAAGCAGCTGAGAGACTGCTCCAGCTTTTGCTGAAGAATCCATATGTAATGCACATCAAATCTCACATTATATTTAAAAAACAGCATAGAAATAGGAAAGGAAGCTGCTGGAATTTCTCCTATTTTTTTCCTTCTTTAAATATTGCCGTTTGTGTTCTGCCTACCCACAAGTAAAAGTATTTTGGGAAAAAAAATTCTCAAATTTCGCTTTATAGGACTAGAAATTAACTAGTCTATATCCTTCATTTCCTTTTGCTTTATCCATAAAAATATCTTTAATGCTCAGACTGTTTTTCCAATAACACTCTACTTTTCCCAACAAATCTCTTCCATAATATCCAGATATTCTTTTTCAAAGTCCCAGTCTTCTGACTGCTTCAGTTCAAAACTTAATCTAAGCAAATTATGAGAGTTGGAAAGGAGTCTGAGCATTAACAAATATATTTTTATGAATAAAGCAAAAGGACAAAGGCTATAGACTAGTTTATCAATGTCTAGTTCTATAAAGGTGGGATCAGACAAAAAAATATTTTTCCAAAATACTCTTCTGAATATGGCAGATGAATGTTTGTTTTTTTTTCATCAAGTCTGGTACATAATCCCGTGGTAATCAAGTCCTTTCTCCCTTCATTTTTCCCTATCTGACCTCTGCAGGGGAAAAGGTGGGGGAGGAGAAGTTAAGAATATAAGATGCGCCATACTGGATCAGATCAAGGGTCCATCAAGCCCAGTATCCCGTTTCCAGCAGTGGCCAATCCAGGTCTCAAATACCTGCCGCATTCCCAAAGATTTACATATATCCCTGGGACAAGCAGCATGGAAAAGCGGTAGATCAGATAAAAACTACTGTTCCCTAATCTAGTCCCTTCCCCACGCTTTATTTTCCAGGGACTAGGGCAGGGGAGCACAGATGTGTGCGCTGGATAATGGCATTGAAAAAAGCCCCGTAAGATCCCCTAAGTAGTGCTTTAGAAGTTGTAGAACAGTACTTCTAAAGATGTAGTCTGCCTGCTTTGTTTGAGGGAAGGTAGGGGTAGGGAGCTTGGATTAGTGGTGGGGGAATTTCTCCCCTCTCCTTGAATGGGCATTGATTAGCTTGATTAGGGAGCAGAGTTACTCTTCTCTGCTCCCTCCAATCTCGCCCTTTCCCCTCCTTCTCCTCGCAGCTACCCAAGAGGGGCGGCAGGGAACAGAATGGAGAGGACTGTTCCCTGCTGAATGTCTGGGGCATAGAACCTGCTGTGAATTTCGCTCAGAAGACGACATTTGTCTCTTCTCTAAATAAGCCTCTCCCAACCTTTATCTGTGTTTCCGTTTCTTGAGAACAGAAGGAGCTCATAGATCCGTGTTCCTGAGATTCAGTACTCAGCTGCCAAAATGGAGGCGGGGGGAAGGCTGAGGTATTAAAAGAGAGTAAGATACACAAAAATGAGGGGTAAATACCAGAGGGGAGAAAAATCATGGGGGTAGAAAGGGAAAGGCACTGGGCTGTGCACATGCATGCTTTTGGGGAGAGGGCAAAGCAGCAAGAGAAAAAACACCAGCAAAGCTTCTCTATCTCTCAGCATCACCTACAAGTGCATTTCCTCCTATACCATTACCACAACACAAGACACAGCAGCAGACAAGTGCACTGTCCTCCTGTGCGTCCTGCTGGCAGGAAAGAGGAAGAGGGAGTAACACTAACACAGCTCTGCAGGCAGCTCCAGAGGATATGGAGCCTCCCTAATGTGTGGAGTCCTGATTCTTCGCCTCACCACCACCCCTCAAGGACAGCCCTACATCTGAATATTGGCATCTTTCCTTCTAGAAATAAAAAGAAGAGCACTGGCCACTGGAAAGCGTAGTTACTCACCTGTAACAGGTGATCTCCGGGAACAGCAGGAATTTAGTCTTCACATATGGGTATCGTCGGTACCGACGGAGCCTGCGCAGGAACGCTCCCCAGCGTCCAATAGGAACACTTTTGGGAGCATACCTCAGCACATGCGCGCTGCCTTCCTGCCTTTCCAACTGTCCCTCTTCAGTTAAGTTTGTAGCTGAGTGAAAGTATAGAGGGAGAGAGGAAGGAGACAGAGATAGAGAGACAACTCCTAGAGGAAGTGGGTGGGTTGTGAAGACTAAATTCCTGCTGTTCCCGGAGATCACCTGTTACAGGTGAGTAACAATGCTATCTCCAGGAACAAGCAGGAAAGTAGTCTTCACATATGGGGATTCCCCTAGCTGAAGATGCCAGGGAGATAGCCCCAGGAAGGTGCCACCCTAGACAGTTAGGCATCCTTCCTCCCATGGATCTCTGGCATTCCAACAGGGTTGGTGGGTAGGAGTTGAATTAGGTCTGAAAGAGATTTTGAAGAACAGCTTGGCCAAAGAAGGCATCCCGACGGGAAGCTTTATCCAGGCAGTAGTGGGCTGTGAAGGTGTGTACCGAAGCCCAGGTGGCTGCTCGACAAATGTCATCGATAGACACGGAGTGGAGATTAGCCATGGAAGCTGCCATGGCTCTCACGTTATGAGCTGTGAGATGGCCTTGAAGAGGAAGACCCTTACTCTCATAAGCAAAGGATATGCATTGGGCAATCCATTTAGATAAAGTTCTTTTGGAGACTGGAAGTCCCAAATGACTAGAGTCAAAAGCTATAAAAAGTTGCGAGGATTTTCTATGTTGCTGTGTTCTCTGTAGGTAAAAGGCTAAGGCTCTTTTACAATCCAAAGTATGAAGGTTTCTTTCTACATTAGAAGCGTGAGGCCTCGGAAAAAATACAGGAAGATAAATTGATTGATTCAAATGAAAAGGCGAAACCACCTTTGGCATAAAGTGTGGATGAGTTCTAAGAACAACCTTATGATGAAACCTAGCATAAGGAGGATCAGCCACTGTGATACCTGGGTACAAACTATATCGTAATGATAGAGCTGATCAAATTGGTGGAAGGGCTGCGCTCTATGTTAGAGAGGGCATTGAGTCAGAAAGGATTAAAGTTTTGCTGAAAACAAAATTT
This sequence comes from Ichthyophis bannanicus, assembly GCA_033557465.1. NCBI lineage: Eukaryota > Metazoa > Chordata > Amphibia > Gymnophiona > Ichthyophiidae > Ichthyophis > Ichthyophis bannanicus. Next base: position 1,222,226,242 of record CM066031.1, read on the forward strand.
GCTGTAGAATCTCTATGGATTGAAATTCCATGTAAAAAGAGGAAGGCGATGGCGGTGGGGGTGTACTATCGACCGCCTGGCCAGAATGAACAAATGGATGATGAAATGCTCAAAGAAATCAAGGAAGCTAACAAATGTTACAGCGCGGTAATAATAATGGGCGATTTCAATTACCCCAGTATCAACTGGGTCAGTGTCACGGCAGTACATGCTAGGGAGATAAAGTTCTTAGATGACAAATGACTGCTTCTTGGAGCAGCTGGTCCATGAACCGACGAGGGGGGAAGCCATATTAGACCTAGTCCTTAGTGGAACACCAGATCTAGTGCAAGAGATAAGGGTGTTGGGGCCACTTGACAACGGTGATCATAGCATGATCACCTTTGATTTAATTAGTGGAGGAGGGATAGTAAGGAAATCCACAGTACTACCTTTTAATTTTCGAAAGGGAGACTATGATAAAATGCGGAAAATAGTTAAGAAAAAACTAAAAGGAGTAGTTGCAAAGGTAAAAGACTTACATCAAGCTTGGGTGTTGTTGAAAAATACTATCTTGGAAGCCCAGACCAGCTGTATTCCACGCTTTAAGAAAAGTGGAAGGAAGTCCAAAAAACTGCCAGCATGGTTTAAAGGTGAGGTCAGAGAGGCTGTTGTTGCCAAGAAAGCATCTTTCAAGAAATGGAAAAAAGAGCCAAACGATGAAACCTGGAAACAGCACAAGCACTGGCAGGTCAAATGCAAGGCACTGATAAAGAAAGCAAAGAGAGAATTTGAGAAGAAGCTTGCTGCGGAAGCAAAAACGCGAAATAAAGATTTTTTTCAAGTACATTCGTAGCAAAAAACCTGTGAGAGAGTCAGTTGGAACATTAGATGATAGAGGAGTTAAAGAGGCACTAAGAGGCGACAAGACGATAGTGGACAGACTGAATGAATTCTTTGCTTCGGTCTTTACTTAGGAAGATGTAGGGATGTTACCCATGACTGAAGTGGTATTTAAAGGTGCAGAAGAATTAAAGGAAATATCGATACATCGGGAAGATGTATTACAACTATTAGATAAACTGAAGAGTAGCATATCACCTGGGCCGGATGGTATACATCCAAGGGTGTTGAAAGAACTGAAATATGAGATTGCAGACCTGCTATTAGTAATCTGTGAACTATCATTAAAATCATCTCTAATATCTGAAGATTGGCGGATCGCCAATGTAACACCAATTTTTAAAAAGGGTTCTAGGGGTGATCCGGGAAACTACAGACCGGTGAGCCTGACATCAGTACCGGGAAAAATGGTAGAAACCATCATAAAGAATAAAATTACTCAGCATGTAGATAGTCATGACCTAATGGGAGACAGCCAACATGGCTTTAGACAAGGAAGATCTTGTCTTACTAATCTGTTATGTTTTTTTGAAAGTGTGAATAAACAGGTGGACAAAGGTGAGTTGGTTGATATAGTGTATCTGGACTTTCAGAAAGCCTTTGACAAGGTCCCTCAGAGACTTTTGGCAAAACTAAAGAGTCATGGGATAGGAGGAAGTGTACTACTGTGGATCAAGAACTGGTTAAAAGATACAAAGCAGAGGGTTGGGCTAAATGGCCAATTTTCCCAATGGAGAAAGGTGAATAGTGGTGTACACCAGGGATCTGTGCTGGGTCCGCTGCTTTTTAACATATTCATAAATGACCTGGAAAGTGGAATAACGAATGAGGTTATCAAATTTGCAGATGACACAAAACTATTTAAAGTTGTTAAAACCCAAGAGGATTGTGGAAAATTGCAAGAGGATCTTGATAAATTGGAAGACTGGGCATCAAAATGGCAGATGAACTTTAATGTGGACAAGTGCAAAGTTATGCACCTAGGGAAGAACAACCCAAACTATGGTTACACGATGCAAGGTTCCACATTAGGAACCACCACCCAGGAAAAAGATTTAGGCGCCATTGTGGATAACATGTTAAAACCCTCGGCCCAGTGTGCAGCGGCAGCCAAGAGAGCAAATAGAATGCTAGGTATAATAAAGAAAGGAATGGAAAATAAAACAAAAGATATTATAATGCCTCTATACCGTTCCATGGTGAGACCGTACCTTGAATATTGTGTGCAATTCTGGTCGCCGTATCTTAAAAAGGATATAGCGATTTTCGAAAAGGTTCAGAGAAGAGCCACCAAAATGGTAAAGGGGATGGAAGGATACTCCTATGAAGAAAGGCTAAAAAGGTTAGGGCTCTTTAACCTGGAAAAGAGACGGCTGAGGGGAGATATGATAGAAGGCTATAAATTAATGAATGGAGTGGAACGGGTAAACGTAGATCGATTGTTTACCTTATCAGAATATAGAAAGACTAGGGGACATGCAATGAAGCTACAGGGTAAACTATTTAAGACTAATAAAAGAAAATATTTTTTCACTCAACGTGTAAACAAACTCTGGAATTTGTTACCGGAGGATGTAGTAAAGGCTGTTAGTGTAGCTGGGTTTAAAAAAGGTTTAGACAAGTTCCTGGAGGAAAGGTCCATAAACCATTATTAAGAAGGGACCCAGGATATCAATGCTTGAACCAATACAAGCATTGTGGAACCTGTGTCCCTTGGGGAAACTGCTAGGTACATATGACCTAGATTGGCCACTGTTGGAAACAGGATACTGGGCTTGATGGACCTTGGTCTGATCCAGTATGGCATATCTTATGTTCTTAAAGCTTGCAGTTCACTAATGAGACGTGCAGAGGTGATTACAATTAGGAAGATGACCTTCTAGGTCAAAAACCTAAGGGTTGTAGTGGCTAAAGGCTCAAAAGGCGGCTTCATGAGCTGCCCGAGAAGAAGATTTAGATCGCATGCCACCGGTGGTGGCTTAATGGGAGATTTGGTCAACAGAAGACCTCTCATAAATCTGGATATGAGTGGATGAGAGGGAATTGGCTGTCCATTCAGAGGCTTATAAGAAGCTGCAATTGCACTAAGATGGACTCTTACAGAATTGGTCTTTAGACCAGAATTTGATAAGTGAAGGAGATACTCTAGTATCGATTCTAAGGGTATGACAAGATTTAATCCCTTCTTGGAACACCATATAGTAAAACGTTTCCACTTGAAGGCATAAGATCTTGTGGAACGTTTTCTAGAAGCCTGAAGGATATCCTTTACCTGTTGGGACAGGTTGAAATCCTGGAGGTCTAAGCCTTCAGCAACCAGGCCGTGAGATGCAGGGACTGGGGATTCGGGTGCCATAGCGTACCGTTCTCTTGGGAAAGGAGATCTACAGCATGCCCTAACTCCAGAGGTGCAGCTTGAGAGAGATGTAGAAGCAGGGGATACCACGCTTGGCGTGGCCATCGTGGCACTATGAGAATCATGCGACCCCTGTCTCTCTGAAGCTTGAAGAGTGTTTTGGGGATGAGGGGAATGGGTGGGAAGGCATAAAGTAAGTCCTGACCCCAGTGAAGGAGGAAGGCATCCCTTGCCTGATTGTGAGCCGGAATCCTGGAACAGAACCGGGGAAGTTTGGCATTCAGTGGACTTGCAAAGAGGTCTATGTCTGGAGTGCCCCAGAGATGAAAAATCTTTGCCAGCTGGTCTAGGTGGAGGGACCACTCGTGAGGCAGCAGTACTCGACTGAGGTTTGTCTGCACAAAGGTTTTGAATATCTGGCAGATATACCACTGGAAGGTGAATTTGCTACTCTTTGGTGAGGGCCCACAGTTGTAAAGCTTCGTTGCATAACGACAGAGAGCCTGTCCCACCCTGCTTGCTTCACATAGAACATTGCTACTTGGTTGTCCGTCTGGACTAGGACTGTCTTGTAGCTGAGCTGGGAGTGGAATACTCGAAGAGCTAAATAGATTGCTATTAATTCTTGGAGGTTTATGTGTAGACCAGCCTCCTGTGGAGTCCAGGTGCCCTGGGTAGAGAGATGATTCAGGTGTACTCCCCAACCCACCTGTGATGCATCTGTTAGGGTGGCCTGAAAAAGGGGTTGATGGAAAAGAGACCCCACTGTCAGATTTTCTAGTCATTGCCACCATTGGAGGGACAAAATTAGTCGTTGAGAGTTTACTATTTTGTCTGATAAATGTCCTGTGGCCTGTGTCCACTGTGTGGATAGGTTCCACTGAACTGCTCGCATGTGGAGGCGAGCATATGGGACTACATGAACTGTGAATGCCATATGTCCCAGCAACTGTAGTAGCTCCCGAGCAGTTAGGGCGGATTTCCCTGCTGCTTGAGAAGCTAGTTGCATTATGTGAAGACACCGGGCCTGTGGAAGGAAAGCCTTTGCCTGTCTGGTATCTAGACAGACCCCTATGAATTCCAGGCATTGGGAAGGAACAAGTTGGGATTTTGGGAAGTTTATTACCAACCCCAAGTATTGGAGGATTCGCATTGTGCGAGACAGTGCAGTGCTGGCCTCTGCAACTGTAGGGGCTCAAATGAGCCAGTTGTCTAAGTAAGGGAAGACAAATATCCCCAGGGTTCGCAGAAATGCAGCTACTACTGCCATGCATTTCGTGAATACTCTAAGTGCTGAAGCCAGACCAAAGGGAAGAACCCTGTACTGGAAATGTTTTCCCTTGAAAAGGAATCATAAGAATTTCCTGTGATCTGGATGGATCAGAATGTGAGCATATGCATCCTTTAAGTCTAGAGAGCAAAGCCAATCCTGGCTTTGAAGGTATGGCAGAAGAGTTCCTAGAGAAATCAATCATTTTGAACTTCTCTCGGAACAGGTATTTGTTCAATTCTCTGAGGTCTAGAATTGGTCTGTGTCGTGCTGTTTTCTTTGGAATAAGAAAAATAGGGGGAGTAGAACCCTGCACCCTGTTGAAGAATGGGTACCTCTTCTATTGCCCCTTGGGCAAGAAGTGTTGAGACCTCGTGATCTAGCAGATTGTCTGCGGAGGTTTGAGAATTGAATTGCCTTAGAATTGTAGGAGGGGACATGCTGTGAAAATGGAGCTTGTACCCCTCTCCTACAATAGACAGAGTCCAATCTTCTGCTGTTATCTGATGTCATCTGTTGGTAAAGTGGCATAACCTGCCTGGGATATTGGGGGGTTGGGGACCCCTCAGAGGCAGGAAGGCTAAGCTCTCTAGGAAGGAGTCAAAGCCTTTGAGGGGGCTGAACCTGCAGAGCTGGTTGGGCTCTCGGGCCTTTTGGCTTCTTTTGCAGTCTAGTTTGTCCCTTTTGGGCAACCTGACCCCGAGTTTGACTCTGCTGGGTATAGGAAGGATAAAATTTCCTCTTTTTGCTGAAAAGGGTTTTTTATAAGGCTTCTTTTTGGCTGGAGTGGCTGTAGATTTTGACAATCTAGAGTGGTATTGTCAGCATCTAACTAGTTAGCCTTTTCCTGCCAGTTCTTGCCAAAGAGATTCTCTCCCATGCAAGGAATGTTGCCTAACTTGTCCTGTACCCAAATCTCCAAGTCTAATGCCTGAACCCAGGCAATCCGTCGTGCCCCAATGGCAATAGCAGAGGTTCTGCTGATGCATTCAAAGGCTGCACGATTGACAAACTTGGAGACATCTTGAGCATGCTTAACTACAGCAAGAAAGTCTTGTCTCTTGTCATCTGGGAGAAGTGGGCTCATAAGCTCCAAGTCTCCTGTAACTTCTTTGAGAAACATTCCCATATATAGTATATATGAACTGATCCTAGCTGAAAGCATGGAAGCCTGAAAAGTTTGGCGCCCAAAAGCGTCCAGAGTCCTGCATTCACAACCTGGGGTATTGGATGCATGCCTCTTTGTACTTTTCATCCTATGCATGGCTGACTCCACCACCACTGAATGGTGTGGCAGCTGAGTCTTTTGAAATCCAGGACATGGCGGGATTCGATACATAGTATCAAGCCTCCTAGAATGAGGAGATGTAGTCAGAGGCGTCTCCCACATTCTGAGCATCAAGTTATGCAGAATTTCATGGATGGGAAGAGTGGCTGCCTCCTTTGGAGCTTTAGGATACTGGAGAATTTCCAATTCCTTTGCTCCAGGTTCTTGTTCAGGAGCTACTGTGATTGAAAGGCCCTTGGCCACATCACGAATAAAATCCTGAAAAGACATGTCCTCTGGAGGTGACATTCTGCGTTGGGGAGAAGAGGGATCTTCCGGGAGAAACTTTCTGGTACCAGCAGAATTGTCAGTCTTCAGAATCAGAGGATTCAAAGTATTCCTGACCACGATGCTCATGCAAAGCAGAGTTGATCCGGTACCGATCTGTCGATTCCAGCCAAAGATGGCGTGTGAAGAATTCCCACTGGGGCCGGTACTGGTACCGGCGTCTGTACCAGTGTAGGTACCGGCATCGGTATCGGTGCCCGTTGAACCATAGGTGTCAATGGTACCGCAGCTGTGAGAAGAGCTGCAATGCTGCGTTTGATAGCGAGGAACCTCTGGTCTATCGACGCTGCCGATGCCTGGGTGTCGGTACCGGTGAAAACGGCCGGGACCCCTGAGCATGGCACCAGTAGTTCTTGCGAGGTCGAGGCCTCGAGAACATCCTGGAGCCTCCTTGATGCTTTGGAAGCCGAAGCCTCCCGCCGGGGCTGTTTTGCTGGTGTGGTTCCCTCAAGGGCAATGCTAATGGCCTCTCGATGCTTAGCAGGAGAGCTACCCTTTGAGGACCGGCTTTTTGTTTAGTTACCTGAGATCCATGGGAGGAAGAGGAGGCTCTCGAAGATGTCAATGCAATGGATCTGGCATCCGAAGAAAGCACAGTTACTTACCTGTAACAGGTGATCTCTGGGAACAGCAGGAATAAATCTTCACATATGGGTACGTCGGTACCGACGGAGTCTGCGCGGGAACGCTTCCCAGCGTCCAATCAAAGAGCTTTTGGAAGCATCCCACCACGCCTGCATGCTGCCTTCCCGCCTTTCCCAACTGCCTCTCCTCAGTTAAGTTTTAAAGCTGAGACAAAGAGAGAGAAAGGAAAGGAAAGCTAGATAGAGATACAACTCCTGGGGAGGTGGGTGGGTTGTGAAGACTTATTCCTGCTGTTCCCAGAGATCACCTGTTACAGGTAAGTAACTGTGCTATCTTCCTTCACAAGCAGGAATGAGTCTTCACATATGGGGACTCCCAAGCTTAGATGCCTGGAATCCCAGCATGTCATAGGTTGGAACATGCTATGCCACACAACACCAGGCATCCTGAGGATGGAGGGTAGGAGTTGAAGAGAGAAAGGTGCTGTAGAACAGCTAACCTAGCACAGGACTGCAGGAAAGGAGTCCATGTGTGGATAATGATTGTCATAATAGTGCAATATGGACCTCCGCTAACAGGATTTCATAGAAGTATGGAGGTTCATGGATCTACTGGGAACCCAGGAGAGGAACCGTGAGAGGACCTCACTGTAAGTGGAGGTAATAAAATTGTAGGAAAACAGTGGAGGTCAGAATGCTGAAGGGTAACAGGCACCCCCTAGTAGGGAAAACTGGGGTAGTACAAAAACGGTGGGCCTTCAGCGGAAAGCTGTATGATAAAAACCCAACTCTTTTGGCAGCAGAGTAACTCACTCTTAGGAGCAAAAAGAGAAAGGCTAACCTATTTGTACAAACAGGCACAGTCCTTGTGGGTATAAAGGGTATAGGAACACCTTGTATCCCAAAAAGAGAGGACAAATGCCTGAGGCGTTAAGCCTGTGATTAACTGAAGATCCACAATATCTCTCCTAACTGGGGTAAGCTAGGAGATATATGAGGTACGGAGAGCTTCAGAGGTACCTAAACCTTTAGGTTATGGTATAAAATTTGTTGACTACCACAGGAGTGGTTGTGTGTGTAGAATCCCAAACCTGCTGATTAGCAGAGGTATGGGAAAAAGCCCCACTGTCAGAAACAGATAGCTATATGAACATAGACAGTGAGATAGATAAGTATGTGGAGACATATCTATCTATAATGAAATATCTCGACAGATACATATATAGATAAATCTGAATATGTAGGCCTAAATATGGGTGTCTGTAATTAAACAGACAGATATATGCCTACAGCATGGTATTCACATAGGACATGTGGAGAGGAAAGATTCATCTAACAAGGAGGTGCAACCTACTTGAGAAGATATATAGAGAATCTATTCCCCCTGGTTATGATCCGCAAGAATGCTATCTAGTGAAATAACCAGGATAACATCAATGTATAGTCAGCAAGTCCCGAGTCGTTCAAGACTCTAGCATGGTAAGTAGACAGAAGGCAGAAAGGGATGAGGTACCATGTTGACCTGCTTAAGGGCAAAAGGTATTATGCGTTCTTACCATGAGGACGAGCTGCAAGGAGAAAAAGCACATCTCCGATTGGGAATGCCATGGACCAAAGCAGGGAATTGTCAACTCCTTAAGCCCTTAGGTAAGAGAAGGCCTATGTCCTTTATGGCAAAAGGAGATAGCAAGGAAGGGAGAACCTTCTAGTCATGAGAGACATGACTGAAAGCCTTTTCCAACCATCTCAGATAGCTATTGGAGAAAAAAACCCCATGCTCTCTAGCAAGGGCCCATAGTGGAAAGCTTCTCTGTAGAATTGCAGAGAGCATGATGCAGGAGAATGAGGAGATAAGACTGGCTGCTAGAACCAGTATCTCAGTCCACTATGCTGCCAAATCCAGGGGAATGGAGATGGCAGAAATAGAAGAGCAGCCCAGAAAGGTTGTAGTGGGATAATCTCCAAGATAGATGGGAAACACAGACTTGGAGCCACTACTAAGACCAGATAGAATGTTAGAGGAGGACAAATCTGGTTGTTTGTGGGTAAGAACCAGTGGACCAAATATTAAGGCTCCTGCATAGGCAGCTGCTGGCAAGACAGCAGAAAGAATATTACTGTTTAAAAACAGAAAGAACAGACAGAACGGGAGTAGGAAAAACTCTGTACATGTCTGATAAACTGCCTTAAAGTAAAAATTGAGACAGGGGAACTCAGGGAGGAAAACTCCCCACTGGAAAGTGACAAACTTAGAGGGGTTGAGGAAGAAACCCTGCAGTAAGTCAGTCCACTCTTACAGTGGTAAGCGGGTGAAGAGAATAGAGCTGAAGAAGACTTACCAAGTAGTAAGTCTACAAAAAGGAAAAATACATGCTGGCACAGGAACTCTCATTTGACAGTGGTCAGACCTCTTCCCTTGGCAGAAGAAGAGGACAAACCTGTGACTTATAGGTATGAACATTCTGACAGCTCATTGAAAAAATTTGGAAAAGAGATCCATTTGGAAAGAGATCCATGTGTAGGGGTTAGAATGAAGTAATGGATTGCCTCTGTTGAGAAGAAGCAACTGTAGATTCTAACCCCAAGGGTCACAAGCATCTGATGATGATTGATCAGAAACCCTGCTGAGGCCGGGTTTGCTGAGCCTGGTGAGAGGTTGGATTCTTCAGACCAGGACGATGCCTCCCCTGTGGGGGAACATCTGTATGATGAGCAAGTGAGGAATAAAACCTTCTTCTCCTGTGGGAAGAAAGTATGGTAGGACATTCCCTACCTACTAGGACAGAAGAAGGTGTAGAAAAACCCATTAGGAACAGGTAAATCAGTGGACAACTGAGTAACCTGACGTAAAGACTCCTTGTTGAAAAGATTTTCTCCAGTGCAAGGAGTATGTCCCAGCCGTTGTTGTGCCCACTTGGCCAAATCTGAAGCTTGGAGCCAGGCTCTACGTCGTGCCCCTATAGCTATAGCAGAAGTCCTGCTGACAGACTCAAAAGAGTCTAGGGAAGCACGAGAAAGAAACCAAGAGATATTCTGGATATGCTTAAGCAGCAAGGAATAGTCTGTACTCCTGGAAACTGGAAGGAAAGGAGTCAAAAGATGTAATTGCTTTGTGACCTCCTCAAGAGAAAGACTCATATAGAAAATATATGAGAGAATTCTTGCAGAAAGCATAGATGTCTGGAAGGTTTGACGTCCAAAAGGCATCTAGTGTCTTAGACTCACGACCTGGCGGATAAGAAGAGTGTTTTTTCTTACTCTTTATCCGCCTCATTGCTGATTCCACTACTATGGAATGATGGGGAAGTTGAGTCTTTTGAAACCCTGGAGAGGGGGGCACCTGATATAAGAGATCAGTTGCCCTGGGAGGTGGGGGTAACCTTAAAGGTGTTTCCCACATTCCTAGAAGGAGATCCTGCAAGGAATGATGTAAAGGAAGCATTATGTGGTCCCTTGTTTTGGTAGAAACAAAGCCTTGTGCAGGATCATGTCCTGGAATAGGAATGGCAAGGGATCTTGCTATATCCAGGAGGAAACTCTGAAAAGAGGGATCCCCAACAGAAATCTCCGTTGGACAGGTTAGATCTAAAGAACTAGCCTGAGCACCCACAGAGTTATCCAAATATATAGAAATAGAAGATCCTGCAGGGTGCAGTGTGGAATGCTTAAGGGATGGTTGCTGGTACTGGTTGTCAGGAGCAGCAACCGTCCTTACCACATTATCCATGCCAGGTATCGACTCCAAGCTTGGTATAGAATGGAGCGATGCTGTTGAAAAAAGCATGGTAGGAGTTTTCCACGATGCTACTGTGGATACCGGTACTGAAGTCAAGACCGCTACCAATGTCAGAGTCGGGCTCGACAAAAACATCGGAGTAGTCATCGGTGACACTTCAATCGGTACCGAGGGAACCGAAAACCTCCGGCTACTATCCTCGGTATCGATTGGTGTCGGTACCAAAATCTATTGGTACCGAGTCTTCCAGACTAGAAATGGATTCCAAACTCGGCATCGAGGGCAAGGAGCCTGAGAAGCGAAGCATGGAAGGCACCGACTGTAAGGGTAATGAAGACAACGGTACTGAGTTCGGTACCGTGTCCGATACCAGTGAATGAACGTCTACCAGTGGCAACTCAATCAGCCTTAGGGGAACCGAGAGTTGCGGATCCGATCCATTAGAACCGAGCCTTCGGTACCGCCGCGAGATGGTACCAAGGCGAGTCGGTACCCAATCCTCCAGACTGGAGATCGATTCCAGACTCGGCATCAAGGAAAGCGAGGCTGTCGATGCACATCTGGAGGGTACCGACGTCGGTGGCAGTATCGGTGTTGGAACCGATAATGGAAAGTCAATCTGGGACGTATCCATCGGTCCCGAAGGCACCGCAGAGGTCAGATGATGATCCCTGGTGAGGAGTGTCTCATCCAACACCAGTGCTGATGCAGGGGTATCGGTACCGCTCGAAGCGGAAGCCACCACCGTGCACGGCTCAGGTATGTTCTGTGGGGGGTGAACCCCAGGAACAACCCGAAACCCTTTATACGCTTTGGAGACAGAAGACTCCCGCTGGGGTTTTGAAGCCAGGGGGCCATCGAGGGCAGAGCCGGAGCTGTCTACATGCTGTGCATGAGACCTACCACTCGAGGACTGGCTAGTCTTAACAGACTGTTTGTGGGTTACCTGATTCGAAGTGGAAGAAGAAGGGGACGGTGCCCCGAAGTTGGAGGGCAACCGTGTATCGAGGGATTCTTGATGTTGAAGATGTCTTCTCACGAAACTGTTGTCAGGACCCAAGCAAGTTAGACACCGACTTCGAGGGTCTAAAAATAAAGTTGTACCGCCACAGTCTAAACATTTCTTGGAGAAAATGTCTGGCGGTTCCATGAAGGAAAAAGAGGGGAGGCCTGAAAGGCCCAAGACGCCGTGGGACACTATGAGGAAAAAATATCCCGTTGAAAAGGAAAAGTTTACAAGAAAAGAAAAGAAAACACCGGTGGTACCGGTGGTGTCGGGAAGACAGCCGCGACCACAAGAAAACTAAAAATAAAAAATAAGAATTTTCTGCGGTGACAGGACGACGTCCTGCCGGCTCCGCGGAAAAACAAAAACTGATGAGAGGCAGTTGGGAATGGCGGGAAGGCAGCACGCAGGCGTGGTGGGATGCTTCCAAAAGCTCTTTGACTGGATGCTGGGAAGCGTTCCCGCGCAGACTCCGTCGGTACTGACGTACCCATATGTGAAGACTCATTCCTGCTTGTTCCTGGAGATAAGAGTACCGAGCTTTGCAGCCCGGTTCTGTCTTCCTCTCTTAGTCATCCCCATACAGGAGAGACATTCAGATGGAGAATGTTCAGGTCCTAAACATTTAAGACACCAATCATGGGTGTCAGTGATGGAAATGGTACCGCCACACTTGGTACATTTTTTAAAACCACAAGTTGGTTTTTCCATGTTTCAGGAATATGAGGCCTAATGCCCAAAATGGCGCCTAGCACCGAAAAAGAAAAGTTTCTTAAGAGAAACAGTTCAAAGTATAAAATTTTTGAGAAAAGAAAAGAACCGGCGGTACCGGTAGGCGTCGTGCGGAGGCAAACGCAATCACAAGAAAACAATTTTAAAGACGGAATTTTCTGCGGTGACAGGGTATGGGTCCTGTCGGCTCCGCAGAAAACCAAGAACTGAAGAGGGACAGTTGGAAAGGCGGGAAGGCAGCGCGCATGTGCTGAGGGATGCTCCCAAAAGCATTCCTATTGGACGCTGGGGAGCATTCCCGCGTAGGCTCCATCGGTACTGACGATACCCATATGTGAAGACAACATTCCTGCTTGTTCCTGGACATTACCCTTTTATGATAAATCAGCTTTAACAACTTATTTTGTTACAGAACAGTCCAATTGCTATGAAGTATGATCACCATTTACATTTCTGATGTATTGATAGAAAAAAATCAATATTTATATCTATAGACACAAACAGCTGCAAGTCTTCAAGCACTGCGAGCTACAGTTTCTATTCCAGACTGCCTGCAGGGAATACTGTTAAGATTCCTAACTGGCAGCTGTTTGGGCCACTCCAGTTTTTGCTTTGAGCTTAGGTACTTTTTTTTTAATCTGCAGAACACGTGCCATCAATTCAGTTGCAGTTAGTTCAGCTCTTGCTAAAAAAACATAAAAGGAATCTCAAAATATTGATTAGTTATCGTCTTGAACTGCATTAAAATGTCATTTCTATATAATCTCTCTCAACCCTCCAAATAATTTCCTACAAACATCATTAGGTACCAAGTTTTTGTAATTTTTATAATAGATCATCATCATCTAACTATTTAACAAAACTCTTCAATGGTCTTAGATCATGTCTCTGTCCAGCTATGACCCACCAGAATCCTCTACTTCAGAGACCAGCAAATCGGGACAACACCTCTCAATATTCAAGCGGGTCTGTATCACACCACCCAGGTACCTTTTGGATTGGCAACTAAACGTTTATATTGCCCTGCAGAATCAAACAAAAATGTTCTCATGCCCAAGGAAGAAGCATTTACACTGCAAATTGAGCCTGGGAAAGGCTACTTGCTCTTTTATGTTGGCTTCAGCCTGCACATCAGAACAAATCTAGTTGGCCCCTTGCACCGTTTGATGATTCGCCTGACCTTTTTCAGAGTCTTTTTCAGACTGGCTGTAACCATTTGAAAGCTTTGGCCATCCCCGGCCCCTCATGCAAAGGCGTGAAAGAGTGAAAAGATGCATTCTCTTTTGGCTCAACCCTTTTGCAAGGAGCTCACCATGCTATATTGCTCTGTACTGGCTGTAGCTATGTGACTGTGACAGAGACCTCCCTTTTAGCTGAGCTGGAGAGAGAAGAGGGCGAGAAGACGCTAGCGAGCTCTCACATGCTGCAGCACTTTGCACGTCCACCAACCTGAGAAGGAGCGGCGTTTTGTGTTGACTTCATTCACCACGTGGACTTCGGTGCAGAGCTTTAACATCAGTAGCATTGTCACAATCATGATCATGCTTTGCCATAGGAGCGGCGTCTCAAAACGTCTTCCAAACCTGGAAGCAGAGAACAGAGTGAACAGCAGCAGCAAAGAAAGGGAAGGGATAATCAGAGGCAGGAAGCAAACAAACCAACAGTTTTACAAAGCATGTAATAAAATGAATACATTTTAAAAAATGATAAAGAGCCATCTTAAAAAGGTACCCACATATGCAAATAAATTCTTTTACAACTCCACGTAGACCATAGAGGTATCTCTACAGCTGGGGTTCTCAACCCAGTCCTCGAGACACACCTAGCCAGTTAGGTCTTCAGAATAACCACAACGAATATGCATGAAGAGATCTGCATACAATGGAGGCACTGCATGACAGTCTCTCTCATGCATATTCATTGCGGTTAAACTGAAAACCTGACTGGCTAGATGTCTCAAGGACTGGGTTAAGAACCTCTGCTCTAGGGTATCCACACATTTTAACAGAAAAGAAGCCAATATAACCTTTATTTGGCTGGCTAATTGCCTGCATTAAAGGGTAAACAAAAGAAATAAAACTGTACCTTATCAATATGCCAAAACATGAATATATAGTTACAGCTATAAATGGCACAGAAAGGAAGACGAGAAGATAATTTATAACGTATTTCAAATATTAAATATAAAAATCACACAAAGTTAGTTATTCCCATCTCCATGGCAGTTTAACATATTTTTATCCTCTGCTCCATGTTTTACTAAATATGATGAGCTTTTTTTAAATTTATTTATAAGTTTTAACAAATATACAAGCATAAAAAACTTGTAATAGAAACATCAGAGATGTAAATATACAAGATCATAGAAAACAAAGGGAAATATAATCATCTAGTTATAATTACAATACAACTCCACCTTAGACCCCAAATACAGAAGAGGGGCAGAGTAAAAAAGATACATGGGGAATCAACATGTTTATCTTTATTTTCTTTATCTTTATTGAGAAATTTAATATACTGCTCTCACTGGAAGCACCAGAGCAGTTTACAATAAATACTTTGAGACTGCTAAAAGGAAAAGAACGCCAAAAATTATAAGACAGGATAGAGAGGAGAGATAGAATAGAGATAGGAGGAACAGGATAGAGACAATTTGTTGATAATCCACCCAGGCTGAAGGGCATCAGAGCGGTTTACAATCACTATAAGCAGGTACTGGATACAGTCCCTCGTCCAAGAGGCTCACAATCTATGTGTACCTGAGGCAATGGAGGGTTAAGTGGCTTGCCCAAGGCCACAAGGCCTATAGGACTAGAAACCCCTGGCCCTCCGGCCTGAGGTACCTTGTCCTAACCACTAGGCAACTCCTCCCTCCCTCATAAGGAAGAGAGACATGAAAAGGCAATAAGCACACACCCCAGCACTCTATTATTCACTGTTACCTATCCTAGATCATCGCTGTCCCCTCCTAACCCCACTACAGCTGGCAGTTTCTTAAGGTCCAAGAGCGACCTAAGCTGCTCTGGCGCAAAGAAAATAGGCGGAAGCTAGCCCCCAAAGCAACTGTTTCTTGTCGCATGGTCAGAAATCAACGTCTGCGCTCTTGTGTGGCGCGACTCACATCAGGAAAAATTTGTATAGTCACCCAGAAAAGGCACAGAGAGCTTCTTAAAATACAAAGGCAATATTTTAGAAAGATCAGTTTCAAACACAAAAGTTACCAATTATGTAGATCTAGCCTGGACCGAAAGAGAGGAACTTTCTAAAAAATCTGAAAGGTTATCAGGAACAACCGAAAGAGGTAAATCTTGCCTAACTTTCTTCACCGGTAGAAAATAAGCACGAGTGATTGGAGGAAATGCAGAATCAGGAATAAGCACCTCAGACATATTTCTTAAAGGTATCTAGAGGAGACATATTCCAAAGCTGGGGAAAATTTACAATTCTCAAATTTAACCCCCTAAACTTATTTTCAAATTGTTCTAACTTTTCATGAACAGAAAGTTTATCTTTCACCAGCTAGTCAATCACATTCTTAGAATCAGTAACATCCTTAATGACAGTAGCCAATCTCTCATGTGTGTCCTTCGCAAAGCTCAAACGCTGCACAGAGTTTTGAGCCACAACCTGCACTAGAGCAGAGACCTCTGATGCACATTTGGAGAAAGTTGCGTCCAGCTTCACTAACATCCCCCATATAGTATCCAAGGAAATCTCACCAGTCTTCTGTGGCTGTGAACCAGAGGGAAAGTTCAATCAAGAGTGGCCCAACTCCACTGAAGAAGCACCAGGAACAAGCTCAGTCACCAGCTCAGAACCCTCCACAAACTGCACAGCATGAGCAGAGGGACTTGGTAACGGCATTGAGCAGGAAGCAGGCTGACCCACTGTTCCACTTCCCTCTATGGAGGTCAGTTGCTCGATGTCAGCGGAGCCTGACACCACAGGCTCCGGACTCCAGTGGGGCAGTCAAACGCAGCTGCAGGCTAGATGTAAACTACTCAGCTGCGGACACCTCCCCATCGGCAAGCCACAGCAACAAGCCCTCCGAAGCACCCTTCTCCAGCATTAGGGCTTTTAGGCAGAGCGCTTCTATCTGCTGCTGTCTGGCGGCAGGGGAGACGCCCTTCTCCGGCTTGGCTGTAGGGTTCACTTGCCGTTTAGGAGGCATCTCAGGAAACAATTTCAAAGGAAGAGATTGAAAACGCCACACTCCTAGAGCGCCGCCATCTTGATTCCGTCCCCTCTTCTGATGAGCTCTCTTTTTTAACTTGGCTCCCCATTCTCCACTCCCCCCCCCCCCCCCTTCTCCAGATTTCATTTCCTTTGGTTCTTACTTTCTTCTCTCAAACCTTGTCTCTTTTTCTTTAGACATTTATATTTTCTTATTTTATATATCTTTTATGATTCTTTATTATGAGACTATTTTAGAAGCCCTATACGTGCTTTGGACGTCTGAAAACAGGTAGAGATGTCCAAAGCACAGACCTCTCCAGAGCCATTTTAGAAAATGGGTCTGTGAATGCCCCCAGCCTGAAGACATCCGAGTACGAATGGAGATGTAGCAGAGACATGGGTGGGGCATTCCCAAGAACTTGGATGTACCCTGCCTGATCTCAGAAATATCCTGGATGTCCAGAGTCGTACCTAAGATTATACCTGCTCCAGGCACGAATGGGCATCTGATAAGTGCTCATTTTGTCAACCAAACATCTGAAGAGTGTGGAGAAAGAGCTACACTAATGCCCCCTTTATTTTACAATATGTCAGCGACCACTGATGGGAAATGAGGGCTCATGTTTTCATTCTGCTGTGCCACATAAAATAGATGTTCCCACCCCACGCCTTCCTAAGGGGAATGTCTATATGGCCTCTGGCCACATGTCCATGTCAGGGACTTCTACAGTGCTAAAATTGGCCAAAGATAGACAACCCTGGCGTTTTTCTGCAGGTTCAACTCTGGATGTCCCTGATCTGACTTGGACGCCCTTTCTAAAAAAGATATTTATTTCAAAGCTTTTATATACCACCCCTTGCTGCGATCAGGGGCAGTTTACAATGAACTCAATAGTATACATTAAACACTGGGGTTACATTCAACTGGGGTAAGAAGTAAAATATGGGGAATATTATTTATATTTAATTATGTACAAGAAGAACTCTACACAAAATGCTGCTTTAAAGCTGCATCTACTTGTATCTTTTTGAAAGTGGAAAAAGGCGAGGAAAAAAGCTCCCTAAACTACAAATAGATTTTGGGGCTCTTACTGAAATACACTGTATTTAATGCAGGAATTAATATGCATCGTTAGCACATAACAGCAGCAGTCGTTAGCATGTGCTAGTTAGCATATTAACTGTGTTGTCAGCATGGTATCTGCATAACATGTTGCAGGGGAAGGAAAATGTGTGGACCGCATACTGCAGTTAGGGCAATGGTCACTTACTTTTGGCTGTCAATGTGAAAATTTGCACGGATGTACTTACTGCCTTCTTAATTAGAAAGTGTCAAGTGCATCCATGCTAATTTTCAGTACACTTACCATGTGATAGAGATCTTTTCTGTGCAATAACTATATGGGAACAGGCTGGGAACCACCCCTAACATTAGCACACAGACTTTTTGCTTACTACGTTCGTTTTTGTATTTAAAACTTCACAGCACTTTAGTAAAAGGACCTCTTCAATCTAATTCTTGATTCAGTCCTACTGGATGAAGTGTATTTAGTTCAAAAATGAACCTCTGCTCTGCCCAAAGGAGAACAATGTCAACGTCCCCTCATGAAATGGAGAAAAATTGGTATAACAAGAAACACAGATCTAGGCATTTATCCACCTGCATAAAGCTGCTGTAACCAATACTGAGCAGCACTATGAAGATTAATGCTGCTGAATATCACTACAGGCAGAGCTGGGGCAATAATTGGAGGCGCCCCGGGGCACACTCCTCCATTCTGCCATCCCCCTGCCCCCCCCCCCCATCCTTTTCTGGGGTTTGCAACGGCAGCAATACTTAAGAAACCACAAGTAGCACGTATTTTAAAGTTGCCAGGGCTACCCTCGCGGTTTCTGCCCTCCGGTTTCTTCCAACCCCCACCAGTTAAGTGCTGGTTTCTTAACTATTGCCACCAGTGCAAGCTCCGGAGAAGGGTGGCAACGGTGACAATAGGTGTTCCCAGAGCACCAGCCCCAGTTGCAGACCACCTTGATGCTATCTGGAGAGCACTGGTGTGGGTCCATGGCTAGAGACCGGATGTTATCCGGATAGTGACTATTTTCAACATTGTTATCTGGACAATTTAGAAAAAGCTGTCTTGAGTCCAATCCAGTTAGTGGCAATGATTATCCAGACAGTGGTCACATAATCCAAATATTCCATGGTGGCCACTAGCCGCACCATTGAATATCTGCATTTTTTTTTTGCCAGCGACAGCTTGCATTTAAAACGCCGACTACCATGGGCTAAATATTATACCATAAATTCTTTAAAAGGGTGCAGAGAGTTCATGCAGCGCTCAACCATAGGTTCTTCTTTTATGTGTCTTAGTACAACTTTTATGTTTTATAGTCTGATCCAGATTTTCTTCTACCTATGGATACTGTCCCACATAAATGATCTTGGATGAACAACAATTAGAGAAATTTCTAGAATGACCGACTTGTTTGCTAACAGGATGTGTATAGCTCTATAGCCCCTCTTTACTAAACACTTAGCATGCAATACGAGTGTTATTGTATGTTATCTTCCACTAAACATTAGTAAATAGGAGTCTTTATGTTCATTAAGGAATGGTGGAGCATTTGCCACATCTAAAAATATAAGGTCTCAGATTTATACTAGTGGATTTTAGAGCTGAGAAACCCATCTCTTTTTTGGGTTCAGACCTCTCAAATACTGTAACTAGCAATGAACTCTTGTTTCTCAAAGCATTTTTGTTCTTGCACAGTGTCCATGCCTTTTATTTTTATTTATTTATTTTTTTAACATTTCCAGCTAAGTTAGAAAATTTTAACGTGCACACCAGATCTGGTTTGATTCCTTTTTTAGAACCTTGGCTCTTTGTAACAGGGTGCCTGGATCAGGAAGCCAATTAAGCACCCATTTTAAGCCTATTTTATAAAGGCACGGAGGAAGAGTGGCCTAGTGATTAGGGCAAGCTACCTCGGATCGGAGGTTCAAATCCTGCTGCAGGACAGTAACTTTGGGCCAGGACTGTGGTTTCTATTCCTACAGGCGCTCCTTGTGGCCTTGTGAGCCCTTCGGGGACAAGGGAAATATATACAGTACCTGAATGCAAACCGCCTTGAATGCATTAGCATTTGATCGCTATATAAATGCCTAAAACTAAAATAAATACTCCTTGCTGAGGATGGATAAATTCAGAGTTTGTTGAAGGGGAGGATATGCTAAATAGGGGTTAAAATTAAAAATACTGTAATAGTGGTCCATTTCTTGTGTTGTATAAGGGGCTGCTATGTAACAAACCATTATGCACTGGCCTTGTTTCTTGCTGTATTTTTAACAGATTTGACCATAAGGCACAAACATCTCTGTCTTCATAAAACCTACCGACAAAAGTAGCTGCATATATTGAGAGCAGCTTGGAAGCAGGTGCCTCTACAGATCTTGCTCTCAGATAACCTCTCTCTTAAAAGCACTCCATGTCAACTGCTAGAATCTTATATTGCTCTATAACAGAGCATAGCCATTCTAAACTCAAGAATTATTTTAGCCTCTTCAGCAGTATAATCGTGTAAAAGGCATTGCCTTGCATATAAAAATGCAAAGTGTGAAACTGGGCACCTACTTGTACGCAGATTTATACTAGGCTTGCTCAGGGGAGGAAAACATTTGTGCAAGTGCAGGTAAAGTCACGATTTACGTGCATATTTTATAAAATACATGGACATTAATGTCCACAACTTGAGTCTAGCTGCTATTTCTGCCAGATTTGTGTGAGTGTTTTTTTCAAAGGCATATAGGCACATTTCTGTCTTTATAAACTAGGCTCCTATGTGGCCTTCTCACAGGTAATCTGTTATAAAAATTATCCAGTCTGTTCTTGCTATTATTGTACATAGCTCAGAAGGATGCCTGGTAGCAGTATAACAAATTTTTTGACTAAATAAATAACTTGTTCCTTTCGGTGGGTTTCTTATTTATTTATTTTTCTTATATACCGTGCTATTTGACATCAGTGTGGTTTACATGGAACATAGAGGTTTTTACGGTGCAGGACTACACTGTAATTAAAAATAACAGGGATCTCAACTTGAATAACCAGGGTAACTATTTACATATATATACACACATCACTTTGAGGAATAATTACAGGATAGTCATGGTACTTTCTTGTGAGTGAGGCACGTTGGTGTTCCTTCCTCTGGGTAGCACTTGAGGAAAAGGTGGCGTTTCAATGCCTTCCTGAATTTAGTTAGCTCAGTGATTGCACGTATGTTGGGTGGTAGGGCATTCCAGCAGCTGGGTGCTTAGAGACTAAAAGCCCTGTTTGCAGTTGCCTGGGTGCATTGGGTCATAGTTTTGGGGATTGTCAATGTGTTTATTGCTGCAGATCGTCTGGCCCTGTTGGGGGGAGTAATGTGTGTAAGGTCCATAAGTGATGAGGGGGGAGAGCCCGTTGATGGCCTTGAATGTTAGTAGCAAGGTCTTGAAGGCGATCCTACTGTGAATTGGGAGCCAATGGAGCCTTTTCAGGATGGGTGTCACATGGTCACACCTGGAGGTACCATCTAGAACTCTGGCCGTGGTATTCATGGCGAATTGGAGCAGGCTCAGGGTGGATTGTGGGAGCCCTTGCAGGATCGAGTTGGCGTAGTCGAGATGGTTAGTGCCTGAAAGATTGTTCTGAAATAATCTGGTTTTAGCAGGGGGCGTAAATGTCAGTGTCCTGATCTTGTGATATGCTGCCCTTACCATGTTACCAATGTGGGTCTTCATGTCCAGTCATTGGTCCAGTGTGACTCCCAGGTAACAGAGTGTGGGCTTGGTTTGCAGCTCTGACTCCCCGACTTTTAGGTAGGCTGGGGGGGGGGGGGAATTTTGGTTTCTGGTAATGAACAGAACTTCCATCTTCTTGTGCTGTATCCGGAGGTTTTGATTTCGGAGCCAGTTGGCTACTGCGTCAAAACAGTCTGTTAGTGGGAAGAGGTCCATCTGATCAGTCATGAAAGGCATGTAGAGCAGATCATCATCATCATCAGCATACATCAGGCATTCGATGTTGAATGAGCGGATGATGTCGCAAATGGGCTGCATGTAGAGGTTGAACATCAGGGCAGATAGGGAGGATCCTTGCAGAACACCCTCTTTCTGGTGGAACAGTTCGGATGTTGAGGTTTCTGTTTGTACATGTTGCCATCTGTCAGACAAGTATGACTTGCACCAAGTTAGTGCTATGTCGCAGATGCCCCTCTCTTCGAGCCGTCTCGGAGAGTCTCGTGGCATACTGAGTCAAATGCGGCAGCTATATCCAAGAATACAAGGACGACACCGCGATGGATGCTATCTATTGCATTGCGTATGTTGTTGAAGAGAGGGGTGAGTAGCGTCTCCACACCATGAGATTCTCTGAATCCGTGTTGGCCAGGGGTCTAGAGGTGCAGTGTCACTGACGTGTTGTTGTATCTGGTGTTGGACCTCTTTTTCGATTATTTTGGCCAGGAATGGTATGCTGGATATTGGTCTGTATGAATCCACTTTCTGGGGGGGGGTCAAGCTTGCTGTTTTTCAGCAGAGGTCTGATGGATGTGTGTTTGAGGCTCTGAGGGAATGAGCCTGTAGCAAAAGATAGATCCACGAGTCTAGCTATGAACGGGCTAAACTCTGTCCATAGTTCCTTTATCCAGAAGGCGGGACAGGGGTCGGTCTGAGCTGTAGTGGTGTTGATTGTGGAGATGGTGTCCTCGATGTGCTTGTTGGATGGAGTGGTGAAGGTGGTTAGTAGCTTTGTGGTTGCTGGTTTCTCAGAGGTGGTGGGTGGGGCAGATTTGTTTGGCATAATTTTGATTGAAGGAAGTCAGCAAAGTCTTGAGGGTGGATCTCAGTTCTTTGCTCAGGGCCTGGCTCTTTTGTTAGGTTCCTGACAAGGTTGAATAAGTCATGTGGTTTACTTAGTGACCATCTTAGGGTATCTGTGTATGCTTGCCTCATTTTCTCTGTTATTGCATTGCGGTGTTTTGCCAGTTGGAGGTTATATGCGTCCTGATCTTCTGTGGAGTGTGATCGCTGCCAGCATCTTTCGAGCTTTCTTAGGTGGAGGAGAGATGTCCGCAGTTCGTTGGAGTACCGGGGCACAGTGGCACGTTTTCTTGGAGCTTTGTTAGGTGCTATGCATTGTGCAATGGTACTAAGGCTGTTGTTCCAGCTGGAGATCAGCTTGTCGAGGTTAGTTGTTGTCATGGCGAGAAGTGGCTGTGTGTGGTTCATGATAGTCTCCTTGTCGAAAGGTCAGAAACTGCGTGAAGGCATCCTTGTGGGGTTCGTCTGACTTCCCGGGGGCTTCCTGGGCTGGTTAGCCAAGGGTATTTGGAACATGATTAGCTTGTGGTCGGACCAGGGTACTGCAGTATAGGTTGGCAAAAGGATGAGAGCTGGATTGAGGATGTTTAGTGGGGCGAAAATCAGGTCCAATATGTTTCCCTTCGTGTGGGTTGGTTCATTAATTAGCTGCTGATAACCCAGCTCTTTGAGGACATCAAGGAACGCTGCTGCTTGAGAGTCTTGTAGGGTTGGCAAGTTGAAATCTCCTAGTATCCAGCTTGGGGTGTGAAGGTTTGGGGTATTGCAGACCAGCTCGATTATCGTGGCTAGGTCGTCAGGGGATGTTGCTGGAGCTCTGTACAGTAGGTTGATGGAGCAGTGATTATTTGCTATGACTACTATATCGAGGTTGGTTGTGCTGGTGGTGTTGGTCAGGTGGAAATTAAGGTCTGTTTTATCGAGGATGAGTACTCCCCCGCCCCTCTTGCTGTCTCTATGGCAGCTGTGTAGTGTAATGTTGGGGGGTAGAAGGTGGTTGAGGAGGACCATGTCATCGTTGGATAGCCAGGTCTCTGTGATCAGGAGCATGTCAAGGTTGTGGAGGGCTATTAGGTCAGTGATAACAGGCCATTTCTTGCAGACTGAGCATGCATTTATGAGGGCACATTTTAGATCCTGGGGAGGCAGGCTATCCTTTTTTACACTTGTGGTGTGTTGAAGCGCGATGTGTAGTAGGTGCTGATGGGTTGTTCGGGTACCTTCTACAGACTTGTGATGGGGGTCGCTTGACCATCTCCTCCCATGTCTGTGTAGGATAGGTATGTGGTTGTGATTACTTGTTAGAGCCATTGTGTTACTGATCCACCCCGAGAGGAGGTAACAGCAAATTATTGCAGCGATGGTGTGTGCTATAGCACAGTTACTTACCTGTAACAGGTGATCTCTGGGAACAGCAGGAATAAGTCTTCACATATGGATACATCAGTACCGACAGAGTCTGCACGGGAACGCTTTTGGAAGCATCCCAACACACCTGCATGCTGCCTTCCCCAACTGCCTCTCCTCAGTTAAGTTTTAAAGCTGAGGCAAAGAGAGAGAGAGAGAGCAAGAAAGGGAAAGATAGAGATAGAGAAATGCAACTCCTAGGGGAGGTGGGTGGGTTGTGAAGACTTATTCCTGCTATTCCCAGAGATCACCTGTTATAGGTAAGTAACTGTGCTATCTCCAGGAACAAGCAGGAATGAGTCTTCACATATGGGGACTCCCAAGCTAAGATGCCCAGAGGGAGTCCTAGCATGTTGCGAATCCAGAATGAGTCATGCTACTCCTCAGAACCTCAGGCATCCTGGGGATGGAGGGTCGGAGTTGAATAACAGAAAGGTGCTGTGGAACAGCTGGACTAGAACAGGACTTCTATAGAGGAAGACCCTGTATAAAGGACATTTAGTAAAATATTGAGTGCAATATTCTAATATGGTCCTCCCTTGGTGGCATTGTAAAAAGTCTATTGAGGTTCAAATGGATCTGTTAGAAGAGCCAGTAGAAGATCCTCCAGGAGTACCTCACTGTGAAGTAGAGGTAATAACTGTAGAAAAAAAAACAAGTGGAGGTCAGAACCCTTCAGGGTGAGAAATAGCCCCAGGAATAGAAGACCCTAAAGGGTGGAGTATCGGATCCTTAGAGGATGGTCGCCGGTACCGCAGGAGGTCGGGACCAGCAACAGTCGGTAGCACATCGTCCATGCTAGGGATCGATTCCAAACTCGGTACCGAGGGAAGCAAGCCTGATGAGAGAAGCATGGAAGGCACCGACAGCAATAGTAATGTGGATACCGGTACCGGCTCCGGCACCGTATCCGATACCGGTGGATGAAGGCCAGCCGGTGACAGCTCTAACGGTATCGAAGAAACTGAGAGTGCCAGACATGGATCATCGGAACCATGCCTTCGGTACCATCCGGTATCGGTACCAAGGCGAGTCGGTACCCAGTCATCCAGACTGGAGATCGATTCCAGACTCGGCATCGAGGGAAGCGAGTCTATCGATGCACATCTGGAGGGTACCGGCGTCGGTACCAGTACCGGTACCAGGATCGATACCGATACTGAAAGATTGGTCTGTAGCGTATCCAATGGGCCCGCAGCCCATATTCTTATATAAATATATACACATATAACCAACCAGTCTGTGATAATAGCGTTTCCAAAAAATAAAAGAAGAATTTTCTGCGGTGACAGGAGGACGTCCTGCCGGCTCCGCGGAAAAACGAAAACTGAGGAGAGGCAGTTGGGAAAGGTGGGAAGGCAGCACGCAGGCGTGTTGGGATGCTTCCAAAAGCGTTCTGATTGGACGCTGGGGAGCGTTCCCGCGCAGACTCCGTCGGTACCGACGTACCCATATGTGAAGACTCATTCCTGCTTGTTCCTGGAGATTCTTGGTATTTGATCTGCTGTGTGTGTATAGGGCACTTATATGTAAGTAGTTAGTGGTGTTGTACTGAGTCGGCCTGTTATGCAGGTGGTAGTTATCTTGATGAAACCTTTATATATTAGGATTAAAAAAAGCAGATGATGTTAAGTGCCGTATAGTCAGTGTCAATTCACGGCGACCCTGTGGTTAGTTGTCCTAAACTTACTCAGTCTTCAGTCAGTCAGTCAGCTCATTGTTGATAAGAGTGGCATCCATAATTGCTGTTATTGTATCGATCATCTCATTGCTGGCCTTCCTCTTTCGTGTTGACTTTCTACCTTGCTAAGCATGATAGAGGTTTGCAATTCAAAGTATCCAAAAGGCAACATTTCCATCTCTATATTGTATCTGAAACGTCAGATGGTCATCTCTTATTTTAAGCCAATCAAAAAATTGTTATAATGTCCGTTTACTTCCATGCAAAAGAACCAAATTATTATTTATTTTTCACAATTTGCCATTGCATCATTTAAATTATATATAGGTTTCTCTTCTCCATAATTCCATAGTTTTTCAAAGGTTAGCAACAAACAAATTTACACAGCAGCCCCCATGGCTTTCTTCAATTTGTTGATAGAATACACCTTAAAATTTAAACAAGTGAGGAAAGCATGCAGAGCATGGCTTATGGAATTCTTTCCAAACCTTGTGTGTGTGTGTGTGTGTGTGTACTCACGTGCACACATGTATATCTGTTTTGTAAGTTTCTTGTGTTTCTGTTAAGTGCCTATTTTGAGTGTGAGTGTATCTTTGTGGGTTGGTATGTCTGTGCATATAGGTAAGCAAGCTCTTTGAAGTCACTGGCCCACTTAGATGTTAGTGGTTTTAATTAGCCTGCACAGGAGCTAGGAAGCAGAGTGCTATATAAAAGGTCTACATTGCCTTGCAAAAATACTACCATTCCTCAAGGGTCTCCATAGCAAACAAGGTAATATTGTGTGGCTCTTGAATACAAACTCAGAGTTCTTAAAGAGGGCTTTTTGTCATTTTTAATAGCTATTTTTTCTGCTCTATTGCCTAGTAAGTTGTAGCTATATTGCAAAAGGGGAATTTTTTGTGTCCTTGGACAAAGCTTTTTTTCTACTGCTAGTTTTTTTCCCTCTAGCCTTCAAGTTCAAAGAATTAGGTAAGCTCTTTGAAGTCATTGACCTCCTTAGGTATTAAATCCCTCCCTTCCCACCCCAGCTCCCACTCACCTTATGTGAGAATTATTGCTACATAGGGCAACTCCCCAATTAGCTTCTTAACTTAGACAACATATTTTTATTGTTTGGTAGGGAAAAAGTCTAGGAAACAAATAGTTCCACATTTGGATAACTACTCAAAAGTAAACAATTTGCTATTCTTGAAGGAGCTTTAATTAGGCAATTTCACAAAAGGGAATACAATCTATATACCTCAGACATATAATATCAAACATTTACTAGTGCAAAGTAATAGCTGTTTAGTAAGGAAGCAGGGCTACACACAGGGAAATAGAACAGCACTGTTAGAATGTATATAAAAGATTAGCTGCTTTTTCTTTTAAAAGGGCAGTTGAGGAAAAGTTAGAGACTTTGGTAGGTCTCATTTACTTCAAAGGGTAACAAAGCTCCATCAACTGAATAATAACTCGGAAAAATCATAGTGCCAAAACTGCTGACCCAGTTACAGCTTCTGCCTGTGTCCAGAAAGACAGCCTGATGCCAGTCAAGGGACTGGTTTCATGTGCAAAATGCCTGCAAACTGAAGCCCTCATGAAATGAGTGGAGGAGTTCAGAGAAGAGTTAGCAAGGCTGAGAAGCATTAGAGGCAGCGAGAAGTACATTGATAAGATGCTTCTTGAAGCATCCAAGCTCTCAGAGATAAATATGGTATGCCACAGAATGAACAGCGTTGGACACAAGTCACCCAGAGCCTGCAGAATCGACAATCCAACTCCTCCAGCCCTCAAACTGAAGAGCCAGTACGCAGCCTTGGAAATGGAGGTGGTGAAAGCATCCCTGGAAAGGGGGGGGGGGGGAACCCTCAAGCACCCCAGAGTTGTAGAATCAGTTTCCACAAGGACGTGAAAGGTAGCGATGGTTGGTAATTCTCTTCTGAGGAGTACAGAAGCATCCATCTGTCGCTCAGATTATATGCAGGGAGGTGTGCTCTCTGCCAGGTGCCAAAAATCAGAGATGTTACAGAGAGTTTGCTGAGACTCATCAAGCCTACTGACTATCATCTGGTGTTGCCCATCCATGTCAGCACAAAATGATACTACTAGGTATCCCTCCAAGCATATCGAGTGACTTCATGGTTCTGGAACAGAGGGTGAAGCAGATAGGTGTGCAAGTGGGATTCTCTTCAATCCTCCCTGTTTAGGATAAACGCCAAGGCAGAGAAGCTCACATCCTGGAGATGAATGCATGGCTGCATGGATTGGGTTATTGACAGCATTTTGCTATCCTGGACCATGAGATGATTTTCTAGGGGCTGCAGAGGAGAGATGGCATCCATCTATCCAAGACGAGTCAAAGTGTCTTCCTGGCTAACCTACTGAAGTAGGCTTTAAACTTTATTCACTAGGGATGGGTGAAGAAAACCACCCAGGTAAGTAAAATCCCTCAGCTAATTAAAACATTAGATACGTCTGCAGAAATGGGTAAAAGGGGCAACATCTGGAAAGCAGTGTGCATAAATGCCCGTATGATGGGACACAAGACCCCAGATGTTGAGGCTTTAATTGAAGAGGCTGACTTAGATTTAGTAGCAGTTAGAGACATGGTTCATGGACAACCATGACTGGTATGTAATTACATCAGGTTATACTTTATTCAGGAAGGACGGGATAGGAAGAAGGGGAGGAGAAATGGCACTACATGTAAAAAATAAATATTACAGCTATAGAATTACAAGGGAGCAAGGAAGCATTGTGGGTTAAACTAAAAAGAGAATGGGAAATCCATTTACATTGGCGTGATATACAGGATTTCCTTCACAGGGAGACATGGACAGAGATGTAATAGAAGACATATGCGCTATTGCCATGAAAAGAGAAAAGTGTTACCGATAGGCACATCCCTGCTGCAGTGTCATCTAGGAGATCCTAGATTCTCTGCAAGAACTATTCCAGCAACTGGTAACAGAACTCACATGTGAAGGGCCCATACTGAACTTGGTGCTTAGCAATGGGGAAAGTGTTTCCGATGCTCTAGTGCAAGATCATCTCGCATCCAGTGATCACCAGATGGTGTGGTTCAGTATTAGGACTAAGGATGATAAAATCCATTCAAAAGTGAGGGTCTTAGACTTTAGGAAAATTAACTTTGCCAAGAAGGGCCAATACCTCAAAGAGTCAGTGGGATGAGAACTGGAGGATGTGCAGCAGCAAAATGGGCAAAACTGAAAGGGGATATTTTAAGGGCAAACAAACATTTTGTTAGGTAAATAAATGTAAAAGGAAAAAAGGAGGCCAATATGGTTCTCAAAAGTAGCAGCTGAAAAGAAAGAGGGTGACCTTCATAAAATACAGGACATGACAGAAAAACGACAAGCAGCAATGTTTGGAAACCCCTAGAAAAGCTAGGAAAGTAGTCAGGAAAGCAAAGATACAAACAGAAGAAAAATTAGCCAATGCAATAAAATGGGGGGACAAAGCATTTTTTCAGGTATGTTAGTGAGAGAAGAAAGTGCAAAAGTGGTATCGTCAGACTCAAGGGTGAAAGGGAGAAATATGAAGAATTTGAGAAGGATAAAGTGGAATTGCTTAACAGATATTTTTATTCTGTGTTCACCGCCAAAGGGCCAGGAGCAGGACCATAGAAAACACCCACGAATAGGAACAGAAGTGAAGGGGATATTGAACAATTTTCAAAAGAATGCGTTTGTGAGGAAACTAGCTAAACTAAAAGTAGACAAACCAATGTGGCCAGATGGGATACATCAGAGAATACTAAAGGAACTTGGGAACGTTCTAGCAGCTCCACTGACTGACCTTTTTCGATGCTTCTTTAGAGTCAGGTGTGGTTCAAGAGGGCTGTAGAAAGGCACACTTGATCCTTTTAGACAAAAGCAGAAGTAAGGATGAGGTTGAAAACTACAGGCCGGTTAGTCTGACTTCTATGGTGAGTAAATTAATAGAAATGCTGCTAAAACAGAGGATAGTGAGGTTTCTGGAGTCCAGTGGATTGCAGGATCCAAGGCAGCATGGATTTAAGGCAGGTCATCAGGCAAATCCAATGGATTCCTTTGCCTGGGTGACTAGAGAGTTGGACAGAGGGAGAGCCCTAGATGTGGTGTACTTTAATCTTTGCTATTGTAAACTGCATAGGTTTGAGAAGAGATATGCAGTACATCAAATAAAGAGCAACATACTTAGATTTCAGCAAAGCCTTTGACCCCATTCTGCACAGGTGACTTGTAAATAAATTGAGCACCCTAGGGATGGACCCTAAAGTGACTGACTGGGTTATAAACTGGTTGAGTGGGAGGCGAGAAAGCTCCATTTTCCTGTACCCTAAGAAGAAGGATGTTACCAATGATGTGCTGCAAGGATCTATCCTTGGTCTGAATTTGGTTAGCGATATTATGGAAGGACTGTCTGGTAAAACTTTGCCTCTTTGTGGATGCCAAAATCTGCAACAGAGCAGACATCTAGGAAGGAGTAGAACATGAGGAGAGATTTAGATAAGCTTGAAGATTTGGTCTAGAATTTGGCAGCTGAGATTTAATGCTAAAAAATGCAGTGTCATGCATTTGGGCTGCAAAAATCCAAGGAAGTGATACAGTAAGGGGGTAAAGTACTTCTATCCATAAAAGAAGAGCAGGATCTGGGAGTGATTGTGTCTGATGATCTTAAAAGTGTCTAAACAGGTAGAAAAGGTGAAGGCGGGGGGCACTAGTGAGCCCAAGACAAAATGGCCGCATATTAAACCGACTCCGATCTGTGATCTCCCTAATTTTCGCTAACAGAGGCATTCACTGCAAAGAAATTTCCCCTGCTTGCCTGTTTTGAGATCGATGTATTTTGCGGTTTTCTTCTGGCTACTTAGAAGGGTGATCGGAGGTCTCCGTTGAACTTACTGTGTATGCATAGCTCACCGCGGCTGGAGCTGCTTTCCCCATCAATGCTAGTGCAGCTTTGAATACGGCTCCTGCTTGTACGGGACTCTTAGAAGATCTTTGCTGGTACCCTTCTGCATCGAACATTGTGTGACGGTCAGCTGCATTTCCTCGGGCATCGGAGGAGAGAGAGAGAAGTCTGATTCCTTGTTGGGACATTGTGAGTTGATCAACTGCATGTCCTCGGGCATCGGAGCAGTGAGGGAAGTCTGCTTCCAGGTGAACCTGCACTCCTCCGTTCAGTGGGCAATCCTGAGCTGGCAGGTGAGAGCGCTGTGAGATGAGGTGCAGTTTGATCGCTTGTGGTGGCCGATCGGGGGATGTAGCGGCCATTGCCACGCGGTCGTGGAACGCACGACAGTGTCTGCGTTTCACTCAATTTGAGCGGGAAACAGTCGAAACAGTCATACAGGAAGATGTCAGCAGCTCTGAGACCGGCGTTCTGACTTCCTCATTTCCAGCAATCGCAGCCTCAATTGCTGGATCCTTGCTTCAGATCCTTTGCATTAGACTCTAATTTGCAGATTTACATCTTCACTGATGCCGGCGCCGTAGTGAGTGAATCCGCTTTTGTGCCTTTCTTTGCTTGCTGGGCAGCACTGTCAGGTGTGATCTTGGAGCGCCCTCTGCTGTTCTAAAGTGGAATTTTTTTTTTTTTTTTTTTTTTTTTTTTTTAACTAAAAGCAGCCTCTCATTAGCTTTAATCAGTTTTTTGCATATGCCTGGACTGTAAGGTGCTGAAATCTTTTATTATTGCACAGAGGCTAATTTGAATCTCAGAGGTGCTCTACATTTCTTTGCCTATTCTGACGGTGGGGAAAATCGGTGTCACATGGCTGCCAAAGCCAAGGGGCTTGAGGCCAAGGAAAAGCTGCAGGCTTCTCAACGTTTGATGAGTAAGGGTGGAACCCAGGACAGTCCACCTAGAAGGCTGCTGTCAGATGGGTCCGGTGATGAGACACTGAGTGAGCTTGATCAGGGTCCTGTGGCGCCACCTACGCATGCCCTTCTGCAGCGGGAGCTTCGGAGGGGATTTGAGGATCTAGCTGGTGAATTCCACTCCATGCGAGAGGAAGTGATGAGCACGATTGCGGAACTTAGAGGTGATATAAAAGATTTGGACACTCGAGTGGAGGAGGTCGAGACAAAAATAGAAGATCATGCTGGTGCTCTGCAGCTGATCGACAGCAATCACAAGCGATGGAGCCGACTTAAACTTGATGACATAGAAAATAGGTCACGTCGCAATAATGTGCGTTTGAGGCATTCCGGAGGCTGTGGGAGGTGCAGAAGATCTGGTGGTGGTGCTCAAGACTTTGATGTCCGACTTACTCACAGCAGAGGAATTTGAATCCCGTGGAGTTATGATGGAGATTGAAAGGGTGCACCGTGCCCTGGGAAAGCCTCCTAACAATCAACCACGGGATGTTATTGCAAGATTTCTGCGATATGCTGATGCAGAGCTTCTTCTGTGGAGAGGTCGGGAGAAAAAAGTGATCCAGTATCGGGAGGCGGCGGTATCAGTGTATCAAGATCTTTCGGTCTTTACCCTGGCTCATCAGAGGGAGATGAAGCCGATCATAATGGTGCTGAATAACAAAGGGATTCGTTACTCCTGGTCCTTTCCTTTTCGGATGAACTTCCTTTTGGGAAATAAGAAAATTTTGGCAAAAGACCCTACGGAAGTGTGGCGAGCGTTGCGCCAGGCTGGTCTTGTGGAGGACAATGCGTTGCCAGTGCTTCCGGTTCCCAAGCCGCAGCAATCGAGGTGGACCCGGGTGGGAAGATCTGCTTAATACTGCCTGGTCCCCGAGTCGTGGTTTTCATGACTCGGGGGAGTTCTCAGTGAATTTTTTGTTAAGGGATCTGCTTTATTATAGCAACATTGTATAAGTTAAACAATTATTGCTCTTGTAATATACTGATTGTTCATAGAAATTTTGGGGATTTTGGAAATTGTTAAATGTTGTGTGGGAGATGAGATGAATGTGGTGGTGGTGCTGAGGGGGGAATTTTAGGGACAGTAGCTTATTGGTTAACTATTTAAGGGGGATATAACAGCAAATGATACCACAGTAATCCTTTTGCAGGGAGGCACGGATGGAGCTGGATTTGGGTTCAGTTTTACCGTGTTCTGCCATTTAGGCAGGCAGGTGGTACTGAAAGGATGGATTGGTTGGGGGGGTGTGCAAGTGGGTGAGATTTGGGGGGTGAAGGGGGAAGGTTTGGGGGGGTTGTATAAGTTCATGGGGTGGGGAGCAGTTGAGGCTCTGGGGTGTTTCTGTGTCTAGTTTTCAGGAGATGAAGGGAAGGAGGACACTATTATTGCTTAAGATTTGTGAACCTGAGGGGATTGGGGGAGGGCTGGACCACACGGGGCAGGGGAGGGTGCAGGGCGGTGGTGGTAAGGAAGTTGCTTATCAATGCTGAAAGTGGTGTCTCTTAATGTAAAGGGCCTTAATTCCCCTGGAAAACGCTCATTGCTGTTTACGGAATTGAGATCTTTGAAAGGGGACATTGTGTTTTTGCAGGAGACCCATCTCCGTAGTAGCACTCAGGGATGGTTAAAACGTAAGCCCTACTCTGAAGCGTGGGTAGCGTCGGATGCAAATGGAAGGAAAAAGTGTGGATCAGCCTTGTTGTTTCACCAGTGTTTATCTCTAAGGGTGGAGGAGGTTAAGAGGGATACTTTGGGGAGGTGGCTTCTCATGAATGTTCATTTAGAGGACCGTTTACTTACGTTAGCCAATGTCTATGCCCCTAATGAAGGCCAAGTGACCTTTTTTTGCACGGTTGAAGGTCCTGCTGGCCGAGTTTGCGAAAGGTCCTATTATATTGAGTGGTGATTGTAACGCACATATGGTGCCTCATCTGGATTCGACGGGCCGCACTGGAAGGGTAAATAATGGGATAAGTCGAGCATTGGAGGTTTATGCTTGATTTGGGTTTGCGCGATGTTTGGAGAGATACACATATTGGGGAAAAAAGCTATACCTACTACTCGCCCGTTCATTGGGTGCATACCCGTATTGATTATTTTTTGTTGGACCAACGTCTGATGGATGGGAGAGTGGAAGCTGGGCACGGGACAATGACATGGTTGGATCATGCTCCTTGCTGGATTGTTCTTCCTGCAGATATGTGCGGAGAGCGGTATTGGATGTGGCGCTTAGACAATCGATTTTTTCGGCAGCAACATGCTATTCAAGACCATGGCCATTTTATACGCAAATTTTTTGAACTAAATGATTCTGGGGAGGTCCCGCTATCCACGGTTTGGGATGCTTTTAAGGCGACAGCTCAGGACCGTCTGATAGCTGAGGCAGCTTGCACTAGGAAGGCCTGGACACAGGAGTCTTGCCAATTAGTGGCGGAAAATAGGCGCCTTCAATTGGAACATGCCCAGACGGGTTCTAAACGAGTCTGGCGCCAGTGGCGAGTAGGACGGGCCAAATAGGATGCGTGCATGCAGAGAAAATTGGATAATATGCATCAAATTGCGACAAACCTTTTATGAAAGGGGGAATAAGGCCGGCCGTTACCTTGCTCTGCGACTTCGCCAGCAACACACCGAGGGTGGTATGTGAAATTTGGGATTCCCGGGGACGCATGCAGGTGGTTTCTCAGGAGATCCATGACGTATTCGCTACTTTTTTGGAACAGTTGTATAAGGCTGAGCCTTTTGATCTGCCCCGTGTGCAGGACTACCTGGGTGCAGTCACATTACCGCGGCTGACCGATTCTGATAGAGAGCAATTGGACGCCAAACTTACTGCAGAGAAGGTGGAGATAGCCAAGAGTGGGGAGGGTGCCGGGTAATGATGGGTTTCCTGTGGAATATTATAAAAAATATAGTGCTCAATTAACACCAACTCTGGTGGTGCTCTTCAATGAGGTTCTGCGGGGAGGGTCGTTTCCTCCTTCTCAACGTGAGGTTCTTATTACAGTACAGTCAAACCTCGGTTTTCATGATTAATCCGTTCGAAAAAGTCTGACTAAAACCGAAACGTATGAAAACTGAAGCAATATTTCCCATAAGAAATAATGTAAATCCAATTAATCCGTTCCAGACACCCAAAAATATTCACAAAAATACATTTTATAGAGAATAACTATATTTTTACATACAGAAAACAATGAGAAATAAATATAAATGACTAATGAAATGGATAAATGAACATTTAACATCACTGAAAGCAAGCTAAGTTCAGTACTGTACAGTACAGTATGTTAACATCTGGCCTTAGCCACCCCTGACAAGCTGCTGTGCCCAGCTCTCTTCGGAATCACATTGGATTCAGCCCATTAAAATACCTTTACATTATCTGCTCAATGCTTCAGAATGGCAGAAAATCTTAATGATATAGCTTCAGACGTACCATGCAAGAGAAAGAACTGCCTCCCACATTCATGCAACATCTCCTGCTTACGTTGACAGCTTTTCTTCCCTGCTACCTCCGAGCCTGAGGGGGCGCTCCAGAGAACGGGCAGGCGGTGGACGAGATCGGGGCCTTCCTCTCTGCGCAATCCTTGCCTCTCTGACTCTGACCAGGCTCGAGGATGTGTTTCATTTACGTGCTCAGCTGGCTTTTGCTTCTCATCACGCTGGCGATAGGTGAGTCCGGGGGGCAGTGCTGCCGGGACCGGGCAGGCGTTCTGGCAGTGTATACAGAATGGTGTGCAGCGCGAGGGTGTATGTATTTACAGTACTTTACTTTACGAAAACCGAGGCGATGTACGAGAACCGGGACAAAATCTCAGTCAAAAGACGTTGAAAACCGAAGCGATGTATGAAAACCGGGACAAAATCTCAGTCAAAAAAAAGACGTTGAAAACCGAAGCGTATGAAAACCGGGGCAAATGAAAACCGAGGTTTGACTGTAATTCCTAAGCCGGGTAAGCCATTACATGAAGCAGCTTCCTATCATCCTATTTCCTTATTAAATACAGATGTTAAAATATTGGCTTTAGTGTTTGCGGCTCGATTGAAATCAGGCCCTCCCAGCTTTGGTGCACTCGGATCAGGTTGGTTGTGCCGGACCGCCAGGCGGCAGATAATATTAGGCGAACGTAGCAGGTGATTCATGTTGCACGGCAGGACTCACGACCGGCGCTTTTGGTGGGAGTAGATGCTGAGAAGGTCTTTGACCGAGTCAGTTGGGACTACCTTTGGTGTGTGTTAGATAAGCTGGGGTTTGGGCCTAACTTTATGCATTGGGTTCATTGCCTCTATCAAGGCCCTACAGCTTGCGTCCGGGTTAATGGGGGTCAATCGGGGAGTTTTGCATTGGAAAGGGGAACCCAGCAGGGGTATCCATTGTCGCCGTTGTTTGCGCTGGTGATGGAGCCTCTGGCACAAAGCTTTCATGAGCATCCGGACATTCTGGGTGTTCAGATGGGCCCTTAACAAAATCAATTACGCTAAATCTGAGATTCTGAATGTTTGGGTTCCGGAGGCAACATGCTTACAATTGAAGGCTCATTATCCATTTCGCTGGTTGGCGGGTTCTCTCCGGTATCTGGGTGTGAATTTGACAGTTGATCGGGCTGCGCTATTTAAGGCCAATTATGGACCCTTACTCCAACAGGTTAAGCGAGATTTAGAGTCTTGGGCCAGTTTGATGCTCTCCTGGTTTGGGCGCATTGCGGTGGTGAAGATGGTGGTTGTTCCGAGATTTTTCTACCTTTTTCAGGTACTCCCTATACCTTTGTCACGTGGAGACTTGGCTACTTGGCAAACACTGCTTATGAAGTTTATATGGCGGTTTCGTTGTCCTCGCATAGCACGTCGAATTCTCTATATGCACACACGACGGGGGGGGGGGTGTATGGGGGTTCCTAATCTTCATTGGTACTATGCGGCAGCGCAGTGTTGCGCAGGAGTGGAATGGATGAACACTAATAGCACAAAATGCTGGGTGCAAATGGAAACGCATTTATCGGGGGGAGCGGGATTGGGGGACCGGCTGTGGCTCAATTCTAAGTTGCAAGGTGGTTTGCGTTCCAGTAACCCCTATATTTTACCTACTCTCCACTGCTGGGACCAATTTGGCCTCATGGGGCGGCCTTGACCCCCTTGGCGCCCATCGTGGATAACCTTTCTTTTCCCCCAGGTATGAGTGATCCAGCTTTACGGCTGTGGGGGCATAGGGGACTTAGTCATGCCAGTCAACTATTTGAGGATGGTCGGTTGCGCTCTTTTAGACCGCTTCAGGGGGAATTTGATCTTCCCGCTTGTCATGTTTCAGTATACACAGGTGGTTCACTGGGTGCGTGATCGAGCTGTTCTGTCTCAGGTTGCACGTGACATGTCTGATGTTGAATGCTTCTGTAAGGCGTGTACCACCACGATGGGTCTTATTGCTGCCCTGTATGCACATCTGCAAACCCAACAGATGGGACTAGGCACACAGAGAGCAGTGGAATCATCAGGAATTGCATCTTGATTATACTGTGCAGCGGTGGGAGCAGGTTGAGGGTCGACTTTGGAAGAGTTCGATGGCAGTTAATGCCCGTGAAACTAATTATAAACTACTCTATCGATGGTATATGACACCTGTGCGGGTTGCTCGAGCGTATCCAGGGGTATCGGGTTTGTTCTGGCGGAACTGTGGACGGAAGGGCACTTTGGAGCATGTCTGGTGGCTTTGTCTGCGTGTCCAAATTTTTTTGAGGGGGGATTCAGTACCAATTACAGCAACTGGTCGGGTTGAGCATTCCTTGGGATCCGGGTATTTTCCTTTTCGGTATGAATGCTCCTGGTGCTCGAACTCCTCAGTTGGCCTTGATTCGACATGGTTTGAATGCGGCTCGTTTGGCTTTGGCTGCTGCTTGGAGGCAGATCTTGCCTCCAACTTTTTCTAGCTGGTTGGACCGGATGTGGGATACATACACTATGGAATGGGGGGGGGGGGTGGCAGTTGGAAGAATGCAGTTGCCACAATTTGAGCAAGTGTGGGAAGCTTTTGTTTTAAAGTATGGTTCATAACCCTTGGGGTGCTACATGTTTCCATTGGAGGTGCTGATCTTGTGCCTTCTCGTCTGTAGAGTCCTTGGTTTCTTCCTCTTCCTCGTGTGGTCTGGTCCGTTGGAATATCCCCTTCACTTTCAGATGGTATAGAGGCTGGAGGGAGGAGGACGTGGGTAGGGTGTCCTGGGCAACTTTTGGGTAATACAATGGGGGAGGGGCAGGGGAAAAAAAAAAGGCTTTGATGTTCTCATTCTTTTGATTGCGGCTTTTGCACTGTTTTTCTTGTTCATGTACTCTGTATGTAGCATATATGGCTATAGCTTGTTGTAATTGTGTGCAGCCTTTAAATAAAAAATAAAAATAACAAAAAGAAAAAGAAAAGGTGAAGGCGAAAGCCAGAAGGATGCTTTTGTGCATAGGGAGAGGAATGGCCAGCAGGAAAATGGAGGCAATAGTGTCTGTGTAAGTCTTTGTTGAGACTTCATTTGGAGTATCATGTGCAATTTTGGAGACCACACCTTCAAAAGGATATAAACAGGATGGAGTCTGTGTAGGGGGTGGCTACCAAAATTGTATTTTATTGTATTTATTTATTTATTTATAAGCTTTTATATATTGCCACTTCCAAAGAACAGTGGCAGTTAACAATGAACAGTAATTAGTTTACAGTATAATGGTAGAGGAACTTACTTACAGAGAACATCATAACAGTTAATTTTACATTATAACTAATTTACAATCAGCAGTGTTTAATGGAGAAGCTATTTCAGGACTATATGTAGATCTCAGACTTAAGGATCTTAATATGTGCACCTTAGAGGAAAGGCGGGATAGAGGTGATACGACTGAGATGTTTAAATACCTCCGTAGCATAAATGTTCAGGGAGAGCGCCTCTTTCAATTGAAAGCAAGTTCTGCTATGAGGGGACATGGGATGAGGGTGAAGGGAGATAGATTCAGGAGTGATATGCGGAAATATTTCTTTACGGAAAGAGTAGTGGATCCATGGAATAGTCTCCCAGTGGAGGTGGTAGAGATGAGGACAGTAACTGAATTCAAAAAAGCATGGGACCAACACAGAGGATCTCTAAAGGTAAAAAGTGGACTGTTGTAGTTGTTGATATGGAAAGACAGACTAGATAGGCCATGTGGTCTTTTTCTGTCATCATGTTTCTATGTTTCTATCTCTGGTACATAAACTTTATGTAGGGAGTTAAGAGGGGATGTCAAAAGGGTAAGGGGGAGATTATGACTTTGAGGTGGCTGGATAGAGGTATTGTGGTTGTAGTGTTGAATGAAGAGGAACATTTTGAGTTCCTTTCGAAAAGAATGAAGATCTTTTATAAGCCTTAAATTATCTGGGAGCGCATTCCAGAGGATAGGGGCAGTGTAAATGAATGCTCTTGAGCTGGTGGTTTTACTGGTGTTATGGATGTGGGCAGGAATTGCGAGGGTATTCTGTGAGCATGTTCTTCTGGTTCTAGTGATGTCTAGAGGGGCAAGGAGAGAGGAAAGATAGGAGGGGGCAAATTTTGTTGTATAATTTGAAAATCATCATTATATATTTTTATTTGCTTCTAGCTTTGATAGGTAATCAGTGGAGGTCCTGTAACAGTGGAGTGATGTGATTGTAGTGGTGGGCCTTGTGGATTATACATGCAGCTAGGTTCTGTGCCATCTGGAGTTGGTGTGTGGTTTTTATGGGTAATCGGTAGAGGATGCTGGTACAATAATCGAAGTATAGTGTGATAAGGGCCTGTAGAACTGAACGGAAATCATGGTTATCTAGTAGGGGGTCTGAGAAGTTGAATTGTTTTTAGTTTGAAGTAGATCGTCTTGGTTAAAAATTTTATATATGACATCATGGTTAGAGACTGGTCGAGAATACCACCTAAGTACTTGAATTCTTGTTTAACTTCAATGTCGATATCAATGCGGATTTTGGTGGGAGGAGTGAAGCTCTGATTGCGAGATATGCAAAGTATTTCTGTCTTATTGTAATTGATACACAGGTTGTGTGAATTGAGCCAGTTAAGTCAGTGAGACACTCTTGGATCTGGGGGCAAAGGGGGTTGGAAATGTCATTTGGGTGGTAGAACGTTATGTCATCTGCATAAAGATAAAATACTTTTTTTAGGATGTTACAAATGGGTTGCATATAAAGATTAAAGAGGAGGGAAGAGAGAGAAGAACCTTGGGGGACGCCCGGGGTCTGTTTGAAGGATGAGGATGTTGCCGTGCCTATCCGAACTTGCTGTGCGCAATCTGTGAGGTAAGATTTGAACCACTGTATGACAGTGCCTTGTAAGCCTATTTGTTGTAGTCTTGAAATAAGGGATTTATGACTAATGCTGTCAAATGCAGCAGCAATATCAAGAAAAACAAGCATAAACGCTTGTTTGCAACTATTGATAAGGCAGAGAAGAGTATTTGTAAGTGATAACTGAGAGTCTCTACACTTTGATGCCGTCTAAAACTGTGCGGTTGGTCATCCAGTAGGGAATTTAAGTTGATGAAGTCTTGCAGTTGAATCTGAACCGTTTTTTCCAATGACTTTTGTTAGAAATGAAAGACTGGAGATGGGACGGTAAGTTAGGGAGTGATTTGTCGGTTACCTTACATTTATGTATGGAGCGTATGATTGCCTGTTTTAGTGAGGAGGGCATTTGTCCAGTCTTTAGGGATAGGTTTACTATATCTAGTATAATAGGCGAGAAATCATCCTTGGTAGCTTTAATCAATGGTCATTGGTCTTCCTTATAAACCACATGGGGACAAAGATCTCAATATGCATACTTTAGAGGAAAGACAGGATAGAGGAAATAGAATAAATGCACAGGAGGAGAGTCTATCAAATGAAAGTAAGCTCTGCAATGAGGAGACCCTCGTAGGAAGAGGGTGAAAGGGGAAAGACACAGGAGTAATATGCAGAAATAGGTACACAGCTCTCGATTCTAATTTAGCCACCTCCCCCAGCTCCAGAACTCGTTGTGACCAGCGGAGGCAGGCCCAAGCCACCCAGGCCCCATAAGCTGAAGTCAGTTTCAGATGGTATAGAGGTTATAGGAGGGGGGAGGGTGTCAACAAAGGCTTGTTTCAGCAAGGTGTCCAATTTTCTATCCTGGACATCCTTGAGCGCCGTACTGCCTTCCACCAGAATCGTTGTTTTCTCAGTCACTGCTGAAACCGCTGCATCCACTTTTCGGAGACCAGAGCAATTTCCGCTCCTGCTCCTAAAGCAGATACAGGTGCGTCATGATCCACACACCTCGGAGGTCAGACTCCTGCAGATCCCATTCATCTTGGATCATCTGCCTGACTACTCTATGCACTGGAAAAACCTTTTGCGTTTTCCGCACCGCCTGGAGTAGTGGGTCCTCTAGCGCCTCTTCCACTGGGAATCCTGCAGGCATATTAAAGGGCCTTTAAGGACACTGCAATGAGTGCCAGCAACTCTTCCCAGTGGAACACACGTACTATCCACGCCTGTTCCTCCTGCGGAATCTTTCTTCCAGCTGCTCACCTTCCATATCCAACTCCATGTCCAGGTCCCTTCTGTCAAGACCTTCCAACAATGGAGACTGCTCTCCCCAGTCCTCGGAAGGTCTCACGCATCCGCTGCTTTTTCTGCCATGCTCCTGCACCGAAGAGTGGCTCCTTGCCCCTTGCTGGCGCAAGAACGCCTTATGCATAAGCAGGACAAATTCAGGGGAAAAAAAAACTACCAGGGGCCCCTCTGTCCCCGATGCCCTTAGATGTAGAAGAACCAGGAGAAGCTTGGGACCCGCTCGCCAGCTCTAGCAGCGGAGGCACAGTACCCACTATTTTGATCTGCCTCTCCACTGTGCCCTCCTGGATCAACGAGGGACTCCTCTCCTGCTCTGTGGTCTCGTGCAAGATCTGTTCCACTGACCGGGCCTCTTTCTTTAGTATGCAGGGCCCATGTCTAAGACAGCCCCCTGCCGGGCCCCGCATATCAAACACTGCAGTCTTGTGAGCATGGTCTGTAGACCCTTCTGCCACCTTAGCAGAAAAAAACAGGCTGAGAAGGAAGCAAAAACCAAGGAAAAAAAGAAAACAAAAACAAGGGACTCCTCTAAAAGAATGGCAGGTTTCCCGATATTTTCTTCTTTTTTGTTTTTTGCAGCTTCAGCTAGAAGCCCTCTAAAATTAAAACTAAAATCCTGCTCACAGAGCTGTGGCTGTAGGAAACACTATGCGGAGGACAGCTACCCAGCCTCTGCGCGCTACCAAGGGCCACCGAGGCTAATGGCGATTTTCTTGCTCTGCTGAAGGACTGCCATCAACCAAGCGGTTTACAGCCGCACAACAGCCAACTCTCCAGATGAGCTTTCTGTGCTGCTTTCTTGTGCCTCAGACCCCATTCTCTGGCCCCACAGACATGTTATTACTTGGCTTCCTGCTCCCTGCCCAGAGCCATCCGTGCCCGTCTGCCTGTCTTGCGCTCAGCTGCGTCCCCTGGCTTCGACGTTGAGGAAAAGGCCTGAACTGCTGTCTGCGCCAAGGACTCCTCACCCAGGAACGAGCTCAGGAGCTGCTACTGGCTCTGAACGTTTTTTTTCAACCCCCTCCTTCACATCCAGAGAGCATGGGAGTGGCGGGGGGGGGGGGGGAGGAGACGATCTCCCTCTAATTCAGCCAATTTTTTTTTTTTTAACTCACTCTAGCCAAGTAAAACAATAAGGTAAAACTAAATGAAAGCCCCAAAGTAAGCCCAAATTATCTCCTTAGTTGTTCCTTCAGTGAGTCCAGCACCCTGGCTCACTACCTCCTTAGCTGCTTGGAGACTGAGCATACTGGGGCTGGTAGGCGATGCCAGCTGCATAAGTACACTGGTGTCATCAAAAGGATGGCATGCTCAGTCTCCAAGCTGCTGGAAAAGGGTACACTACCCAGAAGTGCAGGACAGGACTGGAGGGACGATGAGGAATGAGTAGTAGATGCATGGAATAGTCTCCCAGTGGAGGTAGTGGAGACAAGGACAATATCTGAATTCAAGAAAGCATGGGACAAACACAGAAGATATCTAAAGGAAAAAAAAATGGGACTATACTTATGGAAGGACAGACTAGATAGGCCATGTGGTCTTTCTGCCATCATGTGTCTTATGCTTGTAAGTGACTGCATATGTGCCCTATGTGTGGGCGTGTGATCTCCTCTCCTGATCCGAGAACAGAGGGGAGAGCTGCATAATTATCTTACTGTGAATCAGTGTTAGTATGCTGCAGCTGTTGGAACTGCTTTTCCTAGAGAAATGCATTGAGGCATTATAGAGGGTGGCAGCTTCATTTCTCTTCCACCTCCCAACATGTGCAAATACTAAACCTTGTATAGTACAGGAACTTCCCTCCCCTCCTCCCTTCCTGCGATTAGCGCAGCATTCCATGCTCTACCCCCGCAGTCTTCCCATTGGCTGGACGCCTCCTGCAGTCTACATTGGGAGTAGGGCAGTCACATTCATAGAGTAGGGGGAGGGATTAGTGAACTGCGGATAGAGGATTTAAAGTCCCAAAAAATGTCCAGACATGTTAACCTTCCGTCTAGCTTCTAGACATTAATATAAAAAATTCAGCAGAATCATGAAAAACACCAGACAGTGCCAATCCTAACCTCCAGAGTTCTGGGCACATCAGCCATCACCCTCCTAATCTATGGGTTCCAGGTAAGGTCCTAGCTCGTT
The DNA here is from genome assembly GCA_033557465.1 of Ichthyophis bannanicus. Taxonomy (NCBI): domain Eukaryota; kingdom Metazoa; phylum Chordata; class Amphibia; order Gymnophiona; family Ichthyophiidae; genus Ichthyophis; species Ichthyophis bannanicus. The sequence continues at coordinate 1,222,269,149 of CM066031.1, forward strand.
AGTTCCTGAATCTAACCTTGCCCCTAGCAACAGATACTAGCTGACACTACATACAGAAAACAGTAAGTAATACAATTCAGTCAATAGCTTTCACAGTAGAAACAGCAAAGAAAACAAAAATTGCACTTGTGAATAATTTAAAATGCAGTACATCACAGATAGGGAACCATTTGTAATCCCCGTGTGTGTGCACGGTGTTGGTACTGGTGTGCTATATATATGTGTTCTGTGCAAATGTGTCTGTGGTTGGGTATTTAGGGAGGATGTAGTTTCCCACATGCCAAGTTTTCATCCTGTTCCAATAAAAAAAAAACTTTCAGTTATTTTACCCCCAGACAAACATTTGACCTCTTTTGTATAGTTAAGTGCTCTCCGGGAACAGCAGAAATCACTCCTCATATATGATTGACATTGGCGCCAACAAAGCCCATGCAGTAATCTCTTCCCAGCTTTCAAAGAAAGCCTTTGTGAGATACACCATGCATGCGTGGTCCCCTTCCCACCTAAGGGTGCCATCCTGCCTCGGTATGATATAGCACAAGACGGCAAAAAAACAGCATGAAGCAACTCCATGGGGAGGAGGAAGAAGGGTTGTGAGGACCGATTCCTGCTGTCCCCGGAGAATTCATGTTACAGGTGAGTAACTATGTTTTCTCCAGGAACAAGCAGGAAGTTAGTCCTCACATATGGAATTCCAGCTACAGGCTACCGATAAACCTGTAAAAAGCCACAAGTAAACAAATAGGTGAGCCATGAGCAGCAGCAACTGAGTGGGAAGATAGACCATGACTGACCTAAGTGTCCAGCAAGGAACCAATTCACCGGTAGCCCGAACACAGCAAGGGCCAGAGGGCAGGGAGTTGCCTACACCCCAAACAAATGAGAGTACTGCCTGGCCGAAGGCACTGCCCAGATAGGACTCCCTCTCTCCATACAGTAATGAGCTGTGCAGTTATGGACCAAGGTCCAGGTGGCAGGCCGGTAGATTTTCAACAAAGGAATGGAACACAGATTTGCCACAGAGGTCGCCATGGCCCGGATGCTGTACGCCAAGACATGGTGCTCCAGTGAAAGACCAGCCTGCTCGTTAGACAAAGGCGATGCAGTCCACTACCCAAGTGGACAGGGTGTGTTTAGAGACAGCCATCCCCAATGGACCTGGGTCAAAGGAAACAAAGAGCTGAAAAGCTTGGCAGTGGCCCTGGGTGTTTATGTTTATGTTTATTTCATTTGATATACCACCCTTCAGGGGAGACAGAGCGGTTTACAATATACAAAAACAATTCAAAGAAGGCACGGGGCCAGAAAGGAGGAAAAGGAAGTTACAATTAATGATAGGAAAGCAAGAGAAAAGAAGGAGACAATACAGGACTTAGGGGTCAGGGTTCACACAGAAGGGGGAGGGAAGGTCAAAGGCCTGGGAGAAGAGGTGGGTCTTCAAGCCACGCTTAAAGGTAGGGTGATGAGGCTCGAGTCGGAGGGAGGTGGGAAGTGAGTTCCAGAGGGCGGGGCTTACGAAGAAGGCTGAGGAGCGGGTAGACTGAAGGTGAGCAAGGGAGGAGGAAGGGAGATTGAGGCGGTTGAGATGGAATAATCAAGGTGTGTGTCTGGGAGTGTGGAAGGTGATAAGATCTGCCAAGTATTGTGGGGGTGCTGGTGTGGAGAGCCCGGTGGATGAGAGTGAGCAGCTTAAACCAGGAGTGAAAGTGTACAGGTAGCCAGTGAAGCTGAAGAAGTAGAGGTGACACATGATCTCGTTGGGAAGAGTGGGTGATAATGCGGGCAGCAGTATTTTGGATTCTTTGTAATCTGTTGAGTTGGGATTTGGGGAGACCGGTGAAGACAGACGGGAAGTGCCCACTTGGCCTCTGTCCTGCTAGCATGGGGCCGCGGAAGACAAGAGCAGAGGCTCAAATGGTGGCACGATAAGTTGTGGAGAAGTACCACATTCAAGTCCCACTCCACCGCCGGGAGACGGATGGGAAGCTACGAGAGGAGGAGACCTCTCAGAAAGCAAGCCATTAATGGCCGAATGGAGAGGGGTTTGCCCTTGATTAGATGGTGCGCCATCAGCACACTGAGGTGCACCCTAATGAGTTAGTCTTCAAACCTGTCTGAGACAGGTGAAGCAGATACTGCAGCAACAGCTGGAAGGAGCAGGAGAAGGGGTTGATCCGCCTCTCTACGCACTAGGAGAATCTCTGCCACTTGAAGGTGTATGCCCGATGGATGGAGGTGTCTTACAAGAAACCAGGAGCACCTCCTCCACCTCTACAGAGATGCTGAAAGGAGCCAGGGTTACCTGCTCAGCAGCCAGGCCGTGAGTGTCAAGGACCCCAGGTTGGGATATAGGAGAGAGCCCTCTTCCAGAGTCAGTTGACACAGGTCATACGCCAGGTGAACTGAAGGCACTATGGACAGGTGGAGAAGCAGGGGAAACCATGGCGCTATCAGGATCACTGTGGCCCTGTCACACTGGACTTGAAGAGGAGTGTCTTGGCAATCAGGGGTGTGGGCAGAAATGCGTAAATGAGGTCCTCTGTCCATAAAATAAGGCAGGCATCTGCTGCCACATTGGCAGGGTGCGGCTGCCAAGAACAAAAACAGGAAAAAACAAACCTCCAAAATAGGATGTCTCACAATGAGAATAAGAAAGAAAAAGTCATCACAACCTAACCCTTGAATTCGTCCTTTTCAAACAAGTCTTTTACATTTAAGATTTTACTGTCGGGATCCGTCGGCATGAGAAGGGGAGAGGAAAAACTCCCCTTCTCCACATCGGCAGAACCCTTTTTATTGAAATTTTCAAAAGATGTGGAAAACAATGCGCAGTTTAAGAAGTAGTGCAACAAACACTTATCTGTGAAAAGGCGATGTCCATTCATCAGGAAAGGCAACAAGTATCCAAAGCAACATGACATGCATGTTTCGAGCCCACTGAGAGCCCTGTGTCAAGTGTACCCTTCAAAACTCTTCGCCCTTAGAAAAACGCCGAACTCAACGGTTCCTTTTATATAGCAAAAAAGCTGCTGAATGGCTTGTGATACCCACGTCACCGGAAAAGGGAGGAGTCAAAAAAGCTCAACACTGGGGGAACCCCTTAGGATGACGCAACATGCAGCATCAAATCAGATCAAACTCCACCAGTCATATTCCAAATTCAGACCCGTAGGAATCACAATTTTTAAGCGAAAGATCCAACGTTGTTCCCGTCTCTGGAGTATTTGTTCCCGATCACCACCCCGAGGGTTCGCAGGTATCCAATCAATAACACGCTACCTAAGGTCATCGAAAACATGGTTCTTCAAAACGCAATGTTCCACTATAGGTGCAGAAAGAGTCTTAGTATTCAATCGCGAGGCATGTTCCCCCAAACTGATTTTTACCGGCCGAATGGTCCTGCCAATGTAAGACAAGCCACAGGGGCAAGTTATCATGTAAACCACAAACGATGATTGACAGGTAGAGTATCCATTGAAAGAAAAAAGATCTGCCCGTAGATGGATGGATCCACTGAATACCCTCCACAGTGGAGGCACAATAATCTACATTTGGAACAGGGCCAATGGCCCCGACGAGGCTCATCAGCAGGAATAAAAGGAGCAGGCAGAATTGCACGAACTAATCGGTCCCTAAGATTTCTGCCCCTGATATATGCCAGACGAAGAGGTTTCTGAAAGCAGGAGTGAACCTGTAAAAACACCCCAATGTTTCTTCAAAAGAGTGGGGACCTGTGCTGTATGCTGCAATGAAGGGAAGCACCCCTGTCACAATATCCAAATCCTCCAATTTCTGAGAGTTCAAGGGGGGTCCAGAGGTCCCTAAGAACCACTCCCTGTGAGAAAATAGAGCTCGCACATATGCTCTCCTAATCACAGACCTAGGATATCCAGGATCTAAAAGACGGGCACATAAAATCTTCACCTGATTTTTAAAATCATCCAAAGAGGGACTTCTGGTTTGGCAATGAGCTGATCAGACGGGTGGCGATCAGCTCTGGGTATCCTACCCCGAAAAACAGCAACAATTCTATATAATAGTGGGTGAACACCACTAGTTTCATTGGCTAATAGTTGAAGAGGCCGCTGGAGAATAGCTGTGAGCAGCCAAAAAGCGGGAGGCAGCCTGATGGCAGTGAAACCGCCAAGAAGGGAGAAGCCGCGAGTCCGAGGTAAAGATGGCGGAGGAAGTGCCTAAAAGCCCAAAGTCGGATGGCAACCAGGGGCTAGTGGCAGAAGTAAGTGCCGCGGTGGTGCAGGCGTTGAATAATCGTTTTCTGGATTTCCGCCAGAAGGAAGAGGTGTTGAAGGCTGCCCGGGGCCGCAAACGGCAAAAGGTCGATTCGGATCAAATCCTGGTGTTCCAAGATTATTCTGCCTTGGTCAGCCAACAGAGACGGGCATTCTCTGCTGCCTGTGCCCAGCTGATGAACATGGGGGTGCGGTTCTTTCTGTTATATCCTGCCCGACTACGTGTGGACTTCCAGGGACAGACACATTACCTGCTGATCCCGGCGGAGGCTCAAAATTTCTTGGACGGCTTGAATGACAACTCTGAATCGGCCCCGTGAGTGTAGGGGCGAAGTCTGGAAAGTGGGGGAAGCAACGACGGAATCTCGCATCTTTGAGGGATGGGAGATGCCAGGAGGACTCGCGATGAGACCAACTGACGACATGGATCTTTGCACACCTGAGACTGATATCTACTATTGAAGACTGTGTGCGATCCAGGCTCGTTCTGGGTGCATGGTGCCTTTGGCTGAGTGTCTGTGTGAGTGCCTGTTTGTATATCTGGATGTGTGTTGTCTTGTATGTGCTTGTTTGCTAAAGATATATGTTGAATTTCTTTGCAACTGTTTCATTGTTGTAACCTTACTGCTTGAATTGCCCCGGCTGTGGGCCTTTGCTCCAGGGCGTGGGGAGGGAGGAGATGCTTTCAAATGGTGTTCTTATTGTTAAAGTATGACGCGTTGAATGGCGGGAAGTTGGCTGTGTACCCTGCTAGGGGCCTATCTCTTCCTGGTCCCCGGGGTCCCTGTGAGCAGATGGGACAGTGGCTGGGAGCGGCGGGTCTTCCACTCCTCAGAGCCTTGAGGGGGGTTCCTAATTGAGGGAGTATGTAGTGGGGAGCTCGGGGGGGGGACTAGTGAACCCAATGTGTGGCCCCCCGACGCGATGGCGAGTGGCGATAGATCTGGCCTTATCCCCGGATCCTGCCCATTAAGTGGAGATCTTGGGAGGAGAGACAAAGATGGCTGTTTTTGTTTGCCTATAGTTTTTTGGTAGCTGGGCCCAGGGTTGGGGAGGGGATGGTAGCTCACTGGACCTTTAACGTAAACGTCGTCTGAGACGGGCCGCATTATCCATACCACCCTACAGAGCAACTATCTGTTCCTATGCCCGGGCCTTCTTGCTTAGGTACTGCTTATAGGCCGGGGGTGGAGGGGATGTCTCTAATGACCAGATCTGTCTCTGGCCACAGGGGACCCAGTATATAGACGGGTTGATGGTATTGAACCTGGGGTGAGTTGGGGGGGGGGGGGGACACCAACTTGCTATTAGGGATGGGCGACATGCTAGACACCGGGAAGAGCTTGTGTAATGAGGGCGGTGGGAGGGGCTTCTAGTTCACACTAGAGCCGCGTGAGCCCCAGGGTGTGTCCCTCGATGCCTGGTACATAAGTATTGGGGACAACAAAATCCAGGACTGTGTTTACTTAGGTTTGATTTGGATTCCAGGGAAGAAGTGTGGGGGGGGAGGGGCACGGGATACAAGTTGGGTGGTGTCGAGGTTGGTAAGAGAAGGTATTAGGAAGGTTGGTTAATAAGGGAACGGGGATCTTGGGTAAGGGGTTGACCCGAGTGCCATAGGAAGGATGTCCGACCTGATGGGTGGACTGGAAGGATTAGTAGAGGGAGGGAATAGGGGGAATATATGGGAGAGATGGGAAGAGGGTTTAGGGAGAGGGATAGCTCACACTCCAGAGCCATATAGTTGGCAGGTCCGTAGCCTCCTGATTAGAGATAGGGAGGGGTTCCAGGTTGGGGAAACCCCCTCTGGGAGATTAGAGATGGTCGTGTGGATGAATCTTGACACTGCCCCGAACCTCTGAAGATAATTACATGGAATGTTTGTGGGTTGGGGACCCCAATTAAGAGATACAAAATATTACAGGCGTTAGCTAGACAGAAATGTGACATTGCACTTCTGCAAGAAACGCACCAGACGGCTGATGAGCATAGTAAATTGCGTAGAGATTGGGTGGGGCAGGTATGGGGCTCACCTGCCCTGGGAAAAAAGGTGGAGTGGCCATCCTGATTCACAAAAGAGTGCGTCTTGAGGTGGAAACTGCTATAGGAGATGCTGATGGGAGATTCATATTGTTGCAAGGAAGTTTGGAAGGGAAACCGGTGATTGTGGGGAATCTGTATGGCCCCAACTCGTTAGATTCCAGTTTCTAAAGCTGCCTGGCCTCCAAGGTGGAACAGTTGCCGGAATGCCCCCTGCTTCTTGGCGGGGACTTTAATGGGGTTTTAGATGTGGACTTATATACTTCTAGAGGGGGGGAGGCGCGGGAGAGGGTCTCGACAGCTCGGATGTTACAGCGCTTTCGTGCGCGATTGGGGCTGATAGATCCGTGGCGGCTGTTACACCCTTCAGAGAAGGATTTTACTCAGTCCCAAGCGCATGGCTCCAGTGCTCGTATTGATTATCTCTTACTTTCTTGAGGCTTGTTTGCCCATATGGGAGACGTGCAGATTGGTCCCATGGAAATTTCGGATCACGCGATGGTTTGGGTGGAATTGCAGTGGGGAAGGGACTCTACACGGACGCGGGTTTGGCGTTTCCCACTGGAGCTTTATCATGATGTCCGGTTCCATCAATTTATAAAGCAGCGCTGGCGGGAGTTTGAAAGCGATCATCAGTGCCATAAGGAAGATTCTGAATTAGTCTGGGAGATGGCTAAAGTGGTGCTAAGTGGCGATATTATTGGTTTTGCGGCCAGGAAGCGCCGGATGATAGCAGAACGAATAATTTGCCTTGAACGGCAGGTCACTAGATTGAGACGCGTGTGTGCGCGCACTCGACAACCGCAAATAAGAAAAAGTTATGGGAAGCCCAAGTAGACCTGAATGAACTTTTGCATCAGAGAGCCAAGAAGTCTGTCTTATACTACCGGTATCAACTGCATTGCTATGGGGACAAACCGGGGAAGTTGTTAGCTTGGTGCTTGAAGGGCCAGAGAGGTTCAGCATTAGTGGCGGCAGTCCGGGACGAGAAGGGAAGATTACAAAAAGAGTATGGAGATCACCCGAGTATTTCGCACATTTTTTCAATCATTATATGCGGCAGAGCCCACGTCTAGCAAGGAGATGCATGAATACTTGCGGGAGTTGGACTTACCCCAACTTAGTGAGGAACAGAAGACACTGTTGGGCCAACCCATAACTCCGCAAGAGGTATGTACAGTAATCTCTATAGCCAGTTGTTACAAGACACCAGGACCGGACGGCCTAGGAGCAGAATTTTACAAAGTCCTCAGTGAGTATGTAAGCCCAGTTTTGGTAGAGGTCTTCAGCAGATGAGCGGAACAGGGGGTCTTCTGTTGGGGAAGTAATCATGCTCATATCACATTGATCCCTAAACCGGGTAAAGGCCCAGTTCTGGCAACATCGTATCGGCCCATCTCACTGCTAAACTTTGACTTAAAATTGTTTGTAAAGATTCTGGCAGTGTAATTAGCAGGATTGTTGGGCTACTTGGTGCACGATTCACAGGTTGGATTTGTCAAAGGGCGTTACGCGGTTCGTAATATGCGTAAAATACTGGCTTCGTTGGAGTGGGTGCACGACCAACAGCTGAAATCTATACTTGTCAGCTTTGATGCTGAGAAGGCTTTTGATAGAGTCGATTGGCAATACCTGCGATACCTGTTGCCACGATATGGACTGGGGGCCTCTTTCTGTAGGATGGTGGAGAGTTTATATGAGAAGCCAACGGCCGGGGTACTTTGTAATGGGGTACTTTGAGGCTTTTTCTCTAGAACGCGGTACGAGACAGGGATGCCCCCTTTCGCCTTTAATGTTTGTCTTGTCTCTGGATCCTCTGATACGGACCATAGAGACCTCTCGAGAGATACAGGGAGTTAGGATAGGTTCGCCAGAGTTTAAGCTGTCGGCCTTCGCGGATGACCTCCTAGTACACCTGCTCTCCCCTGGTCGCTCATTGCCTCGGTTGTTGGCGGAGTTCACGAGATTTGGTCGCTTTGCGGGGCTGTGTATAAATAAAGATAAAATCGGAGGTCTTGGATGTCTCGGGGCAATTGCGAGGGAGTTGGGAAGGTTTGTTCCCTCTTAAATGGGCAGAAAATGATTTCATACACTTAGGTATCGTGCTGACTAGACAGCCTCATGAGTTGTATGTGCGTAACTTAGAACAAACCCTACAGCGCCTGCAGACCCAGTTGAAGGCATGGGGACCCCTCCCGCTTTCCTTGTCAGGGAGAGTGGCGGCGGTTAAAATGGTGATACTGCTGCGGATTTTGTATTGGCTGCAGACTTTGCCGGTTTGGCTACTACATCGGGATTTGCGGTGCCTGGAAACAATTAAAGCATTTCTGTGGAAGGGGAGCAGGGCGCGTATCCCGTTGCCCCGGTTGTTAGGGAAATGGCGCGAGGGGGGATGGGACTTCCAGATTTAGGGGTCTACGGTCTGGCCTGCCAGGCCAGGCATATTGGGGATTGGTTAGGTGGGACAGACATATATACGCCCAGGGCCTTAGAGGAGGGCCTTGTGGCCCCTCTAACACTGTTGGGGGTCTTACACAGGGCGAACCAAAATTTACTGAGTAATATCATAAACAGCGAGTTGATTGGCTCGGCTAAGAGAACATGGAAACAACTTAATACTTATTGGAATACATCGTGGAGTGCATCAAGCTGGCTACCATTACAAGGGAACATAGATTTTGCTCCTGGTTCAGAGACGGCGATATTCCGGGATTGGAGAGATCGAGGCATAAGGAATATAGGGCATTTAGTGGACCCCGCAGGTAAATGTAAATCATTTTGGACATTGAGTCGGGAATATGATCTGTCTTCCAGGCACTGCTTTGCTTTCATACAGGTCTCCCATTATGTGTCCTCCTTGCCAAGAGAAGCGCTGATGATAGAATGGTCAGCGCAGATCTTGGACTTTGGTTTGGGGGGAGACAGCCCGCCGTCGATTTCAGAATTGAAGCGTCGATTAGATTGCTTTAGGGTTGTCCCTGACTATCGGGTGGTGGAGGCAGCATGGGAGGCAGAGTTGGGCGGGGAGGTGTCCCCTTAAGACAGATAGTGGAAATCGCGGAAGGGGCACGTTGGAGAGAGGTACAATTCAAATGTATAACTAGGGCCAACTTCTCGCCTAGGCGGGCAATGCATAGTCATATAACCTCTGATGGCCTCTGTCCTCGATGTTCGGAGCCCCTGGCGAATTTGCTGCATATGTGGTGGGGATGTAGACTTCTCCGGTCCTACTGGGCTAAGATTTGTACTTTTATAAGTGGGCTGTTGCAGCAGAGATTGAGATGGACTGGCCCCTTTGTGGTACTGGATCGGATTGGCGCCCCCCCCCCCCCCGCCCTAAAAGGAAAGGGGAATGTGTACTGATGCGTAAGGCCTGTCTGGTGGGGAAGGGTCCGATTCTCCGTAAATGGAGAGAGCAAAGTCCACCTACATTTGGGGAATGGCGTAACTGTTTTCATCAAATGATGTTAACTGAGCGGTGGAGAGTGCGGGGAAGTGTCAAACGCTGGACAGCTTTTTTGCTAGTATGGGAACCCTATATTCAAAATTTAGGGGCTCGTTGACGTAATGAAATTTTGCATGTAGGTAGTTAATGGAGGATGCGTTGGTGGGTGGGGGATGGAGATGAAGAGGAGAGTAGCGGAAGAGCTACGACCGGAACTGGCAGTTAGGTGGAGTGTGGCTGCGGGTGGGGGGAGGGGAGGATGGGTGGGATAAAAAAGTTACAACTCACCTGTATTTCTGAAAATCCTCCAGAAGGGGATCAGAGTTCACCCCATTTGGAGATGTTTGTACAATGGTTGTTGATGTTTAAGAACATAAGAACATAAGACATGCCATACTGGGTCAGACCGAGGTCCATCAAGCCCAGTATCCTGTTTCCAACAGTGGCCAATCTAGGTCATACGTACCTAGCAATATCCCCAAAAGACACAGGTTCCACAATGCTTGTACTGGGTCAAGCATTGATATCCTGGGTCCCTTTTTAATAGTGGTTTATGGACCTTTCCTCCAGGAACTTGTCCAAACCTTTTTTAAACCCAGCTATACTAACAGCCCTTACTACATCCTCCGGTAACAGATTCCAGAGTTTGATTACACGTTGAGTAAAAAAATATTTTCTCTTATTTGTCTTAAATAGTTTACCCTGTAGCTTCATTACATGTCCCCTAGTCTTTCTATACTCTGATAGCGTAAACAATTGATCCACGTTTATCCGTTCCACTCCATTCATTAATTTATAGACCTCTATCATATCTCCCCTCAGCCGTCTCTTCTCCAGGCTAAAGAGCCCTAACCTTCTTAGCCTCTCTTCATAGGAGTAGCCTTCCATCCCCTTCACCAATTTGGTGGCTCTTCTCTGTACTTTTTCTAATAACGCTATGTCCTTTTTAAGATACGGTGACCAGAATTGCACACAATACTCAAGGTGCGGTCGTACCATGGAGCGATACAGAGGCATTATAACATCCTTTGTTTTATTCTCCATCCCTTTCCTTATGATACCTAGCATTCTATTTGCTTTCTTGGCCGCCGCTGCACACTGGGCGGAGGGTTTTAACATGTTATCCACGATGACTCCTAAATCTTTTTCCTGGGTGGTGGTTTCTAATGTGGAGCCTTGCATCGTGTAACTATAGTGTGGGTTGTTCTTTCCTAGGTGCATAACTTTGCACTTGTCCACATTAAATTTCATCTGCCATTTGGATGCCCAGTCTTCCAATTTATCCAGATCCTCCTGCAGTTTTCCACAATCCTCTTGGGTTTTAACAACTTTAAACAGTTTTGTGTCATCTGCAAATTTGATAACCTCACTAGTTATTCATAAATGACCTGGAAAAGGGAATATGTCAAAAAGCAGCGGACCCAGTACAGATCCCTGGGGTACTCCACTATTCACCTTTTTCCATTGGGAATATTGGCCATTTAGCCCTACCCTCTGCTTTCTATCTTTTAACCAGTTCCCGATCCACAATAGTACACTGCCTCCTGTCCCATGACTTTTTAGCTTCGCCAAAAGTCTGATGGGGGACTTTGTCAAAAGCTTTCTGAAAGTCCAGATACACTATATCAACCGACTCACCTTTGTCTACCTGTTTATGCACACCTTCAAAAAAACATATCAGATTAGTAAGACAAGATCATCCTTGTCTAAAGCCATGTTGGCTGTCTCCCATTAGGCCATGACTATCTACATGCTGTGTAATTTTGTTCTTTATGATGGTTTCTACCATTTTCCCTGGTATTGACGTCAGGCTCACCGGTCTGTAATTTCCTGGGTCACCCCTGGAACCCTTTTTAAAAATTGGTGTTACGTTGGCGACCCTCCAATCTTCAGGTATTACAGATGATTTTAAAGTTCACAGATTACCATATCTCATATTTCAGTTCTTTCAACACTCTGGGATGTATACCATCCGGTCCAGGTGATTTGCTACTATTCAGTTTATCAAATAGTTGTAATATATCTTCCCGGTGTAGCGATATTTCTCTCAATTCCTCTGCAGTATCACCTTTAAATACCACTTCAGTCTTGGGTAACATCCCTACATCTTCCTCAGTAAAGACCGAAGCAAAGAATTCATTCAGTCTCTCTGCTATAGCCTTGTTTCCTCTTACTGCCCCTTTTACCCCTCTATCATCTAATGGTCCAATTGACTCTCACAGGCCTTTTGCTACGAATGTACTTGAAAAAGTCTTTATTTCGTGTTTTTGCTTCCGTAGCAAGTTTCTTCTCAAATTCCCGCTTTGCCTGCCTTATCAGTGCTTTGCATTTAACTTGCAAGTGCTTTTGCTGTTTCCAGTTTTCATCATTTGGCTCTTTTTTCCATTTCCTGAAGGTTGCTTTTTTGGCAGCAACAGCCTCTCTGACCTCACCTTTAAACCATGCTGGCAGTTTTTTGGACTTTCTTCCACTTTTCCTAATGCGTGGAATACAGCTGGTCTGGGCTTCGAGGATAGTATTTTTAAATAACACCCAAACTTGCTGTAAGTCTTAAACCTTTGGAACCGCTCCTTTTAGTTTTTTCCTAACTATATTCCTCATTCTATCATAGTCTCCCTTTTGAAAGTTAAAAGGTAGTACTGTGGATGCCTTTACTATCTGTCCTCCACTAATTAAATCAAACATGATCATACTATGATCACTATTGCCAAGTGGTCCCAACACCCTTATTTCTTGCACCAGATCTGGCGTTCCACTAAGGACTAGGTCCAGTATGGCTTCCCCTCTGGTCGGTTCATGAACCAGCTGCTCCAAGAAGCAGTCATTTATTACATCTAGAAACTATCTCTTTAGCTTGTCCTGCTGTGACACTGACCCAGTCGATACCGGGGTAATTGAAATCACCCATTATTACTACTCTGTTGTGACTTTTGTTAGCTTCCTTGATTTCTTTGAGCATTTCATCATCCATTTGTTCATTCTGGCCAGGCGGTCGATAGTATACTCCAACTGCCATCACCTTCCCCTTCATAAATGGAATTTCAATCCATAGAGATTCTACAGCAAATTTTGTTCCCTGCAAAACTTTAATCCTTTGTGACTCAATGCCCTCTCTAACATAGAGCGCAACCTCTCCACCAATTTGATCAGCTCTATCATTACGATATAGTGTGTATCCAGGTATCACAGTGTCCCACTGGTTATCCTCCTTCCACCATGTCTCTGAGAGTGCAATCATATCTAACCTCTCATTTAGTGCTATATATTCTAACTCTCCCATCTTATTGTTTAGACTTCTAGCATTGGCATACAAGCATTTTAGAGACTGTATTTTATTCATATTAATCTGGCTATTGGTAGGCAGGGGTAATTTGGAATCTTTATGCTCTGTCTGCTCCTTACTCAAGGGCATTTGGGCTACTATACTCCCTTTTGGAACCTCACTGCTTTTGGTAGTATCCTTCAAGGATACCTTTGTCCGAACCATGCACTCCTGGGTGACTGTCGGCTTTCCCCTAATTTCTAGTTTAAAAGCTTCTCTATCTCTTTTTTAAAGGTTAATGCCAGCAGTCTGGTCCCATCCTGATTAAGGTGAAGCCCATCCCTTCGGAAGAGCCCCCCCTTTCCCCAGAATGTTCCCCAGTTCCTAACAAATCCAAAACCCTCATCCCTGCACCATTGTCTCATCCACGCATTGAGACTCCGGAGCTCTGTCTGTCTTTTGGGTCCTGCACGTGGAACAGGAAGCATTTCGGAGAACGCTATCCTGGAAGTTCTGGATTTCAACTTCCTACCTAAAAGCTTAAATTTAGCCTCCAGACCTTCCCTACCACATTTTCCTATGTCATTGGTACCAACATGTACCAAGACAGCAGACTCCTCCCCAGCACTATCTATGATCCTATCTAGGCGGTGCGTGAGGTCCGCTACCTTCGCACCAGGCAGGCATGTTACCAGGCGATCCTCACGTCCACCAGCCACCCAGCTATCTACATTCCTAATGATTGAATCACCAACTATAACAGCTGTCCTGACCCTCCCCTCATGGGGACATGGCCCTGGAGAAACGTCCTCGGTGCGAGAGGGTTTTACATCACCTGGAGGACAGGTCCTAGTTACAGGATCACTTCCTGCCACACCAGGGTGATGCTCTCCTGTCACGTGACCTCTCTCCTCCATGGCAACAGGGATGCTGCCAGACTGGAGGTGGGACTTCAGGACTATATCCCTGTAGGTCTCGTCCATGTACTTCTCTGTCTTTCTTAGGTCTTCCAGGTCTGTTACTCTAGCCTCTAGAGAACGGACTCATTCCCTGAGAGCAAAGAGTTCTTTGCACTTAGTGCATACGTAAGACCTCTCACCAACTGGGAGAAAATCATACATGTGACACTCAATGCAAAAGACCGGAGAACCCCCATCTCGTTGCTGGACTTCTGTCTGCATCTTAGTTTAAAGCTTGTGTTTAGGTCTTTTAAATTCTGTATATAATAAGGACTGGTGTGGATGCTTATACCAATAAAAGTGTATCTAATACCCCTAATACACCTTGTGTACCTGAAGCTTAAGTAATTAATCTCAGGTCCTCTGTGTATGACTGATTTGGATAACGAGCTGCACCTGAGAGCAGCCCCTTTCCTCTAAGATGTGCAAGTACCTATAAAACTACAATTACCCCAGGGGTGGGTGGGTGCTGGGGAGGGAGATAAGTCCTATTAAAGAGGATAGTTACAAGGTACCCTGTCCTGAGCCCTCAGCAGGGGGGAAGGGGGTACCACACAAAGCCCAGTTAGTTGAGAGAGGCAAGGTAAGTTATAGCTGAGAAGGCTGAACTAGCACACCACTAAGACAAACAATAAATAATTAATAAACAGCTAGAACTCACAGCAAGGTGTCACAGGAGACAAATATCCACTTCTCTAGCAGAGCACTGTAAAAAGCACTGCTCTTCTCTGATTGTTTGTTGGTGATTTAGAAATAAAGTATATAAAAAAAAAAATCATCCAAAGAGGAACAGATCCTCTGCAGCCGTGTTGTGTTGCTTTGGATACTTGTTGCCTTTCCTGATGAATGGACATCGCCTTTTCACAGATAAGTGTTTGTTGCACTATTTCTTAAACTGCGCATTGTTTTCCACATCTTTTGAAAATTCAATAAAAAGGGTTCTGCTGACGCGGAGAAGGGGAGTTTTTCCTCTCCCCTTCTCATGCCGACGGATTCCGACAGTAAAATCTTAAATGTAAAAGACTTGTTTGAAAAGGACGAATTCAAGGGTTAGGTTGTGATGACTTTTTCTTTCTTATTCTTAAGAACAAAAACAGGGCATCTGGGCATTGGTAGGGCTTGTAAAGAGATTCATTTGTGAGAGACCACAGTGCCAGAATAATCAATGGGCAACTCTGGGGTCCAGCCTCCACTCGTGTGGCTGGAGGACCTGGCTGAGCTGGTCTGTCAGGCATTGTCCTGGCCCAGGAGGTATACTGCCCGCAGGAGCATCCCATTGTTACTAGCATAAGTGCAGATGCTCACCACTGCCTGGCAAAGAAGGGAAAACCCCGTGCCCCCCTTGCTTGTTTATGTAGAACATCGCCACCTGATTGTCGGTCTGGACCAACACTTGTTGGTCCCACAGGTTGTGGCGAAAAGCCCAGAGGGCTAAGGCAACAGCCCAGAGTTCCAGGAGATTGATATGCCGAAGGCTCTCCGCTGGCAACCAACTGCCCTGAGTGCAGGGGTTGCCGCAGTGGGCTCCCCATCCCAATTTCAAAGCATCTGTTATGAGGATACTCTGCAGTGTGCGGTTCTGGAAAGATATTCCTGCCAGCAGGCACGGGAAGTGTTTTGCCTATAGCCGATAGGCGTCGGCCAGGGGACTGGTGATGGTCAGCCTGTGACCACTGAGAGCGGAGTGCCCACTGGGCCACCTGCATCTGCAAGCAGATGTCCAGGATGATGTGCACCGTGAACACTATGTGTCCCAGTAGGCAGAACATGTGTCTGGCAGATGCCGAGCGGCAGCACTGGGTGCCCTCTGCGAGGGCCTGGAGGCACAGGGCTCTGTCCCTTGTGTCACACCCTGTTCGGCCAGCAGCGTGGTATACTGGTTGGGCTACAGGGGGACCTTTTATTGAAAGGATTGTAGTTGGGCTCCTTTGCAATAAGATAGTTGAGACCCGAGTGGTAAGGTCAAATCAAGGTTTTATTTCCCCTCCCGGGGTTTGGATTATAACACAGGTAACAAAAGAACAAAAGCCATATACTCTGGCAAAAAGGATAAAGTAAAGTCTTGTGCTTTTAAACAGGCAGTTAATTCACTTCCAGCATTGTATATCTTCAGCACAATGAAATTCTATCATTTATCATAGCCAATGTACAGTCTATCTGGTAGTCAGATAATTCAGGCTCTGGCAGATCAATTATCATTGATTCAATCTGACTATCATCTGCATAACATTGCTGCCTATAGAGTGTTGGCAGATTATTCTCCTCTGCCAGCTCCCTTGACCTCCCTACTATTTCCTCCAGCAGGTAAGGGTCAGAGTCACCATATCTTGGCATACAATTCCAATAAGACTTATGTCCTTTATAACTTCTAGGTGAAAAAGACTTGTAAGCAGCTTTACCTTGGTTAATTAGGCCACCTTCTGGGTTTGAGGCAGGAGAAAAGCTATGCACAGCTTCATTCAGTCGGGGTTTAAACCTCAGAGGCTTTTCTCTATGCTTAGGCTGTTTGTCACCCTCTTCCAACATACAGATGTCTTGCACCGTATATTCTTTCCTTCCTGAAGCCTGTAATTGCTTTCCAGTTATTCTGACTGGTACTTTCTCCTTATAAATGCCTTCACGATAAGGTATATGTTTGGAGGCTTGGTTAAAAGGGTTTTGAGCCTATCAGCTGTTATCTGCCTTTCTCTTTCACATTCAGAATCAAAGTCATTCACATCAGTTTTCCTACCAGCCCAAAGCAGACGTTGCTTCCCAGATTCAAACCTCAGCTTGCACTCAGTGTCTAGCTGGTTCTCATTCAGCACGTCTCTCCTGCTTCCAGTTACTGGTTTCACTGAATCTTCCACACTGCTTTCTCTGGAGTTACCGGAGCTACCAAAGCCAAAGTCAGAACTCCTTCTCCAGCTCCTGCTATTGCTGCTCCTACGACTCGTCCTACAGCTACCACTATTCTCTAATGAACGTCCCTTATACGTTTGCTGAGGCTCTACTCCAGCCCTTCCCCCTCCCAGGTGAGAGCTATTAGAGCTAAGAGCTGGGGAATGCCTATCAGCTGTGCAGGGTTCCTTCCCTCGTGTCTGGGAATGTTTATGTTGCTCTTGGCAACTGGGTGTCCTGATATCTTCCTTCCTGCTAGAAACAGCCCTATTACTCATAGGTTCCTCTGCTTTCCTATCACCGGATATCTTTTCCCCATTACACTTGGAAGAAAAGCCCTAGCCTAGAGAGTGTACAGCTGTGCCCCTATGAACTCCAGGTTTTGAGTTGGCTGGAGATGAGATACTGGGTTGTTGACTACAAACCCCAAGTTCTCTAGGACAAGGATTGGGCGGCCCATCACCTGTTGTGCTTCGACAGTGGTGCTGCCTTTACCAACCAGTCGTCTAGATAGGGTAAGATGAAGGCCCCCTGGAGCCTAAAATGGGCTGTGATGACCACCAGGCACTTGGTGAATATCCATGGGATGGCAGCCAACCCAAAGGGAGCACACTGTACAGGTACTGACTTCCGCCCACCATGAAGTAAAAGGTATCGTCTGTGGAGGGAGTGGATAAGGATGTGCATGTATGCATCCTTTAAGTCCAATGAGCATAACCATTGGGAGGTATGGCAGCAATGTTCCAAGGAAGAGCATCTTTAATTGACTCCTGGTGAAGGAGAAGTTGAGGTCCTGCAGATCTAGAATGGGACGAAACTCTTTGGGGACCAGGAAATAGTGGGAGTATAACCACCTGCCCCCAAAGGTGGTTGGGGACAGGTTCCACTGCCTCACTTGTTAGAAGACCTCTAAGTTCCTGCTGGAGCAAGGCTTGGTGAAGAAGAGTCCTGGGGGGAACTCTCCTGAGGAGAATGGTGTGGGCACCTGCAGAAGGTGAAGGAGGTAACCCTTCCTGACCACCTGGAGGGCTCATGCATCCGTGGTAATGGCCAGCCACCTGTGGGCGTAATGTACCAGACAAAGCGCCCCCCCCCCCTTGTGCTGCAGGGCTGTGCCTCCTGTGGGAAGAGTGGTTGTGCCGAAGAAGTCAAATATCTCCTCCAGTTTGTGCTGGTGGTGCAGTCTGGGGTTTGAGGGCCTTAGGCTTATGTGGGCCATGCCTCTGTCCCATGGCCTGCTGGCCCTGTTGGGGAGCTGGGAAGGTCGGGTACTGGAGGTAGTTTCCATAAGCCTTCCTCTTCTTTGGAAATGAGGACTTTCTGCTTGAAGCCTTCCTTCAGGAAGGGTCAGTGGTCTTCTTAGACAGCCTGGTCCTTAGGTAAACACCCCTCTGGACTTACACCAGCACGGTTTCCATCCAAACCACGGAGTCAAAACACTACTGTTATATCTACTCAATGACATATTCCAAAACCATAGACAACCACAAAAAAGGAACACTAATGATCTTCCTAGACATCTCAGCCGCCTTTGACACAGTGGACCACAGAATCCTCCTAACCAGACTACAGAGCATCGGAATAAACGGCACCACCCCAAGATGGTTCAACTCTTACCTAACTGACAGACAGTTCCAGGTCAAAATCGGTCCCAACACCTCACGACCCGCAAAGATAAAGCAAGGGGTACCACAAGGCTCCGCCCTATCCACACTACTATTCAACCTCTACATGCAACCGATCTGCATCATGAAAGAGCACAAAATACACTACACTATCTACGCAGACGACATCATGATATACACCCCAGTCAACCTCGACAACCCCGACTACACCAGAATAACAGACTGCCTCAACATGTCCAACTGGCTACATGACAACAACCTGACCATAAACTACAACAAGACAGAAGCACTTCTCATCACACGAAACAGCTTCAGCCCGCCACCCTCCATCAAGGTCAACAATACTGTTAAAAAAGGAGGTGAAATATCTCGGAGTAACGCTTGATAGGGAGCTAAACCTAGTCACACATCAGCAGAACCACCAAAAACGCATACTTCAAGATGAGAATAATCAGACACCTCAAGCCACTCCCCACACAAGATCATTTCCGCACAGTCTGTCAAGCTCTA
The DNA here is from genome assembly GCA_033557465.1 of Ichthyophis bannanicus. Taxonomy (NCBI): domain Eukaryota; kingdom Metazoa; phylum Chordata; class Amphibia; order Gymnophiona; family Ichthyophiidae; genus Ichthyophis; species Ichthyophis bannanicus. Next base: position 1,222,288,120 of record CM066031.1, read on the forward strand.
ATAACTCCCATACTCGACTTCTGCAACCCGATCTATACAGGCACATCAAAACAGTCGCTCAGACCACTACAAATGGCCCAGCACACGGCTGCACAAATAATATACGGAGCATCAGAACAAGACCACATGTTCATGTTCATGTTCATGTATTTGATTGACCGCCCTTCATTAATAGGCAGAGCGGTTTACAATAAAAATTACAAACGAAAGGCGCAAGGCCAGAAGTTAGAAAGGAAGTTACATATTGGATAGGAGAGAAAAGCGAGAATAGAGACAGGGAGGGTAAAGGAAGCGGCAAGAGGATCAAGGCTCAGGGGGGGGGGGGGGAAGGTCAAAGGCAAGGGAGAACAAATGAGTTTTAAGGGAGCGCTTGAAGGTGGGGGGTAGTGAGGTTCAAGACGGAGAGGAGGGGGAAGGGAGTTCCATAGAGCAGGACCAATAAAAAAGAAAGCTGAAGATCGTGTGGACTGCAGATGGGCATGTGAGGGGGATGGCAATACTAGTCGGTTGAGATGGAAAGAGCGAGGAGTGTGGCGGGGAGTGTGAAAATAGAGAATATCAGCCAGGTATTGGGGAGTAGAGGTGTGGAGCGCCTTGTGAACCAGTGTGAGAAGTTTAAATTGGATGTGAAATGAAATAGGGAGCCAGTGGAGTTGGAGGAGAAGGGGAGTGACATGATCCCGAGGAGAAGAGTGGGTGACAAGACGGGCAGCAGTGTTTTGGATGCGTTGCAGTCGTGAAAGTTGCAGTTTAGAGATACCGGAGAGAATGGAATTGGAGAAGTCAATGCGGGAGATAACAAGGGTCAGTAACAGAGTAGTTAAGGCAGAGGGAGAAAGGAAAGGACGGATAGCGCGAATCTGACGAAGGTGAAAGAAAGTCTAGAGACGTGTGAGACATGTGCTGAGAAGGAGAGATCGGAATAAAAAAGAACCCCAAGATAATGAAAGGTGGAAACTAGCGAAATGGGTGCATTAGGGAAGGATGGAGCCAGGGAAGGAGGGTGGTGACCATGGGAGAACCAGATAGCTATAGTCTTTGAGAGGTTAAGATGCAAACAATTTTGTGTGTCAACCAGTCTGAAACAGCAGCTAAACAGGAATTCAGAGGAGCTAAGTCAGGGGAGACAGGGGAGGTGTGATGGAGGAGGAGAATATCATTGGCGTAAAAAAAGGCTGTGATTCCAAATTGCTGAATGAGCAGAGTAAGAGGAGTGAGAAAGAAATTGAAGAGAAGGGGGGCCAGCACAGAGCCTTGAGGGACACCACAAACAAGAGGGAAAGGTTCGGAGGGGGAGTGTGGCGAAGAAGATGGCAGAACAGCGGCAGAGCGGGAAAAAAGAAAGGAATGAAACCAGTGTAAAACAGTACTGCGAAGACCGGCGTCGTGTAAGCGGGACAGAAGAAGGGAGTGGTCAACCAGATCGAAGGCAGCGGAGAGGTCAAGTACAACCGCCACCGAAAAGTCGCCCCGATCGTGGGCAGTGTGTAAAGAGTTAGTGAAGGCTAAAAGGACAGTCTCCACGCTGTGCCCAGAGCGAAAGCCATACTAGAAGACCTACACTAGCTCCCAATCAGCTCACGTAAACATATTCAGAAGCAAACACAGGAACTCTGCCCTCAGCCTTCAACCCCTCATACAACCCGACGTCAGTATAAGACCTAGAAGAAGAGCCACATCTGATACAATTAACACACAAAGACTACACTTTGGAGTGGAGGAGTGGCCTAGTGGTTGGGGCAAGGTACTTCAGGCCGGAAGGTCGGGGGTTCAAATCCCACTAGAGGACAGCAACCTTGGGCCGGAAGGACTGGGGTTTTTATTTATTTATTTATTTATTTAACATTTTTTTATATACCGCACTATTCATCATCAGTGCGGTTTACATTGAAACAACAATATACCTGCCAATACATGACTGATCTAGGTTTACAGATAACAGGGAAGATAAACTGGGTGTGAACTGGGGATAACTATCTACATAATTATGCATAATTATATATACATTGAATAGGTTACATCAAGATTCGAATTTGACAAGAATACAGAATACAAGAATACAGTGTTTTCACATTTTGATCCTTTGTTCTGGATTGCTGTTATGTGTAGGAGTTATCTGAGTGGGTGACAGCCGGTTCTATTGTGTGTATGGTAGCCTGAAGTGCAAAGTGAATAAATAGTGCTTGATGGACTTTCTAAATTGGGTGATATCCCTGATTGATCTGATGTTTGGAGGTAGATTGTTCCAGCACTTGGGAGCATAGTCCCACAGGTGCTCCTTGTGGTCTTGGGCAAGCCACTTAACCCTCCATAGCCCATGTTCCTGTAAAATAGTTATCTCCAAGTTATAATGCCCTGTTCAATGTAATTTCAGTTTGTTCAATGTAAACCGCACTGATGCAGAATAGCGCGGTATATAAGAGAATGTAAATAAATAAATACACAAAGGCATGCAAGTCCACCGCACGAAGAGCGCAATCAATGGCAGCACCTGAGATGTGGAACGCACTCCCTGACGAACTGCGAGCCATGGAAGACACTAAGGACTTTCGGAAACAACTAAAGACTCGGCTCTTCCTGGAGCACTACGGCCTGAACACATAAATGAGAACCACGGACTAACGACTTATCCGCATGCTCTTTGTACATACACTGTATAAAGCTCATGCTGTAATTAGCACACGCTAATCAACCCACCCACCCACACACACACACATCCACTGTACAATATATGCACACCTTGAACACATAATGCCAATTCCTTTGATTGTTTGCTGTGTATAACGCCTTGATTGAAGGATAAGGCGGGATAGAAATACCCTTTAAATAAAGCAACTTCAACTCAGCGGCCTTGTCAGTCATGGGTTTGCCAAAGAGGTTCTCTTCATGGCAGGGGACATCAACCAGCTTGTCCTGTACCCACTGCTCCAGGTCTTGACAACTGTAGCCAGGCCTGACATCAGGCACTAATACCCACTGCAACTACTCTAGCTGCCCAAGTAAAACTTGGAGCACCGTCTGCAGAGGCCATGGTCCCAAACCACTGGAGAGGTTCCTCAGAATTGAACAAGGTACCCAGCGAACTCCTTCACCAGGTCCCACAGGTACATGCCCATGTATAGCTGGTAGGCATGGACCAGTTGACAAGCAAATATTGACCCCTTTAAGCACTTCCGGCCTACAGCATCCATGATATGGGCCTCTCTACCTGGAGGTAAATCAGGAGTGTGTCTTGTGGCTCTTAAGCCTCCACATAACCGACTCCACAATCATGGAGTTATTAGGCAGCTGGGCTTTTTGGAAGCCAGGGCTCCCGCAGACGTGGTACAGCGAGTCCAGCCATCTGCTTACGATGGACACCAAAGGATGGCATCTCCCACATGTGGAGAAGCAGGATTGAGGGGGGGGGAAGAGAGAGAACAGGAACCTTGAGTGCCTCCTTCAGTGGAGCCTCTCGAGGTTCTCAGTACAAGAATCCTCCTCCAATTCTGTGGTGAAGGCGAGGGCTTTCACCACAGCCCTCATGAAGTCGAGGAAAGCCATGTCCTCGGAAGGGGACTGGCGCTGCATCTCCTGGGGCAATAGGTCAGAGGGTATGTTCCAGTGGCATTGGGTGTCCGGGAATTCATCGCCCTCAGTCTCCCAATCCAATTCCGAGGCAGTGGAGAAGCTGGGGGTTTCCTGGGCCTTGGGAGTCATGCCTTGGCCCCAATGGCTCCAGCATCCCGGCCATCCATCTCTCAGAACCAAGGGCAGTGAGCAGGAAGACCACAGCCCCAAGAATGGGACCAGGATCATGACTGTTGCCAAGGTCAGTGGAGCTTGGCGTGGAGGGCCCTGTGGTTGGGAGTGATGACCTGGAAGAACTGGGATTCAGAGCCCACTGTTGGGACAAGAAGGCAGACAAACTGTGCTCTAATACCCCCATCCTGGCCTTGAGATCAGATAGCAGAGGACCGAGGACCCGGCGCCAGATTTGGGGGGGGGGTGAGGGGGGAGTCCAACAAGAATGGCCACAGGGGTCAGAGGTCAATCCCTCAATGTTGATGGCTTATGTTGGGGCAACTTAGAGTAAATAAGAGAAACTATTTTTTTCACTCAACATGTAACACAGGTACACTACCAAAAAACTGCCTCCAGTTTTGCAACTGATTCCTATAGATTTTGGGGTGCTGAATCCAGGAAAAATAGCCAAAATGTTCCATCACGTCACGTTTTCTTGCAAAATTAGATTTCTTACCCATATAAGGAATGTTCACATAATTTCTTTTTAGCCGACTGCAGTTTATTTTCTTGGCCCAAAATAGAGGTCGTAATGGTTAACTAACTAGAAACACTCCCTCATGATATTTTAGAGTGTTTTGTATTCATTTTATACATTAACAGGACAATTGGGAGGCGGGGGGCTAAATCCAGTACTCGCGCTGGCGCATGTTCTTTCCTGTTCGCCTCGCCTCGTTCGCTCGCTCGCTCAAACACGGTGGTTGCGACATGAACGTTCCTGTCAAATTTCAGTTTCTTGCAAGTTCATTATTACCTTTTGTTTGCTCAGTCGTAATCCAGCTTTATTCCGAAGTGGTTCACTACAGTTGTAGTTTGCAGTGCTGTGTATTTGTGATGGCTCACAGAGCCAGAGGTTGCGTCAACTCTCCGGACAGTTTTTGTTTTATTTGTGGGGAATATACCGTGAAAAAGCGGCAGAGGAACATTTCTGCATTTATTAAAAAAGTATATTTCGCCTATTTCGATTTGAAGTTGGGCGATCAAGACAAACCATGGGCTCCTCACAAAGTGTGCAAGACATGTGAGGAAGATCTACGCTTATGGATGAAAGGTAAAAAACAAGCATTTCATTTCGGAATACCTATGATGTGGCGTGAACAAAGAGACCACAGCAGTGACTGCTATTTTTGCTCTTGCATTGTGAAGGGATACAACTTAAAAAATAAGAACGTAATAAGTTACCCCAACCTTCCCTCAGCAATTAGGCCTATGCCTCATAGCAACGAAGTACCTGTGCCTGAACCACCAAAATCTTTGGATCATATTTGTGTGGACGGTTCTGATCATGATGAGACTCATCAGATGGCTTTTCCCGATGAATCCAGTACTTCCGAGTTTGAAACTGAACCAGATCCGAAACCTGAACTTTTCTCTCAAGCTGAATTGAATGATTTAGTCCGGGATTTAGGACTCCCAAAAGATGCTGCCCAACTGCTAGGTTCTCGGCTTAAACAGAAAAATCTATTGTCACCAGGAACAACTTTTTATTGGTACCGCAACCGCGAGACACAATTTTTGAAGTATTTCAGCAAAGAGGAAGATTTGGTATTTTGCAACGATATATACGGAGTGATGGAAAAGTTTAAACTCAAGTATGATCCTGCTGAATGGCGGCTGTTCATTGATTCGTCAAAAGACAGCATAAAAGGAGTTCTTCTTCATAATGGCAACACATTCGCTTCAGTTCCTATTGCTCACTCTGTTATTCTCCAAGAAAAATACGAGAATTTGGCCCCGATTCTTCAGAAGATTCGTTATGATGAGCATAAGTGGATGATTTGTGGAGACTTTAAAATTCTATCCATGCTATTAGGGCACCAATCCGGTTTCACCATATATCCCTGCTTCCTTTGCTTGTGGGATAGCCGGGCCCACGACCTACACTGGGGGAAAAAAGACTGGCCAATTCGGGAGTATTTGAGACCCGGTGAGAAAAATGTTCTTCATGAGAGCTTGGTACCTCGTGATAAAATTCTATTACCACCTCTCCACATTAAGTTGGGTCTCATTAAGCAATTCATCAAGTCCCTTTCAAAAGATAGTGAGTGTTTTCGGTACCTTTGCTCAAAGTTCCCCCGACTTTCTGAAGCAAAGCTAAAGGAAGGAGTGTTTGTTGGCCCTGATATAAGGAAACTCATTTCAGATGGAGCATTCGCTGAAACAATGTCTGAGAAGGAAAAAGAAGCCTGGGATTCCTTCAAGGATGTTGTTCTCAAATTCTTGGGGAACAGGCGGGATGAGAACTATAAGGATATTGTTGCCAGGATGCTCAATGCCTTCAAAGAACAAGGCTGTAACATGAGCCTGAAAGTCCATTTCTTGCACTCCCATGTGAACTACTTTCCCGAAAACTTGGGGGCGTACAGTGAAGAACAAGGTGAAAGGTTTCACCAGGACATCAAGGACGCAGAGAGAAGGTACCAAGGAAGATGGAACACCACTATGATGGCTGATTTCTGCTGGTTGCTGCTGCGGGAAACCCCAGATGAAAAATACGCCAAGCAGCGCACCAAGAGAAGCATTCGGGGGAAGAAGAAACGGGCCCACCAGGAGATTGATTGACCCAAGAATGACTTTAAAATCTAAACTGTGTTGACAAATATCGTGTTTTTACTAAACTTTAGCAAATTTTTATTTCAGTTATTACCACAGTGTCGGATCTCATTTATTAGAATTTTATTTTCACACCATCGGGTGTTTGTCTTCATGTATTGCAATGGTGCGGTTTGCGTTTTCTATTCTTACATACATACCTGTACAACATTTTTTGCACATTTCTTTGCTTTGCTTTGTGTCTAACCTCGCTCTTATATGCTCAATGTTTGTGCACATGTATGTGGCTGTTTTAAGTGCAGACAATTTTGCTACCATCACAGTGTGTTTTGTTGACATTACTCTATTCTTATGTGCTGCCTTGTTACAATTTTCTTTATTCTTATTTGAATAACTACTAAACAATTAGTATAAAGAATTCATCCAAGAAACTTCTCGATCGCACTCAATCTGAAACGTTCACCTCAAACTGCTAACCCAATGTAGCAAAAAATCTGTACGTGATGGAGCAAATTGGTTACCAGATTTGGATTCAGCGCACCAAAAAACGTAAAAATCAATCGAAACATTAGAGGCAGTTTAAAAAGAAATGTTTTTAGTGTACCTGTGGTTGGTCTGCTTCATCATTTTAACTACTTGTTTTCCTTCCATTTGCATCTTCATTATCCTAACCACCTTACCTAGCTGCTTACTTTTTCCCAATAATGTTGCCTACTTTTATGGCTTATTCTTTTATAATCTTTTTCGGCTGCTGTGTTTGAGAAGCATAGCTGCTTCTTTTCCCTCTTACCTTTTTGTTTAGTTCCTTAAAAAAGTATCTCCTTTCAGTTTTAGCCACTGCTCTTCTACTTCTGGATTTTTCCTTGTAGTGAATGATATTGAGGCCATATATCGCACTAAATAGATTTCATTCCGTCTTTCCAGATTAACCTGCAGTGCCACCTCCTTACCTTCCTTCTCGGTACGCTAACCAGTCTATTTTGGAAGATGCATCACTCCTTCTTTAATAGATGCCATCTCTGCTCAGCCGTCCTTGTAATATCATCCTATGGCCCAGGAGGTAGCAGAAATTCTTTTTATGAGCACCATTTATGCAGCTATGTACGCGTCTCAGGAAGATAGGTGGACAGATTGTATTTTCAGCAATTGTCCGCTTAGCATGAAGTTACTTTTGATATGTTCAGGAGGATGCTTAGCAGTATTTATGCCTACATAGATGAGTAGCATTAGATGATATGCAGTTGTCTTGAATTTTGCGGTCTTTCTGCAACATCTCAGATTTTGGCACCTAGTAGACAGAACACTTCCTGGTATATCATGTCTGGTCAGCAGATGTAGGCCCTCATACTTCTCAGAAAGGAGTCGCCAATCACCACTACTCTTTGTTTCCTAAGCACAATAGTCACTGACTTACAGCTTTGTATTCCATTACTTCCTGTTGCTGGGATGGCTTCTCTTTCCACTTCCAGGACTGCAGGTATAGATTCTTCTGGCTTTGGTAATGTTCAGCTGTCATTTTTGTAGTTCAGTTTCACCTTCCCTCTCTGCTGGAGTTTTCCATCTTAGACTCATTTCTTCAAAGTAGTCTTTGTCACTGATGCTTCTTAGCCTTGCCTCCTCTTCCATTCTGTGTTTCCTGAGGACATTTATACTTCCCACTGTATTGGTTCCTTGTAGCCTAAAATGCTATTTGTTTGGTAATCTCATTGTTGCTACTTCTGTTCAAAGTCCCTACTTTTTTTTCTCTACAGTCCTAGTAAAAAAAAATCAGCTAGCTGCTTTTGTGAAATCTAATACTTCCAAATTCTGATTCACTGAATGTAGTCCTGTTTTGCTTGTTCATATTTTCAGGTATGGTGTGATTTCTTTCCTTTCAGACAATAAGAATTAATTAAGGAACTAATTGAGCTATCCTGAATTTTCACAGAAATCTAACAAAACATTTGATATAAATGACTTCTGACCAGTCCAACCCCTGGAATTAGCTAGTCATTCTATGTAATAACATCGAAAGGTGGAATGGGACATAGGTTCCTTTAATACCTAGGAAGTATTATGACTTCAAACTTAAGAGTATTATTAACTATCCTCTTTTGAATCCCTATTAAAGCTAGGGTGAAAACAAACCCAACAGCAAAAAGGAAGCAAAAAGCTATCAAATAAGCAACAAAAGTGACCCAACAAGCTGGTAAGCAATGTGAAAAAATCCCGGTTTCGGGTGGCAGAGTGAAGTGAAGCCATTATGCCTAAACGTAAAGGCAAGCCGTGAGCTTTTCCCGCGGAGCCTGTGCTTGCCAGTGGGGGGTCTATGGACCGGTTTGTACGGCTTACTGAGAACCAAGTAGGGGAGATTCGAGCAGGCTTAGTTGCGCTGGCTGAGACTGCGGCGTCTTCCTCCTTTGTTTCTCTCTCCCCTGATGAGCGTGCTCCTCCTGTTCTTCCGGGTCTTCTGGTGACTTCGCCGGCAAGCGGAACTGCAACCCCTTTCGTTGAGGTTGGGGCTGCGATTCTTGAGCGGGGCTTGCTTGTCGAGACTTCCAGTAGGCAACCGACTGGAAGCGTGGCTGCAGACTCAGTGAAAGGTGTAGAGGTAGCTGATTCCGCTCATGGTTTGAGTGGTGCTGGTGGAGGGAAGATTTCTTCCGAGGTTGCTACACCTGAATCCTTCTTTGTTTTCACATTACTGCGTCCTGTCTCAGTGACTTTGGACAGCATATGGGAGGCGATAACACTACTTTCACAGGTATTAACTCAGCAGTTGTCTTTTTCCACCTCTCGGATATCTAAGCTTGAAGAAACTGTCTCTAATCAAGTGGCTGAAATTGTGGAGATAAAGGGGAAAATGGATGTTTCTGAGCAGAAGCTTATTCAAGTTTCTGACTTATCCCTATCCTTGGTTAAAGATAATATGGTGCTAAGAGCGAAGCCTTGGAGAATATTACCAGATCTACCAATATACGTTTATTGAATTTCCCGATGGTTCCTGCAGTGCCACCTTTGGATTTGTTCAAGAAATATCTTCAGGAGTCTTTTGGTTCCGCCTGGTTTGTGTCCTCCTATTTTGAAAGCTTACTTCTTGCCGGTGGGCAGGGAAGATGGCAGTTGGGTCTTTAGAAATGGATTTTCTTAATGTCTCAGTTACATTCTCCTAAGGAAGATGAACTGCCTGTCTCCACTATGTTAGTGTCATTTGCCTTGTCAGATAGAGAGTGGATTCTCAAGTTAGATTATAAAAAGAGAGCTAATCTCTTTATGGGTAAAAAAATATCCCTTTTTCCTGATGTTGCCAGAGAAACTCAGAAGTGACATAAAGCTTTTTTACTTTTGCGTCCTGGGGTGATTCAGATGGGGGCATCCTTTGTATTGAGGTTTCCTTGTAAATGTATTGTTGTCATAAGTATGTGTTTTTTTCCAGCCTGAAGATTTGTCTTCTTTCATTAGCACTCATATTGTGACATCTTCTCCTTCCTGAGTGATTCCTCATCAATTTGTAAGATGTTCTTGGGCCTCTGCCATCCTCCTTTAGTGGGCAGTATTGTTACTCTGTGACTACTGGGGCGATCTCCTATCCTCAGTATCCTTACCTTTGGTTGCTTTCCCTCATTGTTGTGGGCTACTGATGCTCTTGTTAGTTTCCTATTTTGTATCTTGTATTTCTTTTTCTGCAAGTTTGTATCTTTGCTGTACAAGCGGTTTTGCATGATGATATTTGTAAAGTTCATAAATTTAAAAAAAAGAAAAGAAAAATATCCCGGTTTCAAAAATATCAGGCGAGCATTTACAGTTGTGGTCAACATTTTCACCCTTGCAGTTCAACCCCTTAATATCCAATATCTCTTTAAAAAAAAAAAGTGACCGGTGAAATGACTTTGAACTGTATATGCACACAAAAGAATCAAATCAGACAAGATCAATTAAAGGAAATAGTAGGAAATAGTTTGTAAAAACTGGGACATTGCCAGGACATGATTATTGGCGCACACAAACAATTCAGATCATTTGAATAGAAGAATCATGTTCCCATTGCTGTAAAATTAGATGCACCTGTGATCAATTGTCAGTACTCACATGACTTGAATCAACCAATGAATGATGGCCGCTCATCTTGTCACTCACTCCGCCCCTCGTGACCACATAACCCCCCTTCTTCATATCCACTGGCTACCCATCTCTTTTCGTATCCAGTTTAAATTACTAACTCTTGTCCATAAAGCTCTTCACACTAGCACCCCACAATACCTGGCAGACCTCGTCCACTTCCACACACCCCTCGCTCTTTTCATCTCAATCGCCTCACACTTCCCCCTCCCTCCCTTGCCCACCTCCAGTCCACCCGCTCCGCCTTCTTTTTCATAGGCCCTGCCCTCTGGAACTCTCTCCCTACCTTCCTCCGTCTAGAGCCCCATCACCCTACCTTCAAACGTGACTTAAAGACCAACCTCTTTTCCCTAACTTTTACCCTTTCCACCCCTTTCCTGTAGCCTCTCCCCTTGTGCTTATCGTTCTCTACTTACTCTCTCTCCCCTATCCTATCAAGAATTGTAAATTTCTCTTCAATTTTCCGGCCTTGTGCCTCACTTTATTTTATGTACTGTACACCGCTCTGATTACCACAGAAGGGCAGTTAAGCAAATGAAATAAACATAAACATAATATTTAAAATGGTCACATTTACTCTGTTTCATTTTCACAATGGTGAAGACAGGAGAGCTACCTGAGACTGTCAGAAAAGCCATTATCACCAAACATCAAAGGGATAGAAGGTCATCTTCAAAGACCTTGATTTTCCTGTGTCTACAGTTCGTAATGTTCTTAAGTTTTTTTTCTGCTCATGGAACTGTCAAGAACCTCCCAGGGCGTGGTGAAAAGAGGAACATTAATTCAAGAAATCTTTGAAGGTTAGAGCAAACTGTTGGAAAAACACCATGTACAACGTCCAACGAGCTTAAGGCTGACCTGGAGCAATCTGGTGTGGTGGTTTTAACCTGCACCATACATCACGCACTAAACAAAGAAGGACTTCATGGGCAAAGGCCAAGGAGGACGCCATTGCTCAAAGACAGACATAAAACAACATGCGTGCTCTTTGCCCAAATCCACTTTGAGAAGCCACAATCCTTTTGGGAAAATGTCCTGTAGAGAGATGAAAGCAAACTTGAGCTCACTGGCAGGACAGACCAGTGATACATTTAAAGGCGAAGAAATGAAGCTTTCCAATGGAGAACCTAGAACAAACTACCTGTGTCTGTATGCCAGTCACCTTCTCTGACCCTTCTCAAATCCAGGCTGAGAACTCGCCTCTTCGCTGCTGCTTTTGGATCTTGACTCACCTGATCTCCTTGTTTCTTTACCATTCCCCCTTGTTTTATCCTCATCTACACCTTGTGTGTTCTCTGTCTTGACTAGATTGTAAACTCTGATGAGCAGGGACTCTCTCTTACATGTCTGTGCAGCGCTGCGTATGTCTTGTAGCGCTATACAAATGCTCAGTAGTAGTAGTACCTTTTGGAAAGAGCTGAAATCTGCCATTGATAAAAGGAATCCTGGATACATTCATGAGCTGGAATAAATCAGAGTGGGAGAAAATACCAGCAGCTACAAGAAATGTTTGGCTGCTGTCATCACTGCCAAGGGTGCTATTAATACTGTCCAGGTCGTATTGTATGTGTGTTTTCTCAGAAATTACTACATCTAAGTTGCACAGACATATTTTTGGTGATGTATACCTTTTGAACATACTATTAAAATATTATGATGACATACAGTTGGAATATTTCCAATTTATTTTTCAAGATATTGTATACAACATACTTAAAATGCAAGGGTGCCAATAATGTTGACCACAACTGTAATTTTAAAAGCCAGAAAAATACTTCAATTGCTAGTGTGTGTGCGCCTGTCCCCAGGGAAATTTCCACTCACAAATCCATATGTGCCAGAAAACTCTGATTTGACTTTCTCAGGGTGGGGGGAATCTGGCAGATATAAAGCTCTGAAGAGGAGACATTTCCCTCACTAAAATGCAGTCTGCACAGTTGCTATAGATGAAGGGGAAAGGAGAATGTGTATAAGATGGTGGTGTCAAGCTCTCTTGTGTCTCCTCTCCATACTCTTATCTGTGATCACCATTTACAGGCGTGAAAAGGCTGTTGGCTAGGATTTTTCCTTTATTTCTGTTTTGCCTTTCAAGTGTTCTCTCTGAGTTAGACATTAAGGGGATAATTGTTTCTACATGTTCACACATAAATCTAAGTAGCTTTTTTTAATCTAGGTATTTTGGTCATACAGTATGTTTATGTACATGGCCGCTTCTATGTGTAAGGAGATGATGATACTACTACTACACATTTATAAAGCATGGGATTGCAGTTCTGTAAATACGTGTGCACAGCTGATTGGACTGTACATTCTTTCACTGCGAGTGGCAGAGGGATGGAATGTGGGCAGAGCATAAGGCTATGCTTGTAAATTATAAACTACTGTACTATGATTTGTGTGTGTGTGTGTGGTGTGTGGTGTGTTGTGGTTGGTTGTTTTTTTTTTGTTTTGTTTTTAATTCATTGTGGGCCTTTATAATAGCCCTAGGACTGGTAAGTGAGCATGCCTTAAATTGGTGCACAGTTTCAGTTTATGATAGGATTTAATAAAGTACACTCATACTGGACTTTATATGCACATTTTATGCATGTTTTCTAAACACATTAACTATGCAGAACTTTTTTTTTTTTTTTTTTTTTTTAAACTTACATTTTAACAAAATTCATTTCATTCAGGTATACAATAATGTAACATGGAAAACCAGAAACCTGATCAACACAAAATCTCAAAGTAAAATATGAACCAAAACTAGACCACAATCAAGGAATTGGGAAGAGGCCCCAGGAAATTACACAAAAGAAATATGCATTAGCATATATTCAATCAAGGTGGAGTATGACTTATGTGTCAGCCGAATGAGACTCATCCAGGACAGCCATAGGTTCCCTAGCCAAAAAATTCCAGTAATTGTTTGGGCTCAAAAAAACAAACAATTCATCTTTAAAGGAAACATGATATTTCGCTGGAAATCTCAACACAAACACCCCCCCCCCTAAGGAAAGAGTACATGCCCATGTGTTTAAAACTTGTTTGATGTATTTTATTACAAATAAAGCTTGGTGCTTTGATTAAAACCTTGCTCCATATTCATCAGGTGCAAATTCTATTTCATTCAAGCAAAAATAATTTTGATGAAGATTTGTGAAAAGATTAGCTGTTTGGTTAATTAGTATTTCACAGCAAAACAAGGAAAAATGTTCTCTGCAGCCATGAAGGCAGCTTTTTAAATTCTTTCCAAACCAACAGAAGTTGGAAAGTTCTCTGGGAACAAGCAGAAAGTCGGCCCTCACATAGGGTGTTGTCGGCAGGAGCCCACATGATAATCTCTCCTCAGCTTTCAAAGAAAACCTTTAGGAGATAGCACCCTTAGGCAGGAAGAACATGGTGTATCTTGCCTCTAGTCTCCTCTTTTTCCATGGAGCCCATTTGTTGTCTGTTTCCCTCGAGGGAAAAAGTTGATAGTTTTTATCTTAAATTCTTTTCTCCGGTCTCGTACCAGTCTCTTCTCACCTCAGAGAAGATTGCCTTGGCATCACGTTTCTCAGGTTTTCTTTTCTAATCTAGTTTTCGTTTAGCACAGGTTTGTGCCTTTTTCCTGGCTGGGCCAAATGAGTTTGATCTTGCAGAGGCTGTCTATCCTGCCATGTCCTCGGTGGCTTCAGGCTGTGCGACCGCTGTGCACACAATATGTCATGCACAGACCCATACGACGGCTGCCTTTGACTGACTAAGGCCAGATCATGATCCCTTGGTCTGCAGTCTCTGTAAGCAGATGATACCCAAGGCTCTTAAGAGCTGTCGGCAGCAGCGCAAATCCATCTTCTACAAACAGGACTCTGCCCTTGAGATGTCCGCGAGACCTCCCTCCAAGTCTTCCTTCGGGACCTCGGATCCTTGCGGGGACCAAGCGGCCTCAGAGCCCTGAGGCCATGTAGCTTTCAGCCGGAGCTCCACAGACAAGGGCTGCCAGAAGAGCTGGAAACCCTCAAAGACCGTGTCGGGAGATGAATCATGGGCATTTGAGAAATCCACTGGCCTAGAACTTGTAGCCATTGACACGAACGTAAGAGCGATGGTCAGAAGAGGTGAACATAAGAACATAAGATATGCCTTACTGGGTCAGACCAAGGTCCATCAAGCCCAGTATCCTGTTTCCAACAGTGGCCTATCTAGGTCATAAGTACCTAGCAATTTCCCCCAAAAGACACAGGTTCCACAATGCTTGTATTGGGTCAAGCATTGATATCCTGGGTCTGTTTCTAATAATTGTTTATGGACCTTTCCTCCAGGAACTTGTCCAAACCTTTTTTTAAACCCAGCTACACTAACAGCCTTTACTCTATCCTCTGGTAACAAATTCCAGAGTTTGATTACACAGGTACACTAAAAAAATGTTTTTTTAAACTGCCTCTAATGTTTCGATTGATTTTTACGTTTTTTGGTGCGCTGAATCCAAATCTGGTAACCAATTTGCTCCATCACGTACAGATTTTTTGCTACATTGGGTTAGCAGTTTGAGGTGAACGTTTCAGATTGAGTGCGATCGAGATAAAAGTTTCTTGGATGAATTCTTTATACTAATTGTTTAGTAGTTATTCAAATAAGAATAAAGAAAATTGTAACAAGGCAGCACATAAGAATAAAGTAATGTCAACAAAACACACTGATGGTAGCAAAATTGTCTGCACTTAAAACAGCCACATACATGTTGTCGTGCCCTCTCTGGCCAAGCGGTAGCCACTGGTATTGCAAGGCTCTGGAGGGTGGTAGTTGTGCCTTCACCGATATAAACCACAAAACACTTCTTTCCAAATTAAAGGGTTTTATTCCCCGTCCCTTGAGGGTACTTTATCTTCATGAACATAAATCAAATGCCTTGCTTGGACATATAACAAAGTAACAAAAGCAAACAGAACTTGCTTCCTTCAGCTTCCAAAACAACAAATAAAGGAAAAGAACAAAACAGCTTAAATATTTCAATATGGTTCTTTCTCCTGTAGCTGACAGCACAGCTTATATCTACTTCACTTAGAGAGAGCTGCAGCCTGTTGCTTATAACACTAAAGCTAGGACAAAAACTAATTACTTATCTGAGAGAGAACTCAGGTTCAATCAAGGTCAAAGAGCAGTCCATCAATTCTGGCATATCATTTTCTTCTGCATTTTGATATTCCATTAACTCTGGCTGACTGGAAGGTTCATTCTGGACCTCAGCAGTAACGTGGGAGAATGGCTGGTTAACCTCGTCAGACAGGCAGTTCCTCTCTTCCTTAGAGCTAGTGTCTCTCTGGGAATTACCATGTATTCTAGAGTTGAGCTTTTCAGAGCACTGCCCCTGCTGGTATTTTAGAATATAGCTCAACTCCTGGTTTGCTCGGCTAGTGGAATAATTAAGGGAATTTCTCTGCCGGTTCAGGCTTCCCTTTTGTAACCCAGATGAGCTAGATTGGAGAGCTCGTGACGGAGTTTCACAGGGAGCTGTGAGCTTACAATGACTACAAAACTCTTCAGCTTTTTCTGATGAGTAAAACCTTTTCCTTCTAGGGTTTTTAAAACCAGAAGGGGGGATATTTTCAGCCTCTAGATAGTGGGACCTTGTGTGCCTATTTCCATACCTCCAGGGTTGTCTTCTTTCATATGGCAAATCACTCTTGCATTCGCTCTGTGCACTGGAACCTGCAACTGCAGTCTTCTTGCGTCTCTCTGGCTCAAACACACTATCTGGCTGTTGATATCTCTCTGCTTCACTCAGGTCTTCGGTTCCCCTCTGACCTTCACGCTGGCTCTCTAGTTGCTCCAAAGCCTCATTGTCACTCTCTCTTACATTCTCATACCTGCTCCATGCTTCCCAGGGTTTTAGCTGCCTTTGCTGTATTCTCTCAGAGTGTGTCCGTGGCTGCTTCAGCTCCTCTCCCTCTCTGATTGTCTGGGAGCCTATTTTATCCCAGTGTTTCCTTGCTCCACCCCCACCCAGCTGAACCCTGTCAGGTAAAGTGAATTCCCTTCCTTTGCTGGCTGGGTGTGTCCTCATTGGGCTTTTGCACGTGTTTCTAGGTTGCTCACGGTAACCATCTGACATTTCCTTGTTTACCCTGTCACTTTTTCTGTGCTCCTTTATGCTGAACTGCATTTTCTCGGGTTGTTCGGGGTCTGCACTGTTACAATGTGCACAAACATTGAGCATATAAGAGCGAGGTTAGACACAAAGCAAAGCAAAGAAATGTGCAAAAAATGTTGTACAGGTATGTATGTAAGAATAGAAAACGCAAACCGCACCATTGCAATACATGAAGACAAACACCCGATGGTGTGAAAATAAAATTCTAATAAATGAGATCCGACACTGTGGTAATAACTAGCAAATTTTTATTTCAAAGTTTAGTAAAAACACGATATTTGTCAACACAGTTTAGATTTTAAAGTCATTCTTGGGTCAATCAATCTCCTGGTGGGCCCGTTTCTTCTTCCCCCGAATGCTTCTCTTGGTGCGCTGCTTGGCGTATTTTTCATCTGGGGTTTCCCGCAGCAGCAACCAGCAGAAATCAGCCATCATAGTGGTGTTCCATCTTCCTTGGTACCTTCTCTCTGCGTCCTTGATGTCCTGGTGAAACCTTTCACCTTGTTCTTCACTGTACACCCCCAGGTTTTCGGGAAAGTAGTTCACATGGGAGTGCAAGAAATGGACTTTCAGGCTCATGTTACAGCCTTGTTCTTTGAAGGCATTGAGCATCCTGGCAACAATATCTTTATAGTTCTCATCCCGCCTGTTCCCCAAGAATTTGAGAACAACATCCTTGAAGGAATCCCAGGCTTCTTTTTCCTTCTCAGACATCGTTTCAGCGAATGCTCCATCTGAAATGAGTTTCCTTATATCAGGGCCAACAAACACTCCTTCCTTTAGCTTTGCTTCAGAAAGTCGGGGAAACTTTGAGCAAAGGTACCGAAAGCACTCACCATCTTTTGGAAGGGACTTGATGAATTGCTTAATGAGACCCAACTTAATGTGGAGAGGTGGTAATAGAATTTTATCACGAGGTACCAAGCTCTCATGAAGAACATTTTTCTCACCGGGTCTCAAATACTCCCGAATTGGCCAGTCTTTTTCCCCCAGTGTAGGTCGCGGGCCCGGCTATCCCACAAGCAAAGGAAGCAGGGATATTTGGTGAAACCGGATTGCTGCCCTAATAGCATGGATAGAATTTTAAAGTCTCCACAAATCATCCACTTATGCTCATCATAACGAATCTTCTGAAGAATCAGGGCCAAATTCTCGTATTTTTCTTGGAGAATAACAGAGTGAGCAATAGGAACTGAAGCGAATGTGTTGCCATTATGAAGAACACCTTTTATGCTGTCTTTTGATGAATCAATGAACAGCCGCCATTCAGCAGGATCATACTTGAGTTTAAACTTTTCCATCACTCCGTATATATCGTTGCAAAATACCAAATCTTCCTCTTTGCTGAAATACTTCAAAAATTGTGTCTCGCGGTTGCGGTACCAATAAAAAGTTGTTCCTGGTGACAATAGAGTTTTCTGTTTAAGCCGAGAACCTAGCAGTTGGGCAGTATCTTTTGGGAGTCCTAAATCCCGGACTAAATCATTCAATTCAGCTTGAGAGAAAAGTTCAGGTTTCGGATCTGGTTCAGTTTCAAACTCGGAAGTACTGGACTCATCGGGAAAAGCCATCTGATGAGTCTCATCATGATCAGAACCGTCCACACAAATATGTTCCAAAGATTTTGGTGGTTCAGGTACAGGTACTTCGTTGCTATGAGGCATAGGCCTAATTGCTGAGGGAAGGTTGGGGTAACTTATTACGTTCTTATTTTTTAAGTTGTATCTCTTCACAATGCAAGAGCAAAAATAGCAGTCACTGCTGTGGTCTCAATTCCGAAACGAAATGCTTGTTTTTTACCTTTCATCCATAAGCGTAGATCTTCCTCACATGTCTTGCACACTTTGTGAGGAGCCCACGGTTTGTCTTGATCGCCTAACTTCAAACCGAAATAGGCGAAATATACTTTTTTAATAAATGCAGAAATGTTCCTCTGCCGCTTTTTCACGGTATATTCCCCACAAATAAAACAAAAACTTCCGGAGAGTTGACGCAACCTCTGGCTCTGGGAGCCATCACAAATACACAGCACTGCAAACTACAACTGTAGTGAACCACTTCGGAATAAAGCTGGATTACGACTGAGCAAACAAAAGGTAATAATGAACTTGCAAGAAACTGAAATTTGACAGGAACGTTCATGTCGCAACCACCGTGTTTGAGCGAGCGAACGAGGCGAGGCGAACAGGAAAGAACATGCGCCAGCGCGAGTACTGGATTTAGCCCCCGCCTCCCAATTGTCCTGTTAATGTATAAAATGAATACAAAACACTCTAAAATATCATGAGGGAGTGTTTCTAGTTAGTTAACCATTACAACCTCTATTTTGGGCCAAGAAAATAAACTGCAGTCGGCTAAAAAGAAATTATGTGAACATTCCTTATATGGGTAAGAAATCTAATTTTGCAAGAAAACGTGACGTGATGGAACATTTTGGCTATTTTTCCTGGATTCAGCACCCCAAAATCTATAGGAATCAGTTGCAAAACTGGAGGCAGTTTTTTGGTAATGTACCTGTGTTATATATACACACACAAGATGAGAAAATTTTACAATGCCACTTTTGCATTTACAAAAAGGACAAGGACATAACATAAGATGTGTCATACTGGGTCACACAAAAAAGGTCCATCAGGCCACCCAGTAACCCTTTTCCACAATGACCACTGCAGGTCAGTGTACCTGGCGGGATTCCATGCTGCTTATTCAATGGCTAAGCAGCGGATTTCCATAGTGCACTTTAATAATGGCTTATGGATTTTTCTCCTCCAGGAGCCTGCTGAAATGTTTTTAAACCTAGCTACACTAATAGCTTTCACAGCATTTTCCGACAACAAATTCCAGAGCTTAATTCCACACTGAGTGAAAAAATAATGTTCTCTGATTAAATCTTAAATGTTTTAGTTTGTAGCTTTGTTGTGTCCCCCCTGGTCTTTGTACTCTTTGAAAGAATAAAACAACCCCACAGATTCACATTTACTCTTTCTATGCTGCTCATTGTTTTATAGACCTGTACCAACTCTCCCCTTAGCGCTCTCTTCTCCAAGCTGAAAAGTCCTAACCCTTTAAGCCTTTCCTCATATGGGTATCTTTTCATCCACTTTAATTTTTGTCACTCTCCTCTATATCTTTTCTAATTCTGCTATATCTTTTTTTTCAATGCAGAGACAAGAGCTGCATGCAATACTCAAGGGGCTATCACACCATGGAGTGACAGAGGCATTATAATACCCTTAGTTTAATTCTCTGTTCCTTTCTTTATAATTCCTAGCATTCTATTAGCTTTCTTGGCTGCCACTGCACACTCGGCAGAGGGTTTCAGCATATTATCCACGAGGACACCTAGATCAGTGGTTCAGACCCTTTTGCTGCAAGGCCCACATTTAAAATTCAAACATTTTTGCGGCCCACATGTTAAATAAAGTTAATATACTAATAAAGTGCTTTATAATTTATACTATAAATATAACTTTATAAAGTACTATGCTATATTTTTCTCTAAATGTTTAACTGCGTGTTGATTGGTACACAAGAGTTCTTTTCATTTACCTTTATTGTTAAAGATGGCACGGTTTCCGGCTGGACAGCATGTGTATTCTGGCTGGAATTTGTGACAAACACACTCGAGATCATCCTCCACGTTCATTCTTGACCGATATCTGGTTTTCATGGCAGTCAATGCAGAAGATGAAATCTCGCATAAATAAGTTGTTGAAAAAGGTAGAAGAACTTTCATTGCCAGGGCTGACAAAAATGAATATTCCAGCGAAACAGTACACCAAAAGAAAGATATCCACAGCAGGGTTATTAAATTTGATTTGTAATGTGTGATCGCTACACTGCTCTGCTAATTCTTCTTGTGCATGACCGGTTAATTCAGAGAATGCACACTGAAAAGGATTACAAATCCAGTCGTAAGCTTCAATGTCTTCATGCGTGAAGTATTTGTTGAAATATTCAGCAAGAGATGTCAGGTGCTCTTTGATTACACCAGTGACCCCTTTCAACTTCTTGCCATTAACTTCATTGCTCTCTATAAATTAACAAAACAAGTCAAACATGACTTGTGAATTGTTCTCGAGTCGTGTGCGCCAAAGTCGTAACTTCTTCTTAAAGGCTGCAACTTTGCCGTATGTCTTGAGTATACTGGCATCTTTACCCTGCAGGGATATGTTCAAACTGTTTAAAAGGCTAAACATGTCAGCAAGGTAGGCCAGCATGGCAAGCCACTCAGTATCAGTGACCTTAGCTGCCAGGTCGAGATTGTGTTCGGTCAAAAACTGCAACAATTCTAAACGAAGCTCAAACACCCTTGCAAAAACTTTTCCTCTGGACAGCCAACGCACAGCCGAGTGCAATAGGAAGCCATATTAGACCTAGTCCTTAGTGGAACACCAGATCTAGTGCAAGAGATAAGGGTGTTGGGGCCACTTGGCAATAGTGATCATAGCATGATCGCCTTTGATTTAATTAGTGGAGGAGGGATAGTAAGGAAATCCACAGTACTACCTTTTAACTTTCGAAAGGGAGACTATGATAAAATGAGGAAAATAGTTAAGAAAAAGCTAAAGGAGCAGTTATAAAGGTTAAAGACTTACATCAAGCTTGGGTGTTGTTGAAAAATACTATCTTGGAAGCCCAGACCAGCTGTATTCCACGCTTTAAGAAAAGTGGAAGGAAGTCCAAAAAACTGCCAGCATGGTTTAAAGGTGAGGTCAGAGAGGCTGTTGCCAAAAAAGCATCTTTCAGGAAATGGAAAAAAAAGAGCCAAACAATGAAACCTGGAAACAGCACAAGCACTGGCAAGTCAAAAGCAAGGCATTGATAAGGCAGGCAAAGAGAAAATTTGAGAAGAAGCTTGCTGTGGAAGCAAAAACGCGAAATAAAGATTTTTTCAAATACATTCGTAGCAAAAAACCTTTGAGAGAGTCAGTTGGTCCATTAGATGATAGAGGGGTTAAAGGGGCACTAAGAGGCGACAAGGCAATAGCGGGGAGACTGAATTCTTTGCTTCGGTCTTTACTGAAGAAGATGTAGAGATGTTACCCATGACTGAAGTGGTATTTTAAGGTGCAGAAGAATTGAAGGAAATATCAATACAACTATTAGATAAACTGAAGAGTAGCAAATCACCTGGGCCGGATGGTATACATCCAAGGGTGTTGAAAGAACTGAAATATGAGATTGCAGACCTGCTATTAGTAATCTGTGATCATTAAAATCATCTCTTAATACCTGAAGATTGGAGGATCACCAATGTAACACCAATTTTTAAAAAGGGTTCCAGGGGTGATCTGGGAAACTACAGACCAGTGAGCCTGACATCAGTACCGGGAAAAATGGTAGAAACCATCATACAGAATAAAATTACTCAGCATGTAGATAGTCATGGCCTAATGGAAGACAGCCAACATGGCTTTAGAGAAGGAAGATCTTGTCTTACTAATCCGTTATGTTTTTTTGAAGGTGTGAATAAACAGGTGGACAAAGGTGAGTTGGTTGATATAGTGTATCTGGACTTTCAGAAAGCCTTCGACAAGGTCCCTTTGGCAAAAACTAAAGAGTCATGGGATAGGAGGCAGTGTACTACTGTGGATCAGGAACTGGTTAAAAGATAGTAAGCAGAGGGTAGGGCTAAATGGCCAATTTTCCCAATGGAGAAAGGTGAATAGTGGTGTACCCCAGGGATCTGTGCTGGGTCTGCTGCTTTTTGACATATTCATTAATGACATGGAAAGTGGAATAACGAGTGAGGTTATCAAATTTGCAGATGACACAAAACTATTTAAAGTTGTTAAAACCCAAGAGGATTATGGAAAATTACAAGAGGATCTTGATAAATTGGAAGACTGGGCATCAAAATGGCAGATGAAATTTAATGTGAGCAAGTGCAAAAGTTATGCACCTAGGGAAGAACAACCCAAACTATGGTTACACAATGCAAGGTTCCACATTAGGAACCACCACCCAGGAAAGAGATTTAGGCGTCATTGTGGATAACATGTTAAAACCCTCGGCCCAGTGTGCAGCAGCAGCCAAGAGAGCAAATAGAATGCTAGGTATCATAAGGAAAGGAATGGAAAATAAAACAAAAGATATTATAATGCCTCTATATCGTTCCATGATGAGACCGCACCTTGAATATTGTGTGCAATTCTGATCGCCGTATTTAAAAAAGGATATAGTGTTATTAGAAAAGGTTCAGAGAAGAGCCACCAAAATGGTAAAGGGGATGGAAGGATACTCCTATGAAGAAAGGCTAAAAAGGTTAGGGCTCTTTAACCTGAAAGAGAGACGGCTAAGGGGAGATATGATAGAAGTCTATAAATTAATGAACAGAGTGGAACGGGGAAACGTAGATCTATTGTTTATGTTATCAGAATATAGAAAGACTAGGGGACATGCAATGAAGCTACAGGGTAAGACTAATAAAAAACTATTTTTTCACTCAATGTGTAAGCAAACTCCGGCATTTGTTACCAGAGGATGTAGTAAAGGCTGTTAGTGTAGCTGGGTTTAAAAAAAGGTTTAGACAAGTTCCTGGAGGAAAGGTCCATAAACCATTATTAAAAAGGGACCCAGGATATCAATGCTTGACCCAGTATAAGCATTGTGGAACCTGTGTCTTTTGGGGAAACTGCTAGATACGTATGACCTAGATTAGCCACTGTTGGAAACAGGATACTGGGCTTGATGGACCTTGGTCTGACCCAGTATGGCGTATCTTATGTTCTTATGACTCAATACAAAGTTGAGCAAATAATCATCTGTTCACTATTCTAATGAAGTTTACAATCTGTACACAATCTTCGAATACAAATCCCAGAGTTTTTCAACTTCTTTGAAGCCAATGCCTCACGATGGATCATGCAATGGGTGCCTACAATCTCGGTGACACTTGCTTTATGCGAGTTAGAACACCACTGTTGCGGCCAGTCATTGTGGCAGCACCGTTGTAATTCGTACACTGCAGTCCAAAAGTTGTGAAAAAAAAAAAACGGTTAACACACAAAATATTTCATCGACCATTATTCCCGCTGGCAATGACTTGCAAAAAAAAAAAAAAAGCGCCTCTTGTATACCATTTTGCCAACAATAGTGAACAAGCAAGCAACTGTGACTCGCCGGCGATGTCAGTTGACTCATCTAATTGAATAGAAAACTTAGATTGTAATCGTTCAGTTAGCTGCGTGACAATGTCTTCGGACATTTCAGATATTCTTCTGCAGATAGTATCATTTGAGATAGGAATGCTTTTCAGTTTTGTGCATACTCTGAGCCGAACAATACATCACAAATCTCAACAGCAGCTGGCATGATAAATATTCTCCAATAGTGTGCGGTTTCTTTGATTTTGCGATTCTCTGGGCAGTCAAGTACGATGCTTTAAGAGCTTTTCATTGAGAGTGACTCTTTTTTTAATACTGTCTTCTGTTTACTATATTCCTCGGCTTTACGCTCAAAAAAAATCTTTGGTTTTATTCTGTAGATTTGGATGTCTTGTAGTTAGATGACGACACATTTTCATCAGCTTCATTGCCTCATTAGAGAGGATTTTCAAACAAACACACTGTGGCAGATTTTGGTCATTTGCTGATGGAACGAAAGCATACTTAATATACTCCACATCATATTTTCGAACATATTTAGTTTTCTTACAAGTATCAACTTTAACATCGTCTCGATCACAATCACTTTCGATGCCACTATCATCAATTTGTTTGTGTGAAGTCGAAGGCTTACGTTTCACAAATCGATCCATTGCCTGCCTCAAATGGTGCCAGGTCTCGCTCTCATGCTGCACACGCTGCTTACAGACACGTGGCTGGCAGCCTGCCTCAAATGGCGCCGGCCGGGTCTTGCTCGCTGTGAGAGCAAGTCACACTCTCACAGCAGTGACTCAGCAGTGAGCAGGCAGCAGCTAATTGAGCACCTGTCGGGCGGGGGGGGCGGCTCGTGCACAACTTACTCGAGTCCTGATTGGTTGGTGAGACTGAGAGTGATGAATCTTATCTGATGACGAGCATAAGACCGGAAGTGACGTGACTGACGTCACATAACCGGAAATGACAACTTGCCGGCGCGGCGACGCATGGTCTTTAAAAAAAAGAAACAAGCTTTCCAATGAAAATCCCCAGATCCCAAGATTTGATCAAAAAACCCAAGATCTCGTGAAGAAAGCCCGAGTGGTATGACTTCAGCATGGCCCACAATACTCCCTGTCACGGCCCACCTTTGGTCCGCAGCCCACGGGTTGAGAACCACTGACGTAGATCCTTTTCCAGGGTGGTGACTCTTAATGTGGAATCTTGTATCATGTAGCTATATTTAATTTAATAAGGGCATTTATAACCCACTTTTTCTAAAAACAGATTCAAGGCAGATAACATACAGACTAAAAGTCATTATGCAGTTTCATATTATCTAATACAGCAACTGCTGTCTACTATAACAATAGTATATTGCAGCACTTTTCATTGGTTAAATAACCAAGTTTTTAGTCATTTTCTAAAGGCCTCAATTTCTCTCCTGGTGCAGGTCTTTTGGTAATCCATTCCACTCAACTGGAGAATTTACAGTTAAAGTTATCTTACTAATCTACACTGCTTCCTATAAAAGTATTTTAACCGAGTATCAACTTCCGATCTTAAGGATCTTGATGACAAATATTTCTATACATGTATTCAAATACGTTGGAGCATTACCCCAAATGATCTTGTATCATAGATAACAATTTAAATCTTACTCTCTTATCTATGGGTAGCCAATACAGATTTTTCAGGATTGGTGATACCCTGTCCCATCTCTTAGCTTTACAATAACTTTTAGCTGCCACACTCTGTACTAACTGTAGTCTTGAATGCAATTTTTTTATCCATACCCAAGAAAACCAAGTTGCAGTAATCCAATTGGGTGATGACAATAGTCTGTACAATAGTTCTTAAGCAAAAAACATACATTCTACAGATAGATATGTTTAATCAGACAGATTCAAGCTTAAGTTTTCATAGGCCATTTTGGCAACCTTGGTAACTTGCTTAGCCATTGTTAAACTAATCAAAAAGTTACCCCAATACTTCAGACTTCTTATTAACTTAAAATGACTACACCATCCATACATGGCCACATCCTTGGAAACTCAACCTCTTCTTTACCAACCCCAAAGTACCTTCGTATAATACGCATTCATTTTCAGGCCACTGTGGCACATCCATAGCTTAGACTTTTTCATAAGTTCTATTATATTAGAAGCCTCATCAAGTGTGTTAAACAGGAAAAAGTATTCATATATCATCTGCATATGAAAACTGAAGTAACCCAAATTATCTAACATTCTACAGTATAGATGTTAAACAAGATAGGCGAAAGATGTAACCCCTCTGGGATTCCCCACTTCATAAATCAATCCTCTAACATAACATCTTGGAACTTAACCCTACATGACTTTTTTGAAGGAAGTCTGAAACCATACTATCACCATTTCTGAAATTTCTATTTCATCTAAATTTCTGAACCAGCAGCGAGTGTTCAACTATATCAAAGGCTGCAGACAAGTCAATTTGAATCACTTTGATGGCCTTCATCTAAGTTCCTCCAATAATGCTGTGATACAGTTTCCGCACTATATGCGGTCCAAAACCCAAACTGAATTGGTGCCAATATATTAAACCTATCCAGATGATCTTTTAATTAGCCGGCCACTATTGCCTCCAGTATTTTTGCCAGTAAGGCTAAATTTGCTATAGGTCTATTAGCAGCATCAAGCCCCTCCCCTCTATTTTACATCCATTGATCAAGGATGAAAAAGATCTTCTTAAAATGCTTTGGCTGCAATCTCTGACTCAGTACTTCATTTATTCAGTTGGCAATCCATTTCACTGTTCTACAGCCAAAATGCTTCCGAAATAAATTTGGTCACAATTTACAAAGTTTGGGTCACTGAGAATGAAAATGCTGCTTAAATTGTTTATTTGATCTAGTTTTCAGTTTACACTACTGGGTCAGTACATACGACCTCAACTTCGGAAGTGCTAAGGATATTCTTGTTATAATGGAAAGGGATCTCAATTTAAACCATAAATTAATTAAATACATGCACATCTTGCATCATACACAGTCATAAATGATGCAATACTAACTTAGCTTAATTACACCACTCTGCAGAACAAATCCTGCAACATTTTTTAACAAACATGGCATGCCAGTAGTATTTTGGCTGTAGACAAGTTCTCAGTGCTTGATTTTTTTCTGTTTAGCCAAAGCGAGAGATGCATCATAAATGTTTGAGCAATGCAGATCATTTCTGCTACGTTTGTGGTGAAGTTACTTTTGCATCACAAAAACAAAGCATAACCGCTTTACTTTCGCTGCAAAATTGGAAATGAGGAAACAAAGAGCTGGGCCCAACAAATATGCTGCAATACTTCTGCAACAAATCTTTGCCAGTGGTTGAATAGAAAAAGGAAAGCCATGCTTTGTGCAGTACCAATGATTTGGAGAGAGAAACACTTCTGCATGGAGCCTTCTGTTGGGAAAGGTTTGTCGAAGAAAAAGAAAAAAAAGTGGACAGTGCAGTATCCAATCATTCCATCAGCTATAGGCCCTTTACCCAATGTAGAAGGGCTGTCAGCTTCTGATGCTCCAGAATCACTCTCACTTGAGTCAGATGAGGAAGAAGAGGATGAAGCTTCCGGTCCCAAACCAGCGGTCACATGACCCAGATTTTCTCCCATCCTCTGAACCACACTTTATAACACAAGGTGAACTGAATGACCTTGTCAAGGATTTGGACCTACCTAAGAGTAAGGCAGAGATGTTGGGCTCCAGACTGCAGCAGTGGAATTTCCTGTCAGGTAATGTTAGGGTTTCCATGTTCTGTGAACGTCAGAGTGTAGTTACTCACCTGTAACAGGTGATCTCTGGGAACAGCAGGAATCAGTCTTCACACATGGGTGACGTCAGCATTGACAGAGCCCCACGCAAGAACACTTTTGGGAGCATCCCTCCACACATGCATGCATGCCATCCTAATAGTTCTTCCCAGTCAGGTACAAAGCACAATTAAAAGAAAACAACAAAAAAAAAAACACAACACCCTAGGAAAACCAAAAAGGTAAAAAAAAAATTACAAAAAAAACATTAGTTCCATTTACAACTCTGAGAGGAGGTGGGGGGGGGGGGGTTGTGAAGACTGATCCCTGCTGTTCCTGGAGATCACTTGTTACAGGTGAGTAGCTACACTATCTCCAGAAACAAGCAGGAATGCAGTCTTCACATATGGGACTCCTTAGCATACAACTATCCAGAAGGAGGGAGGAGACCGAACTACAAGAAGAGTAAAAGTAGGGATCCATCAGACTCAGCCCCTTGGGCATATTCCTCCTGGAATAGTCAGGAAAGACCATGGGTGGAGTTGTTTCAATCTGAAAAAGGTATCTTAAGACTGCTTATCCAAATTGTGCATCTTGACTGGAGTCCTCATCAAGGCAATAATGGGCAGAAAAGGTACATATAGAAGACTATGTGGCTGCCTGGCAAATCTCAGAGATGGACACAGAACAGAAGTTGGCCATAGTAGCAGCCACAGCTCGGACATTGTGGACTGCGACATGTCCTTGTAGTGAAAGGCCAGTTTGTGTGTAAGCAAAGGACATGCAGTCAGAAATCCAGTTGGAAAGGGTCATTTTGGAAACTGGGAGACCCAGGTGATAGGGTCAAAACACAGAGCCGTGAGGACTGGTGATGACCCTTAGTCTTGTCAACGTAGAATGCCAGTGCTCTCTTGCAATCAAGAGTATGTAATCTTGCTTCGGCTTTAGGAGCCCGAGGCCTACGAAAAAAGGCCAGAAGAGAAATGATTGGTTAAGGTAGAACGGGGTAACCACCTTTGGAAGGAATTTAGGAGTTGCCCATATTTATTTATTATTTATTATTTATTATTTACATTCTCTTATATACCGCGCTATTCTGCATCAGTGCGGTTTACATTGAACAAACTGAAATTACATTGAACAGGGTATTATAACTTGGAGATAACTATTTTACAGGGAACATGGGCTATGGAGGGTTAAGTGGCTTGCCTAAGACCACAAGGAGCACCTGTGGGACTAGAAACCCCAGTCCTTCCTACTTTATCATGATGAAGTGAGTGTATGGCACATAGTCCACCAGAGCCTGTAACTCGTTAACCCTACGGGCAGAGGTTAGAGCGATGAGAAAAACTACTTTCCAGGTGAGTAACTTGAGGGAAGCTGTCACCAGAGGCTCAAAAGGGAGGTTTCAGTGACTGTGCGAGGGCAACATTGAGGTCCCATGCTATGGCAAGGGGGTAGATTGATGGCTTTGTTAAAAGGAGTCCTCGCATGAATTGTGCTACAAGCAAATGGGAAGAAATTGGGTGATCCGCAATTGGGCGGCAAGAGGCCAAGATTGCACTCAAGTGGACTCTGACGGAGTTAGTTTTCAATCAAGACATGGACAGATGAAGAAAGGACTGCAGTAAGTACTCTAAGGGACAAGTACATGGATTGAGAGTTCTCTGGGAACACCACAGGGAAAATCTGCACCATTTAAAGGCATATGTACGTCTAGTAGAATCCTTTCGAGAAGCCAGTAAGACTCGAGTCACATCTTCTAGAAGCCCGAGGTCACAGAGGATGAAGCGGTTAGCAGCCATGCTGTCAAAACACAAGGCTCTAAGGTTGAGATGAAGTAGCATCCTATGGTCCTGCAAGAGCAGGTTTGGTGCACATCCCAGTTGAAGAGGTTATTCCCATTTCAAAGAAGCAGGGGAAACCATGGCCGATAGGGCCAAAACGTGGCAATGAGACTCATCTTTCCCCTGTCCAATTATAACTTGAAGAGTGTTTTGGGATGAGAGGAAATGGCAGGAATGCATATAGCAGACCCTGGCCCCAGTGAAGGAGAAAAGCATCCCAGTTCTTGCTTTATGGAAATGGAACTCTAACATAAATGAGGGAGCTGGGCATTCAGTGGAGCAGCAAAGAGGTTGATTATGGGCATCCCCTATAAGTGGAATAAGCATTGTGCTATCTCGTGATGGAGCATCCATTCGTGTGGATGAAGAACCCAGCTGAGCTTGTCAGCTAGCTGATTTTCCTCTCCCAGAAAATAAACTGCTTGAAGAAGAATCTGATGAGCTATCATGAAAGTCCAAAGACGAACTGCTTCATTGCAGAGGAGGCAAGAATCCATACCCTCCTGCTTGTTGATATAGAACATGACAATCTGATTGTTAGTCTGCACGAGAATGGGTTTTCTCTTCCCAACTATTGGGACAGACCAGAGGGCATTGGCGATTGCTCTGAGCTCCAAGAAACTGATGTAATGAGAGGCTTTGAGGGGTCCACTGGCCCTGGTGGTGTATGGCTGTGAAGATATACTCCCCAGCCATGCTTAGATGCATCGGTTGTCAGAGAATACTGTGGTGTATACCTTTGAAAAAGGTAACCCTACGAGAAGGTTTTGGGCTGTGCGCCACCATTGGAGGGAGTTCACCAGTTCAGATGAGATTGTGATCTTTTCTGAGAGGCAACCTGTGGACTGTGTCCACTGTTCTGAAAGGGCCCACTGACCTGGGCGCATGTGAAGACGGGCATATGGAACAACATGGACTGTGGAGGTCATAATGCCAAAGACATGAAGCATGTTTCGAGCAGTGAAAGTGGCTTGCTGTTGACAATGGATTGCCAGGGTGATGAGATGATTAAGGCGGTCCTCTGGCAAGAATGTTTGAACTTGTGTCATATCTAGATGAGCACCTATGAACTCCAGAGTCTGAGGTGAGTTAAGTGGGACTTTGGATAAACTGATGACAAAACCCAAATGTTGCAGAACGAGGATGGTATGATGAAGAAACGTGGCAATCACGTGAGGGTATCTCCCTTGATGAGCCATTTGTCTAAGTAAGGGAAGACAAAGATTCCTGAGGTGTGTAGGTAGGCTACTATGACCGTGAGACACTTTGTGAAAACCCTTAGAGCCAAAGCTAGCCCAAAAGGAAGAACGTGATATTGATAGTGGTGCCCCTGAAAGGCAAACCTGAGATATTTTCTGTACGGGAAAGGGGGGGGGGAGAAATCAGGATGTGTGTGTAGGCATCCTCGAGATCCAGAGAGCAAAGAGACAGTCTTTTTTCCTGAAAAGAGGGGAGAAGTGTCCCTAGTCAGATCTTTAACTTCTCTCACTAGATGTGTTGCGATTTCGTGGGTCTAGAATAGGTCTGAAACCTCCTGTTGCCTTTGGAATGAGGAAGTAATGGAAATAGAACCCTAGGCCTTGCTGAGGGAGCAGGACTTCCTCGATGGCCCCTTGAGTTGTAAGATTTATTATCTCCTGTTGTAGCAGAGTGGAGTGTAGGAGATCCATGGGCAACTCATCCACAAAGAAAGTAGGAGGCAGAGTCCTGAAATTTAGTTGATAGCCCCCACTGACCAGTCGCAAAGTCCAGAGTTCTGAGGTTATGATGGACTATCTGTGGGCAAAGTGTGTCAGTCTTCCTGGAATGTGGAAGGGGCTCTGAGAGGTATTTATTAGCTTTTATATACCGCACTATTTGGTATCAGAGCGGTTTACTAGAAACATTAACATTCAAGCAACTTTACATAGCACAGGCATAAAACAAGAGTAACAAAACAGGTAACTTTAATTAACAGGTATGAACAGCAACTTGGTTAATAGGGGAAGGGAACTGTTAACATACCAAAGCGTCAACGAAAGGGAAAGGGTGAGAGGGAAGGATCGGGGCAGGGGAAGAAGGGAGAGGATATTATGTAGTCAGCATTATGAGAGTCCTTCATTGAGTTACCTAATCAGCATTTTGAGAGTCCTACATTATGTTATGTGGTCATAAGCCAGCTGGAAAAGGCGCGTCTTTAAAGCCTTCCTGAATGTAGATAGGTCCATGATGACTCAGACTGAAGCAGAAAGAGCATTCCAGAGGGTTGGAGCGTATAAAGAAAAGGCACGGTTCTTGACAGCTTTAGTGCAAGTCCTTATGATAGAAGGAGTGACCAGGGTATTTACCATGTTGGCTCTTCGCGTTCTATTGTCTGCAGTTAGTTGAGCCATTGCTGACAGGGAGGATGCGGATGATTTGTGAATAATCTTAAATGTGAGAAGAGCTTTATAGGTCAGCATGCTAGAAATGAGGAGCCAGTGTAGATGCATCAGAATGGGCGAGATATGCTCGTACCTAGAGACACCCTGGAGTGATCAGGCAGCTGTGTTCATGGCCAGTTGGAGTGGATGGAGGATGTATTTTGGGGATGCCATGAAGAATAATGTTTGTGTAGTCAAAGTGCGGGAGGATGAGGGATTGGAAGACAGATTGAAAGACTGGCTATGCCCTCCAGGAAGCAGTCAAAAGCCAGTCTGAGGTTGAGGCTGTGGGGCTGGTTGGGCCTTAGGAGTCTTAGGCTTTCTGTGTTGACGAGTGCCTTGTTGCTTTTGATGGGGTTGCTGAGCCAGATAGGAAGAATACGAGGGGTAAGATAGATAATACCTTCTCTTTTTGGGATAGGAGAGCTTGCCAGAAGCAGCCTTCTTTGCAGGAACAGTGTTTCATGGTGAGATCAGCAGTTTCTATGTCACCTGCTTTTTCACACCAGCCCTTTCCAAAAAAGATTCTGTCCATTACAAGGGATGTTGGCCAGCTTGTCCTGCACCCATTGTTTGAGATCAGAGGCTTGCAGCCATGCTGTCCTCCTTGCTCCAATGCAGGCTGCTGCTATTTTGCTTGTAGCCTCAAAAGAATCAAAGGCTGCTCTAGTGAGAAACTTGGAGGTGTTTTGAGCACGAGCTACAAGTACCTCATGAGGGGTCTGCTTATCTGCTGGCAGAAGAGAGCTGAATTCAGATAAGTCCCTTGAGATATCTCTTAAAAACATGTCCACGTAGAGCATGTAAGGGGCTTGTTTACAAAGCCGCGGTAGCAGTTTCCAATCGTTATTGGAGCCACGGCCCCATTGATTTCAATGGGGCCGCGGCTCCAATAACAATCGGAAACTGCTACCGCGGCTTTGTAAACAAGCCCCTAAGAGTTGATTCTGGACCCCAGCATGACAGACTGAAAAGCTTTCCTGCCAAAAGCATCGCGGGTTCTGGCGCCCCTGCCTGGAGGAACTGATGAATGGTTCTTGTAGCTTTTAAATTCTCCTCATTACTGACTCCACCACCATAGAGAGTGGTGTGGTAGTTGAGGTTTTTGGAAGCCTGGACAAGGAGGAACCCACTACAATGTATCTAACCTCTTGCTGATGGCAGGAGTCGAGAGTGGTGCTTCCCACATCCTAAAGCATTAGGTTCTGTAGGATGTATGGATGGGAAGGGTAGCTATCTCCTTCAGGGCCCGAGGGATATTGCAGGATATCCAACTTCTCTACACTCTATTCCGCCTCCGTGGTCACCGAGACTGAGAGTGTTGCCATGTCCTTGATAAAATCCTGAAAGGACATGTCCTTGGGGAGGAGGGGGAGGCGGGGGGGGAAAAGAGACAGATGCCTCTCACGAGTTGGAGAGGGATCCGATGGAATGTCTCAAAGGGGTTCCGACTCGATTGAGCCCGGATCTGCTCTTCCACAGCTCAGAAAAATGTAGTGTAAAGTTCTGAGCATGTGCACTGATATTTTCAGTTCAAAAACTCAAGATTTTAGACAATTCTTGGGGAGTTGGGAGGATCTGTATACCCGATTAATCCTGCTGCCTAGGGACAATACTTACAGGTGAGCAATAATGATTCCCCCCCCCCCCTTCCAAATCAACAAGCAAGAATGAGTTAGGCACAGAAGTGGGTGTCTCAAGCTTAAGGCTGCTCATTTCATTCGCATTGTTTCAATCTTAGAAGCTGCCTACAGTTACAGAATGCATGTGCTACTAGTTTACCCAGACAGATTGGTCAGCACTGCCCGACCAAAAAGCATTGCCCTTTACAGTAGCGTGACATAAAAAGGTATGAAGACAGGACCATGTTGCTGCTTTGCAGACAGTATCTAATGAGACAGACTTTAGGAGAGCCACGTTCACTGTGGTAGCTCTGATCTGATGAGACTACTAAGAACAAGTGGGTCCTCCTCAGCTACAAAGAGCTGGATGCAAGATGCTAGACAAATTGCTAGAGCTGTTTTTTGAGACTGGTATTCCACTTCTGATAGGATCAAAAAGAAAATCTGTGCAGACTTTCTATGTGATTCAATTCTTTTCAAGTGGTATGCACGTGTCTCTTTACAATCCAGAGTGTGGAGGACCTTTTTATATGGATTTCTGTGCAGTTTTAGACAAAATGTAGGAAGCACTATTTCCTCAATGATGTGGAAAGATATCACTATCTAGGGTGAATTTGGAGAACAAGTTTGTTGTTATGAAGTTAAGAGTAGGGTTTGTAGGTTACTAATGCCTGAAGCTCACTTATTCTCCTGGTCGAGGTAACCAACTAGAAAGATAACCTTCCATGTGAGGATCTTAAGAAAAATGGACTCCTAAAGGCAGCCATGACAAATTCTTGGAATCTAGTAGCCAGATGCTGAAACCTAGCTCGCAGTGCATGCTTCCCCCCCCCCCCCCCCCAAAAAAAAAAAAGGTGTACTGCAGTTACTTTTGTAGATGTTAGGGCCTTGATTAATTAAATATTGTTTTCCCATTTTCTATGGGAAAAAGTTTAATAAATTAGCATCTTAATGAGCCACTGCACAGTGCCAACAGAAGGCCTCACTCCTCCCACCATCCTCACTGACCCTTTAAGCTATAACTGTGTGTTGCTGGAGATGGATGCGTGTGCTGGTGGTGCTGGTGATGGGGTGCCTGCATTTGTGTGCTGCTAGGGTGAGGTGCCTGTGCACGTGTGCCTTTTGCACATACACATCGCGCCCTTTTCATGCCTTCATCTCTTTACCTGCCAACCCCTTGCTCTTCCCTTCCCCTCCCTACTCCAACTCTTCTCCTGCTGTCCCTCTCCCACTTTCCAACTCCGTTTCCGTTCCCAGACTCCCTCCCCGTCTCCCTCTCCCTTGCATTCACTCCACCATTCTTTATTTATGCTACTGCCCCTTTAAATTTGTTAAGTCATCTGTACACAAAAACTCCCCCTTCCTCTAACTTGTAGAGGCAGGCAGAAGTACTGCAAGAATAATGGCCAGGACCGGTGCTTTCTGCCACAACCTGCAAAACAACTTTGCAGACAGCTCATGTCCTGGCCGCAATTATGGCCTTTTGCTGCACTGCTGCCCATGGGAGAAGGGATCCCCACAGGTAAACACTGTTGGTTTGAACCCAAGGCACCAGATCTAATTTTTAGTTGCCAAGATGACCTGGCAACCGGGATTTGTCAAGCCCTGTCTCAAGGGTTTGAAAGGTGGCTTTGTAAAGTGACATTAGCACCAGATTTAAGGTCACAAAGCAACAGGTAGCTTCAGCAGTGGAAGTTTGAAAGGAAAACATAAGTCATGTAACGTGAGATGACGACAGTGATATGCTGGTTATCTACTGAAGCATGGTAGGCAGAAAGAGCACCAAGATGCATGCTAATGGAAGATGATACAAGTGATATAAAGTTTGCTAAATGGTAGTAGGCATGTTGTAGAATTGATATCTGCATATAATACACAATCTCCAGGCAGGTATACAAATGCCTTAAACAGGCTCTAGTAATCCAAGAGAAGAAACCAGGCCCTGTTCAATTTCCAAAATAGTAAGAACTAGAGACTTCAAGTTATGGGTGAAGAATATGGCCCTCCTGCAGAGTGATAACATTGGAAATTGATGAAGCTTTCATGAAGGTAGAAATTAGCCTTTTCAGAAGCAGAAACCAGGTTCTGCTGAGGCCAATAGGGTGCTATGAGAATCATGGTGTTTGGCCTCTGCTGGAATTTGTACATAAATCTCACTATGAGGTAAAACTGGCAGGTATGTGTACATAAAAGACTAGATCCATGGAATTGCTAGAGAACCCAGTTAGATGTCTAGGATATGCGAGAATGGAGCATTACAGATGAACTTTCACATTTTTTCTGCAAGCAAAAAAGGTCAACCTGATGTTTAGGGGCAGTGCACCCAGAGACCACTCACAGGGTTGAGCAGCTCTGCTGAGCTTATTGGCCAATTGGTTCTGAATCCCAGGAATTCAGGGAGCTTATATCTGCATGCAACTAGATGTGATGAAATCCCAAATCCTTGCTACTTCAGAGATGCAGAGATCATATCCCTCCTTGTTTGCTGCCACTTGATTGTCTGTATGAACTAAGATAGATGAATCCCAGAGAAGGTGGAGACAAATCTCAAATGTCAGATCATCACAGTACCTAGAAATTATACCCTGGAACCCAGGGATTTCATGCACTGGTGCTGCTGAATGCACACACGTGTGCTTAATTTGCCACTGCGACTGGCTCCTTGCTATGTGGTGGAGGAAGTTTGTGTCGATTTTGTGGCTTCAAGTCTCACAAGAGTTGAAACCACAAGATCAACCTGAACTTGGGTTGCCCAAATGGGCAGCGGCTGATTACCACAGCCCTGTTAGCGTCTTGCCAAGTTACTTTTACTGCGGGGGTTAAGGCCAGTCTTTGCTGTGCCTTAGTTTCACTGCACAACTATATCCAGGTAGCAGCTCAATATTACCACTGCCCAGTTATGGCAGAGTGCCAACCCCCGACTGCCCCGATGCTATCCGGTTAGCATATGGGTGTGCAGCACAATACCCATGGATATCCCACTTAGCGGCATTTATATGGTTTGCAGGTCTGCAATCACCTTTGAATATTGGGTCCATGGCAGTGTTACTGCAGCTGCAAACAGCAAGGGAAAAGGAATGATGGGTAAGAGGGCAATAAGTGAACGCAGAGCACAAGGACTAAGAGACTTTTCTTTCTTCACATATTACTGGGCCATCCTGAAATGCGAAGCCAAAAAGATTTTTTTAGGATGCAGCTATAAAAACAAACAGTCACCAATATGGTGCTGCAGCTAACAGCCTATTCCATTTGAGTTGGTGGAAGAAGAGAGGAGCTGGGTCACTTACTTCTATTGACATTGTGCAATGGCATGACATGGGCCCAATTTATCAAGCTCTCTTTTCTTATAGAGAATGGGAACAGTAAATCAGGCCCCCCAAAAAAGGGAGCTGTGATATCATTTTTCGGAGTTGGGGGGGGGAGGGGGCATTATGACCTAGATCTTGGCAGCCAGCTCCTAAATTACTAAGCTGATGCCTAGATTTCAAGAAAGGTTATCAAGACCCGCTCTAAGATTGTAAGCTCTGATGAGCAGGGATTGTCTCTTACATGTCTGTGCTGTACAGCACTGCGTATGACTGGTAGCGCTATATAAATGCTAAAGTAGTATTAGTAGTAGCAGTATCTCACTCTGAACTCTAAGTGGTCGATGTGGAGAAGCTTCTTGGTTTAAGATCATTCTCCTTTTGAGTGATGAGTCTCTACATGTTGATGCATCTCTCCTCAGAACTAACTGGTCCTGCCATGGTGCAAAAGGTACACCTATGGAGAGGCTTGGTTTTTAAATCCACCACCATATCATCTGCAGTTGAATCTGCAGATAGAGGACTTATGAGACTGAGGGCAAAATCAATTCCATTAGAACTTGAGGTCTCATCGATGGCAAAACAGGCCAACAGGCCAACATGAACAGCTGCAGCTATGTGCCCCAACATCTATAGATACAAACTGTATCCAAGGATCAAACATATGAAATGAGGGTCTGTATTCTGCCCTCTGGCAGGAATGCCCTTGCCTGAACTGTGTCTAAGAGAGCACCTATGAAAGAAATAATCTACATTGTGCCCAACCAAGAACATTTTTTCACATTCTGAATGTTTTGATGAGTTTGAGGGTTTGTTAAATCTCATGGTAAAATGTTTAACCTGGATGAGCTTCTGATTACAGATTAGGTGTAGTATACAGTCAGTCAGTGACATTGCTCACTAAACTGAATACTACAAGTTAGTGATAATAGACAGGGTAAGAACTTTGAATAAAAATGATAAGCTCAGTGGTAATGTGCAGCAATAGGCCTAATTAACTAACGATTTGTCTGGTACAACCAGTCTCTCACCTGTGAGTTGGCATTCAGTTTAGCTCAAGTTGCCAAGTTACCCAGCTTCAGGAGTGAAATTTTAAGCCAGTCCTAGATTTCTGACAATTTCATCCTGATGCATTATGAGACCTGTAGCAGTGTTTCCAATGGATAAAAATCAGAATTACAAATACCATATTGCAATGTAATGCAAGTTTAAAACCAGAACTAGCAAAGAGTCTCATTCCTGAAACAGGGTAACTTGGCAACTCTGTGAGCCACAGACACTAACAGAGCAAGTTCTGCAATGTAGGCCATATTAAAAATTACCTCAACTTATTCAGTTCATAGAGAAATGACAATGTGCAAAAAGATGACATTCCCCTCACCAAGCTAATGACACACTCCCAGGTATCCTCTCACCCAGCTTACTGCTTCACTCAACACCGAAACCCAACACCCTCCTAATGCATGTGAAAACTGAAGAGGCCTCAAATACAAGCCATTCATATGCAAGCATGTCTGTCCAGCAACGACTACTTGGGCGTGCTGGTCTTTAATCTGCCATCATTTACTATGTGGCTTTACAATGACAACTAGCACGATAATCCCTGCAACGTCAACACAAATTTGCTCGTGCACCCAGTCAGCAATCTTCACAAAAGAAGAAAAGGCATCCAACATGAAAATAAGATGTGACTTGCATTGCCACAGCTATTGGATGAAATTATACAAACAATCTTTGCACTTTATTTTGAAAGTCCCTCTCACTTCTTGAAAAGTAAATACTGAAAGTAAGGTGACTGGATCCCATCAACTAGTTGGTGGATGAGATCCATTCTGTAACCTCTCTGAAACAGAAAGCACACCAACTCCCTCAGCATTTTGGCATTTCTGGAAGCTACCATATATAAGACTTTAACACCTGATTTCTAGAACAACTACAGAAGTACTTTGCATGGCCTATATCTTCCATATGTCTCCAAATAAGCCTGATCATACTAACGTGCTTTACAAACGAAGCAAGTCCTATCCATTTAAAAGAAAAAAGAGAATGTAAAACCTTGACAGCTGTCATGCAATGCCAACTAGCAAGTCAATGAAATTACAGTATAAAAACACAAGGAAAGGGGTGCGGCTAGTAAAGCAGGAATGACTAGGATGTCTCACACAACACAAAACCTTATTGTCATATCACAGGATATTGAATAACCTGCTTTGACAAAAAACTAAAAGCTACCGAAAATGTTGGTTCTATATCTGAGGGGGGGGGGGGGGGAGTAAATTATGATTTTTGCAAATTCCACAAATTGCTATACAGATGGATCATTAACAACAAAACTAACACCTTTTTGATTATTTGCACAGAACTCATGACTAGCCATAATATGGCTCCATCACAGGGACATAAACAGGACGATAGCCTACTCTAATCCTTCCCCACCTGAGACAGAATACCTAACACACTTACAGGAGACTGCTTCCAAAAAAACTGTCAAAGCAAATCTATATTAAAACAACCAACCACTACTAAATCCAACATTTCTGTTGGTGAATTGCTGCAGACAGAAAGGAAGGAAAAAAAATAAAACCTCAGGTCTTGCCTATTAAATTTGAGAGTCCCTTCAGACATGCGAGTTTACGCTCTACCAGCAGATCGAGACCAAGAACCACTGCTTTGAAGCAGTCACCCTATCCAGAACCCTGTGAAGCCCTGGTCAACCCTGCCAAAAACAATTCCCCCCTCCCCCAAGCAACACAGCTAGCAAAAGGGACGTCGTTTTTAAACTCCAGACTAGAAACTATGAACTGGATTTTGGTTCCTGTACTGTTACATTTCTACTGAAACAAAGATCCATCACCACACACACAACTGGGTGGGTTCTGGATTGGTCCACAAGAACTCCAGGAAAGAAAATTAGCAGGTAAGATCTAATGTCTCCTTCCTCCAGACCAGATGTGTGAGAAATACCCAATCAGTAATCACAGAGGGAGGAACCTTGACAAACCAGTCTTTGGAATCTGTTTTCACAAATGGCTACATCCTGCCTTGCCTGTACATCCAAAATTTAGTGTCATGCAAAAAAACAATGGAGATATCCAAGTAGCCACCCGACAGACATTCCGAGGAGGAATCAATCCATGCTCTGCCCACGATGACACCTGTGCCTTGGTCAAGTAGACTCCTAATCCCATGGGCACTGGGTGCCCCTGAACATTATAAACAGAGATTACAGCTTCTTTCACCCACCGGACAACTGAAGCTTTGGAAGCTGTTTTGACCTTCCTCGGGCTCCCGAACAGCACAAAAAATATGATCCGATCTTAGCAACTCCTTAGTCCTCTGCTGATGAGCACTTCAAGGCCCTGCACACATCCAAAGAAAGTAACATCCTGGAAGCTGTACTGAAGCTTATTGGCTGGAAAACCAGGACAGGGACCATCTGATTTGCATGAAAGCCTAGAGACCACCTTGGGAAGAAATGAAGGTACTGTTCGAGTCACTAACCTCTCCCTAGAAACTACCAAGAAGGGTTCTCTACACAAAAGGGCCTTGAAATCTACCTAGCTGAACAGATCACCACTACAATCACCATCTCAAAAAGTCCAAACCTTAAGGGAGGCATGCTGCAGCAACTCAAATCCCAAGGCAAAAACAATCTGTGCAGAGGAGTTCCATGCTTTACAGCCCCAGGAAACTGCTTTCACCCAGATGGGTAACCATGGGACCCTCTAGAGAAGGCAATCGTCACCTTCTGCACTTTCAAACAACTCAAGGCTAATCCCCACAATATCTGGCAAGGAGGATCTCAGGGCATTGATCTCCCCTCTTCTAACATCACATTTCAAAAATCCTCCAAACCCAGATATAGGCCAGGGAGATTGACCTCTTCTGCAACTGCAAGAGCGTGACTACCTCTCTAAACAAGCCTTACTCTCTCAAGGGCAAAGCCATAAAAGAGAATCAAGTCATGTCCATCATGCAGATCAGACCCTGCACCAGAAGTCCTATGCTGGCTCTCCCACCTGCAGCCTCATCAGAACATCATACTTGGGTCTCCAGGGCCAATTTGGACCTACCAGCACCACCAATCCCAGATGCTTCTTTATCTGTTGAAGCACACTGCCTACAAGTGACCATGGGGGAAACACATACCAAGATCTGTTGCTAGGCCACACCTGCACCAAGGTATCTATCCCTGTGAATTGCTATTCTCTCCTGCAGCTGAAGAACTAGTCTGCCTTTGAATTCTCCACAATCGCCATCAAGTCCATGAGCAGGTGGTCCCTCAGAGATTCATTATCTGCTCAAAGTCCACATCTGTCAGATGTCATTTTCCAGGACTCAGGGTGTGCCTGCTCAGGAAATCCATCTGAATACTGTCCACCTGCCACATGATTGGCCAAGAGTGGTCAGATTCCACTATGTCAGGCCAGTAAAGGTGCTACAGTGTCTGCTGCCTGCTGATTTCTGATGCTGCCCTGTCGATTCACATATGCTATTGCACTAACTGACAGAACCCGCACCACGTTGCTCCACAACAGAGGTAGAAACACCCATAGATCTAGCTTGATGGCTCTCGCCTCAAGGTGATTTATGGGCCACTTGACCTCCTCCTTGTTTCACCTCATCCAGGTAGCTGGCTCCCCAGCTGCCCAGGCTGGTATTTATTATTGCAAAGATCCTCTCTGGTAACTCCAAATCCACTGCATGTCTCACATTGCTCCAGCTCAGCCACCAGAATATATTGTCCCTTGCAGCTGCCCACAGTGACAAGACCACCGTCAGCTCTTGGTACTCAGCTGACCACTTGGCCAGCAGAGACCTCTGTAGAAGCCTCATGTGTACCCTGGCACATGGGACCAGATCCAAGGCCACTGCCATCAACTCTAGGACCTGTAGGTAATTCAAGTAGTTGATCTGGACATCTGAATTAAATTTAGCCAACTTGCAACTGCAGCTTCTGGATCCTCTCCTCGCTGAGGTACACTTTCCCCAGAAGAGTATTGAACCATGATATCCAATGTTTAAGAAAGGTTCTCCATCATTGATCCTCTCTCTCTACACAAGATTAGCAATGAATATCGGCCCGGGAAGCTGGGGAGCCAGCTACCTGGATGAGGTGGAACAAGGAGGTCAGGTGGCCCATAACTCACCTTGAGGCAAGAGCCACCAAGCTAGCTCTATGGGTGTTTCTACCTCCAAATCCTGCTAGACCAGTGCAGACATGCGAGTCGTGTTCCCCTACCAGCAGATTAGTGGAGACAAAGAACCAATGAAAAGTCCAGGTTTCAATGACATCACTCCCTTGTCTCTATTCACCTCAGCCACCAGAGGTCCCTTCAGCATTTGTCCCAAAGCATATGGGAGAAACATGGCAAGCC
Source organism: Ichthyophis bannanicus (assembly GCA_033557465.1). Lineage (NCBI taxonomy): Eukaryota > Metazoa > Chordata > Amphibia > Gymnophiona > Ichthyophiidae > Ichthyophis > Ichthyophis bannanicus. Next base: position 1,222,330,097 of record CM066031.1, read on the forward strand.
TCACACATCCTCAACCGTTGCCAACAATGAGTGATCAACAGAGAATAATGTACAGGAAAACAAAACATAAGGCTGACAGTAGACAATGAACCTGCAGAGCCAAGTATTAAAATCTGAGAGGACCCAAGGGTACTGCAGCAGAAGAATAAAGTAATACAGTTCTGGTCTAGCAGGACAATATGGAAAGTGACATTTTGCCCTGTCCTGCTAGACCAGTCCAGACAAGCGGGATGTACCAAAGCTAAAACTCCACCGAGCGTGAAGACGACACAGCAGCTCGGAAAGCCATTGAGCTAAAGGCCATGTCTGCCCTAGCATGGATATCCAAGCAGTAATGCTTGACAAAAAGTAGAAAGTGATGCCCACATTGCTGCCAGACAAAATGTCTGCAGAGGCTACCGAGCTCCGCTCCACGTATAAGGACACCTGCGCTCGGTAGAATGGGCATGCAAACCCTCTGGAACCAGCTGATTCCATAACAGATATGCAGAGGCAAAAGGACAAACCAGACTTAGCCACCGTATCACCCTTGTGTGGGCCAGCAAACAGCACAAAAAGATAGTTGAACTTGCAAAAGGAATTTGTAACCTCTGGACAACTACAAGGCAAAGATCCTTATCTTTCCCCCGATACTACTCTTTAGAGAAGAAGGGCAGGCGTATCACCTAGTTCACATGAAAAGGGAGAACGCACCTTAGGCAAGAAGGAAGGCACAGGCCAAATGGAAATGGCCTCCTTGAAAACGACAGATAAGGATCTCAGTATGACAGAGCCTGCAGCTCGGAAATCTGCCTTCCGGAAAAAACCACAACAAAGAAGACAGTCTTGAGTGTCAAATCCTTTAAAGTAGCATGCTTCAACGGCTCAAAGGATGCTGCCATCAGGGATCAGAGTACCAGACAGATCCCAGGAAGGGATCACAGACCAGAGAGGACGACGCAAATGCCAAACCGCCTACAGAAAGCACAAGATGTCTAGGAGCAAAGAGAGAGAGAGAGAGAGAGAGAGAGAGAGAGAGAGAGAGAGAGAGAGAGAGAGAGAGAGAGAGAGAGAGAGAGAGAGAGAGAGAGAGAGACTGACTTACCAACCACTGGACATCAGAAACAGTGCAAACATTACTATCTGAACATTCAGAAAGCTAAGGGAAAGGCCCTTCTCCACTGTACCGTAAGAATGTTCAACGTAATAGTTTACTACATTACAGTAGCTTCCACCCGGGACCCTTGCGGAGGGGCTTGCCTTATGGCCAATTTTTGCGTTTACGGCGTCTGTGTTCATCACTTGATGATTTCAAACATCATGCGAAAGACTTTGTGTTTCCGATTGGCCCAGCGAGGTTACCCACATAAGGTGATTCGGATGGCATATCTCCGTGCCTCTTACACTCACCGTGAATGGCTGCTTTCTGATGTTCCTGGGGATAGATTTTCTGCCCAAATTACAGAAGCGGTAGTTGGTGTATTACCGTTCACCACCTTAAGTTCAGATGTGGTGAGAATTTTGCGGAAACACTGGTATATCTTGGGTTTACACCCTCGTTTCAAAAAGCCTTTACGTATTGCTTTTACTCGTGGGTCTAATCTTGGGGACCTAGTGATTCATTCCACCCCTGAGCTGGATCGGCCTTCTTCACCTTCTTTACTGGATGCCTGCCATACTAGTTGTGGGGCATGTCAATTTTGTGAATCATCAACGGGACATGAATGGACACATCCCGGCACAGGTCAGAAGTTCTTTCGTAAATGGGACACTGATTGTAATTCCACGCATGTGGTATAATTTGATACAGTGCCCATGTTTGTTAATATATGTGGGTAGAACCTCCAGAACAATTAGAATTCGTCTTGGTGAACATGCTTCCCGGGTTCGGAACAAGATGATATCAGCCCCAATCGTTGATCACTATTTATCATTTAGTCATGAGTTTTCTCAATTACAATGGACTATAATAGACCACATCCCCCCCTCGATCCCCGAGGGGGTGATTGTATCGCTGCGTTGCAGCGCTGTGAACAGTCTTAGATTTTTCAGATTGAATACTGTGGCCCCCTCTGGACTGAATAAAGAAATTGATTGGGCAAGCATGTATTGAACATCATCTCTGACGTGGCAGGGTTCCCCTGATGCTGTGGGGCACCCCTGTGGTCGGATTGGTCCTCTGTTATGAGTGACGGTTGGTGTAGCCAGTAGGAAGATCCCTCCTGGAGAATCTCTCGAGTGGAGCAAACTCGGCGTCTTTTGGCGGTCAGCACAGAAAAGTTATGTGCGCTTGAGACAGGGTGTTTTCACTCGAAACGTGCACGTCGCGCTTTATTTACTGGACTTGGTGTTGAGCCTTGGGTTGCTGAAGCTAATATTCAATACCTGGAAACTTTCACCGGAGTTCTAAGCTAAGTCCTATGCATGAATACTTGGTCTTTAAAAAAAGGAAGTTGCCCTCTGGTGTGGCTAGACTACATTTCTAGCTTCCCTTGGCTTCCTCCGACAAAAAGTTTATATTTTTATATACATATTTGGTAGTTTTTTGTTACAGTGGACATCCTGAAGAAGGGCCTTTCAGATGGCAGCTTGGCCGCCTCAGAAGCCAACTGCTGAGTGCCACACTATCGCTCAAAAGAAACACCAGATCCATATGTATGCTTGGAAGACCTCCTCCAGGCTCCGAACAGAGTGGAGACCACCGCTGGAGAGGAACCCTGATGTGCCAGCCACCTACTTTCAAGAGCCAAGCCATAAGCGAAAACAGAACTGGGTCCTCCAGGATGATTGGTCCCTGCTGCAACAGGCCCAGATGGAGGCAACCGAAGAGGATGTGCCTGCAGCAGCCGCATCAGATCTCCGAATCATGTTCCCCTCAGCCAATCCGGTGCTAGAACAATCCTGCCCAGGTGGCGTTCTATATGCCAAATAACATGCCCCACCAGGGGCCACAGAGGAAACATACAGCCGGTGCCGACTTGGCCAAGGCTGGGTCAGGGCATCTTATGCTCTCTGACCCCACCTCCATGTAGCGACTTACAATGCAGCAAACTTTGGCATTGGAGCAGGTAACCATCAGATCCATTTTGAGGTGACCCCAGCAGTGCAGAATCAACTGAAATGCTTCCTGACCCACTCTCCAGGATCCAGTGTGCCAGCTGAGGAAATCTGCTTCCACGCTCTCCACCCCAGCAGTGTGCTGAGCCAACAAGTCCAGTAAGTTCTTTTCCACCCAGGCAAACAGGAGAGCCATCTCCAGAGCTACCCCAACACTCCTTGTGCCACCTTGGTAATTGACATAAGCCATGGCATTGTCTGAAAATACTTGAACCACTCAGCCCTCGACCAGAGGCTGGACACGCTGAAGAGCCAACCTGATGGCCCTCGTCATGAGGCAGTTGATTGACCACACTGCTTCCCTGCAGTTCCAATGGACCTAAGCCATATGGTCTCGGCAACAGGCTTCCCAGCTCAAAAGAGACTGTCATCAGGAGGACCCAGGAGAAATTGTCCAGTGGCACACCCTTCCTCACCGCAGGCTGAACTTCATCAACAGGAGTGGGAGCCTGTGCTCAAACTCCTTAGAGCTCAGGGACCACTGAGTCAACAAGGACAACTGAAGCAGTCGCACATGAGGACATACCCAAGGCACCATCCCTATGGTCGCCACCATCAATCTGAGGAGCTGAAAATAATCCAAGACTCTGGGAGTCTGCTGTGCACAGAACAGCACCAGGCAATCCAAAAGACTATGATGTTCTCCTCTGGCAGGAAAACTCTGCCAACTGGAGAGTGAAACGTGCTCTGAAGAACTCCAGGGGACTGAGAAGGCTACAGAGCTGGCTCTTCCCCAGTTGATCACCTAGCCGAGGCTCACTAAGGAGGACACAGATCCCCTGGTGCCACAGTGTTGCAGCAGCCACCAATATGGCCCAAAAGGGAGGGCGGTGAACGGATAGTGAGAGCCAAGCACAGCAACATGCAGATACTTTTGCGGATCTGCCCGAATCAGAATATGAAAATACATCTCAGCCAGATCCAGAGAAGCCAAGAATTCCCCTTGGTGCACTGCCTGAATCAGAGCACAAGGATTCCATCCAGAAGCACAGAATACTTAAGTGCTCATTGACTCCCTTGAGATCCAGAATGGGCCGGAAGAAACCATCCTTTTGGGCAGCACAACATAGATGATGTATCTATCCTAGCCCCACTCATCCAGCAATAAGGGCATCACCGCCTTTAGGCACAGCAACTTGTCCAAAGTGATCTGCACAGTGGCACTTTTGATAACAGACCTACAAAGGGATGCAGAATCGGCTCTTTGCATTCCAGGACATACCCGATCTGAATGGTGTCTAGCACCTAGTAATCCCTACCAGGGAATGGGCTCCGAAACCTTTAGTGCGCAGCCTGGAAGGGTCCTCCTCTAGAAGGGACCAAGTCACTGGGCCCATGCACTCCACAAAAGGACTGAGAATGCTTCTGTGCTTTGAGCTCAGAGGGGAAGAAAGGTTTTCCAGATCAGTAACGACAAGCGTCCCAAGGCTCCCAGGAATCTGGCCAGCATGCCCTCAGTGTACAGATGAGGCTGACAAGAAGGGGCACCAGCCTGTTTCACAGGCCTCTTGGACCCATCTTCCGGAAGGCGGTAGATTTTGTCTTGCCAGGTCCTTCATCAGTTTCTCTAAATCAGCTCCAAACAGAAGCTTCCCCAGTTGGGCCAACCAGGCTTTGGAAGATGTGTATGCTGCCCAGTGCCAGAACCAAATCCAATGCCATGACACTACTGTCAAGTCACCATCTATAGCTGCCAAGTACCACATCATACATGGCATCAGAATGGAAGGCCGTAGCAGACTCCAAAAGAGGGGTAGGACCATCTGGCAGAACAGACTGAATCCACTAGAACAGGGTTTGAGACATCAGGCTGGTATATACCACCAGCTGCAGAATAACCACTGTCATGGCAAAACTGGCTCCTCAACCACGAATCCATGCTATGGTCCAGAAAATCCTTTAAGGCCGATCCACCTTCCACAGGAATGGTGGTCTGTTTGGTAACCGTTGTGACTTATGAATCCACCTTGGGAATACCAAACCACTCAATGCACTCCTCCTCTGGGAGAGAAGAGTTCTTCTTATACATACTTAACCCTTTAGGCAGGGAGTCAGGAGAGTCCCACTCCGACTGGATCACACCCTTGATCACATCCGGAAAACAGGAAAACGGTAGTGGATTTCGCACTCTTTGAAGGAACGAGTGTACCTTCAGCTCCTGCTCCATGCCAGAAGCATCCGTCAAGTTCGAGGGAGATAAGACCCTGGCAATCAACGCCACCAGCTCCTCCTTCCGGAATAGGCAGATCACACCAGCCTCCTCGCAATCTTCTGAAGGCAAGAGTACTTCTACATCTATGCCACAGCCCAGTACAGAGCCATCTAAATCTCAGACAGCTCCCAGGATGTCCCCCACCTCCAGGGGGCACTTAGTCAAAGGCAACTGAACAGGGCTTCCACTCTCTGCCTGCCCCGCATGAGGCTGCAGGTCTGAATTTCCACTCTAGAAGGACCAGGCCTGCTGCAAAAAAGAAAGAACTCCAAGAAGGACAATCTCAAGTGTGGAAGCTCACCATTTGAAAATGCCCCCCCCCCCCCCCCAACACCAGGAGGCACAGCTGCCACAGACTCTCTAGAGGATGATAAGCGGCTCACAGCACAATGGCTGGTTCTTCCAGCCGCCTGGATATCCTTACCCATAGCACCATCTGTCACCTCCTGCCCTGAGGCGGGCAAGGCTGGTCTAATCACATCCATTGGCTGAAAAAGGGAGAACAGGCCCTCCAGGGACAACTCAGAAACTGCTATGCAAGAAGAGCAGAGTCCAGAATCCAGAGTTGAGGCACCTCACTTGCCACAGGTCAAACAACATTTCCTGGAAGAAGACAGAGTTAAGTATCCCGATAGCACACACTAAGGCTGTGGCAGCCTGAAGACATGTGTTAACTACTGCAATGCGCATTACAGGCGCTAGGGTAGGAATATGTGTTGGAGCCACTTCAGCAGAGCGCACATACAGACCCTGCAACCTCCAGGTGCACAAAAAGGAGAAAACACTACTAATGTGTGCAGAAAACAGCGAGAAACCTCTGCACTGCACCAATGGTAGTCAGCAGTCTACCCTGAATTGTGTCCCATACATACAGAATCGGAGCACCCAACAAGGACAATGACAAGGTCAAACTTTGGTACTCACCAAGGAACCATGCCGGGCACAGCTCTACTCCTCTGAAATGGCTTCACTGGCTGGGTTTATATTTCAGCAGAACTGTGTGAAAGGTGGCTGGCAGGCAGATCCCTCTGAGAGCCTTCTGCAATCTTTGTGAGAGAGCAGGGCAATAAAATGAGGGAGGGAGGGGGTGGTGCTGAAATTGTGTAAGACTGCTGTACTCTTCCAGATTCTTCCAATTTGTGGCTGCTCATCAGGCCCTTATGATAAGGATGTAGAGCTGAACCAATTTTCCCTCCTATGGCTACCAAAAAGACCGCAGTCTAGTGGAGACTCCCACATTATCTTCAAGTGAGAGAGTCAACCCTTTAGGGCTTGCATTGGTCGTTCATGAGCATTTAATCAATCTCTTTGCCTCTCAATCTTCAGAAAGGAGAAAATCTATCCACCATCTGCTGGAGACAAAGAAATACTGAAGGGACCTCTGGTGGCTTGAGCCGGATGTCACTGAAACTTGGGCTTTTCCTTCATCTTTGTCTCCACTAATCTGCTGGTAGGAGAACACAAACCATTGGTCTAGCAGGATAGGGAACTAGGATTTCATCTTCCTTCTCTTCTCCCCTCCCCAGCCTCATCTACCTTCTGCCTCATTCCTTCACCAGCCACAGCTCTTTCCCTATCACTCATTCCTTCTCCAATCACTTTCTTACCTCTTACTCCCAATCAAGGCTTCTATTTCACTGCCTCTATTTCTACCCTCTCTCACTTCCTTCAAAGATCTGCCCCCTGCCTTTGTCTTTCACCTGGTTCATAGCTCTGTCCTTTTCAAGTGCCTCTCAGCCCTTCCAGATCCTTCAAACCCTCTCAGCTCCCCAAATTTCCACACACTGTCCCAAGGTTTGCTCATACCCCTCTCATCCAATCACCTAGTCCCCACTGTCCTCGTTTCTAGTCAATTTCTTAATCCCCTCAATGCCATCCTACCCAGTTCCTCAGCCTTCACTTGGCTGGGTATTGGGAGTGCAATCTTAACAGCCTGTCTTCTTTTTTTTTCCCCACCCAAATTTTAAAGTCGCCACCTGTACCTAGTCAGAGTCCTGCATCCCCATGTCCCAAGTACATGCACTCCAGCATTCTACTCCCCTTCCCCTAAACCCAACCATTTCCTTCTCCAATATACTTTAACCCCGCCTTTCCTCCTCCTTACCTCAACATCCATTCTTATGTTCCTCCTTCTCAACCATCCCCCATATATGACATTGTTCCCCCCCCCCCCCCAAATTCACATCGGTCCCCTTCTCCAATCCCCCCCCCCCCCATTCAACTTATGGTTCTTTTTTCTACCTTGACCCCACTAACTACCAGCATCAGCCCCCTTTCAGTCCCAGTCCTTCCATCCTCCCCCAGTCAGCCTCCTTCCAGTTTAAGCCTATTTCTGGCCCCAGCCCCCTTCCCCAGCATCAGTCGCAGTCAGTCTCCTCTCCCACTCCCACCTCTCAGCTTCAGTCCCAGCCAGTCAACTCCTCTCCTCTCCTTCCCACCGCAGTGACACAAATTATTTACAGAGCCTTGGGAGGGAGTTTACCATTCACCCCACAGCAATGCTGTGTTGCAGCCGCCAGCACCACACTGTTTTTAAAGGTAAAACATGGCATTTCCTGTCTCTCAAGTTTCCTGGGAGATAGAAGGTGCCAGTGTTTGCTTTTATACACACCACAGAGCCAACACAGCACAACCATGGGAGTGAAGGAAAATGCTCCTTCTGCTCTGAAGGGATGAGCCAGCGAGGCAGACTTCGGGTGCTCTTAACCATGGACGTCCTGAGGCAGTGCCTCACCTGTTAAGCTGGCCCTAATCAATATATAGCCACAGACACAATCAAAAGCCCTTTTCTTCCACATTTTATAGCAATGCTGTTTTTGTACACACAAAATAAATAGTTTAGCTTATGTCCCTCATTAAAACACATTACACACTTACCAGAAGAGTATTCTTAAGATGTTTGCCACCAGCAACATTAGACAGACATAAGTGGAAAAGCCTTCTGCATTTTGTGTCCTTTTAATGTCTCTATATTGCGGGATGTATGGTACCACCCCTCCAAAGACCATGGCACCAGCTGCCCCCCAGGCCACTAGCTGGTGCAGGAGCAAAAAGAGCCACTCCAAGTCTCCTCCCTCCATCATCCTGACTCTCAACCAATTTAGATTATTCTTCATCAGATGGCAACCTCACCCTTGGGCAGCCCACAGCCATGGTTCAGGTGAGACTAGCCGCTTCCAACCTAGGAAAAAAAACCCCAAGAACATAATTAAACTTCCCTTCACTCACCTGCACAAGGCAATCTGCATTAAAGAATGCCACAACACTCCTCATTCATAGTGCCAGGGGATGTCTACAGTGCCATGCGGTGGTGATAAGTATTCAAGTACAATTTAAGTGACTACCTGAGGCAATGAGCAAGTCACTTGTCCAAGGTTACAAAGAATATTAGTAGTAGACATGAGAATTGAACTCTAGCTCTCAGTTTATTAGTCTAACCAATGCTCTAATAAGCCAGACAACATTACACAGGTAATGTACATATGAATTGGAAAAATATTTTTAGATAGAGGTCTGAAGACACGACATGTAGCACTATTATTCTCAGATTAGACAGTGTAATTCTATAAAGAGATTTGCATATATTTCACATCTGTATGTATAAATGGTCAAACACACATTAATGTGCAATCACACCTAGATGTGTGAAAAATGCACAGGTTATAAAACACTCGGCCCTACTCCATCCCTGTGCACACCCCACAGTGTATGTACACACAATCAAATGTGTGTATGCACTTACAGAACTGCAACCTCACCACTTATGCACTTATGTATATGCCATCATCTTTGTTATTACATGACTAAAGTTACTTAGATTTACATGTTTTGTTCACACGTTTATCTAGGTGGCTCATTATAAAATGACCCGGGGGGGGGGGGTAATTTTTTTATAATAGGAGGGAGATCTAATCAGGAAAGCACAGATACATTTATAATAAGCATAGCACATGTAACATGTACACCCTTGTGCATTTAAAAAATAGCTTATCATAAAGCTCCCCCCCCCCAAAGTTACACTTTCTCTAAAGCTGAAATAGTTGTGTGCATGTCTCCACAAATCCCAGGCGCCAAGTTGCCATGGTATCTAGAAACTGAATCCTGGTGCATGGGATGTCATGCCTTCAATTAAAGACGCAACATGCCAGACTTCCCTCACTGCAATCAGCTCTCTGCATGGTTGAGCTATGCAGTGGAAGCTGATTTTGCAGTTTCAAGTCCCATGAAATCAACTTGAACTTTCTCCACTGTGTGGCTCAAGCATGTAGAGAGGAGATAGGTGGGAGGAGGAAGAGTCTGAAACACCTTTTTTTAGGGAGCTGCTGCTAGGCACAAGAACCAGTGAGTGAGAGAGGGACTGTATGAAGGGGGGAGGGAGATCAGAAGAGCGAGACTGGCTGAAGTCCAGGGGGTGGAGTCATGAGAGAGAGAGAGAGAGAGAGAGAAGCAAGGGTAGTGGAATGCTTTTTGGTTGGAGGGGCCAAATAAATCAACTGCCTGTCTTGCCCCCAAGCTCTATAATTGCTGATACCGTGTTCAGCAAACTATTGGTGGGGCCAACAGCCCTTGTGGCCCACCCCATTCCACTGCCTATGAGAGAGACTGGCTGAAACTGGGGGGGGGTCATGAGAGAGAGAGAGCGCGTGAGTGAGCAAGACTGGGGGAAGGCAAGGTGTGGAGATAAAAGAGACTCTTTTTGCTTCACATATCACCAGGCCATTGTGATGTATGAAGCAAGAAAGAAGTTGCCTCAGGTGTAGCTTTAAAGGGTCACTGGGGGTGGGGGGGAGGGGAAGGAGGAGTGCAGTGGCACCTTAAGGGCCTGATTTATTAAGGTTTTTTTCCCCCATATAAAATGAGAAAAGAATGTTAGTAAATCCGACCCTAAAACCTAAAAAAGAAGTTGTGATACATGATCTGCCCCATGTGTATATATGTATGTATACCTATACATACATCCACCCACTACTGAACATTTGTACAGCGCTACAAGGGTACACAGCGCTGCGCAGTCACATGTAAAAAAGACTGTGCTTGCTCATCGGAGCTTACATCTAATAGAGATAAACAACAACACAGTAGCTGTAGACATGGGATCCAGCTATGGGGATTGGTAAGGAAACACAAAGGACACTAGGTGAGTCAAGATCCAAAAGCAGTAGTGAAGAGGTGAGTTTTCAGCCTGAATTTGAAAAGGGTCGGAAGGCGCCTGATGTACAGGCTCAGGCATAAGGAGCAACAAGGTGAAAGGAGTGAAGTCTGGAGCTGGCAACAGAAGAGCAGGGCACAGATAGAAGCAATTTGCTACAAGAGTGGAGTTCCCGAGAAGGGGTGTAGGCAGAGATAAGAGAGGAAAGGTAGCGAGGAGCTGCAGAGTGAATGCACTTATAGGTCAGCAGGAGAAGTTTGAACTGGATGAGGAAACAGATAGGAAGCCAATGAAGTGACTTGAGAAGAGGGGTAATATGAGCATGATGAGGCTGGTAGAAGATTAGCCGCGTAGCAGAGTGTTGGAACAGATTGAAGGGGAGAGAGATGACTCGGAGGGAGACCAGCAAGAGTAGGTTACAATAGTCTAGACAAGAAGTGACTACGGAGAGGATAAATGTCTTAGTAGTATGTTCAGAAAGAAATGGGTGAATTTTGTTGATGTTGTAGAGAAAGAAACGTCAGGTTTTAGCTATCAGTTGGATGTGTGTGAAGAAGGAGAGAGAGGAGTCAAAGACAGCCCCAATGTTGCAAGCTGAGGAGACAGGGAGGAGTAGAGAGTTATCCACAGTGACAGAGAAAGGAGGAAGGGGAAGAGGAGGGTTTAAGGGGAAAAATAGGAAGCTCAGTTTTGGTCATGTTCAATTTCAAGCGGTGGTGATATATCCAAGCAGCAATGTCAAAGGCAGATAGAGATCCTGGCCTGCATTGCCGGAGAGATTTCAGGTGTAGAGAAGTAGATTTGGGAGTCATCAGCATAAAGATAGTACTGAAAGCCATGGGAAGAGATGAGTGCACCAAGGAACTGGGTATAGAGAGAAAAGGAGCAGGTCCAATAATGATCCTTGGGGTACACTGAGAGTGGGATAGCAGTAGAGGAGGATCAGAACAAACATTGAAAGAGCAATGGGAGAGAAGAAAAGAACTAGGATAGCACAGAGCCCTTAAAACCAAGCAAGGACAAAGGTATCAAGGACAAGGGTGTGGTCAACAGTGTCAAAAGCAGCAGAAAGGTCAAGAAGGATGAGGACTGAGTAAAGGCCCTTTGATTTTGCCAGGAACAGGTCACTGGAGTCTTTGGCAAGAGCTGTTTCAGTAGAATGTAAAGGACGACAGCCAGATTGTAAAGGATCCAGAAGGGCTTGAGAGGAGAGAAAGTCAAGGCAACAGCGGTGAACCGCATGTTTAAGTAGTTTAGAAACAAAGGGGAGGAGGGAGATGGGTTAATAGTGAGAAGGACAGGTAGGGTCTAGTGAGGGTTTTCTTGAGAACAGCAGTGACCACAGCATGCTTGAAGGCTGCAGGGAAAGTTTCAGTGGAGAGAAACAGGTTGAGAATATGAGAGATGGAAGGGACTACAGTGGAGGAGATGGAGCTAAAGGAGATGGGTAGGAATAGGATCAGAAGAGCAGGAAGTGAATTTGGAGGAGGAAAGAAGGTGAGTGGTTTCCTCCTCAGAGATCATAGAAAAGGAAGAAAGGGTAGCAGAGGTGGGGGGGGGGGGGTTGGAAGTGAAGAGGGGGAGTAGCTGACCTCGTAGGGAACTGGAGCATGATCTCGTGGATTTTGTCACGGAAAGAGTCAGCCAGGGTTTGGGCAGAAAGAAGGGGCGAGGGGAGAGGCACCTTGAGGAGCGAGTTCAGAGTTGTAAAGAGATGGTAAGGGTCAGAGGGACATAATAGTCTTGCTTGGCCAGTGCTACAGCTGACTGGAAAGAGACAAGCATGAATTTGAAGTGTAGAAAGTCCGCAAGGGTGTGGGATTTGAGCCAGGCATGCTCAGCTTAGCAGGCACAGGAACATAGATAGCAGGTAGTGAAAGACAGTCAGGGTTGAGGTACAGTACACCTCACAGGCACTGTTCCCTCTAAGCTGTGCGCGTGCACACACCTCGCTGAGCGAGCGCACATACTGTACAACAGAGCGCACAAAAATTACGGCTCTGATTCTGATAGAAAACACAAACGTCTTAAAATTTAAAAGTTGTGTATTTACGGTTTTCACAAGTTCTACAATATTTTCTAGTGCAATGTGGTGTACATACTGTATTCTGACATGTAGTCAAATTTTAAAGTATATAACTCCAAGTGTCGTTATGCGGCGCACAAAAATTTTACCTTTCTTCAAAAGCTGCACAGCTGATATTTTATGCGCACACAACCTACAGAAAATTAGAGGGAACATTGCTCACAGGATGTGCCATGGGCAGAGCAAGAGTATCCAGAGCAGAGGAGAGTGCAGTGTTATAGGAAGCTACTGCCACGTCAACAGATTCAGATGACATACTAGAGGAAAGAGGTGATGAGACAGTGGAGGAGAGAGCCAACGGATCAATAGCATGAAGACTTCTAAAGAGGTTGGACAGGACAAGGTTGAGGCGGTGAGTGATGAAGAGTGAAGCTTAGCCGGTGATGGTCTGATAAGGGGAGAAGTGAGGTACAGAAGTTTGAGGATAAGCAATTAGAGAAGACGACAAGGTCAAGGCAGTTACCTCGCTGGTGAGTGGGGGCAGTAGAGCAAAACTGGAGGATGAATGAGGTGGTAAGGGATAGGAGCTTTAAAGCATAAGGATCAGAGGGGTTATCAACATGAATGTTAAAATCTCAGAGAATAAAGGAGGGGAAGATGAATCCAGAAAGAAGGAAAGCCATGAGTCAAAGTCAGAGAGAAAGGTAGAGGTGGACTTGTCAGGGGGTCAATAAATAACAGCTAGTCGGAGAGGTAATGGGGTAAAAAGCCAGATGGAGTGGACTTCAAAAGTGGAAAAGGAGCGAGACTGAGGCAGGAGGGGGTGAAACTGACAGAAAGGAGAGAGTAGACGCCCAACACTACCACCCCAGCCAGGGGGAAGATGCGTGTGGGAGAACTGATAGCCGCCATGACAGAGTAGCGACTGAAGCTGAGTCTTCTAGGAGGAGCCATGTCTCAGAGCAAGGAGATGGAAAGTATTAAAGATAAAGAGATCACGAGTAAAGAGAAGTTTACTTGAGATGGAATGTGAGTTCCAAAATGCACATGAGAAAGGGGGAGAGGAGAGGGATATGAATAAGATTTGAGCTGTTGCTTGAGGATCTGTTCTGGAAGTGTGACAAAAGTCTAGGTGGCCAGGGTTGGGGGTCAATATCTCCGGAATAGAAGAATGCAGAGCAGAAAGGAGACAGCACAGCAGTAACGAGGGTGAGGTTGTTTCAGGGAGGAGAAGGCAGAATGAGAGAGAGGGAGAAAGTGGTGAAACTCAAGAGCTGATGATAGGCTAGATGACAAAATGGTGGAAGATGTGAGGACAGTAAAGGGGAGATAAGGGGGAGGGGTTTGAAGCACTGTTCCCTCTAAGCTGTGCGCGTGTGCGCGCGCACACACCTTGCCGAGTGAGCGCACATACTTTACAACAGAGCGCACGAAAATTACGGTTCTGATTCTGATAGAAAACAACACAGACGTTCTTAAAATTGAAAAGTTGTTGTGTATTTATGGTTTTCACAAGTTCTACAATATTTTCTAGTGCAATCAATGTGGTATACATACTGTATTCTGACGTGTAGTCAAATTTTAAAGTATATAACTTCGAGGGTCGTTATGTGGCGCACAAAAATTTAACCTTCCTTCAAAAGCTGCACAGCTGATATTTTATGCGCACACAGCCTACAGAAAATTAGAGGGAACATTGGTTTGAAGGTGTTGATAGGACGGGAGACAATTAGGCAGTATGAGCAATAGAAAGTGATGAGGAGCCATAAAAGAGATGGAGAGGAGCACAGAAGTCAGGAAGTAAAAGGATAGATGGTAGAGATTGCAGGGGATAAGGTGCACCTGTGAGGGATTGAGGTACTGAGCACAGGACAGCTATAAGAGATAACAGGTCACGGAGAGGGTGGGTTGTGGGGAAGGAAGATGGGATAATAAGAAAGAGAGAGAGACACACACACACAGCTGAACAAGTGGGGAAGGGAAAGTGCTGAATGCAAACAAGCGAAGCAGCCAGAGTTCACAGAATGTGCCCTGGTAAAAAACTGAGGACTGAAAATACAACTATTGAGGAATAGGGAGGAGAGGAGAAAAAAAAAGCACACCAAAACATGCAGTCAAGAAACCGAGGCAGTAAAGTGCTGAGAAGGAAGCCGCAGTACTAGAGAGGGTAGGACACATACTGACAAGACAGAAATATAGACAAAACAATAAACAAACAATAAGCTAGATACCGAAGAGGCACAGGAAAATACCTGAACAGAGCATACAAAGTTAGCTGAAGCTAGCAACGGGGGTGTTCACAGAACTCCCCACAATTTTATCCTGCATGCTCCTCGGATCTTCCGCTCAATCCACGCCAATCACCTTCATCTTCCTTCACCATAACAGGCCCACTTCAAATCCACCTAGCACTCTGCTTTCTATTTCTTGTGACCTAGCCTTTGGAATTCCCTCCCTGCAGACTTTCACCTTGAATGCACCCATTTCAAATTCAAATCTTCCCTGAAACTGCAAAAGCGTTTTCAACTGGCTTTTGATCTTCCTCCTTAGGATTCTTCTTCCTTTCCCACTGTTCCTTTCTACCTCTCTTTCTTGACTTTTCTGTAATTTTAATGGGAGTTCCCTTCTCTTTCCTTTTGTTTTTAACTTATTTATTGTGCTCCGCTCTACTGGCATGAAGGGCGGTCTATCAGATTTTAATATACCATACACACAGCATTATATACATCGTGGGTATATAGGGTGTATTGTGTGCGAGTATATATACATACTCCGGGTGATCAAAGTATATTGTGTGGGGGGTATATCCTAAGCAAGGCCAGCTCAACCATTATGAAAGATTAGGCAGTTAAAGCAAAAACAATTGATCCTGACAGCCACACAAACTCAAAAGAACCATCAGCATATGCTTTCTCCTACATGGAGAGTGGGTACACACACACGAAGTTTAATATTCAAGAGTATTATGTCCAAATATGCATTTTTACAGGATTGTTACAGGAGAGGTGATGTTGAGATGATCATGATTGTTAAGTTTAATAATCAAAATATCTTGGGGGGGGGGGAGCGCATAGTGCTGAAGGTTCGCCTAGGGGGGCACCCAATAATGCACTTAAACTGACCGCGACCCCGAGTAGGCAATCGGTATGGGAAGACGAGGGTGACCCACCTGGGCCACAGACCACCCAACTTTTCCGGTGCTCCTACGCCACTGCGCTGTGCAGTAAAAGCTGGAAAAGCAGATGTGGCACCACACCAACACCTGCACTACCCAGATGAGCGCACGAGACTAAAACTGCGAAGCCAGGATGAAAATACAGCAGTCTTGCCAAGTGAACCATTTCCCCACCAAAACAAGCCCCTTTGTTATTTGTTTTTTACCTCTCTACCGTACTGAGCCAGTTCCAGTGTCTCTTGCTCACCTACCTCTGCATCCAGCACCCGCGCCTAGGGAAGAACTGCTATGCGGGTCGGGTGCTGCTGTATGCTTCCACGCTTGCGTACAAACACTGAAACGTCACCGTTCATAAACCAACAGCTGCTCCCGATACCGCGGTGACTGCCACTGCGCATGCTCCTTCTGGAAAGGGGCCTGGGGCTGGCTGGTCGCCGAAGGGGGCGGATCGGTTCTAGCTTCTAAAGGGACGCGCTAAGGATAGAGGGCGTTTTTTTTTTCAAAAAAAAAAAAAAAAAGCCGGCGTTTCCTATTCTCCTTCCTGCTTGTCTCATTGCTTTTTTTTTTTGCTAGTATATAGCTTGTCTGTGCAAAGGGTGCTAGTCTTCATCTTCGCAGGTGAAGAAGGAGGAAGTAAGCAGGGGAGAACAGTGTTTTGGAAGAGTCAGACGGTTTAATGATGCTTGCGAAATCCTCTACCCGTTTCTCTGCATCGGTTGCAAACAATATTAGCATACTATTTTATTGTGTGCAACTCATTTGCCTATAATTTAAATACTATTGTTGCAGCCAAGCAGCTGAAAATGCTCCCATTCTCTCTCTCACCCACAGAAGGAAACACACAGACAGGCTGGAATGCAAACAGGATCTTTTAATGTGCACACAGGCCCAGACAGAGAGCCGGTACCCTCCACAAAAATCTGAGCCCCTAAGGACGTCCTACATTGTCTTATATACAGTACATTTTCAAACTCATTCTACAATCTCATTCGTCTCAAGTATTTCCAGTTCACCAATCAGCAGCCCCTGGGGGAAGGTGCCTGGGTGACCTGTCCAAACCGGTATGCTCTGGTCTGCTGATTTCTGGGCAAGGGGGTATTGTGCTCAGGCCTGGAGGGGGGGGGGGGAGGGTGCCTACTGAAACCTTTATCTTCTCTTAGCAAGCTGATCACTATGTAAAACCTCATGGCTTGGTGGAAGGGTTACCCACAGCTAAACCTCATGGCTGCCTCACTCCCCCCTTTTTAAGTGAGACCTCAACCACTAGGGGCGGTAGAGGGCAGTATTACTGGAGGCAAGCCGCAGAGGGGTGTATTGGGTCAGGGCCATGAGTTCCGCCTTCTGTGCGGAAGTTCCAGGGGGCAAAGGCTGAGCTTCGGCTATTACTTCCATCGTCACCACCGCGTACCCCGCACACCTGCAGCCCTCCAACACCAGATTGCTTCCATCTACGAAGTAGGTCTCATCCGGATTGCTTAACGGCACATCTGTCAGATCAGGGCGACTGGAGAAGATTGTATCCATCACTTCCAGGCAGTCATGATCAGATGGTCCCGGGCCAACAGGCAGGAATGTAGCAGGCTGGTAGTTATCTGCACTCTGGGATTTCCCCATAACATGCTCTGGTATTTCAACATCCGGGAGCTGGTGAATCAGTGACTTCTTTTATGCTCCAGTAATGTTTGGACCGAATGTGGGATGGTGACTAAAAGGTCTTGGTCCATGGATAGTTTATCAGACTCTTCCACCAACAAGGCTGTTGCTGCTATTGTTCTCAGGCAAGGTGGCCATCCCTTGGCCACTGGATCCAGCAGTGTGTCCCGTGTGCAGAATGGAACACACTCTGCGCGCCATATGGAGCACTGCCTCCTTCTGTGCGAAGTCAAGAAACTGGGGTGACTGCATCATGAACCTAAGTGGTGCACACGGTTGATATATATGGGGCCAGAGGTTGGGCCTAGCTTTAGGGTGAGAGGCAGTCAAGTCTGAAGGAAGCCCCACAGCTCCTGCTCCGTGATGTTTTCAGGCACTCCGATGAAATGCATGTTTCAGCTACATAGCTATGTTGGGATCTTAGCGGCGATTGTGATTTCTGCACGGAGTTAGAGGACTTTTTCTTAGCTGAGGGTCCTGCCAAATTATGATTTCTCGGGTCCATAGTTCTTTAGTGAGAACTGCTGCTTTGGCCATTCGTGATGCCTTGATTGAAAAATGGAATGCTGAGCTGACCATTGTTCTGACAAGCAAGGGATTGTTGAAGCTCTTGACACAGATCCCCCAAGACTACCAGCTGGGTGTCTTTGTTTGACATGCTTATGTTGTGCTAATACGTGTTTATGCGATGGGGTGTTCAGAAACAGTGGATTGTCCTAAGTGTGGGCAGTCAAGGGCAGCTCTGAGCCATATGTTCTGGCAATGCCCCCTTATTCAACATTATTGGAAAGAAGTACATGTTTATATAGAACAGGTTCTACATTGTCAATGGACCCTGCTCCCTGAGGAGGTTCTCTTTCATTTTTTGGAAGCAATAGCTGTGGTGGGATAGGGATGGATTAGGTGGCTTTGGAGTGCCTGGATGCTGGCTAAGACAACTATTTTGTCTGTTTGGATGTCTTCCGAGCCCTTGAACTTTTGGCACAGGCATAATATGATGCACCACCATATGCAATTAGATAGACTGTGCTAAGGGTAGAAAGCAAAGAATGGATAAGTTCTTGGTGGTTTGGGAGGACTATACACAAGGGCTATTGCCCAGAAATGAGAGCTTTGTTTCAAACTGGATTGGAGCCGCTGAGGATTGGAGGCAATGATATTGCATGCCATGGAGATCCTTTGGGATCTGTGTGGATGTCCTGGGATGGTTGCAGCAGAGAGGATGTAAGGGGGGGGGGGGTGGATGGTTGGCCCTTAGACCTGAGGATGACAATACTTCTCTTCCCTGTATGTTAGGGACAGGCTTGGTGCAGCTTTTTGTTGTTTTTCTTCCCTTGTTTGAGTGGGGGGGAGTCAGGACCTTCCTCTCTGGGGTATGGGGCTGGGTAGACTGGTCTGTAGTTGTAGGTGGGTGGGAGGTGTTAAAAAAAGTGAATCTAACATGTTTTGTCCTCCCAGGCATGTGTAAGTGTACTCACATGTTGGGAGTGGTGGTGTTTTCTTGTGTCAATAAAACAAATTTGAACTAAAAATAAATGTGTTTTCTACCTTTTGCTATCTGGGCATTTTATTTTTCCTATATGTTGGCCCCAGTCTCTCTCTTCTGTTTTCTCCAGTGTCTGCTGTAAACCTGCCATTTTTCCTTTCCTTATCTTTGTCTATTCCTCCCTGACATCTGTCCCTGCTATTGGTTTTTCCCTTTCAGCTGGATAGAGGGAGGACAGGTGGTGATACAAAGGGTGGGTGAGTGGAGAGAAAAGGAAGTTAGTGATGCTAGGAGTATGGGGGATGGAAGGGGAGGGAAATGGTGATGCCTTGACAGTAGGGGGAGTGAGAAAATAAGGGATGGTTGTAATATCAAGGGGTGAAAGTGTAGGGGAGGGATATAATGATGCCAGGAATTGGGTGGGAGGTGGGAAGGGTAGGAAAGGTGGTGATGCGGGGAGGAGGGGGAAGAGAAAGAGACAAGGTAATGATGTGATACCACAAAGTAAAGATAGCACTGTGTGTGCCATGCCAAGAAAAAGGTTGGAAACCACTGCTTTAGACGATTTTAACACCTTATCAGAATTTTAAACATATCTACTGTTTTTGAAGAGGCAATCAATGGGGAAAAAGTGTGACCTGCCTATAGCTTCAAAGAGCAATTAAGGTGGAGGTTAAAACTGAAGTAGTCGTGCTTAGTGGGACTGTGAAAGGATTCCAGTCAAGAAAGTAGGAGCTGGATAATCATACTGAACATGTGGAAGAAATGATTGGAGTAAAATTGAGATGGTGTTGCTGACCTAGTGGCTTAATGGCAGTGCTGTGCAGGGGACTTGGGTTTGATTCTTGACTAAAGGTCTTCCACTCCCCAGGTCAGCTCGATCTGAGGATGCTGCAGAAATAATGGGTTTGATATTAAGCCCACAGTGGTCAGTGTTTTTAAAGCTCCTGGCCTTTGGCGGCAAAACTGAAACCAGATTTCCAGTACAACCTGCTAGACCAGTCCAGACAAGTGGGTTTAGTTCCCCTACCAGCAGATGTTGGAGACAGAGACAAATAAAAAAAACACCAGTAGCCTGATTGGCTGTTCCCTGGTAATATCTAGCTACCCACAGTAGAGGGCGCTCCAGTATTTCTCAGTCTCCAGCAGATGTGGACTGTAGTTTTTCTCTCTGATCTTTTATTTAACCTTTTTTTTTTTTATAGTTTCCTGCTGGATGCACCCAGGGCGCAGTGTGCATTAGAGGTGCCCCTCTGGGTTTCCCAGCTGCATACATATATATCTCCAGGAACAAGCAGGAATAAGTCCTCACATATGGGTACGTCGGAACCAACGGAGCCTGCGCGGGAAAGCTCTCCAGCTTCCCTGAAAGGAAGCTTTTGGGGCCTCCCACTGCACATGCGCGCTGCCTTCCCGCCTTCCTGACCAGCTCTCCTCAGTTTCTCTTTTTCCGCGGAGCCAGCAGGTCGTGTTCCTGTCACCGCTGAAGAAATTATTGTTTTAGTTTGTTTCTTTAGACCGCGTACCTGCCTTCCCCATACCGAAACCGGTACCGCCGGTCTCTCTTTTCTTTTCTTTTAAAAAAAAAATCTTTTTTCTGCACAACTTGGTGACTTCGGTTAGGCCTCAGGCCTACACAAATTCTCCTCATGGAGAAACCAGCCCCTGGTTTTAAGAAGTGTACCAAGTGTAGTGCTGTTATTTCTGTCACAGACACCCATGAATGGTGTCTTAAGTGTTTGGGACTTGACCACTCCATTCTGGACTGCCCATCCTGCTCCCAGATGTCTAAACGTGGGTTGCAGAACCGGGCCAACAAATTCCATGTGCTGTTTGCTTCAGATAATCCAGCATCACAGTCATCCAGGTCTTCCTCTCCGGATGGATCTCAGGTAACCAAACCCTCTGTGGGCAGGTCCTCAAAGAGCAAATCTCCTTCAAAGCATCGAGAGGCTCTCTCTTTTGAGTCTGAGGATCCTGCCCCAGCCAAACAACCCCGGCGGGAAGCTCTGGCTTCCAAAGCACCATCTATGGGGTTACAGGTTGACATCGATGGCACGGCCTCGACTGATCACCTGTTAGAATGCTCTGGGGTACCGGCCCATACCGGTACCGATATCCAGACAGCAGTGGTGTCTATGAGCAATACTGTTCAGACCATGCAGCAGGCCATGCTGGCTTTTATTAATGCTGCGACGCCCTCGGTACCGCGTTCAGCGGTACCGGGTCCAGTTCCGGTATCGTCTCCCATACCGGAACCGAGACCATCAACTTCCAAACGCAGATCGGTTCCGCATGCCGGATCCGGGTTTTCACCCGATACCGATCCCATACCCGGTACGCCTGATGTCGATACCAATCGGTATGCGTATCGTGCGTTGGAAGCAAATAGAGAATACTCTGATTCTTCAGAGGATTATAACTCCTCTGAGGACTCTGATGAGCTGTCTCTAGTTCTTCATGAAGACCCCTCTTCCCCAAAGAGGAGAATGTCTCCACCAGAGGATTTGTCCTTTCAAGACTTCATTATTGAACTAGCCAAAGGACTTTCTATTACCACATCCTCTGAAAAAGAACCTAGGTCAAAGAAATTGGATATTTTAGGATACCCTAAGGTTCCTAAAGAGGCAGTCACCCTGCCTATCCATGAAATCCTTCAAGAACACTTGATGGACTTATGGGAGGCTCCTCTAACGTTGTCTCCTTATTCTCGTAGGTTGGACACCATGTACCGGGTCCCTCCTTCTCCTGGTTTTCAAAAGACTCAGTTGCCTCACCATTCCATTGTGGTGAAGTCTGCACTGAAAAAGATTAAGAGTACCAAAAGGCACTCTTCTACCTCTCCAGGACGAGAATGTCAGACCCTAGACTCTTTTGGCAAGAAAAGTTTCCAGGCTACTATGCTTATAGCCAGGATTAATTCTTATAGTCTGTATATGGGCATGTTTCTCAGGGAACTTGCCCTAAAGATACGACATTTTGCCTCCTTTATCCCTGAGGACAGAAAAGAGGAGTTCATTTCTCTGGTGAAACAGCTTCTAGATGTTTCTAAGTTCTCCAACAGAGCAGCTTTTGATTCCTTTGAGGGTGCCGGTAGAGCTTCGGGCATTGCTATTGCAGCCCGACGACTTGCTTGGCTCCAGGCCTCTGACCTAGAACCCTGGGTCCTGGATGGCTTACGGAATCTGCCCTGTACAGGTGAGAACTTATTTGGTAAGGACTGGCAAATTAAAGCCACTCAAATGGACGCAGAAAATGCTACCTTGGATAGACTTTCTAAGTCTACCTCTACTCCTGCCAAGAAAAAGTCTTTCAAGAGGCCTTACTACAAGAAGGCCAGATTTTCCACAAATACTGGCCAACAATCTTCTCTGCCTCGCTTTGCTGCTAAACGTCAGCAACCTACACAGGCAAAGTCAAAGCCTGCAGCGTCTACCACTTCTCAGCAGGCTCAACCCCCTCAGGGGTTTTGACTTGCCCCTAGAGAACTTAACATTTCTGGCTCTAGAACAACCAGAGCCCCTCACCATTCCCAGAAGGTTAGCTCACTTTGCTCCCAGATGGGAGCAAATCACATCAGAGCAATGGACCCTCTCTATCATCAGAGAGGGCTACAAACTTCATTTCTCCGAACTTCCTCCATATACCATGGTGAGGTACTTCAATTCTCCCCCATTTCTCCTGGACCTGTTGGATCAGGAAGTCTCTTCTCTCCTTGCCCAAGGGGCAATAGAAGAGGTTCCTCTTCTTCAACAAGGGACAGGATTCTACTCCCCTTATTTTCTCATAACAAAGAAGACAGGGGGATTCAGACCTATCCTAGATCTGAGAGAATTGAACAAATTTCTGTACAAGGAGAAATTCAAAATGCTTTCTCTAGGCATTCTCCTTCCATACCTTCAGAGTCAGGATTGGCTTTGTTCTCTAGATCTCAAGGATGCGTACACACATATACTCATCCACCTATCCCACAGAAAATATCTAAGATTTCTGTTTCAGGGAAAACATTTCCAGTACAGAGTACTTCCCTTCGGTCTAGCCTCTGCTCCAAGAGTGTTCACCAAATGCATGGCAGTTGTTGCCGCATTTCTAAGAGGTCTGGGAATTTTTGTATTCCCATATCTGGACGACTGGCTCATCCGAGCTCCATCTCAGTCAGAGGCCCAGATTTCCCTGGACCGCACGAGGCACCTTCTGCAGTATCTGGGACTGGTGGTAAACCTTCCCAAGTCTCAACTTATCCCTACTCAGTCTCTAGAATTCATAGGGGCCCAGTTGGACACCACCACTGCAAGGGCCTACCTGCCTCAAGTCCGGGGCCAACGTCTGCTGTGCTTGGCCTCCCAAGCTCACTCCAGCAGTCACTTGACAGCCAGAGAAATGCTGCGACTTCTGGGCCACATGGCCTCCACGGTACACGTGGTGCCCTACGCTCGTCTTCATATGAGAGCAGCTCAATGGACCTTGGCCACCCAGTGGACTCAAGCATCAGGAGCGCTCTCCGACCAAATACTCACCTCAAAGCGTCTGTTTTGGTCCCTCCAATGGTGGATATCCACCAAGAATCTGTTGTTGGGGGCCCCCTTCCAACCTTTGTTGCCCCAAGCAACCCTCACAACAGATGCCTCCCAAACAGGGTGGGGAGCCCATCTACAATCCCTCTCCACTCAGGGTATTTGGTCTCCGCAGGAGACCACCCTTCAAATCAACCTCCTGGAACTGCGAGCAATCTTCTTTGCCCTCAAAGTCTTCCATACCCTCCTTGTCAACCTGACTGTCCTAGTTCAGACAGACAATCAGGTGGCCATGTTCTACGTAAACAAACAAGGAGGGACAGGCTCTCTGTCGCTTTGCAACGAAGCTCTCAGATTATGGGCCTTCGCCAGAGAGCATCAAATTCATCTTCTGGCAGTATATCTTCCAGGGGTTCAAAACTCTCGGGCAGACAGACTCAGTCGAGTTCTGCTTCCACACGAATGGTCCCTACATATGGACCAGATAGGCAGAATCTTTCAGGAATGGGGAACCCCGGACATAGACCTCTTTGCAAGTCCGTGGAATGCCAAACTTCCCCGGTTCTGTTCCAGGACTCCGTGTCAGGGAGCTCAGGCCAACGACGCCTTTCTCCTGCATTGGGGTCAGGAATTCCTATATGCCTTTCCACCCATTCCTTTGATTCCCAAGACTCTGTTCAAACTCCAGAGGGATCACGGATCGATGATCCTCATAGCTCCACGCTGGCCACGCCAAGTGTGGTTCCCTCTACTTCTGCATCTCTCCCAGGGACCCTCCCTGGACCTGGGAGCTGCGCCAGACCTTCTCTCTCAGGAGAAAGGGACTTTGTGGCACCCAAACCCCAAGTCCCTACACCTCAGAGCTTGGTTACTGAAGGCCTAAGCCTTCATGACTTCAATCTTTCTCAACCAGTGAAAGATATCCTTCAGGCCTCTTGGAAACCCTCCACGAGGCGATC
Source organism: Ichthyophis bannanicus (assembly GCA_033557465.1). Lineage (NCBI taxonomy): Eukaryota > Metazoa > Chordata > Amphibia > Gymnophiona > Ichthyophiidae > Ichthyophis > Ichthyophis bannanicus. Next base: position 1,222,354,367 of record CM066031.1, read on the forward strand.
CTATGCTTTCAAATGGAAACGCTTTTCCATTTGGTGTGCTCAACAGGGTCTTGACCCTCTAGCACTTCCTTTGAATTCTCTACTAGACTATCTCCTGCATCTTTCTAATGCAGGCCTTAAGATGAATTCAGTAAGAGTCCATTTGAGTGCTATTGCAGCATCCTTAAAACCTATAAATGGACAACCTGTCTCCTCTCATCCGCTTGTTGCAAGATTCATGAGAGGCCTGACTCTAACTAAGCCTCCCATCTGACCTCCTCCGGTAGTATGGGACTTGAACCTAGTTCTAGGTCAGCTTATGAAGCCACCTTTTGAACCGTTGGTTTCTACCTCCTTGAAATTTCTTTCCTGGAAGGTCCTTTTCCTTATTGCAGTCACTTCGGCTCGCCGCATCAGTGAACTACAGGCCTTAGTGGCTCATCCACCTTATACCAGGTTTCATCATGATAAGGTGGTCCTAAGGACGAATCCCCACTTTATGCCTAAAGTGGTCTCGCCTTTTCATCTTAATCAAGAGGTATATCTACCTGTCTTTTTTCCAGCTCCTCATGCATCCAGTGCAGAGAGGAACCTTCATACTTTAGATTGTAAAAGAGCTCTTGCCTTTTACCTCAACAGGACTCAGCCACATCGAAAGTCTTCCCAGCTTTTCGTGGCTTTTGATCCTTCTCATTTGGGACGTCCAGTCTCCAAACGTACACTTTCCAATTGGATTGCTCAGTGTATTTCTTTTGCTTACCAGAGTAAAAACATTTCTCTGGAAGGCCATGTCACAGCTCACAATGTGAGAGCCATGGCCACTTCTATGGCTCATCTTCACTCTGTATCCATAGATCAGATCTGTCGAGCCGCCACATGGGCCTTGGTACATACCTTCACGGCCCATTACTGCTTGGACAAGGACTCCCGCCGGGATGCCTTGTTTGGTCAGGCTGTCCTCAAACACCTGTTCCATACTTGAACAACTCCTGCCCACCTTCCCAGGATGGATGCCTGAGATCCATACGAAGATGGCGAACCCTTGGAACGGGATCTCCCAGGCATCTTAGCTAGGGAGTCCCCATATGTGAGGACTTATTCCTGCTTGTTCCTGGAGATAGCACAGTTACTTACCTGTAACAGGTGATCTCTGGGAACAGCAGGAATTAGTCCTCACAACCCACCCACCTCCCCCAGGAGTTGTATCTTCTATCTATCTTCCTTTCCTCTCTCTATTGTCTCAGCTATAAACTCGAACTGAGGAGAGCTGGTCAGGAAGGCGGGAAGGCAGTGCGCATGTGCAGTGGGAGGCCCCAAAAGCTTCCTTTCAGGGAAGCTGGGGAGCTTTCCCGCGCAGGCTCCATCGGTTCCGACGTACCCATATGTGAGGACTAATTCCTGCTGTTCCCAGAGATCACCTGTTACAGGTAAGTAACTGTGCTATACAGGGTGGCCCAAAAAAGTGGGAACATCTCGTAGCATATAAGTTATTTAAAAATTCAAAAAGACAGATGTAAACGATTGACAAATTTTAAAAAAAAGATGGTGACTGGAAATTGTCGAAATAAAGACATTATATAGTGTGGCACTGCAGACCCTCTGCAGGCAGAAGAAAATGTTTTAAACTCTGGAAAAAGAGGCAGACACCGGCTGCAGCATCACGAGGAGCCATATAGGGGGAGCAAGAGGGACCTCTGGAGGACTGAGGAACCACGCCCTAGAGCCAATGATGCAATACCGGCCTGCACCCAATCCAGAAAGGGAAGGATTCCTTTTAAAAGTCCAGATGACTGGAGAAAGTCAGACTGGCAGGGAGTTGTGCAAGGAGTTCCAGTTCCAGTTCCAGATTCGCATGGAGATCCAGATCCAGGAAGGAAGCTAACTTTGGAAGGAGAAAGGAGAGGAGGACCCAGGAATAGGAGTCCTAACAGATGGAACCGGCCTAGCAGACTCAGCAGAGCCAGGTGAAGAAACTTGCTTTAGATATCTCAAAAGGGGAGAAGACACACTTTCCAGGAGGGAAAGATACCGTGTGGAAGCTAACCCTGGAAGGAGAAGGAATGTACCAGAGAGTCCAAGGCCTGAGTTTGGCAAGGGCCAGCAACTGTTGAAAGGCGCAACAGGGAGTAACCAGGAGAGAGGTGAAAGAGGAATTTTGAAAGGCAACTTTCAAGGCCCTGGGAGAAAGAAGCTGCGGTGCACGTGCGGCATAACCCCAGCTGAAGGCCGACCTGAGAACCGGAGGCCTACCTGGGTGCCAGAGAAGCCAAGCCCCAGCAGGAACAGGCCTCAGCCCTCACCTCACTGTGCTAACCTTAGGAGAAAAACACTCAAGTGGTGTAAATCCTACCTTTCGGACAGATGGCAACAGGTACGATCCAACGATACTTCATCAGATCAGTTTCATCAAAAACAAGGTGTCCCTCAAGGCTCCTCCCTCTCCGCCCTTATGTTCAATATATACATGCAGCCTATATGCAACCTGATACGATCCTTTAGAGTCAACTGCATGATATACGCGGATGATGTACTATTATATTTTCCTTTTACAACAGAGAACCCCGACCTCACTCCTTTAACAAACTGCATAAATGAAGTATCCAACTGGCTACAATCTCAAAATCTAAGGATCCAACACAAAAAAACAGAGGTGTTATTCATTACACGGAACCGAAATTTCACTGCTCCGTCCTTTTTGAAAGTAAAGGATGCTAACCTCCAGACCAAGACCACCATCAGATACCTTGGTGTCACTTTAGACCAGAACTTGGATATGAAAGCACACATAGGAAATATTGTAAGAGCAGTATACCACAAAATACGTTCCCTTAGACATCTACGATCCTTGCTAGAGCCAGACGATTTTAGAACCATCTATCAGGCGCTAATCATACCTCATTTTGATTATGCGAACTCAATATTACAAGGTCTCCCTCAAGCCACATTACATCCACTTCAATTGGCAATGAATGCCGCAGCAAGAGTCCTTCATGGAGCATCCCGGAAAGAACATATTTCACCTATTCTAAAACATCTTCATTGGCTCCCGATACGAAATAGACTCACTTTCAAAACTTTACTAATTACATTCAAAGCCATCAAAGAGCTCTCATCTGCATCATTATCAGATATGATCCAAACAACACCCCTCAATAGGGATAGAAGGTCAGTATCACTCAATTCTCTGTTAGTCCCTAAATCAATAACACAATACACCAAAACTACTACTGACAGGGCTTTCTTTTTCTGTGCACCAAGGTGTTGGAACAGCCTTCCTCAAAACATCCGATCAATACCAGACCTTTTGCAGTTTCGAAAAGCTTTGAAACACTACCTCTTCCTCTTGTCTTATCCATTAAACAATCCAAATAACACAACCTACCCACAGACCTTCCAAACATACAAATTCAATACAGACACCCCACAGACCTCCCATACACAATACTGAAGCCAGGATGAGATCATGTCTGTTATATTAATTAATTACCCTGTTATCCGAGTTGTATTTCCTGTTTTTTCTGTAAACACAAAGTACCGTTGAATTGTGTAACTCCTTGTTTATTGTAAATCGCGCTGATGCTGAATAGTGCGGTATATAAGAGACTATAAATAAATAAAATAAATTACTATTTTACTGACTATGATTTTACGAATGCTGTGAAGCAGAAGGAGCAAGGCACTGGAGAATGCTGTCCTTCTAGATGCATTCATGATACAAAATACAAACCTGTACCAAACAGGAGACTTTCTAGAGAAGGAACAGTGTGCAGGAGAGACTGTCCACATGCTAAAAGTGTACAAAGCAAAGGCTTACCTTTAGATGCTGAACATTGGGGCATCATACAAGCATTATGCAAAAAGCCTGAAGGAGAGCCCCTAGACATTCCAGACTGCGAGCCAATGCAGGTGGAATTCCCGGATGATCCCTCGGACCTCCCGATGGATTGTAGCTATTGCCTGGCCGAAAGAATTGAGCCCTTAGCGGAGGAATAGCTGTGGTCTGGGGTAAAAGCTTGATTCTGTATTTCGTTTGGTATTGCTGTGAAGTTAACAGGTTTTCTTCAGTTCATGTTTTCTTTTAACCTGGAGCAAGGACATTCTTTTGTGTTGATGTAAGCTGTGCTATTTGAACCTATTTGCAACACGGGAAATAAAAGCCTTAATTTTTCCCTACCCTCGGACTGTGATATTCTTGGGAGCTTTTAGTTACACAGAAGGCTACCAGGACTATAAAAACCTGGGCCCTGTAATTGAGCTAAACTCCTCCACAAACAAACTTTGCATGTCCACCCCCTTTCTGCTGTGACCCGTCATTGCCACCAGGGGGGCGGTGTGACAATAGCTAAAAAAGATAAATAAGTAAACTATTTAAGCTTTTAATTTACTTTTTTCGGGCCACCCTGTGTGTGTGTGTATATATATTTGGTGCAGGCAGATTGAGGTTGAGCTCCTGGTCAGGAGGATCAGTTGAGCTTCCCTCTCTGTCAGGGAGAAAACAGGCATCAGCTCATGAGGAGCTGAACTGCCGGTCATCGGGGCGGAGCCTGCAGTCTTTTTCCTGTCAGCTTTATCTCTCCTCTGCTGTGACTTGTCTACCTTGGCTTCTCTGCACTGCTTCTGTTCCAGGCACAGTGAGTTGATCTTCAAAGTCCCCCTCTCCCCCCCCCCCCCCCACCTTCCGATTTTCATTGGGATGCCATCGGGGCAATCTGGGGCCAGGATTTAGGAATAAGCACCCTTTTTAGGGTCCTTGCAGCCCTAGCTCCTCAAATCTTTTGGTTTTGTAACTTGTCCGCATGTTTAAAGGCTTCAGGGTACTCTTTTTCTCAGTGGGTTTTTGGCAGCGGCCATTTTGTTTCGTGGGAATTTTACAGAACAGCTCTGTTTTTTGGTGGGCTTTTGTGGGCAGTTTACTATATTAATTCCTGCCTCCCCTGCCAGGCTGTGCCTCTCTGAGGTCTTTTCAGCAGGCTTTTGAGAGATATTTTTTGTTCTTTTGTGCCTTACGGGGCCGCAGTCCATCGCTGATTACTCGGATATGCCTTCCCTTCAAAAGTGCATGGTCTGCACGAAGAAACATAAGGATTTGCAGGATGGCATTTATAGTGTGTGCCTTGATCACCCTGGGGAAACCTCTGCGACATTGGCCAAGAGGGCTCAGGACAGAGGCAATCCTGCTGCACGTCCTCAGGGGCTAGAGGGAACCAGGCAGCTTCCTCCAGTGGGCGAACCTGCCTCTCCTCTTCGCTTATCCCCCTCTTGCTCCAGAGTCTTTTAGTCAACAAGAGCCACTGCATGCCTCGGATAACCAATTTTTGGCCCTTTTTAGGCAAGCCTGGAATCTCTGGCACACTAATTCTTCCAGATCTATGGTGGATATCCTGGCATTCCTGTCTGCAGTCATAGCCTCCCACAAGCGCTCTAGACAAGAGGAGATATCCAAGATAGATACTCGGTCTCCTAAGGAGGTTTCCTGGGCTACTAGTGCTTGGCCAAACGTCCCAGAAGATGGCCCATCCTCTGGTGAGGAGAGTGACTGCTTGTCAGACCAGGAGGATGGGGAATGGTCACCCTCAAAGTTTTCTGTGGAAGGCCAAGGAGAAACAGGATATTCGCTTGTTTCGCAAAGAGGAGTTGCCGGCACTAATTGTGCAGGTGGTTGAGGCCCTACGTTTGGCAGATCAACTGGAGCTGCAAGATCCACAGTCTGCTACTATTTCTCAGCTAGACCTGATATTACAAGGAATTCGCAAGCCCTCTAGAGCCTTTCCATTCCCGGCAGAGCTGCAACAAATGCTGTCGTGGGAATGGGACACTCTGGATATCCCCCTCCATTCTGCCTGCCGTCTAGGACAGCTTTATCTCTGGGCATCGCCGGACTTAGATAAATGGCTGACATACCCCAAGGTGGATGCCCTTGTGACCGGAGTAACAAAGCACATTACCATTCCCGTGGAGGGCTGTGCAGTACTTCGTGACCAACAAGATAGGAAGGTTGAGAGTCTTCTCAAGACGGCCTTTTCGGCTCCGTCATTATCTCTCCAGGCTTCTGTTTGCAGGGCTCTGGCAGCTCGAGCCCTTCTCAGATGGATTCAACATCTGCCGGAGGATCCAGCGCTGACTCGTCTTGAATCAGTCACAGCATTCTTGGCAGATACCTTTTACGATCTCTTGCGCCTTTCGGCGAGAGAGGTGGTGGTGGCTACAGTATCTTGCAGATGGCTCTGGCTTCGACAATGGTCAGCAGACTCGGCATCTAAAGCACGCCCGGAAGCTTCTTTTTGTGGAGGACCTGGACTAATTGGTCAAAGACCTAGGGGAAGTTCAACCCCAGCAGCTCCCGGAAAATAAGCCTAAGTTTGGTAAAAGGCGGTCCTCTCAACGGTACTCACCTATGTCGAGACACACCTCCAGATTTTGCAACGCTCGTCGCTATCGCCCGGGTAAGCCTTCCTCCTCTTCGACTTCTGGACATTTTGGCCAGAGGTCACAGTCCTTTCGGGGTGTCCGCAAGGGATCTGAGAACTACTTGGAGTCTTCCAAGTTTGCTGGGCCCGCAAAATCTTCCCGCTGACTGGCTGGACAGTCCGCCACAGGAGCCTTTTCTGGAGGGTGGTCCACCCGAAGAGATCCCTCTGATAGGTGGACGTTTGGCTCTGTTTTCTCGTCAGTGGTCTCTCATTACTTCAGATCAGTGGGTCCTCGACATAGTCTCACACGGTAATGTTCCCAGGCCATTCTCCAGGCGTTTGTCGTTTCGCCAGGTGGAAGATCACTGAAGAGAGCGGTGATTCGCTCCACCATCCGCTGCCTGCTTCTTTTGAGGGCTATTCGACCTGTCCCTCGCGAATAGAGAGGCGGCAGACGTTACTCCATTTATTTCATAGTGCCCAAGAAGGATGGTTCCTTCTGCCCAATTCTAGACCTCAAAGGCGTAAATCGGTGTCTGCGGGTTCCACGATTCCGGGTGGAGATTCTTCGATCAGTGATCCAGGCAGTATGTACAGGAGAGTTCCTCGCCTCTCTAGATCTGGTGGAGGCTTACTTCCACAGTCCCATAAAGGACAACCAGCAGCGTTTCCTCCACTTTGCGGTACTGGGTCAGCACTTCCAGTTTTGTTCAATGCCTTTTGGCCTGGCCTCAGCTCCGCAACTTCTCAAAGGTCATGATAGTAGTTGCAGCAGCTCTGTGCAAACAGGGAATCTGAGTGCATCCTTACCTGGATGACTGGCTAATTCGAGCGGACTCCCTGCTGGAAGCGCATCGGGCAGTGACTCAAGTGGTTTCTTTCCTTGAGAAGCTCAGCTGTGTGGTAAATGTTGCCAAAAGTTATCTTCAACCGTCACAGCAACTCGAGTTTCTAGGAACCCGCTTCGACATGGCAAAGGGAAAAGTCTTTCTAACACACGAAAGGCTTCGAAAGTTCTCAGCTTTACTGAGTTTGTTCCTTCTTCAGACAGCTCTGAGGGTCTGGGATTACCTAGAGATTCTGGGTTCCATGGCGGCCACTATCGAGGTCATGCCTTGGGCCAGAGCGCACATGAGGGGACTCCAAAGGGCTCTTCTTTCGCGCTGGCCCCCTGTGTCGGAAGTCTACGACATCCGTCTTCCGTTCCTCCCGGAGACCCAATGCAGCCTGTATTGGTGGCTGGCACCCCAACATCTACTCAAAGGTGTTTCCCTGGAAACTCCTCGTTGGGTTCTAGTGACAATGGATGCAAGCCTCTCCGGGTGGGGTGCTCTCTGTCAGCATTGATCGACGCAGGGGACGTGGTCGACTCAGGAGGCGCAATGGTCCATAAATCGACTGGAAGCATGGGCGGTTCACCTGGCTTTACGGCATTTTCTGCCGCTCCTCAAGGCACAGGCGGTACGAGTTCTATGCGACAACGCAACAACAGTGACATATATCAACCGCTAGGGCGGCACCAAATCCCTAGGAGTATCCAAGGAAATGGCCCTTTTTCCTTCCCTGGGCAGAAGCACATCTGCAGGCTCTCTCGGTGCAACACATCGCCGGGGTGCAAAACTTGCAAGCCGACTTCCTCAGTTGACACACTCTCGATCCCGGAGAGTGGGAGCTAGCCCCTTGGGCTTTTCAGAGAATTGTACGAGCATGGGGGATCTAATGGTGACGGCAGCAAATTCCAAAGTACCAGTATTTTTCATTCGCAGGAAGGAGTTTCAGTCCTCCAGGTTGGATGCCCTGGCTCAACCATGGTCGCAGGGGGAACTACTATACGTGTTTCCTCCATGGGTTCTCATCAGCAGAGTACTCCAGAGAATTCTGGAACACCGGGGGAAAGTGATCCTGGTAGCTCCCGACTGGCCTCGGTATGCGGACCTTGTTTGCTTGACTCGAGTACCACCATTGCATCTGGGTGCTTGTCGGGATCTACTGCGTCAAGGTCCAATTCTGATGGACGACCCGACTCTCTACTCGCTTACGGCCTGGCTCTTGAACGCCGATGTCTAAGTGGTAAAGGTTATTCGAGTACCGTAGTCGCAACCCTTCTAAAGGCATGCCATCCATCAACTTTGTCAACGTATGCCGAGTGTGGCGCATCTTCGAGGCTTGGTGCGTGCAGCGACGTATCTCTCCTTGGAAGATGGGAATCCTGAAGATTCTTACCTTCCTCCAGGAGGGTCTGGATAAAGGGCTAGTGCTGGGGTCCCTCCATGTTCAAATAAGTGCATTGACTTGTTTTCGGGGGCCTGTTGGTGGTCGCTCTATAGCGTCCCATGCGGATGTGTTCCCGTTTCCTTAAAGCAGTTAAAGTAGTTTGTCCTCTGGTTCGACCTCTGGTATCGACATGGGATCTGTCCCTCGTCTTAAAGGTTTTGATGCGGGCTCCTTTTGAGCCGCTTAAGCACATCACAGTGAGGGATTTGATGCTTAAAACTGCTTCTAGTAGCAATGACTTCGACACGAAGAGTGTCCGAATTACAAGCTCTGTCCTGCAGGGATCCCTATCTTTCCTTCTCAAACGAGGGAGTTCTGTTGCGTACTGTTCCTTCTTTCCTTCCAAAGGTACTTACGTTCTTTTCATATCAATGAGCCAATTTTCCTACCGTGTTTTTCAGAGGATCAGTGTGCGGGCCAAAATAAGGGACTCATGTGTCTGGATCTTGGCAGGACCCTTCATAGGTATCTTCGGGTAACCAATTCTTTCCATATCTCTGATCATCTTTTTGTGTTTTTTGCTGGACCCTGTAAGGGTCAAGCTGCTTCCAAGTGCACAATCGCTAGGTGGTTGCGGTTAGCAATTGAATCGGCGTACATCCTTAAGGGGAAGCCTGTTCCTATCGGTCTCCAAGCGCACTCTACGTGGGCGCAAGCTACGTCTTGGGTGGAGCGCTCTCAGGTTCATCCTCCTGATATCTGTAGGGCAGCCATTTAGTCCTACCTGTCCACTTTTGTGCGTCACTATCGGCTCGATACTCAAGCTCGGTAAGAAGCCAGTTCGGAGCAAAGATTGTCTTGGCGGTTGTGTCTTCCCACTCAAAGGGCAGTTAGTTTGGGTACTTCCCACTTGTCTGGACTGGTCTAGCAGGATGTACTGGAAGGAGAAATTTTCACTTACCATTAATTTCCTTTCCTGGAATCCTGCTAGACCAGTCCAGGACCCTCCCTATTCTGACTATCTGGTTCAGAGGTGTATTGCTGAGCAGCCAAGACTTTGCAGCGGAGGGCTATCGCCTCTTGTAAATATTAATTTTGGGATTTTTTGCTTCATGGTTGCATCTGTTTTGCATTATGGCTTGTTACAATACTGGAGCGCCCTCTACTGGGGGTTGCCAGATCTTACCAGGGAATAGCCAATCGGGCTACTGGTATTTTTTTATTTGTCTCTCTCTCCAACATCTGCTGTTAGGGGAACTAAACCCACTTGTCGGGACTGGTCTAGCAGGATTCCAGGAAAGGAAATTAACGGTAAGTGAAAATTTCTCCATTCAGTGCCAGAATCTGGATGTCCTCTGGTTCTGAACATCTAGTTTCAGTACTGATTGGCACAGCTATCCAAACAATGGCCATTCTCCAGATAACCAAACTGCAAAAGGTTATGACAGCTGTTGAGATCCCCTAACTCTATGTGGGAACTTACTTGGTTAGTGAACTGAAAATCACCGCTTAACTGGATAAGTGCTGGGACTACCCTGCCCTGCTCATGGACCAACCTGCCACTGTCTAGACAGTGCCATGGCGGTTTGAGGGGATATTCAGCGGTACTATCTAGTTAGCAAGTCCTACTAACCAGATAAACTCGCTTGAATATTGGCCTGAATGTTTATAGTCACAGCGGAAGATAATCATCATACAATGGTGACACCTAGTGGCCAGATTTAGGGAACATGAGTGCAGAGTTCCCAGAAAAGCTCTGGTGCATGGCCTTAGACCAGTGGAGCCTCCCTGTCTCTCAACGGGCTCCGTGCAGCATTGTCCCGCCTCCAAAGGAAGTGGTAAAGAACTTCCTTTGGAGGTGGGACAGTGCTGCACGGAGCCCGTCGAAAGACAGGGAGGCTCTGCAACAATTTTACAGGCACAGCCGCGGTTCCCTAAGAGGCAGGGAGCCGCGGCTGCATTAGAAGGGAGGCAGACATGGGGAGAGGGGGCAGGGAACCTGCAACATGGCTAACATCGACGGGTGGGGGGGGGGAGGGGGGCTGATATGGATGGACAGAGGGGGGCTGATAATGGATGGAGGGGGCTGACATGGACAGAGGGGGCTGACATGGAGGGAGGGAGCTGATATGGATGTACTGATGGAGGGAGGGGCTGACATGGATGGATGGAGGGAGGGGGCTGACATGGACAGAGGGAGAGAGGGGGGCTGATATGGATGGATAGGGGGGGCTGACATGGAGGGAGGGAGCTGATATGGATGGATGGATGGATGGATGGAGGGAGGCTGACATGAAGGGAGGGAGCTGATATGGATGGACAGAGGGAGGGAGGGGGCTGACATGGATAGAGGGGGGCTGATATGGAGGGAGAGAGCTGATATGGATGGAGGGAGGGGGGCTGACATGGACAGAGGGAGAGAGGGGGCTGATATGGATGGATAGGGGGGGCTGACATGGAGGGAGGGAGCTGTTATGGATGGATGGATGGATGGATGGATGGAGGGAGGCTGACATGAAGGGAGGGAGCTGATATGGATGGACAGAGGGAGGGAGGGGGCTGACATGGATAGAGGGGGGCTGATATGGAGGGAGAGAGCTGATATGGATGGACTGTGGGTGGGAGGGGGGCCGACATGGACAGAGGGAGAGAGGGGGCTGATATGGATGGATAGGGGGGGATGACATGGAGGGAGTGAGCTGATATGGATGGATGGAGGGAGGGGGGCTGACATGGAGGGAGAGAGCTGATATGGATGGATGGATGGAGGGAGGGGGGCCGACATGGACAGAGGGAGAGAGGGGGGCTGATATGGATGGATAGGGGGGGCTGACATGGACAGAGGGGGGCTGACATGGAGGGAGTGAGCTGATATGGATGGACAGGGAGGGAGGGGGCTGACATGGATGGATGGAGGGAGGGGGGCTGACATGGAAGGAGAGAGCTGATATGGATGGAGGGAGGGGGCTGACATGGACAGAGGGGGGCTGACATGGATGGATGGAGGGAGGGGGGCTGACATGGAGGGAGGGGGATGATATGGAGGGAGGGAGGGAGGGAGGGGGCTGGCATGGACAAAGGGGAGAGACAAGGGGACATACTGGACAGATGGGATAAATGCTGGACAGAGGCGAGAGACAGTGCGGGTTAGGATTATAATGGGTTGATGGGGGGGTTGGGACTGGTAATGGGCTGATTAGGGGAGCCTAGCACTGGTAATGGGGTTGAGGGGGGGGGACTAGCACTGGAAATGAGCTGATTAGGGGAGGCTAGGACTGGTAATGGGCTGATGGGGTGGGGTAGGACTGGTAATGGACTGATGGGAGGCTAGCATTGGAAATGAGCTGATCGGGGGGGGGGGCTATGACTGGAAATGAGCTGATTAGTGGAAGCTAGGACTGGTAATGAGCTGATGGGGGGTAGGACTGGTATTGGACTGATTAGGGGAGGCTAGCACTGGTAATGGGGTTGAGGGGGGATTAGCACTAGAAGTGAGCTGATTGGGGGGCTTTGACTGGGAATGGGCTGATTGTGTGGAGGGGAGGATAGAGCTGCTGGCCCTGGAAGAAAACTGGGGGCTAAGGCTACAAATGGGCTGATACGAGGTAATGGGAGAATGGAACTGGAAGGGAGTGGATCTGAGAGGGTCTGCCATGGTATTTGTACTAGAAGGGACTGGTCAGTGGGGACGGAGGGGGACTGGAAGGGAATGGACACCAGTGGCAGTCATGGGAATGCAAGTTGACATTGGAAGGTACTAGGAGTGAGGACTGGAAAGGGGCTGATACTGGGGAGGGGTTACTGGGACTGGAAATAGACTGATGGAAAGAAGTGAAGAAAACGAAAGAAGAGATAAGAAATGGCAGATGGACCATAGACCACAGAAAGAGAGCTAAGAGAAGACAGGAAAGCAGAAGCCTCAGATCAGGACCAGCATGATCAGAGAATAAATTGGTCAGACAACAAAGGTAGAAGAAATAATTTTATTTCATATTAGTGATTTGACTACAAAATCATAATAATTTTGAAATCAAATATTGTTACTTGTGATTAATTATTGTGGTTTAAATAAGTACATTTTATAAATAAAAACATATTGCAAAAGCCTATAATATATTAATAATTCAACAAATGATTACAGCGACAATGCGTTAACGGTAAAGGAAGAGAGACGCATTTGATTTTATCATTGGGGGTCACCACAAGTTGACCAATGGTAAAAGGGGTCACGGTACAAAAAAGGTTGAGAACCACTGCCTTAGACCAAGGAGTCCAATCAAAAATCGGTCAAGTAGCAGAGTGATAAACTATCAAAAAGCTAAAACACACTCTATCAAAACAAAACATGTTCTTATGAAAAAAGTGGATAATATTTAATTCATAACATTCATGCCCTAATAACAGGTAGGCCCATTCCATCCTGTTGAATGGAATGGGCCTACCTGCATGATAACTTTGGATGTGCTATGGGATGCTGTTGCTGCAATGAATAATTCCCTTTTATCAGTGGTTGGAACTGTGAGCACAGAACTTGCAAGAAGTTTCCCGAACACAAGAAGAACAGGAGGGAAAGTTGACCAGATTTGTAGAAGAACGTCAGCAGGAGGGTTGCAGGAGACCAAGATTAAGGACGGGACTTTGACCTCCAAGAAGATTGAATACTTAGAGAATCAATCTTGTAAAAATATCTTGAGGTTGAACTTCTCTAGATCTCCTATTCAGTTCTCTATGGCGATGGTTCATAGATATTTCCGGGAGGTCTTAAAAATCTCTGGGGAGGATCTGCCCCCTCTGGCAAGGGCTCAGTATCTGTCTCTGGGTTCTAGTACCAGGTAGCTGCTCTTGAGAACCCCACTGAAGCCGGGGACCTTACAGGGTCCCTGGAGAGCTCTTTGGAGATGGTCACTGGCCATTCTACCCTTCCAATTACACTGGCTCTGGATTCTGATAAATCTTTGATTCTTAAATCTTACTTTAAAAATTTTGGTGTGCAGTTTATGGGCTCTCATGTATGTATTTTTCCAGATTTAGCTTGTGATACCAAGGCTAGGGCATCCTTGCCGGTTTACCCTTCCACACAAACTTACACACCTCCCTCTCTATCACAAGCAACTCCTTAGAAAGGATCCGAAGTGGCAGTCTCTGAAACATGTACAATAACTGCAGGAACAATGTCATACGAAATGCTGCCACTCTACCCAACCTGGATAAAGGAAGGGGGTCCCCAATCTCTCATCTTAGTCCTCAGGTGGCTCACAAAGGCCGTATAGTTCAATTTATAGAGTTTACGGGGCAGCTGGATGCCCAAGTAGGTAAAGGCCTCCCCAGCTCAGTGCAGTGGAAATCCCAAACACGTCAGATTTATCTGTGTTCAGCTTTAGCCCTGCTTATAGCCCCATATACTCAAAATTCCTCCAAGAGAAGTGGCAGATATTGGCGTGGGATCCTAACATGCACCAATAGGTCATCTGCAAAGGCTGCTACTTTAAATTCACTTGCTCCCATTTTAACTCCCTCCACCTCCCGATTATCAATCAGCTTTCATAGGAAAGGGTCTAAGGATAAAACAAACAGAAGGGGAGACAAAGGACAGCCTTAACGTGTTCCCTGCAACAAGTCAAACGCCTCCATTACAGTACCATTGACTAATACCACCGCAATCGGATGAGAATATACTGTAAGAGATGGATCATCCGCAGAAACTGCTCCCCAAGGCCATAGGACAGTAAAACTCCAAACAGGTAGGCCCATTCCATCCTGTTGAATGCCTTCTCCACATCAAAACCACCAGGACCTTCACCATCAATTTAAGATCAAAATTGATAGGGAAATGAGTCGGTAGGAGACTGCATTTAGGGAGCCCTTCCCTGGTTTCAGGATAAGAGTAATATATGCCCTATTTGAGCCCTGCATGAACTGCCCCCTGGTGGCCTGCTGTTGATACATCTCTACCATGGGTGGTACCACCTTATCTGAGATCAATTTGTAGAATTTGGTGCTATACCCATCAGATCCTGGTGCCTTGCAACACTGTGCCCCCTTAATAACCCATTGTACCTCTTCTGCCGTAGTCAGGGCCCCCAGTGCACTGGCCTGGTGCTCTGTAAGACATGGTAGGTGTACCTCATTTAGGTAGGACACAATCTGGGTGGAAGATACCTGGTCCCCCCGCATACAGCCTCTGATAAAACTCCCAGAAAATCTCTCCAATTTTCCCCACCTGGCACTCCAGCGTACCCTGCTGGTCCCGGAGGGCCATGACACTTCTCAGGCCTTGTGCACCATGCAAACCATGCACTAGCAGCTTGCCAGTCCAATCGCTGTACTTATAAAGCTGATACTTGTAGTACAGGAGCAATTTCTTAAGGCTGCCTGGGTTTCTAGGAGCTGCGGCGCTCCTGCCCCGTCTTAGGGCTAAAGACAGGAGCGGGGCCTATTGCCTCATGAGGAAGGAGTTTAAAACCTATTCCCCTGGAATGCTGGGTACTGTAGTTTTTCTGCTCCTTTCACTCCGAAATAAAGTGTAGTTGTGCGCCAGAGACGGTAAGGCTTATTTGCAAGTATTTTTATTATGGTTAAGGTTATTCTTCCATCGCATGACAAATTCAGAAATATGAACAAAACAGGTGCTTTAACACGAACAGAAAGAACTCAGGTATAAAGTCAACTTAAAGTAGAAATTCAGCTTTACTTCTAAGCAGTTTACTCAGCTCTGCCTCAAGAGGTCATTAACTTTAAATGCAGCCTCTTTTCACACACTGTTACGTTCACAGTGCTGGGTCACTTCAGGTGCAGGTAATTAAAGCTTTCCTAGCATGGCAGCAAAACAGCTCCGTAGTATTCAACTCATACACGGCATAACCAGTTTTCTTCAGTTTGGTATTTCCACACAACAAATAGTACAGTCCATGCTCTCACAGTCAGGTAAGTCAGAATTATCCTGCATTAATTCCTCAGACTGTATAAAATTATTAGCTTCCTGCAATACTGGCTGTCTGTTTGCTTTTAGCTTTAAAAACTCTTTAAAATCCTGGAGAAGCAATTCAGCCTGTTGTCTGCTAGATAAGGAATTGTTATCAGTTATTAAACTTCCCTCTTGATTAAGGCTGTTTCCCTTTTCCTCTCTCAGGTTAAGTGAATCAGAGTAACTCTCAGGCTCTTTTGTTAAGGTTTCAAATATAGGAGAGTTGGGTTTACCTTCACTCTGGAAACTCTTTGGCAAATCGCTTACTTGTTGCCAAGCCCCTCTTATCCTAGGTGGCTCAGACGTCCTCCAGCTGTGAGAGTTCCCGTGCCTCTCTGGGCCAAACTGTAATTCCCAGAATGAGTTCTTTTTCTCTCTTGCCTGCCGTGAAGGCTTCCTCTTCCAGGGCTCTGCCTTCCTCCAGGTGTCTATTCCAGGGCTAGGTCCACTTTCCTCAGGACTTCCATTTATTGCCTCTGAACAGATTCTTGCAGGTCTTCTTCTACTGCTTCGGCTCAGTCCTTGGCTGCTAGCCTTCTCTCTCTGACTGCTGCTCCTCTGACTGCTCAAGGTACTCTGACCGTTCCCTGGGCTCCTTCTCTTCTTCTTCCACTTCTCCTTCTCCTTCCAGCTCTTCTCTATAGCAAAGCCACACTCCGGTTTAAAACCAGGTTCTCTTCTAGACACGCCCCTTCCAAGCACTGGGTGTGCCCAATCAGGACTGCACGACTCCTCCCCTGGGCTGGTATCCATGCTCAGCTCAACAGAACGAAGTCTCTCTTTCTTTCCAGGATTGACAATCTGACGTAAATCCTGTTGCCCTTCAGGATTTTCATCTGTCTCCATAGCCTCAGGAGGGCGCTCTTCACCACAGAGCCAAGCCCTGTTTGCCGCAATGGCAAAACAGCCAAATCTCTGCCTATCTATCACAACCTGCCTCTAAGTGAAGAACATCAGCATTCAGTGTCTTCCGTCACTGGGCTACATACACTATGAGGTTGCCCCTCAGGATCACTTTGGTCGTTTCCCAAAACAATTCGGGAGTATCTACATGTTGGGTGTTAGGGCAAAAGCTGCCTATTTCTCTCTCGGGTACAGGGCAAATTGCTCCTCTCAATACAACTCCAGGGCAAACAGCCAGATACGAGTCTCTCCATTTGTATCCCGCCATGCCAACTCCACCCAAAGCAAGGCATGGTTCGAAATCTCACTCAGGCCAATAGTAGCATCATCAATAGATTCAAACAGCGCCCCTGAAATAAGAAAAATGTCTATCCTCGAACTGGTCCCGTGCACCTGAGAAACATGGGTATAATCTCTTTCGGTTAAATGCAGAATGCACCACACATTAGTCAGGTGCAGACAGTTCTTAAAATGCTGCAGGATATGGGGAATCCCCATTTGCTCTTCGATGTCACCTTGAGATGTATCTACCTGAGGATCTAACACCCCATTCCAATCATCTCCCACCACGAGGCAACCATATGGGAACTATTTGAGCTGCGTTGCCACTGTTGCAAAATAGTGCACTTCAGAAGAGTTTGAGTCATATAGATTGTAAAACACAATCTCCCAATCCTGTATGTGACAACTAAGCACCACATAGCGGCCCTGGTGGTCCAAGACCACCTGCAAACACTCAAATCGGACTTTCCTTTGCACCAAAATCACCACTCCACTCTTCTTCAACCGCAGGGGAGCAAAAACTTGTCCCACCCAATCCCTGCACAGCTTTGCGTGTGCATTCGGGTGTGTTTCCTGTAGGAAAGCTACCTCACATCACTGGCAAGCCAACACCTGCAGGACCTTATGACATTTTATGAGCAAGCCCAGTCCACACACATTCCAAGAAATGATCTTCAGTCTGGGTCCCAATGGACTGGATCAGTATTCAAGGCTATATCGGCCAGATATTCTTCTGGGACAACTATGCACTGTTATGGCTCATAGCTGTCGCCGCCAACCTTTAACCCTAGGTATTCAATGCAGGGATCATATGTGACTCCGGCACTAAATATCTGGAGTCTCTGCACAGCCCACAGGCTCGCAGAAACTAACTGGGCAGCGTCGATATTGAGCCGCTGCCCAGTTAGCTCCCATGGCTAAAGATAGGCCAGCTTTTGCTGCGTCTATCTTTTACCCTATGGATGTTAACCAGGCAGCAGTGCAATATCACCACTGCCCAATTAGTAACTGGTGCCACCCCCTGGAATGCCCATGATATGCCCCAATGCTAAGCGATTAGTATCGGGGTGTGTAGCAGAGATAACCATACGGGAACATTGTACACAGCCCATTCACAAACCGCACACTAAGAGCCCGATTCCGTCCCGCACAGAGGGGATATCGATTCTGATCCCGTGGGGCACATCTAGCCCCGCGGGATCAGAATCGCGATCAGGCATGTACGTGCAGGCCGGGACTGCGATTCAGTCCAGCCTGCACATACATGCACAGCCCGACTAACTTAAGGGCTTTTAAATGGAGCCACAGCGCTATGGTGTCATGTTGCCATGGCACTGCAGCTTCATTTAAAAGCTGCGATGCCGGCCACCTGAAAAAGGGGTTTATTCCCTGCAGCCTGACCCCCGATCCGGCCTCCTAAGGCCAGGGTCGGGCTGCGGGAAATGTCCCCCAGCCCCCCCTTGCCCCATCTGAGCCCCAAGCACTTAAAAAAATCACATCCAGGGAAGTTATTCCACCTCGGAGGTGGAATAACTTCCACGCACATATCACAGGCCCTGGACATACAGGGCCGACATTAGAATCGGCACTGTACATCCAGGGCCAGCGACCACACACTTCCCGCACACTTCCCGGACAGATTCCGCCCATTCCCCGCCCCTGTTTAACTTCCCTGCACAACTGGCGGGGAAGTTAGTTGGAGGCAGGAGCTGGCACGGATAGCGGGTATGGACGTCCCGTCGGGCCGTCCATTCCCGCTATTCGTAGCACAGAATAACCCCCTAATTGTATATACAGCAATCACTAATAGCTATGGTAAATTTCACACACATCATATCACACCTGACAGATTGGTTACACTTGTTATTATTCCATATGTAAGTACACTGTTGATTAATATCACACACTGTAAATATGTTTTATGTAATTAATTCGTGTTGTTACTATACATTTATCTTATTTTGATTCTATATGTATTACTTAATTTGTTACCCAACTGTTTGATGTAACACAGGTCTGCAAAAAAAATATTTTCGAGAGCTGTTTTGGTTATTCCACGTAATCTTTGTTTTTTGGTGCACTGAATCAGAAAATGACCTCCATTTTGTCATAGGACATCATGTTTCCTGACAATTTAGGTAACTATGTTAAATAAGGCAATACCTCAAAATAAATGGAAATAGACTTATAAAATTAAAGTTTTATTACAATATTTTCATGAAAATCCTTTTTTGAACTGCAATGAGCTCACCTACACACACTAAACTCGATTCTTCTTCCTTGTGAGACTCCTTTTGGTGCATTTACGCTTGTGAGTAGCATCTGGAATGTCTCTCTGAAGCATCCAACAGTAGTCTGCCATCATTGTAATGCTCCATTCTCCTTTCCATCTCTTTAATGTCTTGGTGGAATCTTTCACCTTGTTCCTCACTAACAGCTCCCAAATTTTCAGGAAAGTAGTCAAGGTGAGACTGGAGGAAATGCACTTTCAAACTTATCAGGCAACCTAAAGCTTGAAATGCTTTCAGCATTCGTCTGATGATCTTTTTGTAGTGAGGATATTTGTTATTGCCTAAAACTTTCTGTACGACTTCTTTAAATGCAATCCACCCTTCTTTTTGAGGATCCGTCATGGTATTGACAAACTCTTGATCAACTATAAGCCTTCTAATGTCTAGTCCAACGAACACACCTTCCTTCAATTTTGCCTCCGACAGGCCTGGAAACTTGGTGACCAAGTATTTGAAGCATTCTCCATGTCTTGGATGTGATTTTACGAATTGCTTCATCAATCCCAATTTTATGTGGAGAGGTGGTAGAAGAACTTTATGGGAAGGTACCAAAGTTTCTCGGAGGACATTTTTTTCACTGACTGTTAGCACCCTCGGCTGCCAACTCTTCTTGGTCCAGTGATTTTGTCGGTCTCGGCTGTCCCATAGACACAGAAAACAAGGATATTTGGTATACCCATCTTGTTGCCCGAGCAGCATGCACAAGACCTTCAAGTCCCCACACACTTGCCAACCATGGTCTTCATATTTAAGTTTACGAAGAACCAATTCCAAGTTCTCGTAGGTTTCCTTCAAGTGTACGGAATGACCTACAGGTATGGAAGCGTAAAAACCGTTGTGGAGTAAAACTGCTTTGAGACTTCTTTTTGAAGAATCTATAAAAAGACGCCATTGCTCTGAATCATATTGGATTTTAAATTGACCCATCAGACCTTCGACATCGATGCAATAAACCAACTTGTCTTCCTGGGCGAAGTAAGGAACAAACTCCTTTTCACGATGTCTGAATCATGAAGATGACACTCCTGGCAACAATAAATTCCTGCTTTTCAGCCTTGATCCGAGTAACTCAGCGGCATCTTTGGGAAGATTCAAGTCTCTTACAAAATCATTCATCTCCTCCTCAGAAAACAATTTTGGTCTTGTATCATCTTCAGAGTCAGAACTTGATTCGTCATCTGGTTCAAGTATGACTTCACCTTCATTGGAGCTAGGTATCTCTTCCAAGGTAGCAGGGGGCTTGGGTACTGGTATATCTGTGCCAATGGGGATGGGACGAATTGCCGAGTGAAGATTGGGTTATGAAATGGAATGCTTCCATTTGGAATTAAACCCTTTCACATCGCATGAAGAAAAGTAACAGTCGTCACCATGGTTCTTTTGCTCTCGCCATACCATAGGAATCCCATAACGGAAAGATTTTTTCTTACCCTTGAACCAGTTTCGGAGGTCCTCAACACACCGTTTACACACTTTATGAGGCACCCAGACTTTATCTTGATCTCCAATTTTTAGTCCAAAGTATGCAAAGTATACTTTTTTCACAAAGTCTGTAATATTCTGCTGTTGCTTCAACACTGTATATTCACCACAGATGAAACAGAAACTGTCTGGCAAATTAATACACTTTCAAGGAGCCATTACATAACGGCTGAAGAATGACGAGCTAACACGAATTGAGATGAAAAAGTGTGAACAGCCTAGAACCAAGAACCTGATGATATTGTGCACAAGTGTGGCATGCAGGAGAGAGCAGCTCTGTGTCTTTACACGAGACGTCACAGTGCTGGCCACGCCACCCTGCACTGACCGTAGCTGCTGCTATCTGACCTGTGTCTCCCTCCCACTGGATTCTTCAGGAAAGATTAACCCCTTCTACCATTAGAAGCACGGACTTAAAACTTGCTTGGCTTATGTATATATTGCTGACCATCAGATTTACAGTGCTATATTTTGTTTTACATAACTCCGACAACCCCTTTAAGTTTTTTTTGGCATTTTATATCTTAAATGCACTTATGTGAATTCATTAATAGTAATTTGAATTAATTAATAGTAATTTGAAAAATTTTGATAAATTTGAAGACATTTTTGCATGTTGTGGCAAATCATGACTTCTAGGAGTTTTTTGAATATTTTATTTGTTTTCAGCACACCAAAATACATGGAAATTAGATGAAAATAATCAAACCGCTTTTTAGTCACAGACCTTGCAGTGAAGGCAGCGGTGCAGGCTTGATGGACTATTGGGAGGACCTGCTGGAAAGGAATTGGTATTTTTAAGTATTTACCTGCTGGGAAATTCTCAAACTCTTGGGGAAAAGGAAATTCTTTGTGTTTATGATGATAAAATCTGTGTCTATTTTAAAATTCTGTGTTCTATAAAGTTAGGGCATAGTGTAACAAGCCAATTGTCAGTTAAAAATCAGTTAGAACATAACATAACAGAAAAAGCAAAATAGGGTAAATATTCTTTGAGTATACAAAGATGAATTGTATTGGTTCAAATTTCCCTATTCTCCTAGTAACTTTAAATAAATAAACATCTTATATAGCTAAACAAATCATTAAAACTAAGATGCAGACAGTAGTCCAGCAGCAAGATGGGGGGCTATCCAGAGTTTTACACAGAGTGTCGCATGTATGTTTTTCTCCAGTTGGTGAGAGGTCTTAAGTGTGCACTAGGTGCAAAGAGCTCTTTGCTCTCAGGGAACAAACCCATTCTCTGGAGGCTAGAATAGCAGACTTGAAGAAGATGAGGCAGACAGATGTATATAGACGATACCTAGAGGGACACAGTAGAGAAGTCCCACCTTCAGTCTGGCAGTCTCTCTGTTGCCATAGAGGGGAGAGGTCACATGAAAGGAGAGTATTGCTTTGGTTTGGCAGGAAGTGAACTTGTAGCTAGGACCCGTCTTCCAGGTGATGTAATACTCTCTTGCACTGAGGAGGTATCTCAAGGGTCATGTGCCTATGAGGCAAGGGTTAGGAAGGCCGTTATAGTTAGCGATTCAATTGAAACCCTCATGATCTCATTATTAAACACCCTAATCAAAGGAATACTGCCCAAACAATCTGGATATGCCATGATTTTTCTGGATATATCTGCAGCATTTGATACTGTCTCACATGATATTCTCCTACACAGACTACAAATGACTGGTATACAAAATTATGTACTTCAAAGGTTCCAGTTCTACCTAACTGATAGATATCAACGAATTCGGACCATCATTACAACCTCCACCCATTTTCAACAAACCCAAGGAATACCACAGGGCTCGGCACTCTCCGCTATGCTCTTCAACATACATCTACCTTCAACCACTCTGTGCATTAATACGGTCACACAATATCAACTTCCACATATATGCAGATGACATCATGCTTTATAGGCCCATCACAACCACCAATCCAATGAACCCTCAGCTAATAAGCTGTTTCAATGATGTCTCCAATTGGCTCAAAGAAAATAACCTCACGATAAATCTCAAAAAGACATAAGCCTTATTTGTAACAAAGGATCCAACCTTCACCCCCCCCCCCCCAACACACCTCACCTTTGGAACAACCATTAAGTACCCTGCAGACCAAAGTACTGTCCCCTCCCTACTGTGAGTCACATTATCCACTCTCCCTCACCCCTCCTCCCGTCCTCTCCCCATCCCCTCAAACAATTCCCCACCTTACAACAAACAACCATAAAACCTACAATGAACAGAGATCTGCCTCTTAGATGGGCAGTGCGGAGGGGAGGGGAGGGTCCTCCAAAGGGCCCCAGGTAGACTGCCCCCCCCGAGTCCCTCATGTGCCCCAACATATACTCCAGGACCCAGAACTGTATACACAATTCAGTACAGTATCCAGTGTCCAAAGTCAATTCAGTCCCCGAGGAGCACCATCCAATTGCCAGCCATGCACAGCAGTGTCCAGTTCCCACGGACCTCTCCACACCAGCCAACCCCACTGTACAGTTTCTTAAAATGGGCTGATATCACCAAGCGTCCCTTGTTTGCTGCCCAAGAAAGGCCTGACCCGCTCACTCTGCCCTCCTCACACAACTCTAGCGCCTCCCACACCAGTTTCACTGGGTCTCCTCGACGTCTGCTATCTCCAGCAGTCCTTAAACAAATTTCTGCGCCAACACTGCATCCTCAAATACTCATACTGTCCCATTATGAAAAATGCAAAGTCTGCTGGGTACTGTACTGTAAAGCGAATCTCCACCAGTTTTTGACAGATCCCTGCATAGGCCTGCCGGCACAGACTTAGCTGTTGGGAGTAGTCATGGAAGGGTCTATTAAACCATCTCCTCATCTACAGTCTTTGTGCATAATAGATCCTTGGCCCCGTACTGCCCAAAGCACTCTGTCCTTCTGTTACATAGTTCAAAAACCTGGCCAACACCACCTGTAGCTGGTGATCCATGGGCCAAGCCGGACCTAAGCAATGGGTGTGTTCAATTATGATTTTGCCACAGTCCTCTCCCAATGCTAGTGCAAGTAACAGTAGAGTCTCCAAATAGCCCTGCAATTCAACTTTATTGACTGACTCAGGGATGCCTAAGAACCTCTAATTGTTCTGGCAGCTGTTCTCAAGGTCATCCAACTTTGCCACTTGCTTCTTCAGGGCCTGGAACTCCTGCTGTGCTGTCCCCATGACACTCTCAGCCTGCGATAGGCACTGCTCCGCCTCTTTCGGCCGCCCCCTGAAGCTCTCCAGGGCCTTAGTCTGTTGTCCAGCTTTTCCACCACTACATCAAAGTGGCCCACCAAAGCCCCAACAAACACCACCATCATTCCTCCACTAGGGTCTTCTGTGCGGATAAGCCTAGGGACACGAGAGGCTCTGCCATCTTGGGCACCACCACCCCCATTGCCAGCTTTTCTTTCTCCCACAGGCCACCTTCATTCTGCCCGGGCCTGAATGCGCCGTTCACGCGCCGGAAGGTTCCCCACTCTCTACACCACTGGGGCACTGAAATATG
This sequence comes from Ichthyophis bannanicus, assembly GCA_033557465.1. NCBI lineage: Eukaryota > Metazoa > Chordata > Amphibia > Gymnophiona > Ichthyophiidae > Ichthyophis > Ichthyophis bannanicus. Next base: position 1,222,378,397 of record CM066031.1, read on the forward strand.
GAGTAGGGTATCACTGATATCAGGTGTGATCAAGGGTGAAGTCCCGGAGCGAGAGCACTATGCAGCTGCTCTCCTTCAACACTTCATATAATCTCCCGCCATGATGAGCTTTTTGAATCTGTTGGATTTCTATAAGTTATGGGCCAATTTTTCTGTAGAAGCTGTTTAAATCGGTGAAACCTTCAGCCGAGGTCATGTGTTGGCACTGAGATTGGGGATCCCTCAAGCGGGAGCAAGGCGGTACAAGCCATTTTGAAAAGATAAGTTATTTATTAAATATCTGGAAAATTGTACGCTCGGAGCCTCTTGATTTATATTTGGGGCAATGATGACTTAATGGGTATGGAACATTGAGCCCCCTTATGTATATTTACTCCATGAGTGAGTTTTCATATCGATGAGGATTTTTGGTGTTATTGACATTTAAAGACATGAACTAAAAGATACATAAATGGTAACTGAAGATATTGCTGTCCGCTGTTCTGTATGTGCTTGGATTCATGAAGTACATAGAAGGCAGCTATGGTTTGTGCCAGTAGCACTGCTAGATGGGTGGAGTCAACCTTACAGGTTCTTCAGCATGCTACAGACAAAGAAGACTTCTTGGCAGAGGGTGGGCCACTGGGCTAATTTTCTATGCCCTTTTATGAAAGTGTGGGATTGGTGGTGAGGGAAATTAGAGAAGCAATAAGGAACTACTTATTTTGTATGCTGCTGGGCAATCCAGGATCAAGGCCAGCCCAACCATTAGGCAAACTAGGCAGTCACCTAGGCCAGCAGCTTCTGGGGGATGAGGTGGTAAAGAGCAGGACGTTCAAAGCTAAACAATAGATTCTGACAGCCAGTGGAGACATAAGGCTTAAGGTCTACATAGGGTGAACCAACTCCAGGGCTGGCTCTGCCAAGAATTCTTGCTGGGACTGGAGAATTTACATTTTCACACCTGGGATAAGTAGTTTTTACACAGCTAGTTAAAGTTTTTTTGCAGATGCCACCAAGACTAAATAAAGTATCAGTTTAGTACAGAATGGGAAAAGAGGAGAGAGATTGCTTTTGTGGAGCCCTTGGTGGAGACTTGGTCAAGGGAGGTAGGGGAAGAAATAAATGCTAAAAAGATAATAAAACATTTTGAGGAAATTCCTAAGCTGACAACTAACGTATAGTACCGGAAATGCAGTTTAGAATAATGCACAGAGTTTATATCACCAAGGAGCTCATTTGAAATTATGGGAGTGAAGTACAAAGTGATGAAAGGTATCCTCATGCACTAATTTTTAGAATATCAGGCTTGAAAACCTTTTGGATGGGAGTCCTGGAGAAGCTAAAGACTGTGGTGTTGCTCAGTACTGAATGGACATACAACCAGGGCCGGATTTACCTATACGCCATGTACGCCACGGCGTAGGGCCCACAGCCGACAAGGGCCCACAAAAATAGAATTAGCTTTTTTTTTTTAAAATAAAATTTAAAAAAAAAACTGCTGGCTGCCGCTGCGGGGCCCCCTCTGCTGCTGCGGCAGCATGGACTGTTCCGCGGGGGCCCCCTCTGCAAGCTCAGTCCGTCGGTCCCTCCCTCCGTGCAGGCTGTGAGAGGCGCGAAGGGAGAGTGTCTCCCTCGCGTCTCTGTTAAGCCCGCAGGGGCTGATGGGAAATTTCCCATCAGCCCCTGCGGGCTTAACAGAGACACGAGGGAGACACTCTCCCTTCGCGCCTCTCACAGCCTGCACGGAGGGACCGACGGATTCAGCTTGCAGAGGGGGCCCCCGCGGGTCAGTCCATGCTGCCGCGGCAGCAGAGGGGGCCCCGTGGCGGCAGCCAGCAGTTTTTTTTTTTAAATTAAATTTTACTTTAGGCCGATGGGGGGGGGGGGTAGGACTGGTAATGGGCTATTGGGGGGGCTGGGACTGGAAATGGGCTGGGGGGGTTAAGGCTGGAGGTGGGCTGATGGGGTTAGGACTGGTAATGGGCTGTGGGCTGTTGGGGGGGGTTAGAACTGGTAATTGGCTATGGGGGGGGTTAAGACTGGTAATGGGCTGTGGGCTGTTGGGGGGGGGGTAGAACTGGTAATGGGCTTTGGGGGGTGGTTAAGACTGGTAATGGGCTGTGGGCTGATGGGGGCTGTCTGGTAATGGGCTATGGGGGGGCTAGGACTGGAAAGGGGCTGGGGGGGTTAAGACTGGAGGTGGGCTGATGGGGTTAGGACTGGTAATGGGCTTTGGGGGGGGTTAAGACTGGTAATGGGCTGTGGGCTGATGGGGGCTGTCTGGTAATGGGCTATGGGGGGGCTAGGACTGGAAATGGGCTGGGGGGGTTAAGACTGGAGGTGGGCTGATAGGGTTAGGACTGGTAATGGGCTGTGGGCTGATAGGGGGGGTTAGGACTGGCTATGGAGGGCTGACTGGAAATGGGTTGATGGGGTTAGGACTGGAAGTGGGCTGATGGGGAGTTAGGACTGGTAATGGGTTCTAGGGGGGGCTTAAACTGAAAATGGGGTGATGGGGGGCTAGGACTGGTATTGGGTTGGGGGGTTGCTAGGACTGGAAATGGGCTGATGGGTGGCTAGGACTGGAAATGGGCTGATGCAGGGACTAGAAGGGAATGGATGCTGGATGAGGCTGGAACTAGAAGGGAGCTGATGTTGGGGGAGGATTAGAATGGGATGGGGCTGGAAGAGTAAAATGGAGAAGGGAAAATATTTTGTGTGGGAGGGATAAAAAATCTACAATTGGCCGGGTATTGGGAGAGTAAGTGGGGATTGAGGATGGAGGGGTAAAATTTGAGTGGATGAAATAGGAATGAGGAAAGAGCAAAAGGAGAAAGATTAGTATGTTAAAGCAGATGTAGAGAGAGAATGGAAAAAACTAGAAGAGAGAAGAAAGGACAAATGGACAGCAGACGATGGAGAGTTAGCAGAAGACACGAAGAAACCAGAAGAAAGTGGCTGGAGCAATTGCAGCTGAAAAAAATGCACCAAAGGTAGAAAAATATCTCTTTATTTTGAATTTATTAATTGGAATATGTCAGCTCTGGTAAATGTGCATCATTAACGTCTGCGCTTTGTTTAGTACAAGAGCAAATTAATGTATAGTTTTATTTCTACAGTGTTGTACATTCCAAGTTTGGCTTTTGGGATTCCCAGTTTAATTATTGTCTTCCTGTTTCTAAATTGTGATTACTTGTTTGATGGTCTATGTTCTGCATGTGTAACTGAGCTGAGGTGTTCTGTTTATATAATTCCTATTTGACATTGCCACTTGTTCTCTTTCCCCAGTAGGTCATGTATTGTTGTTCTCTGAAATGTATTGGTTTAATATTTGCAGTGTTGCCTTTTGATTGGTAGAGTATGGTGCTTTGTGAGTCCTGGTAGTGCTGTTAGGATACGGCGGGTTTGCTATGGGTTCTAAATGGGCAGTGTTTGTAGTAGTTCCTAATGTGTCTGGCAGTTGGCACTGGATTATAGTAATGTAGAAATCTTTTAGTCTTTCTTTATCCATACACTCATTAAGAGGCACGTTTACTAAAAGTTAGTATATGGTAACATTATGCAAATATTTATGCAAATGAGGCCCCTTATGCAAATGAGGCCCACACCCCCCTTGGGCCGCCCCTGCTGGGGGCCCACAATTTTTGTTGGCGTAGGGCCTCACTCAAGGTAAATCCGGCCCTGGGGGGCACGCTCGCACTTGCAGCTCTCTGCAGTGCTGGCTGTGTGAATCCGATCCGAGCCGCCGGGTCGCCGCCCACTGTGGAGGGGGGGGGGTGCCAGGCGTGCGGTGCGGTGGGTGCGAAGAGAGAGCGAGGGACTATCTGGGGGAGGGACAGTGCAGCGCTGATCGCGGGAGAGAACCACACCAGACCAGGGGGGCGCAAATTACTTGCCTTGCCCCGGGTGCTGACAACTCACGCTACGCCACTGTTCAGGTGCCATTAATGTTGGCAAGGAAAGTTATTTTGTCCCAGTGGATAGTGAAGGTTGAGCCGACAGTATTGCATTGGGCTAGTTATATTAAAGAATTGGCAGAATGGGAGGGAAGAACACAGAGGAAACCTAGGAACTGGATGAAGCAGAGGAATGGTGAGTTGTGAAAGCAATTTGCTGAGGGTTATTAGTAGTGGGTATTGTGAAGGCCCAAAGTGCTATAGAGATATGTGACCTGGAGGGGAGGGGGGACAGAGGGAGAGATAGTTCATAAAATGACCAGGATGGGTAAATTAAAGATTTGAGACCATGTGTACAATCATCTGAAGTGGTAACATATGGGCTGAGTATACATATTATATGCTCATTGGAATGTATCACTAATGCATATGTTTAGGTGATATTGTGGTGGGCATGTAGATGCTGTACTGTTGGTCAACAATAAAGATATTTAAAAAAAAAGCCTCTCAGGGTTTTTTTTTCTAAACAGTCCTTAACTCCACCATATTTCATTGTAAATTAAGAGCTTTTGTTCTTTCGTTAGATCTGCCACTCAGGAATTTTGACATGTTGGGATGCATGTAAATCACTTTCAATTAGCTTTGAAAAACTACTGTAGGAAGCGTGCAGCAAACCCACGTTGGCGAATGTGTCTCCTTGTTAGGATCTGTAAGGTGTTACTTACAAGTGGATCTGGATTGGCCATTATGGGGGAGAGGATATTGTCTGGTCCATCACAGCACTTATGCTTTTAAGAGCAACTGTTCCTCACATACTCAGAAAGAGATCAATTTTATTTTATTTTATTTATTTAGACAGTTTTGTATACCGCCTTATCTTTCAATCAAAGCGGTCACAACACAATTGGGGGATACATTTAACACGCAGGGATATGAGACACATACACTAATACTTACAGGGAACATGGGCAATGGAGGGTTAAGTGGCTTGCCCAAGACCACAAGGAGCATCTGTGGGACTAGAAACCCCAGTCCTTCCGGCCCAAGGTTGCTGTCCTCTAGTGGGATTTGAACCCCTGACCTTCTGGCTTGAAGTACCTTGCCCCAACCACTAGGCTACTCCTCCCTTAGCAATACTTAGGAAAGCTATAATACCTGCTTCAGAACATTTGTATAAAAGCCAGCCCAATGGCAGTGCCTGGACCACAGATGATTAAACCTATATAGAGAGATAAAGATGAGGACAGAAAGATTTCCATTCCTTTCGCAGTGGCTCGCCCTTTCAGGCTAAACAGCTTTTGCTTGCTGCCTCACTGCTTCCAGGAAACATCCTCTCTCTAATTTTCTCTGCCAACAGATTTTTTCTCAAGTGTGTGATGTGCCTTCAGTCACAAGTGTAACACCTTAAAGATCCTCACTGGCTCCTTGACTGACTCTGAGATTTCTGCCCTTCCTATAAATCTTCCTGTGACTCACCATCATCTTAAGCCTAACCCTTCCTGTAGCACCAGTTTACATTTTATTTTGAGTGAAGTTACTCGTGTGTGTGTCATAAAATTAATTTACATTTTAAAAATGCTGTGCTTGTTTTTCCCCTTTCTTTTCTTTCAGATTCATTTGCCATAGAAATCTTCTTAGTAAGGTTACTAGATGTCCCTGCTTTTTGGGGATCGTCCCTGATTTTAGAGCTGTGTCCCCGACTCCTACCTGTTTGGCAGCCTCATGGCCCCAGTTGCGGCAATGGGAACAGAAGAGGTAGAAAAAATATTTTATTTTCAATTTAGTGAAGTTAAATGCTGCTAGCACAGTGGATTTCCTTGCTGTCCTCCTTCCATTTATTACTTCAAATGTGATCATGCTATGATCACTATTGCCAAGTAGCCCCAACACCCTGATCTCTCGCACCTGATCCTGTGTTCCACTAAGGATTAGGTCCAAGATGGCTTCCCCTCATGTCCGTTCATGAGCCAGCTGCTCCATGAAGCGGTCATTCATTTTATCTAGAAACTTTATCTCCCTAGCATGTCCTGATGTGACATTGACACAGTCGATATTGGGGTAATTGAAATCACCCATTATTACTGTGCTGTAAATTTTGTTAGCTTTCCTAATTTCTGTTAGCATTTAGCAGAGTCAGCCAAAGAAGGATGCGGAGACTCATTTGCATAAATATTTGCATAATGTTAACATGCACTAACATTTAGTAAACATGCCTCTTAATGAGGGTCTGGATAAAGAAAGACTACCAGATTTCTACATTACTATACTCCAGTGCCAACTGCCAGGCAGATTTGGAAGTACTATAAACCCTGCCCATTTAGAACCCATAGCAAACCCGCCGTATCATAGCAGCACTACCAGGACTCACCAAGCACCATACCCTACCTATCAAAAGGCAACATTACAAATATTAAACCAATACATCTCAGAGAATGCCAATACATCTTCTACTGGGGAAAGAGAACAAGTGGCACTGTCAAATAGAAACACATCAACAGAATACCTCAGCTCGGTTACACATGCAGAACATAGACTGTCACCAAACAAAGAACAAGGGATCACAATTTAGAAACAGGAAGACAATAATTAAACTGCAAACCCCAAAAGCCAAACTTGGAATGTACAACAACACTGCAGAAATAAAACTATAAATTAATTTCCTCTTGTACTAAACAAGATGCAGATGTTAACAATACACATTTCACAGAGCTGACATAGTCCAGTTAATAAATTCAAAATAAAAACTATTTTTTAACTTTTGTTTATGCATTTTATTTTTCAATTGCAATTGCTCTAGTCACTTTCTTCTGGTTTCGTTGTGTCTTCTGCTAACTCTCCATTGTCTGCTGTCCTTTCTTCTCTCTTTTAGTTGTTTTTCCATTCTCTCTCTGCATCTGCTTTAACATACTGATCTTTTGCTCTTTCTTCCATTTCTTTCTTTATTCCTTTTTCATTCATTCAAATTTCACTCTCCATCCTCAATCCCTACTTACTCTCTCAATACCTGGCCAATCGTAGATTTTTCTTTCCTCCCACACAAAATATATTTTCCTCTCTCCATCCTCACTCTCCCAGCCCCATCCCCTTCTAGTCCTCCCCCAACATCAGCTCCCTTCTAGTTCCAGACCCACCCAGTATCCACTCCCTTGATGTTGGGGGAGGACTAGAATGGGATGGAGCTGGGGAAATGAGGATGGAGAGGGGAAAAAATATTTTGCGTGGGAGGGAAGAAAAATCTATGATTGGCCGGGTATTGGGAGAGTAAGTGGGGATTGAGGATGGAAGGATAAAATTTGATTGGTTGAAAAAGAAATAAAGAAAGAAATGAAGGAAAGAGCAAAAGGAGAAAGATCAGTATGTTAAAGCAGATGCAGAGAGAGAATAGAAAAAAAAACTAGAAGAGAGAAGAAAAGACAAATGGACAGCAGACACAATGGAGAGTTAGCAGAAGACCCGAAGAAACCAGAAGAAAGTGACTGGAACAATTGTAAATGAAAAACAAAATGCACAAATATCAAAGGTAGAAAAATACTTTTTTTATTTTGAATTTATTAACTGGAATATGTCAACTCTGGGAAATATTCATTGTTAATGTCTGTGTTTTGTTTAGTACAAGAGGAAATTAATTTATCATTTTATTTCTCCAGTATTGTTGTACATTCCAAGTTTGGCTTTTGGGATTCCTAATTTAATTATTATGTTCCTATTTCTAAATTGTGATCCCTTGTTTTTTGTTTGGTGACAGTCTGTTCATGTAGTTTCTCTTTGACAGTGCCACTTGTTCTTTCCCCAGTAGGAGATGCATTTGTATTCTCTGAGATGTATTGGTTTAATATTTGCAGTGTTGCCTTTTGATAGATAGGGTTTGGTGCTTTGTGAGTCCTGGTAGTGCTGTTATGATACGGTGGGTTTACTATGGGTTCTGTATGGGCAGTGTTTATACAGTCATACTTCCTAATGTGCTTGGCGGTTGGCATTGGAGAATAGTAATGTAGAAATCTGGTAGTCTTTCTTTATCCAGACACTAATTAATTTACTAAAGGTTAGTGCATGTTAACTTTTTTTTTTGTGCCATCAAGTCAGTGTTGACTCATAGCAAGTCAACTACCTCTGGGTTTTCTTGGCAATGTATCACTGGAAGTAGATTGCCAGCCTTTTCTGAGGCAATGGAGGGTAAAGTGACTTGCCCAAAGTCACAAGGAGTGCCAGTGGGAATCAAACCCTTGATCTTCTGGGTACGAGACAGTTGCTCTAACCACTAGGCTACTCCTCCACTCCATGCAAATATTAAAAATAACATTATGCAAATATTAATGCAAATGAGTCTCCTTATGCAAATAAGTCCTCGAAATGAGTCTCCGCACATGGCCCCCGCACACACACCCCTTGGGCTGCCACTGACTGTGTCGAAGAAAGTGAGAAATTTGACCATCTGGGCGGGGATGGATTGCGCGGAGTCAGCACTAACTCGTCGGCACACATTGTATTTGCAAGCGCCTTAATCAGTCTGAAGCTTGACTATTATGGATATCATCATTTTCATTCTGGCCCCTTTACTGTTGGCTCAGTAGTGGCTGGGAAGGGATCCTTTATTAACTTTTCCCATGTTATCACCGCTGTGAACCTCCCTCTCCCTATCTGAAAGCAGATGAAACCTCTCTGTCGCCCCCTGGTGCTGAGAAGCCGGCGTAGTGTTTCTTGCCTGGAGCGCTTAACTGTAAGGCAGCCAGGTTGCCGGGACGCGTCTCCTTCGCCCTCGTTCTGTGTGTTTTGCAGACGCGGCTTCGTACTGAACAGGACTCAAGAGCCGCCTAGATCACGCAGCAAGATGACGGATAATGACCCCCGGACCCCCCAGCACCTCTCCTACTTTGTAAGCATTAACCGCTTTAATTTCCTGCGACATCTAGTGCTTTATAGTAATAATATTTTTGGAAACCGTATGAAATCTCACCTGCTTGCTGGTGCTGCTGATGTAACAGGTTTTCAGACTGAAGACTTGAGCTGAACAAGAACAAAGACGATCTAATTAACCGAAAAACAGATTACTTATTCACAATTGAAGCTCATGCAAAAAGGGACGTCTAAGTGGCTCTAAGGGGAAATTTTTCGCTGCTTCGATCGTCTGTAAAGTCACTCTAAAATGTATTTAAACTATGATTTGGATAGTGCGTTGGTATGGAAAACCTTTCTGTATGACGTGAGTCTTAGTGAAAACGCCTTCGAGATTTAAATACTGTCTTTTCACAGATCACCTCGATTCTAAAGAAAACGACAAGCAGCTCTCTGCAAATTAAAACCATTTTCCTCTTAGCGACGGACTCAGAAGCCGAAGAGGTGACATACAAACGAATGTCTGTTTCGTTCTGGACACCTCAGCCTGCTCGATATACGAAAGAACCTCGCGGTGTTAGGTTCATTAGTAGATCAAAGCTTATAAAATATGAGCTTTATCACTAATTACAATTTTATAGGATTGTTATTATTATTGATTTTCACCAGAAATCGAATTTTTGTAAGACTGAGAAATTCTAACGTCTGTTTCATAAAACTGAAAAAAGAAAAGGAAAACAAAAGGAACAAAGGCAGCTATCTGGAGTAACATAGAAAGAGAAACTACTTAAATAATGTCGCCTAACGAACTTTCCTGAGAGCAAAGCAACTACTGCATCACCAGGCTATAGGGAAAATGTACCTTTCTATAGAGAGAGCTGTAACAAAGGCTTTTTATATAGTGTCCAGTAAGTGATGTTATTAATGAGTTAATACTTTAAAACATGTGGAATCCTCTGAAGCACACCTGAAGTTCCATTTTAGAAAAGGCATCCAAGTCAAGCACCCTAGCAAGGGCAGTGCGTCCTCCAGGGCACAAGCACAGAAGGGGGCCCCGATATTATCACTGGGCTTTCGGGAAGCTCGAAAAGAGTGAGGTATTGAACATGACGGGATGGAGGGGGCGCCACAGTCATTAGTGGCACAAGGCGGATTTCTAGCTTGGTACTGTTCTGATCCAAGTGCAGTCTGTAAGGTCCAGGGCAAAATGTGAATAAAAACGTCAGGGATGTCTGTGTCTCAGCCTAATTATAGAAACATAGATGTCCGCGACATGGACGCCTACACTGACATCCACATACGGTAGATGTCTCCACTTAAAACTTGGGGCTGGGATGTCTATCACATGCAACTTAGCGTACAAGGATGTTCATTAGCGTGACAAAACAAAAACATGAGCCCTCGTTTCCCATCAACGTTCGGTGTCAACATAAAAAATATAGGGGATGCGAGAGTACCTTCTAATCTACACCCTCTGGATGCTTGGCTGGCAAAATGAGCACTTTTCCAATGCCTGTTTGTGCCTGGAGCAGGTGTAGCCGTTGACACTGTTTGGCATGTGCAAGGCGTTTCTGAAATCAGGCTAGGACATCCGTGTTCTTGGGAATGCCCCAGACATGTCTCGGCCAGGCCCCTTAACTGCTTGGATGCCCTTGTGCCAGGAACATCTCTGGAGCTAGCTGCTAAAATGCCTGTGGAGACGTCTCTATGGTTTGGACGTCTGTTTGCCCGTTTGCAGAAGTACAAAGCCCAAATAGCTCTTTTAAAATAACCCTACTGTTACACTAAGGCTTTTCACTATGTTCTGTCTATGGGGGGGAAAAAGCCCTCAGGGCCAGTGAATTCAGTTCAATTCAATTCAATTATTTATTTAATAGCATTTAGCTCATGCCTTTCTGGGAGAAGATCTAGGTGAGCTACATTCAGGTACAGTATGTATTTTTCCATAGGCATAGATGGAGAAAAGCAGAGACAGTGCAAGGCTACTAGACGCCCTAGGCAAATCTTCAAGCCTGTCCCCCCTTCTTGAAACATCCAAGCTCTCCGACAGAGGTGAAGATGTCAGGCTACAGAATGAAAAAGTTTGGAAATGAGTCACCAGAGCCTGCAGTATCAACACTCCATCTCCTCCAGCCTTTGAATTGAAGAACCAGTATGCAGCCCTGGAAGTGGAGGAGGTGGAAGTATCCCAGGTAAGGGGATGTCCAGAGAGGTGTGTTGTCTGCCAGGTGCCAAAATCCAACATGTTACAGAGAGTTTGCCAAGACTCATCAAGCCTACTGACTATTATCCATTGTTGCTTATCCATGTCGGCACAAATGATACTGCTAGGTATCCCTCCGAGCATATCTAAAGTAAGTTCATGACTCAGGGACAGAATGCGAAGCAGGTAGGTGCGCAGATGGTGTTTTCTTCAATCCTCCCTGTTGAGAGTAAAGGCCAAGGCAGAGAAGCTTGCATCCTGGAGATGAATGCACGACTGCATCAAGAGTGTTTTGGTTTCTTGGACCATGGGATGGGGTTCCAAGGGCTGCAGAGCAGAGATGGTGTCCATTTGTCAAGAAGAATCAAAGTGGCTTCAGTAGGTTAGCCAGTCTGCTCTTGAAGAAGGCTTTAAACCAAATTTTTTGACGATGGGTGAAGAAAGCCCCCAGCCCTCTGTAGAGATGAGTAAAAGGGGCAACATCTGGAAAGTGGTCTGTATAAGTGCCCGTAGCATGGGAAATAAGATCCCAGATATTGAGGTTTTAATGAAAGAGGCTGGCTTGGATTTCGTGGCGGTCACGAAGACATGGTTCGCGGAAAACCATGACTGGGATGTAATTATGCCAGGCTATATTTTATTCAGGAAGGACAGGGTAGGAAGAAGGGGAAGTAGAGTGGCACCATCTGTAAAAAAATAATATTAAACCTATAGAATTACAGGGTTTAAAAGGAAGAGAGGAGGCACTGTGGGTTAAACTAGAAAGAGGGAAAGGGAAATCCATTTGCATTGGAGTTATATACAGAGCCCCTCACAGGGAGTAGAAATAGATGATTTAATAGAAGACATACACAGCATTGTCATGAAAGGAGAAGTGCTACTGATAGGTGATTTCAGTATGCTGGATGTGGATTGGCACATCCCTCCTGCAGTGTCTTCTAGAAGTAAGCAGATCCTGGATTCTATACAGGGAGAACTATTCAGGCAACTGGTAACAGAACCCACATATGATGGGGCAATACTGGACTTATTGATTACCAATAGGGAAAATGTTTCTGATGTTACAGTGGGTGATCATCTCATATCCACTGATCACCAGATGGTGTGATTCAGTATTAGGACTAGGGCTGATAAAATCCATTCAAAAGCGAGGGTCTTAGACTTTAGACAAACTAATTTTCCCAAGATGGGACATTACCTCAAGGAGGAGCTAGCAGGATGGGAATAGCTGGTGGATGTAGAAAAACAGTGGGCAAAAATGGAAAGGGATATTTTAAGGGCAACAAACCTTTTTGTTAGAAAGGTAAATAAATGTAAAAGGAAAAGGAGGCTGCTATGGTTCTCAAAAGAAGTAGCTGAAAAAAGTGAAGAAAAAGAGGGAGGCCTTCAGGAAATACAAGAGATCACAGAGAGAGGAAGACAGGCATCTATATTTGGAAAAACTTAGAAAAGCTAGCAAAGTAGTCAGAAAAGCAAATATACAAAAAGAAGAAGAAATAGGCAGTGCAATAAAATGGGGGGATAAACATTTTTCAGATATGTTAGTGAGAGGAGGAAGGGCAAAAGTGATACTGTCAGACTCAAGGGTGAAGGGGGGGGGGGAAATACGTAGAAGCTGATAAGGATAAAGCAGAATTGCTTAACAAATATTTCTGTTCTGTGTTCACAGATGAAGGGCCAGGAGCAGGACCTCAGAAAACACCCACAGATAGGAAGAGAAGTGACAGGGATCTCAAACCATTTTCAGAAGACTGTGTTCGTCATGAATTAGCTAAACTAAAAGTAGACATAGCCATGGTTCTGGATGGGATACATCCAAGAATACCGAGGGAACTTGGGGATGTTCTAGTGGCTCCACTGTATGACCTTTTCAATGCCTCTTTGGAGTCGAGAGTGGTGCCAGAGGACTGGAGAAAGGCACATGTAAACCCTTTACACAAAAGTGGACGTAAGAATGACATTGAGAACTACAGGCCGGTTATTCTAACCTCTGTGGTTAGTCAATTATTGGAAAGGCTACTAAAAGAAAGAATTGTGTGGTTTCTGGAGTCCAATGAATTGCAGGATCCGAGACAGCATGGATTCACCAGAGGCAGGTCTGGTCAGACAAATCTGATTGATTTCTTTGACTGGGTGACCAAGGAGTTGGACTGAGGGAGATCCCTAGACGTGGTTTACTTATATTTCAGTAAACCCTTTGACACTGTTCCACACAGGCGACTTATAAACAAATTGATCACCCTAGGGATGGACCCTAAAATTACTGATTGGGTTAGAAATTGGTTGTGTGGGAGGCGACAAAGGGTACAAGTAAATGGAGCTGACTCTGAGGAGAAGGAGGTTACCAGTGTGTGCCGCAGGGCCGATTCTTTTTAACATTTTTGTTAGTGATATCGCGGAAGGGCTGTTGGATAAGGTTTGCTTGTTTGGGGATGAGATCAAAATCTGCAATAAGAACAGACACCCAGGAAGGAATAGATAACATAAGGAGGGATCTAGCTAAGCTTGAATAATAGTCTAGAATTTGGCAGCTGAAATTTAATGCAAAAAAATGCAGAGTAACACATTTGGGCTGCAAAAATCCTAAGGAACGGTACAGTGTAGGGGCTGAGGTACTTCTGCCCATGAAAAAAGAGCGAGACCTGGATGTGATTGTTTCTGATGATCTTAAAGTAGTTAAACAGGTAGAAAGGGGGGCTATGAAAGCCGGAAGGATGCTTGGGTGTATAGTATAGGGAGAGGAATGGCCAGCAGAAAAAAGGAGGTGATAATATCCCTATATAAGTCTCTGGTGCAACCTCATTTGGAGTATTGTGTGCAATTCGGAGATTGCACCTTCAAAAGGAAATAAGCAGGTTGGAGTCGGTGCAGAGGGTGGCTACTAAAATGATTAGTGTTCTTTGTTATGAAGTATATAGGACTGACTTAAAGATCTTAATATGTATACTAGGAAAGGCGGGATAGAAGAGATATGATAGAGATGTTTAAATACCTCCATGGCATAAATGCTCAGGATTGAAAGCAAGATTTGTTATGAGGGGACATAGGATGAGGGTGAAAGGGGATAGGTAGGAGTAATATGCGAAAATATTTCTTTACAGAAAGAGTTGTAGATGAGTAGAATAGTCTCCCAGAGAAGGTGGTAGAGTCGAGGACAGTATCTGAATTCAAAAAGCATGGGACAAACACAGAGGATTTCTAAAGGAAAAAAGGGCACTGTTGTAGTTGATGGAAGGCAGACATGTGGTCTTTTTCTGCCTTCATGTTTCTCTGTTTCTTCCCCTACTGACCCGACTTACTTACAGGACACTGGCAAAAATCACTATTAATGCTACACTCTCCAGCGATCAGTAATCCTTCTCCAGTCCCAGTGACCTAAGCCACTGCTCCCTACCACAGTAGTTGGACTTCAGGGCCATCAGTGCAAGCGTGTTCTAAAACGTGTGCTTGCAGCTCACCTAATCATGAAGCATGAGATAAGTATCAGGATGTGCTAGGCTGCATGCAGGCCTTTGGAGCGTGCCTGCACCGCCAGCGTTGAAGTTCAGGTAGAGCAGTAGGGAGTCACCGCATAAGCTCTTGCCACTTCACCTGGCTCTGGAGAATCTTTGACTGGCAGGGCCAGCCCAAACCTCAGGCAAACTAGGCAGTTGCTTAAAAAGACACTCCTCTTCAGATGATTCAGGCATCGGTGAAAGCCCCCGATGCCATCAAAATACTGTCGGGGGCATGCGCAAGATGTTTAAGCCAACTCAGACCAGGCGTAAAGATATTGGTGCTTTGGCTAGTTAAATAATACTCTACGCACTTCTCTGCTTTTGCTTTGCTGTTTAAATGCGCGCCAATCTCTTTTCTGCCTTTGGTGTGTCAGAACTTGTGCATGTAAATTGCATTATCTGTGCCAGAGGGCGCATTAGTCTTGCTGCATCAACCAATAAGTGCATAACTTTGTACTTGTCCACATTAAATTTCATCTGCCATTCGGACATCCAGTCTTCCAATTTATCAAGGTCCTTTTGCAATTTGTCACAATCCTCTTGTGTTCTAATAACTAAATAATTTTGTGCAATCTGCAAATTTGATCACTTCACTCATTATTCCTATTTCCAGGTCATTTATGAATATGTTAAAAAGCAGCAGGCCCAGCACAGATTCCTGCGGTACTCCACTATTCACCTTTCTCTATTGAGAAAATTGGCCATTTAGCCCTACCCTCTGCTTTCTATCTTTTAACCATTTCCTGATCCACAATAGTACATGGCCTCCTATCCCATGACTTTTTAATTTTGCCAAGAGTCTCTCATGAGGGACCTTGTCAAAAGCCTTCTGAAAATCCAGATACACTATATTGACCGACTTATCATTGTCTACTTGTTTATTCACACCTTCAAAAATATAGCAGATTAGTAAGACAAGACTTTCCTTGGCTAAATCCATGTTGCCTTTCTCCCATTAAACCATGGCTATCTACATATTTTGTAATTTTATTCTTTATAATGGTTTCAACCATTTTGCTCAGGTTTACTGATCAGTAGTTTTCCGGATCACCCCTGGAGCCCTTTTTAAAAATTGATGTTACATTGGACATTCATTCTCCATTCTTCAGGTACTATAGATGATTTTAATGATAGTTCACAGATTACTAATAGGAGGTCTGCAATCTCATAGTTAAGTTTTTTCAACACCCTCTGATGTACACCATCCAGTCCAGGTGATTTGCTACTCTTCTGTTTATCAAATAGTTGTAATACATCTTCCCAGTCAACAACAGCCCCTCTGACCTCACCTTTAAACCATGCTGGCAGTTTTTTGGCCTTCCACTTTCCTTAAATCGTGGAATACATCTGTTCTGGGTTTCCAAGATAGTACTTTTAAACAACGCTCATGCTTGATGTAAATCTTTAACCTTTGCAGCTGCTCCTTTTAGTTTTTTCTTAACTATTTTCCTCATAATCTCCCTTTTGAAAATTAAAAAATAGTACTGTAGATTTCCTTGCCGTCCTCCCTCCATTTATTAAATCTAATGTGATAATGCTATGATCATTATTGCCAAGTGGCCCCAACACTCTTCTTGCACCAGATCCTGTGTTCCACTAAGGACTAGGTCCAAAATCGTTTCCCCTCTTGTCAGTTCATGAACCAACTCCTCCAAGAAACAGTCATTTATTTGATCTAGAAACATTGGGCCCGATATTCAATTGGGCAGGCTATACGCACTAAGATGCATAGCCATGCCTGCCGACCCTTAACCCCAGATCTTCAATGCCAGGGTCATATGTGGCCCAGCATTGAAAATCCGCATTTGCCGCACATACCCAGAAGCCGCAGTAGCTAACCGGGCAGCAGCGATATAATGCTGCCCAGTTAACTCCTTCACCTAAAACATAGGTGAGGTTATTCCTCACCTATCTTTTAGGTGCAGGTCGCTAACCAGACAGCATGCACTATCGCTGCTGCCCAGTTATTGATCATCTCTGTGGTTAGCATCGGGGCACATAAGGGCCACAATCAGGGATATTCAGTGGCACTAATTGTGTTAGTGCCGTTGAATATCCCTCTCATCAGCAGTTACGTGGTTTATGGGGCTGTAAACTGTATAACTTCCCTTCGAATATAAGGCCCTTTATCTCCCTAGGATGTCCTGCTGTCACATTGACCCAGTTGATTCTGGGGCAATTGAAATCACCCATTATTACTGTGTTGTAACATTTGTTTCCTTCCCTGATTTCTTTTAGCATTTCATCTGTTCATTCTGGCCAGACACCCCCCACTGCCATTGCCTTCCCCTTTTTACATGGGATTTCTATCCATAGAGCTTCTACAGTGTATTTTGTTTCCTGCAAAGCTTTAATCCTGTGCGACTCAGTGCCCTCTCTAACAAAGAGCTCAACCCCTTCACCAATTTGATCAGCTCTGTCATTACGATATAGTTTGTACCCAGCTGTCACAGTGTCCCACTGGTTGTCCTCCTTCCACCAGGTCTCTGAGATGCCAATCATATCTAACCTCTCATTTAGTGCTATATATTCTAACCCTCCCATCTTATTGTTAGACTTCTACCATTTGCATACAGGCATTTTAGAGGTTGTGTTTTATTCATATTAATTTGGTTATCAGTTGGTAATTTGGAATCTTTCAGCTCTGTACTTAAGGGCATCTGGATTACTTTCATCTTTATTGGAACCTCTCTATCGGGATGCCCTAACTTCCCTCTTTTGCTAGTATCCTTCAAGGATACATCCTTCCGAACCATGCACTCTTGAGCGACTGTCAGCTTTCTCCTATTATCTAGTTTAAAAGTTGCTCTATCTCCTTTTTAAATGCCAGCAGCCTGGTTCCATCCCAGTTAAGATGGAGCCCATCTTTTCAGAAAAGCCCCCTCCCCTTCCCCAGAATGTTGCCCAGTTCCTAACAAATCCAAAACCCTCTTTTTTCACCATCGTCTCAGCCACACATTGAGACGCCGAAACTCTGCCTGCCTTTTGTGTCCTGCACATGGAACAGGAAGCATTTCAGAGAATGCTACCCTGAAAGAACTGGATTTCAGTTTCCTACCTAAAAGCCTAAATTTGGCCTCCAGAAACTCCCTCCCACACTTTCCTATGCCATTGGTACCAGCATGTACCAAGACAGCAGGATCCTTCCCAGCACTATCTAAATCCTTGTCTAGGTGACACGTGAGGTCTGCTACCTTTGCACCAGGCAGGCATGTTACCAAGCGATCCCCATGCCACCAGCCATCCAACTATCTACATGCCTAATGATTGTATCACCAACTATAACAGCCATCCTAACCCTTCTTTCATGGGCACATATCCCTAGAGAAGCATCCTAAGTGCGAGAGGATTTTACATCAACTAGAAGACAGGTCCTAGCTACAGGATCACTTCCTGCCATATCAAGGTGATGCTTTCCTTTCACATGACCTCTTTCCCCCACGGCAACAGAGAGGCTGACTGGGGGTGGGACTTCAGTACTACGTCCCTGTAGGTCTTGTCTATATATCTCTCTGTCTTCCTTAGCTCCTCCAAGTCTGCTACTCTAGCCTTCAGAAATCAGACTCGTTCCCTGAGAGCAAAGAGCTCCTTTCACCAACTGGGAGAAAATCGTACATGTGACACTCAATGCAAAGAACTGTATAGCCCCATCTCGATGCTGGACTGCTGTCTGCATCTTAGTGTTAAGGTTTTGTTACGATATTTAAGTTGTTTACTTACTTAAAGTTGCTAGGGATAGTTGTGCAAACACAAGTATACCTAATAGGTTTATGGGACTTTGTTCATGTCAGGATTAAATTTCAAGGCCTTAATTAATTAAGCTATACCTGATGAGGATAACCAGCTACACCTGAAAGTGAATTTGAATCCTCTATTACTGTATGAGCTGTAAGAGCTTATAAATCTAAGATTAGCCTGGGGTGGGTAGGAGTCCGGGTGGGCAGGAGGGAAAGCAACACTTAATAGAAACTGGCTTGCTAAAACAGTGCCCTGTGTGACTATAAAGAACACAGAACTTTAAAATAGATAGATTTTATAACCCAAAGAGTTCCCTTTAACCCAAGAGAAATTAGCAGCAGGTAAATACAATTGCAGAATCCTTCCCAGCAAGAGCAGCTTTTCTCAGTAGTCTTTTAGCCAGTTTGTAATCCACAAAAGGGCATTACCCCCTATCTCATGACTCTTTAATTTCCTAAGGAGCCTCTCATGAGGGATTTTATCAAATGTCTTCTGAAAATGCAGTTACGCTATAGGGCATGTTTACAAAGCCTTGCGCCAATAACATGCATTGGGCCGCATTACTAGCGCAGTGCTTAAGGCTAATTGCATGGGACGGTGTACAACCATTCCCCCGCAGTTACTGCACCACAATTTGGCAAACCTCCTGCAGGTGCAACTAACGCCACCCATTGAGGTAGCTTTAGTTGCATCCGTGCTACCTGCACAAATGCTTAACTAGGTGTGCCGCCCAGTTGCTGCCCTGACACACTCTACCAGCGTAACGCGGTGTTTTCAGTGTTGGTCTAGCACTGCTTTTTAGCATGGAGCTGAAACCGTACATTAACCTCACACTACCTTGGTAGCACCCATTAGTAAACATGCTACTGTATGAACTGGTTCACCATTATTCACTTGTTTGTTTACACCTTTAGCAAGATCTGCCAGCTCATTCCCAGAAATTTAGTTTTTTAGTATAGCTGCAACCATTTTGCCTAAGACCAACATCAGGCTCACTGGTCTATAAGAACATAAGATATGTCATTCTGGGTCAGACCAAGGGTCCATCAAGCCCAGTATCCAGTTGCCAACAGCGGCCAATCCAGATCTAGGGTTGCCAACTGGCCGGTTTTCAGCCGGCCTGGCCGGTTTTTCCATGGCCAGGCCGGCTGCCGGCGCAGATGCAAAACCGGCCCTTGAAAAGCCGGTTTTTTGCTCTGGCCGCAAGATCGGGAGCGGCCAGAGCAAAAGACCGGCTTTTCTTCCAACCCGAAGTTAAAAAAAAAACCACCCAGGGCCGGCCCACACATCGGAGGGCTTCAGAGGGAGCCGGGGAAGCCCGCGCGAGGCCCCGGCTCCCTCTGTACAGCCGCCAGCGTGAAGAGCCTTTTCCTTCACGCTGGCGGCTGTTTCTGTGAAGCCGCGATTGCTGGGAAAGGTTAAAGGCAATGCCCTTTAACCTTTCCCAGCATTCGCGGCTTCACTGAAACAGCCGCCAGCGTGAAGGAAAAGGCTCTTCACGCTGGCGGCTGTACAGAGGGAGCCGGGGCCTCGCGCGGGCTTCCCCGGCTCCCTCTATAGCCCCTCAGACAACCACGGTGCTGGTCGGGGGGGGGGGGAGGCCAAGGACTGCATGGGCTGTGATGGGGGGGGGCAAGGACTACAAATGGGCTGTGATGGGGGGACCTGGACTGGAAAAGGGCTATGGGGGGGACGGACTTGGACTGGAAATGGGTTATGATGGGGGGGGACCTGGACCGGTAAAGGGCTATGGGGGGGGACTTGAACTGGAAATAGGCTGTGATGGGGGGGGGGACCTGTACCGGAAAAGGGCTATGGGGGGGGGACTTGGACTGGAAATAGGCTGTGATTAGGGGGCTAGGACTGCAAATGGGCTGTGATGGTGGGGGGGGGGCAAGGACAGCAAATTGGCTGTGATGGTGCATCGGGACTCGGACAGCAAATTGGCTGTGATGGAGGGGGGGGGGGCTAGGACTGGAAATAGGCTGTGATGGGGGACTTGGACTGGAAATGGGCTGTGATGGGGGGGGACCTGGACTGGAAAAGGGCTATGGGGGGGCGGGACTTGGACTGGAAATGGGTTGTGATGGGGGGGGCCTGGACCGGAAAAGGGCTAGGGGGGGACTTGGACTGGAAATGGGCTGTGATGGGGGGGGGACTTGGACTGTAAAAGGGCTATGGGGGGGACATGGACTGGAAATGGGTTGTGATGGGGATGGAGGGGACCTGGACTGGAAAAGGGCTATGGGGGGGGGGGGGGGGAACGTGGACTGGACCTGGGCTATGGTGGTGGGTGGGGGAACTTGGACTGGAAATAGGCTGTGATTAGGGGGGCTAGGACTGCAAATGGGCTGTGATGGTGGGGGAGTCTAGGACTGGAAATGGGCTGTGATGGGGGGGACCTGGACTGGAAAAGGGCTATGGGGGGGAGACTTGGACTGGAAATGGGTTGTGATGGGGGGGGGCCTGGACCGGAAAAGGGCTAGGGGGGGGACTAGGACTGGAAATGGGCTGTGATGGGGGGGGGACCAGGACTCTAAAAGGGCTATGGAGGGGGGGGGGACATAGACGGGAAATGGGTTGGTATGGGGGTGGAGGGGACCTGGACTGGAAAAGGGCTATGGGGGGGGGGAACTTGGACTGGAAATAGGCTGTGATTAGGGGGGCTAGGACTGCAAATGGGCTGGGATGGTGCGGGGGGACTCGGACTGCAAATGGGCTGTGATGGTGGGGGGGCCTAGGACTGGAAATAGGCTGTGATGGGGGACTTGGACTTGAAATGGGCTGTGATTGGGGGGGGGGGGGCTAGGACTGGAAATGGCCTGTGATGTGAGGGCTAGCACTGGAAATGGGCTGATGAGCTGGAATAGGACTGGAAATGGGCTGATGTGGGGCATGGGAGAATGGGACTAGAAGGGAGTGGATGCTGGGTGGGTCTAGAACTATAAGGGAACTGATTTTGGGGGAGGACTAGAATGGATGGGGAATGAGAATGGAGAGGGGAAAAATATTTTGTGTGGAAGAAAAGTCTATGATGGGCCGGTATTGGGAGAGTAAGAGGGGCTTGAGAATGGAAGGGTGAAATTTAAACGGATGATAAAGGAATAAGGAAAGAATTGGGGGAAAGAGCAAAAGGGAAACAATCAGTATGTTAAAGCAGAAATAGAGAGAGAATGGAAAAACATCTAAAAGAGAAGAAAGGACAAATGGATAGCTCGCAGAAGACACAAAGAAACCAGAAGAAAGTGACTGGAGCAATTGCAACTGAAAAATAAAACGCCCAAACAGAAGGTAGAAAAATACTGTTTATTTTGAATTTATTAACTGGAATATGTCTGGTCTGGGAAGTGTGTATTGCTAACATCTTTGCGTTTTTGTTTAGTGCAAGAGGAAATTACTTTATAGTTTTATTTCTCCAGTGTTGTACATTTCATGTTTGGATTTTGGGGTTCCCAGTTTAATTATTATCTGACCAAGGAAGTTAACCTACACTTATCCTCGGTAATTTTTGTGGGTGGGGCTGGGGGCGGGGCAGGGGTGGGACTAGGGGCGGAGAATGGGTGGAGCATGGCGAGCCACAGGTGTCAGGTTTTTCTCGGTGAAAAAGTTGGCAACCCTATCCAGATCACAAGTACCTGACAGGTTCTGTGCCTTTTATAATTCTGCTATATCCTTTTTAAGATATGGCAACCAGAAATGCATATAGTATTCAAGGTTCATTCGTTCTATGAAACGATATAGAGGCATTATAATATCCTTTGTTTTATTCTCCATTACTTTCCTTATGATTCCTAGCATTCTATTTGCTTTCTTGGCTGCTGCTGCACACTGGAAGGAGGGTTTCAACATATTATCCACAATGATTCCTAGTTCCCTTTCCTGGAAGGCGATTCCTAATATGGAACCTTGCATTGTATAACTGTAGTTTGGGTTGTTCGTCTCTTAAGAGGTCATTCTGAGGCCCGAATAGCGGGATTGTACGTCTGGGTTGGATGTACAACCTGCAAACAGGCTCGGGATACTATTCTAGTTCCAGCACTCCACGCACATATAGAGGGTTCATGCAGGGAGTGCTGGATGGGGGTGGGCGGAGGCAGAGCGGGGGTGGACCATAGCGCCAGACAAGGGTGCAACACAACAGAAGCAGATATCATGTGGATTGCAGAAACCAGTCTGAAACGTGATATCGTGGAAAGACAGAGCCTTTATTAAACCGTTTACAACCAGACACAGGCCGTGTTTCGCTACCCTTCGTCAGGGGTTTGTCTGGCATGTACTCTGCCAGTTCACAGTGAGGCTAGCGTATGCTGTCGTTGTAAAGAGTGTACTGATTCCTTATAGTTTAAAACAGCATGATACAAGACCTTCTGGTTTAATGGTCTTCAACAGGGTATATGGCAGACAAAGCTGCTGCTTAATCTATTTGCTGTTTTATCCCTTCCATTTTCCTGTTATCTTCATTATTGTTTTTTGACTGTGTGAGCCCTGTAGTGTTTCTTATTCTGAAGTAAATGCATTTTTAAATAGATGATACTAAAAAATAAAATGTATAAAATAGGAGACATTTTTATGTTTCTTCTCTTTTCTGGAGCATCCGTGTGTGCAGACCCAATGTACTTCATTCCTTTTTATGTGAAGCATGGCATGCAGATTCAATGATTGTCATACTGCAGAAAAGCCAAATTAAAATTCTGTGGTCAGTGGCACAGCTACTGAAGCTCCAGAAACATGGTGGCAACTCGTCTGAGATTGCCTCACCAACCCTATTGCTTCAGTTTGCATACTTTTGTTGCTGCATCACAGAGGAAATGAAAGCTGAAACAGAAGACTAAAGCAGAAACATTAAATAGGATTTTTTTTAAATTATAAGAATATGTACTGACAGTTCACTTCACTTAATTGATGTATAAAACATCTCCCCTGTTGCTAGACAATCTGAAGTCATGTACAGCATCTTACAAACTGCAATAATAAAGAGCATAGCAGGTACACAGAAAATTGGTGGCAGAACCTATTGTGCTGCTGCAAGAGTAATTCCTATTTGTACCCCCGTCCCCCCATTCCCTCCCCACTCAGTTCATCTCACTTGCCTCTGCCTTATTCCTCTGTCGTATTGGGCTTCAGATTCTGTCTCGGCCACCTGCGGCCTCTTGCATCCTCTGCTGATCTAGCATCTCTCTCACCTCCTCGCAGTTGCTGACTCAGCTCCCAGCATTGGCCTGGAGAGTAGGATAGCAGCTTGCTGTGCATGTGCGTCTCAGACCAGCATCCCTCCATGTCCGCCTCGTCCTGTGTCAGCCCTCAGAAAGTGCTGCTGATACACTGTGTACACACACACCTTTTTTTATATTGAGTAGATGCATTTAGTTTGATTTAGAGGCCTGTGCACTAAAGGCTTTCTCTATTTTGTGCCTGTGGGGAAAAATGTTTAACACTCAGGATCCTAAAACGTCTGTAGTGATTGGATCACTTTTGGAAGTGTGCAGCTTTCTCTGCTGTGCAATAGTAAAAATATACAAGTTGAAATAACTGGGCTGATGCATCCTCCAGAGCTGCATGGTGTGGAACAGCAAGGCTTATGGCCTGAGGGCTGGTGCTAAGATTTCTGGCACCCCCTTCCCTCATCATTATTAATTGTGGCTATACCCCACCCCCGTTTTTCCCCAAACTCCTTTGTGAACTCTCTTCACATGATGCTAGTATTTATCCTTCAAATCAGATATTGTAAGAAAATTGCAGTGAAAGGGCAAATGCGTAGCCAAAATAAAAATAGGACTTCATGGGCGAAGGCCAAGGAGGGCCTCACTGCTCAAAGGCAGATATAAAAAGATACACCTGATCGTTGCCCAAACCCACCTTGAGAAACCATAATTTTTCTGGGAAAATGTTTTGTGGACAGATGAAACCAAACTTCAGCTCTTTGGCAATGCAGACCAGCAATATATTTACAGGCAAAGAAATGAAGCTTATAAGGAAAATACCATGCTTCCTATGGCTAAATAAGGTGGAGGTTCCATTAATGTTGTGGGGTTGTTTTGCTGCCTCAGGTACTGGAAGCCTGGATTGTATTAAAGGAATCATGAAGTCAGACTAGCACCAAGGTACTATGGAGTGAAATGTGCTACCTGGTGTCAGAAAGCTGGGTCTGGGTTGAAGGTCATGGATCCTCCAGCAGGACAATGACCTAAAACATACATCCAAATGTACAAAAGAATGGTTAAAAAGAAATAATTGGACTGTTTTAAACTGGCCAGCAATGAGTTCTCATCTCAATCCAATCAAGAACCTTTAGAAAGAGCTGAAATCTGCCATTGGTAAAAGGAATCCTGAAAACATTCATGAGCTGAAACAAATTGCAGTTGAAGAGTGGGAGAAACTACCAGCAGACAGATGTACGAAACCTATAGATAGCCTCCAAACGTTTCTTGTAGCCATCATCCTTTGCAAGGTTTGTGCAACCAAATATTAGTGAAGGGTGCCATTAATCCTGTTCAGGTAATATTTTATTTTTTTCTTAAAAATTATTCTAAGTTGCACAGACCTCTTTTTTGTTATATACCTTTGAACATACTGTTAAAATATTATGATGACATACAGTTGGAATATTTCCAATTATTTCTCAAGATATTGTACACAACATCCTAAAATGCAAGGGTGCCAATAATGTTGAGCACAGCTGCATATCGCTCTCAGTAGCAGCCATGGCAATTTTACAAGCCTTGATCACAAATAATTTTTTATTATTTTTAACTGTGAAAATGATTGCTCGCCACTTGCCATACTGACAAGAATTGTCAGTAATATTCTTAGGGCAATGATCAAATTTAGGAATGAGATTGTTTGATTGGATGAATTTATGAGTTTCATAAGGATAATTATTGAATTGGCATAATTCAGACAAATAGATCTCTAAAAGCACAGAATTCATCATATGATTCAGTTGCACTGATGTTGCAAATTAATGCAGTACTATTGGAGCTTTTTGTGGTCAGTTTTGGCAAATTTATTTAACAGGTTTTATATACTACTTTATCATTTCAATCAAAGCAGTTTACATTGAAACTTAAACTTGGTAATATACATTAAACAGGGACATTGATAACTTGGATTTTTCTGAGGCAATGGAGGGTTAAGTGACTTACCCAAGGCGTGCTAGTGGGAATTGAACTGTGGTCTTCTGGGTTCCCAAGCCAGTGTTCTTAACCATTAGGCTATTCCTCCACTACTCCAACTGATATGATTGCAAGACTCTAGTTGGTACAGCCTTTGATTTGCTTGTCAAGAGTAGTCTTGTTTTTGATATCCTTTCTGAAGTCAACCCACATTTCCAAATGCTTCGTATGGCAGAGACTTGTTTCATGTGTATGCAGTGCCTTAGATACACTCCTCCAGTTATAGTAGCCAGTTGATACAAAACTGCTGGGTGATTCACTTGGATCTGTTGGTGAAAACAGTTTACAGCAGCACAGAACTCACAGTCACGGTCTTGACAGTAGTTCACCATTTTCCATTTATAGTACGTGTCATTGAACTTGCGTCCACTAGACTTTGTAAGATACAAAATGCTTCTCTTTTGAACAGGTCCTGATACCGTGAGAATGATTCTTACTTTGTCAGTAAGTTTTGGCCATTTTGTGGGATCAGCTGGCTCAAGTGCTAATGAGCCTGAAGTTGATGAAGCTGATGGTGGGTTTGGCCTAAGCTGTTCTTCCTCAAAAGGTTTCTAAAATACATGGCAGCTCACTTCACTCTTCCACACTCATTGTTCCTTTTTGAAGAATCTTCATCATATTCAGTGACAGTAAATGAAGTGGAAATCTCTGAATGTTGGTTCGCTATGAGTTTCTCAGTCAGGCTTGCTCCAGAAGTACTTTTGGTAGTTCGTCTGCCTGAGGGTGATCAGCTGTCACTTTTGATAATTTGATGTAATTGTAAAGTGCTCTGACTTGTCTCTGAATGGTTTCTTCTTTTGATGTCTTCCTTTTCTACTCCTGGAGGAATTTGCGCTGAACTCCCCACCTGCGCAGAATTCTGCATTTGCTTTGCAGGCACCAGCCAGCCTGACACTGAGGCAGGATCGGGTGCACAGGCTTTAAGAGCGGACAATCCTGCCTTACTGTTAGTGGCAGCACAGCCTCAGGAGCATTTCAGTTTGCTCCCATGGCTGTGCTATAGTTCAACACTGGCATGTTTTGAAAGGTAAACTTTACCAGCATCGGACTCTAGCATAGCTGTTGAAGTAAATGGAAGTGCACCCACGGCTATGTTGCTGCAATTGGGGGGCTGTCTGGGGGGCAGGAAAGGGCTATTGGTGAATAGGGGGGTTGGTGGGGGCAGAAAAGGGCTGCTGGTGAGTTGAGGAGACTGGCTGGGGGCAGGAAAGGGCTGCTGGCGCGTCAGGGGGACTGGCTGGGGGCAGGAAAGAGCTGCTGGTGAGTTGGAGCTGGCTAGGGACAGGAAAGAGTTGCTGGTGAGTCAGGAGGATTGGCTAGGGGCAGAAAAGGGCTGCTGGTGAGTCAAGGGCTGCTGATGAGTGGGGTGGTTGCTGCGGGCAGAAGAAGGACTGCTAGTTTTTTGGGGGGTTGCTGGGGCTGGGGATGGGCTGCTGGTGAATTGTAGGGGTTGCTGGGGGCTGGAGGTGATGAATTGGGGGTTTACTGGGAGCTGGAGATAGGCTGCTGGTGTTTCAGGGGGTTGCTGGGGGCTGGTGAGTCAGGGGGGATGCTGGGGCTGGAGATGGGCTACTGGTGAGGTGGGGGTGGCTGAGGGCTAGAAGATAGAGGGAAAGAAAACAAAGGGGACAAGGATGGGTTGGGGACAGAACTGTGAATGGAGCAAGAGAGCCAAGGAGGAAAAAGGCAGGGGAAATTACAGTTCTAAAGGAGGAGTTAAGTTTTATGATGGGGGAATTCAACACAAATGTTTGCTAATAAAGCATGTAGAATTTTAAAATACTGTATGCAGAATTTTCAAATTTTTTGCGCAGAGTTCTCCCATGTGTACTTATCCTATTTTGGCTAACCTAAGCACTATTTCATAACAAAAGACACCAGATTCCAACCTCCGATATCTATAACCCTAAATTATATAAACATGCAGGTACAAAGGTCAGGTACCTAGGCATTACCCTTGACCAGCAACTCAACTTCAAACCTCACATAAGTAACTTAGCAAAGCAAATATATTACAAAATCAGAACTCTCCGCCATCTATGCCCCCTGTTGGACTCATCCAACTTCTGCACAGAATTCCACGCAATCATAACACCACACTTTGACTACTGCAATTCAATCTACAAAGGACTACCAAAAACCACTCTGCTTCCACTAATCACTGCATTGCACACTGCTGTACGCACAGTTTAAGGTACATCAAAGTATGAGCACATAACTCCTATCCTCAAACAGCTCCATTGGTTGCCCCTACCCAGCCGCATACTCTACAAAGTACTACTTCTAACCTTCAAGATCATCAATCAATCCTCTCAACTATCTACAATCCCTTCTGAATGCCACCAACTCTTGCAGATCAAAGAGGCACAGCAACATAAACATGTTAAGCATACCACAAGAAAAAAATAAAAGCACCCAGTATGCTTGCAACAGGGCATTCAAACTGTACACGCCATCCCTCTAGAACTCTCTCCCCGTAACCCTCCAAACAACAAATAACCTGTCCATGTTCAGAAAAATGCTCAAAACGCATCTGTTCAATGAACATTTTGGTCCCATTACATAACTTCCTCCCCTCAGCATCTGCCCATAATGAACAGTTGACCCTGTACATATCGTAATTACCCCTTCTGTCCAGATATTATAATCTATGTAAGTTATACTGTCAAGGTATTATAATGTATATAAGTTATACCGTTCTATGTAATATCTCTAGCATATATTATTTGCTCTGTAAATAAGTTCCATTGTTCTGTGTATGTAATGTACATCGCTTTGCCCCGGTAAAAAACGGTATAAAAACCAGTCAAATAAATAAATAAATAAACCTGAGAGTTTCTTTGATGCCACTGTAACTGGCCTAGGTGAAATCCTTTTTCTCTGTTTGATATGCCCCTATACCCTCTCACTGATGCCTCTGCATCCCCTCTCTCTTATACTCCATACCCCATCTCTCTCCCATATGCTCTACGCCCTCTCTTTCTCTCATGTCCCCGTACCTTCCCCCCACCCAGTTTCTTTTCTGAGCAGTCCTTGCCTCCTACCCCCTCACAAGCCAGCCAACTCCACCTCTGAGGGACCCCCCTCATTAAGAATGTTCATCCTACCTGCCTCTTCTTCTCAGTCTCTTCTCCCGTCTGTTTATTGCTGCTGCAGATACTACCTCTGCTCTACCTCTGTATGCCCATTGCACACCTTTTATAAAACTGACAAATAAGAAGGAAATGGTAAAAGCAATTATTGGGGTTTAAAAAAGATTTTGGCAAGTCCCTTGAGAAAGCATCAATAGACTGTTATTAAGATAGATCTGAAGAAAGCCACTACTTATCCCTGGGTTTAAGCAGCATGTATCCTGTCTACTTTTTGGGATCCTGCCAGATAACTCTGCCCTAGATTGACCACAATTAGAGGGGGTTATGGACCTTTGGTCTAAGTCTGACCCAGTAGGTCAGTTCTGTTCTTATCACTGAGCCAAGCAAGCAGAATTTCCAGAGAGGGTGGCTTTGTCTATCTGATTTACAACTACAAGCAGCACCCGAACCCTCACAAACTTGCCATACACAGTCTGAAAGCTGTTAAGTCTCTTTGCCAGTGCAAATACATCAAAGAAAAAGCTTCCAGAGATCACTGCACAACATGCTTTATGCAAAATGCTGTATAAAGATAAGAGATACTGCATATCCACACTCCCAAAGTTCACCAATTTGAATCTGTAAATTAAAAAATACTTATTTTTCTAACTTTGTTGTCTGGAGATTTTGGGCCCTATCACTCCTCCCCTAACAACAGTCCTCTTCCCCAAGAATGCTAGGGCTCACTAACATAACTTAGGGAAAAATATGGCGTCTATAACAATTTGGAAAGGATTCACTTTGGACTCGATTCTGAAAAACAACTGCAATAATAAACAGAATGTGTATATTTCATTGTAGTTATGTAAAAGTACATCTACAATGAAATAAAGCCATATGTATTTTATAATGTAAGAACAGTTTTCCATATACTCATATAGAACTTTCATATTAATATACGAGCTTCTGTATTCAAGTCCTTTCCTGTTAAGAGCCTGCTAAATTTTAGATATGGGTCCAAAGAAAAACACTTAGCTGTACAGATAGCTCTAAAGTATTTTGCTCATTGAAAAGATATGCAGAAGGAGAAAGATTTTGCAGAGAATTTAGGAATCGGTAACATGATAGCCACGCAGTCAAAGTACATCTAGAAAATATAAGCAAAACTGGTATAATGTTGATGCAAAGGATTTTTTATTTTATTTATTTAGTATACATTTGTATACTGCTACTTCCAGCGATCAATAGCGGTTTGATTACATGTTGAATGATGTCAATCATGACAGAAAATTTGGGTTATAAACACGTTGATTTGAAGGGAAAAGCACAGCACACAGGAAGATGGTTTAAAGGAGCGGATTCAGGATTTACATATCTACATTTTTACATTTTTACATTTCGTATCACAGTTCTCATTGTTTCGTAGCGAGGCAGCTTGGAGTCCCCTGGGAGTTACATCATATTGTATTGACACTGGAATAGATGTGTCTTGAGTTTTTTTCTGAAAACTATTAGGTCTTTTATTGCTCGTATCTCAGGTGGTAGTTGGTTCCAGAGGGTGAGGGCAGCGTATGAGTATGCTCGGTGGCTAGTACTGGCTTTGACAGATCTGATATCGGTTGGAACGTGGAGGGTGTCTGAGTTGACGGTTCTTCTGTCTCTGTTTGAGGGTTGCGTGTTGATAAGGGTGGAGAGAAAGGATGGCACTTTGTTATGTATGAGTTTGAATGTGGTTATCAGTGTTTTATATTTTATCCGAGCCGTGGTCTGTCTCTGCAAGAAGACATTATCAGTATTAATATACTGCTGATTTAAACCACAGATGTTAAGCAGGTTTCAGTGACAAACCAATAGGTTACAAGTTGTAGCATTGTGAAGAATAATTAGTAAAATAGGCCAACACTATAGAAGCATAAAATAAAAACAATATTCTGAATATATTATTCATGTGTCAGCTTTTCATCACTGTTAATAAACAGGACCAGGAAGCCCAAACATTAGTTTCCATAAAATATGTTAAAGCAATCTGATTACTTTTTTCCCTAAAATGTTTTATTGTGCCGTGCTTTGATAACCAACCTGTAACAACATACTACTACTACGTATCATTTATATAGCCCTACAAGATGTATGCAGCATTGTACATATAAACATGGGAGACAGTCCCTGCTCAGTAGAGCTTACAACCTATGTAAGGCAGCAACACAACAGAGAAGGGACTAGAAATGTTTTTGACAGACGTGGGTACTAAACAGGAAAATACAAGGTCAGGCTCCAAAAAGGTGGGTTTTTAGCCTGAGTTTGATAGGATCTAAGATGAAGCAGTGGATTAACTTGTTAAAATGAGATTTTGTGCCCTCTGCCCATTCTGTCCTGTTAGGTGTCTACCTGCTTTATCAGTGGCCTATATATACATTACATGAAGAAGAGGCTTCATAATCAACTGACCCATTAACTTGTATTTCTCCAGAGCGAGGTTTTATATGAAACAGGTGTCCGACTTTCCCTGAAATATTAGTACTAAATGAATACACTACTTCCCACAGGATCCTTTGTCAGGATCAGTGGCATTTAACTTAATTACCAAAGAACTCAGACTGCATTTTCTCACAAACGAACTTTGTATGCTGATTTATTTTAAAAAAAAAAAAAGAGAGAATATAGTCATTAGTGTCCATGACTCGTACTGATAGTTGTGCTGTCTGTGCCTGATCTTGTGGGGCTTCTACCATCCACTGCAGTAAAAATCAGCTGCTAGAAGGATTTCTGTTCAGATCCTAAGCACTTTCAGGACAATCTCTATTCACTCGCTGTTCTCATTGATGGTTTTCAGATCAGGGTAAAATGATCATTTGCACTGAGTAGTAAGCCTGAATAGAATTGGTCCCTATGTCAGTATCGTACACAGTAAGTCATCTGCTTCTCCAGAAAGAAAGCCACTGCAAAGAGCTGAAAGAGACAGCCTTCTGGTAGCACCCAGGCCTTTAGCTAGATACTGACCTGCTCACAATCCTGCCCACCCATTGCCCTCATCACCAAAGATGGAGACCTGAATCCCAGGTGCTAGGCTTCCAGTTCTAGGCACCATAGTGATCTGGTACCAGCGATTTGTCCAGCACCGATTACCATAAGAAATTTAAAAAATGCATTTTTACTTCTCCAGGAACAAGCAGGAAGTCAGTCCTCACATATGGGTTATGTCAGCGTCGACAGAGCCCACGCAGAGCATTTCCCCAGCTTTCAAAGAAAGCCTTTAGGACATGCTACCATGCATACGTGGTCCCTTTCTCGCCCAAGAGTGCCATCTTGTTCAGTCTCTCTTTTTCCACGGAGCCCAACGGACGTCTGTCCTGCTTCCCAAGAAAAATCCTTGCTAAATAGCCTTAAAGGTTAGCTTTTCCCAGTTTGCATACTGGTTCCTCTTCCCACCTCGAGCCGACGCCGATCTCGGCACTGTTCTTGGCCCCTTTTTCCTTTTTTGATTGAGGCTTGCCTTGACCGACGTTCGCGTCTTTTTTTGCCTGGGGGTCGTCGACCCCATCTGGGTGTTACCTCACCATGTACCCTGGTGGGTTTAAGAAATGTGACTGCTACAGTCAATCTATGTCGGTGACTGACACCCATGACTGCTGCCTGCGCTGCCTGGGCCCGGACCATGACAGCACCTCCTGCAACCTGTGCCAGGCCATGATGCCTAAGACTAATAAAAAGAGGTCAGAGTTGCAGAAAAACTGTTCCCAAGGTCCAACTTGGCCCTGGCCTCCCTGATGCTGAGCTCCAAGCCCAGTACTTCCCGTGAAGCCCGAGCGTCCTCGAAGCCCCACGGTGGCGGCTCCTCCGAGAAGACCTCGGACCCAGAGAAGAAGAAAAAGTCCTCAAAGTCTGCCGAGGTTGCATCAGACAAACCCTGTAAAACCACCCAGAGAGACTCAGGCAACTCTGAGAAGCACCCTACCAAGGTCCTCAAGAAAGATTCCTCAGCTGGCGGAGACCATGTGAAGTTCCCCAAGACCTTAGTCCTCATCGAGGACACACTTGCAAGAGTGCTGGCACTGGGCCCGAGATTCTTGGTGCCCACGCTGAAAGCTGCGGAGTCTTCTGGCTTGGAAACCAGAATGGTGGCCCTGGAGCAGAATATCACTGCTATCCTGGCCCTGCAGCAGGCAATCATGGCTGCTTCATCTGCATCATCTGCCCTGATGACCAGATCCCTGACTGCGAGGCAGTCCCTGGTCATCGAACTGAGCTCCAAATGCCACCGGCCTTGGGTAAGCTCTTGGCACCAGTTGAGGTCACGGTCCCATTCCTCGGGCATCCGATCCTCCCCGGCTAGTTTCCGTGACTTGGACCCAAGGTCCTCCAGAGGCCGCCAACCCCTTGGCGCCAACCTCAAGACAATGAGTTGCAGGGCCTCGGATTTATCATCACCACTTGACTCCGAGTGGGAGACCAACGAGGCATCCCCGGAAACCAAACAGCACTAAGATATTCCCTCAGACTTGTCTCCCCCAGCGTCATTCTCCTCCAGAGGACATGGCCTTCCATGACTTTGTCAAGGATATGGCCAGAGCCCTCTCAATGCAGACTGAGGCAGAGGAAGACCCATGCACCAAGGATCTGGACATCCTCCAATACGAGTCTCCACCCAAGGAAACCCTCACGGTGCCTTTGCAACCGATCCTCGAGCGACTACTGCTCAGAATGTGGGAGACACCAGCATCAGTACCGGTGGTGAGATGGCACCTCGACACCATGTGCGATGCCCAGAAAGGCCCAGGGTTCCACAAATCCCAGCTCCCACATAACTCCATTGGTCTTCGAATCAACCATGCAGAAACTTAAGAGCCAAAAGACTCACTCCTCTGTTCCCCCTGGATGGGAGGCCAGAGCTCTCCATGCCCTCAGGTGCAAGTGTTACCAGAGCTCAATGCTGGGTTGCCAGATCCAAGCCTATGAATTATACATTAGGATGTACCTGAAGGCTCTAACTCATAGTAACATAGTAAGTGATGGCAGATAGACCAGCATGGTCCATCTAGTCTGCCCAGCAAGATGGCAAGAGTAGGTGCACCTGTCGCTCTGTGCAGGCCACCCCTCCCCATGTTTTTGTTTTTGTTTAGGGGTGAACCCACCACTCCATGTAGGACACCCTTATTTGTTGAGACGCTAGATAGTTCAGAAGTTAGATGGTACCGTTTATTTTGCTTTTATCCTGTTGCTGTAAAGGGATCCACTGTGTTTTTCCCATGCCGTTTTGAATTCCATCACCATGTTTGCCCCCACCACTTCCATCGGGAGGGCATTCCAAGCATCCACCACCCTTTCAGTGAAGAAATATTTCCTGACATTGCCTTTCAATTTACCACCTTGCAGCTTCATGTTATGCCCTCTAGTTTTACAGCTTCCCCGTCTTTGGAAGAGCTTTGTTTGTTCGTCATTTCTCTTTAAGTATTTAAAGGTCTGAATCATATCTCCCCTGTCCCTCCTCTCCTCCAAAGTGTACATATTTAGGTCTTCAAGTCTCTTCTCATAAGGCTTCTGACGCAGGCTCCAAATCATTTTGGTCGCCTTTCTCTGAACAGTTTCCAGTCTTTTTACATCTTTTGCAAGATATGGTCTCCAAAACTGAACACAGTATTCCAAGTGAGGCCTCACCAGTGACTTGTACAGTGGCATAAGTACCTCTTCCTTTCTGCTGGTAATCCCTCTTTGTATGCAGCCCAACATCTTCCTGGCTTTTGCCACCGCCTTGTCGCACTGTTTTGCCACCTTGAGATCATCAGAGATAATCACACCAAGGTCTTTCTCCTGAACCGTGCATACCAACCTCTCACCCCCTATTGTGTACTTTTCCCTTGGATTTCTGCTACCCAAGTGCATGACACTGCACTTTTTCACATTAAATCGTAGTTGCCAAGCATTAGACCAGTCTTCCAGCTTTTGTAGATCTTTCCTCATGTTAACCACTCCCTCGGGGGAGTCCACTCTGTTGCAAATTTTTGTGTCATCTGCAAAAAGACAGACTTTTCCATTCAGTCCTTCAGCAATATCACTCACAAATATATTGAACAGTTCCGGGCCCAGGACCGAACCCTGAGGCACCCCGCTAATCACCTTCCTGTCATCCGAGTGAGCTCCATGTACCATCACCTTCTGTTGTCTGTCAGTCAACCAATTTCTAATCCAGTTTACTATCTTGGGACCCATCCCCAAGCTACTGAGTTTATTGACAAGCCTCCTATGAGGAACAGAATCAAAGGCTTTGCTGAAATCCAGATAGATGACATCCATTGCATGCCCCAGATCTAGTTCCTTGGTCACCCAATCAAAGAACTCAATCAGATTTGTTTGGCAAGACCGTCCTTCGGTAAAACCATGTTGCCTTGGATCTTGCAACCTGTTGGTTTTGAGAAAGTTCACTATTCGCTCTTTCAGGAGCGCCTCCATTACTTTTCCTGCCACCGAGGTAAGGCTCACGGGCCTGTAATTTGACACTTCTTCCCTGTCACCACTTTTGTGTAGAGGTACAACATTAGCCATTCTCCAGTCCTGAGGAACGGCTCCTGTTTCCAAGGATCTGTTGAAGACATCCTTTAACGGTCCTGCAAGAACCTCTCTGAGTTCTTTCAGTATCCTGGGATGTATCCCATCTGGTCCCATGGCTTTGTCCACTTTCAGTTTAGCAAGTTGTTCTAACACCTCATCTTCTGTGAATGGTGTGGTATCTACTTCATTCCTATTTTTATATTTGGGAGTCACAGCTGGTCCATCTCCAGGTTCTTCTTTAGTAAAAACAGAGCAGAAGTATTTGTTTAGCAATTTTGCTTTTTCAGTGTCACTTTCCACGAGTCCTTTCAGAGCACTTCTGAGTCCTGCAATTCCAACTCTGATCTTCTTCCTTTCCTGAATATACCTGAAGAAAGTTTTGTCGCCACCTTTAACATCTTTAGCCATCTTTTCCTCTGCCTTTGATTTTGCTATCCTTATTTCTCTTTTTGACTCTTTGAGCTTGATCCTGTATTCATTTCTGTGTTCTTCTGTTTGCAAGCTTTTGAAATTTGCGAAAGCTGTATTTTTTTGCCTTTATTTGAGCAGCCACCTCTTTGGAAAACCAAATAGGTATCCTTCTCCTCTTGTTTTTATTTATTTTTCTTACATATTTATCTGTTGCCCCTTTTATTGCCGCCTTTAGTTTAGTCCATTGCAATTCCACTTCCCTTATCTCCTTCCACCCCGTCATCTCCTCCTTTAAGTACTCGGCCATTTTATTGAAGTCAGTGTTTTTGAAGTTTAGGACTTTGAGCTTGCTATGATTGGCCTGTACCATGGCTTTTATCTCAAACCACACCGTGTGATGGTCGCTGTTGCTCACAGGGGCACTCACGCAGACATTGGACATGTAATCACTGTTGGTGAGCACTACATCCAGCGTTGAGCTTTCCCTGGTTGGTTCCATCACCATTTGTCTAAGTAATGCATCTTGGAGAGCATCCACAATTTTTTTGCTTCTTTCCAGATGTGCAGAAGGAGTAATCCAATCCACATCGGGTAGATTAAAGTCACCCAATATGATTGCTTCCCCCTTTGTTGCTATCTTGGCAATATCTATAATCAATTCGTTATCTCTCTCTTCAATTTGAGTCGGAGGTCTGTAGACTACAGCAATATGGATGACAGTGCCATCTCCTCTTTCCAATGCAATCCAGAGCGCTTCTTCTTTTCCCCATGTGCCCTGCATTTCAGTAGCTTTAATACTGCTTTTGACATACAAGGCTACTCCTCCTCCTTTTCCATTTTCTCTGTCTCTTCTGAATAGATTATAGCCAGCTATGGCTATATCCCAATCATGCGATTCATTAAACCATGTTTCTGTAATGGCCACGATGTCCAAATCCGTTTCCACCATTAGGGCTTCCAGGTCTGGAATTTTTTTGGCTAAGCTTCGAGCATTTGTGCTCATTGCTTTCCAGCATTTATCTGGCTTGTGTGTATTTTGCATTGATTTTATTCTGCCCACTTCTTCCCACTTGTTTTTAATGTGCGGTTTAAGAGTGTGGCTGTTTCTGATTTTGTTCTGCTTTTGCAGGGGGTGGCATGCAGATGTTGACCTTCCATATCCGTCACCCCCTTTTCCTAGTTTAAATGCATATCCACATACTGCCTGAATTTTTCACTTAGGTTTCTTTTCCCTTCGACAGAGAGATGTAGTCCATCAGCACAGTATAGTCTCTTGTTGGTCCATCTGTTGCCCCAGTTGCCAAATCTGAATCCTTCTTGTTTGCACCAGGTCTGGGGCCATGTATTAAAGCTGTTAATGCGATGCAGCCTTTTTGTCCCCTTACCAAGAACAGGTGGAACTTCTGAGAATGCAACAGTGTTAACAATGGGCTTGAGTTTCTCTCCCAGAGATTGGAAGTCCTTTTGGGCTGTAGAGGCACTGTTTCTAGCCAGGTCATTTGTGCCCAAGTGGATAATAAATTCAGGTTTGGAGTGCTCACTTTTTGTGCTAAGTATTTCAACAACTTGGTTTGTATTCCTGCTGGCTGAAGAGCCTGGTAGGCAAATGACTATCTTCTCTCCTTTGAACTGTGTTCCCAAGTTGGTGCCTCTGATGATGGAATCTCCAAGTAGTAATAGTTTTCTGTTTGGTGAGGTTTTCTTCATATTTGGTGCTTTAGCAGGAGATTGGGCATTGTCTGACTCATTTAAGGGCCCTTCAGTTTCTTTGGATTGGGCATCCTCATTAGCCAAGGCAGAGAAGGCATTTTTCAGGGATATCTCTTGATGTGTAGGATGTCTCTGCGTTACAGGTCGCAATCTTCCGGAACCCACTGTGATCCATTTGTTCCTGGGGTGTTTGATTCTTTGTGAGAGCGGTGGTGGACTTTGTTCAGTTTGTATCCTAGATGAGGTGCGCTTCATTGCAGCCAGTTCCTCCCTCAGTAGAGACACTTCTTTATGCATGGCTGCTAGGTCTTTCCTTAGTAGAGTCAGTTCTTCATGCATGGCAGCTGACTTTAGGCATATAGGACAAGCTCTTAGGCTCGAAATGATTCTTCTTTGAATGAAAGTACCACAGTTATTGCACTGAATACACAACATGTTGATTAAGCAGTCCCAGAAGAGGAAGAATAATAATAAGTTGAAGATGTGGGCGTTACCCAAGTTAGGAATGACAGATGGCACGTATGTGACCACTATATAGGCAATGTAGCCCCTGGGGTTGGTGGGGTGAGGGGTAGGGTGGGCGGGAACCTAAGTGTCTCTGGCCAGTAGGCTGTTCCTGAACAGTGGGCACACAGCAAAGGAGTAGGTAAGGGAACCCACCAAGAAGGGCAAATAGATAGATAAATATGTGGAGACAGACAGATAGAACTCACAGTTTAGCAGCAAATTCAGCAAAAATCACTTTTTGGGAGAGCCCTGGAAAGCACTGCTCTTCTCAAGGAACAGAAGGGCAAACTCAAGGAACAGAAGGGCAAACTCAGGAGCTGTTGGGGTTTTGGTGGGCCTTGTCGGGGAGCCCCTCAAGTGGTTTCAATATCTGACCTCTGTGATCAAGGGCTGCTCCAAGATCCTCTCCCGAGAAGCCTATGACAGCTTTGAGTCAGCAACTTAAGTAGCAGCATTTGTGCACAAAGCCAAGCCTTGCTATAGTCTTCCACCCTCGAGCAATGGGTCCAAGACAAGCTGTTTGACATTCCCTGTTCAGCAAACCTATGGCTGACAAGGCGGCCAAGATCAAGGCCGACATGATGATTCGCCAGAGGCTCTCTAAAAAGACCTCCATCCCTTCCCCACAAGAAACCATTGGGGAAAAGACCCCAGTTCCCAAGGAGAAAAGGTCCCTTCATACAGAGTCGCCACTACCAGCCCTTCTCGGGCCAGCAACAAGGTTCTCATCTTGAGAGGCAAAGCCATGGAGCTCAGAAGGCAAAGGCACCAAAGCCCCAGGCCCCAGCTCCCACCCAGCCCGGGTGAGCTTTTGACTCCCAGGGCAGAGCCTCCCCTCCTCTGGGATACCTTCACCAGTCCACAGGGGGGAGCCTGGCACTCTTTGCCCACAGATGAGACAATATCACCTCAGACCAGTGGGTACTGCAAGTGGTAAGGGAGGGATACCTTCCCCACCTACAGCAGATACCACCCAGGTTCTTCCCAGGAGAACTGATGTGACCCCTCCTTCACCAGACTCTTCTGCTCACAGAACTCGCAGGTCTGATCAGGGACAACACAGTAGAGCCTGTATCCAAGCACCTATGGGGAAAAAACTTCTACTTCTGATACTTCCTTGTCCCATAGAAAACTGGGGGCCTCAGACCCATACTAGACCTGCAAAACTTAAACAAGTTTCTAGTGAGGGAGAAGTTCAAGGTGCACTTCCTTGGAACACTGCTGCCTTATCTCCACCAGGGAGATTGGCTGTGCTCCTAATCCACCCCTCCCTAAGGTTCGTGTTAGGAGGGCACTACCAGTACAGGGTACTACAATTCGGCCTGGCCCCAGCCTCCTCACCAAGGGTCTTTACCAAATACCTGGTGGTGGAGGCCGCCCATCTGCGCCTACAAGGGCCTTTGTCTTCCCGTACCTAGATTACTGGCTAATCAGGGGCAGCACAGCCTCAGAGGCCAGTCAGGCTGCAGAGCGTGTGACCCTCCTTCTACAGCACCTGGGGTTCATCATCAACTACCCCAAATCCCACCTCACTCCAGCCCAAAGCCTGGAGTCCATAGGTGCTCAGCTGGACATGCTACAGGTCAAAGCCGCCCTCCCCAAAGAAAGGGCAGAACTTCTCAGACAACTGGCAAGAGAGGTGCAACGCCACCATTCAGTGACAGCTCGATGACTCCTCCACCTGCTGGGCCATATGGCGTCTATGGTCCACCTAATGCCCTAGCCTGCTTGCACATGCAGACAGCCCAGTGGTGCCTCCGCTCACAGTGGACTCAAGCTACGGGCAGGCTTTGGGACAGGGTCAGAGTTACCCTCCAACTAGCTGAATCCCTCAACTGGTGGTTAAACGTGCACCACCTCCGGGCGGGAATGCCCTTCCAGGCACCTCAGAGGATCCTGACCATGAACGCCTCCCTCCTGGGTTGGGGGGCGCATTGTGGGGACCACTGCACACAGGGCAGCTGGTCTCATGAGGAATCACTATTACAGATCAATCGCCTGGAGCTCAGGGCAATCTTTCTGGCCCTACAAGCATTCCACCACCGTCTGCGACACCTGCCTATACTGATCCAGATGGACAACCAGGTCGCCATGTTTTATATCAACAAGCGGAGACATGGGTTCATACTCTCTCTGTCAGGAGGTGGTGGCCCTCCTCTCCTTTGCATCCTGCAACAGCATGCTCTTGCGAGTGGTTTACTTCCCAGGCCAGGACAACTGCCTAGTGGACAGACTGAGCAGAGTCCTTTGGCCACACAAGTTGCACTTGAACCCTAGGGTGGCACAACAGTTCTTCCACCTTGGGGCAGGCCCATGATGGACCTATTTGCCTCTCCAGACAACACGTAGCTGCCTTGCTTCTGCTCACGTTAGCCACACCCAGAGAGAGTGGCGGCAGATGCCTTTCTGATCTCATGGTCTGATGGCCTACTCTATTTGTTTCTACTGACCCCCTTGGTTGCCAGGACCCTCTTCAAGGTCTAGAGCGAGAGAGCATCAGTTACACTAATTGCCCTCAGGTGGCCCAGGTAGCCTTGGTTTCCACTGCTGCTCTCCCTGTCGGTGGCATTCCCAGTACCACTGGGCTGAGCCCCAGACCTTCTGTCCCAGGAGGGGGCTCCCTCCTGCATCCCAACCTGGGGTCCCTAACACTAACCGCATGGCTGCTGAAAGGGTAGCACAGGTCCCTTTCAATCTTCTGAGAGAAGTCGAGGAGATCCTACTGGCCTCTCAAAAGCTCTCCACCAGATGGGCTTATGCCTTTAAGTGGAGAAGGTTCTCCACCTGGTGTGTGGAAAGGAGGGAGAACCCTTTCTCCTGCCATGTACAATTAGTATTCCAGTACTGTGATGCAGCGGACCCTCTTGCAGAAGGAAAAAAAGTTTTAAATTTAGAAAAAAACAAGTTTCAGATGCAATATCCTGAAGGTCCACATAGAGGGAGCAGGAGAGCCAGCATAGATTCAGAAGACCCACGCCTCTATGGGCAGGACTTAGGCCCAGTCAGTTCCGATTTAAGGAGAGGCAGTCCTGAATCAAGCAGAGCAGTTGAAGTGAGAGCAGTCAAGGAAGGAGCAGTCAAGGAAAGACAAGCCCAGAGAGCACTCAAGGAGAGAGATGTTCCAACATCCAGCTTGAGAGAGAGCCCTATCCAGGGAGAAGGGCTAAGACACAGCCTGAGAGAAAGACATGCGAGGAATGACGTGGAGGAAAGGCCTCCAGTGAAAAGATATCCAGGAGAAAGATATCCAGCTGGAAAAGATATCCAAGGAGAGAAAGGTACTCAGAGAGATATCTATAGAAGTAACTGGAGAGAAAAGTGGAGAACTCAGAGGCCTGGTGAGCACGGAGAAGCTGCAAGGGCGTGGCCACCAGACAACAGCCACAGGAGTGGAAGCAAAGGCCAATGGCAACAGCTGCAGCCTTGCCTCAGAGGGGTTTCTCCACAGACTAAGGAAAGAGAGACACTGTGGGAATACTTGGGCCAGCAAGAGTTGGAGGATAACCCGACTAGGCCTCAAGCCTTCCCTGGAAAAGACAGAAGAAAGCTCAAAGGTAAAGCAGCCATTTCTTGTGATTGTTTGCTTAGGCCTAGCACAGAAGAAAGCCAGAGGAAAGAAGTTTATCTGTATAACAATGATACTTATAAGCAGAGATTAACAGATAATTTCCCTAAGAAGAAAACTGCCAGTATTAAATGTTGTGACAAGAGTGCTTTTAAAACTATAGCGGATGAACAGCCATTGTTCTATCCTGTAGCCAGAAGCCGACACCCTAAGCTAACAAACAAACACTGGAAAACTGTATGGCGTGTTTTTAAAAAGCCAGAACTCAGCCCTACCGAAGCTTCAGACTCAGAGCTATCTGATATGGAATGGATGCCAGTGGAATCTGGGGGTGAGGAGGCTGAGGAACCAATGGAATGTACATATTGTACAGCAGTGAAGCTATAGCCTGTTTGGAAGTTCAATATATGCATAAAGTGAATGCAGGATTCATTTTACTTTAAGTTACTGTGAAGTTAACAGTTGTTACTTTGACCATTTTTTGTATGCGTTGAACCTGATGTAAAGACTGATACAATCCTGTGGCTTTCCAAAGCCGTATGTTTTGAACCATTTTTGCGTAAAGGAGAAATAAAGCCTTTTTCTTTTTCCCTCCACTTTGGTGTGAAGTCACTCTTTTGGGAAGTTGGTAACGAGGTCGGCACAAAGGACCGCTACCTTTGACCCTCGCACCTGGCCAACCCCAATACCCCTAATCTTGTGCGCTCCCCAGCTCTTCGGTGGAAACACTACGCCGCCACCAGAGGGGGCTGCGGGGGACATAAGTGGCGTAGTTTTGAGGATATTACGGTACCCGTAAGCCTACAGGACTGTATTTACAACTGTACAGAAGAAAGTACAAGCTTTCTCCTTTTTTTGAAAAAAGAAAAAAAAAACTCTCAAAATAAAACCAGAACCGTCCTGCAACAAAAACTGGACTGGAAGGAAAACCAGGAGCAGAGCGGATACAAAAGGCTGGATTGGAGTTGAAAACGCGGAGTGGAGTCCTGAAATCCGGACCGGTGCTGAAAGAAAAATCCGGAAGGTTGGAGATCCTGTGGCGAGTCCAGAAGCGGTGGAGCGACCCGCGGATGACTGCATATATTCCCCAAAGCTGACGCAACACTAGAACAAGGTAATGCGTATTTAAGTCTACCTAGTGTTGGATATCAGGGGAAGTCAAAAAAAAAAAAAAAAGAAAAGGGTGTGGAAAAAATATTGTAAGGAGCCGCACTTGGGTTTGTCTCTGTTTGTTTTCCAACAGGTACCATGGAGCCCAAAGAACTGTGTGCCTGGATGGCACACCAGTTCAGCAAGCAGGCAGAGCTGGCACAACAAAGCCAAGAGCAAGCGCTGAAGGCAGTACAAGCACAGCAACTGCCAGTCCTAGAGACTATGAACACATGGCTCGCGCAGCGGCAGGAGGAACTGGCCAAGAGCAAGGCAGAGAAGACATCACTCGCCGGACTGGTAAACTCTGACCACGGACACTGGTCTTGTTCAGATTTGGTGATTGGCAAACTCAGTCCGAGCGATGACATAGATGACTTTTTAGACACATTTGCTAGAATTGCACATTCAGCTAAATGGCCAGAGGAGCAGTGGGCAATACGGCTAGCAGCATCACTCACGGGTGAGGCGCTGGCTGCCTACAGGTCGATGCCCCCAGAGTTAGCAAATTCGTATACAGATGTGGTAATAGCGATCAGGGATCGTATGGGTCTTACGTCAGTAGCGTATAACAAAAGGTTTAGGGCTACCTTTCTTAAGGCTAATGAGACACCTAAGGCACTAGGCCACAGATTACGTAGCCTAGCCCATAAATGGTTACAGCCCGAAAGGAAGAGCACAGGTACCCTAATGGACGCTATAATTCTGGAGCAGTACATGATTGCCCTACCCAGTAGAGTGCAAAACTTCTTAATGCTACAGAATTGTTGCACTACCACAGAGGCAATAGCACTCACAGAGAGGTATTTAGAGGCCGAAAAAGTGACCCAACCTAGGGCAGGCCCAAGAATAGCCGTGGGGTTGGAGGCACAAAGAAGGGAGAGTCCCTCACGTCCTCCAGTTGGCTGGTGGAAAAGTAATAAGCCTCTAGAGAAAGAGAGTTCAAGAAAATGTTTCGCTTGTGGGAAGAAGGGACATTTACAATATGAGTGTCATGTACGAACTGCCTTGGTGGGAGAATCACCAAGACTAATACGTGATGGTTTTCTGATTAATGTAAAAATACAAGGTATATGGGTGCAAGCATTATTGGATTCTGGAGCCGACCAGACCATGGTTTCTAAGAAATTATGGTCGACGATCCAGACTCATGGACTCTCGGTTCCAGAATCTCCAAAGGGCTATGTAAAAATAAAGTGCGTGCATGGAGCATCCACACGCTACCCTATTTATAAATTGTGGGTAAAAGGTAT
Source organism: Ichthyophis bannanicus (assembly GCA_033557465.1). Taxonomy (NCBI): domain Eukaryota; kingdom Metazoa; phylum Chordata; class Amphibia; order Gymnophiona; family Ichthyophiidae; genus Ichthyophis; species Ichthyophis bannanicus. Next base: position 1,222,421,930 of record CM066031.1, read on the forward strand.
GGGCATTGTAAAAGAAATGCCGATTGCAGTAGTGCCAAAGTTACCACAGGAATTGGTCCTGGGCCGGGATTGGCCACAATTTAGAAAAACGTTAAAGGAAGGTTTGTTGCCTCAGGTAAAACCAGATTCCACTTGCATACACCCTGATCTGTCGGAAGCTCCCATACCCCAGCGGGATAGTATGGAGAGGGATACAAGGGAGACTAAGGCTCTAGTCTCCACAAGGGCCCACTCCCAAGATGGTGAGAAGCCCTCTTGTTCAAAAGAGGCTGCCATAGAAGATCTCCCTTCGCATGATGAGCTAATAGGGGACCCATCACGGAAGTAACGAAAACCTAAAGCGGACCGAAGGAGAGAGAGGAAATGCCGATCCCAGGGGAGAGCTGAATTGGAGGCAGGAAGAGGTATGCCTTGGATACCGGCGGAGGTAATAGAAAAATTTCCCTCCTTTAAAATGGAGCAGAGGGCGGACCCTGCATTGGTCCGGGCGATCGAACAGGCCCAGGAAGACTGTGAGACGTACCCCAGATTCATCATGGATGAGGAAATTTTGTACCGAGAAAGCAAGGATTGGCGAACTGGACTTATTCGTAAGCAGTTAGTCGTACCAAGCAAATTTAAGTTGTCCGTCCTGCGACTAGCACACGACCATCCAACCGGAGGCCATAAGGGCTCACAAGGCACCCTGGACCAAATTTTAGCCAGGTTTTATTGGCCGGGGGTTTTCCGGGAGACAACCTGCTTTTGCGAGTCCTGCGCGTCCTGCCAAAGGGTTACAACGCACCGACCAGCGGGAGTGCCGCTAGTCCCGATGCCTGTAATAGCGGAACCCATTAGGAGACTGGCCATGGACATTGTGGGACCCCTTATCAAGACTCCGCGGGGCTTCCAGTATATCCTGGTGATCATTGACCAGGCCACGCGATTCCCCTGGGCAGTGCCCTTAAGGAATATCTCCGCTAAGTCAATTGCAGCGGAGATGGTCAAATTATTTTGTGAGGTCGGATTCCCGTAAGAAGTCTTGACCGACAGGGGGAGTAATTTCCTATCAAAATACCTCGCCCAGGTCTGGGATGCATTCGGGATCCGACACGTGAAGACAGCAGCCTACCATCCCCAATGCAATGGGTTGGTAGAACGTCTAAACCAAAGTATAAAGCAGATGCTGAGACGGGCCTTGAACGGAGAAATGAAGGAATGGGACACCATGTTACCCTTCGTACTGTACGCCTGCAGGGAAAGGACGCAGAGCTCGTTGGGTACATCGCCGTATGAGCTCATGTACGGACGGACGCCTAGAGGTATACTGGACGTATTGAAAGAACAATGGATCGAGCCAGTGGAAGAGGAAGTAGGTATACCCCTATTCCTGCGGGATTTGAGAACACGCCTGGAGCGAACTTCCCGGTTTGCCACGGAGAAACTCAAAGAGAGTCAAAGGAAACAGAAACACTATTACGACAGGCGGACGAAGCCAAGACACTTAAAGGTTGGGGAGAAGGTAGTGGTTCTAGTACCCGGGGCGGCTCCTAAATTTGAGTACCAGTGGAAGGGTCCCCATACGGTCGTTAACCTGGTGGGCACCACTTCCTATGTTGTTCGAGACTCAAAAGGACGGGAACAGGTCTATCATGCCAATCTTCTTCGACCTTGGCAGGAACGGGACGTGCTTTGGACGCATACCGAGCATGGGTATCACCTCAACAGAGTGTCGGCAAACAGCAAGCAAACCACACATGGTCGCAAGCAGCAGAGAAAAGCCGACTTCAGGTCATGTATTACGTGCTGCGGAAAAGCGTTTCCCCCAGCCCGTAATATTTTGAGAAGGGGGATGTGTGATGCAGCGGACCCTCTTGCAGAAGGAAAAAAAGTTTTAAATTTAGAAAAAAACAAGTTTCAGATGCAATATCCTGAAGGTCCACATAGAGGGAGCAGGAGAGCCAGCATAGATTCAGAAGAACCACGCCTCTATGGGCAGGACTTAGGCCCAGTCAGTTCCGATTTAAGGAGAGGCAGTCCTGAATCAAGCAGAGCAGTTGAAGTGAGAGCAGTCAAGGAAGGAGCAGTCAAGGAAAGACAAGCCCAGAGAGCACTCAAGGAGAGAGATGTTCCAACATCCAGCTTGAGAGAGAGCCCTATCCAGGGAGAAGGGCTAAGACACAGCCTGAGAGAAAGACATGCGAGGAATGACGTGGAGGAAAGGCCTCCAGTGAAAAGATATCCAGGAGAAAGATATCCAGCTGGAAAAGATATCCAAGGAGAGAAAGGTACTCAGAGAGATATCTATAGAAGTAACTGGAGAGAAAAGTGGAGAACTCAGAGGCCTGGTGAGCACGGAGAAGCTGCAAGGGCGTGGCCACCAGACAACAGCCACAGGAGTGGAAGCAAAGGCCAATGGCAACAGCTGCAGCCTTGCCTCAGAGGGGTTTCTCCACAGACTAAGGAAAGAGAGACACTGTGGGAATACTTGGGCCAGCAAGAGTTGGAGGATAACCCGACTAGGCCTCAAGCCTTCCCTGGAAAAGACAGAAGAAAGCTCAAAGGTAAAGCAGCCATTTCTTGTGATTGTTTGCTTAGGCCTAGCACAGAAGAAAGCCAGAGGAAAGAAGTTTATCTGTATAACAATGATACTTATAAGCAGAGATTAACAGATAATTTCCCTAAGAAGAAAACTGCCAGTATTAAATGTTGTGACAAGAGTGCTTTTAAAACTATAGCGGATGAACAGCCATTGTTCTATCCTGTAGCCAGAAGCTGACACCCTAAGCTAACAAACAAACACTGGAAAACTGTGGCATGTTTTTAAAAAGCCAGAACTCAGCCCTACCGAAGCTTCAGACTCAGAGCTATCTGATATGGAATGGATGCCAGTGGAATCTAGGGGTGAGGAGGCTGAGGAACCAATGGAATGTACATATTGTACAGCAGTGAAGCTATAGCCTGTTTGGGAGTTCAATAAATGCATAAAGTGAATGCAGGATTCATTTTACTTTAAGTTACTGTGAAGTTAACAGTTGTTACTTTGACCATTTTTTGTATGCGTTGAACCTGATGTAAAGACTGATACAATCCTGTGGCTTTCCAAAGCCGTATGTTTTGAACCATTTTTGCGTAAAGGAGAAATAAAGCCTTTTTCTTTTTCCCTCCACTTTGGTGTGAAGTTACTCTTTTGGGCAGTTGGTAACGAGGTCGGCACAAAGGACCGCTACCTTTGACCCTCGCACCTGGCCAACCCCAATACCCCTAATCTTGTGCGCTCCCCAGCTCTTCGGTGGAAACACTACGCCGCCACCAGAGGGGGCTGCGGGGGACAGTACCCACTGCACCTGTCACACACTGGGCTGAAGTCTAACTCCATGAGGGTGCATCTGAGCATGATAGCCGCTCACCACCACCCTATCGAGGGAAAAACCCTCTCGGGCCAGCCCCTGGTCTCCAGGTTCCTCCAGGACCTCCTGTTATCCAAGCCCCCTCTCCGTCCTCCTGCAGCAGAGTGGGACCTCAGCATGGTGCTTTTACAACTCACCAGACTGCCATTCGAGCTCCTAGCCACTTGCCACCTGTGGTATCTTTCTTGGAAGGTGGCCTTCCTGGTGGCCCTCATGTCTGCTTGAAGAGTGAATGAACTCCAGGCCCTTGTGGTGGATCCATCATATACAAGGTTCTACAAGAATGTGGTAGTGCTCCGTACACATCCCAAATTCCTCCCGAAGGTGGTATCTCCTTTCCACCTCAACCAAGAGGTGGTCCTCCCCACCTTTGTCCTACAGCCTCACGCCAGCCAGGAGGAACTAGTACTTCATACACTGGATTGCAAACAGGCCCTGTCCTTCTACTTACAGCGGACTCGGGCCCATTGCAAAGCTCCTCAGCTTTTCGTGTCTTATGTCTCCAGCAGACTGGGACGCCCTGTAACTAAGCAAACTCTGCCCACTTGAGTGGCGGACTGTATTTCCCTCACCTATGAGCAAGCTGGCCTCTCCCTTGAGCACCAGATCACAGTGCATCGCGTGAGGGTGATGGCTATGTTGGTGGTCAACCTACGCTCAGTGCCAGTGATGGAGATCTGCAAGGCCACCACATGGTCTTCAATTCATACATTCGCAGCTCACTACTGCCTGGAGAGCAAGTCCCGCAAGCAGTACTCCATAATATTCTTGGGGTGTAGGCAACTCCTAGCCTCCAACCCTTCTGTGTTCAGGCCACCAAAGTGATAGTGACTGGATGCTAGGGTCCTGCAGAGTCTCTCAGTGGGGACTCATCTTCTGCAACTCACGGCTACCCCATTGGTCGCCCTTGGTGCTGTCGTGGTTTGGCCCTTGGCAGCCTGGAGCTAGGGAGTCCCATATGTGAGGACTGACTTCCTGCTTGTTCCTGGAGAAAGTGTAGTTACTCACCTGTAACAGGTGTTCTCCAGGGACAGCAGGAATCAGTCCTTACAACCCTCTCTCCTCCCCTAGGAGTTGCCTCCCTACCTTTTTTTATTTTTTACTACTGTCCTGGCTATGTCAGCTGACTGAGTAAGATGGCACCCTTGGGCAGGAAGGGGACCACGCATGAGTGGTAGCATGTCCCAAAGGCTTTCTTTGAAAGCTGGGGAAATGCTCCACGCGGGCTCTGTTGGTGCCTACATCACTCATATGTGAGGAATGATTCCTGCTGCCCCTGGAGAACACCTGTTACAGGTGAATAACCATGCTTTACTTTGAAAAGGAAGAGGACAGGACCAGACCATTATGATAGCAAGTCAAATCGCTAGCATCTCTGCAGCAATTGACGTTGTGCTCGGTGGTCCCTGTGCCATTTACAGGTGAATTTCTGCCAAATACAGTGGCTGATCAACTTGCTCTTGCTGCACCAAAAGCTCCCCCTGCCCCCTCTATTCTCAATGGTTGCTTGGCTGAAACTTAAACTGTCCTAGCAGCATGGGAGGGAGGACTGGTATGTTAAGTAAGCTGAAAAGAAAATAGCTCTATTTTAAATGGCACCGCAGATGCACACTGCAGCTTTGCATCCGATACCATGCTTACCAGGTGGCACTGGAATTGTATTGCCTCCATTTTTATGGAACAAGATGATTAAATAGAAACTAAGAGGCACAAACGTTCTTTCTGCGAAGCTGTGCTGGAGTCCTCCACCCACACTGCTGCTGGTAGGGGAGGGGGCTGTTGTGATATCACATTCTTAGTGGCTATTAAAAGCACAATATAGCAGCACCTCCACTGGCAGCAGCAAAGATGGAGGATTCCCATGCAGCGTCATGGAAAGATAGGTCACGAATGTGCACGGAAATGACCTGCCACATTGATCTTTCCCATTATAGGAGTTCCTTTATTGTAACTGCCCATCCCTGATAAGTCAGGCATGATTAATATCACTAGATCCTCACAGGCAGACAAACCAAAGGCATTTCTAGACATAGCATTTGTTTCCATTGTTTACTCAAATACCTATATCTGATCACTATCTCAGATACAGGAATTACATAATGATAGCCTATCTCAAAACAGAACATAATTATCAATGGATTTATGTGTTACCTTATTAGATTGCCAGTAAAATTTATATTACAATAGAAATCCCAAACTTCGAAGGATGTGGAGAGCTATGCTTGAGTTTGTTTTTCCCTGTTCATGCGGACTACTTGATTTGCTTTTCTGATATCTTTGGGCTACAATAAATGTTACCGATGTCTTTTATTACAGGCAGAAGATCTATTACAAAAACTTCAAGAGAAATTTGAAGCGCTGACAGACCAATTAACTTCCAAACATATCCTTTTTGTCTTCAGTCAGACAGAGAAGGGATTTAATGGCCGACAACTAGGGGAGCCAGGCTCAAATTTATTTATTTATTTATTTATTTATTTAGCACACATTTATATACCGCTCTTTCCCAAGTATCAAGTGCGGTTTACAGTGAACAGAGAAAATTCAAGGTACATGGTTAAGCATGTCCTAGTCATTTTACAGAGAACAGATTTAACTTTTTACATTTAACAGTATGATTTAACAGATTTAACTTTTTACATTTAACAGTATAATTAAAAACATATAAACTGTGATTTCATCCGGTGGTATTGAGTGGATGTAATCAAACCTTTTTACATATGTACATTAATTTATAGAATTTGAATTACATGAAGACCATCTTTTAGTATCAGATTATATGTTTATTTTGGTTAAGTGAGTGTATGCCTTGTAGGGATTATCCCACTGCCGCTCCTTGTGATCTTGAGCGAGTCACTTAAGGCTTCATGTGTGTGTGTGCGTGTGTGTGTGCCATCACTCCTGGCGACCCAGCTCCTGGGCTTTCTTGGCAATCTTCTGCACAGCAAGTACAGCACCTGGTATTCCAAAATCATAAGCCATCCAAGTACTAGCCAGGCCTGACGCTGCTTTGCTTCTGAGATCAGCCAAGATCAGGCTCATTCAGGGCAGCAAAGCCATAGTATACAGATGCTGTTTTGGTGTATGGGCTCATAATTGTTTTTCTAGTCGTACAAACTGATGGTGCCTTACACATGCGTCCAGAGAGACTATTACTTTCTGAGAGTTACCAGTTTTCTCCATTCCCTCCGCTTCTTGATAGCTGCAGTCAGGGGCAGTTGAATGCCTATTTGTTTGGGGGGGGGCTAGCTCTGTCCCAACATCACCTTGATTTGTCCCAAGCTGTACCCTAACTGTGACTTAACTCCACCCTAACTTTGCCACTATGCCCCTGCAAGCTTCCCCTTCTCTTCTGCCTTTGGGGTTCCAGTCTCCAGTGGGCAGACAGAAGGAGTCTTTGCTGCAATTGCAGCTGTTCTCTTCTGCCTACAGGAGATGGGAGTCCCATGGGCAGAGCAGGAGGGGAAGGCCATGATCATGGCCTTGATGCAGGTTGTCTGCCTGCGGAGATCCCATCTCGCGGCTGATGGGCAAACGTTTGATGGGGCTGGGGCCCATTTGGCCCACCCTGTTCCAATGCCTATGGCTGCAGTGCCTGGTGTAAAGACACTGCTGCTCTGCTTATCCAAGGAGTGTAACTGCAGACAGCAACTTGTTGAGATCCTGATGCATTAAGAGGTCGTAAATCTCACCAGGCTAGAGCCCTGCCTTCCCCCATTCCCTGTCATGAACCAGAATCCCATGTCTGCTGTGGCTTGTCTGAGGGGTGAGGAGACTCTGTTGTATACCCCGCAGAGCTCACCATGTTCTACAGTCACCTCCCCGATGAGAGAGGCCCATGATTGGCACCATCTGCCTATCTCTTATGTGTCTCTTCTTTATTTTCTGTGATTGCACCCCAGTAAAAATGATTTGGCTGCGACTGCCCTGGACTTTGTATCTAGGGTTATAAGGTTATTGTAGGAGTCCAGTTTTCCCCGATTCAGCAGCCTCTGCATGTGCCTATTGTCACCGAACTGTATTAAGATGCCCATCTGCACCCAACTATTCCTGCTACTTCTACCCCAAAGCAACATGACTCATGATGCCCCCCAACAGCCTGTTACTCCCCCAGGGGAGAGCCAGCACTGTTCCTCCTGTCCACCCCTCTCCTTACCCACACTCCACCCTCCATCAGACCGCACCAGTGCTCCACGTCTGCCTGCCGGTGCTCAGCTCTTTCGCCAGAGCTGGCTGCTGCCGCTGGATGCTTTGGGTCAGTGCTATTATATTCGTATTCCTAGATCAGCGTCCCATTTTAGAGCAGTTTATAACACGTATAGTAGTCCCTTACTCCAAAGAGTTTGCAATCTAAGTGGGCACCGGAGGTAACAAGAGATAAAGTGTTCAAGATCACAAGGATTAACAGTGGGAGAGGTGCGATTTGAATCCTGATTTCCAGGTCATTGCTAACCATAAGGCCACGTAGAACCGTCACAGTGTGTGTGTATGTGTGTGTGTGCTGGGGTTAGGGTGTGAATGTGAATAAAACTGGAGTTAAGGGCAGGAGAGGAAGGAGTGTGGACAGTTGAGTAGGGTAAGGAAGAAATGTATAGTATTTCTGAAGTGCCACCAAGCCCTGTGGTCAGGAGAATGACGGACAGGGGGACGTCCAAGGCTGAAACAGTGCTGAAGTCCTCAGTCCAAGTTATCTGTGAGCAAGACTGTGTTTTTTTAAAACTGGTTTCCATTAAAAATAAACAACAACTCAGCATTTCTTACATCTCTTCACTTTTGCCAGGGCAAGGACTGACCCACTGCTAGCAGCAAGTTAGAAATTTGGAGACACTACTGCATTAATGTCTATGAAACCAAAACATATAGCAGTGCACAGCACAGGATTACATGACTGGACATTGAAAGAGGTGAGGAAACAAAGGGAAGGTAGGAGAAAGAGGAGAGAGATGGAAAGGGCCAAGGAATAACCTCAGTAAGGGCAGAGAGAGAACTGGAGAGGTAGGAGAAGCATTTTACCGACCGTCAATAAATAAGTTTTTGAGGGGGAAACCATTCAGAGAATTTGCTGAACCAGAGGGGAGGTTGAACACAGCAGTAAAAATGTCTTAGGATGGGGGAAACCTTTCAGAGAATTTGTTGGAGGGAAGAGTGGAAGCTCCTCAATTTACTTATTTATTTGTATAATCTGCAAATCTAAGTGGGGTACAAATTACATGCATGAGCGAATACATAAAACAAAACTATTATAAACAGAAATATTTCTTTCTCCTCTGCCATTGCCGCCTGTCTGCTTGAACGGTTTGCCTTTCTGTTAGTGCAGCATAGGTTATCCTAACATTCTGGTGCCCATGCTGAGCCACTTCTGGCTCCTGCCCAATGGTAGTGGCAGCCAAAAGAGAGAGAGCCTGGGCTGCCAACCACTCACACATTTTATGGGCACCGTATAGACATTTCTGGAACTTATGGACAGGTCTGTTTTTCTGCCATTTTTACAGGCAGCCGATAAATTTACAAATGTTGGGGATTCTGGAAGGGGCAAGAAAGATGTATTGGTGATTTTTATTCCTTCCTTTATTGAGAATTTTTATTGTAAACGGCTTTGGTGTTCCTTGCTGAATGTGAGGCGGTTAATCAAATCATTAAACCTTAAAAAACCGATGAAAAGTAAGAAGAGTGGAAAGTAATGAAATGTAGTGAATAAAGAAAAAGAATTCAGATACACACAAAAGTTACAAAAATACATTTGTATATATTTTTCCTGTTATCAAGAGCATATCCTGAGTTTGAAACAGGCCTAGCATACAGATTTTCCAGTCATGCTGTTGATTTACCCTAATCAGAGCCAGGCGTGGTGTCAGCCAGAATAAGGAGAGTGCATCAAGCCCTACCAAAATGTTCCTTTTATACTCCAGGCGCTTTCAGATATTTTACAAAGCCATTTTCTCAGAAATCTGCCTACAAACCATTCAGTCCTCCATAATTATTGAGTGAGGGCCATGATAACTTTTCAGGTTAATTTCCACTGCACCTTTCCCTGGGTTTGTTTGTGACATTTCGTAATCATGTAATGGACTCCCCAGCAGAGTGTGATGTCAGTAGCTGCAGGTGTGATGGATGTGGAGGGAGAGACCTTTTCTTATGTCTTTTTGTTTTTCGGGTTATGAGGGGTGGGAGGAAGATTTTCTCTTCATGTCCTTAATGTATTGATGACTTCCTCACATGCACAGAGTCTTCCAGTCTCACTCCCAGCAGTTCACGTCAGAAAACACGCCAATCATTCCAGCATTTGTAGTTAGAAATATTGGGCCCAATTTTCAAAAAGGCTTATATTTAAATGCCACAGCAGCGCTGAAATATTGGCCGGATACTCAATGGCAGTGCCTGGATGGAAGCTGCTCCTGAATATCAGCATTGAGCATGCTACCCAGATACGTGCTGAACTTGTCTGGATAAAGCAGTTTTCAGTTGGTGCTTATCTATCTAGCAATGTAGGCCCATTTTTCTTGCGGCTTAAGTTATGCAGGTAGTTACTAACTGAAAATCACGCTCTGTGGATCAGGTCAGCACTTATCCGGATAGTGATGGTACTGCCAATGGGCCATCCCTGCACTAACCAAATAATACCGGGATGGCTTGTGGAGATATTCATCTGGACAGTACCACTGAATATCTTGCTCAGCATCCTCATCCGTATAACACCCTGTGGGCTATCTAGATGAGGGTTTTAAATCTCAGTCCGATAATTTACTAGGTGAATTAAGGTGAATCAATATATCTCTTGATACACAGAAATCAGAAGAAAAGAAAGAAAAACAAAATGGGAAAAACAAAAAAATAGATGCTGGGTACTGAAGTCACAAAGTCTTTTCTAGCCTTCTGTCCTGGTTTTTCATGCATGTAGGCCCCTCTAAGCAGGATCCAATTCAGCAGTCATTCCTCTCGTCAACTCTTAGAAGATCTTCTGGCAAAGTACAGACTCTGCTCCCGATCCTTCTCTAAGGGTCTGCAGTGGTACGCCAACTGGTAATAGGTTCCTTGCAACGCAGAAGCTTACTCATAGAGCTTATCTCACACGTAAAATTATGGACGATGTGAATGATCCTCCTTTAGCATTGGGATGAATCTTTATCACAGCACCTCTCTTTCCCCCTTTGCCCCTCTGCCAGATTGGAATAGTGAGGATCCACCCTCAACAGGACCTGAGGCTTTGACATCTTAAACCCCAGTCTGGGTTTTGGGAGGCAGGAAGAAGGCACAACCCCTCTTTACTCTTCTTCTGGGCCTAATTCAGCATCCAGGACCCATCTGGTTAAGGAGCTCAAAACCCCTTCCAGTCAGCTTGGCAGAAAGAAGAGAGAGAAAGACAAGTTGCCCTCCACAGTACAACTCTTCCCCTGCTGTTCCATGTAAGAAACCAGCTAGAAAAATCCTCCAAGCTCTGCTTTTATTCTGGAGCAATAAGGACCTCTGCGTGTCGCCTCTTGCATACACCATTTCACACACAAGGGAACAAACTGGAAGCTTACCCCTGGAATACTAGGGCACCTCGTGACCCTGAGGTCCCAACTATAAACAGAGCCTATGTAAATGTTAAACAGAAATCCTTGAACAGATATATTCCAGGCTGATGCTCCACGGTGCTTTTCCGTTTTCAAAGATTCTAATAATTTTTTTTGGGGGGGGAGGGTAAAAATAGAACCTGGTGCTTCACTATTGGATACAAGCACCTGTAAGTAATCAAAAGTTAATTGTGAGGAACTGTAAAGGTTTTCAAGAGGGAGAGGCAGCTCTCTGAATGCTATGGAGTTCAGCACAATGTTGCTACTCTGTGAATGTCTTCAGCAGTGGAATTAGCAGGGAAAGGTGGCAGGGAATGAGACTTAGTGGCAAACATGATACTCTAGTTATCAAAAGGCAAGGGAGAAAACTGTATCTATTTAAACCCTGAATCAAATAAATGCAACAAAAAAAGGAAGAATAAGGAGAAAACTGTGCAGAAAATGAACGTGTCCGATTTATGCATAGCGTCCCCGAAAGGGGGACGCTGAACTTTTATGCCTCAGGTCATATGAAACCACGCATAAAACACTTCAGTCACGCAGTATTGTATTAGGAACAAATGTAGTATTCATGCATTAATGGATTAATATAACCAAAAATTAAATATGATCACAGAATGCAATATAAAGAATGCAAATGAATCAATAAACACTTTAGGGGTCCTTCTACTAAAATGTGCTAAGGTTTTGCAGTACGCGTTTGGAGCAAAAATCAGCATGCTGTTAGGGGTGTGCCTAGCATGTCCCCCTGTAGTTACCGCACTGAAAAGTACCTCAGCATGCCAAAACGTAATTTGCAATTCACTGCAACATTGACGGCATCTGGAATTTACCCCCGTACTAACCACAATGTGCTTTCCACCCCTACTTTCCCATTCTCTGCCCTGTTGCCTGCTAAGCACTTAGCATGGGATTTTAACTGCACTGGCTGTTTTAGCGTGTGGTAGCAGTGACCGTGGTCTTTGGTAACCGCCTAGCACGTACAAAATCCCATGGTAAAATTTACCGCACTTTAGTTAAAGGACCCCTGTGTTTGCATTGATACTGTAACATAAAACATAGTGTAACGATGTATCCAGCAGTAGGAATGTCACAACTGTGGTGTGCAAAATAATAATGTGAGAAAAGACCCGTAAATTAAATAGGTTTTATTTATTTATTGCCTACCCATAAGTAGCGCTGGGCAGTGCTGCATGACAAGCAATAAACAGGCAGGTATTTTGGCAGTCTCAAGAGGAAATAAGCGCTACTTGAAACCACAGGCTTGGATCGTCTGAAAGAGGGATGCCAACAAAAGCTCAGTCAGAAAGAGAGAGTATTTGCTGATAAAAGTGAAAGAAGTCACATGCAATAATCAAATGAAAGGAGAGGTGTGAGCTACAAGGAGAGAAGCATGTCCTTTAATGCTATGGAAGAGAAAGCTTCTCAATTGTGCAGAAGCAAATTAGAGTACATGGGTGAAGAGCTGAGAGTCTCATAGAATGCAAGTCTAAATAAAGGCCAAAAAGAAAATATCCTAAGACGAAATAGGCATAGAGAAAGAAGAATAGAATTGATTTAATTTAAAAAAGGAGTACAATGAATTAAATTAGAAGAAAAAAACTATGATAGTAGCAAAGCAAATGGCAGCAGATAAAGGCCAAAATGGTTCATCCAGACTGCCCAGTTCAGATTAGTCCATATTGGGAAGATGACACATAAATTCCACTCTGCAACCAAAGACTGGCTCTCTAAGTCCTTTTCCAAGCAGTGCCAACAATTTCAAAAAGTTATTGCCTCCAGACTGTTTCAGGCATAAACATCTTCGGCTTTGCTTCTGGATACTTTAGACTGTATTTCATTTCTGATTGTATTAAATTTGGTCTGGAGCTGCTCTATCTTGCATGAGTTTCTGGCCTCTAATTCTTTTTTTGGCTTTTTGCTGTGAGTACACATACAGCACTATCTTCTTTAACTTCCCACTGGAAGAAATGGGGAATGGTATTGATGAACTACAGAAGAATGTGACCGATCTCATGGTAACTGCTGGGATAGAGAACAACAGCGGAGAAGTAATGGTGAGAAACTGTCTTTATACAAAATTGTTCCTTTTTTTTCAATTTATTTAGATTTATAAACCTTATCCCTCAATGCTCGATGAACAATTACAAGACAATAAATCAATAAAATAGATAAATATAAAACTCAATTAAACATACAGCCCAACAAATTAGTATATGAAAACCTTTTACAACACATTTGTGCACTCAGCGGATACCCTCTTCAGCTACCATCAGTGCCCTTCCATCCTAGAAAAATTGTATTGGAACAATGGTATTTGTTCTTCGCAGCGGACATAATATTATTTAAGGACCTGATGTGTCTTATTTCATGCTGCAGACACAGGATAACAATACCATGGGCTTTCCCTTCCCCTTGTAACATAAACCCACCATATTCTTTTCACAGGGACCCTCCCCTCCCTCACCCCCCTCCAACCAAATGAAAGAACCTGGTCTTGAATCAACAGAGCTTTCTTAATGATATCAAATAATATACGGACATCAATACCCGAGCCATGGGGCATTTTCATTTCATTTCTTAAAACTTATAATCAATTATCGTCTAGGTGAAGTACCATAGAACGTTCATAAAATGTCAATCAATATAAATTTCATATTACAGTAATAAGTCTAAATAAAGGTAACATACTATGCATGATTAATATAAACAATACACAAACATACAGTGCAGCATCATGTGGTGAGGAAAAAGCCATCTGAAACAAATATGCTTCAAGTTTCTTCCTGGGCATTCTACTGCTAGGGACTTACTATGGAAGATTCATGTCACTGCATCACTGCTTTACTAACTGAAGGCAAGACTAGCAATCCAGTCTGCTCGACCGCAAGGATCGAGAGGGTTCATCCCATTGAATTAAGGTCTTCAATTCTGTGTTTTTTTTTGCTTCAAAATTCAGGCATTTGACGACAACGCACATACACTTAAATTATATTTTACTGGTAACCAGAGCAATTCCTGTAACCTCTGTGAAACATGATCCATTCTCCTAAGACATTAAATAACCTGAACGTCTGTATTTTGCACCACGTTCAGTGGTTTAATGACACCTTGTATATTGATGTTGCCTGCCTCAATTCAGCTAGGCAAAATGTGCAACCTCTTAGACCTGCCACATAACCAACTAGTCTTAAGCTAGAAGCCCCTCGATTATTGTCCTTGTGCTCATGTGAACTTCCTTTTCTGGTGCACAACAAGCAGTCAGACAGGCCCGCTGTGTACTTCCTCGTCATCTATGGATGGTTGTATACAGCCTTTGTTGATCAGAGGTCACACCTCCCACCCATCAACAGTATTGTGTGTGACAATTGTTTATGCATTGTTCTCCCTCGTGGCTTAATACCTATCATATTCCATATAATACAGCTGCAACAACAATAAACATTATAAAAGAAAAATGTTATTCAGACTTAAGGTTACCTGTAACAATGGCAGCATATTCCCAGGGAAAGAGGCCTGCTATCAGAGAAGCAACTTCTTTATAGAAAAGGGGTGTCAGGAACTCCCCTCCATGCTTCTGATTCAGCCTTCCCCTGAGGAAAGTTTTGTGCCTTCAGAGGAAACTGAGCCAGAGGAGAAAGGAGGAAGCCTGTTCCGTCATGCTTACCATGCTTTTGTGCTTATAAGCCTGAAAAATTCCTTTTTACATATCTTCAAGACCAGATGCTTGGAAATGATTAGAAGAAATGTATAGTGATAATTCGCCGTGCACCTGCAGACAAACCCTCTGGTCTGGGGAATGATAGACAGAAAGGGAAGAAGAAGAGAGGGTCATGTTTGATGTGTTCATATCCTCAGTTCCAAATTAATCTGAGAGCAAGCACACGTTTAATAAAACAGGACTGATTCCAAAAGTAAAGGCACTATTCTATCCTTCTTCATGTTGGCTAGGATAAGGGCTTCCCTGAATCTTTCCAGAAGGAGGCGGCAGCAGTATGACGTTAATGACTGATCAATCATGCCCAGCACTGGATTTCATGTCTTTACTCCTCTTGCAGCAATGATCATAAGAAGCACCGAACTAACAAAGATGCCTGTGGAGACAGGGAAGCAGAATCCAGTTGAGAAGACAAGATAATGACGGGTTCTGATTTTTTCTTTGAATTATGGCATTCCGGACATCTAGCTATAGTATATAACCAGAGCCTGTATTTTTGAAACTCCTTCATAGGCAAAGCAAATGTTGAAAGTTCTAGGTATTTCGTAATACTCTCCTCCCCTCTACAAACAGAAATGCTGCAATTCCTACAAAATGAGACTCCTTTTATACTCTTTAAAGTTATACTGAAACAAATGTAGCAATCAGTGCACAGAAGTTTGCAAAGTCTCCTTCTGGGTGTGTCTGTATGTTACAACCGTACGAGCTATGCCGTCGATACTGTCCTTGAACTTTAAGGCTTAGATTAGTATCAATTCAGACTGTATAGGTTACAGAGCATACAGAGAGAGTACTGTATGTTCTTCAGCATCTAGTTTCATTCAGATTTAAGACATAAAAGGTTCAAGAAGTACAGGAAAGTAAGAGATTACTTTCGGGTACTTATTAAGCGGGTGTGACAAACCAACAATGTAATGCATTAACAAAATAATAAACATTTAAATAATAACAAGACACTTATAATGGTCACTCAGTTATTTAGTTTTTTGCACAGCAGTCTTCTTGTCTTCCTTTGGGTTTTTGTCTCAGTTGGAATTGGCTTTGACTAGGGCTATGGTGCAAAGAGTCTTCATTTACAGCAACCCAGAAATTCTTCCCCCATTTGATACCCCCTTTCACCCCAGCCACTACAGAGACAGCCCTTGGTCAGGGGTCACAGGTCGGGCTGTCTTGAGAATCCAATACACTTGTCTCCCAGGTCTGGTCAGTCGGTACAACGGTTAAGTGAAGTATTGGGGGAGGAGGGGAGAGCCACTCAAGTCATTGCTTCTAAACACTCTTAGAGGCATACCTAGAAGGTTGAGTTTTCAGTATTACGCCAATGAATATGCATGAGATAAATGTGCATACAATTTATCTTTATTAAACACTTGATATACAGCCCTACTGGACAATGCCTCAGAGCAGTTTACAATATCTATATAATTAAAAAGAAAAATGAAAGGAGCGCCAGAGTTTTGGCAGGACAGAAGAGGACAGAAATCAGAGAAGGTCAAGAGGTCTAGAAGGTGTCTCAGGTCAGAGAGGAAGGGGGTAGGTGGTGGGTGACTTGCTGAGAACTGCTGTGGGAGAGGTCAAAGGCAATCTGAAAAAGGTGTGTCTTCAGCAGTGTTCTGAATTTGACAAAAGTGATTTCAGAGCAGAGAGTAGGAGGTAGAGAGTTCCATAATTCAGGACCCAGGTAAAAGATGGCTGACTTCCGAGTCTGTTCAAGATGTGCCTTGGTGGCCGTAGGGAGGATCAGACGGTTGACATGGATGGCTCTGAAGAGGCGGTGGGAGGTATAAAATTGAAGCAGATCAGATAAATGCTGTGGGGTTCCAGTGTAAAGAGCTTTGTGGACAGTAATAAGAAATTTTATAGTTGATACGGTATTGAAGAGGGAACCAGTGCAGATGAATTAAGAGAAGGGAGACGTAGACACGAGAGGAGCGAGTGAGAACACATGCGGCAGTATACTAGTCTCTCTCACTGTAGTTCATATTTTCAAAATTCTGCCTACTGGCTCTGAGTGAAAATATGGTTCACAATTCTGCCTTCCTTGGCTCCAAACTCTCATAAAAGTCATAGAAATATGACAGCAGAAAAAGACCACATGGCCTATCTAGTCTGCCCTTTCACATCAACTACAATAGTCCCCTTTTTAACTTTACAGAGCCTCTGTGTTTGTCCCATGCTTTTTTGAATTCAGGTGGAGGCCAATTTCCCTTCAGGATGTCCAGCCCCTCACAATCAGGGTGTACAGCGGTAGACCCGATTCTGAAGGGCTACACACCTTACAAATCCGGGCTAACTCAGTCAGGCTCTTGAATGGAGCCACAATGTCATGGCGTCCCATTGCTATGGCAGCGTGACTCCTGACAGAGCCCCCCTTTCCCCACAGCCCAACCCCAGATCTGACCTACCATCGCCAGGATCAGGCTGTGGGGAACCCACTTCACCCCCTCACCTTCCTGCCGCCACCGGCCTCTATGTCCCCCGATGTGCAGGGTATTTATTCCACCTCCAAGGTGGAATAAGTCCCCTGTCTAGAAGGCCGACCAAGGACGTAAAGGGCCGACCTCAAAATTGGCCCTGTATGTCCGGGGTGATGGCCTGCCTAGTCACCGCCCTCGCTACACCTCCCACCCGCCCCTTCCCTCTGCCATTTAAGGCTCTCCGTACAACCCCGCTGTTCGTACAGGGAGCCTTGCATGGGGACGGCCAGAGGGATGAATAGCAGGGATGAACATCCAGGCAGGGCGTACATCCCTGCGATTTGTGCCTCAGAATGTCCTCATATAATCCTTGTATCCACGACCTCCATTGGGAGACTATTTCAAGCATCTACCGCTTTTTTCGTAAAGAAATATTTCCACATATTACTTCTGAATCTATCCCCTTTCACTCTCATCCTATGTCCCCTTGTAGAAGAGCTTGTCTTCAATTCAAAGAGGCCCTCCTGTGCACATATACCACATATCGTATTGCCCCAATCCTGCCTTTCCTCTAAAGTATACATATTAAGATATTTAAGCCTGTTCACTTATACTTTATAATGAAGACCTCTAACCATTTTAGTAGCCACCCTCTGCACTGACTCCAACCTCCTTATATTCTTTTGAAGGTGCGGTCTCCAGAATTGCACACAATACTGCAAATGAGGTTGCACCAGAGACTTATACAGAGGCATTATCACCTCCTTTTTTCTGTTGGCCATTCCTCTCCCTATACCCCCAAGCATCCTTATGGCTTTCGCAGTTGCCTTTTCTACCTGTTTAGCTACTTTAAGATCGTCAGACACAATTACGCCCATATCCCACCCTTCTTTTGTGGACAGAAGTACCTCACCCCTACATTGTAGAGCTCCATTGGATTTTTGCAGTCTAAATGAATGACCCTGCATTTTTAGCATTAAATTTCAGCTGCCAAATTCTAGACCATTCTGCAAGCTTAGCTAGATCCCTTCTCATATTATCGACTCCTTCCTATGTGTCTTCTCTATTGCTGATTTTAGTATCATCTGCAATCAAGCAAACCTTACCTGACAGTCCTTCTGCAATATCACTAACAAAGATTTTAAACAGAATCAGACCAAGGACAGATCCCTGCGGCACACCACTGGTAACCTCCTCAGAGTGAGCTCCATTTACCTGTACCCTTTGTCGTCTCCCACTCAACCAATTTCTAACCCGATCAGTAACTTTAGAGTCCATCCCTAGGGTGCTCAATTTGTTTATAAGTCCCATTGTGGAATTGTGGCAGGTGCAGGCCTGTGACCCACAGTGTCCGAACATAAGCAGGCCAACATGGCTAGCTTGACCTGTAAATGAGGCCTGTGGAGAGGCATATAGGATTGCACATCCCCCAATATGCTGCTATTGTAAGATAGAACTCAGTAGAAGTATTGAATTAGCTTAGGTAAGCAGAACTGCAGTATTGAAAGATGGAAAAATACAGAAAAACATGTTTAAAAGTTACTGATAAGAAAAAGTACATCTGCAAAGAAATAATTGGGAGTGCTGACAGATGAGTTGCAGAGCCCAGCTCCTCTGCACGTACAAATTGGTTCTATAACCTTGAAAGTGTGAAAGTAACAAGTTGATGAACTGACCATTGTAATTGGGACTAGAAGGGGGGTATGCAGGTGTCATGCCCACTGGAGGGATATAACTGGATAAACTTATCAGTACCGGGACCAATAGAAGAGGTACGGGAGGTACGGGAGATTACCGGGACCAATGAAATGTTTTTCTATACCTAGAATGGAACAGAAGTCTATAAAAGTTGTTGTAATGCTTGAAAACTTTGCTCAGCCATTTGAAATTGATTGGTTCGAGACTTGTGCACAAATAAATGATTTGGACCTTCTGAACAGACTCCTGGTATCATTGGTTTGTCTGCCGCTTTGCTGCTACATATTCCTTGGTGCGTTGGCCGGGAAGTTGTGGAATCAAAGTGTATATAGGGCAATATACCACGACTTTCCGCCTCTATAGGCTTGGTCCTGCCGGGATCGCGCCCTTCCGACGAGGGCTGCTCCCTGGCGCCACCGGTCCCTTGTATCGGAGGGAGCTGGTCGGACCTCGGCGGGTGACGAGCCCGGCTGGAGTCAACGCCTCGAACCCGAGTGAGGGGAGTCCGAGGTCCAACTCATGCGCCTGCTTGGGAAGTTTGAGGACCGGATCCGGTGAGTATAGTTTTGATTTTGGGTCTAGACAGAAATAGAAAGCGCAGTACTGCCATTGGAACTTGGAACTTTGGAATTTGTAATCTCGAGATATTGGGAATTGGTAAGAGAGCATGATCACCTCTCATGGTAGGGCCGAGTAGCCGGGCATGGGAATTCGCCGGGTGAAACCCCCATCCTTTTTGTAATTGGGAAATTGGAAAGACTAGTCAGAATAGATAGAAACGAATGCATTCTGGGATACGTTGCTAGCATGATTGTGTGAACGAAGTGTGTGAATGAGAGGTCTGGCAGCACGGACCAAGTGAAGGCGGACCCCTGAGTAGCGCATTTCCTGACCGGGGCGACCGCGTTCAGGTCGCGAAAAGGGGGAAGCGATTGTCGTCTTGTCTTGTTATTTGTACTCCTTATACGTTTTCCAGGGCCGTGAGGACCCCTTACCCACGGTCCGCCCTCCTTTTCCCTTCTGTCTGTTGTTGCGCGCACACATCGAAATGGGAGGGGCGGGGTCTACTAGAAACACTCCATTAGAATGTATGATCGCACATTTTAAAGAGGGATATTCAGGAGATTATGGTATTAAAATGACAGCAGCCCGTTTGCAGATTTTGTGTACTAGGGAGTGGCCCGATCTAGACCCCATCTGGCCCGAGAGGGAACGTTCAAAGTAGAGATTATTCAGTCAATACACCGTAGAGTGCGGATAGCGCACCCCGACCAGTACCCCTATATAGATTCCTGGTTAAGTATTTGTGAAGATCCGCCCCCCTGGGCGCAGCGCTGTTATGAGGAACAGTGCAGAATAATGTTAGCTAAAGCAGATTCTAGACAGAAGACGGAACAGCCTAGAATAAAAGAGCAGGATAAGAAAGCCAGAAAGAAGCCCATCCTGGCAGATCCTGATTCCCCAGAAATAATTCTCAGGCAGCCCCGAACCCCAGGTCCAGTAAGAGTAGCCCGGCGTCCTGCCCCAGAACCCCAGAGACGGCCAGAGCCGAGGCGGGACCCAACCCCCTGATCCCCCTCCTGGAGAAGAGAAAGAGGAAGAATTAGCGGGAAAAGAAGAGGAGGACCTAAAAAGCGAGTCAGAAGTGGAGACTGAAGAAGGAGAAAGAGAGAATCCCCCAGATGAGGAAAGTGTACAAATAATTGAGAAAGTCAGCACTAGCACTAGCATGCCAGTGACAGAGAAACCCAAAGCAAAACCTGTTGAGAAAAAGAAAGTGACTCCTGCAAAGGCAACGACAATAACCCTTAGATCCCAAAAGACACCCATAGCAGCTAAACTGTTTCCCTTACAGCAAGTCCCGGGAGTGCCCGTAAAGAATGATAATGATGAAGTGGTAGCGGGACCCTAACTTATGTGTATATCCCTTTCTCTACAACTGATTTATTAAATTGGAGGTCGCATTATGCCTCCTATACTAGCAAGCCCCAGGAGGAGCTGACAGAATTAGTAACTAGTATTATGGAAACTCACCAACCCACTTGGCCAGATTGCCGTCAGCTCCTGACCACCCTATTCACTACAGAAGAACGAGCAAGAATTAGAAAAGCAGCTATTGAATGGATGGCAGAAAACCCTGCAGCTCCGGCACAGGGGCAGAATATAATAGACCGTAGGGAAGCAGCTCAGAGAGAATTCCCGAATGAAGACCCCCAATGGGATCCAAATACAGATGAAGGATCCACAGCCCTAGCCCGTTTTCGCCAAGGCTTTTTACAAGGCCTGAGAAGGGGGGGCCAGAAAGCTATGAACCTTTCCAAAGTTACAGGAGTTATCCAAGGGATAGATGAGAGCCCAGCAGATTTTTATGAAGATTAACTGAAGCATACAGAATGTATACTCCCTATGATCCCGAGGCACCAGGAAGTTTATGTATGGTGAATTCTGCTTTTGTAAACCAGTCTCAACCAGACATTAGACGCAAATTACAGAAGTTAGAAGGGTTTGCGGGCATGAATGCAACACAGTTATTGGAAGTCGCTCATAAAGTGTATGTGAATCGTGATACTGAAAGACAGAGAGAATGTGATAGAAAGATGAAGAAGAAAGCTGATTTTTTGGCTGCGGCCATAGTGGAACAGAAAAGGGGAGGTGTCCCTAGTCGAAGGAGCAGAGGAAGAGGGCGGGGTCAAGGCGGAGGCCGGACCCAGAGACTAGGCGTGAACCAATGCGCCTATTGCAGAGAGGAAGGACATTGGAGAGATATGTGCCCGCAACTCGAAGACGCCCAGCATGATGACGACAGCAGCCATCAGTGGCGAGAAGAAAGACGAAGCTATCCCCGAAGCCGAGGAGGAGCCAATCGAGAACAATTCCAGCGAGAGAGAGAGGAGGAACCATTCAAGCATTGGCCACACCAGCCCATGATGAGAATGACGTGGATTAGGACAGACCGGGCTCCAAGTTTGCTTTAGGTCTCCAGGAGCCTATGGTCGGAATACAAATAGGAGATCAAATTATGGACTTTATGGTTGATACTGGAGCACAACATTCAGTAATAGACAAAAAGATAGCCCCATTCACTACAAAAGCAGTCACTATCATAGGAGCAACTGGTGCCAGAGCCACAAAGTCTTTTCTTCAAAACCGAATATGCAGTCTGGGAGGACAGCAAATAACTCATCAATTCCTTTACATGCCCGAATGTCCAGTGCCACTACTGGGACGAGATATGCTAGCCAAGCTTCAAGCACAGATATCTTTCTCTGAGCAAGGAGAAATGCAAATGACAGTAAATCCCCAAACCAAACCAGCAGGAGTAATGCTGCTGACAGTTCCCCGAGAAGAAGAATGGAGGTATTACATTGATGATTCGATACAAGATACCTATTTTGAACAAACTTTGAAAAGTATTGATGCACCACCTGGAGTATGGGCAGAAGGCAGCCCCCCAGGCCTAGCTAAACATATAGCTCCAGTGATTGTAACCCTCAAGCCTAGTGCTACACCAGTGCACGTCAAACAGTACCCTCTCCCAAGAGCCGCAATTGAAGGCATCCATCGCCACCTACAAAGATTGCTTGAGTATGGCCTACTAAAAGTATGCCAATCCCCATGGAACACTCCACTTTTGCCAGTAAAGAAGCCTGGGACAGATGATTATCGCCCAGTGCAAGATTTGAGAAGAGTAAATGATGCAGCTGAGACCATACATCCAGTCGTACCCAATCCTTACACCCTCCTAGGACTGATACCTGCTGAAGCTACCCATTTCACTGTACTGGATTTGAAAGATGCATTCTTTTGCATAAGATTAGCCCCTGTAAGCCAAATATTGTTTGCATTCGAATGGCAGGACCCCATCTCTGGAAGAGGGGGCCAACTTACCTGGACAAGATTACCCCAAGGATTCAAGAATTCGCCTACCATCTTTAGTGCCGCACTAAATCAAGACCTTTCAAGCTATCCAGTAGCCCCGGGGAAGAGAGTGCTTCTCCAATACGTGGATGATCTGTTGATAGCTGCCGTATCAGAAAGTGAATGTATATTAGCCACCAAAGATCTCTTGCAGTTACTAGAGGAAGCTGGATACAAAGTTTCCAGAGCCAAAGCACAGCTATGCCAAAAAGAAGTGAAATACTTGGGTTTTCGTATCACCCAAGGAAGCAGAAGATTAGGCAGAGAAAGAAAAGAAGCAGTATGTAGAATTCCAACTCCAACAACCAGAAAGCAAGTCAGAGCCTTTCTGGGAGCGGCAGGATATTGCCGAATTTGGATACCCAACTTTGCCCAAATTGCCAAACCACTGTATGAAGCCACAAAAGGAGAAGAGAAGTCACCACTGGAGTGGGGACTTGAGCAGGACACAGCCTTCCAGAAGTTAAAAGAAGAATTGATGTCATCACCAGCACTTGGACTACCAGATGTCCACAAACCTTTTCACTTGTTTGTACATGAAGCACAGGGAAATGCCCTAGGCATGTTGACTCAGAAATTGGGAAATTGGGAACGACCTGTAGCCTACCTATCGAAACAATTGGACCCTGTGGCCAAAGGATGGCCACCTTGCTTGAGAGCAGTTGCAGCTACAGCACTACTAGTGAGTGAAGCAGACAAACTCACACTAGGACAGAACATACGAGTCACTGTGCCACATGCAGTCCTTGCCCTTATGGAACAAAAAGCAAATTATTGGCTCACCAATTCCCGAATGTTGAAGTACCAGAGCATGTTATGTGAAAACCCACAGATACAACTTGAAGTGAGCCATGCCCTGAATCCAGCCACCTTGATACCTATCAGTGAAGAACTCCCAGAACATGACTGTATCGAAGTCATGGAGACTGTGTTCTCCAGCCGACCCGACTTGACAGATGTGCCCATAGAAAATCCTGACCAAACCTATTATGTTGATGGGAGCAGTCCTCATCCTTGATGGACGACGCTGTGCCGGATATGCAGTCGTCACTCAACACGAAGTAGTTGAATCATCAGCCCTAGCCTCAGGCACATCAGCCCAGAAAGCCGAATTGATAGCACTCACCAGAGCATTGTTGTTAGGAGAAAAACTTATACTGAATGTATATACAGATTCCAAATATGCCTTCACTACCCTGCATGCCCATGGAGCTCTCTATAAAGAAAGAGGACTCATCACATCCGGAGGAAAATCAGTCAAATATGGTCCTGAAATATTGATGTTACTTGATGCCGTTTGGGCCCCAACACGTGTAGCTGTCATGCATTGCAGAGGACATCAAGCAGGAAAAGGAGAAGTTGCCCGAGGAAATAGATTTGCAGATGCCTCAGCACGACAAGCAGCTATGACAGGACAAATTGCCCCACAAACTATGCCAATGCAAGCAGCGTTGTTTTCCAGTACCTTTGAATCTATGGACCCCACGATATACCACCAAAGAATTGGACTACTATTGTGACAAAGAAAATGGAGTATTGAAAGACGGATGGATTGAGCTGCCACCAGAAGAGGGCAGTCAACCTCCAGGACGAATAGTAATTCCTGAACTGTTAGGACCATCCTTTGTCAAAGCTTTCCACGAAGCCACCCACTATGGGAAGAGTGCTATGGAAAAAGCACTCAGACCACATTTCTACATCCCTCTGATGACAACCATATCAGCTTCAGTAGCACGACAATGTCAAACTTGTGCCAAGAATAATGCCAAGCAAGGCCTTATTACAGCACCCCGAGTTTCAGTCAAGAGGTGTGACCCCCATGCACAACCTCCAAGTTGATTTTACCGAAATGCCAAAAGCCAATGGATATCATTATCTACTAGTATTAGTTTGTACTTTCTCTGGGTGGGTAGAAGCTTTCCCAACCAGAACTGAGAAAGCCCGAGAAGTTACCAAAGTCTTAATGAGAGAGATTGTCCCCAGATTCGGAATTCCAGCAGTAATAGGGTCAGATAATGGACCCTCATTTGTCTCCCAAGTTACTCAGCAGTTAGCAAAAGCTTTGCAGATACAATGGAAACTCCACACTGCATACAGACCCCAGAGTTCAGGGAAAGTTGAGCGAATGAATCGTACCTTGAAAGCCCAAATGTCTAAGCTTTGTCAGGAGACACAATTGAAGTGGCCCCAAGTGCTCCCCCATAGCTTTATTCAGAATACGCTCAGCTCCTGTAAAGTCAACAGGATTTTCCCCTTTTGAAGTTTTGTATGGTAAACCCCCACCAATAGTGCAGGGAATCAAAGGAAGTCTAGCCCAAATTGGTTCGGAAATAACCAGACAAGAACTTCTAGCTCTAAGTTTTGTTCTGCAGACTCTCCATACGTGGATCCAAGACCAGTTGCCTATCAACTTGACGGAACCCTTGCATCCCTACCAGCCTGGTACTTCGGTGTGGATCAAAGATTGGAAGAAGACACCGTTGGAACCCCATTGGAAGGGACCGTACACCGTCATCCTGTCTACCCCAACTGCAGTAAAGGTAGCCGAGATCGACGCCTGGATCCACCACAGCAGAGTCAAGCCCGCCGCCGATCCTGAACCAGAGCAGTGGACAGCAGAACAGCACCCTGATGTACCCTTGCGAGTTACTCTGAGACGGCAACCAGCAGCATAGACACTTCATCACAAGTGCTTTGCAGTAGCCAAGTCTTTCGAAGAGGATTGCTGTTTTCCATGCAGCAACAGTTTTGTTTCAACGAACCCAATTTGTGTGTGATTTGACACACTACTTTGAGACTACACTGACTAAGCCAGACTCCACAAGCCAACTGAATTGCTAAGTTGGTCAATGTGTACTGGACAACTTGAGGATCTTCAATCAACACTCAGCACCCGTTAAATTGCTTCATTAGCAAACGGGACGAAGAATAATAGATCGTCGTGATCAAGATCAGCAAGCTGAGGATTCAGAAGAACTCCAATCAACATCGACATGCATCTTTACTTTTGCTTTACTTTGGTTGCCTTCTTTGGAGGTTTTGAACAGACTTATGCTTTACCTCCATGCACTGCCTGCATTACTTCTACTAGAATTGGACTGAAAGTAACTCAGACTTTGCTTTATCATTCTTACTATACCTGCGAGGGAACAGTAACTCGGTGTATCTATAACACCACTGAACTAAATGTTTGCACTCATGGGAAAATTAAGACATGTTATAATCCGCATCAGAATCCATCCTATTACACGATGGAAATAAGATGGAAGGATGCAGATGGACCTATATTAGCTGCAACGCCACCACTTAAGGACATTACTAATACTGCTGTTTTGAATTTTGATGCATGCAATGCTATTAATAGAGATAGTTATTCCACCTGTGGTACATGGGAGAAAGCGTATCGAAATGACCATAAGTACATGTGTCCAGAAGGTGCCACAGGTTGGAGAAAGTGTACAGGGAAAAAGGAACCAGGCTATAGTACTGCCCCAGCAGCAGACTACTATTGCCCGTATTGGGGATGTGTTTTTTATGCTACCTGGAACACTGGTATAACTGATGAGAAAATAGATAAACGAATGGCTACTTTAACCAAGCCAACCACAAATGATAAATGTCAGAAAGATGCTTGTAACCCCTTACACTTACGTATACACAATCCCCATGCATGGAAACAGGGATATAAGTTTGGTTTACGTATTGCTGGAGGAGCAATAGATCCAGGGACCATTGTGTATATCAGATTGAATACCCAAGCCCACAAGTCATCTAAATATCATCTTCATAATACTTTCTATGAAGCCATGCATGTAAATAAGTTTGAGATCCCTCACCCCTCACAGAATTTATTTCTAGAATTAGCCGGAGCAGTAGTATCTAGTCTTAAAATCACAGATTGTTATTTCTGTGGCGGAACCCAAATGGGAGATCAGTGGCCATGGGAAGCCCAAGAATTGAATTATTCCATGATTTACAATCAGACTGAATTACACAAGACTACCAGTGAATGGGTGTTAGCGCACTCAATCGTTGGACGTCTTTGCTATGCCAGAACTGGACTCCAGTTCACCCAAAAGGTAGGACAGCTGGTCTGTCTTAGCCAGAAATACTATAATGCCACGACCACAAAGACAGCATGGTGGTCAGGAATTGGACATCCTGAACCTCCTAACCCATTAGCCAGATTTCCTGAACTGGCAGGTCTATGGACTAACCTTGCTGAAGTCCAAGCCTGGCAGGCCCCACCTGGCCTATATTGGATCTGTGGAAACCGAGCATATGCACAACTCCCACCACACTGGGGAGGAGCATGTGTCTTAGGAACCATCAGACCTTCTGTCTATCTATAAACCACCGAACATGGAGAACAATTAGGATACCCAGTATACACTACCCACCGACACAAAAGAGCACTAAGACAAAAGAGAGAGGCCTTACAGATAGGCAAGTGGGAGAAATGGCAAGGTGATGATTGGCCACCAGAAAGAATTATTGAGTATTATGGACCCGCCACTTGGAATGATGATGGTATGTATGGTTATCGTACCCCAATTTATATGATTAATCGTATCATTCGCTTACAAGCAGTAGTTGAAATAATAACCAATAAAACTAGTCATGCTCTCACGCTCTTAGCTAGACAAAGTACTCAGATGCGCACTGCGATATATCAGAACCGCTTAGCACTTGATTATTTGTTAGCAGCTGAAGGAGGAGTATGTGGTAAGCTGAACTTAACCAATTGCTGTTTGAAAATAGATGATAAAGGTCAAGTAGTTGAAGAAATTGCTAAAGATATGCAAAGACATGCTTATGTGCCAGTACAGACGTGGCACTCATTGAAATTTCCTAATTGGTTTGCTAACCTCTTTTCATGGGTGGGAGGATTTAAGACTTTCATCGTATTGGTACTAATCCTTGTTGCTGTTATCTTCTTATTACCATGTTTAATCCCATGTTGTATGCGTTCCATTCATAACACTATTGATAGTACAGTAGAGCGGAAGACCGCAACAAAAATCATGGCTTTATATACAGCCAGTCCTGGTAGAAATCCTTTAGCCAGGATGTGATTCTTCAGAAAGTGATTTAATTCTCACACCTTATTAAGTAATAGGGTGAGATTAATCAAAGGGGGGAATGTGGCAGGTGCAGGCCTGTGACCCACAGTGTCCGAACATAAGCAGGCCAACATGGCTAGCTTGACCTGTAAATGAGGCCTGTGGAGAGGCATATAGGATTGCACATCCCCCAATATGCTGCTATTGTAAGATAGAACTCAGTAGAAGTATTGAATTAGCTTAGGTAAGCAGAACTGCAGTATTGAAAGATGGAAAAATACAGAAAAACATGTTTAAAAGTTACTGATAAGAAAAAGTACATCTGCAAAGAAATAATTGGGAGTGCTGACAGATGAGTTGCAGAGCCCAGCTCCTCTGCACGTACAAATTGGTTCTATAACCTTGAAAGTGTGAAAGTAACAAGTTGATGAACTGACCATTGTAATTGGGACTAGAAGGGGGTATGCAGGTGTCATGCCCACTGGAGGGATATAACTGGATAAACTTATCAGTACCGGGACCAATAGAAGAGGTACGGGAGGTACGGGAGATTACCGGGACCAATGAAATGTTTTTCTATACCTAGAATGGAACAGAAGTCTATAAAAAGTTGTTGTAATGCTTGAAAACTTTGCTCAGCCATTTTGAAATTGAGTGGTTCGAGACTTGTGCACAAATAAATGATTTGGACCTTCTGAACAGACTCCTGGTATCATTGGTTTGTCTGCGCTTTGCTGCTACAGAATGGTGTTAAAGGCTTTACTGAAATCTAAATAAACCACATCTAACTGTCCAACTCCCTGGTCACCCAGTCAAAGAATTCTATTATATTTGTCTGACAAGACCTGCCTCTGGTGAATCCATGCTGCCTCGGATCCTGCAATCCATTGGACTCCAGAAACTCACTATTCTCTCCTTTAGTAGCCTTTCCAATAATTTACTAACCACAGAGGTTAGACTAACCAGCCTGTAGTTCTCAATGTCATCCTTATGTCCACTTTTGTGTAATGGGATCACGTGTGCCTTTCTCCAGTCCTCTGGCACTAGGGTTGCCAACCGGCCGGTTTTCAGCCGGCCTGGCCGGTTTTCCTGTGGCCGGGCCGGCTGCCGGCAGAGAACCGAAACCGGCCATTGAAAAGCCGGTTTTTTGCTCTGGCCGCGAGATCGGGAGCGGCCAGAGCAGAAAACCGGCTTTGCGATTGCGATCGCGATTGCGATCACAGTCCTGGCCCCCCTTGCAGCCACTGCTTCTGCTTCTTACAGAGCAGCGGCTGCAATAAAGTTAATTTAAAAGTAGGGAAACCTGTGAGGGGCCTTCCAGCCCTAAGAAACTCCTTCTGCAGTGCCCGCCCCTCTGATGTCACTTCCTTTTCAGCCAGGGACCCTGCAGAAGGAGTTTCATAGGAGCTGAGGGCTTCTCACAGGTTTCCTTACTTTTAAATTAACTTTATTGCAGCTGCTGCTCAGTAAGAAGCAGGAGCAGCGGCTGCACGGGGGGGGGGGGGTAGTTAAGCTGCATGGGGGGAGTTAAGCTGCACAGAGGGGTAAGCTGCACAGGGGTGGGGAGTTTAAGCAGCATGGGGAGGGGTTTAAGCTCCATGGTGAGGTTAAGTTCCATGGGGGTTAAGCTGAATGGGGGGGGGGGTTAAGCTTCACAGGGGGGTGTTAAGCTGCATGGGGAGGTTAAGCTCCAAGGGGGAGGTTAAGTTGCATGGAGGGGGGTGTTAAGCTGCATGGGGGGGGGGGTTTGAGCTGCATGGGGTGGTTAAGCTCCATGGGGGGGGGGGTTTAAGCTGCATGGCAGGGGTTTAAGCTGCACTGGGGAGGTTAAGCTGAACAGGGGGGGGAGGTGAAGATGTTCTGGGGGTGGGGGAGGTGAAGCTGTACTAGGGGGTGAAGCTGCACTGGGGAGGGAAAATAAAGCTGTAATGGGGGGGGGATAAGGCTCCACACAGGTTTAAATTTATTTTTATCCTAACTTTATTGCAGCCGCTGCCCTGTAAGAAGCAGGAGCGGCGGCTGCAAGGGGAAAGAGGTGGCAAAAGGGACTGACAGGTGGAAAGTGAGGGCTGGAAGAGAGCTGAAAGGTGGGGAGGAGGTGGCTGGAATAGGGTTGTCAACCGGCCGGTTTTTCCATGGCCAGCCCGGCTGCCGGCAGAGATGTAAAACCGGCCATGGAAAAGTCGGTTTTTTGCTCTGGCCGCAAGATCGGAAGCAGCCAGAGCAAAAAAACGGCTTTTCTCCTGACTCCCGAAGTCCGCGGGGGAGGGAGCCGGGGAAGCCTGTGCGAGGCCCCGGCTCCCTCTACAATCGCCAGCGTGAAGATCTTTTTCCTTCACGCTAGCGGCTCTTTCTGTGAAGCCGCGATTGCTGGGAAAGGTTAAAGGCAATGCCCTTTAACCATTTCCAGCATTCGCGGCTTCACAGAAACAACCGCCAGCGTGAAGGAAAAGGATCTTCATGCTGGCGGTTGTACAGAGGGAGCCGGGGCCTCGCGTGGGCTTCCCCGGCTCCCTCTGAAGCACCTCAACCCGCCACGGGGCCGGCTGGGGGAGGCCGGAGGGGGATGGGGGAGGCCAAGGACTGGATGGGCTGTGATGGGGGGGGGGAGGCTAGGACTACAAATGGGCTTTGATGGGGGGGAGGCCAAGGACTGGGTGGGCTGTGATGGGGGTGTACCTGGACTGGAAATGGGCTATGGGGGGACCTGGACTGGAAATAGGCTATGGGGGGGGGGGGGACTGGACTGGAATTGAGCTATGGGGGGGTGTAACTGGAAAGGAAATGGGCTAGGGGGGGGGGCCTGGACTGGAATTGGGCTATGGTGGGGGGAGAGTGAACTTGGACTGAAAATAGGCTGTGATTAGGGGGGCTAGGACTGCAGATGGGCTGTGATGGTTGGGGGGACTTGGACTGGAAATGGACTGTGATGGTGGGGGGGACTAGAACTGCAAAATGGGCTTTGATGGTGGAGGGGGGCTAGGACTTGAAAGAGGCTGTGATGGGGGGACTTGGACGGGAAATGAGCTGTGATTTGGGGGGGGGGGGGCTAGGCCTGGAAATGGCCTGTGATGGGAGGGTTAGCACTGGAAATGGGCTGATGAAGAACTGGAATAGGACTGGAAATGGGCTGATGGGGGCTGGAATAGGACTGGAAGTGGGCTGACGAGGGGGCTAGGACTGGAAATGGGCTGATGTGGGGGCATGGGAGAATGGGACTAGAAGGGAGTGGATGCTGGATGGGTCTAGAACTATAAGGGATTTGATTTTGGGGAAGGACTAGAAGGGGATGGGGAATGAGAATGAGAATGGAGAGGGGAAAAGATAGATATTTTGTGTGGAAGAAAAGTCTATGATGGGCCGGGTATTCGGAGAGAGTAAGAGTGGATTGAGAATGGAAGGGTGAAATTTGAGTGGATGATATAGGAATAAGGAAAGAAATGGGGGAAAGAGCAAAAGGGAAATGATCAGTATGTTAAAGCAGATATAAAGAGAGAATGGAAACATCTAAAAGAGAAGAAAGGACAAATAGATAGCTCGCAGAAGACACGAAGAAACCAGAAGAAAGTGACTGGAGCAATTGCAGCTGAAAAATAAAAGGCCAGCCAGAAGGTAGAAAAATGCTTTTTATTTTGAATTTATTAACTGGAATATGTCTGGTCTGGGACGTGTGTATTGCTAACATCTTTGCGTTTTTGTTTAGTGCAAGAGGAAATTACTTTATAGTTTTATTTCTCCAGTGTTGTACATTTCATGTTTGGCTTTTGGGGATCCCAGTTTAATTATTATCTGACGAAGGGAGTTAGCCAACACTTATGCGCGGTAATTTTTGTGGGTGGGGCTGGAGTGCAGGGTGGGCGGGACAGGGGTGGGACCAGGGGCGGAGAATGGGTGGAGTATGGCGAGCCATAGGTGTCGGGTTTTTCTCGGTAAAAAAGTTGGTAACCCTATCTGGCACCACTCCTGACTCCAAAGAGGCATTGAAAAGGTCAGACAGTGGAGCCACTAGAATGTCCCCAGGTTCCCTCAGTATTCTTGGATGTATACCATCTGGATCCATGGCTTTGTCTACTTTTAGTTTAGCTAGTTCCTCACAAATACAGTCTTCTGAAAATCGTTCATTTCCTATTTTTGGGTGTTTTCCGAAGTCCTGCTCCTGGCCCCTCATCTGTGAACACAGAACAGAAATATTTGTTAAGCAATCCTGCTTTATCATCAATTTCTGCATATTCCTCCCCTGCATTCTTGAGTCTGACAATACCACTTTTGCCCTTCCTCCTGTCACTAGCATATCTGAAAAATGTCTTATCCTCGCATTTTATTACATTGGTTATTTCTTCTTTTGGTACCTTGTTTTCCTGACTACTTTGCTAGCTTCTCAAAGTTTTTCCAAATATAGATGCCTGTCTTCCTCTCTCTGTGATCTCTTGTATTTCATGAAGGCCTCACTCTTTTTCTTCATCTTTTCAGCTACTTCTTTTGAGAACCACAGTGGCCTCCTTTTCCTTTTACATTTATTTACCTTTCTAACAAAAAGATTTGTTGCCTTTAAAATATCCCTTTTCAGTTTTGTGCACTGTTTTTCTACATCCCTCGTCTGTTCCCATCCTGCTAACGACTCTCTGAGATATTGTCCCATCTTTGCAAAGTTAGTTTACCTAAAGTCTAAGACCCTTTCTTTTGAATGGATTATACCAGCCCGAATACTGAACCTTACCATCTGGTGATCATTGGATTTGAGATGATCTTCCACTATGACATCAGAAACACTTTCCCCATTGATAAGCACGAAGTCCAGTATGGCTCCCATCACGTGTGGGTTCTGTTACCAGCTGCCTGAATAGTTCTCTCTGTAGGGAATCCAGGATCTCCTTACTTCTAGATGAAACAGCAGTAGGGATGTGCCAATCCACATCCAGCCTGTTGAAATCACCTATCAGTAGCACTTCTGCTTTCATGGCAATACTGTGTATGTCTTCTATTAAATCTTCATCCACTTCTACTCCCTGTGAGAGGGATCTGTATATAACTCCAATGCAAATGGATTTCCCTTTCCCTCTTTCTACTTTAACCCACAGTGCCTCCTCTCTCCTTTTAAGCCTTGCAATTCTATAGCTTTAATATTATTTTTGACATATAGTGCCACTCCACCTCCCCTTCTTCCTACCCTGTCCTTCCTGAATAAAGTATGTTGTTGTTGTTGTTGTTAAGTGCCATCGAGTTGGTGTCGACTCATGATGACCCTCTGGATAGTTGTCCAAAATTGTGTTCAGTCTTCAGTCAGGTGGCTCATTGTTACCAGACTGGCACCCGTAGCTGCTGTTACTGTATCGATCCATCTCATTGCTGGCCTTCCTCTTTTGCGTTGACCTTCTATCTTGTCAAGCATGATGGCTTTCTCTAATGATCTCTCTCTTTGTATGATGTGTTCAAAGTGTGAAAGTTGAAGTCTTGTCATCTGAGCTTCTAAAGAAAGCTTAGGTTTGATCTCCTCTAGTACTGACTGGTTTGTTCTTCGGGCAGTCCATGGTATATTTATTTATTTATTTATTTATTTATCTATATTTTTCTATACCGCCCCTTCCAGCGATCAAGGGCGGTTTACAAGGAACATTTTAACAATTGTACACAGATGTATACATTTACATTGAACAATCAGATTCAACTATTTACAATGAACGGTTAAGTTTAACTATTTACATTGAACAAAACTTCAACTTCAAGATGTATTAGTAATACAAACAACCATTAAATTATTTACATTGGATATTTACAGTGGTGGTGGTTTGTGTATATTTTGGAATTTATTTCCTTTTATGACGTAAATCGGGGGTGTGTATGGGGTTTCAGACGGGGGGGGGGGGGGTGAGTTGTTTAGTTTTGAGCAAGGGGGTTTGTGTGTGTAATACCATGGTTATGGAGGTGTTTTGGGGGTATATGGGATTTCAAAGTGTTCAGTAAAGAGGTAAGTTTTTAGCTCTTTCCTGAACTGATAGAGGTCATTTATGACGCGAAGGTCTATTGGGAGGTCATTCCAGAGCGTAGGGGCAGTGAATGTGAATGCTCTGGAGCTAGTGGTTTTCTTTGTCTTCCTGAAGGCTTTTGGTGTGATAAGGGAGTGGGCTTCGTTTTGTCTGTGTGATCTAGTTTTGTTTGGTGATTGCAGTAGTGTGGATAGGTGTGAGGGGGCTATGTACTTTATGAGTTTAAAGGTTGTTAGGATAGTTTTGTATCTGATTCGGCTATTGATTGGGAGCCAGTGTAGTTCTAGCAGTATTGGGGTTACGTGGTCTGTTAGACGTGCTTTAGCTATTACTTTTGCACAGATGTTCTGAGCTCTTTGAAGAAGGTATGTGCTTTTTTGAGGGAGGCCTATTAATAGACTGTTGCAGTAGTCAAAGTGGGGGGTGATTAGTGTATTTACTATAGATCTAAAATCTTGAGTTTCTAGGAGTGGCCTTAGGTGCTGAATAGTTTTTAGTTTGTAGTAGATGGTTTTTACGGTTTGTTTTATGTGGTAGCATGGTGAGTGTGTGATCTATTATCACACCTAAATATTTACTTCTTTTCTAACAGGTATGGATGTTCTGTTAATTGTGATTGTTTCTGGGAAGGTGTTCTCTGTGGTTGATGACCTTGTTACGAACATTGCTTCCGTTTTTTTGAGGTTGATGCTGAGGTAGCTAGATTCTAACCAGCACCATAATTCAAAGGCATCAATTTTCTTACTGTCTATCTTTTTCACTGTCCAACTTTTGCATCCATATGAAGATCAAGAAAAGGTGGAAAGAATATACAGAGTTTTTATAAGATAAAGATCAAGTGCTGTTTCAACCTATACTTACGATCCGGAACCATTGATGATGAAAGAAGAGGTTGAAGCAGCATTGAAAGCCTTATCAAAGAACAA
The DNA here is from genome assembly GCA_033557465.1 of Ichthyophis bannanicus. Taxonomy (NCBI): domain Eukaryota; kingdom Metazoa; phylum Chordata; class Amphibia; order Gymnophiona; family Ichthyophiidae; genus Ichthyophis; species Ichthyophis bannanicus. The sequence goes on from CM066031.1 coordinate 1,222,456,599, forward strand.
AGCACCAGGCATTCCTGCTGCCTCAATCACACTCCTCCCTCTCTTTTGAAGTCCACTCCATTTGCCTCTTCACACCACTTCCCCTCCGAGTAGCTGTTATCTATCGCCCATCCGACAAATCCAAATCGACCTTCCTTACCGATTTCGACTCCTGGCTTTCCATCTTTCTAGATCCCTCTTCCCCCACTCTTATTCTTGGCAACTTTAGCATTCATGTCGATAACCCCTCTGACCCCCATGCTTTAAAGCTCCTCGCTCTCACCTCCTCGTTTAACCTTCAACTTTGCTCCACTGCCCCCACCCACCTGCATGGCCATTGCCTTGACCTGATACTCTTCTCTAATTCCTCTCCCTTAAACTTCCACAACTCAATCCTTCCCTCATCTGACCATCACCTTTTAACCTTCAATCTTCAGCTTCCATTGTCTCAACCCTGTCCCGTCTCCTCTGACTTATTTATAAACCTTCATAATATTGATCCCTTGACTCTCTCCACCATTTCTCCATCTCTTGCCTCCCTTATGTCCTCCAAGTCCGTCAACGAGGCAGTAGTCTCTTTTAATGCTGCACTATCCTTGGCTCTTGATACTCTTGCCCCGCCCACCCCACGTCCTGTTAGATGTTCTGCTCCTCAGCCCTGGCTTTCATCTACAACCCATTATTTACGCATTTGTGCCCGTTCTGCTGAACGCGCCTGGACCAAATCCCGCTCCCCGGAAGACCTTCTACACTTCAAATTCATGCTTGGCTCCTTCCAGTCAGCCATAGCACTTGCCAAACAAAAATACTACATCCATCTGACTAACTCCCTAGCCTCTGATCCTCGCCGCCTCTTTAATACCCTCAATTCTCTCCTCAAGGTGCCCCTGCCCCCAGTCCCGCCCTCCCTTTCTGCCCAAACCCTTGCCGACTACTTCCATGACAAAATCCACAAGATCACTCTCCAATTCCCCACACCCTCATCTACCTCCCCCCTCCCCAATTCTCCCCACCCCCTGACTTCCTCTGCTACCCTCTCTTCCTTCCCTACGATCTCCGAAGAGGAAACCACACTCCTTCTTTCCTCCTCTAAACCTGCCACCTGTTCCTCTGACCCTATCCCCACCCATCTTCTACACCCCATCTCCCCCACCGTTATCCCCTCCATCTCTCATATTCTCAACCTATCACTCTCCACAGCAACTGTCCCCATCGATTTCAAACATGCTATTGTCACACTCTCCTCAAGAAACCCTCACTCGATCCTACCTGTCCTTCTAACTATTGACCCATCTCCCTTCTTTCCTTCATATCTAAACTACTAGAACGAGCAGTCCACCACCACTGCCTCGACTTCCTCACCTCCCAGGCCCTCTTGGACCCACTACAATCTGGCTTCTGTCCCCTACACTCCACCGAAACGGCTCTTACAAAAGTCTCCAATGACTTGTTCCTCGCTAAATCCAAGGGCCTCTACTCTGTCCTCATCCTTCTCAACCTCTCCACTGCCTTTGACACTGTTGACCACAATCTCCTCCTCTCCACCAATGTTCCCTCTAATGTTCTGTAGGCTGTGTGCGCATAAAATATCAGCTGTGCAGCTTTTGAAGGAAGGTTAAATTTTTGTGCGCCACATAACGACACTCAGAGTTATATACTTTAAAATTTGATTACACTTCAGAATACAGTATGTACACCACATTGATTTTAATCAAATTAAATGAAAATAGATGATTACTAAATGAAGCGGAAAACTTCTAGTAATTACAATCACAACTTTTAAATTTTAAGACATCTGTGGTGTTTTCTATCAGAATCAGAACCGTAATTTTTGTGCGCTCTGTTGTAAAGTATGTGCGCTCGCTCAGCGAGGTGTGTGCGCACGCACACGCGCACAGCTTAGAGGGAACAGTGCTCTCCACCCTTTCCTCACTTGGTTTCAAGGGCGCCGTATTATCCTGGTTCTCCTCCTACCTCTCCCATCGCTCCTTTAGTGTATGCTCTGGTGGCTTCTCCTCCTCTCCCACCCCATTCCATGTTGGTGTACCCCAGGGTTCCGTATTGGGCCCCCTCTTTTCTCTCTCTACACCCAATCCCTTTGCGCGCTTTTCTCCTCCCATGGTTTTCAGTACCATCTGTATGCCGATGACTCACAAATCTACCTCTCTACACCTATTATCTCTCCAGCAATCCAAACCAAGATCTCTGCCTACCTTTCTGACATCGCTGACTGGATATCTCATCGCCGCCTGAAATTGAACATGGCAAAGACTGAACTCCTCATCTTTCCCCCAACTACTCCCCTCCTCTTCCCCCTTTCTCAGTCTCCGTGGATGGATCTATGATCCTTCCTGTTCCCTCGGCCCGCAATCTGGGGGTTATCTTTGACACCTCTCTCTCCTTCTCCACACATATCCAGCTCGTTGCTAAACCCTGCCGCTTCTTTCTCTACAACATTATCAAAATCTGCCCCTTCCTGTCGGAACACACCACCAAAATGCTTATCCACTCCTTAATCTCCTCTCGCCTCGACTATTGCAATCTACTCCTTGCTGGTCTCCCCGTGAGCCATCTCTTCCCCCTTCAAGCTATACAAAACTATGATGCTCAACTAATCTTCCGCCAATCCCGCCATGCCCACATTACTCCTCAAGTTGCTCCATTGGCTCCCCATCCAATTCCGCATCCAATTCAAACTTCTCCTGCTGACCTATAAATGCATTCACTCTGCGGCCCCTCAATACCTCTCATCTCGCCCCACATCCCCTCTCGAGAACTTCACTCCACTAAAAAATTACTTCTATCTAGGCCTTTCACTTGCACCGCTAACTCCCGACTTCATTCCTTTCACCTTGCTGCACCCTATGCCTGGAACAGCTTACCTGTGTCTATACGCCAGGCACCCTCCCTGGCCGTCTTCAAATCCAGGTTAGAAACCCATCTCTTCACTGTCACTTTCAGATCCTGTCTTCTAGCCCTCATCTTAACCTAACCCCCATCATTTTCATGACCGAACTGTAAAACCCATTGAATTGACTAATGCTCCGTATTGTTTTGACTAGATTGTAAGCTCGGAAGAGCAGGGACTGTTTCTTGTATGTATATCTGTACAGCGCTGCGTGCGTGGCGCTATATAAGTGTTTAATAGTAGTAGTAGTTGTAGTAGCATTCCCATAGAAGTATTACAGCAATCTGATGCAGCTGTTACCATACTTACAAGGCTCTGCCAGGAAATTTGGAAGACAACATCATGGCCAACTGACTGGAAAAGATCTGTGTTTATACCAATACTAAAGAAAGGTGATCCAACTGACTGTGGAAACTATCGCACAATCGCTCTGATCCCACATGCCAGCAAGATTCTACTGAAGATTATTCAACAGAGACTACAACCATACCTGGAACAAGAACTACCTGAAGTGAAAGCAGGGTTCAGGAAAGGGCAAGGAACAAGAGACATCATCACGGATGTGAGATGGATCCTTGAAGAGACTAAAGAATTCCAAAAGGATATCTATTTATGCTTTTTTGACTACAGCAAGGTTTTTGACTGTGTAGACCATGAGAACTCTAGGCCACATTAAGAAGCATGGGTATACCAGAACACCTAATCGTTCTCTTGCACAATCTGTACATTGATCAAGAAGCAACAGTTTGAACAGAACAAGGAGAAACAGAATGGTTTAAAATCAGCAAAGATGTGTGACAAGGCTGTGTATACTGTACTTTCCCTCTACCTGTTTAATTTATATGCAGAACAAATCATCAGAGAAGCAGGATTATATGAAGACAACAGAGGTGTGAAGATTGGTGGAAGACTCATCAACAACCTTCGCTATGCTGATGATACCACATTACTGGCTGAAAGTGAAGATGATCTGAATAAAGTATAGTCCGTATAATTACATCCCAGTCATGGTTTTCTGTGAACCATGTCTCCTTAATCGTCATGAAATCCAAGTCAGCCTCTTCCATTAAACCTTCAACATCTGGAATCTTATTTCCCATGCTACGGGCATTTATACACACCGCTTTCCAGATGTTGCCACTATTACCCATTTCTACAGAGGTATTTAATGCTTCACTTACCTGGGGGCTTTCTTCACCCATCCCCAACGAATCTAGCTTAAAGCCATCTTCATTAGGTTAGCCATTCTGCTGCTGAAGACACTTTGACCCTTATTGGACAGATGGAAACCATCTCTGCTTTGCAGCCCTTGGAACTTCATCCCATGGTCCAGGAAACCAAACCGCTCTCAGTGACACCATCCACACAGTCATGCATTCATCTCCAGGATGCGAGCTTCTCTGCCTCAGTCTTTACACTCAACAGGGAGAATTGAAGAGAACACCACCTGTGCACCTGTCTGCTTCACCCTCTATCCCAGAGCCATGAAGTCACATTTGATATGCTTGAAGGGATACCTAAGCTTGAAGAATGGTCTAGAATTTGGCAGCTGGGATTTAATGTTAAAAAATGCAAGGTCATGCATTTGGGCTGCAGTAGTCCAAGGGAGCAATATAGTATAGGGGTGAAGTACTTTTGTCCACTAAAGAAGAGTGTGCTGGGCCTCATTTGCATAAGGGGCCTCATTTGCATAAATATTTGTATAATGTTACCATACACTAACTTTTAGTAAACATGCCTCTTCATGAGTGTATGGATAAAGAAAGACTAAAAGATTTCTATATTACTATAATCCAGTGCCAACCGCCAGGCACATTAGGAGCTACTACAAACACTGCCCATTTAGAACCCATAGCAAACCCGCCGTATCATAACAGCACTACCAGGACTCACAAAGCACCATACCCTACCTATCAAAAGGCAACACTGCAAATATTAAACCAATACATTTCAGAGATTAACAATACATGACCTACTGGGGAAAGAGAACAAGTGGCAATGTCAAATAGGAATTACATAAACAGAATACCTCAGCTCAGTTACACATGCAGAACACAGACCATCACCAAACAAGGAATCACAATTTAGAAACAGGAAGACAATAATTAAACTGGGAACCCTAAAAAGCCAAACTTGGAATGTACAACAACAATGTAGAAATAAAACTATAAATTAATTTCCTCTTGTACTAAACAAAGCACAGACGTTAATGATGCACATTTCCCAGAGCTGTCATATTCCAGTTAATAAATTCAAAATAAGGAGATATCTTTGTATCTTTTGTGCATTTTTTTTTCAGTTTCAATTTCTCCAGACACTTTCTTCTGGTTTCTTTGTGTCTTCTGCTAACTCTCCATCGTCTGCTGTCCATTTGTCCTTTCTTCTCTCTTCTAGTTTTTTTCCATTCTCTTACATCTGCTTTAACATACTAATCTTTCTCCTTTTGCTCTTTTCTCATTCCTTTTTCATCCACTCAAATTTTACCCCTCCATCCTCAATCCACACTTGCTCTCCCAATACCCGGACAATTGTAGATTTTTCTTCCCTCCCACACAAAATATTTTTCCCCTCTCCATTTCACTCTCCCAGCCCCATCCCATTCTAATCTCCCCCAACGTCAGCTCCCTTCTAGTTCCAGCCCCACCCAGTATCCGCTCCCTTCTAGTCCCCGCATCAGCCCATTTCCAGTCCTAGCCCCCCCATCAGCCCATTTCCAGTCCTAGCTCCCCAATCCATTTCCAGTCCTATCCGAGTCCCTCCATCAGCTCATTTCCAATACCAGCCTCCCATCAGCCCATTCCTAGTCCTTTCCTAGCCCCACCATCAGCCCATTTCCAATCCAAGCCCCCCATGAGCCTACTTCCAGTTCCAGCCCCTTCATGAGTCCATTTCAATTCAAGCCCCACCACAGCCCATTTCCAATCTTAGCTCCCCCAACACCCAATTCCCAGTCCTATCCTAGCCCCTTCATCAGCCCATTTCCTGTCCTAGCTCCCTCCCCTCACAGCCCATTTCCATTCCAATCCCCCTCCCCATCAGCTATTTGCAGTTCAAGCCCCCCTTCCACTCAGCCCATTTCCATTCCAAGCCCCCTCCCCATCAGCTATTTGCAGTTCAAGGACCCCCTGTCCCTCAGCCCATTTGCATTCCAAGCCCCGTCCCTATCAGCTATTTGCAGTTCAAGCCTTCCCTTCCACTCAGCCCATTTTCAGTCCTAGCAACCCCCCCAACCCATTACCAGTCCTCGCCATCTGTGGTGAAGAGCACCCTCCTGAGGAAATGGAGACTGAAGGAAATCCTGAAATGCAGCAGGATTTACACAGGATTTACAATCCTAAAAGAAAAAAAAAGCCCTCTTCTGGTGAGCTGAGAATGAAGACCAGCCCAGGGGAGGAGTTGAGCAGTGCTGATTGGGCACACCCAGGGGTTGGACGGGGTGTGTCTGAAAAAGAATCCCTTTATGAAGTGGTGAAGGACGCTGCTAAACAGATTAAGGGGATCAAGAAGAACAAGAAGGGAGAGAATAGCTTGAAGCAGAATTCCCAGGAGCAGAGGACCTGTGAGCAGAGGGCCTGGAAGCAGAAGCAGAATAGCTGTGAGAAACAGGAAAGCCATGAGCAGATGACCAGGAAGCAGTTTGGCTGCACGTCTGAGCCTGGTAGCAACAGAGGACCTGCAAGGATCTTAACAGGTGCTTGGAAAGGAAGCCCTACGAGAAGAGGACGAAGCCCTGGTTTAGAGTCTTGGGAAAAGGCAGAGCCCTCGTGGATACAGTTTGGACCGGAGAGACCCAGAAGCACTCACAGCTACAAAGCTTTTGAGCTACCTAAAAGGAGAGGAGCCTGGCAGAAAGACAGCAGTTTCTATAGGAACCTGGATAGAGAAGGTAAAGTCCCATCTCCTATATTTAAGGCTGTTTTAAAAGATCCCAATTGTTACCCTGAGTCATTCAAGCCAAGAGCTGAAGGGGGAAACATTATTGACTGGGAGAAAAACTCAGTGTTGGCTGACAACTGTTTGTCAGGAAACTGAACAGGCTGAATTGCTCCTTCAGGACTTTAAAGAATTCTTAGAATTGAAAGCAGGCAGACAGTCAAAGCTGAATGAGGACAATAGTTCTGTGCAGTCAGAAGATTTTATGCAAGTGGAAAATGCCTTACCTTTGATAAACTCTGACGATAATAGCATGGACTGTTCAATATGCTGTAAGGAAATAGCAGTATAACAAAGCTTGCCTGTACCTTGTATGAAAAGAATACAACGTGGAAGTTTCTGCTGCCGTGCTCTGAAAACCTAATTGTTTGCACCTGAGTTTGAGTTCGCACTGTGAATGGAACAGTGATTGCATGAGGCTGCAATATATGTAAGTCACCTCTTGAGGCAGAGCTGAGTTAAGCTCCATAGCTGATCTCACTTTACGTTGTCTTATATTCCTGAGTTTCTTCTGTTACCATTTAAAGCACCATTTATGTTCATGTATCTGAATTTTGATGCGCTGGAGGAATCTCCCCAACACGAATAAAATATTCTTGCAAAGCCTTACCGTCTCTGGCGCAACTACATTTATCAGTGAGAGAAAGGAGAACAAAACTACATCTCCCATCATTCCAAGGGAATAGTTTTAATCCATTCCTCACGGGACAATAGGCCACTCCTGTCCTTTAGCCCTAGGGCGGGGGCAGGAGCGTCGCACATCCCATAGCCTATTACCTGTCCTAAACCCCCATCATCCCACTCCCAGTCCTAATCCCATCAGCCCATTTCCAGTCCTAAACCCCCATCACCCAATTTTCAGTTTAAGCCCCCCCTAGCCCATTACCAGTCCTAACCCCCCATCAGCCCACTTCCATTCCAAGCCCCCGTCCCCCATCAGCTATTTGCAGTTCAAGCCTTCCCTTCCACTCAGCCCATTACAGTCCTAGCCCCCCCCCATAGCCTATTACCAGTCCTAAACCCCCATCAGCCCACTCCAATCCTAATCCCATCAGCCCATTTCCAGTCTTAACCCCATCACCAATTTTCAGTTTAAGCCCCCCCTCCATAGCCCATTACCAGTCCTAATCCCCATCAGCCCACTTCCAGCCCTAATCCCATCAGCCCATTTCCAGTCCTATCCCCCATCACCCAATTTTCAGTTTAAGCGCCCCCAGCCCATTACCAGTCCTAACCCCCCATCAGCCCACTTCCATTCCAAGCCCCTGTCCCCCATCAGCTATTTGCTGTTCTAGCCTTCCCTTCCACTCAGCCCATTACAGTCCTAGCCCCCCCATAGCCTATTACCAGTCCTAAACCCCCATCAGCCCACTCCAATCCTAATCCCATCAGCCCATTTCCAGTCCTAACCCCATCACCCAATTTTCAGTTTAAGCCCCCCCTCCATAGCCCATTACCAGTCCTAATCCCCATCAGCCCACTTCCAGCCCTAATCCCATCAGCCCATTTCCAGTCTTAGCCCCCCCATAGCCCATTACCAGTCCTAACTCCCCCATCACCCCCTTTCCAGACTTAGCCCCCCCATAGCCCATTACCAGTCCTATATCCCCCATCACCCCATTTTCAGACTTAGCCCCCCCCCTAGCCCATTACCAGTCCTAACCCCCCATCAGCCACCTTCCAGTCTTAACCCCATTAGCCCATTTCCAGCCCTAACCCCCCCCCCCCCCCAGCCTAGGGAAAATTTAAAATAATAAAAAAGCTGTCTGCTGCTGGCCTGCCGCTGCCACCGTGGCAGATTCAAGTGTCCCGCGGGGCCCCCCCTGCCCGGCAGAGCCTGCCCTCCCTGCATCAGCTCCCTCTTCGCAGTCGAAACCGGCTTTCAGAGCGTGAAGGGAGAGTTTCTCCCTCGCGGCTCTGTTAAGCCCGTGGGCGCTGATGGGAAAGCAGGCCGGCAGCAGACAGCTTTTTTTTAAAAAATGTAAAATTTACTTTTAAGCAGAATGTTCTTTGCGCGGGGCCCCCTGAAACGCGGGGCCCTGTGCAAAAAACATTCTTGCTCAATGGGCGGGCCGGCCCTGCCTCAGTGTGGTTGTGTCTGATGATCTTAAAGTAGATAAACAGGTACAAAAGCAACAGCAAAAGCTAGAAGGATGCTTGGGTGCATATGGAGAGGAATGGGTAGCAGAAAAAAGGAGGTGATAGTGCCTCTGTATAAGTCTTTGGTGCGACCTCATTTGGAGTATTGTGTGCAATTCTGGAGGCCGCACATTCAAAAGGATATAAACAGGATGGAGTCAGTACAGAGGGTGGCTACTAAAAAGGTTAGTGGTCTTCATTATAAAGCATATGAGGACAGACTTAAGGATCTTAATATGTACACCATAGAGGAAAGGTGGAATAGAGGTGATATGATTGAGACGTTTAAATACCTCCTTGGCATAAATGCACAGGGGGAGAGCCTCTTTCGATTGAAAGCAAGTTCTGCTATGAGGGGACATGGGATGAGGGTGAAAGAGGATAGATTCAGGAGTGATATGCGGAAATATTTGTTTACGGAAAGAGTGGTGGATGCATGGAATAGTCTCCCAGTGGAGGTGGTAGAGATGAGGACAGTATCTGAATTCAAAAAAGCATGGGACAAACACAGAAGATCTCTAAAGGAAAAAGGGGGACTGTTGTAGTTGTTGATATGGAAGGACAGACTAGATAGGCCATGTGGTCTTTTTCTGTCATCATTTTTCTATGTTTCTATCATTTGTGCCGACACAGATGAGCAACATCAGATAATAGTAGGCTTGATGAGTCTCTTTAACATCTCAGATTTTAGCACCTGGCAGACAGCACACCTCTCTGGACATCAAATCTGTTCGGCAGATGGATGCTTCAATACCCATAAAAACATAAGAAATGCCATACAGAGTCAGACCAAGGTCCATTAAGCCCAGTATCCTGTTTCCAACAGTGGCCAATCCAGGTGATAAGTACCTGGCAGGTATCCAAAGTCCACAGCATCCACAACGCTCTTCCTGGGGTAAGCAGTGGATTTCCTGGGTCCTCTAATTGTTTATGGACCTTTCCTCCAGGAACTTGTCTAAACCTTTTTTAAACCCAGCTACACTAACAGCTTTTACTACATCTTCCGGTAACAAATTCAAGAGTTTGATTACGCATTGAGTGAAAAAAATATTTTCTCTTGCTAGTCTTAAATGGGTTACAATGTAGCTTCATTGTGTGTCCTCTAGGCTTTCTACTTTTTGATTACACAAACAACCGATCTATGTTAACCCGTTGCATTCCATTCATTAATTTATAGATCTCTATCATATCTCCCCTCAGCCTTCTCTTTTCCATGTTGAAGAGCCCTAACCTTTTAAGCCTTTCCTCATAGGGTATCCTTCCATCCCCTTTACCATTTTGGTGGCTCTTCTCTGTACCTTTTCTAATTCCGCTATATCCTTTTTAAGATACGGCGACCAGAATTGCACACAATATTCAAGGTGCAGTCGAACCATGGAACAATATGGAGACATTATAATATCCTTTGTTTTATCCTCCATTCCTTTCCTTATGATTCCTAGCATTCTATTTGCTTTCTTGGCTGCCGCTGCACACTGGGTAGAGGGTTTCAACATATTATCCATGATGACGCCTAAATCTTTTTCCTGGTTGATGGTTTCCAAAGTGGTACCTCGCATCGTGTAACCAAAGCTTGGGTTGTTCTTTTCTAGGTGCATAACTTTGCACTTGCCACATTAAATTTCATCTGCCATTTGGACGCCCAGTCTTCTAATTTATCAAGGTCCTCTTGCTATTTCTCACAATCTTCTTGGATTTTAACAACTTTGAATAATTTTGTGTCATCTGCAAATTTGATCACCTCACTCGTTATTCCCATTTCCAGGTCATTTATGAATATGTTATAAAGCAGCGGGCCCATCACAGATCCCTGGGGTACTCCACTATTTACTTTTCTCCATTGAGAAAATTGGCCATTTAGCCCTACTCTGCCTTCTATTTTTTAACCAGTTTCTGATCCACAATACTACACTGCCTCCAGTACCATGACTTTTTAATTGCGCCAATAGACTCTCATAAGGGACCTTGTCAAAGGCTTTCTGAAAGTCCAGATACACTATATCAACCGGTTCACCTTTGTCTACTTGTTTATTCACACCTTCAAAAAAATATAACAGATTAGTAAGACAAAAGTTTCCTTGGCTAAGGCTTTCTCCCATTAGACCTTGACTATACACATTTTCAGTAATTTTATTCTTTATAATGGTTTCTATAATTTTTCCTGGTACTGATGTCAGACTCATAGGTCTGTAGATCACCCCTGGAACCCTTTTTAAATATTGGCGTTACATTAGCCATTCTCTACTCTTCAAGTACTACAGTTGATTTTAATGATAGTTTACAGATTACTAATAGTAGGCCTGCAATCTCATATTTCAATTCTTTCAATATCCATGCATGTATTTTTTAATTCGGTCCAGGTGATTTGGTACTCTTCAGTTTATCAAATAGTTGTAATACATCTTCCTGGTTTGTCAATATTTCTTTCGTTTTTCTGATACATCACCTTTATATACCATTTCAGGCACAGGTAAATTCCCTACATCTTCTTTAGTAAAGACCGAAGCAAAGAATTCATTCAGGCTCTCTGCTATGGCCTTGTCTTCACTTAGCGCCTCTTTTACTCCTCCATCAAACTGACTGTCTCACAGGTTTTTTGCTATGAATGTATTTGAAAAAGTTTTTATTATATGTTTTTGCTTCCACGACAAGCTTTTTTTCAAATTCTCTCTTTGCCTGCCTTATCAATGCCTTGCATTTAACTTGGCAGTGCTTGTGTTTCTACCCCTCAGAAGAGAGTCACCAACCACCACTACCTGTTACTTCCTTGTGCTGACTGATTCTGCAACTTTGGGGTGCTCAAGCTGTGGTTCTTCCCTTTCCTCGGATGCTTCCACTTCTTCCATTTCCAGGGATGCATACTGGTTCTTCAGTTCAAGGGCTGGAAGAGTTGGAGTGTTGATACTGCAGGCCCTGGTGACTCGTGTCCAACCTTTTTCCTTCTGTAGCTTCCCATCTTCACCTCTGGATGTTTCAAGAAGCATCTCGTCAATGTAGTTCTCACTGCCTCTAATAATGCTTCTCTGCCTCTCCACCTCTTCCCTGAGCTCCTCCACTTCTCTCCCGAGAGTCTCAGCATGCAGGCATCCTGCACATGGAACTGGTCCTTCAACTGGCATTGGGATCTCTGTCTGGACAGAGGCAGAAGCTATAATGGGAGCAGCAGCTTTAGCAATATGATTTTTCCCAGCCATTGTTTTGTTGATGGAGCTTTGGTACCTGTTGAAGTAAAAGAGACCTACCAGAGTCCCTATCTGTTCCTCAGCTCTCCTTTAAGAGAAAAAGCAGTTAACCTCTTTTAAGTGTGTTCTAACAGTGCTTGTCTATGTCCCTATGTGTAGCTAAATGGGGAATTGCCCTATAAAGCAAAAATGCTCACATGGAGTGGGTAGGTGTCAGGGTGAGTAGGGAGGGGCCTAACACCTAATGAAGTCAGTGGCTTCAAAGAGTTAGCAGTGAATGGGCAGCTAGAACAAAGACAATGAACTCTAACTGACAGAGCCTTGCCCAAAACCACAAGCACACAAAAAATTCCCCCCTTTGCAGTACAGAAAAAAGAAAGACTTATCCTTTGAAAAAGAACAGCAAAACCCCTTTGAGAATTAGCTTTTAAAAAAGAACACCTAAATCCCTTTGAGAGTTTTTAGGCAGAGTATTTATTACCTTGCATTGCAATGGAGTCCGTCAGGAATGCCAGAACCTGAAAGGCCCTGTAGACTCTTATACAGCACTGCCTTGCTGCTTAGGAAGCTACTCTATGGCCACTTAACACCTGATGAGGTGAGTGGCTTCAAAGAGTTAGCAGTGAATGGGCAGCTGGAACAAAGACAATGAACTCTAACTGACAGAGCCAGGGCCGGATTTAGCTATACGCCATGTACGCCATGGCGTAGGGCCCACAGCTGCAAAGGGCCCACAAAAATTGAACTAGTTAGGCTTTTTTTTTTAAATAAAATAAAAAAAAACCTGCTGGCTGCCGCCGCGGGGCCCCCTCTGCTGCCGCGGCAGCATGGACTGACCCGCGGGGGCCCCCTCTGTAAGCTCGGTCCCCTCCCTCCGTGCCTCCGTGTCTCCCTCCGTGCAGGCTGCTAGAGACGCGAAGGCAGACTGTCTCCTTCTGCCTTCCCGGCTCTGTTAAGCCCGCAGGGGCTGATGGGAAATTGCCCATCAGCCCCTGCGGGCTTAACAGAGACGCGAAGGAGACAGTCTGCCTTCGCGTCTCTCACAGCCTGCACGTAGGGAGACACGGAGGCACGGAGGGAGGACCGCGCTTACAGAGGGGGCCCCCGCGGGTCAGTCCATGCTGCCGCGGCAGCAGAGGGGCCCCGCGGCGGCAGCCAGCAGGTTTTTTTTTTAAATTAAATTTTACTTTAGGGCCGGGGGAGGGGGAGGGGGTAGGACTGGTAATTGGGGGGCTGGGACTGGGGCTGGAAATGGGTTGGGACTGGGACTGGAAATGGGCTGGGACTGGGACTGGAAATGGGTTGGGGGGATTAAGGCTGGAGGTGGGCTGATGAGGTTTAGGACTGGTAATGGGCTGTGGGCTGTTGGGGGGGGTTAGAACTGGTAATGGGCATTGGGGGGGTTAAGACTGGTAATGGGCTGTGGGCTGATGGGGTCTGTCTGGGAATGGGCTATGGGGGGGGCTAGGACTGGAAATCGTCTGTTCGCGTTAATACTCGAGGTGGGCTGATGGGGGTAGGACGGGTAATGGGCTGTTGGGGGGGGTTAGAACTGGTAATGGGTTTTGGGGGGTTTAGACTGGTAATGGGCTGTGGGCTGATGGGGGCTGTCTGGTAATGGGCTATGGGGGGGCTAGGACTGGAAATGTGCTGGGGGGTTAAGACTGGAGGTGGGCTGATGGGGTTAGGACTGATAATGGGCTGATGGGGGGGGTTTAGAACTGGTATGGGCTTTGGGGGGGGTTAAGACTGGTAATGGGCTGTGGGCTGATGGGGGCTGTCTGGTAATGGGCTATGGGGGGGGGGGTTAGGACTGCAAATGGGCTGGGGGGGTTAAGACTGGAGGTGGGCTGATGGGGTTAGGACTGGTAATGGGCTGTGGGCTGATGGGCTGATGGGGGGGGTGTAAGGACTGGCAATGGGCTATGGGGGTCTGACTGGAAATGGGTTTATGGGGTTAGGACTGGAAGTGTGCTCATGGGTGGTTAGTACTGGAAATGTGTTATAGGGGGGCTTAAACTGAAAATGGGGTGATGGGGGGTTAGGACTGGTATTGGGTTGGGGGGTTGCTAGGACTGGAAATGGGCTGATGGGTGGCTAGGACTGGAAATGGGCTGATGCAGGGACTAGAAGGGAATGGATGCTGGGTGAGGCTGGAACTAGAAGGGAGCTGATGTTGGGGGAGGATTAGAATGGGATTGGGCTGGAAGAGTAAAATGGAGAAGGTAAAAATATTTTGTGTGTGAGGGATAAAAAAATCTACAATTGGCCGGGTATTGGGAGAGTAAGTGGGGATTGAGGATGGAGGGGTAAAATTTGAGTGGATGAAATAGGAATGAGGAAAGAGCAAAAGGAGAAAGATTAGTATGTTAAGCAGATGTAGAGAGAGAATGGAAAAAAACTAGAAGAGAGAAGAAAGGACAAATGGACAGCAGACTATGGAGAGTTAGCAGAAGACATGAAGAAACCAGAAGAAAGTGGCTGGAGCAATTGCAGCTGAAAAAAATGCACAAAAGGTAGAAAAATATCTCTTTATTTTGAATTTATTAATTGGAATATGTCAGCTCTGGTAAATGTGCATCATTAACGTCTGCCGCTGTGTTTAGTACAAGAGCAAATTAATGTATAGTTTTATTTCTACAGTGTTGTACATTCCAAGTTTGGCTTTTGGGATTCCCAGTTTAATTATTGTCTTCCCTGTTTCTAAAATGTGGATTACTTGTTTGGTGATGGTTCTATGTTCTGCATGTGTAACTGAGCTGAGGTGTTCTGTTTATATAATTCCTATTTGACATTGCCACTTGTTCTCTTTCCCCAGTAGGTCATGTATTGTTGTTCTCTGAAATGTATTGGTTTAATATTTGCAGTGTTGCCTTTTGATTGGTAGAGTATGGTGCTTTGTGAGTCCTGGTAGTGCTGTTAGGATACGGCGGGTTTGCTATGGGTTCTAAATGGGCAGTGTTTGTAGTAGTTCCTAATGTGTCTGGCAGTTGGCACTGGATGTAATGTAGAAATCTTTTAGTCTTTCTTTATCCATACACTCATTAAGAGGCACGTTTACTAAAAGTTAGTATATGGTAACATTATGCAAATATTTATGCAAATGAGGCCCCTTATGCAAATGAGGCCCACACCCCCCTTGGGCCGCCCCTGCTGGGGGCCCACAATTTTTGTTGGCATAGGGCCTCACTCAAGGTAAATCCGGCCCTGGACAGAGCCTTGCCTAACACTACAAGCACACAAAAATATTCCCCTTTTGCAGTATATAAAAAAGAAAGACATCCTTTGAAAAAGAACAGCAAACCCCTTTGAGAATTAGCTTTTAAAAGAGAACACCTAAACCCCTTTGAGGTCTTTCAGACAGAATATTACCTCGCTTTGCAGTGAAGTCCGTCAAATCGATTTCCTTTTATATAGGCTGGGCTGTAGCAATAGTCCCAGAGGAGAGGTTCCCTCCCCCTTTCCCCATTTCCCAGTTCCTTGATTCCCATGTAACTACTGTACACAGTCATTTAAATTATGGTATTCCAATAAATCACCACCACAACAAACAAGGGAAAAGAAAAGGAGAAAAGAAGAAAAAGAGACTGGCACATAGCTGGGAATGGAGCTAGAGCTTTTGGTGCACCCTCCTACATGTACAGAAAGGGACACTGCAACATAAAAACAGTGTGGCAGCTTTTGGTATTCCTCAAATGTTGGCCCTGCACATAGTCTCTTGTCTGCCACCACCTATGTAACTTTGTAGCTTTGCTTCAGCAATGGAAGTCACCACCACTTAATTGCAGACTGTATTACCAACAGCAAGTTTGTCCTACACACTTATCCCAAATTGGAGGAGCCAAACATCAGTTTATTTCAAAAAGTAAATCCTGGCAACAGAACTTATATTGTGAACCGCGCTGATTCTGAATAGAGCGGTATATAAGAGCCTGTAATAAATAATAAATAATAAATAAATAAACTTAGCTTGCAACTCAGCTTGTCCAAAAACAGTTCAACAAAAATCAATTTACCTGAAAAATCCTAGCAGCAAAACTCAGCTTATCTAAAAACAATTCTTTTACCTTGGCCAAGGAGTGTCACCTCCTCCTCCTTTGAGCACCTGGGTGAGAGACTTCTGCTGTCCTTCTCAGCTTATATACTGCTGGGTCTGACCCCTTTTGGGTCTTACCCTGCTCAGCTGCTTTGGGAACAAGCTTCCGCTGTGACGTAAATTGTTGGGGAAAGTTCTGCAGTTTCTCTTCTTTCTCTTGTTCCCTAGAAAATTTGAGTAAGAGAATATATACCCTGCCACATACCTTCCCCCTCTTTCCTTGGCTTTTTACCTCTTCCTCCCCAGATTTATCCATTCCTTTCTTAGAAAGGATGCCTGCAATCACATGATCTTTTCCTGACATATAGATTACCTGAAAATTGTTTGTCTGTGGGCCGAGGTACCATCTTATCAACCTGAGATTGATGTTTTTCATGAGACACAACTATTCTAGAGACACATGGTTGGTCGTAAGGGTAAATGACCTCCCTGATGGGTAATAATGGAGGGTATCAATGGCCCACTCCCCTGACAAATATTTATTTTCTATTGTTGAATATTTTTGTTTGATTTTTGTCAGTTTTCTACTGAGGTACAATACAAGATATTCCTTGGGCCCCTGACTCAATACCCCACTTAGATCTATTCCAGAAGCATCTGCCTGCAGTTAAATCTTCTTTTTAAAATCAATAATATTTAACATGGGCTCTTGGCATAATATAGCCTTTAGTTCCTGAAATGCCTGGTTGTGCTGTCCCTCCCACTATATTCTGTTAGGTTGGGAGTTCTGTGATAAGTCGGTGAGGGAGCTCACTAAATGAGCAAACTTGGGGATGAACTTCCTGTAATATCGGACGAGCCCAAGGAAAGTTCACAGTTGGATTTTTTTTTGGTTGTTGTCTCCACTACCTTTGAGAACACCAGCTTTATTATTTCATGTCCATATATGTAACCCCAATACTGAACTTCCCTTTGGGTGAGGGCACATTTCCTGGAGTTAGCAGTCAGCCCAGCCCACCTGAAGGATATACAAACAGCCTCCAGATATTTCAGATGGTTTTCTCATTTAGTTGAAAAAATGAAAATATCAACTAGACAAAAGCTAGCATAAGCCTGGTATAGGTTTAATACTTTGTTGATCACACACTGAATCATGCTGGGGGCTTCATGAAGGCCATAGGGTAATGCTATAAATTTTAAAAAACCCTTGAGGAGTTAAAGGCCTTTTTTTTTCTTTCAAGGTAGCTTCTAAGAGAATCTGCCAATATCCCTTTGTCAGGTTAAATGGAGGTATATATTAGGCTCCCCTTTAGTTGCTCCAGGATATCTTCTAAACTGCAATATGGTATTTACCTGCCTGAAATCTATATACAATCAGGTTGACTTTGGGACTAACATAATGGGACTTACCTCTTCATTATATAAAATCCTATATTACCGCTAATTTCAACATCTCATCTTCTCATTTTACTTTCTCTCACTTGGTCTTAGGCAAGGTTTCTGCCTTACAATTTTCCTTGTTAGCATAGTGATCTTGTGTTGAACTAGTGTGGTTCTATCGGGAAGGGGAGAGAACACATCTTTATACTTGTGGATCAATATTTGGCATCTATATTTGAGTTTCAGCAAGTTACTGATCTTGACTGACTCAGTCATGCAGGCTTTCGGTAGCCATATTGCAATCTCGCCATATTGCAATCACACACTCCTATACACACAATATGGCCTCACATTTCCTGGCCCTTGTCAGCCTGTATCTCCTTACACATTGGCTGGGAACTTCCAATGCACTTTCTAGATCCCAGAACCACATCCCCATCTTGAGTAGCCATGGTAAAAGATGGTCTGGACCCCACACAGGTGGCGACTCTTACACACGTCGCTCTCACCTTATACACATCCCACTCCAACTCTCCAGGAAACCTAACCACGAGAAACTCAAGTACTGCCACAACCTAAAATGTATTCAGAAGTACCTCAAAAGCCCAGCAAATAGCAAACCATTTAAAACTTTTTTTGTCGGATTGACCAACACAGTAAACAGGATCAATGCCCGTTACCACAGCGGCCCTTCCTTTTTAATCATTTATAAGACAATTTTAAAACAGCTCCTATTAGTAAAAGCTGGTACTTAGCTTTGTGAAATTAGGCTGTGAAAACAGGTGGGCAATGAAAATTCAGTGCCTGATTCAGTAGGTCATGTCGCTACGACGTGCCACGTTTCGGGGGTACACTCATCCACCCCCTGCTTCAGGTCAGACCTCCGAATTGAAGTAGAAGCATCAGCCATAAACACCCATAAACAACCTAAAATGTGCCATGATAAATGTGCGTTCCATACGCAAGAAATGGCCCGTTGTCCTAGACATGATATCCCTTTATGAACTGGACCTACTTTTGATCACGGAAACCTGGATATCCTCAGAGGATAACGTCATCCTCAACCAACTCCTACCTCCTAACTTCTCTATACATACGAGACACAGAGAAACTAAAAAAGGAGGGGGAGTTCTAATCCTTACTAAATCAGATCTTCATTTCCATATTACTGAAGCCTCCAGTACAAGTAACCTGGACTCTCTTTCCATCAAAAACCAGCAATGCACCATCAATCTAATATACAGATCGCCTTTTCATCACCTGAGGACCTCCCTACAATTATTGACCTTGCTGCTAATGCTCACAACCTCAAGTCACCTACTTGGATAATGGGAGACTTTAACCTCCCTTCACTTCATCAAAGCCATGCAACTGCATTCCTCGAAGCCATTGAGAACCTGGGCTTTACACAAATCGTCGACGAACCCACACAAATAAAGGGCAATATTCTAGACATGGTGTTCGCACCACATGCAGCCCTCGAGCAAAACCACAATGCGATGTTGTCTATCATTGACGTCCCCTGGACTGACCATAAACTTATCACTTTTCAAATTCCCACCGGGGACAGCCAGCGTCATAGTACCCGAAAATATAACAGCACAGCTCGAACCTCAACAAGAAGCTACCTCCGCCCATTTGACAGAGAGTTAATCCTCTCTCAAACTCACTCCCTCTTTACCATAACCTCATCCGACCCGGAAGAACTAGTCTCCGCATGGAATCTCAACCTCAAGGCTATCTCACAACGTCCACAAAGCAATAACGCATCCAGGAGAATAAGAAATACGGCCCCTTGGTTCTCCCAAGAATTGAGAGCCTCTCTAACACAACTATGCAGATTGGAGAAAAAATGGCGCCGATCGCTCTCCACAGAAGATCTGACAGCCTACCAACTCCACCTAACAAGGCACAGAGAAGCAATCTCAATGAAAATGAAACAACACCACACTGACACTCTGAAAAGATCTCTGAACAAACCACGGGATCTTTTCAACTTGGTGCAAGCCCTCTCAAAGGAACCATCTCCTGAACAACACGTGGATATCCAACCACAAAGATTCGCGGACTACCTCCAGTCAAAGATCATACAGACCGACAAAGTCTCAACTGACTCATGCCAAGACTTTACCGGCTTAACTCCCTTATGCAAGTTCTCCACACCATCTAGAAAAAGCATTGAAGATACAATAGCTTCCCTCAATACCTCCACAGCACAAACTGACCCGTGCCCGGCGTTCTGGATCAAGGAGCTACGCAAGGAATTCAGTCCATTCATCACAAAACTGACAAACTATTCCTTCACTACTGGTTCCTTCCCCACAACCCTCAAACAAACCTCAATCAGGCCTTTATTGAAGAACCCTAAACTTGATCCACAAAAGGTCGATTCTTACAGACCAATAGCTAGTATTCCCCTACTAGCAAAGATATTGGAGAAAGAGGTCCAAAGGCAAATTCAGGATCATGTAGACTCCACAGCTCCCTTAGATTACTGCCAACACGGGTTCAGAGAGTATCATGGAGTAGAGACACTTCTCACATGCTTATTCAATAACATATTCACAGGCATTGACAACATCCGACAAGGATTTGTGCTCATCTTTTTAGACATTGCTGCAGCCTTTGACTCGGTACATCATGAGATTCTCCTCGGGCGACTGAAAGAAAAGGGAATTTGCAATACCGCGCTCGAATGGTGCAGTTCCTATCTAAGTGGCCGATGGCAATATGTTAAATCTGGAGTAGAAGAATCAAAACAATTCCATCAAACACAAGGTGTGCCGCAAGGATCATCATTGTCATTTCTACTGTTTAACATATATATGCAGCCCATCTGCAACATCATTAGATCATTTAATGTGAGCTGTCTAATATATGCGGATGACACCCTCTTATATATGCCGTTCTCGACCGTTCAAATGGACCTTACACCACTTATAGAGTGTTTCAATACCATATCAGATTGGCTACAATCACAAAACCTCCGCATCCAGCACAAGAAAACGGAAGTACTGTTCATCTCTAGAGACCCAGACTTTACCCCACCATCCCATATAAGGGTCAAGGAAGCGGAATTACAAACCAAAGATACAATAAAATACCTGGGAGTCACCTTAGACCAACATCTGGACATGAAATGTCATATAGGCAACATTGTCAAAGCTGTCTATTTCAAAATCCGTTCACTCAGGCATCTGCGCTCCCTACTGGAGCCAGATGACTTCCGGACCATATACCAAGCACTGATCCTACCGCATTTGACTTTGCCAATTCCATCTTACAAGGTCTCCCGCAATCCACGCTAAACCCGTTACAACTGGCCATGAATGCTGCTGCAAGGGTACTCCATGGAGCCTCCAGAAGTGACCATGTAACTCCTATTTTAAAACAGCTTCATTGGCTACCAATACACGAAGGATTATCTTCAAAACGTTACTCCTCTCATTCAAGGCCATCAGGCACCTATCCTCCACGGCACTTACTGAGCTCATCCATACAGTGCCCCCCAACAGAGCCAGGAGGTCAACAGCCATAAATCTACTAATAATCCCGAAGACCTTGGCTAAATGCAATAGCACAACGGCAAATAGGGCTTTCAGTCTTTACGTCCCCAAATGCTGGAATTTGCTCTCTCCAGACATTCGAGCTATTTCAGACCTGACCCAATTCAGGAAAGCAATTAAATTTCACCTCTTCCTCCAATACTACCCTGCCAGCGATGAATCTAGATAGCACCACCTAAGAAACACCGCATTCCTTCAGCTCATGCTCACAATATCTTAGGTATTCATGATACTACATAGAGCTCAACGGACTCATTATTTATTGTATAGGCCAACCATGTTATAGGAATTGTTACTTCATATATATAGTTCAACCCTGTTATCCAAGTTTTTACCCCTGTTCGATGTAAAACCAAACAGACTGTGTGTTTCGGTCATTTTGTTATTCTGTAAATCGCGCTGATGCCGAATAGTGCGGTATATAAGCAACTGTAATAAATAAAATAAAATAAAGTCTTCCCCTTCTACAGTGCTCTCTGCCACCAATCCCTTTCTATTAACTCATGGCATAAGAAGGCTAATACGATACACCCGAGTTCTGTTTCTTTCTTAGGTTACCAAGGGACAGATTATCCTCTTAATCATGTAAGGTCCCTTCCAGTGAGTCATTTTCTTGTTGGAGGAAGCCAGAACTAACACTAAAACCTATCCTGAGGCTGGAATTCCCTCCTCCGGGTTTCCCTGTGATAGTAAACTTTTATCTGCCATTGTGCCTGTTCTAAATTCTCTTCAGCCACCCTCATCACCTAGTGTTACTTCTTCCCCATCTGTTGGACATATTCAGCAAGGGGCTCTCTGCTCCCTCCCAGGACTTCTTTACCACATTCAGCAGCCCCCAGGTCTGCTGTCCATATATCAATCCAAAAGTTGAAAATTCTAGGGAAACCTGGGGATACATGGACCACAAACACAAAAGGAAGCACCATATCCCAGTCGACCACTTCATCCTCCATCATTCTATCTAGCATCTGTAAGCAGCTATTTGAGGTGTTTGATGCCAAAACATCCTCCACACACCTTTTAATAACAGGACATAAAATTCATTCCTCTGCCCATCAAGACCTCTTTGGGGAAACCCTTCCTGGCAGAATATTTTCAGTAATTCCTTGGCAATCATCTGGTCCAAGGTGGATCTAAGGGGTATCGCCTAGGGAAATAAACAGTCTATCGCAGTGGTTCTCAATCTTTCTTTCTACAAGGACACGCATGAAGGAGCATGCTTGCACATGTGGCTTGTTCTTTTTCAACTTTAGCTTGAGTTTGCACACTAGTAGTTGATCATCTGTACCACAGTCAGCTCCAGGTTTTGTCTTTGTTGATGTTATAGAACTTTTCCATCGTTGACTTCCACAGATGTAGTCAATTTGATTTTTATACAATCCATTGGGTGAAGTCCATGTGTACAGCCGCCGCTTGTGTTGCTGGAAGAAGGTGTTTGAGATGAATAGATCATTAGTCTTGCAGAATTCTATCAGTCTTTCTCCAGCTTCATTTTTGTTGCGAAGTCCATATTTTCCAACTACTTTGCCTTCTTCTTTGTTGCCAACCTTTGTGTTCCAGTCACCCATGACTATCAGGATATCCTGTTTGCATGTTCTGTCAATTTCAGCTTGTACTTGTTCATAGAACTCTTCAATTTCATTCTCTTCTGCAGCTGTTGTTGGGGCATATACTTGAAAAAAAACCGGCTGCTGCCGCCGTGGCAGTGGCAGAATCAAATGTCCACGCCGCGGGGCCCTGATTGCCCAGCAGAACCTCCCTCGAGCATCAGCTCCCGAATCCCTCCCATAGCGCGGGCTTTCAGAGCCGCGAGAGCTTCCCTTTCTTCTCATGGCTCTGTTAATCTCGCCAGGGCTGATGGGATTTCCCATCAGCCCAGGCGGGATTAATAGAGGCGCGAGAGGTCAGAGAAGCTCTCGCGGCTCTGAAAGCCCGCGCTTTGGGAGGGATTCGGGAGCTGATGCTCGAGGGAGGTTCTGCTGGGCAATCAGGGCCCCGCGGCGTGGACGTTTGATTCTGCCACTGCCACGGTGGCAGCAGCAGCCGTTTTTTTTTTTTTAAATCTACTTGGGCTAATGAATGTTTTTTGCGCGGGGTCCCCTGAAACGCGGGGCCCTGTGCAAAAAACATTCTTGCTCAATGGACGGGCCGGCCCTGTCTGTCAGTCAACCAATTTCTGATCCAGTTTACCATCTTGGGACACATCCCCAAGCTAATGAGTTTATTGACAAGCCTCCTATGAGGAACAGTATCAAAGGCTTTGCTGAAATCAAGTTAGATGACATCCATCGCATGCCCCTGATCAAGTTCTCTGATCACCCAGTCAAAGAACTCAATCAGATCTGTTTGGCAAGATCGTCCTTTGGTAAAACCATGTTGCCTCAGATCATGCAACCTGTTGGTTTTGAAAAAGTCCACTATTCACTCTTTCAGAAGTGCCTCCATTACTTTTCCCACCACCGAGGTAAGGCTCACGGGCCTGTAGTTTGTCACATCTTCCCTGTCACCACTTTTGTGAAGAGATAGCACATTCACCCTTCTCCAGTCCTGAGGAACTACTCCTGTTTCCAAGGATCTGTTGAAAACATCCTTTAATGTCCCTGCAAGAACCTCTCTGAGCTCTTTCAGTATCCTGGGATGTATCCCATCTGGTCCCAAGGCCTTGTTCACTTTCAGTTTTGCAAGTTGTTCTAACACATCATCTTCAGTGAATGGTGTGGTATCTACTTCATTCCCATTTTTATATTTGGGAGTCACAGATGGTCCTTCTCCAGGATTTTCTTTAATAAAAACAGAGCAGAAGTATTTGTTTAGCAGTTTTGCTTTTTCAGTGTCACTTTCCACAAATCCGTTCCCAGCACTTCTGAGTCCTGCAATTCCATCTCTGATTTTCCTCCTCTCCTGAACATACCTGAAGAAAGTTTTGTCGCCACACTTCACATCTTTAGCCATCTTTTCCTCTGCCTTTGATTTTGCTTTCCTTGTTTCTCTTGTCTCTTTTAGTTTGATCCTGTATTCCTTACTGTGTTCCTCTGTTTGCAAGCTTTTGAATTGTGTGAAAGCTGTGTTTTTGCCTTTCTCCTGAAGTCAGTGTTTTTGAAGTTTAGGACTTTGAGCTTGCTATGACTGGACTGCACCATGGCTTTTATCTCAAACCACACTGTGTGATGATCGCTGCTGCCCACAGGGGCACCCACTCAGACATTTGACACACTCTTACTGTTGATGAGCAATAAATCCAGCATTGGCTTTCCCTGGTTGGTTCCATCACCATTTATTTAAGTGATGCATCTTGGAAAGCATCCACAATTGTTTTGCTTCTTGCCAGATTTGCAGAAGGAGTACTACAATCCACATTGGGTAGATTAAAGTCACCCAATATGATCACTTCCCCCTTTGTGGCTATCTTAGCAATATCTATAATCAATTTGTTATCTATTTCTTCGATTTGAGTCGGATGTCTGTAGACTACACCAGTATGGATGACAGTGCCATCTCCTCTTTCCAACACAATCCAGAGCGCTTCTTCTTTTCCCCATGCCCCCTGCATTGCAGTAGCTTTAATATTGCTTTTTACATACAAGGCTACTCCTCCTCCTTTTCCTCTTTCTCTGTCTCTTCTGAATAGATTATAGCCAGCTATGGCTATATCCCATTCATTAGATTCATTAAACCATGTTTATGTAATGGCCACAATTTCCAAGTCCATTTCCACCATTAGGGCTTCCAGGTCTGGAACTTTATTGGCTAAGCTTCCAGCATTTGTGCTCATTGCTTTCCAGCATTTAACTGGCTTGCATGTATTTTGCAATGATTTTGTTCTGCCCACTTCTTCCCACTTGTCATTGATGTGTGGTTTAAAAGTGTGGCTGTTTCTGATTTTGTTCTGCATTTGCCAGGCGTGACATCCTGAACTAGTCCTTCTCCATGCGTCACCCCCTTTTTCTAGTTTAAGTGCATATCCACATACAGCATAGTTACTCACCTGTAACAGGTGATCTCTGGGAACAGCAGGAATTTAGTCTTCACATATGGGTATCGTCGGTACCGACGGAGCCTGCGCAGGAACGCTCCCCAGCTTCCAATTAGAAAGCTTTTGGGAGCATCCCACAGTGCCTGTGTGCTGCCTTCCCACCTTTCCCAACTGTCTCTCTCCAGTTGAGTTTAAAGCTGAGACAAAGAGAGACAGAGAGGGAAAGAGAAAAGAGAGAGATAGAGAGATACAACTCCTAGTGGAGGTGGGTAGGTTGTGAAGACTAAATTCCTGCTGTTCCCGGAGATCACCTGTCACAGGTGAGTAACTTTGCTATCTCCAGGAACAAGCAGGAATGTAGTCTTCACATATGGGGACTCCCTATCTACAGATGCCAGGGAGAAACCCCAGAAATTGTGTGCCCTTTTGAAAGGGCTCCACCTCCCCCCATGGATCTCTGGCATCCTACCAGGGATAGTGGGTAGGAGTTGATTAAGTATGGAACAGGTGTTGAAGAACAGCCTGACCAAACAAGGCATTCCGGCGGGAGTCCTTGTCCAAGCAGTAATGGGCTGTGAAGGTATGAACCGAGGCCCAGGTGGCTGCTTGACAGATGTCAATAGACACAGAGTGAAGATGAGCCATAGAGGCTGCCATTGCTCTCACATTGTGTGCTGTGACATGGCCTTCAAGAGGAAGGTTCTTACTCCGATAGGCAAAAGATATACACTGTGCAATCCAGTTGGACAATGTCCTTTTGGAGACTGGAAGCCGTAAATGACTAGGATCAAAAGCAACAAAGAGTTGAGAGGACTTTCTATGTTGCTACGTCCTTGGTAAGTAAAAGGCCAAAGCTCTTTTACAGTACCAAAGTATCAAGATTCCTTTCTGCATTAGAGGCATGAGGCCTTGGGAAAAAAACAGGGAGGTAAACTGCTTGGTTTGAATGAAAAGGTGAAACCACCTTTGGCATAAAGTGAGGATGAGTCCTAAGGACCACCTTATCATGATGGAACCTTGTATAAGGAGGATCAGACACCAATGCTTGCAACTCACTGATGCGACGTGCTGATGTGATTGCAAGAAAAATAACCTTCCAGGAAAGAAATTTTAAAGAGGTAGTAGCCAGTGGTTCAAAAAGTGGCTTCATGAGCTGGCCAAGAACCAGATTTAAATTCCATGCCTCCGGTGGTGGCTTAACGGGAGGCTTAGTTAAAAGAAGGCCTTTCATAAATCTCGCTATGATAGGATGAGAGGAAATAGGTTGCCAATTTAAAGGTTTGAGAGGAGCTGCAATAGCAATCAAATGAACTCTCACTTAATTGGTCTTAAGCCATGCATTAGACAAATGAAGGAGATATTCCAGTAATGATTCCAGAGGTATTGCAAGAGGGTTAAGACCCTTCTGCGAACACCATATGGTAAACCTTTTCCACATGAAAGCATAAGAGCATCTTGTGGATGGTTTCCTGGAAGCATAAAGGATATCCTTTACTTGCTGAGAAAGGTTAAGACCATCAAGTTCTAGGCTTTCAGCAACCAGGCCCTGAAATGTAGAGACTGTGGATTGGGATGCCACAGCATCCCATCCTCCTGGGATAGGAGATCTGGAGAAGATCCTAACTCCAGAGATGGAGCTTGAGAGAGATGTAAGAGCAGAGGGTACCACAGTTGTCGTGGCCAATGTAATGCTATGAGAATCATATGGCCTTTGTCTCTCTGAAGCTTGAATAGAGTACTGGGAATTAGGGGAATGGGTGGGAAGGCATACAGAAAGTCCCGACCCCAATGGAGGAGGAAGGCATCCCTGGCCTGACAACCCTGAGCCATAAGTCTGGAACAGAACCGGGGAAATTTGGCATTTAGTGGACTTGCAAAGAGGTCTATGTCCAGGGTTCCCCAAAATTGGAAATGTTTGGCCACCTGGTCTGCATGGAGAGACCATTCCTGTGGAAGCAGAACTCGACTGAGTCTGTCTGCCCAAGAGTCTTGCATGCCTGGAAGATACACTGCAAGGAGATGAATCTGATGCTCTCTGGCGAGGGCTCAAAGTCGCAAAGCTTCGTTGCAGAGCGACAGAGAGCCTTTTCCACCATGCTTGTTCACATAGAACATGGCTACCTGGTTGTCCATTTGAATTAGGACAGTTTTGTAGCTGAGCTGGGTGTGAAAGACTCAAAGAGCAAGGAAGATTGCTCTGAGTTCTAGAAGATTGATGTGTAAATCGGTCTCCTGTGGAGTCCAGGTACCCTGGGTAGAGAGGCATTGGAAATGGGCTCCCCAACCCTCCTGTGAGGCATCTATTGTTAGAATTACTTGCGGTGGGGGTTGCTGAAAAGGGGACCCCACCAACGGATTCTGGGGTGACCGCCACCATTGGAGAGACAGCATAAGACGGTCTGAGGTTGCTATTTTGTCTGACAGGCAACCTGACGCTTGAGTCATTGAGTGGATAGAGTCCACTGGGCTGCCCTCATATGGAGGTGGGCATAAGGGACCACATGCACGGTGGATGCCATGTGGCCTAGCAATTGTAAGATTTCCCGAGCAGTGAGGTGAGACTTTAGCATTGCTTGGGAAGCTAACTGCACAATGCGAAAGCAGCGGGACTGTGAAGATAGGCCCTTGTCTCTCTGGTATCAAATAGGGCTCCTATGAACTCTTGAGACTGAGTGGGAGCTAGGTTGGATTTTGGGAAATTTATGACAAGTCCCAAATATTGGAGGATACGCATTGTTCAAGATAGGGAAATCCTGGCCTCTGGCTCTGATGGAGCTCGAATGAGCCAATCGTCCAAGTAAGGGAAGACGAATATTTTTAGGGTGCAGAGAAATGCTGCCACCACAGCCATGCATTTTGTGAACACACTTGGTGCCGAGGCCAGGCCAAAAGGAAGAACTCTGTATTGGTAATGCTTCCCTTGAAATAGAAAACGAAGATACATTCGGTGAGTTGGATGGATGAGAACATGGGTGTACGCATCCTTGGGATCTAGAGAACAAAGCCATTCCTGACTCTGAAGGTATGGTAGTAGAGTTCCTAGAGAAATAATTTTGAATTTCTCTTTGAACAGGAATTTGTTCAATTCTCTGAGGTCCAAAATGGGTCTGTGCCCTCCTGTTTTCTTTGGAATAAGGAAAAAGGGGGAATAGAACCCTGCACCCTTTTGATGAACAGATACTTCTTCTATTGCCGCTTGGGCAAGAAGCAGACTGATGTCGTGATCTAACTGGGAGTTGAGAGAGGTCTGAGAATTGAACTGTCTTACCATTGTAGGAGGGGGCATGCTGAGGAAGTGAAGCTTGTATCCCTCTCTTAATGGATAGAGTCCAACTTTCTGCTGTTAACTGCCCCCATCTGGGGGTAAAATAACATAACCTTCCTGGAATGGTGGAAGGCTCTGGCCCGTTCAGGGCCAGGAAGACAAAGTTCTCTAGATGGGAGTCAAAGTCCCTGTGGAGGCTGAGTCTGCTGAGTCGGTTGAGGCTTAGCAGCCTTTGTTTTTCTTTGTTTAGATTGCTGACCCTTTTGGGCAGAGTGACCTGAACGATGCCCTTGTTGGGTATAGGGGGGTAGAACTTCTTCTTTCTAGTGAAGAATGTGTTTTTATAGGACTTTTTCCTTGCAGGATCAGCTGTAGATTTTGATAATCTATCCAAGGTGAGATTATCAGAATCTAGCTCATTAGCTTTCTCTTGCCAATATTTGCCAATGAGATTCTCTCCTGTGCAAGGAATATTCCCCAATTTGTTCTGTACTCAAAGTTCTAAATCAGATGCCTGGAGCCAGGCAATCGTACATGCGCCTATGGCAATAGCAGAAGTTCTGCTTATGCACTCAAAACAATCAAAAGCTGAACAATTTACGAATTTGGAAACATCCTGAGCATGTTTGATAAGTGCGAGATAATCTTGTCTCTTATCATCAGGAAGGAGAGGGCTCATAAGCTCTAGATCTCCTGTAACTTCCTTAAGGAACGTTCCCATATATAAAATGTAGGTACTAATCCTGGCAGAAAGCATAGAGGCCTGGAAGGTTTGACGCCCAAAGGCATCAAGAGTTCTACATTCACGTCCTGGAGGATTAGATGCATGTCTTTTTGCACACTTGATCCTTCTCATAGCTCATTCCACCACCATGAAATGGTAGGGCAGCTGAGTTTTTTGAAATCCAGGACAGGGAGGAACTCGATACCTGGTAGGAGAATCTACCCTTTGAGGACCGACTAGACTTATGTTTAGTTACCTGAGATCCATGGGAGGAAGACGAAGCCCTGGAAGATGTTGATGCCACAGATGCTGCATCGGAGGGAAAAAGGGTGCTATGTTTAGCAGCTTGGTTTTGCCGACCCCTCTTCGACATCATCCCACAGGCAACACACTCAGAGATAGAGTGGTCAGGACCTAAACATTTGAGGCACCACTCATGGGTGTCGGTGACGGAGATGGTACCACCACACTTGGAACACTTTTTAAAACCCGAAGCGGGTTTTTCCATTGTAGAGGAGAGTTGAGCCTAGTGCCCAAAATGGTGCGTGGCACCAGAGGAGAAAAAAGCTGCAAGACTCGAGGAAAAGATTTTTTTTTATAAGGAAAAGAAAGAAAGAACCGGCGGTACCGGTGTAGCGTTGAAGGAAGGCAGACGCGACCACAAAAAAGAAGAATAAATTGGATATTTTCTGCGGTGACAGGAAGTGCGACCTGCCGGCTCCGCAGAAAACGAAGAACTGTAGAGAGATAGTTGGGAAAGGCGGGAAGGCAGCATGCAGGCGCTTTGGGATGCTCCCAAAATCTTTCTAATTGGACGCTGGGGAGCGTTCCCGCGCAGGCTCCGTCGGTACCGATGATACCCATATGTGAAGACTACATTCCTGCTTGTTCCTGGAGATTGATGTTTTTCATGAGACACAACTATTCTAGAGACACATGGTTGGTCGTAAGGGTAAATGATCTCCCTGATGGGTAATAATGGAGGGTATCAATGGCCCACTCCCCTGATAAATATTTATTTTCTATTGTTGAATATTTTTGTTTGATTTTTGTCAGTTTTCTACTGAGGTACAATACAAGATATTCCTTGGGCCCCTGACTCAATACGCCACTTAGATCTCATCCAGAAGCATCTGCCTGCAGTTAAATCTTCTTTTTAAAATCAATAATATTTAACATGGGCTCCTGGCATAATATAGCCTTTAGTTCCTGAAATGCCTGGTTGTGCTGTCCCTCCCACTATATTCTGTTAGGTTGGGAGTTCTGTGATAAGTCGGTGAGGGAGCTCACTAACTGAGCAAACTTGGGGATGAACTTCCTATAATATCGGACAAGCCCAAGGAAAGTTCACAGTTGGATTTCTTTTTGGTTGTTGTCTCCACTACCTTTGAGAACACCGGCTTTATTATTTCATGTCCATCCATGTAACCCCAATACTGAACTTCCCTTTGGGTGAGGGCACATTTACTGGGGTTAGCAGTCAGTCCAGCCCACCTGAAGGATATACAGACAGCCTCCAGATATTTCAGATGGTTTTCTCAATTAGTTGAAAAAATGAAAATATCAACTAGACAAAAGATAGCTAGCATAAGCCTGGTATAGGTTTAATACTTTGTTGATCACACACTGAATCATGCTGGGGGCTTCATGAAGGCCATAGGGTAATGCTATAAATTGAAAAAAACCCTTGAGGAGTTAAAGGCCTTTTTTTTCTTTCAAGGTAGCTTCTAAGAGAATCTGCCAATATCCCTTCGTCAGGTCAAATGGAGGTATATATTAGGCTCCCCTTTAGTTGCTCCAGGATATCTTCTATCTTGGGCATTGGGTAGGCATTGAACTGCAATATGGTATTTACCTGCCTGAAATCTATATACAATCAGGTTGACTTTGGGACTAACATAATGGGACTTACCTCTTCATTATATAAAATCCTATATTACCGCTAATTTCAACATCTCATCTTCTCATTTTACTTTCTCTCACTTGGTCTTAGGCAAGGTTTCTGCCTTACAATTTTCCTTGTTAGCATAGTGATCTTGTGTTGAACTAGTGTGGTTCTATCGGGAAGGGGAGAAAACACATCTTCATACTTGTGGATCAATATTTGGCATCTATATTTGAGTTTCAGCAAGTTACTGATCTTGACTGACTCAGTCATGCAGGCTTTCGGTCGCATGCGGACTAAGTCTTCCCCTTCTACAGTGCTCTCTGCCACCAATCCCTTTCTATTAACTTATGGCATAAGAAGGCTAATACGATACACCTG
Source organism: Ichthyophis bannanicus (assembly GCA_033557465.1). Taxonomy (NCBI): domain Eukaryota; kingdom Metazoa; phylum Chordata; class Amphibia; order Gymnophiona; family Ichthyophiidae; genus Ichthyophis; species Ichthyophis bannanicus. Next base: position 1,222,487,950 of record CM066031.1, read on the forward strand.
AGTTCTCTTTCTTTCTTAGGTTACCAAGGGACAGAGTCTCCTCTTAATCATGTAAGGTCCCTTCCAGTGAGCCATTTTCTTGTTGGAGGAAGCCAGAACTAACACTAAAACCTATCCTGAGGCTGGAATTCCCTCCTCTGGGTTTCCCTGTGATAGTAAACTTTTATCTGCCATTGTGTCTGTTCTAAATTCTCTTCAGCCACCCTCATCACCTAGTGTTTCTTCTTCCCCATCTGTTGGACATAGCAAGGGGCTCTCTGCTCCCTCCCAGGCCTTCTTTACCACATTCAGCAGCCCCCAGGTCTGCTGTCCATATATCAATGCAAAAAGCTGAAAATTCTAGGGAAACCTGGGGATACATGGACCACAAACACAAAAGGAAGCACCATATCCCAGTCGACCACTTCATCCTCCATCATTCTGTCTAGCATCTGTAAGCAGCCATTTGAGGTGTTTGATGCCAAAATATCCTCCACACACCTAAAAGGACATAAAATTAATTCCTCTGCCCATCAAGACCTCTTTGGGGAAACCCTTCCTGGCAGAATATTTTCAGTAATTCCCCGGCAATCATCTGGTCCAAGGTGGATCTAAGGGGTATCGCCTAGGGAAATTAACAGTCTATCGCAGTGGTTCTCAATCTTTCTTTCTACAAGGACACGCGTGAAGGAGCATGCTTGCACATGTGGCACACTACACACTACACACATGATTGTCACAGAGTTAAATGTAAGCATAGACTTACAGCCACAGAAACCTTTCCCCTCTCCGATAATGGGTGCAGAGCAAAACTAGGACATTTTCTTACACAAAGTGTCATACAAAAAATATTCCGATTCGTGTGTCATTTTAGTAACAACACAGCAAACTCCATTTATTACCAGGCACACTGTAAAATAACCCACACAAAACAGCAAAGGGTCTACCAATGCAAGCAATATGCAATCACACAATAAATATAATATTAAAAAGTTAGTCTTACAAATAAAACTAAAACTGAAAACTAACCAAACAACATCAGTTAACAAATCAACCCAAAACCCTCATATGGCCATATTTTGGCATTCCACCTGCACCAGGAGAACATACATTTTCTTTCTCCCATCTCATTAGCCCTGCTTTTGCACGTTCATTTTCATGGCCTTTTCCCCGCCATCCAATCCTCATGTCCATGATTATCCCCCCCCCCCCAACTAATCTGAGTCTCTCCTTTCACTCAACCTCACAATACTGCTCCTTGGTCCATCTTCTCATTCTCACACTTAGTCCCAGAGTTCTCACTCTCTCACTCTTCCCAAACCCAATCTAACTCCTTGCTTTCTCCTCCCTAGGTATCTGTTTTTCCATCATCCAATTTCCTCCCCCTTAACGTCCCAATACTCTCAGTATCCGTATTCCTGCTTCCATTTTCCTATCACTAGTTCTCTTTCTTCCACCCCTCCCCATTTTCCTCTCCCTAACCTGGCACACTTTTTCCCTCTAGCCCTCTCCCTCTGAATTTCTGCTCTCTCTTCCCCAAACATCCCTTTTTCTCTCTCTCCTCTCCCGGGCCTGCTATCCCCTCCCTTCATCTCTCATTCATTCTCCAAAATCTAGTCCCTTCTTTCTCTCTTTTGAGTTTTAACTCATTTACCCACCCAATTCCCAAATTCCTGCTCTCCTACTAAACTTCCCAGTCCTTGCTCTACCCCCTCCCCTGCAAGATCTGTCCCCTGCCTCTCATTCTCAGTCACTCTCCCCACCCAGCATGGGTTGCTGTTGATACTTTTCTACTCAGCATGGGCCTCTGATCTCAGTAACCAAGATATGAGCAGTAGGAGGTCTTGTCCTGATTTCACTCCCCTTCTTTACCTGTGCTCAAAACAGATGGGCAGTCCCATCTCTGATGCTGATTTCATGATGAACAAGATATGCATCAGAGCACGCCCTGCTCATGTGTTTTAGGCATGGTTGCCTGCAGGCAGAGAGAGAGAATGAAATATAATAGTCATCGTTGAGCATCATCCTAAAAATATGCTGCTATTATTCCACACAAAAAGAGGTGACATTTGTGTTTCCACTGTAATTACAATCCAGCAGGGCTGCTTGAACCACAGACCCCCCAATAAAAGCATATATGTGCCACAAACATTACAGCAGACTGTGGCCTATATTACTGCACCATCATCTACTGCGCAGTCCTTCACCCATCACAGAGAAACACACAGAGCAAAACAGAACAATAGAAAGAGAGAGTCAATCGCTACTGTGACTGTGTGTGTGACAAGCGGCACAGAGGGGACACAGTCTCTCAGCCCATCAGGGCCAGCTCAACCATTAGGCATGATTAGGCAATTGCCAAGAACAGAACTTCCAAGGAGCAGCAAAAAGCAGCAGCAGTCAAAGGAAAAACAACAGATCCCGACTGCCAGACGATCTCAAAGAGCCACCAGCACATTCTTCTACCTGCAGGGAGAGCGGGTGCACACATACAAGCAAAGCAAAATTGAATTTTTAGAAGTTATGATGTCCCCTTATGCAATTTTACAGGATTGTTGAAGGAAGGGTGGTAATTCAATTATGGTAATTATTGAGTTTTGATGATTATCAGAATCTTGGAGGGGGGCATGAGGTTGAAGGTTTGCCCAGGGTGCCCAATACCCTTGCACCGGCCCTGCAGCTCACAATGCCCTTTGCTACCACTAGGCTTGAGGAGCGGCGGCGGGTGAGATGAGTTCTCCTGCTGACACGCACCTGCTGTGCTTCTTTCCCACACCTTCAGCTTGGCTCGGTGCTGGGTTGCTTTCCATTCACCTCCCATGAATATAAAACTTACTGACTGTAGGGGAATGGATTAGGATCTGGGCTGTGCAGAAGCAATGGCTGGAGTAGCTGATGCAGGAGCAGAGAGCAGCCAATGGCTGCGCTGCTGCGGCAGTTGTTTAGAGGCAGATTCCAGCTGTAGCACAGCTGCTGTGACCCCCTGCAACCCAAGTGAGACCACAGTGCTGCAGAGGTCGAGGCTGCGTTGCAGCACTGAGAAGGGAGGAGCAAGCTGGGAGACAAAGGAGCCTAGAAGCGGTGGATTGCTATCACTCCATTCCCCTTTCAACACACTATAAGAAACCATCAGACTTCTTGTTTCCCCATGCCGTTTTTCCCAGCTTGCGGCTAAGGTGGAGTCCCCCCTCACTGTTCCTCCGAAAACCAGGGAAACTGTCCTATTGCCTCCCCTTCAGTGATTCAGCCCTTCTAGGGGGAATCACGCCCTGCTCTTTGTATGTGCTTTCTGAGTGGAGATCAGCATCCCTTCTGGGCCTACCGGGTTCTTCAAGCCTAAAAAGTCCAGTCACAGAATAAGGGCACAAGATAGTTGCTCTACTATTGTGACTCTAACAGGGATTTTCTCTCCCTCCCCCCTCCAGTGTCACATCCACCTCAAACTGGGGTACCTTTTGTTCATTTCCATGCATACACTTCACATCCATGGGGCCATTACACCTCCCTTCACATTTTCCTATTCTTACAGTTTGGGTTAAGGCTCTTGATATCAGGGACTCGTTGCTCCCAGTGTCCACTAAGGCCTCCATGATCCTCCCCCACTTTTTACCGTTTTTTCTATTCAGCTGGTTTTTGTTTGGTTCCCTATCCCTACATCGGAAAGGGAACAGCTCATATATGGAAGCTTCTTCTAGAAGTGTCCTTTCTCCCCACATAAGAGACATTTGTATTGAGGCCAGGTTTCATGCTTGAAAATATTACATAATCCATCGGTAGAACACCTGAAAACATTAATAAAGAGAACCAGAGCTAAGAGATCAAGAAGCCAAAGCACACAGAATCTGGCAAAAAGACAACCTGTATGTAGTCGTGCCTTCTCGCTATATGCACCAACTATCTGGAACTCCATCCCGGATGAATTAAGAGCTATTGAGGCACTAATCGAATTTTGAAAAAAACTCAAAACACACCTACTGTATTCATAGCAACATAGTAACATAGTAAATGACGGCAGATAAAGACCAGTATGGTCCATCTAGTCTGCCCAGTAAGATGGCAAGAGTAGGTGCACCTGCCACTCCGTACAAGCAACCCCTCCCCATGTCTTTGTTTTAGCGGTGAACCCACCGCTCCGTGTAGGACACCCCTGTATGTTGAGAAATTAGTAAGTTAAGTTTATTTTGATTTTATCCTGTTGCTGTAAAGGGATCCACTGTGTCTGTCCCATGCCATTTTGAATTCTGTCACTGTATTTGCCCCCGACACTTACATTGGGAGGGCATTCCAAGCATCCATTGAAAAAGTATTTCCTGACATTGCCTTTCAATTTACCCCCTTGCAGCTTCATGTTATGCCCTCTAGTTTTACAGCTTCCGTCTTTGGAAGAAGTTTGTTTGTTCATTATTTCTCTTTAAGTATTTAAAGGTCTGAATCATATCTCCCCTGTCCCTCCTCTCCTCCAGAGTGTACATATTTAGGTCTTCAAGTCTCTTCTCATAAGGCTTCTGACGCAGGATCCAAATCATTTTGGTCGCCTTCCTCTGAACAGTTTCCAGTCTTTTTATATCCTTTGCAAGATATTGTCTCCAAAACTGAACACAGTAAGGCCTCACCAGTGACTTATACAGTGGCATTAGTACCTCTTCCTTTCTGCTGGTAATTCCTCTTTGTATGCAACCCAACATCTTCCTGACTTTTGCCACCGCCTTGTCACACTGTTTTGTCACCTTGAGATCTGCAGAAATAATCACACCAAGGTCCTTCTCCTGGTCCGTGCACACCAACCTCTCACCCTCTATCGTGTACATTTCCCCTGGATTTCTGCTTCCCAAGTGCATGACACTGCACTTCTTCGCATTAAATCTTAACTGCCAAGCATTAGACCACTCTTCCAGCTTTTGTAGATCTTTCCTCATGATATCCACTCCCTCAGGGGAGTTCACTCTGTTGCAAATTTTCGTGTCATCTGCAAAAAGAGAGACTTTTCCATGCAGTCCTTCAGCAATATCACTCACAAATACATTGAACAGTGCTGGGCCCAGGACCGAACCCTGGGGCACCCCGCTAATCACCCTCCTTTCATCCGAGTGAACTCCATTTACCATCACCTTCTGTCGTCTGTCAGTCAACCAATTTCTGATCCAGTTTACCATCTTGGGACCCATCCCCAAGCTACTGAGTTTATTGACAAGCCTCCTATGAGGAACAGTATCAAAGGCTTTGCTGAAATCCAGGTAGATGACATCCATCGCATGCCCCTGATCTAGTTCTCTGGTCACCCAGTCAAAGAACTCAATCAGATTTGTTTGGCAAGATCGTCCTTTGGTAAAACCATGTTGCCTCAGATCATGCAACCTGATGGTTTTGAAAAAGTCCACTATTCACTCTTTCAGAAGCACCTCCATTACTTTTCCCACCACCGAGGTCAGGCTCACGGGCCTGTAGTTTGTCACTTCTTCCCTGTCACAACTTTTGTGAAGAGATAGCACATTCGCCCTTCTCCAGTCCTGAGGAACTACTCCTGTTTCCAAGGATCTGTTGAAAACATCCTTTAATGGACCTGCAAGAACCTCTCTGAGCTCTTTCAGTATCCTGGGATGTATCCAATCTGGTCCCATGGCCTTGTTCACTTTCAGTTTTGCAAGTTGTTTTAACACATCATCTTCAGTGAATGGTGTGGTATCTACTTCATTCCCATTTTTATATTTGGGAGTCACAGATGGTCCTTCTCCAGGATTTTCTTTAGTAAAAACAGAGCAGAAGTATTTGTTGAGCAGTTTTGCTTTTTCAGTGTCACTTTCCACAAATCCGTTCCCAGCACTTCTGAGTCCTGCAATTCCATCTCTGATTTTCTTCCTCTCCTGAACATACCTGAAGAAAGTTTTGTCGCCACACTTCACATCTTTAGCCATCTTTTCCTCTGCCTTTGATTTTGCTTTCCTTGTTTCTCTTTTTGTCTCTTTTAGTTTGATCCTGTATTCCTTACTGTGTTCCTCTGTCTGCAAGCTTTTGAATTGTGTGAAAGCTGTGTTTTTGCCTTTATTTGAGGAGCCACGTTGGACAGTGTCCTTTTGGAGACTGGAAGCCCTAACTGACTAGGATCAAAAGCGTCCACCTGTTCCATACTTAATCAACTCCTACCCACCATCCCTGGTAGGATGCCAGAAATCCATGGGGGGAAGTGGAGCCCTTTCAAAAGGGCACACAACTTCTGGGGTTTTTCCCTGGCATCTGTAGCTAGGGAGTCCCCATATGTGAAGACTACATTCCTGCTTGTTCCTGGAGATAGCGTAGTTACTCACCTGTAACAGGTGATCTCCGGGAACAGCAGGAATTTAGTCTTCATGCTCCCCAGCGTCCAATTAGAAAGCTTTTGGGAGCATCCCACAGCGCCTGCGTGCTGCCTTCCCGCCTTTCCCAACTGTCTCTCTCAAGTTGAGTTTAAAGCTGAGACAAAGAGAGAGAGAGAGGGAAAGAGAAAAGAGAGAGATAGAGAGAGTCAACTCCTAGGGGAGGTGGGTGGGTTGTGAAGGATCAAAAGCAACAAAGAGTTGAGAGGACTTTCTATGTTGCTGCTCTTTTACAGTCCAAAGTATGAAGATTCCTTTCTGCATTAGAGGCATGAGGCCTGTGATAAGGAAGCTTATCATAGCTCAGGTAGGAGCTATAGAAAAGATGATGTGACTCTGAACAAGCAACCTGTCAGTTCTGGTAGAAGTGAGAAAACAGAATTTTCACATAAAAGACTACCAGTCCCAGAATGCACCCAGGTTTCCAGCAGCCATGAGAGGGGCTGAAGTGAGAGAATGTGTGTGCAATCAAGAGAGCTATGAGGTAATCCCTAAGCACTCATCTCAAAGGGCAGGGCCTGATTCAAGACAGCTGCGCTGTGTTAGGGAGCAGCACACATTAGGACAGAATAAGAATAGAGCTTATTCTTCAGATAACAGTTACTACAAGTTTCAGCAACAGTTTCAAGAACAGCTTCAGGAAGAGATACAGAGGGGAGAGCTTCAGCAACGGCTACAAGCACCAGTATCACCTGGAGAAACAGAAGCCAAGCCAAGCAGATAGAGAGAGAAGGAAACTCTCTGGAAGGAAGAGAAGAAAGGCCATTGGAAGGTCTGGGAGATTCCAAGGCAGTACTCATACTGGGAGGTATTCCAAAGGCCAGCAGAGTCCATTGGACTGGATTCAGCCAGAGGAATGGAGTGGCAGAGATAGGAATCACCAGTGGCTACCTGGAAGAGAGAAGACTGCATGTGGAAGGGATTTTCAGACCAAGGCCAGAAGGTATGTGAGAGAAGATCCAGTGTCCAGGGATCAAGATTGGAAGGCTGGACATCAGAATTGGTTACATATTGGTCAGGCTATACAGAGAGGAATAATGATAGCAGGAGAGGCTCAGGTATGAACACTGATCCAGACCCTATCTATAATAGAGAATGGCAGCAAGGGAATAAGCATTCTCATGATAGTGCCTTAATGAAAGACTCATCTGTGCCAATGTATGATATTGACCCTATGATTGTTGATGCAGGGGGAAATACAGCAGATGAAACTATTTACATGGACTGTTCTTTATCTAAATGCTATTGCTAGTTTTCTATGAGCAAACACATCAGCCATCACAAAGAAACCTAACTTTGTTCTTTATTTCCACTGCAAACAGCTCTTAAAGCAGGATTTGGGCTCACACAGTAGCAGCCAGCCATCTAAAGGCTTTCAGCTGGTCCATGGATAGTAATTAGGGCTGCACCTGATTGTGTGTGAGCAAGGGAGAATCACTGCTGAGATCAGCGTGGAAAATGAGCAGAAGTTAACCTAACCAGCAAAGTTTATTCTTTACTTTGTGCCTTTGTATTTGGTAATTATTTGCTAAGAAAACATTAAGCTAATTGCCTGACAAGCTGAAGGTTGTTTCCGGTTTACTTTGTGACTTTTTGTTATCTATTTTAAACACTGCAAGCAAGTAACCTCATTTATAGTGCTATCAAGCATACATGTGCTGGGTGAATTAAAACCCCATCAATAAAAGAAGTATTTTATTGATCTTACCACTTGGTTTCACAACTCAAAATTATTGTCATCAGCTGTGTTTGGGAGTGAATGAACTACAATACCCACAATACCTTGCAAGAATCATATGAATATATGCATCGTCAAGATTGTGTAAGTTCTCACCCTAGGCAGCCGTCTGACAGGCCTTGGGAAAAAAATAGGAAGGTAAACTGCTTGGTTTAAATGAAAAGGTGAAACCACCTTTGGCATAAAGTGAGGATGAGTCCTAAGGACCACCTTATCATGATGGAACCTTGTATAAGGAGGATCAGCCACCAATGCTTGTAACTCACTGATGCGACGTGCTGATGTGATTGCAATAAGAAAAATAACCTTCCAGGAAAGAAATTTTAAAGAGGTAGTAGCCAATGGTTCAAAAGGCGGCTTCATAAGCTGGCCAAGAACCAGATTTAAATCCCATGCCACCGGTGGTGACTTAACGGGAGGCTTAGTTAAAAGAAGGCCTCTCATAAATCTCGCTATGATAGGATGAGAGGAAATAGGTTGCTCATTTAAAGGTTTGAGAGAAGCTGCAATAGCACTCAAATGAACTCTCACTGAATTGGTCTTAAGCCCTGCATTAGACAAATGAAGGAGATATTCCAGTAATGATTCCAGAGGTATTGCAAGAGGGTTAAGACCCTTCTGCGAACACCATATGGTAAACCTTTTCCACATGAAAGCATAAGAGCGTCTTGTGGATGGTTTCCTGGAAGCATAAAGGATATCCTTTACTTGCTGAGAAAGGTTAAGACCATGAAGTTCTAGGCTTTCAGCAACCAGGCCCTGAGATGTAGAGACTGGGGATTGGGATGCCACAGCATCCCATCCTCCTGGGATAGGAGATCTGGAGCAGATCCTAACTCCAGAGATGGAGCTTGAGAGAGATGTAAGAGCAGAGGGTACCACAGTTGTCGTGGCCAATGTGGTGCTATGAGAATCATATGGCCTCTGTCTCTCTGAAGCTTGAATAGAGTTCTGGGAATTAGGGGAATGGGTGGGAAGGCATACAGAAAGTCCCGACCCCAATGGAGGAGGAAGGCATCCCTGGCCTGACAACCCTGAGCCGGAATTCTGGAACAGAACCGGGGAAGTTTGGCATTCAGCGGACTTGCAAAGAGGTCTATGTCCGGGGTTCCCCAAAATTGGAAAATTTTGACCACCTGGTCTGCATGGAGAGACCATTCCTGTGGAAGCAGAACTTGACTGAGTCTGTCTGCCCAAGAGTTTTGAATGCCTGGAAGATACACTGCAAGGAGATCAATCTGATGTTCTCTGGCGAGGGCCCAAAGTCGCAAAGCTTCATTGCAGAGCGACAGAGAGCCTGTTCTGCCCTGCTTGTTCACATAGAACATGGCTACCTGGTTGTCCGTTTGAATTAGGACAGTTTTGTAGCTGAGCTGGGTGTGAAAGACTCAAAGAGCAAGGAAGATTGCTCTGAGCTCTAGAAGATTGATGTGTAAATCGGTCTCCTGTGGAGTCCAGGTACCCTGGGTAGAGAGGCCTTGGAAATGGGCTCCCCAACCCACCTGTGAGGCATCTATTGTTAGAGTTACTTGGGGTGGGGGTTGCTGAAAAGGGGACCCCACCAACAGATTCTGGGGTGACCGCCACCACTGGAGAGACAACATAATATGGTCTGAGGTTGCTATTTTGTCTGACAGGCAACCTGACGCCTGAGTCCATTGAGTGGATAGAGTCCACTGGGCTGCCCTCATATGGAGGCGGGCATAAGGGACCACATGCACGGTGGATGCCATGTGGCCTAGCAATTGTAACATTTCCTGAGCAGTGAGGTGAGACTTTAGCATTGCTTGGGAAGCTAACTGCATAATGCGAAGGCAGCGGGACTGTGGAAGATAGGCCCTTGTCTGTCTGGTATCCAACAGAGCTCCTATGAACTCTAGAGACTGAGTGGGAGCTAGGTTGGATTTTGGGAAGTTTATGACACGTCCCAAATATTGGAGGATACGCATTGTGCGAGATAGGGAAATCCTGGCCTCTGGCTCTGATGGGGCTCGAATAAGCCAATTGTCCAAGTAAGGGAAGATGAATATTTTTAGGGTGCAGAGAAATGCTGCCACCACAGCCATGCATTTTGTGAACACCCTTGGTGCCGAGGCCAGGCCAAAAGGAAGAACTCTGTACTGGTAGTGCTACCCTTGAAATAGAAAGCGAGGAAACCTTCGGTGAGTTGGATGGATGAGAACATGGGTGTACGCATCCTTGAGATCTAGAGAACAAAGCCAGTCCTGACTCTGAAGGTATGGTAGTAGAGTTCCTAGAGAAATCATTTTGAATTTCTCTTTGAACAGGAATTTGTTCAATTCTCTGAGGTCCAAAATGGGTCTGTGCCCTCCTGTTTTCTTTGGAATAAGGAAAAAGGGGAAATAGGACCCTGCACCCTATTGATGAACAGATACTTCTTTATAAGAAGTTGAAATAAAATAAATAAATAAATAAATATTGCCCCTTGGGCAAGAAGCAGACTGATCTCGTGATCTAACTGGGAGTTGAGAGCACTGTTCCCTCTAAGCTGTGCGCGTGTGCGCACGCACACACCTCGCCGAGCGAGTGCACATACTTTACAACAGAGCGCACACAAATTATGGCTCTGATTCTGATAGAAAACAACACAGACGTCTTAAAATTTAAAAATTATGATTGTAATTACTAGAAATTTCCCGCTTCATTTAGTAATTGTCTATTTTCATTTAATTTGATTAAAATCAATGTGGTGTACATACTGTATTCTGACGTGTAGTCAAATTTTAAAGTATATAACTCTGAGTGTCATTATGTGGCGCACAAAAATTTAACCTTCCTTCAAAAGCTGCACACAGCTGATATATTATGCGCACACAGCCTTCAGAAAATTAGAGGGAACATTGGTTGAGAGAGGTCTGAGAATTGAACTGTCTTACCATTGTAGGAGGGGGCATGCTGAAGAAGTGAAGCTTGTATCCCTCTCTTACAATGGATAGGGTCCAACTTTCTGCTGTTATCTGCCCCCATCTGGGGGCAAAATAACATAACCTTCCTGGAATGGTGGAAGGCTCTGGCCCGTTCAGGGCCAGGAAGACAAAGTTCTCTAGATGGGAGTCAAAGCCCCTGTGGAGGCTGAGTCTGCTGAGCCGGTTGAGGCTTAGCAGCCTTTGTTTTTATTTGTTTAGGTTGCTGACCCTTTTGGGCAGAGTGACCTGAACGATGCCCTTGTTGGGTATAGGGGGGTAGAACTTCTTCCTTCTAGTGAAGAATGTGTTTTTATAGGACTTTTTCCTGGCAGGATCAGCTGTAGATTTTGATAATCTATCCAAGGTGAGATTATCAGAATCTAGCTCATTAGTTTTCTCTTGCCAATATTTGCCAATGAGATTCTCTCCTGTGCAAGGAATATTCCCCAATTTGTTCTGTACCCAAAGTTCTAAATCAGATGCCTGGAGCCAGGCAATCCTACGTGCGCCTATGGCAATAGCAGAAGTTCTGCTTATGCACTCAAAACAATCAAAAGCTGAACGATTTACAAATTTGGAAACATCCTGAGCATGTTTGATAAGTGCAAGATAATCTTATCTCTTATCATCAGGAAGTAGAGGACTCATAATCTCTAGATCTCCTGTAACTTCCTTAAGGAACATTCCCATATATAAAATGTAGGAACTAATCCTGGCAGAAAGCATAGATGCCTGGAAGATTCGACGCCCGAAGGCATCAAGAGTTCTACATTCACGTCCTGGAGGATTAGATGCATGTCTTTTTGCACTCTTGATCCTTCTCATAGCTGATTCCACCACCAAGGAATTGTGGGGCAGCTGAGTTTTTTGAAATCCAGGACAGGGAGGAACTCGATACATGGTATCGAGCCTACGAGAATGAGGAGAAGTGGTAACATGTGTTTCCCACATCCTTAGCATGAGATCATGCAAACTCTCATGAATAGGCAAAGTGGCTGCCTCTTTGGGAGCCTTAGGATACTGTAAAATCTCCAATTCCTTTGCCCTAGGCTCTGTTTCAGGAGCCACTGTGATGGAAAGACCTCGAGCCACATCTTGGATAAAATCCTGGAAGGATATATCCTCTGGAGGAGACATCCTACGTTTAGGAGTGGAAGAATCCTCAGGAAGAAGTACTCTGGTATCGAGAGAGCTGTCAGAGTCTTCAGACTCGTCGGAGGATTCAAAGTATCTCCTATCCGGGTAATCGTGCATCACACGATACCGGTACCGATCGAAGTCGGTATCGGAGGGCATAGCCTGCGTCGGCACCGGTAATTCACCTGCCGACATCTATGCAGTTGGTCCCAGTACCGGTTGAATTGTCTGAAGCGGTTTCAGGGGCATCGATGCCGAGAGAAGAGCCGCCAGACTGCGTTCAATAGCCAAGAATCTCTGGTCTATTGACGCCGCCGATTCCTGGGTGTTGGTACCGGACGAAGTGGCCGGTACCCCAGAGCATGGCACCAGTAGTTCTGCCAAGGTTGGGGCCTCGAGAACATTCTGGAGCCCCGATTGATGCTTTGGAAGCCGAAGCCTCCTGCCGGGGCAATTTTTCCGGTGTGAGTCCCTCAAGGGCAACGCCAAAGGCATCTCAATACTTAGAAAGAGATCTACCCTTTGAGGACCGGCTAGACTTATGTTTAGTTACCTGAGATCCATGGGAGGAAGACGAAGCCCTGGAAGATGTTGATGCCACAGAAGCTGGATCAGAGGGAAAAAGGGTGCTAAGTTTAGCAGCTCGGTTTTGCCGACCCCTCTTCGACATCATCCCACAGGCAACACATTCGGATATAGAGTGGTCAGGACCTAAACATTTGAGGCACCACTCATGGGTGTCGGTGATGGAGATGGTACCGCCACACTTGGAACACTTTTTAAAACCCGAGGCGAGTTTTTCCATTATAAAAGAAAATTGGGCCTAGTGCCCAAAATGGCGGGGCACCAGAGGAGATAAAAGCTGGAAGACTCCCAGAAAGATTTTTTTTTTTTTACAAGGAAAAGAAAGAAAGAACCGGCGGTACCGGTGTAGCGTCGAAGGAAGGCAGACGCGACCAGAAAAAAGAGAAATAAAAGGGATATTTTCTGCGGTGACAGGAAGAGCGACCTGCCGCTCCGTGGAAAACGAAGAACTGGAGAGAGACAGTTGGGAAAGGCGGGAAGGCAGCACGCAGGCGCTGTGGGATGCTCCCAAAAGCTTTCTAATTGGACACTGGGGAGCATTCCCACGCAGGCTCCGTCGGTACCGACGATACCCATATGTGAAGACCACATTCCTGCTTGTTCCTGGAGATTGCCTGAATTTTTCACTTAGGATTCTTTTCCCTGCGACAGAGAGATGTAGTCCATCAGCACAGTATAGCCTCTTGTTGGTCCATCTGTTTCCCCAGTCGCCAATAAACCTGAATCCTTTTCGTTCGCATCAGGTCTGGATCCATGTATTAAATCTGTTTATGCGATGCAGCCTTTCTGCCCCCTTACCATGAACAGGTAGAACTTCTGAGAATGTTACAGTGTTAACAATGGGCTTGAGTTTCTCTCCCAGAGTCTGGAAGTCCCTTTGAACTGCAGAGGCACCGTTTCTAGCCAGATCATTTGTACTCAGGTGGATGACAACATCAATTTTGGAGTGCTCACTTTCTGCGCTAAGTACATCAACAATTTGGTTTGTATTCCTGCTGGCTGAAGAGCCTGGGAGGCATTTGACTATCTTCTCTCCTTTGAACTGTGTTCCCAAGTTGGTGCTTCTGATGATGGAATCTCCAGATAGTAGTAGTGTTCTGTTTGGTGAGTTTTTCTTCATATTTGATGCTTTAGCAGGAGATTGGGCATTGACTGACTCATTTAAGGGCCCTTCAGTTTCCATGGTTTGGTGATCCTCATTAACCAAAGCAGAGAAGAATACTATGGTCAAGATACTTAGCATCATATGATAGCATCCTAAAAATAAGTGCTACTCTCGGTCCATTCATTCCAATGGGCAATACCCATTTTTCCACTACCGTTATTTATTACTGGGTGACTATTCACCCCCCTCACTGAACAATACCCTTTCCACAATTACCCAATATATAAAATTTTCAGAATAATTATTGGAAGAATAATTACACAGGTCTGTGACTAAAAAGCTGTTTGATTATTTTCATCTAATTTCCATGTATTTTGGTGTGCTGAAAACAAATAAAATATTGAAAAATCTCCTAGACGTCATGATTTGCCACAACATGCAAAATTGTCTTCAAATGTATCAATTTTTTTCAAATTACTATTAATTAATTCACATAAGTACATTTAAGATATAAAATGCCAAAAAAACCTTAAAGGGGTTGTCTGAGTTATGTAAAAAAAAAATATAGCACTGTAAATCTGATGGTCAGCAATATATACATAAGCTAAGCAAGTTTTAAGTCCGTGCTTCTAATGGTAGAAGGGGTTAATCTTTCCTGAAGAATCCAGTGGGAGGGAGACATAGGGCAGATAGCAGCAGCTCCGGTCAGTGCAGGGGGGCGTGGCCAGCACTGTGACGTCTTGTGTACAGACACAGAGCTGCTCTCTCCTGCATGCCACACTTGTGCACGAATCATCAGCAGGTTCTTGGTTCTAGGCTCTTCACACTTTTTCATCACAATTCGTGTTAGCTCGTCATTCTTCAACTGTTATGTTATGGCTCCGCGAAAGTGTATTAATTCGCCAGACAGTTTCTGTTTCATCTGTGGTGAATATACAGTGTTGAAGCAACAGCAGAATATTACAGACTTTGTGAAAAAAGTATACTTTGCATACTTTGTACTAAAAATTGGAGATCAAGATAAAGTCTGGGCGCCTCATAAAGTGTGGAAACGGCGTGTTGAGGACCTCCGAAACTGGTTCAAGGGTAAGAAAAAAATCTTTCCATTATGAGATTCCTATGGTATGGCGAGAGCAAAATAACCATAGTGACGACTGTTACTTTTGTTCATGCGATGTGAAAGGGTTTAATTCCAAATGGAAGCATTCCATTTCATACCCCAATCTTCACTCGGCAATTCATCCCATCCCCCATGGCACAGATATTTATTTATTTATTTAGTATTTCTTTTATACTGCGCTATTGACATCAGTGCGGTGTACATCAAAACATAACATATGCATTTCAGGGTCACTGAGATGCATTTACATTTGAAAAGGGATTGGAACTTGGATAACAGGGTAGATTAACAAAAGTTATACAATATAGTATCTACATTATATACATAGTGAGAGTAATTCCTTATCGGGACTACGCCGGAAAGTATCTGGTGAATAGGTGATGTTTTAGGGCCTTTCTAAGTTGGGTTAGATCTGTAATAGCTCTGATGTCGGGGGAGGGGGGGAGGGAGTTCCAGGCTTTCGGGGCATAGAAGCAGAAGGCTCTGTTAGTTGTTGACTTTTTGCATCTTGTTGATTCTTTCGGGACTGTTAAAGTGTTTACTGCTACAGATCTTCTACATCTAATAGGAGCTGAGGTATGTATCAATTCGGTGATGGTTATGGGGGACTGATTGTTTAGGGCTTTGAAGGTCGTGATTATATTCTTATATAGGATTCTAGCTTGAAGAGGTAACCAGTGAAGCCTTTTCAGGATTGGTGTGACGTGGTCAGTCCTCGATATTCCTTCCAGTACGCTGGCTGCTGTGTTCATTGCCAGTTGGAGAGGGTTTAGAGTTGCTTGTGGGAGACCGTATAGGATTGTGTTTGCAAAGTCAATGTGGGGCATCACCAAAGCTTAATAGATTCTTCTGAAGATATACCAGTACCCAAGCCCCCTGCTACCTTGGAAGAGATACCTAGCTCCGATGAAGATGAAGTCATACCTGAACCAGATGACGAATCAAGTTCTGACTTTGAAGATGATACAAGACCAAAATTGTTTTCTCAGGAGGAGATGAATGATTTGGTAAGAGACTTGAATCTTCCCAAAGATGCCGCTGAGTTACTCGGATCAAGGCTGAAAAGCAGGAATTTATTGTTGCCAGGAGTGTCATCTTCATGGTTCAGACATCGTGAAAAGGAGTTCGTTCCTTACTTCGCCCAGGAAGACAAGTTGGTTTATTGCATCGATGCCGAAGGTCTGATGGGTCAATTTAAAATCCAATATGATTCAGAGCAATGGCGTCTTTTTATAGATTCTTCAAAAAGAAGTCTCAAAGCAGTTTTACTCCACAATGGTTTTTACACTTCCATACCTGTAGGTCATTCCGTACACTTGAAGGAAACCTACGAGAACTTGGAATTGGTTCTTCGTAAACTTAAATATGAAGACCATGGTTGGCAAGTGTGTGGGGACTTGAAGGTCTTGTGCATGCTGCTCGGGCAACAAGCTGGGTATACCAAATATCCTTGTTTTCTGTGTCTATGGGACAGTCGAGACCGACAAAATCTCTGGACCAAGAAGAGTTGGCAGCCGAGGGTGCTAACAGTCGGTGAAAAAAATGTCCTCCGAGAAACTTTGGTACCTTCCCATAAAGTTCTTCTACCACCTCTCCACATAAAATTGGGATTGATGAAGCAATTTGTAAAATCACTTCCAAGAGATAGAGAATGCTTCAAATACTTGGTCACCAGGTTTCCAGGCCTGTCGGAGGCAAAATTGAAGGAAGGTGTGTTCGTCGGACCAGACATTAGAAGGCTTATAGTTGATCAAGAATTTGTCAATACCATGACGGATCCTCAAAAAGAAGGGTGGATTGCATTTAAAGAAGTCGTACAGAAACTTTTAGGCAATAACAAAGATCCTCACTACAAAAAGATCGTCGGACGAATGCTGAAAGCATTTCAAGCTTTAGGTTGCCTGATGAGTTTGAAAGTGCATTTCCTCCAGTCCCACCTTAACTACTTTCCTGAAAATTTGGGAGCTGTGAGTGAGGAACAAGGTGAACGATTCCACCAAGACATTAAAGAGATGGAAAGGAGATACCAGGGAAAATGGAGCATTACAATGATGGCAGACTACTGTTGGATGCTTCAGAGAGACATTCCAGATGCTACTCACAAGTGTAAATGCACCAAGAGGAGCCTCACAAGGAAGAAGAATCGAGTTTAGTGTGTGTAGGTGAGCTCATTTCAGTTCAAAAAAGGATTTTCATGAAAATATTGTAATAAAACTTTAATTTTATAAGTCTATTTCCATTTATTTTGAGGTGTTGCCTTATTTAACATAGTTACCTAAATTGTCAGGAAACGTGATGTCCTAAGACAAAATGGAGGTCATTTTTGGATTCAGCGCACCAAACAACATAAAGATTACGTGGAATAACCAAAACAGCTCTCGAAAAAAGTTTTTTTGCAGACCTGTGTTATCATTACCAACATGTCTAAGTTAGGCTTACTGTTGCCTCACTGTCAGGGCCGGGCGAGGGTTTCTGCCGCCCCCCCCCCTACTGCCACCATCACTGCTGCCGCCCTCTCCTGGCTGTTTCGGTGGCAGCAGCAGCATGACTGTTTTGAAAGCAGCTGCTTTGTGCCGTCACTTTTGTGCCTGTGGCAGGCCATACACTTCAGCACACATGGCCTGCCGCTCCTGCCCTTCTCCGACAGAAAGTTACAACAGAGGGGGCAGGAGTGGCTGATCATGGTATTTGTGCCGAACGTAATGGCCTTCCAACAGCACCATAGAGGAGGAACAAAGCCGCCGCTTGAAAAAATCCTGGTCTGCCGTCCTAGGCGGCCGCTTAGTCTGCCTAGTGGACGTGCTGGCCCTGTTTACTGCACATATTTGAATTGTTAACCAGTTCTTATTGGGTAAACCTATCTTGAGTGTTTATTAATTGTAAATTTGTTGACCAGTTCTTCTAGTGTAAGCATCTCAAGTTTTTGTTACTTGTTAACCGCTTAGACTATCAGAAAAGTGGTATAGAAAAGTTGTTAAATAAAATAAATAAATGACGGAAAAAAGGGACCATATGAACCCCCTTTATCCTATACTCCATATGGGGTCCCAGGTCCTAGGCATCATGGCAGGGTAGCCTGAGAAAGCTGCATCCTTATAAAGACTTTTCATATTATCCCTTGGTGTTGGGATCAAATTCTGTATCCTGGAGCTTCCCACTTTCCACCTTTTTCCCCTTCTCCCCAACCCTCTTGTATTTCCATGAACTTCCCAGTTAGGGTCACTGCCTCTAGCAAGCTGGAGGAAGTCTGCCTAGCAACCTAAATTTTTAGGGGCAAGGAACAACATTTAGGTAACAATCACCTTAACAATTAACCCTACTATCTCCTTCAGTAAGCACTTTGACTCCAACCATCGGGATGCTCTATCCCACGATTATTGGGCTACCATTCTTGGTTCATCCCCTTTCAACAATTTTTTTGTCCTAAATTTAAACCAATAGGATTTTTGGGACAACACAAGTTGGTTCTCAATGATTCCCTGACCTCCCCATGGTCCAATGACTTATTTTTGTCCAGAACTCAGTATGCAGTCTGGGTCTCCTTTTTTAAATATGGAACCAAATGTACTGGCCATTGTCCCCAAAGTGAGCCTGCAGTCTCTGCCATCCTCTCAAAGGTGGTTAAACCCCTTCTGCATCATCATCTGGAATCCGTTTATTAAGTGTTAATCCCTGCCCCAAGTATGGCCTGCTGGATTCCTAGGTCACTGTTGCTAGTCCCATCTCCACATCTCTCTGGAGCTCTCATAGATGTTTGCTGTCCATCAGATTTTGTAGCTCTCTCATGTGATCCTCCAGGTGCTGTAAGGTGGGCTGTTGCTTTTAGCTCTACTGCTTGACCGTCCATTTCATGAACTTGGTCATCTCTTCCCGCTGGCATTAGAGGTCTGTACCAACCACTTAGCAAACTCTTCAGAGATCATGGTCCTGCAGGAGTAGAAAATACACACCAAGTGCAGAATAGCTAGGCTACACTTCTCGTATTCCTGTGCTAGCAACCTGTTTTGTGCCCTTGCCTTCACCCAAAATCTACTGTGCTTTTCTCTCAGGCAAAGAACTCCCATTGCTAGATGTCTCTCCCAAAGGATGAGGTCCTCTTACCTTCTTCTCCTTGGTGAGATTGCCTTTCCTGAGGTCTACATGCTTCTCACTCCTTCCAGCCTTGAATTCCTGCTAGGGTCTAACAAGGGCCCTGGAGATGGTCTCATTGATTTCACTTCCCTATCTCACACATGGTCCTCCTTCTCTCCAATCTCCCCTGCTGAACTCCTTATCACCTCATCTCTTAAGACTACTTCTGTTGCTGATCCCATCCCCACATCCTGGTTCACTTCTCCTTCTCTTGCCTTAGTACTCTGATTCTGTCAGTCCTTAACAATAACCTGTCCTCCGGTATCTTCCCAGCTTTTTGGAAACATGCTATAATTCATCCCTTCTTGAAGAATTCGTCCCTGGACACCTCCATTCCTGCTTCTTACCATCCTGTCTGCATTCTTCCTTTCCTTTCCAAACTACATGAGAAACTGGTCTTTGCTCAGCTTTCTTCTCACTTAGACTCTACTCATGCTCTATATCCTTGTCAATTGGGTTTCTGTCCAGGGCACAACACTGAAATTATTCTTCTTTCCATTCTGAGGGAACTCCACCAGTCTCATGACCATGGTGACATTTTGGTGGCAGTTTCTTTAAATCTTTCCTCGGCTTTTGACCTTGTGGCTCACACTACTCTTCTTTCACGACTTCACAATTTCAGTCGTCATGGCACAGTTCTCCAGTGGTTTTGTTTCTTTCACAGCGGTCATTCTCGGTCTCTGTGGATAAAGCATAGTTACTCACCTGTAACAGGTGATCTCCGGGAACAGCAGGAATTTAGTCCTCACATACGGGTATCATCGGTACCGACGGAGCCTGCGTGGGAATGCTCTCCAGCGTCCAATTAGAATGCTTTTGGGAGCATCCCACAGCGCCTGCGTGCTGCCTTCCCGCCTTTCCCAACTGCCTCTCTCCAGTTGAGTTTTAGAGCTGAGACAAAGAGAGAGAGCGAGGGAAAGGAAAAGAGAGAGATAGAGAAATACAACTCCTAGGGGAGGTGGGTGGGTTGTGAGGACTAAATTCCTGCTGTTCCCAGAGATCACCTGTTACAGGTGAGTAGCTATGCTATCTCCAGGAACAAGCAGGAATGTAGTCATCACATATGGGGACTCCCTAGCTTTAGGTGCCAGGGAGAGACCCCAGAAGTTGTGTGTCCCTGAGAAGGGCTCCAC
This sequence comes from Ichthyophis bannanicus, assembly GCA_033557465.1. NCBI lineage: Eukaryota > Metazoa > Chordata > Amphibia > Gymnophiona > Ichthyophiidae > Ichthyophis > Ichthyophis bannanicus. The sequence goes on from CM066031.1 coordinate 1,222,508,155, forward strand.
TTCCCCCCATGGATCTCTGGCATCCTACCAGGGATGGTGGGCAGGAGTTGATTAGGTATGGAACAGGTGTTTGAGAACAGTCTGACCAAACAAAGCATCCCGGCGGGAGTCCTTGTCCAAGCAGTAATGGGCTGTGAAGGTATGAACCGAGGCCCAAGTGGCTGCTCGACAGATGTCGTCAATAGACACAGAGTTCAGATGAGCCATTGAGGCTGCCATGGCTCTCACATTGTGAGCTGTGACATGGCCCTCCAGAGAAAGGTTCTTACTCTGATAGGCGAAAGAAATACACTGAGCAATCCAGTTAGATAGTGTTCTCTTGGAGACTGGAAGTCCCAAATGAGAAGGATCAAAAGCAACAAAGAGTTGAGAGGACTTTCTATGTTGCTGTGTCCTTTGTAAGTAAAAGGCTAGAGCTCTTTTACAGTCCAAGGTATGAAGATTCCTCTCTGCATTTGATGTATGAGGTCCTGGAAAAAATACAGGTAGGTAGACCTCTTGGTTGAGATGAAAAGGCGAGACCACCTTAGGCATAAAGTGTGGATGAGTCCTAAGGACTACCTTGTCATGATGGAACCTTGTATAAGGTGGATTAGCTACTAGTGCTTGCAATTCACAAATGCGGCGTGCTGATGTGATTGCAATGAGAAAGATAACCTTCCAAGAAAGGAATTTCAAGGAGGTGGTAGCTAAGGGTTCGAAAGGTGGCTTCATGAGCTGCCCAAAAACCAGGTTCAAGTCCCATGCCACCGGAGGTGGTCTAATGGGAGGCTTATTTAGAAGGAGGCCTCTCATGAATCTTGCTATAAGAGGATGAGAGGAAATAGGTTGTCCATTTAGAGGTTTAAGAGAAGCTGCAATAGCACTCAAATGGACTCTTACGGAATTTGTCTTAAGGCCTGCATTGGACAAATGGAGGAGATACTCCAGTAAAGATTCCAGAGGTATAGCAAGGGGGTTAAGACCCTTTTCTGAACACCAAATAGTAAACCTTTTCCACTTGAAAGCATAAGAATGTCTAGTGGAAGGTTTTCTGGAAGCATAAAGAACATCTTTCACTTGCTGTGAAAGATGAAGATCTTGGAGATCTAGGCCTTCGGCAACCAAGCCCTGAGATGCAGGGACTGGTGATTGGGATGCCATAACATCCCGTTCTCCTGAGATAGGAGATCTGGAGCAGACCCTAACTCCAGGGAGGGAGCTTGAGAGAGATGTAGAAGCAGAGGGTACCACACTTGCCGTGGCCAATGTGGTGCTATGAGGATCATATGGCCTCTGTCTCTCTGAAGCTTGAAGAGAGTTTTGGGAATTAGGGGAATGGGTGGAAAGGCATACAGGAAGTCTTGACCCCAGTAAAGGAGGAAAGTATCCCTGGCCTGAGCTCCCTGAGCCGGAATTCTGGAATAGAACCGGGGAAGTTTGGCATTCCACGGACTTGCAAAGAGGTCTATGTCCAGGGCTCTCCAAAGTTGAAATATCCTGGTCACCTGGTCTGCATGCAGAGACCACTCGTGTGGAAGGAGAACTCGACTGAGTCTGTCCGCCCAAGAATTTTGAATGCCTGGAAGATATACTGCCAGCAGATGAATCTGATGCTCTCTGGCGAGGGCCCATAGTCGCAAAGCTTCATTGCAAAGCGACAGAGAGCCCGTTTCCCCCTGCTTGTTCACATAAAACATTGCTACCTGATTGTCCGTGTGAATGAGGACTGTCTTGTAGCTGAGCAGGGAGTGGAACACTCGCAGAGCCAGGAAAATTGCTCTGAGTTCCAAGAGATTGATATGTAGACAACTCTCTTGTGGAGACCAGGTGCCCTGGGTGGAGAAGTCTTGCAGATGAGCTCCCCAACCCTTTGGAGAAGCATCTGTTGTGAGAGCTGCTTGGGTTAAGGGTTGTTGGAAGGGGCACACCAGCAACAGATTTTGAGTGGATGTCCACCATTGGAGGGACAAAATGAGACGACTTGTGTTTGCTATTTTGTCTGACAGGCACCCTGATGTCTGGATCCATTGGGTGGATAAAGTCCACTGAGCTGCCCTCATGTGGAGGCGAGCATATGGAACCACATGCACGGTGGATGCCATGTGGCCCAGCAATTGCAACATTTCTCGAGCAGTTAGATGAGGCTTTAGCACTGCTTGAGAAGCTAACTGCACTAAGCGAAAGCAACGGGCCTGGGGGAGATAGGCCCTTGCTCTTGTGGTATCCAGAAGAGCTCCTGTGAACTCTAAAGATTGAGTGGGAGTCAGACTAGATTTTGGGATGTTTATTACCAGCCCTAAATACTGGAGGATACGCATTGTGCAGGATAGAGAAGTCATGGCCTCTGACTGTGTTGGAGTTCGAATGAGCCAGTCATCCAAGTACGGGAAGACAAATATTCCCAGAGTACGGAGAAATGCTGCTACCACAGCCATGCATTTCGTGAACACCCTTGGAGTAGAGGCCAGACCAAAAGGAAGCACCCTGTATTGGTAGTGCTTTCCTTGAAAAAGGAACCGAAGGAACGTTCTGTGGGTTGGATGGATGAGTACATGGGTGTACGCATCCTTGAGATCTAGAGAACAAAGCCAATCCTGACTCTCAAGGTATGGAAGCAGAGCACCGAGAGAATCATCTTGAATTTCTCCTTGACAAGGAATTTGTTCAATTCTCTGAGGTCTAATATAGGTCTGTATCCCCCTATTTTCTTTGGGATAAGAAAATAAGGGGAATAGAACCCTGTGCCCTGTTGATGAAGAGGCATTTCTTCTATCGCCCCTTGGGCAAGAAGAATGGCAACCTCTTGACCTAAGAGGTTGATGAGAGGTGTCGGAGAATTGAACTGCTTCACTATTGTGTGAGGGGGCATGCTTGAAAAATGAAGTTTGTACCCCTCCTTTATGATGGAGAGTGTCCAATGCTCTGCTGTTATTTGCCCCCATCTGGGGGCAAAATGACATAACCTTCCTGGAATGGTGGACGGTTCTGGTCCTTCCAGAACCAGAAAGGCTAAGTTCTCTAGCTGAAAGTCAAAGGCCCTGAGGAGGCTGAGGCTGCTGAGCCGGTGGAGGCCTAGCAGCCTTTGCTTTCTTCTGTTTGGGTGGTTGCTGACATTTGGTTGAAAACTGACGTGCAGAAGATGCCTGCTGAGTATAAGCAGGATAAAATCTTTTCTTTTTAGAAAAAGGTGTTTTCTTGAACAACTTCTTTCTAACAGGATCAGCAGTGGACTTGGATAGTCTATCCAAGGTGGAATTTTCAGCATCCATTTCATTGGCTTTTTCCTGCCAATCTTTCCCAAACAGGTTCTCACCAGTACAAGGGATATTTCCCAATTTATCTTGTACCCAGAGCTCTAAATCAGATGCCTGGAGCCAAGCAATTCTACGTGCACCTATGGCAATAGCTGAGGTTCTGCTTATACACTCAAAGCAGTCAAAGGCTGCACGGTTGGAGAATTTAGAGACATCTTGGGCATGTTTGACCCAAGTGAGAAAGTCCTGTTTTTTATCCTCAGAAATGAAAGGACTTAAAGTCTCGGTGACCTCCTTTAGGAACATTCCCATGTAGAGACTATAGGAACTGATTCTTGCAGCAAGCATGGAAGCTTGAAAGACTCTACGTCCAAAAGCATCCAGGGTTCTGCATTCACGTCCTGGAGGATTAGAGGCATGTCTTTTTGCACTTCTAATCCTTCTCATAGCTGACTCCACCACAATAGAGTGGTGAGGAAGCTGAGTCTTATGGAACCCAGGGCAAGGAGGAACACGATACATAGTATCTAACCTACGAGAATGAGGAGAGGTGGTAAGAGGTATTTCCCACATCCTCAACATGAGATCATATAGAATCTCATGAATGGGTAAGGTAGCTGCCTCCTTAGGAGTTTTGGGATATTGTAAAATTTCCAACTTCTTGGCCCTTGGCTCTGTTTCAGGGGCCACAGTGATGGACAGGCCCCGAGCCACCTCTCTGATAAAGTCTTGGAAAGACATGTCCTCTGGAGGAGACATCCTGCATTTAGGGGAGGAGGACTCCTCTGGAAGAAGTATCTCTGCATCGACAGAAGTTTCAGAATCCTCAGATTCTTCTGAGGACTTGAAGTATCGTCTGTCCGGATGCTCCTGCAGAGTCCGATACCCGTACCGACCAAGGTCGGTACCGGGAATAACCGGTACCGGAGAATCGGTACTGGAGGGCATCGTAGGACAGAGTACCGGCATAGTAGACACCGATGCCGATGCTATCGGTACCGGTGCTGATACCGATACCGATGCCGGTGCTAGTGCCGGTACCGGTGGAGTTGTCTGTCGTGGTACCAAGGGCGTCGATGCCGCAAGGAAAGCCGCCAGACTGCATTCCATGCTCAGAATTCTCTGCCTGGAAGTTGGTACCGGTGGAAGCCACCGGTACCCCAGAGCATAGCACCAGGAGATCTGTCGAGGCTGAGCCATCTAGAACATCCTGGAACCCCGATAATGCTGTGGAAGCCGAAGCCTCCCACTGGGGTAATTTTGCCGGTGCAGAATCCTCGAGGGCAACGCCAGAGGCATCTCGATGCTTAGAAGGAGATCTACCCTTCGAGGACCGGCTGGATTTATGTTTAGTTACCTGAGATCCACGGGAGGAAGAAGAAGCCCTGGAAGACGTCGATGCCACCAAAGCTGCATCAGAGGGAAACAGGGTACTGAGCTTGGCAGCTCGGTTCTGCCGACCTCTTTTAGACATCATGGCACAGGACACACAATCCGTGATGGAGTGGTCAGGACCTAAACATTTTAAACGCCATTCATGGGTGTCGGTGACGGAAATGGTACCGCCACACTTGGTGCACTTTTTAAAACCTGAGGCAGGTTTTTCCATGTTAAGGAAGGTTTTGGGCCTAAGGCCCAAAAAGGCGGGTGCACCTGAAGGAAATAGAAAAAGATATATATATATATATATATTTTTTTTTAGAAATAGGAAAAGAAAGACCGGCGGTACCGGTAGAGCGTCGAAGAAGGCAGACGCGACCACAAAAAGAAATAAAGAAATAAAGAAATTCTTCTGCGGTGACAGGAACATGACCTGCTGGCTCCGCGGAAAAAGAACTGGAGAGAGGCAGTTTTGAAAGGCGGGAAGGCAGCACGCTGGCGCTGTGGGATGCTCCCAAAAGCGTTCTAATTGGACGCTGGGGAGCGTTCCCGCGCAGGCTCCGTTGGTACCGACAATACCCATATGTGATGACTACATTCCTGCTTGTTCCTGGATATTTCTTCTTCCCCCTTTCTTCCCCTTCTTTGCAGTGTCCCCCAGGGTTCTGTTTAAGTGCCCCTCCTATTTAACATTTTTCTGATTCCCATGACTCTTTTAGTTTAAGAACATGGTATTTCAGCCTACTATTATGCCAATGACATAATATTGCTTCATAAATCCAATCCAGCTGCCCTTGATATCACCTCTCTTAATGCTTGTCTGTCCAGTATCTCATCTTGTTTATTTATTTTCATTCTCTTATATACCGTGCTATTCTGCATCAGTGCGGTTTACATTGAACAAACTGAAATTACATTGAACAGGGCATTATAACTTGGAGATAACTATTTTACAGGGAAAATGGGCTATAGAGGGTTAAGTGGCTTGCCCAAGACCACAAGGAGCACCTGTGGGACTAGAAACCCCAGTCCTTCCGGCCCAAGGTTGCTGTCCTCTAGTGGGATTTGAACCCCCAACCTTCCGGCCTGAAGCCAACCACTAGGCCACTCCTCCACTCCACTCCTTGTCTAGCTAATAATTTCTTACGTCTCAAACCTAGCAAGTTTGCAGCTTTATGGTTTACTTTTGGTAGCTTTCCTACTGCACTGGCCCCTTCTCTCCCTGGCTCACTGATTCCACTTGTTGATTCCATCCAGTTCTTGAGAGTCCTACTTGACTCCTCTTTATCCTTCCATGCCCACATTACCTCTTTAGTTCATCATTCTTTCTTCTCACTCCATCAGATCCATGCTATCCGTTCCTTTCTTTCTACTACTTTACTACTACTTTACTTGACTACTTTACTTAGCACACTCGGCATATCAAAGACTGACTAGTGTAATATCATTTGTCTTGGCCTCCCCCAGTATCAACTCCATCGACTCCAGCTCATCCAAAATATCGCTGTTCGTATTCTTGCCTGTTTTGAACATGTTACTCCCCTCCTGATCCATTACCATTGGCTTCCTGTCAGATTTCATCTTGAATACATACTCCTTACTCTGGTCCACTGTAGTTTGCACACTGGTTTCCCCCATTATTTTTCCAACTCACTGCTTCTCCATTCTCCACATCATACCCTTTGCAATATCCACACTAATCGCTACCATCTCCCTTACATTTCTCAGACCCGGGTAATATCCACCCACTCCTCAGCCTTCTATTTCCTATCTCCTGCCTCCTGGAATTCGCTACCTCCTGCCCTCAGACTCGAACCCTCATATGTTAAGTACAAAATCTTTTTAAAAAAACATTTCTTCAATATAGCACATGACCTACCAGTTCCTTGACCTCCTTCCCAATCTTTCCCTGCCTTTCCCCTCCCCTCTTTCTTCTGTTCCCCTGGTGTTTTTAACTGTCCTATCTAAGAACTGGAGTTCCTCTCTACCTTTGTATTTTAACTTTAATTTTGTACACAGCTCTGCTGCTTCAGTGAAGGGCAGTTTATCAAATACAATAAACATAAACACTTCAGGCACCACTTTTAGACCAAATTAGTACCTAGTGAATCACATCTCTGCCTGCTGAGCCTTCCTCTTTGGCTCTGGGTGCAAAATTGGTCCCACCTTAAGAGATCAAATTCTCCTAAAAATTGAGGTCCCGTCTTTATTTACTGTAGGTCGAGCTGAAAGTCACCACCGCCCACTTGCAGACAGCATTAGCAACGATCAGTTTGTTCAACGAGACTTATCCCAAAACAGCATAGCCAAAAATAAGTGTATCCCAAAAATAAATCCCAACAACAAAACTCAGTTTGCCCAAAACAGTTCAGCAAAATCGGTTTATCAGAAAACAAATCCTAGCAGCAAAACTCAGCTTATCCAAAAACAGTTCTTTTAGTTTGCTCGCAGGGGTGCAGAGTTTCACCTCCTCCTTTTTAGTCTCCTGGGTAAGACTGACTTCTGCTGGTCCCATCCTTCTCAGTTGCCTTGGAATCCAGACTTTCCCGGTAGCCTAGATTGGTGGGGGGGGGGGGGGGGGATTTATGCAGTTGCCATTCCCTCTTTTGTTCTCTACCAAATTTCAGTGGTAGGACTCACATATTTGTTTTGGTAATCCTGAAAACCCAGCTAGCTAGGTGCGCCTCCAGGAAAAGAACTGCCTTTAGGGGATGTAAAAACATCTTCCAAAGCATCCTCAGGGTCTTTCATATGATGGCATGCAGGACTACTGCTGAATTACTCAGCTAGCCCACAGTTGTTACCTATTTTATTGCAGCATTAGTCACACCTTTACCATATTCTCTGCACTTGCTATCCTTGAAAGCTAGAATTTTATTTAAAACTCTTTGTTTAGCCTTTAAGGTCATACATAGGATTAGACGTGATTATTTAAATAAGAAACTTAGGGGCCCTCTTACTAAAGGAGGAAATAAGTGCACCTGGTGTACCTCAGGGCTCTGTCTTGGGACCTCTCCTTTTCTCTCTCCACACTCAGTCTCTTGGTGCACTTATTTCCTCCCATGGTTTTCAGTACCATCTTTATGCTGATGCCTCTCAGATCTACTTCTCTGCACCTGAAATCTCTCCAGGAATCCAGGCCCAGATCTGTGCCTGCTTATCTGACATTGCAGCCTGGAGGTCTCACCACTGTCTGACTGAACATGGCCAAAACTGAGCTCCTTATCTTTCTCCCTAAACCAACTCCTCCCCCCCCCCCTTCCTCCCTTCTCTATTTCTGTGAATAACACTACATTCCTCCATTTCCTCAGCTCGCAAACTTGGGATCATCTTTGACTCCACTCTCTCTTTCTCTGCACACATCCAACATAGAGCTAAAACCTGTTGCTTCTTTCTCTATAACATTGGCAAAATTCATCCCTTCCTTTCTACACACACTACTAAGACCCTCATCCACTCACTAGTCATCTCCCGTCTTGACTATTGTAACCTGTTCCTCACTCTGAATCATCTCTCTCCCTTTCAATTTGTTCAAAATTCAGCTGAACGGCTTATCTTCTGCCAGTGTCTCTATGCTCATGTGACCCCTCTTCTCAAGTCACTTCATTGGCTCCCTATCCATTTCTGCATCCAGTTCAAATTTTTCCTACTTACCTCCAAGTGCATTCATTCTGCGGTTCCTCACTACCTTTCCTCTCTTATCTCACTCTACGCGTCTCTTCAGGAACTCCGCGCCTCTGGCAGACCCTTTTATCTGTGCTCTTCTCTGCCACTGTCAACTCCACACTTCGTTCATTCCACCTTGCTGCTCCATATGCCTGGAACAAACTACCTGAGTCAGTGTGTAGAGCTCCTTAACATAAGAATATAAGAACTGCCATACTGGGTCAGACCAAGGTCCATCAAGCCCAGTATCCTGCTTGCAAAAGTGACCAGTCCAGGTCACAAGTACCTGTCAGGTTTCAAAAAGGGTCAGGTGTGAATCGAATTGAAACAAACCATAGAAGGTGATGTGTAGAATTCAAAACTTTATTGGCATTTCAAGAGGATGGAGGAGACAGGGCGAGGTTGAGGCGGAAAGTGATGAAGCGTGAAGCTTATTGGACCATCACCTGCTAAGTTTCACTCTTCATCACTCGCTGCCTCAACCTCGCCCTGTCTCTTCCAACCTCTTTAGAAATTGTCATGCTATTGACTTGTTGCCTCTCTCCTCCACTATCTCATCACCTCTTTGGAGTCTGATAAATCCTTAGTTCTGAGATCGTATTTTAAAAATTTTGGAGTGCGTTTTTTAGACCTTTATGTACATATTTTCCCAGATTTAGCTCGTACAACCCAGACCCAGGGTTCTCTCCCTCGCCGAGTCTTTTTTGTTTAAGTTTTCTTCTAGATGTAATGCTTCCTTTAAAGGGAATAATTATTTGGTTTTGAGCCAAAGCAGCTTCTCGAATTTTTAGTGGCCAGGGGAAAAAATATTGTGTCAGTGGCTTTTCATATGGCTGATGTGTACGTTTCCACTCAGCTTATACTGTAGTATGTTTTCCTTGTTTTTCACTTGCTTTATTGTATTTCCTGATGTCCCTCCGTGTTTCCTCTTTTGTGGACTAACCATAAATGGTGTTAGTTTTAGTTTTGTTGTTTTTCTTGTTAGGTAATTTGATACCATATTTTTCTTTCATTCATTCATGTATATGCTTGAATGTTCTGTTTAAATGCAAAGAAATATAGAAATATTTTTAAAAAAAATGAGTGACAGGGACTGATTTTTTTACATTCTACAACCAGTACCAAAACCTCCGCAAACATAGCCTGCTAGCTTCAAATTTCTCAGTACTGCATAAAGACTTGCTATCTGTTTTCGAAATGGAGGTATGGGCTTTTATGATATCTTCAAGTCTACCCACCAACTAGCCTTTCTTAACAGAGGGCAAAATGTGGAGCAGGGCTAGGTTTTCACTCAGTTTGTATCGTGTGCTACCTTTTAACCTCTACCAAAAAACTGGAAGAAAGCATAGTTACTCACTTGTAACAGGTGTTCTCCAGGGACAGCAGGAATCAGTCCTCACATATGGGTGACATCAGCACCGACAGAGCCCTCATGCGGAGCAATTCCCCAGCTTTCAAAGAAAGCCTTTGGGAATGCATCGTGCATGCGCAGTCCCCTTCCCGCCCAAGGGTGCCATCTTGCTCAGCCAGATGACATAGCTAAAAAGATGGCAAAAATGAGAAAAAATTAACCAAGGACTGCAACTCCAGGGGAGGAGGGAGGGTCATGAGGACTGATTCCTGCTATCCCTGGAGAACACCTGTTACAGGTGAGTAACTACGCTTTCTCCAGGAACAAGCAGGAAGTCAGTCCTCAAATATGGGACTCCCTAGCTATAGGCTACCAAGAACCCATAGCTGAAAAAGGCTCCCTCTAGAAGAGCCGCAGCAGCAGTGATAGGATTTTTCTCTGAGAACACAACCCCCACAGTAGCCTGACACCAAAGGGTCAGAGGGTAGGAATTGTCTAAACCTTGAATAGGTTACAGAGTACTGCCTGACCGAAAACACTGTCCTGCCAGGACTATCTCTCCAGGCAGTAGTGGGCTGCAAAAGTCTGGCTTGAAGACCAAGTTGCGGCCCGGCAGATGTCTGCCAACAGAACAGAGCGGTAGTTAGCCACTGATGCGGCCTTAGCCCTGACAGAGTGGGCCATGATGCGGCCCTTCAGCTGGAGGTCAGCTGCCCTATACGCCCAGGCTATGCAGTCTGCCACCCAGGTGGATAATGTGCGCTTGGAGACGGGTAGACCCAGTTTACTAAGGTCATACGAGACAAAGAGCTGGGAAGCTCTCCAGTGTCCCCGCGTACACTCCAGGTAGAAGGCAAGCGCCTTCTTACATTTCAGGGTATGCAGAACCACCTCTGCCCTGCTGGTATGTTCTTGGTTAAGATGAAAAGAGGAAACCACCTTTGGGAGGAACTTGGGGTGAGTACGTAGGACCACCCTGTTTTTGTAAAACTGTGTATACGGCCTATCTGATACTAAGGCTTGCAGCTCGCTCACACGTCGAGCAGACGTGAGTGCCACGAGAGAGTGCTTTCCAGGAAAGGAAGCGGAGAGGACAGGTGGACATTGGTTCAAAAGGCGGGCAAGTAAGCCGCTGCAAGACTACATTTAAGTCCCACTATGTAGCTGGTGAGCGAATCGGAGGCTTCAAGAGTAGGAGGCCTCTGAGAAATCGGGATACGAAAGGATGAGCTGAAAGAGGTTGCCCGTCCACGGGAGAGTGGTTAGCTGATAGCGCACTCAGGTGGACCCTGACAGAGTTAGACTTGAGGCCTAACTCCAAGAGGTGGAGCAAGTACTGCAATACCTGAGGTACGTGACAAGTGAACGGGTTTTCCTTATTCTGAGCACACCATCCTTCAAATCTACGCCACTTGAAGGCATAGGATTTCCTAGTGGATTGCCTCCTAGAAGCCAGCAACACCTCTTCAACCTCCTTGGGAAGGAGTAGAGGCACAAGTACTACCCTCTCAGCAGCCAGGCCATTAAGTTGAGGGATCTGAGATTGGGGTGTAGCAAGGAGCCCTGTTCCTGGGTCAAGAGGTCGGGCTGCACCCCCAGTGGGAGTGGAGTCTCAAACGCCAGTTGAAGGAGAAGAGGGAACCAAGGCTGTCTGGGCCACCTGGGGGCTCCAGTATGACCGAGGCCTTGTCCTGAAGAATCTTGAACAGCGTGAGTGCCACCAGGGGCATGGGTGGGAACGCATAGAGAAGGTCCTGTGCCCACGAGATCAGAAAAGCATCTGCCGCTATGCTCAACGGATGCAGCTGTCTCGAGCAGAACCGGGGCAACTGATGGTTTTGTGGACTGGCAAAGAGATCCATGGATGGGAGACCCCAACGACTGAAGATCTGCTGGGCTACATCCCGGTTCAGTTGCCATTCGTGAGGCTGAAGAATCCTGCACAACTTGTCCACCAGGAGGTTCTCCTGACCTGGCAGATAAACTGCCTTTAGGAACATGTGATGTGCCACTGCAAAAGAGCAGAGGTCCAGAGTTTCCTGGCATAGGACTCGAGATCCTGTGCCCCCCTGTTTGTTGATGTAGAACATCACTACCTGATTGTCTGTCTGTATCAGCACCGATTGATGTGCAAGAAGATGACAGCAGGCTTGAAGAGTTAGGCGGATGGCTCGAAGCTCTAGAAGATTGATCTGGAGTGCGGCCTCTTGTGAGGACCATAGACCCTGAATGCATGAACCCTGGCAATGGGCCCCCCCAGCCCAGCATGGGGGCATCTGTCGTCAGCACTCTGGTGTGAGAGGGAGGTTGGAATGGTACTCCCTGAAGCAATTTGGGGGGGGGGGGGGTGAAGCCACCATTGCAAGGCTGTCACCAGTAGCTTGGAAATCGCTACTCTGTCGCTGTGGCGGCCAGTGGCTTGCGCCCACTGGTCCCTGAGGCTCCATTGAGCTGTGCGCATGTGGAAATGAGCATATGGAGTCACATGCACCATGGAGGCCATGTGGCCCAGGAGACATAAGAAGACTCTTGCGGAGACTTGAGGTTTGTGCTGGACCTGCTGGACCAAGTCTAGCAACCTCCGTGCCCTGTCCAGCAGTAGGTAAGCCCTTGCCTGAAGTGTGTCCAGTCTTGCCCCTATGAACTCCAGGTTCTGAGTGGGGAGTAAAGTGGACTTTTCGTGATTTATTACAAAGCCTAGGTGCTAGAGCAGGGTGACTGTGCGAGCAGTGGCCTGCTGTGCCTCCTATGCCGACTGGCCCCTGATGAGCCAGTCGTCCAGGTATGGAAAGATGAAGACACCCTGGCTTCTGAGGAAGGCCGCCACCACTGCTAGGCATTTGGTAAATACCCTGGGAGTGGACGCTAGGCCAAAGGGAAGCACCTTGTACTGGAAGTGATTTCCTCCAACCACAAACCTACTGTAAGGTATTGTCTGTGGTCTGGGTGTATGAGGATGTGAGTATAAGCATCCTTTAAATCTAAGGAGCATAGCCAGTCTCCCTGGTGGAGGTAAGGCAGTAGGATCCCAAGGGAAAGCATCTTGAACTTTTCCCTCACCAGGAACTTGTTTAGATTTCGCAAGTCCAGGATGGGGCATAGGCCTCCTTTTCTTTTTGGTATGAGGAAATACCTAGAGTAGAAGCCTTGCCCCTGCAGGTGGTAGGGCACCGGTTCCACCGTCTGATCCTTTAGCAGACCTGCCAACTCCTGCAGGAGGAGGTTCCTGTGAAGAGGGGGTCTTAGAGGCTCTTCAGGGAAAAAGGAGGTGGGTACTTGGTGAAAGTGAAGCAAGTAGCCCTGTTGGACTACCTGCAGAACCCAGGCGTCGGTAGTAATGGCTGGCCACCTGTGAGCGTACAGGGCCAACCGTCCTCCTGTGCAGGGCCAAACCATCGGTGGGAGAGGAGCTATGCACTGGGAGTCAAAAACCCCCTCCCGGCTGGGTAGGAGCCGGAGCTGGAGGCTTGGGGGTCTTCGGCTTACGTGGGCCATGCCCCTGTCCCCTGCCTGCTGCCCCTGTTGGGGAGCTGGGGCGGCCTGGTAAGTGGGGTAGTTTCTGTAAGCTGTACCCTTCCTTGGGAAAAAGGGCTTTTTCCCCGAGGCCTTCTTGTGAGAAGGTGCATATGTCTTCTTCGACAACCTTGTCTGGGTCAAGTACTCGGACTCACGTTCTGCAGCTTTCTCAGTCATGGGTTTGCCGAAGAGGTTATCTCCTCGGCATGGGACATCGACTAACTTGTCCTGAACCCATGGCTCCAGGTCCGACGACATGAGCCAGGCCTGACGGCGTGCACCGATGTCGGCCGCGGCTACTCAGGCCGAAGCCTCAAAGCCGTCGTAAGCTGCTCAAGACATGAACTTCGAGCACTCTCTGATCCCTTGGACAAGGCCTTGAAGTGCTGCAAGGGTTCCTCGGACAGGCCAGCCGAGAACCCTGCAATCTCCTTTGCCAGGTCCCGCAAGTACATGCCCATGTACAGCTGGTAAGTTTGGACACGGCATGACAGCATCGAGCCCTGGTAGCACTTTCTGCTGAGGGCATCCAAGTTCTGGGCCTCCCGGCCGGGAGGCACCAAGGAGTGCGTTTTTTGGCTTTTCAGCCGGTGCATGGCCGATTCCACAACCATGGAGTTGTGCGGCAGCTGCGTCTTCTGGAAACCAGGACTCTTGCAGACTCGATAGATGGAATCGACACGCTTGCTGAGCATCGGCATCGAGGCCGGGGACTCCCACATGCGGAGCATCAGCTGTTCCAACATTGGAGGCACTGGTACAGTAAGGGCCTCCTTCGGAGGAGAGTCATACTGGAGGGCATCGAGCTCTTCAGCTCGAGGCTCCTCCTCGGTATCGGCAGGGAATGCCAAAGCCTTGGCCATGTCCCTGACGAAGTCCGAGAACCGAGTGTCCTCCGGGGGGGACCTAGTCCAAGGCTCCGAACATGGAGAGTCCGATGGGACACACCGGTTTCGGAAGGTGTCTGGGGAGCCTTCCTCCTCCGTCTCCCACGCCAAGTCCTCCGAGGAGGACTCAATGGGCTCTGGCCTCGAGGGCTTCGAACTGGACCGCCCCAACGCCGAGGGCACCGGCATAAACGACCTCGGTCCCGAACGGGAGGTCAAGGGGGACCTTGGCCGAGGATCGACTCGAGACCTGATCAACTCGAGGATCGGCTCGGCCTTCGGCATCAACTTCGACGTCCCGGTGGTCGGGGCGGATGAACCGGCAAGACCCGCTATCAGTGCTCACTGCTGCTCCATGCAGGCAGCCATGCTGCTCTCCAGGGCCGCCAACCTGAGACCGAGCTCAGAAGGCTCCGCAGCTCCTGGCTCGGGCCCCGACATCGGCTCTCCCGGAAAAGAGTCCACGAGAACAACAGAAGTTACCTTGTCTGACGTCTCCGGCTCCCTGCGAGGTAGTTTAGCCGGCTGCTCCGACTCCAAGGACCCGGGGCGGTGGTCCGGGCTCCGCAGCTTGGAACCCGAGGGCCCAGGCATCACCTCATGAGTTTCTTCTTCCTCCAGTGTTCCCTGGAGGGAGACCCCCGCTCAGAAGACCCACGACAGTGCTCGGGCTCCGATTCCCGAGATGTCGAGGCTTCTGACGAGGTCCGGCCCGACCGGAGGCGGACTTGGAAAAAATTCTGTCACGCTTCTGCCTGCTCCTCATAGACTTCGAAGACATCTTACCACACGGCCCACAGACCACCGAGTCATGGTCAGGGCCGAGGCATCGGAGGCAGCAGTCATGTGTGTCGGTAAGAGACATCAGTTTCTTACACCGATCACATTTTTTAAACTCGCTGGCAGCCATCGGGGGAAAAAGGGCCCCTGTGAGGTCAAACAACCGGGCTGTCAGTGAAAACTAAAAAGAGTGCAAAAGCTGGTCACGAAGGACAAAAACAAAAAATAGGACTGAACTCGATACCGGTGTACCGAGCCGGGGTGGGAAGGGGAACCGGTGTCGACCGGGAAGCTGAAAAAAGAATAATCAACTTTTCCACTTTTTCCACGGTGGAAACAGGACCATGTCCGTTGGGCTCCGCGAAAAAAAGAAGACTGAGCAAGATGGCACCCTTGGGCGGGAAGGGGACCACGCATGCGCGATGCATTCCCAAAGGCTTTCTTTGAAAGCTGGGGAATTGCTCCGCACAAGGGCTCTGTCGGCGCCGACGTCACCCATATGTGAGGAATGACTTCCTGCTTGTTCCTGGAGAATAATATTTTCTTTTAAATGTGGAGGCTGTACCAAATATACAGTACTACACTGTAACAGTATTAACACTAGCGCAAAGGCCCGTAATGACATGAAAAAGGGCATTTACTTGCTTGTAGTCACACTCCCTATCTCACCTCACTCCTAGGAATGCTCCTTGTTTTAGTGTTGGGAAGTACAATTTGGATGCTGTTTAATGGCATGCGTGCTTTTCCTTCTGGGCCTAAATACACACAGTTACACAACACACATTCAGGTACCTGAAATGATCAGTAGCTAATCTTATGCATGTAAAACAGTTGAAAATTGCTGTCTTTGTGTATCCTGTGAAAAAATCATTTAAATTGTACTTTGTTAAAGGGACAGTATTTGGTGGGATATTAAGAATAGATGCTAAGGAAATGAAATCAATAATTGACTCTCCTGGAAAAACAGCACAATTTTTTTTGAGTGTGACTAAAACAGACATAGCAAAAACTACAGAGAAAGGGATGAAAAGGTGTGCTTGACAAACATTATTACATTTTTCAGGTCATTTCCTCACTTGTCCTTCTGTTGCCTAATGAACCTACAGAATGTTGTTATTAGCAGTTAAAGCCTTTATTTAGTGCCATAAAACTATAATATCATACAGTAGTAAAACTTACTTGGTGAGGAAGGGAGTTGGCTCAACATTATTTTTTTGTCACCCTACATACAACACTGCCAGGATATTGAAAAAAATTATGTAATTTTCTCTCTTTGAATCCTGCTAGACTAGTCCAGATGAGTGGGTTATACTCTCTTGGCAGCAGGTGGAGGCAGACTTGAACAACTTGTAGTGATGTCATCACTCTATGTAAATACTGGGGCAATGTTAAGAGTATAAGACTTCCCAAGCAGTAAGCGAGACTGAAAAACTCAGAAACTTGAATGTTAATAACCAACCATAAACTGCAAAATGTAGAACAAGTATTTGGCTCTCTTACTATAATCAATGCTGTGCCTGATACTGAGAAGATGATCAAGTGACAGTGGGACTACCAAATCTGCAGAGAAGTCTTCCAGGGCAGGTACTGGACTGGTCTAGGAGGATTCATGGAAAAAAATTATCGGGTATGTAAAATTTCTCCTTATCATCCTGCTAGATCACTCCAGATGAGTAGGACATACTCAAGCAATCAGGACCAAAAGTGGTAGGAAGATGAGGCTCTGGAGAGAACTGCTCTATCGAAGGCACTATCAGTTCTGACTCCCATCTGCAACCTATAGTGTTTCACAAGGTGCTCAGGGACAACCAAGTAAGTAGCTGCTTTATAGGTGTCCTCTGGAGACACTGCCCAGGAGGCAGCCTGTGCCCTAGTGGCACATACGTTACAGCCAGAAGATATGCTTATTGAATAGCCACTAGGAGTGCTTAGTGGTTGGGGCAAGTTACCTCAGGCCAGAAGGTTGGGGGTTCAAATCCCACTAGAGGACAGCAACCCTTGGGCCAGAAGGACTGGGGTTTCTAGTCCCACAGGTGCTCCTTGTGGTCTTGGGCAAGCCACTTAACCCTCCATTGCCCATGTTCCCTGTAAGTATTAGTGTATGTGTCTCATATCCCCCCGTGTTAAGTGTATCCCCCAATGGTGTTGTGACAACTTTGATTGAAGGATAAGGTGGTATACAAAACTGTCTATATAAATAAATAAATAATCCTGTAGGCAATAGAGGACTTGGCTGCCATGTGCCCTGTCCTTAGACCACTGGAGAGGACAAAGAGATTGCCTGATTGTCATAAGGAGTTAGTGATCTCCAGATACCTAACAAGTAGTCTCCTCATGTTTAGCAGACACATAGAGGGATCTGAACAAAGATCCTCTTCCAAGAAAGAGGGCAACATGACAGTTTGAGTGAAATGAAAGGGAGATAGCATCTTTGGGAGAAAGGATGGCACCATCTTCAAGGAGACCAAAGTTGTCAAGAGGACCAGAAAGGGTTCTCTGCAGGACAAGGCCTGCAGTTCTGACATCTGCCTAAGAGAGGCAATAGCCACCTGGAAGATCACCATAAGGGTTAAATCCTTGAGCAAGGCTTTATGAATAGGCTCAAAGGGGGAGGGGGGAGGTTAAGAGCCTTCAAAACTAAGAAAGACTTCACTGAGGAACCACTGGATGCACTTGCGGATAATCTGCTTCATTCCCCTGAGGAAGCAGAAAACATCAGGGTGCACTGCCAAAGGCATACCCTGAACACATCCCCTATAACATGCTAGGGCTGCCACCTGAACCTTGAGAGAGTTCAGAGTCAGACCTTGGTCCAATTCAAACTGCAAGAACGGCAACACTGCAACTATGTCTGCCTTCCTGGCCACCATAGCCCACAAGGCACACTACCTCTCTAAGACACTCTAGACTCTCATATAGTTCAAGGAGGTAGAGGTCCTATGGACCTTAAGCAGGGTGTCCACCACTGCTCTTGAGTTGACCTTCTTGGACAACTTACACCACTCAAAGGCCAGGCTGTACGCGAGAAGGGAATGAGGTCCTCCATTAACAGGGTCCTTGCCAAAGAAGGCCCTTCGTGTGAGGTAACAGAAGAGGGGGCCCCACCAATAGGCTCAAGAGATCTACTACTTATCATTCATATAGCACTACAAGATGTATGCAGTGCTGTACAGAGACATGTAATAGGCAGTCCCTGCTCATAAGAGTTTACAGCCTAGTCAAGACTGGTAACAGAACAGTCAAGATAGACAACACAACAACTAGGATATATCTAGGAGAATTTATTTATTTATTTTATTTATTTAACTGTATTTATATCCTGCCTTTCTCCCGGTCAAAGCGGTGCAACATTGAGAGGGGGGGGGGTGGACAATAATCAGCTTCTGGGGGTGGGGGCTATCACCAGGAGTCCAACATTAATGATTTTAACAAATACTTGGGACATAGACATAAATGTTGTGTTACAGTCTCTTAGAGCATATGTTCATGGAGGTGAACGGGGGGGGGGGGGGGGGGGGTGGGGGGTGGTCAGAGGTGGGTGCTTGTTTCTGGTCCGAGGTATTCCTGGAATAGGGCAGTTTTTAGCTGTTTCCTGAATGATGAGGGGTCTCTATTGCATCTGATGTGACTTGGTAGAGAGTTCCAGAGGGTTGGTGCATACAGTTCGAAGGCTCTGTTGCAGGTCCGTTGATTGCATTTGGTTCGTTTATGGGGGATGGTGAGGGAGTTGTTGGAGGTTTGTCTGGTTGTTCTGTTGTGGGTTGGTCGGGGTAATAGTGTGCGGAGCTGAGAATGACAAAGAAACACATAGGAGGTGAACAGGAGACTAAGGGGATCACAATCCAAAAGCAATCTCAAAGAGGTGAGTTTTTTTAGCTTGGATTTGAATAGGGCCACAGATGGAGCCTGATGTACTGACTTGGGTAGTTTGTTCTGGGCATAAGGAGCAGCAAGGTAGAAAGATCAATGTCTGGAATTGGCAGTGGAAGAGAAGGGCACAAATAGAAGGGATTTGCCAGAAGAGTGAAGTTCCCGAGGAGGAGTGTAGGGAAAGATAAGAAAGGAAAGATGGTGAGGAGCAGCCAAATGAAAGCACTTACAGATCAGTGGTAGAAGTTTGAACTGGATACAGAAATGGATAGGGAGCCAATGAAGTGACTTGAGGAAAGGGGTGACATGAATATAGCAATACTAGCAAAAGATTGGCCGTGCAGCTGAATTTTGAATAGAAGAGGAGATTGCAATAGTCTAGTTGGAAGGTGAATAGAGAATGAATAAGCATCTTAGTAGTGTGTTCAGCAAGGAAGCAATACATTTTGGCAGTGTTATAGAGAAAGTTAAAACCTGTCGTTTCTATCTGTTGGATGTGTGTGGAGAATGAGAGGGAGGATTCAAAGATGACCTCAAGGTTGTGAGGCAAGGAAACAGGAAGGAGTAGAGTGTTATCCACAGAAATAGAGAAAGGGGGGAGGTGGGCTTAGGGGGAAAGAAAAGGAGCTCAGTTTTGGCCATGTTCGGTTTCAGATGGCAGTGAGACATCCAGGTACTAATGTCAAGATAAGCAGACAGAGATCCAGACCTGGATTCCCGGAGAGATTTCAGGTGCAGAGAGGTAGATCTGAGAGTCATCAGCATAGAGATGGTACTGAAAACCTTGGAAGGAGATGAGCACACCAAGAAACTGAGTGCAGAGAGTGAAAAGGAGAAGTCCCAAGACAGAACCCTGGGGTGCATTGAACTGAAGCAGGATAGCAGTAGAGGAGGATCCACCAAAATATAAACTAGAAGTGCAGTGGGAGAGATGGGAAGAAAACCAGGACAGAACAGATTCATATACCATGGTCTGCGTAGCCAGCCCAGGACCATTAGAATCACCAAGCCCGGGTGAAAATGAATCCTGCGCAGGAGGCAGCTCACCAAAGGTCATGGGGGGGGGGGGGGAGAGGACAAATGGGAGACACTCCTAAGGCCATATTTGAAGCAGGACATCCAAGCCCACCACTTGAGGATCCTTCCTGTGACTGAAGAAGTTTACCACTTTGGCCATCAGGTCAAATATTTGGAGGTCCCACCCAATGTTCCCGCTAACCTGCACTGGGTCCGCCGCCAACATTCCTGACGGTGGGGGGAGGGGCAGAGCAATTGATGCTCTGCCCCTCCCCCCACCGGCAGGAATGCCGGTGGAGGACCCGGCACAGATGAAAGAGAACATTGCAAGGGTGCTGCGACATGTGTTAGACCCTGTCCGCAGCACCCTCGCAATGTTCTCTTTAATCTGCGCCGGGTCCTTTGGTGTGGCCCTCTGGCGTCGGCCCTCTAGAACAGCCACACAACGTGCTACCCTTCTGGCCAGACCTCCGGATGCAGCTGTCCGCCACACAACGAACTGGACGATCCCCCCAGGCAGACTCCGCTTTAAAAGTGTGAAGCGTCATTGGCTACTATCAGGGACGCCCTCCAGCTTTCCAGTCAACTACCTTACTCCCAGAGATGCTCTGCAGTCCTTCATCCTGTGTCAGGGGTGAAACGCAATCCAGCCCTCCATCTCCTGCCTCCCTACCAGAGCCGCTTTGCAGCCCTCTCTGATGAGCATGGGACGTGACCCAACTATCCACCTAAAAGAGGTAACTCCAGCTAAGCCCTCCTGAACTAAATACCAACCAACCATTGTACACCCCTGTGTACCTACCAGTGAAGCCATTTGCAACACTGCCACCAAGCTCTGTAACCTGTCTTAACTCCTCTCTATATTGAATATCTCATATATATTACTAGATACATTATTGAATTTGTATAACTATTACCAAATCCTGCAATACTGTTTACTTTGTAACTGTTACCAATCCTGCAACACTGTTTACCCTCTCCCTACTCCTTGTTAAAACATCACAATCCGCCTCTTAAGTAATTGCCTCTCCCAGAATACCTCAAAATGCACCCCATTCTATCCTTAATCCTTTTCCTCCTTACCTCCTTGGCCACCGACTTTTCACAAGCACTCATCCATCACACCAACCATATTCCAACCCTCCACAACCATTGCAGAAGGTCATCTGGAAATCACCACCATCCTTTTACAAGACCCAATACCATTCACCCACATCTTCTACACATCCCTCTACAGAGCCTTAAGAAGACTCAAGCGGAGAAATTCAACAACCAACGCTTACTGAAATGCGCCCTAATAAATGCGAGATCGATTCGTTCAAAATGGCCTGCTATCACCGACCTGATAACCCTCAACAACCTTGACATCCTAATGATAACTGAATCATGGCTATCTGAATGCGATAATGCCCTAGTCAACCAGATGACACCGTCCGGGTACTCGATATTTGCCTGCCATAGGTCCCACCAGAGGGGTGGCGGCACACTCATCATTGCTAAATCTGAACTCCACTTCTCCCTGAACAACTCCATCAGCTCTACCTACTTAGACATAGTCTCCATTTCAAATGAACACTGCTCAATTAACCTCCTATACAGAGCACCATCTCCATCACCGGATGATTTATCGTCAATAATCAACCTAGCCTGTAACCCTCATAACACACGCTCCCCAACCTGGCTGATCGGAGACTTCAATCTGCCCTCCCTATAAGATATGCATTTGTCTGCCTTTCTTGATGCAATGAATGAGCTGGGCTATATGCAACTCATTGAGGAACCAACTCATAGCAAGGGTGGCAAACTCGACTTGATCTTCGCCCCCCAGACTGCTGCCAAACCTACACAGAACTTGTTGCTTTCCATAACATCTGTACCTTGGTCTGACCATCACCTACTCCTATTCAACATTCCCGCCAGTGACCTCTGTAATGTTAGCAACAGAACGTTTACCCCCCCTAGACTTAGTACATCACGCTTCCGACCCCTCGACAAGGACAGGGTCCTCAAGAAGATCCTACCACTCCTTGCCACTGAGTCCCTTGATCCTGATGAACTAGTAACCACCTGGAATAATGCCATCAGAGCTGCTGCCTGCATCCCATCCACTAACAAGAGCATATCAAAACGCGAACATGCTTTATGGTACTCCCAGGACCTTTGAGTATTGCTCATTCATCTACGCAAACTAGAAAGACAGTGGCGCCACAACCGGAGTCCTGAGGCACTCTGTGCTTACACCATGCACCTACAAAGACACTGAGAAACCATGGAAAAAAGAAAACAGTATTGCTCAGAATTATTGAAGCAATCATTAAACAGACCTCATGATCTATTCAATATTGTAAAATCCATAACAGGCGATCCAACACTGGATCACCCACCCATGCCTCAGCCACAAGAATACTCTAATTACCTTCAGTCGAAGATGGTCCAGACCAACACGAGTAACAACATCATACTCACCTCCACTCTGCATGTAACCTCTCAAACAAATCCCCTGCTGAATTTCTCTGCGATTTCTAATGAAGAAATCATCGACACCATAGCCTCCATCAACCTCACCACTGCCCCCAACGATCCCTGCCCCGCAGGTTGGATCAAAGAATTACGTCATGACCTCAGCCCAACTATCGGCAGAATCCTGAACCAGTCATTATCTACAGGATCCTTCCCCCAAAGCTTAAAATACACGTCTATTTGACCCCTACTGAAAAATAACAAACTCGACACATCTAAAGTTGAATCCTATAGGCCAATTTCGAGCATTCCTTTGCTTGCTAAAATCATCGAGAAAATGGTCCTGCGACAAATTCAACACCATGTAGACACTGAAGCGCCCCTGGACACCTCCCAACATGGTTTTAGAGCAGCCCACGGCATTGACACCATCCTCACAACCCTCTTCAACAATCTAATCACAGGCCTTGACAATATCCATCAAGGATTTGTCCTTATATTCTTGGACATAGCGGCCGCCTTTGACTCAGTGAACCATGAGACACTTCTACTCCGGCTTAAAGAAAAAGGGATACAAGGCTCAGCACTAGCCTGGTGTAAATCTTATCTCTGCAACAGATGGCAACAAGTCAGAACAGGATCCACGACATCAGAGCCTTTCCCTCTGAAACAAGGTGTACCTCAAGGCTCATCCCTGTCTGCTCTGTTGTTCAACATCTACATGCAGCCTATCTGTGCTTTAATCCGCTCCTTCAATGCCCAATGTCTTGCCTACGCTGACGATATCCTCATCTACACACCTTTTAGGATTGACCAACCCGACTTCTCTCCAATATTAAGATGTTTTGAAGCAGTATCAGATTGGCTTCTAACTCAAAATCTTCGGATCAACAATAGCAAAACAGACGTCCTATTCATCACAAGGAACCGGACGTTTACACCTCCTCCCTCACTTCAGGTCAATAATATAGAATTGAAGACAAAATCCACAATCCGCTACCTAGGCATTACCCTCGATCAACGCCTTGATATGTCAGCCCATGTCACAAACACCACAAAAGCAATTTATCACAAGATCCTTACGCTAAGGTACCTTCGCCCATTACTTGATTTCTCTGACTACCGATCAATCTTCCAAGCTCTAATCATCCCGCATCTCGACTTTGCGAATGTCATTCTACATGGACTCCCACAGTCAACCTTAAACCCACTCCGACTTGCCATGAATTCAGCTGCAAGGGTTCTAGTCGGAGCATCAAGGTCTGATCATATAACGCCTATCCTGATAAACCTACACTGGCTGCCACTACCTGCCAGAATCACCTACAAAATTCTAATACTAACCTTCAAAGCCCTCAAGAACCAGCCCCCCATGCCCATCAACACACTTCTCCACCGTACCCCAGTCAACAGAGTCAGGAGAACAACACAGATGAACACAATTGAAGTCCCCAAGTTTCTAACAAAATGTACAAAGTCAACAGCCAACAGAGCATTTTCCATTTTTGCACCGATTGCCTGGAACGCCCTTCCAGCAGAACTCCGAGCCACCCCAAACCTGATGTTGTTCCGAAAAGACCTCAAACACCACCTGTTCATACAACACTACCCGGACTCCAAGTTTGAAAAGCACACAACCATTTCTTTGACCCCCCCACCTAACTCCCCCCATTGAACAACCCCCCACTGATAACGGTTAATCAGCTTTTTCCTCTTTCTCCACCCTGACCCATGAGTACCAGTATTCATTACAGACCCCTTATATGCCCCATTGAGACTACTCATTATTATAACATGTATATAATATATAAGGAGTGGAGGAGTGGCCTAGTGGTTGGGGCAAGGTACTTCAGGCCGGAAGGTCGGGGGTTCAAATCCCACTAGAGGACAGCAACCTTGGGCCGGAAGGACTGGGGTTTCTAGTCCCACAGGTGCTCCTTGTGGTCTTGGGCAAGCCACTTAACCCTCCATAGCCCATGTTCCCTGTAAAATAGTTATCTCCAAGTTATAATGCCCTGTTCAATGTAATTTCAGTTTGTTCAATGTAAACCGCACTGATGCAGAATAGCGCGGTATATGAGAATGTAAATAAATAAAATAAAATAATTTGTATATAGTTCCCCTCGTTCCTCCATGTTTCTGAATATCCTGTTCTATGTAAGCTCAATGTGCCTGATACATTGTAGTATGTTTGTTGCAACTGTGAACCGCACTGATTATAATAGTGCGGTATATAAGAAATATAAATAAATAAATAAATCTCCCTAACCAGCTACCCCTCAAAAGGGACCCATTGTATCTCATTGTTGGGGCTTCTCAGCTCCAAGAGGAGATGTGGTTGAGTCACAAGACTGCTGAGAGCTTCAAAAGGGCTGGGTCTTCTTAAATCTAATACTATAGACTGAGGAGACCTTACCTGAACTCCTAGAATCTCCAAGTTCCCCATAAGACAGTATGGGATGACTGCCTGCCTCCTTTAGACCTATATTCAGGGAGCCACCGAGGATGTGCCGCTCCAAGGTCTTTCACCAACTTCTTCAGGTCCTCTCCAAAAAAGGAGTTTACTCAAACGGAGCTCGAAACAGCATCTGTCAACCAACTGTGGAGCCACAGCCACTGCCAGGGACTTGGAGGAGGTTTGCATCAAGTCATACAGGCCCTCTGCCACATAAACAGCACCTGGCTCCAGTCTCACAGCCTCTGGGCTGTCTAGTAATTGCTGGTTCTAATGTAAGAGAGCACAGGCCACCAGGCCCACATATAACAGCACCTGACAGCTTGATGCAGAGGCCCAAAAGGCATTTATTTATTTTACTTATTTCCAAGGCTTCTATAGCACAGATCCTATACGATCTCCACTGTTTACAATCTCTACTGTCCCTTCCATCTCTTATGACCGCAGAATGCCAATCTCTTGGTTGTTCCTCCAGTATCACATGCTTGCTTGGAGGTGTTCCGGCCCGCTGCCTTCTACTTTCTGGCTCCCAGTCTCTGGAATGATCTCCCACCACTGGTTCAAATGGAATCTTCCTTTAAAAGATTTAAGTCGCTAATGAAGATGCACCTGTTTAACCTGGCTTTCACAGGTAAAACAGGATAGGGGACAACTTAGGGGCATGTTTAGTAAACCTTCTTAATGTGCGCTCTGTGACGTTATCGCGAGCTAAGGTACCTTAGCGCGCGATAATGGTGCTTTAGCAGGCGCTCAGGTACCTTAGCGCGCATTAACGCGCGCAGCGGCGCAAATGAGCGCTGAAGGCGGGGAAAGGCTCCCGGAGGGCGGAGGAAGGCTCCCTAGGGGCGGAGAGAAGGGGTCAATGGGTGGAGAGTGGGAGGGGAGAGGCTCCCTGCACACTAACGCTGTGAAATCTGAGGCTCAAAACTAACGCCAGTGAAACCCTGGTGTTAGAGCTGATTTAAAGGGAAGAGAAACCATTTCTGTCAGCAATGTACAGCAAAACCAGGGAAACCTACAAAAAAGTGATAAGTGTGATACATGTGCAGGGAACAAAAGGGCAAATAAACATTGAAAATGACCCCAACAAAATATAAAAAAACCATAACCAAGCTGGGCAATAGTGATAGTAATGGGAAACATCAAAAAGCACTCCCGAGAAATCTCCAAAAAAAAGATATGAATCTTGGAATGGTCTAAGCTCCGTCCCCATACAAGGTGAATGATCCCACAGTGCAATTGCGCTCATCACGATTTCCCTCTCCATTGGACAGGTTTCCTAGGGCGTGCACATGTTCCACAACAGCAGGGCGGGCATGTCAGAATGGGCAACTGGACAGATGCTGGGAAAGGGGGCACAGAGGGCTGCAGACGGCACATGCTGTACTGCAGCTGGGCCACAGTGCGGACTAGGGTGATGCCTAGGTGGCCCATAGGAATGCTGAAACAGTAGAGCAGCCAGACAGCAACTGATGAGGGCCCAGCATGGGCACGAGTGTGCTTCCCACAGTGTCACAGGGGACAGTACCCAGTAGGGACCCCCAAGGGCACAGAACAGTGGCAGGCGGTGCTGGGGGGAAGCGTGGACATCTATGCAGGCACCCCTACCCCAGAACCCACACCATAGGCAGCCACCTACCCACACACTGGATGGCCTGAGACTGCGCTCCACCAGCACCACCAGCAGAAGGGCATGTCAGCAGGGTGACAGAGGGGCACTGGTGGTGGAGGGGGCAGTGGCAGCTGCCCAGAGCAGACCGTGGCCTATCCCTGTGTAGGTGGGTGTCATGCACTGCAACAGACAGGCCCTGTCTGATGAACAGTCATGGTATCAGCCCCAGGGAATGTACTGTCTCTGTGGCAACACAGTGGTGCAGTGCACACAGCCTGTGTGTTCAGGAGCAGAAGGTCACAGGTTCAAGTCCCAGCTGTGGTTCTTGCCAACCCAGCCCCCATATTTTACCCACCACTAAAACGTGCTAATACAGACAGAACCTTTATTGCAGATGACGTAAACATGCCCAAAACACCTACATTTTACCCTACAGAGCACAGACACCATAAACAGGCTCATTACCTAGAGCAGAGTCTCCCAAATGCAGTCCTGGAGGGCAAAACACCATTCAGGTTCCATGCTGCCTCTAATAAAGATGCCTGTGCTGCATTTCTATGCGCCGCCCCCATGGTATGCAGATGTAACTCATGCATATTCATGAGGAACAGCATGAAAACTCGAACAGGGTTTGGCACACCAGGATTGGAGTTGGGAACCTCTACCGTAAAGCAGCAGCCAACAGGGGCAGGCACACCCGCACCCACAGGCTCCATTAGCCAATGCCTCCTGGAGAGGCAGGACATTGGGCCCTGCGTGCAACTCCCAATACTAGCACTTGCATACCTAAGCAATGCAACCCTAAACCTGGGAATACGGTACACAGCTATCAAAAGGTTGCTATGATTACTGACAGATAGCAATTCCTAAGTGAAGCACAATTTGCTGATTGAGCTGCATCATGGCAACCTTTCTGATGTCTGTGGAGTGTGCTTCAGGTCTGGTGTCTGACAGTGTTTACCACCCTGGGGAGTGACCCCAACAGTATTGCGTACCATATCCATGCCTGCACTGTGCCCAGGACTGGTGTGGTGGCCAGGGCTGCCAAACACCTCTATAGTAGCACAATGCTGGCATAGGTGTGGGAGTGTGTGTGTGTCTATCCGGTGTGTGGTGGCTGCACCCTCCACAGCCCACACTGCCAGCACTGTTGCCAGTATTGGCCTGCCAATGTGCATAATGAGGAGCAAGGTACCATGGGTATAGCCCGGACAGGGTGGCCTGGCCAGGATGCATCTGCACAGGGCATAGGGCAATGGCTGGGACATTGTAGTGCCCGGCTACCACCTGCACAGACAAGGTGGCCACAGCATGTCCTGCTGGGAGATCACTCTCACCCTGAGTGAGCAGTGACCACGGCATGGCTAGGTTCCCCCATAGTGCTATATAGTGTTTTTCTCATGTGATATTTATGGGTTCCCTTTTGGGGCCCAGTCACTGACTTATCTGCTTGGTGTGTATGCATCTCCGCCAGGAATGTGCACTATGGACTAGCTAGCAGACTGTCTGCAGCTGGTATGTGTCTTGCTGGAACACTTTGCAGGGTGCAGCGGCTGAAGGCTTGCTGCAGGAGAATATCAGATAGTGGTGGGGTGCAGCTTAGCATTTCCATGCCTACTGTCTGTCTGCTATTGCTTTATGGATGTGTACAGAGCTGCATTGACTGCCCTGTAGGGTGTCTGTTCCCCAGCAGGACTGGGGTTGATGGTCCCCTCTACTGTCACCATTGCAGGGAGGTAGAATGTGGATCTGTTGGTGGGAGACCCTGTTTCCCACCCTCAGCCCCAGAGGGTGGGGTGGTGGTAATAATTCTCCTATGGGTCCATAAGGGCTAGACCTGACTGAGAAATACAGATGTATCCAAGGTGTGTCTGCAGAAACTACCTATCTCACACACTAGCATTGCTGGGGACCTGCAGCATGGCCTGTTTCTGCCATGGAAAGTGCTGTGGACCTGGCGCTGGGCGCCCCACCGCACCCTCAGGGCAAGTACAGTACCTGCACAATGTGACAGTGTGTAGCTACTCTGTGCCAGTAACACACACGGTCAGTTCCCCCTACCAGGCCGAGGTGCTGTGGGGGTGCATACCCCATCTTGTGATCACCTGTAGACTGCTGATTTGCATGTGCAGTGCATCATGGGTATGGGTGGGTTAACCCTATCCTGGTGACCACAGCAGACTGTTTGTGTGGTGATGTGCAGTCCTTCTGCAGCCAGCCAGGGGTTTATTAGAAGCTGTAGCCCACTGGTTACTTCACTGCCTGTGGAGCCAGAGGTCATGGGTTCAAACCCACAGTGGGGTTATTTGATAGGGCTGTCCACAGCATTGTCTTTTTTTACTGTACATTAGTGCTGCCAGCAAAAACATCCTCAGAGTACTGTAACCATAAGGTGCCTCAGAAGGCGCCCTATACAGCGCCTTCTGAGGCACCTTATGGTTACAGTCCATATAAGGTGCCTTATAGGATGCCGTGGCAGACAGTGCACTTTATAATGTGCCCCATGGAGTGCCTTATGCGGCACCTTAGGTTACAGCACGTGAGGGTGTGTTTGCTGGCAGCAATAATTAAAATACAAATAAAATGCCTCAGGAAACAATACTTACGTGCCACACATGCCACACACACATGCCTCAGCCAGCCTTATGCATTAGGCACACTGGGGGATTGAACTCATGACCCCTGTATCATCAGCCTTTCCCCAACCCTGGAAACATTCTCTAATCCATCCCATCCTCAAGAAATCCTCCCTCGACCCGCATGATCCAAATCATTACCGCCCTGTTTCTCACCTCCCATTCCTTTCTAAGCTTCTCGAAAAGATTGTCTTCGCCCAACTCTCTCACCATCTCGATTCTACTAACTATCTTCACCCCCGTCAATCAGGTTTTCGTCCAGGGCACAGTGTCGAAACCACCCTTCTCGCTTTCACTAATTCCCTGCATGTGGCACATGATCGTGGGGACATTTCATTGGCGGTAGCACTTGATCTCTCTGCGGCCTTTGATCTAGTTGATCACTCCCTCCTTCTAACCCGTCTCCGTGAAGCTGGTCTTTACGGCAATGTCTACAGGTGGTTTCACTCCTTTCTCTATGCCCGCTCAGCTTCAGTTCTTCCTGCCTCCTCCACCATGCCACCGTCCGCTCCCTTTCCTCTACCTTGTGGGGTCCCCCAGGGTTCGGTCTTGGCCCCTCTTCTGTTTAATCTGTTCCTGGTACCCCTTACACTAGTCATCCAGCAATTCGGGATATCTGCTTTCTACTATGCGGATGACATTCTTCTTCTTCACCACACATCCCCTTCCCACCCCGACCTCACTCCTCTAAATAACTGCCTCTCAGCCGTCACACACTGGCTGACCCAGAACTGTCTTCACCTTAACCTAACTAAGACCACCGCTATTTGGTTCCCTCACAGTCACCCTTCCCCCCCCTCTGGCCCCTTCCCTTTCCAACACCCCTATATCCTTGGTCACCTCTTTTCGTTATCTCGGTGTTCTCTTTGACTCGGACCTCACTTTTCACGCTCATATTTCCCATATCACTAAAACCTCTTTCTATTTTCTACGCCAAATTCGGGCCATTCGTCCCTTCCTCTCCATTTCTGCTCTTTCCACACTACTTCTCTCTCCTTAGTTATGTCCCGGGTCGACTTCTCTAACTCTATCCTCACTGGTTTGTCTTCTTCCCAACTTCATTGCCTTCAGAGAATCCAAAACACCGCAGCTCGCCTTCTCACACACTCGTCCCCCTATCACCACATAACCCCTCTTCTCATCCATCTACACTGGTTACCCGTTTCCTTTCGTTCCCAGTACAAACTACTCACCTTAGTTCACAAGGCCCTTCACACCAGTACCCCACAATATCTAGCTGACCTTATTCATTTTCACACTCCCAGGCACACCCCCCGCTCATTCCATCTGAATCGTCTCACCCTTCCTTCCCCTGCTGCTGCCCGCCTCCAATCCACCCGCTCTTCAGCTTTCTTCTTTATTGGTCCCGCACTATGGAATTCCCTTCCCACTTCCCTTCGTTTAGAACCCTGTCATGCAACATTCAAACAGCAGCTAAAAACACCTTTTCTCCATGGCCTTTAACCTCCCTACCTCCTCTTCCCCCTATAATTCTACTTCTCTCCCCTACTGTTTCTTACCCTACTTTACTTTTAAATTGTAAATTTCTTTTCCTTTCCGGCTTCATGCCTTTTATTGATTTTTATTTATTGTACACCGCTTTGCTTTTACTGAAGGGCGGTCAATCAAGTTTTAATAAACATAAACATAAACATATTAACCATTGTGCTACACTTCTGTTTCTATGCTTGGATGTCTGTACGCCTACTTAAGATTACCGTGCGGTAACGCGCTTAGCAGCACTTTGCCCAATAATGTGCACAGCGGCGTGCGTTATCGCGCACCAATCCCGTTTTGCTACTTTAGACTGAAATGCCCACTCCTTATATAGCATCCTGCACACTAACGCCGGGCGCACATTAAGACGGTTTAGTAAACATACCCCTTAGTCTCTGGCACTATCTGGCTTTATATGTAGTTTGTCATTTGTCTCTTCTTTCCTGTCCACTTACAGAGTTCCATTCATTTTTTCTTACTTCTTTATTATGTAAACCACTCTGATACTGACAGGTGTAAGGTGGTATGGAAAGTTTCAAATAAACATAACAAATAATAACACATACCATACATAGAGCCCAGGATAGTATCTAAATTCAAGAAAGCATGGGACCAACAGAGAAGATCTCTAAAGGAAAAAAAGGGGACTATAGTAGTTGGAATGGAAGGACAGCCTGGATTGGCTATATGGTCTTTTTCTGCTGTCATGTTTCTATATAACCAATATATAAAATTAAAACATTCAAATCATAAAAGCAAAATAAAATAAAATTATATATCCCAACAGCAGAAAAAGTATTATCTAACTCCTGAACTAAATGGTCTTCTAAAATAAAAAAAAAGCTTTCAGCTTCGTCCTAAAATCAAGGTAATCTTGCAACACTTGAAGTTGCTAGGGCAATTCATTCCAGACTTGAGGACCAGTTACAGACACCAAATGACTCAGAACTTGAACTCCCATGGGGAAGCTGGACATCTCAACTGCTCACTTCCTTGGGATCGCAAAAAAATGTGCTGTAAAAGCTTCCCAAGGAAATTTTAAAGGCACATCTATCCCCAATCTCAATGGTTTAAAAATTATCATTCTTAAGGAAGGTTTCTACCTTCCTATTATGAGTCTTTTTGAGCACAGTGCCCCTTTCCACTGGTAAAGTCATGTGCTTTGTCACCAGTGCATCCACCAGAGGGAGCACATAAAGCTGATTCAGACACATCTGAGAGCCTCGGGTCCCCTGAAGGGGAAGCCTGGACACCAAATTCTACCGAAGGAGACTGCCAAGCAGCTAGGAAAGTCTGAAAGCAACCCTTGAGTTGTTTCAGAAGCTGCCAGTGAAAGCCAGACCTTGTGGCCCCAGGGCAGGGCCAGCCCTTCCATTATGTGAGAATGTTCTTTGCACAGGGCCCCCACAGGAACTTCATTTGCACATAATGGACAGTTTGAGGTGAGCTAGGGAAGCCCACATGTGGCCCTGGCTCACCCTCTGCACAGCTGCCAGCGTGAAGAGCAGTGTTTTCCCTCATGCTGGTGGCTGTGTTACTATGAAGCATGCAAGTGCCAGGAAATGCCCTTTAACCTTTCCTATATATATATATTTATTAAGAGATAACCCTAATCAGTTATCAGCCCAATTAATCCTAACCTTTTAACCCAATTTTTTGTCAGATCGTTTGCCATGCGAGTAGGGAACCTTCCCTCTCTCTCGAAGCGAACCCTCCTTTTTTTCTCTTAAAAAAAGAGAGAAGAACCCTCTTTCAAAATTTACTGAGACAAAGTACAAAACATTCCTCAATATCTCAGCACCATTATCAGAACTACTTTCCCAGCAGTAAAAGGGGCACTTATCATAAAATCCAGACTCATCAATTTAATGTCCCCCATGAATCCGCCAGATGGGTCGATGAATCAAATCAGCAGCATAAGCCATGCTTCCAAAAGCGTCCCAACAACTCGGGTATCTAATGTCGCTGATTACTGTCCGGCACCAGGCTCCCTTGAAAACTGCATAAGGAAACTCCAATCAGCAGTCCATACGTGTGGATCTCTTCAAAAGACGTGTGTTCTCTTAGTGTGTGTACACAACGCCATGTTTCAGACCCCAAAACTCCTGGTCCTTCTTCCTGTACCTACATCTCAACCGTTCGCACTCCCCCACTGCTTTTGAAGTCAGCCTCATCCCCAAACTCAAATGAAAACAGGCTATCATTGGCTAAAAGAGGAATCAGTCAATCAAACTCCACCGATCAAGAGAGAGATTCAAACCCGTGGGTGTAACAGATTGTAAGCGGTAAATCCAAAATTGTTCTCTGTAAAGTAGACGCTGCAGATGATCTCCCCCCCCCCCCCGAAGCGGGAGTGGCACATGATCAATAACACGCCATCGAAGATCCTGAAAAACATGATTATATTCTTGACAATGCTGGGCCACCAGAGCTGAGGTCACCTGATTGTTGATACGAGACCTATGCTCCAACAATCTTCTCTTTATAAGGCGAGATGTGCAGCCAACATAAACCTTCTGACAAGGACATAATAAAATGTACACCACGAGTGGACATACAGGTGGTCCGATGATGACTTATGATCTTAACCCCCGTAATACTATCTGCCCATTCAGACCCCTCTATCGTAGATTCACAAAAGTCACAGGCACCACATCTGAAATGACCCCTCATATTCTCCCACGGCCCTGCCAAGGAATGAATCAAAAGATCCACCAAATTACGCCCGAGCTGAAACGCAATCAATAATGGCTTACTAAAACAAGGGTGTAAAGACAGCAAACCCCAATGTCTCTGAATAATCTTCGCAACTCGCATCGTATTGGGCATAAAGGGGAGAACTCCTACATAAGGGGATTCCATCAGGTCCTGTTCCTGTGAATTCTGTATGTCCTCAGACCACCATTCAGGGCGATAGGTCTCGTATCAACAATAAGGTGACCTCAGCTCCGGTGGCCCAGCATTGTCAAGAATATAATCATGTTTTTCAGGATCTTCAATGGCGTGTTATTGATCATGTGCCACTCCTGCTTCAGGGGGGAGATCGTCTGCAGCGTCTACTCTACAGAGAACAATTTTGGATTTACCGCTTACAATCTGTTACACCCGTGGGTTTGAATCTCTCTCTTGATTGGTGGAGTTTGATTGACTGATTCCTCTTTTAGCCAATGATAGCCTGTTTTCATTTGAGTTTGGGGACGAGGCTGAGTTCAAAAACGGTGGGGGAGTGCGAACAGTTGAGACATAGGTGCAGGAAGAAGGACCAGGAGTTTCGGGGTCCGAAACACGGCGTTGTGTACACACACTAAGAGAACACACGTCTTTTGACGAGATCCACACATATGGACTGCTGATTGGCGTTTCCTTATGCAGTTTTCAAGGGAGCCTGGTGCTGGACAGTAATCAACGACATTAGATACCTGAGTTGTTGGGACGCTTTTTGAAGCATGGCTTATGCTGCTGATTTGATTCAGCGACCCATCTGGTGGATTCATGGGGGACATTAAATTGATGAGTCCAGATTTTACGATAAGTGCCCCTTTTACTGCTGGGAAAGCAGTTCTGATAATGGTGCTGAGATATTGAGGAATGTTTTGTACTTTGGCTCAGTAAATTTTGAAAGAGGGTTCGTCTCTCTTTTTTTTATTTTTATTTTATATTTATAAATTTTACATAAACAATCCAGACAATAAACATTCTGAATCTGAATCAGAAAAAAACAACAAGGAAAAATCAAGTTAGAGAGACCAAAGGTCTTCTACAAACAACAAACATCCCTGGAATAGACCACAATAGATAAACCCCACAATAAGATCCAAGAATAAAGAAACAAAATACAACACAGACGTGTTATCAAACCAGAAAATGATATCATAGGAGCATAGACTACATTATATGGCAGCCGATGAGGGAGTATCCCCACCACCCCCCTTCTCCCTAGAATCAAGAAATTGCAACAGTTGTCTGGGCTCAAAGAACAAATACTGATTAGAACTTAAATTCACCATACATTTACAAGGATATCTCAACTTAAACACAGCACCCAAGGCGACGATTCTCTGGCACAAAGCAAGGAACCCCTTCCGCCTCTTCTGCGTGTCCCTAGCCAAATCAGGAAAAATTAGAATTTTTGAGCCCATAAACTGAGTGACAGATAATTTGCGGAAATATAATCTGAGTACAGTGTTTCTATCAGACTCAAAAGCAAACTGAACCAATAATGTAGCCCTGCGAGTCACCACCTCTAAAGACGACTCCAGAAAGGTTGATAAATCAAGTTGAGACGACTCATCTCCCACATCAGGAACCTGCTGTAACCCAGGGCCCAGGGGAGATACTGATACATACTGGGTTCTCACAAGAGGAGGCAGCGACTCTGCCAGCATCTGCAAAACCTCAATAAAAAACGTACGGACCAGGTCCATTGAGGCAATCAAAGGCGACCGAGGAAAGTTCAAAAACCTCAAGTTGTTCTTCCGAAGAGAGTTATCCAAGAACTCAATCCTTCTTAACTGAACCAGCCTGTCTTTCTCATTGACAGCCTTTAAGGACTCCAGATCCTCCACTTTAGCTTCAAGGATGGCAACCCTAGTAGACTGAGCAACCACAGCAGAGGAACACTGGACTTTAACAACTTCCATCTGATGAGCAAAGGAAGTAACAAAGGGAAGGAGAGTTTGTTGTAAGGCGGAGATAGCTTCCCTCAAGCTCTCTAAAGTAACCCGCGCCGGTTTCTCCACAAACCCAGGCAGTCTGAATTCCGCAGGACCATGCAGCCCAGGTGCGAGCTGTTTCACTTCTGCACTCGCAAGGGAGGAGGAAATTCTCACTCGACTCCCTTCAGCGAACTCACCGACGACTGCCGTCCCTTTGTTCTTCACGTAGGAAACCCCCACAGCCTCGGGCAACTCCAACAACGGGGAGACACCTCTAGGTTGCTCCCCCGTGAGACCGGAACCAGGCTGAACTGGTGGCGCTTGCAGGGGACTCAAAACCACCCCTTCGTAGCTCAGATCTGAAGAGCACTCCCCAGGATCCGCCGAAGCCAATAGGTGTCGATGGAATGCAAAAGGCCGCAATCTAAGACTGCACCAGACCTCCAGTCGGGGTCGAAACCTCCGGGGGCTGCTGAGTACGTTGCTTCCGTTTCCTCCCCATCTAGGAAAGATGCACGACTGATGCGGAGCGCTCCACCTCAACATATTACTCCTCCGCCATCTTGGATCGTTAATGTCTCGTCTCTCTTTTTTTAAGAGAAAAAAGGAGGGTTTGCTTCGAGAGAGAGGGAAGGTTCCCTACTCACATGGCAAACGATCCGACATAAAATTGGGTTAAAAGGTTAGGATTAATTGGGCTGATCAACTGATTAGGGTTATCTCTTATTAATATATAGATTTGGAGTGGGATAGCTATCACAGTTTTATTGGATTATAGGCTTTAACCTTTCCCGGCATTCAGTGCGCTTCACACTAACAGTCGCCAGCGTGAGGGAAAACAATGCTCTTCATGATGGTGGCTGTGTAGAAGGAGCCAGGGCCGCGTGGAAGCTTCCCTGTCTCACCTCTGAAGCCCTTTAGATAGCCGTAGGGCTCTTGGGGGGGGGGGGTCTAGGATAGCTCAGGAAATGGCCAATGGGGGGCTAAGAATGGAAATGGGTTAATGGAGGGGGCTTGGACTGGAATTGGACTGATGAGGGGCTAGGATTGGAAAAGGACTGATGGGGGAGCTTGGACTGGAAATGGGCTGATGGGAGGGCTAGGACTGGAAATGGGCTGATGGGGGGGGCTGGAAATGGCTGATGGGGGGGCTAGGATTGGAAATGAGCTGATGAGGGGAGTTTGGACTGGAAATAGGCTGATGAGGGGCTGGAATAGGGCTGGCAATGGCTGATGGGGAGGCTAGTTTTGGAAATGGGCTGATGGGGGCTAGAATAGGACTGGAAATGGCTGATGGGGCTGCTATCATTGGAAATGGACTAATGGGGGGCTGCTATGATTGGAAATAGATTAATGGAGGGCTGGGATAGGAAATGGCTGATGGGGGGCTAGGACTGGAAATGGGCTGATGTGGGGAGATGGGAGAATGAGACTAGAAGGGAACAGATGCTGGGTGGGGCTGGAACTAGAAGGGAGCTGATGTTGGGGGAGGGCTAGAAAGGGATGGGGCTGAGGATGAAGAGGGGAAAAGATTATGTGTGGGAGGGAAGAAAAATCTACAATTGGTCGGGTAGTGGGAGAGTAAGTGGAGATTGAGAATGGAAGGGTGAAATTTGAGCGGATGAAAAAAGAAATAAAGAAACGGAGGATATAGCAAAAAGAGATCAGTTTGTTAAAGGAGATGTAGAGAGAGAATGGGAAAAAACTAGAAGAGTGAAGAAAGGGCAAATGGACAGCAGACAATGGAGAGATAGCAGAAGACACAAAGAAACCAGAAGAAAGTGACTGGAGCAATTGCAACTGAAAAATAAAATGCCCAAACAAAAAGGTAGAAAAATACTTTATTTTGAACTTATTAACTGGAATATACCAGCTCTGGGAAATGTGCATTGCTAATGTCTTTGCGTTTTTGTTTAGTACAAGAGGAAATTAATTTATAGTTTTATTTCTCCAGTGTTGTTGTACATTCCAATTTTGGCCTTTTTGGTTCCCAGTTTAATTATTGTCTTTCTATTTCTAAACTGTGGTCCCTTGTTCTTTGTTTGGTGGCGGTCTATGTTCTGCATGTGTAACCTAGCTACGGTATTTTGTTTAAATTTCTTTTTTATATCATGCTCTTTAGAATCAGTGTGGTTTACATGTATACTAACAGGTACTTTTTATTCCCTTGTCCCTGAAGGGCTCACAAACTAAGTGTACCTGAGGCAATGGAGGGTTAAGTGGCTTGCCTAAGGCCACAAGAAGTGGCTACGGGACTAGAGATCCCAGTCCCTCCGGCCTGAAGTTGCTTGTCCCCATGCGGGAATTGAACCCCCGGCCTTCTTGCCTGAGGTAACCTGTCCCAACCATTGAGCCACTCCTCTCCCTTATGTAGTTTCTATTTGACAGTGCCACTTGTTCTCTTTCCCCAGTAGATGTATTGGTTTAATATTTGCAGTGTTGCCTTTTTGATAGGTAGGGTTTGGTGCTTTGTGAATCCCAGTAGTGCCATTATGATACGGCGGATTTGCTATGGGTTCTAAATGGGTAGTGTTTATAGTACTTCCTAATGTGCCTGGCGTATAGTAATGTAGAAATCTGGTAGTCTTTCTTTATCCAGACACTCATTAAGAGGCATGTTTATTAAAAGTTAGTGCACGTTAACATTATAAAAATATTATGCAAATGAGGCCCCGCAATGAGTCTTCACACATGGTCCTGCAGCCCCCTTGGGCCACCCCAGGCCCGGAGGGAGTGCTGGCTAGATTCTGAGACCTCCTCCCCACTTGCCCCCTCCGCAGAGAACACTCAGACATACAAAATAGATACTGGAACAGTGGATGAGAAACTCATGGGATAATTATAGGAGACCTTAGAAGCCGCATCGGCTTTGGAAAGAGTCCCAAAAATGCCAAAATGCTTCCGCAGTATCATCACACACAGGGCAAAAAACAAAACAAAACCCTGCCACAGAGCTAACCCAACAGGAGCTTCAAGAGACACTGTGCCAAACTTCCTGCAGAGTTGCAGGAAAGGGGACTGCTACTTCTGGAGAGAGATCTGCAATTATAAGTATTTACTTCTGGGAATTGTTCTAAATCTTGGGGAAAAGGAATTCTTTAAAGTAAAACTTATTAATCTGTGAACCCAGTGTATTTTTTAAATCAGTCAGGGCCTAGTAGCAGCAAAGAGCTTTCAGTTTAAATTTAAAACACAGCAGAGAGCTTTCTGGTTAAATTTAGACCCCAAGACTCCCTCTATCAAAGCAAGGGCTGTGGGACTCCCCCTGGAAATTGGTCACAGATTACCTTAGAAGCACAGGACAGGGTACTGTGTAGCAGCCAGCTTTTCATAGGTCTTCTTTCCCTTCCTCCCTCCCCAACACCCATCCCTGGGATAATCGTAGTTGACCAATGATGCAGTGTGTAACAAGCCTGCATTTGGCTGGTTCTACACATTGAAGCTGTTTATATTGTAAGTTTCAGTTTTCACAGAGGTCTTTTCCCCCCTTCTTAACATTTCCTGTTGACTCTATGAAGAGCAGTGTGGTTACTGAAAATGTTTGTATTTGGGCTGGCAGCTGAGGGCTAGTTACTTTTGTGATTTTTTTAGTCATTTTATATTAGTAGCTCTTTTGAGGTTATATTTTTCTAGTAATTTGATCTCCAGGCAGGAAGGGTATTAGGCTGTATGGTTGAAAACTTTGAGGCATGAATGCTGTTGTCATACTGTGTTGTGGCTGTTCCAAAAGGGAACACAGCCCTTAATACTGCAAGCAAGAAAAACAACTACTATCTCAAGATCTGGAATCCATATATGTTTTTGCTAGAGTAGAGCTGGGGTTGCAGAAGAGTAAATGAATACGCTTTTGTCATAAGAGCTCACTCTATACTCTTTATATAAATCATGTGAACTTGTATTGTGCAAGTCTTGAATGACAGAAGGCTGTGATTTTTTCTTTTTATTCAAGCAACCCCACGCCCCTGTTGACCTTACCTCTATAACAGGCCAAGGCTGCTAACTGAATCCTCAAAGAACTAGCCACCAGACCTCTCTCATAACCATCCTGCAAAAAACTCAATATGCAAGGAACGTATGCAGTTGCCGCACGCACCTGACATCTCGAGCACCAATGCTCAAAGATACACCACATGCACACATAAGGCAACGACATGCACCTTTTCCTCGCCTGGAGTAAGGTGGTAATGACAGAACTGGAGTAACCTTTCTTCCTTAACCGAGCCCTTTCAATGGCCAAGCCG
This sequence comes from Ichthyophis bannanicus, assembly GCA_033557465.1. NCBI lineage: Eukaryota > Metazoa > Chordata > Amphibia > Gymnophiona > Ichthyophiidae > Ichthyophis > Ichthyophis bannanicus. The sequence goes on from CM066031.1 coordinate 1,222,547,414, forward strand.
TAAGCGAGAACTGATCCACTTGCGGCATGTGACGTGGGCCCTGTAGCAACAGACTTTCCAAAGTCGGTAACCGCCACAGGCTGCCATCTAGCAGACGCATGAGATCCGCGTACCATGGGCGTCTTGGCCAGTCCAGGGCTATTAACAGCACCAACCCACGATGCGCTGAACTACTCGACCGATTAGCACCCACAGCAGGAAAACAGAGAAGACCATGTGACAGCCAAGATTGAATCAAGGTGTCGATCCCTTCTGACATCCTCTCGCGTCGTCTGCTGAAAAACCAACTCACTTTTGCTGACTGGAAGGTCGCCATCAGATCCATCACCAGCGTCCAACACCACACTATCTCCTCGAACACATCCGGATGTAATTCCCATTCTGCGGGATCCACTTGAACTCTGCTGAGAAAATCCGCTGTCACGTTGTCCTTCCCAGCAATGTGAGCCACTGAAATTGCTTGCAAGCGCGTCTCGACCCAAGCAAACAGCTCCTCTGCCTCTTGTGCTATGGCCACACTTCCTGTGCCGCCCTGCCAATTTATGTAGGCTACCGTCGCAGCACTGTCGGACAGTACTCTTATCGCTCGTCCTGCCACCGTCACTTCGAAGCTTTGTAGGGCAAAAAAACCCACTCTCAACTCCAAGCGGTTGATGGACCATTTGCTCTCTGCCACTGTCCAAGTGCCCTGTGCAAAGAGATCTCCGCAATGAGCACCCCACCCTGCTAGACTTGCATCCGTCAACATGGGGAGCCATGTCAGTTGCTCCAGGGGCATTCCCAACCCCAAAGACTGGGGTAGAAGCCACCACTGGAGAGATCTCATGACCTGAAGAGGGCACGTAAGACGCCTGCTCAGCGAGTTGCATTGGTGAGACCAACGGCGAAGCAGCGAGCTCTGTAGTGCTCTCATATGGAACCTGGCCCACAGCACCACCTCCAAGGTTGCTGCCATTGTCCCCAGTACCGGAAGATAAGCCCATGCTGTTGGCGCAGGAGTAGCCCAGAAGGTTCGCAGCAGTTGCTGAAGAGCTTGACTTCTGCGGTCCGGTAGAAACACCATACCCCTGCGAGTGTCGAACCGTACTCCGAGATACTTGAGCTCCTGAGTCGGAACCAGGTGACTCTTGGACATATTGACCACCCAACCAAGACTCTGGAGAAAAGCTACTACTTTGGCAGTGACTCGTTCGCTCTCGGCCTTGGACTTCGCTCGTATCAACCAATTGTCGAGATAAGGATGAACCAAAACACCTTCCTTTTGTAACGCCACCGCTGCTACTACTACCATGATCTTGGTAAATACCCGCGGGGCTGTCGTCAAACCGAACGGTAGCGCCTGAAACTGATAATGCCCCCAAAGCAGCGTGAACCGGAAGAACCTTTGATGGGCCACTCGGATCAGCCCATGCAGATAAGCCTCCATGAGGTCCAGCAACGTCAAAAATTCTCCCTGGCAAACTGCTACAATGACGGACCTTAGCGTTTCCATTTGGAAATGCGGAACCCGAAGGCATCGATTTACCTCTTTGAGATCTAGGATTGGCTTCAGTGACCCGTCTTTTTTGGGAACCACTAAATAAATGGAGTATCGTCCCATTTCATACTCCGCCACTGGCACGACGGCTCCCAACTGAACCAGGTGGTCCAGTGTTAGACGCACTGCTAGAGTCTTTGATTGACTTTGGCAGAGCGACATGATAAAGGAATCTAGTACTGGTTTCGCGAGCTCCAATGAATAACCTTTGCGAATGATCTCCAGTACCCACTGGTCACATGTTATTTGGGTCCAGGCAGAGAGAAATCCCCGAAGCTGCCCTCCTATTGGATGGCTCACTGCCAGGACCCACCTTCTTTCATTGAGGTTTCTGAGCGGCACTTGCGGATGCCGCTCCAAAACCCCTGCTTGCTCCATGAAACCCCTGGGCCCGAGAAGGAAACCTTCCCCTTTGGTAACCACCAAAACGAGAAGTACGAAATTGCTTGAAATCCCTAGGCTGTCCCCAAGAGGCTGAAAAGGACTTGGCTTGCTTAGTCCTGTCCTTAGGCAGCCTTCCGTCCTTGGACTCTCCCAAATCCTTTACCAACTTGTCAAGATCCTCACCAAACAACAACTTCCCTTTAAAAGGGAGTTTACGGAGATCACGTGACGCATGAGCGAGTGAGGAAGGATCCTGGCTCGCTCCGGGGCTGCCCCAACTTATCTTTGCAAGAACCTTGCTTTTGCTGAGCCAGATCGCCGAGGTCTCCTTTGGTGCCGAAGGGAAGCTGAGCTGCTTCGAACGAGCCGACTCCCAGCTCTCTGCCATGCCGGTAACCAAAAAAAAGAGAGGGAGAAGAGCGGGAAACCGGGCCCGCGGCAGCCGCGCTGTCGCAGCCGGTGTCTCCGGGAGCCGACAGCATGACATCCGCAACAGATGAGGTGACCAGAGAGGTGGTCAAGTTATTAGACCCCAAATTTGACCAAGTGTTGAAAAAGTTGGATGAGATGGGGGACTCTCTGACCGAGGTTGGAAAACACGTGGAGGAATTGGAGCACCGCGTGGTCGCCATTGAGGAGGAGGAGGAGGGCCGGCGGGAGAGAGTGGCCTCTGCCCAGGCAAAACTAATAGGAGTCTTTGCAAGCTAAAGTGGAGGATCTGGAAAACAGATCCCGAAGGAACAACATTTGGATTATTGGAGTTTCGGAGGAAAAGACTGATGCCCAACTGGTGCCGTTTATCGAAGTCTGGTTTTTGGAAGAATTGGGCCTACATGCACTGGTCGGGGAGATGCGAGTGGAGCGCGCACACAGGATTGGACCGCGATCGGGGATGCAAGGACGGCCGAGAGTAGTCATAGCCAGGATTTTGAACTTTCAACACAAGCAACAGCTTCTGCAAGCCTATCGGAGGAAAGGTGGATTGACTTACAATAATCAGAAGCTGCTTCTTTTTCAGGTCTATTCAGCGGCTGTGGCGTCGAAGAGGAAGGAGTTTTCTCCTATTTGTGCCTCCCTGCTGTTTCAGAGGAAAATCCGTTTCACTCTGGCTTACCCTGCGATCCTGAGAGTCTCCAAGCAGGGCCAAGATCACTCTTTTGACAACGCAGTTGCGGCCAAGCGATTTGTGGACAGCATGGAGAGGGAGAATCTGGTGGCCAGCAGTGCCCAACATTGATCTGGACTGCCATGTTGTTCAAACTGAAGGGACCTGATGTCTAGGATCTGCTGAATGGATTTACTCTGTTTACCCTGTTGAGAGCTGGGGAGAATAACTGTGGAGATGCTGGTGTGCATGTGAGTTGAGGTGAGAGTGGAGGGAGATTGTTGGGAGAGGATGAATGTGGAGTTGGTGGTGTCCTAGACTGTTGAACTCTGCGCAGAGGTGAGCAGCTATTTAGCGGGGCAACCCTGCGACACACTAGATCTCGATCCCGGCGATAGAGCTGGGTATGGCATTGTGGAGGAGTGGTGGAATGGGGACCGGGGGGTTGGGATGGGGGGGGGATAAGAAGGGTGGGAGGTGTGTGTGTGCATGGGGGAGCATGTGGAAGGGAGAAGAGGGAAGAATTGTGAGAGACAGTGGCAGAGAGTGCAGGTTGTCAGAGGGTGAGAGGCGAGGAGAGGGAACGGGGCCTGGGGCCATGGCTGGGAGGACCTGGGCTTTTAAAGCAGTATATTGCTTGAGCAGTATGTCGAGAAGTGTGGAATATTATGCCTGATGTACGTATGGTAACGTGGAATGTGGGAGGGGTGAGCACGCCTGTTAAGCGGACTAAGATTCTGCAAGCCCTAAAACGGGCCAAAGCCCAGATCGCTCTGTTGCAAGAGACACATCTGAGTGTGCGCGAGCATGAGAAGCTGAAGCGGGATTGGGTGGGAGATGTGTATGCGGCCTCCTCGGGGGGACGGAAAAAGGGAGTGGCCATTCTGGTGCAAAAAGGTATCCCGATGGAGGTGTTGCACGAAGATGCAGACCCCCAGGGCAGATATATTTTTCTTCATGTAAAGCTTCAGGGGGAAGAAGTACTTTTGGGTAATATTTATGCGCCTAATGTTTATGATCACCTTTTCTTCAAGAATGTACTGGGCTAAGGTGGGGCGGATTCCACACATACCGGTCATTGTAGCGGGGGACTTTAATTGCCCACACGACCCGCAGTTGGACAGGCAACAGCTGCGGCCCGGAGGAGCTTGGAGCAAGAAGGGAGTGAGCTATTTGTGCAGATTGGGGCAGCTAATCGATGCATGGAGGGTCCTACATGAGGGAGAAAGAGACTATACCCACCTGTCACGAGCCCATCAATCTAGGTCTCGGATTGACTATATCCTCGTATCGAAGCAATGTTTTGGCAAGGTGCTTGCGGTGGAGATTGATCCGGTGGTAATTTCGGATCATGCCATGGTCCGGATGGACTGGAAAGGAAAAGGGGAGCGCCATTTAAGTGGTCCTTTCCTAGGCACCTATGGCAAAACGTAGCTTTCGCAAACTACTTGAAGCAGTGTTGGGAGGAATATGTTCGGTTTAATGAGACTAGTGTTGAGCAGGTGGCGGTTTTCTGGGAGGCGGGAAAAGCAGTGATGAGAGGGCATATCATGGCATTTGTTGCAAAAGAACGGAAGAGAGTGGATGATACTGTCCTGCAGCTGGCTCAGGAACTATAACGTCTAAAAAAGCGAGACGTGCAGGGGTCCGGTAGGCGTGTTAGGGAGGACTACTTGGCAGTACAAAGGCGAATGAACCAGGTGCTTCATGAACGGGCCGTATACTCGATGCAGTACTATAGGCATCAATTGTTTCGTTACGGTGATAAGACGGGGAGACTGCTTGAGAGCTTGATTAGAGACGGGGGAGGGTCACGGGTGATAGCTACTATGAAGGATAAAGAGGGAGTCCGGCGTACTACTACTCAGGAAGTTATGGGGGTCTTTCGACGGTTCTATCAAGAGTTATACTCGGCAGAGGGGGGAGACGGTATCCAAGGGAGGGCATTTCTGGAGCGGATACAGTTGCTGCAGTTGCAAGAGGAGGAAGTGCAGGAATTGAACGCGGAGATTTCAGGCACAGAGATTCAGAGGGTTATCAAGGGGTCATCGCCGCATAAGGCTCCGGGGCCGGATGGCTACAGAGCGGAATTCTACAAGCTTTTGGAGACCCAGGTTACGTCCTCGCTGGCGGCCTTATATTAAGAAGTGTTGGGGACCGGCGGATTCCCGAGAGATATGCGTACAGCAGCAATCACAGTTATTCCCAAAGCAGGTAAGAACCCAGAGGATCCGGCGTCCTACCACTCCATTTCATTAATCAATTATGATATGAAAATCTTAGCATCGGTGTTGGTGGCGAGACTGCAGCGGTTTCTGCCGGGATTGGTGGGACAACACCAGTCCGGGTTTGTTAAGGGTAGAGGAGCGTGCTTGAGTATCAGTAAGGTATTGATGGGTATGGAATTGTGCTTGTTGCGGGAGGAGCCATTAGTCCTGGTGAGTTTGGATGCCGAAAAGGCATTTGACCGTGTGTCTTGGTCTTACATATTTGCGGCACTCCAGAAGTTTGGTTTTACAGGTGCGTTTCTACGTTGGATTCAGGCTTTATATTGTGACCCATTGGCTTGTTTGACCATGGGAGGGGAGTTCTCGGAGTCTTTCTCTCTTGAGAGAGGCACAAGGCAGGGATGCCCTCTCTCCCCCTTGTTATTTGTTCTGCAACTGGAGCCACTGCTGGTGTCTCTGGTGCGAAATGAAGCGATCCAGGGGATCCATTGGGGACAGAGTGGAATCAAAGTAAGTGTGTTTGCTGACGATATGCTCCTGTGTTTGAGAGACCCACCAACATTGTTGGCAGTGGCTTTGCAGCAGATTGAGGAGTTTAGTGCTTTTTCGGGGTTGCGGGTTAACCGGTCTAAATTGATGGTGCTGGATGTAGGTAGGAGAGTCCGCTCTCAGTGGGTAGGGGAGTTCCCGTTGTTGTGGGCGCAGGGGCAACTCAGATACTTGGGTGTGCAGATTCCAGAGGATATATCTCAACTTTACACTGTTAATATAGGGCCGAGATTGGCAAAGACCATTGCGACGTTAAAGCGCTGGAGGGAGCTGCCTATTTCCTTGATGGGTCGTATTGCATTGTTCAAAATGGTGAAGCTCCCCAGATGGTTGTACCTACTTTGCCATGCCCCGCTCTGGATCGCACGAAGGGACATGTGCCTTCTGCAGACTCACCTGGGCAAGTTTTTATGGCGAAGCAGGAAGGCCAGAATTGCTTTAGAGGCCTTGACGGGGCTGTTGGAGGACAGTGGGGGAGGGCTGGTGTCGTTACGAGACTATAATGTGGTTAGCCTGATGCGTCCTCTCCGAGATGTGCTGCTGGGTACGGCCGAAACGCTACCCCTTGAGCTAGTTGATGCGATGTCGACGCCGGAGCATAGATTGGTTCTGATCCATAGTAGGAATAGGGATCTACCTGAGTGGTGGAGGATATCGGTGTGCATGAAGGCGGTCAGGCAGGTGTGGAGGGTAGTGTGCCATCAGTCGTGGGGAAGAACGGATCTACTGCCTCTACGGGGCAATAGAGACTTCCTGCCGGGCAGGCAAGCTTTGGTGGCTAGGCGATGGGAGGGGCGCGGAGTGCAATGTATTGGGCATTTGAGAATGGCCTCGACCCCAGAGCTGGACTCGTTTCAATCGCTGCAGAGCAGGTATGGGCTGAATGCTAAGGACATTTACTTCTACCTGCAGGTTCGACATTATGTGCGTCAGGTGCAGAAGGGCGGGGGAGCAATCTTAGGACCGGGCAGTATGCTAGCTTTGATGCAGAGTTTGGAGGAGAAGATAACAGTACATGATTTGTGGAGAGAGTTGGCGAGTTCCGGTTCGGGGAAGGCCCTCGAGACGTTAGCTGCTCGGTGGCAGGGGGATGGGATGCCGGGCTTGACGGTCAGGAAGCTCGTGGAGGCATTTGCCGCAGTGAAAGGCTTGTCGGAATCCGTGAGACTGCGAGAAATACAATATCGATTTCTCTGGAGATCTTATGTGACAGAGGCTTGGGCGGTTAGGGTAGGGATAGCACAGACGGATGTGTGTCGCTTCTGTAAGAGGGAGAGAGGAACTTTCACGCATCGATTTTGGCTATGTGACACAGTGCAAAGTTTTTGGCGGGCAGTGTGGGGACAAATTTCTAGCTGGCTCGCTCAAGAACTGGAGCCACTCCCAGACTGTTGCCTGTTCGGACTGCGAATGCAGGGGGCGGCCCGGGGGCAATATCATGGGCAGTTGCTGCAGAGAAGTATGGTGGTGGGAAAGCAGTGCATTCTGCGCCACTGGATGTCCGAGGCCCCTCCAGGGGTTGCTGAGTGGCTGGGCCTGATGCTTGAACTCAAGGCTATGGAGGGACAGTCAGCCAAGTTGCTTGGGCCCCAGCAGCAGGAAGTGTGGTGTGGTATTTGGGAGCCGCTACAGGCTGAGGGAGGGGACCCTGGGCTTACCACAACTGCGGGCCTTCCCTAGGTCTTGATTTTGATGACTCTTGCCCTCAATTCTAGGGGGACTGCTGTGGGGTCCTTAGCGCGTCAGGTCCTCCTTAGCGGTTGGGTGCTGTTGGAGAGGTTTCTATGCCTGAGGGGGCGGGGGAATCCCTGGGTGGTATTGTGCAGTGATGGAAGGTGGACAGTATGTTAGGTGGAGGTGCTTGAAGGGTGAGAGGAGACTGGCAACCTGTGGTGAGTGTTCCTGTCAGGGGAGGGGGAAAGTGTGCAGTGGAAGGAGAATGATTGTGAGGGTTAGGGTTAGATGGGTTAAGGGGGGAGCGGGTTGGTTGGGAGAGGGTATATTATGTTTCGTACAGAAGTGCGGTATTATTGTATTTTATGATGCAAATGTAGACTTGTTCGACATTGACCGCATATCGGAGTTTGGAAAGAGGTTGCGGGCTGTGGGGGTGGAGTGGGTTTAGGGTTTAGAACCTTGTTGTGTTAAGGTGCACCGCACCATTTTATCTATAAGAATTATAATTTCAATAAAAATGATTTTCCATAAAAGGGAGTTTACTGAGCCGAGATTTGGAAGAACCATCAGCCGCCCAATGCCGGAGCCACAGCGACCTGCGGGCCGCCGCCAGGGCCGCCATGATATTAGCAAGTCATAGTGACATCCACAAGATAAGCTGAGCCTGACTCCAGCCGCTCCAGCTCCCGCACCCTGTCCTATTCCAACTGGAGCGACTGTCATAAGTGTTGGGACCACTGTAGACAGGTTCGCGCCACCCAAGCTCTGCAAATGGAAGCCTGCAAAGCTACTGCATTCGCGTAAAAGGATTGCTTCAACAACCCATCCACTTTCCTATCTTGCACATCCTTTAAAGCGGAGCTACCTTCCACCGGTATAGTGGTCTTTTTAGTAATGGCAGAAACCACCGCATCCACTCGCAGACAGCAAAATTTGTCCTTGTCATGATCTGCTAAGGGATAGAGTCTATTCATGGTCCGCATCCCTCGGAGCCCTGCTTCCGGCTGATCCTACTCGTCCTGGATCATCCTATCCACCTTATGGACAGGGAACACAACCTGTGTGAGACGCACTGCCTGAATGACAGGATCCTCGCCATCCTCCTCTTCAACCGGCTGCATTATAGCCAACTTTAGCGTCTGGAGAGACTTCGTAATGAGTGCCGTCGGCTCATCCTTCCGGAAAACTCAAATAATTTTCGCTTGATCTTCCGGCTCTGGAATCTCCCCTTCTTCCAACTCTTCTGTATCTCCATCCAGATCGAACTCTGGTTCCTCAGGGTCCTGCCAACCCGGATCTGAGAGGGCTCCGGCGGATGGGCTCTCTTTGGCAGTCTCGGCGCAACACTCTCGCCCTCGAATATCCTAGACTGAGGTATAGACGAGGAAAAGGGAACACGGGTCAACAAACTTTTACAAAAGTCATGTTACTGAAATAAAAATAGTCATTTCCTATCAATTTTTATATGCTGAACACGAATATGACAGTGAAATTGCAAAGTTGGCTCTAGTCTTATTGTAATCTACAAGAATTAATGTTTACATCACAAAATGCATGTCAATAGTAAATATAATAGGCCTTCGGTTAATACCTGTAAAAAAACAAGTCATAGACTACTTCTTGGATTTTTTCACCTGTCTCTTGTACAGCTGTTCGGGAGCTTCTCTGGGGAGTTTCCAGCAGTAGTCAGCTAGCATTGTAGTGGACCATTTTCCCTGGTATCTTTGCTCCATTGTTGTGATATCCTGGTGAAAATGTTCTCCCTGTTCATCACTAACCATACCACAGTTGTCAGGAAAGAAATCGAGATGGGAATCAAGGAAATGCATCTTTAGAGACATATTGCAGCCAAGTTTCTGATACTGCATCAGCATGTCTTCTACTAGTTCCTTGTAGTTTTCTGTCCTAACATTCCCGAGAAAGTTTGTTGACACTAGGCAAAAAGTATTCCATGCTTGTTTCGCATCACCCAGCAGCAAGTTGTTGAACCGGTCATCTTTGAAGAGCTCTCAAATCTGAGGACCCACAAAAACTCCCTCTTTAATCTTTGCTGCGCTGAGTCGAGGGAATTTTTCATGCAGGTATCGGAAAGCTGGCTAAGTGCGGTCCATGGCTTTCACAAAGTTTTTCATCAAACCTAGTTTGATGTGAAGGGGTGGTAGCGGGATTTTGTGAGCCTCAACCAGAGCTGGGTGCTGGATATTCTCTCCAACTGTTACATTTTGTCTGTGATTCCATTCCTTCCGCAAGTAGTGCCAATCCCTTGCTCGGCTATCCCACTCACATAAGAAACACATGTATTTTATATATATCCCTGCTGCAGTCCCATTAAAAGGGCAACTACCTTTAAGTCACCATGGAGGTGCCAGCTGTACTTGTTATAGTTAATGGAAGTCAGTAGATGCTTTAAGTTATCGTAGGTCTCTCATGTGGATGGCATGCGCTACTGGAATAGATGGAAGACTGTTTCCATTGTTCAAAAGCACAGCCTTCAGACTCAGTTTCGAAGAGTCTATAAATAGTCTCCAGTCTTGTGGGTCATGAGTGATTTTTAAGGCATTCATGAGGCTTTCAATATCAGAACAGAATACCAGATTACTTTCCTTTCTGACAGCGTATAGTACACTGCTGACGTCAGATGGCTTCAGCAGCCGTCTGGCAGTAGTATTGCATTGCATCAGAAAATGATGCAATCAACTCTGGATGATGTGTACATGCTGGTATTATGCAATGTGATGCAATATTACATCATTCAAGGCTTATTTGGGATGTTGTTGATGTCCTACTGGATAAATTTACACGGTGAAACGTCAAAGATGAACTACATGCAATATCTTCAAAACGAGAGCCAATAAATTTTTTTTAATATTATATTCGTGTTCAGCTCACCAAGATACTACAGATTAGGGCCTTTTAAAGTCAGTAACGATTTCAATGTTGACCAGTGGAATGGGACCAGGCAATTTACCCTGATGCTGCCGACAAAAGGTCTGATGCATAAGCAAGACAAAGTCTGGGCACAAAATCCCCGAGCTGCGGGTACGACTCCAGTAAACCCCCCCAACAGCTCAGCTGAGGATTCTGGCCTGAGAATAGAAGGAACAGCCCCTCCCGCTTCTCCTTCCATCCCCGACGTGGTCCCTTGAGGCCCTGGAACAACCGATGCCTCCATCTGCTGTTCCACACTGGCTGAGACAGCCACACAACCCCAGCAGATGCCGGAGTCCGCTACCGTGCCTCTGTGGGAGCCACAGACGATGCACTGCGGGCGTACTGACATGTGGGATGCTGTTCACCAGCCCCAAGTGGGAAACAGCCCCCAAAAGAAAAAAATTATCCTTTTTCCTCTTTTATTATTTTTTTTAAACTCCTATGTTTCACTTCTTTCTCTTGCTTTCTTCCCCTTATCCGCTCCTTTCTCCCAGAAGAAAGAAAAAATAATTAAAGACTCAAACTAAAAATAAAACCCAAAGGAAACTGCCCTCTAACCTTCAAAGAATAGAGGGAAAATCAAAACCGGGAGGAAAAAAAGACGACGAAATACAATGGTAAGACAACCATGATGAACTAATCCCCCCTCCCCCAAGTATCCCAGCCTGCTCCATGGGTCGCCCCCAACAAGGAAGGAAGAAGATTAAACTTACCGGATGCCCGACTCGCCCTTCAAGCTGTGCGCTGCTCAGCAACCAAGCCAGCAGTGTCGGCAGCGAGGGCTGGAGTCTCGAGTGAGCACACCTTCCGCTCTGAGTCCAGGACGGTGAGTCACCACTCAGCTGGGTGCAGAAGTGATCAACAGTCTGAGGGCTCACTCCCGGTATGTCAAGGGGGACAGATCTCAGCAATAACAAGAAAGCCTTGGGACCAATGTTCCCTCTAATTTTCTGTAGGCTGTGTGCGCATAAAATATCAGCTGTGCAGCTTTTGAAGGAAGGTTAAATTTTTGTGCACCACATACCGACACTCGGAGTTATATACTTTAAAATTTGACTACACGTCAGAATACAGTATGTACACCACATTGATTGCACTAGAAAATATTGTAGAACTTGTGAAACCATAAATACACAACAACTTTTCAATGTTAAGAACGTCTGTGTTGTTTTCTATTAGAATCAGAACCGTAATTTTTGTGCGCTCTGTTGTAAAGTATGTGCGCTCACTCGGCGAGGTGTGTGCGCGCGCACACGCGCACAGCTTAGAGGGAACAGTGCTTGGGACAGCAGAGAAGTTTCTGAATACCACCTTTTTTTTTTTTTGTAAAGAAATTTAAAGGAACAGTAACCCACTAAATTTAGAAACAAGTAAATCAACTTAAAAGTTCAAAACAATTGACCGAAACCAAATTTTGAGACAAGGGAAAGTGATCCTAACCAAAATCAAACTAAATCTTAAGTAAATTTTAAGGACATTCTGCTTATTCGTTCCTCTAGTGAGCCCAGCACCTAGGCCCACTACGTCTTCCTGCTGCATGGAGACTGGACACACTGGGGCTGATGGGAGATGCCAGCAGATTATATCCAGTGAGGTCACAAGTTTGACACGCCCAGTCTCCAAGCTGCAGGAGGTGGTTCACAACCCAGGAGTAGGACTAAACTGGAGGAACGATAAGGAACAATAAGTGCATGTCACTAAACATGTCCCATAATCTCTTGCCCAAAGGAATATAGTAAAAGAGAAGAAAGGGGTAGGGTCTATTGTAATTGATGTATGCATTCAAGTCCATGCTGACTCCTGGTGACCCAGCAGCCCCTGGGTTTTCTTGGCAAGGTGTGACCAGAAGTAGAAATTGCCAGGCTTTTCTTCAGAGACAATGGAGGGTAAAGGCATTTGGTCCAAGGCCACAAGGAGTGCCAGTGGGAATCAAACCCTGGTCTCTTGGTTACCAAGCCACTGCTCTAACCACTAGGCTACTCCTCCACTTGGTCTTACAGAACTGTAAATGACCAATTTTGCTTCTTACATTATGAGGTAGATTCAAAGTTTACTTTACCAACAGTGCTTATTCAATGCATTTCCACAATTACATGAAAGTCTGCATTTGGCTTACTAAAACCAATAAAATTAATGTACATAAAATATATAGAAAATTCCATTTCTGAGAAAGTGATTTATTAAGGCAGAACTGTAACAAAAAATGGACTTTATAAATATACATGTAATCATACTTAAACGAGTAGGGAGTCTATTCTTTTAAAGATCATGAAACTTGTTCAAATCAATAAACATCACCTAGCTATACTTCAAGATAGACAGTCCCAGCCACTGCACAGTTCATATCACTTCAAAGAAAAGATTTCCAAATGTTTTAATATAAAAATATTACAGGCCAACATTTTCACATTAACATAAAAGATAAACTTAGGTCTTGGTGGGCAAAGATTAATATCTGTATTTGGTGGAGTAGTCTTTTGGAGACACAACCAGACCTCTCCCTTTTCGGGCTCCTCTATAAACAGTCTCCACGATGTCAATCATCTCTTGTTTGTCCTCCATTGCCCAGTTGATTTTGTTGTTGTTACCGGTACCTAAATCAATCATGATGTGCTTGTTTCTTAAAGAAATAAAATAAAATTGTGTAAATACACAAAAGCAGTTTATTTAGATATGCAAAAAACCAAACACAAAAACCCCTCTAGGATTTTTCTGATAGTTGTAAATATCCAGTGATGTTTCCACTCCAAGGACAAATCAGATTACATTTTGTACAGAAAGTTGAATCTGACAGATAGGTAAACATCTTCAGCTTCAGAGGAGAGGGCTCAGTCAATAAGAGGACAAACCTTACCCAGAGTGATTGGGATTCTTTTGGGGGGAGGCATGGTAAACAAAAATGAAAAAGCAAACACCTTTTGCAGTCCAAGTCAAACATTACCCTTTTGTATCTTGTTTGTACTTAAATTTATGAAAGCCATGGGATTTTTACAAAAGGAAAAGTGAAAAATATGCATATGCATGAATTTTGTAGCAGCTTTCAATGCTTTACTACGATGAATCTTTCCCCTAAGTATCAAGCCATCTGTGAAGTGTAACAAAGGTTAGTGTGTCTCGGGGGACACAGAGTGAAGCATTAATACAGCAACCAGAACTTAAAAGAGCTACAAGATAAACACCAAATTTCTGCAAATTTAATTTAAAAAAAAAGTAGTAGTTTGCATTGGTCACTACATTTGAAACCATTTTGTAAGAAACTTAATGGAATATTAAAATATATTTAAAAAATAAAAACCCTTAGTGGGAAGGGGAGTCTCTACTACTAAATGGGAGAACACACCAGTTACCACTCTCTCGCCGTACATTCTGAAGGGAAATCTGCAACTTATGGACATTCAGCAAAAGCAGATGCTGCCTCTCCCGCCTGCACACTTCCTTTCTAAATATGTGCTATGGGCAGGAACCTTCATATTTTTTTGAATTTTATTTCATTTTTCCAGGAACTTTGTCAGCCTCCTTGAGGATGAATCACCACAGGACTGTTCTCTAGGGGCTGGGAATGTGGGTGCTGTGACTAAAGCATACATCTGGCCTGCAGTGGACATCAAAATACAGAATAAGTCAAAATAAAAAAAAACAACTTAGGGGTATGTTTACTAAGCCAGGTTAACAGTTAATCTGGGCTATCTGCAACTAGGTCCTATTGAATAACATGGGACCTAGATGCAGATAGCCCGGGTTCAATGTTCCCTCTAATTTTCTGTAGGCTGTGTGCGCATAAAATATCAGCTGTGTGCAGCTTTTGAAGGAAGGTTAAATTTTTGTGCGCCACATAACGACACTCGGAGTTATATACTTTAAAATTTGACTACACGTCAGAATACAGTATGTACACCACATTGATTTTAATCAAATTAAATGAAAATAGACGATTACTAAATGAAGCAGGCAATTTCTAGTAATTACAATCATAACTTTTAAATTTTAAGATGTCTGTGTTGTTTTCTATCAGCATCAGAGCTGTAATTTTTGTGCGCTCTGTTGTAAAGTATGTGCGCTCGCTCGGCGAGGTGTGCGCACACGCGCACAGCTTAGAGGGAACAGTGCCCGGGTTAACCATTAGCCCAGTTTAGTAAACATACCCCTTAGTAGACATTTGTAACAACTTCATCCCAGTTGAATGACAATCCAAAATACCATGACTACACAAACATTTCTCTACAAAGAAATATAAAGGAGAGCAGCTGAGGCACTATACAAAACCCTGAATGACACTCAGAAATAGTACCCTGGTGTCTATATAAGAAACAGAATGATTAGCTGGGATTCTTTCATATATGGGTACTGCATGCCATATCATTTTGTGATGTACTGATATTAAAATACAATTATCTTCTGTGCTAGGATTGTATACATCAGTAAAACCACATGAATGACAAAGGCATGCCATCAAATTATTGCAGCCAGGCCCCACACCTCTACTGAGCTTAACAGTTGGTGGGGGACACACTTCTCTAGAATTTAAGTTAAATAAGAAACAGTTCTATTACAATGATTTGATACCACCCTTTGAAGGTTACTCCATCAAGGTGGCTAATTAAGCTGTATTTGTATTGAGTTGGCAGGGCTAAATTGCAAAACCATTAAATTTTTAACCATTAACAACTGTGCCCTCTACTGTATTGTGCATTAATGGGACTGCATTTTTACACATACAAAACAGAATAGCCAAGCAAGGATCTCAACCACTGCCTGGAGAAAAAGTGCAATCCAATAGAGACAGCTCAGTCATGACAGTAGTAATTTAATAACAGGATGTCTATTTTATTTGTATGTGCCACTGCTGATTGGTTCCCAGAACTAGCTCCAGTGGCATGCAAATGCTCTCAGACAAAATTTACATCTGCTCCAAAGCATGCACATATACCTTGCAAATCCCCCCTGCTTTGCACGGACTATTCCCCAGGAATGCCTATGCTTGGGAACACAAAAAAGATACACATGCTTATTGTAATACCTACATTTACAGACAGTCGCCATGCAAATTTAATAATAGCCATTTTCTGTGTGGAAAACATGCTTTTCGCATGGAAAATGATTTATAAAGTTACCCTTTAAGGAGAAGTGTGGAAGAAGTCTGAAAGAGAACTATAGACTAAGGACGATGACGAGAGGCTACAGCAATTTTTGTATAATGCTGCAAAAGGTATTACAGAAAACAAATGGAATATCTGAGATCCAGCCACCCCTACAACTCTTATTATGAGAAGCTGCCATATCTCCTGTGTGCCCTCAGGGGAAGAAGCCAATGAGAAGTCATATGATTCAGGACTTTATTGAACTACTGGCGCTGAGCAAGTTGGTCTGAAACTGTTCCCTAATCAGCACCTCTACAAACATCCTAGTTAAAAACAAAACAAAAAACACACACACACAACTGAGGAGACCACATTTAGAACTAAAGGAAAAATGTAACTTGCTTGTAGTGGTTTTTAAATGAAGATCCATAAACTGAATTCTCCAATCTTTCCAAAAGGCTCAGACAATATAAAATTGTCACTCTAATGAAGCTACTGAAATCAGAATCAGAAGTTGCTGGCATAGAGATTTTAGTGCACTATATATTTTCAGATAGGTTTATAGTAATAGCCTTAGGGTTTCCAGCAGGGCTTATGCCATCAGATGCTGTAAACGGGTACAGAGGTTTATAATGCATAGTGTGCTTTCTGTAATATGTAGGTTTCTGTGATGGTATTAAGAGCAGTATGGTCCATCGAGTCTGCCCAGTAAGATGGCTAGAGTAATGCCTGTTGCCCCATGCAGGTTATCTGCTTCAATGCCTAAGTTTAGGTTTGTACTCGCAATTCCGTGCAGGTTACCCACCTCCATTTGTTGAAGTACAAAAGTTATTTGCTTTGATTTCATCTTCTTGCTATATAGGTATCCTCTGTTTCTGTCCTGTGCCTTTCTGAATTTTATCACTGTTTTTGCCCTTACCACCTCTACTGGGAGGGCACTTTCCAGGCATCCACCACCCCTTCCGTGAAAACTATTTCCTGACAATGCTTTCAAGTTTACCTCCTTGCAGCTTCATTTCATGCCCTCTAGTTTAACACAATTTCCCCTTTTTTGAAAAAGATTGTTTTGTTCATTAATACCTTTTATGTATTTAAAGCTCTGTATCATATCTCCCCCGCCCCTCTTCTCCTCTAGGGCCGTGGTTCTCAGCCTTTTTTATGTTGTGATGCACCTGATACTGTGTTCATGTATGAAACACAATGAACACTACAGTTTGCTGCTGTACCAAATAAAAATGATGCAAGAGAAAAATAAAGAGAATTCACTTTGTAACTTTTTTTTAAAATAAACTGTTATTGAAATGTTTTTAAATTTTTTTCTCACGAATTGTTTAATCTTTGCTTACTCCATCAGTGAAAAATCTGGGACTGATGTGCTACTCAGAGTTGAACGGTAGATAAATTCATACCATTTCTTAACCCAGTTTTGGAGTATATAACAAAGTAGAGCTAATGCGTTTCCTCTACAGCTTGCTATATAGAAAGCATATTCAAATTACAACCCCACTCCGGTGGGCAGATACCAGTCCTCGCTGCTGCTGCAGCAGTGATTTCCTTGGTCTGCTACCTGGACTGCTTGCTGTTGCCCCAGTACATCAGGCTTTTTTTTTGGACAGCTGCTTTTGATAGCCCCTACCATCGAGTTCTTGATGGACTACCCTTACATCCGTGAGCTGTGGTTCCTGAGGTGCTGTGTCTGGGCGGGTCTCGCTGCCGACTGTTGATACTGGTGGAGAGTCAGGACCCACACCACTCCTCTATGAGAGTGGGGAGTCGTCGCAAGCATTTGACGTTATCACTGGGACCACCTAAGGCAGCAGGGCCAGCTGAGGCATCACATTAAAGGGATATGCCTAAGGGGCAGGGCAAGCCCCTTAGTGTGCCACTTTAGAACATAAGATATGCCATACTGGGTCAGACCAAGGTCCATCAAGCCCAGTATTCTGTTTCCAACAGTGGCCAATCTAGGTCATATGTACCTAGCAGTTTCCCCAAGAGACAAGTTCCACAATGCTTGTACTGGGTCAAGCATTGATATCTTCGGTCACTTCTTAATAATGGTTTATGGACCTTTCCTCCAGGAACTTGTCCAAACCTTTTTTAAACCCAGCTACACTAACAGCCTTTACTACATCCTCCGGTAACAAATTCCAGAGTTTGATTACACGTTGAGTGAAAATATATTTTCTTTTATTAGTCTTAAATAGTTTACCCTGTAGCTTCATTGCATGTCCCCTAGTCTTTCTATATTCTGATAAGGTAAACAATCGATCTACGTTTACCCGTTCCACTCCGTTCATTAATTTATAGACTTCTATCATATCTCCCCTCAGCCGTCTCTTTTCCAGGTTAAAGAGCCCTAACCTTTTTAGCCTTTCTTCATAGGAGTATCCTTCCATCCCCTTTACCATTTTGGTGGCTCTTCTCTGTGCCTTTTCTAAAATCGCTATATCCTTTTTAAGATACGGCGACCAGAATTGCACACAATATTCAAGGTGCGGTCTCACCATGGAACGATATAGAGGCATTATAATATCTTTTGTTTTATTTTCCATTCCTTTCCTTATCATACCTAGCATTCTATTTGCTCTCTTGGCCGCCGCTGCACACTGGGCCGAGGGTTTTAACATGGTATCCACAATGACGCCTAAATCTTTCTCCTGGGTGGTGGTTCCTGATGTGGAACCTTGCATCGTGTAACCATAGTTTGGGTTGTTCTTCCCTAGGTGCATAACCTTGCACTTGTCCACATTAAATTTCATCTGCCATTTTGATGCCCAGTCTTCCAATTTATCAAGATCCTCTTGCAATTTTTCACAATCCTCTTGGGTTTTAACAACTTTAAATAGTTTTGTGTCATCTGCAAATTTGATAACCTCACTCGTTATTCCACTTTCCAGGTCATTTATGAATATGTCAAAAAGCAGCGGACCCAGCACAGATCCCTGGGGTACACCACTATTCACCTTTCTCCATTGGGAAAATTGGCCATTTAGCCCTACCCTCTGCTTTCTATCTTTTAACCAGTTCCTGATCCATAATAGTACACTGCCTCCTATCCCATGACTCTTTAGTTTTGCCAAAAGTCTCTGAGGGACCTTGTCAAAGGCTTTCTGAAAGTCCAGATACACAATATCAACCAACTCACCTTTGTCCACCTGTTTATTCACTCCTTCAAAAAAACATAACAGATTAGTAAGACAAGATCTTCCTTGTCTAAAGCCATGTTGTCTGTCTCCCATTAGGTTGTGACTATCTACATGCTGAGTAATTTTATTCTTTATGATGGTTTCTACCATTTTTCCCCAGTACTGACGTTAGGCTCACCGGTCTGTAGTTTCCCGGATCACCCCTGGAACCCTTTTTAAAAATTGGTGTTACATTGGCGATCCTCCAATCTTCAGGTATTAGAGATGATTTTAATGATAGTTCACAGATTACTGATAGCAGGTCTGCAATCTCATATTTCAGTTCTTTCAACACCCTTGGATGTATACCATCCGGCCCAGGTGATTTGCTACTCTTCAGTTTATCTAATAGTTGTAAGACATCTTCCCGATGTATCGATATTTCCTTCAATTCTTCCGCACCTTTAAATACCACTTCAGTCATGGGTAACATCCCTACATCTTCCTCAGTAAAGACCGAAGCAAAGAATTCATTCAGTCTCTCCGCTATCGCCTTGTCGCCTCTTAGTGCTCCTTTAACCCCTTTATCATCTAATGGACCAACTGACTCTCTCACAGGTTTTTTGCTACGAATGTACTTGAAAAGGTCTTTACTTCGCGTTTTTGCTTCCGCAGCAAGCTTCTTCTCAAATTCTCTCTTTGCCTGCCTTATCAATGCCTTGCATTTGACTTGCCAGTGCTTGTGCTGTTTCCAGGTTTCGTCGTTTGGCTCTTTTTTCCATTTCCTGAAAGATGCTTTTTTGGCAACAACAGCCTCTCTGACCTCACCTTTAAACCATGCTGGCAGTTTTTTGGACTTCCTTCCACTTTTCTTAAAGCGTGGAATACTTTGTGGTAGTAGGGAATGAGGATAGTGTGTGGTTTCAGTGTGTGTGGTAATTAAAGGGGGTGGGTGGGTGAGAGGGTGAGGGTGTGTTTATTGGTGTGGTGTTTGGGGGTGGGAAGTAGGGTGCGAGAGTTTGGGGAGGTTGAGAGGGCATCCAGTGTCAGTTGTTGGGGGAAGAAGGAGATATGTGGGAGAGGTTTGGTGTCTGGCTGGAGTGCATGTGGTATCACAATATTTCAAAAAGCCCTTACTGCTTGAACGGTTTCTTCAGACACTATAAAAAGATTTTTCCGTTCTCTGTTAGCTCCGATCACCAAAGTATCAAAAATAGAACAAATAAATATATATAAATATATTCAAATTTCTTAATGAGGTCTCAGTATTATAGTGGCTAGGTCTCGCAGACAAGCGCCTTAACGAGACCCAATGCCTATTCACATCAACGACCTCAAAATTACATGCAACAGTTCCTGTTTGTCAGCGAAATAATCTATATGAAAAAGATTTCTTCTGAAGTCTCAACTTGCTATTAAGCTCCAAAAAGAACCAAATAGATCTTTTTGGCCTGTATAAATCGCTTTTCACGCTGATCAGGATCCTGTTGTGTCTTATCTTATCGTGTATACGGATCCCATCTTATCCTATCGTGTATACTGATCCCAACGTCACATCCCCGGCACCGCTTAGACGTTTCACAATGCTGTTTCGTCAGGGGATCTTTAACTTCATCAGGTGATGCTGCCCACGTTTCCTCTCTCAGTCCAGAAACCAACAATTACCAACACTCTGCTGGTTGATCAAACGGTTCTGTAAAAACGCCGCACATCAGTGTTGGTAATTGTTGGTTTCTGGACTGAGAGGAAACGTGGGCAGCATCACCTGATGAAGTTAAAGATCCCCTGACGAAACAGCATTGTGAAACGTCTAAGCGGTGCCGGGGATGTGACGTTGGGATCAGTATACACGATAGGATAAGATGGGATCCGTATACACGATAAGATAAGACACAACAGGATCCTGATCAGCGTGAAAAGCGATTTATACAGGCCAAAAAGATCTATTTGGTTCTTTTTGGAGCTTAATAGCAAGTTGAGACTTCAGAAGAAATCTTTTTCATATAGATTATTTCGCTGACAAACAGGAACTGTTGCATGTAATTTTGAGGTCGTTGATGTGAATAGGCATTGGGTCTCGTTAAGGCGCTTGTCTGCGAGACCTAGCCACTATAATACTGAGACCTCATTAAGAAATTTGAATATATTTATATATATTTATTTGTTCTATTTTTGATACTTTGGTGATCGGAGCTAACAGAGAACGGAAAAATCTTTTTATAGTGTCTGGCTGGAGTGCAGCCATGGGTGTGTGGGAGGTCCCTCTAGGTGGGCGAGACTCTTACATGGTGGTCACGTTCCCTTGCTCCGAAATTGGAGCTCTTGCAGGATCCGCTCCAGGAGAAATTTGTGTGTATGTATTTGACTGAGACTTGGGTTGATGAGAGTCTGAGGCTATTGCAGGGTTTTATTGCTAATTCAGGATATGTGGGGATCCAGAAGGGTAGAGATGGCTGGAGAGAGGGCAGGTTCAGAAGCGGTTCTGGGTTCTGTGTGAAGTTGATGTCCCTTCCCCAGGGGATTTTTCTAGGGGTAGGTAGGGAGGGTGGGGGTGAGATTATGCTAGTTTACTGTCCCCCCAGGGGTTGCTTGGGAGGCTCTGGTGGAGAGTATTTTGGTTAAGGCTATAGGGAAGTGGGACTTGATGGTTTTAAGGGATTTTACTGCGTATGTTGATAGGCCAGGGGATGCGAAGATGGATTTACTGTTGTCTTTGGCTATGGGTGGCTTGATGCAAGCAGTGGTAGGTCCAACTCATCAGGCAGGGCACACGTTAGATTTGATATTTGCCTCTGAGTCCCTTCTGGCCTAGGGAGAGGGGGGCTCTGCGGAATTCAGATCCCTCTTCCCTGGTTTGATCATTTTTTGGTTTGTTTTCAGTGCTGTTGTCAAGGTCATGTGCATGGGGAAGGAGTGGGCAGTACGGGGACACTCTGATCTGGAATGCAGGGGCAGCTGGGCATAAAAGTTGTGCAGCTGAGGTGCCAATTGAGCACCAGTTGGAAGAGTAGTACATGGCTAAGCAAGAGGCCTTAGAGGAGGTAGTACATTTGCGGCAGGTCTGGAAGCGGAATTGACTTTCACAACCACGGTACTGACTTCGTAGTCAGAAACTGAGGCTGCAGCGGCTTGATCATCAATGGCATAAGTCCTGGTCATGGATAGATTGCCAGACCTGGTGCAAGGAAGCCAATGCTTATCAAAGGGTTCTTAGGGCAGTCAAACAGACCTTTTTCCTCGGGGCAGATTGTGAAGGCTACTAATCGCCCGTGGGAGTTTTTTTTGAATTATGGCCCGGTTGGTGAATGGTCGGCCCGTGGGAGGGGTGTCACCAGTGGTGGATTTGGATCAACTGGCAGGGTTCTTTTTAGGAAAGGTCAGGGTGTTGAAAGAGGGTAGGTCCGCAGGCTCAGGGCATAGAGAGAGGGCAGCTATGTAGTGGAGAGAGAGGGCCTGTGTTGGAGACCTTTTATCCAATTTCAGACTATCGGATGAGCCAGCTGTTGACAGGATTGCAGGAGACCATATATGGTCTTGACCCTGTGCCTGTTGAATTCTTTAAGGCAGCGCCACCACCGATGGTGGCATGGTTGTAGGATTTGCTAAATGAGTCTTTGGCGCAGGGTTCTATGCCAGTGCATTTGAAGGTGGCCATGGTAACACCTGTACCAACAAAGGCCGGGGGGGGGGGGGGAAGACTCCCTTGACTATAGTAACTAATCGGCCTCTCTCTAATCTGCATTTTATGGTGAAACTGATCAAGGAAGTAGTGGCACAGGAGGGAGGGTTCTTGGAGGATAACTCCCTGCTCGATGTGGGTTGGGGAGGGGGATTTCACCCAGGTTGAGGAGTGGAAACCTTGTTGCTGGCCTTGTTGGAGACCACCTATGGCTAGCTTGCTTTCCCTGGATTTGTCTGCCTTGTTCAATTTAGTGAAGAAACAATTGCTGCTGGATTGGTGCGCCCTTTTGGACTTGAGCGGGGCGGTTTTGCGTGGATAGTGTCATTTATGAGTGGGCAATGCTTTAAGGTGAGGGGTGGGCCCCGGACTTCGGGATTGTGTACTTGGGATTGGGGGGAGTCCCTCAGGATTCCCCTCATTTAAACATCTATCTTCAGCCCCTTTCCCATGGGAGGGGTGGAGCAGAGTGAACTCCGCCTCGTGCCAAAGATAGGGGACATGGTCATCCCTTGGGTGGAGTTGCTGCACTCCCTTGGGGTGCTTCTGGAACATATGGGAGTTAGGGGCATGCAGGTGACAAATGTAGTTCATACCGCTTAGCACAAGCTCCAGATGGTGCGTCAGGTACGGCCCTTCCTGAAGGAGCAGGCTCCGAGAGGGGTGATGCAGATGCTCGCTTAACTACTGTAATGCCTTGTATGTGGACCTTCCAAAGCAGGTGGTTTGTTGGCTGCAGGTGATGCAGAATGCAGCAGCATGGATCATACTGGGCACATGGCATACAGATCAGGCATCTCCATTGTTGCGGCAGCTTCACTGGTTGCCTGTTCGGGTGTGTTGTCGATTCAAGCTGTTAGTTACTGTTTTTTGGGCTTTGTCAGAAGACTGCCTGGGTTACCTGCACGGCATGTGGAATTGGTATGAACCTTGGCAGGACTTACGCTCTTCACAAGGTAGCTTTTTACAGGAACCTGGTTTGGATGATGCATGGTTGGGCACATCTTTTCCAGGTTGTGGGGGCAAAGGCCTTGAATTTCTTGCCTGCTGACATGCAGGCGATGGCTGGTCTGCATTCAGTTGGAAAACTGCTTAACAACTATTTTCAAGGGGTTGGGCATTTTTCAGTTGGGGGTACTTGGAGTGGATATGAGGCGTTGGTGATTTTGCTGTGTGTTTGTAAGACTGAATGTTTTTATTATGATTGTACACCCTGTGGATTGGCTATGGCCAGATTGGGGTTATCTGCGAATAAATGAAATGAAATTTTGATGTTGATATCACTTTAGTGTACCTGAATATAAATCTGCTTGAATTAATAATGGAAAGATGTGAGCTAAATCCTTATATATTTTTGTTTTTGATATTATTGTAATTGAAAATGCAAAATAAAAATTAAAAAAATACTATGTCATTGTAAATAAACTATGGAGAACAAAAAAAAAAGAAAGAAAAAAACTTAAGTGGAGGGACAGAGGAAAAGAAATAATAAATTTCCTCACAAAAACCATCAATAGACAATTCATAATGAGTGCAAGTAATTATCTAGTGGTCTCCAAATTTGTTTCCACATTTAACATACAATTACAAGGTGTAATAAAAAAGTATCAAGACTTGTTGTGTAGCTATATAACAATACGTCGCACCACGATGCTATTAAGCATGCAGTGACCTAGCTATGTGCTCTGCATGTGCAGAGTGTAGCGTGGCTTCAGCACACCTGTACTTTTTTAAAATCATGTGATGTGTTTGGTATCGTATTAACCATGTCAGTCAGATTTATGAGGAGTGAAAAAATTGGTCATTAAATTCTGCCAGAGACTTGAAGATTTGTGAACAGAGTTTCATGACAAATTACAGCAAGTATATGGTGATGAATGCACCAGTCGTTCTTGAGTTTATTACTGGTACAGACGTTTTCAAGAGGGCTGCCACCAATGTTCCTGCTAAGCTTCGCCGAGTCCTCCGCCGACATTCCTGCCAGTGGGGGGAGGTGCAAAGTGATCGCACTTAGGAATCCACAGCATCGGCATGCCTTCAGGACCTGCCTATGCCACGTAATCGCTTTTGCGATTGCTTTGCACCTCCCCCACCAGCAGGAATGTCGGAGGAGGACTCGGTGCAGCTTAGCAGGAACATTGGCTGCCACCGTATTGACATTCTGAAAGGCCATCCACGAGCAGGAATGAAGACAAAGGTTGAAGCAGTGCGTGCCACAATACACTCAAATCATCGATTGACTATTAGGGAGCTTACTGAGGACATAGACATCAATTTCGGGTTGGTACGGTCCATTCTTACTGCCGATTTGGGGGGGGTGGGGTGAATGAGACGTGTGTCTGCAAAATTCATGCTGAAACTCCTGAACTCCTGTCTGCTGACCAAAAAAAAAAAAAAAGTGTCTACAGCCAGGGAGTTATTGGGCTGCGTCAAAAATGACTCAGATTTCATCAGAAAGATTACTACTGGTGATGAATCATGGATTTATGGTTATGACACAGTTATGATCCTCACAATGGAAGACTCCAAACTCTCCCAGACCCAAGAAGGCTTGTCAGGGAAGTAGCAATGTCAAGGTCATGCTCACAGTTTTCTTTGATTACCAGGGTATTGTTGGAGCATACTCATGATGAAAAGACCAAACCATCAATAAGGAGTACTATTGTCCATGTACTGACTTGTTTGAGAGATGCAGTTCTTCGTAAAAGGCCAGAGTTGTACAGGAATGGTGAATGGTTGCTTCATCACGCATCACATCTTGATGGCATAAACAATCAATCTATATTTTTACCCATTCCACTCCATTCATTAATTTATAGACCTCTATCATATCTCCCCTCAGCCGTCTCTTTTTCAGGTTGAAGACCTCTAACCTTTTAAGCATGTCCTCATAGGGGCATCCTTCCATCCCCTTTACCATTTTGGTGGCTCTTCTCTGTACCTTCTCTAATTCCGCTATATCTTTTTTTAAGATATGGTGACAAGAATTGCACACAGTATTCAAGGTGGAGTCACACCATGGAACGATACAAAGGCATTACAATATCCTTTGTTTTATTCTCCATTCCTTTCCTTATGATACCTAGCATTCTATTTGCTTTCTTGGCCACTGCTGCACACTGGGCAGAAGGTTTCAATGTATTATCCTCAATGACGCCTAAATCTTTTTCTTGGGTGGTATTTTCTAATGTGGAATCTTGCATCTTGTAACCATAGTTTTAGGTTGTTCTTTCCTAGGTGCATAACTTTGCACTTGTCCACATTAAATGTCATCTGTCATTTGACCATCCAATCTTCCAGTTTATCAAGGTCCTCTTGCAATTGTTCATAATCCTCTTGTGTTTTAACAACTTTGAATAATTTTGTGTCATCTGCAAATTTGATCACATCACTCATTATTCCCATTTCCAGGTCATTTATGAATATATTAAAAAAAAAAACAGCAGACCCAGCACAGATCCCTAGGGTCCTCCACTATTCATCTTTTTCCATTCAGAAAATTGGTCCTATAGATAGCAGAGGGTAGGGCTATCTTTTAACCAGTAACTGATCCACAATACTATACTGCCTCCTATCCCATGACTTTTTAATTTCGCCAAGAGTCTCTCATGAGGGACCTTTGTCAAAAGCTTTCTGAAAATCCAGATATACTACATCAACCGGCTCACCTTTGTCCACCTGCTTATTCACACCTTCAAAAAAAACCATAACAGACTAGTAAGACCAGACCTTCCTTGGCTAAATCTATGTTGGCTCCCATTAATCCATAACTATCTATATGTTCAGCAATTTTGTTCTTTATAATGGTTTCTACCATTTTGCCCGATACAGACATCAGGCTCACTGGTCTGTAGTTTCCTGGATCACACCTAGAACTCTTTTTAAAAAAAACTGGCGTTACACTGGCCATTCGCCAATCTTCAGGTACTACAGATGATTTTAATGATAGTTCACAGACTACTAATAGGAGGGTCTGCAATCTCATATTTCAGTTCTTTCAACACCCTTGCATGTATATCATCCGGTCCAAGTGATTTGCAACCCTTCATTTTATAAAATAGTTGTAATACATCTTCCCAGTTTATCGGTATTTTTTTTCAATTCTTCCAATGCATTATCTTTAAATACAAATTTCAGGCATGGGTAACTTCCCTACATCTTCTTGTTCCCTCTTAGTGCTCTTTTACCCCTCTATCATCCAATGGTCCAACTATTTCTCACAGGGCTTTTGCTTCCAATGTACTTGAAAAATATTTTATTATGCATTTTTGCTTCCACAGAAAGCTTTTTTTTTTTCAAATTCTCTCTCTGCCTGCCTTATCAATGCCTTGCAGCTAACTTTCAAGTGCTTATGTTGTTTCCAGTTTTCATCATTTCTTGAGAGCAATAACTGTCAGTGTTTTACTTCTTGTGTTCTTGTACAAGATACTTTTTGATCAAACCTTGTACTTTGAAATGAAGCAGCACCTTCCAACCTGTGAACCAAACACACAGAATTCCATCAAATGGTTACATTTAAGACAGACATTGTTTTATGTAAATCAGTCATTTATTGGGTAGGCATAAGTGTCAAGTATTTTTTTCAGTTTTTCAATGCTATAGTCTTTGGAGTTACACTTATCCATTCAATTCTATAGACAACCCTTTTATTGTAATCTAATCGAATCAAATCTAATCATGTTTAAGTTTTTATGCTCATTTAAGTGCTGAGCATTAGGCTCTCTTTTCAAGTGTGTAGAACCCATAGGAGACCTCCGCAGTTCCTTATCTATTTTCTATGATGTGTAGGTTGAAGGATCACAGTATGCAGTTTCATTGTACCGTTTCTACTAAATTTTTTAAAATATATTCATCAATTTTAACATACACACTTATTTGTATTGAGTAAACTATGGAGCCCATTTCCCATGATTTTTTAGATACTCTCATTCAGCACGTGTTTCTCAAGGTTGATCTGTAGTACTTTTCCCATTCTTCTCCTCCCTCACTCTCTCTCTTTTTTCTAGAACATTGAGGTTCTTCATGTTGGCTTTGTTCTAAAAGGTCTTTTAAAATAAGTACTCCTTCTTCATGCTATCTAGATATTAGACTGTGTTCTTCCTCTAGTCCCGACAGTGATGTCAGCCCTTCCCTCATGCATCTGCTTTTATGATTAGTTTTATTTTTCTAGAATACTCTTCAATTGATATGTTATAGAGTATTTTTATAATATGAAACAGGTTTATTATATGATTTTTAGTTCTTCACATTAAAAAAAATATAAAAATTATTAGATAATGTTTTAGATATTTATATTTTTTATCTATATGTATTTATACTTTTATTTTCATAAGGTCCCATTTACCCATGACGAAGGCTCCTACCAGCCGAAACATGGCCCGTGTAGGGAGGGATGTCAGGATTTATTAATAAAATTTCAATTTGTGATCCACTACATGGTATGATTCATCACCCTGCTCTTTACTCTCTGCCCTAAGGTAATTTCTACACATGCCCACCTACCCAAAGCATCTGTATTCTGTTTTAATACCTGTAATTGGAGGCCCTTCCTAAAAAATATGTAAACACTGCCTTTTTTATGCAAACCCAGAAATATGTCCGTCTAGCTACCTGACATTGTTTAACGCAGGACTTGTACAGTAAATGCGTATCTTGTAGAAGCAATGTATCTTCACCCAAGCATTTAAGATAACAAAATATCTTTTTTCTTTCAACTGGGTGATTTAACCTGTTTACATTTAAGGATACTAGCCTGAAATCCATAGTGGAAACCATAGAAATTAAAAAAAGAAATTCTACTATAAAGATCCTGTGTGCTGCCTTCATAATCCAAAAAAATTATAATACATATAAAATTAGAACCCCCCCCATCTAAAAAAGCACAGTTACTTACCTGTAACAGGTGATCTCTGGGAACAGCAGGAATAAGTCTTCACATATGGGTACGTCGGTACCGACGGAGTCTGCGCGGGAACGCTTCCCAGCATCCAATCAAGAGCTTTTGGAAGCATCCCAGCACGGCTGCGTGCTGCCTTCCCGCCTTTCCCAACTGCCTCTCCTCAGTTAAGTTTTAAAGCTGAGACAAAGAGAGAGAGAGGAAAGGAAAGATAGATAGAGAGACAACTCCTGGGGAGGTGGGTGGGTTGTGAAGACTTATTCCTGCTGTTCCCAGAGATCACCTGTTACAGGTAAGTAACTGTGCTATCTCCAGGAACAAGCAGGAATGAGTCTTCACATATGGGGACTCCCAAGCTGAGATGCCTCGAGTCCCAGCATGTCATAGGTTGGAACATGCTATCTCCCAGAATACCAGGCATCCTGAGGATGGAGGGTAGGAGTTGAAGAAAGAAAGATGCTGTGGAACAGCTAACCTAGCATAGGACTGCAGGGAAGGAGTCCATGTGTGGATGATGATTGTCATCAATGATATTGCAAAAAAATATTGCAATATGGACCTCCCCTGACAGGATTTCACAGAAGTATGGAGGTTCATGGATCTACTGGGAAACCCAGTAGAGGAACCGTGAAGAGGACCTCGCTGTAAAGTGGAGGTAATAAACCTGTAGGAAAACAGTGGAGGTCAGAATTCTGAAAGGTAACAGGTAACCCCAGTAGGAAAAAACTGGGGTAGTACAAAAACGGTGGGCCTTCAGCGGAAGGCTGTATGACAAAAACCTAACTCTTTTGGCGGCAGAGTGGCTCACTCTTAGGAGCAAAAAGAGAAAGGCTAACCGATTTGGACAAACAGGCACAGTCCTTGTGGGGAGAAAGGGTATGGGAACCCCTTGTATCCCAAAAAGAGAGGACAAATGCCTGAGGCGTTAAGCCTGTGATTAACTGAAGATCCACAATGTCTCTTCTAACTGGGGTAAGCTAGGAGAGATATTGGGCACAGAGAGCTTCAGAGGTACCTAAACCCTTAGGTTATGGTATAAAAATTGTTGACTACCACAGGAGTGGTTGTGTGCGTAGAACCCCAAACCTGCTGGATAGCATAGGTATGGGTAAAGCCCCTCTGTCAGAAACATATGGCTATATGAGCATAGACAGTCAGATAGATAAGTATGTGGAGACATATCTATCTATAATGAAATATGTCGACAGATACATATATATAAATATATATATACACATATATATATATATATAAATATATATATATATATATATATATATATATATATAAATATATATATACACATATATATATATATATAAATATATATATACACATATAGATAGACATAGAAGAATATATCTATAGTGAGATATGGAGGGGCATAAAATACACACAAAAGATAAATATGAATATGTAGGCCTTAATATAGGTGTCTGCAATTAAACAGACAGAGATATGCCTACAGCACGGTATTCACATAGGATATGTGGAGAGGAAATATTCATCTAATAACAAGGAGGTGGAACCTACTTGAGAAGATATATAGACAATCTATTCCCCCTGGTTATGATCTGCAAGGATGCTAGCTAGTGAAATAACCAGGATGGTTACATGAAAAACAGAGGATAAGATCAATCTGCAGCCAGCAAGTCCCGAGTCTTCCAGGACTCTAGCATGGTAACTAGACAGAAGACACAGAGATGAGATACCATGTTGACCTGCTTAAGGGCAAAAGGTATCATGCGTTCTTACCATGAGGACGAGCTGCAAGGAGAAAGAGCATATCCCCGATTGGGAATGCTATGGACCAAAGCAAGGAATTGGCAACTCCTTAAGCCTTTACGTAAGAGAAGGCCTATGTCCTTTATATCAAAAGGAGATAGGAAAAGAAGGGAGAACCTTCTAGTCATGGGAGACATGACTGAAAAGCCTTTTCCAACCATCTAGGATAGCTGTTGGAGCAAAAAAAACCATACTCTCTAGCAAGGGCCCATAGTGGAAAGCTTCTCTGTAGAATTGCAGAGAGCATGATGCAGGAGAATGAGGAGATAGAACTGGCTGCTAGAGAGCCAGTATCTCTGCCAATTATGCTGCCAAACCCAGGGGAATTGAAATGGCAGAAATAGAAGACCAACCCAGAAAGCTTGTAGTGAGATAATCTCCAAGATAGATGAAAGCACTGACTTGGAGCCACTACTAAGACTAGAGAGAATGTTAGTGGAGGACAAATCTGGTTGTTTGTGGACAAGAACCAGTGGACCAAACATTAAGGCTCCTGCATAGGCAGCTGCTAGCAAGACAGCAGAAAGAATCTTACTGTTTAAAAACAGAAAGAACAGACAGAACAGGAGTAGAAAACTCTGGACATGTCTGATAAGCTGCCTCAAAGTAAGATTGAAACAGGGGAGGTAACTCAGAGAGGAAAACTCCGCACTGGAAAGTGACAAAAACTAGAGAGGCTGAAGAAGAAGCCCCCCAGCAAGTAATTCCGCTCTTACAGTGGTAAGAGGGTGAAGAGAATGGAGCTGAAGAAGACTTACCAAGTAGTAAGTCTATAGAAAGGAAAAATACATGCTGGCACAGGAACTATCATTTGATAGTGGTCAGATCTCTTTCCCTAGCAGGAAAAGAGGAGAAACCTGTGACCTATAGGCATGAACATCCTGACAGCTCATAGAAATATAGAAAAAATGGATGTCTTTTGGAAAGAGATCCATGTGTAGGGGTTAGAATGAAGCAGTGGATTGCCTCTGTTGAGAAGAAGCAACTGTAGATTCTAACCCCAAGAGTCACAAGCATCTGATGATGATTGATCAGAAACCCTGCAGGGGCTGGGTTTGCTGAGCCTGGTGAGAGGTTGGACTCTTCAGACAGGACGATGCCTCCCCTGTTGGGGAACATCTGTATGATGGGCAAGTGATGAATAAAACCTTCTTCTCCTGTGGGAAGAAAGTTTGGTAGGACATTTCCTACCTACTGGGACAGAAGAAGGTGTAGAACAGGGGTCTCAAACTCAAATTGCTTTGAGGGCCAAATGAGGACTTGTGAAATAACCCGGGGGCCGCGTGAGACCTCATTTGCATAAATATTTGCATAATGTTACCATACCCTAACCTTTAGTAAACATGCCTCTTAATGAGTGCATGAATAAAGAAAGACTAAAAGATTTCTACATTACTATAATCCAGTGCCAACCGCCAGGCACATTAGGAACTACTACAAACAAACACTGCCCATTTAGAACCCATAGCAAACCCGCCATATCCTAACAGCACTACCAGGACTCACAAAGCACCATACCCTACCTATCAAAAGGCAACACTGCAAATATTAAATCAATACATTTCAGAGAATAACAATACATGACCTACTGGGGACAGAGAACAAGTAGCAATGTCAAATAGGAATTACATAACAGAATACCTCAGCTCAGTTACACATGCAGAACATATACCATCACCAAACAAGGAATCAAAATTTAGAAACAAGACAATTAAACTGGGACCCCCAAAAGCCAAACTTGGAATGTACAACAACACTGTAGAAATAAAACTATAAATTAATTTCCTCTTGTACTAAACAAAGCGCAGACGTTATTAATGCACATTTCCCAGAACTGACATATTCCAGTTAATAAATTCAAAATAAAGAGATTTTTCTACCTTTTGTGCATTTTTTTTCAGTTGCAATTGTTCCAGCCACTTTCTTCTGGTTTCTTCGTGCCTTCTGCTAACTCTCCATCGTCTGCTGTCCATTTGTCCTTTCTTCTCTCTTCTAGCTTTTTCCATTCTCCCTCTACATCTGCTTTAACATATTAATCTTTCTCCTTTTGCTCTTTCCTCATTCCTATTTCATCCACTCAAATTTTACCCCTCCATCCTCAATCCCCACTTACTCTCCCAATACCTGGCCAATTGTAGATTTGTCTTCCCTCCCACACAAAATATTTTTCCCCTCTCCATTTCACTCTCCCAGCTCCATCCCATTCTAATCCTCCCCCAACATCAGCTCCCTTCTAGTTCCAGTCCCACACAGCACCCGCTCCCTTCTAGTCACTGCATCAGCCCATTTTCAGTCCTAGCCCCCCATCAGCCCATTTCCAATCGTAGCTCCCCCCATCAGCCCATTTCCAGTGCTAGCTCCCTCCCATCACAGCCCATTTCCATTCCAAGCCCCCCTCCCCATCAGCCATTTGCAGTTCAAGCCCCCCTTCCACTCAGCCCATTTCCAGTCCTAGCAGACCCCCCAGCCCATTATCAGTCCTAGCCCCCCCATCACCCCATTTTCAGTGTTACCCCCATCACCCCATTTTCAGTTACCCCCTCATAGGCCATTACCAGTCCTAGCCGCCCCCCCATAGCCCATTACCAGTCCTAACCCCCCATAGCCCACTTCCAGTCTTAACCCCTCATAGCCCATTACCAGCCCTAACCCCCCCCATCACCCCATTTTCAGTGTTATCCCCATCACCCCATTTTCAGTTACCCCCCTCATAGGCCATTACCAGTCCTAGCCCCCCCCCCCATAGCCCATTACCAGTCCTAACCCCCCCTCCCACCATCAGCCAAGGTAGATTAAAAAAAAAAATGTATATTTGCTGCTGCTGCTGCCGCCGCCGCCGCAGTATTAAGTGTCCCGCGGGCCCCTCTGCCTGGCAGAGTCCTCGCCTCCCTGCAGTATCAGCTCCAAAAGCGGCGGCTTTCAGAGCCGCGAAGAGAGAGAGTTTCTCTCGCGCAGTTCTGAAGAGGAGCTAGAGAGTCTTCAGAACCGCGAGAGAGAAACTCTCTCTCTTCGCGGCTCTGAAAGCCGCCGCTTTTGGAGCTGATGCTGCAGGGAGGAGAGGACTCTGCCAGGCAGAGGGGCACGCGGGACGCTTAATACTGCGGCGGCGGCAAGTTTGGATTTTTTGTTTTTTTTTTACACGCCGGTAAGTGCTTCGCGGGCCGCACAAGATGCTCTCGCGGGCCGCATGTTTGAGACCCCTGGTGTAGAACAACCCTTAGGAACAGGTAAATCAGTGGACAACTGAGTAACCTGACGTAAAAGACTCCTTGTTGAAAAGATTTTCTCCAGTGCAAGGAGTATGTCCCAGCCGTTGTTGTGCCCATTTGTCCAAGTCTGAAGCTTGGAGCCAGGCTCTACGTCGTGCCCCTATAGCTATAGCAGAAGTCCTGCTAACAGACTCAAAAGAGTCTAGGGAAGCACGAGAAAGAAACCAAGAGATATTCTGGATATGCTTAAGCAGTGAGGAATAGTCTGTACTCCTGGAATCTGGAAGGAAAGGAGTCAAAAGATGTAATTGCTTTGTGACCTCCTCAAGAGAAAGACTCATATAAAAATATATGAGAGAATTCTTGCAGAAAGCATAGATGTCTGGAAGGTTTGACGTCCAAAGGCATCTAGTGTCTTAGACTCACGACCTGGCGGATAAGAAGAGTGCTTTTTCTTACTCTTTACCCGCCTCATTGCTGATTCCACTACTACAGAATGATGAGGAAGTTGAGTCTTTTGAAACCCTGGAGAGGGGGGCACCTGATATAAAGAGATCAGTTGCCCTGGGAGGTGGGGGTACCCTTAAAGGTGTTTCCCACATTCCTAGAAGGAGATCCTGCAAGGAATGATGCAAAGGAAGCATTATGTTGTCCTTTGCTTTGGTAGAAACAGAGCCTTGTGCAGGATCATGTCCTGGAATAGGAATAGCAAGGGATCTTGCTATATCCAGGAGGAAACTCTGAAAAGAGGGATCCCAAAGAGGAATCTCCCTTGGACAGGTTAGATCTAAAGAACTAGCCTGAGCACCCACAGAGTTATCCAAATATATAGAAATAGAAGATCCTGCAGAGTGTAGTGTGGAATGCTTAAGGGATGGTTGCTGGTACTGGCTGTCAGGAGTAGCAACTGTCCTTACCACATTGTGCATGCCAGGTATCGACTCCAAGCTTGGTATAGAATGGAGCGATCCTGTTGAAAAAAGCATGGCAGGAGTTGGCCGCGATGCTACTGTGGATACCGGTACCGATGGCAATACCGGTACCGATGTCGGAGTCGAGCCCGACAAAGACATCGGAGCAGTCATCGGTGACAGTTCAACCGGTACCGAGGTAACCAAAAACCTCCGGCTACTATCCTCGGTACCGAAGCACCGGTATTGATCGCTGTCGGTACCAAAACCTATTGGTACCCAGTCTTCTAGACTAGAGATTGATTCCAAACTCGGCATCGAGGGCAGAGAGCCTGATAAGCGAAGCATGGAAGGCACCGACTGTAAGGGTACTTCGGTACCGTGTCTGATACCAGTGAAGGAAGGTCAACCAGTGGCAACTCAATTGGCCTCGGGGGAACCGAGAGTTGTGGATCAGAGTCATCGGAACCGAGCCTTCGGTACCGCCGCGAGACGGTGCCAAGGCGAGTCGGTACCCAGTCCTCCAGACTGGAGATCGATTCCAGACTCGGCATCGAAGGAAGCGAGGCTGTCGATGCACATCTGGAGGGTACCGACATCAGTGGTAGTATCGGTGTTGGTACCGATAATGGAAAGTCAATCTGGAGTATCCACCGGTCCCGAAGGCATCGAGGACGCCAGGTGACGATCCCTGGTGAGGAGTGTTTCATCCAACACCAGTGCCGATGCCGGGGTATCGGTACCGCTCGAAGTGGATGCCACCACCGTACACGGCTTAGGTATGTTCTGTGCGGGGTGAAGCCCAGGAACAACCTGAAACCCCTTATACGTTTTGGAGACCGAAGACTCCCGCCGGGGTTTTGAAGCCAGTGGGCCGTCGAGGGCAAGGCCAGAGCCGTCTACATGCTGTGCATGAGACCTACCACTCGAGGACTGGCTAGTCTTAACAGACTGTTTGTGGGTTACCTGATCCTGTGTGGAAGAAGGGGACGGTGCCCTGAAGTTGGAGGGCAACCGTGTATCGAGGGAACCTCGATGTTGAAGACGTCTTCTCACCAAACTGTTGTCAGGACCCAAGCAGGTTAGACACCGACTTCGAGGGTCTAAAAATGAAGTTGTACCGCCACAGTCTGAACATTTCTTGGAGAAAGTGTCTGGCGGTTCCATGAAGGAAAAAGAAGAGGCCTAAAAGGCCTATATGAAGAAAAAATATCCCGTGGAAAAAGATTTTACAAGAAAAGAAAAGAAAAGACCGGCGGTACTGGTGGCGTCGGGAAGACAGCCGCGACCACAAGAAAACTAAGAAATAAGAACAAGAATTTTCTGCGGTGACAGGAGAACGTCCTGCTGGATCCACGGAAAAACGAAAACTGAGGAGAGGCAGTTGGGAAAAGCGGGAAGGCAGCATGCAGGCGTGCTGGGATGCTTCCAAAAGCTCTTGATTGGATGCTGGGAAGCGTTCCCGCGCAGACTCCGTCGGTACCGACGTACCAATATGTGAAGACTCATTCCTGCTTGTTCCTGGAGATCCTCTGTTCCTTATTAAACACACACGCAAAACAAATCCAAAAGTAAAAACTGAACAAACATTACCCCTTCAATACCCCACCATAAATCACATGGGTCTAAAGCACACAACTAATTGACCCCAGTCACTGTAAAACAAATCTTCTCTGCTATCACACGGATAAATGTACATCCCATGCATATCAGTCTAATAGGCAAATCAGCAAACAGACTGCATTTATACCCACCACTCAAAACAAACACTCTGCACACATCATTCTTTCACAAAAACATTGCTTCTTAAAGAATGAAATTTTATTGAGACTGGAAGGAAAAACACATACCATTGCTTATACTAATAAACAGTTCACCATTTGCAAACAAAGACTTGGTTCAGAACTACTGTCATTCAAATGACCCTCACATTCAGTCTAATGCCAAGCACAGGGTTGATTCATACCTATCCTTTATCACAAACATCACTGTGATATATATTCTTTCCAATCAATATTGATCACCCTATGCAAATAATGTTTTGACATACCAAGAATAAAAGAAAACAAGCACACTAAATGCAATCATCATCACCATTCGAGATATTTACTCTGTTCAGATATCCCAATCATACAAGTTAATTTACAGCGCTTATATTCTGCTTTTAGACATACACAACGGGAGTACAAACTCGAAGCATAGACAATTCACATTAAGTAAGATTTTAAAAATGTAGCCCATAACCACATGTTTAAAACTTTTCAAAATCGCACATAATCCTCAACATCCCTAATTATAACTGGTAATTTATTCCACAATTCTGGAACCACACCTGCAAAACTCCTTTCCCTGATCCTCTTGCCAATAGGCAGAAGCAGATGGCAATATCAATGTCCAATGAGTTAACGAATGAAGTAATTTAGTTGATGAACAATGAAACAGTAATTATATCCATACTAGTCAATAAGCTTGAAAGAGTATGTAATAAATCAAAGTAAGGAAAAACAGTCATTCAAACCTAACCTTCAGTACTATATTCATACTAAACATATCCCAAAAGCAATATAATTGAAAATAAATAGCATCAGTAATATCACACCCAGCATTAACATTGGTATAACCACCAGACAGTGCCTAGAATAAGGAACAGAAGTCCAGCTTTAACGATGCAGCAGAACAAAGTCTTGTTTTTAGACCCGAGAAAATCCTTCAACCAATCAGAATGCCAGTGTGTAATAATTCTATTTACAAATGTTACCCTCATTCTTGCTGGATATAGCAGACCATATCAGGTGCAGAATTCTTTGAGTTGCTGCCTCAAAGCAAGGAAAAACTCTTCCACCAAATTGCTGTTCAGGCTAAATCGGAGATGATTATAATCTTGTTGCCAAAGTATTTCAGAGGTGACTATTTTTCCTTTGCCATTGCAAGTACTTGCAATACTTGAGGATATTGTGCAAGTCATACTACGACTGATACGTTTTACTGCCAGAAGATCTTGTTGTTGGAATCCTCTAAGCATGTTCAATTTCCAATGGCAGTTGGAAACTATGGCCTAAAATCTGCACAGCATTAAACCCAGGAAGTTAGTCAAACCAGAGCCTTCAACACCTTCAGGTAATCTGAGAAGCAGATGATTTTGCCTTTTGTTGAAATTAACCAAGTCCTCAAACTCTTGTCTTGATCGCAGAACGGAGGAGGAATTAGAGGCAATCTGTGGCATTTGCTGTTCCAGTACTGTAACACAATCTTCCAAAGTATCGAGCCTTTGCTGTGACAAAGTTGAGCAGTTAACAACTCCAATTCTTTTTGTACCTCATGGGTAGCTTACACCTGCCAAAACATCTCTTTCAATGCGTGAAGTTCTCTCAATTACAGCCAACAACTGATTTGCTATTTTGTTCAGCATCAGAAAAAAAATTTTTAACGTCTTTTTAGACCAGATGCAAGGGAAAACTGCAATCCAGATTTCAGAGATTTGCTTAAAGATATATCCGAGACCTTTTAAAAAAAGCAAAAACAGCCTGTAGTTTGGAGGAAACTGATCTTAACATAAGCATCCCAATCCAGCTAACGCTTTAGGTGGCCATATTAGCTGGGCTCCAACAGTGCCCTCCCAGTGTGAGCTAAATCCAAAAGAAATAAAACTGAAATCTTTCCCTTTCATCATTTTTTTCTTCTGTTCCTCTCTATCCGCCGCTCAGTTATATTTCATCTCTCCTTTCACTACCTTTCTTTACCCTCCAGTCCTCAATCTGCCTTTTTTCACCTCTTACCTACCTAATCGTTCCATCTTCCACTCTCTCTTCTCTCCAGTCAGCACATTTGTTCCTCTGTCTCCCACTCCTTCCCCATCATTCTATTCCTTCACTTTCACCCAGACCCTTGAACCCCATTGCCAACCACCTGTACTCAACTACCTCCCCCAGTCCTCATATCTTTCTGCCTCTTGTCTCTTCACCAGCTCTCACTCCTTCCTATATCTCATTCCTCCTCCTCGGTTTCCAGCTCTTTATCCACCCTAACATTTTGATATTAGGGGGTTTGCTTGGCCAAAAAAATAATATGGTTTGTGCTTGCCTAAAATGAAATTTTTCTGATTACTGGGCATTTTTTCTTGTTTGTTTCACTTTGTTCTGTCTTTTATCCTCAATCCTTTTCACCACTTCTCAGCTCCTCTATTCCACCTTCTATCCTCTCTTTCGTAGGTCCTTCCCCACTGCCTCCAAGACTTCACAATTTCACATTCTCTTTATCTCACCTCACCTTTCTATGCCTCGTGTCTCAATACCCCAGCACATCTAACACACTTTCACATATCCCCCCAACCAGATGCCTTACCTTTACCGCCCACAATCCATGAATTCCTACTAAATCTCAGTCCCCACTGTCACTATCCCTAAGTCCCCATTTGTGTGGGAGTGTGGGAACTTTGTGACCAATCCAGAGTCCCCACCTTTCTTCCTCCAGGTCTCCACCTAAGCCATATTTCTTAAGGGTGGCGGTACTCGTAATCAAGGATTCTCCTCCAAGTAATACCTGTGTACCCAGCCCATACCTTCTTTCTATGCCCCCCAGGCTCACTTCTCTCTTGACCTCCCCATTTTACCCACCAATATATATCCTCTTGTTCTTTCAGGCCCCCTCTTAAAAATTTACCCTCTTCATTCAATTATCAGAGTTGGTAGGAGGAGAAAAGTGCAGGGGAGTTTCCTCAGGATATTTCCTCATTATTTATAGTCAGCAATGACAGCGACCATGGCCATATGGGAGAAAGCAGGACTTCACATTTCTGTGCCAGGTTGACAGCAGCGATCAAAGAGGATGACATAGGATGCAGCATTTTCAACCCAGCTTGGTGGCAAACAGGGAATGCAGTGAACACACATATAGGTTCAGGATACAATAATGCTTATTGATGGGGGAAAGGAAGGGGGGGGAGGTGTAAAGAGAAGCATACCTACATTTCCAGCTTGAACTGGTGACAAAAGTGATATCTGGGGTGGAGTGAAGTAGAATTAGTGAGCAGTTATGGGGATTTCAAGTACCTGGCTCCCTTTTTTGCTCTCCCTAGCCTGCAGGCACACCTGATTGACAAGGAAACTGTAGGCTTGCTGTCTGTGTCAAAATATTGGCGACACACCAGTGTGTCCTGAAACACTGGTGGAGAACCACTGTTCTAGGGTATACATATTTAGGTCTTCAAGTCTCTTCTCATACACCTTCTTGCGCAGGCTCCAAATCATTTCAGTTGCCTTCCTCTGAACCGTTTGTACCTCACAAAGGATATAAAAAGACCAGAGTCTCTAAAAGTGAGCACAATACTCTATGTAAGGCCTCACCAACGACTTGTTCAGGGGCATTAATACCTCCTCTTTTCTGCTTGTTATTCCTCTCTATGCAACCTTGCATCTTTCTGGCTTTGGCTACTGCCTTATCAAATTGCTTTGCCACCTTGAGATCATAAGACACTATCACTCCAAGGTCTAGCTCTTGAAACTAAACAATTGTATTTTCTATTTAAAATTAGCATATAAAAACATACCTAGTCAGAACAAAACTACAAATCTATTACCTTTTTAGTCTCTGATAAACTGAATTTAATTATGATATTTTTCAGGAGTCATTTTGAAGAAAGAAGGAAAGCTAATTTTTTTCTATGTGAACAATACTTAAAAATGCATTCCAAGAGAGAAAAAAAATACTTCTGTTGGCCATAAGCATTTTTTTCTATTGGTAATCTAGCAAGCCACTTTTCCTATTCATATGCAATTTTCTATGTATTTTATTGTCTGTCTGGTTTGTGTCTGAATTTCTGTATGCTTGGATGTCTGTGTTACATATTGGTTATAGATCTAGAAGTTTACATCAATTAAAAGTTAAAAAAATAAAAAATTTAAGAGCAGAGTAAGCCATTAATGAACAGCACAGCAACTTGCTAAGCTATGCCAGAAGCTTTCTTGGTGTCATTTTGATCTTATTTGCATGACAGCAATCTGTGAAATAATGAAAAGGAAAAAAAGCCGCTGGCAATGGAAGGCAGTTTTCTAAACCTGATAACACTTCTACCTCAGTGTTCACTTTTTATAAACGAGCAAGCATACTAATAGAATTCCTATAAATGGATAAATTGGCAGAAATGTTAGACATTGTGTAAAGTCACTTGCTGATAATCTTTTTAAAATGTCATTTGCCTGAAATTTATTCTGACTGTTTTGGAACTGGTAGACAAAGCTCAGTATCTGTTCTGATAATAAATCAGCCTTAAAACTGGAATCATTTGATTTTTAAGTAGCTAGTCTATATATCCATAAAAATCAGCGATAGGGGCTTTTACCAGTGGTGCTTTATGTATCTGCCCATCAGCATGCATGGAAAAACTGCCCCGTCTCAGAAACGAAAATGGAAGGGGTAAGGAAGTACATAGCAGCACACCTCCATTATATGGAGCAAAAAAGGACATGTGGCCAAATCCTCTCTCCCTCTCCCCAGTGCTCCCCTCACCTGTTGACTTCTCAATGAGGAGAGTTCCTGGGAGAGGCAGCATGCACTGCCCTTGGTTGTCCTCTCATATTGCTCACAGGTCCCATGGAGAGGAGCAGCCGGTAGGGAGTGTGATCAGCCCATGCAGTGAAAGGAAGAAGACACCATCACTGGCTCAAGAGGAGAGTTTTAAGGAGTTTGAGAGACAGTAGTGTGGACATGATAGATATCAAGTGGTGGTTGGGAGACAAACAAACTAGTGCACACGGGATAGGAATGGAGTGTGATATGGTTGGGGAGAGGGAGGGAAATAAGTGCGTGATGGGGCAGAGAAGAGAGATCTGCATGTCCAGAACATAAGTGAAAGTCAAGTTGAGGAGAGATGATTGAGTAAGGGGAGTCAACGGGCTAGGTATCAGCTAGTATTTATCATCAGGAGCAGAGGACAGCATCAGAAGAACAGAGCAAATACAGTTTCAGGGGTGGACCCTGAACTGGTCTAGCAGGAGTCAAGAAAAGGACATTAACTGGTAATTACAATGTCACCTTCCATATTGTCCTGCTAGACCAGTCCAGACAACTGGGATGTACCAAAGCTACAACTCCACTAGGCAGGAAGACGACAGCAGCTCACAAAACCCTTCAGCCAAAGGCCATGTCAACCTATGCGTGGACATCCAAACAGCAATGCTCGACAAAGGCGGAAAGTGATGCCTATGTTGCTATATGACAAACGTCTGCAGGAGTTACCATGCCCCACTCCACCCATGAAGACGCTTGTGCTTGGGTAGAATAGGCATACAAACCCACCAGAACTGGCCAGTTTCACAACAGATATGCTAAGGCAATGGCCTCCTTAATCCAGCACCCCAAGGTAGACTTGGCCACGCAACAAACAAAAAAGATGGCCAGACTTACAAAAGGAATTTGTAATCTCCAAGTACCGGAGAAGCATCCTCCGGACATCCACAAGGCGAAGATACTTATCCTTGCCCCGATACAGTTTCTTAGAGAAGGACAGCAGGCAGACCACCTGGTTCATGTGAAAGGAAGAAAGTACCTTAGGCAAGAAGGAAGGCACAGGCCAAATGGAAACGGCCTCCTTGAAAAAAAGACAGGATCCCAGCAAGACAGCCGGTAGCTTGGAAATCCGCCTTGCGGAACAAATTGCAGTCTTGAGTGTCAAATCCTTTAAAGTAGTGCACTTCAATGGCTCAAAAGGGGCCGTTATCAGGGCCCTGAGCATCAGACAGATCCCAGAAAGGGATCCCAGATCAGAGGGGAGGATGCAGCCACCAAACCCTCTGGAGAATGCATGAGACATCGGGGTGCAAGGCTAAAGACTTCCCAGCCATTGGAATGCAGAAACAGGCCAGAGCTGCCACCTAAACTTTCAAAGAGCTAAGGGAAAGGCCCTTCAGGCCACCCTGTAGAAAGGCCAACAGAGGGCATACTGGCCCCTTCAGGAGCCAACTGCCAAGCACTACATCATCAAAGCAGCACCAGATCTGCACGTATGCTAGTTTGGGTTGACATCTTCTGGGCTCCACGCAGAGTGCAGACCACTACTGGAGAGTAGCTCTCAGGTGCTAGCCACCACCTTTCAAGAGCCAAGCCTAAGTGAGAAGGGAACTGGATTCTCCAGTACGATCAGTTCCTGCTGCAATAGGCCCCGAGACAGGGGAGCAACTGAAGAGAAGTTGCCTGCAGGATTCTCAGCGGGTTTCCGAACCATGCTCTCCTCAGCCAATCCAGCACCACTAGAACAATCCTGTCTGGGTGGCGTTTTATATGCCAACTCACATACCCCACTAGGGGCTACAGAGGAAACACATACAGCTGGTGTAGACTTGGCCAAAGCTGGGATAGAGCGTTGATGCCCTTGGACCCTAACTCCGGGTAACAACTGAAGAAGCAGTAAACTCTGGCATTGGAGCGGGTCACCATCAGTTCTATTTCAGGGCAACCCCCGTGGCGTAAAATCAACTGAAATACCTCCCATCTCAACTTCCACTCTCTGGGATACAGAGAATGCCGGCTGAGGAAATCCACTTTCACACTGTCTACTCTGGCAATGTGCTGAGCCAACAAAGGTTAGGAGGTTCTTCACCCAAAAAGGAGAGCCAACTTCAGAGCTACCCCGGCATTCCTCATGCCGTCTTGCTGATATTGACATGAGCCACTGCCATGGCATTGTCTGAAAACACTCAAAGCACTCGGCCATGGTAGCATGTCCTAAAGGCTCTCTTTGAAAGCTGGGGAAATGCTCTCCGCAGGCTCCATTGGCGCCAATGTCACCATATGTGAGGACTGACTTCCTGCTTGTTCCTGGAGAAGCATTTCCTGGAAGAGACAGAGTTAAGGCAAGTATCACAAGGGCGCA
Organism: Ichthyophis bannanicus; assembly: GCA_033557465.1. NCBI lineage: Eukaryota > Metazoa > Chordata > Amphibia > Gymnophiona > Ichthyophiidae > Ichthyophis > Ichthyophis bannanicus. Next base: position 1,222,590,377 of record CM066031.1, read on the forward strand.
CACGAAGGCTGCAAGGTTCCGAAGGTGCGTGTTAACTTCACTTTTACTGCGGCATGCATTGACTACTCTTTTTTACTGCAATGCACATTACAGGCGCTAGGGTAGGAGCACACATTGGAGACGCTTGGGAGGAACGCGTGTACAGATCACGCAACCGCCAGGCATACAAGAGAAACCGCTACTAAACATGTGCAGAAAACGTGAGAAAGCTCCACACTGCATCAACAGTTGTCAGTAGTCTACCTCGAATTGCATCCCACACAGAATCTAGAGCCCCCAACAAGGACAATGACAAGGTCAAGTCTTGGTACTCACCCTAAGAGCTCCAGGCAGAGGATCCATGTCGGGGCTCACCTCTACTCCCATGAAACTGTTTTACAGGCATTTGCAGCACAACATTTAAGCTGGCTGGCAGCAGATCTGCCTGAGAGCCTTCTGAAATCTTCAGAAGAGAGTGGAGGGAGGGACAGATAGATTAGGAAGTAGTGCTCTGAGGTTGCGCGAGGCTGCTGCACTCTTCCAGATCCTTCCAATTTCTGGTTGCTCAACAAGCTCTTATCAAAACAGCGTGAAGCTGAACAAATTTTCCTTCCTCCTATGGCTACAGAAAAGATTGCAGTCTAGTGAAGCCTCCCATGTTACACTCAAAAAAAAAAAAAGTCATCGTGTCATGAGCATTTTTAATCAATCTTTTCCTCTCAATTCTCCAGATTTTCTTCAGATGGGAGAAAATCCATTCACCATCTGCTGGAGACAGACAAAGAAATGCTGAAGGGATCTCTGGTGGCTGAAGCAAAAAGAGGCATGGGAGTGATATCATTGAAACCTGAGCTTTTCATTAGTTTTTTTTCTCCACCTACCTGCTGGTAGGGGAACATAACCCACTTGGCCTGGACTGGTCTAGCAGGACTATATGGAAGTACGGTTTGGCTGAGCTGACCCGACCCAAGTGTAGCTGCTGCCCTAAGTGACCCTTCAGCTATGTTTCCCCCGCCCCCAGGGGTAGCACAAGGCCCTACTTCCTCCCCCTCCGCCAGTCCATTATCTTCCCTTCCCTCCTCACCCCAAGGCATCCAGCATCTTCACTTCCTCTCTTAACCCGAGGCATCTAGCTAACATCTTCTCTTTCTGCTTGTACTTCTGCTAGTGTACTTCTGTCTTCTGTTCCATTCAAGCCTGCAAAAAAAAAAAAAAAAAAAAGCAGCACAGTGGCAGGCTTCACACCCCACACATGCTCAAAGCCTACTAGTCCCTCCTCTGACTCAAACTTCCTCTCAGGAGAGGGGGAGAAGCAACAGGCCATAAATGCACATGGGTGCTCGAAGGCCTGCTGTGGCGCTGCCTTTACTTTCAGTGTTGGCACCTATGCTGTCCTCCAGGATCTGCTGTCTTAGGTAGATGCCTAGTCCACTTGGACATGCTGGCCCTTCTGTTTGGTAAGCGACGCCTTTTTCAGAAGCACTGCCCGCCAAGAGTACTGCTCAAATCACTGCAAAACACATATCAAGATAGGTGGGGGCCACCCATGAACACTTTGTAGGCAGGAAATGAAACTGCTTAATGCACTCCACATTTAACAGAAGTTCAGTACTGCAGGACATGCATAATTATAATCCTCAGGTCAAGTGATTGTAGCAACCATAACCTGGATCTTAGGGAGAGGGGGGGGAGAGGAAGGGGGGGAGGGGGATGGGACACAGTTGGTGCCAGTTGAAGAGACTGCAACTCAAAATTGCTTACAATTTTGTTAAGTCTTAGACCAACAGTTGGATCTACTCAGTCGACATCTTACCAAAATGATGACTGGCAGGGAGATGTATACAGTACACCACAACTGTGGCAATGGGGGACTAGTAGTGTGAATACTTGCAAGGTAAAGCAATCACAGAACATGAGTTTTAGGGTTAATAACGCTGATTAAAGAGATTTGTGTTACTGGCTGCCAGTAACTTCAATAGAAAAACACCGGATCACAGATAAAGTTTGGGTGGTCAAGGAGCACAATGGTTGGGAAAACAGGCCAGAAAGTTATGTACTGCACATTCACAGTAAAAAGTTCTAATGAGTTCTATGTGGGCAAGTCCACAAAGGATAGCTGAACGTAGAACCTACAATATAGGAGGTGCAACTGCCCTGCAATGAGAAACTAAATGGCTCCCCATCTCAGTTAAAGAACTGGAAAGATGGATGCAGTGTGAATAGAAATTTATGATTAAAAATAAAATACCTTTTCATTCTTTGTCAACTTGCTAGACCAGTCTAGATGAGAGGGTTGTGTTCCCCAACGAACAGGTGGAGGCAGATGAGCAACTTTCAGTAATATCACAAGTTTATCCTCTAGTACAGCATTGACAAGTACTGCCTGCCTCCAGCAGGTGGAAAGGTATGTGGACTGGTGCAGCAGTGCAGAGAGGCCCATCTCCCCTCACCTAGACTTGGGCCCACTGGTCTCAAGCATACAGGCCACAGGACCAAACATTTGCTTGGAGCTCAGGTACACCCCTGTCTTGAGCTAACAGCTTGACCCATTTCCAACACTGCTACCCATGGGTTCCTAGCACTTGGTGGGCCAGAGAACAGAAAGGAGACCCCTATGGGGCCCCTATAAAGGGCTAGCAAGTTGGGCCTAGGCATCCCTTCCCTCTTGCTGTCCTCTATCTGCTTGCTTTTTTTGTCTTTGAATTTTTTTAGATTCCCCCCCGCAAAAGTTTTTCTTTCCTATTAAATTCAATTGAGTGTATTTCGCTCTCTTGCTGCTTGTAATTGCAATTTGTGCCTTCGAGTCAGTCCTGACTCCTGGTGACCCAGAAGCTCCTGGGTTTTCTTGGCAGTGTCACCGGAAGTAGATTGCCAGGCCTTTCTTCTGAGGCAATGGAGGGTTAAGTGACTTGCCCAAGGCCACAAGGAGTGCTAGTGGGAATCGAACCCTGGTTGCTTGGTTACCAAGCAAACAGCTTGTAATTAAGCTGTTCTAAAATTAAAAAAGGACTCTCTCTCTGGCAGAGATAGGCCTCTTGGGCAGCCTTTCTTGGATTTCTCTGGCTGGACTGACAAGTGCTAGTATTTCCTTTTTGGGGCTCCCTTTTTCACCACCCCCATTTGCAGGTTTTTCCAGTGGGGTTTTTTCCAGTCTTTTTCCTTTTGGCAGAGTAGAGCCTTGCCATGTTGCTAGGGCTTTGTCATCGTGACTCTTGCAATAGCCGGTGGGTAGCTCCATGGCTGGGCCATTTTGCCCCATGTGATAGTGACATGTTAAGCACTCTTATTTTTGGCAATTTCAGGAACCCCCCCTCCAATGCAGATTCTAATGCCTCCTCAGATTCTTCCACTGTTTTCCATGGGAGAGGCTGCCATCTTTGATGGCTGCATGGTCTCTGTGGAGGTGGAATGTGAAAAGGAGACCCTTAGTCGACAGTCCTCCTTGGGCCCCCTGGGGTCCATTTTTTGGTTGGATTTGAACAGAGACTACTGAAACAGTTCATGTGTCATTTTCAGTCTTTACTAGCTGCTTAACAGCCCCCTCAGCAGCATTCGAAGAATCAGGTTTCAGGGCCCTCAAGCGCCTCTGTTCCTGATGGCAGAGGATCAAGCACCATCACTTTGCCTGTCCATTCCTCCAGTAGCCTGGCCTTCTGCCTACAAGGTTTTGGGATGTAGAAGAGGACAACTTTTCTCCAGAGGGGAAGTCTGAGGAGGAAGGTAAGGATCCTTCCATTTTTTCCACAGGGAAGGCCTTCCTATTCCGATTCAGAATGCTCTGGATATTGATGAGCCTGCTTCCCTACAGGTTTTACAAGTTGACCCTATTTTGGAGAGTTCTTGGCATCCTTCCAGCTTCTTTCCTTTACTGGAGCTTATCTGGCAGCTCATGTTCGCCCAACGAGAACCGTTCCCCTCCCGAGTGGGTCTTAGGAGACCCAAGGTCCTCTCCCAACAGTACCCTCTGCTCCAAGTCAAGATGAATCAGCTTTTCGGGAGGACCTGGAGAAAAAGAAAGGAAACGAAAACATACTGTAGAAACATGATGGCAGAAAAAGACAATACAGCCTATCCAAAATGCCCTTTCATACCAATTATTTCGCATATTCCCTTTAGATATCCTCTGCGTTTGTCCCATGCTTTCCTGCATTCAGATACCGTCCTGGTCTCTACCACCTTCACTGGGAGACTATTCCACATATTTAGCACTCTTTCCATAAAGAACTATTTTGCATTATTACTCCCGAGTCTATCCCCTTTCACTTTCATTCTATTCCCCTTTGTTGCAGAGCTTTCTTTCAAATGACAGAGGCTCTCCTCCTATGCATTTCTGCCAGAGAGGTATTTAAACGACTATCATCTCTCCCCTCTCTTGCTTTCTTCCAAAGTATACAAATTGAGATATTTCATTCTGTCCCCATATGGCTTACGACAAAGCCCACTAACCATTTTGGTAGCCACCTTCTGCACCGACTCTATCCTGTTTATATCCTTTTGAAGGTGTGGTCTCTCGAATTGCACACAATACTCCAAATGAGATCTCGCCAAAGACTTATGCAGAGGAACTATCACCTCCTTTTTTCTGTTGGCCATTCCTCTGCCTATGCACCCAAACATGCTTCTGGCTTTTGCAGTCACCATTTCTACCTGTTTAGCCACCTTAAGATCATCAGAAACAATTACGCCCAGGTCCTGCTCTTCTTTCGTGAACAGAAGTACTTCATCCCCTATACTGTAACACTCCCTTGGATTTCTGCAGCCCAAATGCAAGACTCTGCATTTTTTTTTGCATTAAATCTCAGCTGTCAAAATTCTCAGTCTTCAAACTTAGCTAGATCCTTCCTCATGTTATCTACTCCTTCCTGGGTGTCTACTTTATTGCAGATTTTGGTACCCGACAGCCCTTCTGCAATATCACTAACAAAAAATGTTAAAAAGAATCAGACCTAAGACAGATCCCTTGCGGATCACCACTGGTAGCATCCTTCTCCTCAGCGAGCTCCATTTACTTGTACCCTCTATTGTCTCCCACCCAACTAATTTCTAACTCAGTCAGTCACTTTAGGGTCCATTCTTAGGGTGCTCAATTTATTTATAAGTCGCCTGTGTGAAACTTTGTCTAAAGCTTTACTGAAATCTAAGTACATCACATCTAGGGCTCTCCCTCGGTCCAACACTCTGGTTGCCCAGTCAAAGAAATTAGATTTGTCTGACAAGACCTGCCTCTAGTAAAACCACTGGACTCCAGAAACCTCATTATCCTCCATTTTAGCAGTGTTTCTATTAATTTACTTGCCACAGACATCAGACTAACTGGCCTGTAGTTGTCAACCACATCCTTACTTTCGCTTTTATGTAAAGGGACCACATGTGCCATTCTCCAGTCCTCTAGGACTATTTCCAACTCTAAAGAAGCATTACAAAGGTCAGACAGTGGAGCCGCTAGTATGTCCTCAAGTTCCTTCAATATTCTCTTACGTATCCCAATCCGGTCCAATTGCTTTGTCTACTTTTAGTTTAGCTAGTTCCTCATGAGCAGAGTCTTCTGAAAATCATTCAAGATCCCCTTCACTTCTGTTCCTATTTGTGGGAGTTTTCTGAGGTCCTGCTCCTGGTCCATCTGTGAACACAAAACAAAAATCTGTTAAGCAATTCTGCTTTATCCTCAAGCTTCTACATATTCCTCCCCTTTACCCTTGAGTCTGACAATACCACTTTTGCATTTCCTCCTCTCACTAACAGCCTGAAAAATGTCGCCCCCCCTCCTCCCCATTTTACTGCACTGGCTATTTTTTCTTCTATTTTGTCTCTGCTTTCTCAGCTACTTTTTCTAGCTTCTGCAAGTCTTTCTAAATACTGATGCTTGTCTCTCTCTCTAATCTCTTGTTATTTGGGAAGACCACCACCTTTTCAACTACTTCCTTTGAGAACCAAAGTGGCTTCTTTTTCCTTTTACATTTATTTACTTTCCTAACAAAGGTTTGTTGCCCTTAAAATATCCCCTTTCAGTTTTGTCCATTGCTATTTCTACATCCCCTAGCTTTTTCCATCCCACTAAAGACTCCTTGACGTATTGTCCCATCTTGGCAAAGTTAGTTTTCCTAAAGTTTATGATCCTCATTTTTGAATGGACTTTATCAGCCCTAGTCCTAATAAGGAACCACACTAACTGGTGATCACTGAATGAGAGATGATCAGAAACACTTTCCTAATTGGTAAGTACCAGGTCCAGTATTGCCCTTCACAGGTGGGTTTGGTTACCAGTTGCCAGAATAGTTCTCCCTGAAGCAGAGTGGATTAACGTAGTTTATGAAGCTACATTGTAACCCATTTAAGACTAATAAGAGAATATATTTGTTCACTCAAAGAGTAATCAAACTCTGGAATTTGTTACCAGAGGATGTAGTAAAAGCTGTCAGTGTAGCTGGGTTTAAGAGGTTTGGACAAGTTCCCTGAGGAAAGGTCAATAAACCATTATTAAAGAGGATCCGGGAAATCCATTGCTTGCACTGGGACAGGCATTGTGGAACCTGTGTGCCTTTTTTGGAGCCTGCTAGGTACTTGTGACCTGGATTGGCCACTGTTGGAAAACAGGATATTGGGCTTGATGGACCTTGGTCTGATCCAGTATGGCATTTCTTATGTAGCTCTTACTTGAAACATGGATTTATGTTGGAGCAGGATTTGAACTTACGCACTCATGAGATGATGATATTGAATGAATTTTATTGCCAGAAACCTTAAAAACAGGAAAGTGGAGATGAAATGGAGGGCATACTTTGTGATTGAACTGTACTGTAATCATGATCCAAATCCCTGTTGATTTTTTTTCAGAAATGTAGACTATTTCGATATAGTTGAAGTGAAATATTTGCCTAAGACACAAAAGAATTACTTTCTTCTTTGTTTTTGAGACAGGATCTTTGATATTATTGATTCTAAGTTAAAATTATTACAGCCAGGAAGAGAACATAAGAACATAACATATGCCATACTGGGTCAGACCAAGGTCTGGCTCTTCTCTGAACCTTTTCTAAAATCGCTATATCTTTTTTAAGATACGGCAACCAGAATTGCACACAATATTCAAGGTGCGGTCTCACCATGGAACGATATAGAGGCATTATAATATCTTTTGTTTTATTTTCCATTCCTTTCCTTATCATACCTAGCATTCTATTTGCTCTCTTGGCCACCGCTGCACACTGGGCGGAGGGTTTTAACATGGTATCCACAAATGACGCCTAAATCTTTTTCCTGGGTGGTGGTTCCTAATGTGGAACCTTGCATCGTGTAACCATAGTTTGGGTTGTTCTTCCCTAGGTGCATAACCTTGCACTTGTCCACATTAAATTTCATCTGCCATTTTGATGCCCTGTATTCTAATTTATCAAGATCCTCTTGCAATTTTCCACAATCCTCTTGGGTTTTAACAACTTTAAATAGTTTTGTGTCATCTGCAAATTTGATAACCTCACTCGTTATTCCACTTTCCAGGTCATTTATGAATATGTCAAAAAGCAGCGGACCCAGCAGAGGACCCAGATCCCTGGGGTACACCACTATTCACCTTTCTCCATTGGGAAAATTGGCCATTTAGCCCTACCCTCTGCTTTCTATCTTTTAACCAGTTCCTGATCCACAATAGTACACTGCCTCCTATCCCATGACTCTTTAGTTTTGCCAAAAGTCTCTGATGAGGGACCTTGTCAAAGGCTTTCTGAAAGTCCAGATACACAATATCAACCGACTCACCTTTGTCCACCTGTTTATTCACTCCTTCAAAAAAGCATAACAGATTAGTAAGACAAGATCTTCCTTGTCTAAAGCCATGTTGGCTGTCTCCCATTAGGTCATGACTATCTACATGCTGAGTAATTTTATTCTTTATAATGGTTTCTACATACAGCCTCTATTTAACTTATGTAATTACTACTAAGTGTGTATCTCTAATGAACTCAAGGTAGAATTACCAGAGTTAATTAAGCTGACCTTCTACAAAAGGTATAGAATTAAATTAAGGAGAAGTTTAATTAGACAGGTGCTGTAGTGACAGTTACATTATGAGGGTTTATTTCAACATGGAAAACAAAATTTAAATCAGTTTGTTGGTGGACATATTAATACATGGGAAGGGCACATTTTAGATAGTATGTGGAGACTGGAATATACAGTACTGAATTTTGATGTTATTTTAGAAACAGCTCTGCTAAAGGTGGAACTCTATTAAATGCTCTTCTGTAAAGAGTATGATATGTGCTGCAGAAACAAGAATCACTGAAGCAGAGGAGTATTCTAGTATAAAAACTTTATCCAGCATGAATTCATGTTGGATAATCATATCATGCTCAGATGTTTTAAAGATTTATAATAAAACTGATCTCCAGGAACAAGCAGGAATGTAGTCTTCACATATGGCTATCGTCGGTACCGACGGAGCCTGCGCGGGAACGCTCCCCAGCGTCCAATAGGACAGCTTTTGGGAGCATCCCACAGCGCCTGCGTGCTGCCTTCCCGCCTTTCCCAACTGTCCCTTTCCAGTTCTTCGTTTTCCGCGGAGCCGACAGGTTGCACATCCTGTCACCGCAGAAAAGTCCCTTCTTATACTTTTTTGTGGTCGCGTCTGCCTTCCCTCGACGCTATACCGGTACCGCCGGTTCTTTTCTTTTTTCTAAAAAAACCCCCAAAACAAACAACAACAAAAAACCGAACAACTTTGTTTCTGGAGTCTTTCTCCAGTAATTTTCTTCTCGGGTACCACGCACCATTTTGGGCACTAGACCCAACTTTTCCCCTCAAAATGGAAAAACCTGCTTCGGGTTTTAAAAAATGTTCTAAGTGTGGCGGTACCATCTCCGTCACTGACACCCATGAGTGGTGCCTCAATTGTTTAGGTCCTGACCACTCTATTTCAGAGTGTGTTGCCTGTGGAATGATGTCAAAAAGGGACTGGCAAAACCGAGCTGCTAAGTTCAGCACCCTTTTTCCCTCCGATGCAGCCTCCGTGGCATTGACGTCCTCCAGGGCTTCATCCTCCTCCCATGGATCTCAGGTAACTAAACATAAATCTAGCCGGTCCTCAAAGGGTAGATCTCCTTCTAAACATCGAGATGCCTCTGGCGTTGCCCTTGAGGGACTTTCACTGGCAAAATTGCCCCGGCGGGAGGCTTTGACTTTCAAAGCACTAACGGGGCTCCAGGATGTTCTCGAGGCTTCAACTGCGGCAGAACTACTGGTGCCATGCTCTGGGGTTCCAGCCGCTTTAACCGGCACCGATACCCAAGCATCGGCAGTGTCGATAGACCAGAGATTCTTGGCTATTGAATGCAGTCTGGCGGCTCTTCTCATAGCCTCGATGCCCCTGAAACCGCTTCAGACAACTCAACCGGTAACGGCACCGACATCGGCAGGTATTCTACCGGGACCGAGTCATGTGTCTCTATCCGGCATCGACAAGTCGGTACCGGACCACTCCGATGCAGACTTCGATCAGTACCGGTATCGTTCCTTGCACGATCACCAGGATCGGAGATACTTTGAATCCTCGGATGAGTCTAAAGACTCCAAAGGCTCTGCCGATACCAGAGTACTTCTTCCTGAGGACTCCTCTTCTCCTCAGCGTAGAATGTCTCCACCAGAGGATATGTCCTTTCAAGATTTTATCCGAGATATGGCCCAAGGTCTTTCCATCACAGTGGCTCCTGAAAAAGAGCCTAGGGCAAAGGAATTAGAAATCGTACAATACCCTAAAGATTCCAAGGAGGCAGCTACCTTACCTATTTATGAGATCTTGCATGATCTTACGTTAAGGATGTGGGAAACACCTCTAACCACATCTCCTCATTCTCGAAGACTCAACACCATGTGTATCAAGTTCCTCCTTGTCCTGGGTTTCAGAAGACTCAATTACCACACCATTCCATTGTGGTGGAATCAGCCATGAGACGGATGAAGAGTGCAAAAAGGCATGTATCTAATCCTCCAGGACGTGAGTGTAGGACTCTTGACGCCTTTGGACGTCGATCCTTCCAGGCTTCCATGCTTTCTGCTAGGATCAGTTCCTATATCTTGTATACGGGAATGTTCCTTAAGGAAGTCACAGGAGACAGAGCTTATGAGCCCTCTCCTTCCTGATGATAAAAGGCAAGATTATCTTACTCTTGTTAAACATGCTCAGGATGTTTCCAAGTTTGTGAATTGTGCAACCTTTGACTGCTTTGAATGCATAAGCAGAACCTCTGCTATTGCCATATGTGCACGTATAATTGCCTGGCTCCAGGCATCTGACTTGGAAATCTGGGTACAGGACAAACTGGGGAATATACCTTGCACAGCAGAGAATCTCTTTGGCAAGAATTGGAAGGAAAAAGCTAATGAGAGAGATGCTGACAATATCACTTTGGATAGATTGTCCAAATCTACAGCTGATCCTGCGAGGAAAAGATCCTCTAAGAAACCATTCTTCAGTAAGAAGAAGAAGTTTTATCCCTCCTATTCCCAGCAAGGACATCGTTCAGGTCAGTCTGCCCAAAAGGGACAGCAGCAACAACTTAGGCAACAAAGGAAGCCAAAAGCAGCTAAGCCTCAACCGGCTCAGCAGACTCAGCCTCCACACGGATTTTGACTCCTATCTCGAGAACTTTGCCTTTCTAGCTCTGAATGGCCCAAAACCCTCCACCATCCCAGGAAGGTTATGTCATTTTGCCCCCAGTTGGTGTCAGATAACAGAAAATTGGACTCTGTCTATTGTACGAGAGGGGTACAAGCATCATTTCCTCAGCATGCCCCCTCCTACAATAGTAAGACAGTTCAATTCTCAGACCTCTCCCAACGACCGGTTAGGTCAAGAGGTCACAATGCTCCTTGCCCAAGGAGCAATAGAAGAGGTGCCCATTCCCCAACGGGGTATAGGGTTTTACTCCCCCTATTTCCTTATTCCAAAGAAAACAGAAGGACACAGACCCATTCTAGACCTCAGAATTGAACAAATTCCTGTTCAGAGAGAAATTCAAAATGATTTCTCTAGGAACTCTGCTACCATACCTTCGGAGTCAGGATTGGCTTTGTTCTCTAGATCTCAAGGATGCGTACACTCATGTTCTCATCCATCCAACTCACCGAAAGTTCCTTCGATTCCTGTTTCAAGGGAAGCACTACCAATACAGGGTTCTTCCTTTTGGCCTGGCTTCTGCACCAAGGGTGTTCACAAAATGCATGGCTGTGGTAGCAGCATTTCTCTGCACCCTGGGAATATTCGTCTTCCCTTACTTAGATGACTGGCTCATTCGAGCCCCTTCAGAGCCAGAGGCCAGGGTTGCTCTGTCTCGCACAGTGCGCATCCTTCAGTATTTGGGACTTGTCAAACTTCCCAAAGTCCAATCTTGCTCCCACTTAATCCCTAGAGTTTATAGGAGCTCTTCTGGATACCAGACAGACAGACAAGAGCCTTCCTTCCATAGCCCCGCTGCCTTCGCATTGTGCAGTTAGCTTCCCAAGCAGTGCTAAAACCTCACCTCACTGCTCGGGAAATGTTACAGTTGCTAGGCCACATGGCATCCACCGTGCATGTGGTTCCTTATGCTCGCCTCCATATGAGGGCAGCCCAGTAGACCTTATCCACTCAGTGGACTCAGGCGTCAGGTTGCCTGTCAGACAAAATAGCAAACTCAGATCGCCTTATTTTGTCCCTCCAATGGTGGCAGTCACCCAAAAACCTTCTGCTGGGGTCCCCTTTAAAGCAACCCCCACCCCAAGCCAATCTAACAACAGATGCTTCTCAGGTGGGTTGGGGAGCCCACCTGCAAGGCCTCTCTACCCAGGGTACCTGGACTCCACAGGAGGCCTATCTCCATATCAACCTCCTGGAGCTCAGAGCAATCTTCCTTGCTCTTCGAGTATTTTCACACCCAGCTCAGCTACAAGACAGTCCTAGTTCAAACGGACAATCAGGTAGCCATGTTCTATGTGAACAAGCAGGGCGGAACAGGCTCTCTGTAGCTGTGCAATGAAGCTTTGCGACTATGAGCCCTCGCCAGACAGCATCAGATTCATCTCCTTGTGGTGCATCTTCCAGGCTTTCAAAACTCTTGGGCAAACAAACTTGGTCGAGTTCTGCTTCCACACGAATGGTCTCTCCATGCAGACCAGGTGGCCCAAATTTTTCAAATTTGGGGAACCCCGGACATAGACCTCTTTGCAAGTCCGCTGAATGCCAAACTTCCCCGGTTCTGTTCCAGAATTTCGGCTTGAGGTTGTCAGGCCAGGGATGCTTTCCTCCTTCAATGGGGTCAGGACTTCCTGTATGCCTTTCCACCCATTCCCCTAATTCCCAAAACCCTGTTCAAACTTCAGAGAGACAGAGGTCATATGATCCTCATAGCTCCACGTTGGCCACAGCAAATGTGGTACCCTCTGCTCCTACATCTCTCTCAAGTTCCGCCTCTGGAGTTAGAAGATCTGGAGCAGATCCTTTCTCAAGAGGACGGGATGCTGTGGCATCCCAATCCCCAGTGTCTGCATCTCAGGTCCTGGTTGCTGAAAGCCTAGAACTTCACGGTCTTAACCTTTCCCAGCAGGTAAAGGATATCCTTCATGCTTCCAGGAAACCTTCCACAAGACGCTCTTATGCTTTCATGTGGAAAAGGTTTACCATATGGTGCTCGCAGAAGGGTCTTAACCCTCTAGCGATACCTCTGGAATCATTACTGGAGTACCTCCTTCATTTATCAAATGCAGGGCTTATGACCAATTCAGTGAGAGTCCATTTGAGTGCTATTGCAGCTTCTTTCAAGCCTCTAAATGGACAACCTATTTCCTCTCATAACGAGATTTATGAGAGGCCTTCTTTTAACGAAGCCTCCCATTAAGCCACCACCGGTGGCATGGGACTTAAATCTGGTAGTTGGGCAGCTTATGAAACCGCCCTTTGAACTATTAGCCACTACCTCTTTGAAATTCCTTTCCTGGAAGGTTATCTTTCTCATTGCAATGACATCAGCACGTCGCATCAGTGAATTGCAAGCGTTGGTGGCTGTTCCTCCTTATACATGGTTCCATCATGATAAGGTAGTCCTTAGGACTCTTCCACACTTTATGCCAAAGGTGGTTTCGCCCTTTCATTTGAACCAAGCGGTTTACCTTCCTGTATTCTTTCCAAGGCCTCACGCCTCTACTGCAGAAAGGAACCTTCATACTTTGGACTGTAAAAGAGCTTTGGCCTTTTACTTGCAAAGGACACAGCAACATAGAAAATCCTCTCAACTTTGTTGCTTCTGATCCTAGTCATTTGGGACTTCCAGTCTCCAAAAAGACACTGTCCAGCTGGATTGCACTGTATATATCTTTTGCCTATGAGAGCAAGAACCTTCTTCTTGAAGGCCATGTCACAGCTCACAATATGAGAGCCATGGCAGCTTCAATGGCTCATCTTCACTCTATGTCTATCGACGACAGATGTCGAGCAGCTACTTGCGCTTTGGTACATACCTTCACAGCCTATTACTGCTTAGACAAGGACTCCCACCGGGATGCCTTGTTTGGTGAGGCTGTTCTTCAACACCTGTTCCAGACTTAACTCCTACCCACCAACCCTGGTAGGATGCCAGAGATCCATGGGGGGGGAAGTGGAGCCCTTTCACAAGGGCACACAACCTTCTGGGGTCATCTCCCTGGTATCTGCAGCTAGAGAGTCCCCATATATGAAGACTACATTCCTGCTTGTTCCTGGAGATAGCATAGTTACTCACCTGTAACAGGTGATCTCCAGGAACAGCAGGAATTTAGTCTTCACAACCCACCCACCTCCCCTAGGAGTTGTATCTTTCTATTTCTCTCTTTCCCTCTCTCTTTTGTCTCAGCTTTAAGCTGAACTGGAGAGGGACAGTTGGGAAAGGCGGGAAGGCAGTACGCAGGTGTTGTGGGATGCTCCCAAAAGCTTTCCTATAGGACGCTAGGGAGCGTTCCCGCGCAGGCTCCGTCGGTACCGACGATACCCATATGTGAAGACTAAATTCCTGTTCCCGGAGATCACCTGTTACAGGTGAGTAACTATGCTATTTTAACAGTTTGGGAACTGATGATGATGATAATGTCCAAGGGAAATGAAAAAATGGTCTATGAGGGTTGCTATTTACTTAAATTTTACAGTCAATCAAAATTTAGTGGATAACCTTGAAAAGTGCTATTGCTTAGTACCCTTAGGAGTTCTTTTGTTTACTGGTTGCTAAAGGTGGAGCTATTTCTAAAACATGAATAAGGAATGCATGGGGACTTATATCTATGTGCAGCGGCAGGAGCCATTTCACAAATGTGCATGGGGGGGGGGGGACTATTTGACAGAGGAAACCCAGCAACTTAAATATGCGAAGGTACCAGCATTTCACAAATGTGCATGTCTAAATGTCAGCACATACATATTTATCTGAGCCTCTGTGGTATAGTGTGACGTGCCGTGGGGAGGGGTTTTCTTTACAACACAGGCCAGACAGCAGTTCAGGGAAAACAAAAGTTGGCTTACTTCTGCCCCAGCATGTTAAGCCTCCACAAGGTGGTTCTCCCAGCCCTTCTTCCAGCCCCAGTTAAAGTTCCTATCTTAGAACTCCTTTGTACAGCCTGCCTTGGAAGGACATCTGGCTCTAGAGGCTTCTCTTCCTCTTGCAACCTGATGGGTTCTTAAACTCTACCTCTGAGCCATATTCTTCCAGCCCTGAATTCTGGGCTGCAAAATCGTAAACGGGACTGTTGATAATCCCTTTGGAGAGGGACAGGTAACGTTCTACAGACTCCATCACAACCTCATTTCAGTTTGGGGGGGGGGGACATTGTGGGATTTCCTCCTTAATCCCTCCTATAACAGACTGGCCAAAAGGAACACTTTTTAACCTTGACCTATTCGTGTCAGGGAATACGAGTAATTCCAGACATAGTTGGTTTTGGGCTTACACATGCGGTCCCTACTTGAAATGGAGAACACACATCTAAATTTAAATCCCATCTAGGCCATGCTCCCAGCATGCCCCTGTGCACTTTTGACATGGTATGAGCATTCATGTTTATACTGAGTTGTTTCTATAATGGTCATATGAATACATCTTCTAGGATAACCTCCTCATTTTATGCAAAGTGTCACAACACTTTCCACATTGGACATGGCTCGGTATCCGTTCTTCTTGTCATTTATATTAGTGCTATGAGGCAAACAGAGCACTGTATGGACACACGATAGACACACTAACACTGCAGTAATTTGAACACTATTATTGTAATTTACTGCATCAGAAGAAAAATGTTAGCATGTGTATTAGAATATTGTATGCTGAAGTTTAGCACAGCACTCAATGCAGCGCTTACAACATCAATGTTTTACCTCTTCCTTAAGCATTTCCTCCCCCCCTTTACCTCCCCGCTAATGTTTCCTTCTTGTCTGCCTTTCTTCCAGCAGCACAGATCCCTGTGACTCTCCCTTCAGTGGTGGCTCCAGTAGCAGCTGCAGCTTCGTCTTCCCTCCCTCAGGGTAGTTCCAGTGGCAACCAAGGCTTGGGCAGTCATCTACTCTCCCTTCTGCACAAGCAGTTTTCTTCCTCCTGTGATGAGGGCATGCAGTCTTGGCTTCAGCATGCATGTGCATGCTGTTCGTATTTTTTTTCACCTGCACTAGTTCCTATTCATGTTCTATTGTCATGTCATCTAGGGGGATGAGAGGTCCTTAATGTTTTCCAGCATAACTGCTATTTCTTCCCCATTCTCTAACATGTGAACGGATTGGAAAAATAAACGATACTCAAGAGTTTGAAAAAAATGTGTGCCCGGGGGAGAGGGAGCAAAATAACTTTTCAAAAACGTAATGGAATAGGACCAAATTTGGCATGGGGGGGGGGGGGGGGGGGGGGGGGGGGGCGGATCCAGGAAAAGATGACGATACATCAAAATTTAAAAACTAGCCAGACTGGACAGAGGTCACAGAGGAACAAAAAGAAAACCAAAAATTAAACAAAAATGGCTTAATACTTTTCTGTGGGGGAGAGAGTTCTAGTGGCCACAGCATATAAAGACACACACATTAAAACATAAGTTAGGGAACTGTGCCTTCAAACTATAACCCCCCTTCTCATCACAGACAGACATACAAATACACATCGAACACACACACACACACACAAACAAGAAATTGCTGCCACACACCTATCCCTCTGGGCTGGTTCTTAGTGATTCAGATGTGTATTTCATTTTCTTAGTTGTAAATTATGCTGTGAAACTAAGCAAATGAATCATACAGCTTTTTTAACGGTTGCTCTGTATGGCAACATCTAGTGACTGGAATGTGTAGCCTGCTATGTGAACAGCCTCCTACTGGCAGAGAAATATGTTCTTCCTACAATGGCTCTGCATAGAAAGCACAGTTACTTACCTGTAACAGGTGATCTCTGGGAACAGCAGGAAAGCACAGTTACTTACCTGTAACAGGTGGTCTCTGGGAACAGCAGGAAAGCACAGTTACTTACCTGTAACAGGTGATCTCTGGGAACAGCAGGAATAAGTCTTCACATATGGGTACGTCGGTACCGACGGAGCCTGCGCGGGAACGCTCCCCAGCTTCCCAAAAAGGAAAGCTTTTGGGAGCATCCCACAGCGCCTGCGCGCTGCCTTCCCACCTCTCCTCAGTTCGAGTTTTAAAGCTGAGACAAAGAGAGAGAGAGGAAAGGAAAGATAAGATAGATAGAGAGATACAACTCCTAGGGGAGGTGGGTGGGTTGTGAAGACTTATTCCTGCTGTTCCCAGAGATCACCTGTTACAGGTAAGTAACTGTGCTATCTCCAGAAACAAGCAGGAATGAGTCTTCACATATGGGGACTCCCTAGCTAGAGATGCCTGGGAGATCCCCAAGGTTATGAGACCCTGGAAAGGGCTCTACCTCCTCCTATGGATCTCAGGCATCCATTCCGGGAAGGAGGGTAGGAGTTGATTAAGAATGGAACAGGTGTTTGAGAACAGCCTGACCAAACAAGGCATCCCGGCGGGAGTCCTTGTCCAAGCAGTAATGGGCTGTGAAGGTATGAACCGAGGCCCAGGTGGCCGCTCGACAGATCTGATCGATGGACACAGAATTTAGATGAGCCATAGAGGTGGCCATGGCCCTCACATTATGAGCTGTGACATGGCTCTCCAGAGAAAGGTTCTTACTCTGGTAGGCGAAAGAAATACACTGAGCAATCCAATTGGACAGTGTCCTCTTAGAGACTGGAAGTCCCAAATGAGAGGGATCAAAAGCAACAAAGAGTTGGGAAGACTTTCTATGTTGCTGTGTCCTTTGTAAGTAAAAGGCAAGAGCTCTCTTACAATCCAGAGTATGAAGATTCCTCTCTGCACTTGATGCATGAGGACCTGGAAAAAAGACAGGTAAATACACCTCTTGATTAAGATGAAAAGGTGAGACCACTTTAGGCATAAAGTGTGGATTGGTCCTAAGGACTACCTTATCATGATGGAACCTTGTATAAGGTGGATTAGCCACTAAAGCCTGCAGTTCACTGATGCGGTGAGCTGAGGTGACTGCAATGAGGAAAATAACCTTCCAGGAAAGAAATTTCAAGGAGGTGGTGGCTAAGGGTTCAAAAGGTGGCTTCATAAGCTGACCAAGAACCAGATTTAAGTCCCATGCCACCGGAGGAGGTCTAATGGGAGGTTTAGTTAAAGTTAGGCCTCTCATGAATCTTGCAATAAGAGGATGAGAGGAAATAGGCTGTCCATTGATAGGCTTAAGGGATGCTGCAATAGCACTCAAATGGACCCTTACTGAATTCGTCTTAAAGCCTGCATTGGAGAGATGCAGGAGATATTCCAATAGAGAATTCAAAAGGTAGTGCTAGAGGGTCAAGACCCTTCTTAGTACACAAAATGGAAAACCTTTTCCATTTAAAAGCATAGG
This sequence comes from Ichthyophis bannanicus, assembly GCA_033557465.1. NCBI lineage: Eukaryota > Metazoa > Chordata > Amphibia > Gymnophiona > Ichthyophiidae > Ichthyophis > Ichthyophis bannanicus. Next base: position 1,222,608,280 of record CM066031.1, read on the forward strand.
AACGTCTAGTAGAAGGTTTTCTGGAAGCATGGAGGATATCCTTCACTTGCTGAGAAAGATTCCAATCCTGAAGGTCTAGGCCTTCAGTAACCATGCTCTGAGGTGAAGGGATTTGGGGTTTGGGTGCCACAAAGTCCCCTCCTCCTGGGACAGAAGGTCTGGAGCAGCTCCCAAGTCCAGGGAGGGGGCTTGAAAGAGATGCAAAAGTAGAGGGTAACCCACTTGGCGTGGCCAGCGTGGAGCTATGAGGATCATAGATCCTTGATCCCTCTGGAGCTTGAACAGAGTCTTGGGAATCAAGGGAATGGGTGGAAAGGCATACAGGAAGCCTTGACCCCAGTGAAGGAGGAAGGCATCCTTGGCCTGAACTCCCTGACACGGAATTCTGGAACAGAACCGGGGAAGTTTGGCATTCCATGGACTTGCAAAGAGGTCTATGTCTGGGGTTCCCCATTCTTGGGAAGATTCTGAGTACCTGGTCCATGTGCAGGGGCCATTCGTGTGGAAGCAGAACTCGACTGAGTCTGTCTGCCCAAGAGTTTTGGATTCCTGGGAGGTATACGGCCAGGAGATGGATTTGATGCTCTCTGGTGAAGGCCCACAATCTTAAAGCTTTGTTGCAAAGCGACAGAGAACCAGTTCCTCCTTGCTTGTTTATGTAAAACATGGCTACTTGATTGTCCGTATGAATGAGGACTGTCTTGTAGCTGAGCAGGGTATGAAAGACCCTGAGAGCTAGAAAAACTGCTCGAAGCTCCAAGTGGTTGATATGAAGAAAGGTTTCCTGTGGAGACCAAATGCCCTGAGTGGAGAGGTCTTGCAGATGAGCTCCCCAACCTGTTTGGGAGGCATCTGTTGTGAGGGTTGCCTGGGGCAACAACTGTTGAAAGGGGGACCCCAGCAACAGATTTTGGGTGGACGTCCACCACTGGAGAGACCAAAAGAGGCGCCTGGAGGTTACTATTTTGTCTGACAGAGCCCCTGATGCTTGAGTCCACTGGGTGGACAAAGTCCATTGAGCTGCTCTCATGTGAAGGCGAGCATAGGGGACCACATGCACTGTGAATGCCATGTGGCCTAGCAGTTGAAGCATCTCCCGGGCAGTTAAATGGCTCTTTGACTGAATCTGGGAGGCTAACTGCACTAGGCGTAGGCAACGGGCCTGAGGGAGATAGGCTCTTGCAGTGGTAGTGTCTAACCAGGCCCCTATGAACTCTAGAGACTGAGTAGGGGTGAGCTGGGACTTTGGGAAGTTTACCACAAGTCCCAGATACTGCAGAATGTGCCTTGTGCGGTCCAGGGAAGTCTGGGCCTCTGACTGAGATGGAGCTCGGATGAGCCAGTCGTCCAGGTATGGGAATACAAATATTCCCAGAGTGCATAGAAATGCAGCTACTACTGCCATGCATTTGGTGAACACTCTTGGAGCAGAGGCCAGACCGAAAGGAAGCACCCTGTATTGGTAAGGTTTTCCTTGGAAAAGAAAACGAAGGAACCTTCTGTGAGATGGATGGATGAGCACATGTGTGTACGCATCCTTGAGATCTAGAGAACAAAACCAATCCTGACTCTGAAGGTTTGGAAGGAGAGTGCCCAGGGAAAGCATCTTGAATTTCTCCTTGCATAGAAATTTGTTCAATTCCCTGAGATCTAATATGGGTCTGTAGCCCCCTGTTTTCTTTGGGATGAGAAAATAGGGGGAGTAAAACCCTGACCCTTGTTGAAGAGGTACTTCTTCTATTGCCCCTTGGGCAAGAAGGGTAGCCACCTCCTGACCTAGAAGGTCGAGAAGAGATGTTGGAGAATTGAACTGTCTCACCATGGTGTGAGGAGGAAGGTTTGAGAAATGAAGTTTGTAGCCCTCCCTTATGATGGAGAGGGTCCACTGCTCTGCTGTAATTTGCTCCCATCTGGGAGCAAAATGAGCTAACCTTCCTGGAATGGTGAGAGGCTCTGGCTGTTTTAAAGACAGAAAGGCTAAGTTCTCTAGCATCAAGTCAAAAACCCTGAGGAGGTTGGGACTGCTGAGTTGCAGCAGCCCCTGTAGACTTAGGCCTGGCCTGTTTAGGTTGCTGACTCTTAGTAGCAAAGCGACCTGTAGATGATTGTTGGCCAGAAGTAGAAGGGAATCTGCCCTTTTTGAAAAAAAGACTTCTTGAAAGGTTTTTTCTTGACAGGAATGGAGGTTGACTTTGAAAGTCTATCCAGAGCAGAATTTTCTGCATCCATTTGAGTGGCTTTTATTTGCCATTCTTTGCCAAACAGGTTTTCACCTGTACAGGGAAGATTTCCTAAGCCATCCTGGACCCAACGTTCTAAATCAGAAGCTTGGAGCCAAGCAATTCTGCGAGCAGCTATGGCAATGGCCGAAGCTCTGCTGGCACCTTCAAAGGAGTCAAAAGCTGCACGGTTGGAAAACTTTGAAATGTCTTGAGTATGCTTAAGCCAAATAAGGAATTCTTCCCTTTTATCCTCTGGAAGAAAAGGGAGGAAATTGTGCAGTTTATCTGCAACTTCTTTCAGAAACATATCCATGTAAAGACCATAGGAGTTGATTCTGGCAATGAGCATACTGGCTTGGAAGATTTTCCTACCAAAAGCATCCAAGGTCCTGCATTCTCTTCCTGGAGGGGCAGAGGAGTGTCTTTTTGCACTCTTTATCCTTTTCATAGCTGACTGCACCACAATAGAATGGTGAGGAAGCTGTGTTTTATGAAAACCAAGATAAGGAGGGACACGGTACATAGTGTCCAATCTTCGAGAATGAGGAGAGATAGTGAGAGGAGTCTCCCATAAGTCAATCATGTGCTCATAAAGAATCTCATGAATTGGCAAGGTGACTGCCTCCTTAGGAGCCTTAGAATAACCTAAAATATCCAATTTTTTAGCTCTAGGCTCTGATTCAGAGGTAACTGAAATAGAAAATCCTTTAGCCACTTCTCTTATGAAGTCCTGAAAGGACAAGTCCTCTGGAGGAGACATTCTTTTTGGAGAAGAAGGCTCTTCAGGAAGGGCTATGGATACTTCAGCAGACTCCTCCGATGTATCAGAATCTTCAGAGGAATCAAAGTATCGCCTGTCAGGGTGCTCTTCTAAAGCTCGATCGAGCAGTATTGACATCGGGCGTCATCGGTACCGGTTCGGTACCGATGAGCATCCCTGGACAGGGACCCGCTGCAGTCGGCATCCTGGTTGATGTCGATGCAGTCGGTACCGATACCGACACTGGTGCCGGTTCCGGAGCCGATACCGACAACGGGGTTTGTTGTGGTATCAGCGGCGTCGCAGCTTGAATGAAGGCCGTGATAGCCTGCTGCATGGATAGAACATTGTGATCCATCGACGCCATGAATGCCTGGAATTCGGTACCGGAAGGTTGCGCCGGTACCCCAGAGCATTCTAACAGGTGATCGGTCGAGGCCGTGCCATCGATGTCAACCTGTAACCCCATAGGAGGAGCTTTGGAAGCCGAAGCTTCCTGCCGGGGTTGTTTTGCCGGTGCGGAATCCTCGAGGGCAAGCCCGGAGGCATCTCGATGCTTGGAAGGAGATCTACCCTTCGAGGACTGGCTGGATTTATGTTTGGTTACCTGAGATCCATGGGAGGAAGAAGAAGCCCTGGAAGACGTCGATGCCACTGAAGCTGCATCAGAGGGAAACAGCACATGGAGCTTGGCTGCTCGGTTCTGTAAACCTCGTTTAGACATCAAAGAGCAGGACGAACAATCCGAAATGGAGTGTTCAGGACCCAAACATTTAAGACACCATTCATGGGTGTCGGTAACAGAAATAGTACCGCTACACTTAGTGCATTTTTTAAACCCAGAGGCTGGTTTTTCCATGAGGAAAATTCCTTGTGGAGCCTAAGGCCCAAAAGGAGAAAAACACACTAAGTGAGGGAAAAATATGGGTTTTTTTTTGTTTTGTTTTTTTATAAGAAAAGAAAGAAAAACCGGCGGTACCGGTCCGAGTCGAGGGAGGCAGACGCGCGACCAAAGAAATAAAATAAAACAAAGAACTTCTTCAGAGGTGACAGGAACACGACCTGCTGGCTCCGCGGCACAGAAGAACTGAGGAGAGGCGGTTAGGAAAGGCAGGTAGGCAGCGCGCAGGCGCTGTGGGATGCTCCCAAAAGCTTTCCTTTTTGGGAAGCTGGGGAGCATTCCCGCGCAGGCTCTGTCGATACCGACGTACCCATATGTGAAGATTCATTCCTGCTTGTTCCTGGAGATTAAGTCTTCTCATATGGGTATCGTCGGTACCGACGAAGCCTGCGCGGGAACGCTCCCCAGCGTCCAGTAAGAAAGCTTTTGGGAGCATCCCACAGCGCCTGCGCGTTGCCTTCCCGCCTTTCCCAACCGCCTCTCTCCAGTTCGCGTTTTAAAGCTGAGACAAAGAGAGAGAGAGAGGAAAGGAAAGATAGATAGAGAGATACAACTCCTAGGGGAGGTGGGTGGGTTGTGAAGACTTATTCCTGCTGTTCCCAGAGATCACCTGTTACAGGTAAGTAACTGTGCTATCTCCAGGAACAAGCAGGAATGAGTCTTCACATATGGGGACTCCCTAGCTGCAGATGCCAGGGAGAGACCCCATGGTTGTGTGCCCTTGCAGAGGGCTCCACTTCCCCCCATGGATCTCTGGCATCCGACCAGGGTAGGTGGGTAGGAGTTGATTAGGAATGGAACAGGTGTTTGAGGACAGCCTGACCAAACGAGGCATCCCGGCGGGAGTCCTTGTCCAAACAGTAATGGGCTGTGAAGTTATGAACCGACAGATTTGGTCGATGGACACAGGAGTTTAGATGAGCCATTGAGGCTGCCATGGCTCTCACATTGTGAGCTGTGACATGGCCCTCCAGAGAAATGTTCCTACTCTGGTAGGCGAAAGAAATACACTGAGCAATCCAGTTGGACAGTGTTCTCTTAGAGACTGGAAGTCCTAAATGAGAAGGATCAAAAGCAACAAAGAATTGAGAAGACTTTCTATGTTGCTGTGTTCTTTGTAAGTAGAAAGCAAGAGCTCTCTTACAATCCAAGGTATGAAGATTCCTCTCTGCATTTGATGCATGAGGTCCTGGAAAAAAGACAGGTAAATATACCTCCTGGTTCAGATGAAAAGGCGAGACCACTTTAGGCATAAAGTGTGGATTGGTCCTGAGGACTACCTTATCATGATGGAACCTTGTATAAGGTGGATTAGCCACCAAAGCTTGCAACTCACTGATGCGGCATGCTAGAGGTGACTGCAATGAGAAAAACAACTTTCCAAGAAAGAAATTTCAAGGAGGTGGTGGCTAAAGGTTCAAAGGGTGGCTTCATAAGCTGGCCAAGAACCAGGTTTAAGTCCCATGCCACTGGAGGTGGTCTAATGGGAGGTTTAGTTAAAAGAAGGCCTCTCATGAATCTTGCTATAAGAGGGTAAGAGGAAATAGGTTGTCCATTGAGAGGCTTGAGGGACACTGCAATAGCACTCAAATGGACTCTTACTGAATTCGTTTTCAGGCCTGCATGGGATAGATGCAGGAGATACTCTAGTAGAGAATTCAGAGGTACTCCTTCTCTGAACACCAAATGGTAAATCTTTTCCATTTGAAAGCATAGGAACGCCTAGTAGAAGGCTTTCTAGAGGCATGAATAACATCTCTGACTTGCTGAGCGAGATGAAAATCTTGAAGGTCTAGGCCCTCAGCAACCAAGCCCTGAGATGGAGCGACTGGGGGTTTGGGTGCCACAATGTTCCCCCTTCCTGGGACAGAAGGTCTGGTGCAGAGCCCAAGTCCAGGGAAGGAGCTTGAGAGAGATGCAGAAGTAGAGGGTACCACACTTGGCGTGGCCAATGTGGAGCTATGAGGATCATGGTCCCTCGATCTCTCTGAAGCTTGAATAGTGTTTTGGGAATTAGGGGAATTGGTGGAAAGGCATAAAGGAAGTCTTGACCCCAGTGAAGGAGGAAGGCATCCTTGGCCTGAACTCCCTGACACGGAATTCTCGAACAGAACCGGGGAAGTTTGGCATTCCACGGACTTGCAAAGAGGTCTATGTCCGGGGTTCCCCAAATTCAAAAAATCCTGGCTACCTGGCCCATGTGGAGGGACCACTCGTGTGGGAGCAATTACTCGACTGAGTCTGTCCGCCCAAGAGTTTTGAATGCCTGGAAGATATACTGCCAGAAGATGGATGTGATGCTCTCTGGCGAAGGCCCACAGTCGCAAAGCTTCTTTGCAAAGCGACAGAGAGCCAGTCCCGCCCTGCTTGTTTACATAGAACATGGCTACTTGGATGAGGACTGTCTTGTAGCTGAGCAGGGAATGGAATACTCTGAGAGCTAAGAATATTGCTCTGAGTTCCATGAGATTGATATGCAGAGAAGTCTCCTGTGGAGACCAGATGCCCTGGGTGGAGAGATCCTGCAGATGAGCTCCCCAACCCATTGGAGAAGCATCTGTTGTCAGAGTTGCTTGGGGTAGCGACTGCTGAAAAGGGGACCCCAGCAACAGATTTGGGGGGGACTTCCATGACTGGAGAGACCAAAATAGGTGACTGGAGTTTGCTATGTTGTCCGACAGGCAACCTGATGCCTGAGTCCATTGGTTGGACAAAGTCCATTCAGCTGCCCTCATGTGAAGGCGAGCATATGGAACCACATGCACGGTGGATGCCATGTGGCCTAATATTTGTAACATCTCTCGAGCAGTTAAATGGGACTTTAACTGTATCTGGGAGGCTAACTGCACCAAGCGTAGGCAACGGGCCTGAGGAAGATAGGCCCTTGCAGTTGTGGTATCCAGCAAGGCCCCTATAAACTCCAGGGACTGAGTAGGGGTGAGATGGGATTTTGGGATGTTTATTACCAGTCCCAAATACTGAAGGATACGCATTGTGCAGGTTAGACAAATCTGGGCCTCTGACTGGGATGCAGCTCGAATGAGCCAGTCGTCCAGATATGGGAAAACAAATATTCCTAGAGTGCGCAGAAATGCAGCTACTACTGCCATGCATTTTGTGAACACCCTTGGTGCAGAGGCCAGACCGAAAGGAAGCACCCTGTATTGGTAGTGCTTTCCTTGAAAAAGGAACCGAAGGAACCTTCTGTGTGTTGGATGGATGAGGACATGGGTGTACGCATCCTTGAGATCTAGAGAACAAAGCCAATCCTGACTCTGAAGGTATGGCAGCAGAGTACCGAGAGAAATCATCTTGAATTTCTCTTTGAATAGAAACTTGTTCAATTCTCTGAGATCTCAAATGGGTCTGTAGCCCCCTGTTTTCTTTGGAATAAGAAAATAAGGGGAGTAGAACCCTGAGCCCTGTTGAAGAAGGGGTACTTCTTCTATTGCCCCTTGGGCAAGAAGGGTAGCAATCTCCTGACCCAGAAGGTTGAGGAGAGATGTTGGAGAATTAAAGTGTTTCAGCATGGTGTGGGGAGGAAGGTTTAAGAAATGAAGCTTGTACCCTTCCTTTATAATGGAGAGGGGTCCATTGCTCTGCTGTGATTTGCTCCCATCTGGGAGCAAAGTAAGCTAACCTTCCTGGAATGGTGAGGGGCTCTGGTTCTTCCAGAGCCAGAAAGGCTAAGTTCTCTAGTTGCAAGTCAAAGGCCTTGAGGAGGCTAAGGCCTTGAGGAGGCTGAGGCTGCTGGGCCGTGGGAGGCCTGGCAGCCTTTGACTTGGCCTGTTTAGGTGGTTGCTGACGCTTTGCAGCAAAACGACCTGCAGAAGATGCCTGCTGACCATAAACAGGATAGTATCTTCCCTTTTTAGAAAAAGGTGTCTTTTTGAACAATCTTTTCTTAGCAGGAGCAGAGGTAGACTTTGAAAGTCGATCCAAAGCAGAGTTCTCAGCATCCATCTGAGTGGCCTTTGCTTTCCAATCCCTGCCAAAAAGGTTTTCACCTGTACAAGGAAGATTTCCCAATTCATCTTGGACCCAGAGTTCCAAATCAGATGCTTGTAACCAAGCAATTCTGCGTGTATGGCAATAGCTGAGGCTCTACTTACACACACAAAAGAGTCAAAGGCTGCACAGTTGGAAAATTTGGAAACATCTTGGGCATGTTTAAGCCAAGTGAGAAATTCCTGCCTTTTATCTTCTGAAATAAAAGGAGCTAAAGTCTGCAGATGATCTGTGACTTCTTTTAGAAACATCCCCATATAGAGACTATAGGAGTTGATTCTGGCAGCAAGCATATTAGCTTGGAAAACCCTTCTGCCAAAAGCATCAAGGGTTCTGCATTCACGTCCTGGAGGATTAGATGAGTGTCTCTTTGCACTCTTTATTTTCCTCATGGCAGACTCTACCACAATAGAGTGGTGAGGAAGCTGAGACTTATGAAAGCCAGGACAAGGAGGGACACGGTACATGGTGTCTAACCTACGAGAATGGGGAGAGGTAGTAAGAGGAGTCTCCCACATGCTCAACATGAGATCATAGAGAATCTCATGAATAGGTAAGGTGGCTGCTTCTTTAGGAGCCTTAGGGTATTGCAAAATATCTAATTGCTTGGCTCTAAGCTCTGACTCAGGGGCCACTGTAATGGAGAGGCCCCTAGCCACTTCCCTAATGAAGTCTTGAAAAGACAAGTCTTCTGGAGGAGACATTCTTCATTTTGGAGAATCAGACTCCTGAGGAAGAAGTACCGGTGCCTCGACAGAAGCCTCCGACTCATCAGAATCTTTGGAGGAATCGAAGTATCGCCTGTCTGGATGCTCCTGTAAAGCCCGATACACGTACCGAGTGGGATCGACATCAGGAGTAAGCGGTACCGGTTCGGTACCGATGGGCATCATAGGACAGGGTACCGTTGCAGTCGACACCGAAGCCGATGTCGATGCAATCGGTACCAGCACCGGAAACGATGCCAGTGCCGGAGTCGGTACCGGCAATGGAGATTGTTGCGGTACCGAGAGGTGTCGAAGCCTGCATAAATGCCGTTAGGGTGCGCTGCATGGACAGAATCTTCTGATCCATCGATGCCACCAGAGTCTGGATGTCGGTACCAGTGGAGGCCACTGGTACCCCAGAACACGGAAACAGGTGATCGGTCGAGGCCGAGCCATCGATGTCAACCTGTGACCCCATAGATAATGCTTTGGAAGCCGGAACTTCCCGCCGGGGTAATTTTGCCAGTGCGAATTCCTTGAGGACAAGCCCGGAGGCATCTTGATGCTTAGAGGGAGATTTGCCCTTCGAGGATCGGCTAGATTTATGTTTGGTTACCTGAGATCCATGGGAGGAAGAAGCAGCCCTGGAAGACGTCAATGCCACCGAGGCTGCATCAGAGGGAAACAGGGTACTGAGCTTGGCTGCTCGGTTCTGCCGACCTCTTTTAGACATCATGGTACAGGACACACAATCCGTGATTGAATGGTCAGACCCAAACATTTTAGACACCAATCATGGGTGTCGGTGACAGAAATAGTACCGCCACATTTCGTGCACTTTTTAAACCCGGAAGCGGGCTTCTCCATGAGGAGAAAAATGTTCAGGCCTAAGGCCCAAACCGCAAATGCACAGTTGAAGAAAGAAAAGTTTTGGGGTTTTTTTGTATAAGAAAGAAAAGAAAAGACCGTCGGTACCAGTCTGACGTCAAAGAAGGCAGACGTGACACAAAAAAATAAAGAATTCTTCTGCGGTGACAGGAACACGACCTGCTGGCTCCGCGGAAAAGAAGAACTGGAGAGAGGTGGTTGGGAAAGGCGGGAAGGCAGCGCACAGGCGCTGTGGGATGCTCCCAAAAGCTTTCTTACTAGACGCTGGGGAGCGTTCCCGCGCAGGCTCCGTCGGTACCGACGATACCCATATGTGAAGACTCATTCCTGCTTGTTCCTGGAGATTGTATTTTACAATTAAACTACATTCTGCTACTAGAGGTATATAAACATAACCATTAGATGTCACTATCACCACATGCTTTCATTTTATTCTTCTTTCCAAACCAATGGAAAGTTTAGGGAACACTCCATTCAAATCACCTTTCTCCTCCAACTCAAAGGTGCACATGCACAGAAGCTGGAGAACATTTCATGAGCCATGCTGCACATACTTCTCCAGTTGTTTGAAATTAGGATGAATATCCCTTTAAGCCGATTTCTACCTTTGCAAAACTACTGGGAAATAACACAGGTCTGCGACTAAAAAGCTGTTTGATTATTGTCATCTAATTTCCATGTATTTTGGTCTGCTGAAAACAAATAAAATACTGAAAAAACTCCTAGACGTCATGATTTGCCACAACATGCAAAATTGTCTTCAAATTTATCAATTTTTTCAAATTACTATTAATTAATTCACATAAGTGCATTTAAGATATAAAATGCCAAAAAAACCTTAAAGGGGTTGTCCGAGTTATGTAAAAAAAAATATAGCACTGTAAATCTGATGGTCAGCAATATATATATATATAAGCTAAGCAAGTTAAGTCCGTGCTTCTAATGGTAGAAGGGGTTAATCTTTCCTAAAGAATCCAGTGGGAGGGAGACACAGGGCAGATAGCAGCAGCTACAGTCAGTGCAGGGGGAAGTGGCCAGCATTGTGACGTCTCGTGTACAGACACAGAGCTGCTCTCTCCTGCATGCCACACTTGTGCACGAATCATCATCAGGTTCTTGGTTCTAGGCTGTTCACACTTTTTCATCGCAATTCGTGTTAGCTCGTCATTCTTCAACTGTTATTTTATGGCTCCGCGAAAGTGTATTAATTCGCCAGACATTTGTTTCATCTGTGGTGAATATACAGTGTTGAAGCAACAGCAGAATATTACAGACTTTGTGAAAAAAGTATACTTTGCATACTTTGGACTAAAAATTGGAGATCAAGATAAAGTCTGGGCGCCTCAAAGTGTGCAAACGGTGTGTTGAGGATCTCCGAAACTGGTTCAAGGGTAAGAAAAAAATCTTTCCGTTATGGGATTCCTATGGTATGGCAAGAGCAAAAGAACCATAGTGACGACTGTTACTTTTGTTCATGCGATCTGAAAGGGTTTAATTCCAAATGGAAGCATTCCATTTCATACCCCAATCTTCACTCGGCAATTCGTCCCATCCCCCATGGCACAGATATACAAGTACCCAAGCCCCCTGCTACCTTGGAAGAGATACCTAGCTCCGATGAAGGTGAAGTCATACCTGAACCAGATGACGAATCAAGTTCTGACTTTGAAGATGATACAAGACCAAAATTGTTTTCTCAGGAGGAGATGAATGATTTGGTAAGAGACTTGTATCTTCCCAAAGATGCCACTGAGTTACTCGGATCAAGGCTGAAAAGCAGGAATTTATTGTTGCCAGGAGTGTCATCTTCATGGTTCAGACATCGTGAAAAGGAGTTCGTTCCTTACTTCGCCCAGGAAGACAAGTTGGTTTATTGCATCGATGTCGAAGGTCTGATGGGTCAATTTAAAATCCAATATGATTCAGAGCAATGGCGTCTTTTTATAGATTCTTCAAAAAGAAGTCTCAAAGCAGTTTTACTCCACAACAGTTTTTACGCTTCCATACTTGTAGGTCATTCCGTACACTTGAAGGAAACCTACGAGAACTTGGAATTGGTTCTTCGTAAACTTAAATATGAAGACCATGGTTGGCAAGTGTGGGGACTTGAAGGTCTTGTGCATGCTGCTTGGGCAACAAGCTGGGTATACCAAATATCCTTGTTTTCTGTGTCTATGGGACAGTCGAGACCGACAAAATCACTGGACCAAGAAGAGCTGGCATCTGAGGGTGCTAACAGTCGGTGAAAAAAATGTCCTCCGAGAAACTTTGGTACCTTCCCATAAAGTTCTTCTACCACCTCTCCACATAAAATTGGGATTGATGAAGCAATTCGTAAAATCACTTCCAAGAGATGGAGAATGCTTCAAATACTTGGTCACCAAGTTTCCAGGCCTGTCGGAGGCAAAATTGAAGGAAGGTGTGTTCGTCGGACCAGACATTAGAAGGCTTATAGTTGATCAAGAGTTTGTCAATACCATGACGGATCCTCAAAAAGAAGGGTGGATTGCATTTAAAGAAGTCGTACAGAAACCTTTAGGCAATAACAAAGATCCTCACTACAAAAAGATCGTCGGACGAATGCTGAAAGCATTTCAAGCTTTAGGTTGCCTGATGAGTTTGAAAGTGCATTTCCTCCAGTCTCTCCTTGACTACTTTCCTGAAAATTTGGGAGCGGTTAGTGAGGAACAAGGTGAACGATTCCACCAAGACATTAAAGAGATGGAAAGGAGATACCAGGGAAAATGGAGCATTACAATGATGGCAGACTACTGTTGGATGCTTCAGAGAGACATTCCAGATGCTACTCACAAGTGTAAATGCACCAAGAGGAGCCTCACAAGGAAGAAGAATCGAGTTTAGTGTGTGTAGGTGAGCTCATTTCAGTTCAAAAAAGGATTTTCATGAAAATATTGTAATAAAATTTTAATTTTATAAGTCTATTTCCATTTATTTTGAGGTATTGCCTTATTTAGCATAGTTATCTAAATTGTCAGGAAACGTGATGTCCTATGACAAAATGGAGGTCATTTTCGGATTCAGCGCACCAAAAAACAAAGATTACGTGGAATAACCAAAACAGCTCTCGAAAAAAATTTTTTGGCAGACCTGTGTAATCGGTAAAAATCAGTTGCAAGTGCTTCCTTCCCATTATCAGTTTCAAGAATGAGAATACACCGTGCTCTCCTGCTACCAGTCTGTCAGCTCGCTTTGCTTACAGGCAGCTACCCTGTTTCTGAGTGCAGAGTCAAAGAGGAGCACCCAACACACCTCAGCAACATGATGATCAAGAACTATGAGAGAGAGAGAGAGAGGCAGACATGGATGAAGGGAACCATCGGGGAATGCGAGGATAGCTGATGGGCTAGAGCAGGGGTCTCAAACACGCGGCCCGCGAGAGAAGGTTGTGCGGCCCGCGACGGAGGGAAATAAAAAAAGCCTTGCTTCTGCCGTTGCCGCCGTGGCAGCGGCAGAACGCTGTCAATTTTTTTTTAAAACGGGCTTCTGCTGCTCAAGCAGCAAAATTCAGCTGTGCTGCGGTACCTTCCTCTCTGCCCGGAGATCCTCATTGTGCTCCATCAGCGTGTGCTTTTCAAGCCGCGAAGAGAGTATTCCCCTCTCGCGAGGCTTGACAAGTGAATAGGTTAAGCCGCGCGAGAGGGAAATACTTCTCTTCGCGGCTTAAGAAGCACACGCTGATGAAGCACAATGAGGGATCCCGGGCAGAGAGGAAGGGGCCGCGGGACAGCTGATTTTCTGCTGCAGCAGCAGCAGAAGCAGCCAGGTGTTTTTTTATTTACCCGGGGGGGGGGGTAGGACTGGAAATCTGTGGCTATGGCAGGGGGGGGGTAGGGCTATTGGCAAGGGGGGTTGAGGACTGGGGATTGGTTATGACTGGAAATGGGCTATTGGCAGGGGGGTTATGACTGGAAATGGGCTATGGAGGGGGGGGTTATGACTGGAATGGGCTATTGGCAAGGGGGGGGGGTTATTACTGGAAATGGCATTGGGGGGGGGTTTTAGGACTGGGAATGGGCTATTGGCAGGGGGGGGGTTAGGACTGGAAATGGGCTATTGGCAGGGGGGGGTGTAGGACTGGACTGGGCTATTGGGCGGGGGGGGGTGTAGGACTGGAAATGGGCTATTGGCAGGGGGGGTAGGACTGGAAATGGGCTATTGGCAGGGGGGTGTAGGACTGGAAATGGGCTATGGCAGGGGGGGTGTAGGACTGGAAATGGGCTATTGGCAGGGGGGGGTAGGACTGGAAATGGTCTATTGGCAGGGGGGGTGAGGACTGGAATGGGGCTATTGGCAGGGGGGGGTTAGGACTGGAAATGGGCTATTGGCAGGGGGGGTTAGGACTGGAAATGGGGCTATTGGCAAGGGGGGGTTAGGACTGGAAATGGGCTATTGGCAGGGGGGGTTATGACTGGCAATGGGCTATTGGCAGGGGGGGTTATGACTGGAAATGGCAGGTGGGGGGGGTACTGGGAATGGGCTATTGGCATGGGGGGGTTATGACTGGAAATGGGCTATTGGCGGGGGGGGGGGGTTTATGACTGGAAATGGGCTATTGGCAGGGGGGGGTATGACTGGTAAGGGGCTCTGGTGGGGGCTAGGACTGGACATGGGCAGGTGGGGGTTAGGAAGGACTGGAAGTGGGCTGATGGGGGGAGTTAGGACTGGTAATGGGCTATGGAGGGGCCTGACTGAAATGGGGTAATGGGGTTAGGCTGGAATTGGGGGTTATTGGGAATGGGGGGTGGGCTTGAACTGGGCTGATGGTGTTGACTGGAGGTGGCCGCTGGGGGGCTTGAACTGCAAGGGGATGGGGGGTTGGAATGGAAATGGGCTGGGAGGGGAGGGAGCTAGGATTGGAAATGGCTGATGGGGGGCTAGGATTGGAAATGGGCTGATGGGGGGCTAGGATTGGAAATGGGCTGCTGCAGGGACTAGAAGGGAGCTTATGCTGGGTGGGGCTGGAACTAGAAGGGAGCTGATGTTGGGGGAGGATTAGAATGGGATGGAGCTGGGAAAGTGAAATGGAGAGGGGAAAAAATTTTGTCTGGGAGAGAGAGAAGACAAATCTACAATTGGCCAGGTATTGGGAGAGTAAGTGGGGATTGAGGATGGGAGGGGTAAAATTTGAGTGGATGAAATAGGAATGAGGAAAGAGAAAAAGGAGAAAGATTAGTATGTTAAAGCAGATGTAGAGAGAGAGAATGGAAAAAAAAACTAGGAGAGAAGAAAGGGCAAATGGACAGCAGACGATGGAGAGTTAGCAGAAAGACATGAAGAAACCAGAAGAAGTGGCTGGAACAATTGCAACTGAAAAAAAATGCACAAAAGGTAGAAAAATATCTCTTTATTTTGAATTTATTAACTGGAATATGTCAGCTCTGGGAAATGTGCATCATTAATGTTTGCGCTTTGTTTAGTACAAGAGGAAATTAATTTATAGTTTTATTTCTACAGTGTTGTTGTACATTCCAAGTTGGCTTTTGGGGTTCCAGTTTAATTATTGTCTTCCTGTTTCTAAATCTTTTAGTCTTTCTTATCCTGCACTCATTAAAGAGGCATGTTTACTAAAAGTTAGTGCATGGTAACATTATGCAAATATTTATGCAAATGAGGCCCCTTATGCAAATGAGGCCCCGCGTCTTATGCGGCCCCCGGGTTACTTTACAAGTCCTCATTCGGCCCTCAAAGCAATTTGAGTTTGAGACCCCGGGGCTAGAGGAAAACTAGGAGGGGGGAAATCAAAAGGAGCAGACCAGAAAGAAGGACGTTTCTCAGGATAGTGTGCAAAAGTAGTCTAACTCTACCTTGGTGTCTTGAGTGTAGCACTGCTCAATTTCCATTTAAGCATAACAACCTTTCAGCAAAGGTTTACAAACAAGCGTATCTACCTCCCAGACGAGGATACTCGGTGCTTGACCTCATACAGCCCAATACAAACAATGTATATACAGCACATGCTGCAGAAAAATCCACTTTGATCAGATCTTCTGAAAAATTGGAGCATAAAATCCATAAAATTTAAGGTCATTGCAATGTATCAAAAAGCAAGGCATGATAAGCTGAGGAAGAGGTTCTAGGTTTGAAAACGTAGTCCATATGCGATCAATAAAGTCAACAGTTTTGTCATGGTTATCATAACACTAAGCATTGCTCAATCAGTATAGATAATGCCAAGTCACATACTACAGTAGAATTCTCAATGTCCTTAAAACCTAGGATCAAAAGCATTCCCCTTAAATTTCAGAGGCATTTAAGGCAATCTGCACATTAAGACTGAAAGGTAGCTTAACAAGGACTCCAATATGCCAATATAACAAAAACAAACAAACCCTGAATCTGGTCTAGTACTTTGCTCCCTTAAAGAAGTAGTACACATTTTACTAATGCTTTCTGCTTAACAAAATGTACGGCAGGGTCAGGGACTTAGGTGTACAGCTAACCAGTTTTGGACAGTCCATCCTGGACACTTAAGTCTTCTTTCTCCAAAAGAGATGCACCTTTCCTGGCACCATTCAATTAGCTCCATCTGAAGGGGGACTTTAAATAGCTGCATAGGTCTTGCAGTGCTATATAAACGAATAGAAGGAGCAGCAGCAGAGTGGATATAAACATCACATCAAACCCAATGGTGCTCTAACACATCAAAATATATCCCTTATTTCCACAGAGCATGAAAACAAAGCATTAAAATTAAAGCATCTTTTGTAGGTTATCATTACTAAATGGTTGCTTGTACTACCCGCCTCAGAACCATTTGCACAAGTATCTCCAATGCCAATACAAAAATTTACATACCTGAAAAAAAACATGACAGTACAAGGGTCATACAATTCATACATCTTATTGAAGTCAGGCACTTCAGTAATATCCACAAGATAAATAACAGCAAAATTTTTTACCTAGTGGAGAAAACACAAAATTTTAATGCAGTGCATATAGTAGACATAAAATCACTCTCTCACTCTCTCCTCAATTATCATCCACTGGAATGACTTTCAAAATCAATCTCTTTTGGTAGCAGAAAGCGTAATTACTCACCTGTAACAGGCGATCTCCGGGAACAGCAGGAATTTAGTTTTCACATACGGGTATCGTCGGTACCGACAGAGCCTGCGCGGGAACGCTCCCCAGCGTCCAATAGGAACGCCTTTGGGAGCATCCCTCAGCATATGTGCGCTGCCTTCCCGCCTTTCCAACTGTCCCTCTTCAGTTAAGTTTGTAGCTGAGTGAAAGGATAGAGGGAGAGAGAAAAGAGACAAAGAGATAGAGACAACTCCTTGGGGAGGTGGGTGGGTTGTGAAGACTAAATTCCTGCTGTTCCCGGAGATCACCTGTTACAGGTGAATAACTACGCTATCTCCAGGAACAAGCAGGAATGCGGTCTTCACATATAGGGACTCCCTAGCTGAAGATGCCAGGGAGATGGCACCTTCCTGGGACTACCCTAGAAAGGTGGGAATTCTTCTTCCCATGGATCTCTGGCATTCCACCAGGGTTGGTGGGTAGGAATTGAATTAGGTCTGAAAGAGATTTTGAAGAACAGCTTGCCAAAGAAGGCATCACGACGGGAGGCTTTATCCAGGCAGTAGTGGGCTGTGAAGGTGTGTGCTGAAGCCCAGGTGGCTGCTCGACAAATGTCATCGATAGAGACAGAGTGGAGATTAGCCATGGAAGTTGCCATGGCTCTCACGTTATGAGCTGTGACATGGCCTTGAAGAGGAAGACCCTTACTCTCATAAGCAAAGGAAATGCATTGGGCAATCTATTTAGATAAAGTTCTTTTGGAGACTGGAAGTCCCAAATGACTAGAGTCAAAAGCTATAAAATGTTACGAGGACTTTCTATGTTGCTGTGTTCTCTGTAAGTAAAAGGCTAAGGTTCTTTTACAATCCAAAGTATGAAGGTTTCTTTCTGCATTAGAGGCGTGAGGCCTCAGAAAAAATACAGGAAGATAAATTGATTGATTCAAATGAAAAGGCGAAACCACCTTTGGCATAAAGTGTGGATGAGTTCTAAGAACCACCTTATGATGAAATCTAGTATAAGGAAGATCAGTCACTAAAGCTTGCAGTTCACTAATGCGACGTGCAGAGGTGATTGCAATTAGGAAGATGACCTTCCAGGTCAAAAACCTAAGGGTTGTAGTGGCTAAAGGCTCAAAAGGCGGCTTCATGAGCTGCCCGAGAACTAGATTTAGATCCCATGCCACCGGTGGTGGCTTAATGGGAGGTTTGGTTAATAGAAGACCTCTCATAAATCTGGATATGAGTGGATGAGAGGAAATTGGTTGTCCATTCAGAGGCTTATAAGAAGCTGCAATTGCACTAAGATGGAATCTTACCGAATTGGTCTTTAGACCAGAATTCGATAAGTGAAGGAGATACTCTAGTATCAATTCTAAAGGTATGACAAGGGGGTTTAATCCCTACTTGGAGCACCATATAGTAAAACCTTTCCACTTGAAGGCATAAGAGGTTCTTGTGGAAAGTTTTCTAGAAGCCTGAAGGATATCCTTTATCTGTTGGGACAGGTTAAAATCCTGGAGGTCTAAGCCTTCAGCAACCAGACCGTGAGATGCATGGACTGGGGATTCGGGTGCCATAGCGTCCCATCCTCTTGGGAAAGGAGATCTGGAGCAATCCCAAACTCCAGAGGTGCCGCTTGAGAGAGATGTAGAAGCAGGGGATACCGCGCTTGGCGTGGCCATCGTGGCGCTATGAGAATCATGCGACCCCTGTCTCTCTGAAGCTTGAAGAGTGTTTTGGGGATGAGGGGAATGGGTGGGAAGGCATAAAGGAAGTCATCCCTTGCCTGACAATTGTGAGCCGGAATCCTGGAACAGAACCGGGGAAGTTTGGCATTCAGTGGACTTGCAAAGAGGTCTATGTCTGGAGTGCCCCAGAGATGAAATATCTTTGCCACCTGGTCTAGGTGGAGGGACCACTCGTGAGGCAGCAGTACTCAACTGAGTTTGTCTGCCCAAAGGTTTTGAATGCCTGGAAGATATACCACTAGAAGGTGAATTTGATACTCTCTGGTGAGGGCCCACAGTCGTAAAGCTTCGATGCATAACGACAAAGAGCCTGTCCCGCCCTGCTTGCTCACATAGAACATGGCTACTTGATTGTCCGTCTGGACTAGGACTGTCTTGTAGCTGAGCTGGGCATGGAATACTCGAAGAGCTAAATAGATTGCTCTTAATTCCAGGAGGTTTATGTGCAGACCAGCCTCCTGTGGAGTCCAGGTGCCCTGGGTAGAGAGATGATTCAGTTGTGCTCCCCAACCCACCTGTGATGCACCTGTTGAAAGGGTGGCCTGAAAGAGGGGCTGATGAAAAGGAGACCCCACCGTCAGATTTTCTAATGACTGCCACCATTGGAGAGACAAAATTAGTCATTGAGAGTTTAATATTTTGTCTGATAAATGACCTGTGGTCTGTGTCCACTGTGTGGATAGGGTCCACTGAGCTGCTCACATGTGGAGGCGAGCATATCGGACTACATGAACTGTGGATGCCATATGTCCCAGCAACTGTAGAAGCTCCCGAGCAGTTAGGGAGGATTTCCCCGCTGCTTGAGAAGCTAGTTGCATTATGCGAAGACACCGGGCCTGTGGAAGGAAAGCCTTTGCCTCTCTGGTATCTAGACAGGCCCCTATGAATTCCAGGCACTGGGAAGGAACAAGTTGGGATTTTGGGAAGTTTATTACCAACCCCAAGTATTGGAGGATTCGCATTGTGCGAGACAGTGCAGTGCCGGCCTCTGCAACTGTAGGGGCTCGAATGAGCCAGTCATCTAAGTAAGGGAAGACGAATATCCCCAGGGTTCGCAGAAATGCAGCTACTACTGCCATGCATTTCGTGAACACCCTTGGTGCTGAAGCCAGACCAAAGGGAAGAACCCTGTACTGGAAATGCTTTCCCCTGAAAATGAATCGTAAGAATTTCCAGTGATCTGGATGGACCAGAATGTGAGTGTATGCATCCTTTAAGTCTAGAGAGCACAGCCAATCCTGGCTTTGAAGGTATGGCAGAAGAGTTCCTAGAGAAATCATTTTGAACTTCTCTTGAAACAGGTATTTGTTCAATTCTCTGAGGTCCAAAATGGGTCTGTCCCCTCCTGTTTTCTTTGGAATAAGAAAATAGGGGGAGTAGAACCTTGCACCCCGTTGAAGAATGGGTATCTCCTCTATTGCCCCTTGGGCAAAAAGTGTTGAGACCTCATGATCTAGCAGATCGTCTGCGGAGGTTTGAGAATTGAATTGCTTTAGAATTGTAGGAGGGGGCATGCTGTGAGAATGAAGTTTGTACCCCTCTCCTACAATGGACAAAGTCCAATCTTCTGCTGTTATCTGATGCCATCTGTTGGCAAAGTGGCATAACCTGCCTGGGATATTGGGTGGTTGGGGACCCCTCAGAGGCAGGAAGGCTAAGCTCTCTAGGAAGGAGTCAAAGCCCTTGAGGGGGCTGAACCTGCGGAGCTGGTTGGGCTCTCGGGCCTTTTGGCTTCCTTTGCTGTCTAGTTTGTCCCTTTTGGGCAACCTGACCCCGAGTCTGACTCTGCTGGGTATAGTAAGGATAAAAATTTCCTCTTTTTGCTGAAAGAGGGGTTTTTTTATAAGGCTTCTTTTTGGCTGGAGTGGCTGTAGATTTCGACAATCTATCTAGGGTAGTATTGTCAGCATCCAACTCGTTAGCCTTTTCCTGCCAGTTCTTGCCAAAGATATTCTCTCCCGTGCAAGGAATGTTACCTAACTTGTCCTGTACCCAAGTCTCCAAGTCTGATGCCTGTAGCCAGGCAATCCGTCGTGCGCCAATGGCAATAGCAGAGGTTCTGCTGATGCATTCAAAGCAGTCAAAGGCTGCACGATTGACAAACTTGGAAACATCTTGAGCATGCTTAAATAGAGCAAGAAAGTCTTGTCTCTTGTCATCTGGGAGAAATGGGCTCATAAGCTCCAAGTCTCCTGTTAACTTTCTTGAGGAACATAAGAACATAAGATATGCCATACAGGGTCAGACCAAGGTCCATCAAGCCCAGTATTCTGTTTCCAACAGTGGCCAATCTAGGTCATATGTACCTAGCAGTTTCCCCAAGAGACACAAGTTCCACAATGCTTGTACTGGGTCAAGCATTGATATCTTCAGTCACTTCTTAATAATGGTTTATGGACCTTGTCAGACGGATGCCTGGGTGAGAATGTTCACAGTCTTGGCAAAGGCATATACCAATATGATTTACAAGGGATTGTGGGAAATGTAGTCCATTCACACCAGACACAGCCGTTCACAATAATTAGTTGTGCTTGAGTGTAAAGCCAATAAGATATTTATTTATGGGGTTATTTCTCCCAACACAGATATGCTTGGTAGCACATAAAACAGGATACTTGCTTTCAGTGTTAAACTTAGAAAAACAAAATCAGGAAAACAACAGCTGAACTTGTCAGGCAATCAAATCAAAAGAATAAAGACCTGGTTGGTAACAAACTGGTCTTTTCTGTAGGCTTTAGCTAATATTTTCTTAGCAGTACTTCAATCAACAAACAAAACCCACAAAGTAGGGAAAAACTGTTCTTTTCAGGTTAACTTCTTATATCTTCACACATAGACTCAGAAGTGATTTCCTCAGAGCTCACAAGCAATTAGGTAAGGCTCAATTGCTAGCAGTTACCCAGCTGAAACCCCTTAGCTGGCTTGCTTTCTACTGCGTGGCTCAAATCCTACTCAGGAGCTTTTCTGAGTAGATTAAAGAACAAGTTTGTATTTCTTTGTGATGGTTGTTGTACTTTGTAACAGTAAATTACCAAAGGAGTTTAGACAGAGAACAATCCATGTATTCACAGCCTGTATCTAAAGACCTCTACCCCTTCTTCAACAATCATGGGTTCAATATCATGGATTGGCACAGAGGAATTTCTCAATGGAGCACTCTCAGGAGAAATCTTGTTTCCCTGCTGTCTTTCAAGGGTATAGCTAGGGCAAAGATCAGTGTTCATACCTGAGCTTTCATTGCTGTTAGAGTTCCTCTCTAAATAGCTTGGCCAGTATGTAGTCCAGTTCTTATGTCCAGCCTTCCAATCCAGATCCCTGGACACTGGATCTCTCTTCACATACCTTCTGGCACGGGTCCTAGGGTCCCTTCCAAGTGCAGCCGTCTCCCTCACAGGTACCGTCTGGAGATTCCTAGCTCTGCAGCACCACTCCTCTGGTTTTCCCCAGTCCAATGGTGTATGCTGGCCTTTTGAATGTCTCCCAGTATACGTACTGCTCTGGACTCCTTTAGACCTCCCAAATGCTTTTCTCTTCTTTCTTCCAAAGGGTTTCTTGCCCTCTCTGTCCGTCCGCTCTGGCTTCTGCTTCTGATGATCCTCCAGATGATGAAGCTGTCCAAGATCATGAAGATGATTCTCTGTAGAATAAACTCTACCTTTATTCTGCTTAGATGAGTGCTCCACCCTAGCACAGCGCAGCTGTGCTGAATCAGGCCCTGCCCTTTGAGATGAGTGCTTGGGGATTACCTCATAGCCCTCCTTATTGAACACACGTTTCCCCACTTCAGCTCCTCTAATGGCTGTTGGAAACCTGGTGCATTCTGGGACTGGTAGTCTTTTATGGCAAAATTCTGTTTTCTTATTTCTACCAGAACTGACAGGTTGCTTGTTCAGAGTCACTTCACCTTTTCTATAGCTCCTTCCTGAGCTATGATAAGCTTCCTTATCACAACCTTTCCTCCAGGAACTTGTCCAAACCTTTTTTAAACCCAGCTACACTAACAGCCTTTACTACATCCTCCGGTAACAAATTCCAGAGTTTGATTACACGTTGAGTGAAAAAATATTTTCTTTTATTAGTCTTAAATAGTTTACCCTGTAGCTTCATTGCATGTCCCCTAGTCTTTCTATATTCTGATAACGTAAACAATCGATCTACGTTTACCCGTTCCACTCCGTTCATTAATTTATAGACTTCTATCATATCTCCCCTCAGCCATCTCTTTTCCAGGTTAAAGAGCCCTTACCTTTTTAGCCTTTCTTCATAGGAGTATCCTTCCATCCCCTTTAGCATTTTGGTGGCTCTTCTCTGAACCTTTTCTAAAATCGCTATATCCTTTTTAAGATACGGCAACCAGAATTGCACACAATATTCAAGGTGCGGTCTCACCATGGAACGATATAGAGGCATTATAATATCTTTTGTTTTATTTTCCATTCCTTTCCTTATCACACCTAGCATTCTATTTTCTCTCTTGGCCGCCGCTGCACACTGGGCCGAGGGTTTTAACATGGTATCCACAATGGCGCCTAAATCTTTTTCCTGGGTGGTGGTTCCTAATGTGGAACCTTGCATCGTGTAACCATAGTTTGGGTTGTTCTTACCTAGGTGCATAACCTTGCTCTTGTCCACATTAAATTTCATCTGCCATTTTGATGCCCAGTCTTCCAATTTATCAAGATCCTCTTGCAACTTTTCACAATCCTCTTGGGTTTTAACAACTTTAAATAGTTTTGTGTCATCTGCAAATTTGATAATCTCACTCGTTATTCCGCTTTCCAGGTCATTAATGAATATGTCAAAAAGCAGCGGACCCAGCACAGATCCCTGGGGTACACCTCTCTCCATTGGGAAAATTGGCCATTTAGCCCTACCCTCTTGCTTTCTATCTTTTAACCAGTTCCTGATCCACAATAGTACACTGCCTCCTATCCCATGACTCTTTAGTTTTGCCAAAAGTATCTGATGAGGGACCTTGTCAAAGGCTTTCTGAAAGTCCAGATACACAATATCAACCGACTCACCTTTGTCCACCTGTTTATTCACTCCTTCAAAAAAACATAACAGATTAGTAAGACAAGATCTTCCTTGTCTAAGCCATGTTTGGCTGTCTCCCATTAGGTTGTGACTATCTACATGCTGAGTAATTTTATTCTTTATGATGGTTTCTACCATTTTTCCTGGTACTGACGTCAGGCTCACTGGTTTGTAGTTTCCCGGATCACCACTGGAACCCTTTTTAAAAATTGGTGTTACATTGGCGATCCTCCAATCTTCAGGTATTAGAGATGATTTTAATGATAGTTCACAGATTACCAATAGCAGGTCTGCTATCTCATATTTCAGTTCTTTCAACACCCTTGAATGTATACCATCCGGCCCAGGTGATTTGCTACTCTTCAGTTTATCTAATAGTTGTGATACATCTTCCCGATGTATCGATATTTCCTTCAATTCTTCCGCACCTTTAAATACCACTTCAGTCATGGGTAACATCCCTACATCTTCCTCAGTAAAGACCGAAGCAAAGAATTCATTCAGTCTCTCTGCTATCGCCTTGTCGCCTCTTAGTGCTCCTTTAACCCCTTTATCATCTAATGGACCAACTGACTCTCTCACAGGTTTTTTTGCTACGAATGTACTTGAAAAGGTCTTTATTTCGCGTTTTTGCTTCTGCAGCAAGCTTCTTCTCAAATTCTCTCTTTGCCTGCCTTATCAATGCCTTGCATTTGACTTGCCAGTGCTTGTGCTGTTTCCAGGTTTCGTCGTTTGGCTCTTTTTTCCATTTCCTGAAAGATGCTTTTTTGGCAACAACAGCCTCTCTGACCTCACCTTTAAACCATGCTGGCAGTTTTTTGGACTTCCTTCCACTTTTCTTAAAGCGTGGAATACAGCTGGTCTGGGCTTCCAAGATAGTATTTTTCAACAACACCCAAGCTTGATGTACGTCTTTAACCTTTGCAACTGCTCCTTTTAGTTTTTTCTTAACTGTTTTCCTCATTTTATCATAGTCTCCCTTTCGAAAGTTAAAAGGTAGTACTGTGGATTTCCTTACTATCCCTCCTCCACTAATTGGTAATGGATAATCACTCTCTACTCATCATCTCACTATACTTTCTGCTCAATATATCACGACAATAGAAAAGATAATCCACCCTACCTGAACCTGAACCTTACTATCCCTCCTCCACTAATTGATAATGGATAATCACTCTCTACTCATCATCTCACTATACTTTCTGCTCAATATATCACGACAATAGAAAAGATAATCCACCCTACCTGAACCTGATCCAATCATTATGTCTATATCTCACATTAAATGTAAATGTATAAATAATGTTTATAGTGTTGCACTGTCCTGTGCCAATCTGTTTAACATATCCTAGTAACTTTACATTGTATATAGTTATGACGTTTCATGTAAATGTATACATAATGTTTATAGTGTTGCACTGTTCTGTGCCAATCTGTTTAACATATTCTATTAACTTTACATTGTATATAGTTATGACGTTTCATGTAAAACAAACAATGTTTTGTTGACTGTTGTTAATTGTGAACCGCAGCTGATCTCTGGAAGCTGCGGTATATAAATCCTTGTTAAATAAATAAATAAATAAATAATTAAATCAAAGGCGATCATGCTATGATCACTATTGCCAAGTGGCCCCAACACCCTTAGCTCTTGCACTAGATCTGGTGTTCCACTAAGGACTAGGTCTAATATGGCTTCCCCTCTGGTCAGTTCATGAACCAGCTGCTCCAAGAAGCAGTCATTTATTTCATCTAGGAACTTTATCTCCCTAACATGTCCTGACGTGACACTGACCCAGTCGATACCGGGGTAATTGAAATCACCCATTATTATTACTGCGCTGTAACTTTTGTTAGCTTCCTTGATTTCTTTGAGCATTTCATCATCCATTTGGTCATTCTGGCCAGGTGCTCGATAGTACACCCCCACTGCCATCGCCTTCCCCCTTTTATATGGAATTTCAATCCATATAGATTCTACAGCAGATTTTGTTTCCTGCAAAACTTTAATCCTTTCTGAGTCAATGCCCTCTCTAACATAGAGCGCAACCCCTCCACCAATTTGATCAGCTCTATCATTACGATATAGTTTGTATCCAGGTATCACAGTGTCCCACTGGTTGTCCTCCTTCCACCATGTCTCTGATATCCCAATCATATCTAACCTTTCATTTAGTGCTATATATTCTAACTCTCCCATCTTATTCTTTAGACTTCTAGCATTTGCATACAAGCATTTTAGAGAATGTATTTTATTCATGTTAATTTGGCTATTGTTAGACATGGGTAAATTGGGATCTTTAAGCTCTGTCTGCTCCATACTTGAGGGCATTTGGGCTACTTTACTCTTTTGTGGAACCTCTCTGCTTTTGGTAGTATCTTTCAAGGATACATTCTTCCGAACCATTCCCTCTTGGATATATGAACTGATCCTAGCTGAAAGCATGGAAGCCCGAAATGTTTGGCGCCCAAAAGCATCCAGAGTCCTGCATTCACGACCTGGGGGATTGGATGCATGCCTCCTTGCACTTTTCATCATACGCATGACTGACTCCACCACCATTGAATGGTGTAGCAGCTGAGTCTTTTGAAATCCAGGACATGGCGGAACTCGATACATAGTATCAAGTCTCCTAGAATGAGGAGATGTAGTCAGAGGTGTCTCCCACATTCTGAGCATCACGTTATGCAAAATTTCATGGATGGGCAGAGTGGCTGCCTCCTTTGGCGCTTTAGAATATTGGAGAATTTCCAATTCCTTTGCTCTGGGTTCCTCTTCAGGAGCCACCATGATTGAAAAGCCTTTGGCCATGTCACGAATAAAATCCTGAAAAGACATGTCCTCTGGAGGTGACATTCTGCGTTGGGGAGAAGAGGGATCTTCTGGGAGAAACCCTCTAGTACCAGCAGAATTGTCAGAGTCTTCGGAATCGGAGGATTCGAAGTATTCCTGACCACGGTGCTCATGCAAAGCACGGTCCCGGTATTGATCGAAGTCGGTACCGAGTTGATCCAGTACCGACCTGTCGATTCCAGCCAAAGATGGCATGGGAAGAATTCCCACTGGGGCCGGTACCGGTGTCTGCACCGGTGTAGGTACCGGCATCGGTATCTATACTGGTGCCCGTTGGGCCAACGGTACTGCAGCTGAGAGAAGAGCTGCAATGCTGCGTTCAATAGCGAGGAACCTCTGGTCTATCGACGCTGCCGATGCCTGGGTGTCGGTACCGATGAAAACGGCCGGGACCCCTAAGCATGGCACAGGTAGTTCTTGCGAAGTCAAGGCCTCAAGAACATCCTGGAGCCCCATCGATGCTTTGGAAACTGAAGCCTCCCGTAGGGGCTGCTTTGCCGGTGTGGTTCCGTCAAGGGCAATGACAACGGCTTCTCGATGCTTAGCAGGAGAGCTACCATTTGAGGACCGGCTTTTATGTTTATTTACCTGAGATCCATGGGAGGAAGAGGAGGCCCTTGAAGATGTTGATGCAATGGATCTGGCATCCGAAGAAAAGAGGGTACCGAGCTTTGCAGCCCGGTTCTGTCTTCCTCTTTTAGTCATCCCCATACAGGAGAGACATTCAGATGGAGAATGTTCAGGCCCTAAACATTTAAGACACCAATCATGGGTGTCAGTGAAGGAAATGGTACCGCCACACTTAGTACATTTTTTAAAACCACTAGTTGGTTTTTCCATGTTTTAGGAATATGGGGCCTAGTGCCCAAAATGGCGCCTAGCACCAAAAAAGAAAAGTTTCTTAAGAGAAACAGTTCAAAGTATAAGGGTTTGGGGTTTTTTTTGGACAAGAAAAGAACCGGCGGTACCGGTAAGCGTCATACGGAGGCAAACACAACCACAAGAAAACAACTTTAAAGACGTAATTTTCTGCGGTGACAGGGTATGGATCCTGCCGGCTCCGCGGAAAATAAAGAACTGAAGAGGGACAGTTGGAAAGGCAGCGCACATGTGCTGAGGGATGCTCCCAAAAGCGTTCCTATTGGACGCTGGGGAGCGTTCCTGCGCAGGCTCCGTTGGTACCGACGATACCCGTATGTGAAGACTACATTCCTGCTTGTTCATGGAGATAATAGTAAAACTACAGAAGACATGACCCTAAAATCTCTCTCAGGATATGTATCTGCCTAAAGCTCACTTTCAACTAACAGTATGGCAATGTGTTGGATTACACATTTTCCCTACATGTAATATTTGAAAAGTTAGCTATTTGAGCTTGTCAGTATGCTACAAGTATAGGTCCCTTTTTTCTAGGCTATCAATAATGCTGAAAGTGCGCAAAAGACTTGGGAGGGGAGGATGCTACCTAGACCCTCACAAGCTAAAACGCAAGTATAGGCAACATTTCTTATACAGAATGTTTAACTACAAAAGTGCAGGATTTGTTTGCATATCATTAACAGCAAACAAATGATTTACTAGCAGTTAAACTACTCTGAAGAGCAATTTTTAAGCAAATTTTGTAGAAGAAAGGTTGGTAATCATCTCTCTACTGCAGACAGAATTTATGAAAATGAGAAAAAAAAATAATATTTCAAACAAACGGCGTTTGAGCAAATTGTATAGTTCAGCCGCATTGTAAAGAGTATTCCACAACTAACGAGCACCTTTTCAAGAGATCATATGACGAAATTTCACTTACCATTAATTTCCTTTCCTGGAATCCTACTAGACCAGTCCAGACAAGTGGGTTTAGCTCCCCCTATCAGCAGATGTTGGAGACAGAGAAAAAATACCAGAGGCTTGGTTGGCTGAGCCCTGGTAGATATATAGCAGCACCCCTAGAGGTCTCCTTCAGTATACTCTGACAAAGCATAAGGTATGGCTACTGTAGCACCGGCACGATAGTTTATGTTCCACGTCATGACATGAAGTTATGTGCACGGTTCATCCATTCTTGAGGAACAGCTGCTGGGCCGCTGCCTCGAAACGTGAGCCTTGGTTCCTTTGCAAGGAAGCTGCTTGAAGATACAGAAATGGGTGGGCCCTGGACTGGTCTAGCAGGATTCCAGGAAAGGAAATTAACGGTAAGTGAAATTTCTCCTTCCAATTCATCCTGCTAGACCAGTCCAGACAAGTGGGAAGTACCCAAGCCAACGGACCCTAGAGCGGAAAGACACAGCCACTGTAACTATGCTGGCCCCCAACTGTGCCGT
Source organism: Ichthyophis bannanicus (assembly GCA_033557465.1). Classification (NCBI taxonomy): domain Eukaryota; kingdom Metazoa; phylum Chordata; class Amphibia; order Gymnophiona; family Ichthyophiidae; genus Ichthyophis; species Ichthyophis bannanicus. Next base: position 1,222,636,766 of record CM066031.1, read on the forward strand.
CTCTCGAGTCTGGAGATTGAGACAATAGTGATGCACGAATTTGGACAGAGAAGACCAAGTGGCTGCCCTACAAATGTGGAGGGAAGTGACCTGTGAGCGTTCTGCCCATGAGGTTGTTTTACCTCGAGTGGCGTGCGCTCGGAGCTCAGAGGGCACAGGCTTACCCTGGATAATGGATGCCGATAGAAAAAAAAGAGGAGTATGGTGGAGCCAGTGAAAATGGCTGAGTACTCTGCTGCGATCCATGGCCTGAAGCCCTTTATAAGGGCTTGTACCTTGGTCCACAGAGAAGGCCGGCAGCAATATATGAACAATATATGCCGGTTCAGGCAAAGGCCGTAAGGACCTTTGACAGGAAGGAAGGTACCCCCCACAGGGATATTTATTTATTTATTTATTTATTTGCAGTCTATTTTATACCGCACTATTCGACATCAGTGCGGTTTACAATGAACATAAGAGTTGCACATCTCAATTTCGTGATTTGTGCTTACAGTGAAACAGGTATAATAACTTGGGTATACATTAAACAGGAAAATTAAACTTGGGTATGCATTAAGCAGGTATAACAGGAAAAATAGGGTATAAATAACCAGTCCCTTAACAAGGAGACACGATGAATAAATACAGTCTACTTTATGCAACAATATAATGAGTTATGCGGCACTGCATAAGTTTCTCATGGTGGTTGGAGGGGAAGGTGTGATTGCGAGTGATCAGTCTGGGAATGTGACGTGCATGAGTTTGAGGTGCTGCATTGAGATGTGAGAGTGGGTGAGTGTGGGGAGAAGACTGTATCATCGTAGTGATGAAGAAAGAGGTGCCGTTTCAGTGCCTTCCTAAATTGGGAGAGTTCACTGATGGTTCTGATAGTTGCTGGTAGTGCGTTCCAGCAGGATGGAGCAAAGAAGGAGAAGGCTCTGGATCTAGTGAATTGAGAACACTTCATGCTTGCCTTAGGTAATATGAGAGTATTTGCGGCATTCGATCTCCTTGCTCGATTGGGAGGTGTGATTGAAATTAGATCAGTAATGGCAGTAGCAGGGTATTTATTGATGGCTTTATGGGTCATAATTAGGATCTTGAATGAGATCCTGGCTTGTATGGGTAGCCAGTGCAATTGTTTTAGTATTGGGGTAATATGAGAACTTCTTGAGGCTCCATGAAGGATTCTTGCAGCTGAATTCATTGCAAGTTGTAAGGGGTTAGTCGTGCACTTAGATTGACTATGCCAATGCGATCTTGTATGGTCTAAGTGAGGCATTATTAGGGCCTGAAAGACAGTTCGGAAGTCATCAGGTTCTAACAGTTGCCTTTCATCAAGGAGGAGAGAAAAGGGTATCAGCATGACAGAGCCTGCAACTCAGAGACCCTTCTGGCCGAGGTTATAGCTACGAGGAATGCCATCTTAAGGGACAAGTCCCAGAGTGATATACACTTGAGTGGTGCTTCCGAAAAGAACCCTGAGGACCAAGGCAAGATCTCGGAGTGGGACGATGGGACGGATCAAAGGGCGTAGCCTGCTTGCACCTCTGAGAAACCTGGCCATATCCTTATGAGAGGCAATCGAGCCTCCACCCATAGAAGCAAGTAAGAGCAGAGATATGGAGCAGAGAGAGCCGAGGGCCAGGCCCTTGTTGATCCCCTCTTACTGAAAGGCTAGGATGTCAGGAATTTGTGCCTGCCATGGCGAGAGGCGGTGCCTGGAGCACCATGACTCAGATATACGCCTCACCCACCTAAATGCTAATGACAAAGGGACGCAGGGTAGCCACTACTCGATGAGAAAAACCCCTGTGACTCAAACGCTGGCATTAAAGAGTCAGGCTATAAAGCGAGTAGGGAACGGGCTCATTCATGGTGATTAGACCCTGACGCAGGAGACCTTTATGAACCCCGAGAAGGGGTGACTGGGCTAATCGCATGAGGTCGGTGTACCATGGTCTCCGAGGCTACTTGGGAGCCACCAGAATCCCTGCCCTCGGGCGTGCCTCGATGAGTCGAGGAACTCTCCCGATCAGCACCCAAAGGGAAAGACAGACAAGAGAGCTGATGCCAGCTATGGCTGGACCAAGGCATCCAGACTTCGCAACCCGTGCTCCGTCCTCCGACTGAAAAAGGAGAGTGCCTTGGCATTAGTCGCTGATGCCATGAGGTCCATCAAGGAAGACCCCATGTCCGCCCTATCCACGGACATACCCAAGGAGCAAGTTCCCGCTCTCCGGGTCTAGAGCATGATGACTGAGGAAGTCCACTTGGATGTTGACCACCCTTGTGGTGTGTTAGGCCAACAGGATCTGTAAAAGAATTTGCCCAGGGGAAAGGAGGAGCCATTTCTCTGGTCACCTCTGGACACTTCGTACCACCCTGGCAGTTTAGATAGGCTACAATCAAGCAGCAGGAAGCACCACAAGGCCAGGCAGTTGAGGGTCCAGCGTGCCTCCCGTAGTGTCCAGGTGCCATGAGCTGACTGGTTCAGGCAGAGCGCTCCCCAACCCGAAAGGCTCGCATCTGTGGTCAGCAAAATCCAGCGGGGAGTCTCCAAGGGGATGCCTTGGAGGAAATGGACTGGCAAGAGCCACCCACAAAGGCTGTGGCACATCGATGGCGGTAATGGAAGCCAGAGACCAGCAGGAGAGCAGAGACTGCTGCAGATTCCTCATATATGCTCTGGCCCACGGTCGACATCAATGGTGGCCGCCATGGACCTTAGGATCTGAAGATAGTCCCAGAGATGTGGGCAGCACTGCAGAAGAAACATTCTGAGCTGAGACGAGAGCCTGAGGAAGGGCTCCCCCATGTCAGGAAGACCCTGTCCTGACAGGCGTCAAAAAGCACCCTCAGCAACCCCAGCTGCTGAGATGGCTGCAGACAAATCCTGGAATGGTAGACTACCCAGCCGAGGCCCTCTAGGAAGGAGACCACCTGGGAAACTAGCTATCTTGTGGGCCTTCACAAGGGAACCTAGATGAATGAGCCAGGTGTCCAGGTAGGGGTGTGCTGCTGCCACTATCATGACTTTGAAGAAGGTTTGTGGAGGCAAGGCCAGGCAGAATGGCCATGCACAGAACTGAAAGTGCTGTCTCAGATGGCAAAGTGCAGAAAACGGTGCCAACTTCCCAGATGGGGATGTGGAGAGACACTTCCACCAGGTCGAGTAAAGCGAGGCATGTCCATTCAAAAATGAGGTATTCAAAGGCTTAGATTTACTTCCTGGAGGTCAAAAATTGGACAAAAGGAGACATCCTTCTTGGGCACCACAAAGTAGATGGAGTAATTGGGAAGGAACTATTTGAGACTTCGGGAAGTTGATTTCCAATCCCAAGTATTGGAGGATTCGCATTGTACGAGACAGTACAGTGCTTGCCTCTGCAACTGTGGAGGCTCAAATGAGCCAGTCGTCTAAGTAGGGGAAGACAAAAATCCCCAGAGTTCGTAGAAATGCTGCCACTACTGTCATGCATTTCGTGAACACCCTTGGTGCTGAAGCCAGACCAAAAGGAAGAACCCTGTACTGGAAATGTCTTCCCCTGAAAAGGAAACATAAGAATTTCCTGTGATCTGGATGGATGAGAATGTGTGTGTATGCATCCTTTATGTCTAGAGAGCAAAGCCAGTCCTGGCCTTGAAGGTATGACAGAAGAGTTCCTAGAGAAATCATTTTGAATTTCTCTCGAAACAGATATTTGTTCAATTCTCTGTGTCCCCCTGTTTTCTTTGGAATAAGAAAATAGGGGGAGTAGAACCCTGTTCCCTGTTGAAAAATGGGTACTTCTTCTATTGCCCCTTGGGCAAGAAGTGTGGAGACCTCGTAATCTAGCTGATTGTCTGCAGAGGTTTGTGAATTGAACTGCTTTAGAATTGTAGGAGGGGGTATGCTGTGAAAATGAAGTTTGTACCCCTCTCCTACAATGGACGAAGTCCAATCTTCTGCTGTTATTTGATGCCCTCTGTTGATAAAGTGGCATAACCTGCCTGGAATATTGGGGGGTTGAGGACCCCTCAGAGGCATGAAGGCGAAGCTCTCTGGGAAGGAGTCAAAGCCCTTGAGGGGGCTGAACCTGGAGAGCTGGTTGGGCTCTTGGTCCTTTTGATTTCTTCTGCTGTCTAGGTTGTCCCTTTTGGGCAACCTGACCTGAAGTCTGCTGGGTATAGGAAGGATAAAACTTCCTCTTTTTGCTAAAAGAGGGTTTTTTTTATAAGGCTTCCTTTTGGCTGGAGTGGCTGTAGACTTTGACAATCTAAGGTAGAATTGTCAGCATCTAACTCATTAGCCTTTTCCTGCCAGTTCTTGCCGAAGAGATTCTCCCCTGTGCAAGGAATGTTGCCTAATTTGTCCTGTACCCAAGTCTCTAAGTCTGATGCCTGAAGCCAGGCAATCCGTTGTGCACCAATGGCAACAGCAGAAGTTCTGCTGATGCATTCAAAGCAGTCAAAAGCTGCACGATTGACAAACTTGAAGACATTTTGAGCATGCTTAACTAGAGCAAGAAAATCTTGTCTCTTATCATCTGGGAGAAATGGGCTCATAAGTTCCAAGTCTCCTGTGACTTCCTTAACGAACATTCCCATATATAGGATGTATGAACTGATTCTAGCTGAAAGCATGGAAGCTTGAAAAGTTCTGCATCCAAAAGCATCCAGAGTCCTGCATTCACAACCTGGAGGATTGGATGCATGTCTCTTTGCACTTTTCATCCTACGCATGGCTGATTCCACTACCACTGAATGGTGTGGTAGCTGGGTTTTCTGAAAACCAGGACATGGTGGAACTCGATACATAGTATCAAGCCTTCTAGAGTGAGGAGAAGTGGTCAGAGGTGTCTCCCACATTCTGAGCATCAGCTTTATGATATTGGAGGATTTCCAATTCCTTTGCTCTGGGTTCTTCTTCAGGAGCTACTGAGATTGAAAGACCTTTGGCCATATCATGGATGAAATCCTGAAAAGACATGTCCTCTGGAGGTGACATTCTGCGTTGGGGAGAAGAGGGATCTTCTAGGAGAAACCCTCTAATGCCAGCAGAATTGTCAGAGTCTTCGGAATCAAAGTATTCCTGACTCCGATGCTCTTGCAAAGCACGATCCCGGTACCGATCGAAGTCGGTACCGAGATGAGCCGGTACCGCTTTGTCCCCTCCAGCCAGAGATGGCATAGGAAGAGTTCCCACCGGGTCTGCCACCATCGGTACCGGCATCACCAGTGTTGGTAACAGTGTCTTACCGGTGTCGGTACCGGTGCCCTTGGGACCACCGGTACCGCAGCCTAGAGAAGAGCTGCGATACTGCGCTCGTTAGTGAGGAACCTCTTGTCTATCGACGCTGCCGATGCCTGGGTGTCGGTACCAGTAAGGACGGGCGGAACCCCTGAGCATGGCACAGGTAGTTCTTGCGAGGTTGAGGCCTCGAGAACATCCTGAAGCCCCATCGATGCTTTGGAAGCCGAAGCCTCCCGCCGGGGCTGTTTTGCCAGTGTGGTTCCCTCAAGGGCAACGCCAACGGCCTCTCGATGCTTAGCAGGAGAGCTTCCCTTTGAGGACCTGCTCTTATGTTTAGTTACCTGAGATCCATGGGAGGAGGAAGAAGAGGCCCTCGACGATGTCAATGCAATGGATCTGGCATCTGAAGAAAAAAGGGTACCGAGCTTTGCGGCCCGGTTCTGTCTTCTTCTTTTGGTCATCCCCATGCAGGAGAGACATTCGGTTGGAGAATGATCAGGTCCTAAACATCTTAGACACCAATCATGGGTGTCAGTGACGGAAATGGTACCACCACACTTAGTACATTTCTTAAAACCACTAGTTGGTTTTTCCATGATTCAGGAAAATGGGGCCTAGTGCCCAAAATGGCGCCTAGCACCAAAAGGGAAAAGTTTCTGAAAGAAACAGTAAAAGTTTTTTTTTTTTTTTTAAAGAAGGAAAAGAACCTGCGGTACTGGTAGGCATCGTGCGGTAGGCAAACGCAACCACAGAAAGAAGTTTAAAGATGTAATTTTCTGCGGTGACAGGGAAAACGAAGAACTGAAGAGGGATACCCATATGTGAGGACTACATTCCTGCTTATTCCTGGAGATAAGGCCAAAGCTCTTTTACAGTCCAAAGTATGAAGATTTCTTTCTGCATTTGAGGCATGAGGCCTTGGAAAGAATACAGGAAGGTAAACCGTTTGGTTTAAATGAAAAAGCGACACCACCTTTGGCAAGGCACGGTACCAGTCGAAGTCGGCATCGGAGTGGTCCGGTACCGACTTGTCTATGCCGGATAGAGATGCATGACTCGGTCCCGGTAGAATACCTGCAGATGTCGATGCAGTCGGTGTCGGTACCAGTTGAGTTGTCTGAAGCGGTTTCAGGGGCATCGAGGACATGAGAAGAGCCACCAGACTGCGTTCAATAGCCAAGAATCTCTGGTCTGTCGACGCTGCCGATGCTTGGGTATCTGTGCCAGATGAAGCGGCCGGAGCCCCAGAACATGGCACCAGTAGTTCTGCCGAGGTTGAAGCCTCGAGAACATCCTGGAGCCCCGTTAGTGCTTTGGAAGCTGAAGCCTCCCGCTGGGGCAATTTTGCTGATGAAAATCTCTCAAGGGCAACGCCAGAGGCATCTCAATGTTTAGAAGGAGATCTCTCCTTTGAGAACCGGCTAGATTTATGTTTAGTTACCTGAGATCCATGGGAGGAAGATGAAGGCCTGGAAGACGTCGATGCCACGGAGGCTGCATCGGAGGGAAAAAGGGTGCTAAGTTTAGCAGCTCGATTTTGCCGGCCCCTCTTCGACATCATTCCACAGGCAACATGCTCTGAAATAGAGTGGTCAGGACCTAAACATTTGTGGCACCACTCATGGGTGTCGGTCACAGAGATGGTACCGCCACACTTAGAACACTTTTTAAAACCCGAAGCGGGTTTTTCCATTCTGAAGAAAAAAGTTGGGCCTAGTGCCCAAAATGGCACGTGGCACCCGAGAAGAAAATTACTGGAGAAAGACTCCAGAAACAAAGTTGTTTGGGTTTTTTTGTTGTTTGTTTTGTTTTTTGTTTTTTTAGAAAAAAGAAAAGAACCGGAGGGACAGTTGGGAAAGGCGGGAAGGCAGCGCGCATGTGCTTAAAAGCGTTCTTATTGGACGCTGGGGAGCGTTCCCGCGCAGGCTCCTTCGGTACCGACGATACCCATATGTGAAGACTACATTCCTGCTTGTTCCTGGAGATTGCACGTTACAAGGCGCCTTAGGCTAATGTGCATTACAAGGCACCTTATAAGGCCTTCTCATGTGCCTATGAGATGCCTTGTAAGGCACCTTATAGGGCTCCTTAGGCTAGGCGCCGTATTAGGCACCCCTGGACAAGGCACCTTAGAAGGCACCCTGGGTTATGGGACCATAGGTTAAGGTGCCCTAACAATGTTATGGTGTCCTAGGTTAGTGTGCCCTAAGGGCTGCAAGGTGCTTCAGGTTGACATGCATGACCTGTGAGGCAAGAAACAGATGTAACCTGAGGAAAGGCAATGAACAGGTGATTGAAGGAGGGAGAGCTGGGAGCTGCTGGACCTACCATATCTGTGGGCATCCCATGTGGCTGCCAGTAATGTTGACAAACATGTTGGGGACAACTGTACCAAAGCAAAGTGTGTTGGCAATGTAAAGTACTGGAAAGACAGTGGGTGGCAGATGATGGGAATACATGTCCCCCAGTGGAGGTGGAGGCGGCAGGATAGTTACAATGATGGTGGACAGAGGAGTGGTGGTGCCATGCTTATCAGGCACAGGCGAGGCAAGCACGAAGAGGCAAAATGCAGGAAAGGGTAACAATGCACGACATGGGGTGGCAGCCTGCACAGAAGACAGGACTCTACACAGCTTGCAGAAACAGATAGATGGACTGAAGAATTGTTGGCAATTGTGGTGAGGGTATAATGGGCTGGCAGCACGGATCTGCAAAGATATGACTGTTACAGGCATGCAAAATATCCGAGTTGGACAGGCATGAAAGGAGGGAACAATGAGAAATCAAACCCATGACCACTTCCTAGAACAGCGATGGCGAACCTATGGCACGCGAAGGCCTTGCAGCTGGCACGCGGGAAGGTCCGCAAGTAAAATTTTAAAAAAAAAAAAAAAAGAGCTGTCTTCTCCCGCTGCCGGGGCCGCCGCGGCAGAATCGAGTGTGCCGCGGGGCCCCCCCTGCCCAGCACAGCCTGCCCTCCCCCTCTATCCGCTCTCGGGGCTCGTCGCAGCTCACAGTGACAACGCGAACGGCTTTCAGAGAGCGAGGGAAGAGTTTCTCTTCTCCCTCGCTGCTCTGTTAAGCCCGCGGGGCTGATTGGGAAGTTCCCATCAGCCCCCGCGGGCTTAACAGAGCCGCGAAAGGGAAACTAATCCCTTCGCGCTCTGAAAGCCGGCGCGTGTCACTGTGAGCTGCGACGAGAGAGCGGATAAGAGGGGAGGGCAGGCTGTGCTGGGCAGGGGGGGCCCCCGCGGCACACTCGATTCTGCCGCGGCGGCCCCGGCCGGGCTGTTAGAAGACAGCTTTAAAAAAAAAAAAAAATTCACTTCGGCTGGGCTGGGGGGGGGGTTAGGATTGCTGAGGGCTTGGCTTGGGGGGGTGTAGTATGCTGATGTGCTGGGGGGGGGGTTGTTAGGAGTGCTGATGGGCTATGGGGGGCTGGGGGGGTTAGGAGAGTCTGATGGGCTGGGGGGGGTTAGGAGTGCTGATGGGCCTGATGGGGGCTGGGGGGGGTTAGAGTGCTGATGGGCTAATGGGGGGGCTAGGACAGGAAATGGGCTGATGGGAGGGGTTGAGGGTTAGACTGAGGTGGGTTGATGGGGTTTTAGGGACTGGTAATGGGCTGTGGGGCTGGTTGGGGGGGGTTAGAACTGGGTAATGGGGCTATATGGGGGGTTATACTGGTACTGGCTGTTTGGCTGATTGGGGCTGTCTGGTAAATGCTATGGGGGGGTTAGGACTGATAATGAGGCTCTGCTATTGGAGGGGGGGGGCTAGGAACAGGACATTGGGGCTGATCGGGAGGGGTTAGGAACTTTGAGGATGGGCTGATGGTTAGGACTTGTAATGGGGCTGTGGGCTGATGGGGGTTTATAGGACTGGCAATGGGCTATGGGGGGCTGACTGGAAATGGGTTGATGGGTTAGGACTGGAAGTGGGTTTGATGGTGGGGGCTAGGACTGGTATTGGGTTTGGGGGTTGCTAGGACTGGAAATGGGCTGATGGGGGGCCTAGGACCTGAAATGGGGGCTGATGCAGGGACTAGAAAGGGAATGGATGCTGGTGAGGCTGGAACTAAGAATGGTGAGCTGATGTTGGGGGGAGGATTAGAATGGGATGGGGCTGGGACGAAGTACAATGGAGAGGGGCAAAAATATTTTGTGTGGAGGGATAAAAAATCTACAATTGGCCGTGTATTGGGAGAGTAAGTGGGGATTGATGAGTATTACAACTTTTGAGTGGATGAAATAGGAATGAGGAAAGAGCAAAAAGGAGAAAGATTTAGTATGTTAAAGCGGATGTAGAGAGAGAGAATGGAAAAAAAAACTAGAAGAGAGAAGAAAGGACAAATGGACACAGATGATGGAGAGTTAGCAGAAAACATGAAGAAAACCCATAAGAAAGTGGCTGCGCAATTGCAACTGAAAAAAAAATTGTTTTGCACAAAAGGGTATAGATATCTCTTTGACAAGTTATCAGCATGCATTCAACAACAAACAATCACATTATTTTTTTCAGTGGATAGATTCGTTGGGAATACACACAACCGAGTCCTGACCACAGTTAAAACATTTTACAGAAGTTTTATCTTTTTTTTTTACTCAGATACATTGGACATGTTATGAATAATACAATTTAAAATATATATGTGTACACAATCAAATTCCGTCTTCCTAAATTCATTAATTGAATGAAATCATTAAAACATTCTATCATTGCCAATAAACATTGAAATGAAAAACCAAAGACTATTGTGAATCAAATTGATTCTCTGACAATACAAAAGATTCCAACCTTTAACAACTGCTGTTACACTTAGGTGAGTTCAGGCAACTTTATAAAGAGTTTTTAGATACTAAAATCTTGTTGTTAAGGTTTAATTGACGTGCTGGCACTTTGAGGAAATTCTTTGGTTTTGTGCGGCAGTTTGGGCACTCGGGCTCAAAAAGGTTAGCCATCACTGTCCTAGAACGTCATTGTACTAACCAGTAGGCTATACCTCTATGGCTTGTTGCACAACAATGGCTGGGTACAAAAGGACTGCAGGTCACCGCACAGTCAGAGTAGTTACTCACCTGTAAACAGGTGTTCTCCAAGAGCAACAGGAATCAGTCCTCACATAACGTTGGTACGTCGGCCGCACCGAGACGGAGCCCCCATGGCGAGCAATTTTTCCCCAGCTTTCAAGAAAAGCCTTTGGGAAGCAGCCACGCATGCGCGGGTCACGGTCCCCCTTCCCAGCCCAAAAGGTGCCATCTGCTCAGCGACTCAAATGACATAGCTAAAGGACAGCACGCAAAAAGAAATGAAACTAATTTATCCAACTGCAACTCCAAGGGGAGGTAGGAGGGTCGTAAGGACTGATTCCTGTTAAACTGCTCCTGGATAACAAAAACCTGTTTACAGGTGAGTAACTACTCTTTCTCTCAAGGACCAAGCAGGAAGTCATTCCGCCCAGATGGGTGACTCCCTAGCTCTGGGCTACCATGAACCCAGGCTGCAAAATAGAGCTCCCTCTAGATCCTCAAGCAACGAGTGAGAAGATGGTCTCTGAGAACCACACGGAACGGTAGCCCAACAACAGGGCTTGGCTGGGTAGGAGTTGCCTAACCCTCAAGAGATTCAGAGTACCCCCCCCCGCTTGCCCGAAAGCACTGTCCCTACGTGACTCCCCTTTCAAGCAGTAGTGGTCCGCAAAAGTCTGGCTTGAAGACCAAGTAGCGGCCTGGCAGATGTCCCCTGCCAACGGAAACAGAGCGTAGGTGATCTACTGATGCGGCCTTAGCCCTGACCCAGTGGGCCGTGACTCGACCCCCTCCAGGAGAGGCCGGCTGCCCTTTACGCCCATGCGATACAGTTCTGCCACCCAAATGGAGACAACGTACGCTTAGTGACAGGCAACCCAATTTATTAGGGTCAAAGGAAATGAAGAGCTGAGAAGCCCTTCTATGCCCCTGCGTACGTTCTAGTAAAAAGACAGCGTCCTTCTACATCCTGGTATGCAAGACGTTTTGGCCCTACTGGCGTTGCGGCCTTGGAAAGAACATCAGAATACCACCGCTCCTGGTTGAGGTGGAAGAGGATACTACCTTTGGAAGAACTTAGGATGAGTCCTGAAGACTACCCCTGTTCTTATAGAACCCTTGTATATGGCCTATCCAAGACCAGGGCCTGAAGCTCACTCACACTCCTAGCCTAGAGTGAGTGCCAGGAAAACACCACCTTCCAGATAGGAAATGTAAGTGGCGGTAGCCCATCGGCTCAAATTGTGGACAAGTCAGTTGCTTGCAAAGACCACATTGAGATCCCCACTCTGTGGCCGTGGAACGAATAGGAGCGCTTGAGCAGAAGGCAAGCCTCTGAGGAAATGAGACACCAGATGGTGCCCAAGAGGGATTGTCCATCCACCAGCGAGTTGGTGGAGCTGAGAGGGCACTGAGTGTGGACCCTGACAGAATTGGTAAACTGAAGTCGTCCCGGTTGAACAGTGGAGCAGGAATTGCAGTACCACCAGGACCGAGCAGGAGAAGGGATCCTCCTGCTGTTGAGAACACCAAGATGGAAAATCTACGCCACTGCAGAGCATAGGCCTTCTGAGTGGAATGCTTCCTGGAGGCCAACACTACACTCTTCAACCTCCTTTGGTAGGAGCAGGACTGACCCTTTCAGCAGCCATTCCATCAAATTGAGGGATTTGAGATTGGGGGGGATGCAAGATGACCCGCTGATCCTGAGTCAGAAGGTTGGGTTGCAGCCCCAGAGGAAGTGGAGCATCCACTGCCAACTGCAGAAGAGGGGAACCACGGCTGCCTGGGCCACCTGGGGGCTATCAATCAGAATCACCCGGGGCTCTGTCTTGCTGCTATTTTGAATAGAGTCTGGGCCACCAGAGGTGTGGAGGAAACGCATACAGCAGCCCGTCTTGACACCAGGGATCAGGAATGCATCTGGCCCTGCTTGCCCTCAGATATGTGGGTTGTCTGGAACAGAACTTGGATAGTTGCCCTGTTTCCGTTCACGGACTGGCAAAAAGATCCATGGGTTGGAAGTCCCCACTTCAGAAAGATCTGTTGGAACCTACCCGAGATCCAACTGCCACTCGTGAGGCTGCAGGAGCCTGCTTAGCCTGTCCGCCAGGTATTTTTACCTCCCGGCCAGAAGACGGCCTACGGGTCATGCCCTGATTGATAGTCCAGGAGCAGAGAGCTTGTGCTGTCCGGGCCACAGGAGTCGGATCCTGTGCCTCCTTCCTTGCTTGTTTCCACTTAGAACATAGCCCCTGGTTGTTGTCCGTCTGAATTAGGCCAGACTGGTGAGAGAGCCCAAGAGTGAACAGGTCCATAAGGCTATCAAATGCTCTCAATTCCAACAGTTGATCTGCTGTCTGCTTGGCGGCCTCTCCCACGGAGTACCACAGGCCTTGGGTGGCAGGTCCCTGGCAATGTGCCCCCCATGCTTGCAGGAAGCATCGTTGTCAGTACTCTGCATGTGCAGGGAGGCCGCGAAAAGGACTCCCCCGGCCACCAGGTTTTGGGAGAATGCCTCCATCAGCGTAAGGATTCCACCAAGAGTTTTGGACACCTTTATTTATCCTGGTCTGACAACTTCCCTGTGGCCCTGTACCCACATGCCCAGAGTCACCACTGAGCCGGCCTCATATGCAGACGGGCACTTTGGGGTGACATGCACTGGTGGAAAGCCATGTGATCTAAGACCCCGGAGGAAGTGTCTGGCAGAGACCAGGTATTCGCCTGAAACTGCCGGCCAACTTCATCATCAGCCTGTGAGGCTCTGTCCCGCCAGGCAAATAGGCCCTTTGCATGGATGGTATCCAACCTCGCCCCTATGAACTCCTCCCACGTCCGTGTGAGGGGGACCAAAGTGACTTTGGGAAGTTTATAACGAACCCCAGGTGCTGAATCATGGATATGGTTTCAGCAAGGTGCCTGCCTGGCCTCTTTGTGGAGACTGGCCCCCTGATAAGCCAGTCGTCCAGGTAAGGGAACACCAAGATCCCCTGGTTCCTGAGGTAGGCTGCAACCACCGCCAGGCTTTTGTAAAAACCCTGGGTGCGGAGGGTGATGCCAAAGGGAAGCAACTCTGTACTGAAGTGGTTCCCTCCCCCCACAATCTGAGGTATTGCCTGTGACTTGGATAGATGAGGATGTGAGTATAAGCATCCTTCAGGTCTAAGGAGCATAGCCAATCTCCCTGTTGGAGTAGGCAGTAAGATTTCCAAGGGTAAGCAATCTTTGAACTTTTTGTCCTCTCCAGAAACTTGTTCAGATTTCTCAGGTCTAGGATGGGTCTGAGGCCTCCTGTTCTCTTTGGTACCAGGAAGTACCTTGAGTAGAAGCCTTGCCCTTCCAGGTGATGAGGCACCGGTTCCACCGCCTAGTCCTGCAGCAGACCTTTCAACTCCTAAAGGAGTAAGTTTCTGTGCAGAGGAGGTCTTGGAGGCTCCCCTGGAAAGTAGGAGGGGGGTGGTAATCTGGGTGAAGTGGAGCAGATATCCCCCTCTCGACGATGCTTAACAAACCCCAAGTATCATCCCTGTGATGGCTGGCCATCTGTCTGCGTACAGGGTCAGATCCGACCTCCTGTGCCCTGGAGAGTCTATGCTGGCATAGTAAAAAAAAAAACCTCCCTGCTGAGTCAGGAGCCGGGTTAGGAGGCTTGGGGGCCTTCTGCCTACAGGCCCATGACCCTGCCCCTTGGCCTGCTGGCCCTGTTGGGGAGCTGCATAATGCCTGGTAGTGAGGGTAGGTTTTTGTGCAGTGAGAGTGTCTTCTTTCTTTCGGGGTAAAGGAGGTCCTTTTTCCCCCGAGCCCTTCTTCTGATAAGGTGCAGAGGTTTTTCCTGGACAGCCTGGTCCTGGTGAGAGTCTCCGACTTCGAGTTGTGCAGCCTTGTCAGCCATGGGTTTTGCCAAAGAGGATTTTTCACCCCGCAAGGGACATCTCCCAACTTGTCCTGTACCCATGGCTCAGAGGTCCGGGATTGTAGGCCAAGGCCTGGCGGCGTGCACTGATGCGGCCCCTGCTACTACTCGGCCGAAGCCTCAGATCCATCATATGCTGCTGCCTCAAGTAAACTTCGAGCCCTCTCGAATACCAGAAGACAAGGCCTTGACCTCTGCAAAGGTTCCCCGACAAGACCAGCAGAGGAACCCCGTCAATCTCCTTTCCAGGTCTCGAAGGTACATGCCCATGTTACCTCGGTAGGTCTGGACCGCGGCAAGCAAGCATAGAGCCCTGGAAGCACTTTCTACCAAGGGCGTCCAGATTCTTGGCCTCCCTGCCGTGAGGCCCCGAGGAGTGGCCATCTTCTGACTCTTCAGGCGATGCATGGCCGATTCCACAACCATGGTGAGTGGGTGCGGTAGCTGTGCCTTTTGGAACCCAGGGCTCTTGCGGACTCGATAGATGGAATTGAACCAGCTTGCTTAGAACCGGCATCGAGGCCGGGCGCCACCCCACTATGCGGAAGAGCAACCTCTCCAGTAATCGGAGGAAACCGGTACAGTAAAGGCCATCCTTGGAGGAGAGTCCATACTGCAGGGCCTTGAGCCCTCGGCTCGAGGCTCCTCCTCCTCGGGTCCGCAGGGAAGGCCAAAGGCTGTGGCCTTTGTCCCTAACGAAATCCAAGAACTGGGTATCCTCCGGGGGAACCTTGTCCAGAGGCTCAATCCCGGTGAGTCCGAAGGGACGCACCAAGTCCCGAGAAGGTGTCCATGGGACTCCTCTTCCTCAGTTTCCCACGCCGATTCCTCCAAGGAGGAATCGAGCGGCTCCGAGTGGGCGGGCACCGACGCCATCCGCCCCGACGCCGAGGGTACCGGCGTCGACGACCTCGGTCCCGAACGGGAGGCCGAGGGTGACCTCAGCCGAAGATCGCCTCGAGATCGCATGGTCTCGAGGATCAGCTTGGCCTCCAGGGTCAACTTGGACGTTGAGGTCCCGGTGCTCCATGAAGGCAGACAGTCTACCAAAAAAAAGAGATCCCAGGCTCGGCACCGGTGTACCGAGTCCAGGCGGGAAAGGGAACCAATGTCGAACCAAAGAAAAAACACGACTCAACTTTCTCCACAGGTGACAAGGACACACATCCGCAGGGCTCTGCGGAAAAAAGAAGACTGAGCAAAATTGCACCTTTGGGCAGGAAGAGGACCGCGCATGCGTGGCTGCATTCCCAAAGGCTTTCTTTGAAAGCTGGGGAAATGCTCCGCATGGGGGCTCCGTCGGCGCCGACGTCACCATATGTGAGGACTGACTTCCTGCTTGGTCCTGGAGAATGCTGTGTGTGCCAGGATAGGGTAACCCCACCAGCACCCATGATGCAATGCACAAGCAGAACAGCAGTCTACAACTGATCACCAAATGGGGTCTGCACCTCTCTGGTACTGCAGCGTGGTAAGACAGACTAACAGTGCATGGTACTGGCACAGAGTAGCTACAGACCATGCCATTGTGCAGGTTCTGTGTTCACCATGACGGTTAGGATGGGCGCCCAGCACTAGGTCTGCAGTACCTGTGGTGTTACAGATAGGTCCTGCTGCACATCCCCATCACTACCAAGTGTTCCTAGCAGTGCAACCGAAAGTAATTCTGTGTCCATCTGTGTTCCGCAGTCACATGTGGCCCTCTGGGACCAGACACCACCCAGATTAGTGCATACCCAGTGTTAAGGTCTGGTCACCATGGGCACCAGTTATCAGGGTAGAGGGGTGTCTAGACTCGCATGAGATGGTTGTAGCACTGCCTCTACGGGTCAAAGGGCCCACCATCACCCATTTCGTAGGCGAGGGAGTGGAGGGACAGGTGCCTGAGCCCTGAAGAATGGCTGTAGGACCAGCAACCCCAGTCGTGCTGGCGAAAGACAGCCTTCCAGGGCTGGTGGGCCAGAGCCATACCTGTGACTGGGGCAGTGGCAGACCAGCAGTAATGCAGGGGATAGGCCTGGATAGGCCTGGAAAACATCAACTGCCCCACACCAGCAGGCGGCACAGTCAGACTGCACCTGCAGCACCTGGTGTTCCAACCATGCACAGACTAACTGCAGACTGTCCACTAGCCAGTCCATAGTGCATGCTCACAGAGGAACTATGTGCACCAAGAGGTGGGATATACAGCACAGACACCAAGCAGGTATCTCAGTGATTGGGCCCCAGAACTGGAGACAGATAGTGTAGAGCACTACATGGGAACATAGACATGACATGGTCACTGCTCGGTCAGAGTGAGAGTGACCTCCCAGCGTGACATGCTGTGGCCACCCTGTCCATGTAGGTGGTGGTCGGGCACTAAAGTGTCCCAGCCATTGCCCTACACCCTGTGCAGATGCATCCTGGCTAATTCGCCCTGTCCAGGCCATACCCACAATACTGTGCTCCTCATTATGCACATTTTCAGGCTAACGCTGGTAACAGTGGAACACTGTGGGCCCAGTGAGGGGTAGGCAGCCACAAAACGACGGATAGACACACACACATTCCTATTGCAGCATTGTGCAAAGACAGGGGTGGTTGGCAACCCTGCCCGCCACATTGGTCCTGATCACAATGCCGACATTGCTAAACTGTGCCGCAATTAGTAGTAGTGCACTGGTGATAACTGCAGCTCCGTGCTGGGGCCAACAGCCTGACTCTCTATGAAGTTTTGGATAGTGGAGCCTGTGTGAGTGGGTGTTTGTACCCCTGTTCGCCGCTGCTTTGGGGATTGCACATGTTGATGTTGTATCTGCATTGTAGGGTAAAATATAGGGACATACTCTTCAGGATTCACGGCTGGGACCTGAACCTGTGACCCTCTGTTCTGGGACACACTGGCTGTGTTTTCTGCAACACACTGTTGCCACAAGGTGCAGGTTCTGAGGTGGGGAGGCATATATAGAGTGCGACGTTAGGGCGACGTCAGCGCGGCCCTAGCCCGCCCTGACGTCGCGCGACCCTAAAGTCAGCGCGGCCCTAGCCCGCCCTGACGTCGCGCGACCCTAAAGTCAGCGCGGCCCTAGCCCGTCCTGACGTCGCGCGACCCTAACGTCAGCGCGGCCCTAGCCCACCCTAACGTCGCGCGACCCTATCTCCATACTTTCCTCAGCGGCACTATCCTCCCTATTCCTTTTCAGAGGCCAGATACTTCTACCTCCTCCATCCCTGTCTCACTCCTCATGAGTTCATGTCCTTCTCTTTCACCTCGCCTCAGGGACCAAGATATCCAGTGAATACTAATTAAATATATTTGCATATATTTTGTCCAGGAAGTAGTTAGTATGCATATATTGTAAATATAAAAATGAAATCAAACCAAACCATTTGAAAAAAATTTAGGAACCACCAGTGTAGCACAATGGTTCCTAACTTGCTAGTCTTAAACAAGTAATGTTGGTACTATTTTGTGAAAGAAAAAAAAAAAAAAAAGGATGTTGCATTCCTATCTTAATAATCTAACAATGACTGATGATTTGATTGCATATAGCATCTCTGAAAAATTTGCCAGCATTCCAAATCCAAGCATACCTTCTCAGCAATACTGTACAAGACTTCATCCATTTTCATGCATGTTGGATCCCAGTCATGTCCAAAGCGGATAACTACAACACGGTCTTCTTCTGAAAGGATGGCCTGATCAACCTGCCAGCCATTGTGCAAATGTGGGAGCATGTATGACATCTTTACAGCTGTCTGACAGACCTGAGAAGAAAGCAGACGGACTTATGAGCTGTTTCATCTTAGAATTCAAGCAAATGAATGTAGTGGGGATGGTGCTTCACGCTTCTTCTACCTTTGATTACTAGGAATGACATGCTTGTTGGGCTATCAGCAACCTAAGGTTATTTTCAGCAGGGGCAGCCCAAGGGGGGTTGTGGGGCCATGTGCGGAGAGTAATTGCAGGGCCTCATTTTCATAGAGGGCCTCATTTGCATAAATATTTGCATAATGTTAAAATGCAAGTAAACATGCTTCTTAATGTGTGTCTGGATAAAGAAAGACTAACAGATTTCTATGTTATTACATTCCAATGCCAACCGTCAGGCCCATTAGGAAGTACTATAAACACTGACCACTTAGAACGCATAGCAAATCCACCATATCATAACAGCTCTGCCAGGACTCACAAAGCACCAAATCCTACCTATCAAAAGGCAACACTGCAAATATTAAACCAATACATCTCGGAGAATACCAATGCATCTCCTATTAGGGAAAGAGAACAATTGACACGGTCAAATAGAACTAGAAACAATATGAACAGAATACCGTAGACCATCACCAAAGAACAAGGGATCACAATTTAGAAATAGGAAGACAATAATTAAACTGGGAACCCCAAAAGTCAAACTTGGAATGTACAACAGCACTGGAAAAATAAAACTATAAATTAATTTCCTCTTGTACTAAACAAAACACAAAAGACATTAACGATGCACATTTCCCAGAACTGATATATTCCAGTTAATAAATTCAAAATAAAGTATTTTTCTACCTTTTGTTGCTTGTGCATTTTCTTTTTCAGTTGCAATTGCTCCAGTCACTTTCTTCTGGTTTCTTCGTGTCTTCTGCACGCTGTCCATTTGTCCTTTCTTCGCTTTTAGATTTTTTACAAATTTTTTCTCTATATCTGCTTTAACATACTGATCTTTTCCCTTTTGCTCTTTCCTCCATTTCTTTCCTTATTCCTTTATCATCCACTCAAATTTCACCCTTCCATTCTCAATCTCCACTTACTCTTCCAATACCTGGGCCATGCCCTTTAACCTCTCCTGGCATTTGTAGCTTCACTGAAACAGCTGCCAGCGTGAAGGAAAAGGCTCTTCACGCTGGCGGGCTGTGCAGAGGGAGCCGGGGCCTCGCCGGGGCTTCCTCAGCTCCCTCTGCAGCCGTCCATTGAGCGGGAATGTGGCTCACGCAGGGCCCTGTGCAAACAACATTCTCACTCAATGGACAGGTCGACCCTGATTTTCAGCAAAAGTACTGCATAGATTTAGATTTAAACAAAAATCAATCAAATATGGTATATCAAATTGGAACCATGTATTTCATAGTGCAGGGGTTTGCAAACTGACTGAGCTGCATGCAACTCTTGAAACACAGAAGTTTATAAAATCATGAGCGGGGTGGAAATGATTAAGGCAGCCTTTGACAAATTATGTGGTGTTTTAGGAGCCAGAGCTAGTGACCTCCTCGTGCCCTCCCCCCCCCCCCTTGGTTCTCTCACACTGGTCTCATTGTTCTCAAGTCTTGTGAGACCAGTGCCAGAGTTCCTACACCATGCATTATCTTTAGATAACAGCACCTATAGCTTCAGATAGCAAGTGTCTGTGTGGTGCAATGGTGGTGTGCCAGTCTGTGCATGGGATGTAATTGTCACTCCTACCTGCCTTGCCCTGCCCCCCCTCCCTTCCTGTCTCCATCTAACTTCGTTCTATTTTTAAATTGCAGGAACAATGCACTCACAGGCAGGGGTACTTGTTCTTCTGCAGCTGTGCTTTTTATATATTTTCTAGCCTCTGCTCCTGAGAGATTTCACAATTTTTACAAGTCTGACCCCTACTGAAGGCTGTCACAGCAAAAACTCGGTCGAGTCTGGCTTTAATTTAATAAAGGATTCTCCTGTTCATGGTCTCTTTCCGCTTTTTTGAAGTGTTGACTGTTTCCATGCAGTGCATAATTAAGCTGTTGCCAGAGGACACAGCAGGGTTCAAAAGAGGTTTGGACAAGTTCCTGGAGAAACAGTCCATAAAAACTATTAGCCAGGCAGAAATGGCAAAGCGATTGCTTATCCCTGAAAAAGAGCTACATTTTTTGATCTGCCAGGTACCTAGGATCTAAACTGGCCACTGTTGAAGAAAGGATGCTAGGCTTGGTGGATCTGGGTCCGAGTCAGAATGGCTTCTCTTATGATATTTAGTCAGGCATTGATGCAACAGTACACCATTCTAAAACGTCAGAAACAGCTTTATAATGCATGCTCTGAAAAACTGTTTTACTCCCAATGTTGTTAAGTGCCATCGAGTGTGTTGATTCCTGGCAGCCCTCTGGATAGTTGACCTAAACTTTGTTCGGTCTTCAGCCAAGCGACTCATTGTTGATAGAGTGGTATCCATAGCTGCTGTTACTGTATCGATCCATCTCTTTGCCGGTGACCTTCTGCTCTGCCAAGCATTATGTCTTTCTCCAATGATTTCTGTCTTCACATGATGTCCAAAGTATAAAAGTCTAAAGTTTTGTCATCTGAGCTTCTAAGGAAAGCTTAGGTTTGATCTCCTCTAGTACTGACTGGTTTGTTCTTTGGGCAGTCCATGATATACACAGTATTCATAGGCAGCACTATAATTCAAAAGGCATCAACTTTCTTCCTATCTTTTTCACTGTCCAACGTTCGTATCTATATGACATTATTGAAAATACCATGGCCTGGACAAGTCGAATCTTTGTATGGAGAGAGACATCTCTGCTCTTCAGAATCTTGTCTAGGTCCTTCATAGCCATTCTACAAAGAGCAATACGTCGTCGGATTTCTTGACTCACAATACAGTACACCAATTACTGCAATTTAAAAAACAAAATGCACAGTAAATGTCTCCCTCTGTGTCAGGATGGAAGACATAAAAAAAAAAAGCTTAACTCCCCACCCAACAATTTCCAGGGGGACCAATGGGCCCCAGATCCCCCTCTCCAAAGCTATCTGCCGACTCCAATACACCGGACGCCGACTCCAATAAAGAGACTCCCCCGATCGATCGGGGTTGAGCCTGGGCCCGCAGCAGCTATTCCCACCACAGAAAGCTGCCCCAATCAAAGCAGCCCAGCAGCAATATCAAAGGAAGCGCCATTGGGTGTCCCGCGCCCGAGGGCCCCACCAGAGGGCCCT
Source organism: Ichthyophis bannanicus (assembly GCA_033557465.1). Lineage (NCBI taxonomy): Eukaryota > Metazoa > Chordata > Amphibia > Gymnophiona > Ichthyophiidae > Ichthyophis > Ichthyophis bannanicus. Next base: position 1,222,657,855 of record CM066031.1, read on the forward strand.
TTGTCGTGGTCCTTAGGCGGGAGCCCTGGAGCGGGAACCGACACAACCTGCAAGAACTCCTCTTTCTAACCTCAACTACAATCTCTAAACAAAACACCAACCGGAACAAAGTTCCCTACAGCCCTCATCCAAGGCAGAATGGAAAAATACACCAACAGACTCTGCCTAACCCCTCCAGCCTTAACCATACAAACATCAACCAGTGCGCTGCACCTGCTGGGCCCACACCCTGGGAACATACAAAAGGCGACACCAACCTAAGGAGAAGAAGTCCAGATCCTAGCAAAAGTAACCACCTGCAGGACCAAAGTGCATGCCATACACTACATCCCCGTAGTACTCTTCCTCACACAGCTCCTTCCCTACCACACAATCCCCACAAACACCATGCAGGCACATGCATGGAGCCACATTAATACTCCACAACACCAAGAATCGCTCCAACCCCTACACAGGAAACCCTGCCAAACCAAAAGCAAATTCCCACTCTCTACCAAGAAACATACCACCCATCACCCTAGAACTCATCAATGCCAGGTCAGTAAGAAACAAAATCAAACACCCTTGCTGACCACGTAGAAGCACAACAGCCCAATGTACTATACATCACAGAAACATGGCTCACACACACAGACAACGTGCTCCTTAACCAACACACACCGCCATTCCACACAGCCTACAGCTGCCCTCGAACACACAAAAAAAAAGGAGTCGTCGTCCTGATCCTGGCAAAAAGCAACCTAAGATTTAAAACCAAAACCGCAACAACTACAACACAATGTGAATCAATCACTATCGAAAACAAGCACCTAGCCCTATGCCTCACATATAGAGCCCCACAGGCCTCCCCAGAAGGTCTATCTACGATACTGGAAGCAGTCTGCACAACAAACACCAGCCAAAAACCACTAATTGTGCTGGGTGACTTCAACCTCAAATCATCCAGCAAGGACTCAGAATCTTTCCTTACAGCCATGAGCTCCCTACAATTCACACAGATCATCACAACCATTACCCACGAACACAGATCATCACCCGACCTCATCTTTGCTCCAAACCTCCTGATAAAAAGGAGCATCTCGAACCCGGCAATATCACCAGTACCATGGTCTGACCACCATTTAATTAAAATCGAAATACAAACAAGCCCAAAGCAAAACCAAAACAAAACACACAGATAGAAGATTCAAGAATGTCAACAAAGATCAATTCCTACAGGCGATACTACCCAACCTGAATTCAATTAACAACAACTCAGCAAACCAAATAGAAAGATGGAACGAGATCATTTCCTCAGCAGCCAAAGTACCAGACACCAGAACCCCGAAAACTCACCATTTCAAGACACCCCCCTGGTACTCAAAAGAAATCCGGAGACAAAAGAGAACACTAAGGAGACTTGAGCGATGCTGGAGACGCACCAGATCTGAAAGCTCCAAGAACCTATACCTGATAAAACAAAAAGAATGTAACAAACTCAATCAGCACAAAAAAGAATACTATACAAACATGATACTCAAATCCCTTAACAGAGCCAGAGAACTATTTGAAATAGTAAATATGCTCACCAAGGAACCAACACCAGAGAAAGACGAAATACACCCACAGACCTTCGCCGACTACCTCCAAATCAAGCTCACCACCCCCAAGACGACAAATCCAAACACACCATCCAAACCACCTACACCCAGCCAGAGCTGAAACTTCAGCATCCAACCCTGGACTACTGCAATCACATCTACCATGGCCTCCCAAAGCACTCTCAGACCCTTGCAACTGGTGCAGAACACCGCGGCGCTCATAACAGGACCCACAAAGCATGACCACATCACCCCATCATGAACCACCTATATTAGCTCCCCATAGACTCTCACATCAGATACAAAACCATACTGCACCTATTCAAGATCAAACAGGACATCTCAGTGGACAACCTGCAAGCAATCATCAACTTTGACACCAGCTACAAACCCAGAAAGAGAAGCACAACGAACACCATCACAACCCCCAAAATAATTCACCAAAATGAGACATACCACATCAAAAGAGAGCCATATCCATGGCAGCACCCGCCATTTGGAACTCCTTCCCAGACAGCTTAAGATCAATGATCGATCTCAAAGACTTCCGAAAAGCTCTCAAAACCACGCTCTATACTGAGCACTAAGATGACATTACATAACCTCCAACCGATCAACAGACCTGACCCGAACTGAATCAGCTCCCCCCCCTTTTTTGTATAGAGCCCATCCTGTATAATAGTACACCCCTAATCAAGATGTACCTAGCCTCTCACTCACAGACACTACCCACACAACCACTGCATACCCACACACCCCCAACTTGATTGGTTTGCAGTGAACACCGCTTTGATTCAAGGATAAAGCAGGATACAAATCCTTTTAAATAAATAAATAAAAATCTGCATCCAGGGGCCTCCTAGCCTGGCTTGCTTCAGTTGTGCAACATCGCAAGCAGGAGCAATATTAGTTTTAGAAAGAAGCCCATGTGTGGCACTGCACTTCCCTGCGAAGCAGTGGCAATAGTACCAAATTTGGTGGCAGCAGGAGCATTTATAGCAGCATACTGAGCAGACTAGTGCAGTGGGTAGAACTAATAGCATATTCCGAGTATAAGAGCTGAAGGGAGGCCAGGAGGGAGGGAAAGCAAGAGAGACTATTGCCAAGGAGGAAAAGGAGAGTTTGCAGTCACTGGTGTGGGTATGCAGGCAGTGGGGAAGGGCTGAAGCTGTAACTGTTGAGAAGGTGGTTCCGAAATCTGTCCTTTTCTTTCTGAACAAACTGACAAACGTCTAATCCACACTCTGGGTAAAAGGGACTCTCCACTGCATATTTATGCACTGCATACATGTAGCAGGACTGCAGAAATGTTAAATCAGAACTAGAGAGGGGGGTTGAGAATTCAAAGAGGCTGATGATGATGTGTGTATTGGGGGGGGGGGGGGAAGGAGAAAGACTGCAGATGCAACTCAGGATTATTGACATCTCTATATGTCCTCATGACCTCTGAAGTATTCTTGACAATTTTGAGGACCACACGAAAGGATATAAATCAGAGTTGATCCAGAGGGCAGCTAGTAAAAAGGATTATGGTCTTTCAAGATGTAAACATGTATTGCCGATTGTTTTGCTTGTTTTTATTACCTGTTTATATTTAAAATGATATCGTAATAACTACTTTACTGTATATCACCTTCAGTACATTATGAACAATTTATAACCAACTAGACATTAGTTTGTACTTAGTTATATATAATCTGCCTACTAGAGTCTTAGAAAATTTGATGAGGCCCGATCTATATGATCGGCAATTTTTTTTATTTTTTATTTATTTTTAAAAAGAGTAGTTGCCAACATTGGTTAGGAGCACAAGGACAGGCTCAATAGTATATACAGTTTCCCAGATCAACAAGCAGCCAGCCCTTTTGAAAAAAAGGGCATCATACAAACTATCTCCCAGGCCTCAGGTACTGTGGTTGTTTTAAAGTGATAAATTACTAACATGTTACCAGTAATTTGTAATTTCATGTTTGATGTTTCATGTTAATTTTCTACTCTTTAGTTAGTCAAATTTGATCCATTTCATCTTATAGATTTACAGGGATTTGCTTTAGTTGCTCTAAAGCCTCACTATCAAAGAAGATTTCTGGTTTGGGTAAGGACCCCCCACCCTCCCACCATGTCCTCAGTGAAGGCTAAGGCAAAGAATTAAATTTCATTTTTCTGCTATTACCTTATCCTCCCTGAGCACGCATTTTACCCCTTGGTCATCTAGTTGACCAACTGATTCCCTACAGGCTTTTTGCTTCAAATCCTCTTGAAATGTTTTAGTAAAAGGGGCTTCTTTTCAAAGTAATAGCGGGCTTCTTTTCAAAGTCTCTCTTGGCCTGTTATATCACCATTTTACATCTAACTTGCCAGTGCTTAAATTCATTCCTGTTTTGCTTATTAGGATCTGCTTTCCATTTTCTGAAAGATGCTCTTTTGACGTTAATTGGCTCTTTCACCTTACTATTAAACCACACTGGCAGCCATTTGGGTCTTCATTTGACATTTTCTAATACACGGGATATATTTTATTTGAGCTTCCAAAAATGTTTTTTTTTTAAAAATATCCACCCTCTGAGCATAATTTTGATCATGGCAATTGTTCCTTTTAGTGTTTTTTCTAAAATGTCCTCATTTTAAGATAGCCCTCCCTCCTTTTTTTTAAAATTAAAAGCTACAGCAGTATTTTATTTTATTTATGTATTTAACATTTTTTATATACCGCACTATTCATCATCAGTGCGGTTTACATTGAAACAACAATATACCTGCCAATACATGACTGATCTAGGTTTACAGATAACAGGGAAGATAAACTGGGTATGAACTGGGGATAACTATCTACATAATTATGCATAATTATATATACATTGAATATGTTACATCAAGTAGTACATCAGTAGTTCTCTCTAGTGGTCTCTTTCTATAGATTAATGACAAATTTGATTGCACTGTGTTCACTATTGCCAAGTGCCCCCGCCCCCCCCCGGACCAGGTTTGGTGTTCCAGAAAAGACCCGGACTCCAGTAGTTCAGTTTCATTGGTTCCAGGACCAGCCACCCCATGAAGCAGTCATTTACAGTATCAAGAAACTGTCTTGCTACCACACCCAATAAAAAACGTTTATTCAAATATTGTGATAACTGAAATCTGCAAATTTTTTTTGCGTTACCAAATTTGTTAGCCTAATTTCACCGTTTCCTTATCCTGTCCAGGTCAACAGTAGTATATTACCTCACCCCACACCCTTTACTATACATCCATCACACATGTAATTTCTATCAATAGAGAGATTCCACACTGCATTTTGTTTCCTGTAGAACTTTTTCCCCCTATTTGATCTTATGCTATCCTCAATATATATAGCAGCTCACCCTATCATTTTGATATAATTTGCATGCTGGCATCAGTAATGCAAGTAACCATTAGTTATCCTACTTCTACCATATCTGAGATGCTAATTATGCCCTCTGAATCATCTCTCTCCCCTTCAATAAGTTCAAAACTCAGCTGCATAGACTATCTTCTGCCAGTGTCACTATGCTCATGTAACCCCTCTTCCCAAGTCACTTCAATGGCTCTCTATCCATTTCCACAATTAGTTCTAAATTTCTACTTATCTACAAGTGCATTCATTCTGCGGCACTACACTACCTTTCCTCTCTTATCTCGCTCTATACTCCTCCTTCAGAACTCCACTCCTCTAGCAGATCCCTTCTATCTATGCCCTTCTTTGCCACTGCCAACTCAGACTGTTTAATTCCACCTTGCTACTCCATATGCCTGGAACAAAACTACCCGAGTCAGTGAGTCAGGCTCCTTCTCTAGCCCTATTCAAATCCAGGCTAAAAGCCCACCTCTGAGACTTTTGGCTCCTGAAGCTCCTCATTCTCTTTTTCACTACTTATGGGTATCTTACCATACCCAAACACAAAAACCCAATAGATGGTCACAACAAAACAAAATTGCACTATAATGCTGGAAGATGAAACCCCCAGGTCAGAAGACGACACTCAACTGGCTACTGGGAATGAGCTGAAGACTACTCAGAATAAAGCCAGCATTTATGATGTGATTGGATCAAAGCCCTTGGGACATCCGACTGCTGATGTAGCTGTGCACGAAATGAGGGTCAGAGGTTGCAAAGATTTTATTTATTTAGACAGATTTGTATACCACCTTATCCTTCAATCAAAGTGGTCACACACAACTGGAGGGTTACATTTAACATGAGGGATACTAATGAACAGGAACATGGGCAATGGAGGGTTAAGTGGCTTGCCCAAGACCACAAGGAGCACCTGTGGGACTAGAAACCCCAGTCCTTCCGTCCCAAGGTTGCTGTCCTCTAGTGGGATTTGAGCGCCCGACCTTCCGGCCTGAGGTAACTTGCCCCAACCACTAGGCCACTCCTCCCCCAAGATGTCTTACATATTGGGACATGGAATGTATGAAGTATGAACCAAGGGAAGTTGGAAGTGGTCAAGAATGAAATGGAACAACATAATCTGTCGGGTGTCATCAAACTGAAGTGGACCAGCATCGGGCACTTTGCATCTGATGATCACAATCTACTATATTGGAAATGAAAGAAAGAAAAAAATGGATGTTGCATTTATAATTAAGAAGAAACTTGTAAGAACTAATGAAAAAATGCAGTCAGTGAACGCTTACTTTATATTTGCCTATAAGGAATGCCCATCAACACAACTATAATTCTGATGTCTAAAGCAGCAAATTGATTTTGCAGGCAGTCTTTAAATTCTGGTGGTATGTTCTCAAGGTCATATTTTGCTACATTCATGAATGGCTTGCTCTTTCAACTGCAGCTTGAGTTTGCATACTAGTAGTTGGTGATCTGTACCACAGTTAGCTCCAGGTTTTGTCTATGTTGATGTTATAGAGCTTTCCTATTACTGACTTTCACCGATGTAGTCCATTTGATTTCTGTACAATCCACTGGGTGAAGTCCACATGTACAGTCGGTGCTTGTGTAGCTGGAAGAAGGTGTTTGTGATGAATAGATTGTTAGACTGATAGAATTCTGCAAAACCGTCTCCAGCTTCATTTCTGTTGTCAAGTCCATATTTTTCCAAGCACTTTGCCTAGTTTGTTGCCAACTTTTGAGTGTGAATCACTGATGACTATCAGGATATCCTGTTTGCATGTTCTGTCAAATTCCAGCTAGTACTTATTCATAGAACTTAACTTCTTCCTCTTCTGCAGCACACACACACACGGACATCGAGGCTGTTTTGGAAGAAGTGAGAAGTCTTTACAAAAGGTGAAAAAGCAAAAACGGCCAAAATGGATGACTGATGAAACTCTGAAAATTGCCCAGAAACAGAGAAGCTAAAGCCAGAGGACAAAGAGGCAATCACAGAGATTTCCAACGTGCAGCAAGACAAGACAAGCAGAAGTACTACAATGATGCATGTAAGGAAACATAATCAGAAACTATTAGAGGAAGAACAAGATCAGCTATGAGAGTTAAAATAAAAAATTCCAGCCTCAAATCAGAATGCTACAAGATGCTCAAGGATCCATGCTGAATGATACTGAGAAAACGAAGAAAAGGTGGAAAGAATATACAGTCATTATGCAATAAATGACGAAGTGGAACAGCAGCCATTTCAACCTGTACCTCATGATCAGGAACCATTGGTGATGAAAGAAGACGACGTCAAAGCAGCATTGAAAGCCTTATTGGAGAACAAAGCACCAGGCATTGATGGCATTCCCAATGAAGTATTATAGCAATCAGATGCCATACTTACCATACTTACAAGGCTCTGCCAGGAAATTTGGAAGACAAATTCACGGCCGACTGGAAAAGCTCTGGGTTTATAACAATACTAAAGAAAGGTGATCCGACTGACTGGAAATTATTGCACAATCGCTCTGATCCCACATGCCAGCAAGATTCTACTCAAGATCAATCAACAGAGACTACAACCATACCCGGAACGAGAACTGCCTGAAGTGCAAGCAGAGTTCAGGAAAGGGCAAGTAATGAGAGACATTGCAGATGTGAGACAGATCCTTGAAAAGACAAAAGAATATCAAAAGGATATCTGTGTATTAGTAACCACAGCAAGGCTTTTAACTGTCTAAACCATGAGAAACTCTGGGCCACATTAAGAAGCATGGGTATACCAGAACACCTGATGGAACTGTTGCTTCTTGATCAATGTAAAGGTTGCACAAGAGAACTAACAGAACTAGGATGAACAGAATGATTTAAAATCAGCAAAGGTTTTCAACAAGGCTGCATACTTTCCCCCTACCTCTTTAATTTATATTCAAAACAAATCACAGAAGCAGGACTGTATGAAGACAGAGGTGTGAAGATTGATTCTTCCAAACAACCTTCGCTATAGTGATACCACCACATTACTGACTGAAAGTGAAGATGATATGAAACTTTTGCTTCTCAAGATCAAGGAACAGTCTTAAAATGGGCCTGTACTTTAACGTTAAGGCAGCAAAGATCCTGACAACTGGCAAAAATCAATAAGTTCATCATTGATTGAGAAGAAACTGAAATAGTTGACAAACTTTAATCTACTTGGATCAACAATCAATAAAGAACAAGCAAGCAGTCAAGAAAACTGACGCCGCATTGCTCTTGGCAGAATACCCTAGACAAGATTCTCAAGAGTAGAGATGTCTCTCTCTCTCCATACAAAGATTTGACTTGTCCAAGCCATGGTATTTTCAACATCATATGAATGCAAAAGTTGGACAGTGAAAAAGACAGAAGGAAGAAAACAGATGCCTCTGAATTATGGTGCTGGCAAGGAATACTGTGTACATCATGGACTGCCCAAAGAACAAAACAGTCAGTACTAGAGGAGATCAAACCTAAGCTTTCCTTAGAAGCTCAGATAAGATTGACTTTCACACTTTGGACACATCATGTGAAGAGTGATCGTTAGAGAAAAAAAAAAGAAAGAAATAAACCATCATGCTTGGCAAGATAGAAGGTCAATGCAAAAGAGGAATGCCAGCAATAAGATGGATAGATACAACAGCAGCTATTGGTGCCACTGTCAACAATGAACCACCTGACTGATGACCAAATACGGTTATGACGCCTATGCAGAGAGTCACCATGAGTAGACACAGACTCGATGGCACTTAACCATATCTAGTCCCCAGTTTTGCAATGTTTTTTCATCTTGCGTAGACTGTCTTCTTTAATCCTTATTTGGCATTTGGGGAGCTGGTCGCTCTCTCAACCAATACACTGCTCTAGGTGCCGCTGGATTCCATATGCATTTTGAAAAAAGAGCGCCATCGGGCGCATCCGTGCCTGGCGGGCCGGCGCCTGAGGGCCTCGCCAGAGGGCCCTTTGGCGTGGCCCTTAGGCGTGGCACAAGAGGCCAGAGGCCAAGCATACCTGCCAAGAACTATCCCAGCACTCGCACTTTGCGCCGAAAACCAGCACCCTCAAAAAACCGAGAGGCAGTCAAAGCGAGTGTGAGCACTACCTAACGGAGAGGGAACCTGCCAACTCAAAGTATAACCGCTGAACCCCAGTATCCTTAGATACAAAGTAACTTACACTGGGCTTATCCCGAGCCTAGATCTCGCCACCCTTACTACCATACAACTATATCTATTGTACACATGTGCAGACACTACAGGCCGACTCACAACCCAGCAGCCCAACATGGCCCTCTCACTACTAGCCCTTACCAGCATTTATTTCCTTGCCAATGCCGTCCATGACACACTTGTACTCTCTTCTTGCTTTAACCCCATCCCCATCCTACATAGGATAGGTAGGAAAAACTATAGCAGCCCCCACCACCCACTACCACACACATACCATCTCAGACACTCACACTTACTCTACGTAACACTCAAACATCCTGAGAACACTAAACAGGAGATGCCACAAGTACATCGTAACTTGAATTGTGCCCTCAAACTCATGCTCAGCTCGTAAGAAATGGCCAGCCATCACAGATCTTATAGCAAACCATAACTTGGACCTACTCATGGTCACAGAATCCTGGCTTACAGACACAGTCCTTCTAAACCAACTCATCCCACCTAACTTTTCTATCCACACCTGCCACAGAGCCAGCCAAAGAGGCGGTGGGGTTTTCATCCTGGTAAAAACTGAGCTCCAGTATCGGCTGCTATTCTCCAAAAGCACCCTGCACCCTGAAGCATAACACCATAAATCTCATCTATAGAGCTCCAACCTCCCCCTCTGGAAGATCTCTCCAACATAATCGACCTAGCCTGTAATCCTGAAAACCTATGCAAACCTAACTGGTTGTTGGGTGACTTTAACCTTGCATCCCTGCAACCTTCCCATGCTAACACCTTCCTCGAGGCAATGACTGAACTCGGCTACGAACAGGTGGTGAACGCTCCCACCCACCACAAAGGGAATTCACTAGACCTGATCTTCGCTCCACATGTGGTTACAAGTCATGGATGCAACCTCAACCTTTCCATCACCCCTGTCCCGTGGTCTGACCACAGCTTAATCATATTCCAGATTCCTTCGCAGCCGCACAAATACAGCCTCATCATTAAATACTGGTTGTTTCAAACCCCTTGACAAGGAAGTTTATACCTAAAACGCACTTCCAATACTCGAACAGCCATCACATAACCTCAACGATATGATCGCTAGATGGAATGCCACTCTGAGCTCACTTTCTCAGCTACCTCCCTCAGACAAATCACTAACCTCCAACAGACTGGCAAGAAAAAGAAAGCCAGCTCCCTGGCTCTCTACAGAACTGCAGACGTCTCTTCTCCTCCTTAGGAAGCATGAAAGAAAATGGCGACGTTCTCATTCCATAGTTGACCAATCAACATACACTGACCACTTTAAAACTTCACAGTGAGACAATATCAGTCAAAATTGAGAGAATACCACTCAGAGCTCCTCTACCACTCTTTAAACAAACCCCGGGACCTCTTCAGCTTAGTAAAATCCCTAACTAAGGAACCATCCCCTCCTCAACCAGAACCAATACAACCCCAGTTATATGCTGACTACCTCCAAACCAAAGCCCTCAAAATAGACATAGCACTAAGACCCACACCTAGCCACATCCCCCACCTGCAGCCACCGCTCACAGAGCTCACACCTCCAGCCGAGAGAATCATTGAAGACCTTATTGCCACCATCAATACCACCACCGCACCCAATAACCCATGCCCAGCATACTGGATCAGAGCAATGTGCATGGAACTCAGCCCAATTCTAGCCAACATCATAAGACTATCCTTCTCAACAGGAACATTCCCTTCATCGCTCAGACGTCCATACGACCCCTCCTGAAGAACAACAGACTAGATCCGCTGAAGGCAGAATCATACCACCCGATTTCAAGTATACCCCTGCTAGCCAAAATAATTGAGAAGGTTATCCAAAGACAGATCCAGCATCACATTGACCTAGCAGCCCCCCTGGATCCCTGCCAGCACGGGTTTTGGGAATCTCACGGAGTGGAGACACTACTCGCCACGCTAACCAACACCTTAAACATAGGGATAGACAATATTGAAAATGGGTTTGCACTTATTTTCCTTGACATTGCTGCTGCATTTGATTCTGTCAATCATGATCAGCTCCTTACTCGCCTCCATGAGAAGGGAATCCAGGGCTTGGCTTGGGATTGGTGCAAATCCTACCTAGCGGACCAATGGCAACAGATACGGATGGGATCCAACACATCCGAACCGTTTCAGCAACATCAGGGGGTACCCCAAGGCTCCTCTCTGTCCGCACTACTCTTTAACATTTACATGCAGCCTATGTGCGAAATCATCCGCTCATTCGAAATCTCCAGCCTGATCTACGCAGATGATGTCCTGCTGTTTGCACCAATGAAAGTCATGCACCCCAACTTTACCACTCTAGTGGAATGCTTTAATGCAATCACCGACTGGCTTCAAGCCCAGAACCTCCGCATAAATTTCAAGAAAACTGAGGTCCTGGTTTATCACAAAGAACAAAAATTGTTCTCCTCCCGCGACTCTAAAGGTGAGAGACACAGAGCTCCCAAGTAAACCCGCGATACGCTACCTCAGCGTTATGCTTGACCAATGCCTTGACTTCAAAATGCACATAAACACCACCACCAGAACTATATACACAATAAAATCAAGACACTAAGGCACCTAAGACCTATGTTGACTCCAAATGATTTCCGAACAATATTCCAGGTGCTGGTAACACCACATTTCGACTATGCGAACGTCATTTTGCATGGCCTCCTCAAGAGCACCCTCAACCCGTTACAACTCGCGATGAATGCTGCTGCCCGCGTTCTCTGTGGAGTATCCAGAAGAAACCACATCACTCCCATCCTTAAGGACCTTCACTGGCTACCGATAAACTTCAGGCTCACATACAAGGCACTACTCCTCACCTTCAAAGCCATCAACAAGATATCCCCCTCGTCCATCATGGTCCTCCTTACCCCCACCCCTAACAGGTCGAGAAGGACAGTAGCCACCACCACACTGATTATCCCCATGGAATCTACAAAATGTATGCAAGCAACTAGGAATAGAGCCTTTGCTTTCTATGCCCCAAAGTGCTGGAACAACCTCCCACCTAGTATCAGATCGATTAGAGACCTTACACAATTCAGGAAAGCCCTCAAGCATCACCTATTCCTTCTACACTTCTCGCAACCAACTGACACTTCTCCACCTCCCACACCCCAATCCACTCAAGCAGCGCCCAACACAAATAAACTAGGACAAACCTAATCTCTGACCCATCCAATGGATGCTCAATAATATCAATCTAAGATGTATATAACAGATCGGTGATAGTAACACTATGAATACTACCAATACCTAAACTATAACAATGAATATGTGTCGATACATATGCTATAACGCTTACTGTAAACAACCGATAAGACCCAGTCCTAACCATGAGGATTGGGTCTAACACCTAACATGTAAATAGTCACCTCGCCACATCTTTTGATGGTCCAATGTAAATAGTTCACCCAGTTACAACTCCAAGTTACCGCTCCCATTCAATGTAAACACAAGACAGTTCTGCCTTGACTGTTCGAGAATTGTGAATTGTAAACCGCACTGATAATAAAAAGCGCAGTATAGAAAAGCTTTTAAATAAATAAAAGATATGCGGAAGAAATCGCCTCTCTAATTCATCTAGAAATGGACGCCTTAGCCGCCGCTTTTCCTTTACGGGCACCTCTGAACAAGACGAATAAGCGATCCGATTTGCGAAAAGCCTTTGACACTTTCAAATACTGCCACAGCACTCACTTTATGTCCAAGCGGTGCAACCCCCAGTCCGCTGCAGTTCCCTCCAGCGAACCCAACACTGGAAGGGAAACCGTCTGATACAGATGAAACGGGGAGACTACCTTAGGTAAAAAGGAAGGGACTGTGTGCAGAACCACCTTCTCCCTAGAAAAAGACAAAAAACGGCTCTCTACATGACAACACCTGTAATGCCAAGATGTGCCTTGCCGAACAAATGGCTACCAAAAACACAGTCTTCAGGGTTAAATCCTTAACAGACGCCCTGTGCAATGGCTCAAAAGGTTCCCTGGCTAACGCCCCTAAAACCAAATTGAGAACCCACGGCGGAACTACAATTCTGCAAGAGGGTCGCATCCTAGATACCGCTTTCAGGAAACGTAATACATCTGCATGCGCCCCTAGCGCCAAACCTTGCACTTTACCTCTATAACAAGAAAGTGCTGCCAACTGCACCTTTAAGGAATTGGCCGCCAGACCCTTATCAAATCCCTCTTGTAGAAAACTTAACACCACCGGAACCGACCCGGTAGCTGCGCGCACCTGTCTCCGCGAGCACCAATCTTCAAAAATACACCATATGCGAACATACATCAGTGACGTAGACTTTTTTTCTAGCTCGCAGCAAGGTCACGATGACTGCACCCGAGTAGCCTTTCTTCTTTAGCCTCGCCCTTTCAATGGCCAAGTCATAAGCGAGAACTGATCCACCTGAGGCATCCGCAGTGGACCTTGTAGCAACAGACTGACGTCAGCAACCTCCAAGGCTCCCCGTCAAGGCCAGTCCGGAGCTACTAGCAACACTCTCCCCCGATGCACCGTATCATCCGGCCTATGAGTGCCCACGTGGAAACACGTAGAGCAGACCTGCCGTCGGCCAACGCTGCATCAGCACGTCGATCCCCTCTGACATCCGCTCTCGCCGTCTGCTGAAGAAGTAACTCACTTTTGCTTACTGAAAGGTCGCCGTAAGATCCAAGATCCTGCGGACTACTTGTGCAAACACATCCGGATTCAATTCCCATTCTCCTGCATCCTCTTGGACCCTGCTGAGAAAGTCCACCATCACATTCTCTTTCCCTGCAATGTGTGCTGCCAATATCGCTGGCATCCGAAGCTCTACCCAAGCGAACAGCGCCGCCGCCTCTTCTGCCATGGCTGCACTTCCTGTGCCGCCCTTCTGATTGATGTAAGCTACCGTTGCGGAGTTGTCCGACAGCACTCTCACCGCTCACTCCTGCACCATCGCTTCGAACGTCTGCAGTGCGAGAAACACCGCTCTCAGCTCCAATCTGTTGATTGACCATGTGCTCTCTGGTCAGGACCAAGGGCCTTGCAGGAAGAACTCTCCGCAATGTGCTCCCCATCCAGCTAGGCTCACGTCTGTCAACAACGGAAGCCACTTTGATTCTTCCAGGGGCATCCCGGCTTCCAAATATCCTGGCGTCGGCCACCAACGTAGCGATTGCCGGACTCTGAGAGGACAGGGAAGTCGCTTGTTTAGTGAGTCGCACTGATGTGACCAACGGTGAAGTAGTGCTCTCTGTACGGGCCGCATATGATACCTGGCCCATAGTACTGTTTCCAAGGTTGCCGCCATTGTTCCCAGCACCTGGGAGATAACTCCATGCCGAAGGCACCTGAGTGGCTCTGAACTTGCGTACCAATTGCTGAAGGAGTTGAATCTGACGATCCGGTAGGAACACCGCTCCCTTCTGAGTGTCGAACCGCATCCCCAAATATTCGAGATCCTGGGACAGCACCAAGCGGCTCTTGGTCGGGTTGACCACCCAGCCGAGACTCTGCAAAAACTTCTCTACCTGGTCTGTAACCTGAACACTCTCAGCCTTGGTTTTCGCTCGAATTAACCAATCGTCCAGATAAGGGTAGACGAGAATTCCTTTCTTCCGCAACACTGCCGCCGCCACCACCACCACCATGATCTTGGTGAAGGTCTGCAGCGCCGTCACCAAACCGAACGGCAACGCCCGGAACTGATAATGCCCCCAAGGCAGAGCGAAACGTAGGAAACTTTGATGAGCCACCATGATCAGGATGTGTAAATATGCTTCCGTAAGGTCGAGGGATGTCAAGAACTCCCCTTGGCGCACAACTACAATGATTGATCTTAACGTTTCCATCCTGAAATGCGGTACTCGAAGACAATGGTTCACCCCTTTGAGGTCCAAGATCGGACGCAGGGTTCTGTCCTTCTTTGGCACCACGAAATAAATTGAGCATCGTCCCATGCCGTAATCTCCAACCGGTACAGGCGCGACCGCACCCAGTTGCAAAAGCCGATCTAGTGTACAGCGCACCGCCAAGGTCTTGCATGGAGACATTATGAACGAATCTCGAACCAGTTTGGCAAATTCTAGCGCGTAACCCTCGCAAATGATCTCTAAGACCCACTGATCGGATGTTATTTGGGTCCAGGCAGAAAGAAACTCCCGAAAATCGCCCGCCTATTGGTTGGCTTTCCACCGGGACCCGCTGTACTTCATTGTGGTTTCCGATATGTCACTGGGGAAGCTGTTGCGAAGCCTCTGCTTGCCCCCCGAAACCCACGGGCCCTAGACGCAAACCTGCCTCTCTGAAACCGCCCCTCCCCCCAGCGTGAAGTTCGGAATCTTTTAGAATCTCTATACTTACCGCGAAAGACCGGCGAGGACTTCCCTTGCTTAGGCTTATCCTCTGGGAGTCTTCCTCCTTTCGACTCCCCTAACTCCTTGACGAACTTGTCAAGGTCTTCTCCAAAACCACCACCTGCCTTTAAAGGGAAGCTTACTGAGTCGCGATTTAGAGGATCCATCGGCCACCCAGTTTCTCAATCACAGGGACCACTAAAGAGGCCATACTAATAGCCAGGGCTCTGATCAAGTCGTAATGCACATCCGCCAAATAAGCTGACCCTGACTCTAACTGATCTAGCTCACACAGACTCTCCTGCTCCAAATGAGAATCCCGTTGTAACCTTTGTGACCATCTGAGGCATGCTCTTGCCACCCACGATCCACAAATGGAGGCCTGCAATGACATAGCATCGGCTTCAAATGATTGCTTCAATAATCTGTCCACTTTTCTATCCTGTGCGTCTTTTAAGGCCACACTACCCTCCACCAGAATGGTGGTCTTCTTAGTTACCGCCGCATCAATCCGCGGAAAACGGAACCTTTCCTTGTCCTTATCTGCCAGGGGATAAAGCCTATTCATCGTCCTAATTCCTCTGTCCCATTTCCGGCTGATCATACTCGTCCTGTATCATACGCTCTACCACTCGATGAACAGGAAACACTACTTGGATTTGTCTCACGGCCTGAATAATAGGGTCTTCCCCACTCTCTTCTGACGGCTGAGCCGTAACCAGATGCAGTGTCTGCAGGGATTCCGTGATAAGCGCCGTCAGCTCGTCCTTCCGGAATACCCAAATAATTTTCGCCTGACAAACGCCTGTTCACCCCTGCAGAGCTCTCCTCCGTAGTATTGAGGAGAGATCTGAATGGAACTGAATTTACTGTTGAATGAAAATGCTGGCAAAGGCAGAGAGGACCCGGCACAAGTAAAAAGACCTTTTTTTTTTTTATTAAAGGTACAGTAACCCAAAGGAAACAAATTAGAAATAAATACAGGGACAAAATCAACCAGAAAGCTATGCTAACTACTTTAACTGCTCCTTATCCGTTCCTCAAGTGAGCCCAGCACCTAGGCTCACTACATTCTCCTGCTGCATGGAGACTGGACACACTGGGGCTAATGGGAGAGACCAGCAGACTACTACCAGTGATGTCACGTTTTTGACATGCCCAGTCTCCAAGCTGCAGGAGGAGGACTAAACTGGAGGAACGATAAGGAAAAGTAGATTAGACTTACCTGCTAATTGCTGTTCCTAGAGTATATCCAGTCTAGTCCTGACCTCTGGGTTTTGTTCCTCCTCCAGCAGCTTTAGAGACTGAGAAAACATAATCCTTTTATGATGACCCTGGTATATCCTCCGAAGATCCGTCTCCTCACTCCAGTAACCTATTGACAAAGCAAACTCACCGGAGCAACAATTATTTATTTATTTTATTTATTTATTTAAAGTCTCTTCTATACCGCGCTATTCGGCATCAGTGCGGTTTACATACAACAACTTACACATCTCAATAGCTGATGTGTTTACATTGAACAAGGCAATAGAACTTGGATAACAAGGGGTAAAACTATGTACAACTATATGGCAAAATAGGTATCACCTTGCTGGACGTAGTCATGCTTGTCTGTGTGGAAGGGCTCACTAAATTGTATCAGCTAAGTGGCGGATGAGGTTATTAAGGCGCTGTCAGGAGGGTAATATTGGAGGAAGAGATAGTGCTTCAATGCCTTTCTAAACTGTGTTAGGCCAGGGATTGCTCGTATGCTGGGAGGTAGGGCATTCCAGCATCTTGGCACACAGAATTTGAAGGCTCTTTTTACAGTTGAACATGTGCATTGGGTTATTGATTTCGGGACTATCAGCGTATTAACTGCTGTAGATCTTCTGGACCTATTAGGGGGCGTGGTCTGGATCAGCTCTGTCATTGATGTGGATGAGAGCCCATTGACAGCCTTGAATGTCAGCACTAAGATTTTGTATGCGAGTATGGCACATATTGGGAGAAAGTGTAGGTGCTTCAGGATGGGGGTAACATGGTCTTTCCTGGCTGCTCCATGGAGAACTCTTGCTGCAGCATTCATCGCTAGTTGCAGTGGATTCAGCGTGGCTTGAGGGAGTCCATGCAGAATTGAGTTTGCATAATCCAGATGTGGTATGATAGACTGTCCTGAAGTCGTCTGGTGTTAGCAAGGATCTTAGGTGCCGAAGAGATCGGATCTTGTGATACACCGCTCTTACCGTGTTGCCTATGTGAGTCTTCATGTCCAGGCGCTGATCTAGTCTGACTCCAAGGTACCTGATCGTGAGTTTGGACTGGAGTTCTGCTTCGTCAACCTTTAGAGATGGTGGCGTGGAGAAGTTTTGATTCCTTGTAATGAATAGGACCTCTGTTTTCTTATGCTGAATTCTGAGGTTTTGGGTTTGTAGCCAGTTGGACACTGCATTAAAGCAGTTTGTCAGTGGGGAGAGGTCTGGGTTCTCAGTCGAGAAGGGCATGTATAGCAGTACGTCGTCCGCATATATCAAGCACTTGACGTTGAAGGAACGGATCAGGTTACAGATGGGCTGCATGTATATGTTGAACATCAGGGCGGAGAGGGAGGATCCCTGCGGGACACCTTGCTTCTGGTGGAACGGCTCTGATGATGTAGTCCCTGATCGTACGTGTTGCCATCTGTCAGAGAGGTAGGACTTGCACCAGTCAAGTGCTTTGTCTTTGATCCCCTTCTCTTGGAGACGCTCGAGGAGAAGCTCATGGCTTACTGAATTAAACGCTGCTGCAATGTCCATGAAGATGAGGACAAACCCTTGTCGGATGTTATCTATTCCTGTAATTATATTGTTAAATAGTGTGGTGAGTAGAGTTGACACCATGGGCCTCTCTAAAGCCGTGTTGGCATGGGTCCAGTGGCGCGGAAGTGTCTATATGATCTTGAATCTGGCATTGGACTTCCTTTTCAATTATTTTCGTTAGTAGGGGTATGCTCGAGATCGGTCTGTATGAGTCCACCTTCTTGGGGTCTAGCTTATTGTTTTTCAGCAGCGGTCTTATGGACGTCTGTTTGAGGGGTTGCGGGAATGTACCTGTTGTAAATGATTGGTCCATGAGTCTGGCTATAACAGGGCTTAAGTAGGATCATAGTTCCTTAATCCAGAACGCAGGGCAGGGATTGGATTGGGCCGTGGTTGTGTTGATTGCAGCAATGGTGTCTTCAATGTGCTGCTTTGGTGGTGTAGCAAATATTGTGAGCGGTGTAATGTGGCTTGGCTCGAAAGAGGCTTTGGAAGATGGGGTCTTGTTAGTCTGGCATAACTTGGATTGTAAGTAATCTGCAAATTCTTGAGAGTGGATCTCAACTGGTTGGGCTGCGGTTGGTTCTTTTGTTAGGTTGTTAACGAGAGCGAAGAGGTCATGTGGCTTATTCAATGAACGTTTTAGAGTGTCAGTGTGGAACTGTCTCATGTTCGTTGTTACTGCTTCGCGGTGTAATGCCAGATGGTCGTTGTAGGCTCTTTGGTCGTCTGCTGAGTGGGAGCGGCGCCAGCGGCGTTCAAGCTTTCGTAGTAGGGCGAGAGAGGTTTTCAGTTCTGTGGAGTACCATGCTGCGGAGGTTGGCTTCCCGGGAGGTTTGCTAGATGGTGGAAGTAGCGCAATTGAACTGAGGGTCTTATTCCAATTAGAGACAAGCTCCTCAGGGCTGTGATCAGTTGAGGTGAGTAATGGGCGAGTTGTGTTCAGGATAAGGTCTCTGTTAAAGGCCTGGAATCTTTGTGGTGGTGCTTTGGTAGGACCGCTCAGTCCCCTTGCTTCCCTTCTGGTTGCCATTGGGCAAGGGTATTTGGAATGCTATCAGCTTGTGGTCAGACCAGGGAACTGCAGTAATGAACAGCTTGGGAATGCTGGATGGAGTGATAGTTGTCTGGGGGGCAAATACCAGATCCAACATGCCTCCTTTGTCATGGGTAGGTTCCTTGATCAGTTGGTTATATCCTAGTCCCCCGAGGGCTTCAAGAAAAGCTGATGACAGACTCTTGCAGGGAAGGTAGATTGAAATCTCCTAGAACCCAGCTTGGAGTGCGTGGGTTATGGGCATTGGAGGCGAGGTCAATTATTGTTGAGAGAGCATCTGGGTCTGCTGATGGGGCCCTGTATAAGAGGTTAATGGAGCAGCGCTTGTTTGCTATTGTGAGGGTGTCGAGGAGTGATGTGCTGGTTGCGTTGCATAGGTGGAACTGGAGGTCAGATTTGGTGATGGCAAGTACTCCGCCTCCTCCTTTTCCATTTCTGTGGCATGAATGGAGAAATCGGCGGGCAAGAGCTGGTTGAGGAGGACGTTGTCATCACTGGAGAGCCATGTCTCTGTGATCAGGAGGATGTCCAGGTCATGGTGGGATATCATGTCGGATACAACAGGCCATTTCTTGCGTATTGAGCGGGCATTTATGAGCGCACATCTCAGCAGTTGGGGGAGGGGGTTTTCAACATGTTCTGCTTTCTTGTTGTGTTGTAGGGCAATGTGTAAAAGGTGGTGGTGATTTATGCGAGTGGTTTCGACTAATTTATGGTAGGGGGCATTTGACCATCGCTTCCTGTGGTTCTGAAGAACTGGTATCTGGTTGTGGTAGGTGGATATGTCTGTAACGCTGTTTTGGCCTATATAGAGGAGGTAGAGGGCAATTGTGAAAATGCTTAATCGGGCCATTTTAGGTGTCTACCTTGTGTGGTCTGGGTCTTACACCTCAAGTAGTAGTAAACAGCACTATCAAGGTAACTGAACTATTATCCTCTATTGAGGGAACCCCTCAGGCCTGCACATGAGAGAGAGAAAGAGAAGGTTCCCTCCAGTCTAACTCCGATGCATAGAAAAAACTGAAACCATATCTCTTCTGCTTCAGGACTTCGCACACTGAAAGAAACACCGGGAGGGATACGGGACTAGACTGGATTTACTCCAGGTACAACAATTAGCAGGTAAGTCTAATTTACTTTTCCTTATCGTTCCTTCAGTCTAGTCCCGACCTCTGGGTATATACCAGAGCAGTAAACATAATCAACGGGAGGGAGCTGCTAAACCAACCTGAAGCACTGCAGACCCAAAACACGCATCCCCCCTCTCCTGAATATCAAGCCGATAATGTCTGACAAAGGAATTCAAGGAAGACCAGGTGGCCACCTTACAAATCTCCACCGCTGGCACCAACTGGCACTCAGCCCAAGACGCCGCTTGTGCCCTAGTGGAATTTTTATTTTTATTTTATTTATTACAATCTTTTATATACCGCGCTATTTGGTATCAGCGCGGTTTACATGAAACAAAATCACCAGAACAACAAATTATTCTGAGTTTACAGAGAACAGGTGTACAAACTTGGGTAACATGGGGGAACTATTTACAAATATTATTTACATACAGTCGTTATGATAATGACAATGGACACTGATCAAGATATCGCACTGAGAAAGTTGATGAGGTTAACTGATAATTATGGTGTAGCTATTTTGTTGGTGGGATTTGGCTTGGTGTATTGCTGAGTGGATAGTATTTGAGGAACAGGTGATATTTGAGTGCTTTCCTGAACTGGGTTGTCAGTAATTGTGCGAATGTCTGATGGAAGTGCGTTCCAGCATCTTGGGACGCAAAATCTAAATGCCCTGTTTGCCGTTGTCTGGGTGCATTTTGTTAAAGCTTTCGGGATTATTAGTGTGTTTATTGCTGTCGGTCTTCTGGATCTATTAGGTGGAATGACGTGAATGAGCTCCGTTAGTGAGGAGGATGAGAGACCGTTGATGGCCTTGAAGGTAAGCAGTAAGGTCTTGAAAACGAGCCTTGCATGAATGGGGAGCCAGTGGAGCTGCTTCAGGATGGGGGTCATGTGCTCGTTTTTGGAGGCTCCCTGAAGGACCCTCGCTGCAGTATTCATGGCGAGTTGTAGGAGGTTAATGGTAGACTGTGGGATGTCTTGTAGGATAGCATTGGCATAATCAAAATGCGGTAGAATTAATGCCTGGTATATTGTCCTGAAATCTTCTGCATCTAGTAAGGAGCGCAAATGTCTGAGAGATCGGATCTTGAAATAGACTGCTCTTACTATGTTACCTATGTGTGCCTTCATATCAAGGCGCTGATCCAACGTAACCCCCAGGTATCGAATTGTAGGTTTTGTTTGAAGTTCTGCTTCTTTCACTCTTACATGGGGTGGTGGGGTGAAATTGTGGTCTCTTGTGATGAATAGCACCTCCGTCTTCTTATGTTGAATACGGAGGTTTTGGGATTGGAGCCATTCAGAAACTGCGTCAAAACATTCTATCAGAGGGGAGAGGTTCAAATGCTCTGTAGAGAACGGCGTGTAGAGTAGGATATCATATGCATATATCAGGCAGTCCACATTGAAGGATCTGATGATATTACAGATGGGCTACATGTATATGTTGAAAAAGAGTGATGATAGGGAGGAACCTTGTGGGACCCCCTGGCTTTGGTGGAAAGGTTCTGATGCTGCTGCTCCAGATTTTACATGTTGCCATCTACCAGCCAGATATGATCTACACCATTCCAGGGCATTGCCGCAGATGCCCTTCTCTTTTAGTCGTTCCAGGAGAAGCTTGTGACTTACTGAGTCGAAAGCTGCAGCAATGTCTAGGAAGACAAGAACAAACCCTTGACGGATGTTATTGATACCTGTGATTATATTACTGTAGAGGGTGGTAAGGAGGGTTTCTATGCCATGAGACTCCCTGAATCCATGTTGGCAATGGTCTAGTGGGGCGGCGGAGTCTATGTGATCTTGTATTTGTCTCTGTACCTCTTTCTCAATTATCTTAGCTAGGAGAGGTATGCTGGCTATAGGTCTATATGAGTCAGCCTTCTGGGGGTTTAGCTTGATGTTTTTTTAAAAGAGGTCTGATTGAAGTATATTTGAGGGCTGTAGGGAACAATCCAGTTGTGAAAGATAGGTTCATAAGTCTTGTTATGAAGGGACTGAACTCGTTGCATAGCTCCTTTATCCAGAAGGCTGGGCAGGGGTCAGTTTGTGCCATGATGGTATTGAGAGACGTGATAGTGTCCTCAACGTATTTCCTGGATGGCATGGAGAACATAGACAAGGACATTGGGCAGGCTGACTCTTGTGAAGTGACCTCGGAGACCTTATCTGTCTGGAGAAGTTTAGACTGAAGGTAGTCGGCGAAATCTTGTGGGTGAATCTCATCTTGCTGCTCCAGGGATGGTTTCTTAGATAAGGTCTTGACTAAACTGAACAGATCGCGTGGCTTGTTCAGTGATCTTTTGAGTGTGTCAGTGTGAAACTGCTTCATTTTCATCGTGATTGTATCTCGGTGGATCGCTAGGTGACGTTTGTAGGCTGTTTGATCCTCTATGGAGTGCGATCGGCGCCATCGTTTTTCAAGCCTCCGTAAATGTGTGAGAGATGACCGCAGCTCTGGGGAGTACCATGGTGCAGACTTTCTTTTCCTTGGGATGTTGTTAGGATTAGGACATTGTGTGATAGCGCTGAGGTTGCTATTCCAGGCGGAGATCAGATTTGAGGTTGAGTGTTGTATTGTTGAGGAGTGGGCAGGTCTCTGACAATATGAGTTCTCTATTGAAAGGTCGGAAACTACGTGCTGAGGTTCTTGCGGAGCTGCTCAGCTTTGTGTTGTCTTTCGATTGTTTGCCTTGAATGGGTATCTGGAAGTTGATTAGCTTGTGGTCCGACCAAGGTACAGAGGTAACCGACTTCACTAGGTCATGAATTGGATCAGGGACTGACAATGGGGTGAACACCAGGTCTAGAATGTTTCCCTTTAGATGTGTGGGTTTCTCGATTATTTGTTTGTATCCCAGATCTTTGATAGCTTCCAGGAGGGCGGACGCCTGATTGTGTTGTAGAGAAGGGAGATTGAAATCTCCTAGTATCCAATTTGGTGTGGTAGGGTTGTGGGTATTGGCAGCTAGGTCTAATATAGTTGGGAGATCGTCAGGGGAGGATGAAGGGGCTCTTTATAACAGGATGATGGCGCACAGCTTGTTTGCAATGGTTACTGTGTCCAAGTTGTTAGTGCTAGTGGAGTCAATCGTATGGAAATGGAGGTCCGTCTTGAGGATGAGCGCTCCACCTCCTCTCTTATTTTCCCTGTGCTGTGTATGTATGGAGAAGTTGGGGGGAAGGAAATGATTGAGGAGGACGTTGTCCTCACATGATAGCCAAGTTTCTGTGATCATGAGTATATCCAGATCATGGGAGGATATGATGTCTGAGATGAATGGCCATTTCTTACGGATTGAGCGTGCATTTATGAGGGCACATTTTAGGCTTGGTGGAAGGGGGGTTTCTTCTTGCTTGGTTTTCTTAAGAGTGTTGGAGTGCAATGTGTAGCAAGTGAGAGTGGCGGGTGTGGGCTTCCCCTTTTGGGTAGTGATAGGGGGCCCCTGATCCTCTTCTCCCATGGCTCTGCAGAATAGGAATCTGATTGGGTATGGGGGATAGGGCAAAAGAGTTACCGAGCCATCCTGTGAGGAGGTAACAGCTGACTAAGGCAAAGCGGAGGAGGGCCATTTTGAAATCTTCTATTGTGTGTGATAGAATGAAACGTGTGTGCAGATCAACTGTTACAAGAGGCTATTACAGTAGGCTGACAGAAGCGCTGTTTCGATTGGCAGGATAGTGCAGAAGATAATTCGCTATTCGCTAAACAGTCATGTAAGTGTCGTGGGTGGGTTACATAACTGGTAACAGACACAAAACACAGATGTTTGTTTTGATAAGCATACAAGTATATGACATGGGTATGAAATCAGTAGGAATGCATGAAAACAGGCAGGTATCTATATCATGTAAATGAAGGAAGGCAGGCAGCGAGCAGTTATAATAGCGGAACTGTTAGGTTAACAGGTATCCACAAATAATTTGCTCTATTGGGTAGACTAACATTTAAATGCGGTTATAACATTTCGCTAGGTGACTAATCTGAGTCATAGTTAGTATAGTCACGCTGGGCTGGATCTTAATTTATTTATTTTATTTATTTATTTATAGACTTTTATATACCGCACTATTAGGCATCAGCGCGGTTCACAAAAAACAGTGAGATACACAATTCAACAGTACTTTGTGTTTACAGAAAACAGGAGAATATATGGGCATTAATTATGGGCATCGAAAAGAGTTAAAGCTCTAGAGGTACCTGCTTTGCTTGTCGGGGGATTGCGGCAATTCCTGAGACTGACGTTCATTAATTCCAGTTCAGCATGATCGGGTTCAGACTCCGTTTATAGGTCCACGCCTAAGGGCCACGCCAAAGGGCCCTCTGGTGAGGCCCTCGGGCGCGGGCCCGCCAGGCACGGGCGTGCCCGATGGCGCTTCTCTTTCAAAGGACAGGCTTGAGCCCCGATTGGGCAGCCGGCAAGATGGCTGTTCCCGCCTCCGCTGGTGTTGATTGCTCGATTCCCGGAGGGGAGAGCAGCTGGAACTGTCTGGAGTGCATCTCTCTCCTAGCGCCCGATGGCGCTTCTCTTTGAGCTTTTAGCCCCTTCAGGCACCCTTTTTCCTTTCAAAACTTACGCGGACGCTATGGCCTCTTTAATCCACCTAGCAATGGACGCCTTGGATGCCGCGTCACCCTTTCTGGGTCCCCAAAACTGGACAAAGAGCCTGACTTGCGGAAACCTGCTGACCTCTTAAGATACTTCTTTAACGCCCTACGCACATCCAAAGAATGAAACCTACCAGCAGTGGAGCCCTCCGCCAACTCCTCGAACACTGGTAAAGAAACCACCTGATTCAAGTGAAAAGGCGAGACCACTTTAGGCAAAAAGTATGGTACTGGTCTCAAAACCACCTTTGTATCATAAAAGGACAAAAACGTCTTCCTACAGGACAAAGCCTGCAACACCGAGATTCTTCTAGCCGAGCAAATCGCCACCAGGAAGACCACCTTGAGCGTGAGATACTTCAAAGATGCTCTTGACAACGGCTCAAACGGTGCATGCCCTAATGTTTCTAAAACATAAGGGAGACTCCACTTTGGTACTACCTGTCAAACTGGTGGTCTCAAAAAACACACCGCTCTCAAAAACCTCTTGACGTCCGGATGGCCCCCAGTGCCACTCCTAATACCTTTCCCCTATAACAGGACAGCACCGCTACGTGCACCCGCCAAGGATGTGGCCACCAAGCCTGTCTCCACACTATCTTGCAAAAACACTAACACCTGCAGGGTTGACGCTCTAACGCTTGCACCTGTCGGTTTTCACGCCATGCTTCAAATACGAGTCAGATGCAAACATATGCTAAGGAGGTTGATTTCTTTCTTGCCTTCAACAACGTGCTGATCACCAATGCAGAGTATCCTCTTTTCCTTAATCTCGCCCTCTCAATAGCCAAGCCATAAGCGAGACCTAATCCACGTGAGGCATGAGCAGAGGACCCTGAGACAAAAGATCCGTCCGACACAGGAGGTGCCATGGTCTCTCCACCAAGTCGCATCAAATCCACGTACCAAGGCTGCATCGGTCAATCCGGCGCTATCAAGATCACCTGCCCTCTGTGGCGCTCGATGCGCTCCACCACCTTTCCGATTAACACCCAAGGTGGAAACATGT
This sequence comes from Ichthyophis bannanicus, assembly GCA_033557465.1. Classification (NCBI taxonomy): domain Eukaryota; kingdom Metazoa; phylum Chordata; class Amphibia; order Gymnophiona; family Ichthyophiidae; genus Ichthyophis; species Ichthyophis bannanicus. The sequence goes on from CM066031.1 coordinate 1,222,683,942, forward strand.
AGAGAACCTCCTCCCCCGGCCACACCTGTATGAGCGCATCCAGGCCTTCCGACATTCTCTCTTTTCTTCTGCTGAAAAATCTATAGACTTTTGCAGACTGAAAGGTTGCCATGAGATCCATCACCGGCGGCCCCCAACGCTGCACCAACATCTTGAATATGTCTTGATGAAGGATCCACTCCCCCGGGTCCACCTTCACTCGACATAAGAAGTCGGCTTCACATTGTCCACTCCCGCTACATGTGCTGCCGACAACGCCAAGAGGTTTACCTCTGCCCACTCGAACAACTGTTCGGCTTCAGTTTCCATTGGAACACTGCTCGTGCCGCCTTGCCGATTGATGTAGGCCACTGCCATTGCATTGTCGGACAACACTCGGATCCCCTTTCCACGGAGACAGAGTTGAAAAGCTTGTAGAGCCAGAGTCACTGCTCTCAGCTCCAACCTGTTGATTGACCAGCTCTTTTCCTCGATCAGACCACTGCCCCTGGGCGAAACTTCCTTCAAAATGATCTCCCCAGAAGAAGAGACTGGCATCTGTCGTTAGAGGGATCCAATCCGGCGCCTCTAAGGGCATCCCCTTCTCTAGGCACCCCGGGAGTAACCACCACTGTAACGACTGCCGAGCTTCCACCGGGCATGGCAGTCTGCGCGTCAAAGAATCGTTCTGATGCGACCAGCGTCTGAGCAGAGCCCTTTGCAATGGTCTCATGTGAACCCTCGCCCACGGGACCAGCTCTAGCGTCACCGCCATGGTTCCGAGCAACTGCAGATAATGCCACGCCGTGGGGGTTGCTCTGTTCAGAAACTGCTGGACCCAACTCCGCAAACTGCTCGCTCTGTGCTGTGGAAGGAATATTCTCCCCGCTTCTTTATCGAAGCGAGCCCCCAGATATTCTAGGTGTTGCGAGGGCACCAATTTGCTCTTTGCCATATTGATAACCCAACCAAGACTTTGTAAGAATGACACCACTCTGCTTGTAGCCACTTTGCTCTCAGCTCTGGACTTTGCTCAAATCAACCAATCGTCCAGATAAGGGTGTACAAGAACTACCTCTTTCCGCAGTGCTGCTGCCATAACCACCATGACCTTGGTGAACGTTCGCAGCGCCGTCGCTAGACCAAAGTGCAAGGCTCGGAACTTAAAATGACACTGCGGAATCGCAAATCTGAGGAACTTCTGATGCTCCTGACGAATAGGAATGTGTAGATACGCTTCTGACAGGTCCAGTGACGTAAGAAACGCCCCTTTTCTTACAGCCACGATTAGAGACCTTAAGGTCTCCATGTGAAAATGGGACACTCGCAGACAGTGATTTACTCTTTTGAGATTCAGGATTGGCTGAAAAGCCCCCTCCTTTTTCGGAACTACGAAATATATGGAGTACCGATCGCAGCCGCATTGGTCTGGAGGCACCGGCATCACTGCTCTGAAGTTGAGTAGCCTCTGCACTATCTCCTCCACAGCTCTGGCCTTTACTGACGCTTTGAAAGGAGATAGAACGAACGAATCACGACAGGCCGCTGGAACTCCAGCGCATACCATAACATATGCCATACTGGGTCAGACCAAGGTCCATCAAGCCCAGTATCCTGTTTCCAACAGTGGCCAATCTAGGTCATACGTACCTAGCAGTTTCCCCAAAAGACACAGGTTCCACAATGCTTGTACTGGGTCAAGCATTGATATCCTGGGTCCCGTCTTAATAATGGTTTATGGACCTTTCCTCCAGGAACTTGTCCAAACCTTTTTTAAACCCAGCAACACTAACAGCCTTTACCACATCCTCCGGTAACAAATTCCAGAGCTTGATTACACGTTGAGTGAAAAAAATAATTTTTCTTTTATTAATTAGTCTTAAATATTTACCCTGTAGCTTCATTGCATGTCCCCTAGTCTTTCTATATTCTGATAACATAAACAAACAATCTACATTTACCCGTTTCACTCCGTTCATTAATTTATAGACTTCTATCATATCTTCCCTCAGCCGTCTCTTTTCCAAGTTAAAGAGCCCTAATCTTTTTAGCCTTTTTCTTCATAGGAGTATCCTTCCATCCCCTTTACCATTTTGGTGGCACTTCTCTGAACCTTTTCTAACAACACTATATCCTTTTTAAGATATGGCAACCAGAATTGCACACAATATTCAAGGTGCGGTCTCACCATGGAATGATATAGAGGCATTATAATATCTTTTGTTTTATTTTCCATTCCTTTCATTATGAAACCTAGTATTCTATTTTCTCTCTTGGCCACCGCTGCACACTGAGCCGAGGGTTTTAACATGGTATCCACAATGACACCTAAATCTTTTTCCTGGGTGGTGGTTCCTAATGCGGAACCTTGCATCATGTAACCATAGCTTGGGTTGTTCTTCCCTAGGTGCATAACTTTGCACTTGTCCACATTAAATTTCATCTGCCATTTTGATGCCCAGTCTTCCAATTTATTAAGATCCTCTTGCAATTTTCCACAATCCTCTTGGGTTAACAACTTAAATAGTTTTGTGTCATCTGCAAATTTGATAACCTCACTCGTTATTCCACTTTCCAGGTCATTTATGAATATGTCAAAAAGCAACGGATCCAGCACAGATCCCTGGGGTACACTATTCACCTTTCTCCATTGGGAAAATTGGCAATTTAGCTCTACCCTTTGCTTTCTATCTTTTAACCAGTTCCTGATCCCTTCTCGAATGACCTCCAGCACCCACTGGTCTGAAGTTACCCGGACCCAGGCGTGGTAAAGCTCCCGTAGCCGACCCCCTACAGGTACCAGATCCACCCGGGTCCCCCTGACTTCATTGTGGCTTTCGTAGGCTTGAGTAGGAAGATGAAGAAGTTCCAAAACCCCTTCCTGCCCCCCGAAACCCCTGGTTTCGACTTGGAAAGCGTCCTCTCTGAGCCTGATTGAACTTAGGGAAACAAAAACGGCGATACTCCCTCTGCAGACCTCTAGATGCGAGAGCCGAGCACCCCTGCTTTGGTTTATCTTTCCCTTGGTCCCATCTGACAAAGAGGTGAATTTATTTCAATAATTTTGGGAAGGGTGCTGTGGTGATTTAGTATATCTAGTGATTTTTGGTTTATCTTCGGGCAGCCGGCCTCCCTTGGACTCTCCCAGATCCTTCACCAGCTTGTCCAAATCCTTCCCAAACAGGAGCTTCCCTCTGAAAGGCAAGCTTACTGAGCCGGGCCTTGGAAGAGCCATCCGCTGCCCAATTGTGTAGCCAAAGGCACTGACGGGTAGCCACCACCGATGCCATACTCTTCGATAAACCTCGGATGAGGTCATAATGAATATTGGCTAGGTAAGCCGTTCCCGATTCCAGTATGGACATTTCTCCAATGGTATCGTCCCCTTGTTCACCTTGGATGCCCTGTGACCAGCGCAGACAGGCCCTCGCCACCCACGCTCCACAAATGGCCGCCTGAATGGAGAGCGCATTGACCTCAAAAACTTGTTTTAACAAGGTGTCCAGCTTTCTGTCCTGTGCATCTTTGAGTGCCGCACTTCCCTCTACGGGGATAGTAGTCTTCTTTGTAACGGCCGAGACCGCGGCATCCACCTTCGGCGACTTGAACAAGTTGCGATCCTGTTCCACCAGCGGGTAAAGACGTCCCATAACTCTGGACCCCTTTAGATTTGCCTCCGGCATGTCCCACTCTTCCTGTATCATCTCCCGAAACACTCTGTGCACCGGAAACGCTCTCTGCGTCTTTCAAAAAACCTGAAGTAACAGTTCCTCTAATGTGGCATCCTCTGCTGGACCAGGGGAAGGCATATTAAGTGCCTTAAGCGTCTCCGAAATGAGAGCCAGCAACTCCTCTCTCCAGAAAACACGGACCACTCTGGCCTGGTCCTCCTTATCCGTGATTTCACCTTCCTCCACTTCGTCATCCATATCCAAGTCTTGCTCCCCTTCATCGGAGTGCAGGCCTTCCGAGACCATCGACTGATCTCTCCGCTCTTTTTCCATCCTGGCTTTCTTGGCCACGCTGCCTGGCAGCGCAGCACTCAGCGGGGTCCCCGGACTCTTCTCTCCGCATTCTGCAATCTGCTGGCTCCCAAACGCCTGCTGAATAAGTGCAACAAACTCCGGGGAAAAAATAGCCGCAAGGCCACCTGGCACGGAAGCCTGCGAGGATAGGAGATCCGGCACGGATGAAGTCCCCGCCACCGGCTCTCTAAGCGGTAATTCCAGGGAACCCGAGTCCTGTAGCTTTACTGACGCCACCTGAAGCTCCGCTTCCCCAGCCACCGAGGCCTCCCCCGTGACAGCATCCTGTACACAGCCCTTACAGACACCCGTGTCTGACAGCGCTCCCCTCTTTGATCCACAGACCAAACATAGCTGCTTAGAGGGCATCTTGCCTAAGTGGCTATACAGTCTGTCCTGGTGGCTTATAGAGGCACACAGCTGACACGTCACCTAACTGCATCAAAGACGCGATTTTTCTCTTTTTGGGGGGGGGAGGGGAACCCACTACCTTCAGCTGTCTTTTAGCCCTCCGAGCCTAAAAAACAAACCAAAACTCAAAACTTCCTGACGAAAACCAAAGCCTCTACAGGCTTTGAAAAAAATATTGCGGTTCCCACGTTGCTGCCACGCAGCAGGCCCGTTCACTGAAGTTCCCGCTTTAAATAATCGCGGCCCTTTACCTTGTCTGCTCGCTCCTGCTTGTACTCTGTGAGGAACACCGTCGTCTCCGCACTCAACCGACACGCTGCTTTCAGCGTCGCGAGAGAAATGTACTGCAGTCTCTCTCGTTGAATCCTCCCTCGGACGTCCTCTTCACAGCGCTAGCAGGCAAAACCTCTGCGTGCGCTGACTTGATCTAAGAGCTCTGGTTCCTCACCCCTTCAGCCTGGCTCGGCAACCGGTGACGTTTTCTCAGTCTCCAAAGCTGCTTGAGGAGGAGCAAAACCCAGAGATTGGGACTAGACTGGAGAGACGATCAGGAACTGAATAATTTTTCCAGCTGCCTAACCCAAGGTAACTTCCTGGAACTCAAGACGACCTCTTACACACACCCCAAGCAAACTAACCACACTCTCCCACGAACCACCAATTTCTATTATCCCGTGCCAACACAAACAAACCTTCACAACGTTAACTACAAGTTACCTCCCGTACTCTTCTCCTCACACACTTTCTCTTCCACCACACACACAATCCACCCCACTCACCAAAAACAGCATGCAGCTACCCCCTCCCCCCCTTTTTCAAATCACACCTCACTATCATACAACTTCACTATCTTCACACAAACTGACTATCCAGAGAAATCTCAACACAACATAGGCACTTCTCTACCCCAGCATAAGCCACATATAAACCCAAACATGTTACCCCTGATCAGTATAGAGCTTATTGCCAGATCAATAAGGAATAAAACACACACTGGCAGACCATATAGAGTAACAACAGACAGATATATAATGTATCACAGAACCATGGCTCACACCCTCTGACAAATGTTCTCCTCAACAAACACACCTCCCTCACACATGGCATTCAATTGCCCATGCACTCACAAGAAAGGAGGAGGTGTCCTTATCCTCGCAAGAAGAAACCTAAGATTCAAGATTTGATCCGCCTCAAGTACTACTCACTGTAACACTATTATCATTATGAACATGCATTTAGCTCTTAGCCTCACATACAGAGCTCCGAATGCTTCCCCGGATGAACTAACCTCTACTCTAGAATCCATCTGTGCAGTCAATATGCCTCAAACCTCTAGTAGCTCTTGGGGACTTCAACCTCAAATCTGCCACCAACAAAGATGCTGAAACCTTCCTGACTGCAATGGACTCGCTCCAATACACCCAAATTATCAATGCCCCCACACATACACACAGATCCTCGCCAGATCTCATCTTTATACAAAAACAACTTATACAACACAAGTATATTACAACCCCCTCAATAACACCAGTGCCATGGACAGAACACCACAGAATAAGAACTGAGCTACAATACCCAAGCATAACAGCACATAAAGACCATCTCCAATCAAGAAGACCATTCAAGTGCTTTAACAAGGACAAATTTCTCCAGGAAATACTCATTAACTTGAACACAGACACCAAAGATCTAAATAACCTAACTGAAGACTGGAACATGATCATATCTACAGCAGCTAAAGCACTGGAGTCCAGGGACTCCGAACCTCAAAGCTCTAAACCCAAATCCACCCCCTGGTACACAGGAGATCTGCAACGCAAAGGGAATACTACAAAGATTAGAACAACACTGGCGATAGACTAAATATAAAAACAATCCAGCTTTACCAAACAAAGCAACGAGAATACAACCATCTCATTAACCAAAGGAAAAAAAATATGCCACACAAACCTTGTACTCAAATCCACCAACAGACCCACAGAACTATTTGAAATAGTGCATACACTCACCAAGGATTCAAATCACAGTGATGAGGAAATGATACACCCACAGACCTTTGCAGATTTCCTTCAAGCTAAATTCACAACTTCCCTACAACAGAGTCCGATTAACATTCCCAAACCCTCAGAATTCAATCAAATATGGGACAGATTTAGCATCCCATCTGCTGAGCAGATTGTTCAAATCATTTCCACGTTCAACACTAGTACTGCCCCTACAGATCCGTGCCCGGTGGCCTGGATTAAATCAGCAAAGGATGATCTCAGTCACATCATACACAATACTGTTCAGCAATCCCTTACTCAAGGATTCATGATAAACACCCTAAAGGTAGCAACCATCCGCCCCATACCAAAGAACTCTACGTTAAGCAAATCAGATCCAGCTGCCTAATCGGCCTATTTCTGGCCTCCCGTTCCTGATGAAGATCGTTGAAAAAATTGTACAACATCAACTCCAGGACCATACTGACTTTCATGCAATGCACCATTAGACCCATACCAACATGGCTTTCAACCTAACCATAGCATTGAAACCCTCCTGATCTTCCTTTTCGACAAACTGATCGGAGGCATTGATAATGCCAAGATGGGACTACTAATGATTTTCATCAATATCGCCTCAGCTTTTGACACAGTCCTGCACAGCATATTACTGAGAAGACTAGAAGAGATTGGACTCCACTGCACCACTATGAAATGGTTCACCTCCTACTTAACAAAACAGACAAGACAATTTCAGGTTAAATATGGCTCCTACACCTCCCTACCATTCATAACCAAGCAGGGTGTTCAAGGTTCCTCCCTCTACGCGCTTTTATTTAATGTATACATACAACTCATCTGCTCCATCATTAATAGCCACAAGATCAACTACACAATTTATGCAGACAACATAATGATCCAATCAACCTTGAGAACCCAGACTACACAAAAATAGTCGACTGCCTTCAACAGACGTCGTACTGGCTACTTCAAACAATCTAAAGGATAAACTACAACAAAACAGAAGTGCTCATCATTACACGTAACTCTGGATTCATCTCTCCCCCCCCCCCCCACACACAACCGATCTGAACAACTACACGATACCTATTAAACCTAAGGTGAAATACTTAGGAATAACCCCAGACAAAAAAGTTAAACCTCCAGTTACACATCTCAAGATTCGAGTCATCAGATGTCTCACACCATTACTCTGTCAAGATCACTTTCACACTGTTTGCCAAGCTTTAACCACCCCCATCTTCGACAAGTGCAACCCCATATACCATGGGCTGCCAAAACAAGCACTCTGCCCCTTACAGATGGCACAAAACACTACAGCTCGAATTATAACTGGTTCCTCTAAGCACACACACAATCATCAATATAAAACAATATTAAACAGCTTTACTATCAAACAATCTCTTGGCAAACAGCCTGCAAACCCTCATCTCTTCCGACTCAACCAGCAGACCCAGGAGGTGGTGCACCACAGACACCATCTTAACCCCCAGCGCCTACACAAAAGAGAAGCAAACAACATCTGGAAGAGCATTATCTGGCTGCTCCTGCCCTACGGAACTCTTATCACCTAAAAACCACTGAAGATATCAAAGACTTTCGATAAATGCTCAAAACCACACTCTATATAGAACACATTGGTGACATTACATAACCTTGACCATAGGACACAATATATTAGCTTCTTAATCGTCCCCACCTACCTGTTCCTCCTTCCACCCCACCCCTTTTTCAATAACCCACCCAGTTCCCTTGATGAATTAGTTTTTCTATCTGTAAACAGCTCATGTTGTATATAGTGTACATTGCAAATAGCTATATACTCCACTCGACCACATTGTATGAATCCCCACTGCTAACTCCCTGCATGCCCCCCCCGCCCTTGTTTGATATAACACATTTAGTTGTATTGTAAACCGCTTTAAGGAAAAGGCGGTATAGAAATCCTTTTAAATAGAATATTTAATATGAACTCTTTGTGATTTCTCCTATACTCAAATTAGTAAAATGCACATAATAAGTTTGCACCTTTACATTGAACTGATAGCAAATAACAGATTTAGTTACCATTGGTAATCTAGCAATCGCTTCACTTTAATTAGTAAAACACAATCATTAAAAGGGATTAACAGCATTTTCCATAATCCTTTTCTTAGTATTCTCATTAAGTTTCCTTCTCACCAAAGTCAGGCTTATGCTACTCTAGTTCCAACCCCTCATATCTATGTCCAGTGAGAAATTAAAGTAGGATAGTTACTGGAGCAGAAAACACTCATGGAGCTCCCTCAATTTCTCCTTGCCCTTACAATTCCATTTTTGCTAATTCCCCTTCCCTTCAAAAGCTGAAGGCAATGCCTAATTTCTTCTAGGCACCTCCTCAGCTTTGTCAGATGGGCTTGTCTGTTCCCCTCCTCTTTCTGTAATTTTTTGCACTTTCCAAATGTTAAATCTTCATGCCATTGCAGGAATTGCATAGAAGGAGACTGAAAATGCATCTCCTTTCTTTCATCTACTTCTTGATGTAAAGACTTACTGCCTTTAATTCATTTCCATGCGGTTCTTCCACATTCTCCATCTTGGCAGAGACTCCCTCACATTACACAAAATGCTCATCCAATTTTTTTCAGTTAGCAACACCCAGGAATCCCACCTCCAGGTGGTCTAGCACTGCCAATGAAATTGAACTAGACGACTGATTTTCAAAGTAAAACCTCTGAGACAGCATGGTCCATGAATGCTGACTACTATCCAATTTCTTTTTTTTTCTTGGGGGGGGGGGGAGGAGGAGGTTCTCTGCCAGAGACCAGTGCATAGGAAACAGTGCCAGAGGGCATATGAATGGACAGAATTTTCTGCTGCATCAGCTCAAACACCCCCCCCCCCGGTGATATCTTGCCTTCTCCCTCTCAGGGACAGTTACAACAGGCTCCCCCTTGTAGAAGACACAATGTGGTACCACACGGGATGTACAAAAGCTGAAGAAACACCATCAAGGAAGAACTGAGTCTAAACTGCTGCGCCACAGATAAAACAAGGGCCCACTGCCACCATCAAGATGGAGAGAGAGATTTATTTATTTTTATTTATTTATTTATTTATCTATTTCTTCTATACCGCCCCTTCCAGAGATCAGGGGCGGTTTACATGGAACAATTGTATACATTCGTATAACATTACATAGAACAAGAACTTTTTAACTTTTTACATATAACTTTTTAACTTTTTACATAAAACAGTACAGTAAGTTGTTAAAACTATTTACAGGGTGTATGCTTTTGTTTACAGGGGAATGTCAGCGAGCTGACATTGCTATTATAGATGTTATTTACAAAAAGGTTAGGATATATGATTTAGTATTCAAGTGTGTGTGTGTGTGTGTGTGTGTGGGTGTGTGTGTGTGGGTGTGTGGGTGTGTGATGGAATTTATTTCCATTTTTTCGTGGGTTGTTTGGGGTGTCTTTGGGGGCTGTTTGAAGGAGGGGTTGTGTGTGTTAATTGTGTGTCTGCAGGTTTTTTTGTTTGTGTGCCTGTGGACGCTGTGTGGCTGGACTTGGAGGGTAGGGGATTCCGAAATGCTCAGAGAATAGGTATGTCTTGAGTTCTTTCCTGAATTGGGAGAGGTCTTTTATGATTCGGATGTCTATTGGGAGGTCATTCCAGAGTGTGGGAGCGGTGAATGTGAAGGCTCTGGCACTGGTGGATTTTTTAGTCCTCGTGAATGTTTTTGGCAGCTCTAGAGAGAGGGTTGCATTTAGTCTGCGGGCTCTTGAATCATTTGGGGCGTGGAGGAGTGTAGATAGATGGGAGGGGGCAATATCGTTTAGTAGTTTGAAGGTTTGAAGAGAGATGTTGAAGCCTAGAAGTCTGGCTGTTGCATCAGAGACCAAACAGACTGGGAGATACCTGTACCCGAGAAGGATGCAGAAAAATGATTAAATCAGTCTCCTAGAAGGACTAAATGCTAGGTCTTTTGAGGATGAGAAAGGAGATGTCATATTGATGGGGTGGTGAGCACAGAAATAGGAATTCTGACAGCAATGGAGGGCCCAAAGAGGGGGATACTGAAGATGAAAGAAGAGGAAATACTAATGGTGACACTAGTGCAGACCATGGGGGAGGGGGATAATACTGGCAGCTACAGGGGAAGGAGAGATCGCAATATTGATGCTGGGAGAGCAAAGAGGGGATACTAGGTAGAAATTTAAAAACGTTGATGTTGACTGTGGGGCGTGAGAAAACAGGAAGAAAGATACTCAGCAAGAAGAAAGAAAGGAGAATGTTGGCAGGCAGCCTCTGGGAAGAAAAATTTATTGAAAAAAAAAAAAAAACCACACACACACACTTATTACAAGGCAGAATGATGAGACAGTATAGGGTTCAAGAAAAACTGATGGCATAAGATGGAGCGGATAAGAGCAGAAATTGGTGGAACAAGGTTGGAGAGAGGAAAAACTGGTACTTAAAAAAAGGATACTGCGAGATTGGTAGGAAAGTTTTTTTGTCAACTCTTCCAGCAAGATAGAAGGTAGTCAAGACAGCCTGCTCAACCAAAGCAGCATCTTTTTGATTCAAGCCTCTGGTCAAAGCCAGTGCTTTCACAAAATCTACACACCGACATATTTTTAGGTGACTGGATTTACTTATTCTTGCACCAGTGGCAAAAGATAACCTGTGATTATTATGCTATTGGCCTGGGAATCGGTGGTCATGAACTGAGGTTTCTCATGCAACCACTCAATAGTAGTGAAGCATGGTATAACCACCCCTTTTTCTCTGTATGGCTTTATGATCTGGAAGTGAACTTGTGCCTTGTTCCGATTATCCTACTTGGGACCAGCCCCAAGAGTTGAGGTCTAATCTGTGCTGGTTTGTTAGCAGAACACTCCTTTACAGTTGGAAAAGAAGTAATTAGACCTTACCTGCTAATTAGTATTCCTGAAGGATCTCCAGTCTAGTCCCTTTCTTCTGGGTTGTGCTCCTCTTCTAGCAGCTTTGGAGACTGAGTATGTCATTCTTTGATCCCTCAGGATATATCAGGGGTCTCAAACTCAAATTGCTTTGAGGGCCGAATGAGGACTTGTAAAGTAACCCGGGGGCCGCATAAGACACGGGGCCTCATTTGCATAAACATTTGCATAATGTTGCATAATGAGTGCATGGATAAGAAAGACTAGAAATTTCTATATTACTATAATCCAGTGCCAACCGCCAGGCACATTAGGAACTACTACTAACACTGCCCATTTGGAACCCATAGCAAACCCCCCGTATCATAACAGCACTACCAGGACTCACAAAGCACCAGACCCTACCTATCAAAAGGCAACACTGCAAATATTAAATCAACATTTTCAGAGACAATACATGACCTACTGGGAAAAGAGAACAAGTAGCAATGTCAAATAGGAATTACACAGAATACCTCAGCACTGTAGAAATAAACTATAAATTAATTTCTTGTACTAAAGCACAGACATTAATGATGCACATTTCCCAGAGCTGACATATTCCAGTTAATAATTCAAAATAAAGAGATATTTTTCTACCTTTTGTGCATTTTTTTCAGTTGCAATTGCTCCAGCCACTTCTGGTTTCTTCGTGTCTTCTGCTATCTCCATCGTCTGCTGTCCATTTGTCCTTTCTTCTCTCTTCTAGTTTTTTTTCCATTCTCTCTCTCTACATCTGCTTTAACATACTAATCTTTCTCCTTTTGCTCTTTCCTCATTCCTATTTCATCCACTCAAATTTTACCCCTCCATCCTCAATCCCCACTTACTCTCCCAATACCTGGCCAATTGTAGATTTGTCTTCTCTGCCAGACAAAATATTTTTCCCCTCTCCATTTCACTTTCCCAGCTCCATCCCATTCTAATCCTCCCCAACATCAGCTCCCTTCTAGTTCCAGCCCCACCCAGCATCTGCTCCTTTCTAGTCCTGCATCAGTCCATTTCCAGTCCTATCCTAGCCTCACCATCAGCCCATTTCCAATCCTAGCCCCCCATCAGCCCATTTCCAATCCTAGCTCCCTCCCCTCACAGCCCATTTCCATTCCAAGCCCCCTCCCCATCAGCCATTTGCAGTTCAGCCCCCTTCCACTCAGCCCATTTCAGTCCTAGCAACCCCCCAGCCCATTACCAGTCCTTAGACCCCCCATAGCCCATTACCAGTCCTAACCTCCCCATAGCGCACTTCCAGTCTTACCCCCCCATCACCCCATTTCAGTCTTACCTCCCCTCATAGGCCTTACCAGTCCTAACCCCCCAATCAGCCCACCTCCAGTCTAACCCCCATCACCCCATTTTCAGTCTTACCTCCCTCATAGGCCATTACCAGTCCTAAGCCCCCAATCAGCCACCTCCAGTCCTAACCCCCATCTGCCCATTTCCAGTCCTAGCCCCCACCATAGCCCATTACCAGTCATAACCCCCCCCTGCCCATAGCCCACTTCCAGTCCTAACCCCCATCTGCCCAAGTCCAGTCCTAGCCCCCACCATAGCCCATTACCAGTCATAACCCCCTCCCTGCCAATAGCCCACTTCCAGTCCTAACCCCCATCTGCCCACCTCCAGTCCTAACCCCCATCACCCCATTTTCAGTCATAACACCCCCCCCTGCCAATAGCCCACTTCCAGTCCTAGCCCCCACCATAGCCATTTCCAGTCCTAGCCCCCACCATAGCCCATTACCAGTTATAACCCCCCCAGCCCATTACCAGTCATAACCCCCCCCATCCAATAGCCCCCTTCCAGTCCTAAAGGAGTTTTTCTGTTTTTCAGTCGTTGGCCCCTCCGTAGCCCATTACCAGTTATACCCCCCCCAGCCCATTACCAGTCATAACCCCCCCCTGCCAATAGCCCACTTCCAGTCCTAACCCCCAATACCCCATTTCAGTCAGCCCCTCCATAGCTCATTACCAGCCAGCGAAGGAGGGAAACAAAAAAAACCCCAAAACCCTGGCTTCTGCTGATGCCGTTGCCGCCGTGGCAGCGGCAGAATCAATTGTCAAATTAAAAAAACAACTGACGTCTGCTGCTCATGCAGAAAAATCAGCTGTCCTGCGGCCCCTTCCCCTCTGCCCGGAGATCCGACTCTGCTCTATCAGCGGCGTGCTTTTTCAAGCCGCGACGAGAGTATTCCCCTCTCGCGCGTTTAAGCCTATTCACTTTTCAAGCCGCGCGAGGGGGAATACTCTCTTCGCGGCTTGAAAAGCACGCCGCTGATAGAGCAGAGTCGGATCTCCGGGCAGAGGGGAAGGGCCGCAGGACAGCTGCTTGAGCAGCAGAAGTCAGTTTTTTTTTTGAATTTGACAATTGATTCTGCCGCTGCCACGGCGGCAACGGCAGCAGCAGAAGCCAGGGTTTTGGGGGTTTTTTTGTTTTCCTCCGTCGCGGGCCGCACAAAGTTGTCTCGCGGGCCGCGTGTTTGAGACACCTGGGATATATAACCACTGGCACCACCCACCAGCTTCAGTATCCTGTTAACAAAGCAGACCTAACAGAGAGGCAACTAAACAAACATGACTAAACTATAAAACTTTAACCAGAAGAACACTCGCCACCCCCCCCCCCCCCAGGAAGGGACGACCCATCCCCCCTACAAAGGGGAGGCTTACCTGACCCCTGGCCTTCCCATACCGAACGCCAAGTCAATTTCCATTGAGATATCAGTGCCCTGAAACTGCCTCATCCACCTCGGCACCGAAACTGAAAGAAAAAAAAACACCTCTGCCAAGCCAACCATCCCTCTGAACTTCTTCTCCGTCTTTGGCCCAGAACACTTCTCTTTATCACTCTGGGCGGGAACAGGGACTAGACTGGAGATCCTTCAGGAATACTAATTAGCAGGTAAGGTCTAATTTCTTCATCGGTACCGCGAAGCACAGAAACTGCTGATGAGAATCCCTGATGGGAATGTGCAGATATGCCTCTGTGAGGTCTAGAGACATTAAGAATTCCCCCTGCCGGACCGCCACGATCACTGACTTCAGTGTTTCCATCTGGAAATGGCGAACCCGCAGGCACCGATTGACCCTTTTCAGGTCCAGAATTGGTCTTAGGGAGCCCTCTTTCTTTGGAACTACAAAATAGATGGAGTATCGACCTAAACCGCATTGGTCTTTCGGGACCGGGACCACCGCTTCCAAGGCTAGTAGCCTTGACAATGTCTCCTGCACCGCTGCCCGCTTGGCCTGAGACTTGCAAGGCGACTGGACGAAAGCAGGGAGAACTAGCCTCGCAAATTCTAGGGCATAACCATCCTGTACTACCTCCAAGACCCACCGGTCGGATGTAACCCGGGCCCAGGCGGGAAGGAACTGCCACAACCGACCACCCACCGGCAGCACCTCCACCTGAGCCCCCGCAGCTTCATTGAGTCTTTCTGTGGACGGAGGCGGAAGGAGAGGTCCCAAAACCTCTTCCCGCTCCCTGAAACCACCGGAAGCCTTGCCCCCTCAAAGCAAAACGACCCCTCTGAAAGGAGGTCTGCCGAGCTGGACGAAACTTGTGGGAGTCTCTCTGCTGAAAACGTCCCTGGCCCGCAAATTGACCCTGCTTAGGCCTATCCTCGGGCAATCTGTCCCCTTTCGACTCCCCTAACTCCTTCACCAACTTGTCCAACTCCTCTCCAAACAGAAGTTTACCCTTAAAAGAGAGTCTACCAAGCTGGGCTTTTGACGACCCGTCTGCCGCCCAATTGTGAAGCCAAAGGTACCTCCGAGCCGCTACCACAGATGACATTTTTGGACAGAGACCAAATAAGACCATATTGACTGTCCGCCAGATAGGCCACCCCGGACTCCAGTTTAGCAGCCTCTCCCTGCGGTCCAGTCAAAGGATCCTCTGTCATTCTCAGCTGCTGAGACCACCTCAGGCAGGCCCAGGCCCTGCACGCAGACGCCTGAAGCGCCAAAAGCACTAATGTCAAAGGCTTGCTTCAACAACGCATCCAGCTTTTTGTCTTGGGCATCCTTTAAGGCTGTACTGCCTTCAACCGGAATCATAGTCTTCTTGGTTACTGCGGAAACCGCCGTATCCACTCTCGGAGATTTAAACAACTCCTCCTCCGCTTCGGGCAGAGGGTACAAGCGCGCCATAGAGCACACGCCCCTCAACCCTGCTCCGGCTGATCCCACTCTTCTTGAATCATTTGCCGTACCACTTTATGGACAGGAAATACCCTCTGGGATTTCCTTACGCCTGGATTAAGGGATCTTCCAACTCCTCTTCTTGATCAGGGACGCCCGCCATGTTAAGCACCTTCAGGGACTCTCCAATTAAGGCTGACAGCTCTTCTCGTCGGAAGACCCGTACAATTCTCGCCTGCTCCTCAGGGATCTCTCCCTCCTCCAGCTCTTCTTCTTCCCCCTCATGCTCGGACATTTCTCTTTCCAGAGTTTCCGAATCAGGGGAAAGAGGGTCCTCTTCTTCCAAGGCCCTGGCCCACTTGGATGGAACCACCGTCTCCACCAGTGATTTGGCCTGTGCCTCCCACTTTTGAGTGCGCCCTCGAACCCCCTGCTGGCACAAACAAAAGGCTTTATGCAACAACAAAACAAACTCCGGGGAAAACTCGTCCCCCTGGCCTACCTCTGCCAAGGAGGTCCCCGGTTGTGGCTGAGACACTCCAAGCTGCTCCAAATTCAAAGAGGGAGCCGAAGTTTCCCCCAGGAGACCTTCCAGGGGTTCCACAGATGCTCGAGAAGCCCCAGTCTCCGGGTCTGGAGAACCACCAACCTGAAGCCCCTGCTCCATTGAGGCCGCTTCCATGGCGCAGCCCCTACAGACTCCTGCCTCGGAAACCGAACTTTTGCGGGCTCCACAAAGCAGACACTGAGGTCTGGCTGGCATCTTGCTCCAGTAAGAAACATGAACCCTTCACTCTTTCATATATAAAGCCCACACACAGACTGTCCCGCCAAAGTTCTTGCAGCGGGAAATTGCCGATGGCCTCCTCTCCACGAGCCGAACGGCGCTTGGCTCCCCCCCCCCAGCGCTCACAGGTGCACAAAAGCGAACACAAACAGCCTGGACTCACTTACGCTGGGCCCCGCCGCCACAGACCTTGACGGCACACGAGGCTGAGGCAAATTTCTCCCCTGATCCGGCCCCTCTTACCTCATGGTTGTCCCGGCTTGATGCCCTGACACTTCGAGGATCACCAGAAGAGCAAGCGGGGGCCTAACGCCTTCCCGCCCTCGTGCTCAGCCGTCTCCTAGGCTTCTGCTATGAGGCGGGAGGCAGCTCAGCTGCGCTGAATCGTTAAGGGACCCGGCGGAAAAATCCTTGCCCGTCTCTTCTTTGCTTCTTTTTTTTTTTTTTTTAAACGCGGGCCTTGCTATTCCCAGGCAAGCCTCCTCTTGCCCCACTGCCCCGACTGAGGAGGCGGCGGGGGGGGGGGGGAGGGCGTCTCTTCTTCCTATCACCTTCACCCGCAAAAGCAATCAAGGCAAAGGAAGAACTAAAGGTAAAACAAATCAAAACCAAAAAGAAAGTGGACATGAACTAAATTCCCTAAAAAAAACTAAAGTCTCTCCAGTAAGCCTTCCTGGCTTAATGCTCCTAGCTGCATTGGAGACTGAGTATACTGAAGCTGGTGGGTGGTGCCAGTGGTTATATATCCTGAGGGATCAAAGAATAATGTACTCAGTCTCCAATGCTGCTAGAAGAGGAGCACAACCCAGAAGAAAGGGACTAGACTGGAGAGAGGCTTAGGAAGACTGCAACTAATACAGAACACTGCTGTGAAGTAATGTAAAATGCTTCAATAATGTTTCCTTCTTGTTGGTCAAGGAACATTGGTTACCTTTCGTATTCAGGAGAGAATACAGAATGCTGATTCTGGCACCATAAGGCCTTTTATACAGGCCTTCTACTCTGACCTCTTTGCCAATTCCTTACTGCCTCACAAATTCCCAGAGAGCATCTCAGAGGAATTGGCTTAGTATCCCCCCATCCTCAACAGTAGATAGAAAGCTTCTTTTATGTTCTTAGACCCACACCATAAGTGTTATTTTCATTTTTTCGGCAAGCCTTCTCTGATACTGTTGTCACTGTGCTCCTGTGTCTAAATGATAATTACACTTACCTGGTAATTGTAGTTCCTTGAGTGACGACAGTTCAGTCCTCTACCTCTGGGTTGTCAATCTCCTCCTGCAGCTAGGAGACTGGTATGTCAGAATGACGACATCACTGGATATAGCCTGCTGCACTCCTACTTCCATCCCAGTGTGAACTATAACAAAGCAGACTCAAAGGAGCAATAAATAAGTAGCTAAACATAATATAACATCTACTAACCATAAACTATCCACCTCATACGACAAGACTTTCTTACACCCTGCCTTGCCACCGAGAAGTGAACAAGGAAAGAAATTGAACTAATCCAGACTTACCTGTAACCATCTGCCGCTGGCTACCAAATGGGGATCCCTCTCGAATCATCCGGGTGGGAAGGAGGACTGAACTGTCGTCACTCAAGGAACTACAATTACCAGGTAAGTGTAATTATCATTTCCTTATCGTTCCTCCAGTTCAGTCCTCTACCTCTGGGATGTACCAGAGCAGTAATCAACGGGAGGGACCCTTCCAACCGGCAGATAAGACCGCCGACCCGAAACGAGCATCCGAAGCCGCTGCAACATCCAGCCGGTAATGCTTGCTGAATGTATGTAGAGACGACCAAGTCGCCGCCCTACAAATGTCCCCTGGCGGAACCAAACTGTGCTCCGCCCAAGAAGACGCCTGTGCTCTGGTGGAATGCGCCCGCA
Source organism: Ichthyophis bannanicus (assembly GCA_033557465.1). NCBI lineage: Eukaryota > Metazoa > Chordata > Amphibia > Gymnophiona > Ichthyophiidae > Ichthyophis > Ichthyophis bannanicus. The sequence goes on from CM066031.1 coordinate 1,222,702,130, forward strand.
GTCCCACAGGCACGACCCAACCTTGAAGCAAATAAGCGGAAGCAATCGCTTCTCTAAGCCAGCGGGCAATGGATGCCTTAGCCGCTGCCTCACCTTTGCGCACTCCTCCGAAAAGAACAAACAACCGCTCAGACTGTCGGAAGGACTCCGTGACCGTCAAATACTGACGCAATGCTCTCTTCATGTCGAGACGACGAAGATTGCGATCTGACTCGTCGCCCCCCAGTGACCCCAGAACGGGCAAACACACCGCCTGGTTCAAATGAAAGGGAGATACCACCTTAGGCAAAAAGGACAGGACCGGACGTAAAACCACCTTCTCCCTGGAAAAAGACAAGAATAGCTCTCGGCACGACAACGCTTGAAGTTCCGAAACTCTCCACGCCGAACAAATCGCCACCAGAAATACCGTCTTTAACGTCAAATCCTTCATCTGAGCCGTTGCGTCGTGCGTCAAGGGAGACTTGGCTAATGCCGTGAGAACGAGATTGAGATCCCATGGCGAAACGCACACCCTACGCGCCGGGTGCAAACTAGCGACCGCCTTCAGGAAGCGACTTATATCAGCGTGAGCCCCTAAAGGCACTCCCATTGACCTTGCCCCGATAACAGGAAAGGGCTGCCAACTGGACGCGCAAGGAACTTGCCGCAAGACCTTTGTCAAATCCGCCCTGTAGAAATTCCAAGACCAATGGAATCGAAACCGAGGCCGCCCGTACCCGATGCCTCGAATACCAATCTTCAAAGATATGCCAGACTCGCACATATGCCAAAGAGGTCAAATGTTTACGAGCTCTAAGCAAAGTTGCCACGACCGCCGAGGAATAACCTTTCTTCATCAGCTTAGCCCTCTCAATGGCCATACCATAAGCGAGAACCGATCCATCTGAGGCATGAGCAGAGGCCCTTGCACCAACAGATCACTGGCAGCCGCCAGGGTTCACCGTCCAAGAAACGTATTAGGTCCGTGTACCAAGGACGCCTCGGCCAATCGGGCGCAACCAAAAGAACTTTCCCTGCATGCGCTCCGATCTTCTGAATCACTCGGCCTATCAACGCCCATGGTGGGAAGACATACAGGAGGCCGACCGTCGGCCACTGACGAAGCAGCATGTCTATGCCCTCCGACATTCGTTCTCGCATTCAGCTGAAGAAACACCCGACCTTTGCAGACTGGAAGGTCGCCGAGATCCATGACCGGAGTTCCCCAATGACTGACTATCTGTTCGAAAACCTCGGGATGCAACTCCCACTCCCCTGCATCCACCTGCACCCTGCTGAGGAAGTCCGGTGACATTGTCTTTTCCTGCAATGTGCGCCGCCGAAATCGCAGACAAGCGAATCTCTACCCACGCGAACAACTCGTCGGCCTCTTCCTCCATCGCGGCACTCCTCGTGCCGCCCTGGCGGTTGATGTACGCCACCGTCGCCGAGTTGTCGGAGAGCACCCGTACGGGTTGTCCGCGTACCATGTCCTCGAACGCCTGAAGGGCCTGGAAAACCGCACGAAGCTCCAGCCGGTTTATCGACCATGAAGCCTCCAGGGGAGACCAAAGCCCCTGCGCAAACTGGCTCCCGCAGTGGGCTCCCCACCCGACTAGACTGGCATCTGTCAACAACAGAAGCCACTCCGGTTGTTCCAGCGGCATGCCGGCAGTCAACAACGAGCGGAGAAGCCACCAACGAAGAGACTGCCTGACTTTGCTCGGGCAAGGAAGACACTTGCTCAACGAATCAGTCTGATGCGACCAGCGGCGGAGCAGCGCTCTTTGGAGAAGTCGCATATGAATCTTGGCCTAGGGAACCGCTTCCAACGTTGCCGCCATGGTTCCCAGCACCCGGAAATAATCCCACACCGATGGTGCTGGCACCGACAGAAACTGCTGCACCAGGGACCTCAAGCCCTCGGCCCGCTTGTGCAGCAGAAACACCTGCCCGCTCTGTGTGTCGAACCGGACCCCCAAGTATTTGAGGTCCTGGGTGGGCTGTAAATGACTCTTGGCTGAATTGACTACCCAACCCAGCTCTTGTAAAAACTTCACCACCCGGTCTGTCACCCGGAGACTCTCCTCCTCGGATTTGGCTCGAATCAACCAATCGTCGAGATATGGGTGGACTAGAATCCCTTCTTTGCGCAATGCCGCTGCCACCACCACCATAATTTTGGTGAAGGTCCGCGGCGCCATTGCCAAACCGAACGGCAAAGCTTGGAACTGATAGTGGCCCCAAGGAAGAGCGAACCGCAGAAACTTCTGGTGAGCTTCCCGAATGGGAATGTGCAAATACGCCTCTGTCAGATCCAGAGACGTCAAGAATTCTCCGCGCCGCACCACCACTATGACCGACCGCAACGTCTCCATTCGGAAGTGCGGAACCCTTAAGCACCGATTTACCGCCTTCAGGTCTAGTATGGGCCATAACGTACCGCCTTTTTGGGCACCACAAAATAAATAGAGTACCGACCCATGCTGTAATCGGTTTTGGGAACTTCCACCACGGCGCCCAACTGAATGAGTCTTTCCAAGGTCGCACGAACCGCCGCCGTTTTCTTGGGACCCCTGCAAGGGGACAAAATGAATGAATCCCGCACAGGCCGAGCCAGCTCCAGTGCGTAGCCGTGTTGAACTCTCTCTAACACCCACTGGTCTGACGTGATGCGGGTCCAAGCAGAAAGAAACTCCCGAAGTCGTCCGCCTATAGGAGGCCCCTCCGCCGGGACCCGCCTCGCTTCATTGAGTCTTACGTGATGTGGATGCAGGGTTGGAGGAGAACCCTCTACTCGCTCCCCGAAACCCGCGAAAGCCCTGGGCTCGAGACAGAAACCACCGAACCGTGTCGACCGAAATCTTCTGAAATCTCGAAACTGACCCCGAACGCTTTGGCCTGACTTTCTTCTGAAATCTCGAAACTGACCCCCGAACGCTTTGGCCTGACTTGGCCTGCTTCGGTTTATCCTCGCAAAAATGTATATCTCTGGTCTTCACGGAGTGAATGATAATCCTAAATTATAACAGAAACACTCCATACAAACAAATAACCATAGTGGAAAAATCCTCTAAATTGTTTATATCTTTTTGTTAATCAAACTTCTTCCTTTCTTATTTTTCAATTGAACTGGCAGGATCCCTGGATATCACTGTTTGAAAAACTGCAAACTTGAGATACTAAATATATTATATAAAGTATATAAACCCACCAGGAGGTTTCAGACCATTAACGCGCTCAAACAAATGCTTATTTGTAAAAAGCAACAGCGCACTGGTAACATCAATAACCAGCCTGGATTTTTAGTTTTTTTTGTTGTTTATGTTTTCAGTTTTTTAAGATTGCTAATATGAACACCAGTTCTCCACCACCAAACGTGAAAACTCCTGTGAGGAATGAAACGCTATCATGGTACCGGAGGAAGCGTTGAGGCAAATAAGACACGAGATACAAAGCTAAGACTTTTTTCCTTTATTGCAAAGTCTTAAGAAACGTTTTCACGTTTGGTGGTGGAGAACTGGTGTTCATATTAGCAATCTTAAAAAACTGAAAACATAAACAACAAAAAAAACTAAAAACTAAAAATCCAGGCTGGTTATTGATGTTACCAGTGCGCTGTTGCTTTTTACAAATAAGCATTTGTTTGAGCGCGTTAATGGTCTGAAACCTCCTGGTGGGTTTATATACTTTATATAATATATTTAGTATCTCAAGTTTGCAGTTTTTCAAACAGTGATATCCAGGGATCCTGCCAGTTCAATTGAAAAATAAGAAAGGAAGAAGTTTGATTAACAAAAAGATATAAACAATTTAGAGGATTTTTCCACTATGGTTATTTGTTTGTATGGAGTGTTTCTGTTATAATTCGGTTTATCCTCGGGCAGCCGGCCTGCCTTGGACTCACCCAGGTCCTTCACCAACTTATCCAAATCTTCCCCAAAAAGCAAACCCCCCTTAAATGGAAGCTTGCTAAGGCGGGATTTAGAAGGGCCGTCCGCTGCCCAATTGCATAACCACAAAGATCTACGGGCGGCCACCACAGACCCCGTGCTGTTGGCCAGCGCCCTAATCAAGTCGTAATGCACATCTGCGAGATAGGCAGCACCTGACTCCAGGCGATCCAGCTCCTTTACCTCCTCGAGATCCATGCGCGAAGACTGGCGCAGACGCTAGGCCCAGCACAGACACACTCTGGCTACCCAAGCTCCGCAGATGGAGGCCTGCAGCAAAATAGAATCCGCTTCAAAGGCCTGCTTTAGTAGACCGTCAACTTTACGGTCCCGGGTATCCTTTAAGGCCGCACTCCCTTCGACCGGAATAGTGGTCTTTTTCGTAACAGCCGACACCACCTCGTCAATCAGCGGTGCCCAGAACCTGTCTTTATCCTTATCGGCCAAAGGATACAATCTACTCATTGTCCGAATGCCCCGAAGTCCTGCCTCCGGCTTATCCCGTTCGTCCTGAATCATCTTCTCGACGACCCTGTGCACTGGAAACACCACCTGTGTCTGACGAACCGCCTGGATGACGGGATCCTCTACCTCGTCCTCCACTGCCGTCGGTGCAGCAAGGTTCAACAGCTGCAACGTCTCTGAAATCAGGGCCGCCAACTCCTCCCTGCGGAAGACCTTAATGATTTTTGCTTGATCCTCGGGTTCAGGGATCTCCCCTTCTTCCAGGTCCTGCGAACCCTCTTCAGGATCCCATTCCGGATCTTGGGCTTCAGGCCACTCGCCCTCCGCCGGGTCTCCAGGTCTCGCTCGCTTCGGTGCTGGCGGCTCCTCGCCTCCCTCCCCAGCCGCCAATAGCTGTGGAGGTGGGGATGCCAGCGACCCGGAGCCTGCCTTCCTGCCCTGTCGCCGTAGGCAAACAGCTTGATGCATAAGCAGAACAAATTCAGGACTAAACTCTCCGAGACCTGACGCCTGGGCTACCAAAGGCTCGCCGGAGGGTCTTGCCAGCTCCTCCGATGCTGGCCCTTGCGCCAACAGCCGCGGGGAGGCAGCTTCCACCCCCGTGGGCGCGCCCTGCACCTCCGGGGACTCCTGGACTTCCATCTGAAGCTCAACTGCGGATGATAGGGCAGCACAGCCCCGGCACATCCCGGTGTCTGCAACGGTGCCCCTCCTAGTGCCACACATGATACACTGAGGCCCGGCAGCCATAACAAGGCTAGCCAGAACCCCCCCTCCCCCGGGGCTTACTTGAGCCGCTAGCCCCGCTGAAGACAGGGTTTTTTTTTAAAAATGTATACCAAGCAACTGCTATGCAGATCCTAAAACCTACTTATGTACTTGCTAAACATTCTGCTGTGAAACAATCCCCCCTCAGCCCCCCCCCCCCGATTCTGAAGGGATGGCTGAAGAGGCCCAAAAAAAAAAAAAAAAAAAAACCTACAAAAGAAACAAACAAAACAAAAGGAAGCCCCTCAAAAAACAAAGTGAACAAGGGAACAAGAGGGCAATGAAATCAAACCCTAGCTTTGCTCTGCCACGGAGTTGGAAGAGCACTTGCTGACACGCGGCTGCTTGCGGCTCAGAAAATGACCACCGCGATTGCCGACAAGGGGGGGAAAAGGGCGCCAAAAACAGCTCCAGCGCCTCCGCACTCCCAGAAAACACTTCCCCTCGAAAACCAGGCAGCCTGACGCCGTTGAGCACTTACCGACCCGGCCTGCCCCACTCCTGCCAATTCCGCGCCCGAAGCTCTGCCGCTTCAATTTACTGCCGGCCGCTCAGCCGCCGAAGGACAGACACTGCAGCCTCGAATATGCCCCCGCATAAGAAGGGCTCTCCCCCGTAGAGTCAGGGAGGAGAGACCTCTGGGCCACCGGGGAGGGGGGGGGGACTCGAAGTCATGAGCCAGAACCCCCAACAAGAAGAACTAGCCCAGGCACAGGCAGGAAACAAGAAAGCCGTGAAGTTCCCTCTTTTTTTTTTTAAAGGGACACTGCCACTAAAGAGCTCTAACCCACTTAGCAAACCTAATTTCCTCCTGGCTCCTTATCCATTCCTCCAGAGAGCCTCTTTCACAAGGCTCGTCAAGTCCTCCTGCTGCAAGGAGACTGGTCACACTGGGATAGAAGTAGGAGTGCAGCAGGCTATATCCAGTGATGTCATCATTCTGACATACCAGTCTCCTAGCTGCAGGAGGAGATTGACAACCCAGAGGACTGAACTGGAGGAACGATAAGGAATTTATCATCTATTTTTGTGTTCACGAGTGTAGCGGACACGAGCACATCATTATCACTAGGATAACTACCGTTATACTTCTTGCTCCCCTCACTTGTTTGCTACTTTCTGCTCATTCTGTGCTATTTATTGTCATGACAATTTATTATATTGTAAGCTTGCAATAATGTGCAATTCGCTATTCAAACTGCAGTATACCAAGTACACAAATACAATGCAAAATGGCCCCATTTGAAAATTAGTAAAGATTACTGAACAAGTCCATAGGGTGATCCTGAGACAACCACCAGTTCTGAGATAAGGTACGCTTTTCCCCATTTGTAATTAATTATCAGGCCAATATAAGTTTACTAAGTTACTGTATGCTAGCGCCTGCTGGAATCCACAGGCATCATGATGGAAAAATGAACACACACAAGAGAGGGGAACAGCAGACATGCAAGTCTCCCGAAAATCTTAATAGCTGCACATCAGGCGCGGGGCCCTGGCCTTATCAACTTTCCTATCGCTCTCTGTGATGCAAAACTGATCAGCAGATATGACACCACATGAATACCTGCGGTCCGGCGCTGAGCTTGCGAGACTGAGACTGCCAGATTAGCGTGAGGACACAGCAGTCCTGCCGAGAAAATCGTTTCCTAACCAAGTCTATTCCCTTTCTTTTCACCGCGGCTCCAACCCATGCCAAACGAGACAGCAGAACGAGCACGCAACTATTACGCATGCGTTGCAACACTGCACATAGCACCGACCGTCTGCAAACCGACTATTTCCGGTTTCGCAGATCCATTACGCATGCTCCATGTAAGCCTCTTCCGGAAAAGAGGGTGGGCCTTGTGGTGTGGGAAAGAGTTGTCAGTCAATCCTATTAGATCAGATAGTGTTTGAGTAGACTAAGGATAGATTGGAGCAAAAGTAGGAGACGAGTTAGTATGTAAACCGCTGCTTTGTTTTGCTTTGTCCTTGTGGCTGTGCCTGGGCTGGAAGTAGCGTGTTTGCGTGCAAGCTGTTAGTCCTACTTCGTTGCCCTAGCTTGTGGAAGGTAAAGGATGACTTTAGAAGTGAGGGGTAGCAAGTAAACAGGGGACAATAGTATTATCCAGAGTTATGAGTTTGGGGGCTTCTTATACGCTAATTGACGTTAGAAGTCCCGATTGGACCCTTACAGGTTCGTTGCTACAACGGGCTAGGACAAACAATAAAAAACAAAACAATCTTCAATGTAAAAGTAAAATTTTTATTATATCTTGCTCTCTTATAACAGGGGTCACACTGCAATTGATTACAATAAGTACAGACTTTATATACTTCTTCTAAGCCAGAAACATACATAGGGAGTGACAGGGGAGGGAAAACATCCCCAAAGTTTTCCCATGGTCACAATTTAGTCTATTGCTGACAAGCAATTTCTCTGAAGGTGGTAGTAGGTAGATACAGAAAAAAGGGTGGTGGTGGTCGGAGAGAGAGAGAGGTTTATGCAAGGGGTTTGATCTTCAAAGGCACGTTCTTCTCAGGAACTGCTGGGCTTCTTTGACTGTTCACCATTCATTGGTAGTTTGATCATAATAATTGTATTTGTGAAGGTCAGCTATGTCTGTTATCTGCAGAGAGAGGAGGAGGGTATGAGAGACATCTTACATTCAGGTCTGGACTGAGAAATGTTACTTTAGCTAAAATGTGTCAGGCCTTATGTTTCTTATTCTAGATGACAATTAAGAAATGCCATACTGGGTCAGACCAAGGTCCATCAAGCCCAGTATTCTGTTTCCAACAGTGGCCAGTCCAGGTCACACGTACCTGGCAGGGACCCAAAGTCCACAGCTTCCATAATGCTCGTCCTGGAGTAAGCAGTGGATTTCCCAGGTCCTCTTTAATAATGGTTTATGGACCTTTCCTCTGGGAACTTGTTCAAACCTTTTTTAAAATCCAGCTACACTAACTGCTTTTACTCCGGTAACAAATTCCACAGTTTCATTACACGTTTAGTGAAAAAATATTTTTTCTTATTAGTCTTAAATGGGTTACATTGTAGCTTCATTGCATGTCCTCTAGTCTTTCTACTTTTTGATGGTGTAAACAACCAATCTACACTAACCCGTTCCACTCCATTCATTAATTTATAGACTTCTATCATATCTCCCCTCAGCCTTCTCTCTTCTAAGTTGAAGAGCCCTAACCTTTTAAGCCTTTCCTCATAGGGGTATCCTTCCATCCCCTTTACCATTTTGGTGGTTCTTCTCTGTACCTTTTCTAATTCTGCTATATCCTTTTTAAGATTCGGCAACCAGAATTGCACACAATATTCAAGGTGTGGTCACACCATGGAGTGATACAGAGGCATTATAATATCCTTGGTTTTATTCTCCATTCCTTTCCTTATGATTCCTAGCATTCTATTAGCTTTCTTGGCTGCCACTGCACACTGGGCAGAGGGCTTCAATGTATTATCCACAATGAAGCCTAAATCTTTTTCCTGGGTGGTGGTTTCTAAGGTGGTACCTTGCATCGTGTAACCACAGTTTGGGTTTTTCTTTCCTAGGTGCATAACTGCACTTTCCCACATTAAATTTCATCTGCCATTTGGACGCCCAGTCTTCCAATCTATCAAGGTCCTCTTACAATTTTTCACAATCTTCTTGAGTTTTAACAACTTTGAATAATTTTGTGTCATCTGCAAATTTGATCACCTCACTCATTATTCCCATTTCCAGGTCATTTATGAATATGTTAAAAAGCAGCGGGCCCAGCACAGATTCCTGCGGTATTCCACTATTTACTTTTCGCCATTGAGAAAATTGGCCATTTAGCCGCACTCTCTGCCTTCTATCTATTAACCAGTTTCTGATCCACAATACTACACTGCATCTAATCCCGTGACTTTTTAATTTTGCCAAGAGTCTCTCATGAGGGATCTTGTCAAAGGCTTTCTGAAAATCCAGATGCATTATATCAACCAGCTCACCTTTGTCTACCTGTTTATTCACACCTTCAAAAAAATATAACAGATTAGTAAGACAAGACTTTTCCTTGGCTAAATCTATGTTGACTTTCTCCCATTAAACCATGTTTATATACATAATCAGTAATTTTATTCTTTATAGTGGTTTCTACCATTTTGCCCGGTACTGATGTCCGACTTACGGGTCTGTAGTTTCCTGGAACCCTTTTTTAAATATTGGTGTTACATTGGCCATTCTTCACTCTTCAGGTACAGTTGATTTTAATGATAGTTCACAGATTACTAATAGTAGGTCTGCAATCTCATATTTCAGTTCTTTCAGTACCCTTGGATGTATACCATTCGGTCCAGGTGATTTGGTACTCTTCAGTTTATCAAATAGTTGTAATACATCTTCCCGGTTTATCAATATTTCTTTCAAATCTTCTGATACATCACCTTTATATAATTCAGGCATGGGTAACTTTCCTACATCATCTTCAGTAAAGACGGAAGCAAAGAATTCATTCAGTCTCTCCACTATGGCCTTGTCTTTACTTAGCGTCCCTTTTACTTTTCTGTCATTCAGTGGTCCAACTGACTGTTTCACAGGTGTTTTGCTACAAATGTACTTGAAAAAGTTTTTATTCTGCATTTTCCTTATCGTTCCTCCAGTTTAGTCCTGCACCTCTGGGTTGTGTACCTCCTCCTGCAGCTTGGAGACTGGGCATGTCAAAATCATGACATCACTGGATGTAGCCTGCTGGTATCTCCCATTAGCCGCAGTGTGTCCAGTCTCCATGCAGCAGGAAGACGTAGTGAGCCTAGGTGCTGGGCTCACTTGGGAAACAGTTAGGATGCAGTTAGAGTAGCCTTAGGTTTAGAGTTAATTTGGTGCAGATACATTTATCTATTTTTTCTTTCCTTTCCGATTATTGCATTTAAAAAAAAGGATGCAGGAGCCGGATTTGAACTGGATGCGGCTGCCTTCCTCATCCTTCCTCCTTGGACAACTGGTCCGTTCCCCGGCAGCTTTCTCCTCCTGGGCTTTACGGAGGAGAGCTCTGCACTGCACAAGGCTGCTCTATCCTGTATCCCCGCCGGTCCCGGCGCGGTGGGAGTGATCGGGGTAACTTGCAGGAACAGAGGCGGATCGCTCTATGGCAGACCGCTCGCTTCTGTGTCGGGAAGTGCCGCACGGCAGCACTAGGTAAGCGATTTTGTGCAGTTCAGGGGGATTGCAGAGTCAGGGGCCTCGCTGTGTGCGGGCGCGGGCCTGGTTTGCAGCCAGGGGGTTTTGGCTTCAAGTCGGGGCCGGTAGTCTCCGGCAGCCATTTTGACCACATGGCTTGACTGCGTGGTGGGCCTCCGCTGAGCGACTCCCAGTGGCAGACTCAGATAGCGTGGTGCCTGTTAGGAAAGGATCAGGATTTTATTTAGTTATTCAGTGCATGGCTATTGATGGCCGGTAGGTAAATGGAAAGTCTTTTGGAGTTAGTAAAAAAACAAAACAAAAAAAAAAACGGGAGCAGTGCTGGGGTTTTCTCCTCAGGGATGCTGTATGCTGACGGAACCTGCATTAGCAGGAATGTAGTCAAGTGCTTTTGCTTATCTTGCTTTGGATGATTTTTATTTACTTATGGATAGTTTGTTATAGTCCTTTTCTTTATTTAACCGTTTGGTTGATGAATATGGTTCCTTGCTGACTGATACCGTTCCTTGGTTAGGTGGCCTGGAGGTTTTATACTCAGGAGTAAGGCATTGTTGTCTTTCCACAGATCTACTTTATTTTTGTTTTCTTCTCCTCTGCTTCGCTGGAAGACATGTCAGACGATGGAACCCCATGATTATATGGGAAATAGGAAAGTGAAGTTGCCTGGATTGTCACTAGCAGCACACCAGGCTTCATTACTACCGTGCTAGCTAAAATGGGATTCCCTGGAGGATGCCACCAGAACAGAAGCTGTGGCAGTTCTTTCTCCTGGGTTTAGTCTGGGGTCCCAGCTATGAGCTTGATTAGACAGCTAAGCTTCGGTATGCAGAAAGCCATAAGGTATGGCAGTCTGACCAGAGATTTCCTCTTTTTGTAGCAGTGCTGACGGGGTGCTCTCAATCTGAGGAGGTAATATTTAGGGCCACGCAAATGGTTCAGAAAGGAAAACTGCGGCTCTCAGCACATGTGAGGCTTCAGACCTGGTGGAGCTGCGAGGGGAACCATATTACAAGTTCTGCATCTCATGAGGGGAAGTTGCTCTCTAGATCTCCGTATGCAGGCATCCCAAATTTAAAATTGCAGCGGCAAGTGATCCCAGGGATGAGAGCTTCTGATTCCAGTATGACATTATCAAGGTATCTCTCTTGGAGAACTGCAAGTAATTTCATTGATCATTCTAATGCTTTAATGGTTGAGGCTGATAATTCTTCAAAGTTGAGGAAAGTTCCCCTAGTATCCGTCAGAAGAGGAGGAGATAGAGAGTGGCCTGCAGCCGCATGTTGAAGAACCTGCAGTGTTTGGGGTGCCTGGGAAAGGCAACCTCCGGAGAATAAAAGCAGGACATAGCAACATCTTCCTAGAGGGGCATTTGCAGTTTCTTAATTATATTTTTAATTTATTTACTTCAAAGGCATGACCTGTGGGGGTGCACTGTGCTAGGGATCTTGTTTCATACCCGGATACAGCTTGAGGGAGTTCCTAGGGAGTGTCCCCAGCCCTTTCCCACCAGGCCGGCCAGGACTTAGGGCTTGGTATGGGATGGGGTCAAGGAGAGTAAATCCCACTTGATCCTTAAACATTCCTGGTGTTACACAGCTCTAGGCGTACTCAGTGCACAAGGACTTGATGCAGACATGTGGGAAAGGCGTAATCAGTTAGGCCATAGTTGTGGCTGCGCAAATGTCAGAGTGCTGGCTGCCTGGTCAGGCTACCTAAAAGATGGATACGTGGTTACTTTCTTCTGAGAAAGATCTGGTAAAAAGTCTGATACAGGAATAAAGATGTGTTTAAAAAAATATTGCATAGAGGTTTATAGAAGCTACAGCTCTTTGGAGAGGCCTGCTACAAGAGAGGTATATAGTTTGAAAGGTAGGGGACAGGAAGCAAATGAAACCTTCTCATCCATGGTCGCTGAGTAACGCTCATTGGGAGTGTCCCAGCGAGGTACATTGGCTTCCAGAGCTCGAGGGTGTCGGTGCTTTCGAAGTGCATGAAGGGGAGCCTCGGTTAATTTTTCCACGACTGCCCGAAAACCACAATGAAGCAAGGCGAGCCCAGGTGGCAGTTCAGTCAGCAGGAGGAATTCTTCAGGAGTTTCTTCTGGCCAGGGTCCGGATACGGCAGCGCATTGGGTGGTAGAGATAAGATACAAGGGGTATGCCCTAGAATTTGATCGCCCGATGTTAGTATCATTAATGCTGTCTTCTTGCGAGGGACAGCAGAGATCGTCTGCAATTCGGCGAACTTGGATCGTACCGATCCCAAGAAAGTAAATCGCTGGCTCCGAGCATCTTTCTTTCGCATGGCAACGTTGCAATCAGTAGTGTTGACAGTTCCTCTGGAGGAGTTCTTATCCTCTCCCCACCTTTTAGGAGCTTTCTTACACTTTCAATAGGGACAACACATCAGAAGTTTCTAAGGTTTGTCTTCCCCTGGGTGCATTTTCAGTTTCTAGTTTTGCCTGTCGGTCTGGTAATGGCCCCGCGCACCTGCATCAAGGTTATGGTGGTGGCTCTGCGAAAAGAAGGAATCTTAGTTCACCCTGGCCTCGACGAGTAGCTGATTCATCTAAAGTCCAGGGCCGAGAGTGCCTGGTTTACGAACAGAGTAGTAAAGTTTCTTCAGGCTCTAGGCCGGGTAGTCAAGGTGGTCAAAAATTGCTTAGTCCATCTCAAGCCTTAGAGTACTTGGGGGGTACGGTCCGGCTACCAATTGGGAACAGTGTTTCTGCCAGAGCAGAGAGATCAGGCCCTTCAACAGCTGGTATGCAGGTTTCTGTGGGATCCGGCGCTATCGGCTTGGGGCTATCATTGGATACTCGTGACATTGGCTGCGGCTCTACAGATAGTTCCGGGGGCCGGAGTTCGCATGCGCCCCCTACAAAGGTCTCTGTTACGACGTTGGTCGCGCAAGATCTATTCACTGAACTAACGTCTCTCATGTTCCGCGTAGGTCAGGCAATTCCTTTTCTGGGGGTTCGCCCAGGAGGGCTTGCGGAAGACATGCCACTGGAACTTCCACAGTGGTCCCGATGTTGACGGTTGCGAGTCTCACAGGCGGGGGAGGTTCTTGCAAGGACCTTTTTGCACGTAAGGTTTGGAGCGATCGGTAGGCACATTGGTGGATCAACCGTTTGGAGCTGACGGCATTGCTCGGGCTTTTCAAGCCTTCGATTCTGAACTGAAGGATCACGCAGGGCGAATAGGGTGCGACAATTCTTCAATAGTGCTTTACCTAAACCGGCAGGGAGGTTCAGGTAGGGCGGACATACAAGGGGAATCAGATGCTCTTTTAGCTTTGGTGGAGCCTTGACAGCAGGCGCTTATTGCGGTGCACATTGTGGAAGCAGACAATGTGGTAGCCTCAGCCGGAACTGTTCCCACAGATAGTCATCAGGTGGGGTTCTCCGATCATGGATCGAATGGCGACCTGTCTTTGGCCAAGTCGAAACGTGGAGGAGTGGCCTTTTGGTTGGGGCAAAGTACTTCAGGCCGGAAGGTCGGGGGTTCAAATCCCACTAGAAGACAGCAACCTTGGACTGGAAGGACTGGGGTTTCTAGTCCCACAAGTGCTCCTTGTGGTCTTGGGCAAGCCAATTAACCCTCCATAGCCCATGTTCCCTGTAAAATAGTTATCTCCAAGTTATAATGCCCTGTTCAATGTAATTTCAGTTTGTTCAATGTAAACCGCACTGATGCAGAATAACGCGGGATATAAGAAAATGTAAATAAAATAAATAAATAAATAAATAAATAAATTTTACAGCTGACCTGTTTTACTTTCTCTCTCTCTAAATTGCTTTAGGGGGTGGAACAGGGAAAGTAAAAGAATAAGAAAAATGAGAACGTAAAAAAAAAAAATTGTTATTGAAGAATTGTTAGTTTAGTTCTCATGTACGGTTATGGAAGCAGTTGAAGTTAATTTATAGCTACTTATTTGTTGCTCTTTTGAGTCTGCTTTGTCATTAGTTCACTGGGGCTGATGGGAGATACCAGCAGGCTACATCCAGTGATGTTATGATTTTGGCATACCCAGTCTCCAAGCTGCAGGAGGAGGTACACAATCCAGAGGTGGAGGACTAAACTGGAGTTCCTCAAGGAACAACAATTACCAGGTAAGTGTAATTTCTATTTTGCTTCCACAGCAAGCTTTTTTTCAAATTCTCTCTTTGCCTGCCTTATCAATGCCTTGCATCTAACTTGGCAGTGCTTTTGTTGTTTCCCGTTTTCATCATTTGGCTCTTTTTTCCATTTCCTGAAAGATGCTTTTTTAGTCGCAAAGTCTCTCTGACCTCACCTTTAAACCATGCTGGCAGTTTTTTAGCCTTCTTTCCACTTTTCTTAAAGTGTGGAATACATCTGTTCTGGGCTTCCAAAATAGTATTTTTAAACAATGCCCACACTTTATGCAAATCTTTAGCCTTTGCAGATGCTCCTTTTAGTCTTTTTAAACTATTTTCCTCATTTTATCATAGTCTTCCTTCTGAAAGTTAAATGAGAGTACTGTGGATTTCCTTGCTTCCGTCTTTCATTTATTAAATCAAATGCAGTCATGCTATGATCACTGTTGCCAAGTGGCCCCAACATCCTTATCTCTTGCACCAGATCCTTCATGCTTCTAAGGATAATGTCCAAAATAGCTTCCCCTCTTGTCAGTTCATGAACCAACTGCTCCAAGAATCAGTCATTTATTTCATCTAGAAACTTTATCTCCCTAGCATGTCCTGCTATGACACTGACCCAGTCAATTTATTTATTTAAAATACATTTATATACCGTGTTTTCCCAAGTATCAAACACGGTTTCTATGGAACAATGATATGAATTGTACAATAGGTACTTGATTCACTTACACTGTAACAGTTGGAACTATTTACATTAAACTGTTGGGTTTACAATAAACATACGAACAAATACTTGATTCCATTGTATAAAACTATTTACATTGAGCTGTTGGGTATACAATCCAATTACATGGCATCAGTTGAACTATTTACAATACGCTATTCGGACAGCAGTGAGGGTACTTGGGTAATTGAAATCACCCATTATTACTGTGTTGTAACTTTTGTTAGCCTCCCTGATTTCTTTCAGCGTTTCATTATCCATCTCTTCATTCTGGCCAGGCGGTCTGTAGATCACCCCCACTGCCATTGCCTTCCCCTTTTTACATGGAATTCTATCCATTGAGATTCTACAGTATATTTTGTTTCCTGCAGAACTTTAATCCTATGTGACTCGATACCCTCTTTAACATAGAGTGCAATCCCTCTATCATTGCAATATAGTTTGTACCCAGGTATCACAGTGTCCCATTGGTTGTCCTCCTTCCACCAGTTCTCTGACATTTTATTATTATTATTTTATTATTATTATTATTTTTTATTTAGCAGCATTTTTATACCGCCATATCTACAAGCCACGGCAGTTTAGATGGAACAATAAACCAAACATTTTACATTGAACATTTGTTAAGAATTAAATTAACTGAACACATCATAACTATTTACGTCAAACTTGGCTGACTGTGGCATGAGTATGTACAACGAGTTATGTTGGTGCTACGGAGGTTTCAGGTGAGGATGTGATGGATGGGGAGGTGGTTCAGAGTCTGTGCCAAAGTGTTCCAAGAAGATGGTGGTTTTCAACTTATTAAGCAAAAGACACTGCTCTAAGGGCTACAATACAAAAGCATACAAAACCGCACCTTATATATTCCTTTACTAACAACCGCCTCCTAGGAAACTCATTGACCGTTCATACACAACCAAATAGTTCTTCCCTCTATACCCCCTTAAATATACCGTTAAATCAGGAGAAAAAGACCTCAGGATGGCTCAAATCCCACCATGCGGCGATACAGAGTCACCATAGGGGAAAACAAGATACTCACATCACAGGTCTCAAAAAGCTCCCGTTTAAATTGCTTAATGATATAATCCGAATAATTAAGAGCTTATTTATTTAACAAAACAAACATTAAAGCAAAGAATGAAATTTCATTCACACTTTTATCAATTTATCAATTTTATAGAAATAACAAATTAATTACAAAGTCACAAGTATCTCCAACACAATAGAGCATGCCTCCACTCTCTCCTCTATATCTTCTCCTCGGACACAGTGACTAGAAATCACTGAGGCATAAGCCTTCCATCTTCAACCGAGTCCTACAAGCAAAGGCTCAATAACGACTTATAAGTAGTATAAACTAGCAACATATACTGTACTTATCTTAATGAAGAGAATAAGAAACTGCAAGACAAAAATTGAAATGGAAATCCCCAAAATCAGACACCAAGCTGAGAAACATGGAAGAAAGAGAAAGAGAAATGCATGTCCTCCTGTAATGAACATTTTCAAAGCTGACATATGTTATTCTCTAAAACCTGACACTCTTTTGTAACTTTCTTTTCTGATTATCTTATTTTTCCAGTTGGGTGGTCCCAGCCTCTCTTGTCTACTGCCTCTTCTTGGTTTTCTTCCATTTTCTGTTTCTTCGTCTTCGTCCTTTCCTATGCTACATCTCTCTCTGACATTGATCCTTATTTCTCTCATTTGCCTTTTACCTAACTATAGCTTCATTCCACTCCTCTTTCTCCTTCCTGCAATCTTCAGTCTTCCTCTTTTCACCGTTCACCTACTTACCAGCTTTCCAATTCCTAATCTTACTTTCCTAGTCCTTCCATTCCACCTCTGTCTCATTCCTTTGCTAGCATCCTATCCCTCCTGGCTTTCACCCACTTTCTAGTCCATTTCCTCCCTCTGTACTCATCTCCTCCCCAGTCTCATTTACCACCTTCTGCTTCTCAGCCCTTTACAAGCCCCAGCTCATTTCCCAACACTTATCATCTCCCCACCACCTCCAGGCCCTTTCTTTATGTCTTATCCTCATCCAGGCTTCCATTTCCCCCATTTCTGCCCTCTTTCACCTGCTTCAAGGAAGACCTGTCCCTTCCTGTGACTCTCATCCACTCCATAGCATTCTGTCCTTTTCCACTGCTCCCAACCCTTCCCCAAACCCTCCATGTCCTTCAGACCTTCTCCCCTCCCCATATTTCTGCATATGGTTTCACAGCCCAACTCATACCTCTCACCCAATCACCTTGTCCCCAATTGTCCACTTAATTGTTAGTCAATTTCTTAGACGTCACTATCCCCCCAAGCAACTCAAAGTTCCCACTCATAATACCATCCAAGTCCTGAGTCCCCACTTAAAAATCACAATACCCAGCATATTTAATCTTTCTTCTGTTTTCTCACCCAGTCTTACTTTCCACCTGTCAGAATCCCTGCTTTTTCACATCCTATCTTCTCTAGTATCTGTCCTTCTGCCTCTTACTCCACTTCCCCAGTACCCACCGATTTACTTCCTGTGGCTCTCATCCACTCCATAGCATTCTATCCTTTTCAACTGCCCCAACCCCTCCCCTCTGTCAGCATACTGCATGACATTATGC
This sequence comes from Ichthyophis bannanicus, assembly GCA_033557465.1. Classification (NCBI taxonomy): domain Eukaryota; kingdom Metazoa; phylum Chordata; class Amphibia; order Gymnophiona; family Ichthyophiidae; genus Ichthyophis; species Ichthyophis bannanicus. The sequence continues at coordinate 1,222,719,919 of CM066031.1, forward strand.
CTAGCATAGGTTTCATGGCTTTTCCCAGACCTTGGCCTGCAGGCAGCTCTGACACCCTGGTGATGTCAGATAGGACGTCTCCAGACTTGATGGGTTTAGCATGCCTGATGAGATTAGTCTGCAGGACAACAGCCCCTCCTTGCTAATCAGGTGATAACAGACCTCAAACAGACCAAAGTATGACAAAGGGAGGTGCTGGAAAAGGAGAGCTTCACTATAAATACAGAGAAGGACAAAAATACTCTCTCTCTTCCTATTCATCGGACACTTCTTACTATGAGACTCTGACACACACTTCTCTTTACCCCCCCCCCCCCTTTTCTCTCTCTCTCCCACACCCAGGCACACACATCGCGTCATTGATATACACGGAAGTAGCTTGGTAACCACTATATACCTCTGTTCTGTACCCATGTAAGAGGCCTATTTCTATATAAAAACCTTTTTTTTCAAACCACACTAGTTTGGTTGTCTTGTTGTGCTACAAACCCTACTGCCTCTGCGAAGTGGACCCAGGACCAACAGGAGAGTAACCAAACGTAGGAAGCGGCGAAAGGTTACACCCTCCTCAAACCCACCTTCATACCTTCTCCCCTCCCCGTATTTCCGCACTTGGTTTCACAGCCCTACTCATACTCCTCACACAATCACCTTGTCCCCATTGTCTTCTTAATCTTTGAGCAATCCCAACCAAGTCCCCACTTAAACTCACAGTACCCAGCCTATCGTAGACTCTCTTCTGTTTTATCACTCAAACCTAGAGTCTCCACATGTTAGAGCCCCTGCTTCCCCACATCTCATGCCCCTAGTACCTGCCCTCCTGCCTCCTACTCCCCTTCCCTTGCACCCATGTTTACTTCCTTCTCCAATATTCATTAACCTTGTCTTTTCTCCTTCTTAACCCATCATGTGTTCTTATAACCATCCCTCCCAACCTCCTTTGGTTAACTTTGCTTCTTCCCCACTCCCCACAATATCTGTCCTCCTCTTCCTTCTCACTGCCCCAGCGTCTCCCCTTTTTCCTACTTCAACCCTAGCATTTGCCAGCATTAGCCCTCTTTTAATCCCAGGACTCCAGCCCTACAATTAGCTCCTTTCCAGTCCCATCTCCCCAGCCCCAGTATCGACCAATTTCCAGTATCAGCTATCTCCCCACCATCCCTGTATGAATCCATTTCCAGTCCCCCTAGTCTCAATACCAGCCCTTTTCCAATCCCCTAGGTCTAATATCAGCCCCTTTCCAGTACCAGCCCCACTATCAGTCCATTTCCAGTCCCCCCCCCAGCCCCAATATCGGCCCCTTTCCAGTGCCAGTCCCCCAGCATCAGCCCATCTACAGTATCATCCAGCCCCAGTATAAGCCAATCTCCTGTCCCCCTGAGTCCCAATATCAGCCTATTTCCAATATCAGTCAGCCCCCCAGCCCCAGTATCAGCTCATTTCCAGTCCCCCAAGTCCCTGAATCATCCCATTTCCAGTCCCCTCAGTCCCAGTATCAGCCCATTTCCACCACCCCCCACCCCCTAATATCAGCCCATTGCCAGGCCTAACCCCCCCCCCTCCCGGCCCATTATCAGCCCATTTCCAGCCCTCCAGTCCAGTTCAACCCACCTCCCCCCACAGCCCCAGCATCAGCCGCCTCCTCCCCCCTCCCTGCAGCAACACAGCCATGGGAGCATTTGCTTTTACTCCCACGGCAGTATTAATGCTCAAGTGGTCAATAGTTAGGAGGTACACAGGAAACAATATCTAGCCAGAAGACCAGCTTCCTCATAGGAAATGTAGTCGTCAACAGTAAGAGCAGACTGCACCACTGAATCCTCTCTGTCTGTAGCTGGGAGGTACACAATTGCTTGTCTAGAGGTAGTAGGCTAGCTGTCTGATCTTGATCTTTAGCTTTATTTTTGTGCTTGATATACGCCCAGGCACAAGCGTCAGAGCAGTGTAGATTAAAACAAGCTGCAGTTGAAAAACAAAGAAAGAAAGGAATGCCGATGTTCAGATTGGAAAGCGACAGACAAGGGGACAAAGTGAGAAGAAAGGATACAAAGGATGATAGTATAGTCTGTTGTGATTTCTGTTGTGTCACAGAACTGGACCCTTTTGAACTGTAGTAAATTGTTTCCTTTTCCTCAGTGCAGCCAGAGTAAATGGTGAAGTCCACCGCTGGCCCCAACCTGGTGTTTTTTTGGACAATCGCCACCAAGTTCTCCTGCTTGCTGTATATCCATTCTCTCGTCTCTGGCTCAGCTGTCACTGGGTTATTCTTTCTTACTTAGCACTTTCTCTCCCCTCCTCCCCTGTTGGGCTGTCCTCTGCTATTTTTGGCTTTCAGTAAAGGCTGCCCCTCTCTCTGTTCCCTCCTTCCTGCAGCTGGAGATGGGTGGCACCAACCAGCAGAGGAAGCCTGAGCAAGCAGGTCAGGCATAAGGAGAGAGTACAAAACCTGCTCTCTCGGCTAGAAAGTGACTTGTAATTTCCCAGGATTTGCCTTGGAGAGAAGTTGAGCTCTTGCACATTATTCACTCTGATCAGGTCCTGGCAGAGCAGGTAATAAAATGCAGCCTTCCCTATAGAATCTCTGAAACATATTTTATCTTGCAACAAATGTGTGTTAATTTTCCTGGTGCTTTTTTGTTTGCTTGGATGACTGGATGTCAGCAATGTTCGTTTTACTACTACTACTATTATTATTAAACATTTCCATAGCGCTACAAGGTGTACACAGTGCTGTACAGATTCATATAAAAGACGGTCCCTGCTCATTAGAGCTTACGAGCTAATCAAGTACAAAGATAACAACAAGGGTACAGATAGGGAAAGATAAGGAGAACAAGGGATTAGGATCCAAAAGCAGCCTCAAGAGGTGAGCCTTTAACATGAATATAAAAAGGGGGAGAGAAGAAACCTGACGTATAGATACCACATAATCATGGTAAAATTACCAATAAGATGAACTTATTTGGGAGTTCTGATATAATCTGTGAATGAAACCTCCTCGCTAATATTTATATTAAGGAGATTTTCAGTGATTTTCAACACTTGGCAATAAAGGGCTTATATATAATGGTTCGATCTGTCCGTCTGAGGCTAACTTTCCTCCAAGTGGACTGGTGAGTGTCAAATCCAAAGGTCATCTACTAGCCTTACTAGTGTCATGGGCTCTTAGGCTTGGAATTTGCTCATTTAAAAATGACTTTTGAATAAAGACCCGCTGCCCAATCTGCGTCCCAATCTGTGTAATATCTTGCCCTCTATTCTCCTGCACTCCGGCAGCTGTTTCCCTCCCAACCCGCATACTTATGCCAGTAAAATCAATCCCCTGGCAGCTTGTAATACCCTGCCCACCCCCCTGGAATTCTCCTACTTGAACTGCAGGAGGAGGTTTGCTCCTTACCTTTCCCCTGCTCTGGCATCATGCTCTTAATGACAGTAGAGCATATAATATAATGCTACTTACCGGTGTCATTAGGAGCTAGTGGGCCTGCAATTTACCTCTTAAAAGTGACCTTAACCTGAGAAGGATAAAGTTGAAAAGTGCAGAATTTTCACTTCCTTCCTCTATTTTTGTTTTAGGAATTCTTATTGCTGTCTAATAAATTCAGAATTTGGCTATTGCTTCACCTGTACAAGTCATGGATGAGCTGCCTGCTGTCCTAGTATCAGAAATTGGAGGGCCAGATGGTATTTCGGAAGATCATGTGCCATTTCTGAAGAAGTACTTCAACCTGGTCACCATAAAGGAGCTCTCAGAAAACCAACAGCACTTCAGGGGAAAGATAAGAGCCATTTTTGTTTGGGATGCTAAACGTGTTATTGATAGGGAATTTCTTCAGAATCTTCCGAACGTAAAGGTAATTGCAAGTGCAGGAGCTGGAGTCAATCATTTACCCCTGGACATGATCTCCAGCTTTGGAATAAAAGTGACCAACACACCACTGGCTGTAAGCAATTCGACTGCAGACTTAGCAATGGCCTTACTGCTGGCATCGGCTCGAAATTTACCAGACGGTAAGGTTGTTTGCAATGTATATGTTATGCGTTAATATAATAGGCAGTTTTAATAATGTTTAAGATGATCACTGATAAAGTTACCAGATGGCCCTGATTTCAGGGATTGTCCCTGATTTTAGAGCTGTGTCCCTGACCCCCACCTGCTTGGCAGCCTCCTGTCCCCAATTCCAGCAGTGAGGACAGAGAGGGTAGAAGAACAACATGATTTTAAATTTAGTGATTTGAATATGTCCATTTTTAGAATTTACATTCATTATCTTTATACTTTATGCAGTCCAGGGGAAATGCATCACGGTTTCTATTTCTCTGTGGATTTGTCTGCTTGGAAGTGATATTTCTATCATGAGATGGATGGAGGGGGAGGGGGGGTGCGGATAGCAGGGTAATGACTCCTCTTCCTTCCTTTACACCTTGTTGCTCAAAGTTGAAATTAAGGTGCCCCTTTCTCCTCACCCCACTCCCACTTTGGATGAGTGCCCCAGATTCGCTTGCAAAAATTCTGGTAACCCTAATCATTGGCATATGTATCACAGTATATGGGTGGGAGATAAATAGCATGAGCAAAATAATATCATGTATGTTAGAATTGTTGATTATTTTCTGGAACTCGACAACATAATTGCCAGCAGGAATGAAACTGTAAAAACTTGAGCTAAACATTTTGTATGAGAGTTCATTAAACATTTGAGCATGTCTGTTCTCAGCCCAGGGTTCTATGCCTCGAGTTGACCAGGGCTGCAGCTGCTACAGAGGCAGAATTCACAGCCTGTAGTGTCCATATTTTTCTGCAATGGTGATGCCTAGTGTCTGGATTTAGGACCTGTGATTGCAGGGTCTGGAAGGGCCTTAGTGCATGGCCTTCAGCCAAGGATTGTCACTGCAGTGACTAATATGGGAGGTGGATATAAAATAGGGAAAAAATTACTAGTTACAAATGAAAGCTCCTAGTGCCAGATCCAGCTCGGTGTCAGGGATTGAACCTATTCATTTATTAAGTGGTTTACAGATTTTTTTTTAATCGACACTCCTAAATTACAAAAAACATACCTAATACAAATCATTAAACAAACATTGATTCAAAACATTACTACAAGCTTCCCTAAAAAGAAGGGTCTTCAAATTATTTTGTTCATTACGGAGCAGATCAGGTAATGCACTCCAGAGCTTCTGTCCTACAACAGAAAACACTCTGGAATGCACAGACTCCTCTTTCCTTACCTTTACAGCAATAGGCACAATAGGAGGACACTGAGCACTGAATGCAGATCCCTCTTTGGGACATACAGTGCCAATAATGTTGGCAACTCATTCTAATTCAAAGAAAATAATAACCTAAATTCTCTGTGAACAAGCAGGAAGTCAGTCCTCACATATGGGTGATGTCAGAACCGACGGAGTCCTCGCGGAAGCATCCCCATCTTGCTCAGTCTCCTTTTTTCCGCGGAGCCCTTCAGACATTTGTCTGGCTTATCTCGGGGAAAAAGCCGATTTTTCTCTCCGAGTTTCATACTCGCCTCTAGTATTGCACTGGTACTCTACCTGCTACCAACCTCGTTGCCTCAGTGTTGAGTTCAGTCTACTTTGTAGCTTTTATGTTCTTTTCTTTTCCTGGCATCTTTGCGCCTTTTTTCTCCATTGGCAGCTTAGAGAGTCTTCGACCTCGCAGGGATGCTTTTTTCTCCCATGGCTACAGGTGGCTTTAAGAAGTGTGATCGGTGCTCCAAAATTATGTCTTTGACCGACACACACGACTGCTGTCTCTGCTGCCTCTGGCCAGACTATGACCCGGCATCCGAGGGTAGACAGCCGGCTTTTCCGGCTCTGGTGGGGGGGGACCCATGATGGAGCTGTTCACCAGCCCAGACGACTTTCAGTTGCCCCGCTTCTGCTCCCAGCAGGCCCACCCCTCCAGGGCAGTGGACGCATTCCTGAATCATGGTCAGAAGGCCTCATGTATGCCTTCCCCCCCCCATGCCGCTGACTGCCAAGACCTTGTTCAGAACCCTCTATGACAGGGCCTTGCTCATCCTGATAGCTCCTCAGTGGCTCAGGCAACTGTGGTTTCCGCTGCTTCTGCAGTTGATGATGGAGAGTCAGAGACCCCCATCCCCTTGGGGGCTGCCCGGGACTTCTATCTCAGGAGGAGGGCTCTCTCTGCACCTCAACCTGGGGTCCCTGTCACTGACAGCGTGGCTGCTGAGAGAGTGATTCTGGCTGTTTTCAACCTTCTGGTTGAGGTGGAAGACATTCTGCTGGCCTCTCGCAAGGCCTCTACTAGGAAGGCTTATGCCCTCAAATGGTGCAGGTTCTATGTTTGGTGCGCCGAACATGGGGCTGACCCTTTCTCCTGCCCGGAAGTTCTCCTACAGTACCTTCTCCACCTCTCTCAGTCTGGGCTCAATTCTAATTCTGTCCGAGAGCACCTTAGTGCCCTGGGGTACACCACCATACAGTGAATGGTAAACCTCTCTCGGTCCAACCATTGGTGACCCATTTTCTTTGGGGCCTGCTCCTATTGAAGCCCCCGGTTTGCTCCACGACAACCAAATGGGATCTTAACGTAGTGTTGGGGCAGCTCACTCGCCTGCCCTTCGAACCTCTGGCTACCTGCCACATTTGCTACCTTTCTTGGAAGATGGCTTTCCTGGTCGCGCTTACCTCTGCTCTCAGAGTTAGTAAGCTCCAGGCTCTTGTGGTGGAGGCACAGGGATACCAGGTTCTACAAGAACAGAGTGGTGCTTTGCGCGCACCCCAAATTTCTACCGAAGGTAGTGTTTCCCTTCCACCTCAACCAGGAAGTGGTGCTCCCTACCTTCTTTCCAAGACCTCACTCCAATCGGACAGAGACGGTCCTCCATACCTTGGACTGTAAAAGGGCTTTGTCCTTCTATATCCAAAGCACTCAGGGCCACTGCAAAGCCTCTCAGCTTTTCATCCCTACGACTCCAGTAGACTGGTGGAGGCAGTGACCAAACGTACGCTGTCTACATGGTGGCAGACTGGATCGCCAGCACTTATGATCAGGCGAGGCTCCCGCTGGAAGTCCGCATCACTGCACACCGTGTCAGGGCCATGACAGCTTCGGTGGCAAACTTGCGCTCCATCCTGATGGTGGACATCTGCCAGGCCGCCACCTGGTCTTCAGTCCATACCTTTGCAGCCCATTACTGCTTGGAAAGAGAGTTCCGAAGGGACAGTGCCTTTGGCCAGGCTGTGCTCCGTAACGTTTTCGGGGTTTAGGCAACTCCTACCCTCTTACCCTTCTGTGTTCAGACTACTGGAGTACTGGTTTCATCGAACACAGGGGTCCTACTGTGGTTTGTGTACATGGACTAAATTGTTGCTGCTTACTGCTCCCCGTGAGGGAGCCCCTATTTTTGCTGTGGGCTTTCAGTAGTCTGTAGTTAGGGAGTCCCATATGTGAGGACTGACTTCCTGCTTGTTCCCGGAGAAAGCATAGTTATCTCCCCTGTAACAGATGTTCTCCAAGGACAGCAGGAATCAATCCTCACATATGGGTGACTTCGGCACCGACGGAGCCCTCGCGGAAGCATCCCCCCAGCTTTCAAAGAAAGCCTTTGGGAGATGCTACCATGCATGCGTGGTCCCCTTCCCACCCAAGAGTCCATATTGTGGTATAAAAACCTGTTAAATAAATAAATACATTTTGGAAGGGTTCATTCTCCAAAAATACTGACCTGATGTTTCTGAGATTCAATCTTGTCCAAGATATTCCTATTTTCTTTTCTAGAAAGTCAGATTTGGTGACTTTCCATTCCTTGAAGCTTTGGAATAAGGGGTCATAGGATGAGGTGAAAGGTGCTGGGGTAGACTTGGGAGTAATATAAGGTAGAGCTCAAAAAATCAGAGGCACCAGTTTACCATGGCACTTTAAAAATGGAACCCTGGCATCCACGATTTCATGCTGTTTATACTGAGGCCACCTTTGCTGTGGAAAGAGGCTGCCTTCATCTTTTTGCCTTTATCGCAGAAGGAACATCCAGCACAAGTCTTGTGTTACTAGACCATGTGACTTCCTCTGGAGTTTTTGTGCTGCATTGCTTACAGTTACTGAAAACTGTAACGGATGTAAGTAAATTCAGGCAGCCTTTTTTTTTTTCCCTGTGGTGGCTGCTTCAGCTAGCAATGGAAATTTAACTAAAGCCTGAGGGGGGATGCATGCAAGATTAGGAGGAAAAGAAACAGTCTGGGTGAGGCAGGGTATAAGAGAAATTTCATTTTTTTGTTTATATTGAACTCACATTTTTCTAGTAGTAATTCAAGGTGAATTACAGTATATCCAGGAAAGCTAAAAATGGGGTGCTACCTCAACAGAGCTGTCAAGTTATCCATTTCCACCCAATGGAAGTTGGAAAGGACAAGTGGGGATAGCATGCAGAGCATGGCTCATGGAATTGTTTCCAATCACTGCATGTGTGTGTGTGTGTGTGCCTGTGTTTGTATCTGTGTTGTCTTTGTGTGTCTGTTTTGTCTGGTATGTATGTGTATATCTATTTTGTATGTTTGTGTATGGACATGCATTTTCTCTGTGTATATTTGTGTGTGTGTGTATGTATCTGTGTTGGCTTTCTGTGTGTCTGTGATCGGAAAAGGAAATGATAGGTGACCATACATCGCTTGAAAGATGCAATTCCTTAAATCAGTATGTGAGTACATCAGTGCATTTTTAATTCAATTTAATTTAAAACATTTATATACAGCACTCCATCCACAGTTCTGGATGGTTTATAGCAAACTTTCATAAGTTAAACCAACAAAACTTAACATCCAATAACTGACCAGCACCAACAGATTACAATGCAATGTGTGCCTTCGAGTCAGTCCTGGCGACCCAGAAGCTCCTGGGTTTTCTTGGCAGTGTCACCGGAAGTAGATTGCCAGGCCTTTCTTCCGAGGCAATGGAGGGTTAAGTGACTTGCCCAAGGAGTGCTAGTGGGAATTGAACCCTGGTTGCTTGGTTACCAAGCCAGTGTTCTAACCACTAGGCTACTCCTCAAGACATACCTATTTGCCTTGAACTGCTACTGGACAAGCATGAGCGTAAGTCCTACGAAATTAATAAACACAACCATTACCTAATCCCATTACATTTGCATTGTCTTCACTGTATATCCTCAGTAATATTATACATGGCTCGCACAACTTCCTCTAGTACAATTTACTGCTATATCCTGTACAGTGCATCATTCACAGCAGCAATATACATAGATGAGCGCTAGTGTTTTATCATTTGTCTGCTATACAAACCAAAACAATGCCATCTCTTTAATACATCATTTACTGTCACAAAAAAAATCCCCAATACTTTTTCCAAGCTGTAGAAAAACAGGTTTTTTTTATTGGACTCTGCTCTTTATACGGCAATTAAAGAACATGTTTGATGTATAAAGAGCACAGTCCAACAAAAAATGTGCTTTTCTACAGCTTGTGAATGGTGCGGGGGATTTCTTTGTGACACCACATTGTATATTTGCAATTTTTGTCTAGTTACTACTTTATTAATCTCTTAAATACATCGGCATCTCCTTATCTTACTTTAGTCCTAACGCATCTGCCTTTCCAATTCTTTACTTCATAGATATTACGTCAGTGTCTCAATTACTCATTCTATACAGCAAATGCTTAGATTGATATAAAATGCTTTCAATTGTTTGTTTTCTAAAAACTAAAAAATCCATCAATCCTAAATCTTGTGGTAATCTATTCCATTAGATAGAACCTGTCAGAGAGAGAGCTCAATTTCAAGTTGCTGTCAAATAGCATTTTTTTATTTTTTTTTGTTTTATATTTATAAATTTTTAACAATAAATCAAGCAAAAGCTTGTACAGAAAGATACAACTTGCAGCAATGTACAAAAAGAAATGCAACCAAGACAATAATAGCAAGAGATATCATTAGTCCACCAAAGTGGGGGGAGCGACACACAAACACAAAGGGGACAGGATCTCCCCATTGAATTAATTTAAGGAAACAGCTTTACCAAAAAGCAGGTGAAAGCAGTGTTCCAAGAACCAATGTACACATGAATGGGTGAAAAACAACCTACACAAGAAGGAGAAGATATAGACAAATGAGTGCAGATAAAGGAAGAAAGGTCTTCAGGTTGAAAAAAGACATATTCCTTATCGTCTCTCTAGTCTAGTCCCGGACCTCTGGGTTTATGCTCCTCCTCCAGCAGCTTTGGAGACTGAGAAAACACCACACTCTTGTGATGTCACCAGTATATCCACTCCGGATCCGCCTCCTCTCACCAGTTGTCTCAGTCTCCAAGCAGCTGGAGGACTGGTGAGCCTGGAGGTCCGGGCTCACATTGGAGAAACAAATAAGGAGCAAAGTAGATTTGTTGGAGATCAAGTGTAGGATTAGAGTAGTAAGGCTTCAAGTAAATTATTTTAAAGTGGATTTTTTTCTGCCTTTAAAGCTGATTTGGGGCCTCCCCTCCTCCCCCCCTCCTTTTTTCCCTGAAGACAAGCAGAAGCAGGGGCGTTGGACTCCCACATCCAGAGGGCCAAACAGGGAGTTTCGTCGTTTCCATTTTCAACGATTCAATCAGGCGCAGAGAGGACGTTTTCCCAGTAGAAATCAGGGGTTTCGTGGCTTTAGGGGAGCAGGCAGAGGGTTCGGAGCCTCTTCCTCCTCGTCTAACCAGCAGAAGTCACAATGAAGTCAGGTGGGCCCGGGGGATCTGGTACCTGTAGGTGGTCGACTACGGGATTTTTATGCTGCCTGGGCCCAGATTACGTCAGACCGGTGGTGCTGGAGGTCATGCGCGAGGAGTATGCGTTGGAGTTTCAGCGTCCGGTGAAAGAGTCTTTCATTCAGTCGCCGTGCAAGGCACCAGCCAAGGGCGCCGCGGTAAAGGAGACCGTGGCGCGGCTGCTCGATCTCAAGATGGTGATACCGGTGCCTCCAGAACAGTGTGGCTGCAGTCGGTACTCCATATACTTTGTGGTGCCGAAGAAGGAGGGTTCTTTTCGGCCAATCTTGGACCTCAAAAGAGTAAATCGGTGTCTTTGGGCGTCTCATTTTCGCATGGAGACCCTGAGGTCAGTGATCGTGGCTGTAAGAAAAGGGGAGTTTCTGACCTCCCTCGATTTGACGGAGGCGTACTTTCACATCCCTATACGAGAGGAACATCAGAAATTTCTCAGGTTTGCGGTGCCCCAGGGGCATTTTCAGTTCAGGGCTTTGCCCTTCGGTCTAGCGACAGCACCACACACTTTCACCAAGGTGATGGTGGTGGTGGCAGTGGTGTTGTGAAAGGTAGGGATGCTAGTGGACGACTGGCTAATCCAGGCAAAGTCCAGAGCAGAAAGTGCAACGGCTACAACCAAAATGGTAGCTTTTCTACAGGGTCTCGGCTGGGTCGTCAATATGGCAAAGAGCAAGTTGGTGCCATCTCAACAGATAGAATACTTGGGAGCTCGGTTCGATACAAAGGCAGGAAGAGTTTTTCTACCGCTGCAACAAGCTCAGGGGGTAAGGAGGCTCCTGGAACAGTTTCTGAGAACACCTTCGCCCATGGCCTGGCATTATCTGCAGTTGCTCAGGACCATGGCAGCGACCCTGGAGCTCGTTCCGTGGGCGAGAGCTCACATGAGGCCGTTGCAGAGGGTGTTGCTCCGGTGCTGGTCACATCAGGACTATCTTCTGTCACAGCGACTACCTTTTCTACCGGAGACGCGAGCAGTTCTTCAGTGGTGGTTAAGGACGGAGTTTCTGGAGAAAGGGATGCCACTGGAAGCACCGTGTTGGATACCCCTGACGACGGATGCCAGTCTCTTAGGCTGGGGGGCTCATTTCCAAGGAAGGTTCGCCCAGGGGCAGTGGGGCGATCAGGAACAGGGCTGGTCGATCAACAGGTTGGAGTTGAGAGCGGTGAAGCTAGCCTTGCAGATTTTTCACCCGTACCTTCAGGGCAGTGCCATTCGGGTGTTTTCCGAAAACGCTATGGTGGTAGCTTATATCAGTCGCCAGGGCGGCACCACCAGTGTCCCAATGGAAGCCGAGGCCGAACAGCTCTTCGCTTGGGCAGAAGTCCATCTGACGGCCTTGTCAGCGGCACATGTAGCAGGAGTAGACAATGTGGAAGCCGACTTCTTGAGTCGTGTACAGGTGGACCCAGGAGAGTGGGTCCTGAATCAAGAGGTCTTCGAGCTGTTGGTGGGTCATTGGGGTACGCTGGTAATGGATCTCATGGTGACCTTTCGGACAGCAAAAGTGAGCCGGTTCTTCAGCAGAAGAAGAGAAAGAATGTCGGAAGGCCTGGATGCTCTCATACAGCGGTGGCCAGAGGAGCAGCTACTTTACGTGTTTCCTCAGTGGGTATTGGTAGGAAGGGTGCTGCAGCGTGTAAAGTGACACAGAGGACCAGTGATCCTGATTGCGCCGGACTGGCCAAGGCGGCCGTGGTACGCAGATCTGCAGAGGCTCTTAGTGGGAAAGCCATGGCGCTTGCCGTGTCAGCCGGATTTGTTACCTCGAGGTCCTCTACTCATGCCCCAGGTGGATCGGTTCTTTCTTATGGCTTGGCTATTGAGAGGGCTAGGCTGAGGAAGAAAGGATATTCCGCTACGGTGGTCGCCACCTTGCTGAAAGCGAAAAAGTGGTCTACCTCATTAGCATATATCCGTGTTTGGCGGGTCTTTGAGGCACAGTGTGGGGGCCGTCAGGTCGAGGCCTTGCGAGCGTCAGTCCTGCTGGCCCTAGAATTTTTGCAGGATGGTTTAGATAAGGGCCTGGCGGCTGCATCCCTGTAGGTGTAAGTAGCAGCATTGTCATGTTATAGAGGTAAAGTAGGAGGAGAGAGTCTAGGTCATCATCAGGATGTTAAGAGGTTTTTGAGAGCAGTCTCTCTTTTGCGGCCGCTGTGGTGACAGGTTGTCCCGCAGTGGAATTTGCCTTTTGTGCTGGAGGCAATGCGTCGCAAACTGTTTGAGTCTTTGTTCGAAAGCTTCATTAAAGGACCTTACTGTTAAGGTGGTGCTTCTGGTAGCCATATGTTCGGAATTGCAAGCGTTGTCCTGTAAGGAATCCTTTTTGGCCTTTTATGAATCAAAGGTAGTGTTGCGGCCTGTATCGTCCTTCATGCCCAAGGTGGTTTCGGCTTTTCATGTGAATCAAGTAGTTTCTTTGCCGGTGTTCAGCGAGAAGCGGGAAGGTTCGTCCGCGGAACGCCTGCACCCGTTGGACATTAGTAGGGTCTTGAAGAAGTATCTGCGTCAGACAGAAGAGTTCCGCAGGTCAGATAGGCTTTTCGTTTTGTTTGCAGGGCCGAAGAAAGGAGAGGCAGCATCAAAAGCTTCCATTGCCAGGTGGATAAAGGAGGCCATAGCGTCTGCTTATGTGTTAGCTGGAAAGGCAGTCCCTGAAGGGTTGCGGGCTCATTCCACGAGAGCTGTGATGATGAAAGCCCAGTAAAAAGCCTGGATATGGATGAAAATCCTGAAATCCCCAGCAAAGTCAATGACAGTGCACAGATGCAAGGGGATTACAGCCTATGTCAGAGAAAAGCTCAGCTCCCTGCTCCCTAGCTCAGGGGTGGAGACAAGCCACCCTCCTGATTGGTCAGAGGAGGGCGGAGCACAGGAAAGGCCCAGCAGGAAGCAGTGGTTAAAAACCACGTGTAGGGAATTCAAAGGGAGACAAGGACGGAGACGAGGACAGAGACAAGAACAAAGAGAAGGTCGGAAGCAAGGACAGAGACGGAGAGACGAAGGGAGACTCCAGGGAGTGAGAGTCAGAGGGAGACCTGCTGGAGAGAATACCAGAGGAGAGTGGCTGAAGCCAGACAGAGAGAGAGAAGTCTGGGTGAGAGAAGGAGCCAGAGAGAAGGCTCAAACTCAGGCAGCAGCAGCTCACCGAGAGGCAGTGGCAGTCTCAGGCCAAAGCCCGTCTACTGTTTCAGACCAGAAAGAAAGAGATATTGAGCCCACATTTAAAAGCAGAAGCACAGGTAACTGGAGGAGAAGTGCACGTCAGGCCAGCAACCGTTACAACTGTGATAGCTGGAGAGGTGGAAAAGGTATCAGTGCTGACATACAGAAACAGCCTCAAGGTAAAGCTGATTATTTCTTTCCTGATAATGTGGCAAGAAGGCTAAGGGCTGGTTTAAAAGGGCAGGAACTGAAACCTTCACCTTCCACCGTTAAACAGTGGATTGAAAGCTTAGCCAGTGTTGGAATACCCAGTGCAGATAACAGAGAAGCTTTTGAAACCTCTAAGTTAGGGGCTTTGCAAGGGATACACTCTAATGAGAGAAATTCTATCTCCAATGCAAAAATACCTACGAGGGCTGACTTGCTGTGGGACCAGTTTCAGCAGTTTCTAAGAGAGGGGAAACTTAAAGAAACTCCACAATATGAGAGAGGCTCTGTTGAGGCAAATGATTGTGAAGAAATGCAGATAGAGACATGTGTGCCTAATGTTTCCCAATTCCTATGGATTGTTCTCTGGCTCAAAGGAAAGCTACAGTTGTGAGATAAGAAAGGAAGAAATGTAAAAACCCTATAGTAAGGGTAGTGCTTACCACTAGAGTTGAAAGAAGCATTCAATGTTTGTTTGTTCATTGACTAAGAGCAACGGAGCTGTGTTCCTGCGCTGGAAGAGAGCGTCAGCGCCATCCTCGCCTCTGTGCCGAAAACGGGCCGTCAGCGATGTGATCGGAGTGCGGCCCCTCCTCCCCTGGACGAAGGCGGAGTGCTGGCCGATTGCGGCGCCGTCTGTCGAGGCTCCAGCCAACGGCGCCGTGGCTGTCGATTCAAGATGCTACCCTTCAGATTCTGAGGGGAATATCTGCGCCGGTGTAAGGGTGTCAGAGCCATCCTCGCCTCCGCGCCAAGAACGGGAGCAAGAGGCTTTTCAATGAGAGAGGGGGAGGAGCCGAGCCGTGATGCGACGGGCGTGTCCTATGTGTGCCCAGATCGGCGCCGACCAATGGTGCCGAGGGGGGCGGAGCCTCGCCAGTGATGCGATTGCAAGATGGCCGCCGCCATGAGGGCCTCGTGGCTGGCAGTATCGGGAACGCAGGAGGGCCTCACCAAACTCTCCGGGACAAGCAGTGCCTGTCAAGGGGAGAGAGAGGAGTGCAGAAGGCAGCTGACACCAGGAGGAATTCCGCTGGAGGTCTCCCGAGCGATGTCCATCGTTCCCCTTCGCCCCAGCGATGTAGAAGCAGCACCGTAGGGGGTCCCAGAAGGGAGATACCATGCTACGGGGAGCAGAGCTATCCATCGGAGGCTTGCGGCTGGAGATGGAGGCCTCAGAGGCACATCTCGGGCTGCAGTGGAGTAGCGTTGTCAGCGATTCTTGACATTAGGAGTGCTGCTTGAGCCAGGCGTGCGGAGCTGCAAGATCTGGAGAAGGAGGTATGTTGGAGGGCTAGCCGGGGACGGAGGCCTGTAGGCACGTCCTGGGCTGCCGCGTTGGCTGGCTTCCTCACAAGCCCCAGTCCTGGAGACCTTTCCCCGTGGACAGCTCGAGCATGGGTCCCATGCTCACGGCTGGTCTGGCTAGAAGGTATCTGAATAGAATTAAGAAGACAATTAAAGCTGATAATACATACGTGTAATGGAGAATTTTAATTAGATTTTGTGGAGAGTAGCAAAGTCCGTCTTGCAGGCAAGGCGGAAGAACTAAAACTGGCTAGCTAGGGGCGGGCAGGGAGGTGGGGCCAAGTGGCCCATGCTCAGAAGGGCAAAGCCCTTCTGAGCTATGGAGAGTACTTCCGTCTCGGCGCCGTCGGATGATGTCACCAATTGTGGCTGACTCATCCTGCTTGTCCTAGGAGAATGTTGCATTACAAAGTGAGAACAGCTGTGATAGTTCTGCAGTAGTTTATTGTGTGACCACACGGAGCAGTGCAGAGTGTGAGGACACAGAGCAGCAGTACGGCTGAGAAAAGAAAAGTTTATTTGATTTGTTTCTCCTGGTTATTCCTGAGTTCATCTTTTCTGTTTTGGAGATGTTATCCTTCTGCCTTGGTTGTAATTGAACCCCAGCGTGCTTTTGGAAATCCCCATAAAAGAAAATAAAAATCTTGCAAAGCCTTACCACCGACTCAACTACAAATTTATTACCTGAGGAGTGAAGGAACTTTATTCCAAGGGACCTTAAGGCCGCCTACCAGCTGTCAGCCTCTTGGCCCAGCCGGTGGGTGTCGCAGAGCGCAGGCGGCATCTTGGGCTGAGTTCCGTTTGGTACTGCCTGTGGATATTTTGTAGGGCGGCTACCTGGTCTTCCTTGAATTCCTTTGTTAATCATTACCGTCTGGATGTTCAAGCAGAAAGGTATACCAGGTTTGGATCAGCGGTGCTTCAGGCTGGTCTAGTAGGGCCCTCCCATTGATTGTTGTTTCACTGCTCTGGTACTTACCCAGAGGTCCGGGACTAGACTAGAGAGATGATAAGGAAGGTTAAATTAGACTTACCTGCTAATTGTTGTTCCTTTAGGAACTCTAGTCTAGTCCCGTATCCCTCCCTGAGTTTTTTCTTTGTGCTAGGGCCTGAAGCAACTAAGAGATGACCGGTAAGTTTGTCGCGCTTCACGGCATGGGGAGTACGTAGGGTCACTATCTTTTTATAATACAACTTAAGAAGCCATTCTCTATTAGAAGACAAAGCCAAAGTAACAAGCAATGTGGAAACAGGCAGTTCCTCATCCTTGGGGGTTTGAAGTAAATCAGAGACATTGAGAAAATCCATTTTCAATGTTCCAATAGATGTTTCCCCCTCCTTTTTCCCCGTAGGTAAATAGTACACTTTTGTGACCGGTGGCATCAGATCAGAGGGTACCGATAAAACCTCCTGGAGATATTTCTTAAAAAGATCCAGAGGAGTCACCTCGGCAATCAACAGAAAGTTCAATAACCGTATATTAGAAGCGTGGGCCGCATTCTCCAATGTCTCTATCTTCGCCCGAAGAGCAGTGTTATCCTTAACTAAGGAATACGTTAAATCAGAAGCCTGATTAAGCTTCTGGTCTGAAACGTTTAACTTTACATTAGTTTCCAAAACATCATTACTAAGAGTATGCATAGTCTCTTCAAGAGAAGAAATTTTTGTAGAAGAAAGGGCCAATTGCTGACCAACTACCTTGGATAATTGTGAAATCGCGTCCTATATGCTGTCCAAGGTCACAGAGGCAGGATGAACAAGTCCCAAAGAGAATGGAGGTAGAACAGACATGGAAGTCTCTGAAACAACTTTCAATTCCGCAGCACTGCTCACTCCTTGAGTAGTATTCCCGCTCGATGGAAACTGTGCCTCCCCAGGCATAGCAGCCTGGTGATCACCTGGCTGGCCTCCGGTGAACTCTTCCGACAAGTCCCGCTCCAACGTCACAGAAGCACACACTTCTGGTGAGACTGCAGCCCCACTCGACAGACGGCATGCTGAGGAGCCTGGGAGGGTGGGAGGAATACGCCCATTCGGGGAGAGAGAGACATCCAGGGCGGAGAGCACCGAGAACTCCTCCACCGGCGCCTCCAAGCCCTCTAGAATCCCCTGAATCTGGTCCTCAGATAGCCAAACAAAACTATCCATAGGCCCCACACCAGCAGGCAAGGGCTCCGCGGGGAAAGCCCTAGGTTTGCCTTTTCGTTTAGGCATCTTGGCTCAGATCCTCACTGCCGCCATCTTGCAGTTAGCCACAAACCCCTCCCCAAATAGCATTTTTTAAATGATGGAATGGGATCTCTCTGATCTTGGTGATTTAGTTTGGTATGCATATCTTCAGAACTTGATTTGCCACTTAATAACAGGTAGCCAATGTAATTCACTTAGACATGGAGTGATATGTTCTTATCTATAAATACCCTTCACCATTCTGCACCACTTGTAGTGCCTTTAACTCATATTTCAGTATTCCCAAGTGATTTGAAATGATCTGATGAAAAAGATGGTTTCTGTCTGTGTATAAGTTATAATCTAAAGGCGACAGCATATACTACCTCCCTGACCTCTGACTTCATAGATACAGGAGTCCAGAATTATTCCAAGATGCCCTACTTGTGCTAAAATGTGAACTTGCTACTTTGCAAGTTCTACCACTTCTGGGCAATCTAGAACTTTAGGTTTTCCTAGCACTATTACCTCTGTTTTATCAACATTGATAGAGCAAATGTAACCTGGGGGGAAAGAAGGTAAGAAAAACATTTATCAAATTCACCTGTAAAACCATTTGAACCAGGTGCCTTATACAGGGATAGTGTTTTATTGCTTCAACTATTTTGTTCACCTGACTAGAAGCTTCAAGAGCCTCCATAACTCCTCACTCAAAATTGTGCATTTTAGAGAGGACAGAAAATGTGTCATTTAAGTAAAGGCACCAGAGCTTTCAGAGGTATAAAACTGTCAAGTAATAAGAATAAAAAGCCTGCATTATATCCTCATCCTTGAGTAGCACTTCCTGATTAGGACCTTGCATCTCTACTATTCTATTCCTACTTTTGCACCCCTACAAATATCATGCCAAAAGGCATCTAGCTTTATTGGTACTAGCATAATAATGTTCTTTATGCATAAAAATAGAGACACTAGCCTATTACTCAACAAAGAATGATGCTGATATTTTAACTTATATAACCAAGCCAGGGTATCAGCTGAATAATTTTGTATAAGTTGGATCTTGAGTTGTCCATTTTCATCTTCAAGACGAGCATATTCAGCATTCTGTTTCATGCGTGCAACCGCTGCATAAGCCATAATGACCCCCCCCCCCCCAAGAGGAGTTGATTATTAATAAACGCCAGAATTTTGGCTTCTGGGATTGCTGGAAGGCATTGAAGGGGAAAATCTGGCTGCCTTCATAACGTCTTTTTTTGCGAAAACATTTGAATACCAGTTTAAACGCCATTAGACATTGAGCAGGCTTTTGACAGCGGTTCAGTGGCATCCAAGACCTATTCTGCGTCTATGCTGTTATCCTCTGGTTCTTCAGCTTCTTGCCCTTGGCAAAGAAAGGGCTGATGAGTTGATGTACTCAGGTCAAAAGTTGCTTTTGGTTCTCAATTTGGCTCGAGTGACTGTGCAATGCCGTATTAAGGAGACAGACGTTGAAGGAGCTGGGAGCTTGCTATATCCTGCGAAAATGAAAGAAACTTATGGGAAAGAAACAATCTATCAAGACCCAAGAAACTGAGACAATTTGTAAAGACCAAGAAAATGTCTTAACCTGTTTGAGAAGCAGTGTGTCTAGCAAGTTATGGGGGCAAAATATTTATATTTTCTTGCTGTGCTTAAGCAAGTGAGTGTGCTGGTGAGTGTTTGGAAGCAAGGTTTTTGCAGGGTTGAAGTGGTTTTCAGTAATGTTACTTTCGAGCCTTTCACTTAAATGCATGTAGAAAGTATTTGGTTAGTCAAAAAGGGAAATATTACTATCATTGGGGTGCTGTTAATGTGAATGAGTGCTGCTGATACGTGTATGAGAGTTGTGGGCTATATTGTCATTTACCTTTGTGAAGGTGCCTATAAGTGTGTATTTTTTGGGTATTAGGAACATAGCCTTAAAAGAACCCGGGCATGGCTGTTACTCTGGTTTATATGAAAGCTATAGGTCAATGCCCCAGAATAGTTTCAGCTTCATATGCCTCCACTATCACGTGTTAGAGCTGTCCCTGTTATGAAGTAAAGGGGATGACATGAATGTATAGGAATTATAACTGCTGCTTACTGTATTACTGCATATGGTGCGTAATTGAAAAGATTGTTCTGCTCTTGCAGGGACTGGTACATATGAGATTAGCTGTTCATTGATATAGATCTATTAATGTAAGCTGGTCCTGATGTGGGGTGCAGTATGCTGTTTAAGGTTGTTTTTGTTCATATAACTAGCGCAGTGAGTCCCTTAAACCCAGGTGGGAGTTACAATAATTGTTAATTGCTGGTAAGTTTGGTAAGACATCTTTGCTGTTTTTTGAAGTTAGAATTTCTGGATACTAGTTAACCTTTAAGTGCGTATGGAGAATGTGTGGAATTGGGTTGAGTATACGTGTGTTGTTTGCATGGTGATAATAAATAGATCAGGTGAATGAATTTTAGCTGAATGTTGGTCAATGTGAAGGGGGTTATTAGGCTCTTTTATTCAGTATCCCATGGGTGGGTGATTCTGTTATTGCCATGTGCTTCTGGCCAATTGTTTGGGGTTGGGGTGGGATAGGGTTTTTATCTGCTATTTGGGTGTTTTTCTTTTATTTTTTCTTTCTTTGCCTTTGGTTTTCCTTTGAGGGCAGATGATTTTGTTTATTCCTTTTTGTGCTTTATATGAACATCAAGCTGAGCAATCCATTTATGTTCCTTGACAATGAATCTTAAAATTGTTTCTTTGAATGTAAATGGCCTGAACCATCCCAGAGCCCAAAACATCAATTCAGACAACATCATGTTCATGGACCATTCAACCAGAGTCATCCCACCAACACATACCTCACACACTGCCTCGAAGATGTCTTGCAAGGCCTAGAAAACAACAATCTAACCATCAATCTAAAAAAAAAACACAAAGCACTTTTCATCACAAAGGGCACCAACTTCACTCCTCCAGACTCCATCACCCTAAACAACATTTAAATAAAGGTACAACCTGAAATCAAATATCTAGGGATCACGCTAGATCAACACCTCTCCCTCAAATCACAAATACAAAACATCATAAAAACAATCTACTACAAAATCAGAACCCGACAGTGACTGCACCCCCTCCTCAAACCATCAGACTTCGGCTCTGTATGCCAAGCCTTAATCCTTCCACATATGGATTACTGCAACTCCATTTGCCAAGTCATTCCGCACTCCACCCTACTCCCTCTCCAAACAGCCATGGTGGGCAATTATCTCACTTCTTAGTGTAGACTGTAAGATACTGATAAAGGTATTGGCCACCAGGTTGGGGCAAGTGACGAGTGCCTTGAGAGGAGAGGAACAAACAGTTTTTATGAAGGGCAGATTCATAGGAGACAATGCTTAGGCCTTTCATGACTTATTATTATTGGCATGGCATGAAAGTGACCCTGTGGTGGCAATGTCCTTAGACATGGAAAAAGCTTTTGATTGTATAGAATAACCATACCTCTTTCATGTATTGGAATGTTTTGGATGCGGTGATAATTTTGTTAAGTTGGTTAAGGTTTTATATATTTCACCCAGCTTCTGGATAGTTGTGAACGGTGAACTTTCAGAGGCTATTTTATTAGGTAGAGGTACTAGACAAGGTTGTCCACTTTCGCCATTACTGTTTAATTTGGCATTGGAGCCGCTTCTTAAAATTAAAAGAGAATATGACATCAAGGGAATTAATGTCTCATTGTTTCTCTCTAACTCGTTGATTCCATTAGATGTCTTTTAAATGTGATAGGAAAATTCTTGGGATTCTCAAGTTTAAAAATGAATTGGGACAATCTGAGCTTCTTCCAATGAATGACTTTGCCATGCAGAGAGACTTGGAGGAATTCTCAATTGAATGGTCTCCGGAAAGAATTAAGTACCTTGGAGTACACTTTTGCTTATGGCCCATGGAAACAATTATGTATAATTGCAGTACCATACTTGCAGAGTTGAAGTGTATCCTGCAAAGTTGGTCGCCCTTATGTTTATCATGATGGGGGAGACTTGACACAATTAAAATGATGGTTTTGCCAAGAATTGTTTATAAACTGGGCATGTTTCCAAGGTATTAAACTTTTATGTGCAGCTGAATAGGCTACTATCTGCTTTCTGTGGAAAAATAAAAGGCCATGGATATCTCTGGCTAAGCTTAAACTGCCAAGAAAGAAAGAAGGGATTGGATTTCCGGACTTCCGGTTCTATCATACTGCAGCATTGTTGTGCTATGGTGCTATGTGGTTGCAGGAGGCAGAATCTCCTCCTTCGCTAGAGGTGGAAAGGGTGATTGCAAGGCCCTTCTCTCTTGTGGCATTGCCCACAATGATTATTCTAAGATCTATTCTTAGCAGTTTAAAGCGTGTTTATAGAGATGACCATGGCAGGGATCACTGGGGCCATTTTAAAATGCCAAGTACCATTTGATGCAAGATATGTCCTGACATACGTGTTCATATTTGCATCCTCTTATACCATATTAGGGTGCACTGGGATTACCTAGCACTTTTCAGGGACTGAGGAGGACTGGTGCATGGTCTAGGTTGCAGCAACAGTTATTTCTTATTGGTATTTATGTCTTGTTTGCATCAGCAAACTACTGTCAGTGTGAGGAGCAGCTTAGGAGATGCACACCTTTTACAGAGGAGGCATGGTGTCCATGAGTACATCCCGGAGACAGGCAGGATCTGAAAAATGCAGCTTTTCAGAATAGGGTAGGCATGGGGACATCCAAAATGTTTACCCATGTCCCATAATATTATGGAGACGTGCTTCTCCAATATATCGCATGGTCCATGTCTGGCACTTGCATGGTGCTTTGCCCATGCCACACTGAACACATCTATCTTCCAGATTATGGACCCGTGGGCATGTGTAGACCTGTGGATTTGGAATTGGGTTCAAACAGGGCCCGTTTTCAATTTAAACATGTCCGAGGGCTGGACATGCTCCACTTGTATTGCTAAAGTTGAAAGAATCTGGAAGGCTCTGATGATTATTTGTCCAGTATTTAAAAGTGTTTTCTTTCATTATAGCCTCTGCCCTCCCTTTTTGGGGGGGGGAGGGGTGTTATAATGTAATACTATTTGTATCCCTTTGTCACAGTACTTGTTGCTTTTTGTAAAAGTTAAATACAATGAAAAATAAAAGATTAAGTCACCATCTAGTGTTTGTCTTGACAGCCTCAACAACTTCTATCTCTGAAACACACACGGTCAGATATCAAGATGGTTCCCACATGCATACAGTGCACTTTGGACAGCAAGACATTAGATATTAAAAAGTAGTCACTTCTGGAAAAGTTTGTTGTGCTTTAAAAAAACATGTAAATTCCTTTGTTGTAGTGTGGTGAAATATTCTGCATGAATCAGTGATAGCCACCATAGACAATAAATTGAGAAGGACCTTATGAGGAGCAGAGGTTTTACAGGTCTGGGAAAGCTATCTGTCCATAACAAGAGCCAGGACTTCATTGAAGTCTCCAGCCATAATAAGAGAATCTCCCCCAAATCTACAATAACTTTGGTGAGCTTCTGGAAAAAATCAGTAGAATCATTAACAGGAACATAAATAGTCAACACCACAAACTGAACACCACCCGCTGCCAATGAAGCCAGTATCCACCTCTCCTCCCTATCAGATCTCTGAGAAATCACTTGCACTGACACATTTTTACATCAGACTAGCCAACCAATTTTTCTTACCTACAGCAGGGGAAAATGAGCATTCCATATCATCCTGCTAGAACAGTCCAGACAAGTGGGATATATTCCCCTACCAGCAGAGTTGGAGACAGAAGAAATATCCAGAGGTTTCTTATGACTTCATCCTGCCATTATAGCTGATGCTAACACATGAAAATTATGGTCTTCTTCCGAGTGACTACTACTAAAACTATTATCAAAAACCGCTCAATATAATCAAAATAGATTGAGCTCTATTTTGATTATATTGAGCGGTTTTTGATAATAATTATAGCTGATGCAGCTAGGGGCACACTTCAGTATTTCTCGGTCAAGAGCAGATATTGAATGCAGTCTGATGCAACTCTGTGGAACATCTGTTATAGTTCATGAGTAACCACTCTGGATTAATTCCTCACTGGAGCTTGATGAGGGAGAGCTCTCAGAGGGCCATCCATTTAAAAAAGAAAAAAAGTGCTCTCCTGGGCAGGACCAGCCCAAGGGTATCTGCCACCCTCCCCGTTCCCCCTGCCCCACACCTACCTGTTGCAGCGGCAGCAGTTTAAAAGCAGCAGATTTGTGCCACTGCTTTGTTGCCCATGGCAGGCCATGTGCTTCAGCACACATAGCCTGCCGCTTCTGACCCTCCTCTGACAGTTGTTGTGTCAGAGGGATCAGAAGCAGCAGGTCCGCTGCTTTTTGACATATTCATAAATGAGCTGGAAAAGGGAATAACGAATGAGGTAATCAAATTTGCAGCTGAAAAAAAACTGTTTAAAGTTGTTTAAACCCATGAGGATTGTGGAAAATTGCAAGAGGATCTTGATAAATTGGAAGACTGGACATCCAAATGGCAGATGAAATTTAATGTGGACATGTGCAAAGTTATGCACCTAGGAAAGAACAACCCAAACTATGGTTACACGATGCAAGGTTCCACATTAGGAACCACCATCCAGGAAAAAGATTTAGGCGTCATTGTGGATAACATGTTAAAACTCTCCACCTAGTGTGCAGCGGCGGCCAAGAGAGCAAATAGAATGCTTGGAATCATAAGGAAAGAAATGGAAAATAAAACAAAGGATATTATAATGCCTCTGTATCGTTCCATGGTGCGACCATACCTTGAATATTGTGTGCAATTCTGGTTGCCGTATCTTAAAAAGGATATAGCGTTATTAGAATAGGTACAGAGAAGAACCACCAAAATGGTAAAGGGGATGGACGGATACCTCTATGAAGAAAGGCTAAAAAGGTTAGGGCTCTTCAACCTGGAAAAGAGACGGCCGAGGGGAGATATGATAGAGGTTTATAAATTAATGAATGGAGTGGAACGGGTGAACGTAGATCAATTGTTTACGCCATCAAAATATAGAAAGACTAGGGTACATGCAATGAAGTTACAGGTAACTCATTTAAGACTAATAAGAGAAAATATTTTTTCACTCAACGTGAAATCAAACTCTGGAATTTGTTACTGGAGGATGTAGTAAAAGCTGTTAGTTTAGCTGTGTTTAAAAAAGGTTTGCACAAGTTCCTGGAGGAAAGGTCCATAAACCATTATTAAAAGGGACCCAGAATATCACTGCTTGACCCAATACAAGCACTGAGGAACCTGTGTCTTTTGGGGAAACTGCTAGGTACTTATGACCTAGATTGGCCACTGTTGGAAACAGGATACTGGGCATGATGGACCATCTTATGTTCTTATGTTGTGCGCCGAAGCATATGGTCTGCCACAGGAAACAGTGGCGGCACAAAGCCGTCAACCTGGGTCGGCTGCCCTAGGTGGCCACCTAACTCGCTAGTGGACAGGCCAGCCCTGTTCCTGGGAATTGCCCACACAAAGGAGGGGGATTGGTTCAGTTCCCCATCCTTAATTTGTTAAGGGTCAGTTGAACAGCCAGGATTTTTGGATCAGGATGCCTCACTTAGCACAGCCTCAGTGCCCCTTTCCCTTCCTCCTGCTTTGCTCTCCCCCATAGATTTGCATGAAGGCTCTTCAGAAGTATATGCCTGTGGGACTTGGCAGCAGGGGAGTATCACTGAGTCCAGCACTGTTGCTGCTTTGGGCTCTTTGGGATTCAGTATCGGATTTCAGTTACTTCTGCTTCATAGAGTTTGTCTTGGGGGTAACCTGACTCATCTGCTGAGCAGTTCGACCATTGGTTTCAGCACCATAGTGGCTGAACCATTGGTTAGGCTCAGTTTTTCTCTTGCCAGTTCCCACATTATGCTTGCACTGTCTACGCGTGTTGCTGGCACAAGAGGATTGTGAAAAATTGCAAGAGGATCTTCATTAATTGGAAGAGTGGACATACAAATAACAGATGAAATTTAATGTAGACACCTAGGAAAGAACAACCTAAACTAGTTACACAATGCAAGGTTCCACATTAGGAACCACCACCTAGGAAAAAGATTTAAGCATATCATGCAGCGGCAGCCAAGAAGCCAAATAGAATCCTAGAAATCATAAGGAAAGGAATGAATAAACAAAGGACATTATAATGCTTCTGTATCATTCCATGGTGCGACTGCACCTTGAATATTGTGTGCAATTCTGGTTTCCGTATCTTAAAAAGGATATAACGGAATTAGAAAAGGTACAGGGAACAGCCACCAAAATGGTAAAGGGGATGGAAGGATACCTCTATAAGGAGAGGCTTAAAAGGTTAGGGCTCTTCAACCTGGAAAAGACGACTGAGGGGAGATATGATAGAGGTCTATAAATTAAGAGGTGGAACGGGTAAATGTAGATGTTTTTGATGATGTAAACAAATTGTAGCAAGACTAGGGAACATGTAATGAAGCTACAGTGTAACCCATTTAAGACTAATAAAAGAAAATAGTTTTTCACTCATCGCGTAATCAAACTCTGGAATTAGTTTCTGGAGGATGTAGTAAAAGCTTTTGATGTAGCTGGGTTTAAAAAAGGTTTGGACAAGTTCCTGGAGGAAAGGTCCATAAACTCTTATTCCTTATCGTTCCTCCAGTTTAGTCCTCAACCTCTGGTTAGTTAACCTCCTCCTGCAGCTTGGAGACTGGGCATGTCAAAAACTCATGACATCACTGGATATAGCCTGCTGGTCTCTCCCATCAGCCCCCAGTGTGTCCAGTCTCCATGCAGCAGGAGGACGTAGTGAGCCTAGCTTCTGGGCTCACTTGGGGGAACAGATAAGGAGCATTTAGTGTGACAAATTCTGTTCTGATTTTACTTTTGATTTTTTCCTTTAATTTTACTTTTAATTCATTTACCTTTGGTTAATTGGCAATCAGGGATTAGTTCCCTTTAGTTGTTAGGAGCAAATTTCCTTATATTTACAGTAATTTTAAATTTGAGCCTGGCTCTTTAAATTAGTAGCAGCTCTCGCCTTCCCTCCTTGTCAGTTATTTTCACTTGCTGCAGGCATTCGCCGGTGCGGATCTCTCTCCTTTGACGGTACGGGAGAGAGCTCCGGGAACCGTACAGCCACACTGAAGCTGTGTGAGACGGAGCCTCAACGTTGATGTGGGATTTTAATTTTACACTGTGGAACCGGCTGAACGGTCCTCGCCGTGGCTGCTGGGCACGGCAGCGTGGCTTGAGGATCGGATGAATTCAAGGCGGTAGGAGCAGGCTGTGTGGCTTTCGGCCCTGCAAGTAAGGCCTTCGGGCTCTGTCGGTCTGCTGAGGCCTCCTTTTTGCAGCAGCTGTTGTTCTTGGTGCCAAAATTCGTTGGCAAAGGGGCGGCCATTTTCTCTCTAGGTATTTGGACCGCATGGCGAGAGTTGCAGTGAGCTGCCTGTGTGAGGAAGATGACAGGCAGAATAGCTAGATTTTTAGGTCTAGTGTTTCTTTCTTTTGTTTGTAGGTTTTTTGAGGCTCAGGGGGTTCCTCAGCCTTTAGGGGGCTGTTGTCAGTCCTCTTTATTTTTAAGTTTATTCTTAGTTTTATAGGACAGCAGTTTTGGCATTGATCTCTGATGCCACATGTTCTCTCCCTCCTAATCATGTCTCTGAGGAGCATCTGTTAAGTCCCGGGATATTAAGCAAATTACCAGCTTTTAGGTTCTTCAAGAGCAGAGCCCTAATTTGTAGGTGGAAGGAGGGACAGGCTGGAAGTGTGCTTTTGTGTATTCTATAGTGAAAGTTGCCCAAACGCCTGTGGTTTCACAGGGACAGGTATAGGAAACCTTAGGATATAAAAAAAAAAAAATATATATATAATAATAATGACAGTTAAACTGTCAACCAAGAAGTGTCTGTGCTATGGTCTATGGCCACCAGAGGGCAGCTGGTACACTCAATAGTGCCTTTCTGTGACCGTGTGTATGCAGCCATCATCATCAGATTGGTCTCTGCAAGTCAGGGAAGAAATAACCACAGGGCCACCGCATGGGCACTCAGGGTTTAGTGTCTAAACAAGCAACTGTAATGTTCTGCAAATCAAGATTATATGACCAAGATTTAAAGCTCTCAACTTCTGTATCGTTTGTCGGGCTCTGGTGCCCAAAAGGCCACCGGATGGCAGCACTGCTCATGAATCACATATAGTATTCAGTGCCCCCATCCCTGGGGGTGGGTGGTAAAATATGAAATCATATTCCTCATCAGGTTCACACAGGCAGCAACCTCTAAGACCTCCACTTGCAAGGTTGTCGGTGTATCCCACTGCTATTTCTCTGACTGCAGGAAGGCCGGGGGGGGGGGGGGTGCCTGTGTGTTTCATAGCTCCACTTAGCATGCCCTTCCCAGGAAATTCTCATCTATTTCTAGAGCCTGTGCTGTCAGAGCAGGGCTTTAAGCACTTAGCAGGGGCACTGACCCGTCTGTGCCATCTTGTTAAAGGGCCCATACTGAGGGTGAAGAGAAGGACGTCTAGGTAGCACAGTCTGGGGCTTAGCGCTGCAGGGCACTGGAAGGTTTCATAGAGGAAGTCAATACTCTGTGTATGCTCCATGCATTCAGCCTATGTTCAAGCGTGCTCACTGCACTGTGTTTGGGTGACAGGTCCTGGGTCACCCGTATATGTAGATGTGCATTTTGTATGTGCTCACAATTGCTTAGGCATGATTTTTGGGTGCACTCTTTGCAGAGTGAGACTGCATTTCTTTGCTCAGACTGTATTATCAGACTAAGGTAATATCTCCAGTAATGGGGGGATGTCGATTGTAATAAAGTGCATGAGGTCCTCATGGTGTTACATGGGGTTGGAGATGCAGTCGTGGGATCTGCTGTGGAGTGAGCCGTCCGGAGGAACTACAGTGTCGTAGTCACCAGTTTCCTTTTCTCTTTGGGCTTTGCTCCCAGATCCTAGCCCCTCTTTCTCTCTGATGTCCAGGAACCAAGATCCCCGGCCCACTGGACAATCTATTCTCAGACTTTTCTCAATGCTGGCAGCAGGACTGGGAGAGTGAGATAGGAAGACCAGGAACCAGCACCAGCTCTGATGTCTTTCCACTGCCAGTGTTTGCTACGGTCACACATTCCCAGTATTTGATTATACTGATTGCCTACAGGTCAGGGTGGCATACAGTCGATTACGGTATTTCTATTTCCCTTGTCCCTGAAGGGCTCACAATTTATGTTTTGGTACCTGAGGCAGAAGGTCAAGTCGCTTAACGAAGGCCAGAAGGACCACCTGTGGGACCAGAAGCCCCAGTTCCTTATCGTTCCTCCAATTTAGTCCTCTATGTCTGGGTTGTGCACCTCTTCCTGCAGCTTGGAGACTGGGTATGTCAAAATCGTGACATCACTGGATATAGCCTGCTGGTAACTCCCATCAGCCCCAGTGTGCCCAGTCTCCATGCAGCAGGAGGACGTAGTGAGCCTAGGTGCTGGGCTCACTAAACCAGATTAGGAGCAGTTTAGCCAGGATTGGAGTTGGTTGGCCTTAGGTCATCTAGTTTCAGTTAATCTGGTGAGGATTAATTATTTTAATTGATTATTTTAATTACTTTGTATTACTTTTCATTAATTTTCCCTTAATTTCAGTCGGTTTCTTCACTTTGTTCAAAGCTCCAACGGCCCCTTTAAGAAGAACCCCTATCTAGCTGGCTATCACCTTTCTTGGTCATCGGTCTGTTTTTTTTTTTTTTTTAAATAAGA
Source organism: Ichthyophis bannanicus (assembly GCA_033557465.1). Taxonomy (NCBI): domain Eukaryota; kingdom Metazoa; phylum Chordata; class Amphibia; order Gymnophiona; family Ichthyophiidae; genus Ichthyophis; species Ichthyophis bannanicus. The sequence continues at coordinate 1,222,749,321 of CM066031.1, forward strand.
AAGGAAAGAAAATTACCGCTTTGGATCTCTCCCCCTGGACTGTACGGGGGAGAGCTCCGCGGGCCGTACCAGTGCTCGGTCCGTGTATGAGCTGAGCAACGGCGGCTTCCGCAGCGGTGGTATGAGTTCCCCAGGTGGTGAGCCAGCAGAGCGGCTCTCGCTGTGATGGCAGCTCGCAGCTGAGTTGAGCGGCCTCGTGGCTGGAGAGCTGGGGTTTTTTCCCTTAATGTTACCCGTGTCGTCCCCGGTGGCCATCGGCACCACAGGTAGGGCTTTTGGGCATGGAGGGGCTCCGGAGCGCCGTGTTTGCAAACTGAGTTTTTGGCGCCAAATCGAAGCTGACTGGGATTGGCGCCATTTTAGGCTCTTGCTGGTCCTGCGTGGCGACGGTTCTCAACGGACCACTTTCAGAGGAGAGCCATGGTGTTCTTTGGTCTGATGGACAGGCTAGGAAGGCCATAAAAGAAACAGGTGGAAAAGCTTTACCTCTGCCAGTATTTAACTCTTACTAAGGTCAGATCCAATGAAAGAGTGAACTACTATCCAATACCAATTGTAAAAAAATCCACTCTAGTACTTTTTTTCTCTTTTTTTCTTTTCAACCTAAATGCTTCTAACTCTTCACCACCGGTCTCAGATAAACGATACTTGTCTTTTACACCTTACTATGGGTATGGTAATTCACCCAATGCGGTGTTCGTTCACATCAATGACCGGAACTGGGGTGTTTTATTTCATCGCATGTCAAAGGGGCATTTGAACAAGCACCGTTCTGCTTCAGATAAGTAGAATGGCGTTGTGTTCTGGTTTTAAATGATTTTTCAGTAGATAAGAGTATTTAGAAATATTTAGAAAGCACAAAGAAACCTGGTTTAAGAAAACAGTTCCGGTCATTGATGTGAACGAACACTGCATTGGGTGAATTACCATACCCATAGTAAGGTGTAAAAGACAAGTATCGTTTATCTGAGACCGGTGGTGAAGAGTTAAAAGCATTTAGGTTGAAAAGAAAGAAAGAGAAAAAAAGTACTAGAGTGGGTTATTTTTACAATTGGTATTGGTATTTAACTCTTGGCAAAGCAGATCTAATTGCCCGAGGGCCGCGGCTCTTCAGCGAGGCAGTGCAGATGGCCGAGGTGTGCTTCCCACGCGTGGGCCATGGCGTGGATAGGCAGAATTTTTGCGACAACGTTTATTTTCTTTTTAGTCGCCTAGGGTGGACTTTGCCTATTTTAATTATTTATTTATTTAAATTGCTCAGTTTAAGGGCTAAATTGACAGTCCTATTTATTTTAAGTTTAAACTAAGTTTATTTTAAGTTTATTGTAACACAGTCATTTAAGTCGTTGATTTCTGTTGACATGATCGTTCCCTACTGGCCAGGCCTCTGAGGAGCATCAGCTCAGTCCCGGGATACTGGTAGAAGGAGGGACAGAATAGATGTATGCTTGAGACAGTGGCTCCTTTGGTAATTACTGTCTGCAGCGGTATTCTTTAGGAAAAGGTGCATAGTCTGCAAGCTTGTAGCGTCACAAGAACAGGTTTAAGAAACCTTAGGTTTAAAAAAAAAAATGGAGGAATAATGGATAAACCTGTCAGCTGGGAGGTGCCTGTCATTCCGCTAATGGGCACCAGAGGGCGGCAGGTACACTAAATAGCTGCCTTCGGTGACCGACTGATATCCAACAATCATTTGGCTGATTTCTAGAACTCAAAAAAAAAAATATATATACATATATATATATATATATATATATATATATATATATATATAACCACTGGGTCCGCCTAGGTATGCAGGGTTAGAGACTAAGCAAGCAGCTATAAGATTCTGCAAATCAAGCTTATATGACCCAGAATTAGAACTCTTAAGCTTCTGGATCGTTTGTCTGGTGGTAAGTACCCCTGAAGGTCACCAGATGGCAGCGCTGCTCAGGAATCACGTGTATTATTTGTACTCCCGATCGGTGGGGGCTTGTATAATTCCAGTTTGCGTTCATCTTTAGATTCTCAAAGGTGGCGGTCTCTAAGACATCTGGTTACAAGGCTGCCTGTATCTCTCGCAGCTAGCTCTCTGCTTGCAGGACTGCCGGGAGGGGGTCCTGTGCGTCTCATAGCTCTCCTTAGCATGACCATCCCATGAAAAGAGGCTGCCTCTCCGAGTGGTCGGCAGGGAATGGTAGCAGGTGCAGGAAAATGGCCATCTGGGCCATCTTGTTAAATGGCCCGTCCTCAGGATCAGGGAAGTCCTTCTCGGTAGCGCACTCTAGGGCTTAGTGCTCCAGGGCACTGGCAGGTTTCCTAGCTGAAGTTCCCTACCCTAGGGCCGCTCCAAGAATTCAACCTATGTTAACTGTGCTTGCTGCCCAGTGTTTGGGCTAACAGGGCCTGGGTCACCCGTGTAAGTCAATGTGCATTGGGTAAGTGCTCACATTGGCTTAGGCACGATTTTGGTGTCCACTCATGGTAGAGTGAGACTGCATTTCTATGCTCAGGCGGGTTTCTAATGCTAATGTAGTTTGCCGGCAATTGAGGTTATCGATTTTGATATAGTGAGAGAGGTGCCCATTGTGTTAGGTGTGATTGAAAGTGCGGTCGTGGTCTCTGATGTGGCGTGGGCCATCCTAATCAGATACAGTGTTGCAGGCATCAGCTGTTCTTTCTCTTTAGCCTGGTCACCAAATCTTACCCCTCTGCGTCTCTGCAGTCCAGGAGGCAAGTTCCCAGGTCCGCTGGAGAATCTCTTCTTAGCCTCTTCGCAATGCTGGCAGGAGGACTGGGGGTGCAGGAAAAGGAGGACTCAAACCAGCTCCAGTTCTCATGTCTCTTCTCTGCCAGAGTTCTCTAAAGCTCACTATTCCCAGTAATTGGCTTATTTGGGCTTCCTGTTGTTCTACAAGTCTAGGTGGCGTACTTTCAGATACTGTATTTATATTTCCTTCTCCCTGTAGGGCTCACAATTTGAGTTTTTGTACCTGGAGCAATGGAGGTTTAAGTGGCTTATCCACGGCCAGAAGGACAACCCATGGGGCCAGAAACCCCAGTTCTTGTGTCCCATGATTGCGTTTCTCGAGTGGAGTTCGACCCTTGGTCCTCTGGCAACTTGCCCCTAACGCTAGGTCCCCGCTCCTTCCAAGACTTCGCTGAAACTCATTGCGCCCTGGGAGTTAGCTACGGGACCATAGGGCTAGGTTCAGTTGCATATATCCAAGGGAGAGGTCTTGGGCAGGTTCCGTTCTTAAGTATACAGGAGATACCATGCTGGGTCGTACTGGGGTCCTTTGGGTCCAGCTCCCGGTTCCCTGTAGGGGCCGTTCCGGGTCGCAGGGGCCTGGCAGTTTCCCAGAAAAACGAACAGGCTAAACTATGCTGGTACGGAGCAAGAAGCAAATTCATCTATGCTCATATTCAAAGAGTTCTGTGTACAGGAGTGACAGAGATGGCACTTGGTTAGGTTGGGTGTCTTGTAGACCATATTGAAGTGTAGAAAGCTGGTGTATAACAAGTAAATAAGTTTAATAACAGTTTATTTAATAAAGGATTCTGGGCCTTTCCTCCAGGGGTTGGGCCAAAACCTTTTATTCTCAGCTACATTGCGTAGATCTTTTCACACAAGGCACTTGAAGGACGCAGGGGTCAGTCAACCAATGGAAACTGCAAGCGGTACACCGGGCGTTCCAGGCGTTCGAAGCTAGCATGCCAGTTCAAGCAGGGCGAGTGCAGTCCGACAACTCTGTGGTGGTGGATCACATCTGTCGGCAGGGCGGAGCAGGAAGTGTGACCATGGAGGCCAAGGCAGGGGGTCTCTTGAGTGGTTCGAGACTCGGCTTCCGGTGATCTCGGTGGTGCACAACGCGTGAGAAGACAAGGTGACGACGGATTTCCTTGGCTGGATCTGGGTAGATGCCGAGCACTAGAAGTTACCTTCGGAGGTTTTCACACACTTCTGTTGTAAATAGGATAACCAATGGACCTCTTGGCAACGTTTCAGACTGTGAAAGCCAGTTGCTTTTCAGCAAGCAACGCAAAAGGATGTCGGAAGGAGTTGACGAAATGATACAATGGTAGCCGTTGTCCACTTTCTCTATGTCTTGCCTCCAGAGATGCTCATAGGCCGAGTGATGCAGCATTTCGAAGCGAATCACGGAAATGTGTTGTCGGGGGCCGCGGGCTGACCGGGACACCCGTGGTATGCCGACCTCATTCAGGAGCTTGACGGGAATCTAGGGAGATTACCGACGTGGGAGAATCGGTAGCTGCAGGGTGGCCTTCAGTGTCCCAGGTGGATCGGTTCTCGCTTACGGTGTGGCCTTTCGAAAGGCAAGGTTAAGGACACAAAGTTCCTCGGTGACAGGCATCGCCACCTTGCAAAAAAAAAAAGGCGCTTCTTTGAGAATTGTGGTCCGCGGAGGCACATTGACGCGGCAACAGTGTCAGTAGTCTGGGTTGGCCACTGTTGGAAACAGGATACTGGGCTTGATGGACCTTGGTCTGACCCAGTATGGCATATCTTATGTTCTTATGTTCTGGGTATCCAGTACTTCTACAGGATGGGTTGGATAAGGGATTGCCAGCCAGTTCCTTGAGAGTTCGGTTTAGCAGTTCTGTCTTGCTATAGGGGCACTTTACAGGCAGGGGCGCTCATACATAGGTCCATAGGGTACGCTATCAGGCAGTTGACAGACTGCAGCCCTCTTGTAGGATATTACTTTCTCCGGGGGAGCGAATTTCGTCTTTAGGGGCGTTAGCTAGCGCACCATCTGAGCCCGTGCAACAGCTGGTAGTTAAGGAATTAACTTTGAAGTCAGTATGTTTGGTGACCATCTGTTCGGTGAGGCAAATTTCGGAGTTGCAGGAGTTGGTCTGTAGGGAAACGTTTTTAGGTTTTTCTCTAGAGAGAAAGTGGCCTTGCGGACAGGTCCGTTGTTCTTTGCCAAAGGTGGTTTCTTTTTCCATTTCACTTAATTCAACGGACTCTCGTCCAGCGCTAGATGCAGTGGGCCGGAACATTTCAGTCCATAGCTTGCACTGTTTGGACGCCGAGAGAGCACAGCGGCAGGGTTTGAAAATTTCCGAATTTTGTCACGAGTCGACTCGTCTCTCTCTACGGATTGCTCGGAGGGTCCCGCAAAGGGGAAGCGGTGGCATAGGATTCGATCTGTGGATGGATTGGGGTGATGATCGCGTCGGCTTCTCTTCTACTGGGCCGTACAGTCCCGGTGGGCTTACGAGTCCGTCCTTCCAGGGTGCAAGCCACTTTCTGAGCGGAGTACAGTTCGATTCCACCAGTAGACTCCTGTGGAGCGGTCACTTAGTCGTTTCTGCATACTTTCAGTAACCGTTGCCACCTAGATGTTCTGGCGGCTATGCTTGCCACGTTCGGGAAGGCGGCGTAAAGATCCGGCTGGAAAGGTCCCTCCCAATGAGTACTACTCTGATACATTCCAGACGTAGAGGACTAAACTGGAGGAACAATAAGGAAATAAAAATTACACTTACCTGGTAATTGTCGTTCCTTGAGTGACAACAGTTTAGTCCTCATACCCACCCAGGGAATATTCAGTTCAGGGTTTCCTTCTAGAGGAGGAGGAGAATCAGTTTCAAAGAGGGATTAAGATTCTTTCAGTTCCTGGATCGCAGTGAGTATGGATGTCAGTGCTATTATCTTTCCCTGTTCTTTTCTGTCCTTTAGTGGGGAATACAGGGAAGGTGCAGAATAAGGGGATGCAAGATCATAGCAATGCATAATTTTTATTATAACATAAATCTTAATTGAACATTCTTTTTTATAGTTCATGGGTTCAGAGTTCGGGTTCACACAAGTTTAATGTTACGGGTAAAGTTCATTTAAAGCTACTTATCTGTTGCTCCTTTGAGTCTGCTTTGTCAATAGGTCACTGGGGCTGATGGGAGTTACCAGCAGGCTATATCCAGTGATGTCACGATTTTGACATGCCCAGTCTCCAAGCTGCAGGAAGAGGTGCACAACCCAGACGTAGAGGACTAATCTGTCGTCACTCAAGGAACGACAATTACCAGGTAAGTGTAATATATTTTTTTTATGGCCCAAGGTTGGTGGTCTCGATTTGGAATTCAAACCCTTGGTCCTCTGGCAACTTGCCTCAACCACTAGGCCGCACTGCTCTGTGTGAGCTAGCCATAGGGCCAGGCGCAGCCTGTTACTTCCAAGGCAGAGACCTTGGGGAGGTTCCGTTCATAAGGATACGAGAAATGCCATACTGGGTCAGACCAAGCTCTTTCAGGTCCAGTATCCTGTTTCCTAGGGTAGCCAATCCAGGTCTTAAGGACCTGGCTGGTTTCCAAAAAGACGAATAGGCTACTCAATGCTTGTATCGGAGCAAGCGGTGGATTCAGGTATGCTCATATTTTAAGGATTCCGTTGCATGTACAACAGATGTGACAGTCTGTTGGGTTGTGTGCCTTGTAGAACATCTTGAATTGGTGAAAGTTGGTATAAAAATTAGAAATTATAATTTTCCAGCTTCTCTCTAATAGAAGGTTATGGACCTTTCCTCCGGGAGCTTGGCCAAAAACTTTGTTAAACTCCGCTACGTTCAGAGATCGTTTCGCGCAAGGCTCTTGGAGTACACAGGAGACCCAGTGGTCAATCAACTGACTGGAAATGCGAGCGATACGCCGGGCATTGCAGGCGTTTGAAGCTACGGTGATAAGTTGAGTGGTGCGAGTACTGTCCGAAAACTCCGCGGCGGTGACCTACATCAATCGGCAGGGCAGAACCGGAAGTGTGGCCATAGAGGCCGCGGCAGAGGGTCTGTGTGTGTGGATAGAGCTTTGGCTGCCAGCGTTTTCGGTGGCGCATGTTGCAGGTAAGGACATTGTGACGGTAGATTTCCTCAGCTGGGTCCGAATAGATGCCAGAGAATGGGAGTGGCATCCAGAGGTGTTCGCACAGATCGGTCGCATATGGGGACAGCCAGTAATGGACCTCATGGCGGCATTTCACTCTGTGTAAACGGGTCGCTTCTTCAGCAAATGACACAAAAGGAGGTCGGAAGGCATCGATGCACTGTTTCAATGGCAACCGTCGTCCGGTCTTCTCTATGTCTTTCCACCGAGTGGCTCTGCGTATCAAAGCGCTTTGGGGAAACGTGTGGTTGGGGGCTTCAGGCTGGCCGAGGCGCCCGTGGTATGCCTGCCTCATACGGTTGCTCAACGGGAATCCATGGAGGTTTCCGACATTGGAGATTCTGTTGCTACGGAGTTCCCTTCGAATGCTTCAGGTGCATCGTTTTTTGCTTACGGGGTGGCCATTGAAAGGGCAAGCTTAAGGAAAAAGAGTTGCTCGACAGCAGTCTTTGCCACCTTGCCACAAAAAAAAAAAAAAGTCTACGTCCCTTGCATATGTGTGTATATGGCACATCTTTGAGGACGGGTGCTCGCGGAGGCACGCTCGCGCGACAGCAGTGTCAGTTCCCTTGATATTAAGTTTTCTGCAGGATGGGTTTGGTAAAGGCAGGTCCTGGAGAGTTCAGTTAGCAGCTCTGTCTTGCTATAGGGGCAAGGGACAGGGAATGGCTCTCATGCACAGGTCGATGTGGTACGCTTTCTCAGGTGGTTACCAGACTGTAGCCTTGTCATAGGATATTAATTCCACCGGGGAAGCTCAAGTTGGTTTTAGGAGCGTTAGCTAGCGCGCCATTGGGGCCCTTGCAACAGGCATAGGTTAAGGGTTTTACCTTGAAGACGGTATGTTTGATGGTCATCTGTTCGGCGAGGCGATTTTCGGAGTTGCAGGCGTTGACCTGTCAGGAATCGTTTTTTGTCTGTCTCCAGACAGAAGGTGGCCTGGCGACTGGTTCCGTCGTTGTTGCCAAAGGTGGTTGCTACGTTCACCTAACTAAAATTGCCTCTCTTCCAGCGCTAGGTGCGGCGGAGGGGAGCATATTGAACCATAGCTTGCGCTGTTTGGACGTCAAGAGAGCGCTGTGGCAGTGTTTAAAGGTTTCAGAAACTTTCGCAAGGTGAATCGTCTCTCTTCGGGGTGTTCGGAGGGCCCCACAAAGGGAAGCAGCGGCGAAGGAGTCCATTTCTGGATGGATTGGAGCGGCGAGTGCGTCAGCTTATCTTCTACGGGACCGTACAGTCCCAGGGAGTTTACGAGCTCACTCTACCAGAGTGCAAGTATCTTCTTGGGCGGAGCACAGTTTGGTTCCGCAGTGGACATCTGTAGGGAGGCCTCTTGGTTGTCTTGCCATACTTTCAATAAGCACTACCGCCTAGATGTTCTGGCAGCTAAGGATGCCGTTTTCAGGGAGGCGGTGTTGAGATACGGCTGGAAAGGTCCCTCCCAATGATTACTGCTCTGATACATCCCAGAGGTTGAGGACTAAACTGGAGAAATGATAAGGAAATAGGAATTACACTTACCTGGTAATTGTGGTTCCTTGAGTGACTCCAGTTTAGTCCTCATTCCCGCCCGGGGATGGGGTCTTAGCAGTAGTTTTTCTGTTGGGGGAAGTGCAAGGTTAAAAGTGGATATAGGCCTTCACTGGTGTTCAGTCGTTTTGATGCTTCCATTTGTTTTGCGCTATATTATTATATTATGATATTGTTATATATTGTTATATATATTGCTATATTGCTCTGGATTGTTTAAAGCTAGGCATTTGATGGAAAGGAGAGCATGCAGGAAGCAGTCCCTTTCCTTCTGGAAGGGGAGTAGTATGTAGATAGTTTATATGTTCTGCGTGCCCTTGAATATAATGTTAAGTTTAAAAAAAATAAGTTACTGATTTTTTGCTCCTTTGAGTCTGCTTTGTCAATAGTTCACTGGGGGCTGATGGGAGAGACCAGCAGGCTATATCCAGTGATGTCATGAGTTTTTGACATGCCCAGTCTCCAAGCTGTAGGAGGAGGTTCACTATCCAGAGGTTGAGGACTAAACTGGAGTCACTCAAGGAACCATAATTACCAGGTAAGTGTAATTCCTATTTAAAGAAGACCCAGTGAATTCCTCACTGAATCTAACTGAAAATTCACTGCTTGCCCCAATACAAGCATTGTGGAGCTTGTGTGTCTTTTTGGGAAACTGCCAGGTACTTGTGACCTGGATTGGCCACTGTTGGAAACAGAATACTGAGCTTGATGGACTTTGGTCTGATCCAGTATGTCATTTCTTTTGTTAACCGGGCATATGGTGCGGCACACATTGGTATGCTTGGGAACTTGTGCATACATTCTCAGCCCATGACATTAGTGCACGCTGGTCCAGCACTTAGCTTCTGGGCATGTCCACAGCGCACAGTGGTGTATGCTTGGAGCGCAGCTACTGCTAGCGTGTTTCTGCTGAGCCCATGGAGGCTGCTCTGCTTGAGGTATGTGCATGTCATCTAAGAGGAAATTCTGCCTTGTCTGTGGCAAATGTTGAGCTATTTCTTTGGACTCCTTTTGTGATTCCTGCATGGAGGCTTATGCTAACCCCTCAGAGATGCACTCTACATCCTCCACTCCACCCTAAACTCCCACTCCCAATTTGAGATTTTGCTACTGGCCCATCATGCTGAATATACCTGGCTCCCAATCTACCTCAACTCCTCCCTCAGATCCTCAGGCAAATTTATTTGGCCAAATTAAGACTTGAAGCATCTTGTATTATGGCCTTCAGTTACTTCACCCCCTCCCTGTGGATTCTTGCATCCAACGGAGCTCTGCCTTAAAAACGCATAAGAAATTTACAGCCAAGCCTTTGCATCAGATGTACAGTATTTCCTAACACCTCTAATCAGTCACCAGGGACTTGGAAAGACTGTACCGTTTTTCCCACCTTTTTGTTACAGGTGTGTGTTATGTCTTATAGAAAAGATTGTTGTCCTAGCATATTCTCTGACTCTATGATCAGAGGGAACTTAAATTTCCCTTGATATAAACTGGATATATGTTTGAATATGACTAACAATTCTTGGCTTTTGTAAACTGCTGTGATGTAAATGTTTCAATAATAGCGGTATATCAAACCGAAATAAATAAATGAGGAATTTGGGTCTATTCACGAGGGGGGGGGGTTAAGAATGACATTTAGGGGGTTATTTTAAAAGCATTATTCACAATTTAGACATATATAGGCAACCATATACATGTGTAAATTGCAGCCATGTGCAAATGGCCATTTTAGAAAGAGTAAAATTTACATGTGAATGACCACAGCACGTCTAAAGTAGATGGGGCGTGTCAGGGGTTTGCCCTGGATAGAACAAAAATCTACATATGTATCCCTCATTTCATATAGGGTATACCTGTTCAAGCTCAAAATTGTCCATATCCAAATTTATATCTGCTCTCTGGCACAAATAGGGATTTAAAAAGTGCTCCTTTGAGCCATCCCTTTACAAATTAACTGCTTCCACTGTTCTCAAATTTCTCTCATGCATATTCATTGTGGATATCCTGAAAATCTGACTGGCTAAGGGCTATACTAGACAGGGTTGAAAACTGCTAATCTATAGATTAACAAATCTTCAGAGACCTAATAGTATAAGAACATTAATTAAAAAGATGTTTCCTTCCTTTGAAAATATTCACTCCATTCAATATAGTTCTTGAATTGTAAATAATGAAAGATCTGTTTCCAGATGAAGATCCAGAAGTCTGTAGAGGCTCATAGGTAATCACTCCTTTTTATTCACCATTACTTGACCTATACAACACAGGTCATTAAGCTCCCTTCTTTTGGTTTCAACTCTCAAATGGAAAATTATTTGCTATATTGCATAGGAGCATAGGGGGAATAGTTTTCCCTTGCTACAACTTGGAACAGTAGGTCCTCAAGATTGTATGAGCCATGTTGTTGTTGTTAAGTGCCGGCAACCCTCTGGATAATTGTCCTAATTTTTTATTTATTTATTTATTTATTTATTAACTTCTCTTATATACCGCACTATTGTCATCAGCGCGGTTTACATGAAACAAACATATACATACAGATATCTGTTATGCATTTTACAAATAACAGGGGTTATAGAACTTGGAATAAAGAAGGTAAGCTATATCAACTAGGAAAACTATCTACAGTAATCTAAATGCATTGGTTACATTTGGTTATCATTTGAGGTAGACATGGTCAGGGAGTGTGGCATTAGTATTTTCTTGTGAACGATTAGATTGGAAAATAGCTTAAGAAGAGATGATGCTTTAGACTTTTTCTGAATTGTGTTAAGTCGGTTACAGCTCTCAATTCTGGTGGTAGGGCATTCCAGGCTGAAGGGGCGTGGATACTGAAGGCTCTCTTATTTGTTTCCTTAGTGTATCTGATAGCTTGCTTCGGGATAGTTAGTGTATTTATAGCTGCTGATCTTCTGGATCTATTGAGAGTCTGCAAGTGTATAAGGTTGGTGACAGTTGTTGGTGCTTGGTTGTTTAGTGCCTTGAATGTGGTGATCAGGATCTTGTAGTGGATTCTCGCGTTGCTTGGTAACCAGTGGAGCCTTTTTAGGATAGGAGTTATGTGATCAGACTTTGATATTCCTTCAAGTACTCTGGCAGCGGTGTTCATCGCCAGTTGGAGGGGGTTCAATGTTGACTGAGGGAGACCATATAGAATTGCATTTGTGAAGTCGAGGTGAGGCATTACCAAGGCTTGGTAGACGGTTCTGAAGTCTGTGGGTTCCAGTAAGGGTCGTAAGTGACGTAGTGTGCGTATCTTATGGTATATTAGTTTCGTTATATTCTTTATATGGGTTTTCATATTGAGGCGCTGGTCAAGAGTGATACCTAGGTATCGTATTGTAGGTTTTACTGTTAATTCCTTGTCTTTTATCTTTAAGGTGGTAGGAGGTGTGAAGTCTCGGTTCTTTGTGATAAACATCACATCGGTCTTGCTGTGGTTAATTCTCAGGTTCTGGGAGAGGAGCCAGTCTTCAACTGATTCGAAGCAGTTCGTCAATGGTGTAAAATCAGGGTGGTTGATGGAGAACGGCATGTATAGGAGAATGTCATCTGCATATGCTAAACAGGTAACGTTAAATGAACGGATGAGGTCACAGATAGGTTGCATGTATATATTAAATAATAATGCTGACAGGGAGGATCCTTGTGGTACCCCTTGATCTTGAAGAAATGGTTCTGATGTTGTTTCTCCAATTCGTACTTGTTGCCAACGGTTCGTTAGATAGGATATGCACCAGTCGAGTGCGGCTCCAAGGATTCCTTTCTCCTTAAGGCGATCGATGAGTATATGGTGACTTACTGAATCGAAAGCAGCTGAGATGTCCATGAATATGAGGATGAATCCTTGGTGTATATTATCTATTCCAGTGGTTAGTGTGTTGAATAAAGTGATAAGGAGGGTCTCCACTCCGTGAGCTTCTCTAAAGCCATGTTGTGCAGGGTCAAGTGCAGGGTCGGTGTCTATGTGTTGTTGTACTTGACGTTGGACCACTTTCTCTATTATTTTAGCTAGGAGAGGGATGCTAGATATAGGCCTGTAGGACTCTACTTTTAGGGGGTCTAATTTACTGTTTTTCAGTAGTGGTCTAATTGAGGTTTGTTTGAGGCATTGAGGAAAGGTTCCAGTTGAGAAGGATTGTTCAATGATATCATGTAAGAAGAAACTTACTTCGTATCTGAGGTCTTTCACCCAGGCTGCTGGGCATGGATCATTTGCTGCGGTGGTAGCATTTATTGATGTGATAGTGTTTTCAATTTCTTTTATTGACAATGTGTTAAATTTGGTTAATGTGATTGACTGTGATGTCATGTCTGTGTTTGTTGACCCAATAGTGCAGATATTGGGTGTTTTTGTCATCTTTGACTTTAGATAGTTGGCATAGTCTTGTGGGTGTATTGTCTGAGTATGTTGAGGAGTTGGATCCTTTGCCATTGTTTTTACAATGTTGAAGAGGTCATGATGTTTGTTCAATGATTGCTTTAGGAGATTAGTATGGAATTGTTTTCTTCGATCTGCTATTTCCTGACGATGCTTTTCTAGGTATTTGCAGTAGACTGTGTAGGCTTCAGTAGAGCGTGATCGTCTCCAGCGCTTTTCCAGTCTACGAAGATGGAGGAGGGATGTTCTTAGTTCATTGGAATACCAAGCTACATGTGTGCGGTGGTTAGTCTTTCTTGTTCTGATTGTAGGTTGAGAGTTGGCTCTGAGAGTTTGATTCCAGGTACTGATTAGACTGTCGAGATCAGGTTTAGAGGAGTGTAGAGATGGGAGAAGATTCTTGAGTACTTCCTCTTTGTCGAAGGGGCGGAACCTCCTAGTTGTTGGCTTGGCACTAGTGGCTTTGGAGTTAGTGGGATTGGCTGAGTTGGGGATTTGGAATAAAATGAGGCTGTGGTCAGACCATGGTACTGGTAATACGGAAAGATTGTAATTGTGACTGGTTGCTGTGGAAACTTGTGGAGCGAATATAAGATCGAGTGTATTTCCCATAGTATGAGTGGGAACTTTGACTATTTGGTTGTATCCAAGGTTGTCAATCGCTTCTATAAATGCTGCGGTTTGAGAGTCGTGTAGGGAGGGGAGGTTGAAATCTCCTAATATCCAATTATATAGTTGTGGTTTTTCTGTGTTGCAGGCGCGGTCAACTATCGTTGGTAGATCATCAGCTGATGTTGTTGGAGCTCTATATACGAGGTTAATTGAGAGCTCATTGTTTGATATGTTTAGTATGTTTAGATGTGTTGAGCTGACACTATTGTCCATCTTAAATTGTAGATGGTTTTTAGAGATAATGAGTACTCCACCTCCTCTTTGTTGGTTCCTATGGCATGTGTGGATTGAGAAGCCTGGGGGTAGCATCTGGTTGATAATGACATTATCAGAGTCAGATAGCCAAGTTTCTGTGATCATCAGAATGTCAAGGTTATATGATTTTATGAGATTGGGTATCAAAGGCCACTTTGTGCGAATGGATCTAATGTTGATAAGGGCGCAATACAGAGGTGGCTGATACTGTTGTTTAGGTTGAGATTTTTTGGTAATGTGAAGAGCAACATGAAGTAGATGTGAGTGGTGGTTATAAGTAGGGCTTGTTTGGTTTGTTTGAGTTTTGTTTGACCATCTCTTCCAGTCATTACGTAATATTGGTATGTAGTTTTGGTCACCATTAAAGGCGTTTGATTGACCGGCTAATGCGGTAAGGAGGTACGTAATGGTGAGGGTTACTAATGTGTGTATCCTTAGAGGGAACATTGTGTGTTCGAAGAGTGGTATATTGCTGGCTGTAAATGCCTGGGGACTGTTGATGTTGGGATTTTATAGGTGAAACAGTGACGGGACCTTGTCTGTGGTGAACATAGCAGTGTACCAGCAGTATATCTAGCTAATGGAACAGTAAATGCAGTTAAAGAGTACTGATAACAGTATATCTAGCTACTAGTAACAGTAATTGCAGTTAAAGAATACTGACAACAGTATATCTAGCTACTGGGAACATTATTTGGAGGTAGGGGTACTGACAACAGTATGACTGGCTACTCGAAACAATGTTTGTAATTAAAGAGTACCGGCAACGGTAAATCTAGCTACTGACAGCAGTGTATGATATATATCTCATGAAATACTTAGTGATTACTGACAGCAGTATACATGACTTTAAAATGAATGAGTGTGCAAGAATTCAGTTCAGGTTAGCTTGGTTCTGTGTAATATACTTGCTGCAATTATGTAGGTCTCAGTTGAGAGAGGGAGCAAGCTCAACCCTAAGGGAGCTCCAGCTGCTTGATCTTGGGTGGGCTTGCAGACGATGATTTGATGTGCAAAGATTGTTGGAAGGCTGGTATTCAATTGCTTGTAGATTATGAGCAGCAAGGATCTCCCACGGCCCGGATTGGGCCGGAGCTGCAGGAGCGGGTACACACTCGCTCTAGCTCTATCCCGACTGGAGAGCTCTTCCGGATGGCTGGATGTCCCGTCGAGACTGCAGCGTATATGTAGGTAGTGGACAGACGGAGAGTTGGAATCTCAAGACGCCGTTGCGGTTATCTTCCGGTTCGTGGCAAAGATGGTGGACATTCCTGAGGCTTGTTTGTGCTCTTGCCGAAGGCTACTGCCAAAGGGCCACGCCTAAGGGCCCTCTGGCGAGGCCCGACAGGCGCGGGCCTGCCGGAGGCAGGTTGCTTTTATAGTGCCTCTGCTCCTCCTCCCACAGCCCCGAATGGACTGGAGTCTCCAAGCAGGGCAGCTGGCTGAGGCGGAAGATGTGCTCTACCCCGAATCGGGGGAGTTTTAAAGATGGTGCTTTTCCCGCCGAATGCGGGCTGCTTTTATAGTGCCTCTGCTCCTCCTCCCACAGCCCCGAATGGACTGGAGTCTCCAAGCAGGGCAGCTGGCTGAGGCGGAAGATGTGCTCTACCCCGAATCGGGGGAGTTTTAAAGATGGTGCTTTTCCCGCCGAATGCGGGCTGCTTTTATAGTGCCTCTGCTCCTCCTCCCACAGCCCCGAATGGACTGGAGTCTCCAAGCAGGGCAGCTGGCTGAGGCGGAAGATGTGCTCTACCCCGAATCGGGGGAGTTTTAAAGATGGTGCTTTTCCCGCCGAATGCGGGCTGCTTTTATAGTGCCTCTGCTCCTCCTCCCACAGCCCCGAATGGACTGGAGTCTCCAAGCAGGGCAGCTGGCTGAGGCGGAAGATGTGCTCTACCCCGAATCGGGGGAGTTTTAAAGATGGTGTTCAGTCTTCAGTCAGATGGCTCATTGTTGACAGACTGGCACTATAGCTGCTGTTATTGTATCGATCCATCTCATTGTATCGATCCATCTCATTGCTGGCCTTCCTCTTTTGCGTTGACTTTCTACTTTGCCAAGAATGATGTCTTTCTGTAATGATCTCTCTCTTCGTATGATGTGTCCAAAGTATGAAAGTGGAGTCTTCTCATCTGAGCTTCTAAAGAAAGCTTAGGTTTGATCTCCTCTAGTACTGACTGGTTTGTTCAAACCAAGGTCCATCAAAAGCCCAGTATCCTGTTTCCAATCTAGGTCACAAGTACCTAGCAGTTTCCCTAAAAGACACAGGTTCCACAATGCTTCCTATCTATCTTTTTCACTGTCCAACTTTTGCATCCATATGACGTTATTGAAAATGCCATGGCTTGAACAAGTGGAATCTTTTTATGGAGAGACACATCTTTGCTCTTGAGAATCTTGTCTAGGTCCTTCATAGCCATTCTGCCAAGAGCAATGCGTCATCTGATTTTTTGCCTGCTTGTTGCTTCTTTATTGATAGTTGATCCAAGTAGGTTAAAGTTGTCCATTATTTCAATTTCTTTTCCATCAACAATATTGATTTTGCCAGTTTTCAGGATCTTTGTCTTCTTTACATTAATGTGCAGGCCCATTTTAAGACTGTTCCTTGATCTTGAGAAGCAAATGTTTCAGATCATCTTCACTTTCAGTCAGTAATGTGATATCATCAGCATAGCGAAGGTTGTTGATGAATCTTCCACCAGTCTTCACACCTCTGTTGTCTTCATACAATCCTCCTTCTCTGATGATTTGTTCTGCATATAAATTAAACAGGTAGGGGGAAAGTATGCAGCCTTGTCGTACACCTTTGCTGATTTTAAACCATTCTGTTTCTCCTTGTTCCATTCGAACTGTTGCTTCTTGATCATTGTAAAGGTTGTGCAAGAGAACAAACTGATGTTCTGGTATACCTATGCTTCTTAATGTGGCCCAGAGTTTCTCATGGTTTACACAATCAAAAGTCAATAAAACACATATTGATATCATTTTGGTATTCTTTTGTCTTTTCAAGGATCCATCTCACATCTGCGATGATGTCTTTTGTTCCTCGCCCTTTTCTGAACCCTGCTTGCACTTCAGGTAGTTCTTGTTCCAGATACGGTTGTAGTCTCTGCTAAATAATCTTGAGTAGAACCTTGCTGACATGTGGGATCAGAGCAATTGTGTGATAATTTCCACAGTCAGTTAGATCACCTTTCGTTAGTATTGGTATAAACACAGATCTTTTCCAGTCAGTTGGCCATGATGTTGTCTTCCAAATTTCCTGGCAGAGCCTTGTAAGTATGGTAACAGCTGCATCAGATTGCTGTAATACTACTTTGGGAATGCCATCAATGCTTGGTGCTTTGTTCTTTGATAAGACTTTCAATGCTGCTTCAACTTCTTCTTTCATTACCAATGGTTCCGGATCATAAGGTACAGGTTGAAACAGCTGTTGCTTCACTTCATCTTTAAGAACATAAGATATGCCATATTGGGTCAGACCAAGGTCCATCAAGTCCAGTATCCTGTTTCCAACAGTGGCCAATCTAGGTCACAAGTACCTAGCACTTTCCCCAAAAGACACAGATTCCACAATGCTTGTATTGTGTCAAGCAGTGGATAGTCTGGGTCCCCTTTAATAATGGTTGTCCAAACCTTTTTTAAGCCTAGCTAAGCTAACAGCTTTTACTACATATACTCTGTATATTCTTTCCACCTTTTCTTGATCTTCTCAGCATCATTCAACATGGATCCTTGAGCATCTTGTAACATTCCAATTCGAGGCTGGAATTCTTTCTTTAACTCGCGCAGCTTTAGGAAAGCCAATCTTGTTCTTCCTTTAATAGTTTCTGCTTCTATTTCCTTGCATGTGTCATTGTAGTACTTCTCCTTGTCTTGTCTTGCTGCACGTTGGAAATCTCTGAGTTTTGTGATTGCCTCTCTCTCCTCTGACTTTAGTTTCTCTGCGTTTCTGGGCAATTTTCAGTGTTTCTTCAGTCATCCATTTTGGCCGTTTTTGCTTTTTTACCTTTTTTTAGAGATTTCTCACTTTCTTCCAACACAACCTTCTTGATGTCATCCTATAACTCTTCTGGAGCTCTATCATTGTATCTAAAGCAGAAAATCGATTTTGCAGGCAGTCTTTAAATTCCAGTGGTATATTCTCAAGGTCATATTTTGCTACATTCGTGAGTGGCTTGGTATGAGTCATAAAAGTATTAATTATCTGACACTCCACCAGGCTTCTACCTCGAACCCCAGGCAAATGCTGCAAAGGGAGCCTACATAGATGGCCTTGTTCAATCTGAACCCAGGTTTTAAAATTTGATATGCCAATCCAAGAGCGCTCTCAGGTGGGCCACTACATAATAGATCTTAGAGTTCGGGGTACCCAGTTGAGCCTGCTGCTTACTTTGATAGCGAATCCTCTTAATGTTCCCAGGAAGTTTGCATCTCCAAATGCAATCAAAAAATTGTTTCTGTCTGGAGTTTTAACACCAGAGTGGAAAAGATAACAAACCAAGGTAAATCTTTTTCACTGCTTCTGTTTGTCCCAGGAGAAATTCAATTTAGTCCAACTGGTGCTGCTGTTGCATTTTGGGAATATAATTCAGATTTAAACTATTCTGGATTATCTTGATGAAAACCTCCGGATATTTAACAGATTCCTAAACCCACTGAAACTGGAAATGGTCCTGAAGTAAGCGTTAAATTAAGAGTCTCTGATTTAGACATCTTTACTTTAAAAATTGGAGACTTTTCTATAACCCTGCATCTCCAACCGCACGAGTGGTAACTGGACCCCAGAGTGGCCACCTGGCTCTTCCAAATCTGGGTGACCCCGCAGGTGGACTTTTTTACCAGCCTGGACAATTTCCAGTTGCCCCACTTCTGCTCCCATCAGCCCCACCCATCCCAGGTAACAGCAGATGCATTCCTCATCCCGTGGTCAGAAGGCCTTCCCACCCATCCCATTGAATGCCAAGCCCCTCTTCAAGGCTCTTTGCGACAAAGCGTCATAGATTCTGGTGACTCCACAGTGGCCCGGGCAGCTGTGGTTCCTGCTGCTCCTCCGAATTTCAGTGGAGGCTCCGATCCCCCTGGGGAGTTCCCCAGGCTCTTGTCTCAGGAGGAGGGCTCTCTCTGCACCCCAACCTGGGGTCCCTATCACTGACAGCATGGCTGCTGAAAGGGTAACCTTAGCCCCTTTCAACCTTTTGGAGGGAGTGAAAGAGATCCTGCTGGCCTCCCTTAAGACCTCCACCAAGAGGACATGCGCCTTCAAGTGGCACAGATTCTCAGTGTGGTGCACAGAGCAACGGATAAACCCATTCTCCTTCCTCGTGCACTACCTTCTTTATCTCTCAATCCGGGCTCAAATCAAACTCTGTCAGGGTAGACCTCATTGCCCTAGTGGTGCACCACCACCCTATTGAGGGCAAGTCCCTCTAGATCCAGCCTCTGGTGACCCATTTCCTGAGAGGATTCCTACTGTCCAAACCCCCTGTCTGCCCTCCGGCGACAGAGTGGGACCTCAACGTAGTGTTGGCACAGCTCACCTGCCCACCATTTGAGCCCCTGACCACTTGCCAACTGAGATACCTCTCATAAAAGGTCGTGTTCCTGGTGGTGCTCACCACCGCTCACAGGGTCAGCGAGCTTCAAGTCTTAGTAGCCGAGGCTACGCAGGCACCCCAAATTACTTCCAAAGGTGGTATCTTCTTTTCACCTCAACCAGGAAGTTGTGCTACCCACTCCAGCAGGGCGGAGACCGTCCTTCACACTTTGGACTGTAAGAAGACCCTGTCCTTCTACATTCAACATACACAGGGCCACCGCAAAGCTTCCCAGCTTTTTGTTTCCTACGACCCTAGAGAACAGAGTCGGCTGGGGGAAATGGTGACCAAGCAAACACTGTCCACCTGGGTGGCGGACTGCATCGCCATCACCTATAAACAGGCTTGGCTCATAGACAGGTCACGATACACAGTGTCAGGGCCATGGCAGCCTCTGTGGCAAACCTGCACTCTGCCCCAATGTTGGACATCTGCTGGGCCACCTCCTGGTCTTCAGTCTATACCTTCACAGCTCACTACTGCCTGGAGAAGGAGTCCCAACAGGACAGTGCTTTTGGCCAGACCATGCTCCGTAATCTCTTCAGGGTCTAGGCAACTCCTACCCTCTGATCCTTCTGTGTTCAGGTTATCAGAGCATTGGTGCTCATCGGACACATGAGTCCTACTGGAGTCTGTTTTATGTACTTAATTGCTGCTGCTCAAGGCTCCTCTTAAGGGTGACTGTGTTTTTCTCCAAGGTCTTTTGGTAGTCTATAGCTAAGGAGTCCCATATGTGAGTACTTACTTCCTGCTTGTTCTTGGAGAAAACAGTTACTCTCCTGTGACAGGTGTTCTCTGGGGACAGCAGGAATCAGTCCTCACAACCCTCCATCCTCCTCTTGGAGTTGCTGCATTACCATTTTCTTTTTGCTGTCTTTAACTATGTCATCTGACTGAGCAAGATGCCACCACGCATGTGTGATGCCCTTCCCACTCAAGAGTGCCATCTTCCAAAGGCTTTCTTTGAAAGCTGGGATGCTTCCGTGTGGGCTCTGTCGGCGCCAACGTCACCCATATGTGAGGACTGATTCCTACTATCCCCAGAGAACACCTGTTACAGGTAAATAACTATGCTGTATCAGGGGCTACCAAAGCAAGCACTCTATCCACTGCAACTAGTTCAAAATACTACTGCTGGAATCCTAACAGGCACCTCATGACACCAACACATAGCACTCACCCTCAAGAATCTACACTGGCTACCCATAGCCCAAAGCACAAGGTTGTAACTACCATATACAAAATCTTACACAACTTTTCAGCCCCCTGTCCTTGACTCCTTAGCTTCTACAACAAGGGCAAGAAGATCAACAAACCAAAAACTACTAGTCAGCACACCTTACAACAAAACGTACCCAGCAAATGGACAGAGCTTTCACCCTCTTCGCCCCCTCGATCTGGAACTCATTCCCTGAACACATGAGATCCGTGCAGACTACACATGAACTGAAGAAGCTATTAAAGACTCACCTTTTCATTGAACATTATGGTTCTAACGAAATCACATTACATTCTCCAAGAGAACGTGTACCACCCTCCTCTGTAATATGTTAATCCCCCCCATTTTTGTTAACTCCAAGTTTGCATCTCCCTTAAGTTCTATGTAACTGCAACCCAACTGAGTTTGTTCTCTGTATACGAAACTAAAGGCGGTATAGAAAACCTGTTAAATAAAATAAGTGGGTTATGTTCCCCTACAGCAGCGGTAAAGACAGAAGAAAATTCCAAAGGTTTCTTATGATCTCATCCTGCCATTACAGCTGATGCAGCTAGTGGCACACTTCAGTATTCGTACCCAAGCTATGGCAATGAACCCCTGACTGCACACACCCTCAACGAGGTAGCAAGAATACAGAGCCATGACTATGTACAGAATAGTCTACGAACAGAAGGTTTGTCGAGGATTATGGGCTCACAAGGCCAAACTGCAGAGAATATAGCAGATCACAAAAGATCAAAGTGGCAGGTCCTGGACTGGTCTAGCAGGATTCCAAGAAACTGCATTATCTGGTAAGTAAAATGTCACCTTCCATATCATCCTGCTAGACCAGTCCAGAAAAGTGGGATATACCAAAGCTATGACTCCACTGGCGGGAAGATCTCTACCAAAGGCTGTGTTTGCCTGAGGATGGACATCCAAGTGATAACACAGAAACTATTCTGCTATCTGTATTAAATTAAATACATATGTCTTGGGAAAAGGGGAATATCACTTTAGCAGTATCTCTTGACTTATCTAGCGCTTTTGATCTGGTTGATCGCTCTCTTCTTCTCTTGCGACTCTCTTCTACAGGATTAGGCTCTACTGTTTTTCACTGGTTTCACTCTTTTCTCTCCCTCCGCTCATATTATGTTTCATTCCAATCTGCTACTTCTTTTACCTTCCCTCTCTCCTGTGGTGTTTTACAGGGATTGGTCCTTGCTTCCTTGATGTTTAATTCTTTTCTAGCACCACTGGCTATGTTGATACAGCAGCAGAATGTATTTGTCTATTTTTATGCAGATGATATCCTATTGCTGTTTCATACTCACCTTACTGCACCTGATCTTCCTTCTATTAACTTGTGCTTCAGTTGCCTCCTGGCTAAAAATAAATAACCATCTCAACGCAGGAAAAACCTCAGCACACTGGTTGTCCAGTTCACTTACACCCCCACATATATCCCCCTCCATGGAAGGTACCACTGTACGTACAGTAGAAACCCTTAAGTGTTTAGGGATTACACTTGAGTCCTCTCTTAGTTTCCAATCACACATTAACTCCTCAATTCGTCGCTGTTTCTTTTCTCTTCACCAGATCCATAGTATTTGTTCTTATCTTCCACCATCTGCTATCTTTACACTTCTGCTTTCTTTAGTTATTTCAAAACTGGATTATTGCAATCTCATTTATTTTGGACTCCCTCACTATCAACTAAAGTGATTACAATCAGTACAGAATATCTCTATTCACCTCTTCCATCATGCCTCGCGATCAGATCATATTTCCCTGCTGTTCATAAAGTCTCATTGGCTTCCGTTTCCCTACCGGCGCCAGTATAAACTTCTAACCATAATTCACAAGATCCTCAGTTTAGGTACCCCAGCATACCTTTCTTCTCATATAATTCCCTATGCCCCCACTCGTTCACTTTGTGCAATACATCCACACCATCTCTATCTCCTTTCCCCTGTACAATGCACATCTGGAAGGAACTCGAAACTCAGCTTTCTTTTTCTTAGGGCCCTCACTTGGAACTCACTCCCTGAAACTTGATCAGTGCTGTGAGAAGCGGAAAGTACATAAGTGCACCAATTTCCTTTGCAGCTTCATTCTCATTTTTCCAGCCTAGTTTCTAAGAAAACAAATTACTTCTGTGGGCCATTTTTCAATTATATAACAGGCTTGCCCAGCATATAACACATGCAAAATGCATCACTTTTACAATCTGAAATGATCACACCTGTATCTTGTAATTGTCTTCACAGCTATTCAGATTGCGGTCTCTCCAGAAACTCAAAAATTTAACAGCAATTGGATGGCAGATGACGTTACTGGAGCTACACTTGGTATCATTGGAATGGGCCGTATTGGATTCAAGGTTGCAGAGCGAGCCAAATCCTTTGAAATGAAGATTCTGTATTACAACAGAAACCAAAGGTAATAAAGTCTTTTGCAAATGTTCTTGTGTAAACACTGCTCTTAGCACCTTGTAGACTGCAAAACTGATATTTGACCACCCAAGCACCCTTAAGATAAATGAAGTGTATTAACATTGTCAGCATTGTGTGTTTTTAAAAAGAAATATATTCAAAGCTTTTCTGGAGGTTTTCATGATCCGTGAAGATAAGTCCTGGTTTCCATCAAAAGAGTTTGACAATTTTTGATGACATAAAAGAAGATTTTACAGGATATATTATGAGATCTTTTTTCATCTAGTAATAATAGATATTGACAATAGGTATGTTTCAGCTGGAATTACACTGACTTGTCAGTAGCATTTTTGACAGTATAGTGGATTGCAGATTATCTGTTTTGGTTCTTTCACTCTCCATGGATATACCAGGGTGGGGAATGCAGCAGAGGTAATGTTCACAGTTCATCGGTCAGGGAGAGGGGGAGTCATAGTAATCATGAAACAGGGATAGCTAATGGTCAGATTTAGGGCCCATTATAACAGCGTTTATGAAACGAGCCTGGTACATGAGTCCTATCTGAAAAATGTGGTTGTTAGGATATTTTTGCTATAGATGCAGTATTTTATTTAAATATTTACCTGGAAGATAATACTTCCCCTGTAGTTTCTAGTTTCTTCATTCAGGACCTTAGCCTAAAGCTTGAGTTCCTTATCGTTCCTCCAGTTTAGTCCTCAACTCCTGGGTAGTGTACCTCCTCCTGCAGCTTTGGAGAATGGGCATGTCCAAAAATGTGACATCACTGCATGTAGTCTGCTGGCTGTCCCATCAGCCTCCAGTGTGTCCAGTCTCCAATGTAGCAGGAGGACGTAGTGAGCCTAGTTGCTGGGCTCACTTGGAGTAACGGATAAGGAGCGTTAGCTTACTAGTTTGTTTGGATTTTTTTTTTTTTTTTTTATAAACTTTATTTAAATTCCACCAATGAACAACAATAAAACATCAAACAATAGCAGCCCGGGGAGTGCACTCTTATCCCCGCCAGGGCGCAATATAAAGAAACACAACAGATGGATTATATCATTTTATCCCAACCCACTGCCTCCCACCCACCCTTCCCCCACCTCCTCACCCCCCCCCCCCACCCACCCCACAACCAGTGTGAAAATCATACAAACACAATCGGCAGCAACTACTATGCCAAAGTCCAGTGCCTCAAGTCCCCAGCTGGAGGATCTCATTGCGACTACGAACCCCGAGTTGTTGGATATAGGGTTCCCAAATTGACATAAACATGGCCCAACGCTTGACACTGCCCCGCGCCATCCAGCGCTCTGTTAGCATCAAATGGTGGAAACTATTCCGCCATTCAGCAAAGGTAGGTGGCTGGGGGTCCCTCCACAGGCGGAGTATCGGCCCCTTCCCCACCAGACAAGCCTTCCGCATTAGTAGCCTTTCTCCTCTCTTCGCTGGGGCGGGAGGTCCCATCAGGTCCAACACTACAAAGAGACCAGTCCATCTCAGTTGTTGCTGCAGTAACCTGCTCAGAAAAGCGCCTATTTTAGCCCAATAGGAACGTAATCCCCGACATCCCCACCACATATGCAGTAGAGTGGCCAGAGACTCAGAGCAACGAGGGCAGCTACCATCCGTCGGTAGGCGTCTACGAAATGCCCTCCGCGGAGAGAAATTAGCTCTGGTCACACATTTAAACTGAACCTCCCTCCAGCGAGACCCCTGTGCCACATGTACTATCCGTCTCAAAGCCGTCACAACCAATCCCGGGGCAACCTCCCCTCCGAACTCAACCTCCCATGCCACCTCAACCCCCCTATAGTCAGGAAGTGCTCGGAAGCTGTCCAGGCGGTGTTTCAAAGCAGAGATCGAGGGCGGGCGATCCTCCCCCAAACTAAAAAACTCCAAGATTGCGGCGGAGCGCTCAATTTGCAGCGCTCCCCGCGGTAAAGATGCTACATAGTGAGAGGCCTGCATATATGCAAAGCAGTGTCTAGGTGGCAGGTCATACTCCCGGCTCAGCGTCCGAAAGGATTTACAGCCTCCCACAGAATCCACCAAATGCCCCACATTCCGTATGCCTCGCAACCCCCAATCCCGAAAGGTCCCCGTCTCCGAACCGGGAGGAAAATTGATGTTCCCTTGTAGAGGCAACCAGCTGGAGACCCTCCACGTTTCATTCCAATATTTGTTGAGTTGTTGCCAGGTCCGTTTAACAGAATCTACCAATGCACTCCGCAGTATACCCCCGGGTAGCTTACATTTCGGTTCATGGAGGACCCCCAACAAGGTAAACGGGTGTACCAAGTTCTCCTCCAACGCCCTAGGTGTATATACTTCGGTATCCCCCAGCCAGTCCCCCAGATGGCGAGCCTGACAGGCCAGGCTGTACAACTTCAAATCCGGCAATCCCATACCCCCATGACGCCACGGCCCTACCAACCGGACCCAAGGGATACGCGCCCTTTTCCCTTTCCATAGAAACGTTTTAATAGAGGCCTCCAGCCGACGAAGATCCCGACCCAGCAGCCAGACTGGTAGAGTCTGCAACCAATACAGAAACCGCGGCAAGATAATCATTTGTATGGCCGCTATTCTCCCAGAGAGCGATAGGGGTAAATATTCCCATGCCTTTAATTGTGCGGACAAGCGTTTTGAGAAACGATCAAAGTTACAAGCATATAGCGCTCGAGGCCGTCTAGGCAATACAATACCCAAATACACAAAATCCTCATCCGCCCACCGAAGGGGGAACTCTCCCCCCCACTTGTTACGGAGAAGCCCCAAAACATCCAGGGCCTCCGACTTGTCCCGATTAATGCGGAGTCCGGCAAAGGTCCCAAAGCGCGTGAATTCACCTAAGAGGGCCTGCAAAGAAGCACCGGGGCTGGATAGGTGAACCAACAAATCATCTGCAAAGGCTGAGACGGTAAACTCCTGTTGGCCCACCCTCACCCCCTTTATCTCCCCCGAGCCCTCGATAACCCGGATCAAGGGGTCCAAGGAAAGGACAAACAGCAAGGGGGAGAGAGGACAACCCTGTCGCGTGCCCCTCTCCAACGCAAAGGCGTCGGAGAGCACCCCATTGCACAAAATACCCGCTGTTGGAGAGAGATATAAACTCTGCACCAGTTGGCAAAAAGCAGTGCCCAGACCATAGCGCGGCAGGAGGTTCCAGAGATAGTGCCAATTAACCCTGTCAAAGGCCTTCTCTGCATCGAAGCTAACAAGAAGCGAGGCCTGTTGCCGGGCATGAACCCATTCCAAGGAGGCCAGAATTTTCCGGAGGTTCCGAACCGCGTAACGTCCTTTCACAAAACCTACTTGTGCTTCGTGAACTAAGTGTCCCAACACACCCGCCAATCGAACAGCCAAAACCTTTGCTAGCAATTTTAGATCAAAATTAAGGAGGGAGATAGGGCGATACGAAGCAGCCGATAATGGGTCCTTACCCGGTTTTGGGATTAGGGTAATGTGGGCGTGATTCTGCCCCCAGCGGAAGGCCCCACGCTCCGCCCTCTCACTAAAGACTTCTCGGAGGAGCGGGCTTACACAGTCACTAAGGATTTTGTAGAATTCTGCACCGAGCCCATCCGGTCCCGGCGTTTTACAACAACTGGCCACCGAGATAGCGGATTGTATCTCCTGTGGGGTAATAGGCTGGTCTAACTCCGCTCCCTGCTCCTCAGAGAGCCGGGGCAAGTCCAATCCATTCAAATAGGTAGACATTGTCTCAGCTGGCCCAGGCTCCGCGCTATACAAAGATTGAAAAAAACCTCGGAAAACCTTAGCAATGTCCTCCCTCCTTTTATGCACCCTACCACTATCGTCTCGAAGTGCCGCCACCAAGGAAGAGCCTCGGCGACCCTGTAGACAACGCGCCAGCAGCTTCCCAGGTTTCTCCCCATAGCAGTGTAACCGATACCGATAGTAAAGAACTGACTTCTTGGCCCGTTGATGCAGTAACTCATTGAGGTCCACTTGAGCTTCCCAGAGCTGTTTCTTAAGAGCGGGGGAGGGAGCATAAGCACAGCTGCGACGAAGTTTGGTCACCCGTCTTTCAAGCGTAATGATGCGCGCAGCCAAAGTTCGACGCTTCCGAGCAGCAAACCCTATAATATCCCCCCTAATGACCACCTTTGCTGTCTCCCATATCAATTCAGGGTCGTCGATATGGCCTTGATGGTCACTAATAAACTCCTTCCACCTCTGCCGGATAAACTGATGGAATTGCGGGTCGTGATAGAGTCCCAGAGGGAATCGCCAAATCCGTGTATATGGGACTACTTCCCCCCATTGCAAATCCACCCAAACCAAGGCGTGATCAGAGACCTCCAAAGGGCCAATCTGGGCATCGCCCGTAGGGGCGAATAAGGCGGTTGAGAGGAGAAGATAGTCAATACGCGCGCTAGTGCCGTGGGCCCTAGATTGGTGGGTATAGTCCTTTTCTAAGGGGTGGAGCAGTCGCCAGGGGTCAATTAAGCCCAGGCGCCGACAAAAATGTTGCAGCACTCGAGACGACAAGACTCTCTCCCGCACCTCCCCCCCCCCTAGATGTATCAAGGTCGGCATCCAGGACCCCGTTGAAGTCCCCCCCCAAGGATCAGGGGGCAATCAGGCATTTGTTCAACCACCGACGCCAAGCCACTATAAAAACCCGAGTCACATATATTGGGGCCATACAGATTCCCAAGAATTACCTGTCTCCCCTCGAGGTGGCCTGAGACCAAAAGGGACCTCCCGTCTGTATCCGAGCGAATGGTGCCCGCCACAAAACGAAGACGTTTGTGGACTAAGATAACCACACACCCCTTAACCCCTTTAGCTGGTGAACCCCACACCTGCCCCACCCAGTTCCTACAGAGTTTGGCATGTTCCTCCGCTGACTGGTGAGTCTCTTGGAGCATGGCAATATCGCAGTGATGTCTGGCCAACGCCTGTAGGATTTTATATCTCTTAATAGGGCTCCCCAGGCCACAAACATTCCAGGAAATAATCTTCAGAGCAACGGGGCAGTGTCAAGGCTCTGGCATGAGTACCTTCCTATGCGGGAAGAGAGGACCCCCCCAGCCTGGAGCCCTCCTAAACCAGCCCTCCATCGAGAACCCTGCTGCCGATTGGAAAATCCCAGAGTAACAAATATCCCCCCCTCCCCTTCCCCCGCAGTCCCCCCCCCACCCCCCCAGTCCCCCTCCTCCCCCCCACTCCCCCCTCCCCTTCCCTCCTCTCCCCAACCCTCCTCTATCAGTCCGTCCGAGTGGTCGGACAAACTTCCCATGACAAAACGGGCTACCCCTTCTATAACCTTCATAGCCTCCTCCATGGTGTTCAATCAGCAGCTACCCATGCATTAGCTCAGCACCCCCGAGCCCTCTATGCCCTCCCACTCTCCGAGACCCACAGTGCCCCTCTGCGCTCCATCACACCTAGCACACCGCAGAGCCCAATGAGTCCCGGGCAGCTCCCCGGGACCCAGTACACATCCTAGGGAGCCCATAATCCCACCCGCAACCCCCAACGCAGGTCGGGAGTCCAACGGCCCGAGTGACCGCTTCCCCCCACCCACTCACCAGGCCCGAGGGGGATACACATGAAGGGAGTAAAGGGCCAACTATTCTTAGAGGGCCATAGCTAGACCGCCCTCCATCAGAAACATGCAACTCCTCCCTCCCTTCCCCCCCCCCCCCCACGTATAATCCCCTCTACGGGTCCACTCGGGAGTGCAGCCATCAGGCTGTGTTCCTGTCGGAAGCCGACAGTTCTCTCACCCCAAGGCACAACCAACGGCGCGCTACAATAACCACTATGGGGCAGGGAGGGACCGGTCAACAACCACCCAAAGCCATCCCAGTCATTCGCACGCCCCGCCCCCCCGCCAAGCAAGTGCACGCCGCTCAACTCACACATCCACATGTAACCCGACCCGACCCGGGTTCCCCCGCCCCCTTCTCCCCCACTTAAAGTCTGATAAACAAGATATACTACAATTATAGCAAGGTCATCCCTGAAGTGCCACTATGCAGCACCAGTGCAGTATAATATAACTTAGTAACCAGTCTGGTAGCGGAGCCGCTAACCAGGGACCCCCGAGCACTCCCTATCCCTCCCCCCCCCCCGACTAAGTACACATCACTCAAACCAACACATGCACAGTCAATCCAACCCCCGCTTCTCCCCGCGCTCCCTCACCCTCAGCACATGGCGGCAGCCATCTTGGATTCTAAAAAGCAAGGTAAAACCTCAACGGTAACAATGTTACTGCTCAAGTGCTAGAACGTAGCATCAGTGCGGAACAGTGTAGCAGGGATCGGGAACAAACGCAACACTCATCATCAAACCCACTAATGCCACCCGACCTCCCCGCCTCACTAAGGCAATTATCTGAAGAGCATCACAACAAGTCGTTAGGGGAGGGGAGCGGGGAAAGACAGCGCTTACACAGCCCCCAAGGGCAAGGAGCAGTCCCAGGCCGTCGGAAATGTCCTTCGACCACTGGGGTTCCCCCCACAATGTCAGTGTATCAGTAAGACATCAGTCAGCAGAGTCATGGGCTGGAACCACCAGCAGTGTTGAGAGTGTCCAAGAAGGAAGCTGCCGCTTCGGGTGAGAGCAGGAACCGAGGCCGACCCTGGTAGTCCACTCTTAGTCGAGCTGGATACAGGAGAGAGAAACGCACCCCTTTTCTCCGGAGTTGAGTGCACACAGCTGCGTAGGCCCGTCTTTGCTGGCTAACGAGCATCGAGTAATCTTGAAAAACCAATATGCGCTCTGCATTAGGGTCTTGCCCGCTGCGGCTCCGGGCTGCTCGAAGCACATCTTCCTTCCTCCGGTAGTCCAAAAAGCGCGCTATAACAGCACGCGGGCTCCTTGCTTGTTCTCTCCGTGGACCCAATCTGTGCACCCGTTCTAATTTAGTGCTGGTGTTATCATTATCGCCCATAAGTTTAGCAATCCAAGCCAGAATAAAATCATACAGGGCGCTATCTGCCACAGTCTCTGGGATCCCGACGAAGCGCAGATTTTTACGCCGCCCTCGGTTTTCTAAATCATCAAGCTTTTCACCATGTTGCTTAACCAACTTTTCCAGGGCTTCCACTCGGGTTTGTAACGAGTTCTGCGTGTCCTCGATATCGGACACACGTGTCTCCACATGTTCAACGCGGCCTGAGAAATCTGTTACACGTTGGCCGACACTGTGTATCTGCTCCGATATTTCTTGAAATCGAGCATCGAGGGCTTGCACCACTGCCGCGGAAACCTCTGCCACCAGCCCCTGAGTATCACAAGTGCCGGGGCTACGAGGTACGTTCTCCGCTGTTTTAGCCTCCGGGAGCCGAGCCTTCTCCTTCCTCGGAGTTTTCGTCGCCATCGGGCCACTTACTACGCTGCGGATGAGGCACCTCCACCAAGCCGCTAAGGATTTAGCGCAGCGAACAATTAGTATGAGGAGATTCCACCAAAAGTGGGAGAATATTGCTGGTTTGAGGGGTAGGTTACCCGGAGCTGATCAGCACACGTCCGATCAGCTCATTTGCCAAACCGGAAGTCCTTATTTGGATTTTTATTTGGTGTTCTTTTGATTTCGGTCCTGTACCTTTAAATTAAAAAAAAAAAAAAAGAAACAGACCTTTTGCTTGTGCCGGTCTCTGCTCCCTCTTCTTATGCTGTGCCATTTCCTAGACTCGTGGCATTAAGATCTCTCTCTCAGGCAAAATCAGGGAAGAGCTCTTCAGCAAGCAGCTATGCTGTAATCTGTTCTCTGCGATTGGAGTGATCACGAAGCAGCAGCAGACCGTCGAGCAGGAGGCTCGTTTGACGGCGCTTCTCTCACTGTGAGCTAAGCAGTGCTGCGCGGGCTGGAGCCTCACGTTTGGGAAGTCCGATTCAGCATTTCAACAATCGGAACTGCTCAGGGGGACAGAGCAGCAGGTAAGCGCTTGTCTTAGCAAGCCTGTGTGAAGAACGGCATAAGTTGAATTTTGGCACCATTTTCTCGGCTAAGTGGCGGCAGCCATTTTGACCGCGTGGTCGCCGCATGCAGGGAAACGGTGCGAGCAGCTGCTAAGAAGCAGTTTTAGGACATTTGTTTCTTTTGAGTTTATTTGATTTCTTCCTTTGTGTTGCTGATTTGTTTAGTCAGAAGGGTTACTGAGAGGGCTTGCCCACTCTAGAGGGGATCTGAAAGGGTAGGCTTGGTAGGCCCTGATGGCAGTTTTTCGTGGAATTTAGAGCACAGTGTGGGGTCATCTAGGCCTTAAGAGCTGAGTTTAGCAAAAAAAAAAAAAAAAAGATAAAAAAACGAGAAAGGGACAGTTCTGAGCAAGCTTAGTTGTGTCTCTATTGAGGGTGAATATTTTATGGCGGTACGCCCTCAGTGTGTTGTGTGTGGTACCCGCAGAGGTGCGATTGCTGATTCAGGGATCTGTCGGGGGTGTACGGCAGTTTCCGCCAGCATGGAGCACCAGATGGAGGTGAAGGCTACAGAGCTTCAAAGTGCGGGGGCTGTATCGGAGGGGGCTTGTCTACAGTCACCCCTGCAGCAGTCAGTCAGGATTCTCCAGTGGGACAGTTGGGGGCTCCTGTACCGGGGGGATCTGGATCCCAGCTCGGGGATTTTTGTCCAGACTTTGTACTATTTATGCATCAGGCCTTCTGTTTGAGGCAACAGGGTAAAGTCCCGGATACTTTGCCTTCACCTGCGCCGCGGCAACAGTTGGGTGTGACTGACTCGGGCGTCGGGTCGTCTAGACCAACTAAAAGGGCCAAATGTCGGGAGCCTTCACCTTCGGAGATAGACTGGCAAGACTCAGAGGAGTTTGACGTAGAGCTTGAGGGTGGTTTAGAGGAGCTATAGGAAGGTGAGATTCCCGAGCCAGAGGATCAGGCGAAAATTATTAGGATGTTCCGGAGGGAGGAATTAGTTGCTCTCATCACTGAATCCCTACAAATGCTGAATCTGGCTACAGAACAGCCAATGGAGGGCGATAGTGGGGAGGACCCGATTATTCAGGCGGTGAGACAGACTCAGGTGGTATTTCCCGTTCACCGGGTAATCGACCGCATGATCCAGGATGAGTGGGATCTTCCGGAAGCGGGGCTAAGAGGGATACGGACTATGAATAGGTTATACCCCTTGGCAGATAAGGACAGGGAGCATTTTTGGTCTCTGCGAGTTAATGCCATGGTTTCGGCGATTACCAAGAAAACCGGTGGAAGGTAGTGCGGCTCTGAAAGACACGCAGGATAGAAAGGTGGATGGTTTGTTGAAGCAGTCCTTTGAGGCGGATGCTATGTCTTTGCAAGCTTCCATTTGCGGAGCCTGGGTGACCCGAGCATGTCTCAGATGGTCCCAGAGTCTGCGACAAGATTCTCAGTTAGAGCAGGGAGCTTTCAGAGAAGTAGATCGCCTGGTGTCTGGGGCTGCATATTTGTCCAATGTTCATTATGATTTAATCAGGGCTCTAGCTAATAGCATGGCATCATTAGTAGCAGCCTGCAGGTCCCTGTGGTTAAGAAATTGGGCTGCGGATGGTTCTTCCAAAGCCCGACTCAGTAAACTCCCCTTTAAAGGGACTCTGTTGTTCGGTGAGGACCTAGACAAGTTGGTTAAGGATCTCGGGGAGTCTGAGGGCGGTAGACTTCCAGAGGATAAGCCTAAACAGGGGAAGTCCCTGCCAGACTTTCGGGGTCAGTTCCAAGATTTTCGGAGGTTTCGTACCTCGCGCTTAGGGGCTTTCAGCTTGGAAGGTTTGCTTCAGCAGCCGTGTCGCCCGCTAGGAAATTACAATGAAATGAGGCGGGCCTCATTAGAAAGTCAACCTATAGGTGACATGCTTCGAGGGTTTCTTTCTGCCTGGTCCCAAATTACCACGGATCAGTGGGTTTTAAAAATAATTCGCAAAGGGTATGTGCTGGAGTTCGCAATGCCCATGCAAGAGGCATTTGTGATGTCGCCCTGCAGAGGGCAACGAAAGACCTAGCGATCCGTCACACGCTGGATCGTTTGTTGCTAATAGGTGCGGTCGTTCCGATGCCGATAGAAGAGTATGGCAGAGGTTGATACTCAATTTATTTCGTAGTCCCAAAGAAGGACGGGTCGCTTTGTCCCATCTTGGACCTAAAAGGGGTGAACCGCTGTCTCTGGGTTCCAAATGTCAGGATGGAGACGTTAAAGTCAGTCATTGTAGCCGTGCGTCAAGGGGAATACTTGACGTCTCTCGACCTTACGGAAGCCTTTCTGCACATACCAATCAGAGCGGGTCATCAAAGGTTTCTTCGTTTTGCCCTTCCTTGGGGGCAGTTTCAATTCCAGATGTTGCCCTTCGGGCTCGCAACGGCGCCACAGACTTTCACCAAGATTATGGTGGTGGTGTCGGCGGAGTTACGAAAGGAGGGGATTCTGGTGCATCCCTACCTCGACGACTGGTTAATTCAAGCAAAATCCGAGGTCGAGAGTGTTCAGGTCATGAACAAGGTGGTAAAATTCTTGAAGAGTCTCGGTTGGGTGGTCAATCTATCCAAGAGCCATCTGTTTCCGACTCAGAATCTCGAGTATCTAGGGGTGCACTTTGACACTCGGAAAGGGGCTGTGTTTCTGCCGTTCGTCGAGCCCAAGGATTGAGGGCGTTGGTCCGATGTTTCCTAGTCACTCCGGCGCCTTTGGCTTGGAGTTACCTTCAGGCTCTGGGGACGATGGCGGCTACCTTGGAGGCGGTCCCATGGGCCAGATTTCATATGAGACCACTTCAACAAGCTCTGCTCCATCGCTGGTCCCATCAGGTGCACTCGCTAAACACAAGACTTCCCTGTCCTCTCAAAGTCAGGAGAGCTCTACAGTGGTGGCTGCTTCCGATGTCTTTGGCTTCGGGGATCTCCCTGGAGCAGCCGGACTGGCTCCCGTTGTTGACGGATGCGAGTCTCGCGGGATGGGGAGCACATTGCGGCCAATTGTTTGCACAGGGCCACTGGTCGGCCCAGGAGGCCATGTGGTCGATCAACAGATTGAAACTGAAGGCGGTAGTGCTCGCGTTGCAAGCGTTCGAGTCGACCGTGTCAGGAAGAGCGGTCCGCGTGCTGTCGGACAATTCGGCAACAGTGGCCTACAAAAATTGACAAGGCTGCACAGGAAGTGTGGCCATGGAGGAGGAAGTAGAGGCGCTGTTTGAGTGGGTGGAAGGTCGTCTTCCAGCATTTTCAGCAGCGCACATTGCAGGGAAGGACAATGTGACAGCGGATTTCCTCAGCAGAGTGTGAGTGGAGGCGGGGGAATGGGAGTTGCATCCGGATGCCTTCGATCAGATAGTTCAAAGGTGGGGACCACCGATCATGGATCTCATGGCAACCTTCCAGTCCACAAAAGTGAATTGGTTCTTCAGCAGACGACAAGAAAGGATGTCAGAAGGGATCGATGCGTTGATGCAGCCTTGGCTGCAGCCAGGTCTCCTTTATGTGACTCCTCGACGGGGATCCATGGCAGCTGCCGGCGTCAGAGAGTCTGTTACTGCAAGGTCCTCTTCGAATTCCCCAAGTAGATCGCTTCTCGCTTATGGTTTGGCCATTGAAAGGGCAAGGTTAAGGAAAAGAGGTTACTCGAGTGCAGTCATCTCGACCTTGCTCAAGGCATGAAAAAGGTCAACGTCTTTGGCATACGTTCGTGTTTGGCGTGTATTTGAGGACTGGTGTTCCAAGAGGCAGGTGCATGCAGCAACAGTGTCAGTTCCTGTGATTCTGAGTTTTCTGCAAGGCGGGTTTGATAAGGGTCTTGCTGCCAGTTCTTTAAGAGTTCAGCTAGCGGCTCTGTCATGCTATAGAGGCAAGGTGCAGGGGCTGGCGCTCGGGGCGCATGCAGATGTGTTGCGGTTCCTGAAGGCCATTTCCAAATTGTGTCCATCTCGTAGAGTCGTAGTGCCGTCATGGGATCTCAATTTGATTTTTGGGGCGTTGTCTAAGGCGCCCTTTGAGCCATTACACAAGGCATTGGTGAAGGACTTGACGTTAAAGACTGTATTTTTGCTAGCCATTTGTTCAGCGAGGTGCATTTCAGAGTTGCAGGCGCTCTCTTGTAGAGAACCGTTCTTATCTTTTTCGAGGGGAAAAAGTGGTGTTGCGGCCGGTGCCCTCCTTTTTGCCAAAGGTGGTTTCTCCATTTCATCTGAATCAGGCAGTATCCCTTCCAGTTCTGGGGGCACTAGGAGGCAGTGCTTCGGACAGTGGGCTATGTCGCTTGGACCTGAAGTGGGTTCTGCAACAGTATTTGAAAGTTTCAGAGTCCTATCGCAAATTGGATCGCTTGTTCATGTTATTCGGAGGTCCACGTAAAGGAGAGGCAGCAGCGAAGGCCTCTATTTCTCGGTGGATTAGGGAGGCAATTGCTTCCGCATATATACTGGATGACTGGGAAGTTCCGGTAGGGCTACGGGCTCATTCTACCAGAGCGCAAGCGGCTTCATGGGCGGAATATAGCTTGGTGCCACCTGTGGAAATTTGTAGGGCGGCAGTCTGGTCGTCGCTTCATACTTTCAGTAAACACTACCGCCTGGATGTGTTGGCAACAAAAGATGCTGTATTCGGGTCGGTGGTGTTACAAGCCGGTTGGAAAGGTCCCTCCCACTAATACTGCTCTATTACATCCCAGGAGTTGAGGACTAAACTGGAGGAACGATAAGGAAATAGGAATTACACTTACCTGGTAATTGTGGTTCCTTTAGGAACTCCAGTTTAGTCCTCATTCCCACCCGGGATGGGCTTGTAAGCAGGAGGCATTCAGTGGGGACCAAGTGCTGTTTCTGGTAGGTATGAGTATTTCTCTGTATTTCTGTCTGAGTTTATCTTTAATTAAGGGGGAGGACGGGCGCAAGGAAAAAGGCCTGTCTCAAAAAAAAAAATTATAAACAATATTAATATGAATATTATTAGCATTATGTAGTCGCTGGTTCAGCATTAAGTCTCTATGCGATTAAGGTATTTGGTTAAAATGTTGTATTAAGCTACTTATTTGTTGCTCCTTTGAGTGTGCTTTGTCAATAGTTCACTGGGGGCTGATGGGAGAGCTGGCAGACTACATGCAGTGATGTCACATTTTTGGACATGCCCAGTCTCCAAAGTTGCAGGAGGAGGTACACTACCCAGGAGTTGAGGACTAAACTGGAGTTCCTAAAGGAACCACAATTACCAGATAAGTGTAATTCCTATTTTGTCCACAGTTAGTTTATCTCAAACTCATCAAAGTGACCACCAACTTGTTTCATTTTAGTTTCAAATGGACATTTGAGAGCCCCCATTTTAGAGTCTTTTAATTCCTTCCCATTAATGTGGTTGGGCCATTATTTATTAGATTTACATTAATCTCCAGGAACAAGCAGGAATGTAGTCTTCACATATGGGTGACATCGGATACTGACGGAGCCCACGTGGGAAGCTGCCCAGCTACCAATAGGAAAGCTTTTGGGAGCAATCCATCGCTCCTGCGCTGGTGCCTTCCTGCTCTTCCAACGTACTTTCCTCAGTTCTTTTTCCACGGAGCCGATGGGACCTCTCCCTGTTACCGCTGAAGATTCATCACATACCTTCCTTTTCCATTTAATTTCAGTATTGATCGATACTACCTTTCCCTTTATTGTTTATTTTATAAATAAAAAAGTTGGATTTTTCCTTTAGGGCCTCATGTCCTGTGGGCTTGCCCACCCCTTTCCAATCATGGAAAAGCCCGCCAGCAGCTTTAAAATATGCACAAAATGTTCAGGCACCATATCAATCACTGATAAGCACAATTGGTGTCTTAAATGCCTTGGTCCCAACCACATCCTTCAAGATTGCTTCTTATTAAAACAAATGACCAAAAGGGGCCTGGGGAACTGGGCCAAGAAGTTTGGAGAGCTTTTTCCTTCAGACACAGTATCATTGACCTCCAACTTTTTCAAGGGCGTCATCAGGCTCTCACACTTCTAGACATTCCAAGGAGTCCAGACATGGGGAGAAGAAATCAAAGAAGCCTTCTTCTCCGTCTCGCTTTCAAAAAGATAAGTCCAGACCCTGGGAGATTCCGAAGGAACTGAGCCATAAGTCCAGGGATTCATCCAGTAAGCTTCGGGAATCGAGAGAACATTCCCATTCGCACCAAGAATTGTCTAGGACTTTGTCGGACTCAAGCCATGAGTCCAAGCATCCCCAGCGGGAGGACTTGTCCTCCAGAGTCCCGGTGGGGATTCGGTAGGTACCCGGGGCCTCGGCCTTTACGGAACCCCCAATGCCATGCACTGGTATGGTGGCACCCAGCCCTGTTCTATCTATGGAGCAGGCACAGGCTCCATCCTTGGACCAGTGGATGCTGTCCTTGGAAAAGACCTTAGCAGCTGTCCTGGAAGCATTGGTTCCACTTTCAATGACAGCCCTGGCGAATCAATCCCCCAGCAGCCATCTCCGATGGTACCATCGATATCGAAGCAGGGGCCTTGAGACACATAGACTCTGGTACCGATACCACCACCATCTACGGATCCCTCTTGGACGGTGCAGGGCTTTGACCCTAAGGACATCGAGAGGCATCGATGTGATACTCAACATTGGCACTGCCAATACTCACCAGAGTCCGATTACAATGTCTCTGATTCCGATCACCGGTCGCTGGACTCCAATGATCTTCGGGACTTTGCGTTGGAACCCTTGACACTATCGGCCAATACCTGAAGAAAATCCCCTCCTGAGGTCAGGGATATGGGGGCAGGCCTCTCAATCCAGACAGCATCGGAACCAGAACCAAGGGCGGAGGAGTTGGAGATCC
This sequence comes from Ichthyophis bannanicus, assembly GCA_033557465.1. Classification (NCBI taxonomy): domain Eukaryota; kingdom Metazoa; phylum Chordata; class Amphibia; order Gymnophiona; family Ichthyophiidae; genus Ichthyophis; species Ichthyophis bannanicus. Next base: position 1,222,787,053 of record CM066031.1, read on the forward strand.
TCCAGTACCCTGCAGCACCAAAAGAAGCCACCATCCTGCCAGTGCATCAAATTTACACATTTTAATGTTACGAATTTGGGAGACTCATCTTACATCTCCCCTATAAGACATTTGGATACAATTTATCAAGTGCCTGACTGCCCTGGCTTTCAAAAACTGCAACTTCCTCACCATTCCATGATGGTGGAATTGGCAATACGCCGGATAAAGAGCATGAAGAACCATGTTTCGATCCCTCCCAGCGGTGAATCAAGGAACCTCAATTCCTTTGCCCAACACTCTTTTTAGGCATCGATGCTGACTAGTAGAATAAATTCCTACATCCTCTACATGGAGATGTTCCTGAAAGAACTGAACAAGGCCTGGGAGGATTCCTCCCTTTCCTCCCAGCGTTAAAACGACCAGCTTTCCAGGCTGTCCTCTTCCATAGTCAGAATGTATCAAACTTTGTCAACAGAGCTGTCTTTGATGCATTTGAGTCATCCAGCAGAGCATATTCTATAGCTATATGGGCTAGGTGGCTAGCTTGGCTTCAGGCCTCGGATTTAGAACAATGGGTCCAAGATAAGCTTGGCAACATTCCCTGCACAGGTGAAAACCTATTTGGTTAGAACTAGCGGGAGAATTCAGGGGAACTGGAGACCGATGATACCACCCTCAAACGGAAGACATCTGACCCCTCCAAAAAGAAGGCACCACCTAAGAAAGCCTTCTACCCCAAGAAGAGAAGATTTTACCCTTCTAACCCCCAGCCAACCTACCACCCACAACAGAAGCAGCAGGGACCCAAACAGGCCAAGAAGCCCAGACTCGCTAAAACACAACCCCAAACTCAACCAGCTCCTGCTCTTTCGAGTTTTTGACTTCCAGACAGGGAACATAGCCAGTCCCCAACAGACTCAGCAGGATCAGATACCCATTCCAGGAAGACTCTCGCTGTTCAGCCAGAAATAGCACACCATTACCACAGAAAACTGGACTCTCACCATCATACAGAAGGGGTATTAACTCAACATTCGAGAGATTCCCCCTAACTATTTCAGAGGGGACTATCTTTCCAACCCCCCCCCCCCTGGAGGCCCTCCTCCAGCAGGAAATAAACATTTTCCTTAACACAAGGAACTGTAGAACTAGTTCCTCTTCAGGAATGGTTCAAAGGCTTCTACTCCCCCTTCTTCCTCATTCCAAAGACGTCAGGAGGCCACATGCCCATCCTGGACCTCAGAAATCTAAACAAATTCTTGGTGAAAAAAAAATTCAAGATGATCTTCCTGGGGACCCTTCTTCCCCACCTCCAGGAAAACGACTGACTGTTCCCTAGACCTCAAAGAGGCCTGTATACATATCTTGATACACCCAAGCCACAGGCAGTATCTCAGGTTAACATGTCAAGAAACCCATTATCAATACAGGAGTCTCCCCTTTGGCCTAGCTTCTGCACCAAGAGTTTTCACAAAATGCATGGCCGTAGTGGCGGCTCATCTTCAAAAACACAAAATCTATGCTTTCCCCTACTTGGACGACTGGCTCATAAAGGCAGAGTCTCCTGGAGAACTCTGTCTCAGCAAAAGACCCTAACCCTCTTCCAATCCCTTGGGTTCATCATAAACTTTCCAAAATCGCACCTTGTTCCAACACAAATGTTGGAATTCATAGGTGCCGTCCTAGACACCAAGTAGTGCAAAGCTTTTCTCCCAGTGGACCACATGGATCGCTTAATAGCATTGGCCACAAGCATGCGACAAAGCCAAGAGGCTTCAGCATGCTACTTTCTAACCCTGCTAAGCCACAGGGCCTCCACAGTGCATGTAGTCCCATATGCCAGACTCCACATGTGTCAGATACAATGGACTCTCTCAACCCAGTGGACTCAGGCCATAGGGAGTCTACGGGATCTGATCCAAATAACATTCCCATGGCTGACTCCCTCTAGTGGTGGTGCATTCCAGCAAATCTATTACCAGGGTCTCCTTTTCAGAAGCCCCAGTCTCAGCATACGCTGATGACCAATACTTCCAAACAAGGTTGGGTAGCACACACGGACTCTCTCTGCACACAGGTTCTCTGGACAGCATAAGAGTCCCAAGAACAGATAAAACTGTTGGAGCTTCAAGCAATCACAAAAGCTCTCCACGTTTTTCAACATCAACTCTCCAACAGTCCAGTCCTCAAACGGACAGACAATCAGGTCGCAATGTTCTATATCAACAAACGGGGAAATGGGCTCTCTCTGTGTCAGGAGGCCTGCGAACTTTGGGACTTCTCTAACCAACACCACATCTACTTGCTTGCAGTTTATGTTCCAGAATAAAGTAATTTCCTGGCAGACCACCTGAGTCGCATCCTTCAAACCCCCGAATGGTCTCTGGATCAGATGAGGGCAACAAAATTGTTCCATCTCTGGGGAACTCCATGGATAGATCTCTTTGCCACCCCGCAGAACTCCAAACATCCCCAGTTCTGCTCCAAAATACCATCCAAACTCAGTCTCGCATCGGGCACATTCTTGATCCATTGGGGTCGAGGACTCCTGTATGCATTTCCCCCCATCCCCCTAATCTCAAAAACCCTCTTCAAACTGAGGGCAGACAAGGGCTCCATGATATTCATCACCCCACACTGGCCTCGTCAACCATGGTTTTCCCTCCTATTACACCTGGCACAAGCCTCACTGATCCTGCTGGGATCCAAGCCAGGTCTCCTCTCACAGGACAACGGAGCACTCCTCCACCCCAGTCTCTGATCCCTTCGTCTAACAGCCTGGCTCCTGAAAGCTTAGTTCTTCAGGATCTTCCTCTATCTGCGGAGGTCAAAGACATCCTCCTTTCCTCCAGAAAATCCTCCACTAGAAGGGCTCATTCCTACAAGTGACAAAGATATGCCACATGGTGCTCTGAAAATGCTCACAATCCATTCAAAGCATCAGTGCCGACGCTGGTGCACTACCTCTATCATTTATCCTCACTCGGACTTAAATCAAACTCTGTCCAAGTACACCTTAGTGCTATTTCAGCTTTTCATAACCCAGTCGATGGCAAACCCATTTCCACAGTTCCTCTCATGGCACGATTCATGAGGGGTCTACTCCTCACCAAGCCACATATTCGCCCGCCACCAGTGGCATGGGATCTCAACATGGTGCTAGCTCAACTCCTCAAACCACCCTTTAAGCCGTTAGCAACCACACATCTCCAGTACTTACCATGGAAAGTGCTCTTCCTCATCGCCCTGACTTCTGCTAGGCATATCAGTGAGTTACAAGCCTTGGTGGCTCACGCCCCTATATGGGTTTTCACCACGACAGTGTAGTCCTATGGACACACCTCCACTTCCTCCCGAAAGTGGTTTCCCCTTTTCACATTAATCAATCTGTCATCCTCCCAGTCTTCTTTCCAAGGCTGCACGCTTCATGTGCAGAAGCAACTCTGCATACCCTTGACTGCAAGAGAGCTCTGGCCTTCTACCTCCAGAGAACACAAAACCTCAGGAAAACCTCACAGCTGTTTATGTCCTTTGACCCAGCACATTTTGATCTCCCAGTGACTAAATGCTCCCTATCCCGCTGGATAGCAGACTGCATATCTTTCTCTTATGACAAAGCAGGATATTCCCATGAGGGACTTGTCACTACTTACAATGCCCGGGCTATGTTGGCCTCTGTGGCCAACTTACGTACCGTACCCATTGCTGAGATTTGCCGAGCTGCTACATGGTCCTCCATCCATACCTTTGCGGCCCACTACTGCTTGGACAAGGACTCCCGCTGGGATGCGGCCTTTGGCCCGGCAGTCCTTCAGCATCTCTTTGGGATATAGAGACAACTCCTACCCACCCGCCACTCTGTCCAGATCTCCATGATGGGGATGTCAAGGTCAATGACCTTGTCCGACATTAACTGTGTCCTCTGAGATCTGGGAGCTAGGGAGTTCCATATGTGAAGACTGCATTCCTGCTTGTTCCTGGAGGTAGCGTAGTTACTCACCTGTAACAGGTGATCTCTGGGAGCAGCAGGAATGTATTCTTCACAACCCGCCCATCTCCATGTGGAGTTGTAGGGTTCTCTCTATTCTCTCTTCTGTACTCTCCTTTTTCTTCATCTATATACTCAACTGAGGAGAGTACGTTCGAAGAGCGGGAAGGCACCAGTGCAGGTGCGGTGGATTGCTCCCAAAAGCTTTCCTATTGATAGCTGGGGATCTTCCCGCACGGACTCCATCGGTACCCGATGTCACCCATATATGAAGACTAAATTCCTGCTGTTCCCCGGGATCACCTGTTACAGGTGAGAAACTACGCTTTATTTGTTGATAGGGTCTTGAAATGGGGTACCAGGGCCCTCTGTAAGGGTTAATATGGAGAATGGCATAGAATTCACTAGCAGCCTGGAGAGATGTGTACCCCAAACCAAGGTCATCCTTAGCAGAACGGAACAGAATGTTTTTGCTTCTCCTAATTCAGCTGAGCAATATATCTATGCTTACTTTAGCCTATACAATCAAATATATCTATTTGTGCTTTATCGACTATAGCAAAGCTTTTGACTGTGTAAACCATGAGAAACTCTGGGCCACATTAAGAAGCATGGGTATACCAGAACACCTGATCGTTCTCTTGCACAATCTGTACATTGATCAAGAAGCAACAGTTCGAACAGAACAAGGAGAAACAGAATGGTTTAAAATAAGCAAAGGTGTAAGACAAGGCTGCATACTTTCCCCCTATCTGTTTAATTTATATGCAGAACAAATCATCAGAGAAGCAGGATTGTATGAAGACAACAGAGGTGTGAAGATTGGTGGAAGACTCATCAACAACCTTCGCTATGCTGATGATACCACATTACTGGTGGAAAGTGAAGATGATCTGAAACATTTGCTTCTCACAATCAAAGAACATAGTCTCAAAATGGGCCTGCACCTTAATGTAAAGAAGACAAAGATCATGACGACTGGCATAATCAACAGGTTCATCGTCGAAGGAGAAGAAATTGAAATCGTGAATAACTTTAACCTACTTGGATCAACTATCAATAAAGAAGCCACAAGCAGTCAAGAAATCAGACGACGCATTGCTCTTGGCAGAATGGCTATGAAAGACCTAGATAAGATTCTCAAGAGCAGAGATGTCTCTCTCCATACAAAGATTCGACTTGTTCAAGCCATGGTATTTTCAATAACATCATATGGATGTGAAAGCTGGACAGTGAAAAAGACAGACAGGAAGAAAATTGATGCCTTTGAATTATGGTGCTGGCGGCGAATACTGTGCATACCATGGACTGCCTGAAGAACAAACCCATCTGTAGTAGAGGAGATCAAACCTAAGCTTTCTTTAGAAGCTCAGATGACAAGACTTTTTTTTGAAGGAGTGAATAATCAGTTGGACAAAGGTGAGTCGGTTGATATTGTGTATCTGGACTTTCAGAAAGCCTTTGACAAGGTCCCTCATGAGAGACTTTTGGCAAAACTAAAGAGTCATGGGATAGGAGGCAGTGTACTATTGTGGATCAGGAACTGGTTAAAAGATAGAAAGCAGAGGGTAGGGCTAAATGGCCAATTTTCCCAATGGAGAAAGGTGAATAGTGGTGTACCCCAGGGATCTGTGCTGGGTCCGCTGCTTTTTGACATATTCATAAATGACCTGGAAAGTGGAATAACGAGTGAGGTTATCAAATTTGCAGATGACACAAAACTATTTAAAGTTGTTAAAACCCAAGAGGATTGTGGAAAATTGCAAGAGGATCTTGATAAATTGGAAGACTGGGCATCAAAATGGCAGATGAAATTTAATGCACCTAGGGAAGAACAACCCAAACTATGGTTACACGATGCAAGGTTCCACATTAGGAACCACCACCCAGGAAAAAGATTTAGGCGTCATTGTGGATACCATGTTAAAACCCTCGGCCCAGTGTGCAGCGGCGGCCAAGAGAGCAAATAGAATGCTAGGTATGATAAGGAAAGGAATGGAAAATAAAACAAAGGATATTATAATGCCTCTATATCGTTCCATGGTGAGACCGCACCTTGAATATTGTGTGCAATTCTGGTCGCCGTATCTTAAAAAGGATATAGTTATTAGAAAAGGTTCAGAGAAGAGCCACCAAAATGGTAAAGGGGATGGAAGGATAGTCCTATGAAGAAAAGCTAAAAAGGTTAGGGCTCTTTAACCTGGAAAAGAGACGGCTGAGGGGAGATATGATAGAAGTCTATAAATTAATGAGCGGAGTGGAACGGGTAAACGTAGATCGATTGTTTACCTTATCAGAATATAGAAAGACTAGGGGACATGCAATGAAGCTACAGGGTAAACTATTTAAGACTAATAAGAGAAAATATTTTTTTCACTCAACGTGTAATCAAACTCTGGAATTTGTTACCGGAGGATGTAGTAAAGGCTGTTAGTGTAGCTGGGTTTAAAAAAGGTTTGGACAAGTTCCTGGAGGAAAGGTCCATAAGCCATTATTAAGAAGGGACCCAGGATATCAATGCTTGAACCAATACAAGCATTGTGGAACCTGTGTCCCTTGGGGAAACTGCTAGGTACATATGATCTAGATTGGCCACTGTTGGAAACAGAATACTGGGCTTGATGGACCTTGGTCTGACCCAGTATGGCATATCTTATGTTCTTATGTTCTTATGTTCTTATGACTTCGACTTTCATACTTTGGACACATCATGCGGAGAGAGAGATCATTAGAGAAAGACATCATGCTTGGCAAGATAGAAGTTCAACGCAAAAGAGGAAGGCCAGCAATGAGATGGATCGATACAATAACAGCAGCTACGGGTACCAGTCTGTCACCAATAAGCCGCCTGACTGAAGACCGAACACAATTTAGGATAGCTATCCAGAGGGTCGCCATGAGTCGACTCCGACTCGACGGCACTTAACAACAACAATTCAGCTGAGCAATATATCTATGCTTACTTTAACCTATACAATCACTTGTAAAACGCAGATAAAGAAAAGTGGTGCTGATAACGCAGTTTTTCTCTCAGTAATGGAGGTGCTCTGGCCTAGCCAGCAGGAAGGGGATTTACAGGAACTGCTCAAGTTTGCAGGACTGTGGGCCCATCCCCTTAAGGCCTTAAGAGTACTGTGTTTTTATATAACTCTCTGTGTATGCATGCTTATTTATTTGTTTCGAATTTTGAGAATTAAAGTCAAGAACTGAGATCAGTTATTTAGTAGCCTGGTGAGAAGTAGGCCACGGGTAAAGAGATGTCTTTCCTTCAGTTTGGTGTCATCCACGGATCTTTCTTTTCCTTCATTCAGAGCAAAGCAGAGAGTATTGAGGATTGTGAGCTAATATTGCAAAACCCTGGAGCATGAGAGCATTCATTGACCAGTGGTGATGAAGCATTGTTATTATTTCCTTAGAAAGGGACTTTTTCAGAGAGGCATCGATATTTGAAATATAAAATGGCAGTCAATGTTTAAAGGTGGCTGCCCACTAGTCCCAAGTGTATTATCTTACATGGTGTGAGGCCATGTTATATGTGAAAATGTATTAGAAAAAAAAGTGTATAATGACGTCATCTTTTAAAGGGATAATGTTTTCTGTTTGTAAAAGATTTCAAAAGCCTGGCTGAAACTTGGTAATTAGTTGTTGCGTTCTCATATGCTGATTTTCTTCCTTAGTAAGTCAGAGCTGTTTTTCATCAGACATGTAAGTTGATATTTTAAATGTCTGCATTTTTATCTTTGTTAGTCGGTAATGTGTTAAGACAGATTTTTCTTGTTTTGTTTCATTTCATTCTTGGGTCTTAGGTAAGGTAATTACAATTGTTTTTCTGTTTTGAGTTATGCATTTTGGTTTCTAGAGAGGTGCATTTTCTTTTGATACCTTTCTGATCTCAGTATGAATGAAAAAAAAACGGATAAATGTTGTAGCACTGTGATTTCTGTGCATGCAGATTTTTTTGTTTTTGTTTTTGGTAATCCTTAATTTAAAAATAGCAGTAAGTTTTAAGCCTTAGTCTGTAAGGATTAGTTTGTTATGATGGTCTATGATGTATGTTAGTTGGTACGAGGATGTAGTTGACAGTATTGCGTGAAGTGAGATATGATATTAATAGTGATAGAAGGATTATTTTTTTGATAGTAAACTGAGAAAGTGGTCTAATAATGTTCAAATCCCACTAGAGGACAGCAACCTTGGACCGGAAGGACTGGGGTTTCTAGTCCCACAGGTGCTCCTTGTGGTCTTGGGCAAGCCACTTAACCCTCCATTGCCCATTTACATGTTCCCTGTAAAATAATCTCAAAGTTATAATGCCCTGTTCAATGTAATTTCAGTTTGTTCAATGTAAACCGCCTTGATATCATGAAAGGCGGTATATAAGAAATGTTAAATAAAATAAATAAATAAATAAATGTGATGTGTTGGTTTAATAAATATGGAAAAGGAGACTAGATTCTATGATTAATTTTGCAGTGTTAATGTATTTGGACAGCTAGTGTTTTTTTCTATCTGTTTGGGTTTGTACTGTAGTATGGAATGGATTTTTTGAGTCAATGGATTGGGATTGGAATGTATTGTACACTGAAGTAAGAACCTTAGAAGTAGACAGTACAGATAACAAGTCTGGCAGAGTTTTGTGGGCTTACAGTAACTCTGTAGCAAAAGATATAATGTGCAGTTATCTGGCGAGAAGGCCTTGCCTGCAAGTTTTGTTAAAGAAGTTTTGTTTAAATAAAAAAAAAATAGATACAGTTAAAGTACAGCTTAAATGTTGCTAATTCTTTCTTTTTTCCCCATGAATATATAATAAGAACAACTTTTGATTCGAATTGGCAGCAGTAGAAATAAATATGTATGATCGTGATTTTATTTAAAATTGTTTCAGATTATTTTAAGGATCTTGGATTTGACAAATGTGATAGAGGAGAGAGGAAAAAACCCATAACGATTAATCATTTCTGTATTTGTGTTTGTACAATAAAGAAGTTCAATCCATGATGTATGAGCATGTTGAAATGGAAAAAAGAGCCAAACGACGAAACCTGGAAACAGCACAAGCACTGGCAAGTCAAATGCAAGGCATTGATAAGGCAGGCAAAGGGAGAATTTGCGAAGAAGCTTGCTGCGGAAGCAAAAACGTGAAATAAAGACTTTTTCAAGTACATTCGTAGCAAAAAACCTGTGAGAGAGTCAGTTGGTCCATTAGATGATAGAGGGGTTAAAGAGACGGCTGAGGGGAGATATGATAGAAGTCTATAAATTAATGAACGGAGTGGAACGGGTAAACGTAGATCGATTGTTTACCTTATCAGAATATAGAAAGACTAGGGGACATGCAATGAAGCTACAGGGTAAACTATTTAAGACTAATAAAAGAAATTTTTTTTTCACTCAACGTGTAATCAAACTCTGGAATTTGTTACCAGAGGATGTAGTAAAGGTTGTTAGTGTAGCTGGGTTTAAAAAAGGTTTGGACAAGTTCCTGGAGGAAAGGTCCATAAACCATTATTAAGAAGGGACCCAGGATATCAATGCTTGACCCAGTACAAGCAAGATCCAGTACAAGCATTGTGGAACCTGTGTCTTTTCGGGAAACTGCTAGGTACGTATGACCTAGATTGGCCACTGTTGGAAACAGGATACTGGGCTTGATGGACCTTGGTCTGACTCAGTATGGCATATCTTATGTTCTTATGACCTCTTAGAACTTCTTATATCTGCAGAATAAGAATTTCAAGAGTACATATTTTAGTTGATGTGAATGATTGGGAAGATCTTCAATGTGTGATAGTATTTTGGTATGTTTAGATATCTTATAATTTATTTTATTTATTTATTTATTTACATTCTCTTATATACCGCGCTATTCTGCATCAGTGTGGTTTACATTGAACAAACTGAAATTACATTGAACAGGGCATTATAACTTGGAGATAACTATTTTACAGGGAACATGGGCTATGGAGGGTTAAGTGGCTTGCCCAAGACCACAAAGAGCACCTGTGGGACTAGAAACCCCAGTCCTTCCGGCCCGAGGTTGCTGTCCTCTAGTGGGATTTGAACCCCCGACCTTCCGGCCTGAAGTACCTTGCCCCAACCACTAGGCCACTCCTCCACTCCAAGTCATGTGAATTTGCATGATATAACAAAGACTGAAGGAAATGCAGATACAAGTGAAAACTGAATTGCATGTCAAAGTCAAAGCAAGTTTATTTGATTTAAAAAAAAGTTAAAGGAAAAAGAAAATTAAAAAATAGAGGTATACAGCGAATTCACATTTCACATCTTCAAGCGCCCAGGTGTAATCACAAGGACTCCCTGTTCAGCATCTCAGCATCTGCAACAGGAAAGCAGGAACACAGGATTCTCCTGCTCCCCCCGCCCCTGCTGCCGAGGCCAATCGGGGCCAACTGCTGCACACCGCCGGGACATTTCATATCTTCAAGCACTCGGGCGTGCCCACAAGGACTCTCTCATCAACATCTCAGCATCTGCAACGGGGAAGCGGGAACGCAGGATTCCCCTGCTCCCCCTGCCCCTGCTGCCGGGGCCAACCGCTGCACACCGCTGGGACATTTCATATCTTCAAGCACTCAGGCATGTCCACAAGGATTCCCCGATCGGCGTCTGCAATGGGGGAACAAGAACGCAGGATTCTCCTGTCCTCCCGCCGCTGAGGCCAATCAAGGCCGCCCCCCCCCCCCTACACTGCCGGGACATTTTCACATCTTCAAGCGCTCAGGCGCACCCGCACCTGAGGGCCTCACCAGAGGGCCGTTTGGTGTGGCCCTTAGGTGTGGGCCAAGAACCCACCAAAAACACAGCCAACCAACCTGGACAGTCACAGATCTGACAGAAAACTCTCCCGCTGCACCCAGACTACTGCACCGAAACAACCTAAACCAACAAAACAAACCTCTATATGAAGAGACAACCCTCAGCACACAGAAGCCCCATCAACACCAGCAGCAGATAGTGGAAGGTAAGCCCCCACCTCGTGCTACCAAGGACCATCAGAGCCTCTTCCCCAAACAATTAAAACTGAGTAGGCCTCAAACCCAGAGACAACAACCCTCACACTCAACATGCTGCAAATATACGTCCTCATCTACTCCCTGCTGGCCTTATTTATTTCATCCTCCACCGCAAACTCTAACCTCCCTCTCCTCCACCACCCCTTCCTCATCTTCTATCATCCACTCCCCACCCTCAACATAATATTTAGCTACTCTCCTCCCTGCTACTTCCACAATGCAAAACACCTCATCACAGTACCAACACATAACACTCCACCCACCCCCACTATCAAACCCCTCACCCCAGTACCCTTCAACTGCACCCTCATTAATGTACTACAGAAAAGAACAAAACCACACCAATAAGAGACCTCCTCTTCACCCACAACCTGGACATCCTCTGCATCAGAGTCATGGTTCACCGAAACAGACACAATTTTCCTAAACCAATTATGTCCCCCAAACTACAACCATTTCCACTTCCCTCACACCCATAAAAAAGGAGGTGGTGTCCTTATCCTTGCCAAATCCAACTTCAGCTTCACCAAGAATGCTGCAGACTCCATCTTGACCTCGGATACTCTCACCATCACAAACAAACAACTCACCATCTGCCTTACCTATCACTCCCCATCAGCACCATAAGCGATCTCTCTGACCTCATCCACACTTCACTCGAAAACAACTCAAAGCATAAAGACCTCACCCTCCTGGGTGACCTCACCCTCCAATCAGCCCCAATGAAGCAAGCATCAGCCTTCATTGAAGAAATGGCAATACTGGACTTCTCACAAATAGTGAAATCCCCCACGTACTGCAAGAGAAACATCCTTGGCCTCATATTCATTAGCAACACCCCCACCCATGTTATCTCTCCCCCACTGGTACAAACCATCCTGGTACTCTGGACAGACCACAAGGTCGTAAACGTCCAGCTGCCCCTCAACAATCCCCACAGATGCGCTACATCCCCAAACTACACAAGAGACGTTTCAGCCAATGCTGCAAAGATTCCTTTCTTGCTTACATCTCCCCGATCTTCACTACTGAACCGCAAGACCTAGACTCTGCCATCAACACCTGAAACAAACTCATCAGTGAAGCAGCCTCCACTCCATCCTCAACCCAGCCTCACAACCCTGCTCAAAAACAGACCCCATGGTACATCCCCGACCTCCGAAAGCTTAAATCCCAACTAAGGAAACATGAACGCAGGTGGAGAGAATCACAGCTACCTGAGGACCAAACCCAATACATGACCACCCTAAGAGAATACAATTGTGCCACCAATCTCTCCAAGCAAAATTACCACACAAAGCTCTTCCACCGATCATTCAACCAAGCAAGAGAACTATTCACCCTTGTAAAGGACCTCACAGCAATACTCGCCAACAACTCAACCAATATCCCCATCACTCCTCAACAATTAGCAGAGTTCTTCTCTACATGCCACCCCCAACCTACAGATGAACCTGATCCTCCTCCACATCATACCAAACCAATGCACTCATGAACTACCTTTGATAACATCTCAGCTGAAAACATCCAGAACACCATCTCTTTCCTCAACACAACTACCTACCCACTCAATCTTTGCCCAATCAGCTGGATCAAAACCATCAAATCTGACCTTGCTTCATTCCTAGCAAAACTCACACAATGCTCCCTACTAGATGACTACCTACCAACCTGCCTAAAAACCACCTCAATTCGCCCTCTCCTAAAAAGACCTCACCTTGACCCATCTAACCCCTCTTCATACAGACCCATCACTAGCCTACTTTTCCTCTCCAAAATAATAGAAAAAATGGTCCAAACTCAGCTTCAAGACTACCTCGATACTCATGCCCCACTCAACCTTTATCAGCATGGCTTCCTTCCTCAGCATGGAGTAGAAATCCTTCAAATCTCACTCCTGAACAACCTTTATAAAGGGAACCCAAAATATCCACCAAGGTTTCATCCTTGTATTCCTCAACATTTCTGCTGCTTTGACACCATCAATCATAACACCTTCCTACAGTGCCTCTAGTCCATTGTATACAAAGCACAGTACTACGATGGTTCCAAGACTACCTCCACAACCAAACTCAATAAATCAGAATAGGTGCAACGTCATCAGCACCATATATACAGATGCAAGGTGTTCCACAAGGCTCTACACTCTCAGCTGTCCTCTTCAATATCTACCTTCAACCCCTCTGCAACATCATCCAAGCACACAAGATAACAAGATACGCAGATGACATTATGCTCTACACTCCCGTCGACCTCAGCAAACCATCCTACCACAAACTCCAGCAATGCTTCTCAGACATCTCAAAATGACTATCTGCAAATCACCTCTCCATCAACATCAAGAAAACATAAGCTCTCTTTGTCACCAGGAGTGAATCCTTCACCCCCCCCCCCCCTTCCATTGCCCTCAATAACACTGAAATCCAAATCAAATCTGAAAGAAAGTACCCTGGGGTCATCCTAGACAGCCACCTCACCTTGAAGACACAAATAGCGAACACAGCAAGATCAGTCTGCTTCAAAACCTAGACCCTACAACACTTCTGCCCTCTCCTTGCCCTATCGGATTTCTGCTTAGCCCTTCAAGCTCTCATAACACACCATGTAGACTATTGCAATTCAATATACCATGGGCTACCTAAATCAACACTCCATCCTCTTCAAATGACACTCCACATGGCAGCAAGGATCATCACTGGAACTTCCAAATATGAAGACATCACTCCCATTTTCAAACACCTCCACTGGCTTCCCCTGCAAAGCAGAATCCTCTACAAAATCCTTCTAATAACTCACAAAGCCCTGAACCATCAATCATCCACCCACCTCCGCTCCCTCATCATACAACAGCCTTTGAACAGACCACAAAGAATCTCCACAATGAACACGCTAAAAAAAACCCAAGATGTAACAAAAAGCACCTAACAAGTCTGTACCAGATCCTTTGAACTTTACACACCAACTGCCTGGAACTCTCTCCCTGCCCATATAAGAAACACTACAGACCTCCTATCCTTCCACAAACTCCTCAAGACTCTCCTATTCACCCTCCATTTCTGCCCCATATCCCCCCTAACCTTACCCCTCCAAACAGCATTTCTGAATCCACATGAAGGACAAGATATTACAAACATGTAAATAGTTGATCAACCTGTACATAGTTTAAGTTAACCACTGTTCCTTTTCTTTGTACAAAGTTACCTGTTTTTTTATGTAAATGTTAGTTGTAAAACTAAGTTCCTTGTAAACTGCTTTGATCTCCATGAAAAGCAGTATAAAATGCAGCCAAATAAATAAATAAATAAATTCAGTCTGGGTGTGCAGGTTATCAAGTGCATTTATGTGACAACACTTGTCATAAAGATTTGATAGTTTGTTGATATCTGTTATTTTTGTTTCTTATTGTGCAAGACGCATAGTAATACATGTAATATTAAAGAAAAATCTTTAGATTAGGGATTTAGCTTTTACAAGTAACAAATAATGAGTGATACAATTTCATTCTGACAAGTTAAGTAATTAAACCAAGGTGGTAAATGCGTATATGATGTTTTCTTTTTCTGTTAGATTAGTTGAAAATCTAGATGTACATCACATCCATGAAAGTGTAAGAGATTAGAGTAGCAACGTCCCAGTCTATTTTTCAGCTACCTGCAAGAGTCTATTGGATTTTAAAATCTCATGATGTGTGCTTTAGTTTGTTATTATGAAATGTCCAATGCAGAGTTGATGATGCTAAAGAAGTGTACAGCAAATGTCCTGTTACAAGTAGGATAAATAAAACAAATGCAAAGACTGATTAACTAAATTAATATCACTGATTGAGAGAGATTCAAGATGTAAATAAATTTCCTGATCAAGAGATTACTTGATCTTCTATTATTATGCTGTTTGCGCTGAATAAAGTGTCAACAAAGAGTGACTGCAATGACAATTGAATTTCTAGTTGGTTTAAATTCTATGTTTTTGAAAGATTTTTGAGCACAATTCTGTTTATGTAATGACTTATCTATATTTGTTCCTTTGTTTGTGTCTTGATTTCCTTCCTTTATGAGCTGAGATGTCTGTGTTAATAAGATAGTGATATTACTGACTATATTCAAAGTAATGTGAGTCAAACCATTACCTGAGATAAGAGAGCCTTCCTAAGAATTTTTAGTAAACAGTTGTAATGAGTTTAATTTAATGCCATAAACTATCAGTTATGTTTTTGTGGGCGTGGCCTACCCCAGCTAGGCCCCAAATGTAAGTTGGATGTAATTAATGAAGCAGATGAGAGCACTGATGATAAACAAATCTATACACCTATGATTTATCCTGGATATGCAGATTTGGACATGTCAGACTCCGATTCAGATATAGGAACAGACAGCAGATCAGGCTCAATAATCTCAATTGGAATGAAACCAAAGTCAGCTACACATGAAACCATACAGGACACAAAAGTATAATCCAGCTTAGTATAGGCCTGAATAGAAGTATAGGTTAAAGATTGCATTTGAAGCTATTCCTTTAAATCATAGTTCCCGTTTTTAGTTAGACATAAATTGGGAAATTATAAGCATTTAGGCTTACGCAAACAGTCTATGTACCCAACAGATATTAGGTCAGATTGAAGTTCCTTAATTAAATAGAACAAGGGGTGAAGCTGATCATTCTGCAAGAGGATAGGCTAAGCTGTCTCTGGGGCAGGATGCCCTGCTCTTATGAAATTGACTCTAGTCCATTTAGTAAATATAACCGAAATCAGCAAAATATAATAAGTAACTAACTAGCTTTTAGCAGTATAGCGACACCTGCTGGATCTAATGAATGTAATTTTTATATAGAACTTCTGCTTTATGGTATAAATAATAATGTCTATGTTGGCAAAATTGATGTACACGTGGAATTTGGAAAGTACCAGATGTTAATTAAAATTTAACTGCATCAGCTGATATCACCTAATAAAAAGCTAAGCTCTTCGGAACCATCTTTGAAGAGACATGTTGGGATAGTCGAATTAGACTCGGTGTGTCTCTTCCCTATGGAGCTCAATAGCAATTGATTGATTAATTAACTGTGTCGTGTATTTTTCTTTCCTGTTAAGAAGCACTGGAAGATAAGAGCCCAGGTATTATGTTATAGGGGTCGTCTATATATGAGTCTACAGTTTTGATATTTGTTACCCTTTAAGAAATAAGATTAACTATACCTTGTACAGTTGTGCACCTGACAAGAGAGATGTGTCTATTAGGCCACATGCTAACTTTAATTTGATAGCTAAAGAGAAAAATTAAAGAATGTAGATGCAAAATAGAAGTATGTTGCAAGCTATCTTGGTCTCTATATAGTTAAATAAGTTGTAATAATTTAGCGCTAGCTGTAGATGTAATTAATTAATATCAGATAAAATAATTCTATTCAATAATTCTATATTGCCATTAGTAGTTGTGCATGTTTGCCATTGTGGCAAACAGAAGAATGCTGTTCTGCAAATCATTTATTACATGCACTGAATCTTATGGGCCGAAGACAATGAATACTGTGAATGAAAGGAAATCAGCAATGCTACTGAAAGCCGTATTGAAGTAAAGATCAGCAATTCCAGCAATGCTACAGAAAGATGTATGTGAAGCCATGATGCCTGGGTGGACAGTTTCTGACACTCTCTGTCCAAGATGTGCATAGTGCAGCCCAGAGTGAAAAAGAGAATGCTGCTAGAGAACTTGCAGTTGTGACCAGTGTCGTGATGTGAATGTAAGCATAAACTTCTGAACTACTGAAAGATCTATGAAGAACAGTTGCCCACTGGCAGCATATAGTGTTTGAAGAATAATTTGTAGAGCTTTACTCTCTGTACACATTCTTATTGAGACCTAGCAAGGGCATATAGTGTCACACAATTCTGGTTAATTTGCAAGATGCTTGTAATCCTTTTTCTATATTGTCAAATGGAGTACATATCTATAAAGACTTCTTCCAACCAACAAGATGAAGTTCACCCATGGACCAGATGTGTCTAGGACTCAGAAGTGAGGTAAAGTGGAAGGCATTTCCTGCTATGGCAGAAGATTTAGTTTATTTATTTATCAATGCATTGTTCTATTTCTTTATTTCTCCAGGAACAAGCAGGAAGTCAGTCCTCACTTATAGGTGACGTCGGCACCAACGGAGCCCGCGCGGAGCAATTCCCCAGCTTTCAAAAAAAGCCTTTGGGATTGCTGGTACGCATGCGTGGTCCTCTTCCCGCCCAAAGGTGTCATCTTGCTCAGTCTCCCTTTTTCCACGGAGCCCTTTGGACGCACATCCTCGTCCCTCGGAAAAAGTGTTTTGTTTTTCGGCCTTTGGCCATCTCTTTTCCGGTAGCACTGGTCCTCCCCTTCGCTCTTCTTTCCCCGAGCGAAGGGACGTCCTTTTTCCAACCTTTTTGGTAAATTATTTTCTCTTTGGATCTTTTCATGCCCTTTTTCAACTGCTGGCCTCGAGGGTCTTCGACCTAGCAGGGGCCCTTTTTGCCCCAATGGCCACCGGTTTTAAAAAATGTGACAGATGCTCCAGAAATATGTCACTCACAGACACCCATGACTACTCTCTCAGGTGTCTGGGGGCCAACCATGACCAGGGGTTCCCTGAGGTGGAGAGACTCAAGAAGAAGACCTCGAAGTCACTGTTGGGGGCTCTGGACCTCTTACAGACATGGAGGCCTCCAGCAATGGCACCCAGTCTCCTGAGGGTCGTCCCGGTGAGGACCCCCTCTCCTCTTCTATGCCAGACCTGGTAACCCCGGTGTCAGCATCGCAGGGCTCCACGTCCATGTGAGAGTCCCGAATGCTGGCACTAGAGCACAGCATTTCTGCCTTCTTAGCTGCCCAGCAGGCGCTTCTGCCCAGCATGGCTGACCCGTGCCTCGAGACCGAGGTTCCCCCGACAGGGAACCTAAACCCGCCCTGGAAACCCCCGAGAGCCGTGGGCCTCGTGAGGGTCCTCGGCGCCGGTCTCACTCGCCGTCCCGTTCCTTGGGGGCGAGGTCCTCCAAAGCTAGTGCCTCCAGTTCCAAGCAGGCTTTGGCTTCTGAACAGGGTGACCAGCCTGATTCAGACTCCCTTTCGGGCCTCTCTGGCTGGAAGTCAGACGGGGATACCTCCCCAGAGACCCGCACTTATAGGGACCTCCCCTCGGACCCATCCCCACTCGCCTCCCAGAGGCGTTTACCTCCCGAGGACATGTCCTTTCTGGTGTTCATGCAGGACATGGCGTGGGCCCTCAAGCTGGCCACTCAGGCTGAGAAAGAACCGAGGGTGGAGGAACTTGACATTTTACAATATGAGTCCCTGCCTCGGGAGTCTCTTACGGTGCCGGTACCTCCCATTCTGTCCCAGCTACTCTTCTGCATGTGGGAAGCACCTGTATCGGTCCCCATTGTGATCAAATGTCTCGATGCTATGTATAGGGTCCAGCATGGCCTGGGGTTCCAGAAGACCCAGCTCCTGCACACCTCCATGGTAGTGGAGTCAGTGATGTGAAAGCAAAAAAGCCTGAAGTCATATTCTTTGGTCCTGCCATGCAGGGAATCTAGAGCCCTCGATGCTCTTGGACGCAAGGCCTCTCAGGGGTCCATACTGTCATGCTGCATCCAGACCTAACAACTGTACATGGGCATGTTCCTGTGCGACCTCGCAAAACAGCTCAGCAGGTTTTCCACGGTTCTTGGGGGCGAACACCTTCTCAGGTTCCAGACCCTCCTAAGATTGGTTGCGGACTGCTCAAAGTACCTCTC
The DNA here is from genome assembly GCA_033557465.1 of Ichthyophis bannanicus. Lineage (NCBI taxonomy): Eukaryota > Metazoa > Chordata > Amphibia > Gymnophiona > Ichthyophiidae > Ichthyophis > Ichthyophis bannanicus. The sequence continues at coordinate 1,222,805,816 of CM066031.1, forward strand.
CCGTGCCATGTACAACGGGTTTGAGTCCTCCGCCTGAGTGGCGGCAGCCGGCATTGGGGCCCAGCGCCAAGCATGGCTCCTCAGTCATCGGACCTGGAGCAGTGGGTCCAGGAGAAACTCTTGGATGTCCCCTGCCTAGGTGACAACTGTTCGGCACATGGAGGATAAGGCCGCCGACATTGAAACGGAGTTTGTAACTCGAACCCATCTCTCGCGTAAGACCTCCTCTCCTTCGGAAGAAGAAGCCAACAAAGAAGCCATTCTTCCAGAGAAACGGACTCCCCTACTGGGGATATCCACCCTACACTCCCACCCCCGCGCTGACCATTGCCACGCAGGGTAAGGGGGAGTGCGCAGCCATTTCAAGCCTAAAGGGCCCAAAGCCCAACCACTGGTGCCACCCCAACCCACTCAGGGTTTTTAATGCCAACAGCATAGCCTTTCGCCCTCCGGCAGAACTTCCGCCTGTGGGAGGATGCCTGTCCCTTTTCACTCCCCAATAGTCGTCCATCACATCGGACACCTGGATCCTCAGGGTGGTCCGGGATGGTTATCGTCTTCACCTGCACGAAAAGGCAAATAATCACGTGTGACAACAGACCCAGTACAGGACGTGATTATATAAAAAACAGAGTTTATTGAATTATTCTTACTGCCAACCCGACACAGGCCGTGTTTCGCACACTTCGTCAGGGGTTGATCAGGCAGATAAAACTAAAAACATAAACATATAAAAATGATTGATAATAAATACATAAATAACTTTAAAACACATAAAAGAACAGATGATACCATAAAAATGAATATAAATGCATAAAAATGAAAACTTCTGACATGTATAAAACCATTTACAAACTCTAAAAACATTATAATATAAATAAAAGAGTAAAAAAGTGTGGATGAAAACTAATAAATAATTAATAACCACATGATTACTTACAACAAATACTTCACAAAACATTAAAAAACTCATTAAACGAGATTCTTATACACATTAATATGAGGAAATAGAAGAGAAGAACTGTAGAATGTGACAAACAACACTGAAAGGGAGATAAATACCTCTGCGATGATAATGGAGGACTACTTTATAAATGACCTTAGTATAGTGGCAACCATGCTAAAAAATAAAAATAAAAACAAATACAAAATTGTACTTATTTAAAACACTTAAACTAAAAAACACCATATATATATATGCTTTTATAAATAAAGGACCGGAAGAGAACAGGAAAAAAGGAGGTGGCAGGAGCGTTTGGTGAAAATTATCTTCAATGGGATAAAAAAATCTCATCCAAAACTACTTGTTTTAAAAGTGACTCAAGTAAAAAACTTAGACTATACACATAAAGGTATTCTAACCTGCATTCATTGTATGTTAAAACATAAATCAATGTCGCTGGAAAAGGGCTATGAATAACATGAACGGTTGACTGCTTTTATTGTAGATAAGTGCTCACCTTTTTAAGAGACCAATTCATAAATAAGAAAATTGACCATACATACGCTAAGAGTAAAATTAAATAAAATGTGATGAATAAAATTTGAACCAACAAAGAGCCATTTTTTCTATACAGCTGATAGCAACTTGTACAGACCGCCGGCACTAGCGCACTTTTTAGCTAAAAGAAACAAAAGAATCCACTAAGGGAGATGCAAGTAATGTAAAATTAAACGAACATAATTTGACCATGCATATACTAAAACTAAAATGCAATGAAATTTGATGAATAAAATTTAACAAACCGAGAGCTGCTTTCTCTTAACCTGCTGCTAGTAACTTCTGTAGAACGCCGGTACTAGCGCACTATTTAACTAATAGAAACAAAAGAAATACACTAAAAGAGATGTAAATGATGTGAAATAAAACAAATCCAAATTTTATCTTAAATCAAACCTGACGAAAAACGTGTGAGGGCTCTTCTTACACTGCCAAAGAACGATCTTCAGAGGACGCAGGTGCAGGCGCAGGCGCACATCAATTATATCCAGGGGGCTGAAAAAGGGGGCGGAGTGAGAGGGCAGCAGGAATGGAGGAGGAGCTTGACAAGCCGCAACTAAGTGCAGAGTATGCAACCCTTACCTGTCCGAGGGTGAAATAGGGTATCATGATTGAACATGACAAGCCACAACTAAATGCAGAGTATGCAACCCTTACCTGTCCGAGGGTGAAATAGGATATCATGATTGAACATGACAAGCCGCAACTAAATGCAGAGTATGCAACCCTTACCTGTCCGAGGGTGAAATAGAGTATCATGATTGAACAGAATGTCATTAGATATCAGACGGATATTACCACACTCATCAATATTTAAACTAAAACAGTACCTCTAATGAAAACAAGAGGAAACTGCTAAACCATAAATATTGTGACATAATGGGTCCTTCCAGCCCGTTAGATGAGGCTAAAAAGCCAGGAACAGGAGTAGGGCTGAGTGGTAAACAAAAGCACATGGCTCCTGGTTACCTTAGAAACCAAGCACAGAGGCAAGGGAAATGCCCATGCTACCATTCAGGGAATGAGTCACGAGCTAATGCAGGACACCTGCTAGGGGGTGTTGTTGAGCACTGCCCTAGAATTCACCCTGATAAAGAGAGTTCAGTTGAGCTTATGAAGTTAGAAGGAGAAGAGGAGTTAGAAGAAGGAGCTGAGGCATGTGTGTTGGATAAGGAAGCTAATGAGAGCTACAGTGAAGACAGCAGTGCCAGGAAAAAGCCAGAGTCTCTGTGGAAGGGTGAGACAGAGTCTTTCTTCAGGAAAAGAAAAGAAACCCCAAGGGAAAGATATAATAAGGGCAGAGTGGATTACCTGCAGTATCCAGGGGAACACAGAAGTGAAAGGAAGCCAGGAAGGCAAGTGAAATCTTCTGTGCAAGGCTTAGGTTGGGAACTTACAGCCAGTCCAAAGCCACAAAGAAAACCTCCACCAGCTAGGCTAAAAGGTAAGCCAAAAGGCTGGTATGAAAATACTTACAGTGACTGTATTTACCCAGAGGGTTGGAGCTGGGAAGAGAATACCTGTGCTGATAACGTTTGTGAAAGCTAGTATTTAACTCAGGAATATCAGGTGAAACCTGAAGCAGTTAGAAAGGGCGTGGCATCAGGAGTGCCGTTACAAACATTTCCTTCTAGCCAGGAAGAGTTAATGGACTTTGAACCTGAGTGTGTGAATATTGATGAAGATATCATGGACTGTACGATATCGCTTGCTAAAGAAATAATCTCATTACGCTGAAGGCATGTTTTGAAAGAGAAAGTACAGCACTACTAGCATTGAGAAGCAGAGAGCTGTGAAGAAACAGCATTGTTACGTTGGAATGCTAGATATCAACCTGTTTATTGCTGAAGTAAGCCTTTTCTGTTAAAGAACCTTTCTTTTGTCCTTATGCCAGTAAATACCTGGTTTGTGTTACTTTGTTCATGGTGAAATCCACCCCGGGAGGGGAAATAAAATCCTTTGGTTGCTTAAACCACTTTTCCACAACTGCTCCTCATTGATTCAGTGAAGGGACTACATTTCCCAAAAAGCCCAGCTTCAGGATTTGTAAAGTAGCTGCTTCAGTGGGGAAGACCCACTCACTTAACCTCTACACACTTATATACGGGGGTTTAAGGAGAGCTGGTGACAATATACAACTAATAAAACATAAATAATTAAATGATACCTTAAATATAATCCATTTAAAAAACTATTAAATACCGGTATTAATAACATAAAATCTTATTAAACAGTGAACCCAATTGCATGACTCAATAGACCAGTGGACACTAAACCATTAGGCATACATAGACAATGCAACCACAAGACTAGAACCTAAAAGAAAACGAAACCATGAGCGAAATTAATAGCAAAAACCATGATAGAATAACTTATGCAGAACCATATTAACAGGAATAAAGACGGCAAAAACGGGAAGGCCGTACTAAACCGTAAATATGAGATTGGGATCCTTTCATGTAAAGCCGCGACTAGTTGCATGGCATGTTGCCCATGCATAGATGGAAGGAAAATAGGGGAACCATGGAAAATAGTTTTATCTGCCTGATCAACCCCTGATGAAGTGTGCGAAACACGGCCTGTGTCGGGTTGGCAGTAAGAATAATTCAATAAACTCTGTTTTTTATATAATGACGTCCTGTACTGGGTCTGTTGTCACACGTGATTATTTGCCTTTTCGTGGTGGTGTCTCCCCTGTGGCATGTTTTTCTCCGTGGAAGGACATTTTAAGCTTTGGAGAAGAAGCTTTAGAGAAGCTTTTACCACAAGAGTCCCTCATTGATCATAATGAAGAAAATGTCGAAGATCCTTGGAGTCAATGGGAAGATGTGGTAGAAATTACAAAAAAATTAGTAAAAGAACAGATGCATTCAGCTTATCTCCTGGAGTGCTGTAAATCTAAAATTATCCCCAGAGGGTTACGAATGAATAAAGCACCATGGATGTATATGACAGAAGAAGGGTTTATAAAGTGTTGGAATGCTATATTAAATAAATGTTCCTTAGATCTCATGGTTCTTTTAATTTCGACTGCAAATAAAAAATCAGAAATTTTGAAATCAGAAATAGATGAGAAGTTGTCTGCTTTGAAGGAATGTGACCAACAATTTGATACTGTTTATGAAGATTGCAATAGGAATATTCAGCAGTTTAAAACAGAAGTGAAGAATAAGAAAGTAGAGAAATTTAAAAGAGACAAAGATGATTACAGAGTAGGATATGTTTATCATTGGAGCAAGAAAATTGATAGTGATCGGTTGTGGTATAAGAAGAGGACCTCTATCTTTGACCGGAAAGAGAGTATAACCACTGATGATAGAAGGGATAGTCCCTTAGTGCAGAACAAGAAGCGTGGCAGGAGCGAATCTGGTGAATTCGATGTTTCTGCTTCCCTTTTCTCCACCCAAAGGGGGGCAGGGAAGCTGCAAAAAGATAAGAAGGATACAACTAAGTACAGTCAAGATAATAATCAAGAGCATTTTTTCCGTATGGACTCTCTCTGGAAAGAGGGAGGACGGGACAATTCACGGTCCCGCCCACGACGAATGAGATCAGATCGAGATCAAGAACAAGATCGAGAATTTGGCCAATATCAGGAGCAATCATACAGAGGCCGTGGTCGCGGCCGGGGCCAAGGAAGAGGCAGAGGCAGGGGACAATGGAAGACAGATTGGTCAGAGGAAAGGAGACAATAGATAATCCATCTGGTACCAATACTCAGAATAATGTGATTAATATTTCTAAATATTCATTGACACCTGATGAAGAGTCCATTCTTAATAAGGGATTATCATTTGTTCCTAAAAACAAAGCAGACCCATTTGAGGTTCATATTGACCTATATAAATTCTTTAGGAAATTACGGATACAATACTTTTTTCCTAGACGAGATAATAGTTATAAAGATGTTTCTATTGTTAGTAGGAAATCCACATAGGTTCCCCCGCAGCAATCAGATCCTATTATAGAAGCTTTTGAAAAAGTAGTGCTTACACAAGTTGAAACAGTTATGAAAGATAATTCAGCCTCCTTTCATAACATCACTTCAGGAGAAAGGAAAGCTATTTTATCTTTACAAAAGAATAATCAGATTATAATTAAACCAGCAGACAAAGGAGGAGCCGTTGTTATATTAGATAAAGAATATTATATACAAGAAATAAATAGACAGTTAAAAGATCACGTTTTTTATCAGAGATTAGATAAAGACCCCACAACTGATCTCAAAAGGAGTATTGACAATCTAGTCATTACCGCCTTTGAAATAGGGCATGTAACAGGGCACGGGCAGGGTCCCGAAGCCCGCTCGTAACCGGGCGCGCGGCCCGGCGCAAGACCCTGCACACGCCTTCAAGGAAGGAAGGATGCGCGTCAGCGTAAGCACGCTGCGTGCATCATTTAAAGTGATTGGCTCCGCTCGAGGTTGAACGGAGCGGAGCCAATCAGGGCCGAAGGAGCTGCATGTGCTCCGGCGTTTGCGGCGTGGCCGGAGCACATGCTATCGGGCGCCCACGAGGCAGGAGGCAGGATCGGGGCTTGAGTGCGGCGTTATCTGCACGGTGCAGGTGGCATTGCCAGGCAGCAGGAGGCGGAGTTGTTGCCTGTTCTTCGTGGTCGACGGAGCGAGCAGGTCGGCGAGAGTGCAGGTCGGTGCGGGAGGCATTGCCGGGCGGCAGGAGGCGGGAGTGTTGCCGGGTCTGCGACATCAGCTGGAGTGAGCAGCTCGGGGCAGGAGGCATCGATCGGGCCCGGTGTGGCTTTGGAGCGCCGGTTATCTGGGAGCCGTTGTAGCAGGCGAGTAGGTTTCCAGCTGTTTTTCTGGGCAAAGGGCAGTAATCCCACCTAGCAAAAAAAAAACAAAAAACAAATAAAAATAAAGCAATATATAACTTAGGCACAGCATTAAATATTCTGCTCATTGGTTCTTTTGCCTAAGGGGTTGGGGTATTCTTTGGGTGTCGGGTGGGCGGCCCAATTAGGGTGGGGAAGCACTCAAGGGGAGGGCGGGGGGCTAATGGGGCTGCTGGGGCTAGGCAAGAAAAGGGGCTAAGGGGGAGGGGATCTGTCAGGGAGGAGAGATCCCGACAGGGGCATAGGGTGAGGGGAGGCGCGGCAGGCAGAGCCCAGATTCCTCCCAGGAGTCCTGCTGAGTCTTCTGTCGTGGTGAGAGGAGCTGGACGTGGGCATGCTGCTCGAGGCCGTGGGGTCCGGGCCCAAGGGGAGGCTGCGGGGGCAGCGATTGTACCACAGGAGCCTGTTGGGGGTGGGGTGGGGCCAAGCGAGGGGGGGCTATGGGGGTTTCAAGGGCGGAGAGTGTGTGGGAGCGAGGGGGTGGAGCGGGCGGCTGGGGTTCTTGGGATTGGTGTAGGCTGGGGGCCGGAGCATCTCGTGGCAGGGTTTCCCACGGCGGGTATGCGACGGTGCCGGGCGGTTTTGGGCCATCAGGGCAACAAGCTCTCTGGGATCAGTGGTCGGCTGGGGGGCAAGGCTCGTCGGGGACGGATTGGGTGGCGGCATGGCAGCCGTCGTGGTCTCCGGGTTTCTCCCCGCTGTGTCCCCCCTTTTTGTCTCCACAGGTGCCATTGCTAGCGTCGCCTCGGAGGGTGCTGCCTGCAGAGGATTCGTTGGGAGTGAGGAACATGGAGCCTGGAGGCAGCGCACCAGGGTCAGCAGCGACTGGGGGTGACCTCGCACTGGACGCACACGAGCAGCGGCTGATCGAGGACCCTCGTGATGGGGTGCCAGCTGGGTCTGACGGAGCAGCAGGTGGAGGCATGGTTGGTGAGTTGTTGGGGGAAGAGGTAGGCGAGAGCGGGGGGCGTGGGTCACGTGCAGAGTGGTCGGGGAAGGCACGTAAGAAAAGGAAGCATGCATGTCGGCGCCGGCATAGTTCTGACTCTTCCTCCTCCTCGTCTTCGGATGTCTCTGATTCTTCGTCGGGTGACGCCGGTAAGCGGGTGGCGGCAGGTGAGGGGGGGCTTCTCGATCGGTGGGCGGAGGTTCGGCCTCCTTGGTGGCTTTATCTGAATTATGGGAAGGTGTCCCGAAGAAGTTACAGCGGAAGATTACAAAAAGGAAGTATATCGATATTTTTCGCTTGCTCGAGGGTCGTAAGCGCTCCGGGGATAGCAAAAGGAAGCGCAAGGAGGATGAGAAGGCGGGGCGTCTTCGCAAGGTCTCACGCAACGTGGTCAATTGGGTTAGATCATTCTTGCAGTTGGCGAGTGTTTGGGGTCATCACTTCCCTGAGCAGTATGGCGGCTTGCTGTCATATGCCAACTCTATTCTGGAAGCGTCGCAGGCGCATGAGGGATGGTCGTGGCTTAATTATGATGAAAAATTCTGGGATAAGATGGAGGAGAATAAGCTATTAGCTTGGGGGATGCAGGACATTAACCTATGGTTGACGCAGATGTCGGTTAAGACTGGTGCGGGAGGTGGGGGTGGAGGTAAGGTGGGGCAAAGGGCTTCAGTAGGTGCGAATCGTTCCTTTCGTGGCGGGCCCCCCCTCCTGGACAGACGAAGCCGGTCCTGGGGGCATTGGGCGATGTGTGTTGGCGGTTTAATAGGGCAACGTGCCCTTTTCCGGACTATAAGTTCCGGCACGCGTGCTCGGTCTGTGGGGGCCCCCATTCAGCGTCAAAATGCGTTAAGAAGGGGACTGTGCCACCCTCAGTTCAGGGAGCCAAGTAGGGGTACTATTGCCGAGGTGGCTCCCACTCCAATTCGGGTGTCGGTGCTGTGCAGTTGGCTTCTCCGGTATCCGAAGAGGGCAGATAGGTTAACGTTGCAGTTAGGGTTTCAGTTTGGTTTTGTCATCCCAGTCCAAGGTGCGGTGGGGGGGGGGGGGGTACCGCGGCGCGGAATTCCCCGAGTATTCGGCGCTGGGCGTCTGTTGCGCGTGAGAAGTTAGCAGTCGAGTTGCAATTGGGAAGAATAGCAGGGCCTTTCTGCCATCCGCCGTTTCCTAATTTCATTGTCTCTCCTTTGGGCGTAATCCCTAAGAAGAAACCGGGCAAGTTTCGGTTGATCCACAACTTGTCTTCGCCATTGGGGGCATCGGTGAATGATTCCATCCCACGGGAGTTTTGTACGGTGAGGTACACGTCCTTCGATAAGGCAGTGGAGTTGGTCTCGGGTGCCGGTCGGGGTGCATTGATGGCGAAAGTGGATATTGAATCCGCTTTTCGCTTGTTGCCGGTCCATCCCTCGGCTTTCAGGTTGCTCGGTTTCCATTTTGAGGGCGCTTTTTACTATGACAAGTGTATGCCGATGGGTTGTGCAGTATCTTGCGCCTACTTTGAGAAGTTTAGTACCTTCCTGCACTGGATGGTGGTCCAGCGCGTAGGCAGTGCGGAGCTGGTGCATTATCTTGATGATTTCCTGTTTGTTGGAGGGGCCGAGACGGAGAGCTGTAGCAAGCTGTTGTGAGGTTTTGTTGAGGTGGCGGGCGAGTTGGGGGTGCCTCTGGCGGAAGGGAAGACGGTGGGCCCTACAACGCGGATTACTTTCTTAGGAGTCGAGTTGGATTCCATGAGCATGGTTGCGCAGCTGCCATGGAAGAAGGTGGTTAAACTGAGGGTTTTAGTGGTCAATGTCTTGGCCTCGCTGAAACTGACGTTAAAGGAGCTGCAGGCGCTTATAGGTTCCCTCAATTTTGCTTGTAAGGTCATTCCAATGGGGCGGGTGTTCAGTAGGCGATTGGCTGCCGTGACGTTGGGTGTGCGAAAGCCGCAACCCCGCTTTCGGGTATCCGCGGGAATGCGTGCGGATCTGCAAGTTTGGGGCATCCTTTTACGGGATTTCAATGGCACGTCCGTTTTGCGTGAGGCAGAGATATCCAGTGATGACTTGCAGCTGTACACGGACGCCGCGGGAGGAGTTGGTCTGGGGATCTATTTTGGCGGGGCATGGTGCGCTGACAGATGGCCTCAGGCTTGGGTTGACCAAGGATTGTTGCTTAATATTACTTTTTTGGAGCTCTTCCCAATATTAGTAGTGCTAGAGTTATGGCCGGACAAGTTGGTTAACCGCAGAGTGCTGTGGTGGTGCGACAATGAGGCAGAGGTCAACGTCGTCAATCATTATTCGCCATGCTGCGGCTGGGTGGCGGCTCTTATGCGACGAGTGATATTGGCATGTATGCGTTTGAATATTGTTCTGAAAGCGCGGCATATCCCCGGGCATATTAATGACATTGCTGATGCTCTTTCCCGTTTGCAGCTGGAGCGTTTTCGGAAGTTGGCGCCGGAGGCGGATGTGGAGGGGTCCTCGGTCCCCTGAAGCTTGTGGAGCTGTGGCCTGCAACAATGAGGTGCCTCTTGAGGAGTTCTGTGGCGGATAGCACCTGGGAAGCTTATCGGCAGGGTTGTGAGCGAGTGCAAGCCTTTTTACATGGGATGGGATGGGTCGGGGGGGTGGTACCGGAGCTGTGGCTTGGGAGGTATGTTGCTTGGGCGAAAGAGCAAGGGATCACGAGATTGGTGGTGCGAAGTCATCTGGTGGGGTTTGGGTTCTTTGCCAGGGCAGTGGGGTTGGACTGCTCCGGTGGAGGGTTGTTGGCCAGGCGATTACTCCAGGGGTGGGTGCGTTCTCATCCAGTGCCGCGGGATCATCGACTGCCGATAACGCATGACCTCCTTGAGAGGTTGTGCCGAGACTTGTCGGGGGTGGCGGCTTCGCCATATGAGGACGCGCTTTTTCGGGCAGTGTTCTGTTTGGCCTTTTTGGGGGCGTTTAGGGTTGGTGAATTGGTAAGGGATTTGGGGACAGTTGATAGTGGGAATAGTTTGCGTCGGCAGCATGTATGGCTGGAGGAAGCGTGGATGCGCGTGTTAGCAAGGTCCAAAACGGACCAGAGGGGGAAAGGGTTATGGGTGGTCCTGAGGGCGACGGGCGGGCTTACATGCCCGATAACCGCCATGAGGGCTTATTTGGCGGTGCACCCGGACTGCAGGGGGGGTCTGTTCGTGCACAAGGACGCCAGAGCTCTTACGCATTTTCAGTTCACTGCCGTATTGCGCATGGTGCTGTGGCGGGCTGGGGAAGACCCAGGGCTTTTTTCGGCGCACTCTTTTCGGATAGGGGCGGCGACCAGTGCCGCGGCGGTGGGTTGGTCGGGGGAGCAGATCCAGAGTATCGGCAGGTGGAGATCGAGGGCTTTTGAAGGATATGTGCAATTATGAGTATCTGGTGTGGGTGGGGGGGTTGTTTAATGCTGTTCTTTTATGTTTCAGATGGGGTTATGTGTGTGCGGGGCTGCTGGATGTTGGGGCACTCCTTCGTCTTTTGGGCTGGCCAGCGAGCAGCGCATCGGCCGTGCGGGGCGAACTTAGGCCTGGATCCAGCTGTTGTGGCGGTGTCATGGCTGGGAGAGCGGGGGCTGCGGTGGACGCAGATGCTACCTTTACTTCGTCATCATCAGCGCATCAGGAGCCAGCTGGCAATTTTGGTGGTGCACTTAGGGGGCAATGATCTGGCTGCTTGGACTTGCAAGCAGTTGATCAAGGCCGCCAAGAAGGCTTTTGCAGTAGTGCTCCGCATGTTTGAGGGTGTGTGTTTAATATGGTCTGACATCATCCCGAGGCCGGTGTGTTGGGGTCAGCGGCGATGGTCCCGGGGGCTGACCAAGATCAATAGGCAGATCGGGAGATGGGTCTGTGAGAGGGGGGGATGTCAAGTCCAGCATCCCTGGGTGGAAGTGACATGTGCTGGGTTGTATAGGGCGGACAGGGTGCACTTATCGCCAGTGGGAATGGATTTGCTCCTGAACGATTGGCAGGAGGCACTGGAGGGGGTTGTGCACGAGGGGCCACACTGGTCGCAGCTTCTGGTTGGGGGGGGGGGGGGGGTGGCACAGGTTGATTTGGTCAACTGTGCCAGTGGCGGGATCCCGGAGGTCCGGGGTCCGGAGCCTTAGGCGATTTGGGGAGGGGGCGGGGTGCCCTCGACCCGGACAACCCCTGGAAGACTTTTGCTAGTAATATGGCGAAGTCGGATAGGGGTGGCTGGAACTTGGCCGTTGGTGGTGACCACGGCCGGAGCGGAGGCGTGCCCGCTTTGCTAATTACATGGCTGGCAGCGCATCGCTCCATTGGGGGATTGGTTGGATCAGTATTTATGTTTTAATGTTAATTAGTTTGTTTTGGAAATAAAGCTGCGACCAGTTGTTACCAAGAATTGTTGTCTGTGAAATTGTTGAAGGGGAGGGCAGTAACGGAAAAAGTGAGGGGGGAGAGGGGGGCTTGGATAATTGGAGAGAGAGCTCCGGGTCCGGCTGCCCAGTTAGTAAAAGGGCTCGGGCAGGGTCCCGGAGCCCGCTCGTAACCGGGCACGCGGCCCGGCGCAGGACCCTGCACATGCCTTCAAGGAAGGAAGGATGCGCGTCAGCGTAAACACGCTGCGCGCATCATTTAAAGTGATTGGCTCCGCTCGAGGTTGAGTGGAGCGGAGCCAATCAGGGCCGAAGGAGCTGCATGTGCTCCGGCGTGGCCGGAGCACATGCGATCGGGCGCCCACGAGGCAGCCCACCCGCCCTCCCATACTGGCAGGGTGGGGGGGGGGAGAATATGTGGGGTGTCGCAGCGGGGAGGGGGGGGGGTATTGCTGGGCGGGATCCCGGAGGTCCGGGTTCGGAGCCTTAGGCGATTTGGGGAGGGGGCGGGGTGCCCTCGACCCGGACAACCCCTGGAAGACTTTTGCTAGTAATATGGCGAAGTCAGATAGGGGTGGCTGGAACTTGGCCGTTGGTGGTGACCACGGCCGGAGCGGAGGCGTGCCTGCTTTGCTAATTACATGGCTGGCGGCGCATCACTCCGTTGGGGGATTGGTTGGATCAGTATTTATGTTTAATGTTAATTAGTTTGTTTTGGAAATAAAGCTGCCACCAGTTGTTACCAAGAATTGTTGTCTGTGAAATTATTGAAGGGGAGGGCGGTAACGGAAAAAGTGAGGGGGGAGAGGGGGGCTTGGATAATTGGAGAGAGAGCGCCGGGTCCGGCTGCCCGGTTAATAACCAAGAAGGAGAGAGATTTTCTTATTGTAGAATCACCCGTGATCCCTACAATATACATTATCCCTAAAGTCCATAAATCTCTGGTTGCTCCACCTAGACGTCCAATTGTCTCAGCTATTGGCTCAATTTTAGAACCTATTTCAAAGTTTCTGGATCTCTTTTTGCGGCCCTTTCTCAATGAAATGTGGTCATATGTACGGGATCCAGCACATGTAATAGAGATTTTATCCTCTTTTAAGAATTATAGTGCTGACATCATTTTAGTAACTCTTGATGTGGAATCGCTTTACACTAATGTGCCACAAAGAGAGGCGTTTGATATTATTGATCAATGCTTTCAGAGACGTACTGTACACCGCCGGATTTCCACTTCATTTTTATTATCCCTGGCACAGATTGCATTATTTGAAAACTTTTTTTGTTTTAGGAATCTGTTTTACAAACAGATCAAAGGGGTAGCGATGGGGTCTGCCATGGCTCCTGACATAGCCAACCTTTATATGTTTAATTTTGAAAATAATTTTTTGAAGATACACCCTTTCAGTGATAATATTGGTCTTTGGATTTGATACATTGACGATATCCTTATTCTTTGGCATGGCTCTGTGGAGAAACTTGACGAGTTTAACACATGGATTAATCAATTAGATGTAAATTTGAGATTTCAGATGACATATGATCCCTACCAAATAGCTTACCTTGATCTCTTAATCAGAAAAGAAAAAGATGGTTTTTCAACAACACTTTACCGAAAACCTACCGACAGGAACCGACTTCTTCATTTTAGTAGTTATCACAATCCATCATTAAAGAGAAACCTCCCTGTAAGTCAATTCTTAAGAGTTAGAAGGGTCTGTACCAAGTTACAGGATTTTGAGAAAGAAGCCAACAATATGAAAGAGAGGTTTTTGACAAGGCAGTATTCCATGTCATACAGTGAACAAGAGTACAAAAGAGCGAAAGATTCATCGCGCGTTTCTCTATTACAACCAAGAATAAAAGAAGACAATATAGGCATAGTGTGTCCCTTGCTGTATTCACAATATTCTTCTAAGATTATTAAGATTCTCAAAAATGAATGGCATCTCGTTCAAACTTTGCCGTGTTTCCAAGACACAAAACTTACGATTGCACATAAGCGCAATATTAATTTACGTAATCTTTTAGTACCCTCAGCTCTAACAGAAAAAGGATATTCCCCCAAGTATAGAGGACAGTTCCAATGTGGTAAATGTTCAGTTTGTTTAAATGTGCTTCCAGTTAGAGAATACTATACACATCCCACTACCAATCAGAAGTTTTATATTAATGATTATTCCAATTGCGACACCCAGAACGTAATTTACGTTATACAATGTCCTTGTAAAAAATTGTATGTCGGTAAGACCAGTCGCCACATTAGGACTAGGATCACTGAACACAAAAGTTGCATTAAGAGAGGTTTAACTGAGAAGTCTCTAGTAGCCCATTGGCAAGCTAACCAGCATGGCATTATGGATTTAAAATTTTTCGTGATTAAGAAAGTTAAAACTAATTGGAGAGGTGGAGACATAAATAAGACCATGCTGAGACTGGAACAGAGGTTTATATATTCATTGAGGTCCCTAGATCCAAATGGTCTCAATCTGGATAGTGATCTTTCTCTCTTTTTATAACCAATGGTTTACTATGATGGAGATGGCGCATAAGTTTGCTTGCCTCCTTTCAGTATCATTTTTAATAGTTGAGGTATAATATGATTCTGTACAAATTTATTATGTTTGTTCAGTTGATTAATTTATGGCTTCAATCTTGGTTTTAACTATGAGGTTGCATTGTTTATAGATCACTCACAGTTTGGTGTCTAATTGTTAATCAGTCATATACTTAATTTCGCTGCTCAATAGGCATTTATGTTACTTACATTGGTTATTATTTTTTTCTCATTTGTGTCAGGGCAATATTTATTTATTTACTTATTTACTTATTTATGTTTTAATGAGTTGGTTATAGTTGTTTTTAGTAGTTTCTCCTATTCCTTGGTTTTTAGCATTCCTCCTTGTTCCTGGCAATATCGGAGGCATAGTTATGGTTTAGATATAGGTGAGTGTGTATACATTTGTCCAATAATAATAGTAATCTGAACAAGATGGTAGTATTTATTTTCCATGGTTCCCCTCTTTTCCTTCCGTCTATGCATGGGCAACATGCCATGCACCTAGTCGCGGCTTTACATGAAAGGATCCCAATCTCATATTTACGGTTTAGTATGGCCTTCCCGTTTTTGCCATCTTTATTCCTGTCAATATGGTTCTGCATAAGTTATTCTATCATGGGTTTTTCTATTAATTTCGCTCATGGTTTCGTTTTCTTTTAGGTTCTACTCTTGTGGTTGCATTGTCTATGTATGCCTAATGGTTTAGTATCCACTGGTCTATTGAGTCATGCAATTGGGTTCGCTGTTTAATAAGATTTTATGTTATTAATACCGGTATTTAATAGATTTTTAATTGGATTATAGTTAAGGTATCATTTAATTATTTATTTATTTATGTTTTATTAGTTGTATGGAGTCAGGACTGACTCGAAGGCACACATTGCATTGCATTTATGGTTTAGCAGTTTCCTCTTGTTTTCATTAGAGGTACTGTTTTAGTTTAAAGATTGATGAGTGTGGTAATATCCGTCTGATATCTAATGACATTCTGTTCAATCATGATACCCTATTTCACCCTCGGACAGGTAAGGGTTGCATACTCTGCATTTAGTTGCAGCTTGTCAAGTTCAATCATGATACCCTATTTCACCCTCGGACAGGTAAGGGTTGCATACTCTGCACTTAGTTGCGGCTTGTCAAGCTCCTCCTCCGTTCCTGCTGCCCTCTCGCTCCGCCCCCTTTTTCAGCCCCCTGGATATAATTGATGTGCGCCTGCGCCGGCGTCCTCTGAAGATCGTTCTTTGGCAGTGTAAGAAGAGCCCTCACACGTTTTTCGTCAGGTTTGATTTAAGATAAAATTTGGATTTCTTTTATTTCACATCATTTACATCTCTTTTAGTGTATTTCTTTTGTTTCTATTAGTTAAATAGTGCGCTAGTACCGGCGTTCTACAGAAGTTACTAGCAGCAGGTTAAGAGAAAGCAGCTCTCGGTTTGTTAAATTTTATTCATCAAATTTCATTGCATTTTAGTTTTAGTATATGCATGGTCAAATTATGTTTGTTTAATTTTAATTTTACATTACTTGCATCTCCCTTAGTGGATTCTTTTGTTTCTTTTAGCTAAAAAGTGCGCTAGTGCCAGCAGTCTGCACAAGTTGCTTTCAGCAGTATAGAAAAAACGGCTCTTGGTTGGTTCAAATTTTATTCATCACATTTTATTTAATTTTACTTTTAGCGTATGTATGGTCAATTTTCTTATTTATGAATTGGTCTCTTAAAAAGGTGAGCACTTATCTACAATAAAAGCAGTCAACCGTTCATGTTATTCATAGCCCTTTTCCAGCGACATTGATTTATGTTTTAACATACAATGAATGTAGGTTAGAATACCTTTATGGGTATAATCTAGGGGGTATGTTTACTAAACCGTCTTAATGTGCGCTCTGTAACGTTATCGCGAGATAAGGTCGCATCTTGCGGTGCACAGGTATGTTATCGCGCGATAATGCGCGCCGCGGCGAAAACGAGCGATGAAGGCGGGCAAAGGCTCCCGGAGGGTGGAGGAAGGCTCCCCAGGGGCAGAGAGAAGGGGTCAATGGGTGGAGAGTGGGAGGGGAGAGGCTCCCCGCACACTAACGCTGTGAAATCCGAGGCAAAAAAATATCGCCAGAGAAACCCTCGCGTTACAGCCGATTTAAAGGGAAAAGAAACCATTTCCGTCTGCAATGTACAGCAAAATCAGGGAAACCTACAAAAAGTGATAAGTGTGATACATGTGCATGGAACAAAAGGGTAAAGAAACTGTGAAAATGACCTCAACAAAATGGAAAAAAAACATAACCAAGCTGGCCAATAGTGATATCAATGGGCAACATCAAAAAACACTCCCAAAAAACCTCCAAAAAAAAGAAAAGAATTTTGGAAGGGTCTACGCTCCGTCCCCATACAAGGTGAATGAGCCCACAGTGAAATTGTCCAGAGCAGGGTTTCCAACCCCATTGGCCAGGTTTCCTATCTCCAGGGACTGCACTGTCTCTGTGGCCACAGTGTGGTGCAGTGAACACAGCCAGTGTGTTCAGGAGCAGAAGGTCACCGGTTCAAGTCCCAGCTGGGGCTCCTGCCAATCCAGTCCCCATATTTTAATCACTACTAAACCGTGAAAGTACAGACAAACCTTTATTGCAGAGAACATAAGCATGGTTCAAATGCCTATAGTTTACCCTACAGAGCACAGACACCAGAAACATGGACATTACCTAGAGCACATTCCCCCAAATGCAACCCTGGAGGGCCACAAATCATTCAGGTTTGATGCTGTCTCCAATATAAGACCATGTCAGCATGGTGGCGGAGGGGTACCGGTGGTGGAGGGGGCAGTGTCTGCTGCCCACAGCACACCATGGCCTAGCCCTCTTCACGTGGGTGCCGTGCACTGCAATAGACAGGCCCTGTCTGACAAACAGCCATGGACTCCCCAGGGAATGCACTATTTCTGTGCCAAGACGGTGGTGCAGCGCACACAGCCAGTGCCTTCAGGAGCAGAAGGTCACAGGTTCAAGTCCCAGTTGGGGCTCCTGCCATCCCAGTTCCCACTTTTTACCCACCACAAAAATGTGATAATACAGACAGAACCTTTAGTGCATATAACGTAAACATGCCCAAAACATCTACATTTTACCCTACAGAGCACAGACACCAGAAACATGCGCATTACCTAGAGCACAGTCCCCCAAATGCAGTCCTGGAGGGCCACAAATCATTCACGTATATGCTGTATCTAATAAAGATGTGTGTGCTTCATTTCCATGCGCCGCCTCCATGGTATGCAGATGTATTCATGCATATTCATTAGGGACATCAGGAAAACATGAACAGTGTTTGGGCCACCAGGACTGGAGTTGTGGACCTCTGCCCTAGAGTAGCGGCCAACAGGAGCAGAAAGAACTGCACCCACAGGCTCCATTATGGAAAGCCCACGGAGAGGCAGGATATTGGGCCTTGCGTACATCTCACAATACTAGTACGTGCATACCTTACCAATGCCACCATAAACCTGGGAATATGGTACACATATATCAAAAGGTTGCTATGATTACTGGCAGATAGCAAATCCTAAGTTAAGCACAATATGCTCATTGAGCTGTATCATACCAATATCTCTGATGTTTGTGGAGTGTGTTTCATGTCTGGTTTCTGACAGTGTTCACCACCCTGGGGAGTGACCACAACAGTATTGCATACCATAGCCATGCCTGCGCTGTGTGCAGGACTGGTGAAGTGGCCTGGACTGCAAAAGCTCTCTATAGTAGCACAATGCTGGCATAGGTGTGGGAGTGTGTGTCTGTCCATCCAGTGTGTGGTGGTTGCAACACCTTACTCAGCCCACACTGTTTGCACTGTGTCCAGTGTTAGCTTGCCAATGTGCATAATGAGGAGCAAGGTACTGTGGGTATAGCTCGGACAGGGTGGCCTGGGCAGGATGCATGAGCACAGGGCATAGGGCAATGGCTGGGACATTGTAGTGGCCGGCCATCACCTGCACGGACAGGGTGGCCCCTGCATGTCCTGCTGGGAGGTCACTCTCACCCTGACTGAGCAGTCACCATGGCATGGCTAGGTCCCCCATAGTGCTAATAGCATCTCTTTCAAGTGATATCTATGGGCTGCCTTTTTTGGGGCCTAATCACATTGTTTTATGTTCTGTTCCACTGTAAACCGCACTGATTGTAATAGCGCGGTATATAAGAGATGCAAATAAATAAATAAATATAAATAAATATCTGCTTGGTGGGTGTGCTGACATCCCGGTTTTGGGTGCACACATTTCTTCCAGTAATATGCACTATGGACTAGCTAGCAGACTGTTTGCAGTTAGTATGTGTGAGGCTGGAACACCTTGCAGGGTGCAGCGGCTGCAGATTCACTGTGCTCGCTGCTGGAGAATGTCAGATAGTGGTGGTGGGCAGCTGAACATTTCCAGGCCTCCTGTCTGTCTGCTATCACCGTACAGAAATGCATGGACTTCCCTGTATGTTGTCTGTCCCCCAGCTCAACTGAGGTTAATGGTCCCCTCTACCAGCACCATTGCAATGATGTTGAATGTGGATCTGTTGGTGGGAGATCCTGAGCTCCAGAGGGCAGTTTGGGTGGTACTACAGAATCCGCCTATGGGTCCAAAGAGCCAGCCCAGCCCGGCCCCCCCCCCAGCCTTCCTCCCCCCCCCCCCGGGTCACATAAATCATGTGGCCATGGTACTCACACAGGATTTGCACTATTCTGGGTGCATCAAAGTGCTCAAGGGCTAAACTTGACTGAGAAATCAAAGATGGACACAGGTGTATTTGGCAGTGTAGCTGCAAGACCAACCCATCACACACTGGCACTGATGGGGACTCGCACCATAGCCTATCTCAGCTAAGCCACGTGCTGTGGACATGGTGCTGGGTGGCCCACCTCACCCTCAGGGTGAGCACAGGACCCGCACAATGTGATGTTCACTACCTATCTGTGCCAGTAACACACATGCTCAGTACTCCCTACCAGGCTGAGGTGGTGTGGGGGTGCATACCCCATCCTGTGGTTATCTGTAGACTGTTGATTTGCATGTGCAGTGCATCATGGGTATGTGTGGTTGTGATAAGGAAGCTTATCATAGCTCAGGAAGGAGCTATAGAAAAGATGATGTGACTCTGAACAAGCAACCTGTCAGTTCTGGTAGAAATAAGAAAACAGAATTTTCTCACAAAAGACTACCAGTCCCAGAATGCACCAGGTTTCCAGCAGCCATTAGAGGAGCTGAAGTGGGGAAACGTGTGTTCAATCAGGAGGGCTATGAGGTAATCCCTAAGCACTCATCTCAAAGGGCAGGGCCTGATTCAGCACAGCTGCGCTGTATTAGGGAGGAGCACTCATCAAGGCAGAATAAGAGTAGAGTTTATTCTACAGATGACCATCTTCATGATCACCTTGGAGATGCAGAGAAGGATCATCAGTTTCATCTGAAGAATCAGCAGAAGCAGAAGCCAAACCGGACGGATAGAGAAGGAAAGATACCCTCTGGAAGGAAGAGGAGAAAAGCCTTTGAGAAGTCTAGAAGAGTCCAAGGCAGTACGTATACTGGGAGGTATTCCAAGGGCCAGCATAGACCATTGGACTGGGGAAAGCCAGAGGAATGGTGCTGCAGAACAAGGAATCACCAGAGGCTATCTGTGAGGGAGACGGCTGCACGTGGAAGGGACTCTAAGACCTATGCCAGAAGGTATGTGAAGAGAGATCCAGTGTCCAGGGATCAGGACTGGAAGGCTGGACATAAGAACTGGACTACATACTGGCCAGGCTATATAGAGAGGAACTATAGCAACAATGGAAGCTCAGGTATGAACATTGATCTATGCCCTAGCTATAACCTTGAAAGACAGCAGGGAAATAAGTGTTCTCCTGAAAGTGCTCCATTGAAAGATTCATCTGTGCCAATTCATGATAGTGACCCTATGCTTGTTGATGAAGGGGAAATAATAGCAGATCAAGATATTGTTTATATGGACTGCTCTCTATCCAAACTCCGTTGGTAACTTTCTGTGATAAAGCACAGCAGCCATCACAAAGAAAATATAAATTTGTTCTTTATTCCACTAAGAAAAGCTCCTGAAGCAGGATTTGACTCACACAGTAGAAAGCCAGCCTGCTAAAGGGTTTCAGCTGGATAACTGATAGCAATTGAGCTGCACCTAATTGCTTGTGAGCTAGGAGAGAATTACTTCTGGATCTGTGTGGAAAGTAATCAGAAGTTAACCTTACAAGAACAGTTTATTTCTTTCTTTGTGGCTTTTCGTTTGTTAGAGATATGCTAAGAAAATATTAGCTAATTGCCTGACAAGTTTGAAGGTTCTTTTCCTGATTTTGATTTTTGACTTTGTTTTACCAAGTTAAACACTGCAAGCAAGTAACCTAATTTATGTGCTACCAAGCATATCTGTGCTGGGAGAAATAACCCCATAAATAAAGAAGTATTTTATTAGCTTTAACACTTGTGCACAACTAAATTATTGTCAGCAGCTGTGTCTGGTGTGAATGAACTACATTACCCACAATACCTTGCAAAAATCATATAAATATATGCATTGTCAAGACTGTGAAGATTCTCACCCAGGCAGCCGTCTGACAGTGGTTTAATCCTATCCTGCCAACCACAGCAGATAGTTCGTGTGGTGGGCTGCAGTCCAACTGTAACCAGCCAGGAGTTTGTTAGCAGCTATGGAGATGTAACCCACGGGTGACTGCATTGCCTGTGGAGCCAGAGGTCATGGGTTTGATCTCACAGTGGGGTTTGTAAACGGGGGCGCTGGTCGTGAATGTCCACAGTCTTGGCAAAGGCAAAATACTATTATGACTTGCAAAGGATTGTGGGGGATGTAGTCCATTCATACCAGAATCAGCCGTTCACAAAATAATGAGTTGTGTTGCTTGAGTGTAAGCAAAGAAAAATAGATTTTATTCATGGGGTTAATTCTCCCACACAGATTTACTTGGTAACACAAAAGGACGCTTGCTTCAAGTATTGTACTCAGGAAAAACAAATCATGATATAAGGTAACTGAACCTCTTAAGCAATCAAACAATAAAGACCTTGATGGGAAACAGAAAAGGTCTTTTTGATGGCTCCTGCTCATGACTCTTAGCAGTGCTCCAAAAGCAAAAACAAAACCCAAAAGTAACAAAAACTGTTCTTTTTCAAGGATAACTTTCTTCTATTTACACACACAAAAAGAAGTTTCCTTTCAGAGCTCACGTGCACTTGTGCCTGGCTCAATTACCAATAATTAGCCAGCTGCAAACCCCTTTGCTGGTTCACTCTCTCTACGTGGCTCAATCCTATCCTAAAGCTTTCTTGCAGACTTTTCTGGGTAGATAAAAGAACAAATTACAGTTCCTTTTGGTGGTTGTTGTATTAGTGAGAAACTATTTTAAAACAGCAGCCTAGACAGAGAGCAGTCCATGTATTCTAACTGATCATTTGAGATATCTCCTTCTTCCTCAAATATCATGGAATCAATATCATGGTCTGGCTCAGAGGAAATCCTTAATTGATCACTCTCAGGATAATATTTGTTTCCCTGCTGTCTTCCTGGAGAAGAGCTAGGGCATAGATCAAAGTTCATACCTGAGCTTCCTTTGCTGTTAGGTTTCCTCTCCAGGTATCCTGGGCAGTAAGTAATCCAGCTTTTATGTCCAGCCTTCCAATCAAGATCCCTGGACACTGGGTCTCTCTTCAAATACCTTCTTGCACCGGTCTTAGGTCCCCTTCCAAATGCAGCCGTCTCCTTCAAAGGTGCCGTCTGGGAATTCCTGGCTCTGTAACCCCACTCCTCTGGCTTCCTCCAGTCCAATGGAGTATGCTTGCCTCTGGAATGACTCCCAACACACGTACTGCTGTGGGCTCCTTCTTTAGACCTCCAAGATGTCTTTCTCTTCTTCCTTCCACGTTGCTTCTGCTGTTGTCTCTCCTTGTTCTGTCTGCTCTCTCTGCTCTCTCTGTTCTCTGAGTTCCAGTTCTGTCTCTGTGTAGAATATGTTTTACTTTTAACTTGCTTAGAGGGACACTCCACCCTAGCACAGCCCAGGTGTGCTGAATCAAGCCCTGCCCTTGGAGATGAGTGATTGGGGATTACCTCATAACTCTCCTGATTGAACACACGTTTCCCCACTTCAGCTCTCCTAGAGGCTGTTTGAAACCTGGTGCATTCTGGGACTGGTAGTCTTTTATGAAAACATTCTGTTTTAGTATTTCTACCAGCAAAGACAGGTTGCTTGTTCAGAGCCAATTCATCTCTTTTATAGTTCCTTCATGAACTATGATAAGCTTCCTTATCACAGGTTATGTGATAGGGCTGTCTGAGAAATTATTTGTTATAATTTAAATTGGTGCTGCCACCACCAACACCCTCAGTGCTGTAGCCTGAAGGTGCCTCCAAAGCACCCTATAAGGTGCCCCAAAGGGAACATTATAAGGTGCCGTGTTGGACAGTGCACTTTATTATGTGTCCTCAGGAGTGCCGCATAGGGTGCATGATGTGGCACCTTAGGTTATGCCAATGGGAGGGTGTGTTTGCTGGCAGCAGAATTAAATACAAAAATCCAAATGCCTCACAAAGCACTGCTGATATTAAAGGGTAATGTCTCAGGCAGTCATATGCAAAAGCCGCAATGTTGCATTGAACCCATGACCCCTGTACATCAGGCAATTTGTCAACCAATGTGCTACACCTACCTCCACTAGGTCTGTATGCCAGCACACATGCCTAGGATTAACACACAGTAATGTGCTACACCTACCTCCATCGTGTCATAATGTGCGGTACATAACCTATTGCGTGAGTCCAACATTTAGCCCAGAAGGCCCCCTCCCCCCCCCCTCATAGCATCCTGCACATCATTGCTGGCTTCACATTAAGATGGATTAATGAACATACCCCATAGGCACACACAACCCCATATCACCAGGGTGAGTGATAGCCCATATTGATGGCCTCTCACAACTCCTGGGGATAGGGGGAATGTATTCAACTGTCTAGGCACACACAACCACATCACCATGGTGATTGATCGCCCACTTTGATGGGCTCTCTGGACACCTGGGGATAGGGAGAATGTATTCAACTGTTTAGGCACACAGAACCATATTACCAGGGTGACTGATAGCCCACTTTGATGGCCTCTCACAACTCCTGGGGATAGGGAGACTGTATTCAACTTTCTACACACACACAACCATATCACCAGGATGAGTGATAGCCCACTTTGATGGCCTCTCACGACTCCTGGGGATAGGGAGAACGTATTCAACTGTCTAGGCACACACAAACATATCACCAGGGTGCCTGATAGCCCACGTTGATGGGCTCTCAGGACTCCTTGGTGTAACTGTTTAGCCAGTCATTGCTATATGAAAACGCATAGCACACCGGTTCCAACAGTACCCTAGGAACCAGTGGTGGTGGATTCGAGACCCAAGTGTGAAAACAAGAAAAACTTATAATTTTGTTTTTAAATGTCAGACACATCAGTGCAATGTCTGTCTGCATCATAGATCTGTATAAATATTGTTGGTGACACCATACCCTGTGCGGCAAAAAGATGCGCGCGGTGTGGGCACAACTGCGCACGTGCGTTTTGGGGTGCGCATGCGCAGGTGGGGTGCTGCGCATTCGCGCGGGTTGCATCGTGCGTGCATTCCTCATTGGTGACAAACTTGGCAACCAGATCCAGGAAGCCTGCCTTCACCACCCGGGAGCTACGCTGCCTGGCACAGCTGATTGCTGTGAGGCAGCACAAGCTGTTTCCTGGTTCATCCAGGCGTCAGGACCAGATCAGGGTCCGGAGGGCGTGGGATCGGCTGACCCGGCGCTATAACCGTCTGGCTGATTACCCACATGAGATAAGTGTATGGGGACAGGTCAGTAGATCCACATAGATATATCCAGTGTTGATTGTAGCTGTGCATGCTGATGTGTGTAGGTACTCTATCTCAGTGATGTGTATCAGGTAAATCCACATGCCATATTGTCTATATATCACATCTGAGTGGCTTGCCCTGTACCCAGGGGGCTAAGGATTGTTCACAGAGTTCCTGATGACATCCTGGTGTCATGGCAGCTGCTGCTGGTGATATGCTACAACACACCGTAACACAGGTAGCCCATAGATCAGACTAAGGAGGGTTTCTAAACATCCTGCTGGTATGATGGGGGTCTACAGTTGCAGGGTAAAACATCTGCCCCACCCCCAGGGGCTGTGAAACGTCCCCAAAATGGTATGTTAGTCCCAATGGTGATATGCGTGTGTGTGGCCCAGCAGTCCAAAACATCTGCCCTACCCCTACTTGGCCAGAAAGTCCAAAAAGGTGGGTCCACAGCACCCCTGCTGGTATGGAATATGCTGCTGTTGCTGTTTTCCAATCCACCCTACCCCCAGGAGTCCAGAAAGCCCATCAAAGTGGGCTGTCACTCACCCTGGTGATATGGTTCTGTGTGCCTAGACACTTCTATACATTCTCCCTATCCCCAGGAGTCCTGAGAGCCCACAAAGTGGGCTGTCAGGCACCCTGGTGATATGGTTGTGTGTGCCTAGACACTTCTATACATTCTCCCTATCCCCAGGAGTCCTGAGAGCCCATCAAAGTGGGCTATCACTCACCCTGGTGATATGGTTCTGTGTGCCTAGACAGTTCTATACATTCTCCCTATCCCCAGGAGTCCTGAGAGCCCATCAAAGTGGGCTATCACTCACCCTGGTGATATGGTTCTGTGTGCCTAGACAGTTCTATACATTCTCCCTATCCCCAGGAGTCCTGAGAGCCCATCAAAGTGGGCTATCACTCACCCTGGTGATATGGTTCTGTGTGCCTAGACAGTTGAATACATTCTCCCTATCCCCAGGAGTCCTGAGAGCCCATCAAAGTGGGCTATCACTCACCCTGGTGATATGGTTCTGTGTGCCTAAACAGTTGAATACATTCTCCCTATCCCCAGGGGTCCTGAGAGCCCATCAAAGTGGGCTGTCAGGCACCCTGGTGATATGGTTGTGTGTGCCTAGACAGTTGAATACATTCTCCCTATCCCCAGGAGTCCTGAGACCTGCGTAAGGTGTACTGTCAGTCACCCTGTTGCTATGGTGTATGCAACTGATGATGTGTGCTAGGACACCCAACCCCCAGGGGCCCAGAGACCTGATTGCAATGGTGGGTATGTCATTCAGATATTGTATTAGGTTATGGCAGGTAGGTTGCACATCTCCCATAGTCTGTGAGGTCAGCACCTCATCACACACGTCTTTGATGTATCCAGATGGTATGCTAGGTGCAGATGTGGATGTGTGTAACAGCACCCCACCCCCATGAGCTATGAGATCTGATTACAAAGGCCTGTAACAGAGCCATGTCCCCATAAATGTATGCTGAGTCAGGTCACACATCTGCCCACTTGCTACGAATCCCAAACCTTGTTGCAGATGAACATTACTGATGGTGTTGGAAGGATACATGCACCTGTTGTGGTTGCACAGCACAGACAGAAACCCTGACATGAGCACAGGTGGCAATAGCCTATTCTGGTGCAATGGCCCCTGCCCCTGGTGTTGGCAACCACACCTGCCGTAAGCATACAAGGCCCAGGTCATAGGAACATAACAACATAAGATAGCCCATACTGGGTCATTCCCTCGTCCTTCACGCCCAGTATGCTGTTTGCAATAGTGTCCAAACTAGGTTATACGTACCTAGCAGTATCCCCAAGAGAGACACGTTACACAATGCTTGTAGTGGGTCAAGCATTGCTATCCTGGGCCTTGTAGAAACCCAAATGTCATGGTAGTGGCCCCTGGCAAGGTGAATAGGGCTACCCACACAATGTTCCATGTATGGACACAGCACCCATGATTGTTAGGATATCACGTTGCCAGTGGGGTTGGGTCCAAGGATGTGCGTAGATCATGACAACACAAATGTGTTCAACAGAACACATACGGGGTTAGGGGGGTTACCATGGACACCATCATTGGCAATCAAAATGTGGCATGGTCATGCAATGTCATGCAAGGGGGCCACAGGGGACTGGAATGATTTGTTCAGGGTGCCAGGCACACTGCACATAGGTGTCACTGCACACATGTCCAGAGACACAGCTACGCATGCAGGTGGCACTGGGAACAGGTAATCGCATGGAACAAGCACAAAGTAGTCCTTACATGTGGGTATCATTGGTACCGACAGAGCCTGCGTGGGAACGGTCTCCGTGTCCAATAGGAAAGCTATTGGAAGCACCCCACAGCGCCTGTGTGCTGCCATCTTGCCTTTCCCAAATGGCTGTCTCCAGTTCATTGTTTTCCACAGAGCCAGCAGGTCATTGTTCCTGTCATTGCTGAAAAACAGCTATTGTAGTGCCACTCCTGTGGCAGTGTCTGCCTGTTTTTCTTTACTGGTACCACTGGTCTTCTAATTTTATTTTCTAAAAGGTCAGATTCCCCCACACAAAGAAACCTTTTTAACTAAAGAGCAACAATCCCCTTTGTAGGTCTCCCCCCGGTTTCGCATTAGGCCCTAATGTTTATGTTTATGTTTAATCATTTGATATACCGCTCAGGCCAAAGCATCAGAGCGGTTTACAATACAATATAATTACAGAAGATACAAAAAGAACGCCATATATGAGATAGGACAGTAAGAGATACAGTAATAGATAAAAGGATAGGAGAGACAAGAAGAAAGGAGAACAATAGATTACAGCCATATTAATAGTTACAAAATAGGTTTTACTCACACGCCACGGACCCGCGCAAGGCTACTGAGAGATTTGCCAGCTTCATCACCAAGGTAAACTGATATATATTTCATACTTCAAAGGACAGGACCTTAGCAAAAGCTTCCGTCGTCATGTATTACCCAGTAAAGCAATCTTTTCTACACCAATACGTTGCTGTTTTCTTTTAAGCAGTGGCAAGCTACAATCACCATATTTGTACATGTAGTTGACAAATTTAATGGGGTTTGTCCAAGGGAAGGGTAAAAGAGAAGATGTTAGACCAAGCGCTTACATACCCGCGATGCCTCATCCAGAGGAGAGTTATCTTCAGCTGAATCCTCAGTAGATCTCACTGTCGCCTTCTCACCATCCTCCACCCTCTCCACTGCCTTCTTATTTTGGGAAGATTTCTTTTTTTTCTTCTTGGGCACATTGACTGCCTTGTTATTCTTAGCTTTGTTTTCTTTTTTTTTTAAATTCTTTATTTTCGTTTTATAACAACAAAGGAAAGGACGACATACAGCAAAAGACAAATACATAACATGTGATACATACACCAAAGTAAACCCCTACCACCCCCCTCCCCCCTGCTTCTTCTCTAGAAAACTAAGCATTCCCGAAGCGGGCGTGTACGTACATAATTGCATTACAAAGCCTAACGGTGATCTAAAACATGATGAGCGCACAGTATACAGGCATGTTGGAACAATGAGCAGATTGTACATAATCATTAAGGATCTGTCATTTAGACAAGCAGTAAGAAGTTTGGACATGGGGAATAGCTCTCCGAAGTATCTGCTCATACTTACTATATGAGCAGACGAGGTTCCACCATTTATTGACAGTAAGTCGAGAGCTATCCTTCCTATTCCTCGTGATTAAGCATATGGCTATACCTAGCATGAAATCAAGAAGAAAGCGACCCTTCTTAGGAAGAGAGGGGACCTCCGCCACAGAGCGGAGTCCCACGACCGTCCAAGAAAAGGTTCATAAAAGTGTAAGATAGATTGAATACGACCCCAGACCCGCCCCCAATAGACCTGCAATTGAGGACATTCATAAAGAACATGAGCGAAGGATCCCACAGCAGTATGGCAAGACCAACACAGGTCACTAGCAGTTGGGTTCCATTTGGCTATTTTTCTGGGGGTATAAAACATCTGTGTGCAGGGAAGAAGAGAGTCTGGGTAACAGAGGCAGACTGGGAAACCCGCACTACTTTACTCCAAAAACGCTCCATTGCGCAGGGGTTATAGTAATTTGCAGTTCGCGCTCCCAGGCTTGTTGGGCTCTAAAAGTGTCCGCATCTGTGCCCTGACAAAGTATTTTATAGAAATTAGAGGCGACCCCATGTGTACTACTAATGGAGTGAACCAGCTCTAATAGCCCATCCTCAGTAGGGGCAGAGGGCGGCATGCTTCGAGCGCTTTGAATGCAGTGTTGAAGCTGCGTCAATTGAAAGTAGTGTTTCGCTGGTAACGCAAATTCCCCTGGTAAATCCGAAAAGGTTTTCTAACGAGCTGCAGAGAAAAGCTGTTGGGGTGACCAGAGCCCCTTGAAAGGAACTGACCATGATCTGAAATATGTTGGGAGTGAATCTTTGCAGTGTCCACCTGAGGAGCTAATAATTGTAAGATTAAAAAGAAGTCCATGCGAGACTGAGATTTAGGAGGGGAGGAGAAGAAGGTGAAGTCAAGCCTATTGGGGTGTAGTAATCTCCATAGATCAACTGAAGCAAGATCCTTGATCAGGGAGGGAAGCGTAGCATGACTCTAGGGGGGACCACTCGTCCTAGGCGGCTGTTTGTCAATCAGGGGATCAAGGACTAGATTGAAGTCCCCCCCAATGATCAGTGAAGTATTAGCAGAAGCTTGCGCAACCTGAGCAATGGTAGCAAAAAAGGCAGGGTCATCAACATTAGGAGCGGAAAAGCATATACATGTAACTTCTAGGCTACCTATCTTGAGGAGAACTCTAAACCATCTACCTTCTGTATCTGAGCTAGTCGCAACAACAGTAGCATGCAAAGATTTCCTAACCAGTATGGCAACCCCACATGTCTTAGAAACGGCAGGGGAATAAGCGGCCACCATGTAAGGTTTAATATTAAGTTTAAGAGTTTCCTTCGAATTTAAAGCGTTTATTGGAGAAAAGCAGATCCGCTGTCTCCTAACTGAGGTAGCTTAGGATTTTCTTCCATTTTATCGGATTATTGATGCCTTTTACGTTCAATGAAAAAATCTTACATGGTGCCATCATTCGGTAGAAGACATTTTAGGTAAGGGCGCTTGATAACATAGAACATAAGCAGAATCGGTACAACAATGTCATAATCACCGAGTATTTTGGCTAATACACCCCATATTGAAAAGTATGTACCAACGTATCCTAGAGAAGAAGCAAAACCCCCAAAGAATATGGCGACCAGATGTCTGCGGGAGGAGGCCCTAGAGAGGAAATAGAAGACATGTATAAAAAAGAGAAGAAACACCAGAGTCCATAATAACACTGTCTCTGATACTCATCGAGGCTACTGTGGGTAGATGGAGTCGGGTCACAGATACCATCAAGAGGAAGGCAACAGACTGCCCACGCCAGACTCTTTGCAAAGCTGCGGCGGATCCAATATGGCAGGTACAGCAGGTATAAGAAAACTTGCAGGAATATTCTGGAAGTCAGCGCATCAAGTCGGCTTCTTTGGAATCCAAAAACTCCGCTAGTAGATCAGGGTCCTCGAATGTTCTTGTCTGATTGTGAAGCGTAACTCGGAGCTTGGCCGGGTACATCAGGCCGTAGCGTGCTTGTAGATGCTGAAGCCTCGGCCGGAATTCCAGAAAGCGCTTTCGGCGGTCGACTGTGGGTTTAGACAAGTCGGGATAGAAGGAGATCTTGTGGCTCTCAAACTCCATATGGCCCTTTGCCCGAGAGGCACTTAGAATTTGCTCCACGTGTTGATATCTCAATAGTCGAAAAATGATAGGCCGCGGGGTCTTCCTGTTGAGCGTTATGCTTGTGGGTACACGATGAGCGCGATCAATCTCCAAATCTTTGGTAAAGGTGATTTGGAGCAAGGAAGGGAGGACTTTGCATAAAAACTCTTTCATGTCTCCCGATTCCGCTCCCTCCGGTATGCCCACGAGTCGTAAGTTATTGCGGCGCGCTCTATTATTGCCATCTTCCACCTCTTTCTGCAAGGCCCGCACCTGTTGTTCAACTTTGTCAAGTTTGGACAACCGGGCCGCATGGGAGTCCAATATGCTCTCCATTTTGTCCTGACGCGAAGAAAGCCCTTCTAGCCTGCCCTGCAGCACACCAAAATCGTCCCGCAGCGCTCGGAGTGCTTCACCGTTTGCCTGCACAAGGGTTTTGACCCCTCTAATCTCTACGAGGATTTCCTGCTGCATTTCGGGGCCCACGCACGAGGCCGGCCCCTTCTGCGGGGACGGAGGTTCAATTTTGGAACGTTTGCCGTGAGAAGCCGCTGGAGACCCAAATTCCAGGCGCGTTGGTTTGGTCCCCGCCATCTCACCAAGGTGCCCCGGCAAGATCAGAGTAGAAATTCCAAATATGTGAGGTGTTAATTCAGGATTCTGAGTAGGCCTCTCGGGAGCCTCAGCGTTATGCGACCATCCCGCTGGACATCAGGCTCCGCCCTCCTTAGCTTTGTTTTCAAACGTAAGAGTCTCCTTTTCTTTTGTTTCTAAGTGTCCGAATTTTCCCTTCTCTCTAGTGTGTGTTCCCTTAGACTCTGAGAAACCCTGATTTTTGATGGCACCGTGCTCCCAGTTGTCATGTCTGATTTCAAATATGGAGAAATGAGTGATGCTACATGACTTGTGGTATTTCTCATTTCAGGATCTTTGATATTAGAAGGGAGAGTAGAGCTTTCTGCCTCAGGTATGAGGAAATTGAAAGTGAACTCTGATCCTTGGTTTCCAGGAATGGCGCAGGCCAACATTTTGTTCTGCAAGTCCTTCTGTCTTTCAGGGTCCTTTGGTTTTGGGGAAGTTCTATCAGTAGATGAAAGACTACCACCTTCTCCCCTTTGCAGAGCCTCTAGACCAAGGTTTAGCACGTCTGGATCAGTCTCACAAGGAAAAAAATCAAATCTGAAGCTATTGTCAGAAGGAATAAACCAGTCTCCTATGGTCTGTGTGGATTCACTACAACACTTTCGATAGGCCATGCTTTCAGAATTTTTAGAGTCACATTCCTGTATCTTCACAGCCACCGCTTCTGCAGCTGTGAAGCTCCTCCATCATGGAAAAGCACTCCTCGGCTGCAGAACATATGCTGATAATGTGCCGGTACCTTCTCAGTCACTGACAACCATGATTGGTGTCGCAAATGCTAATGGCCAGATCAATGCATGTCTGAATGTTTGGCCTGTGGGATGTTATCCAAGAGTGGTTGGCAGAACAGAGCAGCCAAGCTCGGTACCCTCTTTCCCTCCAACGTGGCCTCGGTGGCAGCCATGTCGTCAAGGGCTTCCTCTTCCTCCTGTGGATCTCAAGTAACCAAACACAAATCTGTCCGTTCCTGAAAGGGTACATCCCCCTCGAAATATCGGACTGCCACTGGCATTGCCCTTGAGGAGCACGCTCCGGGCAAACAGCCCCAGTGGGAGTCCCTGGCCTCCAAACCACTTTGGGACTCCATGAAGTTCTGGAGGCCTCAACCTGGTCCGACCACCTGGTGCTATGCTCTGGGGTCCTGGCTTTGGCCAGTACTCATACACAGACATCGTCAGTGTTGATTGACCAGAGGATCGTGGCCATTGAATGCAGTCTGGCAGCTCTCCTTGCGGCATCAAAGACCTTGGTTCCACCCCAGACCCTGCAAAGTGCAGCACCGGTATGTGCAGCAATTGCAGGAACGGCATTGGCAAATGCACCATTGGTGCTGATGAGTACCGGTATCCACACACTGGTACCGTGTCACTCCGATACTGAGGCCAGTTGGTACCGATACCTCACTTTACCTGAGCCTCCGTAGAGAAGATACATCCAATCTCCTGAGGGGTCTGATGACTGACAGCTCAGAGGGTAACGATGTACCTCTCCAGGACAAGCCTGTCTCTCCCAAGAGGAGAATATCCCCTCCTCAGGATATGTCCTTCCTGCATCTCCACACACATGTAGTCAAGGGCCTCTCCATTTCATTAGTAACTCAATGTGAGCACAGGCCACGGGAGACAGAGATTCACCAATATCACCAAACTCCATAGGAGGCAGACATCCTGCCAATACATCAGATCTTAAGGAATCCTCTTTTGAGAATGTGGAAGATTCCTCTCACCACCTCTCCACATTCTCACATGTGCCTACTATGTATCGTGTGCCTCCGTCGCCTGGTTTGCAGAAAGGACACCTCCCTGATCACTCCATCATGGTGGAGTGTGCTAGGAGGAGAATTAAACGTTACAAACAACATGCCACCAACCCTCCTGGTAGGGAGTGTAAGACATTAGATGCCTTTGGTCGCTGTGTCGTCCATACATTCAGACAGGACAGGTTCCTATATCATGTACATGGGAATGTTCCCGACGGGAGGTCACACGAGATCTACAACTGGTGGTAAGTCCACATCTTGTAGATCACAGAGGTCACTACTATGTAGCACCTGTCAAGCATGCCAGAACATTTCAAAAGTTGTGAACAGGGCAGCTTTTGACTGTTTTCATGCAAAGACAGAGTCTCTGCCATTGCTATTGGGGCAAGGGAAACTTGGCTGGCTGCAAGCCTCTCACTTGGAACACTGGGTACAGGATAAACTGGCCAACACCCCCTGTAGTGGTGAAAACTGGTTTTTAAAAACCGGCAGGACAATTATACCTTGACAAGGCTTTCAAATATTGTAGATCCTGCAAAGATGAGAGCCTTAGAAAAGCGCTTCCTCTCCAAAAAGAAAGGATACTATCAGTCCTATGCTCAGCAAGGACAGCCTGCAGTACAAGCTGCTAGAAAGGGTCAACAAGCTACTAAGCAGAGAAAGGCGAGAGCTACTCTGCCTCAGCAGACCCAGCAGCCTCAGCCCCCACAGGGCCTTTGACTCTGTGATGGAGTACCTGCCCTTCCTGGCCCTCCAGGGAAAGCAACTGTCAACAATCCCAGGAAGATTAGGTCACCTCATCCACAGATGGAGGCAAATAACATCAGAACCCTGGACTGTGTCCATCATAGAAGAGGGTACAGGCGTCATTCACATAGCCTGCCGCCTCCTACAATAGTGAGGACATTCAGTTTGCAACGTCCCCCCAACTGAATCCAGAGGTAAAACATCTTCTACCTCAAGGAGCAATGGAAGAGGTACCTCATCTCCAACAGGGTTTCTGGTTTCTACCCCCCCCACACCAATGTCCCCATACCAACGGACAAAGGAGGTACAAGCCACATCAGACATTTCCGAGAACTGAACAAGTTCCTGTTCCAAAAGACATTCAAAATGATTTCTCTAGGAAACCTACTTCCTGACCTACACAGGCAGAACTGCCTTTGTTCTCTAGATCCCAAGGATGCGTACACCCATCTTCTCTGCCAACAAGCACAGCGAAAGTTCCTTTGGTCCCCCCATCAAGGAAACCACTATCCAAAAATGTTTTCCCTTCAGCCGTGCCTCAGCACCCAGAGTATTCACAAAGTGCATGTATGTGGTAGCCGGTTTGGTCCGTACCAGGGGAATATTTTTGTGCCCCTACTTGGACGACTGCCTCATCCAGGCACAGTCACAAACACATGCCCAGGCCCCTCTCTCATACACAATGCGTGGACTCCAATATCTAGGCCCTGTCAGAGATCTCGTGGAATCCTTTCTGACTCCCACGTAAACGCTGGAGCTCATAGGAGCAAGGCTAGATACCAGACTGCCAAAGACCTACCTGACTCAGCCTCGCTGTCCTCGCATTGTGCAGCGTGTTTGGACAGCACTACAAAAAACTCACCTCTCGCCTCGAGAGATGCATTAGCTGCTCGGTCACATGGCATCTACGGTGCATGTGGTCCCCTACGCTTGTCTCCACATGAGACCAGCCCAATGGGCCCTCTCTTCCCAGTGGACGCAAGCAACAGGCTGTCTCTCAGATGTGATAGTAAACTCAAACCGCCATACCCTGTCCCTGGACTGGTGGCGGTCAGCACCAAACCTGTTGGAGGGGTCACCTTTCCTGCAAACCCCTCCTTAGATCCCATTAACAACAGATGCCTCCAAAGTGGGGTGGGCTGCACATGTACTGGACACCTCCACCCAAGCCACCTGGAATTGTCAGGAGAGTCAGTTCCACATCAATCTGTTTGAGCTCTGAGCAATTTGCCTGGTTCTTCATGTCTTCCATTCCCTTCTACAGGCCAATGGAATACTACTTTACGCAGACAATCAGGTAGCCATGGTCCTATGTGAACAAACAAGGAGGAACAGGCTCTCTGTCCCTTTGCAACAAGCTCTTCAACTGTGGTCATTGCCAGACAGCAGCAGATCCATCTCCTGCCAGTCTATCTCCCTGGCAATCAGAACTCTTAGCCATACAAACTCAGTCGTGTTCTGCTTCCGCACAAATGGTCTCAACACATGGACCTACTCTGTAGAGTATTGCAACTCTGGGGAACTCAAGATTCATACCTCTTCGCAAGTCCATCATATGCCAAACCTACCCGGTTCTGTTCACGAATCCCAGCTCAGAGCTACCAAGCGAGGGATGCTGTCCTCAACTGGGGGCAGGAATGCCTATATGCCTTTCCTCCCATTCCCTTGATTGCCAAGACCCTATTGCAACTCCTGAGGGACAGAGGCAACATGATCCTCATAGCCCCACGCTGGCAACAACAGGTGTGATACCCTCTGCTTCTACATCTGTCCCAGGTTCCACCCCTGTACGTAGGGTCAGCTCCAGACTTACTGTCGCAGGAGGAGGGGAATGTATGGCATACAAACCCCCCGTCTCTGCACCTCAGAGCCTGGTTCTGACGGCTGTAAACTGCTTTGGCCCTCCCCTCACTCAGGAAGTGCATGATGTCGGTTATGCTTCCAGGAAACCTTCCACAAGGCAGTCCTATGCCATCAGGTGGACGTGACATTTCATTTGAGTGGAGGAGTGGAGGAGTGGCCTAGTGGTTGGGGCAAGGTACTTCAGGCCGGAAGGTCGGGGGTTCAAATCCCACTAGAGGACAGCAACCTTGGGCCGGAAGGACTGGGGTTTCTAGTCCCACAGGTACTCCTTGTGGTCTTGGGCAAGCCACTTAACCCTCCATAGCCATGTTCCCTGTAAAATAGTTATCTCCAAGTTATAATGCCCTGTTCAATGTAATATCAGTTTGTTCAATGTAAACCGCACTGATGCAGAATAGCGCGGTATATAAGAGAATGTAAATAAATAAATAAATTTGGTGATACAAAAGGCCTGCAACCCTCTTGTCATCCGTATATAAACATGTTTTTGACAAACTCCATTACTTATCAAACAATGGTCTCCAAACTGAGTCAGTCAGAGTCCATTTAGTGCCATTGCTGCTCCTTCTGAACCAATCACTGGACAACCCATTTCATCCCATCCTCTTCATATCCGGAATCATGAGAGGCCTGCATCTACCAAAACCTGCCCTTAGACCACCTCCATAGGCATGGGATCCCAATCTGCTTCTAGGCAGCGTATGCTGCCGCCTTTTGAGCCCTTAGACACTACTTCCTTAAAGTCTCTGACCTGGAAAGTAAAATACCTGCTTGCAATCACATCAGCAAGTTGTATCAGTGAATTTGAAGCTCCAGTGGCTGCTCCACCTTACACACCGTTTCACCATGATAAGGTCATCCTAAGGACACATCCACACTTCATGCCTAAGGGGGATTCCTCCTTTCATTTGAAACAAGAGGTGTAGTTACCTGTAGTCTTTCAACAGCCCATGCTTCAAATGCAGAGAAGACTCTTCATACCTTGGACTGTGAAAGAGCTGTGGCTTTTCATCTGCAGAGGACCCAGCAACACAGAAGGTCCCCTCAGCTATTCTGAGTCTCTGATCCCTCGCATTTGGGTACAAGCAGTTTCAAAAAGATCTCTATCCAACTGGAGTGCTCAATGTATTACCTTTTATCTATCCTAGCTAACACCATTCACTGGTGGCCCATGTTTCCGCTCACAATGTGAGAGTCATGGCAGACTCACAGGCTCACCTCCATTCCGGCTATATTAACGACATTTGTGGAGCAGCTACCTGGTCCTCGGTTCACGGCCCACTACTGCGTGGATAAAGGCTCCCGCAGGCATGCTATGGTTGGTCAGGATGCTCTGCAAAACCTCTTCCTTACGTAATCCACTCCTAGCCGCCTCTCTTACAGGATGCAAGAGATCCATGGGAGGAAGTGGAAGCCCTCCACAGGCCCTCACCACTCGGGGGATTCTTCCCCTGGCATCTACATCTAGGGCTTCCTCAAATGTGACGACCACGTCCTGCTTGTTCCATGGTGATAGCATAGTTTAATCACCTGTAACAGGTGATCTCGGGAACAGCAGGATGAGTCTAATCACAACCCACCCATCTCCCCTAGCGGGTTGTGTGTGTGTGTCTCTCTCTCTCTTTTCCGATCTCTCTCTCTCTCTCTCCTTCTCCTTCTGTCAGCTTTAATAACCAACTGGAGAGAGGCATTTGGGAAAGGCGGGAATGCAGCACGCACGCACTGTGGGATGCTCCCCAAAAGCTTTCATATAGGACTCTGGGCGAGCGTTCCCACACAGGCTCAGTTGGTACCGACGCTACCCACATGTGAAGACTTATTCCTGGTGTTCCTGGAGATCACCTGTTACACGTGACTAACTATGCTGTACATGACACACACAGCAGTGGAGCAGGAGCGACAAGATGCTGGCCACACAGATGTTTGTTTATGTTCCCACCCACCACAGGTAAGCAGTCACTGATGGCCCCCAACATTGTTTTCACATCCACAGGTAGAGGATCCCCGGAAGAAGGGGCAAGAGTTGCGGCTCCACCACAGCGACTCCCTTGCCTGCCTCCAGAGGGCGGCACAGGCAGAGCGTGATGGTGATTATTGAGAACCTTGCTGCCCAGTAACAAATGTCACATTGGCCCACCAGCCTGTGTGGTGCCTGCATATGTACATGTGTTGTTTATTTATTTATATTAATACTCTTATACCGCGATATTCAAACCCTCAGTGTGGTTTACATGGAACATCAAGAAGTTTTTACGGTGGGGGTTACACCGTAAATTACCAGATAAAGGGAGATTAACTTGGATAACATGTTAACTATATACACAAATGTGACACACTTGATAATGAGCTGATGACTGTCATCTTCCACAGAGGGTGATGAAAACAATGAAGAGGCCACAACATCTGCCTTTGCTCTGAGGCGCCCCCTTGCCACCATGCCACTGAGGTGGAGGAGGTGTGGGATGGTGGAGGATGGGAGAACTGAGGTGGAGGCGTGGTGAGGACGAGGATAAAGCACCCAGTGGAGAGTGCAGCGAGGAGGGGGCTGATTGGGTCATGGAAGGAGTGGGTGGCGGGGTGTGCAGGGGAAGGGAAGAGGGTGTGTCTGATGTGGGTGTTGGTGGAGGGGTGGGAGGAGGGTATGGGGGGTGGGTGGAGGGGCAGGGGGGGAGGAGGGAGCTGTGTGGGTGTGGAGAAAGAGTGATGGGGAACACATGCAGCGCAGGCCATCTGTGGGCTCCCGCCAGCCACAGCATGTGGCTGCACAGGATGGGGGACGGCATGTGGATACACCATCCAGGGCCACACACAGGTCACATGCACATGCCAGCACACAAACCCCTCACTAAAATATAAATACCACTCCAAGTATATCAATTATCAAACCAGCAGATGATATCTTCTATGTCTCTCTCGCAGGTAGTATATATAATGAACTACACTTTAGTATATCGCACAAGGTCTCAGACTGAAGGGTAGAAGACGGGGTCAACATTGACCCTCAACAACT
The DNA here is from genome assembly GCA_033557465.1 of Ichthyophis bannanicus. Taxonomy (NCBI): domain Eukaryota; kingdom Metazoa; phylum Chordata; class Amphibia; order Gymnophiona; family Ichthyophiidae; genus Ichthyophis; species Ichthyophis bannanicus. The sequence continues at coordinate 1,222,843,713 of CM066031.1, forward strand.
CCCAGTTTGCATCAATGACCTCTGCTTGGATAACTTTATTCGGTTGTAAATATCAAATAAACTTCTCCCACTAAAAATCAAGTACTAATATAGAAAAAT